>OY728162.1:579616154-584616154 GCA_963277665.1 Viscum album | reverse complement strand
TGTCACGACTCTAAATAATAAGTTTATTTTGAAAAATATAGCTTATATAATTTTAAAAATATAGATTTAAAAATGGTTCGCCATCATAAGGCTGTTAAAAAATCTTTTAAATTTTTTAGAGAATTCTATGCTTATGATTCGATTTACTATCATTTTAATCCTCTATAACACTATCTAATTCATAAATAAACATGGATATGAATATCCATAATTCATTACTTAAATGGGATGTTACATCCTTCCCACCTTTAGAAAATTGTGGCTCCATAATTTATTTACTTATAGAATAAGTGGGGGTATTTATCCCTCATTGCATTTTCATATTCCCATGGTGCCTCTTCAATCATGTGGTTTTCAATCAAAACCTTTACTTGATGAATTAACTTATTCTGCAATACTTTCTCCCTGTGGTCAAAAATCTGGATCCATTGTTCCTCATAAGATATACTCTCTTCCATTTGAACTACCTCTGGACTCAAAACATGAGATGGATATGGTATATACATTCTAAACATTGAAACATGAAAAACATTGTATACACGAGATAAACTCGGAGGTAAAGCCATTCGGTAAACAACTGATCCATCTCTCTTTAGCATTTTATAATGTCCAATGAACCTTTTGTAACATACTAGGTAAATGAAGAATAAGATATTTTCATACTTATTAATTTTTTTGAATTAAATATTAATTTTACTTTAAAGGGGTTCCTATGTTCGATAGCATACCCAATACGCAACAACAGGTTTCTTTGGAATCTTACGTTGCACACTAATAATATAATATTATTATTTTAAACGGCAGTTAACTCCTAGAAGTTGTATTGGCGGGAATGAACAAAACTAACTACAATATGATTATACATGTTTTTTAAATATATTTACATTTATCAAATAAAATTTAGAGGCTTAAAAAGTGAATAAATCTAATTTTAAGCATAATTTTCATTAAAAGGCCGATTTATCGCCTTTTAATGGAGAACCATTTTTAAATATAGTTTTGGTCACTTTAATAAATTCTATATGACCAAATAAAATCCTTCTTTATAATGGGGACATCAAAATTTACTTTGTGCAACTTTTTGGAATTTTTCTGATAAAGTTCATTTTTAATGAATAGTGAAAAATATGGTATTTTAATTCACAAGTGCCTTTTAATATAATTTATTTATATGTTTAGATTATATTTTTAATTGGTTCTAAAGTGTAGTTATAATATATTTTTACCATTAAATCCAATTATGGTCATTGGAAGTAATTTCACTTTGAAATTGGACATAAACAAGTATTAATCTTTTGATAGTTATTGTTTCTTAAAAACACGCTATTTGTTTTAACAGCGGCAATTAATTTTTAAATTAATTAATGACACTTCTATGAATTGAATTTGAAAAAATAGACATCAAATTTGAATTTGAAATATCAAATAATGATTAGGCTGAAGTTTTTGTATTTTTCTGAAAAACTTCAATTTTTGATGAATAGTGAAACAACTTAGTGGTAGTTAAAAAACTGACTTTTCATTTAAATGAAATTTTACCACTTCTGTGAACTAAATTTCAAAAATCCTAAATACATGGTTGTTATCAAAAAGTTAAATGTGATTCCTTAAGATGAAAATAAATTTTGGTGAATAGTTACCTTTGACTTTTATTTACCGCGGTTAAAGGTAAATAGGGTAACTCAAGGTTAAAAGAATATTATAATAATTCAAAATTACCTTAAAACTTGTCCAAAACATATTGGTTGAGTCATTTACGACCATTATAATCTTTGTGTCGATTTTGGGACCCCTTTACATCACCTGGGTGTGATAATGACAATTTAGAATAATTAACTTAAAGAAAATACAAAAATGACAAAAGAAAATATCTTTTTGTAAATTAATTTTTAGAAGGGGTTATATAAATTATCTGTTTGACTATAAATATTAATTGTAAATCTACAAATATTTCCTACATCAGGATATTTTTTTTATAATTTTTAGACATCAAATAAATTAAATTATTTATGACACAATAATGATACAATATTTACATCTTTAAAAAATGATTTAAATAAGTAATATTATAATGATTAAAATATTATCCAAAACATTTCAAATTCTGATTGGATGATTTTATTTCGAATATGAGTCATCTTAACTTTGACCTAAATGATTTTGGGACCATTATAAACCAAATATCATTATTTTATAAAATAATATTTTCACTCTTTCCAAAAGAGCCCCTCCTCTCCCTTATAAAAATAGACAACTTCTAACCAATTCCTCACACCTCTCAAGCCTTTTGGCTCGTCCAAACTCTGCCCAATTAATCTCCCTACATCCCTCTTCTATTCCTTGAAGCCTCAACTTAGGCATAAGGCTCTTCAAAAAGTCATTTGGTTCAATCCAAAGTGAGTTACCCAAATTAAAGGTAATAGTTTCTCTTAAATTGTTTTCTTTTATTTTGCTCCTCCAACCCCTAAACGCTTTTAATTTACTTTCTTTTGTAACAAAACCAGTATCCTCAATATACTAGTATGTTTTAATGAGAATTATTAGAACTACACTTACACACACCTCCATATAATGTGTGAAGAACATAATGTTTCTATGGATGGCAAACTAACGCCTCACGAAACGATGATTGTTCAATTACATCTTACTGCCTCTCGTGGTGGCCATTATGGTGGAACTGTATTTATATATGATATACATTATGTTTGTGATTTCTTTATTCTTCTGTACTTCCGAATTATATCAAGCCTTATGGAAACCATAATGGGTAAATACGATAATCTCATTAGAGGAAGTGTGGACTACCGCCCCCTCAAAGTGATATTATTTGTTAATGCCCTATGTGGGATGTATAAAAAATAGAGTTACTGATATTATATATGATATTATACTAGAATTATAATATAACTATGCATAATTATGTTATAATTACATTAAAATATGAAATAGAAATGAAAGTGGCGTTCATGCGTACGAAAGGGTTACCGTCTCCATGAATGATGCATTTCATTTATTACCTCCAAATGTTATGTACTATTATAAATACATTTATATACTGAATATATATGATATATATGATATATAAATCATTAATAACTTTCTGGATATAATGGAATATTGAGCACATGGACAACATGTAATTATAAGAAGTCCATTTTTGACTCAAGTACCAAATATCGACAAAATGGACGTTATTAACATAAATGTTTACATAATGTTTATAACATAGTAATAATTGATATAAAAGGAATAATAAACTTTAAAAAGGTTCTTAAGCAAGTATAAATTAACCTTAGTTTATTATTCAGGATATTGAAGAATGAACGGGTCAAGTTGGACATGAGGTAAGGGACTTCGTCTCAGTTTCCTTTCATTAAGGCACATTTTGTTTTAATACATGATTTAATTTTATACCCTGTATAAACACCTTTGACTTTTCATTTCTTTCAAATGTAATGTTTTTATATGAAGCATGTTACTAAACGACAAAATAGAATGTTTTTTACGTAAGCGGTGACAATGACCTTTCAGCCGCCGCGAGTGTTATTTGATCTTTGGCTTCTTTAACAAGCAAGAATGTTTTTAAAATGAAAAATAAACACCATATACTATTTTTAAGTATTTTGGTATTGAAAATGATTTTGAGAATGTATTTATTATTTCAATATATTGAAATGATATTTTATTATTGCATTGTGGATATGTTATCTTTCATTTATGCTTATATTATGTGTTATGATCATGTTATGGTTCTTGGGAATTATTTACATTTACGGGTGGTTCCGTGATAAACCTAGGGCGGGTGAGCCCGAGATATCTCTCCAATTCATTGGGTAACGTGATGGAGGTAAACGTGAATATTTCTCCTAAGTGATTTAGGAAATATATTATAATGGGTATTTCAAAGTAACTCCCTATGTAGCTCTGATAGCTACAATGTAAGTATGATATGGATGCCACAAGTTAACTTTATGATTTATGATTTCTATGTGTCTTTCATAAATCTTATGATTTCACGAGGTTAGTAAAATATTTCATATTTTGAATGTATTTAGGAACAAATGTTTTCATTATTTGGTTTATAACCCTTACTAAGATTTTTATACTCATCCCAAGTTTGAAATGTTTTCACAGGACTTAAAGATGAATAGGGTCAAGGATGGGATCAAGGAAAAGTCATACTGTTTAAAACATGGAACTAGACATGACTCTTTTTTTCCAAGAGTTCATGTTTTGTAAATTAAATGGAAACGGTGTAGAAATGTCTACTTTGTAATTTTTGAGACGTAATGTAATTGTTATGCCTAATTCTCTAAAACTATAAACTTGAAAAGATCCTCAATGTGAATTATCCATTTAATTCAAGAATATGTACTGTTTAAGGCTGGGTCCTTATAGTTGGTATTAGAGGCTAGTTTAGATAACTTTAGGAGTTATGGTATTGTTAAAGTAATATCAATAAAGTAATTTATGTTAATATTGACATCATATAGAATTTCTAGATTACCATGTTTCTTCACCTAAGATATTTTTGTGTTCAGAATGGTTTTCCGCAGAGGAAACATGGCAGCTATGTTGGGATGACATCAGAAGGAAGACAACCTTCCAAATCAGCAACCTGAGATGGTCGGAATCGGAACTGAACAGTTTGTTGTAGTGACGGCATAATTGACTCAGGCTATAAATGGTGGGGTTATCCATGTACGAGATCAGCCAGATCAACCATAAAGGAACATGTTAGTAGTGGAGCATTTCATGAGGCAACATCCCCCATCATTTAGAGGATCATCTGATCTGGTGCAAGATGAAGGGTGGATTAAAGCACTGGAAAAGATTTGCGATGTCATGGGTTGTTCAGAACATAAAAAGGTTAGTCTCATTGTTTACCGTTTTGAAGGTGAAACTGATCAGTGGCGGTCGATGGTGAAAAATATTAGGGATAGTGAGTATATTGATGCTCTTGATTGGGATGAATACAAAGGTATGTTTCTTGAGAAATGTTTTCCTAAGGTTTTTCATCTTAGGATAGAAAAACAATTCTTGGAATTGAGGCATGAGGATGACTCAGTGGCTGCTTATGAAGAAAAATTCACTCAACTGGGAAGGTATGCTCCAAATTTCATACGAGATCTTGATAGTAAAATCAACCATTTTTACTCAGTATTAAAGCCAAAGTATCGAAGGGCTTTAGCTTCTCGTGAGTTCAAAAGTTATGAAAAACTTGTTCATTGTGTGGAGAATGTGGAAATGGAGTTTGCCGATGATCAGGTATTATTTAAAAAACAACAAAATAAGAGGTCGGGGTGGAATGAGAAAGGAAAGAACTCTTCAAAAAAGTCTGATGGTAAGAAGCTTAAGTTTACAGTTTGTGAAAATTGTGGTAAAAAGCATGCTGGGGAATGTCTTTTGAATTCGGGTAAATTTTATCGATGTGGTAAAATGGGACATAAGGCTCGTAATTGCAATGAAAAAGATCAGGGTAATGGAAAGACAAAATCTGATTTAAAGTTAGTAAAATGTTTTAAGTGCAATGAAATGGGTTATTATGCAAATGAGTGTCCAACAAAGAACTCAACTGAAGGAAAGCAGCCAGACTACATGCAGAAAGGGGTGTCGAAATCCTTTGCAACTACTTTAGCAGATGTTGGGCCATCAAATGAAGTCATATCAGGTACACTGTTTGTTTGTTCAGATTATGCCAATGTGTTATTTGAATCAGGGTCTACACACTCTTTCATTTTTGAGAAGTTTTCTTGTAAATTGTGAATTCCATCTCATGATATGAATACTGAACTTATGGTTAAAACACCTGGAGGAAATGTTGAGACAAAAAGAAAACATAAGAACATTCCGGTCCTTGTGTGAAAAAAGAATCTACCTGCAAACCTTATTGTTTTGTCTCTAGTAGAGTTTGATGTTATATTGGGCACGGATTGGCTTTCTGTTTATCATGCTAAGATTGACTACAGAGCTAAAGAGGTTTATTTTCAGAATGATTTTCAGTTTGTGTACAAGAATGAACCCTTTCTTTTGATAACATATTAGGAAGTCGAAAAACATGTAAAAGATGGAAATGAATGTTACCTTGCACATATTGTTGAAAACAAAGGAACTGTTTAGATTAATGATGTGCTAGTTGTAAATGAGTACCTTGATGTTTTTCCTAATGATTTTCCTGGTATTATACCTGATCAAGAAGTTGAATTTACTGTTGACTTAGTTGTTGATGCTATGCCAATTTCAAAAAACCCTTATCGAATGGCTCAAATTGAACTTTTAGAGTTAAAGAAGAAATTGCAGGAGTTATTAGATAATGGTTTCATTCGACCTAGCACATCAACATGGGGTGCTCCTGTCTTGTTTGTTAAAAAGAAAGATGGTTCAATGAGACTATGCATTGATTATAGAGCATTGAATAACATCACTATTATGAATAAGTATCCTTTGACTCATATCGATAATTTTTTTGATCAGCTCCAGGGAGCTCAGTATTTTTCTAAGATTTACTTGAGGTTGGGGTACCATCAGTTGAAAGTAAAGGAAGAAGACATTCCAAAGACTTCGTTTCGTACTAGATATGGCCATTATGAATTTGTAGTTATGCCTTTTGGTTTAACCAATGCACCTGCTTTATTCATGGATCTTATGAATAGAATTTTCCGTGAGTTCTTGGATAAGTTTGTGGTTTTGTTAATTGATGATATTTTGGTTTATTCGAAAAGTAAAGAGGAACATGAATGTCATTTAAGGTTTTTCTTGCAAACCTTAAAAGAAAAGAAACTATTTGGTAAATTCAGAAAGTGTGAGTTTTGGTTACAAATTTTTTTTCCCGTGGTCACATTGTTGCATAAAATGGCATAACTGTTGATCCTGCTAAAACAAAAGTTGTTGAAGAATGGCCAAGACCCACAAATATAACTGATACCCGTAGTTTTCTTGGTTTGGCAGGTTATTACCAAAGGTTTTTTTAAAATTTTGCAAGGTTATCTAGTCCAATGACTATGTGAACTCGAAAAGGTGTTAAGTTCATCTGGACAAAAGAATTTGATGATTGTTTTCAGGAATTGAAAAGAAGATTGGTGAATGATCCAGTTTTGGAACTTCCTTTCAGAAATGGTGAGTTTGTTATCAACAATGATGCTTTTTTGAAAGGATTGGGTTGTGTCCTAATGAAAAATGATCAGGTAATTGCTTATGCTTCACGTCATTTAAAACCACATGAGTTAAATTACCCTACACATGATTTGGAATTAGCTTCTGTTGTGTTTGATTTAAAAATTTGGAGGCATCATTTGTATGGAGTAAAGTGTGAAATATATACTGATCACAAAAGTTTGAAGTATATATTCACTCATAAAGAATTGAACATAAGACAGAAGAGATGGTTTGAATTAATCAAGTATTATGATTTCCTGATCCTTTACCATCTGGGAAATGTAAATAAAGTGGCTGATACTTTGAGTCAAAAATGTAACACTTCATTAACCATGATACATTTGGAACAAGATCCTTTGGTTTTTGATTTGATGAATTATGCCATTAAAGTTGTTGGTGCAGGAAATTATTCTGTTTTGTTTTAGGGGTCTGTGAGATCAACTCTATCAGACAGATTAAAGCAAGAGCAGAAGGAAGACAGTGAGTTGCAGAAAAAGGTAGAGTTGGTTCAGAAGGGTAAGTTGCCTGAATTTAACATTGATAATGATTGTGTTTTGAGATTTGGGAAGATATTATGTGTACCTTTTGATTCATCATTGAAGAATGAGTTGTTATGTTAAGCTCATAGTTCTCCATTTTTAGTTCATCCTGGAAGTACTAAGATGTACAGAGATCTTCAGGAGTATTACTGGTGGGATGGAATGAAAAGAGATATTGCTTATTTTTCTGTGAAGTGTTTGAATTGTCATCAGGTTAAAGCAGAAAAACAGTTACTGAAATGAATGCTTCAGCCTTTACCGGTACCAGTGTGGAAATGGGAAAATATATCCATGGACTTCGTTGTGGGGTTACCAAAGACATCTCAAGGTAATAATGAAATCTGGGTTATAGTTGACCGATTGACTAAATATGTTCATTTAATTCCTGTTAGAGATACTTTGTCTCTACATCAACTTTCTCAGTTGTATATTAAAGATATAGTCAGGTTGCATTGAGTTCCCCTCTCCATTGTATTTGATCATGATCCGAGGTTAACATATAACTTTTCGAAAAGCCTTCATAAGTCATTGGGTACTGAATTAAAATTTAGTATAGCTTTTCATCCTCAATCAGATGGGCAGTTAGAACGAACAATTCAGACATTGGATGATATGTTACATGCTTTCTCAATGGATTATCAGGGATGTTGGGACCAACATATTTCTTTGGTTGAATTTTCTTATAATAACAGGTTTCATTACAGTATATAGATGGCTCCATTTGAAGCATTATATGGAAAGCATTGTCGAACTCTAGCTTTTTGGGATGAAGTAGGTGAAAGGAAGCTGATGGGACCAGAATTGGTAGAATATATGGTAGAGAAAGTTCAGTTGATTCAGAAGAACATGAGAATAGCTCAGAGAAGACAGAAAAGTTATGCAGATAACCAGAGGAAGGATCTTTCTTTTGAGGTAGGTGATCATGTCTTTCTCAACGTTTCACCATGGAAAAGTGTGATGCATTTTGGTAAGAATGGAATGTTGAGTCCGAGGTTCATTCGACCTTATGAAATTCTGGATAATGTTGGATCAGCTGCGTACAGAGTGTCTTTACCTCCAAGTTTGTCCCAGGTACACAATGTTTTTCATGTTTCAATGTTGAGAAAGTATATGCCAGATCCATATCATGTTTTGAGCCCAGTGGTAGTTCAGTTGGAAGATAATCTCTCTTATGAAGAACAACCAGTCCAGATTCTTGACCGTAGAGAGCAAGTGTTGTGGAATAAGGTAATTCATCTGGTAAAGGTTTTGTGGAAAAACCATATGGTTGAAGTGGCAATGTGGGAATCTGAAAATGATATGAGGGGAAAATACCCCCACTTATTTTGATAAGTGAATAAAAATTGCGAGGTCGCAATTCCCAAAAGGGGGGAAGGATGTAACATCCCAGGTAAATGAAGAATAAGATATTTTCATACATATTAATATTTTTTAATTAAATATTAAATGTACTTTAAAGGGGTTACTGTGTTCGATAGCGTACCCAATACGCAACAACTGGTTTCTTTGGAATTTTACGTTGCACACTAATAATATAATATTATTATTTTAAACGGTAGTTAACTCCTAGACATTGTATTGGTGGGAATGAACAAAACTAACTAAAATATGATTATACATGTTTCTTAATTATATTTACAATTATCAAATAAAATTTAGAGGCTTAAGAAGTGAATGAATCTAATTCTAATCATAATTTTCAATAAAAGGTCGATTTATCGCCTTTTAATTGAGAACCCTTTTTAAATCTAGTTTTGGTCACTTTAATACATTATATATGACCAAATAAAATCCTTCTTTAGAATGGGGACATCATAATTTACTTTGTGCAATTTTTTGGAATTTTTCTGATATAGTTCATTTTTTAATGAATAGTGAAAAATATTGTATTTTAATTCAAAAGTGCCTTTTAATCTAATTTATTTATATGGTTAGATTATCTTTTTAATTGTTTTTAAAGTTTAGTTAGAATATATTTTTACCATTTAATCCAATGTTGGTCATTGGAAGTAATTTCACTTTGAAATTGGATATAAACAGGTATCAATCTTTTAATTGTTATTGTTTCTTAAAAACACGCTATCTGTTTTAACAGCGGGAATTAATTTTTAAATTAATTAATGACACTTATATGTTTTGAATTTAGAAAAATATACATCAATATTGAATTCAGAATATCAAATAATTCTTAGGCTGAGTTTTTGGTATTTTTCTGAAAAACTTCAATTTTTGATGAATAGTGAAACCACTTAGTGGTAGTTAAAAAACCGAATTTTTCATTTAAATAAAATTTTACCACTTCATTGAATTGAATTACAAAAATTTGACATAAATGGTTTTTATCAACAAGTAAAATGTGGTTCATTAAGATGAAAATAATTTTTGGTGAATAGTAACTTTTGACTTTTATTTACCGCAATTAAAGGTAAATAGGGTAATTCAAGGTTAAAAGAATATTATAATAATTCAAAATTACCTTAACACTTGTCCAAACTTTATTGGTTGAGTAATTTACGACTATTAGAATCTTTGGGTCGATTTTGGGATCCCTTTAAGCCACTTGGGAGGGATAATGACAATTTAGAATAATTAACATAAACAAAAGACAAAAATGACAAAAACAAAAATCTTTTAGTAAATTAATTTTTATAAGGGGTTATATAAATTATCTATCTGACTATAAATATTAATTGGTAATATAAAAAGATTTCATACATCATTGTATTTTTTTTAATAATTTTTAAACATCAAATAAATTAATTAATTTATGACACAATAATGATGTAGTATTTACCTCATTAATAAATGATTTAAATAAATATGATTATAATGATTAAAATATTATCCAAAACATGTCAAATTATGATTTGATGATTTTATTTCGAATATGAGTCATCTTATATTCTACCACAATGATTTTTGGACCATTAGAAAGTGAATATAATTATATTATAAAATAATATTTTTACTCCTTCCTAAAGAGCCCTTCCTCTCCCTTATAAAAAGAGACCACTTCTAACCCATTTCTCAAAACTATAAAGCCTTTTGGCTCATCCAAACTTTGCCCAATTAATCTCCCTACATCCCTCTCCTCTTCCTTGAATCCCCAACTTAGGCAGAAGGCTTTTCAAGAAGTCTATTGTTTCAAACCAAAGTGAGTTACCCAAATTAAAGGTTACAGTTTCTCTTAAATTGTTTTCTTTTATTTTGCTTCTCCAACCCCTAAACTATTTTTATTTCCTTTATTTTGTAACAACACCAGTATCCTCAATATACTAGGATGTTTTTATGAGAAGTATTCAAACTACACTTACACAGAAATCCATATAGTGGATGAAGAACATAATGTTTCTGTGGATGGAAAACTAACGCCTCACAAAACGATGATTGTTCAATTACATCTTACCACCTCTCATGGTGGCCATTATGATGGCACTGTATTTATATATGATATATATTATTAATTTTATTTCCTTATTCTTCTATAATTCCCAATTATATCAAGCCATTATGGCATCCATAGTGGGTAAATACGATAATCTCATTAGAGGAAGTGCGGACTACCGGCCCCTCAAAGTGATGTGATTCGTTAATGCCCTATGTGGGATGTATAAAGGATACAGTTAATGATATTATACATTATATTATACTATAATAATAATATAACTATGTATAATTATGTTATAATTCCATTAAAATAAGAAATAGAAATGAAAGTGGCGTTCATACGTACGTACAGCTTACCGTCTCCATGGACGATGAATTTCATTTCTTACCTCCAAATGTTATGTACTATTATAAATAAATGTATATACAGAATATATATGATATATATGATATCTAAATCATGAATAACATTCTGGATATAATGGAATATTGACCACATGGACAACATGTAATTATAAGAAGTCCGTTTTTGACTCAAGTACCAAATATTGACAAAATGGACGATATTAACTTAAATGTTTACATAATGTTTATAACATGGTAATAATTGATATAAATGGAATAATAAACTTGAAAAAGGTTCTTAAGAAAGTATAAATTAACTTTAATTTGTTATTCATGATATTAAAGAACGAATGAGTCCAGTTGGACATGAGGTAAGGGACTCCATCTCAATCTCGTTTCATTAAGGCACATTTTGTTTTAATACACGATTTCATTTTATGAACTGTATAAACACATTTAAATTTTCATTTATTTCAAAGGAAATATTTTTATATGAAGCATTTTACTAAACGAAAAAATGGAATGTTTTTTACGTAAGCGGTGACAATGACCTTTCCGCCGCCGCGAGTATTATTTGATCTTTGGCTTCCTTAACAAGCCAGAATGTTTTTAAAAGGAAAAATGAATACCATATACTCTTTTTATGTATTTTGGTATTGAAAATGATTTTGATAATGGATTTATTATTTCAATTTCTTGAAATGATATTTTATTATTGCAATGTGGATATGATTTCTTTCCTTTATTCTTTTGTTATGTGTTATGATCATGTTATGGTTCTTGGGTATTATTTATGTTTACGGGTGGTTCTGTGATAAACCTAGGGCGGGTGAGCCCGAGATAGATCTCTAATGCATCGGGTAACGTGACAGAGGTAAACGTGAATGTTTCTCCTATGATATTTAGGGAATATACTGTGATGGGTATTACAAAGTAACTCCCTATGTAGCTGTGATAGCTACAATGTAAGTATGATATGGATGCCACAAGTTAGCTTTATGATTTTTGATTACTATGTGTCTTTCATAAATCTTATGATTTCATAAGGTAAGTAAAAGATTTCATTTTTTGAATGTATTTATGAAAAAATGTTTTCATTATTTTCTTTATAACACTTACTGATATTTTTATGCTCATCCCATGTTTGAAATGTTTTCACAGGACTTAGAGATGAATAGGGTCAAGGATGGGATCAAGGAAAAGTCATACTGTCTAAAACATGGAACTAGACATGACAGTTTTTTTTTCAAGAGTTCATGTTTTGTAAAAAAAATAGAAATGATGTAGAAATTTCTACTTTGTAATTTTTGAGATGTAATGTAATTGTTATGCCCAATTCTCTAAAACTCTAAACCAGAAAAGATCCTCAATGTGAATTATCCATTTAATTCAAGAATTGTAATGTTTAAGGCCGGGTCCTTATACCTTAGACTCAACTTCCCTTTATTACCAAATTGCATCACACTTTTCCATGGTGAAACTTTGAGGAAGACATGATCACCTACCTCAAAAGAGAGATTCTTCCTCCTGTTGTCCACATAACTTTTCTGCCTACTCTGAACTGTTCTCATAGGTTTCAGTATCAGCTGAACTTTTTCTGCCAACTCTTCTACCAATTCGAGTCTCATCAAAATCCTTTCACCCACTTCATCCCAAAAAGCTGGAGTTCCACACCGCTTCCCATATAGTTCCTTAAATGGTTCCATCTGTATACTAGAATGAACACTGTTATTATAAGAAAACTCAACCAAAGAAAGATATTGGTCACAACTTCCCTGATAATCCGTCACACAAGCACGTAGCATATCCTCCAAATTCTGAATTGTTCATTCTGACTACCCATTTGATTGAGGATGAAAAGTTGTACTAAAATTTAATTCAGTACCGAACGACTTCTGAAGGCCTTTCCAAATGTTAGATGTAAACCTGGGATCACGATTAGATACAATGGATAGGGGAACTCCATGTAAGCTGACTATCTCTTTAAGATACAAACAAGAAAGTTGATCTAGGGAGAAAGTATCTCGTATAGAAAGTAAATGAGAAGATTTATTCAAGAGATCAACAATAACCCAGATTGCATTATTACCTTGAGGTGTCTTCAGAAACCCCACAACGAAGTCAATGAATATATTCTCCCATTTCCACTCTGGCACTAGTAAAGGCTGAAGCATCCCTTTCGGTAACTGCCGCTCTGATTTAACCTGTTGACAAGTCAAACACTTCACAGTAAAATCAGAAATATCGCTTTTCATTCCATATCACCAGTAATACTCCCAAAGATCTCTATACATCTTAGTACTACCAGGATGAACTGAAAATGGAGAACTATGAGCTTCACATAACAACTCTCTCTTCAGCTGTGAATCACAAGGCACACACAATCTATTCCCAAATCTTAAAACACAATCATTATCAATATTGAATTCATGTAACATACCCTTCTGAACCAGTTCTACCTTTTTTTGCAACTCACTGTCTTAACCCTGAGCTTGCTTAATTCAACTGATTAAGAATATTTCACTGATACCTGAAACAAAAGAGATGAAATTTCTGCACCAACAAATTCTATGCCAAATTTCAAGAAATCCTTAACCAAAGGATCACATTCCAAACATAACATGGTTAATGAAGCAATACTTTTTCGACTCAAAGAATCATCCACTTTATTTTATTTTCCCAGATGGTAATGAATTGTAAATTCAAAATCCTTGATTAATTCTAGCCATCTCCTCTGTCTCATGTTCAATTATTTCTAAGTGAATATATACTTTAAATTTATTTAATCAGTATATATTTCACACTTTACACAATAAAAATTATGCCTCCGTATTTTTAAAGCAAAAACAAGTACAACTAATTCCAAATCATGTGTAGGGTAATTTACCTCATGAGTTTTCAACTGATGTGAGGCTTAAGCAATTACCTGATCATTCTGCATTAGGACGCAACCAAGTCCATTTAATGAAGCATCACTATAGATAACAAACTCACCATTCCAGAAGGTAGTTCCAAAACTAGATAATTCACCAGTATTCTTTTCAATTCCAGAAAACAATCATCACATTCTTTTGTCCAGATAAACTTAACACCCTTCCATGTTAACTTAGTCATTGGACTAGATAACTGTGAATCTTTTTTAACAAAGCATCGGTAATAGCCTGGCAAACAAAGAAAACTACAAATCTCAGTAACATTTGTGGGTCTTGGCCATTCTTCAATAACTTTTTCTTTTGCAGGATCAACAGTTATCCCATCTTTAGAAACAATGTGACCAAGTAAATAAATTTGTTGCAACCAAAACTCACACTTTATGAATTTCCCATACAATTTATTTTCTTTTAAGGTTTTCAAAATTACCCTTAAATGACTTTCATGCTTGTCTTTACTTTTAGAAAACACCAAAATATCATGAATGTTAACCACCAAAAACATATCGAATAATTAATGGAAAATTCAATTCATAAGGTCCATGAATACCGCAGGTGTGTTGGTTAACCCAAAAGGAATTAATAAAAATTCATAATGGCCATATCTTGTACGAAACGCAGTCTTCGGAATATATACTTCCTTTACCTTCAACTGATGGTACCCCGATCTCAGGTCAATATTTGAAAAATATTGATCTCCCTGGAGCTGATCAAACTAATCATCCATTTGACGCAAATGATATTTGTTCTTAAAAGTGATGTTATTCAAGGCTCTATAATCAATGTAAAGTCTCATTGAACTATCTTTATTTTTAACAAATAATACAAGAGCACCCCATGGGGATGTTCTAGGTCGAATGAAACCTTTCTCTAATAAATCTTTCAATTTCTCCTTCAACTCTAAAAGTTAAATTTTATCCATTTGATAAAGGGGTTTTAAAATTGTCTTAGTATTAGGAACTAAGTAACTAGTAAATTATACTTTTTGATCTAGTATTAATCCAGGCAACTCATAAAAAATTACATCAGGATACTCATTTACCACTGGCACATCATTAATCTAAACGGTTCCTTTGTTTTCATCAATATGTGGAATGTAACATTCCTTTCCATCTTTTACAAGTTTCTCAACCTCTTCATATGTTATCAAAAATAAGGGTTCATTCTTGTACACAAACTGAAATTATTTCTGAAAAGAAACTTCTTTAGCTATACAATCAATTTTAGCATGGTAAACAGAGAGCCAATCCATACCCAGGATAATATCAAACACTACTAGAGGTAAATCAATAAGATTTTCAAGTAGATTCTTTCCACAGATAAGGATAGTAAGATTCTTATGAATTCTTTTTTTCCTCAACATTTCTCCCAGGTGTTTTTACCTCAAGTTGAAGAGTCATTTTTTGAGATGGAATTACCAATTTACTAGAAAATTTTTCAGAGATGAAAGAATGTGTAGACCCCAAATTAAACAACACATTGGAATAATCTGAAAAAACAAAGTACCTGATACCACTTCATTTGATGGCCCAACATATGCTAAAGTAGTTGCAAATGATTTCACCACACCTTTTCGCTTATAGTTTTACTGCTTCCCATCATTTGAGCTCTTTGTCGAACACTCGTTTGCATAATGTCCCATCTCATTGCACTTGAAACATTTCAGTAAGTGTAAATCAAATTTGGTCTTACCATCACCCTGATCATTTTCAGTTCCATCACGAGCCTTATGTCCCATCTTACCACATTGGTAGCACTTTCAAAAATTCAAAATACATTCCCCAGAATGCTTTTTACCACATTTATCACAAACTGAAAACATAGTTTTCTTACCATCAGACCTTTTTGAAGGATTCTTCCCTTTCTCCTGCCACCTCGGTCTCTTCTTCTATTGGTTGTTATAGAACAGTTTATCATCATCAAACTCCATTTCCACCTTCTCAGCACATCGAACAAGCTTTTCATAACATTTGAACTCATGAGAAGAAAATGCCCTTAGATATTTTGGATTTACTCCTGAGTAAAAATGATTGATTTTACTATCAGGGTCTCAGATAAAATTTGGAGCATACCATGCCAATCGAGTGAACTGTTCTTCATAAGCACCCCCTGAGTCGTCCTCTTTCCTCAATTCTAAGAATTTTTTTTCCATTGTAAGTCAAACAGACTTAGGAAAATATTTCTCAGGAGACATACCTTTGAATTTATACTAGCCAAGAGCATCAATCTCATCAGCATCCCTGATATTTTTACCCATCAACCACCACTGATCTGCTTCACCATCCAAACGGTAAACAACAAGACTAACCTATTGATTGTCAGAACAACCCATGACATTGAAAATCTTCTCGAGATCTTTAATCCACCCTTCATATAGCACAAGGTCAAATGATCCTCTGAATGATGCTGGATGTTTCCTAATGAAATGTTACACTACTGACATGTTCCTCTGTGGTTGATCTGGATAATCTCGTGCATAGATACCACCACCATTTGTTGCTTGAGTCAACTATGCCATTACTACAACAAACAGTTCAGTTCCAATTCCGACCATCTCTGGATACTGATTTTGAACGTCATTTCCTTCTGTATGCCTTCCCAGAAATTCTTCCCTGTTTCCTCTGTGGAAAACCATTCTGAACAAACATGTCTTATATGAAGCTACATGGTAATCTTCAAATTCTATACCATTTCAATTTGACCATAAAAAAATATTTTTGGATAATCATTTAATATAATTCTAACTCCTGAAGTTATCTAAACCAACATTTGATACCAACTATAAGTCCCCAGTGATAAACCTTACTTAATCTTTAGTTATTTCAATAATACACATTGAGGAACTTTTTAGGATTAGAGTTTTAGATAATTAGATCACAAATCATGTATTGCATTTCACATTTAAACAAGGTGGCTAGATTAAAGACAATATTCATTTTCTCCCATCAAGGAAACATATTTAAAATAAAACATGGATTCTTTCTTGACACTTCCTCGACACAATCATCACATCATGTTCCATTCCATTGAACTGTGGAAAACATTTCATAAACTTGGGATGAGCATAAAAAGCTCAGTAAGGGATATAAAAATATGAAAAGTAAACATTAGTCCATGTATACATAAGAATCAATGAAATCATACTTTACACATAAAACATAAGCACTTTAACATACCTAATTAATTCATAAGATTCATGAATAACTCATAGAAATCATAAGACATAAAGGTAAATTGAGGCATTCATAACATTCTTATGTAGGGAGTAACCCACATTTTTACCATTGGAATACCCGTCACATTATATTCCCTAAATATATTTGGAGAAAAATTAGCATTTAACTCCTTTGCGTAACCCAATTCATTGGAGAGCTTTCAAGGGCTCACCCACCCTTATTTTATAATGGAACCATACATCTTCATAAACAATGCCCAATAACCATAACTTAATTGGATTACATAAAACATGCATAAAGGAAACATAACATTTCCACATTTCAACCACAAGATATCAAAAACACATTGATATAATCAAAACATTATCAAAACCATTTTCAATACCAAAATAAATGAAAAGTAAAACATGGTATTTATTTTTCATTTAAAAAAAGTTATGGCTTGTAGAGGAAGCCGAAACTCAAAAAATGGTCACGACGGCAGACAAGTCATTGTCGCCACATACGTAAGACAAAAAACATTTCCTTTTGTCATTTAGTAAAATGCTTCGTATAAAAAGATTCCTTATGAATAAATGTTAAATTCAAAGGGGTTTATACACCTTATAAAAGAAATTTGTTTATAAAACAAAATATGCGTCAATGAATGTAGATTGAGATGAAGTCCCTTACCTCGTGTTCGATTTGACTCGATCGTTCTTTAATCTCTTGAATAATAAACTATTGTTAATTTATAATTTCTTAAGAAACTTTGACAAGTTAATTATTCCTTTTTTATTACTTATTACCATGTTACAAAATTTATTTAATTATTTATGTTAGTAACAGGTTTTTTCTTGACCTTGGGTACTTGAGTCTAAAATAAACATCCTATAATTACAAGTTGTTCTTGTGGTAAAATATCCATTATATCCAGAATTATATTCATGATAGATATAATATATATCATATATATCCAGTATATAAATTCATTTATAATATTACATAACATTTAGAGGTATGAAATGAAATGCACCATTCATGGAGACTGTAACCCGTACGTACGCATGAACGCTACATTCATTTCTATTTCATATTTAATGGAATGAAATAATAATTATATAAAGGTATATTATAATTACAGTATAATATCATATGTAATAAGATTATCTTAATCCTTTATACATCCCACATATGGCATTAACGAATCAAATCACTTTGAGGGGGTGGTAGTCCGCACTTCCTAAAATGAAATTATCGCGTTTTCCCATAATGTAATCCATAAAGGTATGGCATAAATGAAAAATAATGAAGCATAAGGTAAACATAAACATAATATATATGATATATATATAGTGACTTCTTAATGTCCACCATTAAAGGTGTTAAAAGAATATTGAACAATTATCATTTCGTGGGATAGTAATTCGCCACTCACAGAAACAGTATGTTCTTTAAACATTAGACGGAGGTGTGTGTAAGTGTAAATCAAATACTTCTAATAACAACATCCTAGTATATTTAATATACTGGTTTTTTTAAAAAAAATAATGTAATAAAAATATTTTAGGGGGTTTGAGATGCAAAATAAAACAAAAGGACATAAGAGAAGACATTACCTTTTAATCGGGTAACTCCCCTTGGTTTGAACCAAAAGGGTTTCTTGATGAGCTTTCTGCCTATGTTAAGGCTTCTAGGATGAAGACAGGGATGTGTGGAGATAAAAGGAGACGATTTTGGCCGAGCCAATGTCTTTAGAGGTGTGGGTATGGGGGTAGAGGTGGAGACCTTTTATAAGAGGGAGTAGGGTCACTCTTGCAATGTCATGAAATGTTACTTTATTATAAAATGTGTTTCAGATTTTAAAGGTCCCACAATGATATATTTTGAGGATAAAGTGATAAGGTTTTGAAATACACCCATTAAATATGTTTTTGACAAGTTTATGTCTTGATTTTACATTATTTTTTCATTTTATTTAAATCATTCCTTAATGAGGTAATCACTGCATCATCATGGTGTCATAAATAAATTTACTTATTTAATGTCTAAAAATTATAAACAAATACCATGATGTAGGAAATATTTTTAGATTTACAATAATATTAATAATTTAAGATAACATTTATATAGACAAAATTAAAATTGTTTTACTAAGGTGTAACATACTTTTGTTATATTTAACTTTCTTTAAAAATAAAATGAATAAATTTAACTATCAAAGAAAAGTGATTCCATGGGGTCCCTATAGTTGGAACAAGGAATTCCATGGTCGGAAATGACACCAAAAATATCCTTAAGAAACATGTAGGGGTCATTTAATATTATTTTTATATTATTTTATTACCCTTAACTACCCAATTACTAATTTATCACGATAATTAAAGATAATTACAGTCGTTACTATTCATAATGTCCAAAAACAAAAGAGTCCTAATTACATAATTTGGACCATCTGATTCCACATATGGAATCCATTTTACCAAATTACAAACATAGTAATTTCAGTAATTAATTTAAAAATAATTCTCATTGTCAAAACAAATAGCAGGTTTTATAGAAACAATATCTATCAAAAGTTTGACACTTGTTTATGACCAATTCCAAAGTGAAAATTAATTCTAATGACCACCATTATATTAAATTGAAAAAATATATTATAATTACACTTGAAAACCCATTAAAATGATAATATAAGAATATAATTAATTTAGATGAAAAAGAAGTTTTGAAGTAAAATGCAGTATTTTTCACTATTCATTAAAAATTGAACATTGTCTGAAAAATACCAAAAATTTATCCAAAGTAAATTTCAATTTCCTGACTCTAAAGAATAAGTTTATTTTGAAAAATAGAGAATATAATATTTTCAAAAGATATATTTAAAAATGGTTCTCCATCAAAAGGCTGTAAAACAATCTTTTAAAAATATTAGAGAATTCTATGCTTAAGATTGGATTTATTCTAATTTTATGCCTCTAAAACAATGTCTAATTCGTAAATAGACATAGACATGAATATCCATAATTCTTTACTTACTTGGGATGGTACATGTTTAGTGGTTGAATAAATATAGGTTCATTTCATAATGTATTGAATAGATTAAAATTATTTTTAGACACCAAATATATGTTATATTATAATTATTATAATGTATAAATGAATGAAAAAATTCAAAATATCCAATATAATGTCCATATGTTATTATTATTTTTCTTTTTTATTGTGATCTATTTTATTCCATGAATTTTATTACATGAATTTTATCATAGTATAAAAATTTATCTCATTTAATTGTTTCCATCAATAGTTTTTATTTTTATTCAGTTTGTCATATATTCTCCTTGGTTCACACATAATTATGTCATCCTTATGTTGTCTAATAATTTTTTTTATAATAATTGTTTTTGTATCTGAAACAAAAAAATAATTTATGAAATCCTATTTAATATATTTATCCACCTTAATTATCAATTTTTAAATAATAAAAAATAATCTTCAAATGATTCTAAAATCACATTGAATATTATATATTTTATGTGATCAATAATTTATTTTCTGCATATTATCACTAAAAGTAAGTAATTTTTATTTTCTAGTGAAAAATATATTATTAATCATATCTTTATATTTTAAAAATAAAATTTTAATTAATATTCTAGTAATATTATATTTGGACTTACATAATGTCAAAGATAAAAAATAAAATAATATTTCAAAAAATGTTATACAATCATATTATATAATTACCCAAATGAGTTAATGATATTTTGGTAATGAGTAATGCAATAGAATAAATTTGTATATGATAATAAAGATAATTTTTCATTATCCAATATGAGTTTAAGATGTGTTGGTAAGTAATATTTTAGACAATTAATATACATTCCAATATAAATATAGTAGTTTTCTGAATGTTGATATAGACTTATTATTATATTAATTATAGTACCCCTATATAGACAAAAAATATACCTCTTATTGTTTTATATTCTAGAAATAATGGTTACAAATGAGGGATGAATTAACTCATAATGTGTGAGATAATTCTCATTTGAATATATCATTCACATATCTCTCTTCTCCCACTGCATGTACACCATATACATCTATTATATTAGGAATGATGGAAGAATACTAATAATATGTCAAGTGAGTCATCCCAACTAATGGATACTTCTAGTTGTGTGATTTCTTTATGATTCAACACTTTCCATCTTCACAAATCACATGACATGATGAAAAATATAATAACAATATTCTATGACAGTTATAATGTTTTTTTTTCATTTTATAATATCAGAGTTCTTGGTTTTATATCATGTAAATGGTGAGAATCATGTTCAAGATAAATTTTTTATACCATGGAAGTTTCTGAGTGTAAATGGGATTAAATATTGATGTATTTCATCATAGGGATTCCCAAAACTCAAGGAGGTTGTGATTCTATCTAGGTGTTCGTCGATCAGTTGAAAAAATCATCCCACTATATAGTGAACTAGGAGACTGGAAAAGTGCATTCCATGGATAATAGTTATGTGGAATAATTTATAAAGTTTCATGAATTTCAATGGACCATTGTATCAGACTAAGATACACATATTACCTCATGATTCTGGATCATATTTCAAAAGGGATTTTGGTACTCAAATAAACCTCAACACTTTTTTCCACCCACAGATAGATGGGCTGATAGAATAGACTATCTAGATGTTGGTAGATATAATGCTAATGTTAACGATGAACATTGGTTGATCTTGGGAACAACAACTTCCCTTGTTTGAGTTTTCTTATAATAATAGATATCACACTTCCATTGACATGAATTCATTTAAATAATTTTATGGTAGTTTATATCGGCCTTCATTGTGATTTATAGAGGTCAGGGACACAACTATTCATGGTTCAAATGTGGTCTTGGTCATGAAAAAGAAATTTCTGCTCATTCTTGAGAGGATCAAAGATGTGTAAGACCAGTAGAAGTCTTATGAAAATGAAAAAGTATGTCATTGAATTTTTCTATTGGGGAACACATGTTCTTTATGGATTCCCTTCAATGGGGTCAACAAATATTTCTAAGAGGGATTAAGATTTTTCCTATTGTTTTATAACATTAAGGTGTTGGGTCAAGTTGGCGAAGTGGTTTATCAGATGGTATTGCCATTGTGGATGTATATTATCCACATCATCTTCCCTATCCCTCATCATCATTGATATCTTAACAATAAAACTCATGTCATTGACTGGGAAGTGTTGGATATCATGGATTTTGTGACATCAATTAAGATTCAAGTGGATATTCATGAGTGTTAGGAGAATATGATGCATGGTTGGACCATTCCATTGGTTCATGTGTTTTGGATGTATAATGGATATTAGGATAGTATTTGTGAGAGAGGTACACAAACTCATTCCTAGTACCTAGAGATGTTTTGAATTTTTCATTTCTATGTATTTCTTTTTCATTTGATGTTTGATAACATATTATTTTTTGATATGAACGATTTTCAATGGATAGAGACGTGTGTGGCATAATGTTTGATTATGTCTTGAAATATGAAAACTGTAACAACTGATTCCAAATCCTCACACATTAACTATTATGACATTAAACTCATGTGGGTGAGTCAATGATTCCCCAGGAGGATATTATCTAGACATGGATGAATGAATTCAATTATTTTTGTGTTTAGAATGTTTTAGTTTTATTGTTATGGTAGTTATTCGTTTTGGTTGCATGGTGGTTCATATGGTTGTGTAGTGTTTGTGTGGCAATGTTGACATTAAAGAGTAGGAGACTGGTGGTTCTGGTTCTATGGATATATAGAGTATTTTATGATCATTTGGGTTTTTTTTGTTTCGATGGTGGTAGCGTTTGATGAGTGACGAGATTCATGAGAGGTATATCACATGGTGGTAGTATGGACCCCACATTCTTCTAGGTTTAAAATTGTATTTTGGATGGTTATAATCATTTTATAGGTATATGATTTGACAATATGTCCCCCTCGACCTATTACATTGTTTGTTTTTGTGGTTGGAGGTGTCTGGTGGTGGTTTTGAGAGTTTGCAATGGTTTCTAGAGGAGAAGTAATACAACAATACAAAATTGTAATCATATATCTATATTACATGACATGAAATTATGTTTAAAATATTAACTATGGCAGGTTCACAGCATGATGTTTTTCATTGTTAAATAATAACAAGGCATCACATTATTATGAGGAACATTGAATCCCAGCAGTGGATGATGTAAAAGGTGTTACACGTCGTGTATTTCCATGATTCTCATCAATTATAATGGGTTTAGCCGCTAATTTTTTCTCCAAACACTATGAAAAAACTTTCTCTCTCATATTCAACGGTTTATTAATTCCATATTTTTGTGTTTGGTATTCCATCCAACGAGGATTGATTCCTTACCTCCTATCATCGATTCATGGAAATTTCTCCTCTCCTTCTCGATTGTTATCTTTTGTTCATCATTGGGGTTATGCAGTGGTGGTGTTTTTTAGCTTGGGAGGAATATGGGTTGTATTTTTACCACCCATTGGTGATTTTAATGTTTATCCCTATGTTTTATGTGCAATCGTGGATTCTGGGTGATTTCTTCATTACCATCCAGTTCACAATGAGTTAAAAAGAGTCTCTAAAATAGGAATGATACCTTTTTTCAATTGTGTATCATGCAGAGGGGGGGGGGGGTTTACAAATATTATCCATGGATTATAGTTATTATGGCTTAATAAATGATACATAATTTTATATATTAAAGATAAAGTGTAAAGTAGTTTTATCTACATTCAATTACAACAAAATATTAAATTTAATATCTTTAATTTTCCGTGATTGATTCCCTATGGAATATTTGGATTGTTGGGGGATTTGTTTTTGATGGATATGTGTTCTCTGATAATTGTTTTTTTTGTGATTTTATAGAACCACCCCTAAATGGAAATTTTATAATAACATATATTTAGTTAATTAAATGGTTTCCCAATAAATTTTTCTTATGTGATAATTTCCCTAAAGTGAAGTGGAAGGTGATAAAATATTCCTATTAAATTTTTGAAATGATATTTATGTGTTATGATGTGTGGTCATGCTTGTGGGATGTCAATGTGTTTCCAGGTCATGTGGGATGATGTTTTGTGTGGTTTTTTTGGGGTGGTAGGGTGGTGGTTGAATGGTCACGATTTTGGGGAGCTATGTTGTGTTTGTTGGGGGTGATAGGTTTCTTGTGATAGAAGGTTTCTTTCTTCTAGATGCCCATTTACTAATAAAAGAAATTCATGTTTAATAATGTTTTGATTGGAAAGGGTTTATTTTCATAATGGGATGTAAATTTGTTAATGAATACTACATGATTGTTTGTGTGAATAAATGTGGTTGATGCTAAATAATGAAATGGAGGGCTCTTCACCATATTAAATGAGTGTTACATATACTTATAAATGCATTTAGTGGTGGTAGAAAAGATGATAGTGTTGTGAGTTTTATTTGTTTTTAAACCCATTGTTTTGGATAGAGTGGCTGGTATTATATATATACTTGTATAATATTGTGATTTTTTACTCACCGAACCCACATAGAGAACTATATGAAAAACACCCTCATATCAATGCATGGGTGTTTCTCCCTACATCACGATGGGAGGATGGATGGACAACAACCCACTCTTCTATGATCCCTTTTTGCAGTTGATGATGTTCCACGCTTCTTCAGTAGGATTAAATAATATATTACTTCCTAGGTGTATTTGGTATGTAAAGGGAATTGATTTCCTAGATTTCCTTGAGATGAGATGTGATGTGTAGTGAGGAGCATGTCTCTGTGGTTTGGATGCGATGTGAGGTCTATGTGTGTGAAGGAAATATTTATTTTGAGGCCCATGTGTGTGTGATAGGTAGGTGTTATGAGGACCATGTGTTTGTGGGTGGCATATGATGTGGTTTATATGGATGTGGTGGGAGCACCAGAATATTTTCCATTGGTGTGTGAGAGGGGCTAATCATTTGGAAAGTTGGGTGGGGTACCCTATAATCGATGTTCAATAATTTTTATTATATAACATCATGGTAGTTATTTTTTATGGGTTCCATGGTGAGGTTGGGATATTATGTATACATGTTTAGGTTCTATTTGGTTCAAATATTTTCTAATAGGGTTATTAGTTTTATTCTTTCACATGTGCCTAATAGAATTTTCATTTCTTATTGATTATATTTTGTATTCTCAGCCTACACGAATGAAAATAATTTTGGTTTTTAGGACGATTATGTGGACTGTGGTGGGAATTATCCTTTTAGGTTTGAGACAATTGTTGGGTTTTAATTATATTTTCGTTTTTTGGGTATTTAAATTGAATTATTTTATTTATATTTGTTTTGTATATTACTGCATATCAGATGGATTGGGATTCCTTTTATTATTATGTCATGGAGTTGTTAGGGATTATTCATTAACTCTATCAATATTGTTTCAATATTAAGAGTAATCGATCCCATATTGTGAGATTTTTAATGCCTTAGTTTTAGTTGTGAACATAGGTCCTATTGGAGGTTGTGATCATGGGTCATTATCTATCGCCCTTCATTACGATATCGTTGGAGGCCCGGGGTCATGACATTTGGCTCATCCTTATTCATGAGTAAAATTACTAGTGCCACCCATGTTGATGAACAAGGGTTAATGATACATTTCTACAAATTATCTTCTACTATTTTCTAAATATCCTCATGTTCTACACAATCAATTCTATAGAGAGTCATGGAAAATGGAGTCTCCCTTGGTATAATCACAAATGGAAATTTAAACTCGCATATAAAAGTAAGATGAGAGAATTCCTTAGGAAAGATGTTAGCAAATTCCCCCTCAACTGGAATTTATTCAATGATGATTCATTCAATATACCTAATATTTTGAGGAGGATATAATTTCTTAAAGGTAAATAATACCTATTACGGATATTTTGGTGCTAGAGAAGGTTAATAATTTTTCTGTAACGTTAATATTATATGCTATAAATTCTTGATAAAGAGACTGATTTCCATCACATAAAAATTTATTTTGGATATTTATTGGGAAAGAAAATAGTTACAAAAAATTGCATCAAATTCAACATATGAAATTATTAATATGTTCTCTAATAATAACATCCGACACATTTTGATAGGGGGTGTTGTTTACTTTGGATGCAACACTTCCCCAATTTTTTTGTTCTCCCCAAAAAACCCACTTCCATTATTTTGGGTGTTGTTTTAATTGTTCTTCTAATCATAATTGATATTAAGGAATGTCTATAAATAGAATTAAAAATCATGTTATATATTATTGAATTAATAATTAGTGTAACTATCATAATGTCATTATTGGGATCCAAATCAGTGGTTGAGATATCATTATATCTCCCTGTCTACCATGTACGTTGTTGGTTATATCTAAAAACCCTGGGACTAGTGCATTCATTTGTATGGTTCCATGGTTACAAGCAATTGATTTAATATTTTTTTGATGGTTTATCAGTTATTTCGTTTCCTCTATTGGATTATTGGGTTTCTCATTTATGTAATTGTTATCTAGGTTTCCTTCCTTCCCACACCTAACACATTTCATCATTCCACATACACAATATCAACAAGGATTAATTCTACACATTTTTCAAGACATTTGTTGAAATTTCATATCACTATTAAATTTCCCCATCAGAATGGAAGAATTAAAATATAATTTTTGCATCTTCTCACAATGATTCCATTTAAATTCACTGATATCCATTTAGACGTTTTGGGATAATTAGTCAATTTCTACATATCTATCAATGTCTCAAATCACCGTGGATTTTCGTTGACTATGTTTTATCCCACCCAAGAAGCACTAAAACATGAATTTGGGTGTATCTAAAATTTAATAGGCATACTGGCCATGTCTTGTGATTTTTTTCTCATACAACATTACATATTATCTATAATATTTCTTTTCGTCAAGTAATTCCATTTCAATTTTAAGAGGGAAAGTGAAAGGAAGATATTTAACAAATTTTTTTATGGTATTCCATCTGCTATATCGCTTCGATCTCTTTCTCAAGCTTCATATTCATGTTCAATGACCACTAATTACCAGCTTATACAACCCTATAATAAACATTTAGATGAAAATTCACTTGATTAGATATTTAAAATATGGATAAGTTCTTATCAATGGAGTTGATCAATTTTTACATGATTAATGGATCACATAATCCATTGAAATTTGTAGTCCTCTATCACATAAATGAATCAATTATAGCTTGTTCATTTTTAATGGGATTGGGAAGCTCGTCCTGATCAAGGTATCAATTTAGAACATAAGGTACTTGAAATAGTACTACCATAATGTTTGTGAATTTTTCTTCCTATGGCCAGGTCATCTCATTAGGTAAATCATCAGAGTTCCCATTGTATTATCTTTTTACCACGATACTCTCGTTACTAGACATTATTTATAATAAATTTAAAATTTGGGTTGAGTTTTTTTTTAAATTATTAATCACATAAACGGGGAATGCAATTTCATTATTGGTATAAATTATAAATTATATTTATTTCGTAAAATTATGAAATTCTATGATTTAATATATGTTATCCATTATCCATTTCCAAATATATATAAATATTTTCATGTTATGTGTTCCATTTACAATGGTTAATAATTATCATGGGATATTACCCAATCATGTACTCTAAATTTTTCATAGGAGGGGTATAGTAAGGTCTTATTTTGTGTACCAGGTTATAACGAGTTAGGTCCATCGCACATTTTTAGGGTTTTTATACATAGAAAAATCTATTCTAGATCCACATCCACTCATATTATCCTGAAATGGGATATATTTTAATGAGAAAACACATACTATATGCATAACATAATTTATGGATGTTTTCTTATACTTATTCATTTACCATTGGATTTATCTATAGTTTTATAATCCTAATCCCAGAAACAACTACACATTTTAATTGACACCAACTATTTCAACATTTCTTTTTATTATGAATTAATTCATTATTTATTACATGAGATTATAGTAAATAAACCCTGGAATATCATGAAGTACTATTTCTTTGGGAATTATTTATATATTATAACATTATGAACTTGTTATGAAACATCATTATTAAAAACATCCTCAACATGATTCTAATATTGAATGAATTTTATAACTGCAGGGCATAACCAAATAGAATTAATATGAAAGTGATGAAAACATAGCATATTTAGGGAATAAAAGTAGAATAACATGATGGAATAAATACATGTTATACTATAGTAATACCAAAGGGTCATTAAAATTTTATAATCATGAATAATGTGGAATGATATAGCATGATAACTTAAATGAAATATGTGAAATTTATAAACAACATAAAAAACATCATCAAAATGATATGTCAAGGAAATCTTTAATAAAAAATGATTAAAAAATTATAATAATGTAATAATGTTCAAACTCATTCCAAACATGGTATCTCTTCAGACTAAAAACTACCAAAGGTATTGTTGCACAATATAATTCTTGTCACACCCATTTTTATTGATTCACTATCATGATTATGTGTTCCTCACAGATTAAACAACATGGATTAATTTATAATAATATTTTATTCCATTATTAATGTACATATAATAAATAAATATATGTCCTAATTAAAATATTTACATGTTCATTATGTTGATCACACATTATAGGAAATGGGTATGGTGTTTTGTCACATCCATGAATTATTTTAATGTTTTTTTTTCATTTAATTTCTATCCTTTCTTTTTTTTGGTTGTTTCCCTGGCATTTTGGTGGAAAAGTGGTTTTTCAAAATTTGGTCCAAACCGCGATAGCATTTCTAATATTTAAAATGAATTATATATCTTTTTTATCCCCATAATTTACCAATAATTTATACCCATTCCATTTCCCAATTATAATCCCCTAGTATATTCATCCCACCATATAAATTTGGACCCATATGAATTCATATTAATGATGGATTTGAGTTTTTTATTAAGGTGTTTGGGCCTCCCAAAAGCCCAGTTCATGGTTTAAATTTGTTTATTAATTCATTAATATGTCATTCTTTATTTTTTTCGGGCATTCCATATCTCACAAAATACAACTTACCCATGGGGCACCCCATGCTCTCTTCCCCCTCTCGGAGCTCATATTCATCGCAAATTGGGGAAACACTTCTCTAGATGACTCAAATCATCCAGATTTGAAGAGGTAAATTTTTTGTTTCCTAAATCCTTCAATTTTTCTCTATTTATTACATTTTAGTTCTCACATGTCCTAATCAGAGTTATTCGAATCTCAAATTCATTTTTGGATGTTTGGAAATTCTTCTTCCGGTTTACGTGGGGATTGTTTTACAATATCACTCAATTATTTTATTTTCCTCTCATGTTCCTATAATTTTATTTTGGTTTCATCAACAGTTGGTGATGTTATAAAATGTCCATCAGATATGTTTCATACCTAGGGTTTTAATTTTTGTCTTCTTTTCTACTTCTTTGGATTGGGGATCGATTTCACATCCTTGTGGTGTGACAATGGTGTGGTTGAAGTTTCGCACCACGATTTAAGGGTATTGACACATTAGATAGGGTGTTACTTGTGTATGCTTCCTAAGATGTGGTATCTTTGTATTATTTATATTTTTATCATGTCATTCATTCATTATTTTTTGAGCAGGGAATTTTTTTTGTAGTGTTTATTAAGTGCCCAATTTTAATGTTTTATATTTGTTTGAAAATGTGTGTTCTGCATGGGTATCTTTTGTGGTATTATTTGAGGTAATTTTATATCACTAGAGAGTCATTTAATAAATTTCACTAGGTATGATAATTCGGTTTTGGATTAAAATTGGTGTCATTTTGTATTTGGAGAAGGATTTTTAAATTGGGATTGTGTGAAAAACAAGGTCATACCCCTTGGGTATGTTTTATGAAAATTGAAAATCAATTAGTGAGTTGTAAAAAGAAGGAAAATGATATACATGTACTATTTTGGTAATAATATTCAATTTAGATGGGGTTTTTGAATGGTTAAAAGGTTATTTAACATGTGAATAATTTTGATTAAAGTTTTATCAATATCTAAAATGTTTTATGAAATTTCAAGAAGGGTGTGAAACACATTTTTTGGTTGTTTTGTTTGAGATCGATGTAAAAAATTTAGTTTTTCTTGTGAAATGACTTTTGTGTGACAAGTATGTGGGATGTTGGGTAGATGTGTAACTTGTTAAAGGTATTTTCATGTGAAAATTATATTTAATGGATTTTGGAACTTGTTTGAGCACCAGAGGGAAAACCCAAGAATCTTGGTGGGTGGAAATGTACTAGTATTTTAGTGATCCCATGGGGGTTGGACTCCATTTCACATAGTATGTTTGATGCTAATAACACTAACTAAACTATGATGATGGTGATATTGGGGAACCACTAGGTTATGGGTATTCTCTATACCCGTGGATCATGGGAATGATTACAGAATAAGTGATGGTAACTTTCACAAATGATACGATATACCTGGTTCCCCCAACAAGCTAGTGATTTGGGTTTATTTCTTTTTTGCTTGTACTCATTAGATACTTAATTATTTCTGTTTTTATACAGTATGTTTGGCAGGAAAATTCAGTCAATTTGTAACTATTTTTAATTTTTTTTATTTTTTAAAGTATCCCACTTGAAAATGGTTTTTATTTAATGTTTAATATCTTTAAAATTATTATTCTCATCTTATATTTTTGAAAACATGCAAGCTACTCATCATTAAATATTTATCGCATGGAATCCTTTTTTGGTGGAATACTACTTGGCTTCGGTTGACACAATGCTTACACAATTTAAAGTAAGTAGATGTAGTAATTTTTATCGCAGGATTATGTACGAATTATTATGTCAATGGTTCAGGTTATTAGCATTTTTTTGTGATGCAGTGTTGTGGAGATGGATTAAGGGCAGCGCCTCATACTATGAAGAGGTTCATGTGCTGTCCATTTTGGGTTTCTCCATTTCTTATAGTTATTGAAAACTGTTTTATATTATGTAATTAAATTCTGTTTTTTAAAAGATGGTTACTTTTAAAATATCTATACTTGTTATATTGGACTTGTTTTTTTTTATAGTTTAAAATATTTTTTAATTCATTGCCATATGTCATTATATGATACCAGGGAATTGTGCCTGCCTGAGGGGATTCAGAATACCCTTTGGTTCTTGTCGTAGACTGTGTCAGGTGCCAATTTTGATGGCAACCAGATTCAGGTCATTATAAATGGGTGTCAAATGCAGGTTCCCCCACTTGGATCATGTAATTTGGGGAAGATTCGGGATAGTCTAGAGATATGATTTTTGGGGCTTGACATTCCAATTATTAGAAGTGTGTCTTGCGAGAACACCTCATGACATGATTCATTTTACCAGGGGAAGTCAAGATTTATCTAAGTCCTTTGGTTTTCTTTGTTATATGATGATTTGTGGTATTGAAAAGAGAGTTGGGATAATGGTCTCAGTGAGCTCACAACGCATGGAAATCCATGTGTAATGAGGAATATTTTCATATAACTCTCTCTGGGACGGTGAAGTTATTGTCGTATGGATACCAACCAAATGTCCATGTCACCCAATAAAACTAGTTTACCACTACATTGTCCTGTTCCCTTTAGTTATTAAACCATGGATGTTTTTTAAAGAAAAAATGACTTAGTTTTAAGATGCATAATGTTTTTGTGTAATTATTTTTCAATAAAAATGTAATGGATTGATTTTTGAAATTCTAGAACTAAAATTTCTAAATTGTTTTGAAATGGAAAAAGGGGTGTTTTCACTTCTTTTGAATGCATGAACTATATAAATGTTTGTTTTGAAAAAGAGTTCCTAATAGATTTCTCTAAACTATTGAATGGTTTTTTAATGGGATATAATATTTTGGAAGTCATGTGTAGAGTTTGGAAATGGTTTTTGATTTGGTAACTAAAATTAATTTGAAAAGTTTTTATGAAATTTTAGGATCTTGTTTTAAAATTAGAATAGATGAGTTCCGAAATTAATATATATTTTTGAAATGAATTTCTCCATGAAATTAGAAGTTCTTCAAAATGGGATGAAATGTTTTGAAATTAATTTTCATGTATTGAAAGTGAGTTTTTATTGAATGATTGGTGATATTTTGAAATGTTCTGTAAGACATAAATTGGGTTTTGATTTCGTGGATAGCGGTATTTAGAAAAAGGATGTATCAGCTAAATGTTTTGGTTTTGAAATGTGGAATGATTTTTTGTTTTAAACATTAGTATTTATATGAGAAACCACATGCATGGGAGTATATTGGATGATTGATGGTTAATTTTAGGACTAGATGATTTCCAGGATGGATATGAAGAGGGTTCCCGGTGTGGCATTGAAACATGCCCGTGTGAGCCCCAGGGGTACCATTTGTGGATGCAATAATCCTTCAAACGTTTGATTTAAAAGAGATTATTTTAAGGGAAAAAATGGTGCATTGATGACTGGTTTGGTATGTTACATCTTATGAGTTTTTAGAAAAAAAATTCACGTGTGATGTTTTTAGACTATAAACCCCTCTTGTTTGAACGGTGTTTTGGGTTTGTGTTTTTTTAGTAAGCTGTGTTGAAGGGCTGGAGAGAGGTCTTATTATGATATATTTTTATGTATTTTATTACGGTGGTTCCCTTCATGTGTTTGAATCTATTTTGTGGTACGTATGGACCATTGTGCAATAATTGTTGAGTCCTTGGGTTCTTTCATTGGATAAGGCAGATCCCCATTCAGGTTTAGCGCACAAATAAAGTGAAATGTGAATTTTTTTAGTTGGTTGGTCCCCCAATTGATCAATGTAAATAATATTTATCTCAAGCACTGGATATTTATTCTATAATATTTTTCATTCTTGGTTTTTTAGATCCTCTTATAGTGGGAGAGTGGTCACGATCGATTGAAAGAGACCATAGTTCTTTATGTTACACGAGTCGTCAAAGGTGAATGTAGTATGTGGTTGTAAGTACTAGGTGTTCTCTAAGAGGGTCTCTGGGTCCTTTTCCATTCATTTCAAAGTGAGCGTTGATGTTAAGAAACCTGTGTGGAAAAAATGGTCAAAGAGGATATTGTAGCCGTTTCCCAGAATCATGTGTGGTTTTGGACAAGATATATGATCCCTTTCCTTGTCTTGTTTCTATCATTCGAAATGGTCATGTTCATTGATGCCTTATGATATCATGTGCTCTTTTTTCTGAAAGGTAAAGGCTTTTCAATCCTATGTATGTATCCTCATTTTGGAAGTGTGTCTCCCTTCAGAAAATCTCAACATTCACTGTTTAGAGAAAGGTGTTTCCATATATTCTTTCCACATTACATTTATAATCTGTTGAAACAATGTTTTATGTGTGTGAATCCTCTAATAACATGTTTCTGTAAAATTTTTGGTGATGGAAAAGTGATGTGGGAGTGTGTTATGTCTCGTTGAACTCATATGGGATCTAGATGTAGTTGTTTGTGGCACTAGAAGAAGAAATTCAATTCAATATTTTTTAAAATCCTAACTGTGAGGATGAAGATGATTCAATCATTTGAGATTTATCCATAGGTCCCAAAGTGAATATGGCGTGCATTAAGGGAAATACTAGGGTTATTAGAATCCTTGGTTTAATTATTATCCCCAGTCTGAATGATGGGAATAGTTTAATCCTATTCTGTCATCATCTTATTCCAGTTATTCCCATTGGTGGCATATGTGGGAGGACCTCATTTCCATGTTATATCCCACATTCATACATTATCCCCTTAGGTTATTTCATGTTTTTGGATAAGAAATTGAAATTTGTGCTAAGAATATTAATGCACTAAGTTTTCATACGATTAATAGTAAATGTGCACAAACATAGGGAACTATGTGATATGAGACATAGGCTAAAACATGGTAACCACATGTTTGTGATCCTTGGCCCATTTAACCCTACAAGGTTTTCCCATTGACATAATTCTAGGCATGATTAGTGCACGGTTTCCCAAACTATGAAGACTAAATGTGTGGTCCTGAAAACTCTTTAAATTTTCGTTTCATATCATGATAGACATTGCTAGTTAGTTTTGATGGTTGGTTCTTAAGGCGGGGAGAACCAATATGAGTCTCATGTTGTTATTTTGAAAAACAATATTGATATTCTACCCCTTAGGATAGTGAGTAAATTCAGGCATCCCCCTGTTAGTGTATAGATTCCGTCTTGAGAAACTTTAGGTAACTCTTTTGGTGTGGAGCCCATTTGTGTCTCCCTATATCAATAAAACAGTTTTGTATTTGGACTTGGCATGGTGTTAGGTAGTGTTTTTTGAATATATTTTGCTACCAACATATTCCTTGGATAAATTATTGTAATGGAGAGCACCCAATGGTTTAGTTAAAGTAAGGTTAGTGTAACATTGTTCTACGTTGTAGTTTTTTTGGGTAAACTTCTTGAGTATTTTAAAGATGATGTTTAATGTATTTAGTTTGGGATGAATTAAAAATATTCATGATTGTTACAGTAATTTAGAGTATGTTTTTTAATGTTAGAATATTCTTTCTTGGATTTATCAATGAGAGATATATTATCTTTTTTAGAAGGGGAGAAACATGGAAAAGGAGTCAATTTTGGCATTCTGTTGGGTTTGGTTTTGGCCTTTGGCCTCAATGTGGCTTTCTGAGGGAGGAATGTTTTATGGTGGATAAATTTGTAACATCAATGAAATATTTTAAATTATTTTTGTTCAATTTCATTCCATTCTTTCTTAGTTTATGGTAATTCCCATGAATTTTGGTGGAAATAAAGGATTTTAAAAATTTGGGCCAAACTGTGAGCACATTTCAAGATTTAAAAGTAAATATTGATTATTTTATAATTCCATAAATATTCATCATTTTACACCCATTCAATATCCCAATTGTAATCCCATGGTATATAAAATCTACCATAGAAATTTGGACCCCTTTGGTATCAATTATAATGATGGATTTGGGATTTTTATTAAGATATTGTGCCATTCTTAAGCCCATTTCATTCTTTAAATTTGTTTATTAATTATATAATATCACATTCAATTTTTATTTTTATTTAGATGAGTCAAACACTTTCCAAAGTACACATACCGAAGGCTCTTCCCTATTCTCTCCTCCCCCTATTTAGTGCTCATATTCATCTCTAATTTGGGCAATACATCTCTGGATGTCTCAAATCATCGAGATTTGAAGTCTTAAATTGTTTCTTCCATAACTCCATCAATTTTTTCTCTATTACCCCCATTTTAGTTCTCAAGTGTCATAATAACCCTTATTAAAACATCTCTTTAATTTTTTTGGGGTTTTTAAATTCTTGATACTAGTGTATGTGGGGTGTTATTTTATCTATAAATTTAGTAATTTTCCACTCATTTTCCTCCAATTTTCAAAGGGTTTCTTCCACATTTTGTGAGGTTCTAAAATGTACAAAATCTATGTTTCATACCCAGGATATTATTTTGTGTCATTTTTCTGAAGTCGTGTGGATTAGGGATTGATTTCACTTCTTTGTGGTGCGATAATGGTGCAGTTGAATTTTCATTACAAGATTTAAGGGTTTTGATACATTCAGTTGGTGGTTCCATGTGTTAGAATCCAAATATTAGTTATAATTTCTCAATATATATTTTTACCATATTTTTATTACATTATGATAGGTGTGGGTATAATTTCTGTTAGTGTTTATCAATATCTTAATTTCAATGTTTTAAATTTGATTGAAAATATGAGTTTTTCATGTGTATATTTTGTGGTATTATTTGATGTAAGTTAATAGAACATGAGTTTTTTTAATTAATGTTTCTTGGGACTAAAATTCAGTATTTTATTAATATTGGTGTGATTTTATCCTTGAAATAGGGTTTTGAAATAGGTTTTGTGTGCAAAACATGGTTATACCCAATGTGTTTGTATTATAAAAACTGAAAATGATTTAGTGAGTTAAAAAATGTGGGAAAATGATGAACATGTAATATTTTGTGATTGTATTCACTTAATATGGGGTTTTAAATGTAAAAAGTGGTTTATTATGTCAATCATTTTGATAATGATTTATAAATTTCTGGTTTTTTCAAATTAAAAGAATTGTGTGAAACACGATTTTCGGCTCTTTTGAGTGAGTATTATGTAAAAAAATGAATTTTGCTTGTGAATGGATTTTTATATGGCATATATGTGGTATTCTTGGTGAATGTGTGACTTTCAAGTTGTATTTTCATGTGAAAATTATATTTCATTGCTTGGGAATGTTATTTGAGCACAAGAGGGAAAACCCAAGTATCTTGGTGGGTGGATGTATACTAGTATGCTAGTGATCCCATGGGGTTTGGGATCATTTTCACATATCAAGATTGATGCAAAAAACACTAAATAAACTATTATGATTATGATGATATTGGGTAACCCCTTGGTTATGGTTATTCTCTCTACTAGTGGCTCATGTGCACGAGAATAGATATTGTGATGGTTACATTCACCGAGATACTCGGTACTCAAGACACCCAATGAGGTAGTGCCTTGAGTTTTTTTCTATATAATATGATCATTACATATTTAATTCTTAATTTTGTCATATATTATGTTTTGTTTAAAAATTTTGTCAATTTTGAACACATTTTAAAAGTGTTGATTCTTTAGAGTATCCAACATGAAAATGGAATTTATTTAATGTTTCATTTTTGAATGGTTATCAGAATGAATCCACTTCCAGTATTTATTTTAATTTAATTTTATATTTAATTTTCATTCTTTCTTTTCTTTAGAGGTTTCCAATGCAATTTGGGGGAAATGATGGTTTTTTAAAAATTTGGCACAAACCGTGATCCCATATCCAGATGTAAAATAAATGTTCTCTTTTATAACTCTTTCATTTTTAAACATTTTACACACACTACACTTCCATATTAGACTCCCATTATATTTTAAAACCACCATATAAATTTGTACCACATAGGAATCCATAATAATGATGCATTTGGTTTTTTGATTATGGTGTTGGGCCATCACGAAAGCCCATTTCAGGAATTAATTTTTATAGTTCAATAATATATCATTTCATATTTAATATTTTTTAAGAGATTCTAACTATCATTTGAGACTAGTTACCCAAGGTGTTCCCCCATACTCTCCCCCCCTCGTTGGAGCTTATATTTGTCATGAATTTTGGAGAAACTTCTCGGGATGTCTCAAATCATCTAGATTTGAAGAGTAAAATTTTTTCATTCATAAATCCTTCAATTTTTAATCTATTTCCCCCATTTCAGTTCTCACATGACCTAATAATCTATATTCAACCCACTATTTTGATTTTTTCTATATGGAAATTCAGTTATTTTTGTATGTGGGGTGTTTTATTCAAGATCACTCAATTATGCGAGTTTTTTTTTCTCATGTTACTCCATTTTTATTATGTTATGTTCCAATTTTCTTGAGTTTATATATTTTATATTTCCAAGGATTCATACCTATGGATTTATTTTTTTTCATTTTGCTGAAATCATGTGAATTAGGGATTGATTTCACTTCCCTGTGGTATGACAGTGGTGCAGATGAAGTTCCAAACCAATTTATAAGGCTTTTGACATATTCGGTAGGTGGTATTGTGTGTAATAATCCAATTATGAGGTAGATTTTCTTCATTTATATTTTTTTCATTTTCTTATTACATTATGTTATGTGTGGGGATCGTTTTTTGGAATGTTTATTAAACACATAATTTCAAAGATTCATATTTGATTGAAAATGTGTGTTTTTTCATGTGTACCTTTTGTGGTGTTATTTGAAGTAATTTTATAGCACTTAATAGTGGTTTAATAAATGTTTATAAGGATAATAATTCAATTTTGGATTATAATTGCTGAGATTTTGGCCTTTAAATAGTGTTTTGAAATGGAGTTTGTGTAAAAAACATTGTTATACAGCAACAACTTGTTTTATGAAAATTGAAAATGATTTAGTGAGTTAACCAAATTGGGTGATGTACATGTACCACATTGGTGATTTTATTCACTTAAGATTGGTATCTTATAGGTAATGTGGCGATTTATGATGTCATACATCTTTATAATGTTTTATAAACGTTTAAAATGTTTTATCAAATTGCAATAATGTTGTGAAACACATTTTTCGGCTATTTTGTGTGAGTATGATGTAAAAAAAATTAATTTTACCTGTGATAGAAGTTTTTTTGTGACATATGTGTGGGAAGATTGGTGATATTTTGACTTTTAAATGGAATTTTCATGTGAAAATTATATTTTATGTCAAGCCGAACTTGTTTGAGTACAATAGGGAAAACCCGACTATTTAGATGGGTGGACTTGTACTAGCATGGTAGTGATCCCGTGGGGATTGTCCTCAGTTGAACATAGCAAGTTTCATGCTGACAAAACTAACTAAAATAATATGATAATGATAATGAAGGGGAACCACTAGGTTATTGGTATTGTCCCTCTTAGTTTCTCGTGACTAGGAGTATAGATATTGTGATGGTTAGATTCACCGAGATACTAGTTACCTGAGACCCAGAGCGAGCTAGTGCCTAGGGGAAATTCCCCAGTTATTGTTCTCTTTAGATACATTATGATTACCATCAGTATACAATATGAATGTATGAATATGATAGAATCTATGGCACTATATTTAAATGTTATTATTTTTTAAAGTAGCCCACTTGAAAAAAAATTTTATATATAGTTGGATATCATTAAAATTATTATTAGCATCCCATGTGTAAGAAAACTTGTAAACATTTCATCGTTGAATCTTTATCACATGGAATCCTTTAGTGGTAAAATCCTAATTATATTTCTCTCACACCGTACATACAAGATTCTGTGTATGAGTATTTGGTTATTTTTTTCATAGGTTTGAGTACTGATTTTTGTGTCTATGGATCAACTATTTAGTTTTCCATTGTGATGTAGTGTGGTGGAGATGGATTGAGGGAGGTGCATCATACCATGAAAAGGTTATTGGGATATCTATTTTGGGATTCTTCATTTGATATAGTATTGTTTAATTTTTAAAAATTATGTAATTCAATTCGTATTTTTGTAAAAGATGGCTTGTTTTGAAAAATTCATATTTTTAAATTCAACTAGTTTGCTATTTTATTGTGTATAATCTTGGGTAAATCGTTCCCATATTTCATTATATATTACTCAGGAACTTTTTCTAGCCCATGGGGGTCAAGTACCTTTTTTGGTCCTTTCGTAGAATGTGTTAGGTGCCGGTTTTGATGGTGACCAGATTCAGTTCGTGACATGTTCACAACAAAATTATGTTGGAATGTTGAATCACTATGAGATTTTGGGAACATAATGATATCATATAAAAATTAATCAAAGTGGTTTTATGAGAGTGAAAGGGATATATTGTAATTTTTATATAAATTAGTCAGTAATATATAATTGTAAATTCATATCCCTGTATTAGTAATGGGATATTAAATATATAAGGTGATAAATAATGTTGAATAAAGACGAAAGGGGGAGGATCCCCTACATGACTTAGTGACTCTAAATGTTTGGAAAGTGCATCATGAGATTTTTGGGGCTCCTTGTGAGGTCTCTATAAAGGGGATTTTAGTGTATGGATGTCAACCATGTATGATTAGTAAACTTAAATGGGATCTTTGGTGTCCTTGAATATGAAATGTGTGGGGGAAATCATTATCATTTCTCAAAATTAGGTTTTGAACTCTATATAATAAACTAACCAAAGCCGCAAGAAATAACCAGATTTTGCCTTGATTTTTTCCAAATTGAAGTAATTTGAAATATTTTTTTATTCTATGGGATGAACATTATAAAATAATACCCTAACATATATGGATGTGGGTAATATTCTTAAAAAATGAATATAAAAGATAATTTTTTTTATTAGTTTTGGAGGATTCATAAAGACCAAATAAGATTAATTAAATAAAATGAAAATCAAATTATATTAAAGATATTACATATATTTGTTCATTGATAATATTAATTTTATTAATTACATAATTTTTGGTTCATTATGATTTCAAAAAAAATATTGGTTAATAATATGTTTAATGTTTACCATAATATTCTAATGCCTCAGATAATTATAAAAGTTTCTTCCTTTGATAAGTTTGATGTAATGATTTCAAAGATAATATTCATTTTTGAACAAATAATTTTCTAAATATGTAAATTTTAACTTTTAAAAAAATATTGAAATTTATTAATATATTTTTCTCTTTTGTGCAATAACATCATTTGGACCGTAATAAAAATTACATTTGACATCATAACATTTATATGAAAATCTATTTTTAGTTAAAATTATTTAATTATAATATTTTTGTTAATTTTTTTTATTTCAAATATCAATTAATTTTTCCAAATTAAATACTATATTTAATTTAAATGATACATGAAATATATTTTTGTTTTAATGTGTCAAAATAAAATATAATTTATAAAGTAAAAATAATATATTCGAAATATATATTTTATTATATACAGAATAATGTGTATACTTATTTTGTTGGGGTTTTGATACAACAATATTTAGTACACTAGAAATAACTCTATGATTATGGTGCACGATGATGAGATTATCATGTGGTGGTTTAGTGCACTAGGTTTGGTCCTTGATATCCATGAGCTTCAACATCTCCCATAAATGGTTTTTCTTTGGCTTATATTATTGGATCACATAATAGGATATGATAGAGGGATATATATATTATGCAATATCCCTTGAAAGCTTGGTTAAATGTGCATTGTACGGTATGATCCTTCTGGTTGGGTCCATCTCATACATTTTCTATGTTAATTGGATTTGATAAAACCCTATATTTATACTAATCATACGATCTCAGTTTAATGAGTATATTATAATCTTTAATGAAACAAAATATTCTTTTAAATATGATGGTATTTAATTAAACAGAATTAGTGCATGTGTTTTATATAAACATATTAATTAATAATACATATAATTTAATTACAAGGAGAATTTGATCTATAATAGTTTGGGCCTACAAACAGAGACACTGGATAATTTACAGATTCTTCACCACAACCTCAATCAGAGTGTTATAGTGGTCCTATATATAATACAGTTAGATGATAATTCCTCATATACCACGCAAATATATCATGGATCACTATCACATGTTTTTTAATTAATGAATGCTACAATGTAGGTTTTGAATGATGTCATATATTACCCATAATTACGATGGCATTTTTATGAGGAATAAGATATTGTTGTTGAAGTGGGGTTATTTTTACATCAAATACATGACGATCCATTCAATGGAGAACATACAACTAATTAGGGGCACCACAATATTTTACTCTACACTAGATAGGTTTTATTTTACGAAACATCAAAACCAAATTATCTAATTGATACCCACGATTCTCATCCTGAGTCTCGGGGATAAATAAGAAAATATATTCATGGAGCATCATCTATAAAAAATATTCCCAAAATCAATCTAAAATCATGAATTTTACTCACAAATATCGATACAATGATTTATGAAAAATAAATAATGATAAAATATTATTTTTATTTTAAATAGTGTTCTATTTGTTCCACACTAAGATCAAACGATTGGGGGTATTATTTCACTACAAAAGATTATTTTATGTTTTTCCATGTAACTCATGTATATTTATAAAACTATTTCTTCTAAAATTATCTATCTCTCTCCGTCTCATTCTTTTATTTACTGTATTCTAATGATAAATGAATAGTGACTAAACCAAGTCATAGCCTTAAAATAATTTTAATGGTGTTCTTGAATACATGAACATGAATTCATTATGTTTTTATTCTGTATGTGGTGAATGTAATAAAATATTTTGATCAGGGTGTATAATTCATTCACCACTCTTTTATAAGAATCTAAAACATAGATTATTCATTAATTAACAATATTTACCTCCATTATTGTTTAAAATAATTTTCCTAGCATGATTTAATTTTATTAATGATGTAAAAAAATAATGAAAATTCAACATTATAAATATTAATATTTAATGATGTAACTACATAAACCTACCCTTAAACAATAACATTAAAAATTTACAAGAATTCATTATGATTTAATTTCATATGTGTGTAAGTTTTAGTTTTTAATTCTTATCCACATTCCTAATCATTTCCATTATTTTTATAAAATAATAAAAACATGCAAAATATATTTAGTCAATGAGTAGTGTGATTCATTGACTACTATGCTCCTAAAGTGTGAATTTTTTTTCAACAACAATGTTTTCAAATTAAATGAATCCCTGTATTTTCACCACTCTACTATTGGAATGTCCAATCATGGAACATTTATAGGGGGTCGAATATTTTATATATTATTATTTTAATTCACTTTATTTATTAGATTTCATGGTTTTTTAAATTCCTTCCCCATTATTTCTTCCAACATTCATCATTCTGCTTGCTTAAATTATTCAAAGATGTAAGGATAAGTGGTACACCACAGGGCCTTAGGGCTATGTAATGGGTCTACCTCTACTTAGTTAAAATAGGTATTTTATCTTCTTTATTAATAAAAATGAGGCTTCAGCCCCAACCTTTAAATTAAATATATAGGAAGACCAATTTAAAATGATTACTGATCTCATTATTTTAGCCCAGAATAATTTGAATGGAAATGACATAGGACCGATGAAATAATCATCTAAAAAAAATTCTAAATCAAATAATTAATATTATTAAATATTTAGTTTAAATGAGGAAGGTATGGACTCAATTTTTACTCTAGTATATTAACCTAATGATTCCAAGAAAGAAATTTCATTAGATAGATTGCACCTAGATCACGAATTTATATTGGAGATTATAAAAGAAGATCCCCTTATTGAGGTATTTATTGGATATCAATAGAATCTAGATCAATAATTTAATGTTTATGATGTGGAACATGACCCACCCATTTGATAAATTCAAGAAACAACAACATTGTATCTATATATGTATATGGAAGATGAATCCACCATTTTGTAGGAGTTTGAATATACTATGGAGGATCCAAACATGTAATGACCATAATCTATGACTCAACATTGAGTGGAAATTTTGTGTAAATATGATTTACAAATGAACAAACTATGCATGTTGAACTTTTGAAGAACTTGTTCTCATCAAATTTTATAGAAATTGAATTAAGTGTCACCGTTCATTGTTTTGAGTTTTTATATTAATAAAAATATTTTTTTCTATGGTGAAATATTATTAAAAATATGACACACCTGGTGAGGAATTTTTACATCTCCATGAAAATGTTGAACTTCTATTTATGAATGCATATGAGGGGATCCATGTGGCCATTCCCAAAAAAATTGAAAAACATTTAAATCAAAAATAAAATTGTTAAATTTATTATTTAGCTTTCATGTTTCAATTTTTTTATCTCGTAAAATTACATTTTAGATTTCCATTTGATTATTTTATTGACTAAACAAAACATATAATGGAAATGGAGGGTGGAGAATTTATTGTGAAAGTGGAAACTAATAGACATGAAGAATGACTTTTTACCATACCCATATTAAAGATTATACATATTTAATATGTGATGAATTTTTATATTCATCTTTTGGTTTCTATTATGTTATGGACGATGGAATACAAGTTTGAAAGAATATTTTTTGATAGTTCAGATAAATAATATTCACCCAAAAAAGATCATTGGTTGAAATATTGTACTTATTTCTAGATTCACTCAAAACCCATGGACTAATAAGGGATCAATAGACATGAAATATCTATATTCATTTATTTTTTCAATAGTAAATTTTTTCATTATAGGTAATTAATTTTTGGAAAAAATTATGTTGTAGCCCAGCTGTTCATTATTTTTTAGCATTAATGATATAATTATTGCACTTTAATTATTGATTTCCTTTTGTTAGTCAGTTATGGTGATGAATACTGCTGGCCCCATATAATAATTATTTTGGGTAATACAAATTCATTTAAATTGGTGTTCACTACTATATTTAATATCATTCAACCACCTAAAAAACAATTTTAATAATCATAATAGAATTTTCATTATATCCAAAAAAATTATTACGTAAATAATCATTGAGACATGAGTATATTAGGAAAAACAAAGATTACATGATTAAAATTTATATGATAATAATAATAAGATTTTATTATGTATAACAAAGTGATAATAGTAAATCAAAGGTTTTAATTTGATGAATCATGATTTAGAGGAATTAGCTTATTCATATATATTAAATTTCCCTATATGTTTTCATGCTTTGAATATCTAAAGTTAATGTGTGTATAAGTTTTTTCTTATAGAGTTAAATGACTGATTATCCCAAATATTAAGTTCCACTATTGAGAATACATCAATAGATTCTAAATTCCATTTTATTTTATGAATTTTTTTTACAATTTGTTGGGGAATCCCACCGAATTGAACAATTATTAGAGATGGTGGAAGATATTCATGAATTAAATTACATTTTAAATGATTAATGAAATATTTTTATTAATACTATATCAATTAGGCCAGATTTTAAATAAATAAATATTTATCCAATAAAAATCGGGAGTTTTCCTTTTGGGAATCTGCCAAATTACAAGCCATTATTTCCCATTCAACCAAACTCTGTGTATTATGCAAGGTATTTTAAAGATATATCCCGGGGTGGGGGAGGTAATGGGGTTAGGGGTAACGAAAATGAATGGAAAAAGTATAGGATTACCTTTTGGGAATTAGGAAAGGATGAAATTCATTTATTTGATTTCATTTTTTACACATTTAAAATAGAATGATAAAATAAAGAAGAAAATAATGGTTTTTGACTTATTGAAATTAGAAAACTCTATTACCAGACCTATGATATTATGAAATGAGTATATGCATAGGATACTTGATTTTACATAAAAATATTATTTTTGATAAAAACCCTAATGTTGGGAAAATTAAAGATGTCATAATCCATTCAATATGATATCATTTTTATCAGCATTAAATTGAGCATGGAAATATTGTGTTGTCACTCCATAAAAGAGATATTTTCATTGTAGTTTTAAATTAATATCATTCATTCTACATTATAGATAAAACTCCTCATTTATCATTAAAATTCATAAACATATATAACTACGAACCATAATCCTCATAATATTTAGAACCAAATATACAATTTCTCTGTGATATCTTGTGATTTTTTTCACAACAATGTGGATAACATAGATCCTTTTCAATCTTATATAAATTATAATGTACTCATTGTTTGTGAATAACACTACATTATTCTATCCCATGAGTGATTATAGTGAGAAAAATAGTGTGAAGTAAATAATATCATTTCATGTTTGAAAATAATAAAATAAGAAACAAGAAACGAATGAATGTGAATATTTTCATTTGAAATGGTAAATAGTATAGCACATGGAATTAATGTTTTTTAATGAGTGTGATTTTGATTTAGTATTCATTTTGTTTCTTGGAATCATTGTTTCCTCATTGATAATTATTATATTTTATTACATTCTAATTTTAATATGGGTAACATTTTGTTCTATTTTAATTTATTATTGAGGTTAAATGCATGGGGTCAAACATAGTTCATGTTTCGTAGTATTTTATTTCATTATTTTTCCTGAATATTTTTAATATGTTAATTAAAATTTAATTTTATTATTGGTTTTCCCAATAAAATATCAATTTTATATCATGGTTGATATACATTTATATAATTAATATTTAGTAAAATATGTGAAATGGTTAAATTTCAATGTTTTGCATACACATATACATGCCATAGTGTATTCTTATAGGTAATGGTTTTTATACTAATACTCAATAGATAATTTGATGTGATGGGTAATGGTAACCTATTATATTCTAGTTCCATGTATGGGTAACTGATAGTCTCCATGTGTTAGATAATAGTAAGGTAGCATATGTGTAAGGGTAACCCCAGGTTTTCAAGAACTGTGTAATGGAATCTTTTTTTATTAAGGATATATAATTGTATTCCATTTTCTATGTAAGGGTCACCTTGATCATTTATAATGGTAACTAGTGGAATCCAATGTCTATAGAAGGAACATTGGACAACTATAGCTACATCATTACTGCCACATCTATTTTGTCAAGAAACCATGGAAGATAAATATGGAACTTCTTTATACTAGATAATATGCACATGTTAAAATAATAAAATTTCTATCAAATCATAATAGTCTTGTTGGTCAAACCATTATTGGATATTGTTCTGTGGACTGACCATATAAAACCATGATCTTTATTTCATACTTAAACATGATTTATTATATAAACTTCCCTAGACAAAACATAGAAGATCGAGAGGTCTAGTGTCTTTGGGTATTAGGATAATTAAATAACAACATAAAAAATTAAATATATCATCATTATAGAAAACATTTATACATGACCAATACATTCCCTCATTCTTAGCATTGCATGGGATTACCTGAGGACATGCATAAGAAAAGGGTGAGCTATAAAGCCCAGTAGGGGAATAATCATGGAATAAATTATGGGATAAAATAAATTTTAGACAATAGGAATATAAATGGATCACAAGAGAAACATTAACCTAATGTCATGATAATGAATGATAATAATAACATGGAAATGTTGCAACAAAAATTATCACGGAATTAGCATGAACTAAGGCTCATGGTGAATGGAGCATGAGTAAAACCTCATTGCACATGAAGCACGAGTAAAACCTCATTTAAATTGAATTATAATGAATGAAAAATAATTTCACATTAAATATCATGATAATTTACTTTTCCCGAAGCATTTAATCGTTATCAGGGTGCACCATTTTTAAACATTTCATTTAATGCATAAATGTGTCACATGTATTGTATAACATGGAATCAATCAACATCATAAGTTATTACATGATTAATTAATGTGGATTACAATTAAATATGTATATGTGAATAATATTGTATACCTTTGATAGAGACATGGGTATTGTATTCAATACACAATGATCTTGGCTTAGAAAAAAGTCGTGCAATTTCGGCAACATAACGACGTGAAAGAACTCATGAAAATTGTTGATGAGAGATAAAGGTGTGTATCATCATATTAAAATGAAATGAATAGTATGGGGGGCATATGTATACATGTCCCAACAATCATAATGCAATTTATATGCATAATACAAAAGAATTACTTTGGTGAAAAGTGAAGACAGAAATCCCTCACAGAATTTGGGCATTGTAACTGGTGTACATTGGAAGCATTAATGATATATAAAGGGTCCTACCATCATACAAACATAAATAGTGCATTATTAGGGTGGTTATAAATCATACCCCAACATATGTAATTGAAAAAATGGCATAACAACTTAATAGAAATTGGATAAAAATGAGAAAGGAAAAAATCCCTTACTTGGAATTGTGATCCCAATGTCTTGGGAGAGGCTGGAGAGATGCTTATTGGGAGCTTGGGGAACCATGGGAGGATTATAAAAAGAGGAGGGAAGGGGTTTTTTGAACACAAATGTATTTGAGTGAAGAGGAAGTGGTTGAATTGTTTGGGTTTATATAGGAAAGTAGAGGGAATCCTTTATTATATAGTTTTGGGACACCTCACATTAAACTAACCAAAACCACAAACCAGACCATGGTTCTTTTCAATGTTTTTCACCAATGGGGAGTGGAAAACAATATTTTATAATTCCAATGTCCTAAATTCTTTAAATAATATGGTGGCTTATGTTGAGGTGAGTCACACTATAAATAAAAATAATTTGAAAATACAAAAGGTTTTATAAGCATTGAAGGGTCCACTAAGACATTCTAAAATAAATCAAACAAACACAAAATCACATAACTTAAATGGTAAAAAAATATATTGGCAGAACATAATGTTTATATTATTTTATTACATCACTCTTGGGTCATTTTGATGTAATAAAAAACATTATATATTTAAATGGACTTTAATTTTTACCCTAAAATTCGACTCTCTCGGAAAATTATGAAAAATTAACCATTGGATATTTTTGACTTCATCAATCCAAAAATATGACTCATTTTATCTAAATTATTTTTAAATATGTTAATTTTTTTACTTTTAAAATAAAAATAGTCATTTATAAAAAATTCATGGGTTTTGACCAAAACAGCTTTCAAACAATAATAAAAATTACAATTGCATTCTTAAAAATTGAACAATCATTTATATTTAACAAAAAGTAGTTTATTAATATTTTATTAAAATATTATTGGATTAAAACATCCATTAATCATAAAAATTTATTTCTTAGTTGAATATTAATTATAAATATTATTTGTGCATTAAGAACTATTTACGAAGTAATAATAAATAAATGAATTCACATTCTATATACCAAAAATGTACATATTTATAGTGTTGGGTTCATGTTACATAAACCCTTGTAACACCCGCATAATACCAAAGGGTATGGTATGCTATGGTGAAGGACTATTGGAGTGGTTCATATAACATCGCTCCAGGGGTAATCTCTATTAGAGTCATCTTCTCCTGTAGTCGGTTCTGCTCAAACTTAATGTGTTCAAGCTCATCTTGGGCATGGTCATGGGAGGAGCACAATGATTCCACATTATTTAAAAATCTCTAAATAATGTGATTCTTATGGGGAATGTCTACTGGATGAGTTTATCGCTTCCTTTATCTGAGTAAATTGGATTTGTTAAAGAAATATATTTATAATAATTAGGTGATCACTTTTCAATGACTATATTAGAAACGTTCACAATTCTTAACAGTATTTTAATATCAACTAATATAAAACCAATTAATTTCACATTTTATATAACTATAATAAGATAGTTAAATGGATAATGTGAATTTTCAATAAATAAAAGTTTGGGTCTTTACAATCATCCCCCTTAATAAATTTCACCCTCGAAATTTATTTTCCACAAATAAAACAGATGTGGGTAACTCTGCTTCATCACTTCATCTGATTCCCATGTCACATAATCAAAATTGTGTTTTCTCCAAAAATCCTTGATGAGGGGAATTATCTTATTTCATAGATCTTTTTCTCTTTGGTCTAAGAGCATAACTGGTTTCTCCACATTAGTGAGATCATCCTCTATCTATACCACAACTTATGAGAGTACATGTGAAGTGTCTGGTATGTATTTAATTAAGGGGGATAAATGAAAAACATCATGTACATTGGCCAATGTTGGTGGAAGTTCTACTAGATAGGCCGTAGACTTAACAAGATCAGGAATTTTGAAGGGGCCGATGTACCTAGGACTTAATATCCCTTTCTTTCCAAACCTCGTGACCTTATTCCATGGAGATATGGATAGAAATACCCTATCCCCAACTTTAAACTCAAGGTATCGTCGATGGTTATCTATATAACTCTTTTGTTGACTATGGGTTACCTTGATATGGGGGCGAATGGTTTTCATCTTCTCCACCATTTTTGAAACCATTTATGGTCCAAGTAGCTTACACAAACCGACTTCAACCCAACACAAAAATTTTCTGCACCTATTCCCAAACATGGCATCATAAGTTTCCATTCAGATTCTCAGGTGGTCACTATTATTGTATGATAATTTAACTTGTAGAAGATGTTGATCCCATCCTCCTTTAAAGTCCATTGAGCATGCTATCAACATATCCTCAATTATTTGGATATTCCTTTCGGATTGGCCATCAGTTTGTGGTTGATAAGTTGTACTAATGTTCATCTCAGTATCCAGATCATGTTGATGAGTCTTCAAAAACATTGAGGCATTTCTTGGAACTCGATTAGATACAATAGATAGTGTTACTCCATTCAGCTTTACCACTTCCCTGATATATATACGTGCTAGTAGATCCAATGGGAAGTCCTCCTGAATTTTAATAAAATGTGCAGACTTTGTAAGACGATCATCAATAACCCAGATTGCATTTCTTAATTTGGATATATTCAGATGTCTAGTGACAATGTCCATGGTTATGTTCTCCTATTTACATGATGGTATGGGAAATGGTTTCATAATCCCCTTAGAATTCCGCCTCACTACCTTCACTTGCTGACACACCTGAAACTTTGATGTATACTCAGTGATCTCCATCTTCATATTATCCCACCAATAATGCTCTCAGAGATCTCGATACATCATTTTGTTTCTTGGGTGAATAGAGAAATTTGAACAATGTGCATCAGTAAAAAGTTCCTTCTTCAGCTCTAAAATTTATAGAACACATAATCTCTTAAAAAATCTCACAATTCATTCTTTATTAGCATTTATCTCAAAGGATTTCTCACTTATGATAGCTTCCACATTCTTTTTAATTCCCACATCATCCCTTTAGAAATCCATTAATCTTTCCAAAAGAGATGTTTGAGTAATAATTTGTGAAAGGACTGATGATGTTCCCTTCTTTATGATTCCCATGTCCATCTTTATCAAATATAAGAATATTGGATCCTTCCCAATTCTCTTCACTTGTAGAATCATTGTGTCCTTTATACTTAGAGCATCTTCCACCTTGTTCAGTTCCCCATGGTAGTAATGGATTGAGAGGTCAAAGTCATCAATCATATCTAGAAATCTTCATTGGCACATGTTCAACTCTTTCTATGTGAATATATACTAGAGGCATTTGTGGCCCATATATATTTCACACTTCTACCCAAAGAGATAATTCCACCAAAATTTTAAAGCGATGATCACCACATCAAACTCCAAATCATGTGTTGTGTAATTATACTCAAGAACATTCAATTTTCATGAAGTACATGCAATGACCTTGTTAATTTTCATCAACATACAGCCCATGCCCTTCTTCGATGCATCACTGAATACCACAAAAAGTTCTCCACGTGTGGGTTACGTTATCACGGGCACACTGATATGCCTCCTTTTTAACTCATTGAATCTTTCTTCTCATTCATCACTCTAGTAAAAAATTACTCCCTTCAAGTAATCTTGGTAAGAGGGCTGGAAAATCATTAGACATTTCTCACAAATCGTCGACAATATCTATCTAACCCCAAGATGATTCATATATCCTTTACCGATGTCGGCCAAGACCATCCCTCTATTGCATTTTTTTGGAGGGATCTACAAATATACCATTACATTTGATCATATGACCCAAGAATGAGAACTCATTAAACCATAACTCACACATTCTGTACAATCTATAGATCTTATGCTTCTGCAATGTCTCTAGTACAGTTATTAGAATCTTTTCATGATCCTCCTTGGTTTTGGAGTATATCAATAATATCATCTATAAAGACTACTAAAAATTTGTCGAGGTGGTCCCTAAGGACTCTATTCATCATGTCCATGAAGATTTTGAGAGAATTAGTGAGTCCTAATGGAATAAATATAAATTCACAGTGCCTGTATATTGTACAAAAAGGAGTCTTGGAGGTATCATCCTTATTCACCCTTACATGATAATATCCCGACCGAAAATCAACCATGGAATAATATTATGCTCTAGGAAGTGAATCGAACATTTCATAGATTCGTGGGAGAGGATACTTGTTCTTTATTATGGGGTTTTTATGTTAATGATAATCGATGAAAAGGCACATTGACCCACCATTATTCTTGATGAAGAGGACTTGTTTACCCTATGGTGAAGCACATGGGCATATAAATCCTTTTTTCAGATTCTATTGTTGTTGTTTCTTCAGCTCCTCAATATCCACAAAAACCATTCAATATAGTGTCTTGGATATTGGAAACGCCCCAGGTATAAGATCAATTGAGAATTGAACATCTCTTCTAAGAGGAAGACTAGGAAATTCCTCAGGAAACACTTCAGTATATTCCCTCACAATAGGCATGTAGTCAAGGATGGTTTCCTCCTTAGACTCAATCATCTGATCCAAATACATGTCCTCATAGGGCAGTAATATACGCACTTGAGAGGATGGAGCTAAATAAGATTCATCTTCATACATTCAATTTTACAGAATCAGGGGTCAATTCACCACATGGAGAGTGATTTTCCCCTCATGGAAATTTTTATTGGATATATATAAGGGAAAACAATCCATGCCATAAATTTCATCAAATTACACCCGAGGGATTTTGATGTGGTTGGTTGGGATGTTCAATCCATAGTTTATGACAGGGGAGGAGTTATATTCATGGGATGCAATGATTTCCCCATTAGTATTACTCACTGACATCTTCAATTACATGATTTTTGGTTGTGTTGGGATTGTTCTACTAAAAATTTGGGATATAAAAGAATGCGTAGAACCATAATCAAAAAGTACCTTCGCTATTCATGAATGAATAACTAGCATACCTGTCACCACTTCATTGGAAGGGTTCACTTCTGGAGTAGTGATAGAAAAATATCGCCCTTGCTACCTTGGAGGATGTTGGTTCCCATTTAAAACCCTTTTCATAGGGAAATGAATTGCAAGATGCGTTGGTTCGTTGCAGTTGTAGAACTAAACAATGTGTTTAGGTTTGAACGGAGCATTACTCTCCTCTATTTTAGCCGCAGGTTTTTCATTCCGATATTTAACATCAATATTGATATATCATCCACACCTAAATAATTTCATCAACTGTTTCAGGAAATTTCTGGGGTGCTTCTTTATGCACCATTGGCATGTGGGGTTCTGGATATTCATAGCACTGTTGGATTTATCCATCGGTCCACCAGCATTGGCGTCCACCTTACGCTTCTTATCCCCAGGATACCATTGCGATTATCCGATCATTATTTCGACCTTGGTGGGCACATCAAACAATTTCCTCATAGCAGTCGAAGTCACAAATAGCCAGTCCTTTCTGTTGGGAAGGTTTCATCCCACCAAATAAGCGTTAAACCACGAATTCGGGGTTAACGACAAATATGGTGGTGTACCGTTCATGAATTTTTATGTTTTCCTAGAAATCTCTGGAAGATTCGCCATCTTTTTTCTTGAGGTAAAAAATGTCCATTTCCATCTAATGTCGAAGGGTGAGCCAGAAATATTTATCAAAAAACATCTTCCAAAAATCCTTCAATTCAAACGCTTCTATCTCTTCTTATGGATTCATATTATTTATCAACATCCACCATTGATCAGCTCCACCCTTGATACGATATTCAACCAGGCGAACCTTCTTTTATTCAAAACATTGATGTACTGAGAAGATCTTTTCAATTGAGTTGATCCATTTTTCGACGATTGAGTGATTAGATGATCCATTAAAAGTAGGAGGCAATTGTCCCATAAAGATCTTGATAGTGACTTGTTCTTTCAAGGGGTGGGGGGTTGAACATTCCTCTTGTCCCATGATTCTATTCAAATCTAGATTTAACTGAGAGAGATGCGTGACAAAGTTCACGATTACCACTCCCATCAGATTTGACATCTCATTAGCACAATCATCACATTGATCTTCACATATTTTTTTTCCCGAGTCCTCCTATTACTGACCATTGGCTGTAATAAACAGAATTTTAGGGCTAAAACATAAAGGGTAATCCATGCACAAAATTGATGACTTATAAATAAAATTTATTTCTTAATCTTATTAATCGATAGGCTTCAATATATTCTTTTCATGATCTAATTTCTAACATATATTCTTAATATTATTTTTTTATTCCCTTAATAGTGGTTCATACTAAGCTTGTGAATTTTCCAATGCATATCCCCTGGGAGTGTCATAAGAAAGATTTCATTAAGGCCCATTTGTGTGTACCAGGATACCATGGGTCAATCCCAAAACTCTTTGTCGGGGTTTTTACCCCTATGTACATCTGTGCTAGAGCCGCCTCTACCTACTCGTATCCATCCAGGGATATATTTTATTGACAAAAAACTTAATCAATTCCCACAAACACATAAGGATTTTTTTATTATACAGAGTATTGTATCTACGACTTTACTAGGGTTTTAAAATCATAATTAAGAAAATAAATAAACCTATCCTCTAATACCAACTATAACAACCCAGGTTCTTATTCCATTCTTAAAAATGATTTATTACATAAAAATCACTTTATAAACATAGTATATCGAGAGGTCTAGTGTATTTGAGGAATATGATCATTACATGACAACTTAAAACATGAAATACAACATCTATATTTAAAACTACGTTTACAGGACCCTTACATTCCAACGAACTGATCATTTCTTGGGATAACCTACGAACATGCATAAGAAAAGGGTGAGCTATAAAGCCCAGTAAGTGAATAAACATGAAATAACATGAGAGATAAAATAATGTTATACAATAGGAATATCGATGGATCACAAGAGAAACATAAACATAAAGATGTGATAAATCATGATAATCATATCATGGAAATATGGAAACAACACATAATATAGAATTAGCATGAGCCATGACACATTGCACATGGAGCATGAGTATACCCTCATTGCACATGAAGAAAGAGTAAAACCCCATTGAACATGAATTTGAATGACTCAAAAGTAATTGCAAATGATGTATCATGATACTATACTTTTCCCAATGCATTGGATTGCTATCAGGGCACACCCTTTCTGAAACATTTCATTTCATGTATAAGTGTTCCACATGGATCACATAACATGGAATAAATCAACATAATAAGTTATTCCATAATTAATTAATATAGAATAAATACATGAAAGTACCCTTCAATATGTATAAGTTCATAATGGTGAATAACTATTACAGATACATGGGTATGGTATTCACTACAATATGATCTTGTCTTGGAAAAACACAATGCAATTTCAGCAGCATAATGATGGGAAATAAGAATTCATTAAAATGGTTTCTGGGAGAGAAATGGGTGTCTCATAATATTTTCATGAAATGGTAAGTAAGGGGGTCATATAGATACATGTCCCAACAAACAGAATGTAATTTAGATGCATAATAAAAAATAATTACTTCGGTGGAAAAGAGGAGAGAGAATCTGTCATGGAATTTCTGCATGGTAATAGGTGTACATTAGGAGAATTAATGAAAGAGAAAGGGGTCTGCCATCATCCAAATATAAATTGGGCAGTACGGGAGATGTGATAAATCATTCCCCAAGATATTTTATTTAAAACAATAGGGAATAACAATTTAATGAAAATTAGACAAAAATGGGAAATGATGAAATCTCCTTGCCTAGAACTATGATCCCACAGGCATGGGATCGGCTTGAGAGAGGCTTCTTAGGAGCTTGGGGAACCTTGGGACGATTTTGAGAGAGGGGGGGTAAGGGTCTCATCAAACTCCAAAGGCATTTAGTGTTGAGGATGTGGGAGCATGTGTTGGTTTATATAGGAAAAGAGAGGGAATTCTTTATTATTTTTGTTTGGGTAACCTAACATTAAACATATTAGAACCACAAACCAGCCCATGTTTTTGCCAATTTTTATGAAAATTGGGAAGTGGAAAACAATATTTTATAAGTCCAATGGCTTAAATTCTTAAAATAATAGGGTTACTTATGTGTAGGTGAGTCACACTATCAAGGAAAACAATTTAAAAAAAATGTTTTATATGCCTTGAATGGACCACTAAGGCTTTCTAAAATAAATAAAACCAACCCAAAATCACATTATTTTAATGGTAAAACATATATTAGAAGATGATAATGTTCATATTATTTTATTACATCACTATTGGGTTATTATTATGTCATAAAAGACATTATATATTTAAACGATATTTAATTTTTACCCAAAAATTCTACTGTCTCTGAAAATTATGAAAAATTCAACATTGGATAATTTTGACGTCATGATTTCAAAAATAATATTCATTTTATCTAAATAATTTTCTAATTATGATAATGTTTTTATATAAAAACCATCACTTAATGAAAATTCATGTTTTGGACAAAAAACAGCTTTCAAACCTTAATAAAAATTACAATTGCATTCATAGAAATTGAACAATAATTTATATTTAACAAAAAAATAATTTATTAATACTATATTAAAATATTATTTAAATAAAAAATCCATTAATTCATCAAAATATATTTCTTAATTGAATATAAACTAAAAATACTATTTGGACTACAAAAACAATTTTCAAAGTAACAATAAAAAAGAAATGCACATTCTATATAAAAAAATAATGTACATAGTCATATTTCTAGGATCATATTATATAACCCCTTATAACACCAAAATAATACCGATGGGTATGGTGTGCGATGGTGACATACTTTTGGGGTGGCTCGGATAACATTGCTCGGGTGGTAATATCTATTAACTTCAACATCTCATGTAGTCAGTTCCGCTCAAGCTTAGCATGTTCAAGCTCAGCTTGGGCTTGGTCAAGAGAGAAATCCAATGATGCCACCTCCTTTCCGAGCTTTGAAAAATGGGCTTCTTATAAGGCAAGTCTACTGGATGTGGTCATTGCTTCCTTTTTCTTGGTAAATGGGATTTGCTAAATCCCTATATTTTTACTAATCTGGTGATCACTGTTCAATGGATGTATGAGCAACGATCTCAATTCATAAAAATATTTTAAAATCAAAAAACATAAAATCAATTATGTTCACCTTTTATATAACCATAATAATATATTTAATTGGATAAAGAGGAATTTCCATTTATGAATGTTTGGGTCATTGCAGAAAAGCTACACTATGTATTGTTTTATCAAAACTTTGGATATGTAAAGGTGTTTTATAAGGATTAAAAAGTTCTGAATAGGTATCAAATATTTATGTCAAATTTTGGTGAGGAATATGTTGTATTGGCCGATGATGAGATGGTCAATCCACAACAATGATGATCTCTACAATGGAAAACCAATAGGTGATGATCTACACCACATTAATATTATCCACATTTCACAGAGGTTCATATGATGAAACATCACACATGAGATAACTTTATTATAACTATATATTTATCTCTAAACTCCAATTGTAAAATAATGAAAACAATTCATAGTTCAACATGTATGAAAAATGAGATAAAAACACTAATAAAAATAATGGATGACCAATTTAAATTGACATAAAAACACATAAATATATAATGAACCATGAATGAAGATATATGGTCTAATATTTTACAATAAATATAGGGGGAATTTTCCACTATAGTAACAAACAACCATGGGAGTTTTAGATAAGATCATTAGTTTCAGGTTACTTTTTACATATAAATAAATAATGATTTTAATAATAGTATTTGATTCTCTATATGTATATCTCTATATCTATGTACCTATCTATTCCCAAAACTGTTATCTTACATGATCAATGATGAGTTACGTTCTAAAATCATGTATTTTGGGAAAGGGTTTCATGGTGTTCTAGAATTATTTCACATCAATTATTTATATTTTTAATCAATTGGTGTTTACAGAAATAGCAGTGCTTGAGATTGGTGTTGATATTGTTCACCATGTATTTTTGATCCCCGTAGACTCATTCAATTCCTAATTTATATTTTATTCATTACTATATCATATAATAATCATTTCAAATGTTAGAGTTAAGATTATACAAGGTATTAAACAACATATGGGGTATAAAGTTATTGGAAGGCACCACTCTCGATTTATGTGTGTCATAATCATTTATAATTAGAGGATATGATGTTTAGTTTTTTTAAATATTAACTTATGAATACTAAATTTCACACTCAAAAATTAATGACAACATTTCAACAATGATTATCTAATATAATATAGGTATAATTAATGGACAATGATGGAGCTTAGGTAATAAAGACTATGAAGAAGAACAATATTTCTTAAAGTTAATGTCAATATTTTGTAATAGATATTGATTATCCAAACGTGAGAAACCCATTTTCAACAACTTTGTTGTACTTGGAAATAAATATTAGATTTTGCGCTACCCGAATATTAGAATATCAATGGGAAATATTGAATTTATAAAATAACATTTAGTGAATACACTATATAATTGAAATAAAAAACAAATTGTTCTTTAGATTAGCCAATAAATATATAAATTTTATGGTTTTGAAAATGTGATAGATTAATAAATATAAATGATTAGTTATATTGTTTACGAATAACCACTAATAAACACAATGATATAGCCATAAGAACTATGAAATGTCCATTAAATCCACCATTAAAATAACTTTTCTGTATATCCCAATGCTCGTACGCTTTATATATGTGCAATCGTACATTGAAATAGAATATGGGATTTGTCACATACCGATGACACATTATATTATTTATTTATTTAAAATATTGTTGTTTAATCTCACCTCATCCATAAGTGTGTTTTTTCTACTCTATAATTCTATTATTGATATAATTCAATTTCAGGAATCCTTCCCCAAACCTAGTGGGGATGGTGACCAGTATTCTAGTGAACATTCATCTAAACGAATCAATGTGATCATTTTTATATATATTTATATATATATGGTTATCCATCATTCATCTTCTTCTACTATTGGAGTTTAAAGTCATGTAGGTATGCAATCAAGGATTTATCTCTATCCAAGGAGGTGGTAGGTGTTGGGGTGATGAGATAAATATCATGATAGTGTCTTTATATTTATATATACCAATTATGGGAATCAATAATCATATTGCATAGTTTCAATTATATATTTCCATTAATGTAAATTTAACCAAGAAGAATAAAAGTTACACTTTAGGTTATTCTTCATAGATATGTTTTGAATATTTACGATTCCTATGAATTTGATGTTTATGGGATCATTATTATTAAACCTCATCTAGTTTTTATAAATAAATCGTTTAATTGGAAACAAAACCCATGGAAGTTATATTTAATAGGATAAGTATGTGTGTTTGGACTAGTCACTGTTATTTCAAATCATACGTTAATGACATTTACTATGTAGCTTAAACTCATGAAACAAAGTCAAATTGGTGAATTTTTTTAGTAATTATTGATAATGTAATTACACATGTAAAAACCATTATGTTTTCCCATACCATTTGTTTATTGAATAAGAGATTTTTTAATAGAAATTAGGAATCTATGGATTGATATGTATGTGATTCAATGAATATTTGGAATATTTATTGATGACTATATATTTGATAAGGAATATGACCCTTTGATTATGGAATTTATAGATTGTGGGGATAATATCAGGTTGAGGAAGGTTTTTATTGGGAATATAGACCAATGAGTTTTGTATTTATGGATTGACGTGGATGTGTTTCATAGGTAATATGGAAACTGAGTAATGGTTATGATATTAATATATATTAATTAGATTTTTTTTGGAAAATACATTATATTACAGGAAAAACTATATTTATCAACCTAGAGAATAACCCATGTAAAGGTATTTTTTAGAATTTTTTCTTTATTGGAGGCCCATATGTTGTGTGTTTCATTGAGAGGAATAAAAATATGATCATAAATTATGATATAGGTTTGGGATTTCACCTAGTTGGTGACCCAAAAATCATACTTTTCTGAAATAGTGTCCACTGAAATCACCTTGACTAATTTTCATCTTTTGAAGATATAAGGGGGAAGTGGAACCCAAGGAATGAATTTGGGTATTGTGTGACACTGGTTACATAATATGTTGTACATTAACACTATTTATGAATAGTAGGGTGGAGTGTCAGCTAGATTAGGGATAATAGTGATGTCACTATATAAAATAGAGTCATAGGGAGAACTTTCCTCCTTGTATAATTTCTAGGAGTAAGTACTCTAAATTATTTCACTATGGTGAAGTGGCTTTATAATATAATGTATAAGGCTTTGTTACTCTAGTGTATTAAAAATGAGCGAATTATTTGAAATGTATATGAATAATTAGAAGTCTATCCCTATTATGATGCCTATGGAAAAGTCTCTCCCTCGTAATGTGTCTTGAGCACAATGTTTCCCTGGTATGATGTAGGGTGATGTTTATCCATGTCATGGGGATGGGGGGGGGGAGTCTCACCCTATAATGGAAGGCCTCATTGATTTTTTCCCAATTGAGGAGTCTACATGAAGAAGATCTATTTCCCTAGTCATTATGGATCAGAGGAGAAATATTTTCACAAATATTATTGGGAATTAAACTCATTATAATATGTAATTACTCATAATAAGAACCAATTATATTAGATTATGAAATAATAATTTATCTAAATGGACAGTGGGAATTTGTAATGTACAAGGTTTCATCGTTCCATTGATCAAATACCTCCTACATATCCATATTTAATTTAAAATTAAGATACATGATACCACTTTAAAGGAATGAAGAGTACATGGAATAGAGCTATTTGGGAAATAATATTCCTTACATCGTGTGACAAGTCATATATCATTAATTGCTAATTTACACAAATTAATCATGTAATGTAGTATATACAAGTGTGTTTGGTGAACAAGGAACTGAAGGAGGAATATTCATTCACTATGATACTGAAGTAATGTGACTAGGGAATATAATTGTAGACCATAATGATGTGACCTCATATTACACATGATCATTGTTTCAATTAATAGATCCATTTATAGTGAATTTTCCCCCATGATTAGAATCTTCATTATTTGCTCAATATAAACCCCATTGTGAATTGAATCTTATTAATAAGAGGATCAAATTTCGAGTGACATATGAATATTTCATAAACATTTCACAAGATGAAGTCGCATGAACTCAGGTCCAGGGGTAATGATGTCATGTGTTCTTGAACCCAAACATGAGATTCATTCTAGAACATATTCATGGGATATTTGTCCACCTTAAATAGTGGGGGTTTGTTTTACATTCTTTCTTCATTCTTCTGTATAACAATCTTTAACCTAGTCACAATTTTTTTTCAATTAAATTTATTAACATATCATTCATCTTTTATTAATAATATCATTTTATAATGATGATGTAGAATATAAGTTAATAGAAAAACCCACGGGATGCTGGGTGAGATGAAAAAAATAAATTCTAGTAATAGTTCATTTTCAATGGATCACTCAAGAAATTTTAAATAGAATTATATCAAAAAATAATATATTGAGAAAGGGATTTATTCTCATGTTAATGGAAAAAACTATATTTCATGATCCATCTCTACTTCTTCCTCAAAACATCGTTGATTCCTCCACATCAAACCTCCCTATACTCTAGATATATACTCCAAATGGTTTTTTTGTCTATCTACCAATACATACTAAATCATACATTTCCCCAATTTCACATAAATATTACACTACAATCACTTGATAGAATGACTATCTCATTATCATTATAATGAAATAGATTAACATTGATTATATTTTCTATCAACACCATTTTATAAAAATAAAATTAAATAAAACAATTATGTACCTAAAACTTTTTTATCTAGGTAAATGAAAATTAATTATTAATTATCAAAAATTCCAAGACATTGGACATGTTGTCAATTATTCTACAACTTCAAAAACAAGTGTTTTATCTAGAATCTTCATCATTATTTACGTCATCTCAAGGCTTCAAAAATAAAAAACACAAATTTTATCCTTCATACAAAAATAACTCAATATATATCATCATTCACATAGTGTAGGTAACTATATTCTTCAATTTTGTGTTTTAATTCATCAATATACAACTAATACTTATGCTCTACCTATTCTTGATTATAAATGGATACTCTTACAAAAAATTATATTCTTAATAAGAACTATTTCACATTATTATTACTATTATATACCTTGGAAAAATAAATTTGTTGAAGGATTTTGACAATCAGTCGGCATGGATCCTTCTTCGAACAAAAAATCATTATACTTAAGAAAAATGACTTCAAATAAATCATTATTTAATCAAACCTACAATTGATCAAACCTAATGTGTAAATGAATCATTTTCATAGATCGACATAATTGGAATTTTTAGGTCCCTCAACTTGGAAACATATCTCCTCAAATCATCTTCAAGTATCAAATTTTCGTCATTGTTGTTCATGAAAAAATTAGTTTCCAAACACTTATTCATGAATACTCTAGTGGTCAATAAATCGATAGAAACTCACTTTATCCCATCTCAATTTTGATATATTATATACATGAACATATGTCACCCATTGAAATGTAAGAACCCGAGCCTTTTTTTCCGGTATGTTTTTCTTTTTCCTAGAGATTTTGAGAAAATATGAGTTTCTAGAAATTTTTTGAAGTACACGTCATGTACTTATTGAGTACACGTCATGTTCTTCATTGCTGCTCGAGGCTGTGTGCTGGCTGTGTCATGGCCACACACACGACTATGTAGGGTTGACACGAAGGTATCCTAATACGGAGTACAGAAAATCCTAGTAGAGGTCGTGTACTCCAAAAGTACATGTCGTGTACATTTGTTTTCATTTTAATGGGTCAGGGTCACGTCTAATCACCTTAACTCGCTTCTTCTCCAGCTCCTTTGACCGATAGAATCCCGTACAGCCACAAATCTCCTCTGAGACCCCAAACCTCCATGAGTTCTCCGAATAAACCACCATTAATTGCATTGGAACCAGAGTGGTAAGCTCTTCCTTCTCCTAGAACATTGTTTTCCATTTACTCCTCTTTCTCAAGTTATCTTTGGTTGAGAATTTTGGATGTTTTCTATGATCTATGACTTTCCCATGAGATTCAAGTTTCGAGGATCGTGTATATCAATCTATTAACATCATGGTTGGTGGTTTGTGCCTTTCAATTGGAAGTCTGTGAGTATTTTTTGAAAATTCCACCAATACCCTTGAATGGGGTATTTTGTGATTCATGTTTTTCCCCTATTGCTTGAATACTTTGCTTATTTTCCTGAGTAGAGTTGTTGTTTGTGAATAGGTTAATTTACTATGCTTTCGATAGTTTTTCCATTAATATTCAGCCTATTTATGACCATTTGGTCTAGTTTTTCTAATTAGGCATTTTCTAGTTCCCTTCCTAGTTTATAGGGTGGTGTGACTATTGTTCTTCCATGATGTTATGTTGTAGACTGCTAGCCAAGTAGTTCATGAGGTTCAATTTGGCAGTTACACGATGTGTTACTTGTTGACTTTACATAGGGCTGTGAGAACCTAGTGTAGTAGACCATAGAGAGAATTGACGTAATGGATTCTCCAGAGTGTCATTAATTTTATTTATGATGTGGACCATTGGGGGAATTGATGTTGAGTGCTTCCTCAGAGTGTATGTAGTTCCTCGATGCGGACCATAGGGGGAATGAGACGTTGAGTGATTCCCCAGAGCACCTTTAGTACGATACGAGACTATAGGGGAAATTGACGGTGAGTGCTTCCCCAAAGAGTCTATTCTTTATCTGAAATAGATGGGTGAGACTATGTGTTCCTACTAGAGGGTTGCTAGAACTTATAGGTTGAACCATAGGGGATAGGATATTAGAACTACCCAGAGGTTTCCTATTTGTTCTACATTCTTGTGTGGCTACTTTATTGTTTGTAAATCATATGGTATAAACTGTTGATTGTTTGCTACTGAGTAATTTCATGTTTACTGATTTCTGGACTTTTTCCTACAATATATCCGCTGACTATTAGGAACAGATCTTTGGATGTTTGCATACTAGGATTTAGTCTCACACCCTGTTTGGGTCATGCTTTTGGGCCAAAATAGATTATATTTTTTCAGGTATAGACAAGGGAAAGCGTCCTTCTACTTCAGGTACATGAGTTTCTTTGCAATAGGATATCATGGGACCAAGCCGATGCTTTCAATGATGAGGATTTTCTTACCTATTTTTATTTTGTACTTTGGTTTAGTGTTGTATTGTGAATTGTCACTTGTTTGGCTGTTTTTCCTAGACATGTATGTATCATGCATCATTTACATATATATTTCTTCTCTAGTTGCTTATTTATCAGTCTTCCACTGTTATTGATGTTGGATATTCATTTATTCCGCTGTTGTATGTGTTGTTACTTCCACTGTGTACTCTGCCAATGAGGGAATAGTTTCACCACAATCAAACCCAAGGCCCATGCTTCTAGTCAGTAGACTCTGGCGTTTGGGGAAATGGGCATGAGGCCATGTGACCAATCGGGTACGGGGCGCCTCTAGGTGGCTTCTAGAACCGGGACGTTACAAAGTTGTATGAGAGGGTTTTCATTTCTCATGACTTACTATTTAGAGCCATTATCCAAGGATATGACGTAATAAGTAATTGGTAATAAGTTATGCAAGGGAGTAGCTAACCCATGTTCAGGGGAAATCCATACTACCTAGTTTATTGTAATTTTACTTGTTTTCAATTTTACAGTTTATTTGATTTCACCATTGGGTAATTAACATGATTTGAAATGTTACCGTTGTTGCTGATGCATTTCTATTTCTGTCGCAACCCAATGAGATATGGGTATTCAATCTCATGCATCATATAGGCACTTGTTAGAAATCACATGTCATGCATTCTTTCCATGCCATCTAGGTTTCATTATTGATTGCATGTTGTTGTGATAGATGTTTTGTAGATTATTCATGCTGTTGTGATAGATAATTTGATAGAATCCATGATGTTGATAAGAAATTTGTTTGTATAGTTCTTTTCTTAGATGAACGCCATAATTTGGTTCTTAAGGTGTTATGGGACATCATGGACCATAATTTAGTGGATCATTACATGTTTTCCTTTTTATAACTTGTATAAGATTCCACGTTTTGATTGGTAGGGATCATGGGCCATCACAGATCGGAAATTGGCATCGAAACATTTTTTTTCTGTGTTTTCTGGGCTCCAAAGCAGTTTCTGAGGCTACTGCCCAGAAAAACCTAGAATACATGGTGTGTACTTTATGAATACACGCTGTATAGTATTTAACCGTGTCACTGACTCTGTGGGCAGGGACACAAAATAATGAAAAATCATCAAAAAACACATTGTGTACCAGATTTGCACGCCGTGTAGTGTAATCCGGGGAGTCTAGCTATGTAGTTAACAACAAGGTTGGTGAAGTCTTTTCATAGACACACCGTGTCCACCTCGAACACGCTGTGTAGTCTAACTCAGGTACCCAGCCGTGTCACGAACAACACGATATAGTGTTATCCTTTCTCATCAACGTCGTGTCCACCTGGAACACACTGTGTAGTGTCAGCCTTGTAGCCTGCTATGTATCTAACCACACAGTCTGTTTGGACTTCGGGGTACACACCGTGTTCATCTGGAACACACCGTGCAGTGTGACCTATGTACACAGGCCGTGTCACTAACTAACACGGGCTAGTGAAGCTTGTTACATACACGCCATGTCTACCTCGAACACGCCGTGTAGTCCTATCGTAGGAGAACTGTGTGGATTAACCGTGTAGAAGGACTCGGGAAGGGGAAGAGGATTCAAGTACACGTCATGTGTTAGGATAAAACGTGGTGTGTTTGGTATGTTACACAACTAGTTTTGGAAAAGGTAAATTCCCATGTAAATGACATAAGGGAACACACTATTTAGTTTTTATACATGTCGTGCAGTCATGTTTTGTAAATATTTAATGTTTTCCTTCCAATGTTCCCTTCTTACATTCCTAGTTATTAGTCCCTGATAATGTGATCTAATGTGTGCGTTTGACCATACAGAGTCAGGGCAGCGAGACGTCCTCCGGTTGTCCACCAGTTATAGGGCAGTGATCAGACGCTATATATTGTTATTCAGGGACATCCCACATATCCTCCTGTTGTGCCAGCCTTGGCACCAGCAATGATACCAGTTGCAAGCACTGATGTGCAGTTTAGGGAAGGCTTTCTTTGGATTATGCAGACCTTCCAGGGAGCACCACCTCCTGCCTTGATTAGGGCAGACTTGACGTGGGTGTTTCCAGCAGCAACATGATCCAACCTTTTCATGTGAAGGAGGTCCTTAGGCAGAAGAGTCAGGTCTAGAATCCATGATGATGATCTTTGAGCATCTGGAGACATCTCCCGAAAGGTGGGTCAAGATCGCTACCTACATACAACGAGACTCTGCCAAGAGGTGGTGGGACGTGATCCCACAGGTTGATCATCATTAGGTTATGTCGTGGGAGGAGTTTCAGCACGTATTTTATGACTAATTCTTTCTAGAGACCTAGAGGGCTGACCGGGCATTTGAGTTCATGAGCCTAGAGCAGGGTACACTTTATTTCATAAAGTATTCCTCTCGTTTCACCGAGATACAGCGTTTCACACCCCTCCAGGGTGGAGATGGATCGTTCTTGGCAGGAGTTTGAGGATGGTCTCAAATGGTAGATCTTCTCACAGGTGAATATCTTCAGGCTATCTTCCATTGCTTCCTTTGTCAACCGGGCACTGATTGCAGAGCGTAATCTGAGAGATTCCAGAGTAGAGAGCCAGGGCGGTTCCACATCCAGAGTTAGTGCTTCACCAGATGATAGAAGGAAGAGTCATAGAGAGTCTACACACAGTTATCCAAGGAGGAGAGACATGTTTTCAAGTTTCCAGGTGGTATGATACAAGTGTTGAAGGGATGTGCATACGAGGCTGAAGTGCCATAGAGACCTAGTAGAGTGACGATCTTGCGGCAATATGGGTCACCTCTAGTGCTTCTGTCAGGTTTTCTCAATAGAAGCTGGTGATAGGGTTTCATCTATTACTCCTCATTCAGAAGTAGTGACACTAGTTTCTCACCATTCTGGGAACTGGAGTTCTTCTAGCTATTCCGGCCAAGGTAGAGGTCAAGGCCGTGGTGGTCAGTCCCCAGTCTTTCAGCGACAACATGGTGGATCAGCTCAGAGCGGTCAAGTAAGGTCACAGGGCTGTGGTACAGGTCATGCTTTTGTGGTGGAGCAGACCCAGCATGACCAGGATCAGAGACCCTCTACAGTTCTAGGTATGATCTTAGTACCCTATGTTTTATCTTCTACTCTATTTGATACAAGGGCTTCCTATAGCTTATTCTCTATTGAAATTGTGTAGAGCATTGGGCTTTATATCATTTCCTATACCGATACCTTGACTATAGACACACCGTTGGGGACTAGGACATCTACTGTATGTCAGTGCAAGGAGTTCTCTCTAGAGGTGGCTCAGTATCACTTCTTATGGGACATCAATGTCCTAGATATGATTAGTAAGGATGTCATTCTCAGAATGGACTGTCTAGTCCCCTTCTAGGAAGTTATCGACTGTTTTCGCCATAGAGTGAGTTTTGTATCACCAAAGTGTGGATCCTTTCTTCATAGAGGCGAGTGGGATGTCCAGATGAGAAGAACGGGTCCAGAGCATCATGGGTTTGGAGGAGTTATAGCCCAGATCACTAGTCTTTATCTGGATGACAAAGGGAATTCACGGTTAGAATTTCCATCAGTGGTGGATCGTTTCTGTAATGTCTTTCTAGAGGACATTTCAGGTTTTCCTCCAGAGTGTGAGGTAGAATTTTTTATTGAGATCGAGCTAGGAGAGGCCCCAATTTCCATTCCTCCTTATAGGATGGCCACAACTAAGTTGCAAGAGCTCAAGAAGTAGTTGGAGGACTTGCAAGAAAAGATTTTTATCTGACACAGTACTTCTCCTTAGGGTTCACCTGTCCTGTTTACGATGAAATTGGACGAGACCCTTAGTCTTTGTGTGGATTATTGGAAGCGGAAACAACTGACAGTCAGGAACCGATATCCCTTTCCTAGTATTTATGATCTCTTTGATTAGCTTCGAGGAGCCCGGGAGTTCACGAAGATCGATTTGAGGTCCGGTTATCATCAGTTGTGCGTTAGACCATCTGATATACCTCATACACCTTTTCGGAATAGGTAAGGTGTATACGAATATATGGTTATCCTATTCGTCCTCATGAAGGTGCCTGTAGTTTTCATGGTACTGATGAACCGGTTGTTCCATCCATACATAGAGTCTTTTGTGGTGGTATTCATGGATGATATCTTGGTGTACTCTCACACTCGATATGATCGTGCTACCCATCCCGAGATTATTTTGAGTACACTAAGGGAGCATCAGTTATATGCTAAGATCTAGAATTTCCACTTTTGGGTGCATCAGATTCACTTCTTTGGTCATGATATCTCAAAGACAGGAGAATCAGTAGACCCAGAGAAAGTGAGAGCAATAGTTTCCTGGGAGCATCCAGAGAATGTCTTTGAGGTACGGTGATTCCTAGGGTAGGCTAGGTACTACATATGCTTTATACATGAATTTTCACTCATAGCAGCACCACTGACGGGTTTGACCAAGAAGGGTGTGAAATCCTTATGGTTAGATTCCTGTGAGTCGGCCATTCAAGATCTGAAAGGGAGGTTGAATTCAGCACCGATACTAGTCTTGATAGAGCCAAGAAAAAGAGCTATACTATTTATTGTGATGCTTTAAGTATCGGACTGGGAGCTGTGCTTATGTAGGGGTTTGGAGTCATTGCATATAGGTCTTGGTTGTTGAGGCCACATGAGAGGACCTACCCAACGCACGATCTCGATCTGGCAGCAGTTGTTCATGCCTTATGCTGTTGGAGACATTATCTTATAAGAGATCACATGTTGGTGTTTACCAACCACAAGAGTCTCAAGTACATCTTCACTCAGCGTGATCTGAATTTGAGACAACCCAAGTGGGTCGAGTATCTTGAGTTGTTTTTCATTGATCTTGCCTATACACTTGGGAAGGGAAAAGTAGTGGCTGACATGTAGAGTAGGAGAACACAGATACACGTAGTTCAGGAGGCCATTAATGAGTGGTAGCTTATGGATCTATTTTCTGAGATGCATTTGGAGGTGCACGATAGACAGGGGCATACTTTTCTATCTTTTGTAGCTGTTACCTCTACACTTCTTGATCGGGTTCGAATGTGGTAGATATTAGACTTGGAAGGCATAGTCCTATGGGAGAGTGTGTTAGGAGGGGACTATATTCCTGGTTGGACAGTAGGTGAGGTTGAGATCTTGTGTTTCCACGGATTCGTATGGGTGTCAGCAGACATACGCGAGGAGCTGATGCAGTATTTTCATTCCTCAGTTTGGTCAGTTCATCTAGGTTTCCCCAAGATGTATTATGATCTATACTGAAATTATTAGTGTCCTGGTATGAATAGATATGTTTCTGGTTTTTTCATGAGGTGTTTGAATTGTCAGCAGGTGAAAGCGGAACATCAGCGACCATTGGTACTTTTGCAGAAATTAACCATTTCGGAGTGGAAGTGGAACGATGTTGGGATGGACTTCGTGACCAGTTTTCCGGGGTCAGCATGAGGGAGTGATGATATTTGGGTTGCCATCGATAGGCTTACAATGGTTTCTAACTTATTAACGATCTAGGAGACCTTCTTCATTGATGAGATGGGACAGTTTTACAGCTGAGAGATTGTATGTCTACATGGAGTTCCAAACTCAAGTGTTTCAGAAAGAGATGTGTGATTTACATCTCGGTTCTGTCAGGGGCTTCAGAAGGCTTTGGGTACACATGAACTTTTGAGTTCAACATTTCATCCCCAAACAGATGTCCAGTCCAAGCGTAGAATTCAGGTGCTTGAGGATATGCTCCGAGCATACATTCTGGAAATTAGAGGATTTTGGGAGAAGCATATTCCTCTTGTAGAGTTCGCCTACAACAATAGTTTTTAGATGACAATTCATATGGAACCTTATGAGGAATTGTACGGTAGGCCATAGCGATCACCTTTATGCTGGCTGGAGGTAGGAGAGGCAGCGTTGCTGGGACCTCGTCTTGTTCAAGAGACCTCATAGTAGGTAGAGTTGATTCAGAAGTGGATGTCTATGGCACAGTCTTGATAGAAGTATTATGCTGATCATTAGAGAAAACCCCTGGAGTTCAAGGTCAGAGATTAAGTTTTTGTATGTGTCGCACCGAGGTTGGGAAACAATAGAATTCGAAGACAGGGTAAGATTTCACCTAGGTACGTCAGGTCGTTTGAGGTGTTGGAGAGAGTTGGGCCAGTTTCCTATAGGTTTCAGTTTCCTTAGAGGTATTAGGATATACAAGAAGTCTTCCACGTTTGTTTTCTCTGATGTTACTTTTCAGAACTATCTCATGTCTTTCAACATGAAGAGGTTGATCTAAAAGAAGATGCATCATTTGAGGAGCATCATATCTGGATTTTCGATCGCAGTACAAAGGTTCTCTGTGACCGGTCTGTTCCTCTGGTACAGGTGCTATGGCCACACGGGCGAGTATAGGACAAGACTTAGGAGAGGGAGGCCGATGTACGATCACAGGTTCTAGAGTTGTTCTAGGTTTCTTCTTCTACGCCGTGCAAGGGAAATTCAGGGACGAATTTATTTAAGGGGGAAACATTGTAAGATCTTGTACCTTCTTTTCAATTAAGTCTTTCATTTTTCTAGAGTTTTTGAGAAAATAGGAGTTTCTAGAAATTTTTTGAAGTACACGCCGTGTACATTATGATTACACGCTGTGTACTTCATTACCGCTCGAGGACGTGTGCTGGCCACGTCATGGCCACACACATGGCCATATAGGGGTGGAATGGAGGCCACATAAAGTAGAGTACGGAAAATCCTTGTACACACCGGGTGCACCAAAAGTACACGCCCTGTACTTTTTTTTCATTAAACAGGCCGGGTTGCTTCTAATCTCTAGAACACGCTTCTTCTCCAGATCTTTCTACCAAGAGAATCCTGTACGGTCGTGAATATACTCCAAGCCCCCGTGCCTCTGTCCGTTCTATAAATCGACCGTCGTTGATTGCAATGGAAGAAAAATAGTAAGATCTTCCTGCTCCTAGAATTTTTTTCCATTACCTACTCTTTCTCCAGTTATCGTTGGATGAGTGTTTTGGACATTTTCATTGATCAAAAACGTTTCCATGAGATTCATGATTTTATGTTCATGTATATAGATCTCTTAACATCAAGGGAGGTGGTTTGTGCCTCAGTGTAGGAATTTTGTGAGTATTTTGTGCACATTCCACACATACACTTCAACGGGGTATTGTTTGTTTCATCTTTTTCCCGCATTGTTTGCCTACATTTACTATATGCCTGAGTAGAGTTATTGTTTGTGAATATGGGAATTTATTTTGATGTGGATATTTTTTCTAGGCATGTTTGTCCTGTTTATGACCGTTTGGTCTTGTTTTTTCCTTTTAGCCTTTTTCCAGTTCCATGCATAGTTTGTAGGGTTGTGTGACTGTAGTTCTTCCATGCTGTTATGCTGTAGACTTTTATCCATGTATTTCTTGAGTTTCACTTTTTCCGTTAAGAGAAGCGTTACTTGCTGACTTTACACAGTGCTGTGAGAACCTAGTGTAGTAGACCATAGAGAGAATGGACATAATGCCATAGTGTCTTGAATATTTTTTATGATTCGAGACCACAGGGGGAATTTACGTTGAGTGCTTTCTCAGAGTGTCTGTAGTTCCTCTAAGCGGGCAACAGGGGGAATGAGACATTGAATGCTTCCCCAGAGAACCTTTAGTACGATACGAGACAATATGGGTAATTGGCGATGAGTGATTCCCCATAGTGTCTATTCTTTAGATGAACCAGAGGGGTGAGAATTTGTGTGCCTCCCAGAGGGTTGCTAATACTTGTAGGTTGAACCACAGGGGATAAGCTGTGAGAACTTCCCAGAGGCTACCTATTTGTTATACTTGCTTGAGTGGCTGATTTTTTTTATTGCAAATCATATGCTAGAAATTGTGGATTGTTTGATGCTGAGTACATTGTTGTTTACTGATTTCTATAATTTTTCCTACCATATATCCAAAGACTGTTAGGCACAGATCATCAGGTGATTTGCTACTTGGATTTAGTCTCACACCCTATTTGGGTATTTATTTTGGTCCCAAACAGATTATATTGTTGCAGGTATAGAAAAGTGAAAGAGCCCTTCTACTTCAGGTACTTGACATGCTTTGGAATAGGACAACATGAGACCAATCTGAGGATTCTGATTCTAAGAAGTTGACAATCAGATATTCTTTTGTACTTTGGTTTAGTACTGTATTCAGCATCATGACTTGTTTGGATGTTTTCCCTTGACATGTATGTATTATGCATCATTTACATGTATTTCCACTCCAGTGGTTTATTTATCAGTCTTCTGCTATTATTATGGTTGGATATTTACTTCCTTTTCTATTGTATGTGTTGTTACTTCTGCTGTGTACTCCTCCAATGAGGGCATATTTTCCCCACTATCATACCCAAGGCCCTCTCTACTTGTCAGCATCCTCTCACATTTTGGGAAATATGCTTGAGGCCATGTGACCAACCGGGTATGGGGCGCCTTTGGGTGGCTTTCAGAACATTGACGTTACATGAAACATGATATATTTCTATAATTAATACATTTAAAATGATTACTAATTAAAATTATAATAAAATATCTATTAAATATGACCAACTATCATAAAAAAACATATAATATAAATTGATATATTGAAATAATTATTTACTATAAAACAGTTTCAAAATAGTTTTAAAGATTAGGAAAATTTATCATCAAATTGTAATTCCATACAAAATAAAAAATAAATTTGTACATAAAATAATTGAATGCTATCAAATTATAGTTTTGAATTTATTAAAGAATATCATTACAAAAAATTTATAATATGGAAGTCCCAACATCAAATGATAATGAATCATAAATTTGAATGGTGTGGCAGCATGTATTAAACAAATATCACATAAAATTTCCCAAAATTCTAATTTAATTTTTTATAATAATGTATGTAATATATCTTAATTAATGTAAAAAAAATATTATGGTATTTATGTTTAAAATCCAATTACAAAAATAAAAAACCATTGAAAATGTTATTCTTACATTCAATGTTTGGAAGAAAAAATATAAGAGAGAAATGTAGTGACAATAATTCTTTGATTCAATGTTCAAATAAAATAAAAAATCATAGTATGTGATAAAATTTAACACATTTCATAGAAATGGTTACAACTATTGAAAATGAAATAATTTAACGTAAAATCATAAATTTTAAAAAACATAATGATGTTTTTGCTGTTTTTTCGAGGAAATAATTTTTAGTGCATTAGAGGAACCCACTCCCTAATATAAAATCTAAAATTTTTCAAATTATGTAACTATATATGGAAAAAACATTTTATGATACAATGATATTTAGATTTATTTCTGGTTCAATAGTTTAAAAATATTTTGTAATATATCAGAAATTATGTTAAAAAGATTATGTTTCCAAATTTTTAACAAATTATTCCAAAATTTATTTTTATTTTTATATGATTTAGCATTGTATAATATGAGTTGATATTTTTATTACATCTCTAAAGTATATTAATGTATATTCTATGTAAACATGTATTAAATCCAAAGTTTTATATTTCAAAACTAAATTTAATGAATGATAAAGTTAATCCTTTCAGAGATTAATCGTTATTTCCTATGTTATCAATCAAATTTAGCACTATGATTCATGTTATAATATGTTTTTAACCCAATTAATCATCAAGTAAAAGTTTATTTTAATTATTTATAAATTTTAATTATGAAAATTGAATTATTGAGGAGTGTAGGTGCACAGAATATGGATGTGGGATTCTTATAAGAAAGTAAAACAAGCTACAATAGAAATTAAATAAAATAAATAATTTTTCTGATAATTGGTTTCCATCAATGAAGTATTAACATTAAATATGTCTAGCTAGACACTACTCAATATCAATGTATAGTCTTATTGAGGTGATTCTTTCCTCATAAATTGCCACCATAGGTTTTTCCCAATTTTTTTAGAGCGTGATTAAATTCAAGGGAATCTAGACAATGAAATAAAATCAGTAAAATATAATAGATTTGAAAACTCCCATTCAAGATCTGATTAAAATTAAGAAATCTCTCAATGGACTATCCAACTAGAGAAAAATAAAAGTTACCCAATTTCAGAATATTATTGACTTTAATACATTCAAATATAGACGAGAAATAATAAACTCTTACATGTTATTCCAATAACCATGTTATAGTGTCCATAGAAACCATATCATAGTAATTAATATTTTCATTGTGAGACATTTCTCAATGGATGATAATTTTATTCACAAGATGAAACATCTCACAATTTTTTTAATTTTTTATTTATAGACCTGTGTTTTGGGATTCATATCATTATATTACCCAAAGTCCATTAAATTATGTTAATAACAAAAGAATCAATATTCTATAAAAAATAAAAATATTATGATTTTAATCCATAGTGTGTTCTAAGAGATGAAATAATAAATAATATTAAAAGTCCGGTAAATATATAATGATCACAATAGTAATTACATGTTTCACCCATCCTTGTATACATTTATAATATTTATGAATAAGTATCATAATTACAAATTATATTGAAGGTATTGAATGTAAAACAATTATTTTGATATTCAAAAAAAGTTAAAAAATAATTTCTCAATAAATAATTATTTTATTACCGTAGGATTAAAATGAGATAAATATTATACATTATATAAATAAATAAATATTATTTTTATAGTCTATAAAATAAGATATTTATTTTCATATTCACAATACAAAATAATTTTTTATTAATGAAAAAATATTTATTTTTTACCTAAATAAAAAATAAGAGATAAATAAATATTATATATTCACATAATTAAATAATTACCCTATTATTAAATATTTATTTAAAAAATTCAATACATTAAAAAATTGTAAAGAAAATATTAATTTTCATAAATAGAAAAATTATTTATTCAAACTACTTATTAATATATTTAACAAAGAGAAATGGAAAAAAACGTAATCCTCTAGGAACTTTGTATAGGTTCATTATGGGGGACTTCCAAATGACCATGATTACTATCTAGAAATATATCAATGAAGTAAAAAAGGAAGAGGATGTGACAAAATGAAAAATTCCACATAAATAAAATCACTATGTAATATAATATCAGTGTAATTATATCAAATCTGTTATGTTGCAGAACTATTACATCAAACTATATCAATAATATGTCTTCCTCTCACTATTTTAAATGAACTAATTGTTAATCCATGGCCATTGAATTTATTGATATAGTTACAATTCCATAAAATGGTGTCATTTTGGTAAGGTTATATAGATACGCAAAATGATTTTCTCTAATTAAGGTTTCCTTGATAATCAATATCCCAATATGATAATTATAAAATTATTTTTTGACATGTACAGTTCAAAAAAAATTATCCATGATTATCTGGTTATATGTTTTTTTATGGACCAATATTTTCAATAATAAATAATGCATTAAGTGTAATATATTTTACCATCCAATTTTTTTTTTCAATTTAATACTCACCAAAAATATCATGTAATAAAACCATTCAAATTTATATAATATATGAATCCTAATACATGGAATCGATTAATTGAATTAATTCTAACACCCATTGTTTTCATGTTTATATTTAATGATTCTTTGTATAAATATTTATTATAAAATAATAAAATATGTATCACCTTCCACATTTAAATTTAACAACCTATATGCTAATGAATTCATTAATTTTATGTTTCACTCGAAGACTCATTCCATTTTTCTATGTGGAGTGCCGCATTCATATTCATACTAAGGATCATCTGCATCAAAAACCCATAGATTTCATGAATTCTTATGTCAACTCATGTGCTTCCAGATACATAACCCACATATGTTAACTATACCCCCACAATTCCTAATGTGATACATTTTCATTTATGGAAACATATTTGGTCTTCACTAAACATCAATATGCTTAGTTTATATAAGATTATCAACTAAGATTCTGGAATTGTTTGATGTTTGTTTGTAGCTATAGCTAGCTATTAATATACAGTTCTGGAAAACAACATGCGGTTTTTCCCATATATCATATTATCATATCATATTTTAAACGATATCCATTTGAAAATATAGGAATCACATTTTTAGTTGTGGACCTATAATTCTCATAACATGTCTTGGAAGAAATTATATTATATTTTCATGATATATCAGACTCATCATTGATATTCATTCTTATAAAATATTTATATGGATGTGTAATAGGAAATGTGTCTATGGGAATACCTTTACTCCACATGTGTGATTAATTATTACATTTATATGATGTTCTATGAAAAAAATCACCATGTATTATCTATTTATACCATGCATAATTATTTACATAATTTAGATGTTAAAACTAATTAATGGAATCTAATGATTTATATGAATTTATCACTAGATTTATATTGGTTCAAGATTCCTTGTTAACATAGAACCAGATTCCTTAGGGAGTTATTTTTATTTAAAAGGGGTTATTTATTAAAAAAATGACATGAATTTATTTTGTATACATTGACTCTTAGATCAATAATGTCTATAAAAGTTTATATGTAAAATCTAGTCCACTATTTTTTTTATATTATAAAAAATTTTCTTTCAGGAATTTTTTATGGGTATTATATTTATTATTTATAATTAATTTCAATGTATATAAAAGATTAAAGAGTTAAATATCTATTAGTTTATTATGATGTACCATAATAACATTTATCCAAAATGTGAAATAATGTAACATTGTGTCCAGATAATAACTAAGATAAATGATTTTGGCCAAATAGATTAAAAACTCAAATCAGTTTGAAAATTAAATGTTGTATTTCCCCACAACATACATATCAATTAACTATTATCAATATCAATGATTATTAAACCAGATTATTTTAATATTTTTGATCTTTAATAATTCTTAATATAGGATATATGTATAACATGTTTTGTTTAATTACAAATAACAATGATTTAAAAATTATATTAATTTATGAATGTTACAAAAGCTTATAACTAATTATACATTAATTACTTCAAATATTTTTAGAAATATTTTCAATATATAAATAATAATGAGGTATTTCTTTATTACCCTCCCTAGAAATATTTCATCTCTTTAAAATTTGGTATAATTACATAATTTGGTTTAATATTTCATAGGAAATAAAACCATATATTTCGGTGTTCTCACCATATAGATTTGGGAAATATGTTTCAGAAAACAATATTTTTCAAAATTATTTATAGAATAAATGATTTCTTAGAGGTTCATCTATAGTATTATTTAAATCATCGATTAATAAAGATAACACTGGTGTTAAGGTTATTAACAGGATATTCATAGAGATTATCTTATCCGGAATGTGGAATATAATTAAATATATTACTTTAATAATTAAATAGATTATTAATATCTATGATGGCCATTTAAATATACTAAAAATAGTGTATATAGAGTCATAATAACCATCAGGATTCTTAATCATATTCTAAAAAGTAAAAAAGATAACATTTCAAGGAGTAGTAACCACATATATCTTCAAATGGATTCCAATTTCACCATCACATGGGGGGATATGATCACATTTGGGGAATTCCAACACTTAGTACTAATTTGGTTATAGTAAAGTGGTGTATAAATCTATGAAATACTAGGTAATTGGTTCATGTTAGGAAAGGACCATAGTTAAGAAATGGTAATACTATTTTCCTAGTTATTTATTAATTTCTAATAATTAATAGTATAAAAATATTTTTACTTTAATTGAATACAAATTATGTGGTACATAATAAATCTAATTTTATGAATTTTAACAATATTTTATCATGTCGTAATGAACCTAACCATTGAACTCAAAATATCACAAAACATCATAATTAGAGTGTCAACAGTAATTACATCACTCTTTATGATCAATATTATGGTAATTAAACCCATAATAAAGTACTTATGTTTGTGGTTTTTTCATCAATGGAATGAATGTACTACTTCTATTAACTATACTGTCTAATACTGAAATCGCTTCATGGTTTTTCATAACACGATAAATAATATTTGTGAAAAAAATATTATTGTGTTAAAGTTAAATAATTTTTTTGTTATGTTAACCCAAACCACATATGATAACTCCCATGAAAAAGTATGTTTCTAGACTATAGACATGGAAACCCATAGTTCGATGTTTAAAATTTTTATTACGAAATTAAAGGCATTGTATGACATAATATATTAATAAAGGTATTTTTTGTGTATAAATGTTTAATAGTTTTTCCTCTATATGTATGGTTAATAGTATGTTTATTTTTTCTTAAGTGGAAAATAATTTACTGATAGAATATTTTTAAATAATTATTTATATTTAATCTTTTAATTTCATATTAGTCCATTTATTTACAAAAGCATGATTTTGAATCATTAAAATAAATATTCTATCATATGAAATTAAAATAAATAAATCATGACCCAATCATGATATTTTACATGTGGTTGGTTGTTTATAAGATAACATAAAACTATTCACCCTATGTGAATTAACATCTTGATTTTTCTTAGGATCTAATATAATTCATTCCACCACAATATTATGTATCTCATAGGTTTGGTTTCACCTATTCTCTACCATTAAATAAATCTATATTCATATGTTCTCCATTTGGAAAAATAATTTACATAACTCTATGTTGAATGTAATTAGAAAGTGGTTTTCCATAAATTAAATGGATCACATAAATTCCATACATATTATAGAGGGAGGGATGACTCTATGGACACAAATTCTTTTAAAAATATAAATGAAAAAAAGAATGAAATAAATAAATATTAAGAAATTAAAGGCATACACATGTTGGTTTAATACCATGATCATCTAATAGTGTAGTGAATCGAAATTTAAAATAACTATCTAGCATTAATTTTGAAGAATTTGGTTATTATAATTAACACACATGAATTATATCAATTAATTATCTTATTAATTAATTAATTAAATTTAAAGAAATTTTCAACATAAATATCATAGTGATACCCATTAAAAATTAATTTTTTTAAATTAAATTACATAAATATATTTATATTTTAATAATATAACTATAAATCATGTACATTGCAACAAATCAGTGAGTACATTTTCAAACTATATGGATTTTTTATAAATTATATAGATTATATTCTTCTGGTTTTTATCACACACATTTCATCACATAAATATATATCATTTCCAATGAGAAAAACTGAAAAAAACTAATGCTAATTAATATATCAAGTAATTCATTGAACGTTAACTAAGTATATAATATATTACAAAATTACATGGAATGTTGCTCTGAATGTTATGATGAAATTAATTAAGAATATAATATTATAGAATTCTTATCATTTATAGTGTATGAGTAAACAAATGACTCATAGAACACCTAATTATAATCCATATGGAGATATATATTAATTTTAATATTCCTTATAAACAAGTTATGTGCATGTTATCTATATCCAACTACATGCTATGAATAATAGTTGGTGTATATCCATGATAAACATCTAGGGAAATGTCATGAATCTCTAAATAAAAATTTCCATGGTACACAACTTTGAAATATATTATATGTCATGTAGTCATTTGGACACACATTTTCAAGTGCCTCTGTCATGTAATACATGTATAACACTTCGGGGACCACATGTTTTCACACATGAAAACATGGGGACTACATAGAGTTTATTCTTGTGAGCCATTTAATTTCCTAGCCCAGTCGATATGTAGATTCAATTTAATCCATGACACATGTAGTTAATTCAAAATTATCTAATATAATTTTAGATACATCATGTTAAATTAAACGTGTGTTCATGGTCTGGATATTTTGATTGGACATCATTAAATCATTTATTATACGTACAAAATTTATAGATCCTATGGAAGGGTTCATTGGATGTTCATCAATGATATTTAATCATATAGGAATTAAATGAGAGATTAAAAAAAGGAAAAAGATGATATATCATCTATTTAATTATTATAATGTATTTCATAAAATTAAAACTATAATATATGTATATAAATTATCAGAAAACAATAAAAAATTATATATTGAACATCATGTTGTCTAATACCACATTATGGGTATAAGTACAGAAAAATATACGATTGAGAAATTCCTAAAATGGATTTTGGTGAATTTAGTGGATATTTTTCAATTTAGATAATTTTAATTCATTATGAAAAAAAAATATATTTGAATGAATATTAAAATCATTTTTCACTAGAACTAAGAGGGGATGCACTTCGCATTAATGAACAATAAATATTATTTTAGGAATACATTCTTCAATCATGATTTTTTTGACATAAGTGTTGATATTAATATGGTGGTTTGGTTATATTTTTGTTTTTATAATGAGGACCCAATGTGTACCCCCTATTGAAATGTTAAAAAAAATGCTCATTTGGCCACTCAATAAAATTTATGGTAGTTTGGGATCTAGAGTTGTGGTACTGATCATCTTTTTTCACATTCTTTGTTGTAAACATGATGGCATTAAAATGCAATGACCATACCTTAATTTATCTTTCTTTTGAGAAGTGAATACAGATGATAAATGTAACACCTGAGACTTTTATGAGAAATATTTTGTTTTTTATAAATCATCAAAGGAATCTTTCACTACACACAACACTAGCTTGGCTTTCTTTACACGCAACCACGGCCTTCCTCGATAGCTTGTGTCGTACGCAATACCGAGTTTCACTAAACAACGATATGATATTAAAATATTATTAAAACTAGCCATTATGAATATTAATAACAACTTTTTGAAATTTTGTAAATTTTATTTTTCAAAATGGACTTCATTTTTGGATTCGGAATATCGAAATTAGCCTAGGGTGAAATTTTGGTATTTTTCTGAAAACTTTCAATTTTTGATGAATAGTGAAACCACTAAGTGATAGTTAAAAAAACTGAATTTTTCATAAAACTAAATTTTACCGCTTCGTTGAGTGTAATTTATAAAATCCGAGAGACACGGTTGATGTCAGTAAGTAAAATCTGGTTCAATGAGATGAAAATAATTTTTTGGTGAATAGTAACTTTTTACTTTTATTTACCACGGTTAAAAGTGAATAGGGTAATTAAGGGTAAAAATGATATTATTATTACCCTAACACATGTCCTAATTCTATGGGATAAGTTTAATTCGACCAAAAACAATATTAGGAATAAAATATGACCATTTAGGCCCACTTGGATTAGATTATGACATTTATTATCAATATACTTAAAGAAGGGTTAAAATAGTTAAAATCAAAGTTTAATAAGTAAATAATTTTTAATATGGGATTATACATAAGATAAATTCTACTATAAATATTCATTAGAAAGCTAAAAGGATTTCCAACATAATTTTATTTTATTTATAATTTTTAGACATTAAATAATTTAATTTAGTTATGACACAACGATGATGCAAAAATTATCTTATTAATGAAATATTGACATAATTGATGTTATAAATACCGAAATAAATGTAATTTGAGACTTTTTATGAATTACACTAATTTTCAAGGTTAATATGACATGTTAGTATTGATTTAATTAAATGTTTTCGAACTATTCATTCTTTTATGATTTTCACAAAAATCAATTACTAAATTGTGTCAAAATTGACATAAAATTGTTTTTAAACCAAATATTATATTATTAATTGTTATTTTATTCCTGAAACACTACGGTTCGCCCAAATGACTTATATACGGTTATATATATTAATAATAAACAACTTGGGGTTTTTTTGGCTTGTTATAGTAAGTTTATTAACCTTATAGTGTAAGAACACAAGAAGACACAGTTAAAGTAAAATTATTTAACTTAATGTTAAATCTAAATGATAAGTTTAAAATAGGAACATAAACTTGTCTAAATACTATTGGATGAGAGGATTTCGACCCATTCCCACCTTAGCTTCGAAATAAATCAATTTGGAGCTATTTAAAACCGAATTTGTCTTTATAATAAAATAATATTTTTAGTTATTCCAAAGGTGCCCCTCTCCTCCCTTATAAAAGGGAACCTCCTCCCTCTCCTTCTCACACCACTTTGAGCCTTCAAGCTCGGCCAACCCCTGCCAATTTCTTCTCTCCACTTCCCAAGAGACATCCTAGAGGTCCTGGTCTTCTTCAAAGACCAATTGTAGTGCCCTAAAAGGAGGTCTCAAAGAAACGCTTCAAAGAAGAGGTAATGTCCGTTACCGATTCTTTCATCTTTATTTCTTCTTCAACTTCTTCTTATTTAGTTTTTTCATTATGAAGTAATAACATCAGTATCACTCATATACTGATAGATTATTATATGTATGAAACAACCCTATTTCACCATCTATCCATCCTACGGAAAATGAAATCACCGCGCGTGCGTACGTACGGAATACCGTCTCCACGCCATGGTGTAATCTATTTTCCACCACCACCTTACTTGGATGGGTATAATGGTGTAAATAATGAATATATATTATTATTGTAAATTGATATGGATTCTGAAATAGTATACATACACTCTAATAAAATTCCACGATCATGAGAACGATATCATCGCCCGTGCGTACGTACGGAATACCGTTTCCACACCGTGGTGTAATCTATTTTCCACCACCACCTTACTTGGATGGGTAAAATGGTGTAAAGAATAAATATATAGGATTATTTTAAATTGATATTTATTCTGAAATAGTATACATACACTCCAATACAATTCCACGATCATGATAACGATATCATCGCTCGTGCGTACGTACAGAATACCGTCTCCACGATGTGATGCGACTCGTTCTACATGATCTTCATTGCATAATGATTATATAAATGCATTTAATGAATGAATATGATATATATTACACTAATACCATTCTGGAAATTAGGTATCTATAACATAAAAAGATGAATAAGAATTTATTCGACATAACACGCATAAGAAAAAAAAGTAATAAACACCCGAATAACCAGTAGCAATGAAATATTAGTAATAATAAGCTATGAATATGACCATATATGATATCATAAAAATGATTATGATTCTGGAATAAGTAAATAACATTATTTAAATCATTATACAGGAGGTTTGGACACATACGAAGCAAATCAGACCTAAGGTAAGGGAAAATATCACAATCTCATTTTATCCGAGATTGTTTATACTTTGGTATTTACTGGGGTGTATTTTATCATCCACATCCATGTTTCCTCAATATGTAATATTGTTTCCATCCACCTACAATTGTTTAAATCCAATTTTACCCATCGGTGAGTTTTTAGTAAAAGATATGAAATGAATCTTTTGTCGTTTTTCATACGAGGTACTTTTTGACTTTTCCGAAAAAAGTACGAGAAGAATGTTTTTTTAACTTATGCGGCATGAATGGATTATTAAAACATTATTTACAAGAAGCTTCCTTTACATGTTTTCATGTTAATTTTTAATCAACTTCTTTTATTTTAAAATTGTACGACATGTTAAGAAAGGAAAATGTTTTTGAAGTAGAAAGGATATTTTTCTCAAGAATGGAGTTCAAGCGTTTTATCAAAATTATTTTCCATCTAAGATAATATAGGTTTCTGTTTCTATCCCTATTGTTACATTGATTTGATTATGTTGTGATGGAATTATTTTTATTAATTCATTTATCGTATATGAATTGTTTTATGATGTCACAATGTTTAAGAATCCCATTTTTATTACTTGGGTTATGCAATGACGTATGATTCATGATTTTGTGTCACACATAAGAATGGTATCATTAAGAGATTGGTGGGACCTATATCTCCCCCCAATGCATTGGGTAAAGATTTTATATCTCATGAGATAGACATGGCTGGAACGGTGGGTTAAACCGGTTCAGTGAAACATGACTGAAACGAGGAGTGAACTCGGTTCAGAAATGGACTTTGTCCACTAAGATAGTCTTGGAAATGAGTCTTGACTAATAAGAAATTATTCTCTATGATTATGTGTGTATGCCACAACATTTAATGTTTTATGTTAGGATTATTGGTATTACATTTCACTACTATGATTTACCCCATGTTATGAATTTATGATCTCTTTTGCAGGTTAAGATTTCCAAAAGTTATGTTCTTATGAAAATGATGTAATTGAGATTTATTTTGTTTACCCTTACTAATAATTTGAGCTCACCATTTTGTATGTTTTCTTTCCCCAGGTCAGGAAGAAGGTTATTAAGTAAGATATGCCAAAAGGGACTATAGATATGATGAAATAAATGGGAGACATTGTAGATGCTTTATGAACCAGTTGTTTATGTTTCCCAGTTTCTAAAGACACTATACCTATACAGTCCTTTCCTGGTTTTGTTATATGTTTTAATAAGTGTGATTCTATTTTGAAGTAATATAAATGTATGTAAAGTATGGGTCGTTATAGTTGGTATCAGAGGAAAGGTATAGTTAACCTTTGGAAACTAGGATGTTAAAGCCTTTGTAAGAACCCTAAGGGTAAGTCTAAGCACAGAACACAATCTTAGTGTTTTAAAAATGACCATGAATAACCTAGGATATGTCCTTAAGTGTGAAATTTTATTCTTGATTATGTGGTTTTACTAGTATAATTAGTGTTTCTCACACTATTCTTCTTGGTTTTAGTCAATGGCTGGAACCCGAAGGAACCGTGTTAATGCGGAATGCGATGGGCAATGCAATGATTGTCCCCCTGAGAAACCAAATGTCATGGGAGCTGGAATGAAAAATCTTGTAGCCATGCTCGCACATCTTTCTCAATCTATGAATCATGCAGGACTTCCAAACGAGCAAAGGAAGGAGCAACATTCTGTTGAATCCTTCATGAGGCTGCGTCCACCTTCATTCAGCGGGTCTACTGATCCATTAGTTGCTGAAAAATGGATCAGTACTACTGAAAAGATATTTTCAGTTCATCAATGTTTTGAACATGATAAAGTCATCCTAGTAGTGTATTGTTTGGAAGGAGATGCTGATCAATGGTGGAATCTTATTAAAAATACGAGGCAAAGAGAAGAAATTGAGTCCATGGAATGAGACGAGTTCAATAACTTATTTTTCAATAAGTACTTCCATCGTATTCTCTGAACAAAGATGGAGAAAGAGTTTCTTGAACTGAAGCAAAAGGATGATGAATCTGTTGGTATCTATGAAGCAAATTTTACGAGACTTGCAAGGTACGCTTTTGATATTATTATCCAACCTGAGAGTAAGATCGATCGATTCCTTAGTGGCTTAAAACCAAGTGTTCGAAGGGCCTTAGCCATAAGGGACTTCAATAGCTACGAGGAAAACGTTTGATGTGCTCTCAAATTTGAGATGGAGATTGGAGTAACCCATCAGTCATATGGGTTTGATAAGAAGAGGAAAATGGAACTCAAAGGAAAATCTAAAGAGCACACTGAAAAGAGGATGAGCTTTCCCTTATGCTCAAAGTGTGGAAATAAACATGGAGGGAGTTGTCTTAAAGAGACAAGTAAATGTTTCAAATGTGGAAAGGAAGGTCATCAGGCATTTAAATGCCGCAATGATGGGAAGAAGATGTCTAATGATGAAATCAAAGGAAGGGATACACAGAATGACCCTACTACACTTCAATGTTTCAAGTGCAAGGAGATGGGGCATTATGCCAATAAATTCCCTAATCCAAGGGTTGTTGATGAATATCGACATCAACAAAATCTTAAGGCTAAAGAAAAAGGAATGTCACATGAAATTTCTATCAGTGATGTGGAGTACGATAACGATGCGGTGAAAGGTACACTTACCATCCACTCTAAAGTAGCAAATGTTTTATTTGATTCTGGATCCACCGACTCTTTTATTTCTGAAGATTTTTCTAAGTGTATCACCATATTACCTCAACAATTAGATGTTGAGTTAGTTGTGACAACACCTAATGAAACAACAGTCGCATCAAAAGTTTATAATTCTTCCCCGATTGATGTTTGTGGGAAAGTGCTTCCTGCAAATCTTGTGATCCTTCCTATAGTGTAATTTGATGTTATTCTTGGCATGGATTGGATTTCTTTATATGGAGCTCATATCAATTTCCAATGAAGGGAAGTCACATTTCATATTCCAGATCAAGCTATGATCGTCTATCGATGCAAGGATGAACATAACCTTATAGTGGAAATTTCTTCCATCTTATGGGTCTTGATTCCACAAAATGAATGTTATTTATCTCAAATGGTTGGTGAGAAAAACACAATTAAGAATCTGCCCATTGTACGGGAGTTTGATGATGTCTTTCCGGAGGAATTCCCGGGTCTTCCACCAAATCATGAAGTTCAGTTTTCAATAGAACTCATACCGGGTGCTTTGCCTATTTCAAAGACACCTTATAGAATGGCCCTAATTGAGTTGCAGGAATTGAAGAAGCAACTCCAAGAGAATCTTGATAAGGGGTTCATACGCCCTAGTGTGTCACCTTGTGGAGAACATGTTCTGTTTGTTAAGAAGAAAGATGGATCAATGAGACTCTACATTGATTATCGAGAACATAACAAGATCACTATCAAGAACAAATATCCTCTCCCACGCATTGATGATTTATTTGACCAACTACGCGGAGCTCAATACATTTCCAAGATTCATCTTCATTTAGGGTATCATCAATTAAGGGTCAAAAGGGAGGATATACCAAAGACGGATTTCCGTACAAGGTATGGACACTATGAATTTATAGTGATGCTATTTGGTCTTACTAATGCCCCTGCTATCTTCATTGATCTAATGAATAGTGTCTTTAGAGACTATCTTGATCAATTTGTGGTAGTCTTTATAGACGATAGTCTTGTCTATTCAAAGAGCAAGGAAGAACATGAGGATCACTTGAGAATTATATTGAATACCCTGAGAAAGGAGAATCTTTATGCCAAATTTACCAAGTGTGAATCTTGGATTCAAGAAGTTGCATTTTTGTGTCACATAATCTCAAAAGAGGGGATATCTGTGGATCCAGCAAAAATAGAGGTCATTGAAAGATGGTCAAGACCAACAACAGTAACTGAGATCCGAAGTTTTCTTGGTTTGGCTGGATATTATCAACGTTTTGTGAAAGATTTTTCACGATTATCTAATCCACTCACCAGGTTGACTCAGAAAGGAGTTATGTTTGTTTAGACGGAAGAATGTGAAAAGAATTTCAAGGAGTTGAAAAGAGGGTTATCTAGTGAACCTATGCACACACTTCCTTGTAGTGGAGAAAGGTTTGTGATCTATAGTGATGCATCCAAGAATGGATTGGGGTGTGTTCTTATGAAAATTGATATGGTGATAGCTTATGCCTCACGACAGTTGAAAACCCATGAAAAAAATTACCCAACTCATGATTTGGAGTTAGCTGCGGTAATATTTGAATTAATGATTTGGAGGCATTACCTTTATGGTGAATGGTGTGATATTTATACTGATCATAAATGTTTAAAGTATATTTTCACACAAAAGGAAATGAATATGCGCCAAAGAAGATGGTTGGAGCTGATTAAGGATTACGACTGCTCAATCCATTACCACCTTGGGAAAGCAAACAAGGTGGCAGATGCATTAAGTCGACAAGGACATGCCCGTTTATCCATGATGAGGATCACAAAAGATCTAATATTTATGGATTTACAAAGGATGGATCTTGGAATTCTAATGGAAAAGGAAAAATTTTATCTTTCTCAAATGAATGTTCAACCATTTACACATGTGAAGATTAAAGAGGCACCGAAAGAAGATGTCGAGTTACAAAATAAGGTGAGAAATGTTCCTGAATTCAACCTTGATTGTGATGGGATAATAAAGTTCAGGAATCAGGTATGTGTTCCTCCCATCCCCGAATTAAAGAAGGAGCTGCTGGATGAGGCTCATAGTTCTTCATTCTCTATTCATCCTGGAAGCACGAAGATGTATAGGGACCTGAAAGAGTACTACTGGTGGGATGGCATGAAAAGAGATGTTGTTGAATATGTTTCTCGATGCTTGGTTTGTCAGAAAGATAAAGATGAGAGACAGAAGTCCAAGGGGATGTTACAACCATTACCCATACCCGAATGGAAATGGGAAAACATCACTATGGACTTTGTCAAAGGACTTACCAAAACATTCAAAGGCAATAATTCTATCTGGGTCATAGTTGATCGTCTTACAAATTCCACACACTTCATTTCTATTAGAGAGGATTTCTCTCTGGATCAGCTTGCCAGGATATATGTGAAGGAAGTGGTAAGATTGCATGGAGTACCACTTTCTATTATATCTGATCAGGACCCAAGGTTTATCTCAAAGTTCTGGCAAAGTCTTTAGCATACTCTGGACACAGAGTTGAGTTTCAGCACTGCTTATCATCCCCAGACAGACGGTCAGTCTGAGATAACAATTCAAACTCTAGAAGATATGTTGAGAGCTTGCTCTATGGATTTCAAAGGTGGTTGGGATCAACACCAACCTTTGGTAGAATTTTCTTATAATAATAGCTTTCACTCCAGTATTCAGATGGCTCCTTATGAAGCTCTCTATGGAAAAAAATGCCGGACTCCAACTTGATGGGATGAAGTTGGGGAAAGAAAGCTATTAGGACATGATATTGTTGATGAGATGGCAGAAAAGGTCCAATCTATTCAACAACACATAAGAGCAGCTCAGAGTCGACAGGAAGGTTATGCCGACAACCGAAGAAAAGACCTAGAGTTTGAAGTGGGTGATAAAGTGTTCTTATGAATATCTCCCTAGAAGAGGGTCATGAGATTTGGAAAGAAGGAGAAGTTGCACCCTAGATATGTCGGTCCTATCGAAATACTGGATCGTTTTGGAAAGGTAGCTTACCGATTGGCGCTTCCACCGAATCTCTCTCAAGTTCATGATGTGTTCCATGTATCTCTCCTGATAAATTACATACCAGATCCTTCACATATACTCAGCTCAGAAGTTGTACCGCTAGAGCAAGATCATTCTTATGAAGAACAACCGATGGAGATTCTGGGTCGTAGCGAAAAAGTCCTACGAAACAAGACCACTCGCTTGGTGAAAGTTTTATGGAGGAACCACCAATTAGAATAAGCTACATGGGAGCTTGAGGATATGATTAGGGAGAGGTATCTTCATCCTTTTGTTACAAAGTGACAAATTTCGAGGGCGAAATTCATTTTAAGGGGGGTAGAATGTAACACCCGAGACTTTTATGTGAAATATTTTGTTTTTATAAATCATCAAAGGAATATTTTACTACAGACAACACTAGCTTGGCTTTCTTTACACACAACCACGACCTTCCTCGATAGCTTTCATCGTACGTAATTCCGAGTTTCACTAAACAACGATATGCTATTAAAATATTATTAAAACTAGCCATTATGAATAGTAAAAACCACCTTTTGAAATTTTGCAAATTTTATTTTTCAAAATGGACTTCATTTTTGGATTCGTAATATCGAAATTATCCTAGGGTGAAATTTTGGTATTTTTCTGAAAACATTCAATTTTTGATGAATAGTGAAACCACTAAGTAGTAGTTAAAAAAACGGAATTTTTCATAAAACCTAATTTTACCTCTTCTGTGAGTGGAATTTCGAAAATCCGAGAGACACGGTTGATGTCAGTAAGTAAAATGTGGTTCAATGAGATGAAAATAATTTTTTGGTGAATAGTAACTTTTTACTTTTATTTACCATGGTTAAAAGTAAATAGGGTAATTAACGGTAAAAATGATATTATTATTACCCTAACACATGTCCTAATTCTATTGGGTAAGTGTAATTCGACCAAAAACAATCTTAGGAATAACATATGACCATTTAGGCCCACTTGGATTAGATTAGGACATTTATTATCAATTTACTTAAAGAAGGGTTAAAATAGTAAAAATCAATGTTTAATAAGTAAATCATTTTTAATATGGGGTTATACATAAGATAAATTCGACTATAAATATTAATTAAAAAGCTAAAAAGATTTCGAACATAATGGTATTTTATTTATAGTTTGTAGACATTAAATAATTTAATTTATTTATAACACAACGATGATGCAGTAATTATCTTATTAATGAAATATTGACATAATTGATGTTATAAATACCCAAATAAATATAATTTGAGACGTTTTATGAATTACACTAATTTTGTAGGTTAATATGACATGTTATTATTGATTTAATTTCCTTTTCTCGAACTAATCATTCTGTTATGATTTTCACAAAAATGAATTACTAAATAGTGTCAAAATTGACATAAAATAGTTTTTGAAACAAATATTATATTATTAATTGTTATTTTATTCCTAAAAATCTAAGGTTCAGCAAAATGACTTAGATAAGGTTATATATATTAATAATAAACAACTTGGGGTTCGTTTGGCTTGTTATAGTAAGTTTATTAACCTTATAGTGTAAGAACTCAAGAAGACACGGTAAACGTAAAATTATTTAACTTAATGTTAAATCTAAATGATAAGGTTAAAATAGGTACATAAGATTTCCTAAATTATATTGGATGAGAGGATTTCGACCTATCCCCACCTTATCTTCGAAATCAATCAATTTGGAGCTATTTAAAACCGAATTTTTCTTTATAATAAAATAATAGATTTAGTTATTCCAAAGGTGCCCCTCTCCTCCCTTATAAAAGGGCACCACCACCCTCTCTTCCTCACACCACTTTGAGCATTCAAGCTCGGATAACCCCTTCCAATTTCTTCTCTCCAATTCCATAGAGACATCCTAGAGGTCCTGGTCTTCTTCAAAGACCAATTTTAGTTCCCTAAAAGGAGGTCTCAAAGAAACGCTTCAAAGAAGAGGTAATGTCCGTTACCGATTCTTTCATCTTTATCTCTTCTTCCTATTCTTCTTCTTTAGTTGTTTCATTATGAAGTAATAACATCAGTATCAATGATATACTGATATGTTATTATAAGTATGAAACAACCCTATTTCACCATCTATCCATCCTACGGAAAATTAAATCACCGCACGTGCGTACGTACGGAATACCGTCTCCACGCCGTGGTGTAATCTATTTTCCACCAACAACTTAAATGTATGGGTATAATGGTGTAAAGAATGAATATATATGATTATTTTAAATTGATATTGATTCTGAAATAGTATACATACACTCCAATACAATTCCACTATCATGAGAAGGATATCATCGCGCGTGCGTACGTACGGAATAACGTCTCCACGCCGTGGTGTAATCTATTTTCCACCACCACCTTACTTGGATGGGTATAATGGTGTAAATAATGAATATATATGATTATTGTAAATTGATATTGATTCTTAAATAGTATAAATACACTCCAATACAATTCCACAATCATGAGAACGATATCATTGCTCGTGCATACGTACGGAATACCGTTTCCACGATATGATGCGACTCATTATACATGATCTTCATTGCATAATGATTATATAAATGAATTTAATGAATAAATATGACATATATTACACTAATAACATTCTGGAAATGAGGTACCTATAACCTAAAAATAAGAATAAGAATTTATTCGACAAAACACGCATAAGAACAAAAAGTAATAAACACCCGAATAACAAGTAGCAATGAAATATTACTAATAATAAGATAAGAATATGACCATATATGATATCATTACAATGAGTATGATTCTGGAATAAGTCAATAACATTATTTAAATCATTATACAGGAGGTTCAGACACATATGAAGCAAATCGAACCTAAGGTAAGGGAAAATATCAAAATCACATTTTATCCAAGATTGTTTATACTTTGGTATTTACTGGGGTGTATTTTATCATCCAAATCCATGTTTCCTCAATATGTAATATTTTTTCCATCCACCTACAATTTTTTAAATCCAATTTTTCCCATCAGTGAGTTTTTAGTAAAAGATATGAAAGGAATATTTTGTCGTTTTTCGTACGAGGTACTTTTTGAATTTTCTGACAAACGTACAAGAAGAATGTTTTTTTAACTTATATGGCATGAATGGATTTTTAAAACATTATTTCAAAGAAGCTTCCTTTACAAGTTTTCAAGTTTATTTTTAATAAACTTCTTGTATTTTAAAATTGTATGACATGTTAAAAAAGGAAAATGTTTTTAAAGTAGAAATGCTATTTTCCTCAAGAATGGAGTTCAAGCGGTTTATCAAAATTATTTTCCATCTAAGATAATATAGGGTTCTGTTTCTATCCCTATTATTACATTGATTTGATTATGTTGTGATGGAATTATTTTTATGAATTCATTTATCTTATATGAATTGTTTTATGATGTCACAATGTTTAAGAATCCCATTTTTATTACATGGGTTATGCAATGATGTATGATTCATGATTTTGTGGCACACATAAGAATGGTATCATTTTGAGATGGGTGGGACCAATATCTCCCTCCAATTAATTGGGTAAAGATTTTATATCTCATGAGATAGACATGGCTAGAACGGCGGGTTAAACCGGTTCAGTGAAACATGACTGAAACGAGGACTGAACTCGGTTCAGAAATAGACTTTGTCCGCTAATATAGTCTTGGAAATGAGTCTTGACTAATAATAAATTATTCTATATGATTATGTGTGTATGCCACAAAGTTTCATGTTTTATGTTTTGATTATTGGGATTACATTTCACTACTATGATTTACCCCATGTTATGAATTATTGATCTCTTTTGCAGGTTAAGATTTCCAAAAGTTATGTTCATATGAAAATGATGTAATTGCGATTTCTTTTGTTTACCCTTACTGAGCATTTGAGCTCACCCTTTTGTATATTTTCTTTCCCCAGGTCATGAAGAAGGTTATTAAGTAAGATATTCCAAAAGGGACTATAGATATGATGAAATAAATGGGAGACAATGTAGACGTTTTATGAACTAGTTGTTTATGTTTCCCAGTTTCTAAAGACACTATACCTATACGGTCCCTTCCTAGTTTTGTTATATTTTGTAATAAGTGTGCTTCAATTTTGAAGTAATAACAATGTATGAAAAGTATGGGTCGTTATAATAAAATCTCTCAAGTTTGTGAGAAAACACAATATTCATTCTCCGTTGAAAGATAATTCTGTAGGTAGGTGAATGTTGTACACATTGACCAAAATCTAATAATTCTAACACCTTCTTATATATAGATAAATGTTTTGGGTTTCAAATTAATTAATTAGACAAACACACATAGTTAAATTCTAATCCCAAAACGAACCATATGCAATGAAAAATAATAGTATTATTATTTTATTCCACTGTGTGTGCTAAATCGAGGAATAATAATTATTAATTAAAATATGGTAAAATATATTTTTAATCATAATAAATAATTACATTCGGTCAACATCTATGGAAATTATTTATATAATGAATAAATATAAAAAATGTATTTATTCATTGTATTTAAATTCAAATTTTTACATTAATATTCATATAATTAAATAAATTATTTATAAATGTGAAAAAATATATTACATTTTGAATAATAATAGATAAATATTATATGTTAAATAATTGAATAAATTTTTTAATCAAAGTCTGAAAAATAATATATTCATTTTAATATGAAATTTATTAAATAAGAAAATTGTTAAAAAAATCAGTATTTATTACCTTACAAATAACCAGAGATACTAAAATATAATATATTGATGTAATTACATATTTACATTGTTAACAAATATTTTTTTAATATTTTTTATAATATAAGAAAAAATTTATAAATATAATTTATCAAATAACTAATAAAAATAAATCCAATTATTTAATTGAGAGCTCTGGAAACACATTGGGTTTAACCTCTATTCCATTTCCAAGATGGAATTAGGCAGAAAATCATAACTTCAAAAATTAAAATTTATCAATGTGATGAGGAACTCGTAATTCATGATGATATGTCAGGAATAAATAACTATATACGAATAACCAATGTATAATATTATCCCCTTTTCAAGATATCCGACATATGGGACTCACATTCATGTTATAACCTATTTTTTTAATCTTTGTTTGATTATCTAAAAAAATCATCATCACAACATAGAAATATAATTTAATGCGATGGTTATATTTCGATGATAGGGAACAGAAATCAAATTATACACATTAAACCACGAATTATTTATTAATGATAAATAAATCATGATTCACCCATCATACCCAAAATCCCCAAGAAATTTCTTTTCAAATATTATGAAAATAAATATATGAGGATTATTCATGACATGAATTAATAATTATCCTAAAATAAAAGGACCATTAAAAATTCTAACATATAAGTATATCTGATGACACATAAATAAGAAGAATTCAATGAAATTGGTCAAATAAAAAAAAATTATTATCATTTAATTAACCAAATGTTATATTCTAGTGATAAAACATCATATTCTTTTGTTTACTCACACCTAAGGATCAACATTCTATATTCCACATCATAGAATATCATCTGACTGTATAAAAATATTTATTAATATCATTATGTTACTTAGTGGTTCTCTCATAGGGGGGACTACTATTACATTTTCATTATGATAGAAATTCTATGACATTTTCAAAATAACTATATATATATGATCATTTGATATATGAAAAGTCATTAAAATTAAAATCCATGAATATAATGGAAATATACAAAACAAAGGATATTATTTTAGGGAACCGACTTTTACACAAATGGAATCCCCCATTCTAATGTATTAATGGTTTATACTGAATTTATTATCATATGAGCGTGATTCTTCCACCATCTAAGCAATTATAGTGCCTCAAGGTATAATAGAAGTATTGAAAGTGATATACAATAAGGATTTGTTCATAAAAGGTTTGGGAATCATTTAAAATTATATCTTTTATCATGAATTCCCCATTATATATCCCATGAGGACACTCCTATATTTAATGTACCTTAACATATATATTATATATTAATGCTTGTATATCCTATGAACTTTGTCTTTACCAACTATCACATAGAATTCATCTCATCAATCTCATAATTTAGTAATATAAAAACATATACTATTTCTCAATGATAATTGTTATCATTTTTCTGTAATGATAATAATATGTTAGTGTATTTGATCCCTTATGAGCATTCTCATAATTATCGATACGAAATAAATTAATTAAAAACAAAAATTATATTTTTAATGGAATTAATTATTTATTTTATTCCATATGTTATATGAAATTTGTACCTATGATATTTTTTAATACATCAAATGGATATGGTCATTTGGGTATATTCCATATATTACATCAGAATTTCTTTTATTATTTACAATGCATAATATATGATTTATTGTATCTTATGGATTATAAAATTTCAATTTTATAATTATATATTTTTAATTTTCAAAAAATCATATGAAATGGAACAGAACACCAAAACATTGAGAAATATGTGACCTTGAATGAACCATAGAATACAATATATTGTAATCCCATTTCTAGTAACGTAAAAATCATAGAAAATTATTTATATCCCTTAAATAACATGACATATACTTTTTATACTAAAATGTCAAAAAATATTGAGATAACTGATTATGATTTCATCATTTTGATTCCCATAATAATATTATCCATAAATAATTATTTATATATCTAAAAAATATGATTTATTATATATTTTTTAGAATATGATGTTTTATAACTTAGTATCTGTTAATTTATCAAAGTATTTATCCAACTCATTATATGTCATAATAATATTGGTGGTATCTTGTCTTATAATTCACATGTACTCCAAAAAAATATAATTGTATATTAATCTACATAAAAACAATTTGTGAAATAATAATGTTCAATGATCATTTTCAGACATAATGTTTCCACATGAATGTTTAAAAATTTTCAAAAAAATATCCACAAATCATTTTTCGAAAAATACAATCTTATTATTATAATTATTATTATATACCATATTTTCTATACTATAAACTTGTATATATTTAGTTTATTCTATATATATGTTAACTTCAATATCATCATGCATGAATTATTTTTTTATATAATTTCACTCAAATTTAGGATTACTTTGGCTTTTTAGACAATTTAAACTCTAAAAATTCTATATTATTATTGTATAAATTTTTATGTCAAATTCAATACAATTATTTTACATAAATATAATACATAATATTTTATTTTTATAGTGTAATTATGATACATCATCATAAAATTTGGATTTTCTCTCTCTCTTTTTATAGAATATATTCTTTCCTCATGGTATCTCTATGAATATGAATATGTGATTCTTAAATATAGATTTTAATTCCTTATGAATTGTATTTATTTAACCAATATTATGATTTCTTCGGACTGAAATATTATAATTATTTTATTCTCCACTATATGTGAGAATCACATACTCATGTGGTGTGTATATATGATATGGTTAATATATTATATTTTATATCATTAATCGTGGTTATATTGGTATCTATTATAGAATATTAATGAATGGGTAGATAGTCATTTGGATAAATATTTTGCATGATAAAATATTTTTATCATTATTAATTTATAACAAAATATATTGATTTTATTCATGGTGATTGGACCAATATTTTTTTTAAATTATTTAAAGAATTGATATAGTTTGAGATATATGATGTGATCATCAATATCAAATTTCAGATTAAGAGATTAAAATGACATTAATTTTTAACAAAAATTAAATCATCTTTTATAATTGGAAAATAATTTATGTAGGGGTTATCTTCTTTGTCCCTTTTTAATACAATTAAATACTTATACACGTGGGTAAGAAGTTAATGATTACTAAAATGGAGACATATTATGTAATGTATTTATATTGATTTTGAATAGTTCATCTTTTACTGATGCTAGGCTTAATATTATTATATTTTCTTATTTCCTTCCATTTTAATTACCCTTAAATTTTTCTTTTAGTTTTTTATATTTCAGAGAATTTCCCTCATCTTTCACAATGATTTATTTATTAAAATTTTTATAATTATAATACAAAATATGATATTTTTAATTTAAGATGTGTTTTTGACTGACACATTTAATCTGTAATTTCTCTTGGGTAATAAATTTATTTTTAATTGTTCTTTCAATTAATTACCAACTATTATTTTCATATAATGATTGGATAAAAAAATTTCTCTCTCGTACTCACATGTTCAAATGAATTGTTCTCAACCATATACTATATATTGAAAAGTCATCATTAAATTTCACCAATTGATTTTATAAGTTGATGTTTTATATTTTTAAATTATGATATTTATAAATTCAATGTATTATGATTTGGAAATACACACACATAAATGAAAAGGAATAGAATTTTTCGAAATTGAAATAAATAAATGAAAAATGTATTAAAAAAGATATCATTTCTTCATATAAAACACATCTACAAATAATCATGATGTCGACCCTTAAATATGATGATTTAGGAGTATATATTCATAGAAAAATAATACTACATGTTACTAAGAAGTGGTTCTAACTACAATTATTTAGCAGTAATGGGTTTGATACTATTCAAGTGGTTGATTAAAGATGATTTCTATTAGGAATCAAATGATTTATTAAAATAAAGACAAACCAACCAAATTGTTTTCAGGAAAAGGAATAATGATATTATTTAAAAATGTCATTATATGATGTTTTTTGTTTGTTACATGTTTTTTGATAAAGTCCACCAAATATTTCATGTGAATCTGAATTCATTTATTATATTCCGAATATTTAAAATTCTATATACCCATATCAATGATAAAATATAATAAGTTTTCTTATACATATGATATAAAGGACTTATATGTTATTGAAGATATAGTTCTCAAAATTTTTATTTTTTAATTATTATGTAAGTAGTTGATATGGATGATTTATCATTCTAAATATTATATAATATAAAATTGGAAAAAACCTTATACATTCTATGAGGATAAGAAATATGTTTTTGTTATGGAATATGTACTTATTATAAAATGAAAAAAATGTGATTAATTTTATCTTAATAAATAATAATCATAAGATGAAGTGTTATACAAAATATGGTATAAGATTACAAATTAGAAAAATTACAATGGTTATCTTTTTAGGTACTCACTTAAGATGTTTGGTATTACATATGAATGAAATTATGGAAAAAATGGATTTACTAGAGTCCAAATTATTAAATATCATTATAAATTGTAGATTATATATATATAATAAGTTCCTCAGACTCATGTCCTATTAAATATTTTATACATATTATAAAAGAAGATATACATTGATAAAACGCGTGACTTCTTAAATTTCAATAATTAAATTTCTTAAATTATATATATGAAATGATGCATGAAGTTTAATACACTTAATAAATAATTAAAGTTACAAAATGGATGGAAATTATGATGCTTGACAGTTGAGAAAGAATATGAAATAAATTAGGGGGAATGTGGTGTTAATGAACATTCCACAAAATGAGAATATGAGTCATGTTGTGATTCATTATTGGGACGAACTCTATAAGAATGGATCACTATTCAATCATACTTTCCACATTGTAAATTCAGTGAATAAAAAAACATATGTTGAATGTTTTTATAATTAAATATATATATTTTGTGAAGATATCGGTCTATAAAATTAAAATATTTCACCAAGGAATATCCAGCGTGTTATAGAAATTTAATAGAATCATTGACGACGAGTTATTAATATATTATGGATAATACAAACAAGGAAATATCTTTAATATTTTAATGAGAAGATCCACTTCTAATAGAAATGAATATTGTAGTTATTATAATTATAATTATGATAACAATATTAAAAAGTTTATAAATATAATAGTTTATGGGAATAAGTTATAAAAATAAATGTGGTTCAAGAAAAAAAAATTATATATATTTTTATCGAATATATTTAATAAAGTGGATGATTCAAGTAGTTTTAAATTATTATGGATAAAACATTATGTTTCTAAGAAATTGTTTGACTGGGGATGAATGCCATCATTGTGTAAAGTGATAAATACATGAAGGAATTTATTTTCAATAACATTTGATGTTATTCAAGAACTTATCATTTATGAAATATATAATCAAAAATTTCTGAGAGGGATAATATATTTTATGTTGTGAATAATAAACCAAGATTAAAATGTGACAATTCTTGTTTTGGTCAAAACATTTTTTTTCTATAATAATATCTTTTTTTATAGAGGCACTCAAGAATATAAACCTAGTGGGACTCTATATTTATGAAATTAGGAACATAAATTGGGTAATAAATTTTGTTTATAGGGGAAAATCTATTATTGGTGAATCAATCTAATGGTGGAATAGATTAGAATATAACATAGAAGTTGTACCTTGTTGAAATCTGGTGTTCCATTGATCTCTATTTTCTAACCGTGTTTAAATCATTTTGAATAATAATGAAATTTCATATTTTGATTATAATTTGTAAAAAAATATAATTATAATGATTTAATTTTAAATGTTTAAAATTTATTCACAACCCATTCAATGTAACCCAAACAAACTAGTCTCCAAAGTTATAATAAAAAAATTTTAATTTTAACTCAAGGATTCATGATTTCATTGATTTTGTATAATTTGAATTCTATTAATATTAGATGTCTTATTAAACACTATCAAAAAAAAATTCATTATTGAAGTAATATGTTTTTCCATTATCATATATTTCATGACGTATAATTTATACATATATAAATAGAGGGATTTATATAAATTTTTAATGACTCCCCTATTTTATTATCGTAAAAAACTAAAAAATCCAATTTTATATGTTTTTTAAAAAAATCAATTCACAAAATTAATTGAGAAGTAAAATGAAATGTAAATTTCTGATATATTGGAGAATATTTTTATAGTCAATGTAATGCTTATGGATAGAAAAAATAAAAATTAGGAGTAATATTGTAACACCCAAATATTTTATGAGAATTATATTTTTTTATGTCTTATGTTATACGAAACATTAAAGGAATATTTCACTACACACAACACTAGCTTGGCTTGCGTTATACGCAAGAGAAACTTTCCTCGATAGCGTGTGTAGTGCACAATACCAGGTTTCACTAAACAACGATATATTGCTATAATATTTTTATGGATTATCTGTTATGAATATTATTAACTAAAAATTTAATTTTCTAACATTATTATTCATCTTACACATTTTATAGAACATGGTATGTGAACAAAATAATTTTTTTGGTTAAAATAAGAATTTTTAAAAAAATGTAGTTTTACCACCTTTTGATAGTGCACCCAATTTAAATCTAGTTTTTGACATATTTATAAGTTTAATATGACAAAATAAAATTATTATTTGGAATCAAGGATATAAAAATTTTCTTTGGATAAAATTTTCATATTATTTTGATAACTTTCATATTTTAATGAATAGTAAAAATACTTAATATTTTAATTAAAAACAACTTTTTTCATGGCAATAATTTATATTTTTAATTTATAATATTGAATTATTATAAAGTATAAATAGAATTTATTTTTACCATTTAATATAATTAATTTCATTACCATTAATTTTACATTGAATTCATATGTAAAAACATTTCAAACTTTGGCAATGTTTTAACTATTAAAACCCGTTTTCTTAACAACATGATTAATTATAAATTAATTACTAAAACATATATGTTTTTAATTATGATAAATGTATTCCATAATTGAATTTATTGGGCTCAAATTATGTTAATATATTACTTTTATTTTTTATTGATATTATGAATAGTGACTATGGTAATTTTTATTTACTGCAGTTAAAGGTAAATCGAGTAATTAAGGGTAAATTTAAGATTATAAAATAACCCTAACACCTGCAAAAATTTTATTGGATGACTAAAAGTCGACCCTTATCACCTAAGGGTCGGAATAAATTCATTTTATGGACTTTTGGATATGAAAATAATTTAATAATTATTAAAACCAAGGAACGTGACAATATATCACTCTCTTAAATCTTATTAGTATAATAATTTTAATTTAGTGATAATGTTCAGGAATATTCTATCATTAATTGTCTTCAAAAATCTAATATAATTATATACATCATGCTAATTTATTTAGAATTTTATGGATTAAATAATTATCATTAAAGGTGACACAATAGTGATGTGGAAATTATTTTATTGATTGAAATATCAAATAAATAGTTTTAAAAATATTAAAATAAATATTATATGAACTATTTAATGTGCTCCACTAATTTTTTAGATACATATGACATGTTATGAATCTATTAAAGATTTTATTTTGAACATATATTCTCTGTGGATTTTATTTAAAATCAAATAAATGAATAGTGTCAAAACTGTCATTATTTCTATTGTATAAAAATAACATATTATAAAATTGTTTAAAAATAAAAAAAACATTTATAAATTATAAATTTAAATTTATCTGGTCTCATATGTCATGAAGTATCTAATTATGGATAATTCATAGCACATAAGAAATTATTTATATCAATTTAAAATTTATAATTTAATTACCACAAATAGAATTTAATAGATTAAATTAGGATAAATCAATTTGATAATGTCTAAAATAAATTCCCAACTTGTATAAATTTTATTTTTTGATGATATTACAACCATATATCATCTAATATTATAATTAGAATAATTTTTTATGTTTTTAGGTTGGGTTTTATATATTATAAATTAATATTTTTTAGATTTCCAAAGGTGCCCCTCTCATCCCTTATAAAATGTCACCTCCCCCCTCTCCTCCTCACACAATTTTGAGCCTTAAATATCTACAAAAACCTAACACCTTACCTTATAAACTTCCCTAGAAACATATTAGAGGTCATGGTATTCTTCAAAGACCAATTTCAGTGCAGTAAGTGGAGGTTTCAAAGAGGCGTGTCGAAGAAAAGTAATCTCTGTTACCGATTAATTGAAATTTATTTCTTCTTCTACGTCCTCTTCATTATTTGTTTAATTATGAAGTAATAACATCAGTATCACTCATATACTGATATGTAATTATAAATATGAAACAACCCTATTTCATCTTCTATCCATCCTATAGAAAATTAAATCACCGCGCGTGCGTACATATAGAATACCGTCTTCACAACGTGGTGTAATCTGTTTTACACTATCACATTACTTGGAGGGGTATGATGGTGTAAATACTAACTATATATGATTATTTTAAAGTGATATTGATTATGAAATAGTATACATACACTTAAAAACAATTCCATTATCATGGGAATGATATCATCGCTCGTGCGTACGTACGACCTACCGTCTCCACGATGTGATGCGACTCATCCTACATGATCTTCATTGAATAATGATTATATAAACGAATTGAATGAATAAATATGATATATATTACACTAATACCATTCTGGAAATGAGTTATCTATAACCTAAAAAGAACAATAAGAATTTATTCGGCAAAACATGCATAAGAACATAAAGCAATGACCACCCGAATAACAAGTAGAAATGAAATGTTACTAATAGGAAGATAATAATATTATTATATATGATATCATAACAAAGTATATGATTCTTTAATAAGTCCATGAAATTATTTAAATCATTATAAAGGAGGTTTAAATACGTATGAAGCAAATTAGACTTATGGTAAGGGAAAATATCACAATCTCATTTTTATCTGAGATTGTTTATATTTCAGAATTTACTGGGGAATATTTATCATCCACATAAATGTTTACTCAATATGTAATATTATTTCTATCCTCCTAAAAATTTTAAAATCCAATTTTACCCATTTATGAGTTTTTGGTAAAATATTTGAAATGAATCTTTTGTCATTTTTAGTATGGGGTAATTTTTGATTTTTCCTGCCAATGTATGAGAAGAATGTTATTTTTAACTTATATAACATGAATAGATTTTTATGATTTCATATAACATTATTTCCATGAAGCTTCCTTTACATGTTTTAATGTTTATATTTAATCAGCTTCATTTAGTTTAAAATTGTATGACATTTTAAGAAAGGAAAAATGTTTTTGAAGTAGAAATGATATTTTACTCAAGAATGGAGTTCAAGTGTTTTATAAAAATTACATTCCATCTAATATAAAATAGGGTTATGTTTCTATCCCTTTTTTTACATTTATGGAATTATTTTTATGATGACATTTAATATTATATGGATTATGTTATGATGGCATAATGTTTAAGAATCCGATTTTAATTACATGGGTTATGCAATGATGCATGATTAATGACTTTGTGGAACACATAAGAATGGTTTCATTATGAGATTTGTTGGACCTATATCTCCCTCCAATGCATTAGGTAAAGATTTATATCTCTTGAGATAGACATGGATAGAATGACAAGTTAATATGGTTTAGTGATACCGGACTAGAATGAAGAGTGATCTCTGTTCAGTTATAGACTTTGTTTGCTATGATGGTCTTGGCATTGAGCCTTGGCTCATATGAAATGATTTTCTATGATTATGTGTGTATGAAACAATGTTTCATGTTTTATGTTATGATAATTGGAATTACATTTCACTACTATGATTTATCTCATGTTATGATATTATGATCTCTTTTGCAGGTTAAGATTTTCAAAATGATCTGTTCTTATCAATATGATGTGATTGATATTTCTTTTTTCTACCATTATTAAGAATTTGAGCTCACCATTTTGTTTGTTTTCTTTTTCCCAGGTCAGGAAGAAGGGTATTAAGTAGGATATTCCAAAAGGGACTCACAATATGATGAAATAAACAGGAGACAATGTAGATGATTTATGAACTAGTTGTTTATGTTTACCAGTTTCTAAAGACACTATACCTATATGGTCCTACAATGGTTTTTTTATATGTATTAATAAGTATGCTTCAATTCTGATGTAATAGCAATGTATGTAATGTATGGGTCGTTATAGTTGGTATTAGAGGTAAGGTATAGTCAACCTTTGGAAACTAGGATGTGAAAGCCTTAGTAAAAACTCTAAGGATATGTCTAAACATAGAACACAATATTAGTGTTTTAGAAATGGACATGAAAAACCTATGCTAATACCTAATTTGTGAAATTTTATTCTTGATTATGTGGTTTTCCTGTTATGATTAGTGTCTCTAAAAATATACTTCTTGGTTTTAGTCAATGACTAAAACCCGAAGTAACCGTGTTAATGCTAAATGAGACGGGAAATGCAAGGATTGTCCCCCTGAGTAACCAAACGTTATGGGAGATGGAATGCAAAATCTTGTAGCCTTGATCATAAAATTTTATCAATCTATGAATCATGCAGGACTTCCAAACAAGAAAAGAAAGGAGAAACATCTTGTTGAATCCTTCATGAGGGAGCGTCCACCTTCATTTAGTGGGTCTTCTAATCAATTAGTGGCTGAACAATGGATTAGTACCATTGAAAAGATACTTTCAGTTCAATAATGTTCTGAACATGATAATGTCATCTTAGCAGTATATCTTTTGGAAGGTGAAGCTGATCAATGCTGGAATCTTATTATGAATACGAGGTAAAGGGATGAAATTGATTCCATCAAATGGGACGAGTTCAAGAACATATTTTTCAATAAGTACATCCATTTTATGCTTTGAACAAAGATGGAGAAGGAGTTTCTTGAACTGAAGAAAAAGGATGATGAATCTGTTGGTACCTACGAAGAATATTTTACAAGACTTGCAAGGTATGATTCCGGAATTATTATCCAACCTGTGAGTAAAATCGATCGATTCCTTAGTGTCTTAAAACAACGTCGTAGAAGGGAATTGTCCATAAGGGACTTCAATAGGTACGAGGAAATTTTTTGATGTTCTCTCAAGGTTGAGATGGATATTAGAGTAACCCATCAATCATTAGGGTTTGATAAGAAGAGGAAAATGGAATTCAAAGGAAAATCTAAAGACCACACAGAAATGAAGATGAGTTTTCCCTTATGCTCAATGTTTTGAATGAAACCTGGAGGGAATTGTCTTAATGGGAAATGTAAATGTTTTATGTGTGGAAAAGAAGGTCATCGAGAAATTGAATGTTGAAATAATGGGAAAAATATGTCTAATGATGTGAACAAAGAAAGGGATACATAGAATGCACCTCATACACTTCAATGTTTCAAGTGAAAGGAAATGGGGAATTATGCCAATCAATTCCCTAATCTAAGGGTAGATGATGATGATCGACGTCAACAAACTCTTAAGCCCAAAGGAAAAGGAATGTCACATGAAATTTCTATCAGCGATGTGGAGTATGATAACAAAGTGGTGAAAGGTACACATACCATCCAATCTAAAGTAGAAAATGTTTTATTTGATTCAGGATCTATCCAATATTTTATTTCTGATTATTTTTCTAAGTGTATCGCAATATTACCTCTGCAGTTAGATATTGAGTTAGCTGTGACAACCCCTAATGTCACAACAATCTCATCAAAAGTTTACAATTCTTCTCTGATTGATGATTGTGGGAAAGTGCTTCCTGCAAATCCTGTGATCCTTCCTATAGTGGAATTCAATGTGATTATTGGCATGGATTGGCTTTCTTTATATGGAGCTCATATTAATTTCCAATTAAAAGAAATCACATTTAATATTCCTGATCAATCTGATATCATCTATCAATGCAATGATGAATAAAACCTTCTAGTGGAAATTTCATCCATCTTATGGGTCTTGATTCCAATAAATGAAGGTTATTTATCTCAAATGGTTGGAGATAAACTCACGATTAAGAATATTCCCATTGTACATGAGTTTGATGATGTCTTTTCAGAGGAATTTCCAGTTCTTCCCCAAAATATTGAAGTTGTGTTTTCAATAGAACTCATACCCGGTGCTATGCCAATTTTAACGACACCATATAGAATGGCCCCAATTGAGTTTCTTGAATTGAAGATGAAACTCCAAGACAGTCTTGATAAAGTACTCATACTCCCTAGTGCATCACCTTGGGGAGCACTTATTCTCTTTGTTATGAATAAATATGGATCAATGAGACTTTTCATTGATTATGAATATCTTAACAAGATCACTACCAAGAACCAATATTTTCTCCCATGCATTGATGACTTATTTGACCAACTACGCAGATCTCAATAATTTTCCAAGATTGATCTTCATTCAGGGTATCATCCATTAATGGTCAAAAAGGAGGATATACCAAAGACGAATTTCTGTATAAGGTATGGACACTATGAATTTAGAGTGATGCCATTTTGTCTTACTAATTCCCCTACTATCTTCATGGATCTAATGAATAGAGTCTTTAGAGACTATCTTGACCAGTTTTTTGTTGTATTTATAGATTATATTCTTTTCTATTCAAAGAGAAAGGAATAACATGATGATCACTTGAGAATTTTATTAAAGACCCTAAGAAAGGAGAAGCTTTATGCCAAATTTACCAAGTGTGAATTTTGTCTTCAAAAAGATTCATTTTTGGGTCAGATAATCACAAAATAGGGGATATTTGTGGATCTGGAAAAAATAGTGGTTATTGAAAGATTGTCGAGACCAACAATAGTAACTGAGATCCGAAGTTTTCTTGTTTTGGATGGATATTATCGACGTTTTGTGAATGATTTTTCAAGGATATCTAATCCACTCACCAGGTCAACTTGAAGTGGAGTTAAGTTCGTGTGGACCGAGGAGTGTGAATAGAATTTAAAAGAGTTAAAACAATGGTTACCCAGTGCACCTGTGCTCACACTTCCGTGTAGTTGAAAAAGGTTTGTGATCTACAAAGATTCATCCATGAAGGGACTGGGGTGTTTTCTCATGAAAAATTATTTGTTGATATCTTATTCCTCACGACATTTGAAAATCCATGAGAAAAATTACCCAACTCATAATTCGGAGTTAGCCTCGGTAATCATTGAATTAAAAATATGGAGGCGTTATATTTATTGTGGAAAGTGTCATATTTATACTGATCATAAAATTTTAAAGAATATTTTCAAAAAAAAGGAGCTGAATATGCACCAAAGAAGATGGTTGGACCTGATTAAGCACTACAACTGATAAATTCATTATCACCCTGGGAAAGCAAACTAGGTGGCAGATGCATTAAGTTGACAAGACCATGCTAGCTTATTCATGATGAGGATCACAAAAGATCCAATATTTATGGATTTACAAAGGGTGTATCTAGGAATTATAATGGAAGGGGAAAAATATTATCTTTCTCAAATGAATGTTCAACCATTTATACATGTGAACATTAAAGAGGCACAAAAAGAAGATGTTGAGTTACAAAAGAAGGTGAGAAATGTTCCTGAAATCAACCTTGATTGTGATGAGATAATAAGGTTCATGAATCGGGTGTGTGTTCCTCCCATCCCAGAATTAATGAAGGAGCAGATGGATGAGGCTCATAGTTCTTCATTCCCTATTTATCCTAGAAGCACGGAGATGTATATGGACCTGAAAGAGTAATTCTTGTGGTATGCCAAGAAAAGAGATGTTGTTGAATATGTCTCTCGATGCTTGGTTTGTCACCAAGTTAAAACTGAGAGACAAAAGTCTAAGGGGACGTTACAACCATTACACATACCCGGATGGAAATGGGAAAACATCACTATGGACATTGTCACCGAACTTCCTAAATCATTCAAAGACAATAATTTTATTTGGGTCATAGTTGATCATCTTACGATGTCGGCACAATTCATTTCTATTAGAGAATATTTCCCTCTGGATCAGATTTCTAGGATATATGTAAATAATGTGGTAATACTACATAGAGTACAACTTTCCATTATATCTGATCGGGATCCGAGGTTTACCTCGACGTTCTAGCGAAGTCTTCAGAATGCTTTAGATACAAAGTTGAGTTTCAGCACTGCTTATCATCCTCAGACAGATCGTCAGTTAGAGAGAACAATTCGAACTCCAGAAGACATGATGAGAGCTTGCTCAATGTATTTCAAAGGTGGTTGGGATCAACACCTACCTTTGGTGGAATTATTTTATAATAATTTCTTTCACTCCAGTATACATATGTCTCCTTATGATGCTCTCTATGGAATGAAATGAAAAACTCCAACTTGCTGGGATGAATTTGGGGAATGAATGATATTAGGACCTGATCTTGTTGATGAGATGATATAAAAGGTCTGATCTATTCAACAAAACATAAGAGCAGCTCAAAGTTGACAAAAAGGTTACGCCGACAACCGAAGAAAATACCTAGAGTTTATAGTGGGAAATAAAGTGTTCTTACGAATATCTCCTTGGAAGAGAGTAAGGAGATTTTAAAGAAGGGAAAGCTCAGCCCTAGGTATATCGATCCTTTCAAAATACTGGATCGTGTTGGGAAGGTAGCTTACCGATTGGTGCTTCCACCGAATCTCTCTCAAGTTCACGATGTGTTCCATGTATCTCTCCTGAGACAGTACATACCTGATCTTTCACATGAACTAAGCTCAGAAGTTGTACCAATGGAGAAATACCTTTCTTATGATGAAAATACGATAGAGATTATGGATCACAGCGAAAAAGTTCTATGGAACAAGGCCACTAGCTTGGTGAAAGTTTTATGGAGGAACCACCAATTAGAAGAAGCTATATGAGAGTTTGAGGATATGATGAAGGATAGTTATCCTCATCTGTTTGTTACGAAGTGACGAATTTCAAGGGAGAAATTAATTTAAGGGGGGTAGAATGTAACACCCTGAAATTTTATGAAAAGTATTTTTTTAATGTCTTATGTTATATGGAACATCAAAGTAATCTTTCACTACACACAACAATAGCTTGTCTTGTGTTATACGTAAGAGTAACCTTCCTTGATAGTGTGTGTAGTACGCAATACCGGGTTTCACAAAACAATGATATAGTGTTATAATATTATTATGGACTATCCATTATGAATAGTATTAACTACATTTTGAATTTTATGACATTATTATTCATCTTACACATTTTCTAGAACATGGTATGAGAACAAATTAAATTTTTGGGATAAAATAAGTATTTTTACAAAAATGCAGTTTTACCGCCTTTTGATGGCACACCCAATTTATATATAGTTTTTTTACATGTTTATATGTTCAATTTGAAAAAATAAAATAATTCTTTGGAATCAGGATATAAAAATTTACTTTGGATAAAATTTTCATATTATTCTAATAACTTTCATATTTAAATGAATAATAAAAAGATGCTATATTTTAATTAAAAACAACTTTTTTCATCGCAATAATTTATATGGTTAAATTATAATATTTACTGATTTTAAAGTATAAATAGAATATATTTTTATCATTTAATATAATTATTGTCATTACCATTAATTTTAAATTGAATTCATACGTAAAAACATTTCAATCTTTGGCAATGTTTTAACTGTTAAAAATCGTTTTCTTAACAACATGATTAATTTTAAATTAATTACTGCAACTTCTATGTTTTTAATTTTGATAAATGGATTCCACATTTGAATTCAGTGAGTCCAAATTTTTTTAATAGGTTACTTTTTTTTGGTATTATGAATAGTGAGTACGGTAATTTTTATTTACTGTAGTTAAAGTTAATTCGGGTAATTATGGGTAAAAATAAGATTATAAAATTACCCTAACACCTTCCAAAATTCTATTGGATGACTAAAAGTCGACCCTTATCACCTAAGGGTCTTAATAAATTTATTTTATGAAATATTTGGCCATGAAAATAATTTAATTATTATTAAAACCAAAGAAAGTGACAATATGTCACTCTCTTAAATATTATTAGTATTATAATTCTAATTTACTGATAAACATCATGAAACCTCAATCATGATTTGTCTCCAAAAATCTAATAAATCTATCTACATCATGTGACTTTATTTAAAATTTTTAGGTATTAAATAATTATCATTAAAGGTGACACCTCAGTGATGTTGAAATTATTTTATTGATTGAAATATCAAATAAATGGTGTTAGAAATATTAAAATAAATATTATATGAACTATTTAATGTGATCCACTAAGTTTATAGATAAATATAACCTGTTATTAATCTATTAAAGCTTTTATTTTGAACATATCTTATGTGTGGATTTTATTTAAATTCAAATAAATGAATAGTGTCAAAATTGACACTATTGTTATTTTATAAATATAATATATTATTAAATTGTTTAAAAATCACAAAAATATTTATAAATTATAAATTGAAATTTATATGGTCTAAAATGTCATAAAGTATATAATTATGGATAATTCACAACAGATAAGTAATTATTTATATCATTTTAAAATTCATAATATTATTACCACAAATAAAATTAAATTGAATAAATAAGGATAAATCAAGTTGAAAATGCTTAAAATAAATTCCCAACATGTATTAATTTTATTGGATGATATGATTACAACACTATATCATATAATATTCTAATTTGAGTAATTTTGGAAGTTTTTATGTGGGTTTTTAATTTATTATAAATTAATATTTTTTAGATTTCCAAAGGTGCCCGTATCCTCCCTTATAAAAGGCCACCTCCTCCTTCTCCTCCTAAAAAAATTTTGAGCCTTAAATCTTGGCTAACCCCTGCCCAAATCCATTATAAACTTCCCTAGAAACATACTAGATGTACTGGTCTTCTCCAAAGACCAATTTTAGTTCCCTAATAGGAGATTTCAAAGAGGAGTGTCGAAGAAGAGGTAATATCTGTTACCGATTCATTCAAATTTATTTCTTCTTCTACATACTCATCTTTTGTTGTTTCATTATGAATTAATAACATCATTATCACTAATATACTGATATGTTATTATAAATACGAAACAACCCTATTTCACCTTCTATCCATCCTACGGAAAACAAAATCACAACGCGTGCGTACTTACGGAATACCGTCTCCACGCCGTGGTGTAATCTGTTTTCCACCACCAAATTACATGGATGGGTATGATGGTGTAAATAAGAACTATATATGATTATTTTAAAGTGATATTTATTCTGAAATAGTATACATACACTTAAATACAATTTGACGATCATGTGAATGATATCATCGCTCGTGCGTACGTACGGCCTACCATCTCCACGATGTGATGCGACTCGTTCTACATGATCTAAATTGAATAATGATTATATAAATTAATTTAATGATTAAATATGATATATATCACACTAATAACATTCTGGAAATGATGTATCTATAACCTAAAAAGAGGAATAAGAATTTATTCGACAAAACATGCATAAGAACATAAAGCAATGAACACCCGAATAACAAGTAGTAATGAAAAGGTACTAATAAGAAGATAAGAATATGAAAATATATGATATCATAACAATGAATATGATTATTTATTAAGTCAATGACATTATTTAAGTCATTATATAGGAGTTTAGGATACATACGTTGCAAATCAGACCTAAGGTAAGGGAAAATCTCGCAATCACATTTTTATGAAAGATTGTTTATACTTCAGAATTTTCTGGCGAATATTTATCATCGACATCCATGTTTCCTCAATATTTAATATTATTTCTATCCTCCTAAAATTTTTTAAATCCAATTTTACCCATTGGTTAGTTTTTAGTAATAGATATGAAAGGAATATTTTGTTGTTTTTAGTATGAGGTACTTTTTGACTATTTCGGCCAGAGTACGAGAAGAATGTTTTTTTAACTTATATGGAATGAATAGATTTTTATGATTTCGTAGAACATTATTTTCATGAAGCTTCCATTACAAGTTTTCATGTTTATTTTTAATAAACTTATTTTATTTTAAAATTGTATGACATGTTACAAATGGAATAATGTTTTTGAATTAGAAAGGATATTTTACTCAAGAATGGAGTTAAAGTGTTTTACCTAAATTATTTTCCATCTAAGATAATATAGGGTTCTGTTTCTATACCTATTTTTACATTGATGGAATTATTTTTGTGATGACCTTTTATCTTATATGGATTATGTTATGATGGTATGGTGTTTTAGAATCCCATTAATATTACATGGGTTATGCTATGATGTATGATTAATGATTTTGTGGCACACATAAGAATGGTTTCATTATGAGATGGGTGGGACCTATATCTCCCTCTAATGAATTGTGTAAATATTTATATCTAATGATATAGACATGGCTGGAATGGTAAGTTAATCTGGTTCAGTGATACATGACTGTAACAAGGAGTGAACTCGGTTCTGTAATTGACTTTGTCCGCTATGATGGTATTGGAAATGAGCCTTGACTAATATGAAATGATTTTCTATGATTATGTGTGTATGAAAAAAAGTTTCATGTTTTAATTTATGATTATTGGGATGACATTTCACTACTATGATTTATCCCATGTTATGATATTATGATCTCTTTCGCAGGTTAAGATTTTCAAAATGTTATGTTCTTATGAATATGATATGATGGATATTTTTTTGTTCACCCCTAATGATCATTTGAGCTCACCCTTTGGTATGTTTTCTTTTCCCCAGGTCATAAAGAAGGGTATTAATTAGGATATGGAAAAAGGGACTCTAGATATGATGAAATAAATGGGAGACAATGTAGATGATTTATGAACCAGTTGTTTATGTTTCCTAGTTTCTAAAGACACTATACCTATACGTTCCTACCAAGGTTTTGTTATATGTTTTAATAAGTATGCAACAATTATAAAGTAATACAAATTTATGTAATGTATTGGTTTTTATAAATATATTTTAGGTTATTAATATTTTTTTATGGTGAGAATATTTATGAATAATTTACAAGAGTGGAAAATAATATCAATAATAAATTAGGATTTGGTGATATTTGGTATGATTATACTATTGTTGCAAATCTGATGGGAAAAATTATAGATAATATTCATTAAAATTTATCATTCTTATAAGATAGAGAGAGTGTTTTACTATATAAGTTTCTTAATGATCTCTTATAATAAGAAATTTGTAATATACATTCATTCATGTTGATAGAAAATAGTGAGATGACACTTGAGGTTATGTGAAAACATATGTTCATGGATAATAAAGATACAAAATCTTGTGATTCTAATACAAGTATCATTATGGTTATTTTAATAGACATGTTATTATTTTATAAAATAATGTAAATTAGGGATGTATGGTAGTAAAATTAATGAAACCGAGGTGCTAAAACTTCAATAAAATTCGATACTCCCCCCAAAATTTAATACAAAAATAATGTTATTGAATAAAAATTAGATGAAGTAGATGATAAACACCATAAAAATATATGGGTTAAAATAGTGAAGAATTAATCTATTTTTTAGAGAAATATTTAGATAATTAAGATTGAATATTTTTTCTCCTCATTAAGAAAATATAAAAAGCATGACGATAATATTATTTCACGTGTCAAAAATTGTATTCATTCATCGTGAAGTTTAGATGATGAAGGAGAACTAATTACGAATGAATACCAGTTAAAGAATGTGTTAGACTGTTCTCATGAATAAAAAACCTATCTCATGAAATATAATAGGAAAAATATAAAACAAATGGATAATATATTCATGAAAAAGGGTATTTTGGAATGAAAGACATTTATTTTTCAAATAATACCAAGTAATTGAAATCGTGAGTAGCTCATCCAGATCAAATAGTGAGTGAACATGGGGGAAAACAATTTTTTGAAATAATTAAAAATTTCCATGACACAATCAATGTTTCATGACTAAATAAAGTTGATGGAAATAGTTATATAGTATTTAAACCATCCCATTTATCTTTATGATAATTTTTCTCAATAATCTAAAAAGAATGATTTTATCATGCATGTTAAATTTGATCCCACAAAATTTCAATGAAAACAATTTTTATTTAATAATTTTCATTTTATGAATATAGTACTACATTGGATTGAAATTACAAGTGAGAGATTATATTACATATTAATTTAATAGAATAAAACACTAAGAATAATAATAACCCCTAGGAAAATATTTTATAAATTTTTAACTGAAAAAACATAATAATTCTCTGGTCACATATATCATCAATTGATATTATGGAATGAATGTCAATGAAATTTCATTGTTAAATGATTAAAATTCATATTTTAATAAAACTACTATTATAACATTTAGGAAAACTAATAGATAAGTAATGGTTATGGATTAGTGATAAACTACATGATTTTATCAATTGGAAATAGATAAATATACTGTGAAATATCCAAAAAATTCATCTTTATTTGGGATAAAACTGGTCTCATAAGATCATATGCATGATCATGAGATGTTTTCCAAAAATGAAAACCAATATATTCAGGAAAATATTTCTAATTGGTGAATATAGTTTGGGCATGCAATAAAGGGTAGAATAACCATAACATCGATTTAAGAATAATTGATGAAATAGATAATGAATGAAATAATTAATATATTTTTCATATTTTCTAATTCATGGATGAAAATTGAAAACTATTAACATATTTCATAGAATAAATATTCATGAAACCACTGATGCACTATGATTGGGAATGAAACATGAATAATTATTCTCATCATGAGAGTTAATAGAGTGGAGGACCTAATTTGAGTTGAATCTCTTATCTTTTCTATTTTTGATGCGGACTTAAGAGGGCCCCCTTATTTTCTTCAATATTTTCATATTTCTAGAAAACATTTATTCAATTAATGGTGTTTAGATAAAGGTGTTTTGTTATGAATATGACTTATTAGAATATAACAAATCATGTGAATCAATCATCTATATATCACCCAATTAATAATGGATATAATGATATAATCACTAGATATAAATGTAAACTTCCTACTATAATGAGTCCTAACATTAGTGAAGAAAAAAAATTATTGAAACACATGAGGGGAGATTATATGAGGAGAACACTACCAAGGATGAATTAATCCATGAAAAACACGAGTATATAAATAAATATTAGGGACTGTATATGATATATAAACAAAACATTCATTTCATTATTTTGATATATTCATAAATTGAGAGCGATGATTGATGTATATGAAATGAAAAATATGTATCACAATGTATTACACTTAAAATATTTAGATTCATTCTTTGAATATGAGTGCATGATGACAATAATTATTAAATATGTTTACAAAAACCCATAAATTTTAAAGTTGAAGATATGTTAAATAAAACAATGGGAAACATGATATATAGTTTTATTGACTATGATTTTATAAAACAGTTTAGAATAATTAAAAGTAGATTTAAAAAATGATAAATTGTGGGTAGTAAAAACATTATATCAATATTTTCCTAAAAAATTTATTATATATACAATTATAAATGATAATAAATATAAGAAGTTTTTTTTTGGAATCAAATTGAAGAAATGATCATGAAAAGAGTGAAAATAAACCAATGTATTCATTTTAATTTTTTAAAAACATTGAAAAGAATATTACAATGACTTTGGAATGAAGAAGGACGTTGAAAAAAACCTCCAAATTGGGAGATTGATGTTCTGAAATTGAGTTTTGAGAATAAACTTTTATTTTTTATGAATATGATTCTTTAAAATATTGTTTACGAAAATGAGGTCTTCCTCATACATTAATGAGAATTTGTGTAATGTATTATAATGTGATATGATTCTATTTAAAATTTCATAGAAAAAGAAATTACCATTACCTTGAATAAATAGACTAGGAATATTAGGGGATGTATCAACTAAATTGGATTAGTGGTCAGTTGATATTTATTGAATAATAAAATTTCCTAGTGATTGATAATTGGAACTATTATTAATTGTTTACAAGTGAAGGTTGAGATACATTCAAAAATATAGATTATAGAAGATTTCATTAAGTATTTATAATATTGCTGGATTTTTTTCAACCAAGAAAGGGATTTTGAGACAGTAAACTCATTAAATTACTAATAAGTATATTTTGATGGTGTATTTAGTTGATTAAATAGACATTAAGAAGGACAATCAAATATTTGAGGTGATTGTAAATTCATTTTATATATTCATGATATTATGGGATGAATATACCAAAATATTTATATATACATAAGATATTGGTGTATATATAAGATAATAATGAATTGTGAGGTTTTTTCAAAGGTAGTGCTCATATGTATGATGTTTCAATTCATTCCTAAGATATTGGTATAGAATATGTTTCTTTATGTTTACTAGAAAAAATGAAAAAAGAAAAAATTATTCCAACACAATGATAATAAATGAGATATTGTCAACATGAATATTCTATAATTGTAAAATGAAAAATATAAAAATGGAATCCTCTATTGTAAGAAGAATAAGATGATGATTGAATAATAAGACATTATAAGTGTCTAAAGCATAAAATTAACATAGTTCTTCATCTTACATACACATGTAACATGTTTTTCAATATATATACACAATTGTTTCTTAGATAAAATGATAATTAAAAAATGAAAAAATTCTTATATAACAATGTATGATGTTGATTTCATGAAGGGAACATGTTACATCAACATATGAGATGGGTATAATTTTTCAAATCTTACATAATTATTTAAATTTATATTAAATAAAGTTTTTTTTATCATATTTCTAAAATTAATATATTCTAATGTAAGTTAATTCAGAAAATTACTTAATTGTTATTCAATTATTTAAATATTTAATTTACATAATGGAAGATAATTTTGATGCAAGCCATTTGAGAATGAAGAGGTACTTTGGGAGGGAAAATATGGAGTCTGGGGACTATCCAGGCAATCACAATATGAGTTGTTTAATGATGATTTATGAGGATGATTTCATTAATGAATTTAAAAATAAAATTTAATTGTTTCTTGAATCAAATAAAATGAAATCTATCATATTTAAGTCGAATTATCTCAAAGGATATTAAATATTTTATGGGAAAATTATGGTTTCAAAATTTCAATATATCATATATGAATAGATTTATTATTATAAGTAAGTAAATGATTCTTGGAAAATTTTTGAAAAAATAATTAATATAATAAAAATTGGTGAATATAATTCATATTATTATTTTTATATCACTTGGAATCAATGATTGATAGTATTTTAATTATTCAAATTATGACTAGAATATTAACAATTATAGTAATGTTATAAAGTAGGATATGGATAGTGAAAAAAAGAGTGAGTGAAAATTATTGAGATAAAATGATTCATAATCCAAGATAAAAAATAAAGATGTTAAATCCATGATTTATCATATATAAGGGATTGCAATTTACATATCCATGATTTTTTTTGAATAATGAAGAACTATATCATTAAATATATAAAGAGAATGAGTAAAACTGATGAAATAGGTTGTCATCGATTTCAGTAAATGTTCTTGAATATTTGAGAATTCATAGAATAAATGATGAACTAGGATTTATATGGAAGACCTAATTCATATTATGTAAAAGTTATTTAGATTATATGATGATATTTCATACTTTTTTTGAAATATTTTTATTCTGGGTAGTATAAAAAAGTAATTTTCAAATGGGACTCTCAAATACGGCAATATGTGTACCATATTTTATATTAATTTAAATATCCGAAGTGTAATATCACGCGTGTATAGAATAGAATATATGATTGGGGAATATAACTAATTTAAACATGGATTAATTTTTCACACCATGGCCAAACCTAGTTTAGATATTGTGTTCATGAGTTCGTTTTTTTAAAATGTAATTAGGTGATGATGAGTAACTAAAAATTAGTGGTTTTCACCATTATATATTCATAGAGGTTATATGTTATTCTCAATGTGATTATAAAATTTATATATTATTTAATTGGACACTTTTAATATTTTAAATTATTGTTTTGTTGAATATAATTGTATTGTCATAGAGTTCCCTCCGTCATAGATACCTGATAATGATCAATTTCAAAAAAGATAATATTTTATTAAAATTCAGGAGCATTATTTATGAAATAATTTTATTTCATTTTAAATGAAGACTAGGATTTATAATGGGATACTATGGTCGAATCATAGAAATGGGTTTTCCCAAGGCATGATTTATGTTTTTTTTCACTTCAGACTATGGTGATGGGTCATTTTTGGTTGATTAAAATGGTTAATTGAGATAAATATTTTTTTATATTTAATTTTTTAGTATCCTAAATTATCATCTAGAAATAAATCTTAAAACAATGTCTATTGTTTTCTAAAACAATCTAGACATTGGGGACATCTCATCATAATTGTTACATGGGATGTAATCAAGATGGCCATTTATTAACATCTAGGATGTTACAGATAATGGAAAAATGTGTACATTGTTCTCTAAAAATTTATCATTTTTGATAAAGGCCTTCTATTTTTTTAGCGATTTCCCATACATTTTATATTTATTATATAATAGATAAATTTACCTTATATTAAATTTTTGTTCTACATTCACATATCACCATCGACATCTACATTTTTTAGGAATAATTATTTGGGATATTTAATGTAGAAAATAGTTATTATTTCATAATTTTTTATAATTTATCAACCATTGATGATTTTCATCATTCATGTGGACCTAATTGTCTCCCAATTTTATAGTTAATTAAATTTCCCAATATATTACTGATCAGGAAAAACCAAAAATTATTTCTATCTATTTTTCGACCAATATATATACCAAAACTATATTATAATGAATATCAGACCCCTATTAATCAACTTTGGTTCTATAATGTAGATTGTGATATGAGCATGATGTCTGAGAAATAGTATGATATAAATTTGGAAATAATATTTGGTTTTGTATATTTTTTGTGGTGTATATTATGATGAGATCAATGTAGGGATATTTTTTATGATGACCGGTTTCCCAAAACCAACATCTATTATTGAATTTCTCATTATTTATATAGTCCAAAAAATCACAATACACAGAGTAAAATTGATATATCTAGTGGAGAATATGGAACCGGAGTATATATTTTTTCACAAAACCAGATAGCACATCATGTAGTTCAGAAAGAAATATGTTATTGTGCTTTGAGGGAGGTTGGACTGTGGTTTTTAAGGAGAAATTTATCAAAAACTTTAATCATTTGATAAACCCAACAATTAATACTAGAAATCTATTTTAAATATATATGGAGTACATGAAAAAGAAGCTATCTATTCTAAGAGGCCATGTACACTATCCCACACCCAATGTGGGATGAGCAATCTAATTTTTCATGTATTGAATGTTCGCACACTGGGAATATGAGAGGGTTATATGTTGTGTTCCCTTAGTCACACCATTTGAACCCTCGATGGAAGATCGCTCATGGTACATTCCATCTGTCACCTATGCTTCTACATAATTTATACCTCAACTCACACACCATGCATATTGATATTTACTGAACACGTACAATGTTAATGCACAAGTGAGTGACATTCTCTGACAATGCACGTGGTGCCATATGATCTCACTATGTACATTTACTATAACATTATAGATTTCATTTTTATTCATTAGTGATTTTATTTGGTCATTTTAATAGTATACTTTGGTTTTATCATTAATAGAGTCCTTATCTCCCCTTATATGGGTTCATGTTTCCCACCTAACTTCTTACACTATATTTTACACTTTCCCCATGTAGGTAATCGATAGTTTAAGGTATCTCCTTATAGTATTGGAGTAACAATCCACTATCCATTTCCCAAGGAAGTATTGTGTATTAAATTTAGTTAATCTTGGTTTGTGATCACCTACTTATAAGATAATATATTTATGTACATGAATCACTTATATAACATGGAATAATGCATTATCTATGAGTTTAATTATCTTATATAATGTGTCTTCATATGAAGAGTATATTTCCTTTTTGTGTTTGTGAGAGATCATGTGGATACCTAAATCAAGTTGACAAATTAACGGGGTTATGTGAAATAAATTTTATTTGGATATGTTGAAATATGGGGTTTTAGGTCATTTTACCTTTCAAAACACATATATTGGAAAAACGTTCATTTACCACTATCTTGTTCGTAACGTCCCATACTCAAATAGCCACCTCGACATTGATAAATAGGTCGGGTGTTAATACCTTAGGTGCACCTCGCTGAACGTCATAGGTTTCCGACTAGCAGCGCGGGTGTTATAGGTATAGTGGGGAGGCTATACCCTCTCGAATGATTAAAATAATTGTATCAGTCCATACATAATATAAAATAGTGACTCTGTAGACTCAAACAAGACCCGCATAATCATAACACCATAAATAAAAATAAACAATGGAATAAATTAATATAAACAACCATAAAAAATGTAAAGTAAACACATCAACATGCTGAATCCACTGGTAACAACTACTAGAATAGTGAATTCATGCATATATAGAATTTACTGATATAAAGGGGCACCAATGGATAATCAATAGCATCTACAATAAAAATGTAATCTTGATGATACAAGAAATAAATCTAATAATGTAAACTCCATCTAGGAATGAACTGAAGATCCATACCAGTCTCCATGACAAAAACCCTACAATCCAGCTCTGAAAGGTGATCCTTTTCCTGTACGTAAAGAAATAATGTCTACACATGTCCTGAAGGGCTTGTGTTATGTGTGAGATGAATCTCAGTAGGATACCACCTAATGGTGCGTACCAAATATATTTGTCTAAGAAGTCATGAAATTATAACAAAAGTATGCAGTACGATGAACAAAGTAAACACAACCTACAATGGTATTCAGTAACCACCAAGGAGTGTCACCAGCTTCGACCAACGATAGAATATCAGTCACGTAACATGGCACAATGTTCCTCAAGAGACCATGTTTCGTAGGTATTGACATACCAAAGGCACACCCAAGAAATATTAACCTGGTACAATTTTCCTCCTGACACCTCATGTTCAAGTTCTAACTTCCCATAGGTACGCCCAAGCAAAAATAACCCTACACAAAGTGCCTCATGATACCTCATGTATCATGTACCGAATGCTCCTCACCTCCCAAGAAATTTTTACCCATCACCATGTTTCTCTTAACACCAGCTGTCTCAACAACCGTTGTCTTTTAGTCCTTCCCAAACAATATTAAGGCCCCCACCTTCAACATGTCTTCCATGACAATCACCCCAACCATAACAACCCAACTGCAACTTTGGGGGCCTCTACACACACGAGTGGTCAAAACAACCTCATCATGAAGTTATCTGTGTGCACACAACCCAACGTCCCGAGATAGTGGTAATCACCAAATAAAGAACCCAAGCCACAATGTCTTTGGCACCTCGTGTCCCCCCGACCATGTCGCTGAAGATTGATCATCTCGCCATCCATGTAACCCAAGCCATGACTATCCTAACATTCACATTACCCCAAGTTAACGTCCATGATGACAAATCCTGTTGTCATAACCATCCAATCTAATCTGCGCCCAGACCAACCTATGATCAACATCACTCAAGAATATATGTGCCACTCCAAAAACAAATCCAAGAGTTTCATCGTATGCAATAACACATATCACATATATAAACACAATTAAATACATAAAATAGTAATGCCAAACTAAAAATTTGAATTTCACTAGTCAAGTGTTATCCCATCATAATAATGAGGTCTTGACTCCCTCTAAAAATTCACATCATGCTTTAATGAAATAAACCAAGATGTTTAATAAAAAAATCATTTTAAACAATTTTGGCTCCCACCCTAAAATCCCCCCAGAAGAGAAACGACTTATCGCCCGGCTTTGTTTAAGACATTCATGTATAGGTCATGCCAAAAGACATCCCATATAACATAAAATCTAATTTAATATTCGACATCAATTAAAATGAGTTCTCTCTCAAAATACAGGAAGTCGCATCAAAGGCCGCACCACCCAAATGACCATGAAAACACAAAAGGATTTATGCACCACCTACATAGTACTTTCACGATGATCCACATCTAGTAAAAGAATATAATTAGGTTTATAAATATTATGTTCTAAAAAACAATCATAAATACTCAATGTACTAAACCAAGATAATGAACTGAAATCAAGACTAACGACTCAATATGAATTAAGGCCTTATAGAGGGGGGGGGGGTCCAGTGAATCAAATGGTGTTTGAAACATGGTTTTTGTGAATATTCTGGATGAGAATGAAGTCCCAACTAGTTGGTTCATGAAACCCATTGAATCCCCCCACTATCATCCTCAAAATGAGTTTACTGCTCATTTTATGCGAAAAATACACTGCTTGTACATAGAAAAACACGTCATGTGCATTCTTTAACTGTTCCCATGATGGCTGGACTACATTTAGTACTTTCTAACACGAATACATGAGATGTAAATGGGGGTAAACATCATGTACATCTCTACCAGGTCAACATCTGCAACATGCCATGAATATCATCATACACGACCCCACAACATGATCAGTAAAATTTGTACATGATTTGTGCTTGCTGTTTGATTTATACCTATCCAACAGGCCTACACACCATGTATGGACTACACACACTACTGAAGTATAATGAATGAACTTATAAGTACATGGTGTGTACCATGAAAATTTCAGGAACATACCAGTTTTGTCCAGTGCATATCCACTGTTACTTATTTCATAATAAAATGCCCAAATGAAAACAAAAAACAAAAAATGTACCTTAATGTAAGAACCATGATTTTAGAAACTTCCTATTTTAAATAAATTATCCCTCGAATTTACCTTCTAAGGGAAAAGAAGAATGATCTAAAGAAATTGAACTAAAATTTCAACTCAAATAAATGTCCTATGAACTATTTCCTTGACCCATTCTCCTCCCGTGATGCATCATCACCCCTCCACCTAATTAGTTTCCCCTAGGTCATTCCAGACACCCAAATGTATCTTGCACTACAACAGTGTCATCCTCCATGATGACATGAATCCCATTGATGCTCAAAACAATCCGGGTTACTAGAACCTCATGTAAATCACAGCCTCGAATCCCTGATGCCCAATTCACCTCATATATCCAACATCCTCGATGACCCTGAGGACACAAATCTCATATATATATATATTAATATATATATATATATTAATATATTATGCACCTGAAATGTTTCCAATCCCACTAAAAAACATATGCTCAGTCCACATATATCTTGTGCACCACGTGCACTCAAATAGACATTCCTCAACATGCCATTCAAAATTTAAAAGTAAATTATCTATGGCCACACCCATGGAGTACCTCTTACCACTATCAACTCACTAGATTACTCAGCCCATTGTAGTTCCATGACGTGCACCTGACCTGACACATAGTTTTCTGAAGCCTGTCCTCCCTGCGATGCTGCACCAGTAACCAAACACTGACCCCATAGATAATACCCACTATCTCTACCATGTCATCCACGTGTAGCTGATCCTTGGATACCTTGATGTGGTACCTAACTTGATCTGACCATAGACACAACTATCAATACTATTACCTTCCTGTTAGTTGTCTGAGAAGGAATCCTACAAAACCTCACATGATTCTAAACCAGTCTGTAATCCCAGAACCCCAATAGAGGCTTGTTGCATTGAGTCTGAACATGCCATGGCTACCCACAATGATTTCCAATAATTTTCAAACTAACACGAGGTGTCCTAAATTAGTCCTTGAATTTCATTCCATATTGGAACTCAGCCTGACCACATTTTTGACTATCCTAACAATCACCTAAAGACGTTAATAAGATCATGTTAGACCTATCCATCAACTTTCTCTCAGCTTTGAGTGCCTGATTCACCCCATCTAAGAAAGATTCCAACCTGAAGATGTTTACCTACACTTGTATGGCATTCCGTAATCCATATATTAAGCACCTCATCATCGAGGTGTCATGTCTTACCTTACCCGGTGCAAAGAAAGACATCTTAGTGAAAGTAGTTGACTAGTACCTGAGGGACATGTCACCCTGCTGAAGTCTTAATAACAACTGATCTCTTTCTAGCCTTAGTGTCTATGGGTAAAAGTGCTCGAAAAAACATTTCTTGATGCCCTTCCAGGCTAGTCCATTGTGTTTGCGAGCCTGAACCTGTGCATCCCACTAGTGATTTTAAGGTCCTCTTATCATGTAAGTCTCAAGAATAACCCTCTACCATTGAGGTGTCTTGAGCTTCTTGAAGATCAGTTTCTTTTTCTCCATCCAGTTCTCACCAGCATGTGGACGACCCTCACCTGGAAATTTTGGTGGGTTCTGTGAATGGAACTCCCATTCCAGATATCCCGTAGAGGCCTATGTATATTGTGTGCCTCTATTGATCCCTTTCAAAACACTTATAAGGCTAGTACATATACGCTCATCGAGCCAGTACAGAAACTCTTCCAAACCAGTCATCTACTATGTATGCAACTGATCCTGAACATGATCATGTCCATAAGCTAATACATGCGACTCATGATCTACCTATCCCTTAGTATTATGAATCATATTGTTCTCCTACGGCACTGTACCATCACCCACCTAATGCTCTAATGAGATATATATGAGGAACCAACAGAATACCAGAAATGGTCAGATAGCCCATATAAATATATAACAATATGTTAAACACAAATTAGAAAATCCACAAAAGGATGTGCAAAAAAACTACCCGTGCGCTTCCCCAATTCCACCCATTCCAAAGGCATTCAGGCCTCTGTCCTCCTTACATACCCTAAATAAATCCATGTATCAACAGTACCTCGGGCCATTCCATCCATTACTACCATTGTTTCCTCAAACAGATGAATGAGTCTCCAAATACTAATAGTCAAACTACATGAAACTGTCTTCCAGGATGCACTATCCTAGTGCTGAATCATCACATCAAACATAGTACCTTCCTTCTCATAAAAGATCAAGACCCACATACCATTCCACATGCCATTCTACAAATATATAAATCACGGTATAACACTTTGTAATAAACAAGAAACACTATATGAAATTTCACCTAGCACATTTCAAAAGAATTGGATGCATGTAATTCTATATCATTCACAACATAATATCACATCACAAAACATACATGCCTATATATAATTGATATACCCTAACAATGTTCCTATAAAAAAATATTGCGTGCCTTGCCTTACTGGGATAGGGTTCTAATTATCCCTTACTACATCGGGTCAAGGATAACAAATCACAATCAGGAACATCACACACCGAGGGAGTCATTGATGCGAACATCACAAAAATTGTAATTTGAGCTAAAGAATAACAACAATTACCACCCAAGGAAACTTGGTCCATCACTCGTACCTGGGGGCAGCAGGCACTTAATCTCAATCTAAAAACACAGTTCTAGTAACAAACTATATCAAGTCTACCATATCCCAAATAGTAAAATGAGAAGAAATGAAAAGGCTGTCTTGATATCATTAGCTGTCAGTCAAAAGCTACTAATAACATCATGTTAGTAACAAACCCCTTTGATATGACATTCTAACATCCTAGACCTGAACAACTACTCGAACAGTGCTAAATGGGTCCGGTGTTTCCACCTTAGTCGCACCTCCCGAAACTCCAAAGGCTTCTGATTAGTAGCGAGGGTGTAGTAAATATAGTGGCATGGTTATACCCTATAGAAAGAATAAAATAATAGTATTGGTCTGAGAATAATATAAAATAGTGACTTTGATTAATCAAACCAGAACCGTATAGCAGGATCACAGTCATTAGCAATAAACAATGGAAAAAATAAAGTCAAACAAACATAAACAATAGAATGTTATCAAAATAGAATGCTAAAACCACTTGTACCAACTACTAGAACAGTCAATTCTTGCATCCATATAATGTAAAGATATAATGGGTAACCAGTTCCTATGCAATATTTTATACAACAAAAAATTTAATTATGCTAATATAGGGAAGAAAACTAATAACATAAACTACTTCTAGGCATGAACTCAAGGTCCATACTAGTATCAATGCTGACAATAGTAATATCCATCTCGTAATGCCGATACATTACATTTACGTAAAGCCATTAAGTCTATCGGACACCCGATGGGCCCATGTAAGGTATGAGACTAATCTCAGTAAGATACCACCAAATGGTGCATATGATATATAAGTGTTTAAGTGGTAAATAGTATATATGAAAAGTGGGTAGTACAAATCACAATGTAAACACCACATCCACTAGTGCTCAACATCCACCATGGAGTGTAACCTACTTCGGCCAATGCTGGAATCTCAGTCATTTAACCTGAAACAATGTGCCTCCTTACACCGTGTGTCTCAAGTACCGACTTCCTGAATGAATTCCCAATAAATAGTAACCTAACAACATGTAAATCCTGACACCACATGTCTAACGTAACTACATAACTTAGGCACACCCAATGAATAATAACCTGACACCATGGCCCTTCTAATACCTATTGTCTCATGTGTTGAAGGCTCATCACATAAAATGAAATAGTAACCTGGATCAATGAACCTCCGGACACCTCGTGTAACATATATCGACATCCCATAGGCACGCCTGAAAAATTAGAAGGCTCCTCACCATCCACATGGCTTCAATGGCATGAACCCCAAACCATAATCACCTAACCTTAACTATGGGGGCCTCTACCCACACAAGCGGTCAAAAACACACTATCACAGAGTCATCTATGTGCACACGACCAAAAGTCCAAACTGAGAAGTAATCAATAAATACCGAAACCTAGCATCAATGTCATTAAAACCTCATGTCTCTGGACCATGCCACACATGTTTGATGTTATCACCATCCAAGTAACCTGGGTCATTCCCAACCATAAAGACACACTTCCTCAAGAAGTAGTCCATGACACCCAATCCCATTGTCAAAACAACATAATTAAAATTTGGCCTAGCCTAACTAATGACCAACATTAGTACTGAAATCCAAGGCCACACTAAAGTTCGTGCAATAAAAATGACCATGAATACACAAAAAGATGTATGCACAATGTACCTCATACATGTATGATGATCCTCCTCTGTTAACAACCTCTAATTCGTTTTAGAACTAGGTCGATCTATAAATCAAGTATATATTCTAATATTTCTAAAACATGAAAAAAATAGAAATCAATATAGACAGTTCAAGAGGAATCAAGGACATCCAGCGTGGCTTCCAATGAATCAAACAGTGTTCAAAATGGGTTGAGTACAATGATCTGGGAGGAGATTAAAGTCTTGGCCAGGTGGTTCGCAAAACCAAAATTCCCCAACAACACTCTAATTCAAAATGACGATATTGCCTATTTTAAGAAGAAAACAAAACAAAATACATAGTGTGTACATAGGACTACACACTACGTGGGATCTTTATGAAATAAAATGACAGCTGGCCTACTATGAAGACTTGCTGACATTACTACACAACATGTACCTTAGGGTACACGACATTTACTTAAATACCTGAATGACATATGCATCAAGCAATGTATTCTCCCATTCACTTCCCCTCCACACAGCGTGTAGAAATTGTGCATGTTTTGTACTTTCTGAAATCATTCTAAATGTCCATCTAGGCTACAAGCCATGTATGGACTTCACACACTGCTACAGTACACAATGTGTACTTATATGTACACAACATGTACCTTGGAAATATTCAGAACTACCTAGTTTAGTCTAGAACGTATCTAGTTTTACACATTTTTATCAAAACATCCCAAAATAGAACAAAAAACAAAACCCATACCATAATGTATGAACCTAATTCTTACATTGTTGTATAGAGATAAATCTTACCATAATTAATTATAACTTTTCAAAATTCAAATTTTCATATTAATAATGCATGTACTCACCCATTCATGGTAACTAATAATACATGTTTTTCTCATATAAATGAGAGATAATTAAGTGATCATATTGGTTGACCTATTTTGGTGGGTACTTTGTTGTTCTAGGCAGCACAGTTAGTTAAACCGTGGTCAGACTCTAAAGATTGTATTCCTAGAAAATTTTCAAAACTAATTCATAGGATGTACCAATTTTCTTGTTACATGGATTTTATTTTACCATTTAATTATTTTTTGTGTACATTCATACTATATTATTTGTTGTTAGAGGTTATGCATGAATTTATTACTCTTGATGTTATTATTCTTCATTATTATGGTATGTTTGGAGATGTTTGTGTGTGTGCAACGGGAAATTAAGATAATGACTCCCATAATTAAGTTATGCCTAAATAGTTATAGACACCATACCCCTATCTTATATGATGTGGTTATGGGGTGGAACATTTGGCCTAGCTATATTCTTTGTAACTCCTCTGTGAGTTGGGTCAATTTATAATGATTTTATGGCATATGTTGTCTTAGACATTGAGTCTAGAGGTATCATGGTTGTAGCTTGTGTTCTGGAAGATTTTATAAACCGAGTAGAAATGTCCCAAGTTTAGATATAAATTTTGGGAATCACGTGATGCTATTAGGGATGATGTATCTATACATATAGACTCGGGTATCATAGTTTTATACTTGGTAAATTGAGACTATAATTTCATGATAGTCAATAATATGTAGATCATATATGAAAAGGTTTTGATTTCAATTTCCTTATTTGGAATGATCCCTAGATATCCTATTTTTATTTTTTTTATAAATTATTAAGCTAATGGATTGATTCATTTTGATATTTAGTCATGATTTTGGTAAAGGGTCGTGATGAAGAAAAACTTAGAAAAGATACCACGGTTCATCGTATTTTCAAGGAGGAATTTCCTCTTTGAATAAAAGGATAAACACTTGCATATTTAGATTCATAACCTCACCTACATCAATTAGTTATGAGATATTTGTCCCTCCATGTGGAATAATACACCATTCCAAAATGACAATATGAGGATAACCCTATACTAAGCATGCTTCATGATTTCAAAAGGAAGAGGTATCCCAATTTTTGGGGTGTTCTAGGTCACAATGATGTAAATGTTTAGTCAAAATTGATTAGTTGAGTGTTTTTTCTTGATTTCTCCCCTTCCAACCAGATCATTGTCATATTATCTTGTCTTCTCCCTAAAAGAAAAACAGTGTTTCTGAATCTTAATAACTCTGATACATGCCAAGGGGAATCATCCATACATAGAGTATCAAAAATTCCTATGATAAGAATATTTCTCATTTAATATTATATTGGTTCATATCGAGCATATTATAATGATGAAATATGGTGGAATGATAGTCACTGATAATGTGTTGAGGATTACTAATCTCAAAATATAATCATTGATGATGGTCCATGATAGGTACTTCTGAACATGGATGTTTGAGGGTAGATTTTGTAGATACAACCTTTTAGAGTACCCACCCTCTGTATCCAAACCAATGCTTGGGTAATTAAGCATTAAATGGATCATAATGATTTTATTATAGAGAATCCAGAATTATCTAGTACTAGTAGGGTTTTCCAAGGTTAAGATACTTCAACAATGCATGATTATTTATATATTAAAAAACCATGTAACCTAAGACCAACATATGCAATTAAATACACTATAGGATCAATAGAATATATACCCTAGAGGGAATCTAATTAGTTGGGAGATAATCATTTCATTACTAGAAAGGAATGTGGTCATATTGTACCATACATTATAACCCCTTAATGAATAGAATAGCCCAAGTGATGGATGGACTTCCACATTATAGGTATTAGAGATACCAAGGATATCCTAATGAATTTTTAGAATATAATTAGGTAGGCATTAATGGAAAAGGATTGATGTGATCTATATGTGTAGACCAAAATTATTATTTCATAGCACTACAAATAAATTTTGGTGGTCTACATAGGTCATATATGAATAGAGATCAGTGTATTGATTAGTCACATGAAGATGAATTTTATGACCAATATGATCCTTGTTTATTAAATGCATGACTTTTTATTCTCCACATTAGAATCAGTTTATATAGAATAGTATGTGATCCATTGCATCCTTTTAATATCTCATGTTTAGAACACATGATCCCAGTTTAGCCTATAGTCCCACCCTTACGAATAGAGACTCTTAAAATGAGAGATTTTAAGATTAACCCCTAATGACAGTAGTGTGACTAACATCATAGAAATTAAATGTTCATGTCACTTTTTTTAGTGACTAAAATTAACAGATACAATTTTATTCATTGTATGAAATGGTTATCTGGAACCCATGCCCAAATTAATTATTTTATATTGAGGGTTTTTTTGTTTTGGAAAAAATGTTTTGTTTTTCCTTTAATAGGGTGAAAGAAATAATGGATTGAAAAGTTTTTTCATGTGTGTTAGGTTTTAGATAATTTCTCTCCATCAATATTAATTCTCACTTGGATCAGAAGATATTACAGACCTCAAATTTCTATTAGTCATGGGGGAGTATTTAGATGTATTCCCAATGTATGTTCCAGTATGATCTCACTCTCTAGTGATTTATTTTTTTCATTCACACAAGGTCTGACATGATATTTTTTTATTATATCTAATGATCCATAATGAAAATTGTGATCTAAGGGGGTTGTGGGTATTCATTAAAAGGAATGTATTTATCAAACCTAGAGAGTTACCCATCAAATCTATTGTATGTTTCATAAAGATGGGGAATGATATATTGAGGTTGTATGTGGATTATGATCCCCTGATTCAGGTGATGGTAAAGAATATATTCCTTTATCCATTAATATATTACTCTTCAATAAATTTAATGGTGTGAAATAGTTTTTAAAGAATTAAATTTGGTTGAGCTATCCCCATATTTACTAATTAGAAGAGTACATTCAATGAAATTATTTATATTCAAACAAAAATAATTATGAGTGAATTGTTATTCCTTTCAGATATGTAAACAATCTTGAAATATTTATGTGGATCATGAACTAAATCTTCTATACTTTACTAAAATTTTTAGGGTGGTATACATATAATATATCATTATATACTCTGTATCATAGGCTGAGCATGTAGTGTGATTGCACATAGTTTGGGATTTTCTATCAGACAATCAACCAAATGAGGAGTCATCAAATTTATTCTCATGGATTCAAGAGTTCAAAATCGTTGTACATATTATACTAATGGATGGAGTGGTTGTAGAACCTATTAATATTTACTAAATTCTATATTGGGAGCCACCAATTTCCATAAACAAGGTGAATAGTTACTGAAGGATGGATAACTATTACAGAGGTATTGAAGTGAAATTATCTAGGATTGAAACTCATTTATCTACATAGACATGAAAGTTGTATCAATTTTTTAGTTAGTGGAATACAAAGAGGACTTTGTGTAGTTCCAAAATATAATAATAACCTCTTCAATTCAAATATTTTATGAAGATGGAGTAATATAATTCATTTAATATGAATCCACTTGATCAAATAATAGATATATTTTTATACATATCTGGTTGTTGATTACTATTGGATCTCAGTAGATAATACCCCATTTGAATAATCATCCAACCCAGGATAATTTTCCTTTAATGTTTATGTAAAATAAAAATATATTGTTGATTTTTATTAGTTAAAAATTCATTTATTACTCATTTTATTTGTAATTTCCATTACTTTGGTGTTTTTAGATATGTGTGTTTGTGTGTGTGTAAAGGTACATTGGTAAAATTAATCCCATCACTATGATAAGATTACTCGGTGGAAGTCTCTAGCTGCTATAATTTTTTATGTTGGATTGAATTGGAACACATGGCTATCCTCTTAATTTGAATGGGCCTTAGAAAGTTCGGTCATTTTATGATTTAATAGCTTATGTTGTCCTATGTTTTTATTTTTGAGTTATATTAGTTGTAGTTATTGTTTTGGGAAATTGGGGAAATGGTTTTGAGAAGTCTCATGTTGAGATCTCTATCAAGGGAACAATGTGTTGGTGTAATGTATGATGTATCCATACATGTAGACAATTATATTCATATTTTAGACATCTTACATTGAGACACCAATTTTATTTCCATCGATAGTAGATCCATCATAGTGAAATTTATTCCAATATCAATGTTCTTATTCATTTTTCTCTATAGATGTCCTTTTTTTGAATGTGGTGTATCTTGTAAAGCAATATCATTCAATCGTTACAATATCTAATCAGAATACATTGATAGGGTTGTGATGAAGACCATCTTAGTAAATATTCTTTAGTTCAAGGTCTAGTCCATGAGGTTTTTCATCCATGAAAACAATGTTGAACCCCCACCTGTTAAATATTTACATAGCCTACCAATAGTAATGAAGGCATATGTTTCCCACCATGTGGATCATTTCACCATTCCAACATTCCAATATGAGTATACAACTAGTATGTTCATTATTCTTATTCTACGAAGTAAGAGGTCACCCATATTCTATGGAAAGTGGGGCCATCAGACGACAAATTATTAGTTTGAAATGATTAGAAGATTAATTTTCCTTATTTTCTCTTCTCCCAAACAAATTTCAGTCACATAATATTTTCTTCTTAATTATAGAAAATTATGTTGGATATTCTTAGTGACATATATTTATATCAATCGGACTAATCTGTAGATTGAGACCCAACACCTCTTCTATGAGGTATATATATGCGGAAATTTTATATTTGACCACATCCTTGATATTCTAAATTTTAAGTATGGTGGAATGATAGTAACTGAGAATATGATGAGGATTAATAACCTCATACGATACCCACTTAACATGATTCTTGATGGTTACTTCTAATAAATGATGTTTGGGAATAGAGTCTGTAGAGTTAATACAAATGTTATAGTTCCCCTTTATATATCTAAATGTTTTTTTTTGTAATTAAGCATGAATTGGTATAAAGTGTTTTTTTCATAGTCGTTGTAATCATCTATTATTGGAAGTGGACACCTTGGAGAAGATACTTCAATACTGAATGGGTGGTGATATACATCGAGACTGTATAACAAAAAAACTCTTAGGTAAAGACATATTCATGAGGTTCATTATCATTTACATCTCAGAGGGGGTCTAATAAATAGTGATAGGGTAATTTCATTACCTGTAATGAAAGTGTTTATATTATATAAGACATTATGAAATATCTTGAAATTAAGGGAAGATAGGAAATGGATTCCCCACCATATCTGTGGAAGTGGATATGTCATGGACATCAAATGGGTGGTCTGGATGATCCTATGGAAGGGACTTATAGAAAGGTATATGTCTAAGATACATTTTGGGATCAACATCATTATCTAATACCACTACAATTTTTATTGTATTCCTAACAAGGATCAGATGAGTTGAATTATAGGTCTTGAATATTAACATGATATTGATTCTTATTACCAAGAGGTTCCCAATATAATTCAAGGAATTCTATGTGTCTTCTCAACATTTGTATCATCTTCTATTGAAAAATATGTGAACCATTACATCATTTCATTATCCCATTTTTGGGAAAATATGAACTTATTATATCGCATATTCCCATCTTTATAGCTAGAGACTTATACTTGGGATGACTCTATGATCCCAGCCATATATTTTTAGTGTGATTTAGCTCTCACAAGAGATAGGTTCACGAGGTTTCTTTTAGTACATATTATTTTCCCTTATAATTTAATTTATGGAATAGAATGGTTATCTATATTTCAAGAAAACTATAATTATATTTAATTAATGGTTTTCTTTTTTCATAAAATATTTCTTGATTTTCAATCATTTTGGATAATAAAATCTAGGATGTTTGCATTAGGCACAGGTGTGAGAGGTTGTAAATGATTTTCCAACATCAAGACATCTTATCCCTTTCATCAGGTAACACAATTTACATCAAATTTCATATCGTCATATAAGAGTGTCTGAATTTATTCCTAGAGGAAGTGTCAGGTTTAACTCCACATCAAGCAATTTTTTTAAATCCACCGAAAGACTACCATGTTATAATTTGTATCATATCATGGTACACATAATGAGATTTAATAGATATGGGTGTAGTTAGTTTAACATAGTGTGTCTCCCTAAGAATCTACTTTACAATTTACCATGAAGGAGGATGAGGGAATGATATCATACAAGTATTATGATCTCTAATTCTAGGTGATTTCCAAAAATAATATTACATTTATAATTATATGTGACATATTTGATCAATAAAAATGTGGTATGTGGTTTTTAATTATTGAATGCAGGTCGATATATACAAATCTTCACATATGATAGGGGCTTATCAAGGACTATTTTATACTGAAACAAAAATTATAAAGAGTACTATATGATTAACATTGTACATGTTAACACTTAAGAATTTTTCATGGGACTCATGAAATGAATCTCCCGCCAATTTTTAAATTGGTTCATTGTTGTCTACAATATTACATCTTTAACTACTCATTATAAGAGGATGATCCTAGATATCAAATGAGAAAAGTCTGGGATGTTCTAAGAGAGAGAATAAATCGTATGGGGAGCTCTAATTTTATTAGTTTTGGAATCATGTCTAAAAAATCAGATGATATATTATCTTAAAGGATGGAGTGAATGTAGAAACAGTGAATAAAGAAGCAATTTGACCAATGGATCGACCTTAGACCATAACCAAGCAAAAATGTTACACTACGATGAATAACTGTAATTGATAAACCAAAGTAGAATTATCTAGGATTGGAACTTAGTTAACTATATTGACCATAAATATGTATCCATTTTTATAGTTGATGATATACAGTGAGGAATTAGTGGTGTATCAATGTATATTCCCAGGATATCCCACTGAACAATTTATAGACAATATGTCTCAAAATATGAGACCCCATGAGATGAACCTCACATCCCAAGATTTAGAGCTCATAGAATAGTGTTCTCCCAGAATATATGTTGATATTAATATCTACATTTGTAGTTTTTCATGTATTTTATTATTTTATTATAAAGGGAATTTCCATGTATGGAATTTTCAACCACTCGATGCATGGAAACCCCACTCCCCACAAAATGTTCAATCCATTTAAGTTTATTGTCTATTTTTATAATAATGTCCCTTATATATCATTACTCTAATATATATCAACATATGAAAAAATACAAATATAGATATAAGGAAACAACCATAAAACATTACATAATATTGAATTAAATTAATAATTCACATTGAGGATCTTTTCAGGTTTAGAGTAAGAGAGAATTAGGCCAAAACTATTACATAACAAAGTGAATATTACATGAAGACACTACAACTCAGTATCCATTTTTTCATAAAATTAGAAATCGTAAAAATAAACATGTCTAGTTCCATGTTTCAGACAACATGAAATTTCGTTGAATCCATACTTGACACTATTCATCTCTATGTTATGTGGAAAACATTTCAAAAACATTGTATGAGCATAAAAATCTCATTAAGGGTTATAAAATAAGGAAAGAAAAGATTGTCTAATCAATAAATGCAAATCAATGAAACTATACTTTTCAATCATAACATACATTACAAAATCATATGATTTTTGAATAACACACAAGAAACATAAATCATAAACGTTAATTATGGAATCCATATCAAACTTACATTGTAGCTATCATGGATATGTAGGGAGTTACACTTGGAATACACATAATAGTATATTCTCTAAATCTCTTAGAGAAACATCACGTCTAACACTGTCACATTACCCAATGCATTGGAGAGCTATCTCGGTCTCACCTGCTCTAGGTTTATCATGGAACCACCTATATCCATAAACAATGACCAATAAAAATAACATAATCATAACAGATAACACATGTATAAAGGAAATATAACATTTATACATTCTAATATATCAAATCAAGATATTGAAAAGAACAATTCTTTATCAAATCATTTTCAAAACCATTTAAAAAGTGATTTTTGAATCAAAGTGTCACAAACCACATTGATGCTTTTAAATGAATTATCATTTGAAAACATTAATGTTCACATAAATAAATATAAAAACAAAATTTTAAAACATGTACATTAATTTGAAATATGTATAATAATAAATCATTATAACATTTAAAAGGATATTTTATTGAAAGAGTTTTATAACAAAAAGAGATATCCATGAATAAAAATAATTGAGAAATAAAATTTAATATGATCTTTATAATATAATTAGAATAAAGTTATTCTTGATATAATATGTCAAAATAATGTATATAAACCAAATAAGAGTGAATTGGTGTATAAAAACAATGAATTCTCTGTGGAAATGTAAATTGAGATGAAATCCCTTATAAAGATTGTATCCATAAATTAAAGATAAATCAATCACATAATTATGTGTGGAAAATATAAATACACCCAATATATGTGGATATTAATTTTAAAACAATCATAGTTCCTTCACACATATTCATTGGATGACCTATTCAATAAGTACATGTTGAACCCAAAGAATTGAAATTGGGATAATAAGTTCCCTAGTTAAAATTTGAAAGCCTAATGGCATCTCATTAAAATTCTGAAAATTTTTTGATGATATAAAAATGGAATAAAATCACATTGACATAAATTTTACATCAACAAGGATATAGAAGAACATATCCCAACCTAATTAGATGTAAATTAAAAGACAAAATAAAAATAAGTCTTCTAAAAAGAGGACGGGGAATGGTTCCCTTACCAATTTGGTAACTTAAAAACATACACCACCTAAAAGAAGGATCATACAATGAAGATTTAAATACTCATAAATTATAATATATTTCACATAGAGTACAATCAAGGGAAGTACATGTACCGCACAAAAGGTAGTAGTGGAAAATATAGCATGAATCTCACGCGAAAAAAAGTGAGAAGAAACACTTTACCATGTTCTAATCAACTGGATCTTATGACCAAAAGTTAATAACCACCAAATGAATCATAGAATACCATGAATTTAATGATAATCATGATAATATATATCAAATGTAAGTACACAATACACCACATTCAATGAATAAGTGGCGAACAATGGAAATATCACATAATTAAATGTGAGATAAAAAATCCCTTACATTGTGTTCGACGTGACTCGTTTGTTATTTGTTCTTCCCAAATAATTAACTAAAGATAATTTATAATTTCACAAGTAAAATTTTCAAGTGTATTATCCTTTTTATATCACTCATTACCATGTCATAAACATTATGTAATAATGTATGTTAATAATGGTCGTTTGGTCGATATTTGGTACATGAGTCAAAAAAGAACACCTTATAATTACAATTTTCCCATGTGGTCAGTAGTCCGTTATCTCTAGAATGTTATTCATGATTTAGATATCATATAAATCATATATATACAGTATATATATGTATTTAAAATAGTACATAACATTTTGGAGATAAGAAATGAAATGCACCATTCATGGAGAGGGTAAGTCGTACGTACGCATGAACGCTACTTTCATTTCTATTTCCTAATTTAATGGAATTAAAACTTTATGATATATAGGTATATTATAATTCCAGTATAATATCATATATAATATCATTACAACTATTCTTTATACATCCCACATATGGCATTAACGAGTCATATCAATTTGATGGGGCGGTAGTATGAACTTCCTCAAATGAAAGTACCGCGTTTACTCATTATAGAAACAAGAAAGGGAGATTATAAATGTAAAATAAATAATAATAATGAAAATAAAAACATAATATATATCATATATAAGTATAGTTCCATCTTAATGGCCACCATGATAGGTGATAAGAGACAATCAAATAATCATCGTTTCGTGAGGCGTTAGTTTTCCATCGCTAGAAAAAGTATGTTATTCACCCATTAAATGGAGGTGTTTCTATGTGTTGTTAAAATACTTATCATAAAAACATAATAGTATATTGAGGATAATTGTTTTAAATAAAATAAATAAATAAAAAGAAGTTAGGGGCTGGAGAAGTAAAATAAACGAAAAGAAGTTAAGAGGAACTGTAAACTTTAATTTGGGGTACTTCAATTGGTTTGAACCAAAAGAAATTATTGAAGTGACTTATTACTAAGGAAAGTCTTCTAGGAGGAGGACATGTATGTTGGGAGCTTAATTGGGAAGATTTTGGATGATTCTAAAGGCTTTAGAGGTGTAAGGAATTGGTTAGAAGTGAGGTCTTTCTATAAGGGGGTAGGGGATCTATAGGAAAACATAGAAATAATATTTTATTTTAATCTTATCTCCTGTTTCAAAAGGACCCAAACTAAATAATGTAGAATATAAGATGATTCATGGTCTAAATAAAATCATAAAATAATATTGGACATGTTTTGGATGTTATTTTAATATATATAATCTTATTTATTTAAATCATTTATTAATGAGGTATATATTGTATCATTATTGTGTCATAAATAATTTAATTTATTTGTTATCTAAATTTTTTAAAAAATACCATGATGTAGGAAATATTTTTTGATTTACAATGAATATTTACAGTCAAAATGATATATTATATAACGACATTTAAAAATTATTTTACTAAAAGATATTTGTTTGTGTCGTTTTTGCCTTTACATTAAATTAATTAATCTAAAGAGTCATTATCACTATTAAGTGGCACCATTGGGTCCCAAAATCGATCAAAAGATGTCAATGATTGGCCATGACTCATCAAATAACGTTAGGACAAGTTTTATGTTAATTTTTATTATTATGATATTCTTTATACTGTAATGATCCTATTTAACATTAACTACGGTAAGTAAAAGTCAACAATTACTATTCATGAAAAATTATTTTCATCTTATTGAAAAACATTTTACTTACTAATAACAACCATGTATGTTGGATTTTCAAAATTCAATCAACAGAAGCGGTAAAATTTAATTTAAATGAAAATGTCTGTTTTTAACTACTACTTAGTGGTTTCACTATTCATAAAAAATTGATGGTTTTCAGAAAAACACCAAAAATCCACCCTAAGATATATTTGATATACCAAATTCAAAAATGAAGTCTATTTTAAAAATTTAAAAACATCGATGTTTCATTAATTAATTTAAAATTAATTCCCTTTATCAAAAAAATAGCGTGTTTTTAAGAAATATTAACTATAAAAATATTGATACTTGTTTATGTCCAATTTTAAAGTGAAATTAATTCAACGTCCAATATTGGATAAAATAGTAAAAATATATTATTATTAAACTTTAAAACCAATTAAATGGATAATATAAAAATATAAATAAATTATATTAAGAGGCACTTTTGATTTAAAATACATTATTTTTCACTATTCATCAAAAAATGAACTTTATCAGAAAAATATCAAAAATTTACCCAAAGTAAATTTTGATGTCCAAATTCTAAATTAGAATTTTGTTATATAAAAGTCAACATATAAATGTGAACAAAACTATATTTAATGAGGGTTTTTCATCAAAAGGCGGTAAATCCACCTTTTACTGAATATTAGAGTATTCATGATTAAAATTAGATTAATCCATATTTTAAGCCTTTGGAATTTGATGGATATAAATAAAAACATTTAAAAAACATGTTTAATCACATTTTAGTTAGTTCTATTCATTCCTGTCATTAAAATTTCTAAGTGTTAACTACCTTTTAAAATAAAAATATTAAATTTTTACTATGCAACATAAGATTTCAATGAAACCCGTTATTGCATATCGAGTAAGCCATAGAACATAGCATCCCCTTTAAAGTAAAATTAATACATAATCCATAAATATTAACAAATATTAAAATTTCAGGTTCATTACTTACGTGGGATTTTACATCCATCCCCCCTTTAGAAAATTTTTTCCTCGCAATTTTAAAATTGGGCTCAGAAACATCATTTATAGTCCATCATCGTAAAAAGTGTCAATAAAACTATCACTTTAAAATAAATCCAGAGAAGTAAAAAGGATACTTGAGATAAAAGATACTAATATTCCATGAAAAAATGGAAATGGAAGAGAAAATAACACTCATAGATTAATAGATAATGATAGATAACTTGAACAAAGAAAGATAACCACCATAATACCATAAACTTGTGGTTGGGTAAAAGTCTGATGATAAAAGAGGGCTTATAAATTTTTTTCTTCAAGATAATTTTCATATAGTTGAAGAATTTTATTAATAACTTGACTAATATAATACGGAAATATACGTACTCATCATGTAGAGTGTTATCCTTTAATAAACTTCTACCAAAACTCATCATTTCTACAAATGGTAAGTATTCAAGATGAATTGTTGGCATTGAAATAAATATAATAAACTTCTAGAGAATTACATTATCCACACAATATGAACCATATATTTCCCCTATCATTATACATTAACAAAAACCAAAATTGGTTAGTACGTGATCAGGTAATCCCCAAAAGGATAAACCTTTATTAGAAGAAGTAGTACTCTTAATCACCAAAATTCATCCAAAAGTACCCAAAGTTCATGAAAGACCAGTCAATATACAATTTTCCTTAAAATTATTAAAAATAATACAAAATAAGATTGAAAGACATAACTCAAATATATTTTATCACATAGTCTTCGACAATAAATCTTAACATTTTTATCCAATTAAAATCGACTACTCTTAACGTCTCATTCTCGAGTGTAATTAACCTAATCACATATTCTCTGTGATAGGTTAATCATTTACATAAATAACTCAACTCACCATATGACCATAATAAAAACATATATTCTTCCAAAATCATATTCAACCATTTCTGATAAAAAAAGATAATTATTCCTTGAATATCATTTTAACATACCAAACTACATGGTTATACATACTATAAAAAGTATTACAATGTAATCCCATCATCAAAAGGAAATTAATACTTTAATGCATCTCACCATCCTAAAATATACCATAACTCATGAATCACTTATAAGTTGACTTCTTACTCATTCAACTTTCTTCATTATCCAATAACCATTATTTAGCAACTTATTCTGAAATACTTCATTCCTACAGGCAAAATCATGAATCTTATACTTAGATTTCAAAAATGTCTAAACATCAGTTAAGAAATAATCCATACCTTTCATTGGTTATTGTTATTTTCTTCATCCACAATTTGAATCGCATATGGTATTAGTAAACATATATTTGTATGATCATGGTGATACCATTGCTGAAATTCTACGTAGGACAACTGTATACATAATGACAATGCACACCACATTTTAAAGATTCAATTGATCAATCAGAAATAACTTCTTTCCCTTTCCTAGATTCACCTGTATGCTTCCTTTTTCAATGAAAGGTACTTCCTTTATGTCTTTCATTCCCACTTCTATAACATCTTCCCGTCCCTTTGAAGCATTTTCCTAGGTGTTTCATTCCACAAGCATGACACTTAGGTTTTTGAACATACTTACCTTTATGATTATTAACTGAAATTTCATGGGGATTTGTTTCTCGCATATACGATGCCTTATAAAAATCACCAAGGTTTAGGTGTTTAATCATTAATTCAGATATTTGGTTGAGAATAACCACCAGAGTTCTCATTGCTTCTCCCATTTCATTCAGTTACTCATTCAGAAAAGCAGCACAATTTTTTTCACACCCACTGTTACTTTGGTCCCTTCTAGATCCATCCATTTACTAAAACCAAAATGTTATGTGTGAGTATATCAGTAGAATCATCATATAATATTTCATGAGGACAGTGGATAAAAAGATATACTTATTCACGCTATCTTAAACTCATTCACTTTATCTAATATAACTATGGTTATTTCTAAAATACTAACCATTATGATAATTTCACTTATGCTTGAAGAACATCCTAACCTCTATAGATATCTAAACCTACCTATGATACCATCTATATAAACCTGACCTTAAAAAATTACATAATACTAATCTAAATGAATAATTCACATTGAGAATATTTTCAGGATTCTAGTTTTATATAATTAGGCCATAACTATTACATTACAACTTGAACATAACATATAGACACTACTACTCAGTATCCATTTTTTATAAAATAAATACTCTTAAAAAGAAACATTTCTAGTTCTATGTTTTAGAAAGCATGGAATTTCCCTGATCCCATCCTTGACCCTATTCATCATTATGTCATGTAGAAAACATTTCAAAAACATGGGATGAGCAAAAAAAGCTCAGTAAGGGTTATAAAATAAGGAAGGAAAAAGCTAGCCCATAAATAAATACAAATCAATGAAACCAAACTTTTCAATCATAACATACATTACGAAATCATAATATTTATGAATAACACATAGAAATAATGAATCCTAAAGGTTAATTATGGAATCCATATCAAACAAACATTGTATCAATCATAGATATGTAGGGAGTTACACCTGGAATACCCATCACAATATATTATCAAAATCTATTAGGAGAAACATCACGTTTACCTCCGTCACTTTACCCAATTCATTGGAGAGATATCTTAGGATCACCCACTCTAGGTGTATCACAAAACCACCTATATGTGCAAAAAATGTCCAATAACCATAACAATGTCAAAACACTTAACACAATTATAAAGGAAATATAACATTTCTACATTCTAATATATCAAATCAAGATATTTAAATAAGAAATGCTTTATAGAATCTTTTTCAAAACCATTTTAAAAGAGTTTTTTGAATCAAAGTGCCCCATATCAAATTGAAGTATTTAAATGAATTATCCTTTTAAAACACTAATGTCCATATAAATATATCTTAAAAACATTTTAAAACATTGAAATAAATGATATATATTTAGAATAATATATTTTTAAGACATTTTAAATGATATATTAGTTAAAGATACTTTTAATAAAAAAAGACGCTTGAGTAAAAATAATTGAGGAATAACATTTTATATGAACATTGTAATATCATGAGAATAATGGGATTCATGAAAGAATATGTCCAAGGGCAGTATATACACCTTATAAGAGTGAATTGGGGCCTAACAACAATGATGTCTCAGTTGAAATGTAAATTCATTTGAAATCCATTATAAAGATGGTATCCTTATATTAAGGATAAGTAAATCACATAATTCGGCGAGACACATATAAATACAATGAATATAATTGTATATTAAGTGAAAAACAATCAGAGTTCATTGACTCATATTCATAGGATGACATATTCAAGAAGTACAAGTTGTACCCAATGAATTTAAATTGGGTAAAGAAGTTCCCTTGTAAAAATTCAACAGCCTAACGACATCACTTTGATGTTATGAAAATGAGTCGATGAGATAAAATGGGTAACTAATCACTAGAAAATACAGTTTACATCAATAAGGATATATAAGAACATATCCCATCAAAATGATATGTAAATTAAAAGATATAACAAAATGAAGTCTTTTAAAAAGTGGAGGGTGAAAGGTTCCCATACCTATTTGGTAACTTACAAAACATACACCACATGAAATAAGGATCATACAATGAAGATGTAAATAAAAATAAATTAATGTATATTACACAAATATTACAATCATGGGAAGTACATACACCACACAAAAGTAAATAGTGTAAAATATAGCATGAATCTCACAAGAATAAAAAAGTGAGATGAAACTCTTTACCCCGTTGTTATCAACTGACTCGTATGACAAAAAATTAATAATACAAAAATGAATCACATAATAAAATGAATATAACAAGAATAATGGTAATATATATCAAATAGAATTACCCAATACACCACAAGAAATGAATATGTGGAGAACAATGGAAGTGTCACATTATTAAAAGTGATATAAAAAATCCTTTACCTCGAGTCAGACTGGACTCGTTTGTTCCTTGTTCTTCCGGAATAAAAAACTAAAGATAATTTATACTTTATTAATAACCACTTCCAAGTTTACTATTATTTTTATATCACTTATTACAACATTATAAACATTATTCAATCATTTAAATTAATAATGGTAGTTTGGTCGATATTTGGTACTTGAGTAAAAAATGAACACCTTATAATTAAAAGTACTCCATTTGGTCAATAGTACATTATCTATCGAATGATATTCATGATTTATATATCATATAAATCATATATAAATAGTTTATATATGTATTTATAAAATAACATGACATTTTGGAGATAAGAAATGAAATGCACCGTTCCTGGAGACGGTAAGCTGTGCGTACGCATGAACACTACTTTCATTTCTATTTCATATTTTAATGGAATTAAAACATAATGATAAATAATTATATTATAATTCCAGTATAATATCATATATAATATCATTAACTATATCCTTTATACATCCTACATTTGGCATTAATGAGTCATATAACTTTGAGGGGTAATAGTCTGTACTTCCTCAAATAAAATTATCACGTTTACCCATTATGGAAACCGTAAAGGTAGGATATAAATGTATAATACATAAGAATAAAGAATAAGTAAGAATAATATATATCGTATATAAAAATAGTGTAATCTTAATGGCCATGATGAGAGGCGGTAGGAGATAATCGAACAATCGTCATTTAGTGAGGTGTTATTTTGCCATCCATAGAAATAGTATGTTCTTCACCAATTAGACGAAGGTGTGTGTAAGTGTAGTTAAAATAAATGTCATAAAAAAATCATAGTATATTTAGGATACTCTTTGTGTTATAAAATTAAGGAATAAATAGATTTTATGGGTTGGAGAAGTAAAATAAAATTAAAGAAGTTAAGAGGAACTATTACCTTTATTTTGGGTAACTTCACTTGGTTTGAACAAAATGGACATCTTGAAGTGCCTTATACCTAATGTAAGGCTTCTAGGAGGAGGAGAGGGATGTAGGGAGCTTAATTTGGTAGAGTTTGGAAGTGCCAAATGTTTTGACAGGCGTGAGTAATTGGTTAGAAGTGAGGGCTTTTTGTAAGGGGGAGGAGGGCCTCTTTAGGAAAACATGAAAATAATATTTTATTTTTAACTTATATTCGGTTTAAAAAGGTCCAAAACTAATTAAAGTATATGATATGACGAGTCATTGTTGAAATAAAATCATCCAATAGGAATTTTATAGGTTTTGGATGTAATTTTAATATTTATAATCTTATTTATTTTAATCATTTATTAATGAGGTATCTATTGCATCATTATTTTGTCATATATAATTTAATTTATTTGTTGTATAAAAATTATAAAAAATTACCATGATGTATGAAATATTTTTACATTTCCATCTAATATTTATAGTTTAAATGATAACTTATATAGCTCTATATAAAAATTAATTTACTAAAAGATATTTGATTGTGTCATTTTTTCCATTACATTAAATTAATTAATCTAAAGTGTCATTATCTTTCTTAAGTGGCTACATGTGGTCCCAAAATCACACCAGTGATGCCCATTGTTGGACATGACTCGTCTAATAATGTTATGACGAGCCTTAAGGTAATTGTTTATTATTATGATATTCTTTTTACGTTGAATTTCATTATTTAACTTTAACCTCGGTAAATAAAAGTAAAAATCTATTCATCAGAAATTATTTACATCTTATTGAACCAAATCATACTTACTAATAACAACCATTTATGTTAGATTTTAAAAATTTAATCCACAGAAGCGGTAAAATATCATTTAAATGAAAAATTCAACTTTTAACTACTACTTAGTGGTTTCACTATTCATCAAAAATTAAAGTTTTTCAAAAAAAGTGAAATATTTACCCTCAGATATATTTGATATTACAAATTAAGAAATGATGTATATTTTACCAAATTCAAAACGTAGATGTTTCATTAATTAATTTAAAAATAATTCGCGTTATCAGAACAAATATCGTGTTTTTAAGAAACAATAACTATCATGTGATTGATACTTTTTTATGTCCAATTTCAAAATGAAATTAATTCCAATGACAAAAATTGTATTAAATGGTAAAAATATATTTTTATTACACTTTAAAAACAATTAAAATGATAATATATCGATTTAAATAGATTATATTAAACGGCACATTTGAATTAAAATACAGTATTTTTCACTATTCATCAAAACATGAACTTTATCAAAAAACTACCAAAAAATTTTCCAATGTAGATATTGATGTCCAGATTCTAAAGAAGTATTTTTTTTGTAAAATTGAACAAATAAAAGTGGCCAAAAATAGATTTAAGGAGGGTTCTCCATCAAAAGGCTGTAAATTGGCATTTTACTGAATATTAGAGTATTCATGCTCAAAATTATATTCATTCATATTTTAAGACTCTAATATTTTTTGGATAATAGTAAAAACATTTAAAAAACATGTATAATGATATTTTAGTCAGTTCTATAATTTCCATCATTAAAAAGGCTAAGCATTAACTACCTTTTAAAATAAAAATATTATATTATTTGTGTACAACGTACGATTTCAATGAAACATGTTGTTGCATATCGGGTAAGCCATCAAACATAGAATTCTTTTTAATGTAAAATTAATACATAATCCAAAAATATTAATAAATATTAAATTTTCGTATTCTATTTTTACCTAAGATGTTACAATAGAGTTCTTAAATTACTATTACATTGAGATGGTTTATATTATATGGAGGTAAAAGTTTACTGGAGATACATGGTATAAGAAATCTCAATCCCATATTATATGTGATACATCAGTTCAGTTGGTATAGTTGTAGTTTCAATTGGTGGATGTGTGGTAGGTATCATATCATTGATCGAAGATCATAACCCAAATAATCTGTTATCATGTGATGTAAATATAAATAGAGAGAATTTATTGTGAGTTCCTTTATATACAAATATTCCTAGGAAATTATCATAATGGATTCTAAAATGGTGGGGAGCATATCACCCTCTTTCCAAGACATACGGAATTATTGTTCACAGTGCACAAAGAGTAGATGAGGGGTTTCAAAAATCTACCATGATGATAAATAGTGGTGTGTAATTGATATACCATTATATTATATTTTATTTTTTAAGGTAATAGATTAAATAGATTGTTTGATAGTTTTTTTCTTAATGAATCATTGGTCATCCTCTGATGGTTAATTATCTACATCATGCTGGTATACATTACAACATGAGGATCTTGAAAAATGTTGGATTGTATATCTATAGACATCATCATGACATTTCAATGATATGTGAGAGTTCCTGATACTATATAGGTGAAATTCAATAGTACAACTAAATTATTTCACTTGCTTCACATTAGAGGAGTGTTTAACAGAAAACATTGGACACTTTTATGTGTTAGAGATCATCTGGATTCATGGAGTTCCATCATTGTTTATATAATTCCATTATTCCTGATCCATATCCAAATTTTGGGGATGATTTAGGGACCCAATTATGTCAATCATGATGTTCCACCCTCAAATGAATGTCCAAGACAAGAAGGCCATTCATGTTTAAGAAATTTTTTATGATTTTTTGTAAGCCGTTGGCTAAAGTATGGAGTAATGCCTACTATTAGAAATGTAATTGTAAAATAATATTTTTCACATCATCATTGGTATTCAAGACTTTTAGAAATATTATTAGTGACCTAATTGGTCACACATATGTCATTTATATATGGAAATTTTTGTACAAATTCATCCATATTTAGTTAGATCAATAAAAAAATATAAAATCATCCACAAGAAAATAGGGATAGAAAAGATTTATTATATGTTTTATTCATACAAAAAATGAAGGAAATTATATTTTAAGTAAGGATTCCATGCAATTTTTAATTAATCGCTTCGAAAAAATTATAGATTTTTTCTAGGGTGGAATGATATATTTGACATTCATTGTCCCATTTCATTGTTTAATAGGTTATGTGATATTGAATTCTATTTGGCTTTACCACTTCTATTGGACAATGATCATTATATCTAAATATTTTTACTATTGAAGAGATACAGTAATGATTTTTTTCATGTTTTCGACAAGAGTGAGCGAGAAATTTATGTTGGATCAACCTTTCATAGGTATATAGTGATGATTGAGGATCGATGGGGGAGGTTCCTTAATGGTTAGATGATTCCCTTTAGTTAAATATTATTTTTGTATAGAAAAAATAATGTATGTTAATTGTAGAAGAAGATCCATGTCTGAATTTTGTACCCCCATATATTTTAGTATTCAAAACTATTATATATGTAACTCCATGTTTTTTTCTTTGAGACACGTTATTTTTTAAATTATATTTTTAGATATATTATTGGAGATGGAATAGTTAATGAGAAATATTAAATCATCGATATTGATATATTAGATATATTATAACTGGTTGTATGAATTTTAATGGATGTATATCATTATATTTTTAAAGTATCCATAAATTGGGAAAAAATGATTGTAGTTGAATTTGAGACACACCTTTTACCCTAGGAACAACATAAATCTCACCTTGGTAGAAATATATTTAGTGATCTTGTGGATCAATGATAAATTTACCATAGATATCTCATTACAATGATGTGGGTTAATCCTTCACTATTGATCGATCTTTTCCATGTAGGTAATTTGTTTTTGATGGATTTACCATATAATTGATATTATTTTTAGAATTTTTTAATTTATATAAGATCAATATTTCTGGGTCAATGTATTATTACATTACCTTTTTTTATAAATTATGATTTTCAATATTTCATGTAGAAACATCTAATTATTTTTTGTTTTCTTAAGATTCAGACACAATTGATTATTTTTGTTTAGTTTGTACAAATAACTGTCTCTCACTTTTTTAGTACTTTGGATTTCCCCCTCTATTTTTCATACATTCACAATGAGACATTTATTCAAATCCTAGTTCACCCATTATAATGACCAATACAATATGATATTGAATATTAGATTTTTTGTTTAGATGCGGGTTTACTATCGGTGATGGTGATGTGAGGTAGGATTCCAATTGTTTGAAAAAATTAATGTGTGACTTGATTAATGTTGACTTGAAAATGAGGATGAATATAGAGATGAGATCATGAACGTTATATTTAATGTGGGGACGAATCGATGAAAAAAACTTTCCAGTGGTGGTATAATCACAATTGACATGGACAATAAGATTTTTCAGTAGACTCCTAGGTGAAATTGAAGGAATAAGTGCAGAATTTAGTATTATACTAGATCATGTATCATAAAACCTCAATCCTAATCATGTATCTTAGAGGAAATCATGTCTTGTACATTTGGATATATGGTTGCAGGGTTTTTAAGCCGATATATAATACAAAATGTATAACCTTGTGGTACACAATGTGTATACTCTTAGGGACTTTTAATCATGTGTTGGAATTAAATTCCAAGGAGAATATATGTCCTCGCACACATGTGGAAAACACACAACATTTCTATATTGACTTAACTAGTTCCTTCTATATAGAATATATATATTTAAGGAACCAAATAGGCATAATTTCTATTTTCCCATAGTTAACCGAATGTTCCCTTATTGGAGCATGTCTCGAGAGGCATGGTAACTCCCATTTACCACCTCTAATCATAAACAATGTACACCAAAAATCAAACTCTATGATGAGAATTAATACATTAGTAGGTGATTGTATTGGGATACATGTCATTTTTTTCTTACTATCATCATGTATTTCTACCTAAATGTTTTAGAGCCCAATTTAATTTTTTCAGACATAGATTAATGTATATAAGTATTCAGATTTTGTTGTATTAATTGTAAATTCATTTTACCCAAACAAAATAGCTAGGTATCCAACATTACAAATCAGGCTATGTGATCCAATTTTTAGTGTTCTTAAATACATATGGTTAGGTACCCCCATGTTCCTTTCGTCATTATATAATAATTAATTCCATGGCTAGGGATGGGTATTCCTTTTACATCAACAGACAAAGTGATCACATACATATGGGATAGTAATGATAGGGTCAGGCATCCCCCTAAAGTCTAGTGAGTTATCAGCTTTATATTATTTTAATTTCCATGTGTGTGATGTATTTTAGTGTGGGTTATAATTTCATATTTCTTTTCATAATAGGCCATGTTGATACATATCCTGATTTTATAGATTCATGGGGTTGTGTTTAGATTTATAATGGCGGTTTGGGGGGACAATACCATACATTGTGACTTGGAAATTTCCTATGATAATATTTTTGTTCATTTTCATTAATGATATATATTATTTTTATAGTTGTAACATTTTTTCAACTTTAATGTTTTGGTAATTTTATGGAATACTTCTATATATATGTATATTAAAAACCATGTCTTGCCACTATGTGTAAGGGTCATTCCATATAAAAATGATATGTTCATTTCTTGTGATCTATGCCAACCCGGTGTGTCTGTCACATAGTGGTTCTTGGTGGAGGTGTTAGTAAGAGCGTGTTTTGAATATGGAGGATTCATGTAATAAAATTATATAATATATTATTAGGTTCGATCTATATTATTGTTATTGAGCATGTATTTTACCTCTTCTACCTTAGTAATGTATTTTTGTACAATAGTGTGTGTTTTTAGAAGTTAATCTTGAATTTATTACTCAAGTTATTATAATTATGCATTACAATGATATGTGTGGAGAAGGTTTTTGTTTATACATGATCATATAGTAGTGGTATCACATTTGTGTTCTATGTCTACTCATTGGTTTTGTTATCCCTTACACAGTAAGATGAAGGGTTTTGAAATCATACATTGATTACAACTAGATCATGAGAGTCCCATGTGGGTCAAGATATTCCATTGGAAGATTAATTCATATCTACCCCTCAGTATTAACAAACCAAACTAGATCCATAACATTTTAGAATTACTCTTCCCAGATTTCCTTTTATATTTTTTTTCCTAATTTCGTTCATAAAACAAGCGAGTCATGTTTGTGGGGGAAAATATGATGAGTTTTTATGATCTATTATATTATTTTTGTAGAAAAAATTATGTTGGGAATGACTCACTCAATAAAAATTGTTGTGTTATTGGTTAACGATACCTTGTTAGTAAATTTGACATCCATAAATTTTTTATATTTTGGAATTGTATTGAGAATACATTTTTCCTTCTTTTATAATAATTAAATTTTACAAATCATTAATATATTTGAGTTCTAACATTGTCATCTTATATTTAAGATGATTAAATGCATAAAACTTAATCATGTTCTATACAAGTTAGTCTTACTATTTAATGTAAATACATAAATAATGGCCATGTAGATGTGTCTTGATTGATAAATTTTATGGATGTCAGTACCAAAACAACACATATAAGTCTAAAAAAATAAATTTTACTATCAAGACTGATATATTAGAAACATTTATATAAGAAAAATGTTAAATGTTTTATTTTTTATTGAAAAACTCAATAGGAATTTATAAATGGAATGAATAGTGTATCCTTATATATTAATGTGGAACAGTAATAGATTTGACCACACATCATTACTATCTCTATATAACTAGTTTTTACATAGTTTTTAGTCATGTATGATATTTTGGAAATATATTGTTTAATAAAATTACTAATCCATGGAACATAATTTCAGTACCTTGATATTTCTTTACCCCACTTATTTAAAAAAATGCCTATTACACCACTTTATTGAGAAGTACAGAAAAACACACAATTGAATATTCAAAATTATGAAATGATAAATCATGGTTCTCTAATTTGAATACTCTTATCAAATTTACTTTTAAACCTATATTGATATTTTTTAAATGATATAAATAGTTAAATAATAATAATAAAAATGCAATATTGCATTCATGGATTCAAAATTAATGATAATAAAGAACCTAATGTCATTAGAGGAATAATTTTCATTTTAATATTATAAATAATTAAAAATAACAATAATAAACAATTTATATATAATTAATGTATTTTTAATTAAGTAACTATTATTATAATAATAATAATTATTACAATTAAAATAATTTTATTAACACATTAACTTTTTACAATATAAACAGACATGTTGGGGAGATATGATAATAAAAATAAATAGTTTATGGACACACATAGAAAACATTAATGAATTTTGGACGATAATGATTGTGTAGCATGAGTATGAGATAAACACCAAACCACTACTATGTGTTGACATGAAAAACTAAAATATTATTTCCTTTTCTTTCTGCATCTTATGTACCATCTTTTCACTAGATCTCCCTTACTTATAGTATATTCGTGGATAAATTTGAATTAATCTAATTTATGAAATAATGGCTTCTGATCCAGTTTAATGCCACCAACATCTTCCCTTCCTCCAATACGATGTCTTCATACTGTAAAGGTGGTATAAATATTATAAATATTATTTATTCATATTTAATTATTAATATTTAATATTTTCTAGGTTTATTTCCTAATATAAATTTATTCATTATTATTTAAAATGTTTTATGTTAATGACCTAAATTTCATTTAATATTTATTTATAATTTAAATTATATAACATTTTTATGTTACACAATTTAATTTAAGTCGAAATTCTATTTATTTAAACATTACGGTTTGTGTCAAGTAAAAATGTTTTGTTTTTTATATTTATTTAGTAATATTTATATTTTTAAAAATTTTGTTATATTTCATTTAGATTGTATTTATAAATTATAATTTATATCCCTTAAATGTAAAATAACCCATTAATGGTGGATCCCTTCACTCTATCATATCTTGAATGATTAATTCATTCTAAAGGTGTTATACTCCCCCATCTAGGAAACTCTGTTGACAATGTCACCAATGGGGTGCTCGAGTTTCCAAGTCACCCCCCTATTGGAACCAAAATTTTCTCCCATAGTTTGTGAAAAAATATTAATGCTTCATTGGTTGTAATATCTTTTTGAAAAAATTTTATGATTAATGGAAGGATAAAGAAGTATAGATATAATTGATTGGATAATATGAAGACAAATTAGTTATATTGATAGAAATTGAATTTTTATGATAGTGGGATTTCGAATGAGGAAATGTACATTGTTGAGGTGCCTCATTAATGGAATCCAGTTGGTGGGGGATTATTTGAATCCATCATGAAAAAATAGGATAAACCCCTATTTTGGGGAGAACATTATTGAGTTTAATATTAATCTATGGTTGAAATTATGAGAGTATGAAATATATAATAACTAATTAATCAATAAATTATTATGAAAAGAATATCATTTTTTAAATAAACACTAATAAAATTTGTTAAAATAATTATTTAATTAAAAAAAATTAAAATATGAAATATATTAATTATTTTATAACATGATATATATATATATATATATATATTAATTATGATGTTATAATTTCAATTATTTCAATTATTGAATTAATTTCATTATAAACTAATAATAAAAATAATATGGTTACTAAATATCTATATTATAAATTTTAATTACTTGTATTCGGTTTAAGGGATTATAATAAAAATGCACCAACACACAATATTCCATGTGGGCCAAGCCTCATCCCTTCAGTGTTGAATTGGTTAGCACCATGTCAGACCCTTATATTCATGGATGAATGGACCATGGACATTAATTGCAATTACATGACCTAAATGTGAAGATTTGTGACTTAATAACCATTATATAAATAGATTATCTGTAACGCCCCGACCCCAGTTACCCAGAGTCGGTGCATTATTACATAACATTGGCATGATCACAAGAAAGATCAAATCTCAAAAGATCGATTAGTTTAGTAGCCTTGGAAATACTAGATATATTCATAATGTTTTACATTACATCATAAAATGAAAACTACAACAATATAGTCTCCATAGTCCACACTCTTATCCCCTCATACTATCCCTGCAGGTCATTCATAAATTACTTCTTCACATCCTGGGAACAATTAAAACATAGAAAAGGGGTGAACTCAAATGGCCAGTAAGGATAACAATAAAGCGGAAACTTTCATAAATAAGAATAATCATTCAAGGCTATGTATAACTAAAACAAAAGCCTTTTAAACTTTAACTTCAACATAGTATGGAAAAAATAAAATGAAATAATTCCATTTGCTTATTCACATGGATAATCTACTAATCGAATAATCACATGTAATATTAATAAACACTTTCACAATGATGGAATTCATAATGCCAGACTATCATAACCCCATAGCCAAGCCCTCGTGCCAAGACTAAAAATAATATTTTTCCAAGGCCTTGTGCCAAGACATTATTTTGTCTCATGAGACCTACCGATGCATCGAGGAGCTATAGCGGGCTCCACCCATCACTTACTATGTCCAATGCATTCCTCGTATGAACATGTTTAAACATAATATAAAAATTCGTATTAAAACTAGCATACGAAATGTCAATACTTTAACCACAGACCATGAATGGTATAAAAACAACACATCCACAGTCAAACATAACTCATTCGATACAATATGGAATATTGTATTGTATCATATTAAACTCAATCGATAATAAAGAATTATATTGACATAGATGAAAATAACCATCAAAAATATTTGAGTGAAATATCTCCCTTTTCCTGAAAACATTTAAAAGTCACACTCTTTGTCAGGAAGCCGTTTAAAAATAGATTTTTGAATCAAAGTGTCCCATACCAATTCGAAACTTTTAAAAGGAGTTTTAATTTTTAAACTTTAATGTCCATAAAAATAAATTCTTAAAAACATTTTTTAAAACATGGACATTAATGAGAAAGATTTAGAAGAATAAGTCTTTATAACATTTAAAAATGGTATTTTATTTAGAGTTTCTAACCAAAAGAGAGGCACCTGAATACAAATAATTGAGGTAATAAAAAATTTGTAATATCATGAGAATAAAGGGATTCATGATATACTATGTCATAGTACATTATATACACCACATAAAAGTGATTTGGTGTATAAAAATAAAGAATTCTAAATTGAATGTAAATTGAGATGAAATCTCTCATAAATGTCGTATCCTTAGGTTAAAGATAAATCAAAGACATAGTTATGTGTGATAAATATAAATACACTAAATATGATTGGATATTCAGTGTAAAACAATCAAAGGATATTCACACATAATCTTTTAAAAACAACACCAATGAATTGGATGTTTAACTCATCAAACGGAGAATGAGTTAAAATTACTCTTATCAAATTCATATCGAAGACTTGAGAAATTATCAATGGACTGATTATGTGTATAAAAAGTATATCCATATAAAAGGGGAGTGGAAATTATGACATAAGCAAATGAATAGTGATTCCACACATAATCTCGGAATAAAATAATCAATGAAGTTTGCATAAAGCCGAATAAATGGAAATTGAAATTTCAAATTCCCTTATTGATTTGGTAACCTACGAAACATACACCCATGAAAGAAGGATAATACAATGATGATGTAAATATCCATAAATTAAAGTATATTACACAATGAATACAATCATGGGCAGTACACACACCACATGCAATAAATATGTGGTGAACAATGGAATTTTAACGGAATTAAATGTGAGATAAGAAACCCATTACATTGTACTTTTTCCTTGGTAGACGATAGGTTAAACTCCTGTATAATGGTGAAATAATTGTTATGTAATTACACAAGAATCATTTACATTAATACGATATCATATATGACCTTTTAACATTGAATTGTTAATAGTATCATAGTATTATCATTGTTTCGTGTGTTAACTTACACGTTTTCTTTTATATGTTTTGTTACGTAAGCCATGTTTGTCATGGAAAGGTTGTATATTATTCATATCCAGAATTATATAAAGTCCTAATAAATTATTTTTAAATAATCAAATGATAATTATAATTGAATGGATACGATGGAGAATGAATCTCATCACGTTCGTGGAGACGGTAGTCCGTACGTACGCACGAGTGACAATATCATTATTTTGATGTTAAAATAATATATAATTGGATGGTATACCATATATACAGAATAATTATCATGTTATATTTATTATTTACATGAATTAAACATCATTATTATTCCCATCCAAATAATAATTTATTGAATGACAATTACACCACGACGTGGAGACGGTAAGCTGTACGCACGCACGTATGGTGACATGTTATTCAAAGGATGGATAGAATAATGAATATGGTTGTACCATATTTATAATAACATCACAGTATATATAATATTCTGGAATTATTATTTTAGAATGGTAATAACAAAGAAGGAAGAAGTGGTAGAAGAAAGGAACTTGGAAAAGTGTGGTGAAATCATTACCTCTTCTTCAGTTTTTTCCTCTTGATTTGATCAAAAGTGCTCTTAGGTTGGATTTTTGACTAAAGGAAGTGCTATAGGATGAAGTGAAGGAAGTTGAGAGAATATTTGGGCAGATTTTGGCCGAGCAAAAAGGCTTTGAAGGTGTGAATTAATGAGAAGGGGGAGTGCCCTTTTATAAGAGGGGTGAGGGGCACCTTTGGAAAAGTTAGAAATATTATTTTATAATAAATTCATATTCGGTTTCTAATGGATCCAAAGTCAATTATTTAAAGGTTAAGGTGGGGATGGGTCTAAAACCACTCAAAAAATAGAATTTAGACTGGTTTGGGTTACTATATTAACCTTATCATTAAGTATTAAGTCTTAGTTAATTAGTTTCACTTTTACAATGTCTCTTTGTATTTTTATATTATATGGTTAATAAACGTACTATATACATCCAAGAAACCCCTAAGTGTTTCATTAATGATACACCTATCATGATATAAGTCTCTTGTCCGAACCTTATATTTTTAAGAATTTAATACCAATTAATAATATAATATTTGTTTTAAAAACTCTTTTATGTCAATTTTCACACTATTCAATAATTGATTTTTGTAATAATCATAATAGAATGATTACTTAGAACAATGTTAATTACATAATTCCTAAAATTTCATATTAACCTAGAAAATTAGTGTAATTCATAAAAAGTCCCATATTATATTTATTTGGGTATCTACAATATCAATCATTTTAATTATTCACTATTATGGTAATTACTGCATCATCATTGTGTTATAAATAAATTAAATTATTTAATGTCTAAAAATTATAAATAAAATACCATCATGTAGAAAATCTTCTTTTGATTTATAATTAATATTTATAGTCGAAAATACAACATATATAACCCTATGTAAAAATTGTGTTTATAAAAGATATATGCTTGTGTCATTTTTGTATTCATTTTAACTTAATTAAAATAATGTGTCCCTATCACTTACAAGTGGCACCATGGGGTCCCAAAATCGACCCAAAGATGCCCATGTTCAGCCATGTATCAACAAATAAGGTTAGGACACGTTTCAGGGTAATTTTTTATTATTATAATATTATTTTTTAACCCTTATTTACCGGATTTACCATTTAACCATGGTAAATAAAATATTTACCGAAGTAATTATTCAAAATGTCTAAAAATAAAAGTTACCTATTTACACAGTTTGAACATCCTGATTCGAAATATGGAATCCATTTTTCCAAATTCCAAACACAGAAGTGGCAGAAATTAATTTAAAATTAATTCCCGCTGTCAAAACAAAAAGCATGTTTTTATGAGATAATAACTATCAAAAGATTGGCACTTTTTTATGTCTGGTTTAATTGTGAAATTATGTCCAATGAAAAAAATTTAATTAACTGGTAAAAATATATTCTAAATATACTTTAAAACCACTAAAATTCATAATTTATCAATATTAATTATTTCTATTAAAAAAGTTGTTTTTAATTAAAATTTAGTAATTTTCACTATTCATCAAAATATGAAAGTTATCCGAAAAGTACCAAAATTTCACCCTAGGAAAATTTAAATATTCCAAATCCAAAAATGAAGTCCATTTTGAGAGATAGAATTTATAAAATTTCAAAAAGTAGGTATTACTATTCATAATGGCTAGTTTGATTGGTTGTGGTGTGTTAGAATCTCAAAGTTGCGTACAATGCACGCCATTGCATTATTCAAAGGGAAACATACCATGGAATCTTGGGGTGTTACATTCTCCCCTCCTTCAAAAAATTGCGTCCTCGCAATTTTTTAAAATTGGGCTTGATAATATAATAGAAAGTCCCACATCGAAAAATAAGTTAATAAAACTATCACTTTAAAAGAAAGGAAGAGAGGTATAAAGGTCACCCAAGATAACCCATACTAGGATTCCATGTAGGAAAACATGGATATGGAGGATAAACTAAGTGTTGAGTTCTGATGGAGAGGGATAGAAAACATGATCAGTAGAAATTTAACAATAAGAAAATTATAAACTTGTGTTGGGGCAAATGGTCCTTAGTCTCCTAGTAGAAAAAGTAAACAGATAACATTTTTTTGTTTTATCCTACATTACATAAGGACAAGGAATTAATTTATGATATTGAATAAGAACATAAAGAGATATACTTACTTTTAATGTACAGTTTCATTCTTTAATAACTTTTTACCACTAACTCATTTTTTTTTGAAAAATGAGTATTCAATAAGACTTGGTCACAATGGAAGTGCTAGAATAAACATCTATAGAAATACATGATCCACGTAGGATAAACAATATATTTACCTTGTCTTTAGAGATTAATCAAAACCAAAATGGTTAGGATAATATCTGATGATCCCCCAAATGGATATTCCATTAGAGAAAAAAACACTAATCTTAATTTCTAAACTTAAACCATCAATACCCCAAAGTTAAATAAATACCATTCAATAATCAATTGTCCTTTAAATCCTTCAATATAATCCAAACTAATATTGAAACCCCAAACTTATAAGAATGTAGTCTTCAACGTTAAATTGTATCTCCATATGACATTAATTACTCTTAAAGTAACATACTTAAAAGTAATTAACCAAATCATTTCCATAAATAACCCAAATCACTATAAGTCCACAATAAAATCACAAACAAATCCACCATTACTCCTCAAATGAAATCCCATAATATTCTATTTTCCTTGGGCATATAGTGTTCACAACAATGAGAACAACTTCCAAAGTAACATTTATCACTTAATCACCAAATCATTTTCCTATACTAAGTGTATTCATTTGATAATACACAATATCCCAAATCAAATTATTATTGATCAATAAAATAATTTAACTAAATATAATATTCACACTAACAAGGGACTTCATGTAGTCCAGTGGTAGGCGATAAATCCCAATCTCACTTCGGTTGTGGGTTCGATTCCCACAGCTTTGTCCGACGCGACGGGTTTTAACACAGTCTACGTGTTGTCCTTTTTCAAAAACTATATTTTATAACATTACCAAAATGAGATAAATTCCTAAAAATAACCATAACATAATTTAACCACAAATCTTATCTCATACCTTGCAATTTCATCCAAAATTATAATAACTTATAATTGCCTCAAACCCAACGATCATATAAAACCAAATGGTTATTTATGACTATATCCACAAGAGAAAAGATAATTCTTCCTCAAATGTCATTCACACATGGAAAACTGCAGGGTTAAAAATACAAGAGAAAATTATTCCAATGTAAACCCATCAACAAGGAGCACTAATACTTTTTAAACATTTCTCCAACGATTTAATCCCACATAGATTCTTCTTTGACCAATAAAATATCCTATAGAATAGGGCATTCACTTGGGTAATGTCCAAGTCCCCTAAATTTATGGAAAATGACTGTAAATGGATTCTTGGGACCATTTTTATCTTCTTCCATAATACTCTTCATTTTTTTCTGCAATTCTTCACTTTATGTCCTTCCTTCCCACACGTAAATCATTTCTTTGTCCCATTGAGACACATTCTTGGGTGTCTCCTTCCACATTTCCTGCATGATGGAAATTGAAGATTTATTTCTCCATGGTCTCCACTACTGGAGCTCTTATAATTCATCACCTTTCTCTTCTTTGATGAGTTCGGGAATTGGTTAATATACATATTGTTGATCATATTTTTGGAAAATTGATTTGGCATAAAGATGATATCTTTTACGCCTATCAACATTCCATTTTTTTGCTCATTTCCACCACCGTTCCCACCTTGTACATCATTCTCAATGTCACTATGAATTCCTTGGAATCCATCCATTGACTAAAACCAAGAAGCATTATGTGAGTAACAGTAGTCATCAAATTATTTAGAGATTAACATGTAACCATATTCTCAATTTGAAACACATTAGGATTAACTAGGGTCATTTACTCTCATCTTATATATAATATTTCAAATCGGTTTGTAAAGAAAATGTAAATTATCCTAAGCATATCCCTCGGGAGTGTCGTTACCAAGAGTGCAGCAAGGCCCATTTTCGTGCATCTGTTCCCGTTCGAGTCTAGCTCAAATGTGTGTTTTCGAGATTTACCCCTAGGTACATCTATGATAGAGTCGCCTCTACCTGTTCGTATCCAGATAGAGATGTATTGCTCGAAAAACTCACAAAATCTCTATAATACCAAAATTTTAGGAAGTTCTTATATACTAATACTCAATGTTCATCTTATGTCTACGTGATCTAATGAGAGTTTATCTAAATCTAGCTTCCAAGGTTTGTACTAAACTTCCTCTGATACCAACTGTAACGCCCCGACCCCAATTACCCAGAGTCGGTGTATTATTACATAACATTGGCATGATCACAAGAAAGATCAAATCTCGAAAGACAGATTTGTTTACTATCCTTGGAAACACTAGATGTATTCATAAAGTTTTACATTACATCATAAAATGAAATGTACAACAATATAGTCTCCATAGTCCACACTCTTATCACCTTATACTTTCCCTGCAGGTCATTCATATATTACTTCTTCACATCCTGGGAAAAATAAAACATAGAAAAGGGGTGAGCTCAAATTGGCAGTAAGGATAACAATATAGCGGAAACATTCATAAATAAGAAAAAACATTCAAGGATATGTAAAACTAAAACAAAAGCCTTTTAAACTTTAACATCAACATAGTATGGCAAAAATAAAATGAAATAATTCCATTTACTTATTCACATGGATATTCTACTAATCGAATAATCACATGAAATATCAATAACCACTTTCATAATGATGGAATGCATAATGCCGGACTATCATAACCACATATCCAAGGCCTCGTGCCAAGTCTAGAAATAATATTTTTCCAAGGCATTGTGCCAAGACAGTAGTTTGTCTCATGAGACCTACCAATTAATCGATGAGCTATAGAGGGCTCCACTCGTCACTTACTAAGTCCAAAGAATTCCTCATATGGACATGTTTAAAAATAACATAATCATTCGTATTAAAGATAACATACGAAATGTCAATACTTTAACCACAAACCATGAATGGTATAAAAATAACACATCCACAGTCAAACATAACTCATTCGATACAATATGGAAGATTGTATTGTATCATATTAACCTCAATTGATAATAATGAATGATATTGACATCGATGAATATAACCATCAAAACTATTTGAGTGAAATATCCCCTTTTCTTGAAAACATTTAAAAGTCACACTATTTGTCAAGAAGCCGTTTAAAAATAGATTTTGGAATCAAAGTGTCCCATACCACTTCGAAACATTTAAATGGAGTTTTAACTTTAAATCTTTAATGTTCATATAAATAAATTCTAAAAACCATTTTTTAAAACATGGACATTAATGAGAAAGATTTAGAAGAATAAGTCTTTATAAAATTTAAAAATGGCATTTTATTTAGAGTTTCTAACCAAAAGAGAGACAATTGAAAACAAATAATTGAGGTAATAAAAGCATTGTAATATCATGAGAATAACGGGATTCATGATATACTATGTCAAAGTACATTATATACACCACATAAAAGTGATTTGGTGTATAACAATAAAGAAGTCTCAATTGAATGTAAATTGAGATGAAATCTATCAAAAAGGCCATATACTTAGGTTAAGGATAAATCAACGATATAGTTATTTGTGAAAAATATAAATACACTAAATATGATTGGATATCCAGTGTAAAACAATCAAAGGACATTCACCCATAATCTTGTAAAAACAACACCAATGAATTGGATATTTAACTCAACAAATGGAGAATGAGTTAAAATTACTCTTATCAAATTCATATCGATGACTTGAGAAATTATCAATGGACGGATTATGTGTATCAAAATTATATCCATAGATAATGGGAGTGGAAATTATGACATAATCAAATGAATAGTGATTCCACACATAATCTCGGAGTAAAACAATCAATGAAGTTTGCATAAAGCTGAATAATTGGAAATTGAAATTTCAAATTCCCTTATTGATTTGGTAACATAAATAACATACACCCATGAAAGACGGATAATACAATGATGATGTAAATGTACATAAATTAAAGTATATTACACAATGAATACAATCATGGACAGTACATACACCACATGCAATAAATATGTGGTGAACAATGGAATTCTCACGAAATTAAAACTGAGATAAGAAACCCATTAGTTTGTACTTTTTCCTTGGTCGACGGTAGGTTAACCTCCTGTATAATGGTGAAATAATTGTTTTTGAATTATAAAATAATCATTTACATTAATACGATATCATATATGATCTTTTAACATTGATTTGTTAATAATATCATAGTATTATCGTTCTTTTGGGTGTTAATTTACTCGTTTTCTTTTATATGTTTTGTTACATAAGCCATTTTTTTCATGGATAGGTTGTATCTTATTCATATCTAGAATGATATAAAGTACGTAAACATTATTTTTAAATAATCAAATGATAATTATACTTGGATGGATACGATGGAGGATGAATCTCATCGCGTTCGTGGAGATGGTAGTCCGTACGTAGGCACGAGCGACAATATCATTCTTTTGATGATAAAATAATATATAATTGGATGGTATACCATATAGACAGAATAATTGTCATGTTATATTTATTATTTACATTAATTACACATCATTATTATACCCATCCAAATAATAATTTATTGAATGACAATTACACCACGATGTGGAGATGGTAAGCCGTACGTACGCACGTATGGTGACATGTTATCCAAAGGATGGATAGAATAATGAATATGGTTGCACCATATTTATAATAACATCACAGTATATATAAGACACTGGAATTATTATTTTAAAATGGTAATAACAAAGAAGGAATAAGTGGTAGAAGTAAGGAACTTGGAAAAGTGTGGTGAAATCATTACCTCTTCTTCGGGTTCTTCCTTTTGATTTGATCAAAAAGGCTCTTAGGTTGGATTTATGACTAAAGTATGGCCTCTAGGATTAAGTGAGGGAAGTTGAGAGAGTATTGGGGCAGATTTTGGCCGAGCCAAAAGGCTTTGAAGGTGTGAATTAATGAGAAGCAGGAGTGCCCTTTTATAAGAGGGGTGAGGGGCACCTTTGGAAAAGCTAGAAATATTATTTTATAATAAATTCAAATTCGGTTTCTAATGGCTCCAAAGTATATTATTTAAAGGTTAAGGTGGGGATGGGTTGAAAATCACTGAACCAATATAATTTAGAAAGGTTTGGTTTACTATATTAACCTTATCATTAAGTATTAACTCTTAGTTAATTAGTTTCACTTTTACAATGTCTCTTTGTATTTTTATATTATATGGTTAATAAACATACTATATACGTATAAGAGACCCCTAAGTGTTAAATTAATGATAAATATATCATGATATAAGTCTCTTGGCCGAACCATTTATTTTTAGGAATTTAATATCAATTAATAATATAATATTTGTTTTAAAAACTCTTTTATGTCAATTTTGACACTATTAAATAATTTATTTTTTTAATAATTATAACAGAATGATTACTTCTAAAAACGTTAATTAAATAATTCCTAACATGTCATATTAACCTATAAAATTAGTTTAATTCATAAAAAGTCTCATATTATATTTATTTGGGTATCTACAATATCAATCATTTTAATTTTTCACTATTATGGTAATTACTGCATCACCATTGTGTCATAAATATATTAAATTATTTAATGTCTAAAAATTATAAATAAAATAACATTATGTAGAAAATTCTTTTAGATTTATAATTAATATTTATAGTCTAAAATCTAACATATATAACCCTATGTAAAAAATTGTGTTTCTAAAAGATATATGCTTGTGTCATTTTTGTATTCATTTTAACTTAATTAAAATAATGTGTCCCTATCACTTACAAGTGGAACCATGGGGTCCCGAAATAGACCCAAAGATGCCCATGGTCATACATGTATCATCCAATATGGTTAGGACACGTTTTAGGATAATTTGGCATTATTATAATGTTATTTGTTAACGCTTATTTACCAGATTTATCCTTTAACCATGGTAAATAAAATATTTATAGAAGTAATTATTCAAAATGTCTAAAAATAAAAGTTACCTATTTACACAATTTGAACATCCTGATTCGAAATATGGAATCCATTTTTACAAATTCCAAACACAGAAGTGGTAGAAATTAATTAAAAATTAATTTCCGCTGTCAAAACAAAAAGCACGTTTTTAAGAGATAATAACTATCAAAAGATTGGCACTTGTTTATGTCTGGTTTAATTGTGAAATTATGTCCAATCACAAAAATTGAATTAAATGGTAAAAATATATTCTAAAAATACTTTAAAACCACTAAAATTCATAATTTATCAATATTAATTATTTCGATTAAAAAAGTTGTTTTTAATTAAAATTTAGTAATTTTCCCTATTCATCAAAATATGAAATTTATCTGAAAAGTACCAAAATTTCACCCTAGTATAATTTAGATATTCCGAATCCAAAAATGAATTCCATTTTGAGAGATAGAATTTATAAAATTTCAAAAATTAGGTATTACTATTTATAACGGCTAGTTTGATTGGTTGTGGTGTGTTAAAATCTCAATGTTGCGTACAATGCACACCATTGCATTATTCAAAGGGAATCATACCGTGGAATCTTGGGGTGTTACAATATCTATGGTGAATTCTTCAAAAAATATTCTCTACTACAATGATATTATAATTTCTGTGTTAAATCCCACATCTTGGGGGTCATCAGTGATAAATCCCCAACTTCATAGATTCAAAGAATGATATGGTACCACTGAACTACAATATTATAGTATACATATTCATTATTATTTTAAATATTATTTAATATCAGTATTTATAAATTTAATAAATTTAGTAAAATTTAAATAACTATTAAAAAATAATAATTAAATTTTCAAAATATTCCGTAATTTTTTTATATTTATAGATGTAATAATTTAAAAAGAGACATTTTATGATAGAGGAAGATAAATATCTATTTGAATAATTGTCTCAACTATAGATATTATTTTCATACAAGAAATAATATTTTGTTGAAATGATTGAGACAAATGAAAGAATCATGAAAAAACATTGTCTTATTCTAAGTGACTAAACGAATGTATTCCCTGAATATTTTACAATTATTCTTCTTATTTGAGAGTTTGAGTTCACAATATAACTTATTCAAATATCACTACCAATATCAATGACATCATATATAATTTCAACGGTTATGTTGGAAGAGCATGAAAAGATCTTAAAGAAGAATCTGAACAAGGGTTTTATACGCACAAGTGCTTCACCATGGGGTGATGTAGTCCTCTTCGTTATGAATATGGAAGTATCAATGCAAATCAACATTTATTATTGTGATCTCAATAAAAGAACACAAAAGTACATGTATCCCCTTCCTTGGATAGAAGAATTCTCAGATTGCTAGGAGAGGATGATTATTTCTTTATGGTAGAACTTTTTTAAAGATTTCATCAATTAATGGTTGGAGAAAATATATTCCAAGGGTAGCCATTAGTAAATTTATGGACACTCTGAGTTCAAAGTGATTTCTTTCGGAAACAATAATTCTCCATCGATTTATCACAGATGTAATGAATAGAGTCATTGTAGATTACCTTGATAAATTTGTGGTAGTCTTTATCAATGATACTCTAATATACTCCCCATGTAATGAGGAACATGATGAGCATTTCAATATAGTGATGAATAATTTAATAAGGTGGAAAATACATGAAAACTATATTAAATTTGCGTTTTTTATGGAGTAAGATTCATTATTGGGGCATGTTATCAATGGAAAATGTATATCTGAGGACCATTCTATGAAAAAGGCAATCAAAGAGGGGCCTTGGAGAAAATCTATAATCTAGATACATAGTTCTCTTGGATTATCTGGGTATTACTGATGAATTTTGAAGTACATATCACCATTGTAAACCAAAATGACCTTGCATACATTGAAGGGAGTGAGTATTTTTAAACTCAATATTTCCATGAGTGTTTTAAGGCGGTCCAAAACATGCATATCATTGTGCCAGTACTCACACTCCTGGAAATTGGAGAAGATTTTGTGGTGTACAATGATTCTTCAATCAATGTCTTATGATATGCAATTACAAGAAATGATAATCTGACATCCTACACCTCATGGTAGTTGAAAATTCAAAAAAAAAAAACTATCCCACACCCGATATCGAGTTGGCAGCTATGATCGTTTCATTGAATATTTTGTGGAATTGTCTTTAAGATTATACTTGTGTCATATATACTGATATAAAGTGTCACACAAATATATAAACAAAAAATTAGCTTAATATGCACCCGAAAAGATGGTTGTTGATCACCAAGGATTACGACTGCTCAATCCACTGACATATTGGAATGGAAAATAAGGATGAATATTCACTAAGTAGAATAGATCATACATCCTTATCAATAACAATAAAATAAATGATTCTAGTATTCATATACATGACAAGGATGAAATGTGAATAATTAAGGTAGGAAAATCATCCATCCATTATCAAAATAATTCTCAACCATCCCTCATGTGAAATATAATTGATTCCCCAATAAATGATGTATATATTTATAAAAAATGGGATGTTTTTATGAACTTGAAATACCCAATGTTCCAAATGGATGAAGAAGGAGTTTTAAAATTTCTGTCATGATTATTTGTACTATCAAATCTAGAGATAAATAAGGATCTAACGAATGACGAACAAATATCAACAATCTATATTCACTAAGGGATCACAAAAATGTATCACAATCTCTCAGGGTACTATTGGTGGGACAATATGATGTGGTTGATTATTGAATAAACATCAATGTTCCTAGTAGTTCATCATGTAAAGTATTAAAGGAAAAAATATAAAGGATTTATTGAAACATTACCCATACTAACATGGGATTTGGTAATCTTTACCATGGATATTTTCATTGGAATTATAAAGACATCAGCAGAGAAAAATTCTATTTGGGTTATTGTAGATCATCTTCAATGACAACTCAAATTATCATATTTCAATAGGATATATCATTAGATCAACATTCATTGATATATATCAATGACATGGTAAGTCTAAATGGAGTACCACTATCTATTGTATCTGATCATGATCTGATATTAACCTCAATGTTTTGGAAAAGTCTTCATCATGCTTTATGAATCAAGCTAAACATCAATACGACCTATCATCCAAAAATCCATGGACAATTTTTGTGATCTATTCAAAAACTATAAATCATTTTGAGATAATTTCCTATTTACATCTATAGAGGATGGTACAAACATATTCCTCTAAATTAGTTCTCTTACATCAATATTTTTTATTACAAAATTTAAATGCCTCCATATGAATCCCATAATCGGAAAACATGCATTCCAGTAGTGTGCTTAGATGAATTCGGTGAGTGTATGCTTATTGGAAATGAAATGGTCAATGAAATGGTGTAAATGATGATAGATATTCACCAACACATCAATATATCCCAAATTCGAAAAAATATCTATGCAGACAATCATAGAAAAGATCATGAGTTAATTGTTTGGGACACGGTATTCCATTGCTTATCTCAATGGATGAAGATCATGATATTTCAGATGAATGTAATGCTATGTCTCAGGTACATCAACCCCGTGGAGATTATGAATCATGATAGAGTTGTGTCACATCATTTAGCACACCCACATTTTATGTCATATCTACATTATGTAGTCCATGATTTCCTCTTGAGGAAGTACATACCAGATCCCTCACATGTACAAAATTCAATTGTTGTATCATTGGAAAATGATCTCTCCTATGGTGACAATCTAGTGAATATGGTGTATTTTAATGATAATTTTCTACATAAAAGGACCACTCACCAAGTCATATTGCAATGGAAGAACCATATGTACTAATTGGTAAACCGAGAACCATTGTATGCAATGAATGAAAAGTACCCACATATGTTTTCAACATAGAATTTAAAACAATATTTCGAAGGAAAAATTTAATAAGGGGGAATAATGTAACGACAAATAGTTTTATTAATGGAATTAAATTCATATAATTATTTCGTATTGTATAATAAAAAAAATCATAATAAAAAACAATATAAACTATATAAAAATGACGAATTAGTGAAATATAATTAATTTTGAGATGTTAAAGAAAATATACCAATGGAATAATAACTGGACCATTGGAATAGTTACATGAAGCTTTTGAATAGTTTACCAGATAATTGAATTGAAACCTCACCAAAAAAATTATAAATAAAATTTATACATAATATACATGACAATATGATATAATTATATAATATTATATCTGAATAAATATTTTAATAATTATTAATTAAATGTTGGTATTTTTGTAGGTCATAAATACTTAATTATAATTTTTTATTAATTAAATCTATTAAAAATTAAAATATTATCATAACATGTTATAATAAATTATTTTTTTTATTTAATGTTATAATTAGATAATTTTAGGAGACCTTAATTAATTTTTGAAAGTGTCAGAAAAGCATTTTAAATTTTAAAAGTTGTTTTTTATGATTAAATTGTGATTTAAATTAAATATTAAATTTATCATATATTGAAAATTATTTAAAAAATATGTAGTCCGATTTTTGAGTTCTACACATATAAAAATAATTATGATCAATGTGTTTGATTTTTCTGAAATACTTGAATTATCAATGAATAGTAAAATACTGTAAATTAGGTTATAAATTCATTACGGGATAAATAAGATTTTGATTGAGTGATGAATGATTTGAGAACCATTTCTTCGAACTAAAATGATATAATTTATATATTTAGTACCATGAATCAGTGCTATTTTATATCTATATAGAAATAAGAATATATTGAATTAAATATTGAAAAAAACACCTATCCCCCAATATATATAACACCCCTCACCAATTCTTATTATCACATCACAAATGCCATATGACTTTTTCAAGTTATGATTAAATTTATTCCAAATCCCTTCCTTAAATTCTAGAGCTCTTGGTCTCATAAAAAGAGCAAAACATACTCCTTATGTATGTTCTCAACGAGGAATTTTCTAGAAGTAAATTCCTCTTTCCATTTCTTTTATTTTCATTTCAATAACTTTATTTTATTTTTTTCTCTCCTCACCTCCGCTCATATAAAAGGTATTATAACTCCAGTGCCTATAATATACTATAAATTTGTTATAATAATGTAATAATTCATGATAATCTATCTTTCCCCATCGTTTCATACTAAAAATGAAACATCACTCATGATGTGAAAATTTAGCACATTTATGGATGATAATGTTTTCAATTCACATTACTATCTAAAATCTTGTTAATGAAACTATTTTTTATAGATGAACCTGATTATATTATATGTATTATATCTTATGTAAGGATATGGAATAAGTTTTAATACTTGATATTAATTCATAAAACATAAATAGTTTTTTGTGATCGAAAACCCCAAATTAACACAAAACGTTTATCATTAACTAAATATATAATTAATCATCCTAATTACATAAAAAATTCATATATAAGAACAATTTATCAAATCTACGGTAATTAATAACATATAAGTTTAATTATATATAATTATCACCCATTTATAAAACCATTTGTAAATTTATTAGAGTAAATTGATCATTAAAATAAATAAACCATTGCTCCAAAAAGATGAAATTGAACACCATAACCCATTAAAAAGAACATAAATAAACATAATATGGTTTTAATAAATTTATTACATATAGAACAGGTTCTTGAATGATTATTTAATCAATCAAAATTTATTATCCTAGATAGTAAGATCAGGTGACAAACACCTTCGTGCTTAAGGTAAGGGATTCAGCCTGAGCCTCCATTATTCCTTCTTATTATTAATTATCTATTTTTACTCAATTTAAATCCAAAATTATATTTATTTTAATATTCTGAATGATGTCTGAATGTTCCAAAATCAAGTATAAATATGCATTCAACCATTTTTTCTATATTATTCATGTTCATAAAATATTTTATATTCGATTATTCCTAATAAGTAAGCACTATTAAAGGATACATCCAAAATTATTACTCATTTTATAGTTCTCTATATAATATATTTTAAGAATCCTATTTATTATCATATAAATATATTTCATTTTAAAAACCATATCATTTCTGTTCTATTTTTATATAATATATTATTAAATTTTCCGAATTAAAATCTCTTTAATATTTTCCATAAAACACAAATAAATATTTTAAATAGACGGACTATTAAATAGTCATTATACATGTTATCACATCATTTTGACATCACATATCATAATCTATTCCTATTTTACCCTATTAATGTCCACGTATGATTTAAATCCTTTATTAAGTGAACCCAATTTTGACATTCACTTATGATATGATTTTTCACAAGATTATGACCCACAATTCTTATCATGGGTAACACATATCTTCATGATTTATTCATTATGTAGGATTATTATTTTGTAACACATATTCATGAAAATAATATGGTGTTTTAAACATGATATCTCTCCAATTCATTGGGTAATTTTTTGTGTAATAAGACAATGTGTGTAATGGTCATTGTGGTTACTTCAGACTCATTGTCCCTCTACAATAGTCTAGGGGTTTAGCCTTAAATCATGATCCTATATAAAAAAAATCATTCATGACTCCTGCAATAGAAATGTTTTAGGATTCTACCACATTACTATGATTCTATTTTTAATGTAATTGTTCCATATGATTATTAATATTCCATTCCTTTTTATATGATTGTTTTATGACGTCTAACCCTCGTCGTAAGATTTATTTTAATGTTTTTTCATTACTATTCTTTTAACTCATCCAATTGTTCATGTTATCCCTAGGTTATCTAATGAATATATGATACAACATTAGATATTAGGATAACATTAAAGAGATTAAATAATAGAGGTTTTCTTATATTTAATCATGTACATATTCATTCAAGACACTACTCATTACGATTACGAGATTATAATTTGAGGTTTATTTATGGATAAAATCATGTAATTATATGCGGACAAGGATTCAATCAATATATAAATAGAAAGAGTAGACACCCATATTCACGGTGGATTTGGGAATATAGAATACAATGATGAATCGAGCATAGATCTGGGAATATTGAAGGATGGGGATGATTGATTAAAGAAATTTGAGGTTGGATCTTCATTAGTTGAAACTTTGAGAGTGCGTAGAATAAATGATAGAACTTTAAATTTGAGGGAATGAGATATTCAGCAATAAGATTCCCATAATTTGGATTTTTATAATGATCCTCTAGTTTTAGATTATATTTCCACCAGATCCGAAGCAGTAAGACTGGAATCTTGGAAATAATACCATATATGGAAAACTCATATTTATAAAAATTCTCAATATCACATCATGTTCTATGAGAGTCAAACACCATGTTTCCTCCCTCAGTAGTGGTTCTAGGGTTTTGGAAAAGATAATGTCTGTACAACGTGTAGTCCTCCATCACTCACAATTTATCAATTCCCCAGTTGGAGAACCAGTGTGATAGGTCACAAGGGCTAAGATTCTGTTTAAGAGCACACAACCATTGGTTGACAACATGGGTGGAATCTAGTGTGACCTGAAATGAAATATTCTATAGTATAAAAACAGTAGGCCAAAGTCCTAGGTTTTGTTCCCCATCCCACTTATTCAGGGCATGGTGTGTATTCCACCTACATAGTGTGTTATACTAAATTTGATGGTGCCATGTGTTGGGCTAGGATACTGGTTTCTTGTGAAGTGAGGCCACACACCATGTGGGTCTCCTCACATACATTGAACCCCATTACCTCTTTTAGTGAAAATTTTATTATCCATCTCTACATCATTTAAAATTTTATTTTGGACCATGAGTATCCAATAAATTATTTGTTTTGACGTAGAATGTGTTTCTTCCATTAGTAGCAGATATCGAGATATGATATGAAATGTTTTGTGCACAAAACCTTTTTATGTGATGCTTGATGAAATAAGTGATCATGTAGGATCACATATGGCATAATGTTTATTGGAACCCTCCAACTGGGATGGAAAAGGGTACTAAATGAATTATTGAGTGGACCAATACAACATTTCTAGGAAGGTTTAGAGACCCGAAGAATGACGTAAATGGACATTACATTACTTTTGCGGAATACTTAATACATAACAAAAACAGACACAAAAGGACCGTAATAGTTTAGTGTCTTTGAAAACATGGAACGTAATCTTCTAATCGTGGTGAAAGATCTTCAACTTCTCCCATAAAGATCTTCCAGTTTTTGTTTCCTTACACTAAACCTTTCTTTTAATCCTGGGGGAAAATAAAACATAAAAAGGGTGAGCTCAAATGCTCAGTAAGGGTAAGCATGGATAAAATAAAACATACCATATAAATTTGAACATAAAAACATGAACATAATGTTTAAACATCAAAATCATGAGCAACGACATAAAACATGGATGTACATAAGGCATAGATCATAATGGAACACAAATCATGATAAAATAGCATGGGAATAAAACATGTAATTGTGGCATCCATTAAGCACATGTAATGATTTCCATCGTAGCCAAGGCATTGCTTCCAAGACCATCTTAGTAGACAAGGTCCCTTTCTGAATCGAGTTCACTTCTCATTGTAGTCCAGTAATACTGAATCAGATTATCTTACCGTTCCATCCATGTCTATCTAATGAGATATAAATCTTACCCAATGCATTGAAGGAGATATAGGTCCCACCCATATCAAAATGAAATCATTCTTACTTGTGCCAAAAAATAAACATACATCATTCATAATAACCCAACGAATAAAATGGGTTTCATAAACATCATCCCATCATCACAGAATCCATATAAAAGAAATGGATATCATTTCATAATAAAAAAAGTGAATCCATGTAAATCATATAGACTTTATACTTGAAACATAAACATATGAAATAATGTCATCTTATAGGAAAAAATGGTTTTGATAAAACACTTGAAATGAATTCATGAGGAAAATATCCTTTCTTCTTCAAAATCAATTTCTTTTCACAAAACATCATGCAATTTTAAAAGAAAAATATTTTGTTGGAAATAGTCATGAAATCTTCTGGAGGAAGCTTCATAAAAATAAGGCTTTAAAAAACCGTAAAAATCCTTTCATGCCGTATAAGTTAAAAAAACATTTTTCTCGTACTTTTGCCGGAAAAGTAATAGAAAGTACCTCGTAACATAAACAAAGGAAAGATTCATTGAATGCCATGTAGTAAAAGTAAAAAATGGGTAATAAGGACTTTAAACATACATGAAAACACTTTTATAAAACATGGACATAGATGATAAATATAACCCCAGAAAATACTTATGAATAAGCAATCTCGGATAAAAATGAGATTTGCAAAAATTATCCCTTACTTTAGGTCCGATATGCTTCGTATGGATCCAAACCTCCTGTATAATGATTTAAATAATGTCATTGACTTATTACATAATCATATTCATTGTTATGATATCATATATGTTTCACTTATGACTTTATATTACCTTTTCTTTGGTAAATTACATGTTAAAGTAGCGTTTTGGGTAAAATCATTTCATTTGTCGTTCGTGTTTTGACTTGTAATTATTAATATGATTAATCAGATCGTGATTAATTAATTAAAGAATATAAAACATGATTTATATATAATATATATTCATAATATACATATATATAATAGATTGATAAATGGAAATAAATACATTGTTCATGGAGACAGTAGGCCTTACGTACGCATGAACACTGTTTTTGTTTCCTTATTGAGTTGAATGGAATTAAGTAGATGACATACATATATATATATATAAAAAAATCCAGTAGATTTATAATGTCATATACTTCATTATTATTTCTTATATATACTTTATAATCATTCTTAAATGGTTAACATGGAGAATGAATCTCATCGCGTCGTGGAGACGGTAGTCGGTACGTATGCATGAGCGATGATATCGTTCCCATAATTATTGAGTTGAATTGGATAGGATGATACAATATATCATAATAAGTATGATGTTATAATAACTATGTATAGTTATTCCTTACACCATTATACACATCCAAGTAAGGTGGTGTTGGAAAAACAGATTACACCACGGCGTAGAGACGATATTCTGTACGTACGCACGCGCGGTGATTTTGTTTTCCGTAGGATAGATAGATGGTGAAAAATGGTTGTTTCATACTTATAATAACATATAAGTATATGAGTTATACTGATGTTATTACTTCATAATGAAACAACTAAAGAAGAAGAAGTAGAAGAAAAAATAAAGTTGAAAGAATCGGTAACAGACATTACCTCTTCTTTGAAGCGTCTCTTTGAGACCTCCTCTTAGGGCACTAAAATTGGTCTTTTAAGAATACCAGGACATCTAGGATGTTTCTAGGGAAGTGGAGAAGATAATTTGGCTGGGTTTGGCCGAGCATGAAGGCTCAATGTGGTGTGAGGAAGAGAGGGAGGATGTGCCCTTTTATAAGGGAGGAGAGGGGCACCTTTGGAAATCTTAAAAATATTAATTTATAATAAATCTAACCCCACTTAAAAACCCTCAAAAATGACTCATATTATGAGATTATATGGGATAGGGTTGTAATCTCATCAACCAATAAAATTTAGACATGTTAGGAAATTAATTTAAACATTATCATCTTGATTTATCCTTACTTAATCAATTTAATTTTATTTGTGGTAATAACATTCTAAATTTTAAATTATAACAGAGAATTACTTATTTGTTCAGAAATGTCCATAATTGGTTACTTTATAACATTTTAAACCATAGAAATATAAATTTATAATTTTTATATTTTTTTGTGATTTTTTAAAAATTTTATAATATGTTATTTTTATAAAATAACAATAGTGTCAATTTTGACACTATTCATTTATTTGAATTTAAATAAAATATATACAGAAGATATGTTCTAAATAAAAGCTTTAATAGATTCATAAAAGGTCATATTTATCTATAAATTTAGTTTAGAACATTAAATAGTTCATATAATATTTATTTTATTATTTTTAAAACCATTTATTTGGTTTATCTCTTAATAAAAAATTACTACATCATTTTTTATAATTATTTAATATAATTATTTGTTGCATAAAAATTGCGATTAAAATCCTATGATGAATATAAATCTATTACCTTTCACAATAATACTTTTACTTGAATTTATCATCATAAAATAAAAATATTTAAATTGGTATATTTATTAAATTATGAAGGCGACAACTTTGGCATCATTTAAAATAAAATAATATAAGTGTCATAATCACTTTTATAAGACTCAAAACGGTTATATATTAGGTAATTGGATGATTATGGTATATATATACACACAAAATATGTTTTGGTCAGGTTTTTGGGCCTTTGAATGGGTATTAGTATTTCAATAAAATCTATATTACTGATTTTTCACTTAATGAATAATTTCTGCATCATTAATGTATCACCATTAATGATAGTTATTTAACCCCTAAAAATTATAAATAAATTATCATGATGTAGATAATTTTATTATATTTCTGTATAATATTTAGGATCTATGTTTTATGATTTTTATCACTAAATGAAAATTATTATACTCATAAGATTTAAGAGAGTGACATGTTGTCACTTTCTTTGGTTTTAATAATAATTAAATTATTTTCATGGTCAAAAGTCCATAAAATGAATCTAATCCGACCCTTAGGTGATATGGGTCTACTTTTAGCCATCCAGTAGAATTTTGGCATGTGTTAGGGTAATTTTATAATATTATATTTACCCTTAATTACCCGATTTACCTTTAACTATGGTAAATAAAATTTACCGTAGTTGCTATTCATAATTCCCAAAAATAAAAAGTATCTTATTAACATAATTTGAACCCACTGATTCCAAATATGGAATCCATTTTTCAAAATTCAATATACAAAAGTTGCAGAAATTAAATTAAAATTAATCCCGTTGTCGAAAGAAAACGAGTTTTTCATTTAAACATTGCAAAAGATTGAATTGATTTAACCTATGAATTCAAGGTAAAATCAATGATAATGACATAAATTTTATTAAATGATAAAAATATATTCTATTTATACTTTAAAACAATTCTATAGTATACTTTAACCACAAAATCTACTATGATGAAAAAAGTTGTTTTTAATTAAAATATAGCGTGTTTTTACTATCCATTAAAATATGAAAGTTATTAGAATAATATGAAAAATTTATCCAAGGTAAAATTTTATATCCTAAATCCAAAAACAATTTTATTTTGTAAAAGTGAACTTATAAACATGTCAAAAACTAGATTTAAAGTGGGTGCACCATCAAATGGCGGCAAAACTGCATTTTTTGAAAAATACTTATTTTACCCGAAAAATTTATTTTGTTCTTATACAATGTTCTAGAAAATGTGTAAGATGAATAATAATGTTATAAAATTCAAAATATAGTTAATACTATTCATAACAGCTAGTTTATAATAATATTATAATAACATATCGTTGTTTAGTAAAACCCGGTATTGCGTACAACACACGCTATCGAAGAAGGTCGCGATTGCGTGTAATGCAAGCCATGTCAGGGTTGCGTATAGTGCAAGTATCCTTTGTCATTTTGTTATAACAAAATCCAACCATTTTTTCATTTATACATTGAATACATATATATACTCAATGTTGCGTAGAATGACTATTATCAAACGAACTTGAAATTTTGTGTAACACAATATAAAAATAGTGTTGCGTATACTGCAAGCTAATAAGGTGTTGTGTATAGCGCAAGATAATCTTGGTGTATCGTACAAAAGAAGATATAAAAGAAATTAAAAAGAATATATCTTATAAAATCTCTGGTTATTACATTCTACCGCCCATAAAATGAATTTCTCCCTCAAAATTCGTTGGGGGTTATAAATGGTTTACTACATGAAAGTTTATTTAATAGAAACCCACATTGTAAAAAGGAATACCAAAACATGGCTTTAAAAACTAAAGTATGAAATTTAATGGTTACCCAAATTAACTCATCACTAGGTTTTCACATAGGAGAACATAGGTGAAAATATGGATATGGAAGAAAAATCTAACCATCAAGTTCTGATAAAGAGTTGTAGGGAACATGGCTATGAAAAATCCATAAATCACAAAGCCATAAATTTGTGATGATCTAAGGTACCATCTGATTAATCGGATATAAGAGCACTAGGACAACATTTTTGGTGTTCAATATCATTTCCCTAAAGTTGAAAATTTTGAATTAGAAGAAATACTTGTTGATTTTGGTACAATCTCACCGTTGTTCGTGCCTTGAACAATTTCCACTTCATATCTTAAAGAAATGAAGTTGAATTTTCCATTCATGAAGTGTTAGCAGATCATGTGATAGAATGATGAGTCATTCCATCTGTTTCAAACAAAAGGTTAGAAAAAGTTATCAAATATACATAAGTCCATCTATGGTGTGGTTAATCGTATACGATTCAAAAAAATGAACTTATACATCATATATCATACCACTTAATAAAATAAAACTAGTTTCTACTAACCAGGGAATTCTTGTAGGCCAGTGGTAGGCGATAAAGGCCAGTCGCACTTCGGTTCTGGGTTCGATTCCCACAGCCTTGTCCGACGCGATGGGCAGTCGCTCGTCCTGCAGGTTGTCCTTTTTCTAAAACTACATTACTATAACATCCCATCAATAATATCGAAAAAAGTTCTATCCTTAAACAATACTATCATATGTCCAACATAATCCATTCCAATCTTTGTCTAAAATACTTTGGTCCAAGCTCATAGTATAAATAAAAGGATTACATGAAATGTCATTAACCAACCATCATTTATCCCCCATTATATTGTTGGTCGCATTCCAATCATGTGAATACCTTAATCATGTATTCTCTTGAAAAATGAATACCCATTAAACCTTAGTGAAAACATGAATGCTGTCAAAAGTTAACTCTTTCCACATACCAAAATCTAAAAATTCTATATACTCAAACCATGATATAACCTTATCCTTATATCAGTCATGAGCTCATTAATACTATCAAACATTTAATTTTCTCCTTATCCCTTCATTATGTGCATATCATCTACTTTCCAAAAATACTGGTACCATTCATCACACACTTTCAAAACATAAGGATAGACAATAGTGTAACAATCCTTAGATGTCTCTTTATTCCATAGTACCATGAGATTACTTATACAACATTACACTTGTTAAACATGTAATCATTCCACTACCTTCTTAAACCATTGACTAAGATTCAATAATTCATTCATCTCACATATCATTTGTAGTCTCTTCATCATCATCAACATAAATATTACCCATACGACCATACTGATTCCCTTCATGACACTTTCCCTTAGGGAACTGGTTTGAATAATGCCCGTACATTACACATTTAAAACATTTAACCATTGTTTATGTCGTAGCAATACCATTATCCTCATCTGTGGTGTTAACTGAACATTTTCCTTTGCACTTACTGGATTTATGTCATTTTTTTCCACACCCAAAGCATCTTCCAGTTCCTTTGAAACATTCTCCTTGATGCCTCTTCGCACATGATTTACATAGGTGAAATTCAACTTTCTTTCCTCCATGATCACCATGAAACTCCATCTTTCTCTTATTAGCCGAGTCAGGAGTCTTACCAAATTTGAGTTTATTGATCATATTATGAGATTGCTGATTCAGCATAATAATGATGTTTGGACTTCAAAATCCCATTTCATTTGGTTGCTCATGAATAATATCATTCCATTGTCCATCATATCCTCCATTATCATGAATCATCCTATTTCCAGCCATTTTCTAAAACCGAAAAAGAATAGTGTGAGAGGCAAAAATCATAATAAAGGGGAGTAACTTCAATATCTAATATCTTAGGTTTAATCTAATATCGTTACCATAATTCTAGGACTATAAAATATACATATACGTAACCTTAGAGACATCCCTAGACATACCTTAGAAATATCTCTAGGGATCTCACTAATGTTCTCGCATCCTAGTTTCCAAAGGTTGACTAAACCTTTCCTCTGAAACCAACTGTAGAGACCCGAATCTTGATGTACATGGAAATTACATTACTTTTGCAGAATACTTAATACATAACAAAAACAGACACACAAGGATCTTAATAGTTTAGTGTCTTTGGAAACTCGGAATGCAATCTTCTAATCGTGGTGAAAGATCTTCAACATCTCCAATAAAGATCTTCCACTTTTTGTTTCCTTACCCTAAACCTTTCTTTTAATCCTGGGGGAAAATAAAACATAAAAAGGGTGAGCTCAAATGCTCAGTAAGGGTAACCATGGATAAAATAAAACATACCATATACATTTGAACTTAAAACCATGCACATAATGTTTAAACATCAAAATCATGAGCAACGACATAAAACATGTAAGTACATAAGGAATAGATCATAATGGAACATAAATCATGAAAAAATAGTAGGGTAATAAAACATGTAATTGTGGCATCCATTAATCACATGTAATTATTTACATAGTAGCCAAGGCATTGCTGCCAAGACCATCTTAGTGGACAATGTCCCTCTCTGAATCGAGTTCACTCCTCGTTCCAGTCCTGTAATACTGAACCGGATTAACTTACTGTTCCAGCCATGTCTATCTCGTGAGATATAAATATTTACCCAATGCATTGTAGGGAGATATAGGTCACACCCTTCTCATAATGAAATCATTCTAACTTGTGCCACAAAATAAACATACATCATTCATAATAACCCAACAAATAAAATGTGATTCATAAACATCATCCCATCATCACATAATCCATATAAAAGAAATGGATATCATTTCATAAAAAGAAAAGTGAATCCATGTAAATCATATAGACTTTATAATTGAAACATACACATATGAAATAATGTTATCTTATATGGAAAAATGGTTTTGATAAAACAATTGAAATGAATTTTTGAGGAAAATATCCTTTCTTCTTCAAAATCAATTTATTTTCACAAAACATCATGCAATTTTAAAAGGACAAGATTTTGTTGGAAATAGTCATGAAATATTTTTGAGGAAGCTTCATAAAAATAAGTCTTTATAAAACCGTAAAAATCCTTTCATGCCGTATAAGTTAAAAAAACAATTTTCTCGTACTTTTGTCGGAAAAGTAAAAAAAGTACCTTTTAATGTAAACAAAAGGAAGATTCCTTGCATACCATGTAGTAAAAGTCAAAAATTGGTAAAAAAGACTTTAAAAAAACTTGAAAACACTTTTATAAAACATGGACATGAATGATAGAAATAACCCCAGTAAATACTTACTAATATGCAATCTCGGATAAAAATGAGATTTGCCAAATTATCCTTTACCTTATGTCTGATATGCTTTGTATGGATCCGAACCTCCTGTATAATGATTTAAATAATTTCATTTACTTATTACATAATCGTATTCATTGTTATGATATCATATATGTTTCACTTATGACTTTATATTACCCGTTCTTTTGTAAATTCCATGTTAAAGTAGCATTTTGGGTAAAATCATTTCATTTGTCGTTCGTGTTTTGACTTGTAATTATTCATATGATTAATTAGATCATGATTAATTAATTACATAATATAAAACATGATTTATATATAATATATATTCATAATATACATATATATAATAGATCGATAAATGGAAAGAAATACACCGTTCATGGAGACGGTAGGTCGTACGTACACATGAACGATGTTTTCGTTTCCTTATTGAGTTGAATGGAATTAAGTAGATGACATATATATATATATATATACACACATAAATCCAGTAGCTTTATAATTTCATATATTTCATTATTATTTCTTATATATACTTTATAATCATTCTTAAATGGTTAACATGGAGAATGAATCTCATCGTGTCGTGGAGATGGTAGTCCGTACGTACACACGAGCGATGATATCGTTCCCATAATTATTGAATTTTATTGGAGAGGATTATGCAATATATAATAATAAGTATGATTTTATAATAACTATGTATAGTTATTATTTACACCATTATACCCATCCAAGTAAGGTGGTGTTGGAAAAACAGATTACACCACGGCGTGGAGACGGTGTTCTGTACGTACGCACGCGCGGTGATTTCGTTTTCTGTAGGATGGATAGATGGTGAAATAGGGTTGTTTCATACTTATAATAAAATATCAGTATATCAGTGATACTGATGTTATTACTACATAATGAAACAACTAAAGAAGAATAAGTAGAATAAGAAATAAAGTTGAAATAATCAGTAACGGACATTACCTCTTCTTTGAAGCGCCTCTTTGAGACCTCCTATTAAGGTACTACAATTGGTCTTTTAAGAAGACCAAGACCTCTAGGATGTTTCTAGGGAAGTGGAGAAGATAATTTTGCAGGGTTTGACCGAGCATGAAGGCTCAAAGTGGTGTGAGGAAGAGAGGGAGGATGTGCCCTTTTATAAGGGAGGAGAGGGGCACCTTGGGAAATCTTAAAAATATTAATTTATAATAAATCTAACCCCACTTAAAAAACTCCAAAAATGACTCATATTAGAAGCTTAGATGAGATAGGGTTTTAATATAAACAACCAATAAAATTTTGACATGTTAGAAAATTATTTTAAACATTATCATCTTGATTTATCCTTACATAATCAATTTAATTTTATTTGTTGTAATAACATTCTAAATTTTAAATTATAACAAAAAATTACATATTTGTTGTGAATTTTCCATAATTGGTTACTTTGTAACATTTTAAACCATATAAATATAAATTCATAATTTTTATATATTTTTGTGATTTTATACAATTTTATAATATGTTATTTTTATAAAATAACAATAGTGTCAATTTTGACACTATTCATTTATTTGAATTTAAATAAAATATATTCAAAAGATATGTTCTAACTTATGGAATTAATAGATTCATAAAAGGTAATACGTATCTATAAAATTAGTGGATAACATTAAATAGTTCATATAATATTTATTTTATTATTTTTAAAAAACTTTATTTGGTCAATCTCTTAATAAAATAATTACAACAAAATTTTCGTATAATTATTTAATATACTTATTTGTTGCATAAAAATTAAAAATAAAATCCTATGATGAAGATAAATCTATTAACTATCACAATATTACTTTTAATCGAATTTATCATCTTAAAATCACAAAATTTAAATTGTTATATTTATTAACTTATGAAGGTGGCAACTTTGGCATCATTTAAAATAAAATAATATAAGTCTCATAATAACTTTTATAAGACTCCAAACGGTTATATATTAGGTCATTGGATGCTTATGGTATAGATATACACAACCATTAAGTTTTGTTCAGGGTTTTGGTCCTTTTAATGGGTATTATTATTTCTATAAAAACTATTTTACTGATTTTTCACTTAATGAATAATTTCTGCATCATTAATGTATCACAATTAATGACAGTTATTTAATCCCTAAAAATTCTAAATAAATTATCATGATGTAGATAATTTTATTAGAGTTCTGGATAATATTCATGTTCGACATTTTATGATGTTTATCACTAAATTAAAATTATTATACTTATAATATTTAAGAGAGTGACATGTTGTCACTTACTTTGGATTTAATAATAATTAGATTATTTTCATGGTCAAAAGTCCATAAAATGAATCTAATCAGACCCTTAGGTGATATGGCTATAATTTTAGCCATCCAATAGAATTTTGGCATGTGTTAGGGTAATTTTATAAAATTATATTTACCCTTAATTACCCGATTTACCTTTATCTATGGTAAATAAAATTTACCGTAGTTACTATTCATAATTCCCAAAAATAAAAAGTAGCTTATTAACATAATTTCGACCCCATGATTCCAAATATTGAATCCATTTTTCAAAATTCAATACAAAAAAGTTTCATAAATTAAATTACAATTAATCCCATTGTCGAAAGAAAATGGGTTTTTCGTTAAAACATTGCAAAAGATTGAATTGATTTAACCTACGAATTCAAGGTAAAATCAATGATAATGACATACATTATATTAAATGGTAAAAATATATTATATTTATACTTTAAAACCATTCAATATTATAATTTAACCACATAAGTTATTATGATGAAAAAAGTTGTTTTTAATTAAAATATAGTGTGTTTTTACAATTTCATTAAAATATGAAAGTTATCAGAATAATATGAAAAAATTATCCAAGGTAAAATTTTATATCCTGATTCCAAAGAATAATTTTATTTTGTAAAATTGAACTTATAAACATGTCAAAAACTAGATTTAAAGTGGGTGCGCCATCAAAAGGCGGCAAAACTGCATTTTTTGAAAAATACTTATTTTACCTGAAAAATTTATTTTGTTCTTATTCCATATTCTAGAAAATGTGTAAGACGAATAATACTGTTATAAAATTAAAAATATATTTAATACTATTCATAACGCCTAGTTAATAATAATATTATAATAACATATCGTTGTTTAGTAAAACCCGGTATTGCGTACAACACACGCTATCGAAGAAGGTCGCGATTGCGTGTAATGCCAGCCAAGTCAGGGTTGCGTATAGTGTAAGACTTGTTTGTTGTTTCGTTATAACAGAATCCAACCATTTTTTCATTTATACATTGAATATATATATATATACTCAATGTTGCATATAATGACTATTATCAAACGAACTTGAAATTGTGTGTAACACAATTTAAGAATAGTGTTGCGTATACTGTAAGCTAATACAGTGTTGCGTATAGCACAAGATAATCTTGGTGTATCGTACACCAGAAGATATGAATGAAATTAAAAAGAATATATCTTATAAAATCTCAGGTTGTTACAGAATGGGTCCCTTACAGGCATCTGAGTGAAACCCACTAGTTGGGATGGGCATGAGTCCATAATTACATTCGGATTGGAACCCTCCAACCGGGCTAGGTATGGGTCCTCAAACTCTTGGAGTATCACCCCCCTATCTAAATATGGCATGAGTACTCTAAAAAATTATAGGTAGGAACTCTCCTTTAGGGAGAGGAATGGTTTCATGACTGTCTGTTTGGAACCCTCTATTTGGGTAGTTCATAGGTCCTACATTGACTATCATAGTAGAACCATCATGTTGTACTAGGGATTTGGTCCTCTACCAATATATTGTGGCCCCTTGACTCTAAGGAACAATGAAGAGGAGTGGTTTGGTATATATTTTAATTCGAAGGGAAAAGATATGATTTCCCCACAAAGACATGTTTTTGAGATGCAATGAAAACCTAATGGGAAATTTAGTGACACATAAAGCAGATAGTAACATTGTTTAGTGAATGAGTCCCTTATAATTGTGTTTTCATGGAAGATGTGTGAGACGATAGGTATCACTTATGGAATTTTTGAAATATTCATGAAAATATTTCCTGGGCTGAGATGTGTGATGGAGACCCATTTACTCTCTCATTTGGGATTATTTTTACTAAGTATATAAGAATATATATATATATATATATATATTCTTATATATAATTTTAGACAATGAATTTTGGTACACTTCTTCCAGTAGAGGCACAGATTCATAGGGTATTCCACATGATTTTAGTGTTTATATTATTGTCATTGGATAATTCTACACTCCTATAGGTGCGATAGAATTGAAGAGTAGTTGATATATTCTATGTGTCAACCTCTTGTTACGGGACGAACATACATTCACACTTTTTTGGGCTTAGCTGTACTCTTTCACAATAGCTTGATCAATCTACATATTTTCTTTTCATTTAGTATCTATTAATATTTCCATGTCATCTTTTGTTATTTCCATCATGAAATGTTTATACACTCCACTGCATGGGATTTTACCACACATGTTGTGTCTTATGTAGATGATGGACACATTGACCATGAAATCCTATTTGCATTTGGATATAGGGTTCTTGGACCATGTACAATGGGCATATCACTACAGAAGAAGCAATAATTTCATTCAATTGATCACTATATTGTTTTATATCTGTGTGGGACACATTTCTTTTTGGCCTATTATTTTCCCAATTATATTTTAGTGTACAATACATTACTTTTTCACCATCTCGTGGTTCATACTTGTGTGGCTTACTTATTAGCATTGTTTCATATTTTATTTTTCCCTCTCCTATAATTCATTTATTTTGTAGTGTGGGTGTGTACTTGATTTTAATAAAATTACTCACTAATTTTTTTCCCTGATTTCTTGTCTCTAAACTCTATCTTATGGAGGCAGTCATAGTGTAGTTTAGGGTCAAACCCTAGATTTGGTTGGGTCTTGAAATATTTGAATTAGAAAAATAAAATTCTATGGGAAGAATTTATGAGATATCCCCAATAGATGATTTGTAAGGTTTTGTGATGTTGTGTCAATGTGACTCTTGTGAGGCTCTCTTGCCAGGGATAATTGTGATGGTACATTCATAAAAAATATCCATTCACCATTTTGCTGATTACCTATATCTGGATTTGTTATGCTGTGGCATTTTTTCCAGGATCATTGGTACAAACATCATATAGGATTTTTACATTGAATTTTTTTCTTGAGATATAACAAAATTATATATATATATATATATATATATTCTCATTTGACTGCGGTAATCCTTGATAACATTCATAAATCCACCCCGATGATATCAAGAAAGGATAGAAGATATTGTTTTTTATGATGAACCTATGAGTGATGAGACTAAATTTCATGGTCTATATTTTAACCTCATTCCTTTAGTTAGGAAGTAAGTAGTTCCACACCCTGTTGAGTAGCATATCAACATATTTGAGCTGGATATGAATGTGCATAGGCTTAGTATGCTATTTTAGTTCTGGTATTAGAGACTGTTAAAGTTCTATGGTGAGAAGGATCCTCAGGTTGAAGTGGATTTAGTAGAGTTAGTGCTCTATGTATTTCGGATTATCTGGACACTGATAGATCAACTGGTTACCCTAGAAGCAAGGATATTCAACATAGTAGTTTAGTGTTGGTAGAACCTTGTTATATTGATGCATGATGAGTCTAAAATATCATCGATTGACTTCTAGAAGCTATTTGTTGAGGAGTTCTACATATCATTCATTCACTTGGTCTAGATCTAGGAGCTTCTGGTGATATATAATGGAGGGGTGTCAATGGATTATTATGCAGAAAATTTCACATGCGTTGCACACTAATCTCTTGACATGATCTTGGATGGATACTTTGGATACAGAAATATTTAATATGTACATCATAGAAAGATTCATTCCAACATGATTCCCTTGTGCATCCCCACATTTGATATGGTGATGGAGCAGGTGTTGATGTTTTATTAGATTTATATCAAAGGGAGTCGATAGAGTAATATCTAGTAGTAGCCATCATAGAAATGAGTCCTTTGCAGTAAGTATCAGATGTTATGTGCCAAGCCCTCGGCATAGGAGATCCTTCCACGATCAGACTCAATCTCATGGTCAGAGTAATAATAGAGGGAAAACGACATCCCAAATAGGTTATTGGAATTAATTGTGACCAGAGGGGTAATAGGGAACGTGACTAGAAGACCGGACATGATGAGAAGCTCCAGTAGATTGATAAAAGACTACCACCGATGATGGAGCACCATGATCGTGGATCTCCCATGCATAGAGAGGGTAGACCCTAGAGATGAAAAACATGTAGAGGATTCAGAGGAGATACTAGATGAGAATGAAACTATGAATCCCTTCCACCACCACCATCAAGAATCCCACATCATGCATAGGGAGCTAGTAGCTGGGGCCACAAACATCTACAAGCTTTGTAGGCTTCTGTCCCCATAGAGCATGAGGTGGTTATAGGCATGATTTTTGTTTATTAAACAGTTGATTCAGTATTATTAGTCACATTTTATAGTCATTAATTCAAATGTATACTAATATTATTATATCTAGATCTCATTGGTTGGGTGATAGTACAATAAAATTTTCTAAACGTTACAACATGGAATGCGTCATCAACATATTTTTGTTTCAGGCTGTGAGAGCTATCACTCGGTGGGGAGAGGTTCACATGGGACCTATTTTCATCGCTATGGATACCTTTAAAATCACATTTGTTATGTATTATCTATACATAGTCTAGGTCTATATCCACTATCACCATAAATTAGTCATATGTCTACACACTGATGGGACAATTTTCTCCTTCACTTTTGAGCGATATCTCATGGTAGGTCACATGGATTCCATGATGAGGAGGTTGAAACCAATTACACAATAGCTAGAGAATATAGACCAAGGTGAATTTGGATCTCTAGGCATATGGATTCCTTTATTTATGGATAATTATATGAATGTCATCCATATGGATGTCCGGGGATAACCAACAAGATTTTAGAAGTACTTTTACATCGACCTACATAATGGTAATGCTATGATATATTGGTCATCATTTCATATAGATCCAACCAAGCATTAATAGAAAAAATTGTTGTGGGGGGAACATTGTGGGAAAATAATCATCATACCTAGTGTGTACCAATGGGCATCTCCAATACAATATGTTAAAAATATGAATGTGAGTTTACATATTTGTGTGGACTATCATCACCTAAACAAAGAAATGATAATGAATTAGTTCCCTATGCTATGGAATGGTGACTTATTTAACCATTTGTTTGATGTGATATGGTTCATGAAGATCGATCTAAAGTATAGGTACTAATAGTTGTTGGTTGATGATGATATTATTCCAAAGATGGAATTTTGATGAAATTAAATCAATATGTGTTCCTAGTGATTCCCTGTAGTGTGGTGAATTCAGTTGTTGTATTTTTGGATTTGATAAACTGGGTTTTCCATCCATACATAGGAAAGTTTTTCCCCCTTAATGAAAAACACTTCTACCATATATCATAAGAGGATCACGCAGATCACTTGATTATGGTTAAAGATTTACATTGATAGCCCAAGTTTCATTGAATACTTTTGAGGTGATAGTTCTGGATACATGTTATTGAATTTCTATGGAATTCCATTTAAGATCATGGTTTAGTAACTGATCCAGTAAATATCGATGAAGTTATTTCATGGGATCTACTCAATAAAATGCCAGAGGTGTGGTGATATATTTATTTGGTAGTGTACTACAGTAAATTGGTTCCATGATTTTCGAGATTAACAAACCCATTGTCCATGCTTATGTAGAATTGGAATCCATTTACCTAGTTGGGGTTGATCTAGAATGACATTGAGGGGTTATGTTAGAGGCTAACGAGTGATACAGTATTGAGACTATTAGAGAATGATTTTGAGTTCAATGTGTATGGAATAGCCTATGTAGCTAGGCTTTGTGGTATATGGATTATTGTTTTCGCAGTTATTGTATAATGGTTGAGGAAATTGAGACCCCATGAGAAAAACAACATTAATGATGACCATGAAAAAGAATAAGGTAACTCCAACATGGAAATTTGGAGACACAATCTTCAATAAGAGTGAATTATGGTTCTATCAAACCACTAGAGTCTCTGGTACCACTTCACACAAAGAGACCTGAACCACAGACATCGATGTTGGTTGGAGTATTTATAGGACTATGTTTTTCAGATATTGTAGACTAAAATGAAGGTATTCATTTTAAATATTACTTTATAAGGAATAAAGAGTATAACATAGTGCACGAGGCTTTGGAGTAGTTATTTTCCCTACAAATGACCTTGTTAGATTATTAGGGTACTTCATCCCTTCAATTAATGGTGTTGACTCTTTCTCTTTTGGAGAATGTGTGAAATTCCTATAGGAAGACATAAAATTTGAGATCATATGTGATAATATATCCATAAGTGAATCACTAAATGGATATTATGATGTAAGTAATTGTGTTATATTTTTTGGGGGATGAAAAATGATTCTGGTAACATTGAGGGAGGAGGTGATGCGAGCTTTCCACAATTCTACCCTTTCTATACATCCTAGTGTGGGTATGAAATACATGGACCCTTAGTGGATGTTTTGGTTGATTGGAAAGATATGATGCGTAGATGATTTCATCTCGTGGTGCCTCAACTATTTGCTGGAGATGGTTGAGAATAGATTTCTAATACGCATATTTCAGCTCCTTGAGAACCTGGAGTTGAAATGGGATAACATATCAAAGGTCATCATCATAGGGATTCCATTTAAATGAAGTGACACAAAGAAATCTATGTGATATTTTATTGACTCAAAAATTCATTACACGTCGTTTCTATAAAGGATAAGTTTTTAGTGGAATGTTTGGGATATTTGAATGTATGGGATATTGTTTTCATTATTGGGGTATGCATGAAGATTGTCTCTGGTCATAATGGTCTATTTACATCATGATTATGGGGATGATTAAAAGAGGAATTCACAAACATGATGAGGCTGAATTAAAACATTAAACCCTAGACTATTAAGATGACCAAGAGAACTATCCAATTGATAGAGGATATTATGAGGTGTTGTGTGTTGGACTTCAACTAGAGAAGGGATGATAAACTACTCTTGGTGAAGATTGTGTACATGAATATATAGAAATGTACCTTAGACATGTCTCATATTGGGGAAATGTATGGTATAAACTATATGTCTCTCTTTTGTAGTATATATATCAATATGAAAAATCTTTTGGTCCTAGTGTTGGTGAAGGTGATGAAAGAGAATGCAAAGGTCATCCATAAGAGGATGAAGAAAACCCATTGCAGATGGAAATATTATGCAGATCATCAAAGTTGGCCCTTGGAGAATGAGAAGGGAGACCATGTTTATTGGAAATCATCCCAATTAATAATATTCTAGAGGTTCCTCTTGGTCTCTAACCTATCCCTGAGGATCATTTGGATGTTCATGATCGTGCATTGGGTTGGCGAGTTTTCAAACCACCTCACCCTACCCCAATAGATGGAGCGATTGAATGATGTATTCAATGTGTAACATCATAGAAGAATCATGCATTAACCTAAGCACATTATTGAATGGGAGAGATGGAAATTGAGGTTGTATTCTCCTTTTTGGATCACCAATTGGAGATCGAGGACCTGAAAGAGAAGACATTGAGTGAACAAACCTTTCCCTTTGTTTATCATGATGAGGAACCATGGAAATGGTTAGGAGATATCATTGGAGTGGGAGAGAAAAGTGTGGACATCGTATATCGACTTTTTTTCCTAGTTTTACTTTTTAGGGATGAAAATATTGAAGGTGGGAATAATTTTGAGACCCAGTTATTTCTTTATAATACATTGATATATTTGTATATAAATTTATATAAAAAGGTGCTGAGATTGTGTGCAATTTTGTGGCCCAATGTGCCCGTCAATAATTTTGTAAAAATATTAAATATATTTTATATTTTTAGATTAACTTCTTAATGATAAATGGAAACACATAAAAGGTATATTAGATTATAAATCTTAGCCCACAGTGGAGTTTGGACGACAGTGTTTACCCTAGGAGCTTTATAAAACATGTTTGGATGGGTCATTCAGACCACTAACTCATTATAGTACATTAAGTGAACTTATTTATTTAATAGATCAATTAAATAAATTTTTAATCCAATATAAAATTTGTATAAATATATCATTATAGAATTTCATTATGGTTGGTCTCAAAACCACTGAATCATATGTGATATCTCTCCTCCCTCCTCCATTGGAAAATCATTCTAGATGATAATGAATACTGGTATCAAGATGAATCAATGTGTGGATAATGAAATACATCTTTTTTCTCCATTAATTTTTTTATCCATCATAAATAGAACCAATCAAGAGGATGGACTTGTCAATTTTGGTTTTAAACCCTTTTTATTAAATGATTGAGTATAACCATCAGTTTTATTAGATCAACTCCAACTAAATAATATGAATTCTCATGGGAATTGGAACCAAAATTTATTTTAATAGTTTATCTATCCTCAGATTACCATTCATGATCATTGAAAAATAAATCTTGTTCAATGATAATTAAAACATGGTTTATTGGAATTTCTCCCCCGTTTCATCATGATCTTCTCTGTTTGGATCCATATGGTCCCTGTTCAGTGTTTCTGGGATGTACAATTTCTGATTGGACAACTGGATTTATAGAGGATAAGTGAAAAAATAATTGAAACGTGAATAGATAAAATATATTGGATTATTGCTAGATGAGGAGGATCCATTTGAAGGTTTGAGTCCAGATATTTATGGGTTCAAACTATGGGAGATGCTGAATGAATGATGGATTGTACGAACTCTGTAGAATGTAGTTTTTTGCAATTGGTGGATAAGAATCAAAATTACATACTATATAAACATGTTTATGATGATATTAGTACTTGATTTTATGTGGTAAGTATTGAATCAAGAAGAGAATACAAGATCATGGAAGTGGGGATTTTTGTTAAAATCCTGTCTACACTCCATGTTCTAGGATAAACACATTAAATGTTGCTTCCCTTAGTTCTAATAATAGGGTTTTTAAAATGATAAGGATGACACGTCGTGTAGTCCTTCCCAACAAATCGTGTATAGATTCCCTAGTTTGACAACCTCTGTGAATGGTCACACATGTAGTGATTTCTTGTAAGAGCATACAAGCACAGTTTAACCACACATGTGGCATCCTGTGTGGTCTAATAATACATGTTCCATTGTACAAGGACACATTGTCTGAGTACATGGACAAAACGACATGAAATGGCCCATAACATAGTTTTTAGGAAACTACATGTAGTACAACTACACAACGTGTTCTATAAAATTGGATGGAGTTGTGTGCCTTCCAGGGACACATGAAGGTTATAAAGTGGGTCCAAATGGGGTGTGGGCCCCCTCACATGATGTGTACCACTTGATCTCCTGTTCGGGTAATTTATTATCCATATCAGATTCATTTGGACTCATATTTCATCTCCCTAGGTAGTGTATCATGAGTGTTTTTTTGTAGAACATGATGGTACCCTCAGTGGTGAATTTCAAGATCCAATGTGATTTTTTTTTGAGAAAAACACATTATCATACTACATATGACAATGGAAGAGTTCATGTAGGATCTCTTGTGGTTTAAACACAATTGGATGAAACCATCTGGGCTGGGAATGGTTCCTCGACGACTTCTAGAGTAGAACCATCCAACAAAGATGAGAATATATCCTATATAGACTCTCGAATGGAACCCTATAGCTAGGATGTGCATGAGACCTTGATGAAATTCATAGTGTAACCCTACATAAGGGATGGATATGGGTCCTCGAACTCTTAGAGAGGAACCGTACTATTGACATATGGCATGGTTTCCCAATAAATATCTAGAGAGGAACCCTCCATTCATGATGGGAATTTTTCCCCGACTTTTAGAGTGGAACCGTCCTTCTAGGTAGGGAATGAGTCCACCACCAACAATCAGAGTGGTACCCTCATATTGTACCAGTGCATGGGTCATCTTCCTACTGATTATGGCCCCTCGACTATGCTTCACAGCAATGATTTTTTGTTTGACATAACATTGTACATATTAGAAAAAACAATTATTTCCCCCCTGAGGCATAAATTTTATCTGTGATGAAAACCATAAGGGTGAGTTAGTGCAATCCATAGAGGATAATATAATGGTGTGGATAACGAATCCCTATTATTGTTCGTTTAGGGAAGACACGTGATATTTTGAACATCATTGTTGTAATTTTGGAACTATTTGATACAATTTTTCCTAGGCCATGATATGAGATGTATGTCCCCTTGTTGTATAATTTGTGCCTCAATTGACTCATCACACATTCATATATATATATATATATTATTACTTTTGATATCACACAGTGTGTTTGGGTACTCTCCTTCCAAGATATTCGAAGATGTGTATGGTATTCCACAATCATTGTGTGTTTAGATTCACATGGATGGAAGAGTCTACACTCTTTCTTTTAGTGGAGAAGACTTGATGGGTAGTTAATCTAGCCAGTGTGTTCATCCCCTTATTCATGGATGGGCATACATTCACCCTAGGTTTTGGGGGATCTATTTTCATTCAATGCAACTTGTTCTATATATTAATTTCCATTTATTTTATGTCTACTACTTCCCCCTTCATATTTCAGTGTTCCATACTATTTATTTTTATAATACCCATTACGTGGGCTTTACCTACACATGTTGTGTCACATGAAGACAATAGACAAGTCGATTTTGTATTTACTAGAGCTTAGTTATACGTGGTTCTTTGACCACATATGGTGGTCATAAATGTCATGTAGGAGATGTGATATCTCTTAGCTATTTGCATTATGATTTTCATTCATGTTGGGACACATTTCTTTTAGGACACATATTTTTTCCCATTACTTTTTAGTGTACAATACCATTAATTTTAGCGTCTAGAGGTTTATATATGGTGTATTTACTTTTCATAAGTGTATCATACTTTATTCTTTCCCTTTTCCCTTTTTCATTTAGTTTGTTGTTTGTGTTTGTACTAGTTTATCGGGAAATGCCTCCCCGAGTTTGTTGTTCCTTTGGAACTTGTCTGCACCCCTAGCCTATAAGGGAAGGCATGATTTAGTTGTTTATTGAGCCCTTATATGTGTCATGTCATGAAAATATCATTGCATATATATAATAAATCAATGATATTCAGGTCGATGATTGTTCTTTAGCATATGCGAATCCTTCAAATTCTTAGCTTCATCTACCTCCAAATCATCAAGTGAGATTCTTGGTGGATCATACGTCACATGACCAATACCTTGTCATATCATGAAAGAATGAGGAAATTGGCTAGAACTCTCTCCCACATGGGAAGAATATTTCCTAAAATATAGTGGGTATCTTTTAAATGAGGAAAATTTAGAGTTTAATAGACTTCAGTTAATACTAAAATCTTCTACTAAATCTGAATATATATGTGATTGAGATATAAAATAGCTATAAGAATTTATGAGGATCTATGAATGAATAAAACGTTGTCATGTATTGTTCGGTATAAGATCTAGTGGGGATTGTCTTTATGATCTTGATGTGAATTCTCTTCTTGTGTAAGTCCATCATGTGAAACAACCATAAAAGTGTTTTCACCCTGTAGAACATCCATATGTAATTTTTCAACATATAACAAAAAAACATGGGTCTCAGAATTATATGACACACATATAAAATCCATGAATAAATCTATTCCATGAGAAGAATCATATTTGACACTAATATATGAATATTGTCCTAGAAAAAGGTTCATCCCTCTATAAAATTAGAGATCTGAATCGGGTGTGTGATAAGATGTTCCCAAAACATTTAAGAAATTACCTAATGTACATTAATATGCCATTTAAATGGAGGAGTATTAATTATTACCATCTCTTGCTAGACTCACCTGCACCTCATAAGATTTAACGCTGTGGTCATGTGGTAATATGGTGCACATTCAAACTATTCTTATAAATGCATGCATAACAAGACTTCTACTCATGACTCATAACACACATGTGAATATGATGTTCATTATATATCCTCTGTATGTATATCATTGGGCGTAAATTTTTTTTTGGAATTATGTGAATGAAAATATCTGTTCAGTGAAAGAATGTGATGATCAGAACTTAACTGCCTCAGAGCACAATCATCATGGTGCCACTCATCCAAGTGAAAAAGATTATGTGTTATAGTAAATGTGATTTATGAAATAATGACCATACAGTAATATGAGACACACTAGAGATCAATAAAGATATATGAAATCCATGAAAAGAAATAAAAAATTACTATATAGTTATTAAATAAAACTATTTACATTACAACATAATAATTTTACTCTATAATTAATAATTAATTACATCATTTAGAAAGAGAAAATTCAAAATAAGGTAATAAGAGTTTATATAATGTCTATCATTATCTAAATGTATATGGTCCATGACTTACCCATAGGTAAAAAGTTCATTATTATATTTATAGAATATAAAGTTATATATTTTTTCACTAATCCTAGTAAGAAAAACGTTACATAAACCATCTTACAATTCATGTAAACTATTTTAAATAAATATTACTTACACAAAGAGATTTTTGGGATTATTTCTCATTCCCTCAAATTAATAATAATAACAGAACCGATAATATTCATCTTATCAAAGAGGTATTCATTTTTTGGAACTCTGTAACAATGAAAAATACATGATGACCCCCTAGTTGTACCTCAATGTCTACTATCAGTTCTCAAGTAATAGTGAATAGATTAGATCAAAAAATATATTTAAATTATAAATAAATATATTTACACTAATAAATTTTATATTGTTCTTTTTGGAATATATCGATACAGTTATATCACTACTGATATTGGGTAAACTGATTAATTGTTCATCTATCCAAGGCATGTATAGCTTACTACTGATGAATAAAATGACATTCATTTAGAACTAAATTCCTATTAGACTCTAAAATAAATCAGTCCAATCATTTCTAAAATGACATATAATAGTAACAACCTCACTGTGGATGCCTAACAAAAGAGACACATCTAAAAGAGTAATTATAAATTAACACTAAAATAGATAAAACATACTTATCATTGTCCTCCACTTTTCTACAAGGGATATTATGAGTAGAAAATTTATGAAGGTGAAATCCAACATAATTTGTTGGATATGTGTACTAAAACAATATTATTAAGGTTCATATATCTTCCCACACCATTTTAAAATTTTTTATTGGTTCAAATATCATACACTTTTAATTTAATACGATTATGTAAATAAAATTAAATGTGAATGAAAATATCTAGAGACATTGATTATTGTCAATGTGTGTCAGATCCCGATCTACTAGGGACTTAGTAGATAATAGTTAGCTGAGTGTGATACCCATATTCACCTCTTGTTGGATAGGGGATACATAATATCACAAACTAGGAATATCAGAAACATGGGAGGCCTAATTAAAATTGTAATATTACAGACATTCACATAGACAAAAAAATAGTAAAATAATATAATATTGAACAAATACACAACTGGAAATATATATTCATGAATAATTAATAATACAAACGTCAAATTAATATTTGAGTAAAAAAAATTATATTTACAAAAACATGTCCAACATAACTATAATAAGAGTCCAAACATATATCAATAAGGGGACTGCTATGGATACACAATTCCCAGAACCATATTTCATCCATCTTCTACAAAAAAGGTTAACCAACCAATGGTCCTCCTAAAATATGTCAAAAATAAGTTATTTTATATAAGATATTACTAATGTGTGAATATCCCATATAAGGGTTGTGATAAATAAACCTATAAGGACACCCATAAATCAGAAAACAAATAATACAATATAGTATAATATCAATTTCCTAATATGTTATCTCAACAAATATTAATGATAAATAAATATCAAATATTCTTCCATATTGAAAATACATTTCAATATATGGATCCATCCTTACTATCATTTATGTATTCTGATCAAGGCATAATGGGAACACTTCTCCAAGAGAACTCACTCCCCATCTATATCAATCCTTGATAGAATGCATATATCAATGCATTAAAATTGATAATATTTAATATAAATTATGAAATAGAAATTCTAATATTTAACTACAAAGGTAGTGTATCCCACCCATGGCCTATGTTGGATTACTAGCCTTATTCGGAATAACCTACTTTGAAGGGGATCACACACCCTAGATTCCTAAAATGAGATACATGAAAAAAATAAAAAAAAAGATTATTTTTTACACCGAATGACCCATGGGTAGATTCCATACTCAATACAGAACTCACATATAGAGTGGATCACTAATCCTATTCTCAATATAGAAGGCAAAAATTTACCTTATTAAGGTTCATCCAATAGAATGAAACCATATTGATAATGAATGTATATTGAGGGTGTTTAAGGATATTACCTATCAATAAATGGGTACATGTAATGTAAATGGGATACAAGATGCGTAGTACTATGATTGTTACTTCACATTCAAATTCCAATGTCTATTTCCTCTGGACCATGCTTCTGTACAATGGATGTGGATTTGTAAACTGGTTGTGTCCTTATCCATGTTCCATAGGGTATTCAATGGGTTATCCCTTCAACGACCACATGATATGTGAAAAAATCACTTATATTTTTTACATTTATGTTTATGATGAAATTGTACTCTCTATGGATGTTCATGTTCACATGTAATGTGTTCATATAAAAAACATGTTCTATATATCAGGATTTCCTATAAAAAGATTATATTAAATGATAATAATCCATGTTTCTAACTAATCTAATATAGGTGTTAATCACATTTTCATATCTTGTATAAGTGGATTATTGATCCTATGTTGTTGCTGGTGCTTGGATTCTGGACATGCATCATTATTAAAATCACCTCTTGTCACACATCATCACTGAAATTCCAAGCCCACAGATTGAACTCCTTCAATTCAACACCAATATCGATTCATTTTCAGCCGGACTATTTCAACAATTCAATAAATAATTTGAAATATTAGTGATAATAAGTTTCCACATTGATCAATTTTATAAGGAAGAGTTTCCTTGTTTAGTAAAACAATTTGTCAAAAAAATTATAATTATGAACATTTGAAGAATAAGGCATTAAAAATCAAAATCATAATGATGAGAAATCAATGTGGTCAATTTTTTACGACGTTCATAGTCTATGAGAGAGAAATAATTGAATAAGGATCATAATAAAAGATCAATCAATTCCTAATTCTCTGAATTTATAATTAAAAAATATAAACATACAAAAATAATCTATAAATTATTTTTTAAAAAAGATTCATTAATATTCATTATAGGGAAATCAAGAATGGGAAATATTCCAAAAAATAAAAAAACATTCCTACCTTGATATCAGGTCAATTACTAAGAATGAATTATTATATATCATTACCATTAGAGAGACCCAATAGCCCATTGTTCAGAAAATTACCACACAATAGACCATAGGTGAATTCATTGTATTAGTCTTCAACTCCACCAATCTCCATGACCATACATGAAGATACACCAAGTAGTAACCCTCCTAGAATATAAATGGATTATAAGGATACAACTATTTATTTTCACAATAGTATTATTAATAAATTTCCTTCTATGTTTAGCAATTAATTATATCATAAATATATTGATTAACGAGAACATTTTTTTCTAACATCTCATATCAACTAATCTTTCTTGAAATCCAAAATGTAAAGAAAAATTATGTCATGCCTACTTTGAATTATAAATTATTGAAGTAATGGAGGACTCGATTATTTAATATGATCATTAATTCATAAAATTTTACATTAAATTATAAAAAATATTCACACATGATATATTATAAATAATATTTTTAATATATTCTTTACCAAGCTCTATGGGGCTCAAAATTCCACCCAGACTTCGTGCCAAGCTTTGAAAATATTCATTAACATAATAAAATGATTTAAAATAAAAAAATATTTGATACATTCTCCTTTCCTTAATGGATTTTCATCCTAAATATAAAAATCATATTCTAATAGATGGGGGTACTAAACTTATATTTTGTTCTCCCAATCCAATGTTATCCTATTGAAATTATTTTTCCACCAATGAACACACACCAAAGGAATCACTTATCCATCAAGAAACATATGGTACCAATTCTCATGAAATAAAGAATAGATTTAAAGTTTATATGTTTCATCAGTGTCCAACTCACCACTTTCAATGACATGTTATGGGTTAGGAACATATCTCATAAATTATGAGACAAGTAATACATCTTTCATCTTGTTTAACAATGAGGGACAAGCAAAGAATTATTCAACCACACCAACCATGAATAATATATCTAATGGGATAATGTATCTCAAATATTTCATTCTACAATAGAAAAACCTCTATATTCCTCATCATGGTGGTACATTCATCATGATATTTTCACCCTTGTTGAACCCCAAAGGCCCCCTTTAACATTCCACATAGTACATTTGATTGATCATTGTAGTCATCTTCAACTATTATATCATCATAACATATTCTATCATAAACATAAAAAACTAATGTCCCATAAGTGTTATCTCACCTTTCTCATTCTAGCATAGTAGTGACCTACATATCAAATCACAAATGACCTAAAATAGTGTCGTACCATGGAAGAGTAGTAGTTGTTTTTAAACTCAAAGTATACCGAATATAGATGATAATAACAACTCTCACAAAATTAAAATGTGCATGTATAAAGAGGGTCCTTAATAAACTGAATATTAATATATATATATATATATAGATGCCTATCTCTTGGAGGAATGTCATGATCCACCACAACTGATTCCTAAAAGACTTTGTTAATCCTCTCAACAATGAAGACATAAATTGAGATTCAAAAAATAAAATCATCATCATATTAGATCCTTGAATCTAAACTATCACTTTCAATTATAGGAATTCTATGAATTTCACTAAACCCTTCTCTCAAACAGAATTGATGTGGGATGAAATGGTGAGTTGGTCTATAATCAACCATATATCATTGTGATATCATCATGATCATGAATGAACTATCTAAAAATCCTTTGAGATTATATTCCACGTCTAATCTTAAACATCAATGGTTCAGGATAAACCTGATTGTACATAATTCATTACCTTCACATGCTGACTTTTAAGAAATCAGTAGACAAACATGCCAATAGACATCAACATACCTGGCCACGAAAACAGATGTTGATGGATAGGTTATATATTTCCCACTCATGAATGTCCCCCAATGTTCATTTTATAGACCTCTCTTAGAATGTGCTATCATGATATGGTTGTAACCTTCAACCAACCTTCGAAATGGAAGACATTCTATACATATTTAGGGACTCCATCAAAACCATGTAAAGTGTATATATAGTCGCGAAAAAGATTCTAATTGACATTCCCATGGTTTGCCTCCATGTCAGTCTAAAGTAAAATATGTGTAAGAAATATAAAATAGTGGTATATTAAACAATCATTGTCCATAAAAGTCAACCAAATCATTTTATGATACTCTGATTCCTCTATCATAAATTGTGATCGAGGTATTCTAGTAAGATAATATTCCACCATGATTCCATCACTAGGATTATATATATTCTAAAATTCATAATTCCCATGGAACACCTACAATTAACTCAACATAAATTTATGATCTCACTATTTATATTTATACATGAGACTTTTATGGTAGTAATTGAGGATGAATCAATCAACCACAAAATAGTTCCTCTCATACATAGTGGTAAACAACAATGTTGTTACGTCCAGATCACAATTTACATAGTTATTCTCATAAAATATCTTTTTCAATTCCCATAATTAATCACCACCCACCTTGGCATCAAAAAACATCCAATCCCAGTATCAGTAAAATTGAATAACAACACATTCTCAACAGCATAGTCTAGTATTCTAATAATGGGGTCACTCTTTGAACTATTTCAAAATTCCTAAAATTACTTATATAATTTCTATGTCCACAGGAAACAAACTAATTTCTGGTTGATGTAGTCTAGGGTGTCTCAATTTTAGAAAAAACAATAATTAATATATATGAATTTAGTTATAACACAAGGATGATCCATACCATTTTTAGTCTCTTGGGAAGACCCAATGATAAAAATACCTCAATTTCCATTGGAAAAAATACTACTCCCACTTTTTTTATGACATACTATGTTAATTGGAAATCATAAATTCTTAACCATTGATTTTAAATCATCCTATTATCCATGTACTCCCAAAGTATATCCAAAACCATTCTCATCTACCTCATATTATCATGTGATTATGTGTAAAAAATAGATTTCATCTGTTAAAACTACCATAAGTAAATCGATGAAGGGTAGAATGATATAGTTAATGATTCAGTTTAACTTTTTGGAGGGGGTTGGTTATGCTAATGGGTATCACCAAATACAAATAGTGACCAAATTAGAATAGAATCCCAATTTTCTCTATATCCTCCAGTCAGTCATGGGGATGTTGACTACACAACATGGGGGAATCATTAAATAAATACATCACTAAATTCAATAGATTGATGATGGAATATATTATCAAAACTAGATATTGATTCTTGATAGTATCCTGCTTCAGACAATATTAATCCAAACATATCCTCATGATTTCTTTACCCTTATTGGTGAACAACACTGGGAATTCTCTTAGAGACACATTAGTTCAAACGGAGTTGTTCCATTATAAATATTATAGCATGAAATATAGCTTAAAAAACCCCATTAGGGGTAATTTAATATGCTATAATAGATCGAATAGTACTCTATGGGTGTAGATCAATGTTGAAGTCTATCTCTTGGGTGTTAGGTAATCCCAACATGTCATCAGGAGTGAAATCCCCATACTCCTCCACTAAATGAAACTAGATTCTCAAAGTGTATAATTCAACATATGAAATATAATATAAATGATGATTAATTAGTTGTATCAACCTTCATATAAATCCATTCTTGTATTCGATCTTGAAAATGATAAAAAATATATTCCCATAAAATCGAACACTACACATTCTTTTCTTGAAATATACAATGATTAGATTTTCTATATATATCCAGTCAATACATGGAATGACAATTTAAGACCTAATCATAGTTATGAAGACATTTCATTAGAATTACTATCCTCCATGAATAATGTCTCATTTATGGAAGATTTATATGATCATTGAATCTCACCAAATGGAGTATCTAAAATAAAATGTGAGGATATACTCTCAGTAAATATCTCTAGACCATTAATATGGTTTTACAAATAGAATGAGTAGATCACTGCTATGTATTTTAAAATGAATATAAATTATACAATACAAAATTTATAACACAGATCATACAAATATAAGTTTTTCCAAATGCATCCACATCATACAACTATCTGTGATCATGTATACAAGTAGAATGATCATAGCATGGGCCAGCTAGAGGAGGTACTGGTGGTAATGGATCATAACATCAAACCCCACCCACTGCACACCCAAAATTTTCACCACATCTGACATCTAGAGGACATTACTACTCAAGAGTCAAACATATCCTTTCTAATCTATATAAAATCTATCTAATTTGTCCTTAGAGGGACTAGAAATCACACATGATTTGACTGATCCCATAATAATAAATGAAAAACCTCTCCCTCAGATAAATGGAATCATATGTAAATATCTAATAGAATTACCCTCAATCCTGATATAATCTATGGAAATATCTCACACCCTCGGATCCCAATGCCAATCAACAACCTCAATCATATAATTTCACAACTTATAGATATCTTAATCCATTACTTATGATCGGTAAATATTATTGAAAAAAACTACCTTAAAAAAGGGACAATCTAATGCCCCAATGTAGTAATGGATTCCATTTGGAATAAATTCCTCTCATATTATCGAGTATGGAAAGGCATAATATGTCATGATCGAAATTATATGCCATGAACCATGTATATTAAATTTCATAAGAGGTTAATAAATTTTGAGGCATACTATATGACTGAAAAGCTTCTGTGTTCGTTCTCTATAAGCTCCTAGATATGTAATCCCTACCAAAACAGTAGATAATACTCATTGGTTAAAAGGTTCATGAACTTTGTTCAATTGAGAGTCTCCTTTCATGAATATATATCATCATACTCCACCATTATACTATTTATGCCTGATGTAGGATCCCCACATTGAACACCATTGGATCATGAGGGGTCTTAACAGGGATAAATACTCTCCCTAATTCCACAACAATTTTTTCTATTTTATGGTGTTATGGATCACCATACACCCCAAGTGGTTTCCACCTCATGTCCTCAAGATGTGCAATCAGCCAACACATATCATTTTTTGTTGTTTTGAATAATAATATACTCAATGGAATTTGGTTAGATCAGATAACCTCTTAGAGGATCCAACTCTTACATAAGCATAGTGTCTGAAGACATATTATTAAGAAATGAAGCTTCCTAACATTTCAAAGAAATAAAGGACACCTGATTTTGTGGAAGAAACATTAAAAAATAAATATATTAAATAATAAAATACCATAACTGGGGAGATAAATCATGAATAGAATGTATACCACAACTCATTCTTATATAATTAATTCCATGTTATTTTCCATAAAACCAGTTAAAAATGTATCAATTCAGAAAAAATTAATTTTAGTCATCGTGAGGGGGTACATCATATGTCAAAGCATCACTAGGTTACGAATCATGATGGTCAATATTGAGACATGTACACATTATATTTCTAGTTCCCAAACTAATCCTCGTAGCTAGACTATATCCAAACTCTGCAACATAGATATACTTTTCTATAGTATTACTATTCCATTAACAGACCTATCAGCATCCACATGGTATGTAATATGTTGAGCATAACACTCCAAGCCCTCCTTCAATACATGATGGGATGATGACTAGTTCGTAGTATGAATATAATACAATTTTAATGAATTATCATAAATAACCTGCACATACACATCTCTATAAAAAAGTATAATGTGGAAAGAATAAATTAATGATACATCAAATGAATTAATAAAAAAACTCCCCTAATATGAAAGGGGAATGAAATCGAGAAAGAACTCTTGATAATGTATATGGTCTGTCTTGTACAATTTTTGGTATACATGTTCACATATATACTTTTATATGATCAATGCAGATCACATGAAACCTAATTCTATATTGAGTAGCAATGATGCTTTTCTTGAATTGTAACTTTTCATAGGTAATTGAAATAGCGATTTACCCTTTTTTTCAAATTTAAATATGCCTATAGATTCACATTGTAATTCCACATGATATGTACCACATTTTGTAAAAAATATTTTTTCCAAAATAAAGATTGTTTCATGAATCTATATCCAAAAGTGTTAGGAATGATTATCAATAAACTGCAAAACTTAAAATTACGACATTATGAATTTATGTGAATGCTTTAGATTGTTGGATATTCACATAAATTATTTGAGTGAATAAGATCAATGTTCATGTAGCTTACCATGATGTTTCCTAAATTATAATCCATTATTAATGAGTTAAATGGAATACATTATTAATTGATTAATTGGATTTCATTAATTATGTTAATTCAATGAATTATTCCAACAGAATAAATGTATGATGATACATAGAATATGGTTGACATGTTTTCATTAAATTAACATAATTAATGATCACACAATTAATTGATGTATACCCTACAATAGAATATGTTAGTCTATATAAAATCTTTTATATAGATGTAATAATCTTAATATACCATTTTTTATCATAGTGAAGGTGCCTTGACCCCTTCGATGTATTGGTTTCTTCCCATTTTGATAGAGGATCCATAGGTTAGTGTACCACCATGAGAGGTGAGAAGGGTAAATGTGGTGCTGTAGTGATATTTTCCAAGAAATGATGATGCATATGAAGGTTAATACATTAACTAATAAAGATCTTACCATATTTATGTTCTTTAATTATATGGAGTGATTATATCAACATGAAAATTGTTGGCGTGGACAGATCCATAATATAGATAATGAATATATGTATATATATATGGGCGTACATATATTATTAGGTATCTTATGATGAAACTTAATAACAATCAAAAGGATTCACCAAATCATTATAAGAAATTTCCATATACAATTCCATTAAACTATTACTACATTGTTGAATGATCATATATGATCATTTAACCCAAAATTCATCATCGAGCGAGGGACTAATAATGTACCATTGGGAATCAGGGTATTTAAGGTATTGCTATATGATTTCCTTACAAAAATTATTATAACTCACTATAATGTTAATAAGAATATTTTTATGAGATTATTAAAATTTCATATCATATTGAATATTGAGAAATTTTTCAAGTGAAAAAATATTTCCATAACCCTGATCATTTTAAATTAAATCTCTAATACAGTACATAAAAATAATAGATATTAACCATGAATTGAAATGTATTAATACATTATATATATATATATATATATATATATATATTTCATTACAAAATTCATCACGTTTTCAGATTAGCTGCAATTAAATAAAAGTGACATGATCTGGTGACATTTTCTATGGATTGGATTATAATTATTTGAGAAAATCCAAAAATATTGTGGAAATTTTTTGATCCTATATTTTCTCATATTTTAGAAAATAACATAATCCATTCTTTCATGGTGTAAAAATCTAGCATAGAACATGAATACCTCATATGGAACCTCCTTTTATTCAATATTAATCACATGTAAGTGAAGGTTTCTAGGGGTTTAGAATACATAACAATTAAACAGTGAGAAATTGGTCCATAGATACATAGAGTGAGGTATAACAAATAAGTCATCATCAAATAAATTTAATGTATGTATTATAAATAATATAAACAAATACAATGTGATTACAACCCATAATTACATACAATCATTTGTAATAAATCTCAAAACTAGTCATTGGCCAGTTAACTTATCATGATTTTTAGATATTGTTTTTTTTGTTTTTACATAGTATAAATATATAATAATCATATTTTTATATATAATCATAAATATTTCTATATAGTTTTGAAATAATATAATTGATATTTAGTAAAATGATATATATGTTTATTCTAGATCCTAAAAACCTGAATAATAATAATTCTTTCTTTTTAGGTAAATTTTCCAAGATCATCATATATTTTTATTTTATTGGATTATTACTATTTGATAATAAAATAAAATCCAAGGGAGAAACTCCAAGAAGATCCATTTTCTTTTATTTTTGAATCAACCATTCTATTTTCTTTAATAGTTTAGAAACCTATCTTTGATCATCAATGCCACTTTATGAGCATCATTTTATTAAAATACTACTCACATATAAGTGAGGGGTTCTTTGGTATAGAATATGTAACAATTTACCATATAAATGCATTTATTGTCATCCTTAGAGATAGGGATGACATATTGGTAATTAATAAAATTAAATTACTTAAAATTAAAAAAAAAACATATAACCCAATACTAAACGAGTATAAAAAACAATTCTAGTCGTGCATTGGTTTTCAATCTCAGGATCAGTCACAAATGTGTTCACATTCCAAGTTATTAGGGATAGATTTTATTTTCATTTACAGTTTAGACTGGTGGAAAGAACATTGCAGTACTATGTGAATGCCTTTGGATCAAATCCATGGTATGAATTATGAGGATACTAAAAAAGATTTATTATTCACTATATACCATCTTTTGGACCAGGTACTTAGACGTTTTGGTAATTGACATTTTTGAAAACCAATGTTTGGAAGAATATAGATAAAATTGGACATGGTAGAAGGAATAACTTGAGTTGTTTGAAAAAAAAACTTGAAAATATATAGTTGTTTCAATGATGGAGGGTTGAATGTTCGATTAGAGTTTTAGCACTTTTCATAAGTCCCCCACCTACTCAGATATAAAATGATAGATGATGAGGTTCTCTTCCAAGGTGTGACGAGGGAAGAACAAAGCCTTAAACTATCATAAAATTTATATTTTCCAACATGACATTGGTGATAAAATAATATACAACAACAAATAGGTTTATAAAATACATTTTTTTGAGGAGACAATATTTCAGTTCAAACAATGTTTTTCTCCACAGTTTTTTAAGACTGAATTTTTTTTTCATTGAAGAATAATTTTTTTCTATTCAAAAAATAATGATTTGAGTTTTTTACATGAGACAGGAATAGTTTTCCATAGTGTATAGTTTTCATTGAATTTATATTGCAGATACGCATCTATATCATTCGTTGATGAGAGAAAATGAGAAAGTCTATGTCCAATAGAACTTTAATAAATATTTTTTCCATGACTAATACATCATAAAAAAGATTTTGGATAGGGAAATTTTTCCTAGAAAATTATGTCCCAAATTCTCATTAGATACGCATTGAACATAATTTTTTAATGAATTACCTAAAAATTATTGTGTTATTCAATACAATAAATTTATACAACAATATTTTACAAATATAGATCACAAATATATCTTCTAAACGTTGGAAATTACCACCAAAAATAGTATATCATAAAAAGAATTATTTTTAGATTCCCATTTCCTTATTCGTTCTAAAGAACTTCGGTTTCTCATGTATTTGTTTGTCAATTATATTTTTCCTCTTAGTATAATTTGGATTATATCTACAAAAAATTTACTAATTTAATAATATTGATGAGTTTTCTTTTTTTAATAACCATTTTTTATATTTTTTCATTGAATTATTTACAGTATATTTTTTAGTTAAATATATTAATGTTCCATTAAATTTAAAATATTTTGATTTAGTGTTTTATAAATTAATATTATATCAGTCATAATTAATAAATATAATAATAAATTTACATTAAAATAGAATATGTAAATAAATATTTCGTTATTTTATTACAAAAAACTAAATTTCAATTTATTTATTTTTAATTTTAAATAAATTTATATACATTATATAAAATACTTTTAATTTATCATAGATTAAAATGAATCAAAATAAAATAAATATTATTTATTATAGATTTATTTAAAATAATATAAATTGTTATATATTAGTACAACATATATGAAATACTTTTTTTACTAATGGATACTAACTAAATTTATATTTTAATATAAATTAAATAACATATTATAAATATATATAATTATTTTTAAAATGAAATTATTTTTTATAAATCAACAAAATCAGAAATAATTATTATAAATTATTATAAATTAAATTTCTCTGAAATTAAATTAAATTATTACGAATAACTATAAATTGATGAATAAATAAGATAAATTAATTACAAAATTATAATTTGTTATTAATTTTTATAATTGTAATAATTTCATTAAAATAATTAAAATTAATATAAATTAATAAAAATTATATATTTAATATATATTATTATATATTCATTAAAATAAATCGCCAATTACTATGAATCAGTATAACCTAGAAAAATATTATAATATTAAATAATATAAAGCTTCTTTGTATAAGATGTTATAAATTTATATAAATATGTATAACATAATAAAAATTAATTTAAAATTTTATTATTTACTTTTAAAAAAAATATAAATTAATGTAAGATAATGTTTGTTAGTAAACATATTCCAAATTTCTTTATGTAAAGACTCGGAAATTTCAATGATTTTTATTTAAATAGTTTGAAATTTTATGAGTCTGCGGCTTCTACCGGCACCTGATTCCGTGGCCCGGTGTGCCTGGATTCAATTGTTGAATTTTTGTTTGGGTACATTCAGTAAATGTGCGAGCGGGTTTTTCTATCTTTTGAACCAGTGTTCGGAATTGAAATTCAAGGACACTGATTAACTCAGCACTGACATTCGCTAAAGGGGACCCTTACTACAGTTGTGTTTTATGCGGGTTGAAAGATTATTTTTAGGGACATAGAATAAATTAAATAAAAATTGTTGTACACAATTTTATTTTATTTTATTTTATTTACAAGAGGAAGTTATGGGAGGGGCCCACACGAACCCAAACCCTTCACCACCACTCAAATCCCCATTAATACCCCTTATTTATTACTTTGACAACTCCACATATTTATTACGGTGGAACCTTCCCACCACCCCCTCCCATAAGTTGTGCTAATTCGTATAATTAATATCAGCGTTAATTTGATGGAACAACTTTTGAATTAATATGAATTTCATGGAAATTATATTAATTGGTGAGCCTCGTTATTTCTTTTGGGTTAGAAAAGCACTTTTGAAAAAATGCTTTGTAGAATTAAAAATGGAGGCGATATTTCTTCAACGAAGAACACCGTTCTTCAACAAACGTCGCCTACGAAAATGACTCTTCCACCATCGTTGACTCTCATCTTCCGCGGCTCGACGAAGAACGACGTCAACAACGTGGTAGGGGGATTTGTATATTTCATTTATGTGATTTATACCATCGAGCATGACGTTTAATTTTTGGGTGATTATTTGAACCACTAACACTGTGGGTACGGACTAAAGAACAAGTCCAGACCCATCACTGTATTATTCTTGATGCACAGGATGTTGGAGACGACAAAATGGGACCGTAACAGCAGTTTGGAGCCTTGGCAGTGGGGTTCGGATCCCGAGATGACCGCGGGCGCAGACGAAAACAAAAAAGGATAACCGGAACGACTCCGGTGGCCCGCAGAAGACCTCAGCGGTGCGGGTCACCGGCGTGGAAAAGTCGGCTACGAGAGGCGGCGGCCGGCACCGGCCGGCCGCCTGGATGCGGCGGCGCCCCAGCGCGCCGCTGGTATAAGCCCGCCGCGGTACTGGCCGCAACGGCGAGGAAGGGATCCTGCGGCCGCGTGGGATTGGGGAGACAAGCGGCGCCCGCATGGGGCCGCGTTCGCGGAACCGGGGGCCGCGCAACCTGTTCAGCCTGCTGGCTGAGCCAACACCCCCCCCGAACGGGCCGGGTCGGGTCACACGGACCGGGCCGTGCCGGCCGGGCCGGGCCGCACCCAGCTGGGCCGTGTCGGACCGGGCAAAGACCCCCCACTTCGGACCGTTTTCGGTCATCCGCCCATAACATGAGCAACGGATCTCCGATCGATGCAACATCAGTTGCGTAGGAATCCTTGTATCGATATGTTCGTTTCGGTATATTACACTCATGGTTTCAGTGATGTTTGGGTACAGCCGGGTTGGTTCGAACATGAAACCCACCGGGCCATTGGAGCATAAATGCTTATAACTTAAGGACCGAACATCTCATTGACGTACAATCAACTACATTGGATTCCTTTTGATGAGACAGTTATTTTTTAATAATCCAATTGAGTTTTTGATGGAGATGGAGTATGGTGGGGTTGGTTTTAGATTAAAAACCAACCCATCCCCTAGAATGGAAAAACCAATAACTCTCATACCGAGCGTCTGATTGACGCACTGTCTGTCAGGTTGGGTTTCCTTTGATGAACCAGAAATTTGAGATACATCAGATATGGAATTCATAATAGTTGATGTTACAACCCCATTTCTCAAGGAGCGGACCCTCCCAGAATCGAGCGTGCTGTGTGCACGAACCCGAGAGCTGGCTGCGACTGTATCCACTACTATACTGGAATCCTCCGTGGGTTCGATAGCGACAACTACCATACTGGGATCTTCTGTGGGTTCGACGGTGATGGCTACTGTTCTTGTATCCTATGTGGTTCCGGTAGTATTGACCTCGATACATGTATCCTGTGTGGGTCTGACAGAGTAGCTGGTCTTGTATCCTGTGTGGGTCCGACAACTTAGCTGGTCTTGTATCTTGTGTGGGTCTAAAAACTTAGATGAATTAGTGACTACATCTGATCATCTCTATCGCTATACGAAAGGTGTGTACCTGTGTGAGCAGAGTCTTGACTTTCAATCATTATAATTTATGTGATTGACTTCTTTTCTGTGTGGACTGGGTTGCTCCTGGGCTCAAGAGATGGATCCGATCTTGGATTTATAACTTAGGTATATGTATGTGCATATACCTAAGTAGAGTGGTTTGATGCTTCTTTGTTGTACCTTTCATTTGGTATATCCTTTGTAGATTCTGGGAGACCTTCGGGGGGCTCTGAGTCCCTAATAAGTATCATATACTCACCCTTGCACGGGTTATGCCCGCACTACATTGTGTTGGATGTAGACGACATACATTTCTAATCATGGTAGAGGGTTGTAGAGCTGGACAGTACCCAGAGGTGGTGCACTTGGTGTGACATACATGGAGTAGACGGAAGAACACGTGGTGCTGGGAGAGACTATCTGTACCCACCCTTCATGTGGGTTTCCCAGAGGATGACTCAGTGGTTTCTGCTTTACTTTACTGCTGTTGCACTAGATTTTCAGTTGTATTGTACTTTCAATTGGGTTTGAATACTGGCCCATTTACTTTTCTGCACTTACTTTTGTACTCATTTTACATAGTGCTTGCTTCAGTTGTGTACTCTGTTGTGTTCTTTACTTTTATAAAGGAAATTCCTTCCCTTTTTATCTTGATGTATGCCTTTAGTGCTAGTAACCAGCCCTTGGCCTATGGAAGGCGGGCTTTGGGTAGTCACGACACGGGCCCCAAGGACGGGTCCTGAAAAATTTGTATCAGAGGAGTCTGTTCTACCGCAGAACTCAGGACTCTAATCCTTCCATTCTCTGATGCAATAGTGTTAAGACTATTGATTGTGATTTTCAGTCTAGGGAGTCCAATGTTGGTGTGGTGGCTGACGTATCCATACACCAAGACCCTAACCTCTGACTTTAGACTAAGTGCACAAAAACATAGATTGCGTGTGTGTTTATTTTCAAAATTTTTCTTTGTGGCTACTTTGTGTCAGCTGACCAGGTATACTGTGTAACCGTGGTGCACATGTTTCTTTTCAGGATGTCCCCATGAAGGCAATCTGCTAGGGCTCTGAGTTATGTATGAGATGACAGCCCATCATGCGACGAGGCCTCGATGCAAGGCCCCATCACAGAGGAGGCACTAGTGGTACCACTACCCACAAAGCCACAAACGCTACCAGAACCAGTGACAGAGAGTGAACACCGCCTTTGTGCGTTGCATGGGTTTCAGTGACAGAGGAAGCCCATGTTCCTAGGATATACGGACCCTCAGGTAGTCAAGGATTAGCTGGAGGCTATAGTCATAGTTTTCAGATTGGTTGGGACACCGGTTGACATTATGGTGATCCTTCCCGCGAGTCTCTTGCACACAGCAGTAGGTAGATGGAGGAGCTTGATGCTATAAGTGCATGATGAGGTATCTCTACTTTGGGTAGACATTGAGAGTCTCTTCCGCACAGAGTTTGTTCCATCCACACCTCTTGTAGTGAAGATTAAAGAGTTACTACATCTTCAGCAGGGCAACATGATAGTAGCTCATTACTAAGAGAGGTTTACTGACCTCTCACGCTACTCCACGGATATGGTACATGAACCCTTATTTAGGGACCATACCTTCGAGCAGGGACTGAGGCACGAGATTAGGGCTTCGACGATTCCCCTCAGCATCCCGACGCAGGCAGGGGTGCTAGAGAGAGCCCTTCTAGTGGAGAGCGTTCTCGCTGAGCAGTCACCGTGGGTGAGACCCACCACAGGGCAACACAGAGCGGAGTCTTCTACAGTTGGAAGTAGAAAAATGCCACATGGGTCTAAGAAGACTATTAAATCATTTGGGATACCTCAAGATTCAGGTTCGGTTGTGCGGGGCACACGAAACAGAGCCATCCATACAAAGAGCAGGCAGTGCTATGCATGCGGCGGGCAGGGTCACATGGCTCAGGACTGCCCGACCCGCCATGCAGATGAGCAGAAAAATAGTGGTGGGACCTCCCAGACAGAGGTAGAGGTTCGACCATGGTGGTCCACATGGAGCAGGAAGATGAGCCAGAGGAGCTGGCCGAGCAGCGGGTGGTGGACGACGTTTCGAGGCTCTTCCACCACCACTAGAAGGTCCACCATGACCAGAGAGAGTTGGCAGACAGATGCAGGCTCAACTCTAGGCATTCGATGCTTACGACCATGACACACCTTAGATGATTTCAGGTACTATCTATGTCTACTCCACCCTTACTTCAGTTCTTATATACACAAGTGTGAGTCATTCTTTCATTTCCGATGCCCTTGTTCGGAGCTCGGAGATTCCGATGGAGCCGTTGGCTCGATCCTTACGGCTGGAGACTCCTACGAGAGCAGACTCGATGATTACGCACTGGTACCGGTGGTGTGAGATTACTCTAAGAGGCGAGAGGTTTGGCATGGATCTTCTTATTGCAGCGTTGATGCCTTATGATGACATCTTGGGTATGGACTGCTTATCTACAGTCCATGCTCAGATCAACTGTCTTAGGTGCATGATGCAATGTATCCGCATGGATGGGAGTAGGTTCACCTTCACCAGCAAGAAGGGAACCCTTTTAGCACAGGATGGACTTATGCAGATGAGAGGGCATCCAATCACACATCAGTTGGCTAGTCTCATCCTTGGAGCAGTCGACGTGCGGAGTCCGAGTTTTCCTTTAGTGGTGGATCAGTATGCATATGTTTTTCCTAACGACTTTCCAGGACTACCTCCTCATAGATAGGTAGGCTTCTACATAGATCTGTTCCCTAGGATAGCACCGATATCTACACCAGCATATCGGATGGCTCCCGCCAAGCTTCGTGAGCTGTGGGTACAGCTAGAAGACTTGCAGGGAAAGGGATTTATCCAACCCAATGTTTAACCCAGGGATTCTCCGATTTTGTTCACCAAGGAGGATGGGAGCTTGCGACTATGTGTCAACTACCATCGCCTAAAACAATTGACCATGAGGAACAAGTACCCACTCACATGGATTGTCAAACTCTTAGATCAACTCAAGGGAGAACGATGGTTCTCAAAGATAGAGCTCAGTTCAGGCTATCACCAGCTCAGAATTCAAGATAAGGATGTGAAGAAGATGGCCTTCAAGTTTCGGCATGGCCACTACGAGTTCTTGGTTATGCCCTTCGGCATAACCAACTCTGCAGCAGTGTTCATGAGTTTCATGAAAGAAATCTTCCAGTCGTACCTCGATCGGTTTTTCGTACTCTTCATTGACGACATACAGATTTAATCGACCACTGAGGCGGAGCACGCCTACCACTTGCAGGTTGTTCTGGATACACTCGAAGAGCACCAGCTTTATGGTAAGCTCTAGAAGTGCTAGTTCTGGATTCGAGAGGTTCACTTATTGGGACACGTCATCTCAGAGGATGGAGTTGCATTGGGTCCAACAATGATCGAGGTGGTGCTTTCTTGGGAGCCACCTAGGAGTGTAAAAGATGTTCGGAGTTTCCTTGATCTAGATGGGTACTATCGGATGATTGTGCCAGACTTCTCCAGGGTTGCATAAATGCTTACAGCTTTGACGAATAAGGGGAAACACTTCGTGTGGTTAGATAGATGTCATCCGAGATTTCAAGAGATGAGGCGGAGATTGACCAGTGCGCCCATCTTGAGTCTACTGGAGGAGGGAGTTGGGTACATAGTTTACTGTGACACATCAGGGACTGGACATGGGTGTGCCCTGATGCTTGAGCAAGTGGTGATCGATTATGGTTCGCGGTAGTTGAGACAACATGAGCAAAACTACTCTACCCATGACCTAGAGTTAGCAGCAGTGGTCTTCGACTTGAAGATGTGGCGACACTATATGATGGGCGAGCGCTTTACAGTCTACTATGACCACCAGATTCTCAGGTACCTTTTCTCACAGAAGGAACTGAACCATAGAAAGCGTCAATGGCTCGAGTTCCTACAAGACTATGATTTTGAGATTGTCTATACTCTTGGTTAGGGGAACGTTGTACCTAATGCTCGCAGTATGAGACCGAGCATTCCAATACCAGGTGAGGCAATAGAGCAGCTAACCGCGTTGCAGATATCCTTGGTGGAAATAGATGGAGAAGCCTTTCTTCAGTCTCTCATAGTCACTGCCCCACTTCTTCAGCGAGTTAGAGAGGCACAGCTTGAGGAGGGTTACTGTGAGACACGACGTGCTCAGATATCCTCAGGGTTGGCACACAATAGATTTTATGAAGGAGGGGAGCACATCATCCTCTTCAGGGGACGTACAATGGTACCTGTTTCACTACAGGAGGAGGTGCTGAGGGAGTTACCCACATCCCCTCTAACGGTACATCCAGGAGTGGCAAAGATGTATTAAGAAATCACACGATAGCACTGGTGGCCGGGTATGAAGAAGGCTATAGCAGAGTTCGTTTCACGATGCCTAACTTGTCAGCAAGTGAAGGCGAAGTACCAGGTACCATCAGGCTTGGTACAACCCATAGAGGTCCTGGAGTGGATGTGGGATGGGATATCCATGGATTTCGGGATGGGGATTCCATGCACATCTAGGGTTCACGAATCTATGCGGGTGATTGTCGACTGACTCACAAAGTCGGACCACTTCCTACCGATCAGATAGCAAGGCTCAGTTGAGAGCATGGGACACCTCTATATTTATGAGATCGTATGGCTTCACAATGTTCCATCATCTGTCGTCTCCGATCTAGATTCTCATTTTACTTTCGGGCCTTGGAAGGGGATGCAGGAGGCATTTGGGATGCAGCTGCGTCTAAGCACTACCTTCCATTCTCAGACGGATGGCCAGACTGAGAGGACCATTTAGACAGTCGAGGACATGCACCATGCATGTGTCCTTTACTATGGTCGTACCTGGGAGGGTCACCTACCTTTGGTGGAGTTTGTGTACAACAATAGTCACCACTCCACCATCAGGATGGCACCATAGGAGGCACTGTACAGCCGACCTTGGAGATTATCTCTGTGTTGGACTGACCCAGGGGAGTCAGCACTTGTAAGACCAGAGATGGTTCATGCTACGACAGAGAAGGTTCATATCATCTAGGAGCTGATGAGGACTGCACAGAGCAGACAGAAGTCCTATGCTAATAAGAGACGGAGACCACTAATGTTCGAGGATGGCCACCACGTATTCTGACAGGTCTCACCTAAATGAGATCTGCAGATATTTGGTCAAGGTGGCATGTTATCTCCGCATTTCATTGGACCTTTCCAGGTCCTCAGCAGAGTAGGTGAGGTGTCTTACCACCTGGCCCTTCCACCTCAGTTGCACCAGGTGCAGGACATCTTCCACGTATTATAGTTGAGGAGATACGTGCAAAAACCAACCCACAAAATCGATCATGTAGATGTGGACATTGATGAAGGGGTTATGCTTGAAAAGTTACCAGTGGATATCGAGGATCGACATGAGCGGGTCCTTTGTGGATGTTCAATTCCTCTGGTGCTCATTCACTGGAAGCACGAGAACTTTCAGGAGAGATCATGGGAGCGGGAGGCTCAGAAGCATGCTCCGTACCCTGTTTTTTCCCTATTGTATGTTTTAGCTTTACGTGGACGTAAATCCAAGAGGTGGGAGTATTGTAAAGTCCTGAAAATTTCAATAATTTTTTTTAAATACATTGATATTTTACGATTCTGTGGATTCTGACGACACCTGATTCCGAGCCCCGGTGTGCCCAGAATCAATTGTTGAAGTTTTGTTCGGATACGTTTAGTAAACGTATGAGCGAGTTTTTCTATCTTTTTAACCGGTGCTCGGAATTGAAATCCGAGGACACCGATGAACTTGCAGTGCTTGTATTCACTAAAGGGTACCCCTATTACAGTTGCATTTTATGCGGGTTGAATTTTTATTTTTGGGGACATAGAATGAATTAAATATAAATTTTTGTACACGCTTTTATTTTATTTTATTTTATTTACAAGAGGAAGTTAAGGGTGGAGCCCACATGAACCCAATACCTTCACCACCCCTCAACTCCCCATTAATACCCCTTATTTATTACTTTGACAACTCCACATATTTATTATGGTGGAACCTTCCCACCTCCCTCCTCCCATAAATTGTTCCAATTTGTATAATTAATAACAGCGTTAATTTATTGTCACTGCTTTTGAATTAATATGAATTACATGGAAATTATATTAATTGGTGAGCCACCTCATTTCTTTTGGGTTGGAAAATCACTTTTAGAACATAAAGCTCTGGAGATTTAAAAATATAGACGATCATTCTTCGACGAAGAACACCGTTATTCAACGAAGAACATCCCCAGTTAAGAACGTGAATGAATTCTTCCTCAGACGCATCTCGACGTCAAGGAGCTTACGTCACCTACGACAAAGACTCTTCCTCCATCATTGACGGGATGAAATCGTTCTTCCGCGAAGCCCGACTATCGTGACGCTCATCTTTCGCGGCTCAATGATGAACAAAGTAAACTATGATGTTGGGGGATTCTTATATTTCAATTATGTGATTTATGCACTCGAGCATGGTGTTTAATTGTTGGGTGATGATTTGAACCACTAACACGGTGGGTACGGACTAAAGAACAAGTCTGGACCCATATTCGTATCATTATTGATGCGCGGGGTGTTAGGGATGATGAAACGGGACTGCAATGGTGGTTTGGAGCCTTCGGAATGTAGTTCGGATCCAGAGACGACCACAGGCACAGACGGAAGCCAAAATGGACCACTAGAAAGACTTTGGTGGCCCGCATAAGACCGCGGCGGTGTGGGTCACCGGTAGATGCCTGCCGCAGCACCAGACACGGTGGAGAGGAGGGGATCTCGTGGCCGCACGAGATCTGGGAGATAAGCGGCGCTAGCTTGATGCCGCTTTTGCGGAACCGAGGGTCGCACCCCCCTCTCGGCCAACTGGCCGAGCAAACACACCCCCCCGGTAGGGCCGGGGCAAGTCTAGCAGACTGGGACACGCCGACTGGGCCGAGTCGCACCCAGCTGGGCCGGGCCGAGCCCTACCGGTCCGGACCCAGACACGGTTCGGGTCGACCTAGATCGGGCCGACCCAGGGTGGGTTGGGCCGGGTCGGACATGACCTAGACCCCCCACTTCAGACCGTTTTCAGTCATCCACCCATAACATGAACTATGGAACTCCGATCGACGCACCTTCAGTTGTGTAGGAATTATTGTATTGAGACGGTCGTCTCGGTGTATTACACTGAAGGATTCAGTGATGTTTGAGTATGGCTAGGTTGGTTTGAACCCGAAACCAACTGGGCCCTTGTAGCGGAAATGATTATAACTTAAGGACCAGACACCCGATTGAAGTAGCGTCAAATACATTGGATTCCTTTTGATGAGAATTTTATGGAATACTATACTTGAGGTTTGGATGCAGCTGGAGTAAATTCATGTTGGTTATATCTTTAAAACCAACCGGGCCCTTGGAACGGTAAAGCCAATAACTCTCATACCGGGTGTCTGATTGACGCACCCACTGTCGCGTTGGGTTTCCTTTGAAAAAATGGTACAATGAGATACATAATCTCTAGAATTCATGAAATTTGATGTATCTAACTCCTTCCTCGAGGAGAAGAACCTCCCAGAATTGAGAATGATGTGTGCGGGGACCCTAGAGCTGGCTGCGACAGCATCGACCACTGTACTGGAATCCTCCATGGGTTCGACAGCGACGACTATCGTACTGGGATCCTCTGTGGGTTCGAAAGCGATTGATACTATTCTTGTATCCTATATGGGTCTGGTAGTATTGACCTATGTATGTGTATCCTTTGTTGGTCAGGAAGAGTAGCTGGTCTTGTATCCTGTGTGGGTTCGACAACTTAGTTGGTCTTGTATCCTGTGTGGGTCTGACAGGTTAGATGAATCAGTGACTACATCTGATCACCTCTATCACTATAAAAAAGGTGTATACCTACTTGATTTGAGTCTTGAAATTCAATCATTATCTTCAATGTGATTGAATTATTTCCTATTTGGACTGGGTTGTGCATGGGCTCGACAGTTGGAGCTGATATGGGATTGATGACTTAGGTATATGTATGAGCGTATACCTAAGTGGAGTGCATTGATGCTTCGTGATTTTACCTTTCCTTGTGGTTTATCCTTTGTGGATTCTGGGAGACCTTCGGGGGTCTCGGGGTCCCTACTGTGAATCTTATACTCACCCCTTCACGGGTTATGCCCGTACTACGTTGTGTAGGATGTAGATGACGGAAATCGCTGATCATGTTAGAGGATTGTAGAGCTGGACAGTACCCAGAGGCGGAGCACCTGGTGTGACATACACGGAGTAGACGGACAGACCTGTGTTGCAGGGAGAGACTATCTGTACCCACCCTTCAGGTGAGATTCTCTGAGGACGACTCGGTGGTTTCTTCTTTACTTTTTGCTATTGCACTATATTTTATGTTGTACTGTACTTTCAGTTGGCTTTGTATACTGGACCATTTACTTTTCTGCACTTACTTTTGTACTCAGTTTACTTAGTTCTTACTTCAGTTGTGTACTCTATTGTGTTTTTTTACTTTTATAATTTTAATCCCTTCCCTTTTTCTCGGGATTATGCCTTTGGTGCTAGTCGATAGCCCCTATCCAATGGAAGGCGGGTTTGGGGTAGTCACAGCACGGGCCCCGAGGATGGGTCGTGACAATTTAAATCTGTTTGAATTACAAAAAATAGATACAATTAATATAATTTATTTGAAGTCAATAATAATTTTCATTATGTTGTATATCATCATTAGTAATTAGTATAAAATAATAAAAATTACTATAAATTAAAAAAAAAAAGGAAAAATTATTATAAATATGAGAATTTTTTTACAATAGTATTAATACGTTTAAAGCATTTTAAATTTTTGTAAATTCCTTTCCAATTAGAATAAATTATAAAAATTTCCTAATATTTTTTAAAAAATATAATTTATAATAAATCTGTATAGATTAATATGAAATACAATCACTTTATAATTTAGGGTAAATTTTTAAAAATTCAGCGTTAATTAATAAAAAATATTATAAATTAATATATCTCTGTTAAAAATTACTTTATGTAATAAAAAATTATAAGAAATTTATACAATTTAATAAATATTAATATTAATTCATAATCTTATAAAACAATGTTATAATCTATTATCTCTTCCATAGAATGTTGATTAAATTAATAAAAGATGATATAATATTAAAAATTACTATTAATTAATATAATTTGAATAAAATGTTATACATTAGTATAAATTAAAAAAAATTATCATAAATTTATCTCTCATTAAAATAAATTACTGTAAATTATTATGTTTTATTGATATAATTTATAACAAATTTATATAAATTTCTTTAAATTTATAAAAAATAATATTAATTATTATATGTTATTAATAATTTTATATATCACTATTAATTATTAATAAACGTTACACATTCAGATAAAATGAAATAAATAATTATTAATTAGAATAAATTATTTTAAACTGATATAAATTGTTATAAATGGATATATATTGTTAGAGGTGTATATAAATTATTATATATTATTAAAAATTTAATCTGAATTTTTAAAAAATGTTAAAAATTTGAAATAATCTTCATTATCTATTTTCAATGATTTATATAATTAATGAATTTTTTTGATATATCTAGAAAATTATGGATTGAGAAAATAATATTATATTTCATTATGGGATCATGATTTTATAAATAGTTTGATGAATCCATGTTGTGGAAGTCCAAATCATGGATTTATCGTGGGTGTTAAATAAATTTTGTCTCATCCCTAACACTAAAAAACTAGACTTTGGGTAATTTTTTAAATACATGAAAGATAAAAATTATCACACCATGAATTATAAATAAAATTTGTTTCCTTCGAAGACTATATAGAAACATGATTTTCATATTAAATTGGAAACAATCAAATATATCATGAAAAACAGTGTTGCATCCTCAATAATAGTTCAAAGATTCATTATTCATATCCCGATGAAAGGAAATAAAGAAGGGTTACATCATGTTGTATTTAGTTTTTTCATACTACCGACAATTTCATGTGTAACTAAGACCTAATTAATATAGAATATTATATCATCAAAAAACATGTCATTTAATCAATTAAAACATAGCAATAACATGGTAAATGAAAACATAATTAATAATCAAGTAATTGTGTAATTCTCAAAAGCCAGGATCTTGCCAGCTAGACCTCTTCCAAGATATCATCAATCATACCGTAGTGGCCTCAACAAAGAAAATTTCTTTATATGGGTAGATAGACACTAAATAGACAATTAATGTGGCCACCTATTTTTTCTCGTGGTACTGGTCGATGAATCAGGAAAATATATATTGTTCGGACCCACCTATCACATGCTCATTCAGTGCATTACACACCTTTATTATGACAAATAAATTTAATTCTTAAAATTCATTGTAAATAATCATTTATATATACTTATCAAATTATTAAGAATATTTCCCCACCCAATGAAATAACATTTTTAATAAAATTTCCTCAACTGATACCATATATTGAAATGATATATATTTATTATAATAATAAATTGGTTGTAGTGATGTAATAAAAATCCACAATAAATAAAATATAGATATAGAAGATAAAATTATTTTCAATTAAAAGGTTGAATTTGACATGGGATTTAATCATGAGGAAGCTAATGACCATAAAACCATTAATCTAAAGTGGATGACCTGAAACTATTGATTCAACATAAATAAATTTTTATAGAATTTATTTAATTTTTATAGGTATTGAATAAATTGTAATATAAACATTATTTACATTTTTCATTAAATCAATCATTAATTTGATGTAAAAATAGTGTTATAAATTATTTTAAGAATTCATTTCATTCACTTTTGAAAATAATACCATTTTATTTTTACATAATTTTAATAAAATACCAAAAATTTAGTCAGTGAGATTATAATTGATAAAATTAATTAAACATATAAGGGAATAATCATGACATAAGACATTCATTATGGTTGTAAAATCTATTCTATTAATATATGTCAAAAAGATAACATTTTCATCCCACATTTTTAACCCATAAATAAATAATAAACTAGTTGGAAAAAAATAAAAAACATTATTTTAAACCAATGAAAAAAAGTTAAAGATAGTTAAAATGACCTTTTACAAAATGTGCTTGTATATGAAAAAAATTCTATAATTTAATTGGAAAACATGGATATGGATTCAAAATATTCCTGACTGAAAAATGGAAATATGTATGGAATACCAAATGTCTATCAAACATACTAATTATTATTCAGATAATGGGATAAATGGAATAAACAAATTTGAGCACAAATAATAAACGTAGTTTAATTAAATAAATTTTGTATATGATATTTTTATCTATATCATCCCTGAAGGAAATATGTACAGAAACTATCTCAAATTAAAAAGTGATTGAAAAATAAATCTCATACTTTTGGTTCCTACTTTTTATTATATATTTTACCCACATGTATAATGAATTTTATTTTATAGTGAACTTTATTATTTATCATATTAATCCATATTACATTTTACTTTTGTTTAATAATTATTTTAATCCATTTATTTAATATTTATTTCTTAAATTGACCACTAATTTTTGACCAGAAAATTTCCCCAAATTTAATTTGTCATATTATCTGTTATTAAAGGTGTTAAAAAAGGTATCATAGTTATAATAATTATAATAATGGTATTAAGGTAATTTTTTATTATTTAAAATATTATAATCACCCATGAATTATGGTAATAGATAAACCAATGAAATCACCTCAAGGAGGCGGTAATACACACATACACACGAATTAAAATGTCATTCTCTAATGTGTGGAAGGATAATAATGTGGATGATATATATATTAAAAAAATCATAATTAATTTATAAATACCATATATATTCATTTATTTAATCATTATGACTATCCATGTAATGTTGTGATGAAATGTGAATTACACCTCTATGTAGAGACGCTAGGTCATATGTACATTTGAGTAGTGTTTTTGTTTAACATATAATGTAAAGTGAAATGAATGAGGGTTTGGGAAATTAACATTATAACAATTAGTTATATTTAGATTACATATATTATTAAATAATAATTGTTAAAATATAATTGAAGTAGGTGGAATATGAAATAATAATGAACATGGTTATGAGTAAAACCTCTTCTTTGGAATCCTCTACTATCTTAAACATTATGTATTCTTAGTATGGTATTATATTTTGTATTGAAGATATAGTGTGTGGTGATGGAATCTACAATGTTATTTGTGTTGGTATTGGTCAATCTATGAATTTATATGGTTTAATATAAATTTGGAGTTGATTTTTTATTAAATATGTGTGGTAGGTGGAAAACATGTAAATTATCATAATATTAGTATATATTTAATTTATAACTCTTGTCACATGGAATGAAAAAATGTTATCATCAATGAATAGTTTTCTATGATACAAATATAATCCGGATAATTAATATTTGGTATGTTTTTTTTCATTTTAATCCATATATATTTTGGTGTAACCCCCTCGTTTACCATGTTTATCCTTATTTGTTGTAAAAAAATATTCCCACATTAAGAGTGAAGAAATTAATTCAAAAAATAACATGTTTACAATATAAAAAAAGATTGATTATTTTGAAAATATAACATTTACATGATTTCATATATGATTTTTATAATATATTAATGATATTAAAAGATTTAATAATCATTAAATACCATTTATTTTCATTTTTAGGACCATTTATATTTAATATCATTAATGGAATACATTTAACAATGTAATTCAAATATAAAATGATTGAATATAAATAATATATTATATTTGTCCAGTAAATTTATGATTGGCCATAATTTCATAAAAAAATTATAACTTTTAGTTATATTGAAATCATTTATTGAATTTTTATGCTACATGCCAAAGAAATTTATCAATGTTTCATAAGAACTCAATGAAATTATATTATATTTAATATTTAAAAATAATTTAATATCTTAATAAATTATTTATAATGAAAAGAACGATTTATAAAAATTTATTTTTTCTTTTATCCAAATGAATTCATATTGGGTATATTAACTGATGTACATTGAAATGTACTAATTTCTGATTGAATAAAATAATATGAATGTCATAATCAAAGGTTATATGAATAAAAATAAAAAATTTCAATCATTAACTTCCTATGCTATAATTATAATTTTTCAATGAAATAATGTATTGTCCTAGGGTGAATTTTACATCAGGTCCAAAGGTTTCTCACCATAATTTTCCTAGTTCACCAATTTCATTAGTGTTAACCATTTACAATGTTTAATATTCATTATGACTATAATTTTAATTTTATTATTTAATTTTTGTTTCTTAATTATAAATATTGTAAACATATTTAAATATTAAATGTCATGAACTGGATTAAATTTATTTTAATATATGTCGGAAAAATGAATATCAAATAGTTTATTGAATAATTTATTTTCAATTTAAAAAATGTAAATATTGGAAAAATACTAATTATAATCCCTATGGAATTATTTATTTTTAGATTAAAAAAATTAATCTTATGTCATATTAAAATAAAATAAATATATATATATGATACATTAAAATCAGATGAACTAATTAAAATACACGATAGTTCACACAAAATATGTATTTTTAATTATTAACACAAAAATAATTATTTCTTGAAAATATAATTTTTTTTGAATAAGATAATTGTGACATAATATATTCAAAAAACAATGTTTATTTTTTAAAATTAAATATCTAGAATTAAATTAAATTAAATCTATTTTACTGTGTTTAAAATCCTTAACCCATTTTTATATGAAAATACTTTTTGAAGCATAAAATTAAATTTTTCTGATTCCTAACCTAGTTTAAAAATTTATATTAATCTTAAAATTTTAATTTTAATAAATATTTTCATTATTGAAAAAATATATTATATTTCCTAATGTGGTCTTTCATATTTATACCCTCATACCCAAAAAACGTATATAAATATTATATATTAATATTAAATCATTGTTTGTTTAATAACGGTGTTGCATGTTATAAATTATGTATATATACTATTCATTTAAATTAAAATATATTACAAAAAATTTAGATTTAAAAATATCAATTATTTTAATTATCAACATCATATTTTTATTTAAATGAAACAATTAATTATTGTGTATGATGTGTGGTTTTTGAAAATATGAAACAATTGATAATGATGGTGCTCAACAATTTTGAATTGTTTTATAAATGATTATGATATTTGGAATCATCAAGGTGACTCAAATATATATGGAAATATAATTTAATTGATTCCATATCCATAATAATTTCCGCACATAATACATGATGTAAATGTCCCATATTTACTATAATATTAAATGGACAATTACAATTTAAATCACCAACTAGAACTAAACGGATATTATGATTTATGAAATAACATGAGGGGGAATTATATCCAAGATTTCGGAAAAAATAATTTGAATATTTTATAGTAATTTTTTATATTAAATATGTTTTTCTAGGTCAAAAAACTATTTTAATAAAATATTTTTCTTCCATTAAAATTATTATTTTTTAAAGGTACTATTCATGGAAAGTTTTGAAAAATGAAATATAATTTTACATAATTTAGTTCTTAGTCATTAGAGATGTAAAGACCAGTAAATTTCAAGGAATTTTTTTTTCTTATTTTATTTTGGAATTTTACAAGAGCGCAGTTTCTGACGGCACCTGATTCCGAGGCCCGGTGTGCTCGGAATCATTTTTCGAAGTTTGGCTCAGGTACGTTCAGTGAACGGATGAGCGGGGTTTTCTAACTTTTGAACCGGTGCTCGGAATCGAATTCTGAGGGCATCGATGAAATCACAGCGCCGGTACTTGCTTAGAAACGCCTCTTCTGGAGTTGCGTTTGCTCGGGTGTGGTTTTTAATTTTCGGGCTTAATGTTAAGAAATAAAATAATTGTACGACAAACTTTATTTTATTTCACTAAACCACTTGGAAGCCACATGAAGCCACTTAAAGCGGCTTAAGCTGAGTTGATGCGGATATGGTGCTATCCAAAAATATCCTACCCTCTTGGTAGGATATTCGTGAGGTGGGACCCGCACGAGCCCCACCGTTTCTTTTTTGCTAAGTAACGCACCCGCGATGACCCGTCATTATGAAAGTCAACTGGCGCATTTTTTTAATTTCTTAACACACCAATTAATTGGGCGGTTTTCTTCGTTGAATTAAATGGGCTGTTTATTCATTGAAATTAATTCTATGAATTAATTTCATTCGTTTCCTAACATGTTTGAAATCCGTTGGCGTAATAATAAAATAAGACCAACGCACGACATCTGGAAAAATGCTCGTTGAGAAGTTTTGACAGGTTTTGTGTGTTCACCCACCTTCACGAAGAACGCGAAGAACGCAAAGAACGCCGTCACCCTCGGAGATTGACGACGCTTCATCCGAGACGTTCTTCCCCACCCCGATCTCCGATCACCTACTACTGGAGGTAAAGGATTTTGGGTTTCATTTAAATCTCCTTTGTGTAGGACCCCGGGATACCCTGAGAGGGGAGGGGTGAATTGGGGTGTCATCTTTTTCTTATTAAAGTTGTGGATCTTGTTCCCACGTTGGTAGGAACTACTTAAACCTGTATGATGGATATGATTAGCAATGAAACATTCACATGCAGAGAGATGACACAACTATTTTTACTTGGTTCACCACTAAGGGCTACGTCCAAGGAGCATACGCCGACAGGTTGTCGGTCGTACCTGAATCCACTATGCTTCCCTAGCTATAGATTCCAATTGTTCGGGTACAGTCACTCTGTCCCAGGCTCACTGCCTTTTCAAAGGTTCAGGGATATCTCACTGCTTCCCTTGGGTCACTCCCTTTGACTCCCCCTGGCTCACTGCCGTTGGTGAATTCTCACTCAGTTTGTAGACATGAAGGTCTCTTCAATAGATTTTCATTGAAGTCTTTGTCTCCTGTTCAGCATGAGACTTTGCTTTCATCAGAGTCCTGAGTTGATGCTCTTTTGTATTCAACCTTTTACTTTAGTGCAATGACTGAATGCACTAGATCCCCTTGTCTTCATTTTCCTGAATTACAATCACTTGTGTGATTGCTCAATAAATGAATCTCTGTTGAAGTCCAAATTTCATCCACCGATGAATACCCCTTTTCCCCTGTCCACTGGGCGAACAACCTTTGGAAAGTGCCTTTACAAAGTACCCTACTTCGCAAGGCTCCCAATTTTGCAAATCTCAAACAAACCTTCACGGAGTCCCTGCCTTTTCGCGAAGCTCAATTGCGAAGCACTCTCGCGATGCTCCAGACTTCGCAATGATGGGCTATCATGGAGCTCTTACCTCTTCGTGAAGCTCACTGAGCCAACGCGGGGCTCAAGACTTTCGCGAAGCTAGAATAGCCGCCGCGAAGCTCCTCTTTCACGAAGCAGACTGCCTTCGCGAGTGACCATTGCGAACCGAGAGCAAATGATTTTCGTTGAAAGCTCTCTCTCCTTTCTTGAGGGGGTCGGCCTCTATTTATAGGTGATTCCACCAACCCTCGACCCTTCCACGCGAAGTCAACGCCAAGTCATCTCAAATCGTGAAGCTCCAAAGATTCCGCCGGAATTCTGTCCAAATCGCGAAGCACCACGGAACTTTGTCGTTCGCGAAGCTTGACGTAGTCGCGAAGAATCACCGTCAACATACATTCGCGCCTTCACCGCGAATATCCCTCGCAAATCTCTCTCGCGATTCCCTTCTCCGCTGCGATGCGCTTCAGCCTCTGCCGTTCGCGAAGCTTGACGTAATCACGAAGAATCACTGTCATCATTCCTTCGTGCCTTCAAGGAGCATAAGCCGACAGGTTGTCGGTCGTACCTGAATCCACTATGCTTCCCTAGCTGTAGATTACAATTATTCGGGTACAGTCACTATGTCCCAGGCTCACTGCCTTTACAAAGGTTCAGGGACAGCTCACTACTTCCCTCGGGTCACTCCCATTGACTCCCCCTGGCTCACTGCCGTTGGTGAAGTCCCACTCAGTTTATAGATGTGAAGGTTTCTTCAATAGATTTTCATTGAAATCTTTGTCTCCTGTTCAGCATGAGACTTTTCTTGCATCAGAGTCCTGAGTTGATGTTCTTTTGTATTCAACCTTTTACTTTAGTGAAATGACTGAATGCACTAGATCCCATTGTCTTCGTTTGCATGAATTACAATCACTTGTGTGATTGCTCAATAAATAAATCTCTGTTGAAGTCCAAATTTCATCCACCGATGAATACCCCTTTTACCCTATCCACTGGGAGAACAACCTTTGGAAAGGGCCTTTACAAAGTACCCTACTTCGCAAGGCTCCCAATTTTGCAAAGCTCAAACAAGCATTCGCGGAGTCCCTGCCTTTTCGCGAAGCTCAATCGCGAAGCACTCTCACGATGTTCCAGCCGTCGCAATGTTGGGCTATCACGGAGCTCCTACCTCTTCGCGAAGCTCACTAAGCCAACGCGGGGTGCAAGACTTTCACGGAGCTAGAATAGCCACCACGAAGTTCCTCTTTCGCGAAGTGGACTGCCTTCGCGAGTGACCTTTGTGAACCGAGAGCAAAGGATATTCGTTGAGAGCTCTCTCTCCTTCTCTTGCGGGGTTCGAACTCTATTTATAGGTGATTCCACCGACCCTCGACCCTTCCTCATGATGTCAACGCAATGTCATCTCAAATCGCAACGCTCCAAAGATTCCTCCGGAATTCTGTCCAAATCGCGAAGCACCATGGCACTTTGTCGTTCGCGAAACTTGATGTAGTCGTGAAGAATCACCGTCAACATACCTTCGCACCTTCACAGCGAAGCTCCCTCGCAAATCTCCCTCACGAAGCCCTTCTCCACCGTGATGCGATTCAGCCTCTGCCGTTTGAGAAGCTTGACGTAATCACGAAGAATCACCATCATCATTCCTTCGCGCCTTCGCCGCGAAGCTCCCTCGCAAAGCCCTTCATCGCCGCGAAGCTCTCCAGCCTCTGCCATTCGTGAAGCTTGACGTAATCGCGAAGCCTCACCGCCTCCATTCTTCTGGTCTTCGCGAAATCCATTCCATGCATCCCATCATTGCAAAACTCATGTCTTTTCCATATTAAATTATGATCTTCATGGAAATCCATTTTTCGCGATGCTCACCAACCTCCAAATTTTGAACCCCAAAAATTTGGCAAACACTGGAAAACGGCGCCACCTTGTATCTTCTCTTTTAGTCCGCCTCTAGATCATCCATCCTTTGTCGATAAAACATGGATCATTATCCACAATCTTCGAACTCGACATGCCACCATGGAATCTCGTTTGTCAACAAATTTGTATGTCGTCTGTTTTCTTTGTCAACAAGCACGATCACCTCAACAACACTTCTTCCTGGTGATATGTATCCTTCAACAACTCTTCTTCTTTTATCACAAACTCCTCTATTGTGATATGTAATCTTTGAAGGAATATATTTACCATCATCATCTTCTATGAAAATGTGATGTGCATGGCTATCTCAGAATTCCTATCCTTGCACGACCATCTTAGATTTACAATCATTGGCACCTTGTCTTCTTCATCAACCGTCATGATCTACTTCATGCAAACCATGTGATTCAATTCTTCAAAAAGTCTCTTGCATGGTTCTCATGAAATCATGAGTAAGTTCATGGTCTTCATCAAAACCCATGGTTCTCGTGAAATAAGGAGGAATTGCATGGACTTCATCCAAAAACTCCATTCTTCTTTAATCATCGTCAGATGGATCCTTTGACACAATGTATCACCTTTGACACATGTTCTTTTGAAATTACGATCAGTACAACAATCTTCTGAATCACCATTCCTCTACTTCATAGGAGTACTTCTTGATCTCCTTCATTTAATCTTCTATTCCTCCATTTCATTTGAGTAGTTCTTGACCTCCTTCATTTTGATCTTCCTTGACAACTGTTGACAACAAATACAAACTTATACGCAAAGTGGTTCCAACACATTGTGGTTTTTAACAAAACACGGATTTAATTATTTATAATTAAATCTGTTGTTTCTTGGTCCTCGGAGTTCGTTGACGCAACGCCGGATACCGCGACGACGCGACGGTCCCCTCCTTCCGCGACGATCAATTTTCACGAAGAACACGCGTGCGACGACTTGACGAGGTAGGGATTTTATTTTGGAAATACCTTTTTATATCCCCGTGATTGTTTATTTTAAAACAAGAACCTGGATCAAGTACAATTTTAAATTATTAAAATTGTTTTGATACGTTTGTCATGTGTTGATTTATCCTCCCGATTCATACCGTCTAACACGGAGGGTGCATTCCAAACAAACACGGCCCGACAACCCTCTGCCGTTCTTCGTTGTTGTGCGGATTTGGTGGGTGACGAAAAAACGTGACGCAAAGGCAATTTGATGATTCCGCAGGGAAGAACGGGTCCCGGGAGGAGCATCGGCGTAGACGGGAAGGAAAACGGACCCCCTAAGCAACTCTAGTGGCCCGCGGAAGTCTCCTGCTGCGCGGGTCGCTGGCACAGCGGCGCCCCGGCGCGCTGCCGGACAGGGCCACCGCGGATGAAGTCGCGGTGGCGGCAGCCAGTGGACCCACGGCCGCGCGGGTCCGGCTCGCCCGCACGGGACGCGGCAGAAGCCGCATCCGCTGATGTCCATCGCGGCCCCTCGAGGGCCGCGACATCCTCATCCCGCTGGGGCGGCGCCCCGCGGCTGCCACGCTCGGCCGCTCGGCCGAGCCGAGCCGGGCCGCGCCCTGGCCAGACTGGACCGGGTCCAGCCGGGTCGGGCCGGGTCAGCCCGGGCCCAGACCCCCCCGTCTTCAGACCGTTTTCGGTCTTTTGCCGGTAACTTGAGATACGAGCCTCTGAACGTCGCGCCGTCAGTGGAAACACAATCCTTGGGTCGAGGCGGTCATTTCGGTATATTGCACTCAAGGTTTAGGAATACATTGGGTTCGGCCGGGTTGGTTCGTACACAAAACCAACCAGGCCCTCGGAGCGGAAACGCTCATATCATGAGCTACGGACGTCTGATTGACGTGTCGTCGGCTTTGGTGGATTCCTTTAAGTGAGTCGGATCTTTTGGCATACTCTGCCCGAGGTTTGGATGCAGGTGGAGTACGGTCGGGTTGGTTTTGGCTTAAAAACCAACCGGGCCCCTGGGATGAAAAAGCCAATAACTCTCAGACCGGGCGTCCGATTGACGCGCCGTCTGCGACGTTGAGTTCCTGTTGACGAGACGGAACTTTTGGATACAAAAACTCTCGGCTATGTGTCAGTTGATGTATCAGCTTCCCGGCTTGTGGAGCGGATCCTCCCGAACGAGCTTGCTGTGTGCGGGAACCCTAGAGCTGGCTGCGACTGCTACTGTAACGACGACGACTGTGCAGAGATCCTCAGTGGGCTGCGATGACGACTGTGCAGGGATCCTAAGTGGAATGCAACGACTACTGCACTCAGTGATCCTACGTGGATCAGTGCTACAGATCATGTGTGGATCTGATCCTGTGTGGGTCAGCGCTCAGCAGTTCTATGTGAGCCAGCGCCTACAGGTCCTGTGAGGGCCCGATCCTGTGTGGGTCTTTGCAGGGGTTAGTTACCTATCGATCCTTTGTAGGTCAGATCCTTTGTGGGTCATTGCGGGGGTTAGTACCTATCGATCTTTTGTGGGTCTGACGACTTAGATGGATCAGTGGTCATCTCTATCGTCATTTGAAGAAGTATACCTGTGTGAGTTGAATCTTGTGTTACTCTCCTTTGTGGATTGTGTTGAACTATCCTGTGTGGATTTACGGTTTACTCTCTTTTGTGGATTGTGTTAAGCTATCCTATGTGGGTATACGTTTGCTTTCCTGTGTGGACGGGGTTGTTCTTGGGCTCGGATGTTGGAGCTGAACGGGGATTGATGACTTAGGTATATGTATGGGCATATACCTAAGTAGTGTCGGTTGTTACTTCGTGATTGTATCTTTCCGTTGTGGATTATCCTTGGTGGATTTCGGGAGACCTTTGGGGGTCTTGGAGTCCCTACTAAGTAGCTTATACTCACCCGTGCATGGGCTATGCCCACACTACGTTGTGTTGGTTTCAGACGACGGACATCACTGATTGTGGTGGAGGCTTGCGGAGCAGGACGATACCTGGAGGTGGACCACTGGGCGGGACGTACTCGGAGCAGTCAGGTGGACCCGAGGAGCAGTGGAGGCTATCTATACCCACCCTTCAGGTGGGACTTCCAGAGGACGGATCGACGCTGTGGCTTTTCTTTTCAGTTGCTGTATTTTCCTTTCAATTGTACTTTACAGTTGGGCTTGTATTTCCGGCCCCTTTTACTTTCAGTACAGCTTGTTACAGTTTTTACTTAGTGTTTACTTTTCCGCTTGCTTACTCTATGGTGCTTTTTTACTTTACAAAGGAAATTCCTTCCCTTTTTCCGAGATTTACGCCTTGGTGCTAGTCGCTAGCCCCTGTCCTATGGAAGGTGGGCTTGGGGTAGTCACGGCACGGGCCCCGAGGACTGGTCGTGACAAATTGGTATCAGAGGTGGTCGGATCTACCGAAAACTCTGATCTTTCTTCTATGTGAAGTAATAGTGTTTAGCGTATTAGGTGTGGTTATCAGTCCAGGGAGTCCAGTGTTGGTGCGGCGGCCGACATATCCGTACACCAGGACCCTGACTTCTGATTTCCGACTTAATGCACGAAAACATTGATTGCACGTGTGTTTCATGTTTTCTTTGTGATTACTTGTGTCAGTTCACCAGGTATACTGTTCTGACCGTGGCACACTTGTTTACTTTTCAGGATGGCCCCATGATGGAAGCCATCTAGGGTTCCGAGAGTAGAGCACGACAACATCCCACCGAGCGACGAGGCCTTGGTACATGGCCCTTTGACGGCAGAGGCACCAGCGGTACCTCTACCCACCGAGCCCCCGATGCTACCAGCACCGACCACTGACGATACATGTCACCTCAGAGCTCTATACGAGTTCCAGTGCCAGCGACCACCCAGGTTTCGTGGGGAGACGGACCCCCAGGTAGCCGAGGACTGGCTGGAGGCGGTCATACGAGTTTTCAGGCTAGTGAGGACACCAGTAGACCTCATGGTGATACTCGTGGCGAGCCTACTGCATGCAGTAGAAGGACGATGGTGGAGCTTGATGCTCCAGGTGCACGATGAGGCCTCTCTCATCTGGACAGAATTTGAGGGCCTCTTCCGCTCAGAGTTCGTCCCAGCCACCCTCCGTGCGGTGCTCATCTAGGAGCTTCTTCAGCTGCGGCAGGGCAGCTTGACGGTCGCCCAGTACTCGGCGAGATTCACCGATCTTTCTCGCTACTCGACAGATATGGTACGGGACCCATTCTTCCGGGCCCAGACCTTTGAGCAGGGTTTGAGACACGAGATCAGGGAATCGCTGATCTCCCTCAGTATTCCGACTCAGGAAGGAGTACTGGAGCGGGCCCTTCTGATCGAGAGCTTTCTGGCTGAGTCCACAACGAGACCTATCGCAGGGCGGCAGGTAGCGGAGTCTTTGGCAGCAGGTTGCCGACAGATGACTCAGGGTTCTAGGTAGACCAGACCCTCTCGTAGAAAACCTCAGGACACTGGCTCAGTAGTGCGGGGCACACAGCGCGAAGCCAGTCTTCCGAGAGGCAGGCAGTGCTACGCCTGCGGCGGGTAGGGCCACATGGCTCGTGACTGCCCGACCTGCCGTACCGAGGAGCAGCAGACGGTGGAGGGGCAACCCAGGTAGAGGTAGAGGGTCAAACGTGGTGGTCCGTAGGGAGGAGGCGGACGAGGCAGTGGAGCTGGCCGAGCAGCAGGTGGTGGGCGATGCTTTGAGGTTCTTCCACCACCACCGCCGGGAGGTCCGTCCCGACCACCGGGAGCTAGCGGGCAGAGACATGCACAACTCCAGGCAGCGGAGGCCTACGACCACGGCATGCCAGAGATGATTCGAGGTACGATATGTGTCTATTCCACCCTTGTTGTAGTTCTTATAGACACAGGAGCGAGTCACTCTTTCGTAGCTGCTGCCCTTGTTCGGAGCTCAGAGATTCCGACAGAGCCGTTGGCTCGATCCTTACGGATAGAGACTCCTACGGGAGAAGACTCGACAATTACACCCTGGTGACGGCAGTGTGAGCATACTCTAGGAGGCGAGAGCTTCGGCTCAGATCTTCTTGTAGCAGCGTCGAGGCCTTACGACGTCATCTTGGGCATGGATTGGTTATCTACAGTCCATGCACAGATTGACTATATTAGGCGCAAGGTGCGATCTGTACTCACCGACGAGAGTAGGTTCACCTTCACCGGCGAGAAGGGAGCCTTCGCAGCACATGATGGACTTCCGCAGAGGAGAGGACAACCCATCACTCATCAGTTGGCTAGTCTCATCCTAGGAGCAGTGGACGTGCGGAGTCCTAGTTTTCATGGAGTGGTGGATCAGTACGCGGACGTCTTTCCCGATGACGTTCCAGGGCTACCTCCTCACAGAGAGGTAGACTTTTATATTGATCTGTACCCCGGGACAACCCTGATATCCACTCCAGCGTATCGGATGGCCCCCGCTGAGCTTCGAGAGCTACGAGTACAGTTGGAGGACTTGCAGGGAAATGGGTTCATCCGACCCAGTGTTTCACCCTGGGCTTTCACGATATTGTTTTCCAAGAAGGCAGGCGAGAGCTTGCGACTGTGTGTCGACTATCGTCACCTGAACCAGGTGACAGTGAGGAACAAGTATCTACTACCGAGGATTGATGACCTCTTCGATCAGCTTAAGGGAGCACAGTGGTTCTCGATGATAGACCTCAGGTCAGGCTATCATCAGCTCAGAGTTCGAGACGAGGACATGCAGAAGACGACCTTCAGGTGTCGGTATGGCCACTATGAGTTCTTGGTTATTCCTTTGGGCAAAACCAATTCTCCAGCAATGTTCATGATCCTCATGAACAGGATCTTCCAGCCATACCTCGATCGATTTGTCATGGTCTTCATCGATGACATTTTGGTGTACTCGACCATTGAGGAGGAGCACGCCTACCACTTGCAGGTTGTGCTAGACACGCTCCGAGAGCACCAGCTTTGTGGAAAGCTCTCGAAGTTCCAGTTCTGGTTGCGTGAGGTCCACTTCTTGGGGAACATCATTTCTGAGGCGGGAGTTGCGGTGGATCCCGTGAAGATCGAGGCAGTGATAGCTTGGGATCCACCCATGAGCGTGACAGAGGTGCAAAGTTTCTTGGGACTAGCTGGATATTATCGGAGGTTTGTGCCAGACTTCTCCAGAGTTGCGACACCACTCTCAGCTTTGACGAAGAAGGGTAAAACCTTTGTGTGGTCAGACAGATGTCAGCAGAGCTTGCAGGAGCTGAGACAGATATTGACCAGCGCACCTATCTTGAGGTTTTCATGAGGAGGGGGTTGGATACGTAGTCTACTGCGATGCATTAGGGACCAGACTCGGGTGTTTCTTGATGCAGGAGCGGTCCGTGATTGCCTCTAGATCACGTCAGTTGAGGCCGCATGAGCAGAACTACGCTACCCATGACCTGGAGTTAGCAGTAGTGGTCTTCGCTCTGAAGACATGGCGGCACTATCTAATGGGAGAGCGCTTTACAGTCTTTTCTGACCACCAGAGTCTTGGTTACATCTTCTCGCAGAAGGACCTGAACCTAAGACAACGGAGATGGCTTGAGTTCCTCCCGAACTATGACATTGAGATAGCCTATACTCCTGGGAAGGGGAACGTGGTAGCCGCTGCCCTCAGCAGGAGGACGGGAATCCAGCTACTTGAGGAGGCGATAGAGCAGCTAGCCGCTTAGTAGATATCCTTCGTGGATAGAGATAGAGTAGCCTTCCTTCAGTCTCTCACAGTCACCCCTCCACTACTGTAGTGGGTCAGAGAGGCACAACGTGAGGATGCTGACTGTGAGACACAGCGTGCACAATTATCCTCAGGACATGCACCCGATTGCTTATCCTTTGGAGCAGGGCACAACATCATTTTCAGAGGACGTACCTTGGTACCAGTCGCTTTACGAGAGGAGGTGTTGAGAGAGTTTCACACTTATCCTTTGGCGGTACATCCTGGAGTGGCGAAGATGTACCATGACCTCAGATGACAGCACTGGTGGCCGGGCATGAAGAAGGTTGTGGCAGAGTTTGTTTCTCGATGCCTCACCTGCCAGCAGGTGAAGGCGGAGCATCAGGTACCAGCAGGCTTGGTACATCCCTTGGAGGACCCGGAGTGGAAGTGGGACGACATATCTATGGACTTCGTGACTGGACTTCCACGCACTTCCAGAGGTCACGACTCCATCTGGGTGATTGTCGACTGACTCACCAAGTCGGCTCACTTATTACCCATTCGAGAGAAGGGCTCAGTGGAGAGCTTGGGGCATATCTACATTCATGAGATTGTACGGCTTCACGGTGTGCCATCATCTATCGTCTCTGATCGAGACGTTCGCTTTACTTCCCAGCTTTGGAAGGGGTTGCAGGAGGCGTTCGGGAGGCGGCTACGTCTGAGCACCGCCTTTCACCCTCAGACGGATGGTCAGATGGAGATGACCATTCAGACTCTCGAGGACATGCTCCACGCATGTGTCCTCGACTTTGGTCGCAGCTGGGAGGATCAACTACCCTTGGTGGAGTTCGCGTACAACAACAACTACCACTCCACCATCGGGATGGCACCATACGAGGCATTATACGACAGACCTTGTAGATCTCCTTTCTGCTGGACAGACCCTGGGGAGTCAGTACGTGTAGGACCAGAGATGGTACGAGCCACGATAGAGAAGATCCAGGTCATCTAGGAGCGGATGAGGACAGCTCAGAGCCGGCAGAAGTCTTATGCTGACAGGAGGCGGAGGCCACTAGAGTTCGAGGATGGTGACCACGTCTTCTTGCGTGTATCACCTCGACGTGGTTTGCGGAGATTTGGCCGAGGCGGAAAGTTGTCTCCACGCTTCATTGGACCATTCCGGGTCCTAAGCAGGATTGGCGAGGTGGCTTATCGCCTGGCTCTACCACCTCAGTTGCACCAGGTGCACGACGTCTTCCACGTATCTCAGCTGTGGAGATACGTGCACGACCCGACACACATCATTGACCATGGGGAGCTAGACGTGGATAATGGGGTGACATTTACGGAGGTCCTGATGGAGATAGAGGATCGATAGGAGCGGGTCCTATGTGGGCGATCGATTCCTCTTGTGTGCATCAGATGGCAGCACGAGAACCTCCAGGAGAGCACATGGGAGCGGGAGGCTCAGATGCGTGCTCAGTACCCACATTTGTTTCCCTAGTTTATGATGTATCTTTACGGGGATGTAAAGCCCTGAGGTGGGAGTAATGTAAAGACATATAAATTTCAAGGAAATTTTTTTTCTTAATTTTCATTGGAATTTTACAAGAGCACAGTTTCTGACGGCACCTGATTCCCAGGCCCGGTGTGCCCGGAATCATTTTCTGAAGTTTGGCTCGGGTACGTTCAGTGAACGGATGAGCGGGTTTTTCTAACTTTTGAACCGGTGCTCGGAATCGAATTCTGAGGGCACCGATGGAATCGCAGTGTCGGTACTTGCTTAGAAACGACTCTTCCGAAGTTGCATTTGCTCGGGTGTGGTTTTTAATTTTCTGGCTTAAAGTTAAGAAATAAAATAATTGTACGAGAAACTTTATTTTATTTCACTTAAGACACTTGGAAGCCATTTCAAGCCACTTAATGAGGCTTAAGCTGATTTGATGCAGATATGGTGCTATCCATAAATATCCTACCCTCTTGGTAGGATATTTGTGAGGTGGGACCCACACGATCCCCACTGTTTCTTTTCCGCTAAGTAACGCACCCGCGAAGACCCATCATTATTAAAGTCAACTGACGCGTTTTCTTAATTTCTTAACGCACCAATTAATTGGGCGGTTTTCTTCATTGAATTAAATGGGTGGTTTATTCATTGAAATTAATTATATGAACTAATTTCATTCGTTTCTTAACCTGTTTGAAATCCGTTGGCGTAATAATAAAATAAGACCAACGCACGACATCTGAAAAAATGCTCGTTGGGAAGTTTTGACAAGTTTTGTGCCTTCACCCACCTTCACGAAGAATGAAAAGAATGGGAAGAACGCGAAGAACACGAAGAACACGAAGAACGCTGTCACCATCGGAGATTGACGATGCTTCATCCGAGACGTTCTTCCCCACCCCGATCTCCGATCACCTACTGCTGGAGGTAATAGATTTCAGGTTTCTTTTAAATCTCCTTTGTGGTTTTTAACAAAACACGGATTTCATTATTTATAATTAAATCTGTTGTTTCTTGGTCCTCGGAGTTCGTCGACACAACGCCGGATACTGTGACGACGCGATGGTCCCCTCCTTCTGTGACGATCAATTTCCACGAAGAAAGTGCGTGCGACGACTTGACGAGGTAGGGATTTTATTTTGGAAATACCTTTTTATATCCCCGTGATTGTTACTTTTAAAACAAGAACCTGGATCAAGTGAAATTTTAAATTATTAAAATTGTTTTGATACGTTTGTCATGTGTTGATTTATCCTCCCGATTGATACCGTCTAACGCGGAGGCTGCGGGCCAAACAAACATGGCCCGACAAACCTCCGCTGTTCTTCGTTGTTGTGCGGATTTGGCGGGCGACGACAAAAAATGCCGCAAAGGCAATTTGATGATTCCGCAGGGAATAACCGGTCCCGGGAGGAGCAGCGGCGCAAACGGGAAGGAAAACGGACCACCGGAGGAACTCCGATGGCCCGCCGGCGGCGAGAGGCGACGGCGCCCCGGCGCGACGCCGGACAGGGCTGCCGCGGATCAATCCGCGACGGCGGTGACCAGAGGACCCACGGCCGCGTGGGTCTGGCTCGCCCGCACAGGACGCGGAAGAAGCCGCGTCCGCTGATGTCCAGCGCGGCCCCTCGAGGGCCGCAGCATCCTCATCCCGTGGGGGCGGCGCACCGCGGCAGCTACGCTCGGCCGCTCGGCTGAGCCGAGCCGGGCTGGTCGGGCTGGGCCGTGCCCTGGACGGACCGGACCGGGTCGAGCCTGGTGGGATTGGGTCGGGGCGACCCGGTTCGGCCGACCCAGGGGGGTCGGGCCGGGTCGGGCCGGGCCTAGACCCCCCTTCTTCGGACCGTTTTTGATCTTTTGCCCGTAACATGAGTTATGGGCCTCCGAACGACGTGTCGTGAGCGGAAACGCGATCCTTGGATCAAGACGATCGTTTCGGTATATCGCACTCAAGGTTTCAGAATACTTTGGGTTCGGCCGGGTTGGTTCATACACGAAACCAACCAGGCCCTCGGAGCGGAAACGCTCATATCTTGAGCTACGAACGTCTGATTGACGTGCCGTCGGCTTTGGTGGATTCCTATAAGTGAGACTGAGCTTTTGGCATACTACGCCCGAGGTTTGGACGCAGGTGGAGTACGGTCGGGTTGGTTTTGCCTTAAAAAACCAACCGGGCCCCTGTGACGAAAAAGCCAATAACTCTCAGACCGGGCGTCCGATTGACGCGCCGTCTGCGACATTGAGTTCCTGTTGATGTGACGTAACTTTTGGATACATCAACTTTGGACTATGTGTCAGTAGATGTATCAGCCTCTCGGCTCATGGAGCAGACCCTCCCGAACGAGCTCGCTATGTGCGGTAACCCTAGAGCTGGCTGCGACTGCTACTGTAACGACGACGACTGTGCAGAGATCCTCAGTGGGCTGCGACGACGACTGTGCGAAGATCCTCAGTGGACTGTGATGACTAATGCACTCAATGATCCTATGTGGATCCATGCTACAGATCCTGTGTAGATCTGATCCTATGTGGGTCAGCGCTCAGCGGTTCTATGTGAGCCAGTGCCTACAGGTCCTGTGTTGGCCCGATCCTGTGTGGGTCTTTGCGGGGGTTAGTAACCTATCATTCTTTTGTGGGTCAGATCCTTTGTGGGCCATTGCGGGGGTTAGTACCTATCGATCCTTTGTGGGTCTGACTACTTAGATGGATCAGTGATCATCTCTATCGTCATTTTAAGAAGTATACCGGTGTGAGGTGAATCTTGTGTTACTCTCCTTTGTGGATTGTGTTGAACTATCCTGTGTGGATTTACGGATTACAATCCTTTGTGGATTGTGTTGAGCTATCCTATGTGGGTATACGTTTGCTTTCCTATGTGGACTGGTTTGTGCTTGGGCTCGGATGGTGGAGCCGAACGGGGATTGATGACTTAGGTATATGTATGGGAATATACCTATCCAGTGTCGGTTGTAACTTCGTGATTGTATCTTTCTGTTGTGGTTTATCCTTGGTGGATTTCAGGAGACCTTCGGGGGTCTCGGGGTCCCTACTGAGTAGCTTATACACACCCCTGCATGGGCTATGCCCGCACTACATTGTGTTGGTTGCAGACGACGGACATCACTGATTATGGTGGAGGCTTGCGGAGCAGGACGGTACCTGGAGGTGGACCACTGGGCGGGACGTACTCGGAGCGGTCAGGTGGACCCAAGCAGCAGTGGAGGATATCTGTACCCACCCATCAGATGGGACTTCCAGAGGACGGCTCGACGCTGCTGCTTTTCTTTTCAGTTGTTGTATTTCCCTTTCAGTTGTACTTTACAGTTGGGCTTGTATTTCAGGGTCCTTTTACTTTCAGCACAGCTTGTTACAGTTTTTACTTAGTGTTTACTTTTCCGCTTGCTTACTCTGTGGTGCTTGTTTACTTTACAAAGGCAATACCTTCCCTTTTTCCGGGATTTACGCCTTGGTGCTAGTCGGCAACCCCTAGCCTATGGAAGGCGGGCTTGGGGTAGTCACGACACGGGCCCCAAGGACGGTTCGTGACAAGAGAATCAATGCATGATAAAATAACTAAATATTAAATTATTTTGAATATAAATAATGTTTTAGTTTTTCAAAATGTGGACACTCAAGGTATTATGTGGTAGAGTAATTAAATAATATATTTTATCATTTTAAACTACTAAATAATTTTATGATTAAAGCTAGAATACAATATCTATTTTTCTCTCGAAACAATAATACATTGACGTTGTGGTGTAAGTCCTATATTTATATCCATAAAAACATTGATCAACCCTAACATGGGAATTTTTTTAAAATGTTTGGTCAAGTGCTTCATTTTTCATTAGAGCCACATACCATATATTCTTGTCTTTCTATTAATTGTTTCAATCAATTTTATGTATAGCGAGGTTTGTATTCTTTTTGGTCTATTTTCATAACTTATTATAACTTACATAATAGGATGGTTATTAATTTACCATATATATATTTATAATTTTTAATTTCTATACATCTGGAGAGGAATGTTTATGTTTACATTAAGCAATTGATAAATGGGTTAATTTTGTTATGTGATGAATGTTTAACAAATTATGTTGTAGTTGAAATCCAAATATTAATCATAACTCTAAATTAATGGGGAGAATTATTGAATTTTATGTATTTTTCATGGTATAGGGATTGGGTAAACATGGTCAAAAATAATTTCCATACAACATGGGTATTAACAATGTGTTCATGCTTAATAATGGCTAAAATGGATATATATTCAACTGTAATTGGGGATTTATTCATATACAACACTTACTTCAATAGATTATAAATATTTTAATAATATGTAGACTTAAATGAGTTTAATCTCCAACAATTATATTACTTAATTGTGTAAAATATATTTCATCATTGTTTCATATTATCACTTTTTATCCAATAATAGTCTAAGAAATATAATGTGGTTTTATGAGAGGTCCCAATTTTATAATACAATTTATTTTTTCGGTGCATCCATATTGATTAGATTTTTTGATTAATCATAAGTTTTGTGCATATAATATTTAAAATCAATATTTTAATAAAATATTTTATACCTCTATTGAAACACATGAAATAACCAATGATATAGTAATAGAATTTTCAGATCTTACTCATATTTATAGTCTTCCAAAATATGAGTTATTTGAAAAATTACTGATCAAAAATTATAATGAAACCAAAATTCACATATGTGCATCGTATATATGATAATTTATTAATCATTTATTATATTGTAATTTATTTGTTACAAAATGGATGGACTTTTAATTTCATTAATTATATAAATAATAGACATATAACTAGATTAATAATAAATAAAATTCACATTAAAATTGTTGTGTTACTCGGTATTTTCCTCATAGGGTTATTAGTAATATACTATGATGTGGTGGTTATTATGAAAAAAATATATTGTTCTAATTTTTTTTTGAAATTGGATCCTATATTTTTAGTACCCACACATTATTCATTGGATCATAAATTAGTTAATTATTTTATACTAAATGTGGAGGCCTATTACAATTATGGTGGATTTAGTAATTGGATATATGTATAGATGAAATGAAGAAGAATGTGCTCAATAAAGCATCTGTTGAAGGCCCGGTTTTTGTAATGTACTTAGAGGATATAATTTCTAATTTTGGAACATATAATATTCTATTTGGGTGTTATTCAAAACATAATTGAATGAATCAAAATGGCATAAAATTTAATGATTTTAGACACAATTTTTTATCAGAAATTAGTTTGTATGGACTTGATTTTTTTTCATGAATGATTTCTTTCGGACAAAGAACTACAAAAATATCTTAAATATGGTTTTCTAAATTATGAATAAATGTAAAAATTTGAATATGATGTATTAATGTAACATATATTATATGAAATATGTTTTTATATTAAATTTACATTATTTTATTTTTATTTTATATTGATCATATCAAAATTAAAAAAGACAAGCATTGTATAACATAATGAATAACAACACTGCAAGTTTTAATTTTTATATCTAATAATTGTATGTTAAATTTATCAATATCGATTATATAAAATCACTTTTCTATTATTAATGTTATAAATTAATTTTTAATTAATTTTGGTACCACATCATTATAGTAAAATTGAAATTCCATTAGTTTAATATAGTAATCCTCTGCCAAAATTTGTTAAATCCTATAATTTTTATGTGGATAATGTCTTTTTATTTCATAAATGTAAAAATAGATAATTAAAAAATTTAGTGAACAATGGAGTTTTATGAGAAGGATCTCATCAAAAATAAATTGATGAGGGTTTCTAATGAACATTAGAGGAAATTATTGATTTATGTTATATGGGGTTCAAATATGTAGCCATGTTTAAATATATATTGGTTTGATACTAATAAGCGGTTTAATGATTATCTATGTAAGGGAATCATTTATATTAGATATAAAACTAATCTAGGAATTAATGAACCACTTTTGTTTGAATATCACACACATCATATTCATTATATATGTTATTTTTCTTTTTTTAGTTATTTAAATCTCTTGTGCAGTGTAATAAAAATTAAATGTCATGAAAATAATTTTATTGAAAATTAATTCAGTCCTATTGATGTGCAAGATATTAGAAGTTTTCAATAATAAATTCTTAATAGTTATTATATTAAACGATATATAGTTGTTGAGGATTAGGCTTCATGGTTTAGAAATTATATTATTTATAATGTTTATGATTTAAAAATACTAATTTTTAATTTAATGGGATGATGAAATTCTAAATCCTATTGAAATTAAAGCTGTTGTGGAGGAGGGTGGACATCTCGAATTCTATGAATATTATGATGAATATGAGGATGAATAATTATTTTTTATTTTATTAAATACTTATTACTTTATTATGTTCTCTATATATATTAAATATTATCTAAAGGCGACACTATTTTTAGTCAGATGCAATATTGAAATAAACATGAATTTTATAAAAATTTTATATTATTTAGAGAATGAAATTTTTTTAGAAAATTAATTATATTTATTATAATGATCTTGGGAAAAATGATGTCATTATATCTATCATGACCGATGATCCTCTACTTTCAATTGATCCTTATAAAATTCAATCTTAGGGTGTTGACATTACACCGATAACAACGAGTGGTCATAGAATTATGAAATTGGTGATTTTAAAACATGTTATGAATTCTATCCCTTGAAATTGATCCCTAATTAGAGGAATTGAGATTAAATATTATTATTATTATGTTTTCATTAATTATTTTATTTTTTAATTATAATGATATTTATTATTATTTTCATAGTTTTTCATATCTATCTATTGGTATGTTGAATCCCATTTGAGGAATTATTTTATATTTTCTATGGTCATTAAGGATTTTTTTCATAGTGAGTTACATCATCATTTTATAGTCCTATAGATGGTAAATATAATTATTTTTTTAAAATTATATACTTTATAATTTTATTTATATTAATGTATTTATAGAAACTATTGTTTTATATATAAGAGAGTTTGAGATCCTCAATTTTGGTGGAATGGGAGGCTTTAATGTGTGATCATTTCAATCAGTTTCTATATAGCCTTTTAGAAGAGATATGTAGCTAGAAACTAGGACTATATTTTAAGTGTCTTATTGGCCTCATTGACCAAATAAATAAATAGTTCATGAAATGTAGGAATTCAATAAATATTTGGTTGATGAGACATTCTAGAAGAGAATTCATTCTATTTAATAGAATTAGGGAATACAAAATTCCATAAAAAAATTTAGGATTTTATGCTTTCTGTATAATTTATTGAAAATTGGTAAGGGATATTATTTAATTAATTATAAATAATTATTTTCAATCTAAAAGTTAATGATAAATCATTGTTGTTTTTATTTTATCCCACCATTATATAGTTCAATGTATACAACATGATACACACTGATAATACTTGAATGATTATTAGTGGGATTTAGTTACATAATGTGTTTAATAATTTTTTACATATTTAAATTTAATTATTATATTTTAATTATCTACATTCTTTTTTTATATAGTTGTCGAAGACATATGAGGTAGAGGTTTCACACGTGTCTAAGAGTCGGACTGATATAGAGGGAGGGGATGAGCATAGACCATGTGAGTCTTATTTTAATTAGGAGGCTTGAATGTGGGTTATGATGAGCAGTATTTTTTAAGTCATAATGTTTAAAATATATTCTATATCAAACTCATATAATTAATGTCACAACCCATCCTCAGGACCCTTGCCGTGACTACCCCATGCCCGCCTTCCATAGGCCAGGGGCTGGCGACTAGCACTAAAAACATAAATCTCTATGCTGCGAAGGCATAGCTTTTATAAAAATTGGACATGCACACAATCAGAGTACCCAAATGGAAGAAAAACAATAAGTAAAATTGAATACAAAGGTAGTGCTGAAGTAAAGGGGGAAAAAATACAATCCCAATAGTAATGTACAAGGAATAGAAAAAGCAGGTACACCTAAAAGACAAACAGATGGAAGGTGTCTTGTAGCTCATGGATTGTCCACCATGGAACCTACCTGAAGGGTAGGTACAAATAGCCTCCTCAACGCTCCATATTTGTCCATCTCCTCCGGGTACCAACTCATAGTTAGGTCCACCTCAAGGTACCATCTAGTCCTCGTACAATCTGCCTCGGTCAGCGTTGTCCATTGTCTACATCCAACACAATGAGGTGCAGGCGTATCCTGTGTAGGGGTGAGTATAACGATACTCTGTAGGGACCCCGAGACCCTCATGGTCTTTCAAAATCCAATAAGGATAAGCCACAAAGTATGAATCAATGGATTACCTTTACTTAGGTATATGACCATACGTAAACCTAAGTTATCTAGTTACCCATATCTATCATGAGGAAAACATAAAGGTCATTAAATTAGATCAACCAGTATATTCATTATCAAAACGACAGTTTCTAGAGAACTCCTCCTATGTCGGGAAAAGTGGACATGTCGCGACACTAAGACACTTCTCACTAACCTTGGACTGCTGAGGTACTCCTCATGTCGAGTACCGCATGTCTGGAGCCAAATACCAGGCGTTGCTCCATTGTCGGTCTACCGCCAAATACCGGGCAGTCCACCTAATATCCTACATAGGTTCTCCTCCTATCGAGTACAGTGGGTATGCCATCAAATACCAGGTGCTATTTCATCATGGGTGTGCCGCCAAATAACCGGGCACTCCCCACTGAGATAGTCAAATCGGATAACCAGTCATCAGGTCTGTCAGCTACTAGGTCTCCACACTCTTTATGAACATCAATAGCAGGATCCTCTCCACGAGCTCTTGGGTAAAACTCCAACTGTCACAAAGTTCCACAATGAAGTATCTCAAAGGTCCGTCACATCATAGGGATCTCGAGGCAACAGATGACGCGTCAATCAAATGATCGGTCTGCGAGTTGTTATACTTTTAGTCTTTGGGGACCGGTTGGTTTCGTGAATGAACCAAACTGACTGTATCTCAACATTACCCTGAACTTCTGTGGGGTATTCTCAAAGGGAAAGAATCCTTACAATAATATGGGTGCCGCTGACGGTTCGTCAAATGGACGCTTGAAGCTGAAGATATGGTCAGAAAGGTGTAAACGAGCTATAGTGGTTCCGAGTCTGGTCTGGCCCAGTCAGACCGACCCAGAATGAATGGGTGGACTCGCCCAGGGGGCGGCCCAACCCAAGTGGGTGGTTTGAACCGAAGGCACGGCCCGATGCAAAGGCGTCCCAGCCCGAGGTGGCCCGGCCCGTGGTGGCCCAGCTAGCCGGCCTGCATGGCTGGGAGGCAGACCACCAGTTGAAGCCAGTGGTGGCCGCATGGGGGGGGGGGGTCTGCACCCCCCGTCTCCCTATAATGGCCAGCACGTGGCACCGTCCCAGTATTCGTGCGACCCGAGGGGTCCTGATTGTGGGCCATCTATTGGCGGCCATCTCTGCTGGCCACCCTCCTACGTCTACCGCAGGCTTTTTCCTTGGGTATTCTTTGGCACAAAGTGATGGCGCCGTGCTGTCTTCATCCACCGTGGCCCGCTTGGCCACGACCCCCTTCCTCCGGCGCAGTGCGATGACACCACACCTCTCTGGAACCACCGCGACCCACCTGGACATGGCCCGTTTCTTTGCATGACGTGATGGCGTCGTGCACCTTCGGTGACCCTATGACCCTTGGGCCGCCAGTTCCTCTCACGGCCGTCCCGTCGCTGGCCGCCAATTCTCCTCCGTGGTCCTTTCTTCCAGTGTTGTCGTTACACCACCATCATCGTCAACCATCAAGAAAAAATAGAGGGATGTCATGCCATGTTTGTTCGGCCCACACCCTCTGTGTTAGGTGATAACAATTGGCCAACATTGAACCACAATAAAGGATGAGGAACCAATATTTAGTTCAATCAAAACAAACCCCTACCTCGAGTACGGTGATGTTGACAGAGTCACGGAACAACAGTGTCGTTCTGTCAATGTCAGAGGAGGAAGAGGGTACTCGTCGTTGGCAGACGAGCATTCAAAGGTGTAGAAGTGGAAGTCAACGTCAGCGTTCTTCAGGGGAATTGCTTCCCTTCCTTTCCCTATTTTGAAGAAGGAATAAGATGCTGATGGTTCTTCATGTTCTTCAATGAGAGGATGTTCTCTCAGTTTCTCCAAGGCTCCACCGGATGAAAGTGCCAACCAAAATAAAATAATAACTTTTCCTATTATTTTATTGTTGGAATAAATTCAAAATTATTCAAATAATTAATTAATGAACCAACAATTAAATCATGTAGATTTGGAACATTAATGAGGGAAGGAAGGTGACAAATTTCAAAGTATTCCCCCACTTTATGGAGAGTTACAAGGGGGTTAATGCTCATTTGGGCCCCAACCCTTTGATTTCAAGACAGGTTAAAACTTTGGGTTGGCCCCAACCAATAATATCCTCCCAAGGGAGGTTATGTGAGGGTGGGCCCCACATCTAACCTCCCTTTGGAGGTTTTAACTATCTCAAATAAAAATAATTAAACATTATTTTTATGTAAGTTAATTAAAAACACTGAATACTAACTTCTATTCACGTTAGAATGAAACTGCGGTGAAGGCCTCATTAAGATATCACTGACGCTGCGAGTTCAATGGTGGCCTCAGATTTCCGTTCTGAGCACCGGTTCAAATGTTATAAAATCCCACCCATATGTTTGCTGAACATACTTGTAAAAAACTTCAGAAATTAATTCCAGACACATCGGGCCTCAAAATCTAGCACCGTAAAAAACCACGGACTCGTAAAATTCACATGTATTTAAGAAAAAAATTTCCATGGAACTTCCGGGTCTTACAGTTAATATTGAACTAATGTTATGGAATCATATGGATAAAATTGAGAATATGAGGGATATCCATCATCATCATTTAATGTGATAGAGTATAAGTATAGGTTGTAAGCTTATCATAAGATATTACATAAATTTAATAGAGATATGGGAAATTAGTGATATTAGTATGAAGGGATTGAATTTTAATCATACCTAAAACATGATCATATGATAGATTATACAAATAAAATTATATATATAGTTTAGGTATGGGTATCTCTCTTCTAGATGGATTGGAAGCTCTTATCCATAGTGTTTTAATTATGAATTTCTATTAATGTACTCAATGTAATTTATTAGTTAAAATTGTATAATGAAGGTATAGTTTTTTATACATTTGTTTTATTTCTATGTTTTTAGACAGATGAATAATTATATCATAATTAATTATTTATGGTAGATATTGAATTTTGTAGAAAACAATTATATTGTTTTGTTAGCAACAGAACATGAAATCCACTGAAAATAAATTTTTATCAGATCATTTTTGATAGATACATCGTTAAAAATACTCTTGTCTAATCTATTAAAAACATAATTATTTTCAAGAATTATTATCCAAAATTATTTTTTTGATGGAATTCTATCACATGTGAATGCAGTTTTTAGTGATAATTTATTTAAGGGGTGACGAATCAGATTGACTAATGACATCATTGATCATGGGATTTGGATGATGATGTTGTATGATAAGATTGGATCACAATATGCAGAAATACAGGTGTTTCTAGGAAGGAATGATAAAATAGCGATGTGTGTGATGATATCTATATCCTGAACCTCTACCCTCATATATTACAGACATGGTATGAAGGGGTTACCATCATTGGTCACGATGGTGAAAAAATATGTGATAGTGAAAGAAGATGGGGCATCATGTAATAATAATTTTTTATCAATGTATCACATATATTCTCATATAGGCATCATGATATATCAATTGGGGGAATTTGCGAAACATCTAACTTCCCTTCAAGACATCAAAAATTATACCATATGACCATTAAAATGTAATAAAAAATTCCACGTGGGTGTTTCTCATTCCACATTGAGAGGGATGAGGCATGTACCAATATGGTGTTTGTGTTTTTTTGCCTATGGATTATGGAAACCTCTAACAATAATAATTTTTTTGTTCTTACTTATTTAGAAGAAAAAACATAGATGGTGGGTTGAAACTAGGAAGGAAATAGTGTAGCAACATCTAATACCTCATTTCCATCAATTTGTTTCAATATTGTTATTTTAATAGTGGTACAAAAATCATGTAATTTTGTATATGACCAATGTTCAAATCCTTGGGGCCTCCATTGGGGGATTTATGTGCCATTTATTGTCAATGATACAAGCGGTGACATAGAACCAAGTCCAGGCATATTCATGGTGGTGACATAGTGCAAGAAATAGGCATATACATATTGGGGCAGGATAAAGGGTCATTGTTAGCCTCAAATATGCAGAATTTATGTATAAAAATTGTAATCTCATAGTTATAGAGTTGTTAAACAATGGTTATGTGGTGTGATATATCATTATTGGCCTAAGGGTGTGAGTCTTATTCTATATCCTATATTATTAAAGATATTTATTGTGTTTGTGTGTCTGTGTGATTTTGTGTTTTTCTAAATATGAATTTCAATTAAAATTGGGACATTTTTTACAGTTAATTAATAATAATAATAATATTTATTTATATAACTAATAATGTAATATAGAATTTATAAATATATGTATAATATATAATATATATCATAATGTTGACTAATATTAAAAATCTAATATATGATGAATAATATTTTCTACAGAACTAAAAATTAAACATTTATAGTAGTTGGGGGGGGGGAGGGCTTTCATGAATGAAAAAGGCTACCCATAATCCCTCATCACACCAGGGTTCAAATCATGGCGGGTGGGATTTTTTGAAGATATTGGAGCAACACTAAATCACAATAGTGGTGTTGGTACTGTACAATGTATTTTAGTGAGGTAATATATAAACATTATTAATCATTCTGAATGAGATTTCGGACAATCAGGACATCAATCCAATGAGGGGGTGGTGATGCAAAAAATTATGTGAATGTGGTGACATTGGAATGATTCAATAAGGTCTTTCATGCCATCCTGTAGTGGGCCTATGGGCCATGTAATGGAGTTAATGCCCACTAGGCCTTCGAGCTATAAATATATAATAAAATGATGCAGCTACATGGGTGAGTTACCCATTATGATGTTTATGAACATACTTTAATGGATTTGTGTGTAAGGTGTGTGTATTTAAATTTAATTTTACCTCCCATGAATTCAATACACAAAGACACACAAACAGACCCACACACCCACACACAAATATATTTAACTTTTATATTTTTTAAAATTGAAACAATTACTTATATCCCAAATACATAATTTTTTAAGATAATAAATTAAAATAATATTACATATATATGACACCAACGATATTTTATAAATTTAATATAAATTTAATATAATAAATAAAATAATATTTATCTATATTAACATAATTATATTCAATTATAGTTTCTTATATGTTTAAATATATATATATATATTGTTATTTTATACATATTTGTTGATAATAACATATGGTTTTGAATAATATCCTTAAAAAATAGTATTATTTACAGATATATAAAATATAAATATTAAATCAAATATAATATAAAAATTATTTCAATATAAATATTTAATTTTTTTTAAATGTAATGGATGATTTATTGGAAATTTATTTTAATTTAAATATAATAAATAATATTTTTTATAAAAAAAGATATATTAAGAACAATTTAGTAATACATTTAAATGTTATATATATATATATATGTAATTATATTTTCCCAAATATTAAGAAAATTTACTTTATAAAAAATTATTCATAAAATTATTTTCTTATAAATTACAATTTCAATAATAATATTATGGATAATAAATACTTTCATTTCATTAACTGAATATATATATATATATATATATATATTTATATTACATATAATGAAATATTAATATTGTAAATAATATATTGAAATATAATTATTTTGAAAAACAGTTAATCATATCTTTTAAAACCTATTTATTATATTAAATGTAGGAAAGATTATAAAAAGAATGGAAATATTTTTTATGCAAAAGTATTTTTATTTTTCTATATATCAATGGAAAATATGGTTTTGAAGATACATCGAACGATTTGGAACGTTATTTTGGTATGATTGAGTTGTTTTATTCTCAACTGATCTCTAACGACGATAACCATGCTTTTTCTATGGTGGTTTTGACCTGTCATCCAAATAATCATGATCCCTCGATGTTATTAGATGACTTGGAAACTCATTATGTGAATACATTAGGAAATTTTAGTAATTATAGGATATATGGATTTTTTCATTATTTTTGTGTGGATTTTGGTATAAATACTTATGTATTCTCAGATTGGGTAAAAGATATGTCACCACTCTGTAATAGAATAACATGAATAGATCCACGAAATTTACAGAGGATAACTCCATAATTATTGATGAAAAAATAATATATTTTAGGCATTCAATAATATATTTGTGGATGACCTTGAAAAATATTATTATAATGGAATATATACAAGATTAAATTCATGATTTAGATTTTCGATTGTTTGAATGTTACGTCATTTGTTAAGGGTTTCATTCATATTGTGTTTCCTTAAAATAAATATATAATTAATGTATTGGTAAATGTTTTTTTTATTCCTCAATATTGGTATGCTTCACATATAAGAAAATGATCATTTTTTTGATCCAAATTCATCATTAAATTCTTTGACCCATGTATGATCTAGATTCATGGTAATGAATTGTTTTAATTGGAAAATAAAAATACAACATTATATAGAATCTATATAGGGTATAACCATAAAATATTATAAAGTGATATGGATTATTTATATTTTTTATTTTTAAAGAATGTTTATTTATGTAGACCGTAAGGACACCCTCATGGGTAGTATTTTCCCTGTTGATAATTATTTTGGGATCGAACATTCTGTTGACTAGAATAAACAACATGAAATTTCTTATAAATTCACTTATATTTGGTTCTCCAAAGGTAAACATATATTATCTTACATTACAAAATCATATCACCTTCTTGTATAATGTATGTTTATGATGATTCTAATAACTCCATCATGGAAATTGATAATACTAATTGTTTTTTTGATTATAGGGAAACTACCAATGATGAAATGAAAACTATTAATATAGCCGGTAGACTCATTGACTTGAAGCTATAGTCAATGTAGAATGGTAAATTTATTTAATCTTTTTCTTATATGTGAAAATGTAGAGATTAACCTCCTGTGAATAAGGTAAGGGTTTCATTCATGAACATTGTTCAATTTTATTTTTCTATTGAGTCACATGGATATGTGAAAACCCATATTTTATGTGTGATTGATTTATAATTAATAAATTAGGAAGAAAAATGGTAACTCATAGGATGTAAATAGTGATACCAATGAACAATACAGAAACATATTTTTCAAGGACTAGTTTTGTGGAAGACCTTCTCAAGTGTTTCAGACCCCGCAAGATGTATGTTTAGCCCAAATTCTGGTTGTTTTCTTGGCATCTCATTGTTGAAAAAGGAAAGTAAAAATAATTAAATTGTGTGGAGAAATTGTGGATGATTTATTCTTTATTAATAAATATAATAATGAAGATTGTATTGCTGATATAAATTTTGTTAATGATTATGTTTACTTATAAGATGATCATTATATGGATTCAATATCTTTAAAGGGGAGAGGGTCTAGTTTTTTAAATATATAAAAACATGGAAGGAAGGCTTCATGGATGAACAAATAGATACATTCTCATGAAAACAAAATCCATTCTTGGATAAAGGTATTTCACCATTGATGTGACATGACAGATCCCTCAACACATATTTGTGACATGGTGAATGGTCTAAATCATCCCATTCACTCATATCCGATTGAAGAATATATGATGAATGTTGTATAAATAATCCATCTAGATGACATGGAATAAGAAATTAGTGTTATGAAATGAAGTATATATGAACCTATGGGAGACAATAAACCCATTTTTGTGTCATTTAAAAAACAATTTTTTCCTGGATATGTACAGATGCATGACTGGGGTTGTGAGATCACTCATAAACTGTTAGATGTATTGATAAACCTAATGGTCATTTTTTGTTCATTGATATAAACAATAACATAGTGGAACAGATTGGAATTTATCAAGGTTTAGTTATTTATAATAAAATTTGACCCATAAAGGTAATGCCATGAAGATGGTTTGTTTTTTCTCCCTAAAAGGATTCTCAATGCTTGACACCAAAAAAATTCTAGAGTAATATGAAATTTAACTAGGTAGCCTTGAGAATGTAGATGACAGAAAAATGAAGTGTTTATATCACTTAATATAATACTATTGAACTTGGGTTTCTGAAGAACTAGGTGACACTGAATCAATGAATAATTTCAATGTTCCACCAAGTAAATCCCCAATACAAGATAAACTTATTTTTGTTATTATAGTAATTGGATCTCACCTACTCGACATTGGATTTGAAATAACCAATGAATGTTATCCATAGTTAGTTGGAATTTTTTATGGATGATTTAATAAAACAAGTGGAAAATATTATTAAAACATGTATAGATCAAGAGTAATTATATGGAAATCAATCATTACTAAAGCATCATTATTGGAGAATAAGAAATGGAAGAAACGATGATGTGGAGATTAGAATATGTGAAATCACATGAAATAAGGATATAGATTATCAATGCATAGATTTTTTTTCTAAATGTTGTTTCATGGTGGCATTATTTTCAGGAATCTATTTTTCATTCATCTCCATGTACTTTTTGGTGGTGTGATATTCATTCACGATATATTTTTATTTTACCACAGGTTTGGGAGGTCAAATCCATGTTTCATACCATCATGTTTTAAAAATATATAATCATATATATTTATCAATATATTAAAATACAATTCCCAATATACATTGTTGAGGTTAATGATATTTCTAAACTATAAATAGTATTATTTATTAAATAAATAATAATAAGACAACGGAAAAATATTTCTATACATCAGATTTAATTTTTCTAAATCCATTAAAATAATTTATATAAAAAATAACATATACCAAAAACCATACATATAAAAAAACATAAATTTCAAATAAATAAATTGTAAAGAAACAATTAAATTTATCAAAATTTGAATATTTCAAAAATTATAAATTATAAATTTTATATGAATATAATGAATTAATTTAAAATGCAAAATTAATATTAAACACCTTCACCAAAAATATTAGAGGACGAATTGAAAGAATATAGTTGATGGTTGTTTTATATAATTACCCCAATGATGAAAAGGGATCATATTCACATGTATTTTTTTTTATTTAAGAAGATATTCGAATAAAAATTACGCTTGTTGAAACCTAAATTTTTAATATTATACACCCTACACTATTTTTTTATAAAGATCATAAACACCATTTAATAAAAAAATTATCTTGATGACATATCTAGGTTGGAACATCCTAGTAGATGAAATTAACATGGGAATATAGTGTCATAATAGTGATTTATAAGAAAATTGTTACCCAAATTGTAAAAATAAATGAGGGACTGAAGTTTTAGGAACCAGTAGATGCTTTTTTATAGTAAGGAGTAGTCCCAACCATAGGGTTGTGGGTGGGACTGGGTCTAATAGTCAATTGGAATTTTTTATATATATTTTATTTATAATCCCTCAATAATTTATTAGTTTATTATTGTTTTTTATTGTCATGCAGTTGTTTTTTTTTGATTTTGTGGTTTTTTTATTATTATTTTGGTTTTTTTTATTATTATCAATGTGAATGATTTTCTAAGAGATGAGTTAGTTACCAATTAACATCATTTTTTATTAGAAAAATTATTGAGTTGGTAAAATATGATCTTAAAGATGAGTGAACATATCACCCCTGACATTAGATACATGAAAATGATGGAAAACATCCTAAAATTTGAAGGACCACATAGAATTATCATTTTACAATGATTTCCTACACAAGGAATCATCCACCATGTTCAACTAAATATAGATGCGACTATCCCAGAATTAATCCTACATAATTAAAAAGGCTATTCATTTAGTGAAGATTTCATGGGGAACATAATTTTTTTAAAAATTATGATGAATATCCACCGAAATTTAATAACCCTCAAACTCAATATTTCACCATTCCAAATTCCTTGAATATTTGTCTACATAGATCCATGAAAAATTTATTGCTTCAAGTGAAATGAATGTTTCAAGATTTTTTTTAAAATATACCTTGATAAATACCTTATAGGTTCTATAATTTCCACTGTGTATTGATTTTATAGGTTCACCATTGGGAGATCCATCCACATCAACCCTGATCTGTGACAAATTTTGGGGAATCTAGTTAACATATTTAGGGAAAACATGCTTTTATGGAACCCAATTAACACATAGTAGTTTATTATTATTAATTCTATTATTTTAAGTAACTCTTGAATTCCATTATGTTATTTAGACCATAAGAATATTCTATGATATAAATTGTTTCTTATATAGTGTATGACTTTTAAAAAATTTACTCCCCTCACTACATTATATGAAAAATAGTTCCTTATAGGGGTCATGTTTCTATACTATAGACCAAAAATATCATGAACCAATAATAGATACACCTAAACTAGTCACAAAAATAATTATTTACCAATGCCTGAGGATCATTTTCGATTACATAGGGCTGGTGAAAAGTATCAAGGTTTCAAAACATAACAAATTTGGAAACCATTAGAAATTGGTAGTCCCAATAATATTTGTAGACAGAAACCCCTGATGACCAGTCCATGTGTGGGACAATTATTCATATATAATTTAGCTTAATAAAAAAAGGATAACAAAAAATAGTGCATCGAATGAATAAAAAATAAATTCATTTTAAAAACTGAATGATTATAATAAAAACATCCACTTAAATAAATATTGATTATGTGTTTATCAATTACGATAAGTACAATAAATATTTTACTAAAAAACCTGACAAAATTCCAATCCAATAAAAAACTGACCACACAAATTTGACCAATTAGTTACTACACATAAGATATTACTCACTATCAGACCATCCCAAACACTAACAAATATGAATTGATAAATTCCATGATAGTAGAATTGAATCATTATGGATGAATACATTAAATGTTGTATGTATTAGGTGACGATAATTAATCCTAGAGGAAAAAATCCTATAATTTTGGGGAAATATCACACCATGTATCATTTAAAAGTTTCATATACTGGAAGATATCATTTAAAAATTCCAATATCCCTTAAAAAGGAAAATCAGTTAAAAAATGTTTTGAAACACAATTTTAAAATTTATTTAGTTGAAAAATAAAAATTCATTAATGAGAATACTAAACATCAATGTTTCAGATTATTAATAAGATGAAAATAAGTAGAAGGGAAAATAATTCGTGAAACCATAGATTCCAACCAAACGATGTAACATAATAAATATGAAATAGCATTAGAAATAATATAATTTCATTGAAAATGCGCTGTTATAATTTGAGATTGTATAAAATTTATTATATACATCTTGAGAATTATTTTCCATAAATGTTATCCAAAACTAACACAAGACACCTGATTACACTCATAACAGCTTCATTGTGGGAATTCTCCTAGATGGGTTTCTATCATAGAACGGGGAAATAAAAAATGTGTTTCTTGAACTAATGTATAATAAATCTATACATATCTCTCTATTTCAGGGGTTCCCATGAATTTATTTAGAAGTATGTGAATAATGGTTAATAAAATGATTTCTAAAAAGAGAAATAATAAATCATGACTTGTAATTTTGCATCCCATCTCTAAAAACATCTCATGAACAAACCAATTTTCCAATCATTAATATCAAAAACTAAATAAAAATACCCCAATATGGAATATGTTAATTTTAATTATAATAAAAAATATGGATGACATTAGAGGGTATCACATTTTTCATGGAAAATACTTTATTAATGAAGTAATGATTTTTTACGTCTATATTGAGTAGCCAAGAAATATTTTTCATTAAAAAATAAAATTAAAAGTTTTATTTAAAACGAAAAACATGAAGCTATTTATGTTGTCATATAATACACCAAAAATTCTCTCAAATAAACTATATGAGTAATTAATCCACTTGATTCCATTTATTATATATCTTTAAAAACCACATTTTCATCCATTTTATAACCTAAATGGTGTCAAATAATATTGATAATCAAAATTTTTTGAATCAATCTAATTAGGTATCTTCCCAAACATGTGTAACATGATGAAAAACATTAAATAATGTAAAAAATTAATATTTTTTCCAAAGGAATATTTTCATTGAAGAATTTATGAAATCTATTACAAATATAACATAATTATGTAATTTAATTATTAAATTATAGGAAAACCTGGCAAAAACAATTATATGTTAATTAATTGAAATATACAAAAACAAATACCTAAAATAAAGTGAATATCACACTTAATGAGTTACAAAAAATTGGTTTTGATACAGAACATCAGACTGAGTTAGTATGATCCTTGTACAAGCCCTATAACTCAAAATTCCATTAAATAAATACATCCCAAACACTAAATTCAACTTCCATGTTCTTAGGGATTTTGGAAGAATACATAAATAAGATGAAATTGAAGAGGGAGGTCGAGGTAAAGAGGAAACATGAAAATTCATTTATTTATATTGATATATACCATTAAATACATGGTTATAAGGCTCAAAATAATGGTGCATTGGGGGAAAGCTTCCCCGGTCATGTGACCCACATTTTAAGAGAAATATTTGGTAAGACGGTAGAAATAAGGTTAAAAAAGTGGTTATTGGATAATAATTTCCCATTTTATGAAAATTTGGTTTATCATCACTATAAAAAGACAATGGTGTTTGTGATATGTGTCCCATCATAGATACCCAACCATGACATAGCATCTAGGGAATGTGTCATGGTGACCCTCTCAATTAATACACCAAAAAAATTCCCATAGGGATATGGAATGGTTCCCATTAGATGTTCTGAAACCATTAGGAAAACCACCTCTAATGACCCAAACATCATTAATGGAAATTAACCTTGATCTAATTAAATGTCTTATTATGGTTATATAAAATGTGAACTTCATTGGTTTTATGTTTTTGGATTTTAAAATACTATTATAAATTTTTATCGTTTCTAATATAGCCATAGAACGGTGATCACATTATTGGTATAAATATAGGGCCTTAAAAAATATAATTTACTCTGAAAAAGGAAGTGATGGCCTCAACCAAAAGATATTCCCTACACAAAGCCAATTTTTCGGAGCTTGGAAAGAAGGTGGCGTAATTGGGAATCACTATTGACAATGCCCATGAAAATCTTGTTCACATTAAGCTTGAGCAGAACCTACTACAGGCGAAGTGGAAGTTGATAGAGATTACCCCTCAAGAAATGTTATCTGAGACACCCCCAAGAGTCTATCACCATCGCACACCTTACCATTTGGTCTTATGCGGGTTCTATAAGGGGTTATGTAACGAGGCCCCAGAACAATTACTATTTACATTATTCATGTATAGATAAAATACATTATTTTTATTGTTACATTGTAAATAGTTTTTCAAGCACAAATAGGGTTTTTATTTAATATTTCACTAAGAACTATATTTTGATGAATTAATGGATTCATGAATTTAATAATATTTTAATTAAAGAGTTATATTATAATAAAATTACTATTTATAAAAGATAAATTATCATATAATTTTATTGAGACAATTGTAATTTTTATTAAGGATTGAAAGTGGTTTTTCTCCAAACCCATGAATTTTTGAAAAATGTCAGTTATTATTTTAAAAGTAAAAAATTATAATATTTCGAAAATTACATAGATTAAATGAATATTATTTTAGGAATCAAGATGTTGATATTATCCAATGGTGAATTTTTTATAATTTTCTTAGATAATCAAATATTTTAGTAAAAACTTAAATACCATTTAAATATTTAACGTCTTTATAAAATCATAATGTCCCAATAGAGATGAAATAAAATATATAAAAATTACGTTTGGAAAATATATATTTTATCATTAAAATAATGTGATTTAATTTTTTTTTATTTATTTTAAAATTATTTTTTTGACCCACACAGACTTATAAATAATTATGTAATTTTAAATTGTTTTCCATGAAAGTGTGACTCAACTCCACATATGAAACCCTTTAATTTTAAGAAGTTTCATCATTTTACCCATAAAATATTTTTTCCACTCATATTTGGAAAAACCCACGGCACAATCCATGGTCTGGTCAGTGGTTTTGATTAGTTTAATGTGTGGTGTCCCAAACCATAATAATAATGAATTCCCTCTCATTTTTTATACAAATCCACCCATGCTCCCACTTCCTCTACACTCAAAGCCTTTGGAGATCATCCAAACTCTTTCATACTCTCCCTAGAATCAGACCAATATGCCCCATGCTCCCATGAAGCCTCTATCAAGCCTCTCCCAATCTTTTTCTATCTCACATCTATGTAAGGGATTTACACCTTTCTCTTTTTATCCTAATTACTTAATATTGTTATGCCCTATTATTATCAATTATAAATGTTGGGGTATAATTTATCACCCCCCATACACAACTATTTCAATTTTAATGATGAGATATACCTTTCTCTCGAATTTTATGCAACCCATGTACTCGTGCTACTATGCTGAAATTCTGAAAGGAAATTCTCTCTCCTCATTTAACTTCAAGAAATTATTTGGTATCATGAATATATATTAAATTACAACTTTTTTTGAATTGTATCTATATGACCCCCTTAATTCCCATTTCATGTAAATATTATGAGACACCCCTTTTTCTATCATCAAACATTTTTATGAATTCTTATATCATGCAGTTATGATGCTAAAATTTCCCATCGTTTTTCCAAGCCAAAGCCATTTTGTAGTGAATACCATGCCCATTTCCCTAAAAAGGGTATTCAGTTAAATGCCCATTTACATATTGATTATATAGTTTCATGTATGAATTAAATATTCTATTATCATGGAATAAATAGTGATTTTTAATGAATCCATGTTTTATGATCCATGTGGCACACTTATGCATGAAATGAAATGTTTGAAGAAGGTGATCTCTGATAGCACTCCAATGCATTGGGTAAAGTATACTATCATGATACGTAATGTGATATTGTTGTTGACTCATTCTAATTCATGTGAAATGATGGTTTACTCATGATTCATGTGCAATTAATATTTAATCATGCTCAATGTGCAATGAGCATTTTTTCATGATAAATTCCATGTTATGTGTTTTTGCCACATTTCCATGTTATGATTATCATATTTTTTATTCCCTTATGTTCATGTTTCTCTTGTGATCCATTTATATTCCTATAGTCTTCCATGTATTGTATTCCTCATGTAATTCCATGATTATTCCCTTAATGGGCTTTATATGTCACCCTTTTCATATGCATTTCCTCAGGTTATCCCATGCAATGCTATGTACAATGTAATGTAGTAGTCATGTAAAATATGTTTTCAATAAAGTTGTTTTATTTCATGTTTTAATTTGTCATGTAATGATTCTATGACCCAAAGACACTATACCTCTCGATCTTCTATGTTTTATCAAGTAATGATTATGTAATAAATCATGTTTTAGGGTGTAATAAAAGTGATGTGTTTTCATAGATGGTACAAGAGGATATGTTTAGTTATTTTTAGATTAGGATTAGTATACCCTAGTGAAATCCTTATGGATAAGAATAAGAATAATAAAAACATCCCTAAATTTCGGTGAGTTTTGAGTAAGTGGTTTAACATGAAAATATATCAATATATGGATATGAGTAGGTAGAGGCGACTCTTACACATATGTACCTAGGGGTTAAAACCCCGACAAGAACTTTCAGGCTTGACCTGGGTTATCCTGATACACAACAATGGGCCTTTCTACACTCTTGGTTATGAAACTCCTGGGGTATAAGCATTGATAAATTCACAAGCGTAGTATGAACCATTATTAAGGGAATAAAAAAATTCCCCTAAGAATATATGAAAGAATGTAGAACACAGATAAAAAATATTGATTCCTATAGGTTCATAAGTTAAGAAAATAAAATATATTTATAAGTCATCCGTTTTGACCTTAGATTCCTTTTTATGTGTCTAATATATTTTAAATACATATATTCCTTATGTCATTTGGATAATGTAAATGAGTAGAACAAAAATCAAAAAATATAATGTAGGGTTATAGTCCATAGTTCTACGCAATCTTTTATATCCATAAAGTTTAGTATAACATTCTCAACACAACCAAAAATCATGTAAGTAAAGATGCTGGTAAGTACAACTGATGGGGAAATCATTGCATCGCATGAATATAACTCCTCCCCTATCATAATCTGTGGATTTATCTTCATGGAGAGCCTCATAATTCTATCTTTGGTGGAATTTGAGGAAATATTTTTCATGGATTTGATTTTCATAATAGAGCCAACACAAATTGCGGTGAGAGGGAAATAACTGCCCATGTGGAGAATCAACCCCCAATTTTGTACAAGTAAAAGGAATAAGATGAATCTTCTTTAGCTCCATCGTCACAAGCATGGATATTACTGCCCTATGAGTGGGTGTATCTAGCTCTAATGATTGATTCTGATTTGGAATCTATCATTGAAGACATGACTATTGTGAGATAATATGTTGAAGTGTTTCCTAGGGAATTTCATGTTCTTCCTCCTAGACGTGATGTTGAATTTTCAGTTGACATTATACCTGGGAATTTTCAAATATCAAAGACTCCATATAGAATGGATTTTGTGGATCTTGAGGAGAAGAAGAAACAACTAAAATAGAATCTAGACAAAGGGTTTATTCAACCAAGTGATTCACCATTGGGAGAATCAGTCCACCTAATTAAGAAGAAGGATGGGTCAATGTGCCTTTTCATCGATTATCGCGAGCTTAACAAAATCACGATAAACAACAAGTATCCTCTCCCACGAATAGATGAAATATTCGATCCGCTGTGTGGAGTACATTACATCTCAATGGTCGATTTTTTTTTGGGATTTTATCAATTAAGGGTGAGGAAGGATGATATCCCCAAGAATGATTTTCATATAAGATACAGGCACAATGAATTTATAGTAATGCCTTTCAGACTCACTAATACTCCAATAATTATTATGGACATCATGAATAGGGTTGTTAGAAATTACATTTACAATATTTTTGGTAGTATTTATTGGTGATATTTAAATTTACATGAAAAACATGGAAGATCATGCTGAGAATATAAGAACTGCACTAGGGACCTTGCGGAGGGAGATGCTCTATGAAAATTAAAGCATGTGTGAGTTCTGGTTGAAGGAGGTCTCATTCATGGGCCATATCATCACAAGAAATGGTATATCTTTGGATCCCTCCAAGATAGCCGCAATTGAGGGATGGTTGAGGACAACATCTGTAATGGATATACATAACTTCTAGGGGTTAGCTGGATTTTATCGATGATTTGTGTGAAATTTATCAAGATTGTCCAACCCTCATAACAAGATAACTCGGAGGGAAGTAAAGTCTGCATGGATTGATGAGTGCGAAGAATGCTTCCAGGATTTGATAAGGAGGATTATCACTGTACCTGTTATCACATTACCCATATGTGGAAAACTTTTTTTGGTATTCAGTGATGTTTTTGAGAAGGTCTTGAGTTGTGTGTTGAATCAAAATGACAAAGTTATTTCCTATGCTTCAAGGAAATTTAATGTTCATGAGTATATTTATCCAATACAAGATATGGATATGGTTTCAGTGATCTTCACTTTAAAACATTGTGTGAGTTATCTTTTTGGGGAGAAGTGTGAAAAATATACGGACCAAAAAGTCTGAAAAATATATTCACACCGAATGAGTGGAACATGCCCCAGTGATGATGGTTGTTTGATCAATGATTTTTAATACTCAATCAATTACCACCCTGGGAAAGAAAAATGGTGGAATATTCTCTATGTAGAAAAGACCCAAAAAATTCTATCATTGATGATAATTGAGAAGGATCTAATATTATAATATTTGATCAAGATGGACATTGGAATTATAATGAAGGGAACAACATCAATAATATTACAAATGATTGCTCAGCCATCTCATATAGAAATTTTAAAGGATGATCCAAAGGATATTGCAGGAATTCATAAGAAATTGGAAGCTATAAAAAATGTTAAATCCTCGTAGTTCAATGTTAATGAAGAAGGAATTTTGAGATTTGGGAGAATACTATGAGTTCCATCAAGTCTAGAGCTGAAGAAGGAACTTTTGGATGATGCACATAGTTCAAATTTTCCTAGTCGCCCAAGAACCACAATGATGTATCGAGATATTAGATAGAATTAGTGGTGGTATAATATGAAGAAGGAGATTGTTGAGTATAAATCAATGTGCCTGGTGTGTAAGTAGGTCAAGGCAGAGAGGCAAAAGTCTAAGGGGATGATGCAACCATTTCCCATACCAACATGAAAATGGGAAAACATCACCATGGAATTTTCCACTGGACTTCAGATGAAATCCACTGGGAACAATGCAACATGGGTTGTTGTGGATCGTCTTACAATGTATGAACACTTTATTACAATTTGGGAGGATATGTCATCGGATTCACTGGCACAGATACATATTAGTGAATTGGTAAGGTTGCATGGAGTACAACTATATATTGTATCTGATCGAGATCCAAGATTCAATTATATGTTTTAGAAGACTCTTCAACATGCTCTGGATATTGAACTAAACTTTAGTATAACCTACCATCCTCAAACTGATGGCCAATATGAGAGAACTATTTAGACACAAGAAGATATGTTAAAATTAAGTACAATAGAATTTAAAGGATGATGGGATCAATCTCTTAAACTGGTTGAATTCTCGTATAATAAAATTATTCACTTGAGCATCCAAATGGAAACTAATGAATCCATATAAGGAAATAGGTGCATAACGATAACATGTTGGGATGATGTCAGTGTTCATAATCTGTTAGGACCTGAAATGGTCGAAGAAATTGTAGGGAAGGTGAAAACCATTCAACAACATATCAAGGTATCCCAGAGTTGGCAGAAGCATTATGCCTATATCCATCCACGAGACCTTCAGTTTAGTTTTGGAGAGATGGTATTCGAATGTATATCTCCATGTAACAAGTTCATGATGATTGGAATGAAATGAATGTTAACTTCTATGTACATCGGCCCCTTCGAGATTCTTGATCATGTCGGGGCTGTGGCCTATCGACTATCACTCCCACCCACCATATCCGTAGTACATAATGTCATTCATGTATACATCTTATGGAAGTACATACCATTCCCTTCACATGTACTCTATTCATAGGTAGTATATCTAGAGGATGATCATTATTATTATGAGAAAACAATGAAGATATTAAGTAATATATAAATAGTTGTACGAAATAAGAAAATTTCCCTCTTCAAGGTGCTGTGGTGATACCACATGTTTGAAGAAGAAATGTGGGAATTAGAGGAAACGATGAAGCAGAGTTACCCAAATCTATTTTAGTGTGGAAATAGGAAATTTTAGGGTGAAATTTCATAATGGGGGAAGATTGTAATGAAAAAATCATTCATTAATGGAAATTCATCTTGATCTAATTAAATGTCTTATTATGGTTATATAAAATGTGAACAACATTGGTTTTATGTTTCTGGATTTTGAAATACTGTTAATAATTATGACCATTACTAATATAGTCTTTGAACATTGTTCACATTATTAGTATAAATATAGGGCTTTAACAAATCCAATTTATATAGACAAAAGAAGATAGGGCCTCATCCAGTAGTTTTTACCCATACGAAGACCATTTGTTAGATATTAGAAAGGTATTGTTGTCATTGGGATTCTCTCTTGACAAAGACCCATCAGAGCTTGAACACATTAAGCATGATTGGAACAAACTACACGAGAAGTGGAAGTTTATATGGATTACCAATCGAGCAATGTTATCTAAGCCACCACAAGATTCTGTCACCATCACACACCTTACCCTTCGGTCTTTTGCAGGTGATGTAAGGGGTTATGTAATGATACCAAAGCACTATGACTATGTGCATTATTCTTGTATCAATAATATACTTTCTTTTTATTGTTGATTTGTAAATAGTTTTTAATGCACAAATAGTAGTTTTAGTTAATATTCGTCTAAAAAATTGATTTGGATGAATTATTGGATTTTTGAATTAAAAAATATTTTAATAAAATATTATTATTATTATTAAATTACTTTTTATATAATAGAAATTATTGTATAATTTTAGTATGGCAATTCTAATTTTTATTAAGGATTGAAAGTGGTTTTTCTCCAAACCCATGAATTTTTTAAAAATGTCAGTTATTATTTTAAAAGTAAAAAATTATAATATTTAGAAAATTACTTAGATTAAATGAATATTATTTTAGGAATCAAGACGTTGATATTATCCAATGGTGAATTTTTCATAATTTTCTTAGATAGTCGAATATTTTAGTAAAAATTAAATATCATTTAAATATTTAACATTTTTATAACATCATAACGATCCAATAGAGATTAAATAAAATACTATAAACATTATGTTTTTCCAATATATGTTTTATCATTAAAATAATGTGATTTAATTTCTTTTGATTTATTTTAAAATGCTTTTGTTGACCCTCACAGACTTATAAATCATTTTTTAATAATAAATTGTTTTCCATGAATGTGTGACTCACCTCCATATAAAAAACCCTTTAATTTTAAGAAGTTTTCTTCATTTTACCCATAAAATATTTTTGTCCACTCCTCTTTGGAAAAAACCATGGCACAATCCATGGTCTGGTTAGTGGTTTTGATTAGTTTAATGTGTGGTGTCCCAAACCATAATAATAGTGAATTACCTCTCATTTATTATACTAATCCACCCATGCTCCCACTTCCTCTGCACTCATAGCCTTTGGAGATCTTCCAAACTCTTCCCTAATCTCCCTAGAATCCTACCAAGTTTCCCCATGCTCCCATGAAGCATCTATCAAGCCTCTCCAAATCTTTTTCTATCGCACATCTATGTAAGGGATTTATACCTTTCTATTTTTATCCAAATTACATAATATTGTTATTCCCTATTATTATCAATTATAATTTTTGGGGTATGACTTATCACCACCCATACTCAACTATTTCAATTTTAATGATGATATATGCCTTTCTCTCACATTTTTTGACACCCATGCACTCCTTCTTCTATGCCGAAATTCCGAAAAGAATTTCTCTCTCCTCATTCACCTTCAAGCAAGTATTTAGTATCATGAATCTATATTCAATTACAACTATTTGGAAATGTATCTATATGACCCCCTTAATTCCCATTTCATGTAAATATTACGAGACACCCCTTTTTCTATCATCAAACATTTTTATGAATTCTTATGTCATGCAGTTATGATGTTGAAATTGCCCATCGTTTTTCCCAGCCAAAGTCATTTTGTATTGAATACCATGCCCATTTCCCTAAAATGGGTATTCACCTAAATGAACATTTACATATTGATTATAGAGTTTCATGTATGAATTAAATGTTCTATTATCATGGAATAAATGGTGATTTTTAATGAATCCATGTTTTATAATCCATGTGGCACACTTATGCATGAAATGAAATGTTTAAATAGGGTGATCTCTGATAGAACTTCAATGCATTGGGTAAATTATACTATCATGATACGTAATGTGATATTATTTTTGACTCATTATAATTCATGTGCAATTATGGTTTACTCATGCTTCATGTTCAATGAAGATTTAATCATGCTCAATGTGAAATGAGAATTTTTTCATGATAAATTCCATGTTTAGTGTTTTTTCCACATTTCCATGTTATGATTATCATAATTTTTATGCCCTTATGTGCATGTTTCTATTGTGATCCATTGATATTTCTATTTCCTTCCATGTATTTTATTCCTCATGTTTTTCCATGATTATTCCCTTACAAGGATTTATAGCTCACCCTTTTCATATGAATTTCCTCAGGTTATCCCATGCAATGCCTTGTACAATGTAATGTAGTAGTCATGTAAAAGATGTTTTCAATAAAGTTGTTTTATTTCATGTTTTATGTTTTCATGTAATGATTCTATGACCGAAATACACTATAACTCTTGATCTTCTATGTTTTATCGACTAAATATTATGTGATAAATCATGTTTTAGGGTGTAATAATAGTGATGTGTTATCATAGTTGGTACCAAAGAATAGGTTTAGTTATTTTCGAATTAGGATTAGAATACCCTATTGAAATCCTTATGGATAAGAATAAGTATAATAAAAGCATCCCTAAATTTTGGTGTGTATTGAGTAAGTGGTTTATCATTAAAATATATCACTATATAGATACGAGCAGGTAGAGGTGGCTCTTCCACATATGTACCAAGGGGTTAAAACCCTGGAAAGGAGTTTCAGGCTTGACCTGGGTTATCCTGATACACGACAATGGGACTTTATGAACTCTTGGTTATGACACTCCTGGGGTATAAGCGTTGATAAATTCATAAGATTAGTATGAACCATTTTTAAGGGAATAAAAAAATTCCCCTAAGAATATATGACAGAATGTAGAACACAGATATCATATATTGATTCCTATAGATTCATAAGTTAAAAAATAAAATATATTTATAAGTCATCTGTTTTGACCATAGATTACTTTTTATGTATCTAATATATTTAAAATACATATATTTTTTATTTGTTTTCGATAATATAAATGAGTAGAACAATAATCAAAAAATAGAATGTAGGGTTATAGTCCATAGTTCTAAAAAATATTTTATACCCTGAATATTTAGTAGAACAATCTCAACACCACCACAAATCATGGAAGTGAAGATGCTGGTAAGTACAAAAAATGGGGAAATAATTGCATCCCAAGAATATAACTCCTCATCTGTCATAATATGCAGATTTATCTTCATATAGAACGTCATAATACTTCCTCTGGTAGAATTTGAGGAAATTATTTTCATGGATTGTCTTTTCATAATAGAGAAAAATAAATTGCAGTGAGAGAAAAATAAATTTCCATGTGGAGAATTGACCCCCCAAGTTTGTACAAGTGAAAGGAAAAAGATGAATCTTCTTTAGCTCCATCATCCCAAGCATAGATATTACTACCCTATGAGTACGCGTATCTAGCTCTAATAATTGAGTCTGATGTGAAATCTATCATTGAATACATGCCTATTGTCAGATAATATGTTGAAGTGTTTCCAGGGGAATTTCATAGTCTTCCTCACAGATGTGATGTTGAATTTTCAATTGACCTTATACCTAGGGATTTTTCAATATCAAAGACTCCATATAGAATGGCTATTGTGGAGGTTGAGGAGAAGAAGAAAAAACTAAAATACAATCTGGATAAAGGGTTTATTCGCCCAAGTGCTTAACCATGGGGTGAATCAGTCCACCTCATTAAGAAGAAGGATGGGTCAATGTTTATTTTTATCGATTATCGTGAGCTTAACAAAATCATGATAAACAACAAGTATCCTCTCCCAAAAATTGATGACATATTCGAGCAGCTGTGTGGAGCACATTACTTCTCTATGGTAGATTTGTGTTCCAGATTTTATCAATTAAGGGTGAGGAAAGAAGATATCCCCAAGAATGATTTCATACAAGATACGGGCACAATGAATTTAAAGTAATGCCTTTCAGACTCACTAATGCTCCAATAATCATTATGGACATGATCAATAGGGTTGTTATATATTACATTGACAATAATTTTGGTAGTATTTATAAATTATAGTTAAATTTACATGAAAAAATGGAAGATCTTGCAGAGAATCTATGAACTATATTAGGGACCTTACAGAAGGAGATGCTCTATGCAAATTAAATCATGTGTGACTTTTGGTTTAAGGAGGAGTCATTCATGGGCTATATCATCACAAGAAATGGTATATCATTGGATCCCTCCAAGATAGCCTGAATTGAGGGATGGTTGAGGACAACATCAGTAATGGATATACGTAACTTCTAGTGGTTAGCTGGATTTTATCGATGATTTGTGTAAAATTTCTCATGATTTTCCAACCCTCATAACACGATAACTCATAAGGAAGTAATGTCTTTATGGAGTGATGAATGCGAATAATGCTTCCAGGATTTGAAAAGGAGGCTTGTCACTATTCCTATTCTCACATTACCCATAAGTGGAAAACTTTTTATGGTATTCGGTGATGTTTCATAGAAGGGCTTGGGCTGTGTATTGAATCAAAATAACACAGTTATCTCTTATGCTTCAAGTCGATTGAATGTTCATCAGTATAGTTATCCAATAAATGATTTGGTGATAGTTTTTGAGATCTTCTCTTTAAAAATTTGGGTACATTGTCTTTTTGGGGAGAAGTGTGAAAAATATACGAACCAAAAAAGTCTGAAAAATATATTCACACCGAATGAGTTGAACATGAACCAGTGAAGATGGTTATATTTGATCAATGATAATTAATACTCAATCAATTACCACCTTGGGAATGCAAACATGGTGGCAGAGGCTCTATGTAGAATGGACCCAACAAATTTTATCATTGATGTTAATTGAGAAGGATCTAATCTTCATAGATTTGATGAAGATGGACATTGGATTCATAAAGAAGGGACCAACATCAATAATTTCACAAATGATTTCTCAACAATCTCATATATAAATTTTAAAATATGATCCAAAGGATATTGCACGAATTCATGAGAAAGTGGAAGCTATCAAAAATGTTAAATTCTCGTAGTTCAATGTTAATGAAGAAGGAATTGTGAGATTTGGGAGAATACTTGGAGTTCCATCAAGTCTTGAGCTAACTAAGGAACATTTGGATGATGCACATAGTTCAAATTTCCCTATTCACCTAAGAACCACAATGATATATCGAGATCATAGATAGAAATAGTTGTGGGATAATATGAAGAAGGAGATTTCTGGGTATAAATCAATGTGCCTGGTGTGTAACCAGGTCAAGGCAGAGAGGCAAAAGTCATAGGGGATGATGCAACCATTTCCCATTCCATCATGAAAATGGGAAAACATTACCATGGAATATTCCACGGGACTTCAGATGAAGTCCAGTGGCAATAATGCAATATGGGTTGTTGTGGATCGTCTTAAAAAGTATGAACACTTTATTGCAATTTGGGAGGATTTCTCATCAGATTCACTGGCATAGATATATATTAGTGAATTGGTAAGGCTTCATGGAGTTCAACTATATATTGTATCCAATCGAGATCCACGATTCACCTCTATGTTTTGGAAGACTCTTCCACATGCTCTGGATATTTATCTAAACTTTAGTACGACCTATCATCCTCAAACTGATGGCCAATCTGAGAGAACTATTTGGACACACGAATATAGGTTAAGATCATGTACAATAGAATTTTAAGGATGATGGGATCAATATCTTCTTCTGGTTGAATTATCATATAATAATTTTTTTCACTTGAGCATCTAAATGGATACTAATGAATCCATATAAGGAAAGAGGTGCAGAATGATAACATGTTGGGATGAAGTCGGTGTGCATAAGATGCTATGACCTGAAATGGTCGAAGAAATTGTAGGGAAGGTGAAAACCAATCAAAAAAATATCAAGGTAGCCCATAGTTGACCGAAGAGTTATGCCTATAACCATCCATGAGACCTTCAGTTTAATTTTGGAGATATGGTATTCCAATGTATATCTCTATGTAACAAGGTCAGGATGATTGGAATGAAATTAATGTTAAGTCCTATATACATCGGCCCCTTCAATATTCTTGATCTTGTCAGGGCTATGGCCTAGCGACAATCACTCCCACCCACCATATCCATAGAACATGATGTCATTCATATATACATCTTAAGGAAGTACATACCATTCCCTTCACATGTACTCTCTTCATAGGTAGTATATCTAGAGGATGCTCATTTTTATGAGGAGAAAACAATGAAGATATTAAGTAGTATAGAAATAGTTGTAATAAATAAGACAATGTACCTCTTCAAGGTTTGGTGGTGATACCACATGTTTGAAGAAGAAACATGGGAATTAGAGGAAACAATGAAGCAGAGTTACCCAAATCTGTTTTAGTGAGGAAATAGGAAATTTTAGGGTTAAATTTCATAATGGGGGAAGATTGTAACGACAAAATCATTCATTAATGGAAATTAATATTGATCTAATGAAATGTATTATTATGGTTATACAAAATGTGAACAAAATTGGTTTTATGTTTCTGGATTTTGAAACACTATTAATAATTATGACCATTACTAATATAGTCATTGAATAGTGATCACATTATTAGTATAAATATGGAGCTTTAACAAATCCAATTTACATAGAAAAAAGAAGCTAAGGCCTCATCTAGTAGTCTTTCCCCATACTAAGACCATTTGTCAGATATTAGAAAGGTTGTGTTTTCATTGGGCTTCTCTCTTGACCAAGACCAAGCCGAGCTTGAACACATTAAACATGATAGAAAAAAACTACAGGAGAAGTGGAACTTGATATGGATTACCAATCAAGCAATGTTATCTAAGCCAACCCAAGATTCTGTCACCATCACACACCTTACCCTTCGGTCTTACAAATCTGATGTAAGGGGTTATGTAATGATACACAAGCACTATAACTATGTGCATTATTCTCGTATAGAGAATATAATTTCTTATTAGTGTTACTTTGTAAATAGTTTTTAATACACAAATAGTAGTTTTAGTTAATATTCATCTAAAAAATATATTTGTATGAATTATTGGATTTTTGACTTAAAAAATATTTTAGTAAAATATTTTTATTATTACTAAATTAAATTTTATAAAATATAAATTAGCTTATAGTTTTATGAACACAATTGCAATTTTTATTAAGGTTTGAAATTTGTTTTTTTTCAAAACCCATGATTTTTTGATAAATGTTAGTTTTTATTATAAAATTAAAAATTCACATATTTTGAAAATTATTTATATAAAAAGAATATTATTTTTTGAATCTAGATAATGAAATTTTCCAACGGTAAATTTTTCATAATTTAATGAGACTATTGATTTTTTGGGTGCAAATTAAATATCGTTTAAATATATAATGTGTTTCAGGACATCATAAGTACCCAATATTTATGTAATAAAATACTATAAACATTATGTTCGACCAATATATGTTTTAGGATTAATATAAAATTATTTTAGACTATTTTGATTTGTTTTACAAAGCATTAGTGTACCCTCAAAGACTTATAAAACAATTTGTCTTTTTAAATTGTTTTCCTTGAGAGTGTGACTCACCTCCACATAAGAATACCTATTATTTTATGATGTTAGTCAATTGGACTCATAAAATATTGTTTTCCACTCCCCTTTGAAAAAATCCATGGGAAAAAACCATGGCTTTATTTGTGGTTTTGATTAGTTTAATGTGTGGTGTCCAAAACCTAAATAATAAAGAATTCCCTCTCCATTCCTATATAAACCCACCAATGATCCCACATCATCTCCACTACAAGAATTTTCATATCATCCAATGTCTGCAATCCACTCTCTAGAATCAACTGATGGTTCCCCAATCACCCAACAAGCCTCTCTCAAGTCTCTCCCATGCTTTTGGTATCACACATCCATGTAAGGGATTCCTACCTTTCTCTTTTTATCCATGTTTCAGAATATTGTTATGCCCATTTATTTTAAATTATAAATGATGTGGTATGATTTCAAACGTCACCCATACTGACTTCTATATGTTTTAATGATGAGTTAACACTTTGTCTCTCGTTAAATGCCTCCAATGTACACCCATTACTATGCCCAAATTCAGAATGGAATTTCTCTCTCCTCATTTATATTCAAGCAATTCTCTTGTATCATGAATCTAAATTATATTACAATTGTTGGGACATGTATCTATATGACCCATTACTTCACATTTCATCTACCTATGAAAAAATACCCATTTTTCTCTTATCTATCATTTTTAGTAATTCTTATATCGCACTGTTATGCTGTACAAAGAGTACTACGTTTTCCCAAGCCAAAGTCATTGTGTTGTGAATACCATTCCCATTTCCATATCAATTGTATTGAGCATTATGCACATTTACTTATTGATTACTGAGTATCATGTATGAGTTCCATATTCTTTTATCGATGAATAAATGATTATTTTTAATAAATACATGTTTTATGATCTATGTGGCACACTTATTCATGAAATTAAATGTTTAAAGAGGGTGTGCCATGATAGCGGTCCAATGCATTGGGTAAGTATAGTATCATGATATAACATGGAAAATGAGTGTTGACTAATGAATATTCAAGTGAAACGAGGATTTACTCGTGTGTCATGTGCAATGGGGATTTACCCATGCTCAATGTTCAATGAGCCTCAGCTCATGCTAATTTCCATGAAAAATGTTGTTGTCACATTTCCATTTTATGATTATCATGATTTATCATGTCTTTAAGTTAATATTTCTCATGTTCTGCATTGAGATTCCAATTTTGTTACATGTATTGGATTCCACATGTTATTAAATTTTTTTCCCTTACTATTCTTTATAGCTCACCCTTTGTTATGAATGTCCACAGGTAATCCCATGCAATGCTAAGTACGAGGGAATGTAGTGGTCATGTAAAAGATTTTTTAAATAAAGATGTTGTATTTAATGTTTTATGTTTTTATGAAATGATCTTAATTCCAAAAGACACCAGACCTCTTGATATTCTATATTGTATCAAGTGATGTTTATTTAATAAATCATATTTTAGTGTATAATAAAAGATCAAGGTTGTCATAACCACTCATAGATAGCCTCATCTCCCAGGATGAATGGTGACCTCAATTAGTAGAAAAACTGATCTTGTATTTGGGACACCATAATTATACAACCCATGTGGTCATGTGTGGTTTCCCCTCACCAAATATAACCACAAAATGTCCAAACATATTGTTTAAAGGTAACCCAACCAAAGTGACAAATTAAAACAAATTATGGATTTTTTATGGGATGAAATCCAATATATAAGGAAATATACTATGATATATTATTCTATAATAGCCCTATAGCCACCTAAAACACATGAAAAATATAGAAGACATAGAAAATAACATAATAAATTTAATAATTGGAAAAATTATAACATAAAATGTATTATAATTATCTTCAACATGCCACTTTATGCCACCTAAATTTCATGGTCCATTATACAATAAAATATTGAAGGATACCAAGATACTATATATCAAGATGTGGATGGGATAAAATTAAATTATATATGATCACTATAAATCAAGACAACCAAAAAAAATTACTTAGTTTAGATAATGAAATATTTTGCGAAAATTATATAATTTCTCCATGAAAAATAAAAAATGGTAACATGGGAAAATAACCAAATAATTTTCAGACATAACATAGGTCACTCCACAATTTAGAATACATTAATAATAATTATACAAAAATAAATCCACACCTCAAATTAAACATGATCATAATAATTATATATCATTAAATACCCAATGAACTGATATATATGCACCAAAAATGAATAACCATTCAAAAAAAGTCTTTGATATCCTAATGGAAATGATAGTCTAGGTAGTCAGTATAATGAACACAAAAAGTAATCATTTGATCCACCAATATTCCAAATAAAAAATGGTATGATGCATCCAAACATTACCATAACTCAATTGAATTACATGGGTTTCTTTTTTGGGTCATATAAAATCAAGGCATCATAGGACCTAATATTTGAAATGTTGTCTTTTTATGAACCCATAAAAGAGGTAAATCACTAGCTAGGGCATAATCTCAAATAGTGAATGACCCATGTAGGAAAAATCAATGTGAACCAAATGATTTCCAATTACATGAAAATTAATAATCCATCCTCCTCACTTCTCGTGATATTAAAAACATGTTTCAAAAATCTAATAAAAAGAAGGAATGTGTATAAATGATTTAAAAAATATCCATATGAGGGAAATTTGATAGATTTTTTAATATATAATATAAATTTCAAAAAATTTCAACATGTTCTACAGCCATAAAACATAATACCTTATAATAAATCATAAAAAAATATACATTTTCTTAATTTGGATTCCAATAAATTAAAATACATAATTGATAAATATGGATGAAGTGGCTATAGAGATGATAAGATCACATTGATTACCCATAATTTTGATCATAATTGTTTGTTAACTATGTCCATACATTCGATCATTCATTCGAAAACATATCAGAAAATATCAAATAAAAACTGATGAACAAAATTTAAGTGAATTTCCTAATTTCTATGGATTTTGTAACATGTATGTTGATTCCCAAAGGAACCTAACTGAGACACATCACCATTTTTTTCTGGTCCTCCATTAATCATGGTTTTAAGGAAATATCAATCACAAGACTACAACACAAACATGCATGTACAAACAGAAGTGAAATAAATACTAGAAATTAACATAGATTGGGAATTTTCATTTATCTATTGGAGACCGTCAATATTTATATACATTCAGGGATATGATATGGTTAAAATTAAACTGATACCCTCAACTCACCTAACTCATGATACTAAATTAAGTCTCACTAAATTCTACACTAATTAAATCCTCCATTAAACTTATTTTTATAATCTTCTATTCAAATCCTTAACATATACCCTGGGATATGGCACCATAAAATCTATTTTTTGATGAAAATAGACATCCAGGAATCCGATAAACCTCATACTTTTTAACATCTTATTATTTCATTACTATAATGAATAGAATATGTGGTGTAACAACATTCTTATATAGTTCCCCAACAAAGATCCCAGTTAGCATTGATGTCCCAAATGAATTGGTGTATATTAAGTAAGATGAGCAACAAATTATTTTTTATTATTCATAACCCAAACCAAAAAAAAACAATGTTATAAATTAAAGTCACCTAATGAACAACCCACTCTTGATTATCTATAAAATTATCTTTAACAATTCTATATGCAGTTCCTCCATGATTTCTACATCAGTGAATTTTCATTACAGTGGATTATGAAAAACACATTTCTAAAAATACATAATTATTATAGTTTAGTATCAAAATTTTTTCGTTCTATTTAACTTACATCATTCAAATCGAACACAACCTACTACATAAGTAGTCATCTATAAGTTTCTTTTTTCTATACTCATATTCTACTATTAACCTTTTACTAGACTAAATCTACCTTGCTATCCTTCAATGTACCTCATATACATTGATCTTTAATATGGTATCTTTTTCACCCATTATGCATCCACTAATCTCAATCTGTTTACTGTGGTTTGATTACAGTGCTTCTATGTTCCTCATTCGAGATATTCCATCATCCTGGTGAAATGTCTCCATCTTGTTTCCCAATAATTTATTTAGGATTATTTCATTCCATGATATGTTATTTATGAATATATCCTTCTTAAATACCGAATACATTATCATAAATTAATTTATGACACCCAAAAAAATATAAACCGTAAAATTATTTTTATCAATCAATTACCTCAATCTCCCAGTCAATGACCATTCTCAAGATCACACTATTATTTTAGTGCCATACATTCCATTCAGCTTTATTTTATTTTAGTTCCTACATTTTTTCCTCTTATGGGTTCCATTATGATGAAATATGATCCCAATTGATGAAATGATACTTGTACAAATAGAATTTTGATGATTCATTATGTTGTGTACACAAAAATCATACAAATATCACAATGGAATTCGTCCATTGAATAAATGAATATATTTTTCTATCCTATCACTTTTTTGAACATATATTCCATATGATGAATCATACATAGAGTCCAAGGAATCACTCTATCATGTTTCTAAATATAAAACTACAATTTATCGATCTTCTACAACCTAGTCGGTTATAGTTCAATGATATCAGAGATTTATCTTTTAGACGTTCATCTATAACTCCACTATCTGGTATGTCTTATATCATTTTCATGGAGAACATCCATTGAATCTTATTTTATTGAATATAATTTATTCAATGGACAGTTTCTCTATCTTATGCATCCCTATGGAAATGCATTGAAGTATAAAAAATATACTTCATATGTCTTATAATTACTCTATAGACCATCTGAATATCTTTTCTACTAAAATCTATGTCTCCAATGTCTTTATCGCCAACCTATAACGATAAATGATCCTTGAAAATGGGTCTTTCAATCATAATGTTTTAATATAGTTAACTGTAAGTCCTTTAATTAATTTATGAATGAGATAAACAACATCATCAAACATATATTCTTCTATGTACAATACACTATCATCATCTGATCCATCATCAGTACACCTACACCATGGTTCTTTTCATTGAGGTACATTTCAATATACTGACTCTTTAAGAGAGAAAATAAAGGAACACTGATAATATGTGAATACCACTAAAGATTGTACAATTTACAACTGATTTCTATTAGAACATCACACAACTTTTAATTATCTTCATTTATCTCTCAGATCAATATTCATATTACAGCAATGAATAAGTATAAATCATTATGGTATATGATATCTAGAATTACAACAATCCATTAAAATTTGTTAATAAAAATATAGAACAATTTTAAACACATTTCCAAAATGATGAGTACCCACATCATGAATTCCATACAACTACAATTCCTCACACTCTAGTTTATCTTCTTTTATTCGAACAAAATAACCATGTCACACCACACCTTCTTCTGATATGAGATCCTGAGAAAATATGCCAATTTTTAATCTAACTTATATAATTTTATGTCAATTTATTTTCTATAATATTTTCATTGGAATATTATCTTCATATTTACACTAAAGATATATAAATATCTCTTATAGTTAAACAAAATTATACGTAATGAGTGGTGCTTGAAAATCCCTCAATTGTCTAAAATATGACAGGTTCTATTAACAAGTATTAATATTAACAAGAATAAACATCAAAATAAAAACATTAACATATTCCTTTTGTATCTTTTCATGGTATCTAGTACTCTCTCTATCTTCGTAATGGCTTCTCCATCCAGAAGATCAAAAAAATCTTTTAGAAGTATAATAAGTGGAATCCCTCAAGACTAGCTCACTATAACATAAAATTTTTATCATATTCCATCAAAATACATCTATAGTCATCCTACATCATCATTAATTACACAAAATGAAAACTAATTAGAGTATAAAAACTTTGTCTAAATGAAGTTAAATGTCCATAATCCCACAAATAACACCTCTATACTCCGTTATAAAAATTTTGGTGACTTGAAAATTTATATAACATGATGAATCCAATAATATTGCATCATTGATTGAAGAGGCACCTCAAAAATGAATCACATATCATGAATCCATCGATTTTGGATGTTTTTAATATCAAAAAAGGTACAACCATGGGTTCATAGTGACATCTCTCTAAGACCTATAAGAACTACTCCCCATAAAATTGATGTACAAATCTATTCTATATGACAATGAAACCATCAACCCGCTAACACACGATGAGAAACCAATAAATGTATAATTATAATTATTTTATGAAATGGTGATATGGAATAACCATAAAAACATCTACAAAACAAGAATTTCGATAACTCCCTAATGACTATATCATTTAAAACTGAGAAGTCTTGGATCCCCATCTACCACACCTATACATCTCACCATCTAGTTATATTCCTCCTCTCGTAATCCTTCTGGTAAATGAACAATCACCTTAAAACATAGAACGAAATCATTTGAAAAAACAAGAAAATTTAAATTAGTGATTAATGTGGTACATATATTTTTTCCTACATCCATTGGGGAATAAAAACAAATATTTATTGTTTATGATAACATTATTTTAAAAGGAAACTAGCATTCTAATCACCCTACTTATGATACTGGAATAATTCTCAATAACATTTTCATTTTTCACTTCTTAGAATAATCTCATTTCAAACATTATCCTTTGAGATCATTTATCTGTTCCTTTATATGTGGAGACTCACGCACATGTGTTCTCCCAAAATTAATTCTGGATACGGGGATCCACATCATCCTTTATGAGGATAAAAAAGTTCCCTCTATTAATACACATCACAATAAAGTCCCGACAACAGTTTCATAATGGTTGTGACATAAAAAATTACATTGGAAGGATTATATGAAAGTGATATACAAGAGGAAAAAGTATTGTATTACTATTGGAATTCCATATAAATTTATAAGATCAACATTAAAACATGAAATAAAAAACAACATAAATGGACCATTTTGAATCACCCCCATACTAATATTATCCATGTAATTTAAATATAATATACCACTTTATGTCATAGAATAATTGAACAATCCTAAGGGAAGAGATCAGAAGCTCATTAATGGTAAAAATTACAGAAAATGATATCATAAAAATAATCACAAGTTATAAATAATAATTGAAAACAAAAGACATTAAAAATAATAAACCGAAAAACATTACTGAAGGAATTTGAGCTGAGTAAAAATTTCCATAATAAAACATAATCACGAGTATTGTACTAGTCAAATATCCACCTGAAATAGTAGTTTATAGCTTTATAATGAGTGAAATTCAAATTCCAGAAATTCTAAAACATACTGTCAAGCCCTCGAAAAAGACATCTAAAATGGATTAAAGCCTTGAAAAAATCCATATCTAAAAATTTTCAAGACTTCAACCTAGTCTATATATATATGTCTCATGCGATCTACTGATTAATTGAGGGGATATAGTAGAACCCATATATAACATAATAACTCCAATGTATTATTCTTAAGAATTTTTGTAATTTTAATCAATGTAACACCCCAAGATTTCATAGTGTGTTATTTCTTCAAAATAATTCAATAACTTGCACTACACACAACACTGAGTTCAAGCATACCATGACTTACCAAACAAGCCGTTCAAAAGAGGTTATGAATATTATTAACTAAATTTTGAACTTTATATAATCCTTATAATTTTAGAATCCATATTATGAGTTTCTTAGACATAATTTAAGAACAAATTCATTTTCAGTATTAAACTTTTACAAACTTTTAATAGTGAACCCTTTTTAAATCCAATATTTTAAACTTTTATATATTAAATTTGACTAAATAAATTTAGTTTTTAGAATGGGGACCTCAAAAAAATTTACAATGAAACATCCCAAGCTTCCATGGTACGTTTCCCTTTGAATAATGCAATGGCGTGCATTGTACGCAACTTTGAGATTCTAACACAGCACAACCAATCAAACTAGCAATTATGAATAGTAATACCTACTTTTTGAAATTTTATAAATTTTATCTTTCGAAATGGACTTCATTTTTGGATTCGTAATATCGAAATTAGCTTAGGGTGAAATTTGGGTACTATTCAGATAACTTTCATATTTTGATGAATAGTGAAAATTAATAAATTTTAATTAAAAACATCATTTTTAATCGAAATAATTAATAGTGATAGATTATTAATTTTAGTGGTTTTAAAGTATAATTAGAATATATTTTTACCATTTTATTAAATGGTGTTCATTAGAATTAATTTCACTTTGAAATTGGACATAAACAATTGTTAATCTTTTGATATATATTGTTTTTTTAAAAGCACTCTATTTGTTGTAACAACGAGAATTAATTATAAAATTAATTAATGCAACTTATATGTTTGGAATTTTTTAAAATAGACTTAATTTTTGAATTCGGAATATAAATTATACCTTAGGGTGAAATTTTGGCATTATTCAGAAAAACATCAATTTTTGATGAATAGTGAAACCACTAAGTGGTAGTTAAAAAACTGAATTTTTCATAAAACTTAATTTTACCGTTTCTGTGAATGGAATTTCAAAAAAAGAGAGATACATGATTAATGTCATGTATTAAAATGTGGTTCAATGAGATGAAAATAATTTTTGGTGAATAGTAACATTGTACTTTTATTTACAACGGTTAAAAGTAAATAGGGTAATTAAGGGTAAAAATGATATTAATATTACCCTAACACATTTCCTAAGTATATTGGACAAGTGTATCTTGACAAAAAACAACCTTAGGAATAAAATATTATCATTTAGGTCCACATGGATTAGATTAGGACATTTATTATTATTTAATTCAAAGAAGAGTTAAAAGAGTTAAAATCAAAGTTTATTTACTAAAACATTTTTAATATAGGGTTATACATAAGATAAATTCGATTTTAAATATTCATTATAAATATAAAAAGATTTCTTACATAATGAAATTTTATTTATAATTTTTAGACATTAAATAAGTTAATTTATTTATGACATAATGATGATGCAGTAATTACCATAATAGTGAAAAATTAAAATAATTGATATTATAAATACCCAAATAAATATAATTTGAGACTTTTAATGAATTAAAATAATTTATAGGATAATATGACATGTTAGTATTGACTTAAGTAACTTTTTTTGAAGTAATCATTCTGTTATTATTTTTACAAAAATCAATATTTGAAAAGTGTCAAAATTGACATAAAATAGTTTTTAAAACAAATATTATATTATTAATTGATATTAAATTCTTAAAAATATATGTTTCTGAAACGTGACTTATACCATGATATTTTTATCTTTAATGGACCACTTGGGGGTCTCTTGGATGTATATAGTATGTTTATTAACCATGTAATATTAAAATACAAAGAGCCGTTGTAAAAGTGAAACTAATTAACTAAGAGTTAATACTTAATGATAAGGTTAATAATGTAACCCAAACCTGTATAAATTATATTGGTTGAGTGTTTTTCGACCTATCCCCACATTAAAATTTAAATAATCTACTTCAGATCCATTAGAAACCGAATATGATTTTATTATAAAATAATATTTCTAGCTTTTCCAAAGGTGCCCCTCACCCCTCTTATAAAAGGGCACTCCCCCTTCTCATTAATTCACACCATCAAAGCCTTTTGGCTCGGCCAAAATCTTCCAAAATACTCTCTCAACTTCTTTAACTTCATCCTAGAGGACTTCCTTTAGTCAGAAAGCCAACCTATGAGCCCTTTTGATCAAATGAAAAGGATGAACCCGAAGAAGAGGTAATGATTTCACCACCTTTTTCCAAGTTCCTTTCTTCATCCACTTCTTCCTTCTTTGTTATTACTGTTATAAAATATTAACTCCAGTATCTTATATATAATATGATGTTATTATAAATATGGTACAACCGTATTCAGTATTCTATCCATCCTTTGAATAACATGTCACCATATGTGTGTACGTACGACTTACCGTCTCCACGTCGTGGTGTAATTATTATTCAATAAATTTTTATTTGGATGGGTATAATAATGATGTGTAACTCCTGTGAATAATAAATATAACATGATAATGATTCTTTATATATGATATACCATCCAATTATATATTATTTAATATCAAAATAATGATATTGTCGCTTGTGCGTACGTACGGACTACCGTCTCCACGAATGCGATGAGATTCATTCTCCATCGTATCCATTCAAGTATAATTCTCATTTGATGACTAATAATAGTATCAATGGACTTGATATCATTCTGGATATGATTAATATACAACTTATCCATGATAAACATAGCTTATGTAACAAAACATATAAAAGAAAATGAGTAAGTTAACACCCGAAACAACGAAAATACTTAGATATTATTAACAAATCAATGTTAAAAAATATATATGATATCATATTAATGTATATGATTCTTTTATAATTTAATAACAATTATTTCACCATTATACAGGAGGTTAACCTACCCCAACCAAGTAAAAGTACAAGGTAAGTGGTTTTCATCTCACTCCATATTCCCGTGAGATTCATGCCATATTGCCACTATTACTTTTTGTGTGGTGTATGTACATCCCATGATTGTATTCTTTGTGTAATACACTTTAATTTATGTCTATTTACATATTTATTTTATGATACCTCTTTCATGGGTTTTATGTTTCATTTGTTTCCAAATTGGTAAGGGATAATTCCTCAATCTCATCATTATCCGAGATTTTTTATGTGTAAGTATTTACTGGGACATTTTTATCATCCATGTCAATTTTTCATAAAAATGATTTCAAAATAAATATTTTAAGGATTTTGAAATGTACTCTTTATCAAGATCATAATTTCAAATTATTTAAAGATTTATCATTCTAAATATTTTTAATTAATGTCCATGTTTTCAAAATGATTTTAAGGATTTATTTATATGGACTTGAATGTTTTGAAATGATAATTATTTTCATAAGTTTCAAAGTGGTATGGGACACTTTAATTCAAAAATCTCTTTTAAAATTACTTCCTTTATAAATGTGTGACTTTTAAAAGATTTTACAAAAAGGATATTTCTCTCAAAAAATTTTACTCATCATTTTCATCTATGTCAACATCCTTTGATGGATTTTAAGCTCATTTGAAGTTGATTTATTATACAAAACTTCCATTGAAGGTTTTGTGATATGTTTGACTGTGGATGTGTTATTTTTATACCATTCATGGTTTATGGAGAAAGTATTGACATTTCATATGCTAGTTTTAATACGAATATTTATGTGATGTTTAAAACTGTTCATATAAGGAATGCATTGGACTTAGTAAGTGACGGGTGGAGCCCACTATAGCTCCTCGATGCATCGGTAGGTCTAATGAGACAAACTAGTGTCTTGGAACAAGGCCTTGACAAAAGCATATTTGTAGTCTTGGCACGAGGCCTTGGCTATGTGGTTATGATAGTTTGGAATTATGCATTCCATTATTATGAAAGTGGTTATTGATATTGCATGTGATTATTCGATTAGTAGAATATCCATGTGAATAAGTAAATTTCATTTTTTCATTTTTTCCATACTACGTTGAAGTTCAAGTTTAAAAGGATTTTTTTAGTTATACATTGCCTTAAATGTTTATTCTTATTTATGAAATTTTCGACTATATTGTTATCCTTACTGGGCATTTGATCTCACCCCTTTTCCATGTTTTATTTTTCCCAGGATGTGAAGATGTAATTTATGAATGACCTGCAGGGATAGTATGAGGGGATAAGAGTGTGGACTATGGAGACTATATTGTTGTAGTTTTCATTTTTATGATGTAATGTAAACTTTATTAATGTGTCTAGTTTATCCAAGGCTACTAAACTAATCAGTCTTCCGAGACTTGATCTTTCTTGTGATCATGTAAATGTTATGTAATAATGCACCGACTCTGGGTAACTGGGGCCGGGGCGTTACAGTTGGTATCAGAGGAAGTTTAGTACAAACCTTGGATGCTAGATTTTGATAAACTCTTATTATAGAACATATACCTAAGAGGGACTTTGAGGATTAGTATAGAATAACTTCCTAGAATTTTGGTATTGTAGAGATTTTGTGAGTTTTTCGAGCAATAAATCCCTCTCTGGATACGAGCAGGTAGAGGCGGCTATTGTACAGATGTACCTAGGGGTAAAACCCAAAAACACTGCTTTGATCTATACTCCAACGGGAACTGGTGCACAACAACAGTCCTTGCTGCACTCTTGGTTACGACACACCCGGGGGATATGCCTATGATAATTCTCATTTTCTTTACAATCCATTATGATGGGTTTATGAGTATATACTACCTCAAAGGAGACATTTTTATGATTATGGATTATATCTATAAACTATTTAATTTATGTTATGTGTTTTACATGTTTGGGATTAGGTATTGTTATTCATAAACTAATCTAGTGTATGCTATTGTTTAGAAATGGCGCCCATTAGAAGGAATGAGAACTCCAACAATGCACATGATCCAAAGAGAAAGAAGGATCATATCTTTCATGGTCTTAAGCCAAAATTTATAAGAGAAATAGTCTCCCATGTATTATCATCATATAAAGAAATAATATCATCTGCTGATAAGATAAGTAAAGAGTTTACTGAGTCCAATGGATTTGAAGGGAAGAAAGAGAAGAAAAGGATGGAAGAGAGAAAGATGGATAAAGGGATGAGGTAAAAGAAGAATTTTCCCATATGTGATAACTGTGGGAAGAAACACCCTGGAAATTTCATGAAAGGAATGTGAGTTTGTTATAATTGTGGAGAAAAAGGGCACAATGTATGTCACTGCAAGGGTAAGAAAATGGTTTCAAATGTACAATGCTTCATTTTCAAGGAGTTTGGACACTATGCGAACCTATGTCCCAGTCATCAGACTATGCCGCAAGTGATTCTATTGGATAATAATCATGTTATGATACTACCACAGATGAAGAGGAATGATTAGAGTTCTTATGTTGATTATGTCATTTGAGTGTTGTGTCAACAATGTACTTGTTATAATAATTATGGAGTATATAAGGATTGTACTTCAATACTATTTCATTAAGGACTTGAGATTGTGTGGAAAAACGAAAAGTGACTCAATAGTAGTTTAAATTTTTGGAAAATATATGGTTGAGAGAAAGATAAACCATAATATGGTTTTGATACCGAGGTAGTGATTTTAGAATAATACATGACTGATTTGGATAAATTATATTGGATATTCTTGACTACCGTGAAACTGATTAATGATTTGTATATTCCATCATTGTTGGGGTTTACAACATTTTTGGATTGAAGGAGTATATTTATTATTCTTTAAGGAATAAGGGATCATGAATGTAATCAATAAGGTTTTATGGTAATCCAGGATGTTTCAGTGTTTTAAAAAAATTCATGATAAAGGTGTCCACATGTTATTATGCGGCAAAAAGGATCTTCATCGTGTTTACCTTATAAATTTTGGACTGAAGTATTTTGGATAGTTCTAGTTTGGATTATTTTGGATTTCCATAAAAGGACAACCCGGAGGTCAGGCGGCAACCCGTCTCATCCGGCAAGGCCGCGAGACATGAACCCACAACCGAAGGGCGACAACGGTATATCACCTACCACTAACCCTCGTGATGTCTTGGATTGAATAATGTCATTTTTTAATGGTTCTTATTGATGAATTAAAAATTCATTTTTAACCCTATACTAATAGGATAAATTGAATATTATTTTTATGTTCTATTATCTTTTAGAGTGAAAGATTAGTTTGTGGTAGAACTTAGTTAAAGGATGAGAATATAATTTTCAAGTATATATTTTTCTTCTTCTCTTATTCAATGAAGAAATTAATTCTTATACTTTAGTGAAGGGATCTTAAAACTAAAAAACGTGTTATCCTAATACCATATGTTTTGCTGAACCTATGTTATTTTAAATCATCATAGGTTTATTAATTTAAGGCCCTCAATTTTACACTTGTTTTTGATTGATGACCTCAATCACTACCTATAAATATTTATGGTTTTCCTCCAATTATATGTCTCTAATTGCCCCCAATGTTCTCCGAATAGAGATCATAATTTGGTAGTGGCCCTTTCATTTCTCTTTTCCTCTTATTAAGACTAAATTTTATAAACCCAATTTCCGATGTGAGTTTTCCCACAAAGATATTTTCTATTTTCAATCCTTATTTTCAAAGAACAATTTCAAATTGCGAGGATGCAATTTATTGAAGAAGGGGAGAATGTAACACCCCATGATTTCATAGTGTGTTATTTTTTTCAAAATAATTCAATAACTTGCACTACACGCAACACCGAGTTCAAGCACACCATGACTTACCAAACAAGCCATTCAAAAGAGGTTATGAATAGTATTAACTAAATTTTAATCTTTATATAATCCTTATAATTTTAGAATCTATATTATGAGTTTCTTAGACATAATGTAAGAACAAATTCATTTTCAGTATTGCACTTTTACAAAATTTTAATAGTGAACCCATTTTAAATCCAATATTTTAAACTTTTATATATTAAATTTGACTAAATAAATTTACTTTTTAGAATGGGGACATCAAAAAAATTTACAATGAAACATCCCAATCTTCCATGGTATGTTTCCATTGGAATAATGCAATGGCGTGCATTGTACGCAACTTCGAGATTCTAACACAGCACAACCAATCAAACTAGCCGTTATGAATAGTAATACCTAATTTTTTTAATTTTATAAATTTTATCTTTCGAAATGGACTTTATTTTTGGATTCTTAATTTCGAAATTAGCTTAGGCTGTAATTTTGGTACATTTCGGATAACTTTCATATTTTGATGAATAGTGGAAATTACTAAATTTAAATTAAAAGAACTTTTTTAATCGAAATAATTAATAGTGATAAATTATTAATTTTAGTGGTTTTAAAGTATAATTAGAATATAATTTACCATTTTATCCAATGGTGATCATTAGAATTAATTTCACTTTGAAATTGGACATAAACAATTGTCAATCTTTTTATATATATTGTTTCTTAAAAACACGGTATTTATTGTAACAACGAGAATTAATTATAAAATTAAATAATGCAACATATATGTTTGGAATTTTGTAAAATAGACATCATTTTTGAATTCGGAATATCAATTATAGATTAGGGTGAAATTTTGGCATTATTCCGAAAAACATCAATTTTTGATGAATATTGAATCCACTAAGTGGTAGTTAAAAAACTGAATTTTTCATAAAACTTAATTTTACCACTTCTGTGAATGTAATTTCAAAAATCCGAAAGACACGGTTAATATCAAGTCGAAAAGTTTTGTTCAATGAGATGAAAATAATTTTTGGTGAATAGTAACTTTTTACTTTTATTTACCACGGTTAAAAGTAAATAGGGTAATTAAGGGTAAAAATGATATTAATATTACCCTAACACATGTCCTAATTCTATTGGACAAGTGTATCTCGACCCAAAAAAAACCTTAGGAATAAAATATTATCATTTAGGTCTACTTGGATTAGATTAGGACATTTATTATTATTTAATTTAAAGAAGAGCTAAAAGAGTTAAAATCAATGTGTATTTACTAAAACATTTTTAATATAGGGTTATTCATAAGATAAATTCGATTTTAAATATTAATTAGATAGATAAAAATATTTCCTACATAATGATAATTTTTTTATATTTTTTAGACATTAAAAAATTTAATTTATTTATGGAACAATGATGATGCAGTAATTACCATAATAGTGAAAAATTATTAAAAATTGATATTATAAATACCCAAATAAATATAATTTGAGACTTTTAATGAATTAAAATAATTTTCTAAGATAATATGACATGTCAGGAGTGACTTAAGTAACTTTGTTCTAAGTAATCATTATTTTATGAGTTTTACAAAAATCAATTTTTGAATAGTGTCAAAATTGACATAATAGTGTTTTTAAAAAAAATATTATATTATTAATTGATATTAAATTCCTAAAAATATATGGTTCGTCCAAGAGACTTATATCATGATATGAGTATCATTAATGGAGCACTTGGGGGTCTCTTGGATGTATATAGTATGTTTATTAACCATATATTATAAAAATACAAAGAGACATTGTAAAAGTGAAACTAATTAACTAAGAGTTAATACTTAATGATAAGGTTAATATAGTAACCCAAACCTGTCTAAATTCTATTGGTTGAGTGGATTTCGACCTATACCCACCTTAAAATTTAAATAATCCACTTTCGAGCCATTATAAACCGAATATGAATTTATTATAAAATAAGATTTCTAGCTTTTCCAAAGGTGCCCCTCACCCCTCTTATAAAAGGGCACCCACCCTTCTCATTAATTCACACCTTCAAAGCCTTTTTGGTCGGCCAAAATCTGCCAAAATACACTCTCAACTTCCTTCACTTAATCCTAGAGGCCTTCCTTTAGTCATAAAGCCATCTTAAGAGCCCTTTTGATCAAATCAAAAGGAAGAACCCGAAGAAGAGGTAATGATTTCACCACCCTTTTCCAAGTTCCTTTTTTCTTCCACTTTTTCCTGCATTGTTATTACCATTATAAAATAATAACTCCAGTATATTATATTTAATGTGATGTTATTATAAATATGGTACATCCATATTAAGTAATCTATCCATCGTTTGAATAACATGTCACAATACGTGCGTATGTATGGCTTACCGTCTCCACGTCGTGGTGTAATTGTTATTCAATAAATTATTATTTGGATGGGTATAATAATGATGTGAAACTCATTTAAATAATAAATATTACATGATAATGATTCTGTATATATGATATACCATCCAATTATATATTATTTTAATATCAAAAGAATGATATTGTCGCTCGTGCGTACGTACGGACTACCGTCTCCACGAATGCGATGAGATTCATTCTTCACCATATCCATTCAAGTATAATTATCATTTGATGATTAATAATAGTATATAAGGACCTGATATAATTATGGATATGGTTATGATACAACCTATCAATGACAAACACAGCTTACGTAACAAAACATATGAAATAAAATGAGTAAGTTAACACCCGAAACAACGATAATACTACGATATTATTAACAAATAAATGTTAAAAGATCATATATGATATCATATTAATGTATATGAATCTTTTATAATTTAATAAAAATTATTTCACCATTATACAGGAGGTTAACCTACCCCAACCAAGGAAAAGTAAAAGGTAAGTTGTTTTCATCTCACTCCTTATTCCCGTGAGATTCATGACATATTGCCACTTTTACCTTTTGTGTTGTGTATGTACTACCAATAATTGTATTATTTGTGTAATACACTTTTATTTAGGTGTATTTAAATATTCATTTTTTGATACCTCTTTCATGGGTTGTATGTTTCGTAATTTTCCAAATTGGTAAGGGTGAATTCCTAAATCTCATCATTATCCGAGATTAATTATGTGTAAGTATTCACTGGGACATTTTTATGATCCATGTCAATTTTCATTAAAATGATTTCAAAATAATGATTTTAAGGATTTTGAAAGGTAATATTTATCAAGATCATAATTTCAAATGTTTTAAAGATTTATCTTTCTAAATAAGTTTAATTAATGTCCATGTTTTCAAATTGATTTTAAGGATTTATTTATATGGACATGAATGTTTTGAAATGATAATTCTTTTCATAAGTTTCAAAGTTGTATGTGACACTTAAATTCAAAATTCTCTTTTAAAATTACTTCCTTTATAAATGTGTGACTTTTAAATGATTTTAAAAAAAGGATATTTCTCTCAAAAAATTTTACCCATCATTTTCATCCATGTCAACATCCTTTGATGGATTTTAAGCTCATTTGAAGTTTATTTATTATAAAAAACGTCCATTGAAGGTTTTGTGACATGTTTGACTATGGATGTGTTATTTTTATACCAATCATGGTTTATGGAGAAAGTATTGACATTTCGTATGGTAGTTTTAATACAAATGTTTATGTTATGTTTAAACCTATTCATATGAGGAATGCATTGGACTTAGTAAGTGACGAGTGGAGCCCACTATAGCTCCTCGATGCATCGGTAGGAATCATGAGACAAACTAGTGTCTTGGCACAAGGCCTTTACAAAATCATATTTGTAGTCTTGGCATGAGGCCATCACTATGTGGTTATGATAGTCTGGCATTATGCATTACATCATTACGAAAGTGGTTATTGATATTTCATGTGATTATTCAATTAGTAGAATATTCATTTGAAGATGTAAATGGAATTATTTCATTTTTTCCATACTATGTTGAAGTTCAAGTTTAAAAGGTTTTTCTTTTAGTTATACATTGCCTTAAATTTTTATTCTTATTTATGAAATTTTCCACTATATTGTTATCCTTACTAGGCATTTGAGCTCACCCCTTTTCTATGTTTTATTTTTCCCAGGATGTGAAGAAGTAATTTATGAATGACCTGCAGGGATAATATGAGGGGATAAGAGTGTGGACTATGGAGACTATATTGTTGTAGTTTTCATTTTTATGATGTAATGTAATCTTTATTAATGTGTCTAGTTTTTCCAAGGCTACTAAACTAATCGGACTTCCGAGACTTGATCTTTCTTGTGATCATGACAATGTTATGTAATAATGCACCGAATCTGGGTAACTGGGGCCGGGGCATTACAATCAATATATATATTCATATTGAAACTATCATTTATATGAAATTAAATTTCCCCAAATATTAAACATAAAAGCTAATCAGTCGTAGTAATTTGGAGAATTGTATCAAGAAAGAATAACCACCATAAATTTAATATGAAACCATTCAATAAAATAAATTGGATTATATTATAAATAATTAACCCAATTTAATCTTATGAATCATTATTATTTGTAAATAGGAGAAAATACTAGTAATATAATCAATTACATTTTGAGATAAATACACATTACCTTGAAAAGTATTGTTCATTTGGAAAATACATTATATAAAAAAATTAGTGAATAAATGAAATTTTCTCATAATATAATGAGTGGTTTTAGGAAAATAATTCATTAAATAGATACATAAAAAAGTGCCCATGAAAATTGATGAAAATTTGAAAAATCCCCTTGATTCAGGCATGTAGTTATGAAAGAATATTGAATGTTAAATTTAAAAGTTTAACTCTCCATAAAATAAAGAATGATTATTGTTAGTAAACAAATATAGAACACGAACAAAGAATTAATTTCTAGTAAAAAATAATACGTAGGAAATTAATTGAGGAATGTAGACAATAAATATAACCTTAAAGAGAATGGCGGTTCATGTTTAAAACACCAATGTTATGTTTTTTGGTTTTACTCAATTGATTTTAATGAACAGAATAATAAAAATAATTTTCATAAATTAATATTTCCATAACCTCATATACATGTAATTTATTTAGTGTAACCTTATTAGGTTCAATCATTGCCTTTTTATGGGTAAATAGATTCAATTTCATTGGTTGTGAGCATCTTCTTTATTGTTTTCATAATCTATATACATATATTCATGCAGGGATAAAAATTTAGAATTGGATTGGTTTTAATGAATAGATGTTTTATGTTATTAGTGATCATAAATAATATTACATTCTTATAAAATTCATTAGGTTAGTTGGAGAAAAAAGGGATCGTTATATAAAAAATTAATGAAAATTTGTTGTGTTAATTACTAGTTTTTTATCACAAAAAACCCATTTTGATTATGAAATTAATATAATGTGTAAAAGATATTCCTAGAACATTTAATAAGTAATAATACATATATTTTAGTCAGTTTCAACCATTAAAATGGATTATTTACCTGAATTTAAGACATTAATATAAATTGATAACCCGTCATACTTGAATGATATAAATTAACAAATATAAGATGGTGTTTTCATTTCTAGTATAAATGAAGTAGAAAAGAGAGATGAGGATGCATTATTACTCTATTATAAAAACATTACAATAAATTTAATTTAGTGGATTCTTCATAATAATAGGAAAAATGGATGTGAAAAATTTAAAATAAAAGAAAGGAACTTGAAAAAAAATTAAATGAAAAGAGGAATTAAACTCTTGATGTAATTTTTCATTGAGAGCCTCTTTACAAGAGAAGTTTTGGAATTTTAATATGAAAAAGGGATCTTGGGAAATGGTACAGTGCATGGGAGGATATTTTATCATTATTTAGACAAGGCACAATGCTTGATAGGATTAAAGAGAAGAGGGATTGAGGGGGGTAGGTGTTTATAGTGGATAAGAGGGGTGATTTTGGAATATATTTGTCATTATTTTATTATTTCCTAAAAAACCAAATAGTTTTGATTAATGTGAACCATAATATTAATATGTCCATTTTATTTATAACCAAGTGTGCTTAAATCAACCATGATTTTTCTAATAGTTTATTTAATTGAATATTTACATATACGGTAACATACCACATTTTACATGTAATAAAAATTTCGAGTATATCAGAAAAACCAAAAAAAATTACCATAACAAATATATATTTATTTATAATTCATAAATGAAATCCATTTTACAATATTAGTTTTCTATATATTATAAATTTTATTTGAAAAAATACAAATTTTAAAAGTATATTTTATTTTATATCACCTTGAAATTTTAATCAAGATCTCATTATATTATAACCTTGTGAAGATAAAATAATAATGTGATGTTATATTAATATGGTTCACATTACTAATAATATTACTATTCATAAGGGTATCTAACTATTCAAAACAATATTATGTTTCTAAAATCATAAATTAATATTCTTATTGAATAAGACTGTGTATGTCTATTTTTCAAAACAAACAACAGAGAGGTGAAAAAATTAATTTTACTATCATGGATATAGAAAAGTGGGTTTTTTATAGAGACTTAGTATTTCATGAGTTCAATATTAAATTGTTTTATAATAAATTGTGGTGTTACATATGTTATTCTATTAAGAGGTTTTATCTGTTATTATATCATCAATACATATGATTTTTTAGGCCATGTAATCTGGGCTTACATCAAATGTCAAGGATCACCGTAAACCAAGTTAAAAAATGAGTACATAGTAAATATAAATTCAATTTCATTCAATTTTTAAAGTATATTTTGTATTAGTTATTAATTACAAAATTTTAATAACTAATTATTACTTAATACATAACATATGACAATAATAATTAATAATATATAATTTAAATATAATACTATAAATTAATTATTTTTTACAAATTTTATGAAATCAATATTATAAATAATTATTATTTAAAATTTATAACATTATTAAATTTATATATATATGATAATATATATATATAATTAAATAAATAAATAAAAATTATGAATAAAAATTTTCATAAAATTCTATCTAATTATTACTATTATTATTTATTTTTTATTATTATATATTGATCTATATTAAAAAATTAGAACTCTAATTAAAAATAATTACAGTGTAATATTATATGGCGTTTCAACCTTCACTAAAAGGCATTTAAAATTACAATGGTTTTTTAGTAAACATTAGTGAATAAGTGTTATTATGATAATACCGTCAATAATAAAATAAAATGCAATAATCAATGGGGGTTTTGATGGCCACAACTAAATGTTTTTTTATTTTTAACAATAGGGTAATCAATTATGAGATAATATTATTAATTTTTAAATAATACAAAAATATCCTCACTAAAGAGAATCTAAGTAAAACTAACCACCACCCAACAAAAGGTCTCCCTAATTCTATGAAAATTCATCTGAAAATTCAATATAAATTATTTAAACATTTCAGAAAATGTTAGTATTTTGATTCCTTTTCATGTATCCTCATTTAGTTATCATTATGGAGGAAGTGTTAACAATACATCAATATAAAAATGATTTATTAGGAGGAGTATTTAATGTGTTGATTGTTTTCAAAATTATTGTGTGCATATTTTTCTGATGAACAAATTTAGATTTCATTAGAATATGTCTATGTCTATGATTGAATCACTCAATGATCGATGTTATTATGAAATTAATTAGTTAAGGGGAACAATTTATATCATTGAATGGTTGTTAGATTGAATAAACATTATTTTGGTATCCAAGAGGGTTCTTATTCTTATATTTAATACCAACACATCGATTATTCTATAATAAATTTGATTATTAATATCTATATAATATGAAAGGAATCAAATTAATGGAGATTTATCGAGTCCAATCATAGTGGAAAGGTGTTCTCACAAACAATAGAATATATTCATTCATTTAATACACAAATGCCATGAATTTTTAACACATCCAATTTTTCATAAAATAGTGTTAAATTGTAAATAAATTTTGATAGAAAAATAAACTAACAAATTCACACATAGAATGTGTCATAATCTCCTCAGGTTTAAATTTATCAATAACTAACTAAATCCTCATGACTTAAAAAACGATTTCACCATGTACATTTGGAATCATCAATGAAGGAAAAACACATTTCTTATATGTAATAAGAGAATAAGAGTGGGTTAATCCTGTATAAAATCGATGTGAAAATCTAGAATTACCTCCAGAAATCTAAAACAAAAAATAAAAATAAATTAAATTAACAAATGGATAAATATTTCTTTTTGTAGTTTAAATAAATTAGTGAAGAAATAATGTTGAGTACCATGTGTACAGTTTATAAGAATACAAAAGATTCCATTTATGATGTTTTTAAATCATTTATAAAACATTTGTGAAATTTTATATTATATTTTTATATTTTAAAATTTATTATATCTAGATTATAGTAAAATATAATGTATATACTTCCCCATATGATACCATATAAAGGAAAAAAAGTATCTTATACAAATATTATTAAATAATACACACTTTTTCAACCTCAATAAACATTATGTGTAAGATATTTACTTCTTTAATTATTTAGTCTAATATGAAAATAAATTTACAATATATTTTTAATATATGAGGTTTTTACCTTTTCATAAATGCCAATAAGTATCATATTACAATCATGCATATTATATTAATAAAATATACATAGTTTTGGACTTAGCTAAAAACTCATGGAAAACATATTTGTTCAATATTTAATGTTTTTTAATTGGACTTAAAAACCATAAATATATAATTTTAAACATCCACTATATTATATAATATATTATTTCCTTATAAACATGAATTAAATATCATATGGAATATGTGACTTCCATTCATGATTTATATTAATCAAATATAAGGATTTCACTTACATGAAAGCACATTTATAACAAATTTTATCATTAATATTAAATGTCCCATTATGTCGATAAAAAGGATATTATTTTTATATATATAATAATATAATTCCATTATTAAGAAAATATCTGAAAAAAATGCATTTTTTCCACTATTTTGATTCGTATTATTCTATACATAGAGAGAAATAAAAAATTATCAACAACCCAAAAAACTATAAAATACCCAAAAATTTACTTAATGACCCAAGACACATCATAATCTATCATAGACATTTAAAACATCTATAAATGATATTATTACACTTACATTCATTATCAATAATCAAATTCACAAAAATACCCCTTCTTAGACCAAAATAATCATGAAGTCAAATTTCCATTAATTTCACAACCCCAATAAATGATGAGTCATAACAAAAAGTCTATCTTTAGAAGGAATATAGCACATATTATTTTGAAGGATTTTCAATTTAACCATTTTTTCTATTGTTATTCCATTTATGAATGCATATTCTAGAGATTTAGTTTTGAATAATATTCCATCCACCAAATCAATATGTTTATAAAATATTCAATGGTAACTCCTTACACAACTCATAGCTCCTATTAAAAAACAAAATTTAAATTCAACTATATCTATACAAATATAAACTAATCACATGGATAAGGTACCAAAAATAAAACTTTTAAAGGGTTATATTTATATTAAATAAATAATCTCTAAATGAGATTTCCTCGATACACAGATATTCAACAAACACATCTATAGAAGAAAGAATAAGACTTTGTTCCTATGGAATGTATTTCTCAATGTTCTTCTTTCTAGTGATGCATTATTCAATAAATTATTAAATTCAATCATAATTCTAACACCAAATATCATTTAATCATACTCAATTACATAATTCAAAATCAGAACTTAATTCAGGAAAAATTAAATTTAAAAAAAATCAAAATACAATGTCATGCTAATAATATAGAACTATCGATGATTGCCTTAAATAATTATATAAAAAAACTAATTAAATATAAATAAATAAAAAATATTAATATAAAAAATTTATTGAAATAATAGGTAGTGAAAACCATTTATTAGTAAAATGAAACAACTTTTTAACATGGTATAGAGGGTATCCATTACATGGATCACATGACTAGATGCAGAATGTCATTAAATATAAAATAAAATTCTCAATGGGAAGCACATTTATTTTTTTTTCAATGGGAAGAAAATGATCATAAATTATCAATTCCAAAATTTAAACAGGAGATAATCATTTACCTTTTATTTTCATATTTTCATTTTATTTATCACCCTCCCTAAACCTTTGTCAATAATTCCAAAACATTGATATTTATAAGAACATTATAATTAAATCTAACCATATAATTATTTCATTATTACTCAATGGAAAAATTAATATTCATTTTTTATAATATGAACCAATTTATATTTTTTATTACAATTACAATACATTGAATATAGTGTTTTAAATTCGATATAAATAATTTATATTTTGATTTCTAAAATAAAATAATTTACTAAATAATCTAAATATCATATTATTCATATTATTAGTTATTCATTGATAAAATTAATCACAGAAACTTATTTTTTATTTAACATAATTTTAAAAAATAATTATTAAATATAAAATATTAAAACACTTAATTTATTTATAAATCCATTATAATATAACATATGGATTTTAATTTTAAAAATATTTATAAATTATCATGCTATTTTACATATAAACACATTATATTTAAATTATATGTATTTACATATAATTAAAATGTATTTTAATATTCATCCATTATATCATGGAAGATTTTTTTATTAAATTTTCAATAAAAAATTAATTAAATCATTATATACATCATATAATTAAATAATTTATAAAAACATTGATAAATGAATAATTATCATAATATACCTTTTATTACATTTGATGGAAAATTTATAAAATATATAATTAATTTCATAATTGAATTTCAAGGTAAAATTATTATCTCCTTAAATAGTATTTAATGATCGTGAGGGATGTCAAGAATATTATAGATAAGATTGTGATGATTAAACTAAATAAGTGCCACCTTTTTTATTTTATGACTAATAGTCATATCACTGTCTATAATACATATCATGTATAAGGTTGTTAACTAAAACAATAATAGAACTAATAATATGTATGAATGCAAGAGCATACCATATAATGGAAAAAACCTTATGTATTAATAATATTTTATGATTCTCAATGAAATTTTTATGGAGATACAATATTATTTTTTGAACGTATGATAGAATGATATCATTATGACAAACACATAAATGAGATTTGTATTATAAATTATTAAAAAATTTCAACTTTTTCTCCTTCTAAAAAAACATATAGAATAATCTATAATATATCTAGTATATTAATTCATATCGTTCCTTGTACAGTTCAAGGATTCATGGGGAAATAAACATAATATGGGTGAGATTAATTACTGAGTAGGAGAAAATTATAGCGGAATCAGCAATGAATCAATGGGAATAGTCAATATGTAATGGTAAATATCTAAACCCACATTCAACGTAATCAATATATTTAATGGAAGCACATAATAAACATGTAAAGGTAATAACCTGATGTACATTACATTAATATTAGTATATAAAGAAAAAATAAATATGAAATGTAAATAAACTAAAACTCATGCCATTTAAACAATGAAATAAAATTAAATGTATCCATACATATGTCAACATAAAATCTCATAGATTAATAATAAATGATTTTAAATGAGGGAAATTCCTTCTTAATGGATGTCATGTATGAGGCACATGAAACCCTATTATCATCATGACATTTCACAAAATGGTTTAAAAAAATGGTGGAACCCCATTTTTTCAACAAATTTGTCTCTTTAGAATATGTTGATGCCTCAAAGAGATATTAAATTTATGAGCTCCACTTTTCATTTCATTTCAAATTAATTATTAATATTATATTATCGATTTAATTAATAAACAATAAGGCACAACAAATATTCATATTGATGAAAGAGTACATATTTACAAATATTTCCCAAAATAATCAAACAACTATCAATGTATACACTCTATGTATGTTGGTATATAGTTTAGGTAATTTTAAATATTATAGTTAATGAAGTATATATTTTATGGGATATTCAATGTTAAATACTAATAAGAAATTTAATATTTCACGAGGAATAAAAAGTAAAACAAGGAAGTGAATTTGAATAATATCGTTGTCCAAATCAATAATAAACCATATAGGGGAAGTATAAGGATGATATTACTATAATAAATCTGAAGTGGATAATAAAAAATGGTTGGAGCCTTTGATGAAATACAATATTATCATTAAAATATATTTTGAGTAATATATAATTTTTTTAATATACCATTTCAAAATATTTTTCATTTAATATGAATTTTAAAAATATTTTCATTAAAAATAAACAATTTAAAATTTAAAATGAGGCTGAAGAGAAATTATGACAAATATATCATAACAAGTAATACAAGGAAAAAAGAATATTCATTTTGTATGGGATAATGGATATAAAATTTCTTGTTTAAAAAGTGAAAATAATAGTCCAATAAAATCAATAGAAAATAAAAATCGGTTAAAAATTAATGTATAAAATTATTTTAACTGAATTTATTAAATTTTTAAATATAAAAATGTTTATAGAATAAAATTTATTCTTGGACTAAAAGGAAAAATAATGATGGGTTTTCGTAAAAATATTTTATAATCATTTTGAGAACCAAAGAGTTGAACATTTGTACTAACACTTTTAATTTTTCATGAATAACGTCTATAACCCAGTTTTTCACATAAGCATGGATCCTTTAAATTTAGATCTAAATATTTATTTTTTTATCTAATATTCATTACTAATGGGGTTTTAAAGGTCTCATTCATGTATGGGGAAATTTTGAATCCTGCAACACATATTTTTGAAAAAAACTATCCTTGTTTCATGGTTGTCACATGGAAAGACCATTGTTTTTCTATATTTGTAGAATGTGATTTCTAGACATATCCACCTTGCATGATTAGCAGACAAATGTTCAACCTAACCATGAATTTTCCCCTTCTTCCTATGTAAATGTGCCTGATTTCCACAAGGATTATCAAACTATGTGGACAAACCGTACATAGACTAATTTTCTAGGTAATTTTCCACTTTTAACGTTATTTATATATTAAACCTCCTTCTTCCCCATAATATAAGTACCATTTCTATTAATTTCATTTCCTATTAAATTGTATTTTTTTTGAATTAAAAATCTAGGGATCAAGATATCTCTTTCATCTGGGATCTGGTTGAGATTTTGTTCATCATTTTGTATGTGCAACAGTAAGTACTAGAGTGAGTTATAACCATTCTTCTTCTATCTTAATCTCGACCTATTTATCATGTTATTATTGTTTTCATTTTTTTCATTTATTTACACTGATCTGAGCCAAATCAAGGTCCAATACAAGAGTGGGAGTGTCATACCAGCCATTGGGGGGTGGTCCATAACTCATCCCTTAAGTGCATTTATTTTAGAAGATGTCGTGTGGGAACCACATATTTCATCTAGTACTATTTAAAAAATTTATATTCCATATTCATAATAATTAGAAACGTTTGGTTATTTACATCCAATTTTTTTATCACTTTTTAGTGGTTACACACTCAAATCCATCATTTAAATGTCAATTGTTATTCTATAATTGTTGTTTACTGCTTAGTTGTGTATGCTCTATCGTTTGGGTGTGCATAGCTTGACAATTATAAGTGTGAGATTTTATATATTTAATGGATTGATTTATATGGGTATTTTCACGATGAAAAGTACCATGTATGCTCACCCCTTCACATTCCAAAGCTATATACTGCAATTTGACAATACAATGTGAAATACTAATTGGATTGTATTATAAGTTTATGAAATGGCCATAAATCTAAATTAATAATGTGATTCATATCTATATAACCCCTAAAAACATTAATGGATGGTAGAAGAAAGAACCATGACTATAAAATATGATTTAAATTTATTAAATGAATTGTTTCATGCTACATAGAATTATCATACTAATAAAAGGCATGTATAGAACCAAATGGATTGATTAAAATGTTTCATTCTACATGAACATACCACACAAATGAAATTCAAGGATCATAACAAATGAAGTGTTACATGACATCATTCTTAAACAACAATGTTCTGAATCTTTCTCGCCTCGTATACAGATTAAAGAATTCCATGATCACTCTAGAACACCATTCTGATTGAAGGATACAATTTTCTCATGTTTGGACCCATCTAGATCCTGATACATGTATATTATTTGGATGCCCAGTATGACACTATAGGATCCCCTCAATATCATTACAGAATGCATTGGATACACTCGTTTGATCCATGACTAACATGTATGATCAATAGTTAAGTCTTATAGGGACCTATTAATTATTATCCCCATTTTACCATTGTCGATCACCTTGGTTTTGGTAGCCATAGTATTGTGATGTTCCTTGGAATATGCTCCTTGGATTACCCTCCTACCCATAGCTAGACCCAGTTACACCTCTGTAAGAAACCCCTAGGTTCTCTGATGAATTGGTGAATACCATTGAACAATCATGTATTAAATATCATTATTGGTTTCCCTGTACAACTTGGATCCATTGAAAATGATAACATATGAATTCGTTACAAACTAGAATTAATCAAATATTTATTTTTGACACATTCAGAATCCAACTAAGGGATAATAAAGGTATGTGGGTATTTAATTACATTATACTCCTTATCATTATATATGAATGCCTTCACTCTGTTATATTTCAATCACACTGAAAATGATGTTAGAGACACAGTTAGTGGTGGCCCACTGAGACTTATCTCACACCCTTTTCGAGATCTGTTTGGTATCAAGAGTAGATTTCATTTTTGTAGAAGTTGACAAAGAGAATCCTACAGATTCAGACGCCTGATTGATTTATTTTTTGTATGAAACTAGGTAAAATATGATGAAGATAGTGATAAAAATTCATGGGACAGTCTATAATTTCATTTAAAATTTTGTGTAACATGTTTTCCCTACTATCATGTATCCATGTTTTATTGTTTCCTATTGAAATAAAATATCATCAGTAGTTAAATGACATTACAACTGTTTTATTTATTAATATGGTTATCACCAATATCATTTTTCACTCTCTTTAATTATATTTATTCCATTATTTACCTATGTTTATGTTCAAACTCTGTGATACACATTGTAAATGGGGGAATAGTCTTCCAATAGGCACACCACAATCCCACACTACTAGTTGGAAACATCCAAAATTTGGAGAGATGTGATTGTGTCCATTTGGCCCACCGAGCATGGGGCCCCAATAAAGAGTAATCCTGATTTTGGATGTCATAATGTGTTATAATAAGTGCTTCCTTAATTTATTCACTATTTAGAGACAATATAGTAAATATTAGAAAATCATGGGACTTGGTTATAAGTCATGACTTGGAATTGCGAACCCAGGGATGGGAATAAATCCTTGTTAGCCAAAATATAATTGTTGTAGTTATTTCGCCAATTGTTGTTGATATTATTTCATCATTGGGTAATCCTCATGTTGTGTGGAGTTTTTCATTATAAATATGTTTTGGGATTTTATTGCTTACTTAACTAATGATACGAGGGATTGGAGAATTATTATGTGCAACATTGTAGGGACATATCATTATCATGTAATGCATATTTCCATGCCATATAGGGGTATTTTACTGTTTTTCATTTTTTTAATTTCAAATTATTGTTGAGTGATTCTTTGATAGTTATCTAATGCTTGTATTACTCTTGGATTTGATTGAGAGATTGCCTATCTCAGTTCAGCATGTGTATGGGACATTATGGGTTGGGATGAGTAATTCACCTAGTCAAGCTATTATGATATTCATAAATGGGTGTCCTTTCAAGTTATCGGTTCATGGAACCTGATTCACCGCCAATGGAAACCCATTATAAAGTGAAACATGAATTCAAAAATAAATTGGTCTCCCATTCATAGACAACCTTGTCATTTTTATGAAATATAATGGATTGAACAATTAAATTAAACATAAAACTATATGAAACATATACATCGTTAATTACCGATACATGGCCATCTAAGCAAGTAGATGGGGAAGTATACCTTGGGTAGTAATTATCCTATGTTCATATTCCAATATTGATGATATATTTCTGATTAAACATTTTTTGAGGAACATGAATGGAAATTATAGATCAACCCACCATGACATCCTCGTTTCATTCACTGGGATGTTAAAGATGACCATTCTCCATATGTAGTGGGTCTTGAGCTACAAATAATACCCTTTGGAGTGAAACTTGAGGTATCTCCTACATTATCTGATTTGTGAACATATTACGATGTTTGTGATAGTTTCCAATGTATGATGTAGTCTAATCATGGTTCTAAAAGTGATGCACCTATGATGGCTGATCAGATTTGTGAGTTTCAGTAGAAGTATTATACATCATTCTAATGGGATGGAAGTCCACATGCTGGATATGTATGGATAGAAGACACCATACCTATAATTTATCATCTCGAAACACCTCCAAAGAATATTTTCAAGATGACCACACACATTATTCGGTATTCAGTAAAGAATTGTTTGGATTTGATTACTCAAGATGGTCCTCATTATGGCATGTTATGGGTCGATTTCCATACATCATTCAATGACCAGTTCATTCCTTTGATGATCATAGATAATAAGGATAGGTAGTTCATGCATTTTGAGAAGGGTTTTATGTTAGTTTTATAATATTCTGTGTGTTTCACAGACATGCTACACTTTTTCCTACTTCTAATCAGTGGTGAGGTTTCACTTGTGAGATGCTTTGAGGATGGGCTTTAGAGCACAATTTTTACGCAAGTGAATATATTTTACATGTATGCCTTTTCATAAATAGTCAAATAGGCTCTGAACAAAAAGTGAAACATGATGTGAATAAATATTACTAGTCTTAGAGGAATAGTTACATGACATTATAGTAGTTATCATAGAATTTGGAAATGTTCCCTCGTGGTTTCCTTCCCAGGAAGTGAAAACCAGAAATCCCATTTTAGTAGAAAAATAGTGATTCATCAGTTTAGAGAAGTGGGAAAACTGAAACCTCATTGTGATATAGATCCATTAGAGTCACGTTTTTTTGGATACAAGGATCATCTAGTATTTTTGTTTGACCTTTCTACCAGCTTCGAGTGGAAAATGATCTGCACCATCTCTACCATAAAAAGATATTTATTTTAAACCACTTCAGGTATGGAGTTGGAAACACACTATTAGGTATAGCTGGGGAGTTGATCATGGTGGTTGTAGCCGGACCCCTAATCACAATCAACTCCCACAGAGCAGTTATGATATTCATAGTTCATCTGTTTCCAAGGTGCATGGATAATGCTAGTTGAATTCACTGCTACTAAAACCAAATTATTAGTATATGGGACCAACTATAGTACATGTTTCTATTCAAGTATCCTATACTATAGTATTTAATTTTTTTGGTATAGGGGGTTTGAAATAATTTATCTATGTATCTATCATGGAATGTCTCGGACTAGAGATACAATTTTACTTTGGTTAAATATCCAATGATATGCTATTAGGGGTATGAACAGAGTGCATAAGCTAGTGTTTGGGTGGTCCCAATGAGTTTGGTTTTTTCCCCTTCTTATGAAACATATTAATTGTTGATATGACATGATTCGATTTAATTCTTGGAATGGGTAGGTCGGTTCACTACCATTTTTTATTGGTTTCTATCATCATCGTATATTTTTACATCACTAGAGGGTAGTAGTTGTCTACATAAGGGTGAGTGGGATGTCAAGGATGGTGGAGGGGGACTAGAGAATCATGGACTATGTAGACTGTCTTCTGAAATTGGAAATTTCTTCATGGAGGATTAGGGTTTACTAAAATATTATATTCCTACAGTAGTGGATATTTTTAGGAATGTCTTTCCAAACATTTTTTCATGTTCACCTCATGACATAGATGTAATGTTTACAGTAAATGTTGTTCTCAAATAAAATTTAATGTCAATTCCATTGAATAGGATGGCACCAATAGATCATCATAAGGTAATGAGATTGTTTGATGATTTAGAGGACAATGGTTTTTATATCCCAATATATCTAGTGGATGTTTTCTAATGATTTTCCCCAATATGGAATACAAAACCATATGTCTATGCGTGGATTACATAAGGATGAACCATCTTACAATCAATAACTGATATTCACTTCCTTCGATTGAAATTTTCTTACCATATTTAATGAGGCACAGTCTTCTTTAAGATCAACATGATATTGGGATATCATTAGGTGTGAGTCAGATCCTGAGACATACCTCTAACAACTTTTTGTAGTTTTTATGGCATTGATGAGTAACTTGATATGTCGTCTAGTTTTATGATCACACCTACCATTTTAATGAATTTGAGAAATAGTGTGTTCCACCCCAATATTTATTTATTTTGGTTTGGTCGATGACGTAATGGTGTATTTAGTCACTCATAACAACCATACCAAACTTCTTGATATCATTCTTAGTACATTGAGAGAGAAAAAAAATTATTCTATGATTACTAATTGCCATGTATGGAAAGAAAAACATCACATCAAGGGTGATGAAATATCTGAATCATATGTATCTTCTGACCATGATAATATTAGTTTTTTAGTTTCTTAGGAGCATCTCAGGAACATTTTTGATATATAGAGTTTCCTAGGTCTGGATAAATATTACATGGATATCATACAAGACATTCATTATATTTCACCACCTCTTACTAGTCTTAAGAAGAATAGTTTAATGTTATTATGGTCAAAATAATATGATAAATCCTTTCATGACCCAATAGAGTGGCTGGTATATTCACCTATTATGACTCTATCAGACCCATGTATAGTTTACCCAATCTTCTGTGATGCATCAGGCATCAACCTAGGAGCAATGCTGTTGTTTGAGGATAGAATCATTGCATATGGATATCAGATGTTGAGTTCTCATGGGAGAAATTCTCGATGCAAGACCTTTAGTTAGAAGCATATACCCACTGCATATGTTATTGGAGACACTATATGTCAGGTGAGCACATTGTGGGGTGCACAGACCAAAAGATCCTCAAATATATCTTTTCTCGGCATTAATTGAACCTCATATGGTGATGTAGGGTCAAATATATAAAATCCTTTGATTTTGAGCATTAATATAAATTTGGGAAGAGGAATGTTATTGTGGATGCACTGGGTTTGAAATCCCAAACATATGTCATACAGGAAGCCAATGATGTATGGAAGTTAATGGAACTATTTTTGGAGCTTCATCTAGATTATCATGATATTCATGAGTAGTCTTACTTCTCATCCATGATAGTTTCATTTTCTATAATTGATAAGGTGAAGTGTATAATGTTTTTAGATACTAAAGTATTTTTTATCGTTGAATGTATATCAAGAGATATCACATCTCTAGATTGATTTGTGGGCATGGACGACATCTGGCATCAATGTGGAAGTATATGGATTCAGAGAGATATGAGAATGGAGTTTATGAATTAGTCCGACACTTTTAATTGGATAGTTCTATCAAATAATCTCCAAGAATTTTACAGATATGTGACCCCGTTATTGGTTTCATAGTTTTAAATGTTATATGGAAGACTTTATCACTAGGTGTCGACATGTTAGTAGGTGAAGGTGGAGCACCAGAGACCTGTGGGCTTTCTATAGTCGCTTCCAGTCCTAGAATGGAAATGGGAATGTGTTGTAATGGATTTCATAGAAGACATACCTATATCCCCAAAGGGGTATAGATTATATATTGGTATTCATTGACTGACTAAAAAAATCTTCCCACTTCATATATATATATGAGACATTCTCAATTAATGTGCTGGAAAAACAATTTGGTCGTTAGATCATATTACTATATGGGGTTCCTGGTAATATCGTTTCATATCTAGATTATAATTCACGTTCATGGTGGTAGTAGGGTTTGTAGAAGGATATGTGAACATAGGTAATATTTAGAATATCATTTCACCCTAAGACTATTGCAAAATCTAAACAAAGAATACAAGTCCTATAGGACTTGCTCCGAGGAAGTGTCCATGAAATCAGTGGTTTTTAAGAGACACATATCCCTATCATTGATTTACCCTATAATAATAGCATTGATGTTATAATTCATATTGATCATTTTGATACTTATACGGTAGTCCATGTTGTTAAACCTTGTTCTGGATAGAGGTAGGTGAGGTATCCCTACTAGGTCCTCATCTCTTTCGAGACACATCAGAGTTGGTTGAGCTGATCAGAATGTGTATGAATACTGCTTAGTCTAGATAGAAATCTTATGCCGATCTCCATCAGAGAAATCTAGAATTAATGGTTGGAGTTCATTTTTTCATTTAGGTATCAACCAATCCCAATAGTATACGATCACGAGAGAAGGTATATCTATCAAGTCGTTATATTGGGATAATTGAAATTTTAGAGAGTGTTTAGTTGGTATCCTATGGGTTTCTATTTACCTAGAGGTACTATTCCATATTTGATGTTTTAATTATTCATATATTTACCAATAACATGCCAACCCATATCAGACCTTTGATCCTATAAAGGTGTGATAGAAGTTGATTCAATCCTTGATGAGTATCCACTACACATTGTTGACCGGTGGAGGACGACTCTCTAGGGCCGGTCATTCCATCTTATATGGGTGTTATGGAAGCACAAACATGTAGTAGACGAGACATGGGGTATAGAAGACAATGTCCATAGTTTTTCTCATATAGTGTTTCAACACCCTTGGAAGGTGAACTAGGTGATGAGTTCTTTTTATGAGGGAAGATTGTAAGAACCCGATTTTTCACTCAGGCATGGATTTTTAAATGTTGAGTATAAATATTTACATGGGACCTAATTTGAATTATTAATGGGTTAGTAAGGGTCTCAGGGGTATCCAATGAATTTTTGCAGCCCAAAAAACATCTTGTAGGAAAACTGGCCAAGTTTAATGATTAACCCATGGTTAGACTAATTGTGTATATGGCGTTTCTCCAGATTGAGCCACCACACACAATTGGTGCATGGTCATTGGGCCTAACCATAAATGCTCCAAATATACCTAGGTGACCATGCATTGTTTGCAAAAGTTTTTTTAAAATAGTACACATGTTATTTTTTCCTGGGTAATTTTCCATTTTTTCCCTCAAGGATCTATTAACTCTCTTTGTTCCTCTTAAAATGAGAACATGTGGGATTAACAAATTTTCCCCTATATTTGGAACTTTCTGATTTCAAAATGTATGTATCATGATATCTTCTTCATCTAGGACTATATTGTGCTTATGTTAATCACATTAGATGTGCAATGATATGTACTCATGTTTGATAAAGCCTTTCTTCAACACGCTTTCTCTCAACCATGTTATCAGGGAATGAGTATTTTCCTTTTTTCAAAGATGTACTGTGATTCAAGAAAAATAAAGGGCTAATATATGAGGATGAGGATTGTAAAAGAAAATAATGGGTGTTCCTTAACTCAACCCTTATGTTCATTTATTTTGGAATTTTATGTCTGGGGCCCACCGATTTCATTAGGTTCCTTTAGGGATTTATATGCCACTATTATAATATTTTGGATAGTATGGTATTGATATTTCCAGATATGTGGTTAGTTTTAGGTGGTTACACCCACTAATCCAAACATTACATGTCAATAGTTATTCGATTATTTTTGTTTAGTATTTTGGAACATTTGCCCCCTCGTTTAGGTGTAACATGGCTTGACCATTCTATGTGTATGTATTTCTATATTTAATTTCTTGATTCATGTTGTTATTTTAATAATGGAAAGTACCATGTATGATCACCACATGATCCGCCTAATTCATGTTCTCCTATTTTACAATAAAATGTGAAATGTGAATAGTTAATTATATTAACTATATGAATTTGGCCTTAAATTTAGATGAATAGTAGCTTGCATGTCCATATCACCCCTTAAAAAATTAATGGAAAGTAGTGGAATGTACTGTGATGATAGATTATGATTTCAAGGGTTTAATTGGGTGGTTTCATGTTACATGGCATTGTCACACTATTGAAATTCATTGCTTGAAAAAATGACATGATTAAAATATTGGATGCAACATAACCTTATCACAGTAATGAAAGTAAAGGCTTGAACCAAATGAATTATTACACTACTTCATAATTAAACATAAATGTGTAGATTCGATATTTCCATGGATTGTGTTAAGATAATTCCATGAGCACTCGATAAGCCCATTCTGATTCAAGGATACAACTTTCCTAGGTTGAGACCCACTTAGATCCTAATACTTGTCTATTACTTGGATGTTTGATATGACATCATAGAATCCCTTTAATATCATTACAGTATTCCTTGGATACTCTCCTTGGATCATGCATTGAATAGATCGTTCCATGTTTAATGTACATAGGGATCTATTAGTACACATACATTTTTTACCTTAGTTTATCGACATTGATTTAGTAGCCATGCCATTGTGGAATGACTTGGATTATTCTCCAAGTATTACACTATAACCCATACCTATACCAAGTTACAACTGAGTTAGAGACCCATGAGGTCTATGTTTCCTTGGTAAATACCATGGAACCATTCATTATTAAATATAATCATAGTATTATTTTTTTCAACTTGGAACCTTTTCAAATGCTCACATGTGAATTATTTACGAACTAGAAATAATAAAATAATTAATTTTTTACATGTTAAGAGACTAGACGAGGGTAAAAAAGATAAATTGATATTTTGTTTCATTGAACTACCTTACATTATATATCCATGCATGAACAATGTTACATTTCATTTATATGGGACAAAATTTATAGACACCACTGGTCGTGGACCACTGAGATTTATCTCAAAACCTCTCTAGGGTCAATTTGGTACCCAAAGTAGATTACATGGTTACATGTGATGACAAAGGGAATCACCCGGCTTCAAACAAATGATAGCTTTATGTTTAGTATGGATATTGATAGAAGATGATTCGGTAAGAGATTTGCATTCTTGGGATAGTATTTTATTTACATAATAATTTTTTGGAACACATTATGTATGTTTTCTTATATCCATGTTTTAAAATCTTATAGGGTCGTGAAATATCATCTGTTGTTGAATGTTATTCCAGTTATTTCAGTTATTATTACTATTGTCTATATTTTCTTATACGGATTCTATTTACATATATTTATTCATATATTTAACAATTTTTCAATTCATTTGATGTTATACACTTTGTTAATGAGGACATAGTCTCTCAATGATCACACCCCATGCCATCTCTGATAGACGTCAACCTCTAGAATTTAGGGACATGCATTTGAGGCCATGTAGACCAATGGGCTTGGTGAAAATATCAAGTGGGATCCACAACCGTGATGTCACAGAACTAGATAAGAATGAATGTTTTTTAATTAATGGTTATCTAATACACAAGAATATAAATTCCCTTGAAATATCATTAGGACCAGTATTGAGTAAAATAATCTTTAACCATTCCAAAGTGTCTCATACCACTTTGAAAAATTTTAAGTCATTAAAATGATGAACGAATATATTAAATGAAATTAATAAAATCTATTGTATAAGGAATTTCATGATATATCATTAAAATGGAATTACATACACCATATAAAAGAAACTAGGTGCATGATAACAACTAATCCTCAAATGGAATGTAAAATGAGTCGAAATTCCTTTAACAACAAGGAAAAAATTATTTTTAAAATCCGATGATAATAATAGTTATATAAATAATTTAAATTCCCGAATGATAATTAAATACAAGATATTATGTTCACATTTTCACATATTTTCACTAAATATATGAAATTTGGGGCAAAAATATTATGTATGCCTCACTGAATGAAAATGAGAGAAGAATCACATACTTTGCGTTTAATTTTGTGTAAACATCCATAAACAACAAGTATAATATAATAATTTTAATTTTATAAATTATTTAGAATATATTTCTTATTTTTAATAATATTTAAGTAAATTATTTTCATTTTTTGTATAACTACATAATCATTATTGTTTACATAAGCTGTTTTTTCCAAATTCAGTTTACATATCAAAATAATCATTGTTAGGTCTACATTACTCAAAAGGGTTCATTATATAATATTTATAGAATAATAATCATGTCATAATAATAATAATTTTTATGAATAATAATTTAAAAATCAATTATTAATAATGGTTATAAAAATGAATCAATATTAGAATCATGGACACAGTGGGGGTATACATAAGAATGATTATCGTTCCCAAGTATAATTGACTATTATGGACAGATGGAAAGTAAAACCATAAAATTAATGAATGATAAATTGATAATAAATAACATATATTTAATAATGTATATATATATATACAATTATTTTAGGTAAAATGGATCACATTGTGTAGAGGCGGCTGTAGTCCACACATCTACGAACGACGTTATCACTTTTAACTTGTGTGTGAAAGGGTACTAAAGTAAATGATGTATATTATATTTGAAGAAATTTTATTTATGTCATTAATATAATATATATTTTTTATGTCTCATATTATTTAATATATAAATCATTTATAGATTCCATGAATCTTTTGAATGAATCACATAACATCGATGGAGGTGTAAACTATAATTCCTCAAACGATTCTATTATATTAACATAACATAGAATGATTTGCTTGTATGTTTAATAAATGGATTAAAGAAGTATAAAGACACAAATAAAATCATTTATTACATATCTGAACATATTTTATATAATTATATTCAAATATGAACATTGGTAAATGAAAAAATGAACAATCATTGTTTCAGGAGGTAGCAATTCACTGTAAATAAAAACAATATGTTTGTTACCCAATTGATTTATGTTATTATAAGTTTACATGAAAAATTTATTTACAGGAATCCCCTTATATTAAAGATATATCATTTTTATATAATAATGGAGAACATGTGATTTTAAGGGTTAAAAATAGAAATGAACCTAGAGAGCTTGAGAGAAGACATTACCTCTTAATCTTGTTACATCTTTTTTTGTACAACAATGTTTACATGGAAAGATTATGTCCAATGGAAGAATTCATATTCTATGGTGAAATTTGGGAATATATATTCCTAGATCTAGGAAAATTAAATTTTGTATGAGAGGTGTAAGGAATGGAGAATAGAAGTGGTCGTTTATATGGATGGATAAGGACTTACGTGGAATTTTTTTAATCAAGTTATGTGGGAACTTGTTAATACATAACAAAAAGTCAAATAAACATACCAAAATTAACTATGTAAAGATAATTGACAATATATATCCATAAAATTTATTATTTAAAACATTATTGGTCATTTGGGGCCTTGAGTTAGGGGTTTGGTCCTCTATTAAGCATAATTATACATTAATAATTCTAATTAATATTTATCACATTCAATACTATTATTGGTCAAACACAATGTTGGCCTTATTATAAATTATAAATTATTATTATTACAAATATGGGATAAATTTTTTCATATCATAATAATTTAATTGGAATGAATTAATTTATGATTCATCCATATGCAGGACTACATTGAGTGTTTTTCAAGTAAAAACGTATGAATGTTGGCTTTCTTTTAATAATCAATTTAAATTTGAATTGAATTTAATTACATATATTTTATTAATATATATATATATATATATAAATTATAAATAAAAAATAATTAACATTATAACATAATCTTATAAATAAAAAATATGATAAATCGGTTTTGAAGTAAAATTCAGAATACTTAACTATTCATTAGAAAATGTCATGTCTTAGAAAATTATAAAAATTTCAGAGTAACAAAATTATAATTTTTTAATTTCAAATATGGTGTTAATTTTTTTAAATATTATAATAATTAATGTGTAAATTTTTTATATTTAAAATGGGTTCTCTATTAAAAGGATTTATAATTTCATTTATAAAACTATACATTTTTTTTTGTACAAAATAGATTCTGTTCGTAATTATTGTATATCAAACCTATTTGTTGGTTATAAATAGTTTTTTTATATATAATATGAATATATTTAATTGAAATAATTTAATTATTTTAATTAATATAAATAACCTTTTGATGTATAAAAATAATAATATATATTTTTATATCATGTTGTTTCTTATTTTAATTTTTCATTAATTAGTAAACCATTAATTTAATTTGTATTATTATAAACCATATATATTCATCATTTTGTTAAATATATTAATAGATGTTATTTTATATCATAGTATGTTTTATAATTATATTTTAATAATATATTATTTTTTGATAAAACGTTGTCCTAGAAGTAATGAATTTTATCGAATCTACTATTGTGTTTAACACAAGATATAGAGGAAAGTTGAACATATATGTAATCCAAAATTGCTCGTTGTAGCATCCATTAAAATATGTATATTCTATTTTAAAAATTATAAATATTATAATGTATCCCTATACTATATTACCTTACATGCTTTATGTCACATGTCATACATGCTATCTAATTAAAGGTTCTTACTTTAATTTTTAAGGATTTCACATTCGCAGTTCCTTATTTAAATTACATCCTAGCAATTTAAACTAGACGATGATGATATATTATTTGATCCTTTCTATGATTGAAGTCCAACATCATGACTAGGGTTCATAATTAATTCTCTATAAAATGTTGAATGAAAAATAAAAAAGGTCAGATGAAAGAACATGTATTTATGTCTTTATGTTGGGGTCCATCAATAAAATGTTGATATACATACATTGAGGAAAATATAGAATATTAGTATTATTTTTAATGAGGAAATCAATGACAGTAAAATAAATGAACAATAAAATTTTGAGAGCCTCAAATATATTAATATGAGATCATTTAGAAGACCACTTGCTCAACAGAAATTAAGATAATAGGAATCATTTAATTTATAAGTAATTTTCCAAATATGGTGATATTATTTTTATTACCAAGATATCAAATTATATTCAAAATTTGTAGGTTTCAATTTCATATGAAATCCCAATCTTTTGGTTGTTCGTTTATTGAATTCAAATTCATTAATTATATCACAAAATAGATTTCTAAAAATTAACATTAATTTCTAAAGTACTAATGGGAACTTTTAAAGGATCATTTGGACTACAAAAGAGATACTAGTCCATCTATTTTTTAACAATATAAAAAAACGTATATTGTTAATATATTAATAAATAATACTAAAAAATTATACCTCTGATTATTTATAAATATTTATTAAACAAATTGTTTAACTAAATAAAATGATAAAATTTACTATGACAATTTGTAAGTTAGTGGTAAGCGTGAATCACATATTGTACTTCGGTCTTGTATTCAATACCTTCTATATTACTGGAATGGATTGGTTGTCACACGAATAAAATTTTTCCTTTTCATAAAATAAATTAAAATAATATAAAAAATTAATATTTTTGACATTCTTGAGATAAGATTAATACTTATTTAGCCCTTTATATATGGTTTTGAAAACAAATTTAATACATAAATATGTCATTCAATTATTTTTACATAGATCCATCCATATTATATAGTTTTTCTTTTAGAATATGACATTGACATAGGTAATTTCATGGTTCCATGAACTTGTGAAAATGAACAGTATATGATTTATTAGTATGAGATTCATTTCAATCCATCGTACTCGTCCTTTTTCCTCCGCAATACTTTACATTATGTCATTTCTTAAACACAATGAATTTAAATATTCCATTGATATAATTTTTTTGGGAGTCTCCATCCACACTTCTAAAATGTCAAATGTTGCGCCTTATTTTCTATAGGGTATCCACCAATTGAGCTCATAGCAACCTCCATCATCTCTTATTAGGTGCATTTAACGTTTTTTGATGTTATGTATTGATAATCAAATTTCAAGAAAACTGATTTGGTAGAAACATGATATCAATCACTTCTTAAAACAAAAATTTTGTAAACAAAATGTCACAACCATATCATAAAGATTGATATTAACATGAATATTTTTTGTTCCATCCATTGACTAAAACAAGAATTAATAGTGTAAGATACAATAGCTATATTTATTAATGTTTATAATTATTTATAAGATATCAAAATCATGGAACATTATTTTTTAATATAAAACCCCATTGGTCTATCCATGATTAATAATTTTCAAAATCCATTCAAATACATCAAAATGGATTGTAATAAAAATAGGTATTATCATAAAAATATCCCTTATAGTGCCAAACGAGGTTCATAGTTAGGCCCATTGTCATATAACAGGTTACCCTAAGTCTGACTTGGAACACATTGTCAAAGTTATTTCTCCATGATACATATTTGTCAAAACCACATCCACTTTTAATATCTATAAAATGATGTGTTGTTTTAAATTCTTACATTTTCTATAAATTATTATAATTATAGGTTCTTAATAAATAATTATCCTAAAATTTTACCTCATGATTCTATTATCATATACATGTTTTCCAAAATATATTTTCTTAGGGTGATATTAAACTTCGATTGATAGAAACTGTAATGACCTGAATTCAAATATCCCAAAGGTGGTGTCTTCTATCAATTGCGTTGGGATGATTTCTCGGATTCAAGCCCAGAAGAACTAATAATTTTATTATCCTTGGTAAAACAGATTCATAAATGAGACATGTTTCAAAAATGAATCCACTAATTAAAATTTATTTTTTTCATCTAAACTCAAAAAAGGATAATCTTTAATACATCTAATAAATTCCTCCATATCTTTCATATTATACTTCTAGTTTTCATAGGGAAATAAATATAAAAAGGCTGATCTGAAATGATCACTAATGTAAAATTATAGAGGATTTAGTAATTAATCAATGTGAATAGTCAATATCAAAGGTATACATATTATCCCACATTATTTGTATTCAATAAAATGAATGTAAAAATATATTTAAAGAAGAATGGTAATACATAGAAATAAAATATTTTAAAATAACTAGATTATTGAAAATAAATGTTGAAAGGTTAGAAATAAAATCACATGGAATTTAAACAGTGAATAGAAATTAAATTTATCCATAGATATATCAATGAAAAATTTCTAGTATTAATAATAACTAAATCTAAATGATTATAATGAATTAATAATGTACATAATGTCTGTGGTACATGAAAATGTGTCACCATTAATAAAATTCACATTAGGTTTTAAAATGTAGGGTCTAAAAAAAATTATGCAACTTATTTTTCACTTGAAAACATGTTGATGCATTGAGATTCTATATAAATTATCAGGTCCACATCTTATTTAATGTCCAATGTATTCTTCACACATAGTAATTGAATTTAATTATTAAAACCTATTCATTATAAAATATATACATTGAATAATGAATATTTATTCACCAATATTTCCCCAAAAAATCAAATAATTATTAATGTAGACATTATATGTAATCAATTATATAGTTTATTATATATTAATGTCCATTATAAATTAATTGAATAATTTAGCTGATGATTAATGTTCAATGATCCTAATAGATTGAATATTTATATCATACTAACAATCAAAACAACTAAATTAATATGAATTAATTATTTAGTAATTTCAAAAATAATCCAAATAGATGAATAATAAGGATGGTATCAATTCAAAAAATCACAAATGGTTCAAAATTGGGAGTTGTTGTTGTTACTGATATAATGGATTAACATTCAAAAATAGTTTTGAGGAAAATAGCCTTTTTATTAAAACTATTTTAGAAATAATTGTCATTGAAAATCAATTTGAAAAATTATTTATTTAAAAATAATCCTTCTAAACATGAAATAGAGGATTCAAATAAAATAATGTTGATAAATTTTTATATTTCTTATTAGTTACAATGAATATTTCTATTTTACAGCTGTTGAATAGAAAATTCCTTGTTAAAAAATAATGATGCTTCCCATGAAATAATAAGTACAAGAAAATATGGGTAATAACGTTTATAAAAAATATTTTCAAAATTAATTATTAATATATTTTAATGAAACATGTATTTTATAAGAAAATTAAATCTCTGACTAATGATAAAAATAATGTCATTTTTTATTAAAAACATTTTTAAAACATTTTGAGTACAAAATAGTGAAAAATATTATTAACACATGAAATTTTCCATAAATTAATTGATAATAATGAAAATGATTATTGAAAAATTTATTTATAATATCCCTTAATGGAAATTCCATTGAAATATAATTATTATTATTCATGAGGAAAATAATCATTGAACATTCCAAATTGACCATAAAATATTGATACATGTTAAATAATAATCTCTATAAAGTAATACTATTTAATTATAATTAAAATATAATGAGAGTAAGGATATTCATCATATATCATTAAAATATGATATTACAAACACTATATAAATGAAGTAAAGAGAAAAACAACAATTATTCCACAATGGAATGAAAATGGAGAAGAAATTCCCTTACAAATGTGGTATTAAACGAATTAGAAAAACCAAGTAAAGAATAATTAAATAAAACATAAAATTAATACAATGATAATATAATTCATTATATTATATGTCAATTTTTTTATATTCACACCATTTAAACGAAAATTTGGGGAGCAATATTTAAGTATGCCACACAGATAAATAATGAGACAACAATACCTTAACATATTTTACTTTTTAGGTGAGCTTCATATAACTTCATGTATAAAAAATTTAAATTAATTTTATAATTTCATGTAAACCATCTTCATGATAATAATCACCTTTCATTCAGATATTACAATTTTTGGTATTACTTCTTAAAAAACTATGTTTATGTTATTTATTTAGACCAAATTTGGTTGATGTATCAAAATCAATATTGTTAGGTCTAATATGTCAAATGTGATCGTTATATAGTATATAAATAGAATAATAAACATTAATTAATTATCATATTTACACATAATTGTAATTTTAAAACAATTTATTAATATTTTTATAAAAAATGAATCAATTTTACAATCATGGAGATGATAGGCCATACATAATCTGAGTAACATTTCCGTTAAAAATGATTCTTATGAAAGAATGTAAGTAACACCATATAATCTCAGAATTATCATTATATAATAAATAAAATTTTATTAAATCATATATACTTATATAATGAATAATTTTATGAAAATGTAGTCACATAGTGTCGCTTAGGTGGTAGTTCACACGTCCACAAATGATGTTATCACATTTTATATCTGTATTAAAGGGTAAAAAAGTAAATTATATCAATTATATTTCTAGAAATTTCATTATGTCACTAATGTAATATATATTTTCTATGTCTCAGATGTTTAATAATGACCATCATATATACATTCAATGTGTCATGTGAACAAATCAATTTTCTTTGGGGAGGCGACAGTCCACACTTCCCCAAATGATGTTATCAAATCAGTGTAAAATGTGAATTATTAAATGTATTTCTAATTAAATTATTACATAAGTATAAAGAAAAAATAAATATAATATATAACATATATAAACATATTTTCTATTATAATTTCAAACCATTAATGTTGGTATTGTATAAATGAACAATCATCGTTTTGTGAGGCAGTAGTTCGTCGTACATGTACTCAATATGTTCCATACCCATTAGATGGAGTTTTTTTTATGAGTAGTTAAAACCAATTAAATAAAAAAAATACTAGTATACTTATGATTATTTTTAATATAATAATTAAAAAATATATTTTAGGGGGCAGATAATGGAAAAGAAAATAGATAGCTCGAGGGAATATGTAACCACTTAATCAGGTAACATCATTTGGTTTGTACCAAAATCCATTTTTATACAGATTTATGACCAAAGGAAAACATCAAGGTATATAGGGGGGATTTTGGGAATCTATTTGTGAATATTATATATGAACCTATGTTCTTTTTGAGGTTTGAGGAATGAGGATAGGTGGTGGCCTTTTATGGGGAAGGAAAATTAATCACAAGGAATTTTTTTAATCACGTTTGGTGTACAAATCTTATTACATTAAAATATTCTAAAAAACCCAAAAAAATAAAATAAAAAATGTATGGTTTATGCATTAGATATAGAAATTAAATTGGTTTCTTAAAGGTGTCTAGGTTCTTTGGTCCCTTATGATAAAATATTTTTTTTATGAAGCTTAATTTTAACTTAATAATTGTAATTAATTTTAGTCATGTTTAAATATTTTTTTGGTAAAAAACTATATTGTTCATTTTATAAATTATAAATAATGATAAATAAAACTATGGAAACCATTCTCCCAAATTATAATTATATATGTGTTTGAAATTAATTGATGATTCTTCTAGTAGGTGGGACTAAAATGTAGGGTTTTAAGGGAAAACTTTTCGAATGTTTGCTTGATTTTCATAATCAATATTAAAGTGAAATTGAATTCAATGAAATAAATGGTATTAAATGAGGAATATATTATATAATTAATCATTAATCCCAATTAAATTTATAATTTAACATTAAAAATAAATTATATGAAAATAAGTCTTCAATAATAATTTAGTGTTTTTAATTCATTGTTAAAAATATAAACGTCACTAAAAGTGTAAAAATGCACCATAAAATAATTATTATTATTTTATTTAAATGATGAATATTATTTTGTAATATTAAATAAATTAATGCTTATAAGTATATATTTGAATTAGATTCCCCCTTAAATGTTGGTAAATTGCCTTTATAAAAATAATTGTTTTTCGTGTAAAATTGGGTTTGTTATTATCTTATGCATATAAAATCATATGGATTAATAAAATAAATATTTCATAGAATATATAACATATATATTTCATTAAAATAAATTAATAATTTTAATTAATTATGTTAATTGAAATTAGACTCCATTGGTAGCATAATATTTATAATATTTATTTATATATCCAATAATTACTTATTTTCATTTCTCTATAATTGGTAACCCATGATTTCATATTATATTTATATAAACCTTATTTTTTGTTACTTAATATTATTCCTCATAACTAGTTTATATCATATTATATTTATTTATAATATTTTAATATTATGTTATTGTTGGTTAAAACACTATCTTGCGTGTAGGGATAACTATCGAGGAAGGACACTCTTGAATATAACATCAGATATCAAGGAAAGATATATTGAAAGTTAGATACACTAATACAACTCTTCATTCATTTAAATATATAGAATACATTTTAAATGGTAAATATTTAATAATGTGTCCAGATATTACATTACCATTCGTGATTGGCCATATGTGTCACACATGCTATAAAATATAAGGACCTTATGATTCATGGGGAATAAAACACACAATAGAATACCTAACAATTTAGTATTCATGGAAAACTATTTGTATACATGACTTCTATATTACAATGCACTTTTAAATAAAGTCATTAAATACATAATTTCATCTTATGAAATCATTCATAGATTCCTTCTTCATATCATGGGAAATTGAAAACATATAAAGTGTTATCATGGATTCCCAGTAAATGTTACATACTATGGAATATATAATGTATAAATTTTATCTAAAAAATATGGAAATTTTGATAATAATAACACAAGTCATTAAATTACCAAATTTATTTCAATCAACATTCCTATATATTAATTATATATTAAAAACATTGTTAATGGAATGTGAATTATCAATAAATGAAATGTATATATATATAAATTCATGAACATTCATTGATATAATAATTCATGTTATCTTGAATCATACCAACAATTTATCATAGTCAAGACATCATTCTTAATTAATGTGTAGGTATGATGAAAATGAAATTTTAATATAGCCCCCTTTTTTCCTCACGAGACATGTCGTTTCACCGAGGATGTATATATAACTAGGACCCACCCATCACATACATGTTCTATGAATTTCTCATATTTTCAACAATCAAAAAAATTCATTATCAAAATTACATAATGTCAAAAATTATTCATATTTAATTACTAATTAAAAAAGAAAATATTTCACCCATAAATCAAATAACATATTTAATAATATTCATTAAATTGATACTTTATATCAGAAAGACTTGAGTTTGAAACACCATAAATGTAATACAAATAATTATGATTTCATCTATGATTTTTAAAATATTTACATTCCCTGAAAAATAATTTCGAGTGTAAATTTTTTATTGGTATAGTATATGATCCCAATAATGTAAATTATTGGAAATATGTATCAACCTTTATAAATAGATAATAATATAGGACCATAAATTCCTAAAAAATAATGTTTTTATTGTAAACACATGAATTTGAAAAAATAATATAAAATAATTACATTAAAAATAAATTCATTTCAAAATCATATAAACATTTACATACAAAACACTTTTCAAACTTATATTCATTTGATTATGGAACTAAAAATCATATATATATATATTCCAAAATAAAAATTCCCAACATATTTAGAAAAATATTATTCCAAAAAATACCACTAGAAAATTTTAATCTATGATTCAATGAAATGGACAATCATTATGGTGAGAAATTTTATTAATGGGGTAAACATTAAAACAAGGAATCATTTCACATATTTAATAATGATTCCAAAAGTACAATTTAAAAATTATGACTCCATTCAAACAATTATGATGTAGTTCAAATATGTTTGAATATGTATCAAAATAATCAATTCATTTTAAAGAATAGTTTTATAGAAATCATTTAAAACAACCTCAACATGTTAAAAAATTGGTTTGGAATGAAACATTTATAATAATAATTGCTAAAAGATAAAGTGAATATATTTATAATGACTTAATAATTCTTGAAACATAAATTAAAAAATTGAATATAAACATATAAACACTATGCATTACCATATATGATAAAAATGGGAGGGGTTTGAAATATTTGTATAATATTATTTCACCAATGGAAATTTGTGTATAAACAATCATAAAATATAATGATATGGAAATTGAAATCCCCTAAAACTAATATATTAATAGTAATATGGTTTGGATAATATATTATATTAAAATATAAATTTATTATATTATTTATCAAATAAATTTCAAACATACCATTTTTATCATCCATTTCTAATTTTTTAAACTAATTATTTTAATAGTTCTTTTATATAATTTTTGCATAGGTTTGTTCATTAAATTTTCCCCAAATTTTATAAATTAAATTGTATATGGTCATAGTATTTATGAAGTTCTCCCATCAAGTACCTAATATTTATAATAACATTAATAATACTTTTATTCATTTAATATAATTTTTTTCATCCATGTATCATGGTAATAGGGTAACAAAGCATCATGCATCATAGAGGTATTAGTTCACATGTAACTGATATAATCATTATCATTTTCTAATAGATATAAGGGAATGATGGAATAAAATATAATATATTTATATTATCATAATTATTTAATACATATTAAACATATTTCATTAATTATTAAATTATTACAAATGATGAAAAAATGGATAAATAATTATTTACAATGGTATATGGAGATGGTAGGTCACACATATGAACGAGAACTATTTTCAAAACCAATATTATGTAATTGATGTGAATAAGGGTTTGGAATCCAGTATATTAAAATTTTAGAATATATAATATATTAATTTTATTAAATGGTAATGGTTCTATTAAACATAAATGAAATAATATAAGAACTAAAATGAAAATACTAATTTATGAGTTATTCATCTTCTTTGAAAAAACCTCATTTTTCATGCATCTTAATTATTAGAGGCTGGTCCTTTTAGGATATTAGATCTTATTGAAAATCGAAATGAATTTTGGGAATCTATTTAAGAGGGTAATGTTAGTTATAGGTTTCACAAAATGTGTGAATTGGAGATGATATGTTTTTCCCTTTATAAGTGAGGGAAATGAAACTATTGGAATTAATTTGAATATTTAAATGTAATAATTATCGTAAAAATTTAAAATCTCACCAAATAGTATAAATTGTGAATTTAAATAAAAAATCATTTTGATATAACAGAAAAATAAAAAAACGTACCTTTATTTAAAATTTTAATCCATATGTTTTGTTTTAAACACCATATTAAATCCCTTTAAAAATAAACATAGTCAACCATTTTTTCTCCTTTAAGGGATATAAATTTACTTAAAATGTGATAAGTCATGAAAAAATATTCCCTCGATGAAATTTTGAACCATTTCACATCCCACTTTCCCTTTTCCATCATTTTTAAATTTTCAAATTAATAAGTACAATAATAATTTTTACATAATATAGATAAATAAAATTTGATAAAATTCATTTAATTTAACATTTCAGCCATATGTATAAATATGTATTTCGAATATAAATCCATTTTCCAATAATTTTAATTTATAATTACCTAATATTATTTTAATACCAAAAATAAACATAACCATATTAATTTTATTATTTCAAAATTAAATTACCTTGATTTTTCTAGTACTTGCACAACAACAATATTGGAATTACAAAAGCATTTTTGGTTATTATATAATCACTCAAAATAATTATAATAATTAATTTCATGAAAATTCTTTTTTTAAATTAAAAATATTTTCATAAATTTGGTATCAACTGATTTTAATAGTAATGAAAATATATTAGGGACATTATCCTAAAGATGTAGAAATTTTTAAATTATACATTAACTAAAATAGTGTAAATAAAATATGTTGGTTAGAGTAGAGTACTCATGAGGCGGATGAATTGATAATATATGAAAATTTACGTAAAAAGATAGTTTATGAAATTTCCCCAAATATAAAATTCAATTGACCAGTTAGCGAGATATGAATTTTTAAGAGCACAACTGTTCGATTAATTCATTATAAGAGTGATAAGTTCAGAGTTATATCAATTTTATAATTAATACAACATTTGAAACTAATATAATGCGTCGATAATATTATTAAAACTTATTAAGACAAACACTTATGTTTATATTTAGTTTTTAAAAATATGTGATAGAATAGAGTAAAAATAAAATAAAAAACCCTGGAGAAATGAAACAAGTGCTTTAGTACCAAGAAGAGACCTAATTCTCTCCACTTTGTGATCACCTAAGACCTAGTAGTTTAGTTTAATAAACAGCTATATCCACACACTAGATCAGGGTTCATTATAACAGATAATATATCCTTTTCAAAAGGCCTCTACCATATTTTTCCACGGGTAAAAACTACAATGTCACATATAGACCTCTTCCACACTTATCCAGGGGAGAAAAAAGGTTTAATAAGGTAGATTGGAAGGATATTTTTTATCATATAGATTGATATAGGAGAGAGTTTGTGATTTCTAGACATATAAACGAACTGCTAAAATGTATGTAAAAATGAACACAATAGAGAAAATAAATATTAGAATGTATATAAATTCATTTTTGTTTCGTGAGATGTAGCTACAAACTTTTCAGATGTAGCTGAGAAGTGGTTTGAGTGCTCCTCTGGAAGATGACAGTAAAACAAAATGTTGTATTATGGCATCTAGGTACAAGTATAGTTATATAGGTATATTATTCTTTTTAATTTATATGCTAAAGTCTGTTGATAATTAAATGTACAGTTTGATTACGAATTCCACATGTGTTCTTCGTTTTTTTCTTGAGTTCGCAGTGGGTGCATGAGGGTAATGGATGCCCTTTTGTATGTCTCTCATGTAGAAACACCACAAACCATTCTTCTTCTTTTTAAAAATTTATTTTTTTCATGAGTTCCATAACAGATCATGATATTTCCACATGTATAGCTTCATCATACCTCATACAATATGCTAAACTTCCTCAAAATGATTTTTCAATATGTCAGTATCATTAAATTAATCAAATACGACCGTTAAAAATAATTTTAATAAATGAAAATTTAAACAAAATTTTGGAAACTCATTTATCACTGAATTAGTCTCTCAATGAGTCCGTCTATCGGTGATACATCAATTAGTGACTCATTTATCAGTGAGTCAGTCTATAAGTGAGTCATCTATTGGTGAGTCATATTATTGGTGAGTTGATAGTCGGCGAGTCAGTCAATTAGTGAGTCATCATGTCGGTGGGACATTATTCAATGACTCCCCTATCGGTGAGACATCATTCAATGAATCGTCTATCTGTATGATATTAGTTGATGATTCCTTTTTATTTTAGTGACTCAGTTCTTCATTCAGTGTTAGAGACTCAAAAACAGATAGTTTTATATGTTTTGTGTGTCATACAGTAAAACAATGTCAAAAAGCGATAATACCCTTTTTTAAATTAAATAATCAGTTATAAGCTGTTTTTATAATAAAAAACATTATTTTTTATATGATTGAAATGATATTATATACTTGAAATGCATTAAAAATATTTATGATCTTCCATGAGGTAAGATATGTGAATTATGATTAAGAAAATATATTGGATAATGAGTAAGGATATATATTATTATATATGACATGATTTGTGATAATTAAAACCATTATGGTGATAGATAGTGCCCAAAAATATTATATGGTAGAACAACATCACCCTTTCATGATCACAAATAATGGTATTGTTATGAACCATTAAGGAATGAATAAAATAAAAAAACTGATAAATATGAATAGGATCAAAGAATTTAGGGGATGTAAAATGTATCCGAGTAAAATAAACAAATAACAATGAATCAATTTTTCCCCTTTTTATGTAATGAATACTTAATTAACAATACATAATAATGTTATACCCCTTTCCGGTTTAAAAAAAATTAGAAAACTAAAAACTAAAATTGAAAATTAGAAACATGGAATTATTTTTCATAATGAAATTACAACTAAAATACAATGTTTCTGAGGACTAAGAACAATAAAAAAGAATAACTCCATACTACAAATTATGGTCAAGGGGTTCCTTACCATTTATAGATTGATAAAGGTTAGGTATTTTAGGTGGTGATTATGAAACATGAGTTGTTACCGAATCTTCAGTGGAGGTAATGGAATTTCTACCAGAACATATGGTTCCAGGATTGTTTTGATCTATGATAACACCTAAGATTGTGTTTTTTCTATAATAGAAAGTTGGATCTCAATCATGTCATTAGATGCTGACATTAGAGAGGATGTAGTTTGTAGAGAAGAGTGTATTGTGGTAGCATCTGGGAAAACTATGGATTCACATTGAATATGGAGGTACATTTTCATCATCTTGGTAAATTCATGAATGATATATTCTCTATACATAATTTATTTTTATATATCATTCTTGACTATATTAATTTATCCAAGAGTGAAGATATTTCCATCAGTTTTTAAATTATTATTCAAATTCTATTTTAATTGGTGTTAAATTCAAATTTTTGACCAAATATTTAAAATGACATATCAACTAGTTCATGGTGTAAATCATGGAGAAATATGAATTAATCCACTATATATGCTCTTCCTGAGTGGAATATGCTTCTTTGTTATATAATATGACCATATCAAGGACACGATCACTATTCATGTCAATCATTTCAAGGTTTCTCAAAATAGAGGAATCAAATGGAGCTTTATGATCTTTCATTACCACAAATCTAACATCCTCAGTATCAAGAGTCTTTGAGGACTAACCAGATGTGGATATAATAAAAATAGTTGTTGAGTTTGAAAATTATTTAACCATTTCCTTTACTTTTTTTTCTCAGTTTGGAAAAATCAAGAACATTAAGATGTGAAATAATATCTTTATGTCAATTCATGACACTTTACATTATAGTCATGTACTCAGTGGATGAATCACTGATGCTAGTAGTTAACATCTTATTATAATTGAAAATAATTCTATTGTTTTCCTCAATTATTTTTAATGTTATAATCAAATGTTTCTTAATTTTTGTTATCACCCTCTATGAGTAAAAAACAACACCATATTAGGATGGACATGCTGAGGCCGGATTAGAACTAGAATTCACATTTTTCTTTACACCATATACCATTGACTTGATAACATTCAATTTATCATTCATCCCAATGTTTTCTATTAATAATTCATCAATCATGTATCTAATCATAGATTGAAAAAAATGTCTTACTAATGGACATATGTATTCATTGTATATTTTCAAATCGTCCTCAGTTAAATTAACAGTATGAGGGGTCTCAGCCACTGGTTCCCTAAAAATAGTTTCAAAAATCTCATCACATCAATCATAATAATCTAATACAAGTGCCACATACCTAGGATTCATCACACCACTAACCCTTACATCATCATATAGAGGAGTGAGATTATAAATCCTTACTGTTCGAAGCTGGTTCTCTTAAAAAAACATGATATTCTATTCCATGCATACCCCCCTCAATGTCATCAGTCATGATAGCTTTCTCCCCCCAGCTTGATTTCTCTTACTTACATTCACAACTACATGAGTAGGTTCCATATCTTGATTCTATTGATGTTACAATGAAGAATCAACCTCAACTCATTCATATTGGTCATCATCAAAACTATCACCACCACTATTATGGTAATGATAATGTCCAACATTTCCTCAATAACCATTTTCATCATCTCCTTCATCTATATAATCTTTGTTATCTGCTTCGTTTTCATCCACTTATTCCACTTCTTCATTTTCTTCCATTCATCCTCATCTTCTTATTATTCTTTATCTATTTAATTATAATCATACTCCAATCTAATACTCTATTGTGTTTCCTACTCATCTTAATCAACCATTAAAAATGATTATTTGGATTTTAATGACAGTGGTGGAGTATGTTGTCCATAGGTTACATTAGTATGACATAATGTAACTTCAATATCATTACTAACATCAAAAGATGATCATTTCTTATGAGCTCCGACCTCCTAACCTCATTTATCATATGAGTATGTTTCATCTTCAATAGAACCCAACCCACTGTACCATATATCTCGTAGTCTGGTAGGATGATCCATAGGTTTTAATTTTTTAAAATATATCTCACCATCCCCAACACATATGTTAATCCATGAATTATAATGAATCTTCGTTATTCCCTAGATAGCCTTATTCGAACAAATATCACTGTATTCTAATACAGTTTCGTTACTATCATCCACACAACCCTTTTCATTCAACATGGCAGATATAATCTTATGGTAAAACAAATAATTTTTATGTATAATAGGGTTTTATAATATCACTTACGTGAAACATTAAATACATGAAACGATTCAACCTTAACTCCCATCTTTAGTAGGGAATCATGTTATACATATCTGTATTTCAATGAATAAATGTTCAATTTTCTATGACCAATTATGTGCTGCATGATATTAAACAATATTCTACACTCTCTAATTAGCACAGTAGAAAATATAATTTGAGGATATTCATTGATAGTAAGTTATTTTAATAAAATACCATGGATAAAAATATCTCTTTCAATTGTATGTGTACCTTTATAAGAATAAAAAATTATTCCATGAGAAAATTGGAGTCATTTAGCATAATGATTAGAAGAGAATGAAATTTTCTTTCCTTTTACAATTTTTTTTACAATAAGAATCACATCCTTACAGTAGAATCCAAGCATTCCTGTAGAACTCATGCACCATCATCAGATAAAATTCTCTTCAATTCTATGAAAACCATTGAATCTATCCCAGATCTTGTAGAAAATTTAGTAGTTGTGACTTTATCTTTAACATCCATTCTGTAGAAACCTGTTTTTCTGATGTCACTATACTATGGGAAGGTGCTCAATTTTTTGGACCAGAAGATCAACTGGATTCTTTCTTATGCTTCTTCTAGGATGACAAATTATTAGATTATCCTTCTTCAATCTCTTCACCTTTACCATTCTGATATCATGGTTGAAGGATATAAGGTGAAATCTAGATGGTAGAGTAAACAACGATGGTCTCAAGGTATGTAGTAGAGTGGAACAATTTTGGTTTATATCATATAAGGATTAAATTGACAAAGACACACAAAATCATGAACCAAGTTATATAAATAATAAAAAAAGTGTCGTATTGGTTATGAACCTAAAATATATAAAATATTGACTCCACAATGTATGTATGACATACATTTTGGCATTAAAGAAGTTTCATCATGATAGTGTCGGCATGAAAGAGTCAGAAGGATATAGTCGGTTGGACAAAGTCTGCATGACAGGGTCCGCAAGAGAGAGTCTACATAATGGTGTTTGTATGACAAAGTCAACCTGGCATAGTCGGTATGATAGATTCCGCATGACTATGTCTCATTGTTCATACAATGTATATAGATAATATGATTCATATTGATTAATCATTCCAATATCATGTCTGATGTAATTCATTCTATTAGAGTGAAATTGTTTAGTGAATGTGTCGTCAAGTTGATATTTTGTTCCAATAAATTATAATGTGAGATCACCCTTTTGATAATGATTTATCCAAAGAGATTTCTTACATAAATATGTTTTGTTCTAGAATGAGAAACTATTTTCATAGAAATGTTAATTGAACTTTTTTTTACATAATTTATAAGAACATTTATAAATTGATGTCCACAGTCTTGTAGATTTTTTTTCTTACAAAAAATATGAGCACAACATCTAACAACATATTTTAATTCATCTTTGGTAGTAGATAATTCAAAAAAAAATTTACTACACTATTAAACAATAGACATTCCAAAAAAGTTACATCTTCCAAAGGTTCTATTTCTATCTTATTTTCCACCCCCAAAATCACTATTAGAAAAACCCACTATATCAAATTATTGTCATTAAGGTTAAGAATGCCTAAATTGATTGTATGTTTGACGTATTGAAAAATTAATTTAACAATATTTAAGTGAGATTCATTGGCTTTATCATGAAAGTGAGCACACATACACACACTAACCATTATATCTCTCCTATTACAAGTCAAGTATAAAAAACATCGAATTAATTATCTGTATGTGGTTTGATCAATAGATTTAACATATTAATCAAGATCCAACATACTTTTTGTAACCATTTTATTGTCAATACATTCAATTATATCAATTTCAAACCGTTTTAAAACTTTTTTTTATTTACATCGATTTATAATGATATTATCCATATTTTGAAAAATATGAAATCAAATAATGAATTTATGTTCAACTATCAGACTCATATAAATTTCACTTATCATCAATTTATAAAAATAAAAACATATATAATTTCATGGCGATACAAAACAAATATCATCATCATAAATGTGAACATCAAAAACTTCTTTAGAAATTCGTTTTATAAAAAGTGTAGGATCATGAATTCCATTTTTAAAACCTTTTTTAATATGAAAAGAACATAATATATCATACCAAACTCTTGTCGTATGTTTTAGTCAATATAATGCTTTTATTAGTTTGAAAACATGATTTTAAAAATTAGAGTTTGTAAAACAAGTTATTTTTCAAGAATAACATCCTAAACTATACACCCATTTATGAATGCACTTTCAATAACCATTTGATAAATATAGAAATTTTTATGGGGAAATAATAAAGAAGTATTTTGATTGATCATGTATGTAGAAAATATAAAAATATTCTTTATATTCAATTCCTTCTAATTGACTATACCATTGTGAAACCATTTTTTCTTTATTTCTAACAATATTAATAGATTCATTGACTTTGTTCCTGAATACCCACTTAGTGAATATGGTGAAGATGCCTTTGGGTATATCAAAAAGTTTCCAAACATTATTTGTTTCAAATTGACTATATTCTTCATAAATATCCATCACCCAAAATTCAAATTTAATTTAATAATTTGTGTTTTTGGGTTCAAGACGTGACAAAATTCTAGATGTTCAACATAGTTTCTAAGAGATTCTCTAGTTTGATTCCCATTATCTTCCTCTCCAAAAATAGCATCTAAATGATGGTCGTTGAGGGTTATAGTTGGTCTAAAAAGGAGGGGCTAGAAATCTAGTATTCATATACAAATTCATATTCATCATGTTCAATGTCTAAAGAATTTACAATACTGTTTAATTTAAAATAATTCTTGAAAAGAGAATTAGATTATTTTGAAATTATATCAAGAATTGATGAATCATATAACACAATGTCTTGGGAGGTCTTAGGATCATGTGGATATTTTTCATCAAATTTGTTATTCCCATATTCTCCCTCACAGTAGGATCTATTATTAGAGACTCTAGAGGATTTACGAGAGGTTGAGTAACTTAGGAATATTCTTCCATCACTCTTGGATGAACATTATTATTGATTTTTATTTATATTAATGATATAGACATTAGAACCAAAAACATTGATGTATATAACTTTGGGTTTTCTAGTTTTCCACAACTCATAAGGATTCATATTGAAAATAACTCTAATTAAGGATCTATTAATTATGTAGAAAATTGTATTCACAACCTCAACCCAAAAGAAAATAGGTAGATCATGTCTGTTTACTATTTTTCAGGCTATCTCTATTAAATTTTTATGGCTTCATTAAAAAAATACATTTTTTTGTGGGGTCCTAGAGGCCAATAATATGTGAATATATCTTTTGTGTGAGAAAAAATATTCAATTTAATCATTATAAAACTCACATACATGATCACTTCATGTGGATTTTATTCAATGTCCATATATATTTTCCACTATTATAGAATACTTGATGAAGCATGTACATGCTTCACTTTTTTTAGCCAAGAAATATGGCCATGTATATATTGAAAAGAAATATACTAGATCATAGACATAGTGCTTTCCATTATGTCTTGATACTTTAGAGGGTGCAATCAAGTCCATGTTTACCAACTCTAAATGTTGATAAGTTGAAAATTCATTCATTAATTTTAATGATATCATGTGTTGTTTACCAATATTACAAGGATTACAAACATTTTCATTTGAAAACTCTAGTTTGGGTAGATCATTGACTATTTATATTTTTAATCATTCTAAGATAGTTTAAATTATAGTATTCTAATATCTTATTACAAGGACATGACTCATTATGAAAGGAACTTAAACAATAAATTTTTTGAGAAAATAATGAATCTAATATGATAACATATAAATATTCATTTCTAAAATTATTAAATACTGGTTTATTTATAGTGTTAAAAAAAATGAAAGAATCATTTCAAAATATAACATGAAATCCCTCATAACCTATTTGTGAAATACTTATAAAATTATATTATATTACAAAAAAAATGTACATATGAAAATTAAAACCTAGTTAGAGTTACCAATGTGGACTAAGCCCATTATATTTCCTTTATCATTTTCACCAAAAATGAAATATCTACTATCAATATACATTATGTTTTTGATTATTGAATGGTATCATATAATATTTATTGGTCATACATTTTCCATGTACCATTGACTATTGTAAGAGCACATTATAAATCTTTCATCAGATGTGTTTTTCATAAAACACATATTTTCCAACTCATCACTCTCATTATGAGATAATATTGATTTACTAGAGCTACCCTCAATGAATCTCTAGGTGGAATTTATAGTTTTTATACATAACTTCTTTGTTTTCATTTTTTTTATATTACAATTTTTTAAATTTTTATTTGATAAGACCTCCCCACTTATATCCATTCCATAAAATCTCTAGTCATTTATCAATTCCGTTCCAATCCTTTTTCAAGTTTCCCTTTTTATCATATATTCCTTTAAAATTGTGATTCTGGAAGAATATTTTATTCATATATGATTTCTTGAATATTTTATCCATCTAAACCATATCTTAATGACTATCTAATATTGATTCATAATTACTATATATTTCAACACAGTATAGCACCAAATCTTTTTTATTATTTCTATATGTACTAGTCTTGAGGGAAAAAATTTCCCATTGATTAATCCTCTTCAGGGATGATTTTTTACTCCCCTTCATACATAATCAACTTGCATTTCATATCCTTTACAGGTAGTTTTATTATATCCGAGGATTTGTTTATTATGATAGAGGTACCTCCCCATCTATCTGGTAAACATATTGGAATTATCATGATATTCTATTTTGGTGTAACATATCTTCCATGTTAGATCCATTGTCCAAATTTTCATTAAACCAGAGATACATGTCATAAATAAGATCTTCAGGCATCATTTTAATGTAATAATTTTTAGTATTTTATATGTTAGGTCTCATTTCTTTATCCCTAGAGGTTGTTTCATGTGAAACAAAAAAAGTATCCCAAATTTCACTGGTTGTTTTACAAGAAGAAATTATTTTTAACTCTCAAAATCAAAATGAAATGTATATGGAATATATAGATTTAAAATTATTATTTCAAGCATTCTTAGATGAGTAATAACTAGAGTTCTAATCACTTGTATAAGTATTATATTAATCTATAATATAATAACATATCTCAAGACCCATACATTCTATTTGAATTTTCATTTTCATCATCCATTTTTAATAGTTGGTTCTATTAAAAAAAAGGAGGTCTATTGGTTGAAAAATCTTCATGTCTATCTTCCATAATAGATTTTTAGAAAAATATTTTAATGAGATAAAAATATTATTATCAAATTTTTTAATATCATTGAAATACAACTAAAATAATAGTTGAAAATGCTAAAAAACAAAATATTTTGAATCCTCTGATACTGAATGTTTGTCCGAGTAGAGTAATCATGGGGTGAGGGGGAGTGATTTGAGAATCTATAATAATATTTGTTAAATGTTATTCATTGAAATTTACCCAAATTTGAAATTTTATTGACATTATATCTAGTAGTGAAATTATATGAGCATGAATGTTCAATTAAATTATCAAATGTGTGATTAGTTCTCAGTTATATAAATTTGATAATTACTACTACTTTTGAAACAAACATAATGAGTCAATAATAATAAAGAAACATTCTATGATTAAATATCATTGTTCAGTTTTGATTATTTAATATGTAACAGAACATAGTAAAACTAAATGTAAAAACACAATAAAAATGATACAAGACGTTCAAAATCAAGAAGAGTCCTAATCCTTTTCAATTAGCGATCAACAAACCCCATGAAGTATAATTTAATAAATAGTTTGATCAACACCCTGAATCAGGTATCACAAAATTAGACATTCTATCCAGGTCATAAGACCTCTACCACAGTTCTCCGTGTATATAAACTACAAGGTGACACATAGACATCTTCCATGATTTTATGTGGGAGAAATTTTTTAAAATAGTGAATGAGTGAAAGGATATCTTTTATAATTTAGTTTAACATAGGAGGAAATATATTATTTATATAAATATACACAAGCTACTCAAAAGAATGTAAAAATAAACACTATGGAGATAATAAATTTTTGAAATGATTCAGAAGGCATTGTGTGTCTTTCAGATGTGTCCCTAGACTCTTCAAATATTGTCGAGATGAGGTTTGTGTCCTCTTTTGGAAAATGAAACAAAAACAGAGTTTCATATTCCAGATTCTAGTGAAATTTATTGATATGTTGGTATATTCTCATTCTTCATTTATATTCTGAAGTAGTTTTTCAAATAAATTTACTTATTTATTGATATTTCCCTCTGTGATCTTCATTTTTTTCTTGAGTTCATAGATGGTGCATCAGAGTCGCATATGTCATTTTGTATGCCTCTCTCATGATCATATTACACTTCCTATTTTTTCTCTTTTAAAAATGATATAATTCTTGAGGGCCACAAAATTGCATGATAATTCCACATTCATAGGTTTATCATACCTGGTACCACCTTTTAAATGTCCTACAAAAGATTATAAAATATGCATGTATCATTAAATGTCTCAAATATAAATTCTAGAAACATTTTTATTCAATAAAATTTAAATAGTATGTTGGTAACACCCCAAGAAGTGTGTCATTCTATCAGGGAGTCATCTTTTCTGTGAGATATCAGTCATCGAGTCAGTCTATCCATGATTTAAGAATCATAGAACCATTTTATTAGTGAGTATTCCTTTTAATAAGACATCAGTCAGTGACTCGTCTATTGGTGAGTCATTAGTTGGTTACTCATCTGTCGGTGAAACATGTTTTAGGGATCCATTTGTTTGTCGGTGTCTCAGTTCTTCTGTTAGTGTCATGGACAAGTACCTAGATAATTTTAGATAATTTTTCTGCATTATAATTTAATAATTTAATAATTTTTTAATACCTATACATACAGATAAATAATCAATTATAAGCTTGTTTATATTAAAACAATCATAATAAGCTATATGAATAAAATCATATAATAACATAGAAAAGAGTTGAAATGATTTAGGTTTTGTCACGAGGATAGATATGTGACTTGTGATTAATAAAATATTTTTGATAATGCTGTAGGATATTTGTTAGTATACCTTAAATGATTTGTGATAATTAAAACCATTATATTGAGACATTGTTTCTAATTATATTCTATGGGATAAAATATTATTAATATAAAAGAACATGAAAATGAAAAATATTCAATGTTATAATGTATATGGAATTATTGGTGTCATCTAATGAAATAATGGAACGTCTTTTGTTGATTTTGAGAAAATAAATCATTTTTTACACAAAAATTACCGTTTTTCCCATTTTCAGTATGATTAATTTTTATAATGATTATTAATCCATATGTTAAAAAAATGGGTGAAATTAAATAAATTCGAAACCTCTATATTAAAAATATAGAATCTGTTTTCACGATTTTATTTCTACTATTTATAGATAACAATATTAATATAAATACATAAGACTTAATAAAAGATTTTTTTTGAATAATTTGATTCCAAGATGAAAAATAATCTAATATAGAGATCAAGTATATTGATCATCTTTTTCTAATTAATTATATTAATTATAATTAAAAAATAATTATGAAACATTAAGTCATAATTTTTAACATAATTGGAGTTCTAAATTAGTATATTTTTTAAATTGTAATGATACTTTTACAAAAATAATTATTTATTAACACATTAACAACATTAATTGATAAATATCAAAATATTATCTTCAATAATATCATGACATTAATATTTAGTAAATGATATCATTTTTTAATATAATATTTATAAATTTTGTCGATATTAATTATAATATTTTTACCCAAAATGCAATGAAAAACATTTTGGGTGAAAAATAATTTTAATGAATAGTACCAATTATTGGAAATTGAGAAATAATTTATTATGAATTATTTTATATATTTGAATTATATAAAAAATTATATATAATAATCTCAATGTGTTTATTCTTATACATACACATATACCTAATGGATATTTTATAAAAACCAAAATTAAATACTATTACATCATCGTTTCATCATGATCAGTGTTTATTATATTATATAATATCAAAAAAGTGTTCATTTTAGATGAAAATATAAAGTTAAATATTTGGTTATTAAATAATACTAATCTGTTCATACATTCTTACTTACACTAAATATTATTCTTTTAGGACACCACATGTGTATCCATTGACTATTTATTTATATCCATGAATGATGCATTTTTAACATGGGTTATAATTATCCATTATAATATTGATATATAAAATGAAATAGAGATATTTTCAAATTCGAGAAATATGTAGTTGAACAAGGACATAAAATTTTTGGATTTGTAGTTCCAATAACTTTTTACTGTGATTGATTATTAGAAAAATGTGTAATTTCAAACCTTTATCCCAAAAATATTTGATTCAATAATACTCATAGAGAATACATAATACATTTTCCTTTAATGTAATTCTCATAAATTATGTCACCATATTATGATGTGATGTACAAAAAACATTAAAATCCACAAAATTATATATATTAAAAAAAGAATCAAATTCATCATAATATAATTCATTGATATTATTGGTTTGAATAATATTCACATTTACACGAATTTTCAATTAAATGATAATAATTATCCACTAACAAAAAGATTAAAAAACGTCATTTTTATTCATTAGGAAGAAAGTCAACAACTTCCTTGAAAACTATTCATCATTAGTTAACATGTGTCTTTCACTAAATTTATATGGAACTTCTGTTGGACTGTAAGTATCATAATGAACATATTATAATGTCTCCATTAAAATGGGAGATCCCTTTGTGAATCTAACTATATTATTTCTTCCCAAATATAAAACTATAGAAAATTAAAACTTTCTGATACCCTATCCATCTAAGATACCTCCCATGAATAGATAAATTATACAAATTTGACTCATATGCCCAATTCAAAAATTCTATAATTATGGAATATCTTCATTAGATAAAGAAGGAGTAAAATTAGTTAAATCAGAAATGATTATCAAATAGTGAAGAACATAAAACCTACCAGTTTTGAACCTCTCTTCACAAAATGTTATCCTTCGATATAATATAAAAATCCTTCTGAACCAATTTACTTTTAAAAATGTGTATCATGTGTACTCAATGCAATTAAATTTAATTTAAAAACAATGATGGACCTCAAATCAAAATGAGTTATCACAATGACGTTGAATATATTAATTCAAATAGATTCAATTAAAATATTTATTCAAGATACATTATTTATCTTCCAATAAATAAATTCATTAACAATATCATACATTGAAAAAAAATATTTATTCAAACACGCTTGAAACGTACAAGTTGAATAAATATCCAATCATTAAATTATTTGGATTGAAGATCATAAAAAAGTAATAGTTCTCGATTACTCTAAGAATCTTCTAGTACATTGACTTCAAAAAAAATTTGTAATTGAATTACTTTAAAAATATATATATTATTGTTCATATTTTGTATCTTTAATGATTAAAATGTAATATGAATCTTATTTATATAGTAATATATTGTCTTATATGTATTTATATATTTTTATCTACCCAATTTAAATAAAAAAATATTCATTCACTTTTCTTCCTCTGGAAACCAATGCCACTATTTCAGATTCAAATATAACTATATATATTTTTATTAGATAATTTAAAAAAATAATAAATATCATTGAGACTATGTTTACCCTGACTATAATGTAATTTATATGTAAATGTCACATATGAAGTACGAAAAGTGCATAAAAATAAAACCAAATTATCTTATTTATATTTCACCTCTAAATTTTATTGATCATTATATAATTTCCATTAAAAAATAATTAATTATCATAGATGTATAATTCAAAATTTGTTGTACAATGGGTGAACAATAAAAAAATTATTTGGGTGACAACACCAAAAATTTTGTAATAAATATTCAACTTCTTATTTTACACATTAATATACAGTGATATATTAGATAATGATATATATGTATTCCTCATAAAATAAAACTATAATTAAATCATCAAGATATAAAATCATAAATACAAAATAATTATCAATGATCACTAATTGGTAATCATTTTCCATTAATGAGTCAAACTTCATATACCATTTCCTCAATGATTGTTTCAAATCATATAATTTTTTTCTCACATTTACATATAATATTTTATTAAATTCGATAATGGTAACATTAATGTTATTCTGTGTATACATTCATTTCAATATCCCCATGAAATATCATATTTTTCCATAATGGAGTGTTGTACCATTAGGTTATGGTTATCTTATAATACATAGAAATTCCAAATAAAATGATTTTTTATAAGATGATAATAAATTTTATCAAATCTATTACTATTATTTTTTCTAAATAAAATTTGAAAATAATATATTTTGATAGATTATTAATAATATATCATCTCCACCATTGAATTTTTGTTTCCATTTTTTATGGAATACATTCATCCAATATAGTAACTTTATCAAGATGAATAGATAGTTCTTAAATAAGGAATATAATTCTGTATGCATATATTATATTTAATCGATATTAATATTTCTTTTGATCACATCATCATTATTATTTAATTATCCCATGATAGTGAGAATCACATACTCATGTGGTGTATATATGTCATCAATGTAATTTTTTTATATCCTTAATTTCACTTATAGTGAGACATATTATTGAATATATAATAATATGTACATATTATATTGTGGATAAATATTCAATGGTGTTGAAATAAAACTAGTATAAATAATCATTCCATTTTTATTAGTAAATATATGCATGAAGACTTTATGTATGTATTCTGGAACCTTTATTAGGATATGATACGCTTTGAAAAACATTATTATATTTCCTATTTCAAATCATGGATTGAAATATTTTTAGGTCTTCATTAACAATTACTTCTTCATTGAAAAATAATTCAACATTTATTCTGGAAATATATTCAATGTTCTATCTCTCAAATGTTAAATATTGAAGAACTCTGTTTCGATTATTATCATTACAAAAATAGTAACACATTTGTCGTATATTTATATTTATTATAACAATTTCACACTTTTTCATACAATTGTTGATATTATATTCCTTTTTGGTGTCCAATTATTTTTCACTACCATTTTATTTTTGTGTCAATATTATCTTAATTGAGAGAATTCCCATCATCCATATTATTAGATTAGTTATTCATAATTTTATATCCACCATATATAATCAGATAATTTTAACATGACGTGTGTAGATAAAATCATGGTTGATATGTATTTTCTCTTGGTTATCAAACTGAATTCAATTGTGATTAAAACAAATTAATAACCATCATTTTCCCTAGTTGAATCAGATAATACCTTCATTTCATCTTATTAATGTGTTATACTAAATTTCTCTAAACCCTTTAATAACTATTGAAATTTCATCACATAATATTTTATTTCATTGAGTTTATTTTCTATTAATATAAAATTTATATTTTTTACATGAGAATACAGTTATCATGTAATTTTTGAAATTATATTAATGATTATTTTGTTGATATTTTATCTGATAGTATAGTAAATTTTATATTTAGCATGACCATCTATATAATGAAATTGTGGTATAGGTATAACAATATTGGTGATCAAATTAACTATCCTTCCTAATTTTATCATAACTTATTATAGTGAAATTGTTTTACACATTATTTTCCTGATGAGATTCCACATTTTGTTAATAAAATAGAGCTCTAATATTTTTATCTTATATAAAATATTATTAAATTCAGATTAATTATTAAAAAAATACAAGGTTTCTTCTATATATGTAGTGTAAGCTGGGAAAGACTGACCATAAATATGGGTTTGGAATGAAACATTTTATGGAAAAGAAACCAAGATAACTGAAATAAGTCTTCAAATTATAATGTTTATTATAATGAATTATCAAAATGTTATTTATATATTAATAAAATGTTGTATATTAGAATAGTTTCCCTAAAACCTCACAAGAAATTTATCAATGGCATAAATAATTAATCATTATCTCGTAATGAGGTATTATAAAGAGTTGACCATATGAGTTGAATAATTTGAATACAATTGTTATAGCATGGTTATTTATTTTTTTGTGTTATAGTAAATTTTTTGTGTAATACGAAATAATATCCATCAAACATGATTTCAGGATCATGATGTTTCCATACATTATCCATTCACTACCACGAAATTTTATTTATTTAGTGATAAACATTATCAAAGATAAAAATATCGAAAAAGGTAGTAATTTCATCATCACTATCTAAAAACCCAATTAAATGATATCATTATCAATCATATAGAATGAAATGATAAATGAACAACTCTATAGGATTTTTTATTAACCATAAATTTCACCTATTTTAATTATTTATCTGCCCTAATAGTGTTAAACTATAAGAAAATGTTTGTACTAATGAATAATCATTCCCCCTAAAAAATCTATATATTATATTAAAACATATTTTAATATATAAATACATTAATATGGATTTTGATAAAATATATTTCCATTTATTTGATTTATATAATACTAAATGTCTACTTTGTAATTAAACATATTAAATTTTTAGTGATAAGTGTTTAATAAATAATATAAATTTAATATTAATTAATAAATATTTAAAAAAATATTGATAAATAAAAATATAAAAATAATTTAATGATAGAAACAATTATAAATTATTTAATTTCATTAGATAAGTTGTAAACATGACATTATAATCAAATGGTCAAAACCTTTAATTCTTATGTCTATTTAGAAACTACGGTATGAAAAGTCAATGCGTGTTAGATGATCAATGTTTTTTGTTATGATAGGACTTGTAACACAAAAATATTATTTGTGATATTTATTTTTTATTCCTTTTATTCCATTAATTAAACGCTTCACCATTTTATGCTTTCACTACACGCTACATTGGCTGAGCTTGCATTACACACACCACCAAGTTTTTATAAAACAACATTTAATTTTTCTAACAATTTAAATAATAAAATTTTAATATAGACAATATAATAGAGGTTTTTTTCTTGATTAAATTAATTAAAAATTCATGGTTTACAAATATAAACTCTTTTTTTCATTGAAAGGATAATTTTTTTCTAAAAACATATTTCAATGCGCACAAGTCTGTTTTATAAAACTAAAATAGAACAAACAACTATTATTGATTATATTAATGATATATATATTATATAATATAATATTTTAATTTTATTTTATGTTTTTTATTGACAAGCTATAAGAATAAATCAAATTTTATACAAAAAAGCATTTTTCAAAAAAAGTTTTGTTTCCCCCTTTTTATAAATCATTATTTTAAAATTAAATTATTACAAATTTTGGAAATATACTTTTCAATAAAAAATTATCTTAATGAGACGAATCAAAATTTACTTTGGGATATTTCTTGTTAATCGTCTAATAAGTTTCATGTTTTGGTGAATAGTTAAAAATAATAAATTTTAATGGAAACCATATATTTTATAACTGATTTTTGTAGTTAAATTTTTTATAGAATTGGATTTAAAGTGTAATTATAAAAACATTACATAAATTAATACATTTTAGGTCATTGTATCCATTTAACACTAATATTTTATATAAATACATTTCTAACTATTGGACTTTTTTACAATTAAAACTCATTATTTTGTCCCGTATAGGAGAATAATTTTCAATTATTTATGAAACTTCAATGAATTTAATTTTAAAATCATTGATTCAATATTTCCAATCAAGGAAATAACTCTTAAGTATTTTGATTTTATTTTTGGAAAACATAAATAGTATATTTATAACATTTTATTACAACTACTATTGGTAAATCTGTTAATTGAGGGAAAAATAATATTATAAAGGTTATAAAAATACCCTAACACTCTACCAAAAGAAAATGAATTTTTTTAATTAGACCTCTATCACATAAGGTTTGAAATTAAATAATTTTATTTTCATTAAACAATGAAAATTACATGGATATTATTTAAATAAACCAGAGTAACAAACTGTCCCACTCATACGTTTAATTAGTATACTCATTTTAATATGACACTATATAGAATTTATTAATATATATATATATATATTATAATTAACTATAAATGATATTACAGTTATTAAAATAAATTTAATTTTACATAGTTAAGGGTATTCATTAGTTTCATATGTAATCATGGAATGTTATGATTGTATTAAATGAAATTTTTTGAAGTTATCTTTATTTATTGAAAATTCTAATAGTCAATTTCCCAAATAGTGTAAAAGGTTATACTAATGATATTTTGTAAAAATAATATATTATTTAGTTACTGATTAATAATAAAATATTTAATTAATGGGTAATTTGTTAAATTATGTTGTATAGTATCATATTTTTCCAATTAATATTCAATTTACAAAATTTTTGTACAACACTAAACCATTTCATAATTTAAATGGTGTTTCCATTGGAAAAATTTAAATTGTTAAATTATATTTGATTCTAATAGATATGTTATAAATTTACAAAAATACAAGTAAACAATCTATTAGTTTTTTGGATTTCTAAAATATCACAAAATATAATATATTAAATATCCATTTGGAGTGATTTTTAATGATATGTAATTTATTATTAATTATAATTTTGGGAAATTACAAAAGCCTTTCATCCCTCTCTTATAAAAGGGAACTTCTTCTATTTTTTAATCACACTTTAGATCCTTTTAAGAGTGTCCAAATCATTGAAAAACTATTTCCAAACATCACTCCATTTAGTCTAGAATCTATAATTTGTAATTAATTTCATCATAATATTAACTTTTTTGAATATCAAAAGGATATACCACAAGAACATGTATTATTCATCAAATTTGGTATTTTTGTTATTTAATCATTAAAACCATTATAAACCTTTTATATCAGTATTATTTAATATCCTGATTATATTAAATAAATGAGATATTGTTATTTTGTTTTTTATACATATATTAATACAGATTTCTATCAAATGGGATACACCACCATCATTCTTGGATAAGGTGGACTGCCACTTCACAAACTGAGGTCATTCGTTCATCTATTACAACCATTAAGGTTAGAGAATAATGATGGAAATATTATATATATATATATTATTTATGATTTATGATTTCTTATAGTGTTATTATATGACATATAACTTCATTTTTACCATTTTGTGTACATAACTATACTTCATTTCTAGAAGTGTGGACTACTGCCTCCACAATGAGATGTGATTCATTCACACATTACATGGAATGAATGAAGGATTTGATTAGTAATATATATATATATAATATTAATTATAGTGGAATTATATTGTATATAATTCATTAAACATCTTTTATTCAATATGATAGGAAATTTGAAACAGCATTCCAGCATACATATTTCCTACCATATCCATGAACAATGCATTTCATTTTGAAGTTATATATTTAATGGATTATTATAAATATATAGACAGTGAATATATATTCTATTTATATCATATCAATAATTATTGATATAATTAATTAGTGATATATGTAATAGGGAAAAAATAACAAATCAAAACATATGTGAAAAAACATAGTGTAAATTACATGATGTGTTACATTAATATTGAATTTTTAATAATAGAGTAATAATTGGTAATGATAAATTAATATCTCATATTATATAAAATAATATGGTTATGTAATATATGTATTATTAAATTATATTTTTAATGTATTATTGTAATAGTGTAATGTGAGTCGACACATAAGTTAGGGGTTTTCTCATCTCACAATTATTTCTACTAGATATATACTATTTTCTCCTTGTATTGTCATTGTGTGCTGTATATAATGAATTATGAAATGATATGTAATGAATTTAATATATTTTAAGACATTTAATTTTTCAATTTATGGACCAAATTCATAGGGATCATGAAACAAATGTTACTATAGTATTTATAGAATTCTTAACTCAATTTCAATTCTTTGAGATAAACTACTATTTCAATGACTATGTTATTATAAGATTATGTATGAAGTGAATTTTTATTATCCTATGTTTTAATTATAATTTAATTTTTTATTTAATTTTTAAACCCATAATCATTTCATTTGATAAATTATGAAATCAATGATATGATATTTGTAATAGATTTCAACTCTCAATTTTTAACTTCTATGAGAGATATGCCATATTGATCACTCGTTTATCTTGTGGGGTTTATATAATTCCAATGAATGTTATATAGGGTAAATTTACTTATATTAATAGGTATATACATATAAATTTTATGTTCTATCTTTCATGGGATTTACAAGATCAAATGTTTCTAGACTAGTATGGTAAATATGTCTTAATTTAATCTATATGAGGCAAATTTGATGTAATGACGAAATATTATTTTAATTGCTTTGTATATTTTCATACTAAATGTTTTACTATGTATATTTTTATTTCAGGATATAATTATTTTCATATACTTTTATGCTATCATCATTTAAAAATATGTGTTCCTAAAAATCAATGTTTTGTTAAAATGATTAAAATGTGTTTTAAATGACCAATAAGGAAGATATTTCAAAATATTAGTTCAAATATGAGTAAAATAGAATTTAAATAATCATAAACATGATTTAAATTTTATTTTAAATTAATATATTTTTCGAAATGGTTTATTAATTAAAATTTAGTTTTCTTAATTGAAAAGAATGATTCCCCATGAATTATTTCAATTGATATTTCGAAATAATTTTATATGATAATGTTATTTGATTTTAATTATGTATTATTAAGTATAAAATTCAGTTATACCATTCTTATTATTTATGTAAATGGTTTATTTTTATTATGAATTGATATTAAGGAATATTGACTCATTTCTATGAATTATGTTATGATGAAATCCATATATATAAAATTTAATTTTATGAGATATGATATGAAATATATTCATGTTGTAGACATATGAATGATTTTTAATTAGATGTGTGGGACCTATATATATCTATAATGCAGTGGGTTTTATTTATATCTCATGATATATAATTGGATAGAATGGGGAGGGAACTAGTTTTAGTAAAGTGCCATATCCACAATGGTGGTCTAGGGAGTAAATCATGACTACTAAGATGGACATGAAAGTGTACCATGACTATAAATGTTATAAAAGTATTGAAGACATAAAACTAATATTGATATGGATGTGATACCTTGTCTACTATGGAAATCTTATTATATTCTTATATAACTGCCAAACATTATACATATTATTTCTTTTTTTACCCTTTCATGAATTACTCACTTGATTCCCTTATGATTCTTGTTTTTTTAACATCCATCATTTATTACATGACTCATTTTTATGATCATTGATATGATGGTTATGATCATCTAATTTTTTAATCATGTTCTCACTCCCTTATTATTATGATATTCTTATATATCTTCCATGTTTAACCTTAATGAGAATATGATATCACCCCATTATTATGTTTCAATATCTATATGTTAGTAAGAACGAATTTACGTTGGAATGTCTAAGTAGACAAATACAAATTATTGAAATTTTAAAGATAAGATATAGTTTTTTATGGATTTTTTATGGATTTTTTCAATTATATATAATATTTTTTACATATTCTCTACACTATTTCCCTAATATGTCCTTAGGTATATAAGTTATTTATTATTTATTTTTCATGATTTCTATCTAGATGGAAAAAATTTGGTCACATTTATAATGTTTATGACCTTAAAACTAGACCTAGAAGTGCGAATTATAGGCTATTAAATTTGATATAAGATCATGGATTAGATAAAATTGGATATTATGATATTTTCATGTGAAGTTGTCTAAGGATTTATAGATACCATCTTGGCCATATTAAACCATAGGGTCATAATATTAGAAAACCATTTTTAAATTATATGTAATTTAATATAAATGTAACTAATGATATTATTAGTGACATTTAATTTTTAGAAAAATATGGTTTAATATATTTTGGGATGAATAATTAAAGGTGTGTGATATCATTTGAAGTTAAAAAATTTCATTAATATAGAATATTTTACAGGTATTTTTTATAATATTTATCATGTTTCTATAATATTATTATGGTATTTTATTTTAAAATAAGGAAACTCATAGGATGGGTGAAAAACCATCATGTCCATCATGTTCATGGGGATTTAATAAAAAACTAAAGTTTGATAAGGGTGAATAGCTTACAAAAGGTCTTTATAAAGACCCAGTTAATACTAAATTTTATTTTTATTTAAAAGACATTGTGGATAATGGTTATGTTTCTTTTTGTAAAATAATTTAAAGTATATAAACAACCATGTGATTAGAAATTTATTTGGTGTTTAGTGGATAATATTATTTTGGAAGATGTTTAATATTTTGGATTCCCCGTATGATTATGGTAAAGTTAACCCTATTGGATTTCATTTTATGAATATAGGTTGAATAATATTTTGAAATCATATGTTATTTTTTTAGATTTATGGTTATTCAGGTTATCATCATGTTACATGGTAACACTTGATGAAGGTATTCACAAGTATGATATGTGATAATCAATATATTATTTGGGATATATGAGAGATCAATACTAATATAATATTGAGAATTTTAATGATGTATTTTCAAGATTTTTAGTATTTCATATTTAATAAATTTTGAATTGATAACAATTTATGGAAAGGAATTTGTAAAACATCCAACGAGGATATAAGTATTAAGGTATAGTCACGAAATATGATAATTTATTCATTACAGATAACTTTTAATATCCATTTTTTAAGGATAAAGTCAAATGGAATGAAATATAATTCTATTAATGTATGTCATGATTTTCAAATACATTTGTAGTGAACAATTCAGTTTCATTTCATATAATAACAGATCATGTGTAAATTGACCATGAAACAAAAAAGGGTCACATTATACAGAAATACAGTATGTAAATATTATAAAATAAATTAATCAATGTCGAGAGAAGTGTCCTAAAATGAAATGTTGTTCCACAATCATTGTTTTGGATGAAATCAATTCCACTTTCAGAACATTTAAGGTTATACATTTATGATCGTTACATTATCTTAACTATACACTCTATCACTACCCATCTAAACTAGATAATTAGATTTCTCATTAATGGTAGAGTTTTCAATTTATAGCTATGTTCTCCCATGTGGAAACCATGTTATGAAATACATTGGATAACCATTATGTTTTGAGCATTCCATTTTTAAAATATGTTTAATTATAACTTTTTACAACGATGGTTTCTATAAATGGAACATTCAAATATTAAACAATTGATATCCTATATGAATTATGACAGTGAAGTTAATTTTATATGGTGAATAATTTTATGCCCCGATATTTTAATGTAATATATTTTCTATTTTCCTTGATACCATTCATTTCAAAAAACACTATGTAATAATTTCACTACACAAAACACCAGGATATATTGTGATACAACAAACATACATTTTCAATGAAACATCATTTAATTATTGTAATTATTAAATTAAAAAAATTATAACCAATCCATTTAAATGGATTGTATGAAAATTATTACCTGAATTATTTAATATTGTTTCACACATGAAAAACTATTTTGAAATTGAAAGGATTTTTAATTCATAAAAATTATTTGAATGCACACATTTGTGTTTTATACCAATAGAATAAAAAATAACTATTTCATGATTATATTAATTTGTAATATATATATATATAAACATTAATAAATATTATTTTTAACATTATTTTAATTTATTTTCAATGATTTATAAAATAATACATAAAATTATACGCATAGATGAAGTAAATTTCTAAAAAGGTTATTTTTTCACTTTGATGGCACATTTGTTAAAAAAAATCTTTTACCAATTTGTGAAATATATTTTATGAACAAAAATCTATGTTTACAGTGGGATATCTATATAAACTTTTGATGAGTGGTTTTTATTCTTCTGATATGTTTTATGATATGATGAATATTGAAAAATATTTAATTTTAATTGATAAATGCCTTCACGTCTAAATTATTTATATAGATAAATTATATCATAAATAATTTCATAGTAGAATTTGTAAAATTTACATCTATTAATTTAATTTCTGTCATTTGAACCAATTCCACAATTAAATTGTAAATAAAAACATTTCATCTTTTGGATTTTTTTACATAGAAATCCCATTGTTTCATCCCGTCTCTAGGATTAATTTTTAATTAATTTATCAATATTGTGTGAATTTAATTTTTAAAAAATTCATTAAATATTTGTTGTTAAAGGTTACCAATTTAATAAAAGTATCCTAATTTTGTGGTCAATATGAAAAGTGGATTTGTTAATCTATATTACCAGTGTTTTGGTAAATCTCGTGATAGAGGGTAGTAATTATATTATATATATTAGAAACCACTACAAAACATTCCCAAATAATATTGAATGAATTTAATTATATATATATATTACATTATTCATAAAATTTTATAATTTAATTGACACATTTCCATGAAATTGACAAGTATATAATGAAAATCATGAAGAGTGACAAAATGGAACACTCCTATGTTTAATAATAATATGTTATAAAAATATGGGGTTAAATATAAGATATGATCGATTATAAACATCAATATTAAATAATAGTCTCTTATTTAAATTATGTTATTTTATTTTTCAATTATATTAATGAAATAATTTTAATATATTCTTACACAATGATGATGTTATAATCATTCAACAAATTTAACTATTAATTAAATGATAATTTTTTTTTTAAAGAAATATAATTTGCCTTATTTACAGTTATACACAATTTTTCAATATTAATAGGACATGATTGGGGTGCATTAAATGGATTTTTTCAATGATATCATGATGTATTGATTTTCATAATCTAAATGTAATGAAATGTGTAAAAATTGACACTATCAGTATTGTAGCAAAATAATATCTGATTAAATTGTTTTTAAAGTAATATACATCCAAAATATTGTATAAAGAGATAAATATTTGTTGATAAGAGAATTTTTTTCCATTTATAGTTAAATTTTATCCTTTAAAGTAAAAATATCAACCATTAAATATTGATAATTATCTTATCATGGTAGATATTAAAATAGGTTACGTAATGGCTATACATGATGATAAGGATTGTAATTATAATAAAAAAATCCTTAAATGTTTTTTATATAATTTCTTCTATATAGCACAATATCATTGAATAAATTTCAATTTTTAGGTAGTTATGTTGATATTTATTTTATAATAAATTTAACTTTCGAGGAATCCCATGACAGCCTCTTACCACTCTTATAAATGTGTACACATTCTTGTATTCACTTAACACTTCAAAAAATATTTGAATCTACCTAACCATGTAAAAATCACATCCCAACATACATAAATACTTTTTTAGAAAACATAAATTGGTCATAAATAAACCAAAGAAGTCTGTTTGTAGAAATCAAAAAGAGAATCACCAAAAAATATAACATTCATTAATGAATGCTTTTATTTCATGATTATTTAATAACATAAATATCATAAAATATTATTAAATGTTTTTATATTATTTTTAATATATTAAATCACTAACATTTCCATCAAATGAGATACACAGTCCTCATTCTTCGGTACAACAATCTACAGCCTCACGAACTGATGTCATTTGATCATCCATTTCTACAATTCGAAGACATATTTAATGATAAAAATATTTTTTACTAATATATATATATATATATCTATATATTATTTATGATTTATTTATGAATTTTTAATTTTTTATATAACAAATATATTCATTATTTCAATTTTTTGTAAGTATTCTAACATCGTTTTGTGATATTTCTATTACTGCCTCATCAATACAATATGATTTGTTCCCAATTTACATGGAAGTTATAAATAATGTTTTTAGTAAATATATGTTATATATGTGGAATAATAAAAATAATATAATGTTATTATATATTATAATAATATAATTTTTATAATTATTTAGATAATTAAATAATGATATAAGTAAGAAGACCAAAAATATTACAAATCAAAACACATGTGAAAATCAAATCGGATATCACCTGAAGTGTATCATTAACATAAAATTATTAATAATTGGGTAAAATAAAGTTGTCATAATATCATATATGTTATTGTATATATGAATATGGTTCAATAATATATTTATAATAAATATATATTTATTAATCAGGAAATTTATTTGATTACAATGTTAGTCAAAATAGAAGGTAAGTGTTTTCTCATCCAACATTTATTTCTACGATAAATATAATATATTAACCAATAATTCATGTTTTGTGATGTATATAATAACTAATGAATGGTTATATCATGAAAGAAATTTATTTATTCTTTTTAAAAATTTCAATTTATGTTTCTCTTTCACAGGATTCATGGTACCACAATTACTCATATATTAAGGGAATTCCAATATCAATTACTCTTCATTGGGTAAAATTACTATTTCATTGATTATATCATTATATTATTATATGTGAAGTGAAATTTTATTTTCATATGTACTATTTCCACTTTTATAATCTTTATATACATTTAATACACATAATCAATTCATTGGATTGTTTCCCATTTCACTGAGAAGATATTTTTACGATGTTTATAGTCTAATTTTTATTTCATATGAAATTTATTCCATATTTAAAAGATGATTCTCTTGTATTGTGTATATAATGAGAATTAATATATTATACGATCCATAAATTTATTTTTATGGGTATTTATTTATATATTCATTTTTTGATCTCTCTTTAATAGGGTGTATGGTTTAAATGTTACCAAAGGTGTATGGTGATTTTTTATCAATTTTTTTATTTTAGACAAATAATATGTTATGCACTGATATTGTTTTATGAGGTGTTTATAATACCTATTTACTTGAATAAAATTAGTCTACTTTTTTCATGATATAATATGTTTCATATAATGAAATTCTATCTTCAACTAAAAATACGTGTTCCTTCCAATCAAATATTTCAAAACATGTTTTTAATGCGTTTTAAATAATATTTTAAGAATTTGATATAAAGATGGATATAAAATAATTTTAAAATAAAATTCAAAGAATAACATATATTATATAAATTTTAATTAAAAATAATAATGTTTGAAACAAATTTTAATATTTAAAAATATTTTTTCAAAATAGAAATGATATTTTTTCTCAGGAAATATTTCAAGTGATCTTCAAAATAATTTTACATATAAGTTAATTTTATATAATGTTACATATGTTTTTATTGGGATATGATCCAATTATAACATTATTAATATTTCTATGAATTGATGATGTTTCTGATGGTTTAATTATTATGAATTTTGTTTCTTTTACTTTAGTTAAGCTATGATCAAATGTTTATGAATCCATTTTTTATGGTTTTTGACATGACTAATGTTTTGGGTTGCTAGTCTATATGATTTTATTACATGACATGTGGGACCCATATCTCATTGTAATGAATTGTGTAATGATTTATATATCATTAGATAGAAAAGTATGGATTGTGGAGTGGACATGGTTTATAAAATTCCTAATTCCACTATGATTCTCTTGGGAGTGAACCTCGATTACTAAGACAGTATAGGGAGTGAACCATGATTACCATGATTCTATGGGATGTTAACATGTACTACTCAAATGGCCTTGGATTTTATTTTCTTAAATATATATTATTTTATTTTAGACTTATATATTTCTTCCACAAATTATATCTCATAACATTAGGTTAGGATTTCATGACTATACTCTTGATTTTATTATTATTCATTTATTATGAATTCTTGTCATTTATTCCATGATTCAAGATTATGATCATTGATATGAATGGAATTGTATTAAATTGTTATTATCACATTATCATATGATAATACCCAATATATGATTACCTATAATTAATTCATTTCATTTCTAAGAATCTGACCCCACCCCTTTCTAATTATTACATTTCCTGAGGTTTAGAAGATTGATTTTACGTATGATATTTATAAAATAGTTCTACTCATAAAATATATTGCAATATAATATAAATTTTATTATTATGGATCAATTGTTTATATTTCTATGATATTAACAAGTTTTTTTAATTCTCTAAAACCTAAAATCTAAAAGTATAGGTGGTATGCAAGTAATGAAATATTTCATTTTTATGTTTTATGTTTTTGTGGAATAAATTGGTCCACAAGTGTAAATATTATGTATCTTTCACCAGATCAAGACATGTGGATTCTATGTAGTTACCAGACCTTTGTCCTTATTATGAATTAGTCAAAAAATGCTCATATACTCTTCAAAATTATGTTTTTTGATTGGATACCGCAAATTTTCAATATTCGATGGCATTTAAAGTTTGTTTCAGAGGGTGTTATTATCTATTATTAGTGGATAATAAATTTATTCAACATGCATACTTATTTACAAATATTATAGTATAATAATTTATCATATTTCATATTTTAGTATTATTTAATATTAAATACATATATACTTATATGTTTATATTTGAACAAAAAATTTAATTGAAAAAATAAATCATAAATTATATTTATATTTAAAAATAAATATTCATATATATGAACATCATGGAAACAATTTGTATCCATTTATATTGAAATAGAAACATATTTAAATGAATATAACATTGCAAATTTTTATATTATGATTATATATAAATATATATTTCTTTGTGTGTTTCTATATTAATGAACACACATATATATATTTATGTATATATTTTAATAATATATAAACAAATTTTAGTATATAATATATGTAACTAAAAAAAAGTATAATTAATTATATATGTGGGCACCAACACATGTATATACCTATGCAAAAATATATATTATAATATTATATAAAAATAATTATCATAACTATATTATAATAATTATTAAGTGTTCCCCATTATTAGTGATAAAAAAGATCCAATAAAAGGAAAATATTTATTATATAATTCTAATAGAATTCATTATTGTGTTATTTATCAATATTAATAAGAGATTTTATAAAATATAGCTTTTACATGTTAAATTTTTTGAATTAATAAAAGAGACCATTATTATCAAATTTTATAGATTTTAGGATTGTACTTGTTAGAATTGATAAATGATCACATTACCAATTCTTCTCAAAGAAATTATTATCACTTTCTACTTTTGATAAATAAATCATTTATCAATTTTTTTCATAGCATTGATAAAAAATGACGTTCATAAAAAATTATAAATTATTAAAAACTACATGTTATTACATTAATATATTTATATTAATATATATTTCATATATTCTCCCCAATATTATTTATATAAAACTATGTATGTATTTTCAGATAATATGTAATATATTATGTTAATACACTTTAAAAAGTAAATAAAAATTTATATTTATAAATAATTTTCAAATTTGTATTGAGTTAATAGATACTTCCAAACATTTTAGTGATATAAAAATAAATAAAATAATTAATATAAGATTATAACTTGATAACATTTCATAAAACTAAAATGGACATAATTTTTTATTAGTATATCTTTTAATTCTCAATGAGACATCAAGTTGAATCGTAGAAATATATCTATGAGATTTCGTTTTGGGAACCCTATTTATAATTTTTTCAGGTCAAAAATGGAATGAAATGCCTTGATATTTTTTATATGGAATACATTTAATTTTCAATATTTGATTCAATTAATATTTATTTTTAAGTGAGTGTTCTTATCATTTTTTGAAGACTAAAATTACCTATAGAGTATTCATGTAATAAAACATATGAACCATAACTTAATAAAAAATCTATTTTTTTAATTTGAAATAAAACAATACTATTAATTTATTTTATAGTATTGTATGAATATATATATTCAAATATAAATATATACTTCTTTGTGTTTGTGTGTTGATACACATGTATATATAGATTAATTTATATATTTTATTGCATGTAAATAAATATTAACGTATTATATATTTAAATAATATAAATATAATTGTATTTGTATTTATTTGTATATATTCAATCATATGTATATATAAATATAAAAACTCACACACTCACATTCACTCATTGGGGTCCTTACATGTGAAAAATTGTGGTTTTTGGGGACAGATATAGTAGATAAATGTAGTATCTCCTTTGGGAACATTAAATTTTAAAAGAAATATTTTTATCAACAAAAAAATTTTCTAGGCAATGGTGTATATTATATATTATTTTTTACCATTGATAATTGGATACTTCATCATTAACTTTTTAGATATTTAAAATGATAAATTATTTTAACTGTGCTTAGTACATTAAATTTTTTTAGCATTAATATATTTAATTTATAGCATTGATAAATGGAGGATCTGTAGCAGTGTATATAAATATATGAATAAATATACAAGTAAAATTGATTTCTGTATATTGTTACGACCTGTCCCCCATGGCTTGTGTCGTAACTACCCAAAGCTCGTATTCCATAGGGCAGGGATTGGAGTCTAGAACCAGAAAAGTATTTCCCTCAAATTGGAAGTAATTAACTCAAAACATTTAAACAAAAAGACAGAGCACATGACACACAAGTAAAACAAAATGGTATGATAATTGTGCAACCACAACTAAAACCCACCATAGAGTGTTAAAGTATGTTTCCAAATAAAGTGTCATGAATAAGAACCCCAACTGAAATGGTAATACATAAAAAATTTAAATACACTTATGAGGTCATCCACCAATTATCCGACCTAAAGGGTATGTACACCTCGTCATTACGAATCTCCATGTCCAATGACAACCTCCATACACCATCAAGTATTGGAACCTCAAGACTCAGTCAAATAAATCTGTCGTCTGCAAAATACACAACAAGGTGTGGGCGAAGCCCATGCATTGGCCAGTATATCAATACCTAGTATGGACCCCGAGACCCCCGAAGTTCTATCATAATTCCATAAACTAAAAATAACAAATCTTGATCTCAAACATTAACAACTAGAAAAGTAAAATCACACCAGGTATATTCTATTGTAGTAATATTAGTATAATCAGTCTCATTGTTGAACACCTCAACGGCTGGAGAACTCCACCAATATTGAGTACTGTCGGCTAGTCAAGTCAAAAATAGGTTATTCCCACTAACCATGAACTACTTAGGTACTCCTCCATGTCATGTACCGTGGGTATTCTGGGTCACATAGAGTTTCACCCCACAATAGCCTACTAAGGTACTCCTTTTTTCAAGTACCATGTGTCTACGTGTCACATAAAGATGCTCCTCACCATGGTCTTGGAAGATCACACTGACGTGCTTCCCACGGGACATTCTAGTCAAATAGATTCAAAATTCTATATTCTTCTGGTTTCATCCAATCACGAGGTTCCGCATGTAGCGCACAAGGGGGGAATCGCTACTCAAGCCATCAGTTATATTTCAAACATCAATATGTTTCTATGAAGAAGATACCATATGATATTACATGTCATAGGGGTTCTATCTCAATAGACGGTGTGTGAAATAGACAACTAGTCGGTTTGTTAATGGAATTTTAGTGCCGAAGGCCCAGTTAGATTCTATTACGATCCAACCAAACCAAGCTCCAACACTCATTAAGTCACTCATGGAGAATCTCATAAGTACCGCCTCATCCTAAGTTTTACACAACCACAGACGGTTCATCATATAGAAATTTGGTTTATGAGATACACTAGTTTAAGTGTAACTAGGAAAAAGGTGCCTTGGTATGGTCTGACCCGGTTGGACCGAGCCGACCTGGCCTGCTGGGCTCGGCCTGAAGGGGGAGGAGCTTGGCCAGGTATGGTTAGGCCGGGTCTTTCCCTCTATACTGCAGGTCCTGCCCAGTGCACCTGGCTGGGTGTGGCCCACCAGGCCATAGAACTTCTCGGCTTGCTAGAAGATCGTGAGGGGTTTGCTCCCATCTAGAATGACTTCGGTCATTCTGGTAGTCAAAACTGTTATGCTAGTTTTCACCATACCTCCAAGATGGTCTTCATGGAAAGGCCTATTATGAACCCACTAGCATGGGTCCACCCACCTCCAATTCTCTATGTCATGGTGCACCACTATGTCGCACTACCCAACTCAGCAACAACATCCCATAATGCTACACTATTTGGATGGTCCGCACAGAACGGCCCACAACGAACATACAGGAATGACATCACCCTCCCCCATATATCGAATACATAACCTTCCATCGTATCATTATACCATAGCATGATTACCCACTTCAACATGGATGTTTCTAGAAAACTTCCCCTTTTCCCTCCGTGGAACCATCGGGCACCACTGTTCCTTCACAGCCAGCGGGTGAAAGCCGCCACCTCCCTTGGTCATCTGTGAAACCATGCTAATGTAGCTTCCTCAGGACACCCGTGATGATATTGTGGTATATTGTTATTCATTTCCATGCTCATGGGCTTCCCTAGATGATTCCTATTCTACATAGCACTTGGTTCCACCTTTCCTCCATATATTCTAGTTGCCCATGAAGAATGAAACCATAACAAAGTTCAGCGGAGGGTCTTGGACTTGTTCATTTGGCCTATTCCCTTTGCGTTATCATAATAACACAAGAATAATTTCATGATGAATAGTAATCTAAGGTAAAAAATGAATTCCCTAAACTTGTTTCCGTTGGAAGGCATTATAGATGAGAAATTATGGGCTGTGTATAGTGGTGTTCGTCGGTGATTGCAACCCTTTGTCGATTCCTCCAATGATTGTTTCCCAATAACCATTTTTCATAAGAGCAGGAAGTATCTAGAATTTTGTCAGAGCTTTCTCAGGTTATTATAGAAAAACCCAAGCAAAGGTTCTGATTAAATAGAATTATATAAGAGAACAACACAAGGAACAATTAATGGGGTTCATTAATGAGTTTAATTAATGAAAATTTTAATTCTCCAAAAGGTGTTGTTACTCTACCTTTTAATTATCCCAGAACCATGGATTTACACCCTATGGTTCAATCCGTAAAATGGTCTGAAGCGGCACTGCAATCCCACCACAATTTCTCCCACAATTGTAAATAAAATAAAATAAAATAAACTTTAGTTATTTTTTAATTTTTTTGTAAATTCCAAGAAAATAAATTTTTTGTCCAACCATTATTGGTCTAGGATAATCTTCCCTTAAGAGAATCATAGTGATGAAGATTCAATAGTTCAATCAGATTTTTAATCTAGGAATTTCTTCAAATGATAGAAAACACCTCATGCACTTTTAGTAAACATTCCTAAAAAAAGTTCAAAAATCTATTCCGGGCTCTCCGAGCCTCTGAATCATGTTCCACCAATATTCACATACTCATAATAATCCCAAATAATTAAAAAGATTTAGACCTAATTTATGGGTCTTTATATTATCTCCACTATTGGGATTTTCCTCCATGAAATCTATTAGAATACTATGGAAATAAATTTGGGGGGGGGGGTACATAGAAAGTATCTTAGAATCCCTATCCCATGTGATCTCCAAGAGATTATCGTGCTAAAAATGAACTCACACCTGAAAAATAAGCCTCTAATTAAATAATCACTCCTCTTGATCCTCTATCTTCCCAGGGAACTCGGAAAATGATTCCCCATCGTCGATGTCCAGCTCACCCTGGTCGATAACGTGGTACGGATCATGCACACACCACTTCAGCTACAATAGGTCGAAAACATTATATACCTGGTGCATCTATGGGGGAATTTCTAGATGGTATGCTACCTCACCTACCCTAATGAGGATCTGGAAAGGACAAATGAACTTCATAGATAGCTTACCGCCCTGAACATACCTTCGTAATCCTTGTCGGGGTGATACCCATAAAAAGACATTTTCTCCCTCCTCTAATGCCATGGGCCTCCATCACATCTCAGAATAAGACTTATATCTGCTTCATGTAGTATTTAGATGGTCCGAGATGATCTGCTCCTTCACCATGGTAGCATGTACCATCTATGAACCCATAAGTGTTAATTCCTCTAGTCCTTTCTATCATAGAAATGATCTGCACAGTCTCCCATAAAGGGCCTCGAACAGAGCCATGCTGATGGTGGAGTGATAAATATTTTCTTATGAAATCTCCACTAGTGGTATGTGGTCCTTCCAATTGTGGCCGAAATAAATGACACCTGCATGATGCATGTCCTCAAGTTTTTGTATGGTACACTACATCAGACCATCTGTCTGTGGGTGAAAGGTGGTGCTCATGCGTAGCTGAGTCTCAAAAGCCTCAAGCAATCCATTCCCCAAGAAGGATGTAAAACAAGCATCATGATCTGAGACAATCACTAATGGAAACCCGTGACACCACACAATATTTTGTATGCAGTGATTCTACAATCCCTCTATTAATCCCTTCGCTTGGATTGGTAGGTAGAGTTATGACTTCGTGAGTCGGTCAATGATCACCCAGATAGAATCCTAGCCCCTCGACGCACATGGTTGCCCTATCATGAAGACTATTGAGACACTATCACACTTCAATTGCGGCACATAAAGAGGCTGAGATAACCATGTTGGTACATAATTCATAGCATTCACTTTGGATAAGTGAGGCATCGTGAAAGAAAATCATCCTTCAAATTATTTATCCCTGGACACCAGTACAGATGCTCGTGATCATGGTACATCTTCTACACACCTAGATGTACAACCAAAAGGGATGTCTGGATCTCTTTCAACAACTCCACCCACAACATAACTGGTACCATGGTGCATCCTCAAAATAAGAAAACATTCTCCCCACCTTCAGAAAATCCTTTTGGACACTGTCCTAAGTATTTCTGAGAACATCGGGCCTCACATTCAACATCCCCAAGATGAGCCTCCCGAAATTCCCAAAGAAGTGGTGGAGTGATATTAATAGAGTGGAGGTAATATGATCCATCTCTATCGATGAATGATTTTTGCAATGAAACTAGATACAATGTCACCTCAATCAATAACTGTAGTCCAGAACTCCTACAGAGTGTATCTGCTACTACATTCCCCTACACAAGAGTCTATATTATCTCAAAGTTATAGTCCAAGAGAATATCCATCCATCGTTATAGTCTTAGATTCATGTCAATTTATGAGAAGATATACCTGATACTCTTGTGATCAATGTATGAAATAAACCATTCACCCATCAAATTGTATCGCCACTTCTTCAGTAAAAAGTCCACTGCTGATTACTCAAGGACATGGGTATTGTAGTTCTCATCATTTTGTCTCAAATTCTGTGAGAAATATTTGGTAACCACACACTTCGGAATCCATACAAAAACCTAGTATGGTCCTTAATTTGTCGTAGTAGACTATATACCCATATCCACCTTCTGGTAGCATTAAGATGGGGGCACTTGTCAGTCTCTACCTCAGCTCTTGGAAAATATTCTAGAACTTCTCAGTCAACATGAAATGTTTCCCCATAAACATTAAATATGACAGGGTTCTGATACCCTATATAATTCATGTAAAATCTACTATAGTAGCCCGAAAATTCCATAAAACTCGGTACCTCGGTCACACTTCTGGGTGGCTCACAAGAAACCACTGCCTCTATCCACTGTGATAACATGACCCATTAGGTGGACTTCTTGTATCCATCATTGGAACTTCAAGAGCTTTCAAAAAATCTGGGGCTCTTAGAGTGTATTCAGAACTGTCTGCAAGTTCATGGTGTGCTCCTCCTCTGTCACCAAGTACACAAAAATGTCTTCAATGAATACTACCATGAAGTGATCAAGGTAAGATTGTATGATCCTGTACATTAACCCCATGAACACTAATTAAGTGTTTATCAGTCTTATGGGATCACCAAGAACATGTAATTTCCTTACCGACATCTGTAGGTTGTCTTCGGAATGTCTTCATCTCGTACCCTAAGATGTTGATAGATTGATCTAAATAATATCATTGAAAACCACCGTGACCCTTTCATCGGGTCGAAGAGATCATAAATTATTTGTATAGTATAGTTGTTCTTCATGGTCACTTGGTTTAGGTGTTTATAGTTTACACCATGCCTCGAACATCCATCTTCCTTCTTGGTTAACAAAATCATGCGTTTTAAGGAGAAACATTGGGTCTTACAAACCCCTTCTTACGCAAGTCTTCAAATTGTACCCTCAGCTCATGAAAATTTAATGGGGCCATACAATATTCTGGTGTATATATTTGTGTCATCCTAAAGTACATGTATATGTAAAAGACTACATCTCGAAGAGGGGGTAGTCCCAGAACATCATCAGGTATGACATCAGCATATAGGTCCACCACTACATGATAGCTCAAACTCCACTAATCCACTAATTTTTTTGAGGTTATCTTACTGATGAGTGATTGGATGCATCTTCTAATGAGTAATTTCATATTGTGATGAAATGGTTTCCATCTCACTGGTGAAGGAAATCCTGATCCAACACTTGCAGATACACCGCACATTGCGCCTAAAACAGTCGATCTGAGAATTGAATGTGCATAGCCAGTCCATACCAAATATGACATAGTAAGGCCACAACATTGCTACTAATAGATCCCTACCGAAGCATTATCCTCCTAGATTGAACACACACTATATTCACCAATATGTAATCGTCTCATAGGAGTCTCTAATCGTATGGATCGAGCCAACGACACCATCAGAATTCTCGAGCTCTGAATGAGTGTTGTGGAAATGAATGTGGGACTTCCACCTGTGTCAATAAGAACTACAAATAGGGTATAGTAGACACAGATAATACCTATAATAATCTCTGTAGTGATTTGGTCGTATTCCTTTGATACATGGGGCTGAGCTGGCCACTATCCTCCTGTTACCCAAGGTTGGATTGGACCACCTAAGGGGGGTGGTAGTAACACCTCGAACCATTGCCTAGCGCATGCTGCTTGTCCAGCTCCCATGCCATGTCTACGAACTTACAGACCTTCATACATGAACTGTTGATGATGTCATGGCGGCATCTCATCGGTCTACAGGTCATCCACATGGCGGGATAGGTTTTCTTATTCCATGTGTGCCTACCCACCTCACGAAAAGAAAATACCATCCCTTTTCTGACTCCCTCTGGCCTGTGAGCCTCACACATCCAACCATGAGTCCTGGGGTCAGATTCTTAAAGACCTGGCTCTCATGGGCCCATGGGTATGCTATATGATGCAAGATGTGGACTCCTCTGCCTGGGGTCAGCTGGAAACTAAAAATGCGGGTGCCTGCTCTACGAAAAAGCTCTCCTTAAGGACACACTCTCACACAACGGCCTGTGTAGGGATTCTAAGAGACCGCCCTGAAGACCTGATCTACCACCTATGTCCCTACTCGAATTCATAATCCCTTATGAAAGGGTATCCCACCATATATGTAGAGTAAATGGAATATTCTTGTGAACCTCGACGAGTACTCTGCCACTGTCATGGTGTGCTACTGTAGGCGGTGCATCTCATGAATGCACACAAAGAGCAATGTCTCAGGGAAAAAATCTTCCCATAAAAGCCTCTCTAAGTCAACCCAAGTGAGGTTTTCTTCATCGTGATTTTGGACGGTCAAACTCTACCATATCTCAACTGATCCCTATAGAGTTATCGCTACTAATATCGCCAACTAACCATGCAGTGTACTCACAATGCGGAAGACCCATGTCACAGCTTATAGCCACTCCTCAATGGCTTGAGGATCTGTCTCTACCCAAAACATAATAGGACCCTATCTATGACACTCATGTAGGGAACAAAGCATACAAAAATCCTCGTCCGGGACCGCTGGATGTAGATTCTATCCATTAGGTTGTGGTAGCATAAGTGCACTGTAACACGTAAGACTTTTGTGAGAAATATTTTGTTTTTATTTTATATAAATAATCAAAGGAATATTTCACTACACACAACACTATCTTGGCTTGCTTTACACGCAACTGGGGCCTTCCTCAATAGCTTGTGTCGTACGTAATACCGAGTTTCACTAAACAATGATACGCAATTAAAATATTATTAAAACTATCCGTTATGAATAGTAATAACAACTTTTTGAAATTTTGTAAATTTTATTTTTCAAAATGGACATCAATTTTGGATTTGGAATACCAAAATTAGCTTAGGGTGAAATTTTGGTACTTTTCGGATAACTTTCATATTCTGTTGAATAGTGAAAATTAATAAATTTTAATTAAAAACAACTTTTTTAGTCAAAATAATTAATATTGATAAATTATTAATTTGAGTGGTTTTAAAGTATATTTAGAATATATTTTTACCATTTAATACAATTTTGGTCATTGGATGCAATTTCACATTTAAACCAAACATAAACATGTGTCAATCTTTTGATAGTTATTATCTCTTAAAAACACGCTATTTGATTTGACGATGAGAAGTAAATTTTAAATTAATTAATGAAACTGATATTTTTTGAATTTGGTAAAATAGACATCATTTTTTATTCATAATATTAAATATAGCATATGCCTAATTTTGGGTATTTTTCTGGAAACTTTCATTTTTTGATGAATAGTAAAACCACTAAGTGGTAGTTGAAGAAAATGAATTTTTCATAAAACATTTTTAATTCATAATATCAAATATAGCATATTCCTAATTTTTGATATTTTTCTGGAAGCTTTCATTTTTTGATGAATAGTGAAACCACTATGTGGTAGTTAAAAAAACTGAATTTTTCATAAAACATAAGTTTACCGCTTCTGTGAGTGGAATTTCGAAAATCCGAGAGACACAGTTAATATCAAGGACTAAAATGTGGTTCAATGAGAAGAAAATAATTTTTGGTGAATAGTAACTTTTTACTTTTTTTCCACGGTTAAATGTAAATAGGGTAATTAAGGGTAAAAATGATATTATTATTACCCAAACACATATCCTAATTCTATTAGATAAGTGTAATTCGACCAAAAACAACCATAGTAATAAAATATTACCATTTAGTCCCACATGGATTAGATTAGGACATTTATTATTAATTTATTTAAAGAAGGGTTAAAATAGTTAAATTCAATGTTTAATAACTAAAGAATTTTTAATATAAGGTTATACATAAGATAAATTCGACTATAAATATTCATTATAATGCTAAAGAGATTTCCTACATAATTATATTTTATTTATAATTTTTAGACGTTAAATAATTTAATTTATTTATGACACAATGATGATGCTATAATTGTCTTATTAATGAAATATTAACATAATTGATGTTATAAATACCCAAATAAATGTAATATGAGACTTTTTATGAATTACACTAATTTTATATGTTAATATGACATGTTATTTTTTATTTAATTTACATAGTTATAACTAATATTTCTATTATGATTTTCTCAAAAATCAATTACCAAATAGTGTCAAAATTGACATAAAATTGTATTTAAAACAAATATTATATTATTAATTGTTATTTTATTCCTAAAATTATATGGTTCGAAAATATGACTTAGATAAAGTTATATATATTAATAATAAACAACTTGGGGTTCGTTTGGCTTGTTATAGTAGGTTTATTAACATTATAGTGTAAGAAAACAAGAAGACACGATAAAAGATAAATTATCTAACTTAAAGTTAAATCTAAATGATAAGGTTACAATTGATTCCTAAACTTGTCTAAATTCTACTGTATGAGAGGATTTAAACCCATCCTCACCTTATCTTAGAAATAAATCAATTTGGAGCTATTAAAAACCGAATATGACTTTATAATAAGATTATATTTTTAGTTTTTCCAAAGGTTCCCCTCTCATCCCTTATAAAAGGGCACCTTCTCCCTCTCTTCCTCACACCACATTGAGCCTTCATGATCGGCCAACCCCTAAAAAATTATCTTCTCCACTTCCTTAGATACATCCTAGGGGTCCTGGTCTTCTTCAAAGACCAATTTTAGTGCCCTAAACGGAGGTCTGAAAGATGCACCTCAAAGAAGAGGTAATGTCTGTGACCAATTCTTTCATCTTTATTTCTTCTTCCACTTCTTCTTATTTAGTTGTTTAATTATGAAGTAATAACATCGGTATCACTCATATACTGATATGTTATTATATGTATAAAACAACCCTATTTCACCATCTATCCATCCTACGGAAAATGAAATCACCGCGCGTGTGTACGTACGGAATACCGTCTCCACGCCGTGGTGTAATCTATTTTCCACCACCACCTTACTTGGATGGGTATAATGGTGCAAATAAATAACTATATATTATTATTGTAAAGTGGTATTAATTCTGAAATAGTATACATACACTCTAATACAATTCCACGATCATGGGAATGATATCATCGCTCGTGCGTACGTACGGAATACTGTCTCCACGATGTGATGCGACTCGTTCTACATGATCTTCATTGCATAATGATTATATAAATGAATTGAATGAATAAATATGATATATAGTACACTTATACCATTCTAGAAATGATGTATCTATAACCTAAATATAAGAATAAGAATTTATTCGACAAAACACGAATAAGAACAAAAAGTAATAAACACCCGAATAACTAGTAGCAATGAAATATTACTAATAAGAAGCTAAGAATATGACCATATATGATATCATAACAATGATTATGATTCGGGAATAAGTCAATGACATTATTTAAATCATTATACAGGAGGTTCAGACACTTACGAAGAAAATCAGACCTAATGTAAGGGAAAATATCACAATCTCATTTTTTTTCCGAGATTGTTTATACATTTATATTTACTGGGGTGTATTTTATCATCCACATAAATTTTTCCTCAATATGTAATATTATTTCCATCCTCCTAAATTTTTTTAAATCCAATTTTACCCATAGGTGTGTTTTTAGTAAAATATATGCAAGGAATCTTTTGTCGTTTTTCGTACGAGGTACATTTTGACTTTTCCGATAAAAGTACGAGAAGAATGTTTTTTTAACTTATACGGAATGAATGGATTTTAAAAACACTATTTCCAAGAAGATTCCTTTACAAGTTTTCATGTTTATATTTAATCAACTTCTTTTAGTTTAAAATTGTTTGACATGTTAGGAACGGAAAATGTTTTTGAAGTAGAAAGGATATTTTCCTCAAGAAGGGAGTTCAAGTGTTTTATCAAAATTATTTTCCATCTAAGATAATATAGAGTTCTGTTTTTATCCCTATTATTACATTGATTTGATTATGTTGTGATGGAATTATTTTTATGAATTCCTTTATCTTATATGAAATTTTTTATGATGTCATGATGTTTAAGAATCTCATTTTTGTTACATGTGTTATGCAATGATGTATGATTTATGATTTTTTGGCACACATAAGACTGGTATAATTATGAGATGGGTGGGACCTATATCTCCCTCCAATGAATTGGGTAAATATTTTATATCTCATGATATAGACATGGCTGGAACGGTAGTTTAAACAGGTTTAGTGAAACATGACTGAAACGAGGAATAAACTCGGTTCTGAAATGGGCTTTTTCCACTAAGATAGTCTTGGAAATGAGTCTTGACTAATAATAAATGATTCTCTATGATTATGTGTGTATTACACAAAGCTTCATGTTTTAAGTTATGATTATTGTGATTGCATTTCTCTACATGATTTATCCCATGTTATGAAATTTTGATCTCTTTTACAGGGTAATATTTCCAAAATGTTATGTTCTTTTGAATATGATGTGATTGATATTTATTTTTTTACCCTTATTGAGCATTTGAGATCACCCCTTTGTATGTTTTCTTTCCCAAGGTCCGGAAGAAGGTTATTAAGTAGGATATTCCAAAAGGTACACTAGATACAATGAAATAAATGGGAGACAGTGTAGATTATTTATGAACCAGTTGTTTATGTGTCCCAGTTTCTAAAGACTGTATACCTATATGGTCCTTCCATGGTTTTGTTATATGTTGTAATAAGTGTAATTCAATTTTGATGTATTAACAATGTATGAAAATTATGGGTTGTTATAGTTGGTATCAAAGGAAAGGTATAATCAAACTTTTGAAACTATGATGTGAAAGACCTAGTAAGAACTCTAAGGATAAGTCTAACCATAGAACACAATCTTAGTGTTTTAGAAATGGCCATGAACAGCCTATGATAAGAACTTAAGTGGAAAATTTTATTATTGATTATGTGTTTTTCCTATTATAATTAGTGTTGCTCACATTATTCTTCTTGATTTTAGTCAATGGCTGGAACCCGAAGGAACTGTGTTAATGCGGAGTGCGATGGGCAATTCAATGATTGTCCCCCTGAGCAACCAAACCTTATGGGAGCTGGAATGAAAAATCTTGTAGCCATGCTCATAGAACATTCTCAAGATATCAATCATGCAGGACATCCAAACGACCAAAGGAAGGAGCAACATTCTGTTGAATCCTTCATGAGACAGCGTCCACCTTCATTCATTGGGTCTTCTGATCTATTAGTTGCTGAACAATGGATCAGTACCACTGAAAAGAAATTTTCAGTTCTTCAATGTTCTGAACATGATAAGTTCATCATAGCAGTTTATCATTTGGAAGGTGATGCTGATCAATGGTGGAATATTATTAAGAATACGAGGCAAAGGGATGAAATTGAGTCAATGGAATGGGACGAGTTTAGGAAATTATTTTTCAATAATTACTTCCCTTGTATTCTCTGAAAAAATATGGAGCATGAGTTTCTTGAACTAAAGCAAAAGGATGATGAATCTGTTGGTACCGACGAAGCATGTTTTACAAGACTTGCAAGGTACGCTTCTGGTATTATTATCCAACCTGAGAGTAAGATTGATCGATTACATAGTGGCTTAAAACCAAGTCTTCGAAGGGCGTTAGCCATAAGGGACTTCAGTAGCTATGAGGTAATTGTTTGATGTACTCTCAAGGTTGATATGGAGATTGGTGTAACCCATCAGTCACATGGGTTTGATAAGAAGAGGAAAATGGAATTCAAAGGAAAATCTAAAGAGCACACTGAAAAGAAGACGAGTTTTCCCTTATGCTCAAAGTGTGGAAAGAAATATGGAGGAAATTGTCTTTAGGGGACAAGAAAATGTTATATGTGTGGAAAATAAGGTCATCGGGCAATTGAATGTCGAAATAATGTGAAGAAGATGTCTAATGATGCAAAAAAAGGATGGGATACACAGAATAAAACTACTACACTTCAATGTTTCAAGTGCAAGTAGATGGGGCATTATTCCAATCAATGCCCAAATCCAACGGTTGATGATGATGATCGATGTCAACAGACTCTTAAGGCTAAAGACAAAAGAATGTCACATGCAATTACTATCAGCAATGTAGAATATGACAATGAAGTGGTGAGAGTTACACTTACCATTCAATCTAAAGTAGCAGATGTTTTATTTCATTCTGGATCCACCCACTCTTTTATTTCTGAATATTTTTCTAAAGGTATCACCGTATTACCTCAACAATTAGACGTAGAGTTAGCTGTGACAACTCCAAATGGCACAACAGTCGCATCAAAATATTACAATTCTTCTCCGATTGAAGTTTGTGGAAAAGTTCTTCCTGCAAATATTGTGATCCTTCCTATAGTGGAATTTGATGTGATTCATGGCATGGATTTCCGTTCTTTATATGGAGCTCATATAAATTTCCAAATAAGGGAAGTCACATTTCATATTCCAGATCAATCTATGATCGTCTATCGATGCCAGGATGAACATAACATTCCAGTGGAAATTTCTTCCATCTTATGGGTATTGATTCCACTAAATTAAGGTTATTTATCTCAAATGGTTGGTGAGAAACTCACGATTAAGAATATGCCCATTGTACGGGAGTTTGACAATGTCTTTCCGGAGGAATTGCTGGGACTTCCACCAAATCGTGAAGTTGAGTTTTCAGTAGAACTCGTACCGGGTGCTTTGCCTATTTCAAAGACACCATATAGAATGACCCCAATTGAGTTGCAGTAATTGAAGAAGCAAATCAAAGAGAATCTTGATAGGGGGTTCATACGCCCTAGTGCGTCACCTTGGGGAGCACCTGTTCTGTTTGTTAAGAAGAATGATAGATCAATGATACTCTGCATTGATTATCGAGAACTTAACAAGATCACTATCAAGAACAAATATCCTCTCTCGTGCATTGATGACTTATTTGACCAACTACGTGGAGCTCAATAATTTTCCAAGATTGATCTTTATTCAGGGTATCATCAATTAAGGCTCAAAAGGGAGGATATACTAAAGATGACTTTCTATACAAGGTATGGCCTCTATAAATTTAAAGTGATGCCATTTGGTCATACTAATGCCCCTGCTGGCTTCATGGATCTGATGAATATAGTCTTTAGAGACTATCTTGATCTGTTTGTGGTAGTCTTTATAGACGATATTATTTTTTATTCAAAGAGCATGGAAGAACATGAAGATCACTTGAGAATTGTATTGAAGACCCTGAAAAATTATATGGTTTATGCCAAATTTACCATGTCTGAATTTTGGCTTCAAAAAGTTTCATTTTTGGGTCACATAATCTCAAAAGTGGGGATATCTGTGGATCCAGAAAAAACAAAGGTTATCGAAAGATGGTCGAGACGAACAACAGTAACTGAGATCCGAGGTTTTCTTGGTATGGCTGGATATTATCGACGTTTTGTGAAAGATTTATCACGATTATCTAAACCACTAACCAAGTTGACTCGGAAAGGAGCTAAGTTTGTTTGGATGGAGGAATGTGAAGAGAATTTCAAGGAGATGAAAAGAAGGTTATCCAGTACACCTGTACTCACACTTCCTTGTAGTGGAGAATGGTTTGTCATCTACAGTGATGAATCCAAGAAGGTATTGGGGTGTGTTCTTATGAAAAATAATTTGGCGATAGCTTATGCATCACGACAGTTGAAAATACATCAGCAAAATTACCCAACTCATGATTTGGAGTTAGCTGCGGTAATCATTGCATTATAGATTTGGCGACATTATATTTATGCAGAAAAGTGTGATATTGATACTGATCATAAAAGTTTAAAGTATATTTTCAAACAAAAGGAGCTGAATATGACTCAATGAAGAAGGTTGGAGCTGATTAAGGATTACGACTTCTCAATTCATTACCACCCTGGGAAAGAAAACAAGGTGGCAGATGCATTAAGTCGACAAGACCATGCTAGCATCTCCATGAAGAGGATCACAAAAGATCCAATATTTATGGATTTTCAAAAGATGGAACTTGGAATTATAATGGAAGGGGAAAAATTATATCTTTCTTAATTGAATGTTCAACCATCTATACATGTGAAGATTAAAGAGGCGTAGAAAGAAGATGTAGAGTTTCAAAAGAAAGTGAGAAATATTCCTGAATTCAACCTTGATTGTGATGGGATAATCATGTTCAGGAATCAGGTTTCTATTCCTCCCAACCAAGAATTAAAGAAGGAGCTACTGGATGAGGCTCATAGTTCTTCATTCTCTATTCATCCTGTAAGCACGAAGATGTATAGGGACCTGAAAGAGTACTAATTGTGGGATGGAATTAAAAGTGATGTTGCTGAATATGTCTCTCAATGCATGGTTTGTCAGCAAGTTAAAGCTGAGAGACAGAAGTCTAAGGGGATGTTCCAACCATTACCCATACCAGAATGGAAATGGGAAAACATCACTATAGACTTTGTCACTGGACTTCCTAAAACATCCAAAGGCAATAATGCTATCTGGGTCATAGTTGATCGTCTTACAAAGTCGGCACACTTCATCACTATTAGAAAGGATTTATCTCTAGATCAGCTTGCCAAGATATATGTGAACTCAGTGGTAAGATTTCATGGAGTACCACATTCTATTATATCTGATCGGGATCTGTGATATACCTCGAAGTTCTGGCGATGTCTTCAGCATACTCTACATACAGAGTTGAGTTTCAGCACTCCTTATCATCCTCAGACAGACCGTTAGTCTGAGAGGACAATTCAAACTCATGAAGATATGTTGAGAGCTTTCTCTATGGATTTAAAAGGTTGTTGGGATCAACACCTAACTTTGGTGGAATTTTCTTATAATAATAACTTTTACTCTAGTATTCAGTTGGCTCCTTATGAAGCTCTCTATGGAAAGAAATGCAGGACTCCAACTTGCTGGGATGAAGTTGGGGAAAGAAAGCTATTATGACCTGATCTTGTTGATGAGATGACAGAAAAGGTCAGATCTATTCAACAACACATTAGAGAAGCTCAGAGTCGACAAAAAAGATATGCTGAAAACTAAAGAAAAGACCTAGAGTTTGAAGTTGGTGATAATGTGTTCTTACGAAAATCTCCTTAGAAGAGAGTACTGAGAATTGGAAAGAAGGGAAAGTTGAGCCTTAGATATATCGATCCTTTCAAAATACTAGATCATGTTGCGAAGGTAGCTTACCAATTGGCACTCCCACCGAATCTCTCCCAACTCCAAGATGGGTTCCATGTATCTATCCTGAGAATGTACATACCTGATCCTTCACATGTACTCAGCTCAGAAGTTTTACCACTGGAATACGATCTTTATTTTGAAGAACATCCGATAAAGATTCTAGATCGTAGTGAAAAAGTACTATAGAACAAGACCACTCGCTTGAGGAATGTTTTATGGAGGAACCACTAGTTATAAGAAGCTACGTGAGAGCTTGAGGATATGATTAGGGAAAGGTATCCTCATCTGTTAGTTACAAAGTGACAAATTTTGAGGGAGAAATTAATTTTAAGGGGGGTAGAATGTAACACCCGAGACTTTTATGATAAATATTTTGTTTTTTTGTTATACAAATCATCAAAGAAATATTTCACTATACACAACACTAGCTTGTCTTTATTTACACTCACCTACAGCCTTCCTCAATAGCTTGCATCGTACGCAATACCAAGTTTCAGTGAACAACGATATGCTATTAAAATATTATTAAAACTAGCCGTTATGAATAGTAATAACCACTTTTTGAAATTTTTTAAATTTAAATTTTCAAAATGGACTTCACATTTGGATTTTGAATATCGAAATTAGCTTAGGGTGAAATTTTGGCACTTTTCGGATAACTTTCATATTCTGATGAATAGTGAAAATTACTAAATTTTAATTAAAAAAAACTTTTTTAATCGAAATAATTAATAGTGATAAATTATTAATTTTAGTGGTTTTAAATTATATTTAGAATACATTTTTACCATTTAATACAATTTGGTCATTGGATGTAATTTCACATTTAAACCAAACATAAAAAAGTGTCAATCTTTTGATTGTTATTATCTCTTAAAAACACGCTATTTCTTTTGACGACGAGAATTAATTTTTAAATTAATTAATTCAACTGATGTGTTTTGAATTTGGTAAAATAGACATCATTTTTAATTCATAATATCAAATATAGAATATGCCTAATTTTGGGTATTTTTCTGGAAACTTTCATTTTTTGATGAATAGTGAAACCACTAAGAGGTAGTTAAAAAAACTGAATTTTTCATAAAACATTTTAAATTCATAATATCAAATATAGCATATGCCTAATTTTTGGTATTTTTCTGGAAACTTTCATTTTTTGATGAATAGTGAAACCACTAAGTTGTAGTTAAAAAACGGAATTTTTCATAAAACATAAGTTTACCGCATTTGTGAGTGGAATTTCGAAAATCCGAGAGACACGGTTAATATCAAGGACTAAAATGTGGTTCAATGAGATGAAAATAATTTTTGGTGAATAGTAACTTTTGACTTTTTTCCACGGTTAAATGTAAATAGGGTAATTAAGGGTAAAAATGATATTATTATTACCCTAACACATATCCTAATTCTATTGGATAAGTGTAATTCGACCAAAAACAACCATAGGAATAAAATATTACCATTTAGTCCCACATGGATTAGATTAGGACATTTATTATTAATTTGTTTAAAGAAGGGTTAAAATAGTTAAAATCAATGTTTAACAACTAAATCATTTTTAATATAATGTTATAAATAAGATAAATTCGACTATAAATATTCATTAGAAAGATAAAGAGATTTCATACATAATTGTATTTTATTTATAATTTTTAGACATTAAATAATTTAATTTATTTATGACACAATGATGATGCTGTAATTTTCTTATTAATGAAATATTAACATAATTGATGTTATAAATACCCAAATAAATGTAATTTGAGACTTATTATGAATTACACTAATTTTATATGTTAATATGACATGTTATTATTCATTTAATTTACATTGTTATAACTAATATTTCTGTTACGATTTTCACAAAAATCAATTACCAAATAGTGTCAAAATTGACATTAAACTGTATTCAAAACTAATATTATATTATTAATTGTTATTTTATTCCTAAAAATATATGGTTCTGAAAAATGACTTAGATAAGGTTATATATATTAATAATAAACAACTTGGGGTTCGTTTGTCTTGTTATATTAAGTTTACTAACATTATAGTGTAAGAAGACAAGAAGACACGGTAAAAGTTAAATTATCTAACTTAAAGTTAAATCTAAATGATAAGGTTACAATTGATACCTAAAATTGTCTAAATTCTACTATATGAGAGAATTTCGAACCATCCTCACCTTAGCTTAGAAATAAATCAATTAGAAGCTATTAAGAACCGAATATGACTTTATAATAAAATAATATTTTTTGTTTTTCCAAAGGTGCCCCTCTCCTCCCTTATAAAAGGGCACCTTCTCCCTCTCTTCCTCACACCACATTGAGCCATCATGATCGGCCAACCCCTGAAAAATTATCTTCTCCACTTCCTTAGATACATCCTAGGTGTCCTGGTCTTCTTCAAAGACCAATTTTAGTGCCCTAAATGGAGGTCTCAAAGAGGCGCTTCAAAGAAGAGGTAATGTCTGTGACCAATTCTTTCAACTTTATTTCTTCTTCAACTTATTATTCATTAGTTGTTTAATTATGAAGTAATAACATAAGTATCAATCATATACTTATATGTTATTATAAGTATGAAACAACCCTATTTTACCATCTATCCATCCTACGGAAAATGAAATCACCGCGCGTGCGTACGTACGGAATACCATCTCCATGCCGTGGTGTAATCTATTTCCCACCACCACCTAACTTGGATGGGTATAATGGTGAAAATAAATAACTATATATGATTATTTTAAATTGGTATTGATTCTGAAATAGTATACATACACTCTAATACAATTCCACGATCATGGGAACGATATCATCGCTCGTGCGTACGTACGGAATACCGTCTCCACGATGTGATGCGACTCGTTCTACATGATCTTCATTGCATACTGATTATATAAATGAATTGAATGAATAAATATGATATATAGTACACTTATACCGTTCTGTAAATGAGGTATCTATAACCTAAAGAGAAGAATAAAAATTTATTCGACAAAACACGAATAAGAACAAAAAGTAATAAACACCCGAATAAGTAGTTGCAATGAAATATTACTAATAAGAAGCTAAGAATATGACCATATATGATATCATAACAATGATTATGATTCTGGAATAAGTCAATGACATTATTTAAATCATTATACAGGAGGTTCAGACACTTACGAAGCAAATCGGACCTAAGGTAATGGAAAATATCACAATCTCATTTTTATCCGAGATTTTTTATACATTGATATTTACTGCGGTGTATTTTATCATCCACATAAATGTTTCCTCAATATATAATATTATTTCCATCCTCCTAAAATTTTTTAAATTCTATTTTACCCATAGGTGAGGTTTTAGTAAAATATATGAAAGGAATCTTTTGTCGTTTTTCGTATGAGGTACATTTTGACTTTTCTGATAAAAGTACGACAAGAATGTTTTTTTAACTTATACAGCATGAATGGATTTTTAAAACATTATTTCCAAGAAGCTTCCTTTACAAGTTTTCAAGTTTATTTTTAATCAACTTATTTTAGTTTAAAATTGTTTGACATGTTTGGAAAGGAAAATATTTTTGAAGTAGAAAGGATATTTTCCTCAAGAAGGGAGTTCAAGTGTTTTATCAAAATAATTTTCCATCTAAGATAATATAGGGTTCTGTTTTTATCCCTATTATTACATTGATTTGATTATGTTGTGATGGAATTATTTTTATGAATTCCTTTATCTTATATGAATCTTTTTATGATGTCATTATTTTTAAGAATCCAATTTTTATTACATGGGTTATGCAATGATGTATGATTTATGATTTTGTGGCACACATAAGAATGGTATCATTATGAGATGGGTGGGACCTATATATCCCTCCAATGCATTGGGTAAATATTTTATATCTCATGATGTAGACATGGCTGGAATGGTAGTTTAAACCGGTTTAGTGAAACCGGACTGAAACGAGGAATGAACTCGGTTCAGAAATTGACTTTTTCCACTAAGATAGTCTTGGAAATGAGTCTTGAATAATAAGAAATGATTCTCTATGATTATTTGTGTATTCCACAAAGCTTCATGTTTTATGTTATGATTATTGTGATTGCATTTCACTACCATGATTTATCCCATGTTATGAAATTTTGATCTCTTTTACCGGGTAAGTTTCCAAAATGTTATATTCTTATGAATATGATGTGATTGATATTTATTTTTTTTACACTTACTGAGCATTTGAGCTCACCCCTTTGCAGGTTTTCTTTCCCCAGGTCAGGAAGAAGGTTATTAATTAGGATATGCCAAAAGGGACTCTAGATACGATGAAATAAATGGGAGATAGTGTAGATTATTTACGAACCAATTGTTTATGTTTCCCAGTTTCTAAAGACTCTATACCTATATGGTCCTTCAATGGTTTTTTTATATGTTGTAATAAGTGTACTTCAATTTTGATGTATTAACAATGTATGAAAATTATGGGTTGTTATAGTTGGTATCAGAGGAAAGGTATAGTCAACCTTTGGAAACTAGGATGTGAAAGACCTAGTAAGAACCCTAAGGATATGTCTAAGCATAGAACACAATCTTAGTGTTTTAGAAATGGCCATGAACAACCTATGATAAGAACATAAGTGTAAAATTTTATTATTTGTTATGTGTTTTCCTATTATAATTACTGTATCTCACACTATTCTTCTTGGTTATAGTCAATGGATGGAACCCGAAGGAACCGTGTTAATGCGGAGTGCGATGGGAAATGCAATGATTGTCCCCCTGAGAAACCAAACGTTATGGGAGTTGGAATGAAAAATATTGTAGCCATGCTCACACAACATTCTCAAGCTATGAATCATGCAGGACTTCCAAACGAGGAAAGGAAGGAGCAACATTCTGTTGAATCCTTCATGAGGCAGCGTCCACCTTCATTCAGCGGGTCTTCTGAACAATTAGTTGCTGAACAATGGATCAGTACCACTGAAAAGAAATTTTCAGTTCTTCATTGTTCTGAACATGATAAGGTCATCATAGCAGTTTATCGTTTGGAAGGTGATGCTGATCAATGGTGGAATATTATTAAGAGTATGAGGCAAAGGGATGAAATTGAGTCAATGGAATGAGACGAGTTCAAGAAATTATTTTTCAATAATTACTTCCATCGTATTCTCCAAAAAAATATGGAGAAGGAGTTTCTTGAACTAATGCAAAAGGATGATGAATCTGTTGGTACCGACGAAGCATGTTTTACAAGACTTGCAAGGTACGCTTCTGGTATTATTATCCAACCTGAGAGTAAGACCGATCGATTCTTTAGTGGCTTAAAACCAAGTCTTCGAAGGGCGTTAGCCATAAGGGACTTCAATAGCTACGAGGAAATTGTTTGATGTACTCTCAAGGTTGAGATGGAGATTGGTGTAACCCATCAGTCACATGGGTTTGATAAGAAGAGGAAAGTGGAATTCAAAGGAAAATCTAAAGGGAAAACTGAAAAGAAGATGAGTTTTCCCTTATGCTCAAAGTGTGGAAAGAAATATGGAGGAAATTGTCTTTAGGGGACAAGAAAATGTTATAAGTGTGAAAAAGAAGGTCATCGGGCAACTGAATGTCGAAATAATCGGAAGAAGATGTCTAATGATGCAAACAACGGATGGGATACACAGAATAAACCTACTACACTTCAATGTTTCAAGTGCATAGAGATGGGGCATTATGCCAATCAATGCCCAAATACAATGGTTGATGATGATGATCGATATCAATAGACTCTTAAGGCTAAAGATAAAGGAAAGTCACATGAAATTACTATCGGCGATGTGGAGTATGACAACGAAGTGGTGAGAGTTACACTTACCATTCACTCTAAAGTAGAAAATGTTTTATTTGATTCTGGATCCACCCAATCTTTTATTTCTGAAGATTTTTATAAGGGTATCACCGTGTTACCTCAACAAATAGATGTTGAGTTACCTGTGACAACTCATAATGGCACAACAGTCACATCAAATGTTTATAATTCTTCTCCGATTGAAGTTTGTGGGAAAGTGCTTCCTGCAAATCTTGTGATCCTTCCTAAAGTGGAATTTGATGTGATTCATGGCATAGATTCCCTTTTTTTATATGGATCTCATATCAATTTCCAAATAAGGGAAGTCACATTTCATATTCCAGATCAATCTATGATCGTCTATCGATGCCAGGATGAACATAACATTCCAGTGGAAATTTCTTCCATCTTATGGGTCTTGATTCCACTAAATTAATGTTATTTATCTCAAATGGATGGTGAGAAACTCACGATTAAGAATATGCCCATTGTACGGGAGTTTGACAATGTCTTTCCAGAGTAATTTCTTGGTCTTCCACCAAATCATGAAGTTGAGTTTTCAGTAGAACTCGTACCGGGTGCTTTGCCTATTTCAAAGACACCTTATAGAATGGCCCCAATTGAGTTGCAGTAATTGAAGAAGCAACTCAAATAGAATCTTGATAAGGGGTTCATACGCCCTAGTGCATCACCTTGGGGAGCACCTGTTCTGTTTGTTAAGAAGAATGATAGATCAATGAGACTCTGCATTGATTATCGAGAACTTAACAAGATCACTATCAAGAACAAATATCCTCTCTCGTGCATTGATGACTTATTTGACCAACTACGTGGAGCTCAATAATTTTCCAAGATTGATCTTCATTCAGGGTATCATCAATTAAGGCTCAAAAGGGAGGATATACTAAAGATGACTTTCTATACAAGGTATGGCCTCTATAAATTTAAAGTGATGCCATTTGGTCATACTAATGCCCCTGCTGGCTTCATGGATCTGATGAATATAGTCTTTAGAGACTATCTTGATATGTTTGTGTTAGTCTTTATAGACGATATTATTTTTTATTCAAAGATCATGGAAGAACATGAAGATCACTTGAGAATTGTATTGAAGACCCTGAGAAATGAGAAGCTTTATGCCAAATTTACCAAGTGTGAATTTTGGCTTCAAAAAGTTTCATTTTTGGGTCACATAATCTCAAAAGTGGGGATATCTGTGGATCCAGAAAAAATAGAGGTTATCGAAAGATTGTCGAGACCAACAACAGTAACTGAGATCCGAGGTTTTCTTGGTATGGCTGGATATTATCGACGTTTTGTGAAAGATTTATCATGATTATCTAAACCACTAACCAAGTTGACTCGGAAAGGAGCTAAGTTTGTTTGGATGGAGGAATGTGAAGAGAATTTCAAGGAGTTGAAAAAAAGGTTATCCAGTACACCTGTACTCACACTTCCTTGTAGTGGAGAATGGTTTGTGTTCTACAGTGATGCATCCAAGAAGGTATTGGGGTGTGTTCTTATGAAAAATGATATGGCAATAGCTTATGCATCACGACAGTTGAAAATCCATCAGCAAAATTACCCAACTCATGATTTGGAGTTAGCTGCGGTAATCATTGCATTAAAGATTTGGCGGCATTATATTTATGCAGAAAAGTGTGATATTTATACTGATAAAAAAAGTTTAAAGTATATTTTCAAACAAAAGGAGCTGAATATGCCTCAATGAAGAAGGTTGGATCTGATTAAGGATTATGACTTCTCAATTCATTACCACCCTGGGAAAGAAAACAAGGTGGCAGATGCATTAAGTCGACAAGACCATGCTAGCATCTCCATGAAGAGGATCACAAAAGATCCAATATTTATGGATTTACAAAGGATGGAACTTGGAATTATAATGGAAGGGGAAAAATTATATCTTTCTTAATTGAATGTTCAACCATCTATAAATGTGAAGATTAAAGAGGCATAGAAAGAAGATGTAGAGTTAAAAAAAAGGTGAGAAATATTCCTGAATTCAACCTTGATTGTGATGGGATAATCAAGTTCAGGAATCAGGTTTCTGTTCCTCCCAACCCAGAATTAAAGAAGGAGCTGCTGGATGGGGCTCATAGTTCTTCATTCTCTATTCATCCTGTAAGCACGAAGATGTATAGGGACCTGAAAGAGTACTAATTGTGGGATGGCATGAAAAGTGATGTTGCTGAATATGTCTCTCGATGCATGGTTTGTCAGCAAGTTAAAGCTGAGAGACAGAAGTCTAAGGGGATGTTACAACCATTACCCATACCAGAATGGAAATGGGAAAACATCACTATGGACTTTGTCACTGGACTTCCTAAAACATCCAAAGGAAATAATGCTATTTGGGTCATAGTTTATCGTCTTACAAAGTCGACACACTTCATCTCTATTAGAGAGGATTTATCTCTAGATCAGCTTGTCAGGATATATGTGAAGGAAGTGGTAAGATTGCATGGAGTACCACTTTCTATTATATCTGATCGGGATCTGAGTTTTACCTCGAAGTTCTGGCGAAGTCTTCAGCATACTCTACATACAGAGTTGAGTTTTAGCACTTCTTATCATCCTCAGATAGACGGTCAGTCTGAGAGGACAATTCAAAATCTAGAAGATATGTTGAGAGCTTGCTCTATGGATTTCAAAGGTGGTTGGGATCAACACCTAACTTTGGTGTAATTTTCTTATAATAATAGCTTTCACTCCAGTATTCAGATGGCTCCTTATGATCCTCTCTATGGAAAGAAATGCAGGACTCCATCTTGCTGGGATGAAGTTGGGGAAAGAAAGCTATTATGACCTGATCTTGTTGATGAGATGACAGAAAAGGTCAGATCTATTCAACAACTCATTAGAGCAGCTCAGAGTCGACAAAAAAGTTAGGCCGACAACCGAAGAAAAGACCTAGAGTTTGAAGTTGGTGATAAAGTGTTCTTAAGAATATCTCCATGGAAGAGAGTAATGAGAATTGGAAAGAAGGGAAAGCTGAGCCCTAGATATATCGGTCCTTTCGAAATACTGGATCATGTTGGGAAGGTATCTTACCAATTGACGCTTCCACAAAATCTCTCCCAAGTCCACGATGTGTTCCATGTATCTCTCTTGAGAATGTACATACCTGATCCATCACATGTACTCAGCTCAGAAGTTGTACCGCTGGAACAAGATCGTTATTTTGAAGAACAGCCGATAAAGATTCTGGATCGTAGTGAAACAGTCCTACAGAACAAGACCACTCGCTTGGGGAAAGTTTTATGGAGGAACCACCAGTTATAAGAAGCTATGTGGGAGCTTGAGGATATGATTAGGGAAAGGTATCCTCATCTGTTTGTTACAAAGTGACAAATTTCGAGGGTGAAATTAATTTTAAGGGGGTAGAATGTAACACCCGAGACTTTTATGATAAATATTTTGTTTTTTTGATATGTAAATAATCAATGGAATCTTTCACTACACACAACACTAGCTTGGAATGCTATACACGCAACTACGACCTTCCTCAATAGCTTGCGTCGTACGCAATACCAAGTTTCAGTAAACAACAATATGCAATTAAAATATTATTGAAACTAGCCGTTATGAATAGTAATAACCACTTTTTGAAATTTTTGAAATTTTAATTTTTAAAATGGAATTCATTTTTGGATTTGGAATATCGAAGTTAGCTTAGGGTGAAATTTTGGCACTTTTCGGATAACTTTCATATTCTGATGAATATTGAAAATTACTAAATTATAATTAAATTTTTTTAATCGAAATAATTAATAGTGATAAATTATTAATTTCAGTGGTTTTAAAGTATATTTAGAATAAATTTTTACCATTTAATACAATTTTGGTCATTGGATGTACTTTCACATTTAAACCAAACATAAACAAGTGTCAATCTTTTTATTGTTATTATCTCTTAAAAACACGCTATTTGTTTTGACGACAAGAATGAATTTTTAAATTAATTAATTCAACTGATGTGTTTTGAATTTTGTAAAATAGACATCATTTTTGAATTCATAATATCAAATATATCTTAGGCCTAATTTTTGGTATTTTTCTGGAAACTTTCATTTTTTGATGAATAGTGAAACCACTAAGTGGTAGTAAAAAAAATTATTTTTTCATAAAACTTAATTTTATAGCTTCTGTGAGTGGAATTTCGAAAATCCAAGGTACACGGTTGATATCAAGGACTAAAATTTGGTTCAATGAGATGAAAATAATTTTTGGTGAATAGTAACTTTTTACTTTTTTACCACGGTTAAAAGTAAATAGGGTAGTTAAGGGTAAAAATGATATTATTATTACCCTAACACATGTAATAATTCTATTGGATAAGTTTTATTCGACCAAAATAAACCTGAGGAATAAAATATTACCATTTAGTCCCACATGGATTAGAGTAGGACATTTATTATTAATTTATTTAATGAAGGGTTAAAATAGTTAAAATCAAAGTTTAATAACTAATGCATTTTTAATATAGGGTTATACATAAGATAAATTCGACTATAAATATTAATTAGAAAGATATACAGATTTCCTACCTAATGGTATTTTATTCAAAATTTTTAGACATTAATTAATTTAATTTATTTATGACACAATGATGATGAAGTAATTATCTTATTAAAGAAATATTAACATAATTGATGTTATAAATACCCAAATAAATATAATTTTAGACTTTTTATGAATTACAAAAATTTTATATGTTAATATTACATGTTATTATTTATTTAATTATCTTTTTTGGAACTAATATTTCTGTTATTATTTTCAAAAAAATCAATTACCAAATAGTGTCAAAATTGACATAAAATTGTTTTTAAGACAAATATTATATTTTTAATTGTTATTTTATTCATAAAAAATCTAAGGTTCGGCCAAATGACTTATATAAGGTTATATATTTAAATAATAAACAACTTGGGTTTCGTTTGTCTTGTTATATCATGTTTATTAACCTCATAATGTAAGAAAACAAGAAGACATGGTAAAAGTTAAATTATCTAACTTAAAGTTAAATATAAATGATAAGGTTAACATTGATACCTAAACATGTCTAAATTCTATTGAATGAGAGGATTTAGACCCATCCTCACCTTAGCTTCGAAATAAATCAATTTGGAGCTATTAAAAACCGAATATGACTTTATAATAAAATAATATTTTTTGTTTTTCCAAAGGTGCCCCTCTCCTCCCTTATAAAAGGGCACATCCTCCCTCTCTTCCTCACACCACTTTGAGCCTTAATGCTCGGCAAACCCCTACCAAATTCTCTTCTCCACTTCCTTATAAACATCCTAGAGGTCCTGGTATTCTTCAAAGACCAATGTTAGTGCCCTAAGTGGAGGTCTCAAAGAGGTGCTTCAAAGAAGATGTAATGTCCGTTACCGATTATTTCAACTACATTTCTTCTTCCAATTATTCTTCTTTAGTTGTTTCATTAAGAAGTAATAACATCAGTATCAGTCATATACTGATATGGTATTGTAAGTATGAAACAACCATATTTCACCATCTATCCATCTTACGGAATATGAAATCACCATGTGTGCGTACGTACAGAATACCGTCTCCACGCCGTGGTGTAATCTATTTTCCACCACCACCTTACATGGATGGGTATAATGGTGAAAATAAATTACTATATATGATTATTTTAATGTGGTATTGATTCTGAAATAATATACATACACTACAATACAATTCCACGATCATGGGAACGATATCATCGCTCGTGCGTACGTACGGAATACCATCTCCACGATGTGATGCGACTCGTTCTACATGATCGTCATTGAATAATGATTATATAAATGAATTGAATGAATAAATTTGATATATATAGTACACTTATACTATTCTGGAAATGAGGTATCTATAACCTAAAGAGAAGAATAAGAATTTATTTGACAAAACACGCATAAGAACAAAAAGTAATAAACACCCGAATAACAAGTAGCAATGAAATATTACTAATAAGAAGCTAAGAATATGACAATATATGATATCATAACAATGAGTATGATTCTGGAATAAGTCAATGACATTATTTAAATCATTATACAGGAGTTTCAGACACTTACGAAGAAAATCATACTTAAGGTAATGGAAAATATCCCAATCTCATTTTTATCCGAGATTTTTTATACTTTTATATTTACTGAGGTGTATTTTATAATCAACATCCATGTTTCATCAATATGTAATATTATTTCCATCCACATACAATTGTTTAATTCCAATTTTACCCTTATGTGAGTTTTTAGTAAAAGATATGAATGCAATCTTTTGTCGTTTTTCATACGAGGTACTTTTTGACTTTTCCGACAAAAGTACGAGAAGAATGTTTTTTTAACTTATATGGAATGAATAGATTTTGAAAACATTATTTCCAAGAAGAATCCTTTACAAGTTTTCAAGTTTATTTTTAATCAACTTATTTTAGTTTAAAATTTTATGACATGTTAAGAAAGGAAAATGTTTTTGAAGTAGAAAGGATATTTTCTTCAAGACTGGATTTCAAGTGTTTTATAAAAATTATTTTCCATCTAAGATAATATAGGGTTCTATTTCTATCCCTATTATTACATTGATTTGATTATGTTGTGATGGAATTATTTTTATGAATTATTTTATCTTATAAGAATTGTTTTATGATGTCAGGATGTTTATGAATCCCATTTTTATTACATGGGTTATGCAATGTTGTATGATTTATGATTTTGTGGATCACATAAGAATGGTATCATTATGAGATGGGTGGTACCTATATATACCTCCAATTGATTGGGTAAAGATTTTATATATCATGAGATAGAGATGGCTGGAACGACAGGTTAAACCGGTTCAGTGAAACAGGACTGAAACGAGGAATGAACTCTATTCAGAAATGGACTTTGTCCACAAAGATAGTCTTGGCAATGAGTCTTGACTAATAAAAAATGATTCTCTATTATTATGTGTGTATGCCAAAAAGCTTCATGTTTTATGTCATTATTATTGTAATTACATTTCACTACCATGATTTATCCCATGTTATGAAATTGTGAACTCTTTTGCAGGGTAAGATTTCCAAAATTTTATGTTCTTATGAATATGATGTGATTGATATTTCTTTTGTTTACCCTTACTGAGCATTTGAGCTCACCCCTTTGTATGTTTTCTTTCCCCAGGTCAGGAAGAAGGTTATTAAGTAGGTTATACCAAAAGGGACTCTAGATATGATGAAATAAATGGGAGACAGTGTAGATTCTTTATGAATCAGTTGTTTATGTTTCCCAGTTTCTAAAGACTCTATACCTATACGGTTCTTCCATGGTTTTGTTATATGTTGTAAGAAGTGTACTTCAATTTTGATGTATTAACAATTTATGAAGAGTATGGGTCGTTATAAGAACAGGTGAGTACATGATGAAACTTGGGAGGGGGAGGCAAAGGTACGATCATAGTGGCCAGAGCAGTTTGAGGGTTCTTCTTCTACGCCACTCTAGGGAAATTCGTGGACAAATTTTTTTAAGGGGGGAAATTTTTAAGAACCCAGACCTTCTATTCATGTATGTTTTTCTTATTTTTTTAGTTCTTGAGAATATTGGAGTTTCTAGAAATATTTGAAGTACACGTCGTGTAGTTTATGAGTTCATTCCATGTACATCGTTTCCGTAGGAGGCCGTGTGCTTGCCATGCGATGGCTGCCCACACGGTCCTCTGGGGTGATGTGGAAGATACCTAATGCAGAGTAAAAAAAAGGTGAGTACATTCCATGTACTACAAAACTAAAAAACGTGTATATTGTTGTTTTTCATTAAACGGACCAGGGACACATCTAATGGACATGGATGTCTTCTTCTTCGACTGAAACATCCTGGAGCACCAATACAGTGTCAAGAATTCCCTGAGCCCCCAATCACACAACCGTTCTCTAAATCAACTTTCGTAAATTGCATTGGAATCACAAAAGTTTTCTCTTCCTTCCTTTAGATCATCACTTTTCCAATTCCTCCTATTTTCGATGTTATCATGGGTTGAACATTTTATGCATTTTCATAGATATACAACTTTCTAAGGAGATTCACGCATTGAGGTACATGTATATTGATCTCATAACCCTAAGGTAGGATGTTTGTCCCATTTTGTAGTAATTTCTTGAGTATTATGTTCAAATTTCACCAATACCTTTAAACGATGTATTGCGTGTTTACCTATTTGGCCTTATTGTTTCTCTACTATGCTGGTATAACTAAGAAGATGAGTTTGGATTTAGAATAGAGTGAAATTTTGTGCTTTGGAGGTATTTTCCATTCATGTATTTCTTATTTTGACCTTTGGGTCTTGTTTTCATATAAATCATCTGTTTACTTTCCCATGCCTTGTGTTATAGGATGGTGTGACTATTATACTGTTTTCCTGTTATGCAGTAGAATTCTAGCCAATTAGTTCTTGAGGTTTAATTTGTCCATTATGCACTGCTACACTTTCCTGACTTAAAAAGGGTTGAGAGAACATACTATATAGACCATAGGGAGAATGGATGATGAGTGCTTCTCTAGAGTGTCTTTAAAATTTATGATGTGTGACAACATGGGGATTTGACGATGAGTGCTTCCGTAGAGTGTCTGTAGTTCTTCAACGCGGGCCACATGGGGAAGGATATGTTGAGTGCTTCCCCAAAGAGCCTATAGTTCTGATAAGATACTATAGGGGGAATTGACTTTGATTGCTTCCTTAGAGAGTCTATTCTTAAGCTGAACCAGAGGGGCTAGACATAGTGTACTATAGAGAGGGTTACTTGTACTTGGTTGGAATGACCAAAGGGGATAGGCTATGGGAACTTCTTAGTGGGTTATGTTGGTTTTAGATTCTTTCTTCTGTTTCTAGGTAGGACCAGAGGGAAAATGCAGTTGGTACTTAAGAGAGGGTTACCTGTTTGTGTTTACCTGCTTTGTTTTGCTTTTTCATTTTGTATAGTGATTGAATTCATTAAACTGTGGATAGTTTACTGCTTAGTGATTTCCTGTTTACTTCTTTCTGTACTTTTACCTTCCATATACTCACTGAATGGAAGGAATAGATCATTTGTTGGTTGCCTTCTGGGATTTAGTCTCACACCGGTTTGGGCCATGCTTTTGGGCCCAAAACGATTATATTGTTGCAGGTATAAAAAAGGGAATGTGCCCTTCTACATCAGGTACCTGACTTGCTGTGGAGTTGGAGAGAATGAGACCAAGAAATGGATTGCGATGCTGAGGAGTTTATCAGCTTTATTTTGCACATTGGTTTAACACAGTTGTATTCAAGCATTATGACTTGTTTGTATATTTTCTTAGACGTATGTAACATGCACCATTACATATATATTTTTCCTACAATTGTTTAGTATTCTAGCATTTTGTTGTTTACTGTTGTTGGATATTTACTTCTTCCAATATTGTATGTGTTGTTTACATTCGCTGTGTACTTTTCCAAATAGGGAATAGTTTCCCCACTATCACTCCCAATTCCCCCACTACTAGTTAGTAGCCTCTGCTGTTCGAGGAATTGCATTTGAGTCCATGTGTCCAACCAGGTATGGGGCGCCTCTAGGGGGCTTCCGGAACCAGGACATTACATACATGTTATATATTGTATCCCATTATTTTAAAGATAATTAAATTTTCATTTAATTTCATATTCATACATGGTGAGTATTATTCATCATTACCAAGTGGTCAGAGTTTATTGAAACAATCTTACTATTTATCATTGATGTTTATTATAATTCATTGAAATTTTCTTATTAATATATCAATATATCTCATGAATTTTATTATCCTCTACTTATTCATGATTTTTTCATCAATTGGAAAAATTTTCCCACTCTGTTATAACTAATACAATTATTTATTTTTTTAAAAACATGACCTCATGTCTCTATTCGGTTGGAAATATATTTTCATCCAAAAACTAGTTTTATTAATAATAATTTTAATATTTTTATTGATTATTAAATATTATTTTTAATTAAAATAGATTAAAATTATTTTCAAATTAACCTTTATATGTTTTCACATTTATTTACATAGAATGAGAATTAAAAAAATACTTTATTGTCATGATGTTTTTATCTTATTTTTAGTGAATTATTTATAAAACTATAAGAAGAATGATTTTAAAAAACATTATAAATTTATATATTGTTTTAAATTAATTTAAAATATTTCATTATATATTTTCCATTGTGTTTAAAAATTATTTTGATAATGTTTCTTGTTTTTAAATGTGATATTCAAAATGCGACTACTATCCATAAGATATGATTTAATTGATAATTCAATTTCAATATCCATCTATGATGGCCAAATTTTATATAATATATGACTTACTAGGGATATGACCCATGGAAATAATTATTATCCATTCATTTAATGGATTATTATTATGATTAAATTCTCTTTATGAAACCCATTTATGTCTTATATTTAATATGATGATAAAATAAATATAAAACCCATATACATTAATCAACTATTCTATGATGAAATGATTATAAAACTTATCTATTTTTCATAGGTTCTGATATGATCAAATGTTTATGATACTAAAATATTTTCATGGGTTATTATTTGGTGATTATAAAACACATCACTGTATTTTATATGGGTTATAATATGGTGAATTATTCACTATATTATTGAACAAATATTTATTTTTCCATTATGTGACTTGTTAGACCTATATATCTACCCAATGTATTGGGTAATGATTTACATCTCTTGAGATAAATTTTTTTGGAATAACAAGTGAATTGAATTTAATATAATTGGAAATGAACATGATGTGAAACATGTTTAGTAATAAAGGGATGACACTAGGAGTGAACATGGTTAAGTAATATATAGATGGAACAACGAGTGAACTCGATTATGTAATACAAGTCTATAATGTGAAGCCAACTAGGATCAGTAATACAAGGCTCGAATGAGGAGTGATCTTGGTTTTGAAAAGCAGGGTTGGAACATGGTGTGTACCCAGTTCAGTTTTATAGAAATTGAATGTCTAGTGATCCCATTTTAGTAATGTATTTTTTCCACTAAGATGGTATTGGGTATTAAAATTGACTGATAATATGGTAAAGGAGTGAACTTATTCTACTATAATTTCATTGTGTGTGATACCTAACTAATATGGAAATAATATTAACACATTATTTTTATTCCACAATTCCATTCCATATTCTAATGTTATGATTTCATTGATTATTATAATTATTCACTTATAATTCATGTCTTATAATGTTCTAATAGATATCCCATGACTAATTATTATGATTTATTATATATAGGGCCACATCTTTGAATATTATTATCTTATTATCATATACACATGTTAAAGTTATGTTTTTGTATATCCATTATTTGCCACTAATGAGCATCTAAGCTCACCCGTTCTTATATTTCTTTTCCCAGGGCGGTGAAGAATGGTTTTAAGGGGCGGTGTCAAAAGGGTACGATAATTATTTGAGATTTTGGTGACCTTTCACCAAATGAGAGGAATGTGTTCCCATTTTCCAAATTCAACAAAATATTATATTCCTCAGGCATGTAATTTTTATAATTTTTTAAATACTAATAATAAATTAAATAATAAACTGAACTATATTTTTGGGGATATGATATGTTTACATAAAAAACATGAAAAAAGTGGATGATTCATATCAATATCCTAAACAAGATCTGACTCTAGATGAATTAATTCTTTCAATATCTAGGGAATGGGCACCACCCCACCAAATAGAACCTTCATCATATTTATAGATCACATAAATTTTAGTTTATTATAGATAATATATATCATCATTATAGATTAATACAAATTTATTATATGTTTCTTAATCCTAACTGGAATGATTGTGGTCTAATATTTAGAAGTTGATGATATTTGTTTTCGTGTGGGAATAAAAGAACCTAATATTTGGTCACATAACCATGATGTATGTATATGAATTTGAGACCTATGGTATAGAACCACAAAAATTCCTACACATATACAAAGAGACCACATATACATCCACTTTTCTTCCAAGAAAAATCTTCATACCTTTCCAACTAGTAAGAGTGAAATTATATAATCAGACTAGAAAAAGTGTAATTCAAATGCAACCCACATCTCCAGAATCATATGCCACCTCATAATCTTCCAATGAATCAAGACCATCCACTTAAAACACCCCATCTTTTAAATAAAATTATATATATCACCACCACCATGGGAAGTTCCCCTCTCCACTACAATATTACACCAATGTGAAATAGTTGTTGTCCCCCCCAGAAAAATGAACAATCTTATATGATCAAAATATTTTAAAATAAATAATTGAATCCCTAATAGATTACCTACATATTCCATAGGATGTTGAGAAAGATTTATATATATCTATGATGTATTTAGTGTATTATATGTCATTATAATTCCATGTCACTGTAACATTCATATAATAGGATGATGAAGAAGAGTTGTAACGATATATCACACCCCTATATGTTTTAGGTAATATATTAAATAAAACACCCATATGGATTATATTTGAAATGGTTATGGGATGATAATAATCCTAATTCAGTCAATTTAATTAATTTTATAGGTGATTGAAATTTATATTTTAAAAATTTATCCATTCAAATGTATTATCGGATTGAGAAAAAGAACATTGGGAAGACCAGGATCACGTAATAATTTTTGGATATGACATCTATAGTTGAGTTCATGGTTATATAGAACCAAATCAGATATAATTTCCTACTTGGAGGACATTATATTCACACCCACATGGTGATATATTAATATTTTCATAAGTTTTATAATTACCATATCACTGCGAATGATAGAATGATACACGGTGATATTTTCCCATTTTTTTTCTGATGAACGCATATATACTGAGGTACGTTTCGTAAAATTGTACGAAAAAAACAAATGGTAGATGATGGTTTTCATGTTGCATACACCTATTTATTGGGGACTCGACCTGTGAATCGCTACTGTATACACTATATGGATTAAATGTTTCACAAATATCTGATTGGGGAATCTTAATTTATTTTAGGTGTGTAGGCTCTCTGTATCCTTGATGAAAACATAAAATACATCAATCATCACAATAGTGTTGATGTCATTAAAAAGATAGTTCAACATGACAATGTATATGCCTCATGGCCATTGTTACCTCAATATTGACATAGACTACCTTGGATTAACCTCAATTTTTTAAATTCCTTCAAAGACTTAGTAATGGACTATGAATTATATTTCCCCAAGAATTTCCCTCCCAAATTTCATTAAGGTGTCTCTAATAAAATTGATGATCTTAATAAGGTTAATATTTGAATATTAGAAGAAAAATTATGTATTTTTATTAATGAATCCATGAAACATGTGGATAAGAAGAATAATGTTGCATTTTTAATGAAAAAATTATATTTGTTTTCAATTAATTATTAAAAAAGCGCAAGAAAAATGATTATGATTCTGTGAACCATATATTCTTACCTAATGACTATTGAGATTTTAATAAGGTATCATGGTGGGTTCACTCATATTATTATATTAGTATAGTGCTAAATGTTATAAAAATTCAATGGAAACACATTTTGGAATGTCGAATACCGAAAATAACTATCGAATATTATCAATATCTAGAAATAAAATAGGCAGATCCTGGTATGCATATATTTTGGTCTAGTAAATCGATAGTGGATGATGATGATATTCCAATTTATGATAATAAAAATTTTGAATGATTAATATGCTATCTTCAAAGACCTTTTCTTTAGTGAGGGATATTATGGGTATAAAATGAAAAATCTGAACTACAAAGAAATGAAATCCACCTAATTTAGAGTACTTCAAGGGATATTTTTATATATAGTCATGCCCATTGGATTGAGGAATTTGGGAGATGCTTAGAAATGTGACACACATTATCACATTAATCTATTATATGGATGAATATTAGAATAGTTATTTAGAGAACAAGTGATAAAATATCGATTGATTTGTTTCCCCATCATAGATATTCAATCAATTATCATCATTTTTTGGCAGCATGGATTGAAGATAAATCCACATAAGTTTTATTCTTGGGTTTCGTCTGGAAAATTAATACGATTTTTGATATGATTCCATGTCATTCTGGTCGGTTAAAAATGACTTGTGAAAAGTTAGTAAAGTATCCCCTCATAATAATAATTAATTTACCTCTATATATGGAAATCATTCTTTAAATAATAGTTTCCTAGCCAATCAATCATGACAATATCTTCCATTTACCATATTAATGATCATGGGAGTCACTGACTAATGGGATTAGAACTAGCATGAGGTCTTTTGGAATATATTGTATTATCACGACAACAACCCGTCGTGATTCTAACTACATAAGGAAACCTATGATATTATTTGTGGCTTACATGGAATGACCACATGGTTTTATCTATACATATAAAAATTTATTAGGTAATGAAAAAAATATTTAATATCTTTTTCAAATGTTTCTAGGTACATAAAACCAATATTCCCATGTCTAAATGAACTGTCTTTCACTCGTATCTATAGTGAAATGAGTTGTAATTACAAATATAATCATTAATTCCACTTCATATCTCATATTTATCCAACAAGGTATATGTTCATATTTCCATTGTTAAGTAGACGTTTGACCTGATGAGTTGTTGCCATATAATAATATGAAATCGATTTCATGAAACTTATAAATGTTATAGGGAAGGCCCAATATTAATTTTGTGTTATACACCCCACCCTAGAATGCACATTAGGGGATTGAAAACATCCATATGAATATGTTTTCTATTATCATGACTATTTTTAATAGGTGATATTTATTTTGAGGATTCCTTCTAATCCTAAGGAAAAAATCATGGAAAATTTAAAATTCGATTATGAGGTCCTTGTATATTTTCACATAAAAATAAATTTTCCCCTACACATTTTCAATTTCAAGTGGATGAAATAATATTGTGCTAGAATATTAGGTAGCCATTTGTATCTTTTAATTAGATCTACATTTGTAGATATCCCAACTAAACATTAAATGGGATTTATAGATAGTGAAAAAAATATGAATATTCCCTGATGAAAGTATATTTGGATACTCTCATCAGTTATTTCATACGATTGACTAATAAGTTCCATGTGGAATCAACATTTCTCCTAGTAAATTGATCAAAAAATAGTCAATCTAATGCACTAGTTAATGAAAAAACAATATTAGACGACCATGTTTAGGATAATATTATTATTAGTATCAATCAATTAAGGTTGGTCTCATCATTTATCATCTATGACATAGAGGTAATCAATCATGTTAACACTGACCATGGGACTAATGAACCAAATATCCACCCCTATATTGATGGATCATATAGTCAATTACCACCAAAATTTGACCCCTACAAATAAATTGAACTGAATGGTAACATACCCATCACCGAGTAGTGAATATTAAAATTCAGAATTGGTAGAATGAGAAAAATTACTTATATATTTTATTATAATTTAGAACCCTCTTTAATGGAATATATGATTGAGAGATTACATATATCATTCACGAAGTCTGTATAGGATCCTGTGGCACACATTTTTTGTGGACCAAGCCATACAAATGAATTTAGTGGTTTGGTAAGTACTAGAATATAAAAATTCATTGTTTTATGGAATTATCAATGAATTTTTTTGAAATATATATTCCAGAAAACATCACACATAAACACCCATAATATAAACTTATTTCTAGATAATCCTCGTCGTTTTTTGTATTGCGAATTTGTGTTGTCTTTCTATATCTCCAAAACAATTAGATGAAGTCTAACTACGTCCTTACTAATTCAGAAATATTTTCCAAATTAGATTAAATTATACCCCTCATGGTTATCATTATGAATATTATCATTATCATCATAAATACTATATCTTCACTAGATATGGACCCCTCATGTAATATTGATGTAAAATGACACAAAATTATATTTTATAGAGTGGATAAAATTGTACCAATATTTAAATATAAAATCCAACCAATCATATAGCTATAAAGAAGTGATAAATGGTGAAATATACACCAAAAATAATAATATATATAATATACTCTCGAATATGGTGGATACCGAATATAAGACCAAGAGGGAAAATCTCCATCATGAATTATGGGCCTACTGTACAACCATAAATTGTATTATATATATGAATATTACTAATTAAAATATATTTACTAAACTTATATTTGTTATAAAATAATCTTGTATTAGTACAATGAGATTTAATACATATTGTAAGGGGATATCGGCTCACTTTGTTTTCTTTGAGAAAGAGGCTTCATTCAACGCCCATTCATTTTGACTGGTTTGTACACTGACTATTGATGAATTATATCATTATTATAAATAAATTTATTTTTATTTACATATAAATTATATGATCATTATATCATGATGTAGATGTTTTGAAATTTAGTAAATCATTATTACAATTTCATCTAGACATCCCTTCATTGATACACCTTCCATGTTACGCCCATATATTTTTACATAAGCTGTATATACTATATTTGAAACTTTATATCATTATTTTAATTGAATTTATGATATTTTAATATTTATGTAATAAAAGTTTTATATATGTGTATGTGATTCAACGTTACCATGTGATAATATGTTTATTGAAACAATATCATCATATATCAGGATTGTCTATGATTAATCATACAATAAAGAAAAATAATGATCCATTTCTCATGAACACTAATTATTTTTTATCAATTTTTATTTAATATATATATATTCTTGTGTGTCTATATTAGAAAAAATTTAAAACTCATTGTTACATAATATAATTAATAAATATTTTAAAAAATATTCTAAATTTATTTCTCTCTGTTACCAGAGACCTATTATATTTAAAAACTCTTGCTTTAAAATTTTTTATAAATTTTATTTTCAAATTAAATATGAATACAATTGTCATGGAAACCTATTGTTATCAGTATTTAATGATTTTTAAAGTTTACATTCAATGTTTTCTAATGATATTTTGATATAAATATATTTCAAAATATATTTTATGTATATAAATGGATTTTAAAAATATTCTTGCATTATTTATAAGTATTGAATGCATTTTAAATGAAAATTTCTTGACAACTTTTTCAAGAATACATTATTGCTATTTAATAAAATTCCAATGAAAATGGTTTCTAAAATTATATGAAATATATTTTACATTTTTTCAGTGAAATGATATTTGAACTTTTTTTGAGAATATTTTATGTGTATTCATAGGAAAATATTTTCAAAATGTTTTCATGAACCTATATATGTTTTAAAATAAAAAATTACCAATTTTATTCTAATATTTATTTATAAGATTTCAATTTTTTTCAATGAAATTCATTTCAATAGTTTTTAATGTCTTATAAATAATTTTTAGAAGAGTAAAATTTATTTTCTTTAAGAAATGTTTTTAAAAGATCTATAAATTTTATTTCCCTTAAAATATGACATCCACTTGTGTTATTTATACATTTATTAGGAAATGATCCAATGTATCCATTGATACCATTTATTTAATTGGTTTTTTGGATGGAATGATGTTTACAATCACCATTACCCATTCAAAGGTTATAAGATTTTGAATCCATCTTTTTTATCATGGGATATGATTTTGATGAAATGATTAGAAAACATGTATAATTTTTATAGTTAATGATATGATGACATGTTAATGATACCCATTTAATTTTATATGTTATTATATGATTTTTATGATTTTTTTTTCAAATTTATGATTGATTTCTTTATGAGATGGTTGGAACATATATCTCCCTCCAATGAATTGGGTAATGTTAATTGTGTTATGAGCTCGAACGGTTCCAAATAGGGAATACCAAGACTCAAATAAGATGGTATAATTGATGAAATACCAATCTGAAAACAGGAGGGTAATCATGAGGATATCCAATGACAATAATAAGAGGGTAAATGAGAGTGAATCACAATTCCACAAGAAAATGGTCTGTAGGTTGAAATATCATGCATGAAACAAGAAGGATTACAAGGGGAAACCCCATTCCCAAAAATATAGGGCACATAAGAGGAAATTCCAAGCTCGAAAAGAGGGTAATTGGGTGGAAATCGAAAGCCTAAATCATTTGTGCATAAGGCATGACATCCTAGATCCGAAGAAAGAGGGTATATAGGATGATATTCCAATTCTGAAGATGGTGCATGGGTGATTAACCCCAGACTAAAATGTTACAAAGTCCTTGGTATTTTTCCATAACATAGGGTATTTATATTCTTATATGTTTTCCAAAATTCAATGTGGTATTTTTATGTATTGAATTCATGGAATGTATTCATTATTTCTTGAAGATTCATTTATTATGAATATCCAATAATTATTATGATATCTAATATTTCTGGTAAAATCATCAAATGTTGTTCCATGTTCTATACCTTTTGTTTATGTTACGATTAAACATTTATTTTTTCAACCCATTCTATTCATCTGAGATTACTCCTTTCATATGTATCCTTTCCCTAGATTTTTTATGAATGGATTTTGGTAGAATTATTAATGTTTGAGATCATTATGGGGTTTTACAATATCATTCAAGGGGATTGATGATTTTGTTTCCATTTTAACAATACCATAATCTATTATAGACATCAAGAATGTATTTTGTAATTTACTTAGTATACTTATAAAATTATGTAATATCCATATATGTTTTGTTTGGGTTTCTGATGATGGATTGAAAGGATGTTTTTTCAACAATTATAAACTAAAATGAGAATTTTTTTGTGAGATCTCACTGTATATTTATTTTGATATTTTGTGTGATTTCTATCAGGATATATATAAGGATGAGTTAAAAATTATGATAATGTCATGTAATTTAGGTAATGATTAGTGTAAGCGGATTCATTGAAATAATTGCTAGTCTAGATACTACATGTAGATGTGGATCTGACATAGATTTAACTACTATAAAAAACCCTAATAAAATGTATCATGACTAGCTAGGGGAAATATTTAACATGAATAATGGCCTTGCTGCACCCCTGTTTTGACACGCCTAGAAGATATTCTTTGGTAATAAAAAATCTTCAATAACCCTCATGAAGGATTTCAAGTCAAATTTTTAATTAATAACTTATGATAATACTAAGTTATCATATTATAATAAATGTTTCATTATACAGACACTATATAAGGGGATTTCATTATTAAGTGGATTATGATTATAACCATTTCATACTCTTTGCTTTTGATTTTAGTCAAATAATAGAAGCTGAACTAACTGCATCATTGTTGACTGAAACAAACAATGGAAAGATTTTCCTCAAAAGAAGACAAATGATATATAGTTTAGAATATGATTCCCCATTTCTCAACTCACTCAAATTTATTTATCTATGAACCATGCTAGACTCCAATATAAGAAATATAGGGTAATTTTTTCCAGTCCTTCATGTGGAAATTTCATTATTCATTATGTGTGTCTATAAATCCAATTGTTTCTAACTATGTATTAGTTCAGCTAAATACATTTTCAATTATCCAATTTTTGGAAAATGGGAATGTCATTCTGCTTGTTTATCAGTTATAAGGTGAGCCTAATTAGTGGTAGAATCTATTCTAGAATACAAGTTAGCAATACGAAATTGACTCAATGGATTTGGGAGAGTTAAAGAACATATTTATTAACAAGTATATTCCTCTATTTCATAATAAAATTTTGGAAAAATAATTATTAGATCTTATGATAAAGGATGGTGAGTTTATTCATGATTATGAAGATAATTTTAAAATTCATTACAGGTTCTCATCAAGTAGTATTATTCCATATGAATGTAAATTTTATTGATTCATTAGTGGTATGGAACATAGTATTTTAAATTCCTTGTGTATGAACTGGGTTCTTATTCTTGAGGTATGAGTTTCTTCTTTTCATTTTTTCTTTTATGGTATTTTTGAAAATAAGGAAAATGGGGAAAAATCATAAATTATTTGGGTATACACCGTCTGATTTTCCACACATCATGTACTTCCGCCATGTGGGATGAGTATACATGGCATGTAGGTTGGTCGTATATGAAGGGTGTGAAAACGGACTACACACCTTGTACATAGTATTTACACGACGTGTGATCAGTCAGCAGGTGATCAGTAAAGTGGTGGGACTAGCTACTAGTGGAGCGACCGTAAAAATCAGGTATTCAGAAATACAAGCCGTGTACTCATGTCGAAAGATGAATAGTGAGACAATGGAATGTTCCCGCCAGAGGAAAAGATAAAAATGAAAAGTAAATGTCATGTAATTTAGAGTACACGCCATGTAGTTGTGTTTTTTATAAACATATAGTAGCCTACTCTTTCAATAGAGGAATTATAGAACACCAGAATGCTACTGAAGAGAGGTTTAGACCTTGAAAAAGCTCTCGATAGTACACCCGAACTTGTTTTTGTGTACCATTGTGCTACAAGACCATGTTTGGGGTGTCTTATGGCTAAGGCCACACAAATTAAATACCTAGAATTGAATATGTAATTTAATGAATATATTTAAACAACTCTGTGGGATCGTTTATTTGATCTAGGGTTACCCCTTGGGTTCATTTCACTTATTTATCCATTTGTCCAGGATACCTGAGGGTATTCCGTGATTATAACATGCTTTGAGTTTTCTTGACAGAAAATGTATATATGAATACTTGCTTATGTGTTGGGAACAACCTGATTACTAGCTTAGCCCGAGGGGAGTGTTTTGTTTATCCTGGTGGTAGTGATTTTCTTATCCCTAAGGGTAAGTGTTTGTTTATCCTAAGGGCAATGTTTCATATTCTTGAGGGAAGTAGCTCCCGTGTCTAATGACAATATCTCAAATGCTTGAGGGCAATATTCGTTATGCCTGAGAGAAATCACATGGGGGTTTCGATTCTGATTACATGAAGGAAAGGATTGCATGTCTGAGAATTCTATTTATTTTTTATATTCACTATGGTGATTTTACATGTTATACCTCCGAATATAAAGCATAGGCTTGGTAATGTTTACCTTCAACATGTTAGATAACTTGTTGTGGTTTTTTCTACGACACTATATAGGAGATTGTCAGCAGAGGATGAGTCTCAGAAACTTAGAATTCAATTATATTGAATTGTTAAAAAATAATTAAATATATGTGGAACTAGTAGGAGTATATTATTTTTAGTACTTCCTAGTTTACTGCATTTTCATTATTGCACACTCTTGTTGCACAAATTCATTGATAATTTGGCATGGGCCTTTGGTGGTTTCCTACTAGGATTTTTTCTCACACCCAGTTTGGGTCATGTTTTTGGCCCAAACAGATTATATTACTGTAGGTTTTGATAAGGGCATGAGTCCCTATACTTGTACTTTATGGTTGCAGAGGAGAAGGAGATCATGGGAATGAGATTAGTCTTGTGATGCTGCTGAGTTCTTGCTGCAATATGTTGATTTGTTTTGCTGCATTTGTAACTTGTATTTTTTTTGTTTTATATTTACTTGTATCATATTTTGACTGCTTTAATATACTTAGGGACATCTTCCATCATTATATATATGACTCTTCGTTATTTCCTTTACTTTTTTACTGTTGTACATTTCAGCTTCGCACTATTTAATACTTCCGCTTCTGCATGTTTATAGTTTTTTCAACTGAGCTACAATTTGACAAATGAGGGAATAGTATCTACATTATCACACATGGGCCCTTGCTGGTAGCTAGTAGCCTCTGGAATTTGGGGAAATGCGCTTCAGGTCATGGGACCAACCGAGTTTGGGGCACCCTTTGAGTGCCACCTAAATCAGGGAGGTTCTAAAGTTGTCTAAAATGACTTTTTCTTTTCACAATGCTATTTTATTATTTGGAGAAAACAGTAAGAGATAGACTGTTAAGGGATTTGGTAATAACAAGTCGGATATGTTCTTTTAATTTTATATTTCTAAAAACTGCAATTGTTTAATAAATCTACTATATAAAATATATTTGATAATATATTTTTGTTTTCTATTCATTACACCATTATAATAACACATCTAACTAATCATATGTCAATTTCATTTCATTATTATTCTTCCCTTAAATTTCTCAACATTACTATTCATCTTGAGGAAGTTGTTAATATATAGAAATTGTTAAAAATAATTCCATATTTTTCTTTCATGTTAATTTAAGAGTAATTTCATTATTGGTAATTATAAATAGTAATATTGAATTTAATAAAAGAATTTATTAACATATTGTAGAACTATACAATAAATTAAAAACTAATCACTTTATATTTTGTTTGTATTCATCAGTTTTATGTTAATTTTTTATCTATATATTTGGATATAATGTTTCCTATTTATTTAATATTTAATGTTATGAACATCATTTTATTTTGTACATAAAATGTATTTCAAAATATAATCTTTATGTTTCATTAAATTATATTGTTTTATATTTTCAAACACACTATATATGAATAGATTAGTGGTTGTAAAATATATTATATAAATAATCATATTACATTGTTTTATATATGTATGGTTACTTATCCTTGACATACATAAAATAAAATATCATTTCCTCTGTTTTTAAGTTAATATGTTTGTTGGTTTATCCCTTGAAAATATTAGTAGTGTGGAATTTTTTTTAAACTATTTATAAATGATGTATTATTTTCTAATTTAATTATAAGTTGACATCAGTTTATGACACCATTTCATTAATTTAAACCGATCACATACTCGTACCTTGGTTATTAATTCAATAACATTGAATAATGAATTCTCATATAACATATCACCTCGTCATCAGTGTATTAAGATCATAATAAATAGAATAAAAATTCAGGGTTTCATAAATCTAATTTTTTTACATACCAATCATAGTAGTATTTCATAGAATAGGAAATTTATATATTTTAAATGAAAATAACTTTACATGGGTAAAACATGTCATATTTATTAATTTTTTTGTTTAACATGACATTATGTAATTTTCTATTAATAGATTCATGATCATAATCTTTAGTAATGTTTTTGGATTGAAATAAATTGATGCATAGTACACCGAATATAATAATAAATTACAAGGAATACAAGTTTTTCATTTACACTAAATATGTAATTTATAAATATAAAATTACACTTTTTTGATTATGTTCATTAATTTAAACATATTAATTTCTTCCTTTATTATTATTTTCTATTTTATGTGTCTTTTATAGTGTTATAAGGTATACTATTATATATTTTTTCTAGCCTATGAAATATTAATATAGTTTTAGACTTTAGTAGGATTATCCTTAATAGAGTATTTATAAAATGCCATTATTATTTATTATGATATATTTGATATTAAAATATATGGATTGAATAAAATATTTTCAAACCATACAAGTTGAAATCCAGAACAATAAAAAAATTTTTTTTTATCAAGAACATGTCTCTACATTACAAGATTTCATGAATGTAAATAATGTTTTACATGATGAAATTTGGATGGAATTGGTTTAAAAAAAATAATTTAATAGGAAATCTAGTTATGATGATTTTTATATAATTATTAATAAAAAACAATGTAACTACTTATTTCTTTTAACAATTGAAATTATTCCTCCATTTCAAAAATAATTATTTTTATTTTAAATTAATTATTCACAATGACCTAGGGAGTATAATTTGTAACAGACTACAAATATATATAAAATTTTATATTTTATAATAATGTGTGTATAGAAAATAAATTTTTTTATAGGATGAATATGTAATCATAAAAATGTTATTTTCCTCTATATTCACTCACCCATTCATTTTCAATGTTTTTATTTTCTTAAACTAAATGTATTATTATAATAACATCCATTAATTATATAATGCGACATAAAATTTTCAAAATAAATTGAAAATGATTTCTTAATAGCATCATGCATTGTGGATGTTTTGCATTTGTATTTTTTTTAAAAATTATTATAAATAATGGAATCAATTTATACTTGATATTAAGAAGGATACACCATTGGAAATTTATGATAGGTGAGTATTGATATTATATTTTTGTATATATACATGAAATATATGTATACTTATAGTTTTTCATCATATTGATTTTTTCCTCAAAAATGATTTTGTATTAATAAATTCAAACATTTTATATCCACATTTTAGATCTATATTAAGAAAAATATATATTTTATTTTCACTCATAACTATTTTTATCGCTACCCATTTTAATATATATAGTCAATTATTTTTGACAATATAATTCATAGCACAGAGATTCCAGGGACAAGATATTAATAATTATATTCCATATGGGGGTTTTAAAAAACCATCACATATTCGACATTGAATCCTTGTGTTTCAATCCATATCTCCACCACCTTTAGGATTAAAATGTTTTTATTATATTTAATTTTAAAAAATTAATGACAATAACCCAATTTTTTTAATGAAGGACCAAAAAAATATTATCATAATCCATCAAGCATTATGACTCAATCATTGATAGGATTATCTATGACCCACACTACATCGATAGTCTTCTACATTATGCCACACTCTGAAAGTCGCATCATGTTGTGTTTCTCCATCATGAATCAAGGAAGATCAACTCTCTATCCAACATCGATAATTTATATGGGTATTTGACTTATTTATGGGACCCAACACACCCATATCTCATTAGATATACCCACTTGGTGACATTTTCATGTCATCATGTTATGCTACATACTAATTATTCCATGGCATTGGTCTTATCACATAAGATACATTGTTACCTGTATATATTCCATGTCTACCTATTCTAGAAATTGTAGTGTCGTGCTTACCTCTATTATCAATAAAACAGAATACATATATCACTAATAATAAATCATTGTGTGAATATTATCATATTCTAATATCCAACACACTCAATACTCATTCGAGCTGTCCACATAGAAAAACCTATCTATTTTAATATAAATTTTTATTCCAAGTCATTATTAAATGTTATTTACTAAAAATGTACCCCTTTTTTTCCAACATTATATATCCCAATGGTCCGCTTTATAATTTTCACATGCCCGGTTTTTCGCCCAAGAGTCTAATTGAATGAATTAAAATAAATATTGCTTGAAATCATATTTCATATTAAAAGTACTACATGAATAGTACACCACAACAATTCCTCTTATAGTACCTACAAAAATTTCATCCATGTGAATATGATTGTGGATTTCATGATGGATTTCAAGAAATTTTTTCCACTCAGTAAATCCACCAACATAAAAATATAAATTTTTTTAATTTAAACATAAAATTATTAAATGATATCTAATTTATATAAACCATTATTTGAATTATATAACAATATCATAAGGTTTTTTTATATTCCATTATGTTATAAAACTGTCATATTTAAATTTAAGTTTGGTTATATATATTATACATACAATAAATAGATGTTATATTTTTCATATAGTTTTATTAAATAACATCATGATAAATAAATATAACATTATTTTTTTCATGAAATATAATTAAAATGTTATATTTAAATTATATTTATGTTATCTAATGTTATAATAATTTTTGATGTATAATATATTTTTTATAAAAAAATTTCAATAATTTGTTTTTATGTAATATTTATGTAATAATAATATTATTTAACGTTATAATAAATTAAATATAATTTCGTTAATGTTATTTGATAATTTGAATATTTATTATTTACATTTCATTTACATTACATAATGTTAAAATAATGATATATATATATTTTATATATTTTATATAAAATTGTATTTATAATATATTTATATTATATTTATATCAATTTTTATTATAAAATGAAACAATAACCAAAAAGTAATGTTATAATATATATATATATATATATAATTTACATTTTGAGTATGCAATATAAATAAAATGTAAATTTACAAAAAATGATATTATATAACATAAATACATCACTATATTTTGTAATTATAAACCTTTATAATGTAAGTATAATTTTTTATTTAGAAAGATATAATTATATATTTAAATTATAATAATGTGATATCTAAATTAAACTATATTTTTTATTTTCCCTCAAATATAATTTTCCACATGATTTTATGTTTTCATTATAGTGGATCTGTTTTACCCCACTCATTTCCTCTATTTCTGTCATTTCATACCACCAAATCCCAATATCCCCACTTCTATCCCATCATTATCACCTTCTATCATCCATCCCTCATAGTCTCTACCTCTTCGTCTACATTTAATCCACCTCCTAACCACCTTTTCATTGTTTCTAGGACCCTATCAACCCTTTAGGACCCATTGTCGCTTTATAAGTAGGAATCCATTATATATCATAATACATTGACTTTTACAGGTATATGGTTGATTAATATTAATATTTTGACCTTATTGTAGACTAAAATTATTATTTATGTTTTTCATACCATTAATCTTTTGTGTACATGAGACAACATTTTTTAATGTTTGTACTCTTCTGGGATTCCACGTTGGATGGTAAACCATGAGGTAAAACTATAAATGCTACTCAAAAATGGATTTTTGGTCAATTTTTTTCAAATTATTTGATGATTCTACCGAAATATTAACCAACTATAACTGAATGACTTAGGCACAACATAATACCTCTTCATATTTATTAAATACCTTTATGGTGGGTAATAAGTGGTTTCGTGGTAAATTTATACCTATATATAAAGGTAAGACCACATATTTTCCTCTTATATTAAATTTCCCCATTTTTTTATAGTCTAATGATAATGTATAATGTATCATGGTTTTAATGGTTATGGTTGTTATTGAATCCAATATTTTGGTTTATATTGTTTTTTATTCCACTTATGATACATTTTCTGGATGTGTCCATAAACATAGGCATAGTTACATGAGTTTAAAGAGGAAATGAACCAAAATAACCCTAAAAAAATATAATTCATAAAAACATACATTAGAATATATACATATTTAATTTTATCATATCCTCATGCCTTGTTATTCATGAGATTATAATTATACAATCTAGTCACAAAATTAAATTTACCATAAACACTTAATTATAGAATGAAAATGAAAATACATAATATCACACTAGGATTATGTGGTTTATAGAAATGTCATTTTCCCACATAATGACACAGTAATAAATTCATAAATGAAATTATAAGAGATTATAAAATAGTATACTAGCATTTATATGAAGTTCTATTCTAAAGAAATCTAAATTTAATTCTTTGTTATAATGTTGTTCTTTTTCAACACCGTGTCTAACCTCATATGTATAAAGTCTTTTTGATACCCTCCAACCCCTAAAAAAAATTTGGTTGCAAGATAAATCCGTTGAATACATTATCTGATGATATTTATGATTCCCCAAATACAATATGGTCTCAATTAAAATAATTAGAAAAAATTTTAAATTATAATACATTCTCAAGACCTTTTTAGATTTATGTTTTAGAAAATTATTCCAAAAAATGAAATAAAAATTCTCATAAATTTTACAAATAACTGAAATATTGTATAATATATTAAAAAATAGTTATTACATAATAATTCTTTAACAAATAAAAAATATTATCCAGATGAGATATTATTATATAAATTTTATTATTTTTTTATATTCACAACCAAGGGAAATGGGAATAGAAAATATGGGTGAGATTTTATGCTCGGTTAGGGTAGACATATGTGAAAACAATAAATAAACAAAATTGGTCATTAGATAAGTATATTTTTATATTCAGGATATATAGGAAATGGATAAAAAACAATGAATATACTATAATTCATTGTTTAAGAAATAACATAACAATAAACTATGTAATTGAAATACCACATATCAATGAAACAAAGAATAATTATGAATTTTGGAAAACCATAAACATAGGGAAAAATCACTTTCACGAGTCCCACAATTACACATATGATTGAGAAAAAAAATTATTTGTATAATGTTGTAAATCAACATTTTTAGACAAACACATTCAACTATGCTTTTAGAAAACTGAATTATTCAAGGATATGCATATCTAATGAGATTGATGATTTTTACAAAATCATTATATTGAAATGTTAGACCCCACTAATCACTGATAAAATGGTATTTATATTAAATTCAAATGGAATCATATAATGAGATAAGTCATAATTACTTCAATCAACATGATAATCACAATAAATTTACTTGGGTATTTCATTAAATTGTGTTAATATCTAAGAAAATACAATTATCATTACTGAAAACAATGTATTTTAAGAGTATATTTTATAGTTATTTTAATTTTATTCAACATATTTTCCAATATTATGATAAATGACATCAACGTGAACACCATTTTATCAATGGAATCAAAAATATTATATTCCCTTATCAACGTCATTTGAATTATCATTATGTTTCTAAACTATAATTTTATTAGTAATGGAAAATGTAGTGATTGAACATTAAAATTTTATATAATTAACATCCCTCATTTATGAATACATAATTAATGAATAATATAGAAAATTATCATTTATTTTGAAATGATAAAATTTTACTTTGAGAATATTGATGAAAATGGCTGTCTTCAATGAAAAAAATTAAATAAAATTGAGGTAATCAGGGATAAATAATTTAATTTCTATAAAAATGAATCCTCATAAATGCATTTAAATATTCATGTTATAATGATTCCAATGTAAATTTATTTTCTTGTTCACACAATGATCTTCAATTTGACAATTTAACCCGTTTCATTTGGAATGTAATTTTCCAAACACTTTGAAATAAAAAATCATTGAAATATTTAAATATTTTATTTTTATAAATATATAATAATATATTTCTCAAAACAGTAAAATGGATTTATAAAAATAATGTTATTTTAAAGATAATAATGATAACCACGATACATATAGTAATTTATTATATTAAAGAATCATTTATTGGATGAACATGACATAAAAATGTAAATAAAATAATAATTTTAAAAATATTTATGATAAGAAAGATTATTATCATAATTAACACATACTATAGTTCTTAATAATATATATAATCATTGAATGGAAGTAAAATATAGTCATATTTGAGAACAACATACTGAAAATAATTTTAATTATTTTTACCAACATAAAACATTAAATTTAGAAAATATTTCATCAATAATTAAATTTATCATTAAATAATGTATATTAAAAAATTAATAAGATAATTTAAAAATAGAATAATAAAATTAATGTATTAGTAGGGCTTTATAATGACTTCATCAAATAGATAAATTTTGACTCAATGAGGAGGAATTTGTGTTGAGATATTTTTTACACCTCGAGTGTATTTTCTATTAAATCCTATTAAATGAGGGAGGGAAGGGAAATGAACTAAAAATACCATAGATTAATTATATTTAATGAATGAAAAAATTATATAATTTTTATATAATCCATATTAATAAAATTACGTTTGTTATATAAACAAATTTCAATGAATGGAGTTTGAGATGAAAAATAATTTTAAACATGATTTGTCACTTGATTGATTGAATGTGAAGATTTTATTGATAAATTAATAATTAAAACAATGTATTAATGTAAATATAAAATTTTATAATCATATGGATAGTGGTTACACCCTATCAAGGATGATAAGGTGAAAAACATGAAATCATTCCTCAATGAATGTGAATTGAGACAAAAAAACCCTTAGAAAGACAAAATCATTGAGATGTGAATTATCATATTATATAGTTATAGTAAATAATAATAAATCCCTAAAAATTAATTTTAAATATATTTAAAATTATTATTTTCATATAATTTATCAATCATGGAAGAAAATATTCAATAATTATGTTTGTAACATAATGCAAAAAAATTGAGTTAACAATCCCATTACCATCCTCTTGTTTTTTATTACATATGCACCTATAATTGGGAATAATATAATTTTTTTATTAGAAATCTTATAAAATCATTATTCAATGATATTATTTTTACTATTTTCCATTAATTTTCATCGGTTAATTTTTATTATGTTATTTTATGTTATTTATTTGAGGTGATGAGGTCATTTTCAACTAATTCTTCTTGATAGTACATCTAGATTAGTGATGTTTTAGAAAAAAAATTATATTCAATATAATATTATTTGTTTATATATATTAATTTTATATTAACATAAAAATTATCTTATAATTTTTTTAAAAAAATAATGTCAAATTAAAAAAATGTACATCGATATGTTTATTCGAGGTCGTTTCGTTTTCAACAACTATTTATTATTAATATCACTTATAAAATTCGAAATATTTTTATTATATAAAATTAGGATTGTTTTAAATATATTTTTTTAATATTAAATATAATTTTATAGTCACAAATATTATGTGGTTATGACAAACAAATCACACAACTTCCTGGAGTTGATCGTCGGCACGTATGCACGATTACCATTGTTCTATTTTTATTATTGGATGGAAAGGAATACATGACCATTATTACATTAATATAATAATAATTAATTATTACAATGATACATTGATCATTTTGTTACAATGTAATGTTAATGTTTGGAAGGTAATTTTTGCAAGAAAATAATTAGTATTATCTAATACACAAATTGGGACCATTAACATTATCATGAGAGACTCCCTTGAATTAAAGTGAATATAGAAACATATGGTGACCATGGGCCATATAACATGTATTTTAATTATATGATAGAATATTTTGGTAGTGTATACTGAATATATTTAATGGTATGTGTATTATTGTTAGGGTGGAAGTTATCCCCTTTAATAAAAGAATGAAATAATACTTTTTTAAATAACCACTATATTTCTATAATAGAAAGTCACTATTAAATGTGAAATAGTTTAAAATGTTTAATATAATAGAGTTTGGGGTGAAAATTTTTCTATTAAGTCTCAAAAAATAATTTCGATACATGTTTTAATATAGTTTTATGTAATTTACTGTTATATTTTAATTTTTGGAATTTTATATTTTATATTTTGAACTAGTTTTTAAACAGGTAACATATGTTTTCATAATATGATAAAATAACCACGTATAATTTTTTTTGGAAATGGACAAAATTTTATTTTAATTTAATCTAATTTACATTCTCAATAATATTACTTTATCTTCCAAATAAAATTATATATATTTATTTATATATACTTTTTTTGAGTGAAAGTAATTTATTAGACATTTTTTGTTATTAAATTTTTAGTATTTATTGCAATATAAATATGAATAAATATAATATACAGATGTTTAGACATTATATTTTTTGTATTATTAAATATAAAATAAATTATTTAATTAGATAAAAATTACACTATATCTATAAAATTATTATTTATTAATATATGAGTTTCACAATTATAGTGATACATAAAAATAATAATATTTATAACATTTTTATTAATATTTTTTTTTAAATTGTTACATAAAATAAATATTGTATTCTAAAATATGAAAACAATTTTTATATTTTTATTTTTGTAGGTGTTAAAAACTAATTTTTAATGTATGGGAATAAAAATTGTTTTTGGATAGAATTATTGAATATGATTCCAAAACATTAATAATTGATTATATAAATACTAAATATAAATTTTAAATGATATTATTATTTTTTTAATGATGAGTTTTTATTGAAAATTTAGTTTGAAAAAGATTATGTCATAAAAGTAATGGTATTTTAAAAATATGCCACTTGTCTCAATTCACCTAAAAATCAATTATTTATGACAAATATAAAACAATATCCTTATGAAATAATAAAATTATAATTATGAAATTATTAAAATTTTATGTAATACATATCATATATATTTGAAAAAAATATTTATTAAAATAAATTTATTAAAACTCTTCTCAGTCTTAATGGTATTTTCACTAATTTATAACTGATTTATACCTTTTATGGACTATATTACTAATATGGTTGTAATTTTTTATGTAATGTATTACACATTAATTTTCTTCAATTTTTCATGTGAAACATTTTATCTATAAATTTTTTTTAGGGTAACATATTCTCAAAACCTATGGCGTAATTGTTATTCACTAAAAATTAGTTCCATCACTACCTAAGATTCACGATAATCCATACATTGACTGAGGATACCTCTAATACAAAATTACACATTTATGTTATCCATTGAAACTTAGTAGAAACCTTGTTGTCAATGTATCAAGTACTTTTTAAAAACATGAAAAAATAATCAAAATGATATGCTTCAATCAAACTCCATTCATATATAAAGATGTTCACTATCCCTACCTGAAAATGATTCTATAATATTTTCTAAGGGAATAATATTTATTAGAAAACAATATTAGTAAATATATAGTTAATTTCAAAATACAAAAAATGATTCACATGGTTATCATTTCAGGTATTCAAACACCCTTAATAATTCACCATATATCAACTCTTTCTGTGTATGAATTTCTCTCCATCTCATTTTATTCATATTAGTCCAAATAAGGAGCAATGTTTCCATAGACATTCATTGAATAATAACATTGTAAAAATCCCTGTTGGATCAAAATTTCTATCCACCTATAGAAATTATGACAATGTGTCTTTCTTGAAGATTCTAAGTGAAATTGAATTTCATGTTAATCTTTATTTTCCTTGAATGAAAATGGAATAACATGTAATATGCGAGTAAATTTAACTGACATTAAAACATTACCAATTTCCATTATTTTTTTTCCTCATCAGTAAACATTTCACTAGAAAACATTATCTTCTTAATCTATAATATAAAAATATTCTTATTAAATTATATAAAGGGCTTCCTCAAGAAATAATACAGGCATTCAAATAAATGTTTTCATCAAAAAATGTACACGAAACATATTTTTCATTAATAGGAATTCATATATAGAGAGTAATCAACATTAACAAAACCCTATAATAAAAAACATCAATGATGTATAGAACATAATCATATAGGTCAATCAAACATAGATTTATTCCTTTTACAAACTACTAAATTTTTAATTATTAACTAAAAATGTAATTATTAAAACTCACCCTATGGAGAAGATATCATTTCATCTTTATATCATTTCATATATAATAATTTATGTAGCGAAATCCTAATTCACATTTTCCCTGTGTTGAGCTTCTTTTTTCCATAGATGTTCATTGTGATTTTGAAAATATTGATTTCCATCTCTGGGATTTGAAACAATTTTACATCAGAAATTTGGAATCCTTAAATAACATTAATAATGTATTATTTTAGGATAAAACCAATGTTTCAGATTTCTTATTCCTCGAAATAGACATCCCTAATATTTTCTTCTCATGTATGTGATATGTATTATCCATGATTCTTGGAAATTTTCTCTTTAACATCCCATTCCATTAAATTACTAGTTCGTTGAGAAATATATGATCCACAAAAAAATAAAATTATAATATATATTCATTCATTTTAAATATATTGATAGAATTAATAATTATAATCGTATAATGTGAAAAACATTTGTGATGAATGTTTCTAACATTTGAATCAATTATTGAGGAACTTTTTATATGATATAAATTGTTAACATCTATATCAAAATTTCTTTATACTTATGATAATATCCATAATAATAAATTTCAACCATATAGATATAATCCTCCAAATAACCATGAAGAATGGATAATCTGATCCTAGTTAAAATCATTTTGAGACAATACTAATTATAACCTTCAAAAAAATATTGTGGTTAACAACTGGTGAATAAATATACATAAATTTTATTCCTTCCGTATGATATAATATTTTTTCCCTAAACATTCATTTAAAATCTTAATTCACTTATCTTGTTACATAAAATAGAAAACCACATTTACCTAAAGATATATATTTCGTTCTAGATGTTTATTCAACTCCCACCTTTCACTGATCATAATGAAATTAATTTCATCCTACATTGGAAACTCCTAAATAATTGAATTAGTGAGATTATCTTATTCATCAATAATTTCTTCTTCACCATCATCCATGAAATGTAAAAATGCTTTTATCCACCATAAATCCATGGTTAGATTTTCAAAACCTAGTTTGTTTACGAAAATGAAATCAATTTTCTGTATAAAATAATTATAATATTCAATATTGAATTATTTATTTCATTACTCTCTAATGAATAACATCACCTCTAGTATTTTCTTGTATTTTCTTATTTACTTCTTATAGTATCATTTTAATCAACATGAACAAGAGTGTTTGATTTTCCATTATCATTAATCTCATCCATTTTTTAATGTTTTACCATATATTTCCCAATAAATAGTATATATATGATCTAAATTAATTAATTCATATCATCAGCCCATAAATTAGATATGTAATGTTTCACTCATGATACATGAAAATAAAACACAATTTTGATCTAATCACCATCTTTTCTTTCTCAATGGAATCAACATGATCATATGAAACACATAAATATATTCTGATATGGCTCCCATAAATTATTTAACAAAAATAATATAAATAAAAAATATATGTTCCCTTAGATAAAATAGGAATTTTATTCAATATTTATTCCAACATATAAAATGATTTATTTGAGGTTCACATATATATTATGGAATGAAGTCCTATATTGAGTGTTTTAATTAATAATCTATTATTTCATTTATCCATTGCATTATATTTTTATGTCATATGAAATCTATTACCAATCATATATTCTTTATTCCAAATAAATGATTCAAATTTTTTCTCTGATGTAATCACATCTTTTTTTTCTAAGAACGTTAAATTTAAACCTCATTCCCAATAATCTGAATCAAAATTAGGTAAAAATTCCTAAAAATATCATATATATTAATTAGGATGTACAATCATATCATGTGAGTGGAATCATATATTAATGTAAAAAATTATATAGATTCACCAATGATATGAATTGGGTAAATTAACAATACATTATAATGAACCTGTTTTAGATCTTTATTTCTAGAATTCCATTAAGATAAATTAATGGAAAAATTATTATATTTTTCTATCATAGAGGTCTCACAATTTCTTAAATCCAAGTGGATGTGTATAATTATTACTATTTAATATAAAAATATATATTTATTTCTATATCCCATGTTCTATAGTTATACATCATTTAGTAATGTGATTCTGATCATTATTATAATGCCTGACTATAAATTTAACATTATCATGAATTGTAAGTAAATATTTAATTATATTACATTTTTGTATGTTTTTAGGTATATATTTTTCTGGAATTAATGTTTTTTTCATTTTAAGTCAAGTATTTGTATATTTTTTTGATTTAATTCTATTTTATGTTGTTATGTTTTACTAACTGTTTTATTATATTCTGTGAAAAATATTATTAAATCCTCTCCATATTATAATTGTAACAATATTATTAGTGATCGTGATTTTCTAATTAAATTTTTATTTTAAATATTATTGGTTTATCTAAATTCTATTAGACTCTGATGATATCTAATTATAGATCTTGAATGTTTTAATGTTGATCTGAACATGATTCATGATTTTAAATTCATGAATTGTTTTCTGCATAAACTACACTTTAGAAATATTATATATTTCATTTATAAAATTCCCTATACTAATATGATTTTTATAAAACCTATTTCGTTATAAATAAAACTAATTTAACCAAATTCAATTATAATAACATATTTTTTTTATTTTTTATGGGGTGAACTGATTTTCAAATGATCATGAAACTGTTCAGGAATTATTAGATTCCAATAATTTACAATCATTTTTTTTGTAAAAATATATAATTTATTTCTAATCATAATCAGTCAGATTTTATACTTTTTGAAATATAAAACGTTTTTATTTAATTCATTAAATCAAATGAATCTTTTAAAGGTTAATATAGATACTTAATAATTATCCTTAATGCTGCAATTATTTTTGTAGTATTCAAAACATATATTCAAATTTTTTGATGATATACCATTCAATAAATATTAGAATTTTTATATTCTATATTCATTGGAAATATATTTGAAATAATATATAATTAAATATTCTCTAACAACATATAAGTTTATATTTTAAATGGTTTAAAAAATACCCAATGTTTATCATTCATTTTTTGTGCATATAATGATAAAATTTTATTCATCATCTTCTTCGTCTAATCTATTTAGTTCAACAACACTCCTCAATTATATTATTCATCATCCATTAATTCATTTTCCCCTTAATAATATCCTCCATGCATAACAAGACATAATATTCACACTTATTGTTAAAAAATAGTTGATCTACATCCTAGGCCGTAGCTCTTGTACCGATTCTTATTTGATGATTCATCAAGCATTAATGTCATGTTTATAGTTCAACAAATGATTAATTTTATCATTTATTAAAATTAAACAGTAAATCATTAAACCTAACTAATGGTGGATTTTTTTCTGATTCTAATATAGATACAAATCCATCATTCAAATGGTGAGACAATTCCATCATTGCAATGCTGAGACATTTAGAACATTTCACAAAGACTCATTTCCAAATTCAAATGGCGACTCATTTTTTTCTAATGATGACTAATTTTTTTTAATATAATCCTATATCATTTTTATCTATTAGTGGATCTTCTTTAAAATAATGGTGACTAATTTTATTGAAAAAACGGTGACTCAAACTATGTTTTACATAAAAGAATACTTAAATTTATTATTTTAGGTATTTTAATGATTTAAAAAATGAATAGATATTATATATATTATCCATGAAATGTATTATTATAATTATTATTTTGATTAAAATTTAATTAAATTATCTTATTAAAAAAACAAAATATGAATTTTTTTAAAATTTATAACTTAAATGGCATTGTTTGTCTTATTTTATGGTAAAATAATATTTATGTATTACTAAAAAAATTCAATTTTTTCATATATAATTTATTGAAATATTTTTATTATAGTTATTATTATTATCATAATTAAAAAAATAAATTTTATAATTATATATATATTATTTTTACTAATCAATGGAATGATTTGTATTATATTAAATCGAATTTTTATTACAAGTTAATACGTGTTAAAATGAGGATTGAATCAATATTTTGATTGAAATTAATAATTTTATTGGTTGTCTTTTTTGATTAAAATAATCTTCTATATATCATGAATAATTCATATATTTTAGAAATATAATTTATTCACAATTTTTTTGAGATACATTTATTTTTCACATCTTAATTAAAGGGTCCAATAAAATTGGTGTAATTTTTTTGATTACTTCTCCGATTAATTTTTTTTCAATGATATAAGAAAATAATATTTTCAACCTACTATACAATCCACTATGTAGAAATACATTAATGATTAACACATGTATTATATCTCATTGGATGAATTTATTTTTCATTTACTTATTCTTTATTAAGGATAACTTCTAATAAAATCCCCATGAAGAAGTTCAATTTTTTTATTTATTTACCTTCTCAATCATCCAGTTTCAATATATGTAACACTATTTATCAGCTCCCTCATAAACCCTGTTTTCCAAATTGTTCATTAAATATAAATATATTTTCTTATTCTCATATGTTTTGGATGAAACACCCAATTATAATTCTAGGACTATTTAGTTTCTGATTCATAATGAATATTGTCGGGTTGTAATTGGGTTGCGACTATTCGTAAAAAAAGTTATGTCATGCTTATCCCTCCACCAGAAAGTTTTTTTATAACTGGGTTGTGATTCTACCTATAAATAATTACATTGAACACATATCTATCACATATTATTGATGTATAAGACATGAATAGGTCCACATTATACTGAATTCGAATAAAAATAAATGGTTTTTTTTTCTATTATTTCACTATTGTAAATGACATTGAAAATTATTATATTTAATCAATTTTTTGAATAAATTTTTTTCTCATATATTAACTCCAGTCAATACCATCATCCATTTACATATCTGGCCTATCAATTTCTATTAATTTATAACCATCATACATATATTTTAACTCCATCCCTCTGTTTATCGATTCCAAAAATTGGTATCGATTGTTTTTCATTTTATAATTAGACTATCCCTCTATAGGGACATCTATTTTAATTATAATATTATATTCAATGACACTATTGGATTAGATTACTGATCCTATAATATTAAAGGGTTGATCCCTAATGATTCATGGATTTCGTAGAATCTACCACACAATAATAGAACTGATTAGGGGTACAAGAGATCCTAAATGGAGGCATTCATAAAATAATTGAGATTTGAGCATTGGTCAACTGTGTAAAAATCATAAACTCTACTACAATAAAACAAAAAAACATTTTTTGGAAAAAAACTAAAATATATTCATTTAATTGAAATGTTTTTCAAATTAAATATTCTTATATTAGCAGATTCATTTTTAGTAATGTGGATTAATATATAGAAACACATGACATTTGTCATATTTTACAAGTCACTAGCATTATATTATATTAAAAAATTTTGAACTAGACATGGAATTTATTTAACAGAGTATAGAGACATAAATATTGGTGACGATGAAACTGTAAACCAAATTTTGAACCAATTCCCATGTAATTTTATTGGAATTAACTAATTATGAGATGTTTTGGAAAAACATGTATATGATAAATGAGTATTATGAGAATTATCATCTAAATTGAATGAAACAAAGATTTCCATTGATAAATGAAAGAACATTAAAGAGTGTAGTCTAGGTGAATTGGTTATATCATATATTATTTAGACACTAGAATATAATAACTTGGATGACATAGAGTTTAAAAAGTAATTCTATATTAATTAAATCAAAGACAATTTTTTCTACTGACACTAATGATTATGAACTATAGAACAATCAATAATAAATCATGGTTTCCATTTTCCCATGTTTATAAAAGATATTAAAAATTAATGGAATCAATAACCGGTTTTTAATAAATACACTATAACAAAAACATATTGGAGAAAAAAAAGTTATTATGAAATATTACTATTTTTATGTAACATGTTATGAGTGTATAATTAATTTGAATATCATTCATAGTTGTGGAAATAAAATTTGTAAAAAATAGGTTAAATTAAATATTTCAAATAATGGGGTTATTCATAATTATATAATTACAATTAAAAATAATGAAATGAAAAATAAATGGAAAACTAGTGTTATGTGGCATCATGTGATAACTTTTATGATTCATTTTTTTGTTTTGGGAATAGTGATTTTGATTATGATTCAAAAAAAATTTCTAAATTAAATAATAGAATTATTTGATTAATAAATGATATTTCCAAATATGATGATTAATATTTGAATATTATTAATATTAATGAAAACATTCTGTAAAAAGTTTATATTAAATTAGAAATTTTAAAAACTAATCTTACATATCATTATACCTTCTATGAAAATTTGAAATGATCTCAAGATATGACAGAAAAATAGGAAAATGATTTGTATTATCATAAAATAATATTATATACATTTATTCATGTTCATAAAAAATATAAAAATATTGTTTCATTGAATTAACTAGATATATATATATATATATATATATTTATATGGATATAATTAAAAATTAACTCAAATGATTATAACCTATTAAAAATTAATAAATTGTAAAAAATTTGTAGTCTTTTTTCTTAAATATTGAATCATTGGTAACCATGAAAATGTTTTTTCTCTTATATTCATGTATTCTATTCAAAGGACCTAATATATCTAAATCATTTTTTATTTATTAACATTCAATAGATGTTTAAATTTTCCATGGGTACCTAAAAATTTTATTATTATATCTATTGAAGTCAATGTAGATTGGGTACCAAAAAAGAAAATTAATATATTTTTTAGGAATAATTATTTGTATATCTCGATACTCCTAGTAAGTACATGGAATGTGAATTATCCTAGAATATTACTGGTGAGAAATAAAAATTTACCACTTACAACATATGTGATCGACACACACATACTTTTAATGATAATTTTAATGGGAATTTAAATTGATTTTTTAAAATTGGTATATATATTTATAATTTTTTTAAAATTTCTTTTTTTGAAATGGTTATCAAATATTTGAATAAGTATATCTCGATTATTTGATGTTGGAATGAATGTTAAACACTAAAATTATATTATTGTAGTTATTATTGTTTATTGGATATTTTTTAGTAAAATTAAAATAAAACATTTATACTCGTTATTTTTGTAAGAAAACTATTATACAAGTTATATGTTTGAATAATGTTTAAAGTGATAGAGTCACATGGACTAAATGATTAGGTCTTGATAATTTCATAATGTTACAAAATCAATCAGAATAATATATTTTCGAATCATACCATGCTATAAGAAATAATTGCTATAGTTTTTTGATACAAGAAAAAAATTAAAACAATATAAATTTAATTTTATTACTATTAATAAAATATTTAATAACCATCCATTACTGTTAGTACATCATGACATATTTCGTCACATGAAATTATTTATACATTCTGAAATGAAATATACTTTAGTTATTTTTTATTATAATATATTTACATGGGTATATTTACTTCCTAATAAAATGGGTACGTTATATAGGTTTAATTATTTATTTTAATTCAATTCAAATTAAAAAAATGTATGAACTATTTTTTAAATTCAGAGTGATATAGAAGTCTAATTTAATAATATATTCTCTAAAAAATTTATTAAAATGAATAATTATTTTCATAATTTTTCTAAAATTTGAACTCCACAAAAAATTGTTTATCCTCATCATTAAAATAGAACAAATATTTTAATTGATCGAACTATGTTATTTGAATATAATTTACATATATATATTTCTTTCCTAATTATAATTTCATATTATAGTAATATTTAAAAAATATTTAATATAATAACATTATGTCCTATTGATTTATTTAAAAAAAAACCTAAAGATGGAAAATTTTATGATCTTTTGGTGGAATATTTTATTTTCAATTCAAAGTATAATTTAGATAATTTTGAAGCTAATAGTTATACAGGAATTTTAATTGGATAATAAAACAATAAAATAACGTAAAGAGATAATAATAAAATAACTATGGTTATTTTTTTATTCATTCATTTATATTTGTTGAAAATATGTTATATTTAGTTATAATTATAATGTTTTTGTGAATAGTTTAAGGGTATTTTTTTAATAAAATACTCATGAAAACATTGAGTCAGTGGAGAGAGTGAATAATCCTTATCAATCTGATTCAATATTACTAAATACTCATAAAGTACATAATATTGAAATTGTTTCTAAAATTGATTATTACGGTGTTAAAAATATATTATGTGTTAAATTTGTGTTCCAAATATACATTTAATTTGAAATTTATTTGTAATAATATTAATGATTTTTTAAATAACACAAATTGAATTATTTATATGTAAGAGGAGATTAATTTGCTCGTTATAAATAATGGTTCAATATTAGTTGAATTTCACGAATATAAGAAGGTATTAGTATTGAAATTGAAATTTATAAACTATATAGAAAGATCAAGAGGGATTTTCAAATTAAAAACTAGATTTTATTCTCAAGGATACTCTCTAGAATAAGGTCTAGACTATTAATATTCATTTTCACCATTTTTTGGGTTAGATGCTATTGTAATCATGCTGGAATGTTATTATTTTAGAGGATTAAAATTATATAAAATGGATTTAAAAACATATTTAATAATTTGAATTATAATTGATGATTTTAATGTTTCACAACCCTTAGGTTTTAAAAAATATGAATTTCAAAATAATGATTTTAAATTTTCTACACTAATGAATTAAATATTGAAAAAAACTCATTATTGGTATGATATAAATTTATTGTTTTTATTATGTAATTGTTTCAAATGTGGAATTGTTTATCCTATAAATTTTATTAAATGAATTTATATATAAATTTAAATAGTGGAAATTTATGTGTATGATATAAATTTTCACACATCAAGAAAACTTACTTATAAATTGTTTTTTTACTTTAGTGTCTTCTAATATAGAAATTAGTTTACTGTGATAATTTAAATTCATACTTGATCATAAAATTTATCAATGAAAATAGGGTATTTTTAAAAATAATTAAAATTATACTAAATATTTAGTAAATCAGTTTTGTCTCGACTCCATTAAATATTTGAAACAACATTGGGTAATAATTATAAATTATATGTCTATGCATCTTTTAATTTTTTGGGTATTAATGATTATAGAGGCTTGTAAGGTAACTATTTATCTTTAAATGCATTTCGAAATAATATAATATTTAGTAAATGTTTATGTGTTGGATTTCATGAAGCTCTAAAATATAGGTGTGTTAATGATTTAAAATTAATAATTTGATATTTCATAGAAACATTTTATTCTCCTTAATTTTATCAAAAATAGAATTTTATTGACATAATATCTTTTTTAACATTGATTTTGGAGGATATGTAATGGAAAGAAAAATTCCATCTGAATCTAAATATTTATTAGCATCTAGTATTTCTGCTCAATTTTTATTGATTGTAGAAAAATTATTTGAATTTAATATTTTTGTTGATAAATTTTAATTTATTATTAGAATAATTCTGAAATTTGTATTTCTACATACCTTTTGCTGCGTTTGTGAACAAATCATATCAATCATATATATCATTTTATTTGGGATCATGTGAATTATGTTGATATTGTTATAAAATTGTATTATACTAAAAATCTGCTTGAGGACATCTCAAATAAGATTTTAAATTATCTTATTTGTTATTATGGGATAGATTTTAATTTTTATTATCATTTAAATAGGGATTCCAATAGGTTTGAATCAATAAATAATTATTTTTTGAAACATATATTTGTTGATGTTTTTTTACAATAAAATTTTCTATCTCATTGGTATAATTCAACCATTATAGAATAATAATTTCATTAAAATTAGATTATTTTTTTAGTTTTTTTATGATTTATTTTAAAGAGTCTAACACACATCCAGAAATAGATAAGATTGATTTATTGATAATATTCTTTCCAAATACAATAATATTTAATCATTACAACCCCTTTTACAATGTGTAGTCTTGTTTGAAATATTATATCAACACCTGGTTAATCTATCAATGGAAAAATTTATTCTACATTGAATTATAATTCTATTATGATATGAGATTATATAATCATCTTGAATAGTTATTTCAAAAACCAAATCACGATTCCATCCAATGGGACTACCGACCCTTTTTGAGGAATTTTTTTATGTCTGTTTCTAATCTACATGAGACTGAGAATAGTGCTTAGGTGTCAAATTTTTTTTTGAACTATTTCAACCATAAGTATAATATTTAAAAATATATGAGTAGAATCCATTATATAACTGATAATCATAAACAAAACGTGTACAAATATTTTCAAATTCTATGTTTTCAACATTAATGAAAACCAAAAGTACCACAACAGAAAGTGATGAAAAAAACTAGTCAAAAAACCTCCAATAATAAAAAACATAATCAACCTCATGCCACTACCACAAACATCAATATATAGTGGAACAAAAAAAGAATATTATAACCAATATGGAACTTCATTACATTAAACTGGCTATACATAATAATGTTTACATTCACCCAAATATACATGTATGGTCTAAGACAAATCCTATCAGAATTCCACTGAAATGTTTGAATCCATGACATAACATTATAATATAAATAAACATGAATATTTCCATGATAATATTCGAAACATTTAATAGAAAATAATTAAATAACCACATTATCATGAAAATATTATTGTGGATTTAAAAAAAATAAGATTTCTTAAAACTAAACAAATAAAATACACATAAGGTTCATTGTATACTGATAGTCAACAACACATCACAAAATAGATTATATCACAATATATACCCATGTGAAATCCCTAGGTGTAACAAGCACCAGTGTGAAACTAGGAAATTTACACGTTGTGGATCAAAATCTTCCAACACAACTAAAAAAAGTGTTCCCATTCATGCGATATAAATATGGAATGCCATCAAAAGTTATAATGTTTTCAATATCATAATACTGTACCAATATTATTTCTATGAATGGAACACTATAGGAGATCCCATACCATTTTCTTATTTTTCTATAATCATATAACAAATTGATTTATAGTTGCAATAATAAATACTGCTAGATGAATCATGGCCATTCCACTTCTTAGTCAAATAGCATACACATTCTAGTTCTCCATCCATGATATCCAAGATTACCATTCTTCATAAATGATTTTCACATATTAAATAAATAAACACCTTAACAGAAACATTCCATGTAGAACATGAATTAAAATAAAATATATATTTTGGAATTCCCATTTATCATACAATCAATATACACATTTAAACTGACATTATCTATAAACAAACCATTTTAATATTAAAACATCCACCGAAATGATTATGAAATAAAGTTTATAGTTTCATGATTTTAGTTAAGGACTGTGGTGTATTCCACATCTCCCTGGGACAAAAACTATTTCATGGGTATCCACAAAAAAAAATTTGGAATGATTTCTCACAGGAATATAACAACAAACCACTATGAAGAATAAACTATTATATAACTAATAGTAATTTCCAAACAAGGTAATATTTTATATTTAATTTTTAACTAATTAATCAAGTATAATGTACCACAATTATAAAGGATCAATAAAAAAATCAAAAAAAAATCTAGATGAAATAGGGTAATAAACCTCATTCTAGAAGTATCAACACTCGTAATGAGTGGAACACTAGAAACCGGATCCACCACCAACACTAGGGAACATTTTTCCTTTACTAGTTTCATACATAACAATTTCTATATACCAAAAATTGTATATATATGGTGTGATCCACATAACAATAGAATGACACCCAAAAGTATAATTTTAAGATATGACATTAGAAGAAAAATCAACTGGAATATTTAAATGAAAATATTTGAATATTTTCAATGAGTTTTTTTAATAAGAAACATCTAAACAAACACATTGTAAAAAACCATTGAGTAAATAATAATTCGTGAATCAAAACAAAACAAAATCACACATGTTCCACAATATACTAATGTGCACAATACTTCATATAATTCATTATATAACTAGATAGATATATGGTAAATCTATAGGGGAAACTAGAAAAAGTGGGATACTATAATCATCCTACATCGATGATTAAAATCCTCCAAATAGACTAAAAATAATGATCCCATGAGAATTCAATTAGTTGGTATCTCATCACCAAGTATAATGGTGTCCATATACAAAATCCAATACTACTAGAATTCTCGTTTGTGGTATACCAGAGGGGATATAAATCTATGGCCTATTGTTATACAATCATATAAGATGTTTAGTTATTGTTTAAATAATTAATCATGCTCGATGAATCTGGGTCTTCCCACTTCTGGGACAACACTAGTAGAAGTTTTATTTCTTCCACCTAGATATAGAGGACTCGTATTTTTCTAAAACTCACTGGACTTATAAAAAATAATCACATTGACATAAAAATTCCAAGAAGAAACATTACACAATGAAACCACCACTCTCTCTATTCATAATGATTCAACAATCAATATTCATATGGAAAACACCATATTCAAGAAATGATACCATTTTCCAATTTTATAAAATAGAAAAAAAAATTTGGAAATACATTTCACACCACTTTCAAATGTAATAAATCCATTTAAGAAAATAATATATAAAATAATATAATAAATTTAATCATTTTCTTTGGAAAAGAACATTATTAAACCCACACACACATCCAAATCATTTTATAATTTTTTTTCATCACATTCAAATTTAAATGATGCATTTAATATTCACAAAAAGTAAACCATCAAGGAATAGAAAACCATTTCTATTGGAAAGCAGAAATTTTACATATTTTCATCATTATATCTCTGTGAAAAAACCTATCTCCTCTTTCAAGCAAGGAATAAAAAACATTCAACTAGAAAAAATTCGAAAAACGTATGAACCATACTTGGTTTCCTATAGAAAACCCATTTTCATCACATATTCATATCTAATAATTTTTAAAATAGTATTATCCACCAAAAAATACCCAATTTAATAAATACAAACAACCCTTAATGTTGTTTAATACAATATATTAATGTAAAATCATGTAACCACCTACCTCACACAAGTAAAGATCAGAATGATAGGGGGAAATCATAATTATACCACCACAAGACCATATAAAGGTATGATCCCACACCAAACATCAATATTTCCATAATCATACCATGACATAATAATGAATTTGTCAAAAACACTACTCGAAAAGTAGAACCCATGATGGGGGGATGAAAAACCCTAGAAGAAGGGGTAAATCATTAGGAATATACATGGGGATTACTCAATTTTACCAAACCAAAAAAACTCACATGGAATAAGGCCCTAGATATTAATGAATTCTTAGAGTAAGAACCCATGGATAAAAATACATAATGGGAATTATGGGATATTTATTTTGGTTAAAATCAAATAGGGTAAATGTGTAAATTCCATCATTTAAATTACCTCTACCGGACCCATGGTTTTACCCCACTGTTTACAAAACTATCCGAAATCCCTAAATCTAACACTATCAAAGATGGATATAATTTATGGCAAACCTATATGGTATAAAAAAATATGCACCAACTATATAGTCTCTATTATCCAAAAACAATATTTTATGCAACATTAATAGTGTAAGGGATCACTATTTCCCCTATCTGTGCTCCAAACATTCACCACATTATGGAAATCCAAAAAATAAAATTTTCCCCAAATACGTACAAGGAAACTAAATAATTAAAAGAATTGCAAAATAATTATTTAAATGCATCAAAATTAAATCATGAATATCACTCAACAACTATGATTAAATTATTTATCTTCTCCTTTTTATAAGTGCTAAATCTATAAAATAATTTCACATATCTTTCATGCACTCTATTTATCTTATGCCTCCTTATAGAAATGAATTTATTATTATATATCATCTCATTGTGACTCCGAGATTCTAATATAAGTCATATTCTGGTTTGGAATTCTAATATCTAGATGTATCTTCTAATTTTTTTGTGGCTCACCATATAAAATTTAGGATTTATTATCAATCGTCAAGAAAAGTATTATATAATAGGGTTATGATCCCCCCTCAAAATTAGTGTAATTAAACCATAAATATCACCGATTTTAGATGTATAATGATGGACTAGACCTAATATTGACAAATTCAGTAAATAAATCATTGTTTTTTTCTGACATCATAATTATCTATAGTAATTAACATTAAAAATAAATTTAACTAATTAATTATCTCACATAAAATTTTTAGTTGTATAGTCAACCCCACTAGACCATCTTCAATTAAAATATCTTTCCTAAAAATTTGGTAATCAATAATTGATAAGAAAACCATATATTACAATGTGGATTCTTTTTACTCAGTATGCATTTTTCACAATATAATTCATTTAAAATGAGACAGTTTTTTCATTTCATGTATAATATAATGGCTATAAACTTGAATTAGTATTTAACAATACCCAACATTAATCCCTACAAAAAAATATTTTGATAACAGATTGACACCAAAATCTATGTAATGGAAATTATTGAAATGAAAAAGACATGATATTATATAAAATTTTTAATAAACACACCTTTTTAATGTAAGGCATTTATAAAAAAAATTTATACCCAATAAATTAACTTCTAAATAAAATTAAATCAATAAAAATTTAATAAGAAAACATAATGGTAAGATAAATTAAAAAAATTTCTTTGGAACATGATAAAATCATAAAAACTTTTTCTTTAAGTTAGAATTATTTCCCTTAATGGTAGTAACTAATTTCATAGAAAAAAAATAATTTTTTTAAGTTTTTATCAATCATGATATCAAAATAAAATCCCATATGAATCACAGTTAAAACATATATCTAACATGGGAAATCATTTTTTATATCAATTTTACAAATGTAATAATTATATAGTCAACTTCTATAACAAATTAATTGGAGGCTTATCACAGACGAACCCATCATTGGATAATAACGAAACCACCCGTCCATGGTTAATAATGCAACCTCCCATCCTTGGATTATAATGGAACCAACAAAACATAATAATATTTATACACATATCATAATAACGTAATAACACATATATTCTTTGAGTATTATTATTTACACTCATAAAATATTCTTGGCACCCATATTAAAACATTTTAAAATATCAATTTATTCATTGCATTTAAAAATTCATTTTAAATACCAAAATACCTAAAAATATGGTAAGAGATTTTTTTAAAATATATTTGTCTATTGTAAATAAAAAATAGTTTTGAATGTGTGAAATTTCCTTTTCAACATATATGTTTTAACAGTGTTTTCCTTATTTAATTTAAAAAAAACTCATAATTTTCATATGAAAAAATATCAGATTCTATTAGAAAATCCTTAAAATAATGTAATATTTTTTAAAAATTTCATTTATATTGGGTATATGTATATATATTAATATTAATAAAACATTATAATGAATATGTAATTGGGTTAATATTATTTACATAATAAATCAATAAATCATTTAAAACATTGGTTTTGATGTATATTATCCCATAAAAATTTGGAAATATATGAATCATAAACCCCATTAATAAATGAAATTCAAGAAAACATTAAATATAATTAAAATAAATAAAATTATATTATATAAATTAATTGTGGGTTTATATAAATCACATAAAATAATATAATCTGTATAATATCAAACATTACAAAAATAAATTTAATTTAGACGATGTCCTATACCATGAATTCGAATGGTCATATACATTCATTATCTTCAAGAATAATAATATTATTTTCTTTATCTGTATTATTTATAAAATTTTACATTTTTAGTATTCCTTTTATTTAAAAATTTAACATGTTATATACAATACCTATATCAATTATGATCATTATAACATTTTTATGATTATCGGTTGATAAATCAAAAATGAAATTGGTAGTAAGATAATGTTCAATGATGTAATTATTTAATCATCTCAAAAATAAGAATCATGAAATTTTTCTCATAATTATAGAGAAATTATTCATTTAATAAAAATGAATACTTTTTTAAAATAATAAATAATTAGTTTGCAATAATTGAGATGGTAAGCTGTTTTTACATTGAGTAGCATTTAAAAATTTCAACTATCATTATTGAAAGAATGTATGTTTTATAATCACTTCTGTATCATCCTATGTATTTATAGAATAATATTTTATTAAAATTATAAATATTATAAAAAATAGAAATATTTTTTATTAAATGGTAATCTTGGTCCAATAAAATACTTAACATGCATCAACGATTTCCTCGAAATCATAGGTTTCTCACTACATTGATTAATACAAGAAAACTAATACAATTATATTATTATTAATCTAAATGGTCGTTAACACATAGTATTTTTAATAAGTGATAACAAATATAACTAAATTCAATATGATTAACATGTTCTTTAAATGTTTTCACATTAATATAATAAATTGTGTTTGAAAAAATGTAAATGAATCAAATTTTTTTCAAAAAATACATTACTTTTTTTACAGAAAGTTGTTCGACAAACATTTGTTCAAGTAACATTTTTAAATTTAGTTTTTTCACCTATTGATTATATATTATAAAAAATTAACATATTCATTAGATAAGGGACATAAAAATATACTTGGGATGAATTTTTTATATTTTTCTAATAACAATCACGTTTTGATGAATAGTAAAAATAGGCTAAATTTTAATAGAAAACATATTTTTCCATTGAGATAATTTATATGGGTAAATATTAATATATACAGGTTTTAAAGAATATATATAATATATTTTTATCATTGTTTATCATTTAGGTACCTGGTAAGAATTATATGTTGAATTAATTCTTAAAAATATTTCAATCATTGAGAAAGTTTTATCTTTTAAAAACCCACTATCTATTTTTGACAAAGAGATTAAATATTAATTTAATTTCATCCAAATATGTGTCTTGAATTTTGGATAAATGGTACACATACTTGGAATCATATGATCTAAATTATGTAAATATATTATTTTTATTTTTGTACATTATAAATAGTAACATCAATAATTTTTTTTTATTTACCACGGTTAAAGGTTAAATTAGGTAAATAAAGGTAAAAATAATATTATTATAAAAAACTGCACTAACAGTTTTCGTAATCCAATTTAATTAGAAATGGGAGACCAAAAAATTATTAGAACAAACATTGGGCAATTTGGAGCCACTTGGGAAAGATAATGAAATTTTATAAGATTTATTTTAATGTTAAGGGAAATATTACTTAAACATTTATATTATTACTAAAAAATTAATTTCAGTTATATATGTCATATATAATACTATAAATAATAATTATAAATTTATAATGATTTAATAAATCCTGGTATTTTTTAATAACATGTAGACAATAAATATATAAATTTTATTATGACACGATGAAGATGAAATATTTACCTAATTAATGAAATATCAAAATAAATGCAATTTTATATATTACAATAAATGTTATTGGATCATTTTGATTCCATAATCACATTTTTAGGATAAAATAAATTTTTTGGGATGATTTGAGGCATTTTTTATGGAATGAAGTCGTCATTCTTTTAAAAAACAATTTACAAAAATAGTGTAAAAATTGACCAATTAATGTTTTTAAAACAAATACAAATCAATTAAATGATATAGTAGTCCTAAAAATAAAATATTCATCCAAATGAATTATATATTGTTAAAAATATCATTAATGATCACCTTTTTGTTCTCTTGGAATTTTATTGTAACTGTACTAAAAATATATTATGAAAATACTTGAACTCATGGTATGATCTATTGTATTTTAACTAAGGGTTAAAGCTAAAAGGCAATGATAATTTTGGGACACACACATTTCTAAAAACAATTTTTAGATTATTTAAATCCATAATCATCTTAACCCTTATATATATACATCACTTTTTAACAATTATAATTAGAAAATTAAACATATAATAAAATAATATTTAACGACATTTCGAATGTTCCCCTCCTCCATCTTATAAAAAGGCCCCACCTCTACCAAGTTACTAAAACCTCCAATGCCCCTTATATCAACCCCGTACTTCTCAAATAAACTCTCATCCTCAATCTATTCATAATATAAGCCATTCCTTGGGCAGAAGGAATCTCAAGAAAACATTTTTTCATAAATAAAAAATAGTAACCAGATTAAGAGGTAATGTCTTCTATAAATCTCATTTCCCTTACCTTCATTATCTGACCCCATAAATAATAATCATTCCATAATTTTATAAAAAACTACAATATTTACTATACTAGTATTTTTGTGATATTTTGATGACCTAAAATTAAACACACCTCAAATGATATATCATTAAATGACATTAAATCTAGTGTTCGTGGTTTCTAAATAAAATGATTTTAGTGGGCTTTTGGTGGTATCCTACAACCCTTTGTCACACACACTACATAATCATGATAATTGTAATTTATCCTTAGTGTTTTCAAAATGTTCTTGGGATATAGATTTATGGATTCTTCTCTACCAAAATCCATTGGAAAAGTGACTTTATTGGATATAGTGGTTACTCAAGGGTCACATGGTGGTTTTTTCATTTATCAACATCTTTGATGTACTAGTTGTGTCATGTGGTGTTTTTTCATATATATAATCAACTTATTCATTTATTCATTTTTTCCATGTAACAGATTTTAAAATCATCGTATAATAATAGTTTATATTTTTTTTAAAATTTATTTTAAAAGTCAATTTCAATTTTATATTTTTAATATTCCATGTTTATATGTAATTATTTTATAGAATATTAATTACATTTGATGTTTGAAAATACATAGAAACCTTAATTAATGTTCTTAGTTGGATCCCATTACTAATTCTTTTTTTTGAAGTTGATGTTATTACCATTTCTTCACATTGGATACACTGTCATGTATCATCATTAGGAGGCTATCAAGAATGTAACTCAATACTTGTATTGGAATATTTTGGGTTCTTGTTCAGGTGCAATCCAATGTATTTTCACTATAACATAGTATTAAATCTCTCTTATTATTTGGGGTTAGTGGAATAAAATAGTAAGTCTGTGTAGATATCAAGTGGTAGCTGTGATGGAATGTTTGGAAAGATCTTCCTCATGAATGGAATTGAGATTCCATGGATTTCAGTTGTTTTATTTTAAATTTAGGATATATCATTGTTTATTCATGAGATATTTTTAAGTGGTTTTCATGTACTCTGATTTTTTGGATGTTCTATTATTTACATATTGATAAATTACTATTTTTGTGTAAAATAAAAGGAAATTTATGGGCACATTTATAATGTTCCCTGTCAATTAATCCATGGGTAATTCATGAAATCTATTTGGGAAAACATAATATGGAACTTACATATTTACCACACAGTATTAAAAATATATAACCAAACCATTTGTATTGTACAATATTTTGGATTCATTTTTATATTTATCTTTTTTTATTACACATCTAATGATTAATGATGTTATTATGATTGATCATGTGAATCTTTTATTTTTAAAATTTAATTAAATAATATATTAATCATTTATATATTGATTTGGTATTTAATATTTATTTGATATCTGTGGATTTGGTGTTTAAGTAAAATTTTTGAAATTTTTATGAACTATCACACAATTGATTACTCATAGTTATATTTTAAATTGAAATAATTTCATGGGCTTTATGTTTAGTTGAATTATTGATTTTTTAGGGTTTTGTTATTTTCAAAAAATTGAATTTCCCTATGTGATGGTACGTGACTTTTATGTGTTTGGTATGAATGGTATATAACCTTTCATAACTAGTTTCCATCATATCATTGTGTTAGAAAGGTGTTTTGGTTTTTGAATTATATCCCTTCATGGAATTTAATAATTTTATGGGGTCTTTTCAAATAAAAATTTAACGGTTTCTTAAATATAAATTTTGGGTTACTTTTGCATTTGTGTGTCATGTGTGGGGATTTTTGATGGGTTGATTAAATGTTCTATTTTGTGATGTTGTTTTAGAATGTTTCTCTTAGAAATGAATGAAAATTTATATAATAAAATACAATGGGTAGTCTCTGTAGTGATCCAGATATCATCAACCTAGTTTATTTACTCCACTTAGACTCTCGAGCGAGTGGAATGTCTATTTTCACCTTACCCCATTGATCATGTGTGAAAATTTTTAATATAAATATGGTAGTATTTATTAGTGGTCAAAGATCTTTTGAGTATTTATCGTTTCTATAATATTTTAAAAATATATTATGGTCAATATGAACTCCTTTAATATCTATAGTGAGACTAAAAACTTTTTTGTTTGATGGGTTGTTATTGTATTAGTATAAGATCATTATCCATGCCTAACCACTTATGATTTTTTCTATGGGATATTTCAACGAAGCCTTTACCTCCATTTTCATCAAATGTAATTATAAAATATAGTGGTGAAATAATTATTTATTATTTATATAAGAGATCATCCAAGGAAAGAATATATTGACCATTTTACAAGACATTTCTTTTTAATCATGAGTTGGTATCTAACAATTTAAATATTGATTTACCTATTCAAATGGAATTAATATTGATCATACCTTGGTTATGGTTTATTACATCGTGAATACTATAATGGAAGTGATGTTTATTGTAAAAATGATGAGGATTTTTCAGTAGGGTATCATGTGGTAGAGAAATATGTTAACCCCATGTAGTGTATTGAATGAATATTTTGTTGTAGAAATGAATATGGTTGTTGATTGATTCATGAGTGAGAGTAACATACATGTTATACTATCTGATTGGAAAAATGTGATTCACTTTTAGTATTGTGCATATCTTAATCTCAATCAGTGTGTTTTAAGTGGAATAAACGTTATAATAATATGTATTATGCCCAAATTTACCACGAGAAGTCATTTTGGGGGTTTCTTATATGGAGAGAAAAAATAATTTTTTTCCATTTTCAGATTTATCTCTTTTATGGAATTTATATTTAATATACCATACTATGTCTATTTTACACAACACATATCATTCGTTGTATTAAAGGAAATAAGTTTCTAATTAAATTCTTGTTTTTTGAGATGTCCATGCCTCATTTTATAATAGTTATTTTACTTTTTTATTCATTGTGTGGGACAAGGTCTGATGTTTTATTGATAACTGAAATAGTTATTCCTTGGGTGTGGAATTGGAAAATATGAATATTTTTTCATTTATAGGGTAGACAGAGATAGTTAATGGATTAGAAAATAAAATTTTTACCAAAAAGAGTCGGTTTTATAGGAGTTTAGACATGAGTAACCCTATCTATATTTTTTGTTACCCAATGTCAGAAACAGTCAATTCCAAGTTGAAGAATGAATTTTTCGGTGTGTTACTTATATTTTTAGAGTGTGTTGGCTGGTTGATCTAGTATTGATCCATCATATATTTTTATTATGAATGTTATCCTTTGTGTTTCTTTGTTCTTGTGTGTTATTATTTTAATTAATTATAGATGCATTTTTTATGTATTAAATTTGAAGGGTTCAGATCCCCAATGATTCACCATTTCATATTAATTATATTATTTGTTTTGACCTACTTTTTTATATCTATATGATTTATCTTTTGAATAGAGTTTCATTCCAATTTTTATTGGTTTTTATTTTTCTGATATGTTTGTCACTTTAAATTATTTGGTGATATCGATTATGTTTTAAATAATGGACTCTTTTTTGATACCATATATTCTTATAGTGAAATGAATACTAGTCTACCAAAATTTAAACAAAACAAATATGATATAAATCATTTCTTCTAGTGTTGTGGCCCCCTCAATCATCTATCTTTCAGTTTCTACCATTAATTAAGTTATTAATACCCTCTTCGATAATGGGATGTTTGGTGTATATTTTATCATTGATGGAAAAATATGTGAGTGGGTGGACAAATTATTTTTAGAAGTGGGTTTCTATAAAGGTTTTCCTTTAACCATTGTTTTCTAAAAATTTATAAGGGTGAATGCGGATAGGTGGAGATAATTTTGATTCCCTAATGTAACTTTTATGTGAAGTTATTCCCAATAATTATTGGTCACATGAGTGTCAAGTGTGTGAGGTTGAACATTATGAATAATTAGATCTTTTTTAATGATTCATGTTGTTTTGTTGATTTTAAATTATAACACCACATGTGTATACAAATAAATTTAATATAGCTTGTAATACATGAAACACTAAGTATCTACGAAACATAACATTGTTGATATAATTATTCAAAGGAGGTAGTTATAACCGACAAGATATGAATAATAATATCAATAGTATTAAATACTACTATAATTTATTATTAATTATTATAAATAAATAAAACATATTAAATACATTTTTATTGTATAATAAATACAATTTTTGAATACTAAATTTCGAAATTGTCTTTGTATGTATTATTTTCTGATAAGTTGCAAATTTTTATTAATAGTGGGAAATATTTCATTTTAATTAATAATTATTTATTATTAATTTAAATAAATATTATTCATTAATTTTTTTTTGGAACTCAAAATTGATAAATAATAAATATATAAAACCATTTTAGATCATTGAAATTATTTTTTATACTGAAATTATATATAATGTCTAACTAAACTTTTCAACATTTTTTTAACATGCCTTATCACAACCCCTACAAGGTCAGAATTATAGGTAATTTTACCACATAATAGAATAATATTTTGAAATAATAGGCATAAACCATTATGATTAGTAAGATATTTATATTCTAAAAATATCAAAATGTTTTGATTGGTGAATAGTAACTTGACCCATTTCAATAGTAGTGTTCCCTACACGAATATTAATTTGACCAATAGAATATTAACATCACCTATGAATGTATGGATAAATTTTTTGAATCATATAAATGGTAATATTATATAATCATATCATACTATATGTAAACTAATATTTTAAAAATTATTAATTAAAAGATTGTATTTTTGTATGTCATAAATATTTTATTTCAATTATATAAATAATATAATTATTTAAGAGAAAATTTATATTCATAAAATACCTTCATACAGTAATGTCATGCTGTTATATTATTTTAAAATAAATTTACGATACTATAGTTAATTTTTCAATGTGTTATAAAATATGACATAATTTTAAAATCATTATTTTCGAGTAAATGATGATTATAATTAAAAATTAAATATGAAATATTTAGATAATTATTTTGATAAAATGGAAAACATTTATTAATTATATATGTTAAAAATGGTTATAGGGATTTCATTTTATTTTTTTTAAATACATGATTTTATTGAATAGAAAAAATCATTAATTTTTGATAAAAGTTAAATTCCAAAATTATTGAGTTGTAGGTGTTGTACAGATGATGTAAGCCCAACATCTCAATCTATACTGCATTAATTTAATATATATGGAGTAAATTATCAATATAATAATTTTTTATCCAAATTATCAAAAAAATCAATAAAATATTCAACAAACACCCATCTTCTCCAATATAAATCCCTCCCCTCACCACCTTTCATCTTGACATCTATATGAATTGATGAATTTCCCAATTCTACAACGATCATCTTCCAAATATAAAAAACACATATACAAATCTTTTTTGGAAACACCATCACAACTCAATGTCCCTTAATGTTGTTCTCAATGAGATGAAAGAAAGAGTAATTTTTTTTATTTTATTAGATTCTATTCTATTTAATTTATTTTATTATACCCTCGTCTTATCCTTTGTCTAAATTTGAATTATAACTAAATTCTATTATATAAAATGGAATGTTATTATGTCAATGTAATTTACACCATCATATCTTTTATAACCTCCATTTTATTTTAAAATTTAAATCACCATCCGTGAGTTGCTGATTTACAACCTTCGTGGATGAAAAATTTATTTCTTACAACTTCCATTTCAGGGCTGGTCATGGACTTATTTTGATGGTTAAAAAACACAATGACATGACTTTTGAAATCAATTTAATGGTATAGATCCTGTATATATACATAAAATAAATATATATGACAAAACTACTTAATAAAGATTGAAAAACTATGAAACTTGTCTAAATTATAATCACTAATGTATTATCTAATAAATCATGGTCATAACATATAACCAAATGATCTATATATCCATAAAGTATTTTATTTATTCATTAATATTAGATTAATATAATTATAGTGAATTATAACCATTCCGCATAAACTTCATTACCCGTATAAAAGTATACAGATCACGATAATCAAGGAAACAAACACTCACGAGTGATAATATTCAATCTTCTAAAATATTAAAATTATCAAAAATTAAAATTATAAATGTATAATAAATATAATACACGTTTACTAGCTTCTGAAATAAATTATTAATGACTCCAATTTAAAATCCTTGGTAATTTTATAAATGTTCATAACACATTAAATCATATGGTAAGGTTGTTTGTAACTCACATTCATTTCTATGAGATATACATTATTCATGACTATTTCATTTTTGTGGTGCATGTATACATACTATTGAATTAAAATTCCATGATTATATTTGTCATATTTTTTTAAAATTTATCTTTTTATGATAATTAATTTTACGGGGCACATGGTTTGACATTTTTCAAAGTGGTAATGGATTCTCTAAGAAAGCCAATTTCTTATTTAGTTTATGATTTCTGCCTATTTACCCAAATTCAATTATGAATTATTTTAATGTAAATCTCATAAATTATTATTTTTTATTTAGTACAGTTATGTAACTATCTTAATTCATCATATTATTATTTTAGGTAAATGTTTATAAGGTTCGTTTCTCAATTCATCCATATAAGAAAACTCATTTAAAGGGAACATCCTAGATTCATACTTATTATCTTGTGTAGTCCATAATATGTTTCAATGAAAAAATATTTTCCTAAAATCACATAATTTATAATGAAAAAAACTTTATTTTCATTTATGGTTTTATAGTAAAATTATACTATTTTATAATTTTAATGAATCATTACTACTTTCCATTAAACCGAACTAAAGTAGAACATTTTAAAATATTAAAAATTAATATATTTACATGGTTACACATTAGATGAAAATAATTTATGACTAAAATATTGTTTCCATTTATCTCCATTTTTATTTAGGAGATATAAATTTTTTCAATATGAATTTATGATATATAAAGTTGATTTTCCCTAGGAACTCTTCTTTCCAAAGTAAAAAATGGGATTTATCATCTCCCTTTTATTTCAACGATATATATGCCTTATTCACCACTATTTCCGTATGTGTGGTGTGTATAACTCACCCTGATATATTATATAACTAATTATATTTTTATCTTGATTTTTAATGATTCATTTAATTTTATAATGATTATATTTATCTGATTCAATATTGAATTGGACACATTGGAATGATGAAAATTGAATTTCTTCCAGATTATATAAATGATTTTTTAGAGTATGTTCACCTAAATTTATGTATTATTTATTTCAAAGTTGTATATAACACTTAGAATTAAATATATTATTTAATTATTTAAATGTGGAATTAATATCACATATTATGTAATGGGTGAGGCCTATTATATCCCCTCGATGCATCTGTTGGTCTCATGATACAAACTAGACTGGGGTTTTACCAACCTATGCATGGTGCCTTGTATAAGGATTTGGTGATAATTTTATGGTGACCATCATTATGAATTCCATCATTATGATAATATTAAAATATATTTTATGATATAATTTGACTAGTATGATATACATGGTAATATTTTAATCTCATGTGATTATTTATATGACACTTTCTATTCTGTTCTTATTCTTTGCAATTTTTTATCAAGATTATGATTTAGTTTCATAAGTAATTCACATTTCATTATTGATAATATTAACATCTACATTATTTCATACCATTACTAAACATCCTAGATCTCCCCTTTATTGTGTTTTGATATTCAAAAGGATTTTATGATGTATATTATGAATGACATATAGGGATAATATAGGATTTTATGGGTGTTTCTAAAAGGGTTTCTATATTGTATTTTGATTAATGATGTAAATTAATTTAAAATTTGCTAATCAAGATTAAAAAACTACAAAAGTAATATGTCCTATAGGAATCATGAATTTTATCCATGGCTATATAATAAAATATAAGATAGAATTATTTGTACTAGGGTCTGAGTATTTATTGACAAATAATACACCCTATGATTGTTTCCATTTAGAGTTTTTAACCGTGGTGGTCAAAATCAGTTCCCCATGTTATGGAATAGTTTGTGATTAAAAAATGAACCTAAAAAAATTTATTTATTTTTGACATTTATTTATTATTCCAAACATATCATCACCCATTATAACTAATTGAAATATAATCCTCATATTTTTTCTTCTTCTACTATGAAATCATTTAAAGGTAGATTCAATGTGTTTTTTAGTGTCCTTCCACCCTAATATAATGGTAAGAACTCCTTTTTTCGTACACAGTAAGTATTTGTAATTTTTATTTTATCCTATAACACTAATTTCCATGTTTTTATAGTTTTAATTTTTTGGGTTCATGTAAAATTGGTACTTTAGGATACTATGAGTTGTGATCCTTATATTGTGTGATATTCATGTTTTTTTCGTTGAAGGTGTCATGGTTACATTAGTCGTGGATGTTTTTTTAAAACCATATCACTTTATTATGTATTTTGATGGATTAATGATAGTTTAAAAATATTTTATAAATAAAATAATTATCTAAATGATATATATGAGGGTGTAATAAAAACATCCTTTTTATTTGTTGGGTTTTTACATTGAAAAAATCGTAAATTTTCATTGTTTCAGGGATATTAGATCTAATATAGTTTATATATATTATATGTCTTTTATATAATTCTAATACTAGACATATTGAAGGAAAACAAATAATCATGTTATTTTTTCCATGTTTTTTTTCATTTATTAATGTTTTCGTTTTTCAGATAATTGGTTTCAACATATTTTACATATGGTCATATATTGATTTAAATTGTTTTCTTATTATTGTAAATAATTTTATTGAATGATGTGATCGTTTTAGAATTTAAATTATTTTATTGGGACAAATATTTTATATTTTTGGTTCCCTGAGAATTAATATTTTTTCAATATTGATTTTGAAATTGGATTTCCAATTTTGTAGTTTTTAATTTTATGGGAAATGATCATTTTTAATATTTTGCACGAGGATAATTTTTGTGATTTATTTATTCACCATATTTGATCCAAAATATTAAAAATTTATAATTTTTTATTCATTGGTTTATGATTAAATTAATTGTGATTCATGTTATGTGCTTTGGGATTGGGGAACATTATTGAGGGGTGTGTTTTGGTGGTGGAATGTATTTGATAACTGTGTTTTATTTACTTTTTGGTATGTGAATTTCATATAATGATGTTCGATCAAAATTGGTATAACTCCATTATCATTATCAAGTGGAATCATATGTTACTAACCCGGTTGTCGAGGGATGTTTTCTATGGTATTTTTGATTTATACACTATCTAGTAGACTATAGTTGAATGTTATTCCCCATCTATGTGGTGTTACTGAGGAGACTAGTTGATAGTTATTTGGGTGATAGGATTTCTGATTGTTACGATGTTCATAGTTGGTTATAATATTTAATTTCCAAATCAATTCCCATTAGTACATACATATATTACTCATGACATGTATTCTAGGTTATATCTTCTGTTGTTTATTGGAAATGGATCCTATTAGTCAATATTTGATCATATTTTGTTAGTTGGTAACTTATAGATGAGAAATAATGTAGTTTTTATTTCTATTTATAATTATTCAAAAATTATTATGATCCTCTAAATCATTTAATTTGTTATCATTTATTTCCATCTATTAAACTCAGTTTTGAGTAGTGTGTGTGTGTAGATTCATTAAAAATGGATAGAGGTATTTGTTTTAAATTTATGTTACTATAAAATGTTTTCTTTGAAAAATATTCTATACCTCATGATGGTTAGTTTTTAAATAGAATGATTTAAAATAAGAAAGAAAGTCAACATATTTCTTTTGGAAATGAATGTTATTTTTATAATTTAAAGGTTTGTTTTTTAAAGAACATTACCTATATATATATTTTTTGGGAATGTATTGTATATGGATAATTTTTATAAATAATATAATGTACAATATATTTTTTAAATTTTTAAAGGAAATTGAATCAATTCCTTTTATTTTTACAAATAATTGGAATTGGATTCTATATAATATTAATATGATGGACTTCGGGTTTATTCCTATAACGATTTACCTCACACCCTATATACTATTACTATTGGGTATTTGGCCTTCATGTTTTCTACATGTTCCTTATTTTTATATTAAATGAGGGATTCCAAAAAATATATAATGGGATTTGGGTGTTGTTGATTAGGGCAGGGACATGAGCTTCACATGGTGGTTAGATTTTGTCTATCAATATTGATGGACAAAGTTAGTTCTCATTCCATGTTGAATTCAAGGATTTCCGGGTTTTTATTTATCATAGTGACCTTATTCTATATTTTCTATGGTTTGTATAAAAAAGTATAATTTTTAATAAAAAATAGAAAAAAAAAACGTTTTAAATATTTTATTTTTATTATTTATTTTTTTGTATAATCTTATTTAAAACAACATATAGGAATTTTTATGGTTGTCTAATACATGAAAACCTAATTTCGTGTTCTAGATTGTAAACTATTGTTGATTCCGGCCTTATTAAGGGTGATATAATTGCAATGTGTTCATCATTTATAAACGAGATCCCATCTCTAGTATGTTGTATTGAAAATTTCCCCTAAGGACTTATATAGTAATGGTTTATGTTTTGGTTTAGGTGGTAGATAAGGAAGGTTCATAAAACTCCCCAACTCTGTAATTGAATCTACTTTTACATTCTACAGCATACATCCGGGATATGTTATATACTTTTTTTATCCTTAATATGGTTTCATGCATACTCCCCTTTTACATATTCTTCATTAAAAATATTTGTTTGTGATTCCTCCTACATTGGTCAATATCCTCACATATTTTTCTCAATTCATCTTTATCCTTGATACATGATTAGGAAACACAACCACACTTCTATCTCACCCTACACCATTACATTAAATTTATTTCTTAGGAATCTGCAATGATTTGTTGAATTAATTAATCATATATTGAATCACATCAATAATTTATCCATTCTAATTTTTAGTTTTACTCGTTTTCACCCTATAACCATTTTTAATATGTTTCCTCTATTTAAGTACCACTACATCTATTGTTTGTATTTCTCTACATCCAGAACTATCAATTATCATCATTTACCACCTAAATGTACCCCCATCATTCGAATTTTCTAAATTTAATGACAAAATTACCTATGTTATTGTAGTGATTCATTATTGAAACGTAAATGGGAACAAATGATTTTGGTCATTAATATGTATTTCCAAACAACTAATTATAAAAATTCAAAAAAATTATAAAATAAGATAAAATATTTCAATTTATACTCAAAAAAATTTATATAAATTAAAATTAATATTTTAAATATTTACCAAAATATTAGAAAATATTGGGTAGATTTTCTAATTCATATTTTTATTGGTTCTACTTATTTTTTTTATTTCATATCCCTATAATATTATTAGAGGGTTAGGTTTTTTATTAGATAAATTCATTGAATATAGTATATAAACATTATTTAGTCACATATAGAGAAAATAATCCTTCCAAATTTGTTTAAAATGGGAAAATATTTTCTATATTATGTAAAAATCATTATAAAATTCAATAGGGATTTTAATTAAATGTAGGAAGTTGAGAAAACATTCTAATCTGTATTTAAATTGTTAGAGCAGGTGAAATGTGTTTTTTTATTTTCAAGAACTATGAATATGTATGTGAGATTTTTTTATTCGTAATTGATTTATTAATTCTCCTATGATTCATTCTAAATGATACTTAAATATGAATAATATAGATATAAAAATTAGCAAAAAATAAATAGCATTCATCAGCACACAATTTTTTTTTTATTTGTAAGAAATTCAATTGCAAACATGTTTTATCAGTGCAAAAAATAGAACATATAGATGGATTATTAATAATTTCTATAGAAATGTTCTAATAATTAGTGTATTTTATTATTTCTATTATAGTTATGAGAAAGTGATATTTTATTAGCGAGACAAAAAACTGATAAAAACCATGATATTTTAGTTTGCTAAAATTTTTACAGAACACAACATGAATAACTAAAAAATATTATTGAAACTAAATTTACATAATAAATATTCCAAGGAATGATATATAATAGATATATAAAACATTGTTCTATAAAATTAAATTGGTAAGTCAAATTTTATAACAATTATAAAAGAAATCCAATTTCCATCGTCTTTGGTTCCTTAGCCCTTATCAAAAGACCCCAATCATGAAACTAGATTTAAAAATTAATCACCATAGATTAAAAAAAATGGATCACCTGTATAAACAAATTCATTTTTCGAAATAATTATAATTAAATAAATTATGTATAAATAAAAAACAATATATTAATAAAATGTTTCCATTATTCTCATAACATCATTATTGATTTATATTGGAGACTCTATGAATTTCATTAATGTGTGGTTAATTTATATTAATAAAAATTTATTAATGAATAAATTTACAAAATTTTAATGATATTTCATGAGCATTTTATCAAGATTTTTTTTGTGTTATATTTTTTTGTTATAATGTATAAATTTTATATAGAAGACATACACATCGAATAATATCATTCACAATTTAGTTCGTATTAGTCTATGGTATATTGTAAATAATAATAAATGATTTGTGGGAACTTTTACTAAATAATAAACAATATACAATAGAAATTTATAAATTTTATGTTTGTGACATCCATTTTGACCGAAAATGAAATTTTTGATAAATAAATAACAATATGACTATTAAAAGTAACACTATGTGTCAGGTAGACATTAAATAGAATAATTTATCTTAAAAATGGATAAATATTATTGATGTAATGAATCATGATAGAGTTATTTTATTTATTATATTTTTGGTATGTGAAAAAGAAATTAAATAAAATTTATTTTTCGAAATTAAACCATGTACATTGAGTCATACCTGTTACAAAATGATTAAAAATCATGTACTCTAATTTAAATTTTTTACAAATGAAGTTTGTATAATATTAATTAAATATTAATATAATACTTAATTTTTAGTGGCACTTTCACATACTGACAAATGATTAAAGCTAAAATAAAATTTTTAAACTCAATACCTATATTTCATGTCATAGAAGCCACACTATATATAGAATTCGGGTAAAAATGTTTCCAACATGTCAAAAATAAATTATAGATATTTTTAATAAAGAATCAAAAAAAATTGAATGTGTTTCTTAGTTATATATCTATAACATGTTTTCTTGTGGAAAAATGTTATTATTAAATTGGAAACATATATTTTGAGTCATATCAGGAACACAATGTATCAATTGAGTTATGGATAATTACCACATATCAAAATTGATTTGTGGATCACATTAATAATATTTCGAAAAAGGTTAATTTTTTCTTTGGTTCTGAGTTTTAGATTATTTTTTCTAACTAAAATTTCCAATTATCAATAATATTATAGTCTATGAGCCATAATGATCACATCATTAATCATATTTAATAATAGAAGATTTCTTAAAAACTATTAAATTATTGATAATTTGAATTAATGTTTCAAGTTAGAAAAATAATTTTTTATATATTTTTCATTAGATGTCATATCTTTTTATCTAAAGTGTCACATTTAAAATGATACCATATTTTGGGTCATACCAGTCACACCATTCATAATTTTGAAGTATGGATAATTTTCAATAAAGTTTCAAATCCGCAAGAATTATTTTACCATTTATGTGTACATCACATGAATTTTTTATTAAAAAGAAAATTCTAAACTTATACCACACATTTTGGTTATACATACTAAAATGTGTATGATATTGTGGTGAGGATAATCCTTACAAATCAATGATAAATTATGGATCACATTTTAATGTGTCAAAAAAATTAAATTTGTATTAATGGGTTTTAGGATGTGACTTATCCATTGAAAAAATGACATTTTATAAAAACAAAAACATTGAATCTTATCATCACATCCATACATAAGATTCAAATTTTGTTTATTCTTATACCACACTAATTAAATATGTATTGTTAAACTGATGTGTCAAGTAAATATGTGTGGGTTTTCTATGTTTTCATGGTGTGAAATTCATTTTTATCGAAAATATTATTTTCAAACAGAAAACACTTAATCCAAGTCATACTAGTCCTATCCTATTTCGGATTTATGTATTGAAAATTTAAACATGTCATAAATGACCAATATCTAAATTTCATAACGTTTCAAGAAAATATGATCATGTTTTTATTTCATTAACTGAGGGACACTAGTTTTTATCTAATATGCCATTTTTAAACTAAAAAAATACCCTTTCAAATTATAATGTAAAACCATGTATTGGATTGAGGTATAGATTATTCTTACACATGGATATGAAAAATTTTAATATAGTGTCAATAATATATTACTGTTTGTTTCTCAATTTTGAGTATGCCAATTATTTTTACTAAAATGTAATATTAAAATAAAAAAAACTCATTTCGATAAATTTTAGGAACCCCATATACCGAAAGGTGGTACGGTTGACACCATCACATAAAAAATTAATTATGGATAATTTTCTTTTGAATTATTAATAAATTTATATTTTTTTCTATTTTTTTGAATTTCATGTATCCTATTAACCAAAATTCCTTTTTTATCCATGACCATGCATTTTTTTTCTTATCCATAAAAAACGAATTAGATTGACGCATGACTAATTACTACATATCAAACCAAACTTATTGAGATTTTCCAAAAATATAAAAAAAATATGATCATGATTTATAAAATTTCAATGTGTGAAAAACATTTTTAACCAAGATGAAATTTTTTAAGCAAAAACACACTCTTTGAGTTATATTGGTCGCATTTTTGATCAGATATTTTTGTATCTAACTCTATCACACACAAAAAAACATATGTATCATTTTTATATAATATTAATAATATTTGTGTTCATATTATTAGTTTTTAATGAGTAAAATATTTTAATCTAAAATGTCATTTTTATACATGTGGCACAAATTATGAAGTTATTTGATTGAACCATGTATAATGACTTTTTAAAATAAAAACTCACAAATAAAGTCATACCTAAAACACATAGTGATTTATTTTTGTGCATTTGATTCTTATAAAGAAAAAATTTCTTATGTATTTTTTCCTTATTTTTTAATGAAATATCAACATGTTTACTACGTTTTCAGTATAAAACACAAATTACAACAAAAAAATTATTTCTAAACTAAAAAATAAATATTTTTAGCTATTCTAGTCAAAACGTGTGTTGAATTGAGATATCACTATTTCATATCTGGAAAAAATGGAATACAGATCACATTAGTAATGTATCCAAACAAACTGAATTATCTTTCTCATTTTTTTATATTGTACTTATATTAAACTATACATTCAATATAAATAAAAAACTTTAATTTATATCATAGAAGTCACATAGTGTTTTATATTGAGGTGATGATAATTTAGACACATTGTAAATTAATTGTGGATAATTTTATTGCTACAACAAAAAAATATGAGCATGTTATATATGTTTTCTATGTGAGAAATACAGTTTAAACTAAAATGTAAATTTAAAAAATGGTGTCATTCACATTGAGTCATATTGGTGACACCATGTTTCATATTGAACAACATAAAAATCAAAAACATAAAAACATATGGATCATTTTACTAATGAATCACGAAAATACGAGTATGTTTTCATAGTTTTAAGAGTGTGAAAATGGGTTTAGATATTATTTAATTTTTTAAATTACACCACACATTATGTGAATTACGAGTCACACATGGGATATGTGAATGAGATGGAGGATATGGAGGAGGAAGTGGAGAACCCTACACCTTTTGAGCAGAAAATTAGTGAGAAGGCTAAATCGGGATTTTTTGTAATGATTACTGATTGAGCTGGATGAATATCTAAGCCCTATAGATCTCCAATCTTATGAATCTAAGAAATCATATGAGTCAAAACATCCTCATATTGATTCCCAGAAAAAGAACTTTGCTGACATCGTGAAGGCCATGACTTTCCCTTCATTCACTGATTTTGATTCAACTCATCTTGTGAGAGTTATCAAGAAAGGGAAGGTGGAAAATGTCTCAGAAAATCTAGATTCAGTGGACAAAAATATCAATTTGTACAAATTTTCAATTATCGTGTGGGATCTGACAACAAAGGGTGATAAATTTTGGAAGTTATGTGATTTAACCGTGGGAATTGCAATATTTTGGGGCTTCAATGAGTGTAGGATAACTTTGATGGAATGTTGATTTTAGAATATTTCCTTTCCTTGGGATGAATGTAAGCGTCGTGCATGGAGAATGGGGTCAGTATCCTTGGAACCTGGTTTTCTATGTATACATGAATGGGACAGTAATTTTGATCTCATTGATGTCTGGAACACACATGCACAAATATGGGTACATAGTTATAAGAATAATTTGTTATAGAGGCATCCAAAGAACCAATGGGATATTAATTCTTCTATGTGGATTCCAATTATATTGTATAAACAAACTGATAACCCACAGTTTGGACATTATACAACAATTTGTGTAATGGTTGACATGTCTACAAGCTGGGTTGAGTAAGTTGTTTGGAAAACAAGGGTTGATAGAATCAGGCTACATATTTATTATGAGAGGAAGGACATGTACTATTCGGATAGTTAGTACTTTGGACATATTTATGATGATTGGTACAAGGAAAAAGAATGCATCTTTTGTAAGTACAAATGACATGGAATTTCTACATGTCGAAGGGAGAATAAGAACGATATCATACCTATAACCTTGAAGGGTAATTCCATTACTCTTAAACCCAGGAAGAGAGATGATGTGCATGTTTTTTCTTTGAATGAGTGTGGAAATCATGCTGATGTAAGGGGTTGTGGGTAAATTTTGGGCCCCACTAAATTCTTCAAGGAATTCCACAACCAGCCTTAGCCTATTATAATAAGATTAGATCTGATCCACAGTTTTTTTAGCCTTCTTTTTCCACCATTGGACAACATGGGAGTCCATATCATGTCATCATGGTGGGTGACATCGGCCCCAGCTCTGTGCATGGTGTGAATTTTTAACTATCCCTCTCTCTTGATGATCCTACTATCAACCCCTTGATTGTAGGAGAAAGGGACACTCTCTAACCTATAGTGATCTATCAGGTAGGATTAGATGGGATCCAGACTTCTTCAAAAGAGGCAACCGGTTCCAATTTTTTACAGACCAGAACCACTAACCCTGATGTTGTTAGAGGACATAATGGATGCATTGTGGACACCATTGTGAAGTTTTCTAAATCCATTGTCGCCTGTAAGGACTCTCCATCAAATGAAACTTATGATAAAATGTAGGCTAGTAATAATTTTACCCCCCTTAGTAGGAGGTTTTGGATAGAAGAAACTGATGATGCCCACACCTCTGCTGTAAGTCAATAGGAGGGTCAGATTTTTCTTGAAGTAGTTGAAATATCATGTTGGCTATTAAATCCATGAATTGAGGCATGGAAATATCAGGGAAAAACAAGGGTAAGAGCCGGAAGGGCATGGGTCATAGTGATGTGGCACTAGGAGGGCGGTCATGGACATAGGGAAAACCTCCTCCCCCACCCAATTATTTCTTTTTAATGGAATTTTCAAGGGCTTGGGAACCCCCCAATGTCAAAATCACTAAAAAATATCCATTTGAACCAAAAATAAAAGCTTAATGGCAATTTGGATTTTAAGGTTATTTTTAGTAAGTGGAAAGGCATTAAATGGGACTCTCATTGATAAAGATTTGTTCACACAACCATCATGACACAAGAATGGATGGTCTATGTGTTTCAGGTATAATATCCTACGAATCTATTTTGTTGGTGCCATGAAACAATGCAAATGATTCTTTGTTGTTGTCAAGGAATTCAGATCATTGGTTACTTTGGTCTATGTAGAATTATCTTACATAAAACTAAAAGAATTATTGAATGATCATGAAGAGATATCTTTGTCACTATGCAATAAATGAATGCTCTTGGTGGACTTTAATAATGTTTTAAGGCCTAAAGAGAAAACTGAAATGAGTTTCAACCGCATTGGCTCCACTAATTTCTCCACTTTTAGAGACCATTTTATTCTTGTTGTTGTGACAAATGTAGGTGCCTCCTTCAGATAAAGTAGATACACATAGAATGGGATACATGCTAGCATGTTGGAAGACTTCATTGTTTATATGGATGATTTAATTAACTCCATGGGAATATCAAGTCCTACCACATCCAATCATAACTCCGAATATAATACAATAATTATGGACATCACCCGCACTAGTGAATGGACATCTCCCTAACCTTTTCTATTAAATAATGGATGATCACCAAAACAGGGTGTAGAGAGATTATTTTGAAGACCGGGAAAATGGTCTCTTATGGAAACCCATAACATATATTTGTGTAGGAGCTATAGAATGTAAGAAGACTTCTAAAATAAGAGAGATGTAGATCATTTTTAACCTGGATCATGAGATTCATATTGTGAAAGAAATAATTTCATGCTTCTAAATTTTTAACGAGCACAATGATATCCCTTCTAGGGATTAAATCATGGCACATTTCACGATTGATGACCTACTGAATTTCAATGAAAGGATTAACCCAAATATATTATATGTTAAGTGGACATAATATGGTGATATAAACTCATTGATTTTTCATAGAGAACAAAAGGAAATGAATGATTGGCTAGGGATGAAAACCAATAGTGTTATGGGTTTCTCTACACCTCTTAAAGTGAAATTTTAAGTGCAGTGGTGTTGTACTTTGAGACTCTATATTCTGAATATGAGATTGATTTCACTTTTTAAATGGTTGATAGAATTGAACCTTGTATTTATGAGCCTCAAAAATCCCTCCTCACAATATTCCCCTTGAAGGAGGCTGCTATGGAGGCTTTGTTCTTTTTTAACATTGAAAGTGCTGTTGGACTCGATGGATTCTCCAACCTAATTTTCATGTTTTACTAGGATCTTCTTCAGGATGTCATGGATGCTACAATTACATTGTTTTTTAGACATTCTTTTACCCCTCATGGAAGTAACTTGAATTTTATTGCACTCATACCTATGAAACATAATGCTGTTGATATCTGGGATGTCTGGCCTATTGCTATTGGAAACACTATTCCCGTAGTTATCAGCTAGATTTTGGTGAAAAGATAGGGTCAGATTATTCATACTCATATTACCCCTAACTAGTAAGGGTTTGTTCCCAGATGAAGCATCCAAAATTGATTAGTGACTACTTATGAATATATCAATACTTTGATGCAAACCACACAGAAATGGATCTTAAACCCAATATTGATATATCTAATGCTATTGACACTATAAAATGGATTTTTATATTTTACATCCTCAATATTGATATATATAATGCTTTCAATGGTATCATCAAGATGAACTTTTTAGTTCTATATAGATCCCATATTGATTGCTACCATTGGAGAGAGATGTTTACATCATTTGATGGAATTTCCCATTCCTATAAGTGATAATGGGTTGTATGTACGACACATGAATTACCCCTGATGAATAAGTTGGGTAGTGATCCAGAATAGGTTCTTGGTCGTTTCCTAGACCACCAATGATTAAAACCTAATGTTATCCCACCAATAGTAGAGAATTTCAAATTTTTTAATGATAACATCTTAGGAATACCTCTAATGTGATAGGTAGAGTTTATTATTTATATTATTTTATGAGAATCACATGTTATCATTAATCCATATAGGACGAAACCTATGGTGATTATTAAACTCTAGAATATGTTGGAGGATATGGAGGAGGAAATCATTATTTTCATTATCATTTATTTTTTGGGTTCATCTATCCTCTTTTTTCAAGATGGTGGATAGTACCCTAAGGATTTGTGAGGATTACCATCAATCGAATCAGTGGACTATTATGGTCTGACATCCATGGAAGATAAAAGAGGACATGTTTGATCATATTCATAGAGAGAATATATTTTCAATAATAGATATGGGGTCTGTATTTCAACAGTTATGTTTCATGAATTCAATAACACCTCAAAAATAAATCTAGAGTAGTTATGGACTATATTTGTTCATGTTTATTCAATTCAGAGTGATCAACACAACAACTATCCCCACAGATCTTATGAACCAGTTTATCAAACCATATATAGATTCATTTATAATTGTCTTCAATGATGATATCTTAGTATATTCATGATCCCAAAACATCCATTATAACAATATTGAGATCATGTTTAATAATTTGAGAGATAATAAGATATACCATATGATCAATAAATTCCACTTCTGGATTGTCAAAGATTACTACATTGGTAATATAATCGGGGATTTAAGAGTTTTTTCTGAAAAATAGAATGTGATGGATTTAGTTTATTTATAGTATCCAAACAACTTCTCTCATATCATGAGATTATTGGGGATATCTGTATAGTATAGACAATTCATTAATAATTTATCACATCCTGCATAACCCCTTATTGGCATGAATACGATGGGTGTAAAATCCAATGGTCTAAATATTGTAAAGAACCTTTACTAAAGTTGAAGGGAATACTGAATTCATTGCCTATACTGATTAATCCAAATCCATGCACCAAAAATTATATTACTACGATGCATCATTAAATAGAAACAAAGATTTTATAATACAGAAAGAGTGAGTCATTGAATATGGTTCCCATTATTTAATGAATCATGAGACAAATCACATGACACAAAACCAAGATATCACTGTTGTTGTTCATTAATTATTATATTTTATACACTACCTATTTGGAGAAATTATTTGGGATTTCATGGACTAGAAAAGACTCAATTACATCTTCTGTCAATTGTATTTGAGTCTCTAGAAGAATAGGTGGGACATGTAACAAAATTATTTGTACTTCCAACTTGCCTACATTGTAGTGAAAGGGAATTTGGTAGATGATGATCTGAGCTGGAAGACTAAGTCTCAGGTAGTTCCAGAATCCATGGATGAATTGAAACTTATGGTTTCATCCTAATAGATATATGTTGAAGTTCATGCCGGAAATTGTAAGATAGTTATATCATCCTTAGTGTTGACATCTACTCTTCTATAACAACATTGGTAGGCACATCTATCTGATTCAGAAGGCGTTTTTCGATGGGATAGTGTCACAGATAATGATTCCTCTTCTAGTTATAAAGTCAATTGGGATTATATTATATTGTTCTATGATTTGTATGGGTCCCAACTGACATTAAAGAGGTGCTGATGTAGGATTTAGAAACCACATAATGGGTGGTGCCCCATGATTTCACCAAAATATATCATATACTACGATTCCACCACCAGTTTTCTATAATTAAACATGTGATATTCAATTTTTCAAGAAATGGTTCACATTATATAATGTAATGGAGGAACATCAATATCTGATAAAGATTCATCCACTTTCATCAATTCCTATGTGGAAATTGCACAATGTATCAATGTACATCCATAATATTTTTACCAGATCAACTCATAGAAATGATGTAGCGTGGGTAGTTGTTGGTTGTAAGATAATGTTTGAACATTTATTACATTTTCATAGTTCTTAATGGTAGATGATACTGGAAGGATATACATCCTGATGGAGGAATGTCATCATGGAGAACCTGATTCTAACATTTCAGACATAGATTCTCATATGACATAATGATGTTAAAAGGGGTTACAGAAGTCATTAGGTAAACATGTAATTTTGAACATAACCAATCACCTTCAGACCGATGAAATGATAGAGTATAAAATTATTGTGTTAGATGATATGATCCTTTAGTACATTATCAATATTTGAGGCTCTTGCGAGAAATAAATTCTTCTTGTGTGAATTAATTATAGAAATATCACAATTCCAACTTGTTATATGGCTCTCCATGAAGGATAATATGCTAGGAATTTTCTCTCAACACTATTCTATATAGAGGTAGGGGAAGCAGATATGCATGCCACACATCTCATTTAGGACACAACAGGGAAGGTCATTCTGATAAAGAAGTTCATTTAGATTGATAAATATAGACAGAAGTGTTATGCCAATAGATGAAAATGAACCCTTGAGTGCATATTTGGAGACCATGTTTTCATGAATTTCTCTACTAAATTATGGAATATATATATTCATAATTAGGGTACGCTATCACTGAGATTGATTGGACCCTTCAAGGATGTGAAATAGATCTAACTTTTATATTAGATGTTAGAAATTTCTCAATGATACTAGTCTATGAGTGATGTCATTCATGTATCTCTGCTTCTCTGATATTATCAAGACCCTTCAGTCATCATTTAGGATAATGATGTTAACCTAAAAATGGATGCTTTCATTGAAGATTATCAGGGGAATATTTTTTATTATAATATCTATGAACATAAAATAAGCCTTGTGCCACTTGTATGAGTGTTATGTTAGCCCAACCGAGTACAAGTTGATCTCGGGTGTGGAAAGCTGATACATGATCTCATTTTTAAGAACACTTTGTAGACAATACATGTTATCCCACATAATGAAAACATGGGGACAATTTGTTATACATAGGGGAGGTTGTATGGTCCTGATGTTCATTATTTTAATAAATTTACATATCATTGGTTTTTAATTTGGAATCATTTTTTTAATCATTGTAATGGTTTACTACATCCTATGAATGGACTATGGAGATTCGGGGGCTGGTTCCATGATGGATGAATGAAAAAATTGGCAAAAGGGTGGGATGCATGGTTTGTGAAAACTATACACCATGTTCTGCAATGTTATTGTATACCATGCAACCGTAAAATAGACATCTTCATGTCCCCATGGTTTTTTTAAATAGGGTCGAACTATGTGAATTACAGTTAAGTGTTATACTATTTTGGAAAAAAGAAGATCCTTATGGTTTGTGCATGGTTTGTCAAGTGTGTGCATAAACAATGCAGGCACAGTTTTGTGGAAAAATTTCCATTTTCTCCTTTAATTTTTTTAAATACATATATCATATTTCTCCTCCATCCTTTATAAAATACATTGGGTTTCTTATCTATTAATCTCATGAATAACATATGCTTAGACCTATTACAAATCCTTCATCTGATGTCATATCTTGAAATCAACATAGTCCATTGCACTCCGACAGTGTGACTCCATAGTCTTTCTACTATTGTCTCTGTTATTATTTCCACCCACTGTGATATTGGGATTTAGGTACAAATGAAATACTTTTTTGTCATTAAATTTAATGTCAGATCTCTTCCAACAATATTTCTATATGATGTAAATATCTATCAAGGCATCATCGACCACTCGAAGGTAGGTTTTCACCTAGTTTTACATTTTTGTTTTGATCATTTCTTATTTATTCCATCATTTCATATGCATGTCATTTCCGATATTATAAATTATGTTTGTTCTATCATGTGAAAATGGGCATAGTTCTTCAATATTGTCGAGTAACTTCATGTGTAAGAGTTTAGACATCACCATTACTATATATAGGCAACGTTAGGTCTTCCACAATGAAATTGGACTTTTGGAAGAAGTGGTTCAAATTACAAGGAATCAATGGAGCTCCTGAAATGAATTTCAAATGAAATTTCTTTAGATCATGTATAATTGATGTATAAAATGGTGCCCCAATGGTTCATAGATCATTTTTAATTGGAACGGTCTAAGAGGGAATTTGAGTAATTGAACTTCACCAAATGTCCATAACACATGCTTTTAAAAGATTTTTCATGGTGATGAAAATTGGATGGTTTTTTATATGTTGGCCTGTGAAATTTGGATTTATACATTTAAATGAATTTATTTTAATGAATAGTTTGAATGCATGGAATGTAATTTCTCTTGTTATGAATTATTTTAATGGTATTTAATGTATATTTATTTAAGGTTAACATGATATAATCTTGGATAACACATGAATTTGTTTGTCCATTTTATAAAATGATAAATTATATTTGGGATGCCTTTATTTGTATGATCTTGAGGATATAATGTGACTATCTTGTATATATCTTAATGGATGGTTGGAATTCTTAAACCTTGGTAGCTAATTATATGTTAATGGGTTGGAGGAATTCTAACCACCTGCTAGATAATTATATGATAATGGGTTGGGGCATTCTTACTCCATGCCAGATTAACATATATATTAGTGAGAGGCGTTCATAAACCACCCATGTTATAATATCTATATGTTTATGGGTGGGAGGAAGTCTTACATCAAGTCAGTTACAATCTAAAAATACATGTATGGATGGGAGTCATTCTTACACCATGCAAGTTATAATATATATATATATATATCTTTGTGTGTGTGTGTGTGGTGACATGATCAGACATTCTAGCTTCGGCTGAAGCATGTACACCAAATTGGTGTCCTTCAAGAACCGGTGTGGTAGGTTGTTTGTTCACATATTAGTGAATTACATTATAGCCCTTACTTACAATCTTTTAACATTTTTGTGCCAACTCTGATTACATTTTGACAATTTTGGTTGTTTCATACTGATATTTTTATCTTAAAACCTATTCAATCTACCATTGGCACCCAAGAAGAATGTTTTTCTACATATATGTATAAGTGTTTGTACCCGTGTTCATGTTTATAATAAAAAATACTTATGTGGACCATAGGATTATATGATCAATATTAGGCTATAGATTCTATGAAATTTTTTATGGATTCTTCTTTCTTTTTAACATATGTTTAGCATGCATGTTCAATGATTCCAATTTCTCATTGAACTAGTATTCCGTGGATACATGATTGTATATGAAATTGACTATAAGAATTTTACTATATTATTTCCCTATTGGGTCCCCTTAATGGATATTGGGTTATCTGTTATTATTATTTGGTTTAGTTTATATATTTTCTATATAATCTTATGCTACAATTTATTATTTATTGTATCCATTGTGTACACTATCATGAGGGGTATATTCTCCCTTTTGTTCTTCCTTCAGACCCTACTATTGATCACCAACCCTAAGGTAAGGTATATATATACCATGTTTCGTGAAACCAACTAGGACTGGGGAATATGTTAAATAATATAATTGTTCGGGATTTCAAAATATTTCTATTAAAATTGTACGTTAAATAATAATTAAATATTTCACACAAGGATGTGACTACTTTCCTAGAATTTTTTTTATACAGATGGAGAATTATTTAATAATTTCAAGGATTATTGGATATATTCATATTTAGATTCATAATGAAAATTATAGGGATTCTAACATGGAAAAATCATTTTTTGTAACAATTAATGAAATTACATATTTAGGGAAATGATATAGTATTCATGAAATAAATAATTGAAATGGTTATTAGTGTAAGTTTTTGTTACTATGTTATTTTTTTATAATACATGGTGTCAATATGACTGTCATTATGGTAATTAGAATAATCGACAATAGAAGAAGTATTGAAGAAGCAACATGTCATCTAATAAAATAATATTTCATATGGAAATAATTCTCAATGATATGCTATTTATATTCTATATATGATCACATAGAATGATTCTAAAACAAGAAAAGGAATAGTGGATAATTGGTGATGCACAATGAAATGGTTTTAATAATTATCTAAGAATGAATTTGTCTTGTGAATGTAATTTGTACATGAATACCAAATTGTATCTAAATCCAAGAATCCAAAATATGATTAATTTGAACACACCAAAAATGATTTAAAATACATGCTATAAGAAACCACATCACCCAAAACCCAAAAATAATATCATATCACATGCTCATCCCTAGGTTGAATTGTCAAAACTAATTCTATAAAACATGTTTGGAATATCATAACATAAGTTTTGATGTTCGATTTTTCAAAATGATAAAATTAAACTATACTAGACCTATTGTTCTTATAGTGCATTAGTTTTTTTAAAGGAAAAAAGGAATTATAGGGTTATATTATATAGTGTATGATATTCTTTATTAGCACCTACCAAAAAGTGCTGGTAAATGTTAATTGTAACATCAGTAAAAACATAAACACTGAAAAATTCAACATTAGTCAGCACAATGTTATCATTGATATGTATGGTTTAATAGCACTGATAAATAATACTTTTTCCAATTCATTCATAAAAATGTTAAATCATATCATTAATAAGTGGTAAAAATAGCTACCACAAGTAAAAAATTTGAATCAACAAAAATAATAAAATAAATAATTAAAAATAAATAAATTTACGAGTATATTAATTTAAAATACATAAATGTTTAAAATTTTATTTAAAATGAAATAATAATATAAACTAAAAAAATATTAAAATTTATAAAACATAATAACTAATTATTCATAATTAAATTACAAAAAATTAATAAATTCAAAAAATATATAGAATTTAAAAATAATATCAATTAATAAATAATACATGGTTAATGAATATTAAAAATAAAAAAATAACATTGAATAAATTACAAAAATATTCTAAAAAATTGATTTCAAAACAATAGTTACATAACATATTGACACATAAAAATGAATAAAATGTTATAATAAATAATATTGTTTATATAAATAATAGATTTTAGAAAAATGAATAATAATAACTTTTAAATTAATAAAATTATTACAAAATAATCATAAATAAATAAATTATATAAATTTCAAAATTAATTAAAATGATAAATCATAATTAATAATTAATTAATATTATACATATAAATTACTAATCTTATTAAATTATTAACACATATTAATTAAACTTGATATATATTGTAACACCCCGACAAAAGAATCCCAGAGATGGTGCATTAATTCCTAATATTTTAATGATTACAATGATATCATATCCAAAAGAACAAGGTATTTTAGTACTTTTGGAAATCAGGACACAATCATAGGATGCATATTACATCTTGAAATTGAGAACAATATTTATGTTTTATTAGGAACATCCAAAACTGTATTTTTATCCCTATAACTCATTCAAAATAAATCTATTCAAATCCTATAATAAAAAGCACAATAATGTGTGATGTCAGATTCTTATAAAGGGTAAAAAATATAGCAGAAGATATTGTAAACATAAACATTATGCCTAGTGGATAATTAAACATGAACATAATATAGAAAAAAGTTGGAGGAGTAAATATTTTGAAGTAATATAGTGGAGGCTTTCAAGAGAGACATCACCGTTTAATCTAATAAGAAACCATTAAAGAAATTATTGTTGATGAAATTATTAAATATCAATATCAATTATATAAAAGATAAAACATGGGATGTTAACACATATGACGATGCTTTTAAATGATACCATCGAAAAATTCCTTTGGAAATAATCTTAAACATTACCAAGTGTCTCAAACCACCTAGAAAAATTCATATCATAATCCCTTAAAATATCAACTAAATAAAGAGTATCTTGATATTTTATATCAATGTGATAAAAACATACCAAATTCATGGAATGAATGGTGAACAAGAGATAAAATTAATAAAAGTTAATTTGAGATGAGGTAAATCATTTCTAATTCTGAATGAAGAGTTCATTTATAAAATAAATTGTATTTCACATTAAATCAGATTGTAAACATGGTAATCAATGATAATTAATTTCCATGACATTGAAATTATATTTGATGCATACATTATTTCCCACTGAAATGAAATCATATAAAAAGAGTTCGTTTGAATCTCTAGAAATAATATATTTTAGAAAATTTTAAGGAACATATTAGAGTGAATTTTATAGTGGAAAGGCATGTTTGTTTTTATAAAACTTAAAATGAAACAAGTAAATTTTTCATGATAAAATTAGTTGTTTTTTGAAAACAATTGCGAATTAAAACAGATTATTGTGTTCACTTGAAAAAGGATAAGAATTTTAGATGATTTCATCAATAGGGTTTGTTTATTGGGATAAAATTCAGATCTATCCATTTAAAACATGTAAATACCCATAAAATCAAGGTGTATTCTGGTTTATAAACATATATAGAAAAGAAGCATATAATATATGTGGTGTACATAATAATAATTAAGAATTTTAATTATCTGTGTATAGAATAAGGGTAAACCAATTGAAAATGGAAATTCAGGTAAAAATCCATTATCACCTGGTAATCAATCGATTCGTATGCCCAAAAATACAAAATCATAAAATTATACATTAAATACCATTAAAATAGCGAGAATAATTACATGATACATAAATGGGTAGTATACATACACCATACACAATTTATTGTGGTGAATATCAAATATCTCACAAAAATGGTAGTGAGATGAGGAATCCCATTTCCGTTTGTCCGATTGTGTTCAACATAAGATATTAATGACCCATCTATTCGAATTAAGGTTCAGTAATTTATAAATAAATAACACAATATACAATTAATTTATCATTTAGAACATTATTATGTTCATTCATGGAATTTTCATGGTTTAATAGATTCAATTTCATTGTTTGTGAGCGCTTTCGTCCTTGGTTGTGATGATCGGTTCACTTATATTAATTTATAGATAAACACATAGAAATAGAATGGTTGTATAAAATAAAAGTTTTATTTTATTATTGAAAAACTATACGATTACGTGGTTATAAAATTCATATGATTATTGGGAGTGAAGATAAATCATTACATAAAACATAGATGATTTTTTTGGTTAATTGGGTGTTTTTTATCATGAAAAATTATTTAGGTTTAAAAATTAATATATTGTCAAAAAAAGGATTCTTGAAAATGACATATGTTATAATAAATATATTTTATTTTGGTTCAACACTGAAATTTTTTTCATGATGATAATTGAAGATGATAATAGAAATTGAAAACATGGCATCACTAAATGTTATAAATTAAACCAAATTAGATGGTGTTTTCATTTCTAGTTTAAAAAATGTGGAACTATGAGAGGTTTATGAATTCTTACATTATCATAATAACATTCTAGTAAATGTATGGAACTATATTTTTCATAATATTTGGTTAATGGACATGGTGAAAGAAAAATAAAATAAAGGAACTTAAATCAAATAAATGAAATTTGAAATTCCCCACTGGATTTAATCTTCCATGAGAGCCTCGTTAGGAGAGAGGTTTTGGTCTTTTTATTAGACCAAGGGGTGATTTATTTGTGGGAGGATATTGGTATAATATTTGATCATAATTTACACAAAGAACACATATTGATAGTATTTAAGAGAAGTGGGAGTTAGGGGGTTTTACATTGGTGGAGAGGTGTGATTATTTAATATCTTAGTCCCTATTTTATTATTATTTCATGAAAACCAATATTATAGATTCGTGTGACCCAGAATAGTAATAAAATCATGTGAGTTTGAACCATGGGTGATTACACCATCCATGAATCAAGAAATAGTAAATTTAATTTATAATATATATATATGGTGTATTACAATATTTCATCTTCCTAAAAAATTCAATTATTTCAGAAAACAAATCCAAAATTAACCTTAACAATTTATCAATGTGTTGAATTCAAAGAACAAAAATATTAATGTGAAATAATTTTATAAATATTAAAAATGTATTTTTTAAAAGTAAATCATATTTTAAAAAAATTAATACAATAAATTATTTTATTTCACCTTAAAAAATTAATCATGATCTAATTATCTTAAAAACATTTATCAATATAATAATAATATTGATTACTATTCATAAGGGTAATATTTCTATTCATAATACTATTCATAATGGTATGTTTCTCTTATACAAAAAGTATGTTTTCATTATTAGACCATAAATATCTTAATGAACACAACTATCAATATTTGTTTTTTGAAATTAAAAAAATGAAGTCGCAAAATTATGTTTATTGGATATTTTATAACAATGTGAATTTTGATGTGAGTAAATGTTTTATGCATAAAATATTAAATTTAATTTCAAAACCATTGGGTGTTACATTCTCCCCTCCTTACAAGTATTTGTTCCTCAAAATTTGATATTTAACTTCGAATGTAAATGGTTGATACTAGAAAATTCCCTTGTGGGAAACCCAAATTTGAAATACGGTTCAAATAAATTCTTAATAAGATGGATATGGAAATGAATCAGTTACTACAGAACTATGAATTCTAATTGTACAACGTGGTCATAGAAGAAAAATCAAACCATCCTGTTATAATTGAAACTAATAGAGAACATGTTAAGATGAAAGATCATGACAACAAAACAAAAAATTATAGTTTTGAAAAATTTCATTGATATCATGAAAAAAATTACAGTAGGAATACATTTTTATTTAAGACAATTTTCATAGTGTTGAGGATTATTCCAATGAATATGACGATAATTTAAGTTTCTATTACTTATACACAATCACATTCATTGTTTTTTCCTTGAAATATCTGTACTTCATCACTTAGTATAGTTTTTATCATGAGGTGACATTAAAATAAAAAAACCCACAATGATCAACATATAATGTTTCATAAATGATTTTACGTTCTTACAGATCATGGTCCAAATCACTAGAACCATTCATATTCATCCTTTCTAGATCAATGTACATGGGGTCCCCGCAAATCATTATTTTATTTATAACTACATGATATATCCTTCTCAATGCATATTCTAACATATTTTCATTTAATTAACATGAATAATCCTTAAATTATCACATTCCGAACACATGAATGTCTTCATCATGTTTCTTATTGAGATATGGTATCATCTGAAATCATCATTAAACCTTATTGGAAAAATGCATTCCCCCATAAAAATGCAATTTGATATGTTCATTATATCCTAAAATGATGTAAAATCCATCAGTGAAAGAATATGAGACATTTTGACATGTCAATAACCAATTCGATGGTAGGAAATACATATAAAAATCAACCATTTTTTCATCATTATATTAATCGTCAATAACAAATATAGGGCTGAGTTTCCATAAAAAATGCCATTTCTGAAGATATTAACATTCTTTTGAGACACTTTTCCTTGGTATAATATATCATTCAAACACATATTTTTAATGAAAAAATACAATAGTTGAATCCTCATATATTCAATAATACTTATATCCAGAACATTTATAATGAAATATTAAAATGAAATGATTCATGAGTTAGAATTTTAATCATTCCACTTCATCTCCAGTAGTATCATGACTGGATCAATATCCAATAACATAATTTGGGGTATATACGTCTGATGTTGGAGACGTTGATTCACATAGTGTCCTATTTCATAGACGTTAAAGCAACATACAATGAAAATCATTTTCATTCCCGTGCAATCATGAAATTTTTGACACTTTTCGCTACACCTCTAAAAGACTAATTTTCTGTTAAGCATTCTATAGGGCGTTTTTGTCCAATATTACCACATGTTGGTACACAACCTTTTTTATTCTTCCCTTTATCCAATCCTTCCTCAGCCACCCTCTTCTTCTCTTATTTCCCTTAAAGGCCATAGAGCTCAGAAAATTCTTTATATACATTGTTAACATATGATATTCTCTCCTAATATGAAGAGGATACATTGAAGACTATATTCCATAAAAAACAAGGCTTAATCCTATAAGATATATGATCCTTCATGCTCTTTGAATCACATGAATTGGTTAGGTACTTAATCCTTCTTCTATGCACCATTTCTATGAAATTCTGTATAATAAATTAGATCATAAAATTACAAACTCAAGATAATCCTTAACATAGTATAGTAGATAACATTAATCTATGCTAACAAATCCAAGAACCGTGTACTTTGGATACTTTAGGGGAATAAATCATTCATAAAGGGATGTAAAAAAATGTGAATTGTCCTAAGAATATCCTCCATAAGTGTCAAACAAGGTACGCAGTATGACCGATCTTCATATACTCAGTTACTTATAATTTTATAAAAATTTCAGTTTATAACATTAATTGTATGAATTGAATACGCATAAAAACACATAAATATGATCAAATATATAATAATAATTTTAATTATTGATGTATTCACAATAAGGATTTTTTTGAAAAAAAATATTTGTAATTAAATAATTTAATATGTCATATTAATTAAGTATTAATTAATTATATGTATAAATATTTGAAAATGTATAAATAAAAATGAAAATAAATATATAATAAATTTATTATATCAATATATATAGAAAGAAATATTAAAATTTAATAAATTATATAAAATGCCATAAAAATAGAGAAATAATAAAATTTAACAAATAAAATTTAATGAATAAGCACAAATACATTTACACACATACTGACACATATACATTCATGAGTACATATCTATAGATACACATACACAGACACATACACATAAACATACATAAACACATACCCACACACTTAAACATAAACATAAGCATTCACTGACATTGACACCTACACATACCCAAAGATATACACAAACACATACATAATAACATACACATACACATACATTAACTCATATACATCTAAATAATTATACAAATACAAATACACATACACATGAACATACACATACACATACACATATACAAACCCAAACCAATAGATAAACTCATAAACATACACATATGCATTGAACTGTATATGTACACATATATGTATACACACATACACATACACATACACATAAACATGTGCTTATATACAAATGCATACATAGACATACTACATAATCAGATATACACATATTAATATAGATTCATGCAAACATACATGTACATAACATAAAGAATCACACAAATAGATATATTCACATACACATACAAATACAAATACACATACACATACACATACACATACAAATACACATAAACATACACATACACATACACATACACATACACATACACATACACATACACATACACATACACATACACATACACATACACATACACATACACATACACATACACATACACATACACATACACATACACATACACATACACATACACATACACATACACATACACATACACATACACATACACATACACATACACATACACATACACATACACATACACATACACATACACATACACATACACATACACATAAACATACACATACACATATACATACACATACACGGACACAGACACATACATATAAACTTACACATACACTTACACTTACACTAACACATAAACATAAACATACACATACACATACACATACACATATATATACACATACACATAAACATACACATACACAAACACATACACATACAGAAACAGAAAAACAAACACAAACACATACACATAATAATTCACATACCCGTACACATACACGTACGTAGCAACATACACCTATGTATACAAATACACATACACATACACATACACATACACATACACATACACATACAAATACACATACACATACACATACACATGCACATACACATTCACATACATGTACACATGCACATTGATGTACATGGATTTTTACATGTATTTTTATAACTTTCTAACTTAGTTTTAATTAATTAGTTTAACCAATTTTTATATTTTTAGTTTATTTTTGTAGTTTTGTAGTAATTTAGATATTTTGATAATTTTTAGTTAATTTATATACTTATATTAGTAATTTAGTATCTCTATTAGTTATATTAATTTTATATATTATATTTAAAAATATATTATTATTATTAGTTTCACTAATTTTAGTTTAGTTTATTTTATTAATTTTTATTAGTATGTATATCTTAATTTGTATTTTATTTCATTATTTTATTGCATTCATAAAATAGTATTTGGTATTAGTTTATAGTAATATTATATTTAATTAGTTTTTTTTTATTCGAAATTAACATTCTTCTTTTGTTTTATTTTTATCCTCCCCTTACCCTACCCGCCTTCCCCTTTTTTCTCTAACCGGCTGGACCCCTTCTCCCTTTTTTTTCTCCCCCTGAACCCGTAGCCCCCCATTCCTACCCAGCAACTCCTGCCGCTGGACCCGGTCGCTCCCCTCATCTCTACTACCCCCGCGCCCCTATCCCCTGCCGCTGGAACCGCCGGCCCCTGCCTCCCCTCTCTCACTCTCGGCCTCCCGCATCACCTCTCACCCCGCCGCCCCCTCATCTCCACACACGCCGACCCCGCCTACCGACCTCTCCGGCTGGCACCGCCGCCCCCCCCCCCTTCTCCCCTTTTCCTCCCCATTAACCCAGCTCTCCCCTTGCCCTCCTTTTACCGGCTGGAACCCACAGCATCACCCCTCCCTTTCTCTCCCGCAGGAACCGACGGCCTATCCCACTCCGCTTCCGGCAGCGCGGCTCCCATGTGCAGCGCGACTCGCCGATGCCCCCCTCCCACACCGACAGCGCCTCCTCCAGCCACACCTCCTCTCGTCGGCAGCGCCTCCTCTCGTTGGCCTCGTCTCCGTCGGGCTGACGGATCAATTGTGGGGTGTTGTTCTCTCTCCCGTCGAGCTTTCGTTGCATCCGCACCCCACCGAGCAAACCCCAAGGCGTACCACTACGGCCGGTCTCCTTCATTCCGTGTGAGCAGTGGTGGTTCGAGTGCTTCATCGACGTTCGGTTCACTTTCGAAGATCGTTGGTGTGTACCAAGAACAAATACAAGTCCAATCATTTTTGTAGTTGCGCGATGATGTGGTTCGACGTTGCGACGATCAGCGGATTAAAGATTATTATTTTGCGATCGTCAAACGCGGCTTATGGTGACAATTATGATGACATGAGCACGGTGATTTCTGTTTATTATTTTATGTGCTGCTTTGTCGTCATGATGGCGGGCTAACTTTCTTTGTGTCGGAGTTGTGACGAAAGTGATGGTGAATGCATGTCTTTAATTTATTTCTACGTTTGATTGCCTTTTAAATTAATTTTAATTGGTTGTTTATTTAATTAATTATATCTGCGTTTAAATTAATTGTCATTTGGGCTCTGCACACGTGCTTTGGTGCTCGTTCGTGTGATACCTAATAAGTAATCACGAACGGGAGTTCATCCGAGAATTTATTTATCTGGAATTCGATCAAGCGCGCGATCGAATTTTAAATAAATAAATATATTAATTGAAAAATTAATATTTTGTGTGCGCTCTCCTTCAAACTTGCATGAGTGATACCTAATAAGTAATCTCATGTGAGCGAACCCAACGCAGGTAGATACTTCGACTTTGTGAGAAACGGGTCGTTGTATTTCACCAAGTGATTCAGTGCTTTAATGATGCACAAATTATTCGTCAGGACAGAGAACGAAATGACGGATAATTTGTGTAAACATTAAAATATTGTCTAACATCAGAGAACGAGACCAGAGAGTATTTTGATTAAATTTGGAATCTGTGATAATTGAATAAATAAATATTCAAATGTGGGGACTAAATAATTGACATTGCATGCACTTGAACGGATGTCACGACTCTGACACTTCCATCTCCGCCAGTATCTTTCATAGCTAAGTTCACTTAGATAGTTTTAGTTAATTTAATTAGTCATTTTTAAAATAGTCATTTTGTTTTTAGAACTTAGTTGTTAATCACACAATTAAAGCTCATCCGCCTGAACATTCATCCAAAAGGACATTTCTAGTGTCTACTCACATTCTTTCTGTGGTTCGACCCTGCTCGCCACTTCTACAGTAGTTAGTAGGTAAATAAATATTGCAAATTTGCACGCGTTGCGACGCGCGTGCCAAATTTCTGGCGCCGTTGCCGGGGAGAATAGTAGCATTAGGAGTTCCTTTAAAAGAGTAATTTAGGTCAAATATTAAAAAAAAATTAAAAAAAAACCTACAAAAAAAAAGTTTACTACTCTGGGAATTTTTCATTGCAGGAATTTTCAAGACACCCAGAAGCTCGGAATGAGGTGGGCCGCACCACACAATTACAACCAGTACCCGCCCTATGCAGCCCCGACTCAAGGTATGACGTATAACGATTCACCGCACATGATCTATCCAGGTAATCCCGTTTATTTCAATGATCTTTATTCAAGTCCATGCTATGATCCATATGAGAAAATTTCACCATGCTATGAAACAAGTCCTTATACATCTGTTAATCATTTTCAAAGTCAATGCATTCCTGAAAATTTAGAACTTGACAATTCATGTCAAACAAATGATTCAATAATTGATCACATGTTGCATTGTGCTATCACTGAGACCAATCGGAGGTTTGAACTTTAAGATGAATGCAATGCAAAGTTTCTTTCCTCAACAAAAGATCTAGAAAATAAATTGAAAAATTTAGTAGATCAAATGAATCATATTTCCGAACTAGCTGCTTCATTACCCCTTGATGATCTAATTCAAAACAATTCTTTTAAGGAGAGTGCAATAGAGGGTCCATTTGAACAACATCTATGTCCCGAGTCTGATAATGGGATTAATCTTCCTTCTTATCATACAATTGATGACTCCCCTCCATCACAAAATAATTCTTCCAATCTAATCACATTTCAAGAATATGAGAGCTTGGTCTTCCGCCCTGTTGAACATAATGGTCCCTCGGAAAATGTGATTTCATGTCCTTCTGTGAATTCACAACCTAGTCATCCCAAAGTGAAAAAGGACACATTCAATGTATATCAAACTGCACCTTTTGAGGATGAAGAGGACATTGAACTAGGACCATTCTTTACCATGATAGATTTTGAATTGAATTAAGAGACAGTGGATTTCCACACTCAAGAGGACATCACTTCAAATGACATCGAATCACCTATTTATGAAAATCCATGTGAGTCTGAAACTTTTTCTAAAATGGAGACATCTGAAACATTTCTGGAGTCGAAGAATCAATCAGCATTGGTGGAAGGGAACACTCATAATTTTCTAGAAACAATGGAAGAATGGGATTTCTTGGAGGATCCTGAGTTTGTGGTGAAACATGTTCTAATGGAGAAATATGATGAGGGTGGTATAGAAGATAATTTTGAAAAAGATGTCATTCTTGACACAATGGAGTCATCTGCTCCAATTGATCCTGCGCCACTTGCTCCATGCGTCGAGGTTAAAAACACTTCACTTGAAATACCCACATATTCTAACAATATTTTTGACCTTGGCACAATCAATGAAACCATCAAGCATGAATTGAGTTGGAAACCAATAGATTTCCCTGTGCTAGTGGTTGGGTGTGAAAATGAATTGGGATACATCATCAACCCAGATACTACATTCAAGGATATGATGGATATAAGCCAACCGCTGAAGGAGTCTAGTAATGGCACTTTTTCACTTGTGTATGTTCAAGGAGGTAATCTTCTTGATCTTTCCATTGACAGCCTTTTCCCAAAATTCAACAATTCGATGAGTCTTTCTTCAGGTGAGGTATACTCATTCCCTTGTGAGTTGGCATATTTTCATTTCATTCCACACATCCACTATTCTAACAAGATTCCATTGAGATTTTGTGCAGCTTGCAGGATAAACTCATCTTCAATGAATGGATTCCGCGCTCCTACTGAAAAAGAAGCAGATGCATGGTTTACATTTCCATTCGATCCTGGTGGAGTTTCAATAACGTCTGGCTGAAGACAAAGTAAACTTAGCGCTCAATGGGAGGCAACCCATCATTTGTTGTTTTCTTTTCACTGCATTTAATTTCATTTCATTTAGTTTTATTTTAAAATAAAAAGGCATGCATTTACCGCAATCTCTTTTCTCCTGAAACTGCAGTGGATTTAAATTCATCATAAATATTTTTATCATCCACATGATTTTGATTATGGTGTGACTTCTTTGATATGATGTGAGTACGTGTTGTCAATGTGTAGGTTTTACAGGTATACCATTTCTGGAGCTTCATCGGATACAAACAACCTCTCCGCATCAATCTGCACTTAAACAGGGAAGTGTTTTTTTTCATATTTTATGCTTCCAAAAACACCATGTAAAAAAAACAAAAAAAAAGAGAGAAAATTTTTGAAAAATGAAAAAAAAAACTAACATTCTTGTCATTGATGAACCCACATAAAAGCTATTGTATTCTTGTCGCAACATAGTTGGGAACATACCACTTGTGTCCCTAGGCAGTTTGAGCACCTGATTCTTGTTTTGGAATTATCTGATCCTTTCTCTCATGACTTAGATGATTACTGATATTATTTCATGCTTCGAAAATGTTTTTCAAAAACTTGTATATTTTTTACACTTATTCGCACTCATGATCATCTGTGCTGTCCAAAATTATATTTCCATACCCGTGAGGACTCTGAGCTATTTTACAATCATCTCTTATTTCTCTTATTTCTTGAGGGAATCTCAACCATGTTTTGTCTTCTAGAACTTGCCATGTTTTTCCATCAAAGCGATTGGAATTTTTGAAAGTTGTACTAAAATGATCGAGGCATCTGTTTGATATTTTATCCCCGTTGACCCACTGAGCCACCCAAACATTTTCTCCTTCGTATAGCCCTTAGAAGCCATGCAGGAGCCTTTTAGGATGAGCCCAAGCCGATACCCTTCCCTACCGATTTCTTGGATTTTTGCATGATGATTACAATCTAACTGTGGGGGAGAGAGACTTACTCATGGAGAGGGTTCTTCGAGGGGCAGTGAGTCATTTGATGTACATGGATTGACATTATCCCATCCTGATCATATGAGTTCTTTTTCACAGTAGCCACATTCATTTCATATTATTTTGATATAGGAATATAGAATCCTTTTCAGTTCCAACAATGAGTACATTGGTGGTCATTACGCGGTAACCCTCGACTTTGGGGATACCTATTAAAGTGATGATCCATTACTCCAGGAACTAGAAAGTTTTCTATATGACCTACCTTCATTGAGATGTTACATCGTATACGCTACTTGTGTACCTTTCTTTGGTATTATTGTCTGACATTTATTTCATGGGGTTTTGGAACTGATACTCACTTGTTTTTCCTACCCATCTTATTTGAGTGAGGTGTGTCTTTAAAAAAAAGTGAAAAAAAAGCGAAACATTGGCTTATCATATGATTGGGGAAAATCATTGTTTTAAGTGTGGGGGAGCGAGAGTTTGGGGGAGACATTTAGATTGACTTATCATGCATTTATTTCAAGATTCAACCCTCCTTTTTACCAAAAAGATGTCAATTTTTTTTACCCACCGTCCCACAGCTTCAGAAACATTTGAACCTCATGTAAAGTCCTTGAGATTGGTACAGTCTTTTGATTTCCACTAGTGGAGATGTGAAATTCATGGCAAGCCTATGGTAAGCATGCATGTGCATGAGAACTGAGAAAAACTTTGATCAAATCTTTTCGAGCGATGAGTGTAATGGCAAGGTAGGTCACATGATTGATGAGTGCACATACTTGTTTTGAAAAAATGCAAGTGAAAGAAAAATTGTTTTTGAAACCAAAGTTTTAAATGAAGCATGATATATTATGAGGAAAGAGATTGGAAAATTTTGAACATGTAACTTGGATGTTTTGATTTGTCTGCGGCCACTTGTGTTCTATTTCTGATTGTTTTTCCCAGGAGTGCAAAAGTTTAAGTGTGGGGGATTTGATGTACATAGATTTTTACATGTATTTTTATAACTTTCTAACTTAGTTTTAATTAATTAGTTTAACCAATTTTTATATTTTTAGTTTATTTTTGTAGTTTTGTAGTAATTTAGATATTTTGATATTTTTTAGTTAATTTATATACTTATATTAGTAATTTAGTATCTCTATTAGTTATATTAATTTTATATATTATATTTAACAATATATTATTATTATTAGTTTCACTAATTTTAGTTTAGTTTATTTTATTAATTTTTATTAGTATGTATATCTTAATTTGTATTTTATTTCATTATTTTATTGCATTCATAAAATAGTATTTGGTATTAGTTTATAGTAATATTATATTTAATTAGTTTTTTTATTCGAAATTAACATTCTTCTTTTGTTTTATTTTTTTCCTCCCCTTACCCTACCCGCCTTCCCCTTTTTTCTCTAACCGGCTGGACCCCTTCACCCTTTTTTTTCTCCCCCTGAACCCGTAGCCCCCCATTCCTACCCAGCAACTCCTGCCGCTGGACCCGGTCGCTCCCCTCATCTCCACTACCCCCGCGCCCCTATCCCCTGCCGCTGGAACCGCCGGCCCCCGCCTCCCCTCTCTCACTCTCGGCCTCCCGCATCACCTCTCACCCCGCCACCCCCTCATCTCCACACACGCCGACCCCGCCTACCGACCTCTCCGGCTGGCACCGCCCCCCCCCCCACCCCCTTCTCCCCTTTTCCTCCCCATTAACCCGGCTCTCCCCTTTCTCTCCTTTTACCGGCTGGAACCCACAACAGCGCCCCTCCCTTTCTCTCCCGCAGGAACCGACGGCCTATCCCACTCCGCTTCCGGCAGCGCGGCTCCCCTGTGCAGCGCGACTCGCCGACGCCCCCCTCCCACACCGACAACGCCTCCTCCAGCCACACCTCCTCTCGTCGGCAGCGCCTCCTCTCGTTGGCATCATCTCCGTCGGGCTGACGGATCAATTGTGGGGTGTTGTTCTCTCTCCCATCGAGCTTTCGTTACATCCGCACCCCACCGAGCAAACCCCAAGGCGTACCACTACGGCCGGTCTCCTTCATTCCATGTGAGCAGTGGTGGTTCGAGTGCTTCATCGACGTTCGGTTCACTTTCGAAGATCGGCGGTGTGTACCAAGAACAAATACAAGTCCAATCATTTTTGTAGTTGCGCGATGATGTGGTTCGACGTTGCGACGATCAGCTGATTAAAGATTATTATTTTGCGATCGTCAAAGGCGGCTTATGGTGACAATTACGATGACATGAGCACAGTGATTTCTATTTATTATTTTATGTGCTGCATTGTCGTCATGATGGCGGGCTAACTTTCTTTGTGTTGGAGTTGTGACGAAAGTGATGGTGAATGCATGTATTTAATTTATTTCTACGTTTGATTGCCTTTTAAATTAATTTTAATTGGTTGTTTATTTAATTAATTATATCTGCGTTTAAATTAATTGTCATTTGGGCTCTGCACACGTGCTTTGGTGCTCGTTCGTGTGATACCTAATAAGTAATCACGAACGAAAGTTCATCCGAGAATTTATTTATCTGGAATTCGATCATGCGCGCGATCGAATTTTAAATAAATAAATATATTAATTGAAAAATTAATATTTTGTGTGCGCTCTCCTTCAAACATTCATGAGTGATACCTAATAAGTAATCTCATGTGAGCAAACCCAACGCAGGTAGATACTTCAACTTTGTGAGAAACAGGTCGTTGTATTTCACCAAGTGATTCAGTGCTTTAATGATGCACAAATTATTCGTCAGGACAGAGAACGAAATGACGGATAATTTGTGTAAACATTAAAATATTGTCTAACATCAGAGAACGAGACCAGATAGTATTTTGATTAAATTTGGAATCGGTGATAATTGAATAAATAAATATTCAAATGTGGGGACTAAATAATTGACATTGCATGCACTTGAACGGATGTCATGACTCTGACACTTCCATCTCCACCAGTTTCTTTCATAGATAAGTTCACTTAGATAGTTTTAGTTAATTTAATTAGTCATTTTTAAAATAGTCATTTAGTTTTTAGAACATAGTTGTTAATCACACAATTAAAGCTCATCCGCCTGAACATTCCTCCAAAAGGACATTTCTAGTGTCTACTCACATTCTCTCTGTGGTTCGACCCTGCTCGCCACTTCTACAGTAGTTAGTAGGTAAATAAATATTGCAAATTTGCACGCATTGCGACGCGCGTACCACACATACACAGAAACATACACCTTGTAACGCCCCGACCCCAGTTACCCAGAGTCGGTGCATTATTGCGTAACATTGGCAAGATCACAAAAGATCAAGTCTCGAAAGACCGATTAGTTTAGTAGCCATGGAAACACTAGATACCTTCAGAAATGTTACATTACATCAGAATGTGGAAAATCACAATAACGTAGTCTCCATAGTCCACTCTTCTATCCCTGTAGGTCAGTCATAAAATATTTCTTCACATCTTGGGAAAAATAAAACATTGAAAGGGGTGAGCACAGATGCTCAATAAGGATAACAATATAGCGGAAGATTTTATAAATAATCATAAACATTTAAGGCAATGTATAACTAAACAAAAGCCTTTTAAACATGAACTTCAATATAATATGGAAAATGTAAAATGAAATAATGCCATTTACGTATTCACATGGATATTCTTCTGGTCGAATAATCAGATGAAATATCAATAACCACTTTCATAATGATGGAATGCATAATGCCAGACTGTCATAACCACGTAGACAGGGCCTCGTGCCAAGACTATATATAAGATTTTGTCAAGGCCTCGTTCCAAGACACTAGTTTGTCTCATGAGACCTGCCGATGCATCGAGGAGCTATAGTGGGCTCCACCCGTCACTTATTAAGTCCAATACATTCCTCATATGAATAGGTTTAAACATATCATAAACCATAACATAATTGTATCACATAAAGCATGCATAAAGGAAACATAACATTTCCACATTTCAATCACTAGATATCAATACAACACACTGATATAATAAAAACACTTTCAAAACCATTTTCAATACCAAAATAAAATAAAGTTAAAACTTTATATTTATTTTTCATTTAAAATAATGTTATGGCTCGTAGAGGAAGCCGAAACACAAATAATGTTCACGGAGGTGGAGAAGTCATTATCGCCGCATACATAAGACAAAAATATTCCTTTTGTAGTTTAGTAAAAACGCTTCTTGTAAAAATATTAATTTTGAATAAAATTAAAAGTCAAAGGGGTTTATACACCGTATAAAAGAAAGTTGTGTATAAAACAAAATATGCCTCAATGAGTGGAGATTGAGAAGAAGTCCCATACAAAGACCATTTTTTTAAATAAAATGGATCTATTATGTGTATTCAATATATGTACACATAAAGAAATTAAAAATAGAAGATTGTACATAATAATATCATGACATAATTTGAAAGTAGGATATTAACCCAAAGAATGGAAATTGGGTTAAGAGGTTCCCTTACCTTGTGTCCGACTTGAATCGACCGTACTTTAACCTCTTGATTAATAAACTAGAGTTAATATATACTTTATTAAGATACTTTTTCAAGTTAATTATTCCTTTTATATCACTTATTACCATGTTATGAACACTATGAAATTATTTAAGTTAATAACGGTCGTTTTGTCGATATTTGGTTCTTGAGTCAACAATAAACTTCTTATAATTACAAGTTGTTTATGTGGTAGAATATCCATTATCTCCAGAATTATATTCATGATGTAGATATCATATATATCATATATATCCAGTATATACATTCATTCATTATATTACGTAACATTTATAGGTAAGAAATGAAATGCACCGTTCATTGAGACGGTAAGCCGTACGTATGCATGAACGCTACTTTCATTTCTATTTCATATTTAATGGAATGAAATCATAATTATAAAAAGGTATAGTTTAATTCCAGTATAATATAATGTATAATACCATTTACTCCATCCATTATAGATCCCACGTATGGCATTAATGATTCAAATCACTTTGAGGGGGCGGTAGTCCGCACTTCCTAAAATGAATATATCACGTTTACCCATAATGGAAACCATAAAGGTATGCAATAAATGAAAAATACAGAAGATTAAGTAAAACATAAACATATTATATATCATATATAAAGATAGTGACATCTTAATGTCCACCTTCGAAGGTGTTATATGAGTGTTGAACAATCATCGTTTCATGAGTTAGAAATTCGCCATCCACAGAAACAGTATGTTCTTTAACCATTAGATGTAGGTGTGTGTCATTGTAGCTAGAATCCTTATAATAAAAACATTCTAGTATATTGAGGATACTGGTTTTGTTACAAAATAAATTAATAAAAAGAGTTTAGGGTGTTTGAGAAGCAAAATAAAACAAAATAACATAAGAGAAGACATTACCTTAAAATCGGGTAACTCTTTTTGATTTGAGCCAAAGGCTTCCTTGGTAAGTTTTATGCCCAATGTGAGGCTTCTAGGAGTAATATAGGGAAGTTTGGAGAGTAATTGGGAAATGGTTGGCCGATCCAAATGGCCTGATGGTGTGAATAAGGTGGTAGAGGTGGGGACCTTTTATAAGAGAAGAGAAGGGGCACTCTTGGAAAGATTGAAATGTTACTTTATTATGAAATTATTTTCGGATTTTAAAAGTCCCAAAATGATATATTTCTAGTTTAAGGTGATAAGGGTTCGCAATACCTTAATCCAATTGGTTTTGGACAAGTGTGAGCCTTAGATTTTACATTATCCTTTCATATTATTTAAATTGTAAATTAATGAGGTAATCGCTGCATCATCATTGTGTCATACAAATTTTAATTTATATAATGTATAAAAATTATAAAACAAATATCATGATGTAGGAAATCTTTTTAGATTTCTAATGAATATTTATAGTTAATAATATGACTTTTATAACCCCATTTAAAAATTGTTTTAGTAAAAGAACTCATGTTTGTGACATTTTTATTTTAACATTAAATAAAAAAATTTTAAGGTCATTTTCCTACATAAGTGGCTCCATGGGGTCCCCATGTTGACCCATGGATTTTACAGGTCCGAAATGACTCATACAATAGGGTTAGAACAAGTTTAAAGGTATTTTTGATATTTTTATAATATCATTTTTACGTTAAATTTCACTAATTAACTTTAATCGCGATTAATTAAACTTAAAAGTTACTATTCGCCAAAAAAAATTATTTTAATCCCATTGAACCAAATTTTACATCCTAATGACAACCATGTAGGTCGGATTTTTTAAAATCATATCATAGAATTTTTAATGTTTCATTTAAATGAAAAATCAGTTTTTTAACTACCACTTAGTGGTTTCACTATTCATAAAAAATTGAGGTTTTTCAGAATAATTCCAAACTTTCACCTTAAGCTAGAATTGATATTCCGAATTCAAAAATGATGTATATTTTAAAAAATTCCTAAAATATATGTTTCATTAATTAATTTTATAATTAATTCCCGATGTCACAACAAATAGTGTGTTTTTAAGAAATAATAAATATCAAAAGATTGACAATTGTTTATGTCCAATTTCAAAGTGAAATTAATTCTAATGAACACCATTGGATAAAATGGTAAAAATATATTCTAATTATACATTAAAACCACTCAATATTATTATTGATCTCTATAAATTATTTTGATTAAAAAAGATGTTTTTAAGTATTTTTCACTATTCATAAAAATTGGAAGTTCTCAGAAAAATACCAAAAATTCAAAATAGACTAATTTTTATATTATGAATCCAAAAATGAAGTCCATTTTGAAATATAAAATATATATAATTTCAAAAAGTGGGTATTACTATTCATAATGGCTATTTTGATTGGTCGCGGTGTGTTAGAATCTCGAACTTGTGTACAATGAAATCTATTGCATTATTGAAAGTAAAGCGTATCGTAGAAGCTCGGGGTGTTACATTCTCCCCTCCTTCAATAAATTGCATCCTCGCAATTTGAAATTTTTCTTTGAAAATAAAAGGTTGAAAATAGAAAATACCTTTGTGGAAAACCCACATCAGATATAAGGTTAATAAAAATATAACATTAAAAGAAATAAAGAGAAGTACAAAGGTCACCCGAGATAGGCCATACTAAGATTATATGAAAATATGTATATGGAGGAAAAACAAACCATTAAGGTCTGATGGAGAGTTGTAGAAAACAAGATTAGGAGAAAGTTAACCACAAGAAAATCACAAACTTGTGATTGGTTAAACAGTCATTGAATCTCCAGTTGGAAAAGTTAACCAAAAACGTTTTTGTTTTAAGTTACCTCTAATAAAGTTGAGGAATTTATTTTAGAGATTTACTAAAAATGTAAGGAAATATACTTACTTGTCATGTAGACTTTCATTCTTTAATAAATTTTTACCACAAACCCATCTTTCACTCCAAATGGTAATAGAACTCAAAAATATTCTATTTATCCTAATTGTATAAGGTTCCAAATATTACCACATACCATTTATATTAGGAAAACTATTTTTTAATAACCAGGGACTTCCTGTAGTCTAGTGGTAGGTAATAAAGGCCCGTCGCACTATACTTGTGGGTTCGATTCCTGAAGCTTTGTTCGATGGGATGGGTTATCAGCCAACCTACAGGTTGTCCTTTTCCTAAAACTATAGTATTATAATATTAAAAAAATAATCTTCAGAAATGTTTTAACCTTAAACAATACTATCCAAGGATCAAATTAATCCATTCCAACCTTTATAGTTATCCAAAATACCTCTTTCCATACTTTCTCTAAAAGGTCTCTAAATTCCAAAATCAATTGTAACATCAGATTCCCCAAACAAAGTAAGGATTCTCATATTTTCACATACTAAAAATATGATTACCTTCATCATATTAAAACCATAATGAAAACAACAAGTACTGCAATAAAATCCTTATATATATCACATTATTCTTATAACCAGAATATAATCCTTGAGTTCAAAAGCACCAATACATTAATTATTCCACTTCAACTGTAGTAACAACATATGATTTTCCTCGATCACATGGCCTTTTCTAATGTAACTTTCCCTAATTCTTAGGAAATTAATTTGCATAATGCCCCATTTCCCTACAATTATAGAATTCAACATTGATAGTCTCTTTCTTTCCCTTACAATCACAAGCCTGGTGACCTTTTTCACCACATTTATAAAAAACTCCCATGCCTTTTAGGCAAGTACCAGGGTGATTCTTCCCACAATTATCGCATAATGGAAAATCCTTCTTTCCCTTTTCCCCTTTATATGTCTCTTGTTCCACCGTTCTCTTCTTCTCTTGCTGTACTTTATTGTCATAAGATTTAGAGAATTCCTTTTCGTCCTTGATAGCACATGAGAAAATATCTTCATACGACGAGAAGGTTTCTGAGACTAATTCTCGACGGAGAAGCAGTTTTAACCCATCAAAGAAACCATCAATCTTACTTTTTGGGTTACATATATAATCTGCAGCATTCCTCGCTAACCGTGTAAAGTTATCCTCATTCATTGTGACATTATCATCCTCCTTCTGCCTCAAACTCAGAAATTGCCTTTCCATATCTGCTCGATGGTCATGTAGAAAGTATTTTTCTAAGAAAATTTCCTTAAACTCCCTCCATTCCATACGTGATACTTCTTCATCTTCCTTTGTGTTTTGAATCAGTGACCGCCATTGATCGGCATCTCCAATGATGCGGTAGACTTCCATGAAAACCTTTTCCCTTTCGCTACTCCCCAAGGTGTGGAATATTTTCTCTAAGGATTTTATCCATTTCTCAGCTACTAATGGATTTGTACCCCCATTAAATGTTGGTAGTTGTTTCTCATGAAGAGGTCTAACATTGATCCTCCACGTTGCAGATCAGGGTGGTCCATACGAGTACGATTATTATTCATAACCTGAGTGGGTTTTCCCAGTATGGTAATAAGTTGATCAGCACCAGTTGTATCTCCATCTCCACAATAATTATCTTGAGCATGAGGTAAATCCCTAAATGGAGTGCGTGCATTGATACAGTTTCCATTCCTCCCACTAGGTGCAATTTCTAAACAATGGCATAAACTAGATTAGTTTATGAATTAAAATACAAAATTCCATACTTGTAAAACACTTAACATAAATTGACCTATTTATGGATATAATCCATAAACATAAAAAAAATTTCTTTAAGGAAGTATATACTCATAAGCCCTTCACAATGTTTTGTAAAGAAAATGATAATTATCCTAAGCGTATCCCCCGAAAGTGCCGTAACCAAGAGTGCAGAAAGGCCCATTATCGTGCATTTGTTCTCGTTCGAGTCTAGCTCAAAGCAGTGTTTTCGGGTTTTACCCCAAGGTACATCTGTGCCAGAAAGGCCTCTACTTTCTTGTATCCAGACAGAGATGTATTGCTCGGAAAACTCAAAATTTTTCTATAATAGAAAAATTCTAGGAAGTTCTTTTATAAAAATCCTCAAATTCTATCTTAGGGCTATGTGCTCTAATAAGAGTTTATCTAAATCTAGCTTCCATGGTTAGTACTAAACTGCCTCTGATACCAACTGTAATGCTCTGACCCCAGTTACCCAGAGTCGGTGCATTATTGCGTAACATTGGAATGATCGCAAAAGTTCAAGTCTCAAAAGACCAATTAGTTTAGTAGCCTTGGAAACAATAGATACATTCATAAATGTTACATTACATCATAAAGTCGAAAATCAAAATAACATAGTCTCCATAGTCTACTCTTCTATCTCCTTCAGACTATCCCTATAGGCCAGTCATAAAATATTTCTTCACATCCTGGGAAAAATAAAACATTGAAAGGTGTGAGCTCAGATTCTCAGAAAGGAAAACAATATAGTGGATGCTTTCATAAATAAACATAAACATTTAAGGCAATGTATAACTAAAAAAAGACATTTAAATATGAACTTCAACATAATATGGAAAAAGTAAAATGAAATAATTCCATTTACTTATTCACATGGATATTTTACTGGTCGAATAATCACTTGCAATATCAATAACCACTTTCATAATGATGGAATGCATAATGCTAGACTATCATAACCACGTAGCCAAGGCCTTGTGCAAAGACTACAAATAAGATTTTTTCAAGGCCTCGTGCCAAGACACTAGTTTGTCTCATGAGACCTGCCGATGCATCGAGGAGGTATAGCGGGCTCCACCCGTCACTTATTAAGTCCAATGCATTCCTCATATGAACAGGTTTAAACATATCATAAACCTTAACATAATCGTATCACATAAAGCATGCATAAAGGAAACATAAAATTTCCACATTTCAATCACAAGATATCAATACAACACACTGATATAATAAAAACACTTTCAAAACCATTTTCAATACGAAAATAAAAGAATTTTAAAACTTTGTATTTATTTTTCATTTAAAATAAAGTTATGGCTTGTAGAGGAAGCCGAAACACAAATAATGGTCACGATTGCAGAGAAGTCGTTGTCGCCTCATACGTAAGACAAAAACATTCCTTTTTTAGTTTAGTAAAAAACACTTCTTATAAAAATATAACGTTTGAATAAAATTAAAAGTCAAAGGGGTTTATACACCGTATAAAAGAAAGTTGTGTATAAAACAAAATATGCCTCAATGAGTGGAGATTTAGATGAAGTCCCTTAAAAAGACCATTTTTTAAATAAAATGGATCTATTATGTGTATTCACTATAAGTACACATACAGAAATTAAAAATACAAGATAGGGCATAATAATATCATGAAATAATTCGAAAGTAGGAGATTAACCCAAAGAGTGGAAATTGGGGTAAGAAGTTCCCTTACCTTGTGTCTGACTTGACTTGATCGTTCTATAACCTCCTTAATAATAAAATAGAGTTAATCTATACTTTATTAAGATCCCTTTTCATGTTAATTATTCCTTTTATATCACTTATTACCATGTTATTAACACTATGTAATTATTTAAGTTAATAACGGTCGTTTTGTCGATATTTGGTACATGAGTCAACAATAAACTTCTTATAATTACAAGTTGTTTATGTGGTAGAATATCCATTATCTCAAGAATTTTATTCATGATTTAGATATCATATATATCATATATATCCAGTATATACATTCAATCATAATATTACGTGACATTTAGAGGTAATAAATGAAATGCACCGTTCATGGAGACGGTAAGCCATACGTACACATGCATGCTACTTTCATTTCTATTTCATATTTAATGGAATGAAATCATAATTATATAAAGGTATATTATATTTCCTATATAATATAATGTATAATACCATTTACTCCATCCTTTATACATTCCACATATGGAATTAACGATTCATATCACTTTGAGGGGGCGGTAGTCCGCACTTCCTAAAATGAAAATATCGCGTTTACCCATAATAGAAACCATAAATATATGAAATAAATGAAAAATAAATAAGATTATGTAAAAAATAAACATAATATATATCATATATAAATATAGGGACATATTAATGTCCACCTTTGAAGTTGTTATATGAGTGTTGAACAATCATCGTTTCGTGATACCGAAATTCACCATCCACGGAAACAGTATGTTCTTTAACCATTAGATGTAGGTTTGTGTAATTATAGCTATAATAATTATTATAACAACATTATATTATATTGAGGATACTGGTTTTGTTACAAAATAAATTAATAAAAAGAGTTTAGGGGGTTGGAGAAGCAAAATAAAACAAAATAACATAAGAGAAGACATTACCTTAAAATCGGGTAACTATTTTTGATTTGAGCCAAAGGCTTCCGTGGGAAGAGTTCTGCCAAATGTGAGGCTTCCAGGAGTAATAGAGGGAAGTTGGAAGAGTATTTGGTAAGAGTTTTGCCGATCCAAAAGGATTGAAGGTGTGAATAAGGTGGTAGAGGTGGGGGCCTTTTATAAGAGAAGAGAAGGGGCACTCTTGGAAAGATTGAAATGTTACTTTATGATGAAATTATTTTCGGATTATAATGGTCCCAAAATGATATATTTCGAGGATAAGGTGATAAGGGTTCTAACTATCATCATTAAATAGGTTTTTGAAAAGTTTAATCCTTAGAGTTTATGTAACACCCCAAGCTTCCACGGTACGTTTCCCTTCGAATAATGCGATAGCGTGTGTTGTACGCAACCTCGAGTTCTAACACACACTACAACTAATTAAACTAGCCGTTGTGAATAGTAATACCTACTTTTTGAAATCATATATATTTTATATTTCAAAATGGACTTCATTTTTGGATTCGGAATATTGAAATTAGCCTAGGGTGAAATTTTGGTACTTTTCGGATAACTTTCATATTTTGATGAATAGTGAAAATTACTAAATTTTAATTAAAAACAACTTTTTTAATCAAAATAATTAATAGTGATAAATTATGAATTTTAGTAGTTTTAAAGTATATTTAGAATATATTTTTACCATTTAATATAATGTTGGTCATTGGACATAATTTTACAATTAAACCGAACATAAACAAGTGTCAATCTTTTGATAGTTATTACCTCTTAAAAACACGCTTTTTTGTTTTGACTGCGGGAATTAATTTTAAATTAATTTCTGCCACTACTATGTTTTGAATTTAGAAAAATGGATTCCATATTTGGAATCAGGATGTTCAAATTGTGTAAATAGGTAACTTTTATTTTTAGACATTTTGAATAATTACTGCGGTAAATATTTTATTTACCATGGTTAAGGGTAAATCCGGTAAATAAGCGTTAACAAATAATATTATAATAATACTAAATTACCCTAAAACGTGTCTTAACCCTATTGGTTGATACATGGTCGACCATGGGCATATTTGGGTCGATTTTGGGACCCCATGGATCCACTTGTAAGTGATAATGACACTTTATTTTAATTAAGTTAAAATGAATACAAAAATGACACAAGCATATATCTTTTAAAAAAACAATTTTTACATAGGGTTATACATGTTGGATTTTCAATTATAAATATTAATTAGAAATATAAAAAGATTTCCTACATAATGATATTTTATTTATAATTTTTAGACATCAAATAATTTAAATTATTAATGACACAATAATGATGCAATGTTTAACTCATTAATAAATCATTTAAATAAATAAAATTATAATGATTAAAATATTATCTAAAACCTGTCCAATTCATATTGGTTGATGTTATTTAGAATATGAGTCATCTTATCATCGACCTCAATGATTTTTGGACCATTATAAACCGAATACAAATATATTATAAAGTAATACTTTCACACTTTCCTAAAGAGCCCCTCCTCTCCCTTATAAAAGGAGACCACTTCTACTCATTCCTCACACCTCTCAAGCAACTTGGATCGTCCAAACTCTGCCCAACTAAGCTCCCCACATCCCTCTCCTCCTCCTTGAAGCTTACCCTTAGGCAGAAAGCATTTCAAGAAGTCCTTTGGTTCCAACCAAAGTGAGTTACCTAAATTAAAGGTAACGATTTCTCTTAAATTATTTTCATTTATTTTGCTTCTTCAACCCCCAAAATCTTTTTATTTCCTTTCTTTTGTAACATAAACAGTATCCTCAATATACTAGGATGTTGTTATAAGAAGGATTCAAACTACACATACACACAACTCCATCAAATGGATGATGAACATAATGTTTCTGTGGATGGCAAACTAACGCCTCACGAAACGATGATTGTTCAAATACATCTTACCGCCTCTCATGGTGGCCATTATGATGGAACTGTAATTAAATATGATATTAATGATATATATTTTATATATAAGCTTCTGTAATTCCATTTTATTTCATACCATTATTCGTTTCATGTTGTATATACATACGATAATTTCATTTGAGGAAGTGCGGACTACCTCCCCCTTAAAATGATATGACTCGTTCATACCACACATGGAACGTATAAAGGATGGTGTTAATGAACTTAAGTAACATATATAAAATATTATATTATACTGGAATAGTAATATACCTATGTATCATTTGGATTCGATTCTTTTAAAATAAAAATTAAATGGAAGTATTGTTCGTGCGTACGTATGGACAACCGTCTCCACAAACGCGTTGAGATTCATTCTCCATCGTATCCACTCAAGTCTTATTCTCATTTTAGGGTTAAAAATAATGTAAATATCATTCTGATTATAAATAAGATATAATCTATCCATTACAAACATGTCTTACGTAACCAAACATTTAAGAAGAACGAATCGATTATCACCCGAAACGACGATAATACTGAGATATTATTAATAAAGCAATGTTAAATGATCATATATGATATCATATTAATGAATATGATTCTTGTATAATTTAATAACAATTATTTCACCATTATACAGGAGGTTAACCTACCCCAACAAAGGAAAAGTACAAGGTAAGGGTTATTTCCCAATCTCTTCATTATCCGAGGTTGTTTATTTGTAATAATCTACTGGGATATCTTTATCATCCACATCCATGTTTCTTAAAAATGTATTTCAAAACATTTTTACTATTTACAAGAATATGGGTTAAAGTCATTTATACCCTTGTTTGACTTTTTATAAGAGGTTTATAAAGGAATCTTTCCGTCGTTTTCACTACAAGGTCCTTTTTACCCTTTTCGACAGAATTGAGGTAAGAATGTTTTTTTTAACTTATACGGCGGGTGCGGTTATTTTACGCCGTTATAAAATCTTCAAAGCTTCCCTTACAAGCTTATAAGAATATTTTCAACGAAAATGTTTTATTTTATATGGATCTTAAATTATTTCAAAATAAAAGGAGATATTTCTTTTAAAAGAATTTTGATTTCATCTATGTCAACATCCTATGATGGATTTTAAGATTATTTGAAGTTGATTTATTATGATACAAAACTTCTATATTGTATTGAAGGTTTTGTGATATGTTTGACTGTGGATGTGCTATTTTTATACCATTCATAGTTTATGGTGAATGTATTGACATTTCGTATGCTAGTTTTAATACGAATGTTTATGTTATGCTTAAACCTTTTCATATGGGAATGCATTGGACTTAATAAGTGACGGGTGGAGCCCGCTATAGCTCCTCGATGCATCGGTAGGTCTCATGAGACAAACTAGTGTCTTGGCACAAGGCCTTGACAAAATCTTATTTGTAGTCTTGGCACGAGGCATTGGCTATGTGGTTATGAAAGTCTGGCATTTTGCATTCCAACATTATGAAAGTGGTTATTGATTTTGCATGTGATTATTCGATTAGTAGAATATCCATGTGAATAAGTAAATGGCATTATTTCATTTTACTTTTGCCATACTATGTTGAAGTTCATGTTTAAAAGGCTTTTGTTTTAGTAATTCATTGCCTTAAATGTTTATGCTTATTTTGAATGTTCCGCTATATTGTTATCCTTACTGGGCATTTGAGCTCACCCCTTTTCTATGTTTTATTTTTCCCAGGTAGTGAAGAAGTAAATTATGATTGACTTGCAGGGATATTATGAGGGTTTAATAGTGTGGATATGAAGACTTTGTTGTTGTAGTAGTTTTTCACTTTGAAATGTAATGTAAAACTTTATGAATATATCTAGTGTTTCCAAGGCTACTAAACCAATCGGTCTTTCGAGATTTGATCTTTCCTGTGATCATGCCAATGTTACGAAGTAATGCACCGACTCTGGGTAGCTGGGGTCGGGTCGTTACAGTTGGTATCAGAGGAGGTTTAGTACAAACCTTGGAAGCTAGATTTAGATAAACTCTGATTAGAGGACGTATACCTAAGATGAACTTTGAGGATTAGTATAGAAGAACTTCCTAGAATTTTGGTATTGTAGAGATTTTGTGAGTTTTCCGAGCAATACATCCCTGTCTGGATACGAGCAGGTAAAGGCGGCTCTGGCACAGATGTACCTAGGGGTAAAACCCGAAAACACCGCTTTGAGCTAGACTCGAACGGGAACTGGTGCACGACAACGGGCCTTTCTGCACTCTTGGTTACGACACTCCCGGGGGATATGCTTAGGTTAACTCTCATTTTCTTTACAAATCATTATGAAGGGTTTATGAGTATATACTTCCTCAAAGAAAACATTTTTATGATTATGGATTATATCCATAAATAGTTCAATTTATGTTAAGTGTTTTATAAGTATGGGATTATGTATTTTGATTCATAAACTGATCTAGTTTATTCCATTGTTTAGAAATGGCGCCTAGTTGAAGAAATGGAAACCGTATCAATGCACGCACTCCATGTAGGGATTTCCCTCCTGCTCAAGATAATTATAGTGGGGCTGGTGATGCAACTGGTGCTGATCAGCTAATCACCATACTGGGACAACTTACTCAGGTTATGAATAATAACCTTACCCGTATGGAGCACCCTGATCCGCAGCGTGGAGGATCAATGTTAGATCAATTCATGAGACAACAACCACCAACGTTCAATGGGAATACAAATCCTGTAGTAGCTAAGAAATGGATATTTTCCCTAGAGAAAATATTTCAGGCTTTGGGGAGCAGTGAAAGGGAAAAAGTTATCATGGCAGTTTACCGCCTCACTGGAGATGCTGATCAATGGTGGTCATTGATTCAAAATACGAAGGAAGATGATGAAGTATCAAATATGGAATGGAGGGAGTTCAAAGATCTGTTTTTAGAAAAATACTTTCCTCGTGACCATCGAGCAGATATGGAAAGGCAATTTCTGAGTCTGAGACAAAAGGAGGATGAGAATGTCACAAAGTATGAGGATAACTTTACAAGGTTAGCGAGGTACGCTGGTGATTATATTCGCAACCCAAGAAGTAAGATTGATCGTTTCTTTGATGGGTTAAAACCATTTCTCCGTCGAGCATTAGTCTCACAATCCTTTTCATCGTACGAAGACATTGTCTCATGTGCTATCAAGACCGAAAAGGAATTATCTAAGTCTTATGACTTTAAAGCAAAGCAAGAGAAGAAGAGACCTGCTGATCAATCTGGGAATGGAAATAAGGGGAAGAAAGGAAAGGTTGAATATCCATCTTGTGGTAAATGCAGGAAGAAACATCCTGGTACTTGCTTGAAGGGAATGGGAGTCTGTTACAAGTGTGGTGAAAAAGGCCACCAAGCTCATGATTGTAAGGGGAAGAAGGAAGCTACCAACGTTCAGTGCTAAAATTGCAGGGAGATGGGGCACTATGCAAATGCATGTCCTAAGCGTCAAGAGAACTTACCTCAGAAAAGGCCAAGGGATCAAGGCCAGGCTTATGCTATCACTACTGCTGAGGTAGAAGCTCCGAAAGATGTGGTAGCAGGTAATTTAATGGTTTCCTCAAGTTTAGCAAATGCATTATTTGATTCTGGATCATCGTATTGTTTCATATATTCCCAGTTTCCTAAGAAAATTAGATATTTCCAATTTGATTTAATAAGGGAGTTGTCAGTTAAAACTCCTAAGGGAAGTATCGTTGCAACAAAGTTTTGTGAATCTGTCCCCATTAGAGCACATAAATTCCCTTTATCTGCTGATCTCATCGTCATACCTATGATTGAGTTTGATATAATCCTCGGTATGGACTGGCTTTCGGACTATGATGCGAAGATTTATTGTAAGAAGAAAGAGGTTACGATTCTTGATGATAATGATAAGGAACACCTTATTTTTAGAGCAGAATCGTCACCACCTAATTCTTATTTAGATCCACCCTCAATAGCTCAACTAAATTCAATTATTGGGGAGGAAGAGAATGAAATAACTGCGGGTGAGGAAAGGAATGTATAAATAGAGGATGTACCTATTGTGAAAGAATTTGTAGATGTATTTCCAGAAGATTTACCTGGACATCCTCCAGAACGAGAAGTTGAGTTTTCTATTGATTTGATTCCTGGATCAAGGCCTATATCGAAGACCCCTTATAGAATGGCCACTGTAGAGTCAGTCGAACTAAAGAAACAACTAGAGGAATTGAGTAATAAGGGATTTATTCGCCCTAGTGTTTCTCCATGGGGAGCCCCTGTTCTTTTTGTTAAAAAGAAAGATGGATCTATGAGGTTATGTATCGACTACAGGGAGATCAATGCTATAACGATAAAGAACAAGTATCCCCTACCTCGTATTGATGATTTATTTGACCAACTGCATGTAGCTCAATACTTTTCAAAGATTGACCTTCGATCTGGATACCATCAGTTGTGTGTAAAGAAGGAAGACATTCCGAAGACAGCATTTCGAACTAGGTACGGGCATTACGAGTTTACTGTAATGCCGTTTGGATTGACTAATGCACCCTCTGTATTCATGGATCTGATTAATAGAGTTTTCAAGGAGTATCTCGATGAATTTGTGGTGGTATTTATTGATGATATCTTGGTATAGTCCAAAACCTACGAAGATCATGAAAATCACTTGCGCATCATCTTGAAGACTCTGAGGAGGCATGAATTATATGGAAAGTTTAGCAAGTGTGAATTCTGGCTTCAGGAGATTTCTTTTCTTGGCCATATTGTCTCTAAAGATGGAATCTCTGTTGATCCTTCTAAGACCAAAGCAATCCAAGAATGGCCAGCACCTACGAATATAACTGAGGTACGTAGTTTTATTGGCTTGGCAGGTTATTATCGACGTTTCGTCCAGAATTTTGCCCGATTGGCTAACCCATTAACGAAGCTCACACGTAAAGGGGTTAAATTTGTTTGGACAAAAGAGTGTGAAGAATGTTTCGAAGAACTGAAGAGAAGATTAGTCAATGCTCCTATATTGACTCTACCATCGGGGAATGATGGGTTCGTTATTTATAGTGATGCATCAAAGAAAGGACTTGGTTGTGTCCTTATGCAGAATGATAGAGTTATTGCCTATGCATCACGACAGTTGAAAATTCATGAACAAAACTATCCTACTCATGATCTTGAGTTAGCAGCTGTGATCTTTGCTTTGAAGATATGGAGGCACTACCTCTATGGTGAAAAATGTGAGATTTATACTGATCACAAGAGTCTGAAGTATATTTTCTCACAAAAAGAACTCAACATGAGGCAAAGGAGATGGCTTGAATTACTCAAGGATTATGATTGCACGATACACTACCACCCGGGGAAAGCAAACAAAGTAGCAGATTCTTTGAGCAGAAAAGACCATGGAGTTCTGAACATGATGAGAATTGAAAGGGATCCAATTTTCATGGATCTAGAGAAGATGGACATGGGAATAACCAGGGAAGGTGAAACATCAATGATTTTTCAAATGGTTGCCAAACCAACTTTACTAGAAAGGATTAAGAGTTCCCAGACCGATGATGAAGAATTTCAGAAGAATATTAAAGCTGTGAATGATGGGAGATTGAGAGACTTTGTGTATGAAGATGGAATTTTGAAATTCGGGAAGAGACTTTGTGTTCCCAATATACCTGATCTAAAAAGGGAATTGCTGGATGACGCTCATAGTTCCAATTTCTCTATACACCCTGGGAGCACCAAAATGTATAGAGATTTGAAGGAACATTTTTGGTGGGACAACATGAAGAGGGAGATTGCTGATTTTGTGTCAAGATGTATGGTTTGTCAACAAGTGAAAGCTGGAAGGCAACAGCCTGGAGGAGTCATCCAACCTCTTCCCATACCGGAGTGGAAATGGGACAATATTACGATGGACTTTGTCATGGGGCTACCAAAGACTCCTAGAAGGAACGATGCAATATGGGTTATTGTTGATCGTCTTACCAAGTCAGCACATTTTCTTGCTATAAGAGAAGATCTACCCCTGGAACGTCTAGCAAGACTATATATTAATGAAGTTGTGAGACTTCATGGAGTACCCTTATCAATTGTTTCTGATCGTGATCCCCGTTTTACTTCAAGATTTTGGAAAAGTCTTCAGAAATATCTGGATACTGAACTTCATTTGAGCACTTCTTACCACCCTCAGACAGACGGACAATCAGAACGGACTATTCAGACCTTAGAAGACATGTTGAGATCTTGCTCACTTGATTTTCAGGGTATGTGGGATCAATATTTACCTCTGGTAGAATTTTCCTATAACAATAGCTTCCATTCGAGTATTCAGATGGCACCATATGAAGCGTTATACGGAAAGAGATGTCGTACACCAACCTGTTGGGATGACGTTGGTGAAAGAAAACTTGTAGGCCCAGAACTGGTGGAGGAAACTGTGGAAAAGGTGAAAGTAATCCAAAATCACATCAAAGCAGCTCAAAGTAGGCAGAAGAGCTATGCCGATAATCGAAGGAAGGATTTGGAATTTTAGGTCGGTGATCATGTTTTCCTAAAGGTATTTCCATGGAAGGGAGTCATATGTTTTGGTAAGAAAGGTAAATTGAGTCCCAGGTACATCGGACCTTTCGAAATTATAGAACGAATTGGGGCTGTAGCTTACCGATTGGAAATGCCGCCAAGTCTCTCCAAAGTTCACGATGTGTTCCACGTATCTCTGTTGAGAAAATACATGCCTGACCCAACGCATGTACTCACCTATGAGGAATTAGAACTGGAACCTGATCTTTCCTATTGTGAAGAGCCCGTCAGGATTCTTGATACAAGAGAACAAGTACTGAGAAACCGGACGACGCGTCTGGTAAAAGATTTGTGGAGAAACCATAAGATGGAAGAGGCAACGTGGGAACCCGAGGAACTTACGATGAGGAACCACCCGAGTCTTTTTATGCAGTAATACCATAGAAATTGCGAGGACGCAATTATTTGAAGGAGGGGAGAATGTAACACCCCAAGCTTCCACGGTACGTTTCCCTTCGAATAATGCGATAGCGTGTGTTGTACGCAACCTCGAGTTCTAACACACACTACAACTAATTAAACTAGCCGTTGTGAATAGTAATACCTACTTTTTGAAATCATATATATTTTACACTTCAAAATGGACTTCATTTTTGGATTCGGAATATTGAAATTAGCCTAGGATGAAATTTTGGTACTTTTCGGATAACTTTCATATTTTGATGAATAGTGAAAATTACTAAATTTTAATTAAAAACAACTTTTTTAATCAAAATAATTAATAGTGATAAATTATGAATTTTAGTAGTTTTAAAGTATATTTAGAATATATTTTTACCATTTAATATAATGTTGGTCATTGGACATAATTTTACAATTAAACCGAACATAAACAAGTGTCAATCTTTTGATAGTTATTACCTCTTAAAAACACGCTTTTTGTTTTGACAGCGGGAATTAATTTTAAATTAATTTCTGCCACTACTGTGTTTTGAATTTAGAAAAATGGATTCCATATTTGGAATCAGGATGTTCAAATTGTGTAAATAGGTAACTTTTATTTTTAGACATTTTGAATAATTACTGCGGTAAATATTTTATTTACCATGGTTAAGGGTAAATCCGGTAAATAAGGGTTAAAAAATAATATTATAATAATAATAAATTACCCTAAAACGTGTCTTAACTCTATTGGTTGATACATGGTCGACCATGGGCATCTTTGGGTCGATTTTGGGACCCCATGGATCCACTTGTAAGTGATAATGACACTTTATTTTAATTAAGTTAAAATGAATACAAAAATGACACAAGCATATATCTTTTAGAAAAACAATTTTTACATATGGTTATACATGTTGGATTTTAAATTATAAATATTCATTAGAAATATAAAAATATTTCCTACATAATGATATTTTATTTATAATTTTTAGACATCATATAATTTAAATTATTAATGACACAATAATGATGCAATGTTTACCTCATTAATAAATCATTTAAATAAATAAGATTATAATGATTAAAATATTATCTAAAACCTGTCCAATTCTTATTGGTTGATGTTATTTAGAATATGAGTCATCTTATCTTCGACCTCAATGATTTTTGGACCATTATAAACCGAATACAAATATATTATAAAGTAATACTTTCACACTTTCCTAAAGAGCCCCTCCTCTCCCTTATAAAAGAAGACCACTTCTACTCATTCCTCACACCTCTCAAGCCACTTGGCTCGTCCAAACTCTGCCCAACTAAGCTCCCCACATCCCTCTCCTCCTCCTTGAAGCTTACCATTAGGCAGAAAGCATTTCAAGAAGTCCTTTGGTTCCAACCAAAGTGAGTTACCTAAATTAAAGGTAACGATTTCTCTTAAATTATTTTCATTTATTTTGCTTCTTCAACCCCCAAAATCTTTTTATTTCCTTTCTTTTGTAACAACACCAGTATCCTCAATATACTAGGATGTTTTTATAAGAAGGATTCAAACTACACATACACACAACTCCATCAAATGGATGATGAACATAATGTTTCTGTGGATGGAAAACTAACGCCTCACGAAACGATGATTGTTCAAATACATCTTACCGCCTCTCATGGTGGCCATTATGATGGAACTGTAATTAAATATGATATTAATGATATATATTTTATATATAAGCTTCTGTAATTCCATTTTATTTCATACCATTATTCGTTTCATGTTGTATATACATACGATAATTTCATTTGAGGAAGTGCGGACTACCGCCCCCTTAAAATGATATGACTCGTTCATACCACACATGGAACGTATAAAGGATGGTGTTAATGAACTTAAGTAACATATATAAAATATTATATTATACTGGAATAGTAATATACCTATGTATCATTTGGATTCGATTCTTTTAAAATAAAAATTAAATGGAAGTAGTGTTCGTGCGTACGTACGGACAACCGTCTCCACAAACGCGATAAGATTCATTCCCCATCGTATCCATTCAAGTCTTATTCTCATTTTAGGGTTAAAAATAATGTTAATATCATTCTGATTATAAATAAGATATAATCTATCCATTACAAACATGTCTTACGTAACCAAACATTTAAGAAGAACGAATCGATTATCACCCGAAACGACGATAATACTAAGATATTATTAATAAAGCAATGTTAAAAGATCATATATGATATCATATTAATGTATATGATTCTTGTATAATTTAATAACAATTATTTCACCATTATACAGGAGGTTAACCTACCCCAACAAAGGAAATGTACAAGGTAAGGGTTATTTCACAATCTCTTCATTATCCGAGGTTGTTTATTTGTAATAATATACTGGGATATCTTTATCATCCACATCCATGTTTCTTAAAAATGTATTTCAAAACATTTTTACTATTTACAAGAATATGGGTTAAAGTCATTTATACCCTTGTTTGACTTTTTATAAGAGGTTTATAAAGGAATCTTTCCATCCTTTTCAAAACAAGGTCCTTTTTAACCTTTTCGACAGAATTGAGGTAAGAATGTTTTTTTTAACTTATACGGCGGGTGCGGTTATTTTACGCCGTTATAAAATCTTCAAAGCTTCCCTTACAAGCTTATAAGAATATTTTCAAAGAAAATGTTTTATTTTATATGGATCTTAAATGATTTCAAAATAAAAGGAGATATTTCTTTTAAAAGAATTTTGATTTCATCTATGTCAACATCCTTTGATGGATTTTAAGATTATTTGAAGTTGATTTATTATGATACAAAACTTATATATTGTATTGAAGGTTTTGTGATATGTTTGACTATGTATGTGCTATTTTTATACCATTCATAGTTTATAGTGAATGTATTGACATTTCGTATGCTAGTTTTAATACGAATGTTTATGTTATGTTTAAACCTTTTCATATGGGAATGCATTGGACTTAATAAGTGACGGGTGGAGCCCGCTATAGCTCCTCGATGCATCGGTAGGTCTCATGAGACAAACTAGTGTCTTGGAACAAGGCCTTGACAAAATCCTATTTGTAGTCTTGGCACGAGGCCTTGGCTATGTGGTTATGATAGTCTGGCATTATGCATTCCAACATTATGAAAGTGGTTATTGATTTTGCATGTGATTATTCGATTAGTAGAATATCCATGTGAATAAGTAAATGGCATTATTTCATTTTACTTTTGCCATACTATGTTGAAGTTCATGTTTAAAAGGCTTTTGTTTTAGTAATTCATTGCCTTAAATGTTTATGCTTATTTTGAATGTTCCGCTATATTGTTATCCTTACTGGGCATTTGAGCTCACCCCTTTTCTATGTTTTATTTTTCCCAGGTAGTGAAGAAGTAAATTATGATTGACTAGCAGGGATATTATGAGGGTTTAATAGTGTGGATATGAAGACTTTGTTGTTGTAGTAGTTTTTCACTTTGAAATGTAATGTAAATCTTTATGAATATATCTAGTGTTTCCAAGGCTACTAAACCAATCGGTCTTTCGAGATTTGATCTTTCTTGTGATCATGCCAATGTTACGAAGTAATGCACCGACTCTGGGTAGCTGGGGTCGGGGCGTTACAGTTTACATTATCCTTTCATTTTATTTAAATTGTTAATTAATGAGGTGATCACTGCATCATCATTGTGTCTTACAAATTTTAATTTTTTTAAGTTATAAAAATTATAATAAAAATATCATGATATAGGAAATCGTTTTAGATTTCTAATTAATATTTATAGTCAAACATCTTACTTGTATAACTCCATTTAAAAATTATTTTAGTAAAAGAACTCATGTTTGTGACATTTTTATTTTAACATTAAATAAAATGATTTTAATGTCATTTTCCTACCAAAGTGGCTCCATGGGGTCCCCAAGTTGACCCATGGATTGTCTCGGTCCGCCATGACTCATAAAATAGGGGTAGGACAAGTGTAAAGGTATTTTCATATTTTTATAATATCAATTTTACCTTAAATTTCACTAATTACCTTTAATCGCGATTAATTAAACTTAAAAGTAACTATTCACCAAAAATTATTTTAATCCCATTGAAACAAATTTTACATCCTAATGACAACCATGTATGCCGGATTTTTGAAAATAAAATCACATAAGTGGTAATGATTCATTTACATGAAAAATCAGTATTTTAACTACAACTGAGTGGTTTCACTATTCATCAAAAATTGATGTTTTTCAGAACAATGCCAAAAATTCACCCTAATCTAGAATTGATATTCCGAATTCAAAAATGATGTCTATTTTAGAAAATTCTTAACATATAATTTTCATTAATTAATTTTATAATTAATTCCCGATGTCACAACAAATAGCGTGTTTTTATGAAGCAATATATATCAAAAGATTGACAATTGTTTATGTCCAATTTCAAAGTGAAATTATTTCTAATGAACACCATTGGATAAAATGTTAAAAATATATTCTAATTATACTTTAAAACCACTAAATAGTATTATTTATCACTATAAATTGTTTTTATTAAAAAAGTTGTTTTTAAGTATTTTTCACTATTCATAAAAATTGGAAGTTCTCAGAAAAATACCAAAAATTCAACATAGGCTAATTTTTATATTATGAATCCAAAAATGAAGTCCATTTTGAAATAAAAAATATATATAATTTCAAAAAGTGGGTATTACTATTCATAATGGCCATTTTGATTGGTCGCGGTGTGTTAGAATCTCGAACTTGTGTACAATGCAAGCTATTGCATTATTGAAAGTGAAGCGTATCGTAGAAGCTCGGGGTGTTACATTCTCCCCTCCTTAAATAAATTGCATCCTCGCAATTTGAAATTTTTCTTTGAAAATAAAAGGTTGAAAATAGAAATTACCTTTGTGGAAAACCCACATCAGATATAAGGTTAATAAAAATATAACATTAAAAGAAATAAAGAGAAGTACAAAGGTCACCCGAGATAGGCCATACTAAGATTATATGAAAATATGTATATGTAGGAAAAACAAACCATTAAGGTCTGATGGAGAGTTGTAGAAAACAGGATTAGGAGAAAGTTAACCACAAGAAAATCACAAACATGTGATTGGTTAAACAGTCATTGAATCTCCAGTTGGAAAAGTTAACCAAAAACGTTTTTGTTTTAAGTTACCTCTCATAAAGTTGAGGAATTTATTTAAGAGATTTACTAAAAATGTAAGGAAATATACTTACTTGTCATGTAGACTTTCATTCTTTAATAAATTTTAACCACAAACCCATCTTTCACTCCAAATGGTAACAGAACTCAAAAATATTCTATTTATCCTAATTGTATAAGGTTCCAAATATTACCACATACCATTTATGTTAGGAAAACTATTTTTTAATAACCAGGGACTTCCTGTAGGCTAGTGGTAGGTAATAAAGGCCTGTCGCACTATAGTTGTGGGTTCGATTCCTGCAGCTTTGTTCGATGGGATGGGTTATCAGCCAACCTACAGGTTGTCCTTTTCCTAAAACTATAGTATTATAATATTACAAAAATAATCTTCAGAAATGTTTTAACCTTAAACAATACTATCCAAGGATCAACTTAATCCATTCCAACCTTTATAGTTATCCAAAATACCTCTTTCCAGACTTTCTCTAAAAGGTCTCTAAATTCCAAAATCAATTGTAACATCAGATTCCCCAAACAAAGTAAGGATTCTCATATTTTCACATACTAAAAATATGATTACCTTCATCATATTAAAACCATAATGAAAACAACAAGTACTGCAATAAAATCCTTATATATATCACATTATTCTTATAACCAGAATATAATCCTTGAGTTCAAAAGCACCAATACATTAATTATTCCACTTCAACTGTAGTAACAACATAAGATTTTCCTCGATCACATGGCCTTTTCTGATGTAAGTTTCCCTAATTCTTAGGACATTAATTTGCATAATGCCCCATTTCCCTACAATTGTAGCATTCAACATTGATAGTCTCTTTCTTTCCCTTGCAATCACAAGCCTGGTGACCTTTTTCACCACATTTATAACAAACTCCCATGCCTTTTAGGCAAGTACCAGGGTGATTCTTCCCACAATTATCGCATAATGGAAAATCCTTCTTTCCCTTTTCCCCTTTATATCTCTCTTGTTCCACCGTTCTCTTCTTCTCTTGTTGTACTTTATTGTCATAAGATTTAGATAATTCCTTTTCGTCCTTGATAGCACATGAGAAAATATCTTCATACGACGAGAAGGTTTGTGAGACTAATTCTCGACGGAGAAGCAGTTTTAACCCATCAAAGAAACCATCAATCTTACTTTTTGGGTTACATATATAATCTGCAGCATGCCTCGCTAACCGTGTAAAGTTAGCCTCATTCATTGTGACATTCTCATCCTCCTTCTGCCTCAAACTCAGAAATTGCCTTTCCATATCTGCTCGATGGTCATGTCGAAAGTATTTTTCTAAGAAAATTTCTTTAAACTCCCTCCATTCCATACGTGATACTTCTTCATCTTCCTTTGTGTTTTGAATCAGTGACCGCCATTGATCGGCATCTCCAATGATGCGGTAGAATTCCATGAAAACCTTTTCCCTTTCGCTACTCCCCAAGGTGTGGAATATTTTCTCTGAGGAGTTTATCCATTGCTCAGCTACTAATGGATTTGTACCCCCATTAAATGTTGGTAGTTGTTTCCTCATGAAGAGGTCTAACATTGATCCTCCACGTTGCGGATCAGGGTGGTCCATACGAGTACGGTTATTATTCATAACCTGAGTGGGTTGTCCCAGTATGGTAATAAGTTGATCAGCACCAGTTGTATCTCCATCTCCACAATAATTATCTTGAGCATGAGGTAAATCCCTAAATGGAGTGCGTGAATTGATACTGTTTCCATTCCTCCCACTAGGTGCAATTTCTAAACAATGGCATAAACTAGATTAGTTTATGAATTAAAATACATAATTCCATACTTGTAAAACACTTAACATAAATTGACCTATTTATGGATATAATCAATAAACATAAAAAAATTTTCTTTAAGGAAGTATATACTCATAAGCCATTCACAATGTTTTGTAAAGAAAATGATAATTATCCTAAGTGTATCCCCCGGGAGTGCCGTAACCAAGAGTGCAGAAAGGCCCATTATCGTGCAGCAGTTCTCGTTCGAGTCTAGCTCAAAGCAGTGTTTTTGGGTTTTACCCCAAGGTACATCTGTTCCAGAAAGGCCTCTACTTTCTTGTATCCAGACAGAGATGTATTGCTCGGAAAACTCAAAATTTTTCTATAATAGAAAAATTCTAGGAAGTTCTTCTATACAAATCCCCAAAGTCTATCTTAGGGCTATGTGCTCTAATAAGAGTTTATCTAAATCTAGCTTCCAAGGTTAGTACTAAACTGCCTCTGATACCAACTGTAATGCTCTGACCCCAGTTACCCAGAGTCGGTGCGTTATTGCGTAACATTGGCATGATCACAAAAGTTCAAGTCTCAAAAGACCAATTAGTTTAGTAGACTTGGAAACAATAGATACATTCATAAATGTTACATTACATCATAAAGTCGAAAATCAAAATAACATAGTCTCCATAGTCTACTCTTCTATCCCCTTCAGACTATCCATGTAGGCCAGTCATAAATATTTCTTCACATCTTGGGAAAAATAAAACATTGAAAGGTGTGAGCTCAGATGCTCAGAAAGGAAAACAATATTGTGGAAGCTTTCATAAATAAACATAAAAATTTAAGGCAATGTATAACTAAAAAAAGACTTTTAAACATGAACTTCAACATAATATGGAAAAAGTAAAATGAAATAATTACATTTACTTATTCACATGGATATTTTACTGGTCAAATAATCACATTCAATATCAATAACCACTTTCATAATGATGGAATGCATAATGCTAGACTATCATAACCACGTAGCCAAGGCCTCGTGCGAAGACTACAAATAAGATTTTTTCAAGGCCTCGTGCCAAGACACTAGTTTGTCTCATGAGACCTGCCGATGCATCGAGGAGGTATAGCGGGCTCCAGCCGTCACTTATTAAGTCCAATGCATTCCTCATATGAACAGGTTTAAACATATCATAAACCATAACATAATCGTATCACATAAAGCATGCATAAAGGAAACATAAAATTTCCACATTTCAATCACAAGATATCAATACAACACACTGATATAATAAAAACACTTTCAAAACCATTTTCAATACCAAAATAAAATAATTTTAAAACTTTGTATTTATTTTTCATTTAAAATAATGTTATGGCTTGTAGAGGAAGCCGAAACACAAATAATGGTCACGATTGCAGGGAAGTCGCTATCGCCTCATACGTAAGACAAAAACATTCCTTTTTTAGTTTAGTAAAAAAAACTTCTTATAAAAATATAACGTTTGAATAAAATTAAAAGTCAAAGGGGTTTATACACCGTATAAAAGAAAGTTGTGTATAAAACAAAATATGCCTCAATGAGTGGAGATTTAGATGAAGTCCCTTAAAAAGACCATTTTTAAATAAAATGGATCTATTATGTGTATTCACTATAAGTACACATACAGAAATAAAAAATACAAGATAGGGCATAATAATATCATGAAATAATTTGAAAGTAGTAGATTAACCCAAAGAGTGGAAATTGGGTTAAGAAGTTCCCTTACCTTGTGTCTGACTTGACTCGATCATTCTTTAACCTCCTTAATAATAAAATAGAGTTAATCTATACTTTATTAAGATCCTTTTTCAAGTTCGTTATTCCTTTTATATCACTTATTACCATGTTATTAACACTATGTAATTATTTAAGTTAGTAACGGTCGTTTTGTCGATATTTGGTACATGAGTCAACAATAAACTTCTTATAATTACAAGTTGTTTATGTGGTAGAATATCCATTATCTCAAGAATTTTATTCATGATTTAGATATCATATATATCATATATATCTAGTATATACATTCATTCATAATATTACGTGACATTTAGAGGTATGAAATGAAATGCACCGTTCACGGAGACGGTAAGCCGTACGTACACATGCATGCTAATTTCATTTCTATTTCATATTTAATGGAATGAAATCATAATTATATAAAGGTATATTATAATTCCTGTATAATATAATGTATAATACCATTTACTCCATCCTTTATACATTCCACATATGGCATTAACGATTCATATCACTTTGAGGGGGCGGTAGTCCGCACTTCCTAAAATGAAAATATCGCGTTTACCCATAATAGAAACCATAAATATATGAAATAAATGGAAAATAAATAAGATTATGTAAAAAATAAACATATTATATATCATATATAAATATAGGGACATATTAATGTCCACCTTTGAAGGTGTAATATGAGTGTTGAACAATCATCGTTTCGTGAGACCGAAATTCACCATCCACAGAAACAGTATGTTCTTTAACCATTAGATGTAGGTTTGTGTAATTCTAGCTATAATACTTATTATAACAACATTATAGTGTATTGAGGATACTGGTTTTGTTACAAAATAAATTAATAAAAAGAGTTTAGGGGGTTGGAGAAGCAAAATAAAACAAAATAACATAAGAGAAGACATTACCTTAAAATCGGGTAACTCTTTTTGATTTGAGCCAATGGCTTCCGTGGGAAGATTTCTGCCAAATGTGAGGCTTCCAGGAGTAATATAGGGAAGTTGGAAGAGTATTTGGGCAGAATTTGGCCGATCCAAAAGGCTTGATGGTGTGAATAAGGTGGTAGAGGTGGGGGCCTTTTATAAGAGAAGAGAAGGGGCACTCTTGGATAGATTGAAATGTTACTTTATTATGAAATTATTTTCGGATTATAATGGTCCCAAAATGATATATTTCGAGGCTAAGGTGATAAGGGTTTTAACTATCATCATTAAATAGGTTTTTGACAAGTTTAATCCTTAGAGTTTACATTATCCTTTCATTTTATTTAAATTGTTAATTAATGAGGTGATCACTGCCTCATCATTGTGTCTTACAAATTTTAATTTTTTTAAGTTATAAAAATTATAATAAAAATATCATGATATAGGAAATCGTTTTAGATTTCAAATGAATATTTATAGTCAAACATCTGACTTGTATAACTCCATTTAAAAATTGTTTTAGTAAAAGAACTCATGTTTGTGACATTTTTATTTTAACATTAAATAAAATGATTTTAATGTCATTTTCCTACCAAAGTGGCTCCATGGGGTCCCCACGTTTACCCATGGATTGTCTCGGTCCGCCATGACTCATAAAATAGGGGTAGAACAAGTGTATAGGTATTTTCATATTTTTATAATATCATTTTACCTTAAATTTCACTAATTACCTTTAATCGCGATTAATTAAACTTAAAAATAACTATTCAACAAAAATTATTTTAATCCCATTGAACCAAATTTTACATCCTAATGACAACCATGTATGCCGGATTTTTTAAAATAAAATCACATAAGTGGTAATGTTTCATTTACATGAAAAATCTGTTTTTTAACTACAACTGAGTGGTTTCACTATTCATCAAAAATTGATGTTTTTCAGAACAATGCCAAAAATTCACCCTAATCTAGAATTGATATTCCGAATTCAAAAATGATGTCTATTTTAGAAAATTCTTAACATATAAGTTTCATTAATTAATTTTATAATTAATTCCCGATGTCACAACAAATAGCGTGTTTTTATGAAGCAATATATATCAAAAGATTGACAACTGTTTATGTCCAATTTCAAAGTGAAATTATTTCTAATGAACACCATTGGATAAAATGGTAAAAATATATTCTAATTATACTTTAAAACCACTAAATAGTATTATTTATCACTATAAATTATTTTGATTAAAAAAGTTGTTTTTAAGTAATTTTCACTATTCATAAAAATTGGAAGTTCTCAGAAAAATACCAAAAATTCAACATCGCCTAATTTTGATATTACGAATCCAAAAATGAAGTCCATTTTAAAATATAAAATATATATAATTTCAAAAAGTGGGTATTACTATTCATAATGGCTATTTTGATTGGTCGCGGTGTGTTAGAATCTCGAACTTGCGTACAATGCAAGCTATTGCATTATTGAAAGTGAAGCGTATCGTGGAAGTTTGGGGTGTTACACACCTACACATAAACACACACTTACAGATACACATACACATACAAATACACATTCAAATACATGTACACATACACAAACACATACACAAATTCATACACATACACATACACATACACATACACATATACATAAACATTCACATACATGAAATATTTACATACGTATACACATACACATAAAAATACACATACACCTACACATACACACACAAATACATAAAAACACAGACATTCACATACACATACACATACACATACACATACACATACACATACACATACACATATACAAAGACATGCACATACTCACACACAATAAAATACACATACACATCCACATAATCACACACCGATGAAAAAAGATACATACTTAAAATACATGCTCAAACATGTGCACATATATATAAACATTCTTACACATACATATAACTCCATATACAACCAAATTCACATGCACCTACACGTAACGCCATGTATACAGATACTCAAACATAAAATTAAATACATGTGTGGATATATAAGATTACATATCTCTACACAAACATAATATATAATATACACATTCTATATAAATATATGTACACATTCATGAACATATACGCATGTAATATACATTCATATAGATATGTAAACATACACATACACATGTGCATGTACATCCAAACAAACACATAGACATACATATATACACATTCATACGCACATGGATATATATATATATACACATAAAAACACTTATACTCATAATCAAAGCACACACATATACAACACAACACATGTAAAAACAAATAAATAGACATACATAGATACATACACATACCTTAACATTCATACATATACATACAAAATACATATACACCAATTTTAAATTTTTTAATATTTACAGAAATATATAAATTCAAATATAATTCTCATATTTAAATATATTTATTCATTTATATATTTATATTAGTCTTTAAATGATATATTTATATGTTCTATATGTAATAATTACATATAAATTATATAATAATGGTAAATTATAATATTAAATAAATAATAATATAATATAAATTTTATAGTTTCATACTTATAAATTTATGGAAATAATTTTCCAATTAATAAATATTATAATTTATATAATTCACATTTATTTATTATATTTACTTATATATACTATTTATAAAATAATTCTTCATTAAATATATATATATATGTATTTAAAAATTAATTTATTTAGTATTACCTATAACAGTTTATATTTCACACATTTAAAGGAAGATATTTTATAATTGTTAATATCAGAGTGGATAAATTTTCACCTTTAAAAATGTTAAAATTGATCTCTAAAAGTGTTCCTTATATCAGGTAATTTTTTATCCCTATCAAAATTTACCATTATATTCTTATTTAGGTAGCGTTAAAAAAATCCCACCCCTTCTCAGTGATATCGTTTTAGTACTATAAAATTTCATCACTGAACATCATGTGGTCTATATTAGTTTATATTTATTAAATGTTTTTTAAAAAACATTAAAATTGTGAAATCATTAATTTAATTAACATATATGACCAAAGGGGATAAATGAGCTTTAAAGTTTAATATTTTTATCTGTATTGAAAAGGAATTATTTCCATTTATATCACATAGAATATTAATGTTTCATTGACTATTATATCAATGTGTTCTCATGAATAATTATTTTGTTTGAAATCGATACCATATGGGAAGAATAATATTATTGTTTTATGGTTTCAATCATTTTCATGAGTGAATGAATGTTTAAAAGAATATGGTTAGGACTATTAATAATGAGATAAGTATTTATTTATTAGATAATTAATATTGTTTTATTTGTGCTACTTACATAATGTTTTCCCTTTTGAAAAATCAATCAATACATATTCATACCTTATTGAAACTAGTTTTACATATATATCTATGATTCATGTTATCACATCTGGGTGTGTAATAGAGTTAAGGTTCCCTGAAAAGATTCAGTCATCCGTGAATGATTTATATATTGTAAATGAAATTTAATTTTTTATTCATTACACAATTATTATTCATTGTTTATTTTATATACACATATTTATAAATGAAAATGTAAGATGCTCTCTGGATTTATCCTTTTGAATTAAAAAACATAATTTTTGTTATGGTTACTCTAAAATATGTAATTACGTATATTGATCATATGCATTAAATAATTTTATTATCAAATCAATGAACTCATCTGACAATATTTACTTTAAAATATCTATACGAACATTTAGTCAGATGATTAGATGAACTTATGTTATATTTTATATCTGGAATATGGTAAACCCACACATATAATATTCAAAAAATTTACAATAATAATAGATATATTATGGTGTCATGTAATTACAATCTGAATCATATGTGATTGGTAGTATGTGGCTTCCATTACTCAATTGTATTATAGATACAACTCATTTATATTATTACATATCTATATGATGTTAAAAGAATAAATTTTTTACATTTTATTTCCAAAAAAAATTAAAAATGAAATTTCATGCTAATTGAAATCAACATAAAAATATCCAATATTGCAAAACAAATCCATATACCACAATCCCATGTTAATTTAACTTCATATATTGAGACTATGATCTATGTTATTATTCCATTTTTAATATATTTGTAACCATGTATGTTATTGGGATGAAATGTTTTCTTTTTATCATTAGATAACGTAAATGAAGGATAAGGAAAAAATAAATATAATTATCTCATAGACTCATGAATATTGTTTTATTTGGAGGTGTCATTTCTCTGGATTCCCTGTGTTGTTACAATATCTCGTCCAATGTGAATTAGTATATTAATTTAGTACCATAAATAATAAATTTTTAGAACAACACCATAATATCCTTGGTTATTTTACTTTTTCATTTTTCACATTTATTCAAATGAATTTTAATTGATTAATCCAAGAGTAAAATATTGTTTATTTAAATTACATATTCATTAAAAAAACGTAACAATTTCAAATGATTATAAATGAAGACCAGAAAATAATTCCTTGTATTCTAATGGTTTATTAGTATATGGGGATGTACAATTAATTATTCAAAATTTATTTAAATGTACGGTTTTTACAGATTGACTAATTTAATAATATTTTTTGTAGTTACATTATTTATAGTCCAGAAAAATGAGGACACTAGATATCCCTCAACCATTGAATTTTTATGCCATATAGACCACCGATAAAGCATCGATTGTCCAATTAGAAAGAATATGAGAGACTTCCGTTCAAAGGGTTATGTCATCACAGTTATCCATCGATGCATTAGGTCAACCTAAGTTTTAATGGGACACCTGGATTTTTCAAAGATTGGGTTGGCCATTGATTACTTGTGTGATGATGGATGAATATCATGCACCACTAATGAAGATAGTCTTTCTTCAACTAGAAACTTTGTACACTGGAATGTTTGTGTAGGATTCTCTTTCATCTCTTCTTTCTTTAGGAGCATCTAAGCTGCCAATAGAGGTGATTCCACATGTCCATGATTCCATTCAATAAATCAATGGAGGGAGAAAGAATATGACTCGTTGATATATTTTTCAACCATCTAGAAATATATAATAAATCTATATCTATGTTATAATATATAATATATATATAGAAACATAAATCTAGCATTGAAAATTAACGACTACATGGTTTGGGATATAGGAATTTAATTCAGAATATATAAGTATTTCCTCTTATATAAAAATAGGAGGTTGAAACTACCAATTGGGGAGAATAAAAATCGTGGAGGAGGACACACCCATGGATAATGATAAAAATATTCTACTTTCATTTATTTTTATTTTTCATTTTTTAGTATTATTATTATTTAATAATTTACAATTTCCATGTTAATTTACACATTATATTGATAACAAAAGTGATCTATTATTATCATTACTGTTTATTTATATTTTTTGTTGTTGTTGATGATGGTTGTATCACATGATTATCATTACTATATCAGCATGAATACAAACATCCATATACTACCACTCAACCCCATGTTTCCCTTTCAACATAGGAACTAATAAAAGTCCACCCATCTTAGGGTGTTGACAACATAAGGAAATCCATATTTTATAAATTTATTAAAACTAAATTACATAATATTATTGGTTGTTTTTATTTTTTAGACATGAATGAATCTTATACCTTTCAACAAGAAGGGAAAAATGGGTTTTTACTATTGGGGAACATATATAACTACCTCAATATATTTATCATTTTTTGGAGGGAATGATATATAAAATCCATGTGCCACTACCAATAAATAAAATGAAAAAATAGGTTTATATTCAAATGGAAGGATATAATATTGAATTTGTAAATTCAAATGTTTTCACATTAAATTACGCTCTCACGGTCCCTTTAAATATTATTTTAAAGTAGCACAACTGGAGAAATGACATGATAGTGAATAATAAGTTTCCCACATAGAAACCAAGAAGGATGATAACTCATTATTAATCATAACCCTCTAAGATAGAAATACCAATTTTTGAATGGGGGGATAGGATTTATTGAATTCTATACCAAGAAATATTATTCTTAACAATGAATTAGAAGTCCATGGTGAGATGGAAAAAAAATTTGATTCCTGTCCAAGAATATACACCCACAAACTGATTGTAGATAATAGTTGGTACTATTATTTTTATGTTTTAAATAAATAGATTCTCACTTATGGATATAGAAAAATATATATAATTCTAATTTCTATCAAGAAATTTAAATTTTATACATAATACTTGTTTCTCAAGAATCACTAATACCTCTATCAAATTATGATGTTTTATCATTTTCTTTTTTTTAATGATTGATTGTATTTTTTGGACAAGGACGGATTTAGGAATCACCTAATATGTGGAGGAATTATTCATGAAAAATGGATTATCATATTAAATTTATATTATCTAATCACCCTATAATTTTGTCTTAACTAATATCATGACTTTTAAAATAAAATTTCATGCACATTAATGAATTCATGGATTACTTGTATTATCTAAGATACATGACTTTCTTAAGATCACAATGATTCAATGATCTATATTTTGATTATAATGATCTTTAGTTATTAAGGTGGATAATTGATTTATTATTGTTCATGAATGATATTTAAATGATGACTCATGATTTGATGGAATTGGTTGATTCATGATAGTTAAATTTACCTACAATTTTCCAAGATTTCATTTTCTAAAATTCTTGTGAATTGATTTTTTATTACTAAAAATTCAATGATTTGTTATCCTAGATCATATGTTCATTAACTGAGAGTATTTATAGAAATAATATTTTTGATTTTATTTAATATTTATTTTATGAATGATTTGACGGCATGACAACTTCTGTATCATTCATTGAATATTCTCAATACTAGTGAATATGAAACAAAATATATTATTAATTGGTTTTTATTGATAATCCATTAAAATTAAGGTGAAAAATATATAAATACTTTTTTATAAAAAATTTCCATGCATGTTATTGATATTTAGAATCTATAATTGAATCAAATTTTTTCCATTTTATCAAATACCCTTAGTATTTTCAGGAATTTTATAAGGTAAAATAATGGGAAGAAGAAATTAATTTTAAATGTTATAATATATATTGAATGGAAAATGTATGTGGAGATAATTTGGGAAATGAATAAAGATTTTTATTTATTAATTATGTTTTATTATTTTACATTATTGAAACAAACAAAAAATAATAATTTACAATTGTTTGTGGATTTGAAAATAAAAAATCAACATTATCATACATATGGTTTTTATGATATTTTGTAAAGTGGTTGCTGTGAGATTCATTCAAATCATAGGATTATAGAACATATAAATTTTCATAACAAGATGTTTTAAAATAAATTAAAATGAAATTATAGGAAAGTAAAGGAGTATAAATTCATTCAATATAATTTTGTTGATATTGACATATACATTGGTTTTTTTGGTCTAGGATATTTTATTTAAAATGGATAATTTCATTGAACGTTTTATTATTTATATGATTCTTTATAAATTCCTTATGAACCCCCTCCCAAATCCATAATTTTAATAAATCATTTACTACCATATATAAACATCATATTCATTTTAACATTGATTTCAAATACCCCATTATTTTATGTAAATTAATTCAAAACAAGTTCAGCAAATTAGTTCATTTCATACATATAGATTAGGTGAATGTTTTAATGATATGAGAATATCCCTGCCTAATTATTTGTTATAAATAATCCGATAAATGATTGAAAAGATAGGTAGATCTGGACATTGAATGGTAAATAATATAGAAATATATTTTTGAAATGATGAAATATGACGTTCCATTATTTTTATTCGAAAAAAGGTATTGATTGTTCATTAAAATAGTGAGAAATTGAACTGATAGATTATAAATAATTTTATATTTTTTTAACATTTATAATAATTTTATTTCATTACTTGTATATTTAAAATTTGGTATCATTGGTTCTCTATGAATTCAATTTTTATTTTTATAGAATTAGTAAAATAATAGTTAATAATATGTTTTTTTTTAAAATACAATTATATTATATAAATTAAAAAATTTCAAATTATTTAAAATGAATTTTTCATTATAATTATATTATTCCATTATTTTATTAATAATAATGAATTTAGAATTAATAATAAAAATTAATTTAAAATTGTAGTTTCATGGGTTTATATTATAAATGAATATTTTTTGTTTTCACATTATTTTCATGTATAAAAATATATCCAATTGCCAGCCCCATTACAATTGGGTTCACTGACACATATCACGCCGACATGGGGCCTACTAATAATGAAATACCAATGGGACCACCAACATGTGGTGGGTGTGTGGCCTCATCGATGTTCAAATATACATTGGGTGGGATTAATCATTCATGATCTACATAAATATGAATGTCCCTTATCCTTTTCTAATGTGTAACTCTACGTCCATCCCTCAAGCATGATTCTCATATGAATTCATCATGGAATGTAATATATATATAAATTGTATAAATTTTCAACATCGATGTTGGAAGGATTATTAATGCTTAAAATTATTTTTTTTAAGAAAAAATATCATTCACACTAATGTATATGTGCCTCACAATCCCACACACTATTTTCCACTCACCACCATCATCGTCAATCGTCAACATCTGTTTCTCATCATGCTGTTCAATGGATGAACCTGGAATGATATATAATGAGATGATCCACCATTATCCAAGCATGGTATTATAACGAACCATACTTTACATACATTGTTAATAATTCAAAATTGAAGCATACTTATTACAACATATAACAAAACCACGAAAGGACCGTATAGGTATAGTGTCTTTAGAAACTGGGAAACATAAACAACTAGTTCATAAAGAATCTACACTATCTCCCATTTATTTCATCATATCTATAGTCCCTTCTGGCATATCATACTTAATAACCTTCTTCCTGACCTGGGGAAAGAAGACATACAAAAGGGTGAGCTCAAATTCTCAGTAAGGGTAAACAAAAGAAATATCAATCACATCATATACATAAGCACATAACTTTTGGAAATCTTATCCTGCAAAAGAGATCATAATATCATAACATGGGATAAATCATGGCAGTGAAATTTAATCACAATAATCACAACAAAAAACATGAAACTTTGTGTCATACACACATAGTCATAGAGATTAATTTATTATTAGTCAAGACTCATTGCCAAGACTATCTTAGTGGACAAAGTCCCATTCTGAACCGAGTTCACTCCCCGTTTCAGTCCTGTTTCACTGAACCGGTATAACCTACCGTTCCAGCCATGTCTATCTCATGAGATATAAAATCTTTACCCAATGCATTGGAAGGAGATATAGTTCCCACCCATCTCATAATGATACCATTCTTATTTGTGCCACAAAATCATAAATCATACATCATTGCATAACCCATGTAGTAAAAATAGGATTCTTAAACAACATGACATCAAAAAAAAATTCATATAAGATAAAGGAGCTCATTAAAATATTTCCATCACAACATAATCAAATCCATGTAATAATAGGGATAGAAACAAAACTCTATATTATCTTAGATGGAAAATAATTTTGATAAAACTCTTGAACTCCATTTTTGAGGAAAATATCCTTTCTACTTCAAAAACATTTTTCCTTTATTAAAATGTCATACAATTTTAAACTAAAAGAAGTTGATTAAAAATAAACTTGAAAACTTGTAAAGTAAGATTCTTGGAAATAATGTTTTAAAAATCCATTCATGCCTTATAAGATAAAAAAACATTCTTCTCGTACTTTTGTCAGAAATGTCAAAAATGTACCTCGTACGAAAAACGACAAAAGATTCCTTTCATATCTTTTACTAAAAACTCACTGAAGGGTAAAATTGTATATAAACTATTGTATAATGATGTAAATATTACATATTGAGGAAACATGGATGTGGATGATAAAATTCACCCCAGTAAATTACAAAGTATAAACAATCTCAGATAAAAATGAGATTGTGATATTTCCCTTACCTTAGGTCTGTTTTGCTTTGTAAGTGTCCGAACCTCCTCTTCTTTGAAGTGCTTCTTTGAGACCTCCTATTAGGGAACTAAAATGGGTCTTTGAAGAAGACCATAACCTCTAGGATGTCTCTAGGGAAGTGTATAGGAGTAATTGGCAGGGGTTGGCCGAGCATGAAGGCTCAAAGTGGAGTGAGGAAGAGGGGAGGAGGTGCCCTTTTATAAGGGAGGAGAGGGGTACCTTTGGGAAAACTAAAAATATTATTTTATTATAAAGCCAAGATTGGTTTTAAATAGCTCCAAATTGATTTATTTAGAAGTTAAGGTGGGGATGGGTCGAAATAATCTCATAAAATAGAATTTAGACAAGTTTAAGTTCCTATTTTAACATTATCATTTAGATTTAACATTAAGTTAAATAATTTTACTTTTACCGTGTCTTCTTGGGTTCTTATACTATATGGTTAATAAACATACTATAAGTAGCCAAATGAACCCAAAGTTTTTTATTATTAATATATACAACCTTATCTAAGTCATTTGTCCAAACTTTAGATTTTTAGGAATAAAATAACAATTACTAATATAATATTTGTTTTAAAAACTATTTTATGTCAATTTTGGAACTATTTAGTAATTAATTTTTGTGAAAATAATAACAGAATGATTAGTTCGAAAAAAGTTAATTAAATCAATACTAACATGTCATATTAATCTAGAAAATTAGCGGAATTCATAAAAAGTGTCAAATTACATTTTTTTTGGTGTTTATAACATCAATTATGTCAATATTTCATTAATAAGATAATTATTGCATCATCTTTGTGTCTTAAATAAATTAAATTATTTAATGTCTAAAAATTAAAAATAAAATACCATTATGTAGGAACTCTTTTTAGATTTCTAATGAATATTTATAGTCTAATTTATCTTATGTATAACCCCATATTAAAAATGATTTACTTATTTGACATTGATTTTAACTATTTTAACCATTCTTTAAATAAATTAATAATAAATGTCCTAATCTAATCCAAGTGGTCCTAAATGGTCATATTTTATTCCTAAGTTTGTTTTTGGTTGAATTAGACTTGTCCAATAGAATTAGGACATGTGTTAGGGTAAAAATAATATCATCTTTACACTTAATTACCCTATTTACTTTTAACCGTGGTAAAAAAAGTAAAAAGTTACTATTCACCAAAAAATTATTTTCATCTCATTGAACCACATTTTACTTACTGACATCAAAAATGTCTCTTGGATTTTTTAATTCCACTCACAGAAGCGGTAAAATTAAGTTTTATGAAAAATTCAGTTTTTTAACTACCACTTAGTGGTTTCACTATTTATCAAAAAATTGAAAGTTTTCCGAAAAATACCAAAATTTCACCCTAGGCTAATTTCGATATTCCGAATCCAAAAATGAAGTCCATTTTGAAAAATAAAATCTATAAAATTTCAAAAAGTGGTTATTACTATTCATAACGGCTAGTTTTAATAATATTTTAATAGAATATCGTTGTTTAGTGAAACTAGGTATTGTGTACGACACAAGCTATCGAGGAAGGTCGCGATTTCGTGTAAAGCAAGACAAGAAATTGTTGTGTAGAAAAATATTCGTTTGATTATTTATATAACATTAATGTCTCGGGTGTTACATTCTACCCAACTTAAAATAAATTTCTCCCTCGAAATTTTTCACTTTGTAACAAACAGATGAAGATACCTCTCCCTCATCATATCATCAAGCTCCCATGTAGCTTCTTCTAATTGGTGGTTCCTCCATAAAACATTCACCAATCGAGTGGTCTTGTTTCGTAGGTCTTTTTTGCTACGATCCAGAATCTCTATCGGTCGTTCTTCATAAGAATGATCTTGCTCCAGCGGTACAACTTCTGAGCTGAGTACATGTGAAGGATCAGGTATGTACTTTCTCAGGAGAGATACATGGAACACATCATGAACTTGAGGGAGGTTTGGTGGAAGCGCCAATCTGTAAGCTAACTTCCCAACACTATCCATTATTTCGAAAGGACCGATATATCTAGGGCTCAACTTCCCCTTCTTTCCAAATCTCATAACCCTCTTCCAGGGAGATATTCATAAGAACACTTTATCACCCACTTCAAACTCTAGGTCTTTTCTTCGGTTGTCGGCATAAATTTTCAGTCGACTCTGAGCTGCTCTTATGTGTTGTTGAATAGATCTGATCTTTTCTTCCATTTCATCAACGAGATCAGGTCCCAATAGCTTTCTTTCCCCAACTTCATCCCAGCAAGTTGGAGTCCTGTATTTCTTTCTATAGAGACCTTCATAAAGAGCCATCTGAATACTGCAGTGAAAGCTATTATTATATGAAAATTCCACCAAATGTAGGTGTTGATCCCGACCACCTATGAAATCCATAGAGCAAGCTCTCAACATATCTTTTAGGGTTTGATTTGTTCTCTCAGACTGACCGTCTGTCTGAGGATGATAAGCAGTGCTGAAACTCAACTCTGTATCCAGAGTATGCTGAAGACTTCGCCAGAACTTCGAGGTAAATCTCGGATCCCGATCAGATATAATAGAAAGTGGTACTCCATGCAATCTTACCACTTCCTTTACATATATCCTCTCAAGCTGATCCAGCGAGAAATCATCTCTAATAGCAATGAAGTGTGCAGACTTTGTAAGACGATCAACTATGACCCAGATAGCATTATTGCCTTTGGATGTTTTAGGAAGTCCTGTGACAAAGTCCATAATGATGTTTTCTCATTTCCATTCGGGTATGGGTAACATCCCCTTAGACTTCTGTCTCTCAACTTTAACTTGTTGACAAACCAAGCATCGAGAGACATATTCAGCAACATCTCTTTTTATGACATCCCACCAGAAGTACTCTTTCAGGTCCTTATACATCTTCGTGCTTCCAGGATGAATAGAGAATGAAGAACTACGAGCCTCATCCAGCAGCTCCTTCTTTAATTCGGGGATGGGAGGAACACAAACCCTATTCCTGAACATTATTATCCCATCACAATCAATGTTGAATTAAGGAACATTTCTCACCTTCTTTTGTAACTCGACATCTTCATTCTGTGCCTCTTAAATATTCACATGTATAGATGGTTGAACATTCGTTTGAGAAAGATAAGATTTTTCCCCTTCCATTATAATTCCAAGATCTATCCTTTGTAAATCCATAAATATTGGATCTTTTGTGATCCTCATCATGGATAAAATGGCATGGTCTTGTCGACTTAATGCATCTGCCACCTTGTTTGCTTTCCCAGGGTGGTAATGGATTGATCAGTCATAATCATTAATCAGCTCCAACCATCTTCTTTGACGCATATTCAGATCCTTTTGTGTGAAAATATACTTTAAACTTTTATGATCAGTATAAATATCACACCTTTCACCATAAAGATAATGCCTCCAAATCATTAATGCAAAGATTACCGCAGCTAACTCCAAAACATGTGTTGGGTAATTTTGCTCATGGATTTTCAACTATCGTGAGGCATAATCTATCACCATATCATTTTTCATAATAACACAACCCAATATCTTCTTGGATTCATCACTATAGATTACAAACCATTCTCCACTACAAGGTAGTGTGAGCACAGGTTCACTGGATAACCTTCTTTTCAACTCCTTGAAATTCTCTTCACATTCCTCCGTCCAGACAAACTTAACTCTTTTCCGAGTCAACTTGGTGAGTGGATTAGATAATCGTGAAAAATCTTTCAGAAAACGTCGATAATATCCAGCCAAACCAAGAAAACTTCGGATCTCAGTCACTGTTGTTGGTCTCGACCATATTTCGATAACCTCTGTTTTTGCTGGATCCACAGATATCCCCTCTCTTGAGATTATGTGACCAAAAAATGAAACTTTTTGAAGCCAAAATCCACACTTGGTAAATTTGGCATAAATCTTATCCTTTCCTAGGGTCTTCAATATAATTCTCATGTGATCTTCATGTTCTTCCTTTCTCTTTGAATAGACAAGAATAACGTCTATAAAGACTACCACAAACTGATCAAGATAGTCTCTAAAGACTCTATTCATCAAATCCATGAAGATAGCAGGGGCATTACTAAGACCAAATGGCATCACTATAAATTCATAGTGTCCATACCTTGTATAGAAATCCATCATTGGTATATCCTCCCTTTTGACCCTTAATTGATGATACCCTAAACGAAGATCAATCTTGGAAAAGTATTGCGCTCCGCGTAGTTGGTCAAATAGGTCATCAATGCACGGGAGATGATATTTGTTCTTTATAGTGATCTTGTTAAGTTCTCGATAATCAATGCAGAGTCTCATTGATCCATCATTATTCTTAAAAAATAGAACAGGTGCTCCCCTAGGTGACGCACTAGGGCGTATGAATCCCTTATCAATATTCCCTTGGAGTTGCTTCTTCAATTCCTGCAACTCAATTGGGGCCATTCTATAAGGTGTGTTTGAAATAGGCAAAGCACTCGGTACGAGTTTTATTGAAAACTAAACTTCACAATTTGGTGGAAGACCCGATAATTCCTCCGGAAAGACATCATCAAACTCCCGTACAATGGGCATATTCTTAATCGTGAGTTTCTCACCAACCATTTGAGATAAATAACCTTCATTTAGTGGAATCAATACCCATAAGGTAGAATGAATTTCCACTGGAAGGTTATGTTCATCCTTGCATTGATAGACGATCATAGATTGATCTGGAATATGAAATATGACTTCCCTTCTTTGGAAATTGATATGAGCTCCATATAAATAAAGCCAATCCATGACAGGAATCACATCAAATTCCACTATAGGAAGGATCACAAGATTTGCAGGAAGCACTTTCCCACAAACTTTGATCGGAGAAGAATTATAAACTTTTTATGTGACTGTTGTTCCATTAGGTGTTGTCACAGCTAACTCAACATCAAACTGTTGAGGTAATATGGTGATACCCTTAGAAAATTCTTCAGAAATAAAAGAGTGGGTGGATCCAAAATCAAATAAAACATTTTCTACTTTAGAGTGGATGGTAAGTGTACCTTTCACCACATCGTTTTCGTACTCCACATCGGTGATATAAATTGCATGTGACATTCCTTTGTCTTTAGCCTTAAGAGTTTTTTGACCTCGACCATCATCATCAACCCTTGGAGTAAGGAATTTATTGGCATAATGTCCCATCTCCTTGCACTTGAAACATTGAAGTGTAGTAGGTTCATTCTGTTTATCCCTTCCTTTGTTTGCATCATTAGACATCTTCTTCCCATCATTGTGGAATTCAAAAGCCCGATGAAAATCCTTTCCACATTTGAAACATTGACTTGTCCCTTTAAGAAAATTCCCTCCATGTTTCTTTCCACACTTTGAGCATAAGGGAAAGCTCATCTTATTTTCAGTGTGCTCTTTAGATTTTCCATTGAATTCCATTTTCCTCTTCTTATCAAACCCATATGACTGATGGGTTACTCCAATCTCCATCTCGACTTTGAGAGCACATCGAACGATTTCCTCGTAGCTATTGAAATCCCTTATGGATAACGCCCTTCGAAGACTTGGTTTTAAGCCACTAAAGAATCGATCGATCTTACTCTCAGGTTGGATAATAATATCATAAGCGTACCTTACAAGTCTTGTAAAATTTTCTTCATAGGTACCAACAGATTCATCATCCTTTTTCTTCAGTTCAAGAAACTCTTTCTCCATCTTTGTTCGGAGAATATGAGGGATGTACTTATTGAAAAATAAGTTCTTGAACTCGTCCCATTCCATGCACTCAATTTCATCCATTTCCTTGTATTATTTATAAGATTCCACCATTTATTAGCATCACCTTCCAATGGATACACTGCTAAGATGACTTTATCATGCTCAGAACATTGAAGAACTGAAAATATCTTTTCAGTAGTACTAATCCAATGTTCAGAAACTAATGGATCAGTAGACCCGTTGAAAGAAGGTGGATGTTGTCTCATGAAGGATTCAATAGAGTGTTGCTCCTTCCTTTGCTCGTTTGGAAGTCCTGCATGATTCATAGCTTGAGAAAGTTGTGTGAGCATGGCTACAAGATTTTTTACTCCATCTCCCATGACGTTTGGTTGCTCAGGGGGACAATCATTGCATTGCCCGTCGCATTCTGCATTAACACGATTCTTTTGGGTTCCAACCATTGACTTAAACCAAGAAGAATAGTGTGAGCAACACTAATTATAATAGGAAAACCACATAGTCAAGAATAAGATTTCACACTTATGGTCTTATGATAGGTTATTCATGGCCATTTCTAAAACACTATGATTGTGTTCTATTCTTAGACTTATCCTTAGGGTTCTTACTAAGGCTTTCATATCCTAGTTTCCAAAGGTTGACTATAACCTCCCTCTGATACCAACTATAATGAACCATACTTTACATACATTGATAATTCTTCAAAATTGAAGCATACTTATTACAACATATAACAAAAGTACGAAAGGACCGTATAGGTATAGTGTCTTTAGAAACTGAGAAACATAAACAACTGGTTCATAAAGCGTCTACACTGTCTCCCATTTATTTCATCATATCTATAGTCCCTTTTGGCATATCTTACTTAATAACCTTATTCCTGACCTGGGGAAAGAAATCATACAAAAGGGTGAGCTCAAATGCTCAGTAAGGGTAAAAAAAAAATATCAATCACATCATATACATAAGCACATAACTTTTGGAAATCTTATCCTGCAAAAGAGATCATAATTTTATAACATGGGATAAATCATGGCAGTGAAATGTAATCACAATAATCATAACGTAAAACATGAAACTTTGTGGCATACACACATAATCATAGAGAATAATTTCTTATTAGTCAAGACTCATTTCCAAGACTATCTTAGTGGACAATGTCCCATTCTGAACCGAGTTCACTCCCTGTTTCAGTCCTGTTTCACTGAACCGGTATAACCTACCGTTCTAGCCATGTCTATCTTATGAGATATAAAATCTTTACCCAATGCATTGGAGGGAGATATAGGTCCCACCCATCTCAAAATGATACCATTCATATGTGTGCCACAAAATCATAAATCATACATCATTTCATAACCCATGTAGTAAAAATGGGATTCTTAAACAACATGACATCATAAAACAATTCATATAAGATAAAGGAGCTCATAAAAATATTTCCATCACAACATAATCAAATCCATGTAATAATAGGGATATAAATAGAACCCTATATTATCTTAGATGGAAAATAATTTTGATAAAACTCTTGAACTCCATTCTTGAGGAAAATATCCTTTCTACTTCAAAAACATTTTTCCTTTATTAAAATGTCATACAATTTTAAACTAAAAGAAGTTGATTAAAAATAATCTTGAAAACATGTAAAGGAAGTTTCTTGGAAATAATGTTTGAAAAATCCATTCATGCCGTATAAGTTAAAAAAACATTCTTCTCGTACTTTTGTCTGAAAAGTCAAAAAAGTACCTCGTATGAAAAACGATAAAAGATTCCTTTCATATCTTTTACTAAAAACTCACTAAAGGGTAAAATTGTATATAAACTATTTTATAATGATGTAAATATTACATATTGAGGAAACATGGATGTGGATGATAAAATTCACCCCAGTAAATTCCAAAGTATAAACAATCTCGGATAAAAATGAGATTGTGATATTTCCCTTACCTTAGGTTTGTTTTGCTTCGTAAGTGTCCGAACCTCCTCTTCTTTGAAGAGCTTCTTTGAGACCCCCTTTTAGAGCACTAAAATGGGTCTTTGAAGAGGACCAGAACCTCTAGGATGTCTCTAGGGAAGTGGAGAGGAGGAATTGGCAATGGTTGGCCGAGCTTGAAGGCTCAACAGGGTGTGAGGAAGAGGGGGAGGAGGTTCCCTTTTATAAGGGAGGAGAGGGGTACCTTTGGGAAAACTAAAAATATTATTTTATTATAAAGTCAAGTTCGGTTTTAAATAGCTCCAAATTAATTTATTTCGAAGCTAAGGTGGGGATGGGTCGAACTCCTTTCATCCAATAGAATTTAGACATGTTTATGTTCCTATTTATCCTTATCATTTAGATTTAATATTAAGTTAAATAATTTTACTTTTACCGTGTCTTCTTGTGTTCTTATACTATAAGGTTATTAAACATACTATAAGCAGCCAAACGAACCCCAAGTTGTTTATTATTAATATATATAACCTTATCTAAGTCATTTGGCCGAACCTCAGATTTTTAGGAATAAAATAACAATTACGAATATAATATTTGTTTTAAAAAATATTTTATGTCAATTTTGGCACTATTTAGTAATTAATTTTTGTGAAAATAATAACATAATGATTAGTTCAAAAAAAGTTAATTAAATCAATACTAACATGTCATATTAATCTATAAAATTAGTGGAATTCATTAAAAGTCTCAAATTAAATTTATTTTGGTGTTTATATCATCAATTATGTCAATATTTCATTAATAAGATAATTACTACATCATCTTTGTGTCATAAATAAATTAAATTATTTAATGTCTAAAAATTACAAATAAAATACCATTATGTAGGAAATATTTTTATCTTTCTAATGAATATTTATAGTCGAATTTATCTTATGTATAACCCCATATTAAAAATGCTTTACTTATTAAACATTGATTTTAACTATTTTAACCATTCTTTAAATAAATTAATAAGAAATGTCCTAATCTAATACAAGTGGGCCTAAATGGTCATATTTTATTCCTAAGATTTTTTTTGGTCAAATTACACTTTTCGAATAGAATTAGGACATGTGTTAGGGTTATAATAATATCATCTTTACCCTTAATTACTCTATTTACTTTTACCCGTGGTAAAAAAAGTAAAAAGTTACTATTCACCAAAAAATTATTTTCATCTCATTGAACCACATTTTACTTACTAATATCAAACGTGTCTGTCGGATTTTTGAAATTTCACTCACCGAAGCGGTAAGATTATGTTTTATGAAAAATTCTGTTTTTTAACTACCACTTAGTGGTTTCACTATTCATCAAAAATTAAAAGTTTTCAGAAAAATACAAAAATTTCACCCTAGGCTAATTTCGATATTCCAAATCCAAAAATGAAGTCCATTTTGAAAAATAAATTTTTTAAAATTTCAAAAAGTGGTTATTACTATTAATAACGGCTAGTTTTAGTAATATTTTAATAGCATATCGTTGTTTAGTGAAACTCGGTATTGCGTATGACACAAGCTATCGAGGAAGGTCATGATTTCGTGTAAAGAAAGCCAAGAAAGTGTTGTGTAGAAAAATATTCCTTTGATGATTTATATAACATAAAAGTCTCGGGTGTTACTGGTATGGCCATGTGTGACATGCAGAATCATCCAAAACCACCTTAAACAAATGATGACGATTATTTTTATCGAACATACAACTATAAAGAAAAATATGTTCTCGGAAGGAGAATTTACATCACTATATCTTATAGAAGATTCATAATCAATTACAAGAGGTACTAAAATGTGTCTAATATTTCATGTATTGAATAATTTTTTTGAGAATATAAATGGATCCCTATATGTTTTTCACACCCACTTTGATGATATAAAACCCAATTATCAATTGGGGAAAGATAAATTTAATAATTCAAAATGAAATATGCATTTGAAAAATAGAGATTACATTTTCCTGAAGATATGTTTTTTATGAAGTATGATAGAATAATTTCCCCTATATAAATCAACAAGGTTTCATCACCATAGTTGGGTGAATGACCAAGTGGTTGGAGGATATAAAATAGGATTACGAAGGTATACTACTTCTATTCATTCATTTTATTTTTATTTTTCATTAATTAATCCATAATATGTATTTTTCAATTACCCATTCTATGTTATTTCACACATTTAGTTTTTAACAAGAGTGGTAAATCATTTTATTAATTGTTTTCATCTTTTTTTATTTTTTCTAATTCTTATATTCATTATAATTTATTCTTCCCCCACTTTTTTATCCATATTGTTTCTATTTTATTTATTACTTTATGTCAAACTATTTTAATTATCATATAATATTCTATTAATTTTTTTTATTACACAATATATTCTTCATTATCATTCTCTCATCCTAATATTTATTTTATTCTATTTTACAACTATTATTTTTCTCTTCTTGTACTACAATTTGGATCTCTTACTCTCTGAAATGGGTTGAGGACCTAAGGATTGGTCTCTAGGTAGGTTTGGAATTCTCGAAATATGATATTAAATTTATATATATGAATTTTTGGGGAATTAAGGTGATACACATTAGTGTGTTGGTTTTATATAATTACATGAAATATAACCTCACTTATATTATTTTGTTAAATTTCTCTATGTCACATCTCTTAGACACAAGCTATTTATATATTGTAGTTTAGATGTCTAAGGGATTAAAAAATATAATGTGGAGTGGGATACTTAATGGTTCAATACTATAATTTTATGTGTGTTATAAACATTGATTAAATTAGGATTTGGAAAAATGAATTCCTTATAATTTAATATTTAAAAACAATAAATAATCATATATTAGATCATTAATAAAATTTTAAATTTAAAAAATCCAAATAAATTTTAGTCATCCAAAATAATAATGATGGAACCCATACAACAAATACTTATATAAGATTACATTATTTTTAATCTCATTCTATTTTCAATACAATGTAATTTTGAATCAAAAATCATTTACATATTTTAGAAATTTATAAAAACCAAAATAAATATAATTCATTAAGAAAATAATTTAAAAAGGTAGTTTATGTGATTCAACTGTGATTCAACTCATGTGAGATAACCCTGGTCAACAATTGAAAACATTGGAAAAAATATAATATTTTTCCTTTCCATTCCCTAAAATAATCAGAAATCATTTTAATAATAAATAGATACAATAAAGTACATGAAATTAATGTCCAAACATTAAATTTCTTGGTTTTCGGAAGACAAAAACATAGATGAGGTGTAGGAGTTGATATGGATGTTGTATGTTCTATCTTTAGAAAATTTATCCAATATGGATATATTAATTATTTATTTATTTTTTAGTAATTTTTTATTTTTATTTCTAAAATAACTCTATTATCCGATTACTTCATTGAATATATGTTTATCATTTGTGTAGTTAAAAAAATTCATATTCTAAAAGGTATTATTTAATTCCATTCAGAATCAAATGAAACTGCAGTTACTCTAAATTAACAGAGGTGTTAAAAATTAATTTTTTTTTAGATAATTCTATTTATGGTGATGGAGACTAAGAGATCTTAATAAAATACATATATCTTTAAAATTTATATTCTACCTACCTAATGAAATGTACATGTAAAACTTTATATTTCATTTTCTATTTGATTTTATAATTTTTTATGATATAAAAATATATTTTTGATTTAAATTACATAAAATTTTGAAAATATTATCTTTTAATTCCATTTGTACTAGGTGATCCATTGAAATAGACTGTCCAATTTATATAGTTGGGTAAACATTTTCATCTTTTAATGGTTGAATACAATGATAAAGACCCCTCTAAATATTTTGAAATAAATCAATAAATTAATAGGTTGTCATTTATATGAAAATTATATTATTTTTATATTAATAAAATTTTAATTTTATTAATTTCAATATTAAAATATATATATAAATTTTTTATATTCATATAATCTATAAATATATTTTTATATTATCAATAATTTTTTTAAATCAACATTTTATGATTATTTTATTACATATGATTTAGTATTATTTATACATAATTAGTAATTTTAATTAGTTTACTGTAAAGAAAATTTATGTTTTTATGTCTATTTATATATATTAAAAGTTATTTAATAGAATATAAATTTTTTGGTTTACATATAATTTCCCCCAATCAAATTATATCTTCCCACTACATGTCCTTCCCATGATTCCCTCTAAATCCTCCCACATTCACTCTTGATAACTTCTAAATCCCCTTAACCACCTCTAGATTATTCATAGAAACATATCATATTCTCCCAAAATACATATTTCACCTTGATTTCTTTTAAAATATAAATTCATTCCTTTATTGGTTCATTATTCACTATATTACATCATATGTAACAATATGACTCTTTGAAACATCACGACTCACGATCTTCTCACAGCAAATCAAACATATTACCTTGTCACCATTAAAAATACATGATCCACTCCCATCAATTTCCTTTTTTCATTATATGACTACTCGAATCAAACATCATTGTCATCCATCATGTATCAAAAAACCTATTTCAATTGAATTTTAGATATCTTTGGTTACATTATAAAATTCAAAAAATTCTATAAGTCTTTTCAACTTATCTGTGATATTTATGATCATTTAATTACTATGCTCATTAATTTTTCATCATAACGCTAGATATTCATGTTATTATACACACTACTAACTTAGGTATCAATTTTCCAAAACGGATACAATAAAATAAATTTTATTCTAATATAATGAGTAATTTTCCTATAATTCCATTTATTTTGAATATCATTTCACATGGGTTGTTCTTTTTTTGTGAATATTATGGTACATTCTATTACTGGATTGACAATTAAGGAAATGGTGTGAATTTAATAAATTTGGTAACATTTATCATGCTTCATTTCTCTACTAATTTTTTTATATAGTTACATAACACACTAATTTATCATCTTTAATAAAATGTTAGGGTATCTTTATATAATTATTTTACAATATTTTATTCTATTAAATTCTTGTAAAATTATATTTATTTTACTATGATGTGAACTTTTTTTAATTAGTCATCAAAATATTCACGAACACTTCTCGGATAAACAATGTATTTTAATTATGTCATATAGAAATTATGATACGTAATTAATGAAATACGTTTTGAAAAATATTTATCATTTAAAAAACAAAATAACAAAACATTAAAATTGAATCAATAAATATATATGATTCATTGACATGTTTGGCCACTTTGATTAAAATTTATTAAATTTTTCGATTTTTTCTTCCGTTTTTATTGAATGTGAAATTTTATTCAGGAAAAATTAGTCCAAATTTTTTTCAGAAGTTCTTAACCATAACTTCTCCTTCCATTTGGTTTTTCGTTACACTTCTAGTTTTATCATAGAATAATATCAATCATCGGTGATTTTTCCTCTCTCTATAATTTTAAAATAAATGGATTTATAGGAAAATAGTTTGAATAATATGAATGAACAAAATCATGAATGTAGAAAATAGTTCTTTATTTCACTATAGAAAAGGACATCTTAATGGTGTTTTTTTCAATATATTCTTATTTAAATTTAATCTATATAGATCAGAAATGGTAAGAAAAGTATTTATTTATTTCTCAATCATCAATCATTTAGCTGTTTTTCATCCAAATTAGTGGTGTTTTATAAATGTCTTGTATTTTCATATTTAGTAGTATTTCCCAATTAATTTGGTTGTATTTTATTTTTTTAACACAATATAAAAAGGAAAATTATGAAATGAACATAAACATCTTTACAATATCTAGAGGATATTAATACTAGTGGTGGTTAATGATATAAAGCTCTAAATAAATATATATAATGATTTATTTAAGAGTGATTATATTCCAACACTCGAGTGGTCTACCGAACCCGTAGGGAGTGGGTACACTGATTTCACTGCAACTACAAAGACAAGGCCAACATCACCATGGAATGCATTGGCACCCCACCTCATGCCATCACGGCCTGCCGATAGTCAACCACATGTTTTTCTGCCGCAACACTGACCCCCACCACCCCCTACGACCGGAGAGCGCCGACCAAAACCTTCGTCTCGATCTTTCTACAAGTGACGATATCTAGTTCCACTCTGGTGGATCTTCTATAGGCCACCAAGTGAGCTCCAGTGGCCTTTTTCCCTCTCTCTCATGCCTACATGCCTCCCGAGATGCATCCATCACTACACTGCTCCTAAATTCAAGGTTCTGTCAAAACTTTATAATTTTCCCCTGAAGAACGCAACATGAATAAAGAGGTCAATAGTCCATGCCTTTTTTGTTTAGAACGTGCCATCCACATTAGAATTTTAACATTTTGTAGCATATTTAATTCATCAATGATAAACATTAATAATAAGCCGACATCCTTGAGATTCATTTGGGACATCACAGTTTTGGATAAATAACTTTTTTTCAATGGAAGATGCATGCGTTCGTTGATCCCAGTTCGATTCCTCCATTACAGATTGGGAGGGATCTTTGTCGAGCTTCATCGGAGTTCTACCATGGGATTCCAAAAGCCATGACCGCAATTTATTTTAAAATGTTTTGTTAAAGGATTTAACCCACTTTTCAATAAAAGGATCATTAAATGGTTTATTTAATGAATCACCATAAATACATGAGATGTGGTTACACATAAATGTGTAACTAAGAATTTAATGTCCCTCAGTAAATTGCTGATTATCTCTACCGGTCCCGCCACTGTTACTCAAGTGATTGTAGGAAGAATAATATAAAACAACATGTAATTTTATTAATCTTTCCAAAGTCCAAAAAACTGATTTCTTTACATGACCTACTATAGTCAAAGTAAAACCTCCCTTATGCGAATCCGGACACTGCATATTCAAAAATGTCCTCAAATTTCAATTCTGAGCATGATTTAAAAAGTTAGAAAATGTAACCCATACGTTTACTAAATGTTCCATAAATAAGAATCAAAATTATTTTCCTAGCACATCGTGCCTCGGAATCAGGCGTTGTCAATTTTCACAAACTTGTAATTATCCGAAATATTTTAAGAAAAATTACATGTAATTTTTGAGACATTACATTTTTCATCAATTGATGAGAATTAATGATGAATAAAATTCTATACAATCAAATAATAGAAAAGATATTTACTATTTATTATTCCTATAATGAAACATTAAATAGAATCAAAGTGGTTTGGATAAGATAAGATAATTTCCCAAAAAGAATAATCTGGTATACGAAAAAGACTACTTTTAATCTCCAAAATTCAATAATCCAAATAAAATGTTCAACAAATAGACATCAATAAAAAATTAGCCAAATTTGTATTTAAAATAATACAATAAAAAATTGTTAATCATAACCCAGAACAATTTGATCACATAGTCTTCCACGATAAATCATAAAATTAACTTCCAAATATCATCAACTACTATTAATATATAATATTAAATAAATTAACCTAATAACATATTCTCCATAATAGTTTAATTATTTACTTTAAAAACCGAAATATCTATATGTTTACCATAAACAAATAGATTTTTCCAAAATAAAATTCAACCATAACTCCTTTAATGAAATCTCATTGAATTCAATTTTCCATAGGTGTAATGTGTTTCCAAATGAGAAAAAGGCTTTCAAAATTACCATTATCACAAAATATTTAAATAATTATCCAATAAGAAGTATATTTAAATGATAAAACATATGTTCCAAAATAAAGTTATTTTTTATCCGTAAAATCATTTAACTAAAAATAATAAATCATACTAACAAGGGACATCACATTGTCTTGTGGTATGTGATGCACCTTTATCGGCATTCAATTTTAGTGTTGATTCATGCGGCCTTTAAAGAACCAACTAGTTGTCACCAATCTTTTAGGTTGTCTATTTTATAAAATAAAAAATAAACATAACTTGTTTTAACCTCAATTGTTTTCTTATACATATAATTTTTATCCCAACTCACAATGTCCTCAAAATATTTCATCATTAAGTATTAATTATTTTGATATTTTTTTATTTCAGCTTAATATGATAAAATAAAACTATTCCCATTGAACCTCATATCATGATCATGGTGTTCACATAGTTTTACCATCACAATGTTCTTGTAGATAAAAGGTCCATGCATTGTAATAATGTTTTGCAGATCCATCAATATCATTTTCCTCTATTATCAAAATTCTCCTTGTAAAGAATTGTTCAAATAGGTGTTCATAGATAAATTGTTTGTCAATATAATCATGTATGGAATATAAATTCAAAACAATTGATAAAACAATCTTTTTATAAAAGTTTTCTTTTTAGTATGAGTGAAATTTTTTGATAATTAGTACTTTTAATATAACATAAGTATATTCCAAATGATTATATTATAAAAGAAAATGTAAATAGTTTTTTAAGGGTAACAGTCTTGATCACATTATCAAAAATAATAATATTCTCCAATATCATGTAATATGGTGAATTTTTTTATAATTCCATGATTATATTTAACTATATTTAATAATTGAAAATATCTAAGAAATAGTTTTGATTAAATACATCGGATGATACATGATGTTATCGAGGTATAATGGCGGTGTTTGATATCTTTATCAACTATGTGCAAGTGAGTTTTATGTGGGAAAATGGTTTACAATCATTCATACGTGAATTTTCAATACTTATTGAAATAATTTAATTTGAAAGATATTTCAATATTTTTTGAGATCCACCTCATTCTATTTGTAACTATCTTTCATTGAGCATAACAAGTTATAAAATAATTATATTTCATAAATAACGATACATAAGGACTGAACATGTGTTTGATGAAAACTATTAATCTATACTGTTGTCTGAACCTTTCCTATGATAAAAACTATAAGGCCCAAGTAAAAAAATTACTTAATGAAGAGATCAGTCCATAATTTTACTTTAATTCACTTTGAGGATCTTTTCATGGTTATATTTTTTGGGAATTTGTCCATAACTATTACATTACCTCTCAAAAATTTAAAGGTAGTCACTTTTACTCTATCCAATGTTTTCTTCAAAATAAAACACCTTAAACGAAACAAGAATAATTTTCGTGAATAAAATATTCATTAATTATACCATTATCTTACCCATCCTTATACCATGTGAAAAAAATTCAAAAATGTGAGATTATAATAAAAATCTTAGTAAGGGAAATAATATAGGGAATGAAAATAGTAGCCCATAAATAGATACAAATTATTAAAATCAGGATATGGAATCATAAAAAATATTCTCTTTAATATAACTCAAGAGATCATATGATTTAAGAATAACTCAGAGATATATTAAATCACAAAGCTATCTTATTGTGTCCATTACATTCTTACATTGTATCTTCCACAACTATATAGGGAGTAACCTTCAGGGTTACATTTGAAGTACCCCTCTAAATATATTACCTAAATATATTTGGATAAAATTTAACATTTACCTTTGCAATGTTACCCAATGGATTTCATAGAAATCTTGGGCTCACCGGCACTTTTTTTATTTGGGAAACACCTGGATACCCAATTAATTTCCAAGAACCATAACATAATCATAAAACATTAAAATGAATAATATAAAAATTTCATTCCAATATTGTAATCATAAGACATCATTTCAATATTTCGAAATTATTCATCCATTCTAAAAAAATGATACAAAAATAAATATTAAAATAATAATGAAATTAACTTTTCTTTTTAAAAACTTTATGACTATTAGATGATAGAAAATTTCAAATAATTACTACAGCAGCGGAATGCTCGTTGTCACCGAAAACATTAAAAAGAAACATCCCTTCTGTCATTTAGAAAAAATCGTCGTAACAAAATGTTTTATTTTGAAAACCATATTATGAAATGAAAAGTAAAAGGGGTGGAATATATATTTTATAATATATGGTGGGGCATAACATCAAAATATTCATAAATGATTGGTGATTGAGATGTAGTCCCTTTCCTTAAACCGGACATGTCTCGATTGTTCATTAATTTCTTGAATAATAATCATAGGATAGTTTCTACTTAAATCAGAACGATTTTAAAGTTTATTTCTATTTTTATATTACTTATTACCATTTTATATGAATTGGTAAAATATTATAGTTCATATCCGATGTTTTGTCGATGTTTGATACTTGAGTTAAAAATGTTGTTTTATGATTGAAATTATCTATAAGTTAATAAGTCCATCATATCCATAATGATATTCCTAAATTAAAAATAATATATATACAATATATATATTATTATAATAGTCAATTTCATTTTGACATAATAATTTAAATGCATTTTCCATGGTAATGAAAAGTTGAACTTACGCAAGAACACTACTTTAATTTCATTATCATATTAAAGGAGTTAAAAATAAATTATTCATTGGTATAGTACAATTCCAGTATAATATTTATATAATATATTATAAATTATTTCATTAACAGTATCCTTTTTATGTTATATGTTTGAAATAATGAGTCATATCACATTGATGGGGTCGTAGTCCGCACTTCTTGAAATGAAATTATCGTATTTACAGAATATGGAAAGCATAAAGGTGAGTTTTAAAAATAATTTTATATTAATATAAAAAATATTATTATGATATATACCATATATAAATATTATTCTATCATAATTTTCACCATGCGAGGTGTTAGGGTAAAATTTAACAATCAACGTTTCGTGAGGCAGCAGTTCACAGTACACAGAAAGAGTATGTTTATGTCTATTAGATGGAGGTGTGTGTATGTTTAGTTCAAATAATTCTCATAATAAAGTTCTAGTATATTTATTATATTGTTATTGTTGTGTAATTATAGATTAAGTTTAGTATATGTAGTGGATATTAAAAATAACGCGATGGAACTTTATAGGAGAAATTACCTCAAAATCAGTAAACTCCAATTGATTTGATCCTAAATGCTTTCATGAATTGCCTTTTTCCAATGTTAACTTCTAAAGGTGAAGGGGAAATATTTTTGGAGATTATTGGGACTAATTTTTAAGATTCAATGTTATTGAGAGGTGTCAGTAAGTGGGATGAGTTTGTGGGCTTTTATAAGTGGGTGAAGGGGAACTTTATGAATGTCTAGAAATATTAATTTATTAAAAATTCAATTCATATTAAAAATGTTCCAAAACACATTTAAGTCCAAGATAAGATGAATTTGGTTAGAATATCCATTGTCCAAAAATTTATATACAATTTTTGATTAATTTTTTTTATCTTTATCTTGTTGGTTTAACTCATATTGTACCATTATTTTCTTATAGTGACTTCATGTTATTTACACATTATGGGTAAATGTAATTAACATATCATGCCAAAAACCACCCAAAAAATGTAATTATTCAAATAATTGAAATTATCTGAACCATTAGGACAAATAGTTAATTTTTAGGAATTTAATATCATTTAATAAACTATTTTATATTTTATGATATGAATTATGACAATTTAGGACAGAATTTGTACATGACCTTTTTCAAAATTCATAACAACTAGATTCCTTCAAAAAAATGTATTAAATAAAATATAATTTATCAATATCCTCCAAAAAATCGGTGATGGAATGTAAAGAAAACCAAATAACCGTTATTTTATTATTAATAATTTCATTCATTTGAATCTTTCATTAATAATGTAATCAAAACATCATCAATATGTCATAAATGAATATAATTTTTAATGTATAGAAATTATAAACTGAATATCATGATTTAGGAATAGTTTTTAGATTTATAATTAATATTTATAGTTGAAGATTACTTTATATTACCCTATATTGAAATTATTTTAGTAATAGATATGTGATTATTTTATATTTCTCTTTAATATATATTAATTCATATAACAAGTCATTATCACATCCATGTGGATACATGGGGTCTTAAAATATACCAAATAATTCACATGGATAGAAATATATCATCTAGTAGGATTATGACATTTTTCAGATTTTTTATATCATTATAAATATATTTTTACCCTTATTTACCAGATTAACCCCTTAATCATGGCAAATAAAAATAATCACAAATGTTACTAGTCAAAATGTCCAAAAAATAAGAGATTTTTATTTCCACTATTTGGTCTTTCTGATTCGAAATAAGGAATAAATTATCCCACATTCAAATTTTTAAAATTTAAATGATTAATTTAAAATTCATTCCCTTAGTCAAAACAAAAATGTGTGTTTTTAGGAATTAAATACTAAAAAACGATTAACATGTGTTTGAGTCCAAAATAAATATGAAATAACATAAAAAATTTGGAATAAATGATAAAAACATTATACAATATCACTTTAAAAACAATTAAAAATATAATTTAATTGTATAGATAAATTCGGAGAAAAATTTGGTTTGAATTAAAATGCAATATTTTTGAATATTATTTAATATATGAATTTCATCAAAAAGATAAAAAAAATAACCAAGTAAATTTTTATATCCCACATATATTAAAGAATTTTTGTTGTCAAATAGAGTTTATAAATTTTTTAAAAACCGGATTTAAAAGGGGTTTCCCTAAAAATGATATAAACTGACCATTTAAAAATATTATAGTACTTTATTCATAAAACTGGATTGATACACATTTATTAGTCAAAAATATATTGTTTAAATGTAAAAACAATTAACAAACATTTATAATATTTTTGTAATTAGTTCTGTTCATTTCTGCCAATACAATTGGCTAGGCATTAACTACATTTTTGAACAATAATATTATATTAATTTATGGTATAACTCAATGTTGTGTGCAACATATGTTTTAAGAGAAACTAATTGTTTCATTGCGAGTAAGCTATCAGAAAAAGAATCCACTTTAACATAAAATTAATACTATAGTCATAATTGTTAATAGATATGAAAATGTTTAACTTTATAAATACATGGGTCATTACAATGCCTTTCACACATCATTTTTTGTAACTATATATTCAAAGGTGTAACCAAAAATCATACCTCTTAATAATATCATAAATATAATTTTAATATGCCCATACATTATATATAACATAAAATCACTATTAACATGGTTCTTATAGTTCGTTCTATTAACTAAAACTATAATGAATAATGGTGAGAAACACATATCATCGATGGAAACCATATAATCATGAAAAGATACTTATTGGATATCAAAGTCATTGCAACAACATTTTAATAAATGAAACCATAGGGTTATCCAAGGTTATTCATAGTCATCTTAAATTCAAATACTTTATAATATTTTATGAAGTGTTTTTCAATTTCTATGTATAATCAATTGTGAGTGTCAAACAAGGTGTGTAGAATGTCCTATTGTCATGTACTAGATTACCCAAATTCTGAACCGGGATATCTTGTTCGAGTTGTTATACCTTGGAACATATAGTATAGATCCACAAACACTTGTAGTATCTAGAGATATTTGTATTTTTCCGAAACCACACACTCTATTAATTTCAAAATTACATGGAAATGTCACGATACTTTTCATTACCCTAATACATATCAATAGAAATTCCTAAATAGTTATCACTAACAATTTCTCATCCTATATTCAAATGGATAAATAAATTTTTTTTATTATTTCAAATTTAATAACCCTATATTAATATAAAATGAAATTAAAAAACTTTTATGAAATACTAAAAATAATAAATAATAGATTATGAAGTGAAATATTAGATTATTAACATTGTAAACACAAGAAAAATCGTATAAATATATGAAATATCATTAATGATTTGAGAAAAATATCTCCCCAATTAGTAATTATACTCCAAAATCATTATTCATAACCCAATAAATGAAAAAATAATAAATGGTTGAACTAAAATGCTCATTAATGGTAAATAAATAAATTTTATAGGTATATCATGACCATAACAGTATGAATGCACCATCAAGATCATTAGATGTTAACACCATGCATAATAAAGATAAAAAAAATCATGGAATATTTATTTTCAGTTCATAAGATATGAATCATAATGAAATCAATATCATAGTGTATAAAACCATAACATAGGAATTATAAAAATTATTTTGGAATACACATCAACTTTTAAAATATTAAACATATAGATGAAAAAACGTGTTCACATATTATTTAATGGAAATGACATATCTTCTAATAATATATATAGTCTTAAAAGTATGTTGAAACATAATATTGTGAACATGAAATCATGATAACAAATAAAATATGGAAAATGTAATTAGGTTCATTCATAAACACAAGATCATGAAACCAGGTCCATGCATAACATTGTGAGCATGTAATATATTTCATGATTAAAATTGTGAACACATAATAAGGATAACTCAAAACATTGTAAGCAGGTAATCAAATTAATGAAAAAATATATTGAAATGAAACCAGGTTCATGCATAATATTTTATATATGTAATCATTTCCACTAATATCATTAATACTCACGAGTCATCCATCATTACCCAATCCATTTTAGGTGGATATAGGTCTCACCAATAACATTATGAAATCATACATTCTTGTTCCACAAAACAATCATCGTATCATAACCCATGAAAAGAGATGGTTTTTATAATTCTCAATTAATAACCCACAATGTGAAAGTAGAATAACTAAAATAACATGAAATCAAATCCAATAGAAACGAAGTAGGTTTCTTAATAAATACATCAATGTATAACCCATTATATGAAAAAGGTTCCAAAATCTTAAACCCCAAGGTAATGAAATGGGTTTCATAAGAATAATTGCATCAAAACATAAATAACTGATGAAATAATATGAATGGACCCATTTTTTGGTTTCCTAGTAGTCAATGAGTACCTTCAATAAATTCCATATTATATGGAAAATTATTTTTAAACTTATTTTTAATAAATTTATTGAGAAAAAATTAATTTCTTTTATGAAAATGATATTTAAAATACAAATCCATTAGATAAAAAATATAAAATAATAGTTAGGGAAAACATTGAAAGAATATTGGAAATAATTTTGAAAAACATTTCCACTAAATAATTATAAAATATTATTGAAATTTTTTAAAAATCAGTTCTATTTAAAACATATAAAATATTCTAAACATGTTTTAAATAATATTTCCTTGAAAGTAAATTTAAACCATATAATTGAACGAAGAAGAAAAATTTGAAAAAAATTTCATTGGAAATTACATTTACAAAAAAATTCATAAAAATATTGCATTAAAAAATTCAATTTAAACTTCTATGAAATGATAGTGGTTGACTCCATTCATGCCTTATGGGTTAAAAAGAAAACTCCTTTTGCATGGTCAGAATGATAAAAAATGACTTTTTTGGAATGATATAAAAAGATTACATTGAAAACATTTATAGAAAAAAAATAATGTAGAAATTTATATAACATATTATATGATAATAATATAATATTATTTGAAACCATTTTATGAAAACATTGATAGAATACAGATATATGACTTATGAGAGTGTAATATCACTTTTGTTTAAAATTTTTTTGTAATAATAGTATCTGTAGAGTTGTCAAATTGTACAAATAAATAATTATATATTTAATAAATAGTGGATAAGATAAATCATAATGATTCATTATATATGTATCATAATATTTCATTAAATGATTCTTAATCATAAAAAATATCAAAAAGTGAAGATATTGATTTAATAAACTCTTACCACATCCTAACATTGAACCAAAATCTCCTTGTATGAAAATGAAAATAAATGGAATTTAAAATATAATTAAGTAATATATATATATTATATAACATTTAAAATGTATGAATGTACACAATGAAAAATAATGTGGGTTCATAATAAAACATGTGTCTCAAAGTATGCAAATTGAGATAAAACTATAATTCATATTTGATATCTTTTGAAACAGAAACCCAATGAAGGAAATATAATTTAAAGGATATGTAACTACCAATAAATATAATAAAAATAATCCTATAATACTTTAAATTCATTTAAGTAAACCATGCATTACAAGATAGTGGGGAACATTTCTTCTATCTCCATGATATGAAAAAAATTGTGATGAAATTTCCCTTACCTTGCATCTTGACTCACTTATAACTCATAAGAACATCCAATATAACAAATATGAGTTTATTATTAATATTATAGATAATTATATTCTGATATATATTTAGATAATTGGATTTATTTTTAATTTACATTAACATCTTGTTACAATTATGTGTCCATATTACGCTTTGGATAACATTCTCTTTGTTTTTTTCATGTGTCATAATTATTTATATTACTTGTACTTTTTATTATTTCATGATTTATAGACAGTAAAAAATAATATAAATATCATTAATATTCATTATTTTTATATTTTAAAAATATATATAATTTATAATTACTAAATGGAATACAACATTTAGAAATAATCCATGTCGTACATATGCATGAACAGGGCATACAAGTTTTTGACATATTAAAAGTTAGAGTGTTATTGAATATATTTATATATGAATATAATATCATTAATTTCTAATTAGTGGGTAAAAATCATCCTAAAAATTCACTAAAAATATCCTTAATAAATTTCATTGAGTGTATTAATGAATCACATCACTTTTAGGGGGTAAGAGTCCACACATACCCAGAATAAATTATCTTATTAAATAAGATGGAAATAAAAATAATATGTTATAAATAAAAATTTAAATGGTATAAATAAAATATAAAAATAACATATATCATATATAATTATATTTTACATCATAATTTCTACCATGATATGCGGTAAATGAAAAATGAACAGTCCCTATTTCATGAGGCGATAGTTCACTGTACTCATAAACTAATTATTTTTTACCACTAAAAGGATATGTTTGTAAGTGTAGGTACAAACCATTGATTAAGAATTTTATAGTATACTAATTATAATTTCTTATAAAATAATGTAATATTATGTGTTTAGGGAATTGATAGTTGGAATAAATGATAGGATCTTGAGGGAGGGTGTTACCTCTTTATCTAGTAACACCCGTTGGTTTGAACAAATGGGATTCCATGGATTTAATTAATATAATGATGGGTCTTCATGGTAGAGTATATGGATTTTTAGGATATTTTTTAGATATTTTTCATGCCAATGTGTCATAATATATGTGAGTAAGCAGAAGGAGAGGAGGCCTTTCAATAGTGGAGGGGGAGTGGCACTCTTGTAATAATTTAACAACGTAGTCCCATATATGTATTTCACATGTAATTTAGATCCAATAATAATCCCAACAAGATACATGATATTATAGGAGAGAAATATTTCTTTCCATTTTATCTTGAATAATTTTATAGGTCATTTTGTGTCTTAAATATAAGTTTCAATTCTTTGATAACCTAAATTCCTTTTTAATTATTGTAATTAATTAAAATAAAACTGACTAATATTATTGGTAAAACCCATTATTATGTTAATAAAAATTATATATTATTCTTAAAAAATATATTTTATACTTCTTTTCATATTCTTTTCAATTCAGAGAAAAAAATTAATTTAAATTAAACCATGTTGATGGTATAACATTGCAGGTTTGTAGAGTAAAATGACCAAAAAAATTCTAAGTATTTAAAATCAATTCCAGATGTTGTTTTTATTAAAAATATGTAAATTGGATTAATTTATAAATATATTATTTAATTAAATTGTAAAAATGGTTTATAAATTTTATTATATTTATTAATAAATTAGATGAAATTGTAAATTTTATTTAAAATTATTTAATTTTATCTATTAATTAAAGATGAATGTTCATTGAAAATTACCATGCAAAAACACAATCATAATTTCTATATTCCTCCTTCAAATAAAATGTTAATTTTTAAATGTAAAATATATAAAAGATCCAATTTTTTTAATAAAATGGATCATCGTTAAAAGAAGATAAAAATGCCTTGATAAAAATATAGGGGATTAAGAATAAAATTAGGTTCGTTCTTATTTTATGTCTGTCATATATATTATATGAATTTGTAAATTATTATATTAAATATATTAAATATATATATATTACATAATTATAACTCACTTTTGGTAATTAATTTAATTTATCAAGTTTAAGCATCTTTGGAAACATAAAAGTAGTAGTATATCCCTTTTTATTCAATCAGTTTTCATATAAATTTATAAATAATGGTATCATGTGAATTATTATTATATTTATGCCAACTATATATTTTCATCAATTATATAGTAGTGTCCATGAATACTAATTTTACATGGTTTATATATTATATTATATTAAATAGTTATCTGTTAATAATATATTATTGTTTGGTAAAACTCAGGCATGTGTGAAACGCAAGCAATCATGGAAAGTCATTTTGGCATGTAGCCCAATCTAACCTCAATGTAAATTGAGGTGAAAGATAAAATTTATATATCATTTAGTTCATGTTTAACTTGATGTTTCATATAATTTAATCCATTCATAATCATTTAAAAAAAGTAATCATTTTTAATGTTGCATGAAAGGAAAAAATAAAAAAATTAAATTAATTATGACAAAAAAATTCACAAATTATCATGATGTTACATGTTATCTATTCATAGAAATAAAAAATAATTCAATAGCGGGTTTCTCATTAATTCATTCCAAAGTTGGATAATGTTATTTGGGTTTTACCATTACATATATGGTTTTCTATTTTCAAACACTAAAAATCCCTTTACATTTTTCATGGGAAATCCATAACTCAGAATGTCATATTTTCATTTGATACAATTAAAAAAATTTTGTCCTTTTTCTAATAGGACATAATTATTAAATTTTTAATGGTTGAAATAGGATTTTAAGACATTTTTGCGTATATAATATTCATGATGAGTCGTTCGGATAACAATATGCTTCAGATTGATGGATTTTCCAACTGTAAAATTCTAAAATAATTCAATATAATTTTTCCCATTATTATACAACAATATGATTCTTTTTATATGGTTTTAATAATTAGACACAAATTATATTGTTTAATACTTGTATAAAAATTCTGTGCACATCCCGGGAATACTATAACACAGTATGACATGCCATTGGTCCATACATTTCTTAAGTAAATATATTGTCAAATTTAATATTTATTCAGGGTAATAAATCAATTCTTTCATAGTTTTAACCACATAAAACAACTTTTCAGGGACATAAATATATTTAAAATAATATAATGCTTCATTATGAGCACACAATAGGGATATGGGTTTTTTTCTATGCATACAAGATTAAAATAATTCGAATGTGGGTTTTCACAGATTTAACATAAATATAAGTTTGTTTTATATTGTTTTGGATTTTACACAAATATTTTTTTTATTAAAATAATTAAATTTTTTATCGGAATCTATGGCAAATTGTAACCCTGAATTACATGATATATATTCTAAAATTTCAAATATCTATGAAAGGTTATTATTATTATATAAACCATAATCATTATAACATAATAAAACATTATATATTACATGAGACCACACCTAATAAAACCACAAATGATAGAGATGAATACTACATTGTTTAATAACATACATTACATAACAACATCATACAAGAAATTCATTATCATTACTGAAAAACTTCTTTACATGTTATTAAAAATACTTTGTATATAAAAGAACCCATAATTTATTTGGAAAAAATAGAAAATGGTGAGATATATATAATATTAAGGTGTTAAAAAAGGCCTAACATGAAAAATAAAATGCATGACATATAGTAGTAATAACGATATAGCATAAAAGAAACTTGAATATAACAGAATTATATATAATTAAAATCATAACAAGGAAATGTGGTAACAACATACAAGAAGATATTATCATGCATCAAGGATCACTGAACATGGGGGACCATTAGTCAATAAATATTTTATATGGATAATCACCTATAAATTCATATTTCACAAGGAGTATTATTAGTCAATTATTATTTCACATGATGCATAATGATACTAATCAGTACCCAATGCATTGTAATAGTATCAGGGGCACCCTTTATAATCATTTCCATCGCATGCTTAATTGTAAAATTTTTTTGGGATAAGATGGATTCATTCAACATAATAAGTTATTAATTGATCGAGGAATGTGGAATCAGTACATGAAATCCCTCAATAAAAAATTATACGTGTGTAGAAGATAATTCCATTGATAATGAAATGGGTTTGATATTCAATACCTGAAGATATTTGAATGGAAAGTCATGGTGTAATTTTGGTAGAATAACATTGCCATATAGAGATTCATAAAATGGATTGATAAAATATAAATGTGTATATCATCATTTATAAATGATATTAATAGTAATAGGTACAATTATGGTCATTCCCCCATAAATTTAATTTCAAAATAGAAGGAATATCATAATAATGAAACTAGAAGACATATGGGAAAGCAAAACAACCCTTGAAAATTGACAGGATATTAATGGGTGCACATAAAGGTTCATATGGGGGTTAAATGAGAGTTAAAGAGGATATAATAATTAATAGACCATGATTAAAAATTATGAACTAATTGGGATGAATTTATTCCAAACTAATAAAATTGAAATTATAATTCAAATCATAAATGAGGTGCATGATAAAAAGAGGAGAGATAAAATCCCTTGAAAACATTTATAATACAAATGTCTTAGATATGGTCCAAATAAGGGATGATAAATCATAACTATGTAAAATATAATCAAATGGATATTAATGGTATGATTTGAAATGAATTAAATTATATCCATTTGAATATACTAGAACTAGTTTCAAATATGATTCTTGAATTTGAAAGGATGATTGAAATATGAGTATCCATCACAAGGATGACTTATGGAAAATACATTAGAAAGGATTCAAGAATGATTTGGGTGAATTTAGAGTAATCTATAGAGTATTGATTATTGTATTTATGAGATTTAAATATTTTGAGTGAAGATAAACGGGGGCATGTGTTTGTTTATATAGTAAATTAGGTGGATTTATTTATTGTTCTAGTTTTGGACAATAAATAACAAATTAATACAAAATAAAAACCATCCAACTATTTTTCAATTATATAAAAGGGGAGTTGTATAGAATTTTTTATTTGTAAATGGGATGATTATAATAAAATAATTACCCTACTTATGTGGAGGTGGGACACATTTTCAATGAAATTATTTTGAAGTCATAGACCATATTATAAGACATAGAGGATTCACTATGAATTTTTAAAATAATAAAATAAAAATAAAATGACATTATTTTGAAGGGAATAAATTTATATATCTGAGGATATCTTTTATAGGATTTATTAAATCAAGATTGGGCCATTACAGTGTCATAAAACACACATTATATTTATACGGTATTTAATTTTTACCCAAAATTTTCATTGCCTATAAAAATGGGGAATATTTCACCAGTGTATAATTTATACATATTGGTTCTGAAAATAATATTCCTTTTGTCTAAATAATTTTCATAAAATATTATATATCATTTTTAAAATAAAAAGTGAAATTTATTAATAATTGATGGGTTTATAACAAAATATAATATTAAAACCCTAATAAAATGTACTTTTGACTTCATAAAAATTATATGTTCATTGAAATAAAAGAAATTATTTTTAAAAATAAATTAAAATATTATTTATTTTAAAAATCTATAATTTCATTAAAATATATTACTTCATTAACAAAAAGTAATATTGGTGCTTTAAAAATCTTTTAATAAGTAACAATAATATGATGAAAATATATTTATTATTTTATAAAAAAATATGTAATTAATCCCATTGGCTATGTCTGGTTACCTATCCCTTTAATACACCATCATATAAATTATGACTAAGGGGAATGACTCTGGGTATATCATGTGGCTGTTCGGTGAACATGGTTTTATCTGTGATCTCGTTGAGAATGAATTTCACCCATAGGTAGTTACCCGCATGTTCATGTAGTAGGATCTCAGATTGGGATTGGTCTATGGAAAATACTACAAAATATCTCTCTCATAGAGGCACTGAAATATGGGATTCATATGCTAGAATCCTTTTGGATGAGTGCAACACTTCCTTTTTTAGTTCCAAAAACATTTTCTAAAACCCCATATCTATAGTACTCATGTATTCACTAATCAATTACTATATTTTCAACATTAAAGATACATTACAATAATTTATGAAAAATTAAACATATTATAAAAAATTATTGAATGTTTTTTCTATATTTTTAGGATATTTAGTTATATCAAAATGAAAATTTTAATTATACGATTTTGGGTCATTTTAATCATCCCGCATTTAGAAATTTCATCCAAGATATTTAATTTCCCCATAATAAAGTATTTGATTGTATGTCTACTTCATCACATCCTTTGGATCCCACATTTCGTGTTCAAACCTGTGGTTTTTCCAAAATAATTAGACAAGGGGCGTTCTCATTTCTCATAGAACCTTTTCGGTATATTATAAGATCATCACCATAAAATCCACATATAAATGGTAATTTTCCCAATGTACCCAATATAGACTGAGTACATGTGTAGGGTTAGTTATGTACATACTTATGATGATACGCAAAATACATCATGTACATCATGTTGATTCTGTTGGAGTTCTAGTCAAAAGGCCCCTACTACAATGATATGTGGGATCTAAAAAGGGACAACGTAACATGGACCAATATTTCCCTTCTCCCCAAATATATACTCTATCATCCATGGAGATATGTGGAGGAATACAATGCCTCCAATATCAAACTATAAGTATAGTATCCTATTTTCAACATAGACCCTTTTTTGAATTTGATAATATTTCATATGTTTCTGAATGGTTTTAACCTTCTCCACCATTACCTAGACCATTTCATGAACATGATGTTTTTTCCCCAACATCATCCTAACATTTCAGGGATATGAACCTCTTCACAGAAATTATATCATTGGTAGACATTTTAATGTTTATGTGGATGATTTTTTTGTTAGAGAACTCAACCAAAGGATGATTTTGGTCCCATCATTATATGGAGTCCATAGAATATACTCATAACATGTATTCCATTGTTTGAATAATCATCATAGATTGTCCAACAGTATGAGGTTTATAATAAATTCGGAAATTCATATTAGTCTTTTTTAATGATGATGTCTTTTCAATGACATGGATGTGAATTTGGTGCCTCGGTCTGATAAAATTTATAGTGTTACCCCATGTAGGCTTACATCTTATCTGATATATATCTGTTCAATAGGAACTGGTGAGAAATACTATAGAATCACAATGAATTGTGCAATACTTGTAATATGATCGATGAAAACATAGATAAATTTTTTTCATTTGGTTGTCTTAAGATGTCCACTGATAATGTCAATGGTGATGTTTTCCCATTTAAACAATTGCATGTTTAATGGTTGTATAATCCCCAAATACTTCTACCATTCACCATTCACTTGCTGATATACCAGGAATATCAATTTACATTCAGTGATGCCCCTCTTTATGTTTCCCCATCCATATTACCCTTGATGATATTAATACATCAATCAGTTTCATAGGTGTATAGAAAAATTCAAACAATGTGCACTATCCAATAGATCCTTCTTTAACAAAGTATTGGATGGAACACATATTTTTGACCCAAATCTCACTATTCCTTCTTCGTTAACATTTAACACCTAGGATTTCCATTTCATTGTATTTTCTATTCTCCAATTAATTATCACATCATCATTATGAGAAACATTTATCTTTTCCAAAATAGAAGGTTGTGTAATAATTATTTAACGGATCGATTGTGTTCCATTTATTATGAGTCCAATGTCTATCATATTCAATTCAATGAAGATTAGATCATTTCAAATTCACATCAAACATATAATTGATGGGTCCATTATACAGAGAGAACATGGAACTATATTTATATTAAATAGATGGTTGTAGATTGAGTAGTTGTAACCCATGATGTGATCTAACCATCATCTTGTGAAAATACTAAGCTCATTGTGTGTGAATATATATTTGAGGCTCTGGTGATAAGTTAGTATCTAAAACATCTCACAATAGAGATAACGTGGTTAGATATTCATTGAAAGTATCATAGCTACCACCTTTATATTATTAATGGGATAGTTTTTCTCATTAATTTTCTACTACCTTGAGCTGCAGGTAATGAATTTTTCAATTTTCATCTATACATATCCCAATACCTTATTTGAAGTATCACTGAATATTACGAATAGTTCGTTACTTTTCGGTATTGTGTGTGTAGGGGATGTGATAGTCCTCCACTTCAACTCTCTGATGATTTTTCACATTCATCATTCCATGAAAATATTACTCCCTTCTGAGTTGTCTATGTATGAAGGTTTGAAAATCATGAGAAATTTCTCCTTAATAAGTTATAATATCTTAATTACCCCATGAAGCTATGAATATTTTTCCTGCATTTTTGCCTCGTCCATTCGGTAGTTTCTATTTTCATTGATGTAACCATATATATCCCATGTCATATGATTATATTCTCCATGAATGATACATCTTTGAACTAAAACACACACTAGTTGTACAATGATTAGAGATTATCATTTTATATTGTCTTAATTTTTTTTTTCAGATTCCCATAATTATCCTCCATTATGTTGTATGATATTATAATATCATCTATAAATACTACAATAAATTTTTTGTCGTAATATCTAATGGCTCTATTCGTCATGTACGTGATTATTTCTAGAGTATTAGCGTGTCTGAAAGCAATCACTATAAACTCATAGTTTCATCACCTATTATAGAATGCAATCTTGGGGATATCAATCTTCTCCCATACTTGTTAATATCCTGATCACATACCCAACTTGGAGCTATATTATAAACCACATTGCTTATCAAAAAAGTCATCAATTTGTGGAATATGATCCTAGTTATATATCATGTTATTTTGAGCTAAAGATAATCACTATTGGCACATTGACCCATACATCTTATTGACAATGAGGACATGTTCACCCCATGGCTATGAACATGGGCATATAATCCCTTTAAATATATTATCTTGTAGTTGTTTCCATAGTTAATAATGCTCTAGGACATACATAATATATAGAGTCCTGAATATTGGAAAAATCATAGGTATAATCTCAATTTAAAATTCATCATCCCTTCTACAAGTAAGACTAGTTAATTCCCCGATGAAAATATTAATGAATTAACTCCAAATAATTATAACTCATGGATGGTTCAATATTTATATTCAACCATATGAGCAAGATAATCCTTCCCTTAGGTTAGTAATATCCCTTCTTGTGATTATGGTGATGAAGAAGATTCATCATCATCTTTACACTTCTATTTAATCAGTGGTCTCTTTTCTATATGCAGGATGATATCCTTTTAATGAAAATTAAATCTGGATCTATATAATAAATGTAAATCCATTCCATGAATTGTATGAAATTCTACTAAAGGTAGTATTATGAGAATAATTGGGATTTTTATGTGAATTTTTTTATAGTGGTGGAGTTATATACTCGTAATGAAATAGTTGACTATTTTTCAGTTTTCATAATCATAGATACATCCAAGCATTGGGGTGGTGTTTGGATTGTATTACTAATCTTTTGTTATATAAAATAATGCATAGAACCAAAATAAAAAAATATGATAACTATTGATGATTGAATAAATAGATTACTTGTCACCACATTGTTTTAAGGATTCACATCAATGGTTGTGAAGGAAAAATCTCACCCTTAATGAATTAGAGTTTTTTTATTACAACAATAATCCTTTATCATAGGGAACTGGTTTTCAGAGTGCCCTGGATCATTGGAGATACAAAAAAAAATTTGGGAGTTGAATGAAGTGTTCAATTCATCTATCACATTTGTGGGTTTACCTATTCATCAATTAGTTTTTAGTTACACATCTATTATACCACAAAATCATTTCATTGTTCCTATTATTAAATGTCTTGGGTTTTACTTTACCTACCATAAAAAAGTGGGATTATGAAATTTCTAAGATAAATTTTAATTTTTAATTAGAAATCATGAATTAATCGCCACATTATGATGATTATCCATGTTATAACCCAAAGATATAATGATGTCTATTTTGACATTGATGGAGCATCCTAATATTTAATCATAACTATCAATGACATAGAATAATACGGATTTTCATAGACTTTTCTTGTTCCCACCAATGAAATGACTATCCTTTCATTCGGGGGTAATGAAAAAACTAGAGATGTTTAACTCATGTGTTATGATTTTTTCCTCACACACACTAATGGATAATTCTTTCCTATTCTTGAGTTCATAGATATCTTATTCCATTTTATGATATAGGGTGAAATAAAAATATTTATATAAAAATATCTTATTGTTTATTCCAATCCATTACATAGATATCTTCATTAAGCATCGAAATCACAGATGATTTCCATCAATGATCAATATAAAATTACATATGGTTAACATCTAGAAAACCTTCTCTTATTCAAAACATTGAAATATGTACACTAAATTTTCATTTTAGTTGATCCATTGTTCCATGATTACAATATCAGTTGATCAATTTAATGTTTGAGGCCTTTGTCACCTCTTTTGTTCAATTGAATATTTTTTATTCTTCGGGGGGGGGGGGGACACCTCTTGATTCATATTCCAATTTATAACATGAATTTATAGGGTAAGAATAGAAACTATGTTTTTGATTCGCGCTCTCAAGGGGGTGGGAATCACATTGGGACATTCATCGAATTGCCTTTCGCATTCGTTGTTAACCTATTTCCTCCGATTATAGACCATTTTCTAGAATAATGAAAAATTTTGGGATGCGTATATGTAACACCCCAGGTAAATAAAAAATATGACATTTTTATATTTATCACTAGTTTTGAATAAAATTTTAATAGTAATTTAAATGGAATGCTATGCCGGATGGCTTACCCAATACGCAACAACGAGTTCCTTTGAAATCTTATATTGCACTCTAATAATAAAATAATTTTATTTTAAATGGTAGTTATCACCTAGTCATTGTAATGATGGGAATTAAAGGAACTATATACAAAATGATTATATTTATATTTCAAATATTTTTACTTTTTACAATAAATGTTAGAGGATTAAAAATGCGAATGAATCCAATTTTAAGCGTAAACATTCTAATATTCTTTAAAAGGTCGATTAACTGCCTTTCGAGGGAGAACCTCTTTTAAATCCACTTTTTGACAATATTATGAGTTATATTTGATAAAATAATATTCTTCTTTAGAATCAGGACATCAAAATTTGCTTTCTGTAAATTTTTGATATTTTTCCGTTAAAGTTCATTTTTAAATGAATAGTGAAAAATGTTGTATTTTAATTCAAAGCCACTTTTTAATCTAATTCATTTATATGATTATATTATCTTTTTTATTGGTTTTAAAATGAAATTAGAATATATTTTTACCATTTAATCCAATATTGGTCATTAGAATTAATTTCACTTTGAAATTGGACTTAAACTAGTGTCAATCTTTTAATAGATATTGTTTCTTAAAAACACGCTATTTGTTTTGACAACGGGAATTAATTATTAAATTAATTAATGCAACTTATATGTTTTGAATTTTTTTAAAATAGGCATAATTTTTGAATTCGGAATATCAAATATAGCCTAGGGTTTTTTTTGGTATTTTTCTGAAAAACTTCAATTTTTGATGAATAGTGAAACCACTAAGTGGTGGTTTAAAAACTGATTTTTCACTTAAATGAAACTTTAACAATTCTGTGATTTGAATTTAAAAAATCCTACATACATGGTTTTCATTAGGATGTTATATGTTGTTCAATAGGATTAAAATAATCTTTTGGTGAATAGTAACTTTTAGGTTTTAATCGCGATTAGAGGTAATTAGTGTAATTTAAGGTAAGAATAATGTTATAATAATATGAATATGACCATGAAACATGTCCTACTATTATTGGATGAGTCGTAGCCGACCATGAAAATCCATGGGTCAACTTGGGGACCCCATAGAGCCACTTTGGTTGGAAAATGACATTAATAACTTTTTATTTAAAGTTAAAATTAAAATGTCACAAACATGTATTGATTTACTAAAAAAAATTACATGGGGTTATACAAGTCATTTTTTTAAATGTAAATATTAATTAGTAATATAAAATGATTTCCTACATCATGATATTTTTTTATAATTTTTAGACATTAAATAAATTTAATTATTTATGACACAATAATGATACATCGGTTACCTCATTATTTAACGATTTAAATAATATGAAAAGATAATGTAAAATATAAGAACTACATGTGTCAAAATCCTATTTTATGTGTGTATTTCGAACTATTATCACCTTATCCTCGAAATATATAATTGTGGGACCTTTAAAATCTGAAAAAAGTGTTTTATAATAATGTTACTTTTCAAGACATTCCAAGAGTGCCCCTCCTCTCCTCTTATAAAAGGCCCCCACCTCTACAATCTTACCCACACATCTCAAGCCTTTGGCTCTACCAAAACCTGTCCATTTTTCCTCTACACATCCCTCTATTACTCCTAGATGCCTCACTTTGGGAAGAAGTCTTTCCAAGGAATCCTTTGAGCTCAAATCAAAAAGAGTAACCCGATTTAATGGTAATGTCTTATCTTGTGTTCTTATGTATTATTTTGGTTTTCCAACCCCCTAAACTCTTTTTATTACTTTCTTTTGTAACAAAATAAGTATCTTAAATATACTAGGATGTTCTTATAAGAATTATTAGAGCTACACCTACACACACCTTTGTCTAATGGTTAAAGAACATACTGTTTCTGTGGATGGAGAATTACTGCCTTATGAAACGATGATTGTTCAATATTCCATTAACAACATTAAAGGTGGACATTATATTGTCACTATATTTTATATATGATATATATGGTATTTATGTTTTCAATATGATTCTTTTATTTTATATATAAAACATACCTTTATTCATTTCATGTTCTGCAAATGCGATAATTTTATATGAGGAAGTGTGGACTACCGCCCCCTCAAGTGATGTGACTCGTTCATGAAATACATGGAATGTATAAAGAATGAAATTAATGAACATGTGTGACCTATATAACATATATATTATACTGTAATTATTATATATATATATATCATTTATTTTTAATTTCATTAATATGAAAAAAATGAAATTATCGTTCATGCGTACGTATGGCCTACCGTCTCCATGAACTGTGCTTTTCATTTTTATCTCCAAATGTTATGGAATAGTATAAAATGAATATGTACTGAATATATATTATATTTGAATCATTAATACTATTCTGGAAATGATTTACTTATAACTACATGGGCAATCATTTTCAAAGCAGTTCAATTTTGACTCATGTACCAAACATCTGCAAAAACGTCTGATATGAACTAATTTTATTAAACAATTATTATAAAATTATAATATGTGATATGAACTGAATGATAATATTTAAAGGAGGTAATTATGTAATTATAAATTGAACAAAGTTTATTATTCAGAAATATAAAGAAATGAACAAGACAAGTCGGACTTGAGGTAAGGGATCCAACCTCTCGCTTTCTTTTCAAGGACCCTCTTTTATGTAATTTCATTTATGATCCATGTTATTATGATGGAGGATGTTATTTTATATTAAACATACAGTAATTTTTATTTATATATTATGAGATACCCCTATTACTCTCAACAATTCATTTTTTTATATTTTTTATGTGGCACCGTTAGGCTGCTGAATTTTCGTAAGGGACCCTACCCCTCTATTTCTTTTAAGTACACTCTTTTATGTCATTCCTTTTAAGATCATATTTCTTATGATTGGGATGTTCTATAATATTAATATTACTGTAAATTTTATGTTCATTTGATGACAGACCCTATTTTCTCTCATCAATCCATTTTTGATGTTTTGAGTGGTGCCATTAGGCTGCTGAATTTTCGTTAGAGATCCAACCTCTGTCTTTATTTTTAAGTACTATACTTTATGTAACATCTTTTAATATCCTATTTGTTATGTTGGGGGATGTTCTTCTATATTCCTATTTCTGTAAATTTTATTTTTATTTGATGAGAGACCCTATTTCATCTCATCAATCCATTTTTGGAAGTTTTATGTAGCACCGCTAGGCTGCCGAGTTTTCGTAAGGGATTTTTCATCTCACTTTTATTCCCTTGAAATTTATGCTACATTTTCCACCATTTACATTTAGTGGTGTATATACTGGCCATTATTATACTATTTTTTTATTATAATTTCATTTATGGGTATTTACATATTCATTTTATGACCAATCTTCAATGGGGTGTACGTTTCGAATGTTACCCAAATCGGTAAGGGGACCTTTCACCCTCCTCTTCTTTAAAAAGACATCTTTTGTTATGTCTTTTAAATTATATATTATTATGTTGGGATATGTTATTATATATCCTTATTTCTGTAAATTTAATTTACAAGTGATGAGATACCCTTTTTATCTCTCATCAACTCATTTTCTGAATTTAGAAGTGACGCCATTAGGCTGTTGAATTTTTGCAAGGGAACTTCTAAACCCAATTTTGATTCATTGGGATAAACTTTTACTCCTTGAACATGTCGTTCTAAGAATATGTGTGAATAACCTCTGATATTTTTACACATAATATCCACTTATATTTGGTGTATTCATTTTTCACTCATTATTATGTAATTGTTTTATCCTTATTCCAATGATACCGTCTTTGTAAGGGACTTCATCTCAATATCCTTTCATTTAGGCATATTTTGTTCAAATAAAAGGCTTTATTTTATATGGTGTATAAACCCCTTTGACATTTAATTTTATACAAAGGGAATCTTTTTCCACGAAGCATTTTACTAAACAAAAAAAAGGAATGTTTCTTTTAACGTATGTGGTGACAATGACCTTTTCCGCCACAACGAGTATTATTTGGTCTTTGGCTTCCTCAACAAGCCGTAATGTTTTTAAAATGAAATAAAAACCATATATTCTTTTATGTATTTTGGTATTGAAATTGGTTTTTATAATTGATTTGTTATGTCAATATGTTTAAGTGATATATCATGATCAATGTGTGGAAATGTTTTCTTTCCATTATATTTGTTTTATGTCTTATGATTTTATAATTTTACTTGGACATTTGACGAGTGGTTACGTGATAAACCATATGATAGGTGGTGCCGTGAATACCAGGATGGGATGTTACGTTATAACCTCCAATTCATTGGGTATGGAAGCCGAATGTATGGCTATTCCATTAAGTGATATGTGTGGAAGTCGACCGGATGGTTATTCCACTTTAGTATGTTTATGTCCCAAGTTACCTTTATATGTTATGTGTTATTTATATGCGTTTTATGGTAATATTTTGGTTACAAAAGGTTAATTAATAATCTTTTATTCAATGAAGAGTATTTTCTTCTTCATAAAGGTGAAAATTATTACATTGATAAAGTATTCTTGGGTTACTGGTTGTTTTGAAAAACTAATAGTTTTCCTTCTTTATGTATCCCTTACTGAGCTTTTTTATGCTCACCCCAAGTTTTTTTGAAATGTTTTTCACATGACATAAAGTATAACAGGGTCAAGGATGGGATCATGGAAATGTCTGGCTGTCTAAAACATGAAACTAGACATGTTTCATTTTTAAGTGTTTTTATTTTATGGATACTTAGTAGAAATGTCTACTTTTTAATCTTTTGAGATGTAACAGTTATGTCCTAATTATCTAAAACTCTAAACCTGAAAATATCATCAATGTGAATTATTAATTTAATTTAATATTATGTACAGTTTAAGGTCGGGGCCTTATAGATGGTATCAGAGGTCGGTTTAGACAACTTTAGGTATTATGGGTTTTTGTTAGACACATGGTTAGTCCCTATATCTATTCTTTCAGTTAGATAATTGTTTTATAAATTTTTTCAGGTCAAGTAAAGTCAGTTACGAATGGAAGGAGAAGGATTTCAAATGACATTCTTATCTCTTCCTGATAACATGCTTGAAATAATTATTGGAAAGTCATGTTCAGATGATTGTGAAACATTTTCTAGAATACAACTCACTTTCAAGAAGTTCTTTGACATATTAAAAACCTCCACTATACCTCGTTATCATCGTGGATCATGGGTTGTATTTAGACAAATACTATTTTCAAAATATTCTAATATTTTCAAGAAAGGTAAATATTATCATGGTATTTTCAAATATTTTACCTTATCACAAGAATTTGAAGCATATTGTGATTTTAAAAATGGTGATGAGGAAGGAGACCCTTACGCAACCTATTTATATTTTCTTTTAAAATATAGTCTCTCCGCACATACTTATGGTATTTTAAAAGGACCAATAATAGAACGTTTCAACTCAAATTTTGTCTGACTATTTTATAGAAATCATGTTTTATCAGATGTTTTGGAATTATATGTCATACATGATTATTTTCCAAAACTGTTTTTCTGTGAACACCCATATGACCCATGTTGTACAAGGTTCATTTGGATGGAGGAAGAAAATGATTTTGAAGGATATCTTATTCATTATTGTGATGCATGTGACTTATACCTACGTGAACAAGATGACGATAAAACCGAGTGGACGCCATGATCAAGGTATGTTGTTATTCATTTTGGGAATCATTTTATTTTATCTTATGGAGGTGAAATAAGACTTCAAGAATTAATATGTTGAGATCGTAATGAATTTGGATGAGAATGAGAGGTATAAGGAAACTATTGAAGTTAAAACATGTTAGGGAAATTTTTGGAATTTTATAAAAAGGAAAACACGCAGACCGTGTGACAACCAGTCACGTCGAACAAAGCTGCGGGAATCAAACCCACAACCGAAGTGCGACTGGTATTTATCTCCTACCACTAGAATACGTGAAGTCCCTGGTTAGTTTGACTAATTATTTTTATTTAGACGATTTTATGAATCAAAATTAAGTGGATTTTGGGTTATCTATTGAAATTATTAACCTATCATAGAGGATATGTGATTAGGATAAGAGAAACAGATGTTATTTGGAGATAAATGTTAATTTGTACCTTGGAAGACTATGTGATTAAATCCTTCAAATATATGGTTTTCAATCTTTGTTTGGGTTACTTTGATGAATTTTATAGACAAATTGTTTATCAAATGGTGTTCGTTGAACATTGAGTTTTGTTGGAAAAAATTTTGGAGATTAAGAATACATTTTCATTTTTTATAAAGGATTATTCATTTGTGGATTATTTGATCTTGTTCTAGAAATTATTGTTTCTATTTTTGTATAAATACATGAGAAATATATACTTCTCTTTTGTGGGTTAGGTGATTCTACAGAATTGGATTATAGCACTCTTAATGTGAAAATTTCATCCTAAATACTCATCTTTTGGAGAAAGTATGAGTTTGTGTTAGAAATTTGGTAAAAGATGAATGTCTACAAGACAAGTAAGTATATTTCCTTATGATTTAGTTAAGTTCAAAAATAAATTCCTCAATTAAAATTAACTTAAAACAAAATTATTTTCTGTTAACTTTTCCTACTGGGGAATCCAATACCGTTTAACCCATCACAAGTTTGTTATTTTCTTGTGGTTAACTTTCTCCTATACAAGATTTCTATCACTCTCCCTTAGAACTTAACCCATTGCTTTTTCTTCTATATCCATGTTTTCCTTCATGTAATCCTAGTATATGTTAACTCGGGTGACCTCTGTAATTCTCTTTCTTTCCTTTAAAGTGATTGTTTTACCTTCTCTTTTTCTGATGTGGGATATTCAATGATGTTTTCGAGCCCAATTTTAAAATTGCGAGGACGTAATTCCTAAAAGGGGGGAAGGATGTAACAACCCAGGTAAATAAAGAATATGAAATTTATATATTTATCCATATTTGCGAATAAAATTTTAATATTAATTTAAAGTGAACGCTATGCTTGATGGCTTACCCAATACGCAACAATGAGTTCTTTTGAAATCTTACTTTACACTCTAATAATAAAATAATATTATTTTAAATTGTAGTTAACACCCAACTGTTGTAATGAAGAGAATGAAAAAAAATAACTACAAAATGATTATATATGTTTGTCAAATTTTTTTACTTTTTACAATAAATGTTAGAGGATTAAAAATGTGAATGAATCCAATTTTAAGCGTAATCATTCTAATATTCTTTAAAAAGTCAATTAACTGCCTTTTGATGGAGAACCTCTATTAAATCCACTTTTTAAAATTTTATGTGTTATATTTGACAAAATAAAATTCTTTTTTAGAATAAGGATATCAAAATTTACTTTGTGTAAATTGTTTGTAATTTTATGATAAAGGTTATTTTTTAATGAATAGTGAAAACTGTTGTATTTTAATTCAAAACCGCTTTTTAATATAATTTATTTATATGAGTTGATTATCTTTTTAATTGGTTTTAAAGTGAAATTTCTATATATTGTTACCATTTAATCCAATAGTGGTCATTGGAATTCATTTCACTTTGAAATTGGACTCAAACTAGTGTCAATCTTTTAATAGATATTGTTTTTTTTTAAAACACGCTATTTGTTTTGACAGCAGGAATTAATTATTAAATTAATTAATGAAACATATATGTTTTGAATTTTGTAAAATAGAAATCATTTTTGAATTCAGAATATCAAATATAGCTTAGGGAGAATTTTTGGTATTTTTCTGAAAAACATCAATTTTTGATGAATAGTGAAACCACTAAGTGGTAGTTTAAAAATGGATTGTCCATTTAAATGAAACTTTACCACTTCTGTGATTTGAATTTCAAAAATCTGACATACATGGTTTTCATTAGGATGTAAAATGTGGTTCAATAGGATTAAAATAATTTTTTTGTGAATAGTAACTTTTATGATGTTGTCGCGATTAGAGGTAATTAGTGTAATTTAAGGTAAGAATAATGTTATAATAATATCAAATGACCTTGACACATGTTATACCCTTATTGGATGACTCATGGACGACCAAGAAAATACATGGGTCAACTTGGGGACCCCATGGAACTACATTGGTTTGAAAATGACATTAATAACTTTTTATTTAAAGTTAAATTTAAAATGTCACAAACATGTATTGTTTTACTAAAACAATTTTTACATGGGGTTATAAAAGTCATATTTTTGAGTGTAAATATTGATTAGAAATATAAAAATATTTCATACATCATGATATTTTTTTATAATTTTTTGACATTAAATAAATTTAATTATTTATGACACCATAATGATGCAGCAATTACCTAATTATTTAACTATTTAAATAAAATAAAAAGATAATGTAAAATATAAGACCTTCACTTGTCAAAAACCTATTTTATGTGTTTATTTCAAACTATTATCACCTTATCCTCTAAATATATAATTTTGGGACCTTTAAAATCCGAAAAAAAACTTTTTATAATAATGTTACTTTTCACGACATACCAAGAGTGCCCCTTCTCTCCTCTTATAAAAGGCCCCCACCTCTACCACCTTACCCACACCTCTCAAGCCTTTGGCTCGGCCAAACCCTACCTATTTTGTCTCTCAACATCCCGCTCTTACTCCTAAAGCCTCAATTCAGGCAGAAGTCTTTCCAAGTAAGCCTTTGAGCTGAAATCAAAAAGAGTTACCCAATTTAAAGGTAGTGTCTTCTCTTGTGTTCTTATGTTTTATTTTGCTTCTCCGACCCCGTAAAATGTTTTTATTAATTTCTATTGTAACAAAACCAGAATGTTAAATATACTATTACTTTTTTATGAGAAGTATTATAGCTACAACTATACACACCTTCGTATATTGGTTAAAGAAAATACTGTTTCTGTGGATGGCGAATTACTTCCTCACGAAACGATGGTTGTTCAATATTCTTTTAACACCTTTAAAGGTGGACATTATGATGTAACTGTATTTTTATATGATATATATGGTATTTATGTTTTCTAAATGCTTCTGTATTTTATATTTAAAACATAACTTTATTCATTGCATGTTGTGAAAATGTGATGATTTCATATGAGGAAGTGTGGACTACCGCCCCCTCAAGTGATGTTACTCGTTCATGAAATACATGGAATGTATAAAGAATGAAATTAATGAAAATATGTGACCTATATAACATATATATTATACTGGAATTATAATATATATATCTCATTTATTTTTAATTCCATTAATATGAAAAAAATGAAAGTATCGTTCATGCGTACGTACGACCTATCATCTTCATGAAAAGTGCTATTCATTTTTATCTAGAAATGTTATAGAATAGTATAAAATTAATATGTACTGGATATATATGATATTTTAATTATTAATACTATTCTGTAAATGATTTACTTATAACTACATGGGCAATCATTTTCAAACAAGTTCATTTTCGACTCATGTACCAAACATTGGCAAAAACGTCTGATATGAACTAACATTATTAAACAATTATTATAACATTATAATATGTGATTTGAACTGAATAATAATCCTTAAAGGTGTTCCTCAGGAAATTATAAATCGAACAAAGTTTATTGTTGAGGAATATAAAGAAACGAACAAGAGAAGTCGGACTTGAGGTAAGGGATCCAACCTCTCGCTTTCTTTTCAAGTACCCTCTTTTATGTCATTTCATTTATGCTCCATGTTTTTATGTTGGAGGATGTTATTTTATATTAACCATACTGTAATTTTTATTTTTATATGATGAGATACCCCCTCTTACACTCATCAATTCATTTTTTAGAATTTTTAAGTGGCGCTGTTAGGCTGCCAAATTTTCGTAAGGGATCTTACCCCTCTCTTTCTTTTTAAGTACACTATTTTATGTCATTCCTTTTAAGATCATATTTCTTATGATTGGGATTTTCTTTTATATTACTATTACTTTACTTTTTATGTTCATATGATGAGAGTCCTTATTTTATCTCATCAATCTATTTTGAATGTTTTGAGAGGCGCTGTTAGGCTGCCGAATTTTCATAAGAGATCCAACCTCTCTCTTTCTTTTTAAGTACTCTCCTTTTTGTCACTTCTTTTAAGCTCCTCATTCTTATGTTGGGGGATGTTATTTTATATTTCCCTTTATGTACAATTTATTTTTATATGATGAGAGACCCAATTTTATCTCATCAATCCATTGTTGGAATTTTTATGTGGAGTCATTAGGCTGCCGAGTATTTGTAAGGGATTTTTCATCTCACTTTTATTCCCATGATATTTATGCTAATATTTCCACCATTTCCTTTGAGTTGTGTATATATAACCCATTATTATACTATTTGTGTAATATAATTTCATTTATGGGTATTTACATATTAATTGTATGACCCTTCTTCAATGGGGTGTACGTTTCAAAAGTTACCCAAATCGGTAAGGGGACCTTTCACCTTCCTCTTCTTTAGAAAGACATATTTTGTTATGTCTTTTAAATTACACCCTATTATGTTAGGATATTTTATTATTTATACTTATTGATGTAAATTTAATGTACAAGTGATGAGATACTCTTTTTATCTGTCATCAACTCATTTTGTGAATTTTGAAGTGACGCCGTTAGGTTTTCGAATTTTTGCAATGGAACTTCTTAAACCAAATTTGATTCTTTCGGATAAACTTGTACTCCTTGAACATGTCGTTCTAAGATTATATGTGAATAACCTCTGATTGTTTTACAATTAATATCCACTTATATTTGGTGTATTCGTTTGTCACACATAATTATGTAATTGATTTATCCTAAGTCTAAGGATACCATCTTTGTAAGGGACTTCGTCTCAATCTCCATTAGTTGAGGCATATTTTGTTCTAATACAAGGCTTTATTTTATACGGTGTATAAACCCCTTTGACTTTTAATTTTATACAAAAGGAATATTTTTCTACGAATCGTTTTACTAAATAACAAAAAGGAATGTTTCTTTTAACGTACGCGGTGACAATGACCTTTTCCGCCACCGCGAGTATTATTTGGTCTTTGGGTTCCTCAACAAGCCGTAATGTTTTTAAAATGAAATAAAAACCATATACTAGTTTATGTATTTTGGTATTGAAAATGGTTTTTATAATTCATTTGTTATGTAAATTTAATTTAAGTGATATATTTTGATCAATGTGTGGAAATGTTTTCTTTCCATTATATTTGATTTATGTATTATAATTTTATAATGGTACTTGGACATTTGACAGGTGGTTATGTGATGAAACAAATGAAGAGTGGTGCCGTGAATACCAGTATGGGTGGTTACATTATAACCTCCAATGCATTGGGTATGGAAGTCGGCCGTATGGCTATTCCATTCAGTGATATGTGTGGAAGTCGACCAGATGGTTTTTCCACTTAAGTTTTTTTATGTCCCAAGTTACGTTTATATGTCATATGTTCATTATATGGGTTTTATGGTAATCATTATGTTACAAAAGGGTAATTAATGATATTTCATTAAATGAATAGTATTTTATTCTTAATAAAGGTCAAAATTATTATTTTGATAAAGTATTCTTGGTTTACTGGTTGTTTTGAAAAAATAACAACTTTCCTTCTTTGTGTATCCCTTACTGAGCTTTTTTTATGCTCACCCCAAGTTTTTTTTGAAATTTTTTTCACAAGACATAATGTTTAATAGTTTCAAGGATGGGATCAAGGAAATTTTAGACTGTCTAAAACATGGAACTAGACATGATTATTTTTAAGAGTTTATATTTTATGGAAACATATTAGAAGTGTCTAATTTGTAATATTTAGAGATGTAATAGTTATGTCCTAATTCTCTAAAACTCTAAACCTGAAATGATCCTCATTGTGAATTATTCATTTAATTCAATATTAAGTAAGGATTGAGGCTGGTGCCTTATAGTATATAAAAAATCTAAACACATAAAGGGTAATATAATAAATATAAATATATAACATATAGATTCCTTTAATGTCCATAAATTATAAATTTATAGGCAAAAATCTATGTAATTAATGATCTATCACATAACATATAATCATAAGGGATTTTTTTGATCCCGTAATTATGTTTTGTATTGATATTTTTAATTTACCCAAGAATACTCATAATTCGTTCCAAAATAGATTCATAATAAGACCCATTATTGTGTACCATGTAACCCCAACTATGGCCTGTATCACCTAATTGGAGTTGTTACACCTAGGTACATTTTTGCTAGAACCAAGTCCACTTGTATTATATAGACATTGGTGTATTTTCTTGATTAACCACTTATTATATACCTATAAAAATTTAGGGTTGTTTTATTAAAATTACTCTAATCCTGAAAAGTTTTCAATTGGGATTTCAAATTCAAATAAAAAAATTGTTATTGTTGGCTGTAATACCCACTATAGCTACACTAATCCTTATTACCGAATAATACCTGAATTATTACTTGATATGAAACATAATAAAACCCAAAAATATTGAGAATTATAGTATCTTATGGAATTAGTTACATTATGTAACAACATAAAACAATGAAAAAAATCATCATTTCGGAAAAAAATCATCAGTGGTTAATAATATATCTGAAAATATATTAATTCATGGGATATAATTGGTGAACAAATAAGAAAGAGATTATACATAAATACCAATAAAGGAGTAAATTGGTATAATGTGAAGAAGGAAATACATGTTAAAATAAAATAAAATCAATGGATCGTGAATATAAATTAATGATATGGCATTATAATGATTATATAGAAATTTGGTAACAACGTATGCCATGATATTAGAATGAGTCAAGGCTCACAGCTCCTAGAGAAGCCTAACTCAAAGATCATTATACATAGAGGAGAATGTGTCAAGGCTCATTACAAAAGGAGACCAGTAGTCAAATATAATTTCAAATTATATATTATAAACCTAAACATTACCCAATTAATTAGAGAATTGTCATTTCCCACCCTACATAATCATTTCAATGTCATGCTTTAGGGTACCACATAGATATATAACATGGATTCGTTCAACATCATAGATTTTTACATGAACAAGGAATGCAGAATATATTCATTCCTGTAAAAAATCTATATGTATAAGTGAATAATTGTGAATACCTTTGATAGAGAAATTAATATGTTATTCCCCAAATTATGATTGGGAATGGAATGTCACAATGCAATTTTTGAATCATAACAGTGTCATATAGTGATTCATAATATAAGGTGATGAGAGTAAAAAAAGACTCAAATATTTTAGAAATTAGATGGAATGTAAGAGGGAATGTTAATTTCATTACCCTTCATATGGAATTTATAAATAGAAGGTGTAACATAACAAGGAATCTTTTTTTCATAGTTGAAGGAAAAAAAACAGTACAAAATAAATTCATGGTAATAGGGGCACATAAAGTTTCAGGAGAGGGTTAAATGATTGTTAATGTTACTTTTATTTTTTATAAATAATGTGGATAATATATGTTTGAATTGGTTGGAATGTATCCCATCATATGAAAATTGAAATTAAAATACATTTCATAAATGAAGTTCTTGATAAAATTAGGAGAGAGAGAATCCCTTATGAATGTTGGGCATTATATTTTATTGGTTAAGGTCCAAATGGTTGAGTATAAATTATTTTTCATTAAAATAAAATCAAATTTAATGTAATGGTATTATTTTAAATGAATGAAAATATTACCATATGAAATTATAAGAGCTAATTATAAATAATATTTGTTAATTATAAAGGAGGAAAAGAAAGTGAGGAACCGTTACATGGATGTGTGAATAAAAATGATTGGGAGATGCTTATTGAGGAATTGGGGAACATTGGGAGGACTCTAGGGTGCCTATGGGTGCATGTTCATGATATTGAAGGTGTTTTAGTGATGTTATAATCGATCATGGGTGGCTTTATGTAGGAATGGAGTGGTATTTCATTATTATTATGGTCTTGGGCACTAATATCCTAAATATTAAAAACCAAAAACCATGCCTTGGTTTTCACATAGATTCTAAAAAAGTGGTGTGTTATAATTTCTTTTATAATTGTACAGTATAAATATAAAAAAATTATTCCATTTCTTATTTGGAGGTGAGCCACACGTTCAACGAAATAATTTATTAATGATTTATAAAATGAATTAAATAAACAAAAAATATTAAATTATTTTAATGGAAATACATATATATGGCCAATGGTTCTTTTTTTATGATTTAGTACATCAATATTATGCCATCTTGTTATTATATAACACAATATATATTTTTATGGTTTTTAACTTTTATTGAAAAATTAAACTATACTAGAAAATTATGAAAAAATAGACAATTTCAATGACTTGATTCAAAAAATAATATTCATTTTATGAAGATAATTTTATAAATATTTGAATATTTATTTTTAAAATTAAAACTAAAATTTGTTAAAAATTGTTGGGGTTTGATAAGAAAATGGTCTTATAACCATAATTAATATTAATTTTGACAACATAAAAATTATTTGATCATTTATATTTAATAAAATTTATTTCATAATATTATTTTATTAAAATATTATTAATTTCAAGAATATATTAATTCATCAAAATAAATTTCTTAGTTATCCATTAAAAATATTTGCGATTTAAAAAATCATTACAAATTAATAGTAATAGGACTAAAAGATATTCATTATAATATATAAAATATTGAACATTATAATATTTCTATGATATTTTTACATACCCCTTTAATACAGTATTATATAGCCTAATAGTAAGGCGAGTGATGGTGTGGTTTTCAGGAGGCCATCTGGTGAACATAGATTGGGCCACGATATTGATGAGTTTGAACTTCTCCAATTAGTAGTTTTTCTCATGCTTACTTTTTTGGATCTCAGATTGGGAATTGCCTAGGGGAAATCCATGACATGGAATATCCCTCAGAAACACTCTGAAATGGGATTCATAGGGTACCATCCATCTTCTTGTGGAAATCACTTCATATGTCTAGGGGAAAAATATTTGTTGAATCCCTATATTAATTCAAGTCATGTTATCATAGTTCAATATCTATATTATCAATTGTAATGATACATAATCGTCATTTAAATCCAATTGGTTTTAATAAAACAGAGGAATTTTATGTGTGGTCTATTTCAATAATGAATATAATTATATCAAAAGGGAAATTTTATTCTTATGATTTTGAATTTTCCAATTATCATACATCATATCTAATAAAATTTATTTTCATTTTATAACCAAATATAGAATATTTTTAAAGGAATTTTTATCTTTTAGAATATTATATTGACTTATTCATTGATCACTAAATGCCAATTGAATGTTTTTTATATTCATGAAAATCATTAATAATTAAATGTATTAATTAACATTATATCACATTGATATGTTATCGTCGTCTATGGTTGAGATTGTCACATGCATGTTTTGTCATTTTATAATCATTAAAACATTATTAAATGTGACATAGGAAAGAAATACCTCATAATGATGTTTTTTTGGTTACTACATTTCGATAATTAAATATACAATCTATTTTCTTTTTATTTCATTTCCATACAACATCAAATTATTTTTTTATACTGGATACATGTTTTAATTTACTTCAGTATAATAAGAAATAATTGATGAATCATTTTGGGAACACCACACATCAAATTTCTGTTTTTCTATCATGTTGATACTATAAATTATTCAACAGTGGTTGTTTCATGAATTCACATCGAACTGAGTCCATATTATATACTTCTATCTATTAAACACATGGTATCTTATTTAAAAAAATATAAACACCATTACAAGAATAATGGGAAAACCATTACTCAGTAAGATGTGTTTTTGGATCAAATATTTATAAAATATAGTAATGGTATTATTCAATTTTTTTTTAAAGTTATCCTATATTAATTATGGCTGGTATGACTCTATGTGTGTGATTTTAATATAATAGATCAATTTTTAAAATTACAATATTTAGAACATTTCCAAAATTGAGAAAAAGATGTTGCATTGATATCAATATTTTGGATAGAAATGCATAATTAATTTCTAAAATGTGAAAATTGATGAAATGTCTTATTATCACATTATGTGGTCAATATAATTCTATGTTACTATTTCAAAAAAATAGTGTAAATTTACTTTATCACATATATTATCATATAAAAGATGGAAAAATAAGTTCAGTTTTTTCAAAATTTATTAATATGATCCAAATATAATTTTTTATATTTATAAATGAATTGAATTTCAATTGAACAAAAAAAGTTTTTGGAATGACTCTATGTGCATCTTAACAATATAAAATTCAATATACATTAAAACTCTATACCAAAGCCAAAATAGAGAAAATTAAATTCGATTGTTTACAATAATTTAGAAAACAATCCTTAAAATATTTTGGCATGTTGGAATTCACCACACATAGCTGTAAATAATTATGTGGTTGGTAAGAGATAAATCAGAATATTGTAGTATAAATGTTTCATTTTTGTTTCATTCGGGGATGATGTATGTGTTCTTTGAAAATGTGTGAATGATATGGGGTTTTTATTATTTATCTTGTAAGGATGATTTATATGATATGAATATTTCATTGGGATTATACATATAATTCTATTAAATAAATAAACTAAATCATTTTAAATTTCCAACCAAAACTAACCATGTGATTTTATATTAGTGTAATTTTCAAATAATTTTTATCTAATCCTTTTAATTAATCTTTATTCATTATGATCAGCAGCACTATTATGACCCATACTGGGTGTATAAGTAAATGATGATGAATCTATAAAAAATATTTCTGATAGAGTTTACCTAGTACCCATACCCTATACATTTCCAAGATGTTCCTTACCTAATGTGAATTCTACTACTCCATTATGGGGTACATATGATGACTTTGAGGGGTTTTCTTCCAAGGCCTCTTTATTTTCAACATCCTAATATTGTAATATTAATAATGTTTTATTAAATTTTCATAACATTATAACATTATCTAACTCATTAATTTTTAACTAATATTTTCTATTATATATTTAATATAAAAACACAATATTGAAATATAAATTATAACAACATTACATTCCATTTACATAATGAAATTAATCAAGTTAGATAGATAGAAAAGTTCCATTAGAGGTAATTGTGTAATGGACCGGACCTCTCCGGCCCATTACTTTGTCAAAAAGAAGGCCGATAAGTGTTATGGAGGGTAAAATGGACTTTTCAACACTTTCCAGAATTTGGAAACAACACAGCGTGTAGTTTGAGAACACGCCGTGTACCCCCTCCCCGGGTATACCCCGTGTTACAGACCGTGTCCTTGCTATGTGGATTAATGGGTGCACGCCGTGTGTCCAGTTCTACACGCCGTGTATTCCTTCCCTGCGTACGCATTACCAGTCAATGGTCATGTACCGTGTTGGAGCCGTGTCCCTGTCGTGTGTAATAAATGAGTACACGTCGTGTAGTCCTTCACCGTGTATGCGATACCCTCAAACTGTGTGTTGACCAGTCAACGACCGTAGAGCCGTGATGGAAGCTACGTGGAGACCGTGTGAAAGAACCAATTACACGCTGTGTACCATAATGTAGACGCCGTGTATGTTTTATTTTAACACCTATACAAGGACAGGGTCCCCTCCTCCTTTCAACACACACCTCTCCTCCCCTCTCCTCTGAGCAGAGCTCTCTCAAGACACGCGAAGGCTCTTCCTACCATAACTTCTTCGTCCGAGCTCCGATTTACGATCCGTCAGCGGCCACAGTATCATAACGACGAGGCAGAACTTCCGAGCCTAAGTACATTGTCTTTCCTTCGACATTTCCTTTCCGACATCCACCCTAGGAGGTTTTTCTGGGACCCGAGAGAGGTGACGGACGCCGACAGACGTCTTTAACAGTTGATTAGGGGGAGCTTTGCGATCAAGAACCTGTTGAGGTAGGTATCTTACCTTCGTCTCTCTAATTTGTGCATCATGCGGGGTGGGTGTTCTATTGTTTATGAGAAACACATTTGAACCGGTTTAATAAAGATAATAACTGGCTTATATAACGGGTATGGGGTGTTGTGATTGCTGTTACTTTATAACCACTGATATTATGTTGTGAATTAAATGAGCTTCTACCTACTGAAAATCATGGTCGTTGGGGGACTTTGCTTACGCAATTAAATGTTTCCTTCTCCTTCGGGATTTTCATATGGATGAAAATTTAATTGAATGTGGAAATTGATTAATCACATAAAGTTGGATGATTAAATATCTGGAACCCTTTTCTGATCACACCGGTCGAACAAATTGAAATAATAAACATGTGGGTGCTCGTTAGGGTTTATTTATGTAAAGGGGCTGTTTTGTGGGTTGGTGTGAATGTTATGTTGGTGACGGGTAGCGAGGCTGCAATAAATGGTATTAAAGGGATAATGATGGACGGTGCAGTTGGGGTTATGGTGGTTGGCAGCGGGGCAGCAGGGATGGGTTTAAATGTGAACGGGCGATGGGTTGTGATAATAACTTAAAAAGTGGAATAGTTAATGAATGCTGGGGCGTGGTAATGGAATGGGTTTAATAATAAGCAATGGGGTTGGTTGGTTGATAAGAGGGGCATTGTTGTGCTGCTTATGTTTTTCCTAACCTGTTTGTGGATGGTAGGGATATGTTTACGAACGATTGGTGTGGTTAGTTGTGGATAGTTACCCAATAGTTAAGGAACTAAATAACTATTTCTACTAAAATGTGAAAACTTAAAGGGGGTTGGGTTTGTTTGTTGTATGCATGCTTCGTAGTAGCAGTGTCGAGGAACATGCTCAGTTTCTCTTTTTAGATGCCATAGGTTGGGCTGTGTGGTTGGTATATGTATATATATGTGTATGTTTTGTGTTTTATCGCACCCTACCCATGTTGAGCACTTAGTGACGAACACTCCCATTTTATTGGAGAGTGTGTTTTTCCCTTAGTTAATAGCTCATTCCTGCTCTTTCTCCCCTAGGCTGTGATGGATTGATGTGACCTTACACCTAGGACTCTTCGGGTAGGTTTCGATTGGGGTGGTTTTAGCCCAAGACTCATCGGGCAGGTTATTCTTTTTCCCAAGAATATTCAGGATGAGGCCCAGGTGTGTGTGGGTGGGATACGTGGTTGTGAGGCCCAGGTGTGTGCGAGCGGGATACGTGGTTGTGAGGCCCAAGTGTGTGCAGGCGGGATACGTGGTTTTGAGGCCCAGGTGTGTGCGGGTGGGATACATGGCTGTGAGGCCCAGGTGTGTGCGGGAGGGGAGAGTGTGGCAGAGTCAGGATGTTCGTCATTTGGAAGAGAACCTAACTACAGGGAAATGGTGTGGGGTACCTAATACTCTTGTTTCTTATATACTACTACCTATTGTGCTTGAGTTTTGGTGAGTGTGGCTGGTGAGGATGGGTGGATAGAATTCCTTTCTAGGTTTCTTCTGTTGTTCTCATGGGACATTAGGATGTCTCCCCACTTGTGCATGAGAGCTTTAGGTATCCTTACTGAGTATACTTGTATTCTCACCCTACATTTACATTCAGGTATCCAGGAGGACTACCAGGGCCGTGCGAGACCCTACTAGTCGGATAGTAGGAGTTTTTGCTGTTTTAGTACGTTTTTTTTCTTTTGGTATTGTACTTTGAGTTTTCTTGTACTTGTACCTTGTTATAAACTGTTTAAACTTGCATGTGGGATTGGGTTGGGTTTATTTATATACACTTGATTCTTTTCCTTTTGTGTGGTTGACTTGTCCTATTTCCCGATCCTAAATAATAAAAAAGGGTAATGCCTCCCATATTTGTGAGAACTCATACCCTTGGTGCTAGTCGCCACCCCAGGGCCTACTGGAGGTGGGACTGGGGGAGTCATTATCTCCCTTTCACCATTTCCAGCTCAGGAGGGGCATCTTTGGTGGGAGGGGGTCGTGATAGAATGGTATCAGAGCTGATGGATGATAGATATGATGGAGTCTGAAGTTAGGCACAGTGAGGATTGCATGGGATTGTAGGGCAACAATGTTAGTTAATCTTGGTGCATGACATAGGCCAGGAAAGACAAGCTAGGTCACGGGATTTTAGGGCCCCCTGTGATCTGATGAAAGGACCCTGAGCCTACCGAACGACCAAGTGAGACCAAATTGACTACAGGGTAGAGAACATAGGGAAGGTACAAGCATCATCATGATTGTTTTTTACATGATTTGGGTGTTCTGGGAAATAAATTGAAATAATGTAATAAAATAAAACCTTGAGAAATTTGCTTACTACTTGGGCTTAGGAAAACCTTGTTTACCATACAGCTATGGAACCTGGACATCGTACCCGGGTGGCTCAGACAGCGGAGGCCCAGCAGATCCAGGCAGTCGATCAGTTGAGGATTGACCGAGAGGAGGAAGATACCCAGTGGCAGAAGACTCTCCGTTCTTTCCATCGGCAGACCCTCAAGAAGTACGAGGGTAGTACTTCAGATATGGAGACAGAGGGGTGCCTTGAAGAGCTAGGGATCTCTTTTACCTAGATCCGTGCTCCGAGGGAGTACTGGGTTCCCCTAGTAGAAGGTCAGCTGAGAGGTGCGGCGTGATATTGGTGGATGCTCTACCTCGGAGAGAGGATAGAGGCAGAGGTTCCATGGGCTGACTTTGAGAAGGAATTCCGAGAGGGATTTCTTTCTTCCATTATCAAGGCGGAGAAGCGGAAATAGTTACTCTCCCATCAGCATGAGAGTATGTCAGTGCGAGAGCTGGGATCAAGTTCAAGGATCTCTTGCGCTTTTCTCTGGATCTCTTTCCGTATGAGGAGTCACGAGCGAGACGTTTGGAGGAGGCGTTTCATCCTTCTCTCTAGTATGCTGTCACCCCCTTCACCCTTCCGACGTACATGGAAGTACAGAAGAAGGCCTAGGTTGTAGAAAGGATGCACTCGTAGGGAGGTTCACCACATGAGGGGATCCAGCCATGTTCGTCGAAGGGGAAGGCTGTCAGCACCAAGTCTCCTACGACGGGACCTTCCAGTTTCAAGCCAGTAGGGAGCATGCCCCAACAGTTCCATTTCAAATCATAGGGTCCTTGTCCCTTTTTCACGAGCCCAGAACCAAAGTATTTTTCTTGTGGAGGTTTCAGGCACATTTAGAGTCGGTGCCCACCCCAAGCTCAGTACGGTGGAGATGGACAGGTTCAGCGCCCGCCTCAGCAACAGCAGTCACCGGCAAGACCCTTCCAGCAGCAACAGGCTCTAGTACCTCTGAGGGGAGATGGAGTTGGTGGTGGCCTACCACAAGGAGTTCCTCAAGGATCCCATTCGGGACATGGTCGAGGAGGCGAACATCAACATAGAGGCAGAGGAGCTGGGCATGGATAATTGTATGCATTAGAGGCAGCATCTCGAGAAGGAACAGGGGTCGATAGAGATCTGTTTGGGTTCTCTTGAATGATCTCTTTTATGTTTTTTTGGGAGCATTACACTCCATTTTTGGTACTCTTTTTCTCTTTATTTGGGCCTGGACCGTGTTTTTGTGAGTTTTTAATGCTATGTTGTTTCCCGCTTTTCTTTAAATGTACGTGAAGAGCCCTATCATGTGGGGAGGGGAAGACCAAATCCCTAATCGAGACGCATTAATATGGATGTGATTAAACCCGTGTAGGCGAGTCAGTGCCGCCTAAAGCGGATAATATCTCGACATGGGAGAAGGAATTCCCCAAGCCATGTGTCCGGGAAGTGTGTGGGTTGTATGGTGTTGGAAGCAGTGTAAGTTGAGAAATCCTAATGTATGAAAGTGGGAAGACCCAATTCTTAATCGAGACGCATTAATGAGGATGCAATTAAACACATGCAGGTGAGTCTGTGCCACCTAAAACGGATAATATCTCAACATAGGAGAAGGAATTCCTAAGACATATGATTAGGGTTGTTAGTTGGGTTCCTGTTATAACGAGAACCCTATGAGGTATCTTGTCGGGTTCCTCTGGGTTGGTTTTTGAATTCTCGGGGATGGGAATGTTTTATGAGGTATCTGATGTAATGTCCCGGACCTCTCCAGCCCATTCCTTTGTCAAAAAGAAGGTCAAGAAGTGTTATGGAGGGTAAAATGGACTTTTACACACTTTCCAGAATTTTGAAACAACACGACGTGTAGTTTGAGTACACGCCATATACCCCCTCCCCAGGTACACCTCGTGTTGCAGATCGTGTCTTTGCTGTGTGGAATAATGGGTGCACGCTGTGTGTCAAGTTCTACACGCCGTGTAGTCCTTCCCCGCGTACCCGTTACCAGTCAATGGTCATGTACCATGTTGGAGCCGTGTCCTTGCCATGTGCAATAAATTATTACACACCGTGTGACCAAACTACCCGCCGTATAGTCCTTCCCCACGTATGCGTTACCCTCAAACCGTGTGTTGACCAGTCAACGACCGCATAGCCGTGTTGGAAGCCGCGTAGAGACCGTGTGGAAAAACCGACTATGCATTGTGTACCATAATGTACATGCCACGTACTTTTGCTTTTCATGCCTATAAATGGAGGGGTCCCCTCCTCCTTTCAACACACACCTCTCCTCCCCTCTCTTCTGAGCAGAGCTCTCTCAAGAGACTCGAAGGCTCTTCCTACCATAACTTCTTTGTCCGAGCTCCGATTTATGATCTGTCAGTGGCCACAGAATCGTAATGATGAGGCGAAACTTCCTAGAATGGTTCCATTGTCTTTCCTTCGGCCTTTCCTTTCAGACATCCACCCGAGGAGGTTTTTTTCGGGACCCGACAGAGGCGACGGACGCCGACGGACGTATTCTATGGTTGATTCGGGGGAGCGTTGTGATCAAGAACCTATTGAGGTAGGGATATTACCTTTGTCTCAATCATTTGTGCATGATGCCGGGTGGGTGTTCTATCGTTTACATGGAACACTTTTGAACTGGTTTAATAAAGATAATAACTTTCTTATATAACGGGGATGGGGAGTTGTGATTGTTGTTACTTTATATCATGTGATATTATGTTGTGAATTGAATGAGATTCTACCTACTGAAAATCACGGTCATTGGGGTCCTTTTCTTACACAATTAAATGTTTCCTTCTCCTTTTATATTTTCTTATGGATGAAAATTTTATTGAATGTGGAAATTAATTAATCTCATAATGTTGGATGATTAAATACCTGGAACCCTGATCTGATCACCCCGGTTGAACAAACTGAAATAATAAACATGTGGGTGCTGGTTAGGGTTTATTTATGTGAAGGGGGTGTTTTGTGGGTTGGTGTGAATTCTATGTTAGTGACGGGCAACAGGGCTGCAATAAATGGTACTAAGTGGATAATGATGTACGGTGCAGTTGTGGTTATGGTGGTTGGTAGCGGGGCTGCAGGGATGGGTTTAAATGTGAACGGGCTATGGGTTGTGATAATAACTTAAAAAGGTGGAAGAGTTAATGAATGGTGGGGTGTGGTAATGGAATGGGTTTAATAATAATCAATGGGGTTGGTTGGTTGATAAGACAGACTTTGTTTTGCTGCTTATGTTTTTCCTAACTTGTTTGTGGATGACAGGGATATGTTTACGAACGATTGGTGTGGTTAGTTGTGGATAGTTTCCAAATAGTAAAGGAACTAAATAACTATTTCTACTGAAATGTGAAAACTTAAAGGGGGTTGGGTTTGTTTGTTGTATGCATGCTTCATAGTAGCAGTGCCGAGGCACATGCTCAGTTTCTCTTTTTAGAAGCCATAGGTTGGGCTATGTGGTTGGTATATGTATATATATCTGTATCTTTTGTGTTTTATTGCACCCCACCCATGTTGAGCACATAGTGCCGAACACACCCATTTTATGGGAGAGGGTGTTTTTCCCTTAGTTACTAGCTCCTTCCTGCTCCTTCTATCCTAGGATGTGATGGCTTGAGGCGACCATACACCTAAGACTCTTCGGGTGGGTTTCGATTGGGGTGGTTTTAGCCCAAGACTCTTCGAGCAGGTTGTTCTGTCTGCCAAGAATATTCGGGATGAGGCCCAGGTGTGTGCGGGCGGGATATGTGGTTGTGAGGCCCAGGTGTGTGCGGGCGGGGAGAGTGTGGCAGCGTCAGGATGTTCATCGTTAGGAAGAGCAGCTAACTAAAGGGAAATGGTGCATGGTACCCAATACTATTGTTTCTTATATACTACTACATGTTGTGAATGTGTTTTGGTGAGTGTGGATGGTGAGGTTGGGTGGATAGAATTCCTTTCTAGGTTTCTTCTGTTGTTCTCACAAGACATTAGGATGACTCCCCACTTGTGCACTAGAGCTTTAGGTTTACTTACTGAGTATACTCGTATGCTCACCCTACGTTTACTTTCAGGTTTCCAGGAGGACTACCAGGGCCATACGGGACCCTACTAGTCGTACAGTTGGATTTGTTGCTGTTGTTGTACCTTTGATTTCTTTTGGTATTGTACTTTGATCTTTCTTGTACTTGTACCTTGTTATAAACTATTTAAACATGCCTGTGGGATTGTTTTGGGTTTATTTATATACACTTGTTTCTTTTCCTTTTGGGTGGTTGACTTGTCATATATCCCGATCCTAAATAATAAAAAAGGGTAATGCCTCCCATATTTGTGAATACTCATACCCTTGGTGCTAGTCGCCACCCCGGGGCCTACTGGAGGCGGTAATTGGGGGCCATTATCTCCCTTTCACCATTTCCAGCTCCGGAGGGTCATCTTTGGTGGGAGGGGGTCGTGACAAATTGGAACTATAAGATCCATGTAGGTGGACTCACCCAATTGCCTCAAAGGAGTGACTATTTTTAAAATTTATTTTTCAATAATACTCTATATTAATTAAACATAATTATATATTATGGAATAATACATACTTGATTATGTCGTGTGGTATCATTCATGAAACTATCATCTGGTTAATAATTATCATAAGTCTAAATATCTATTAAACTAACTCAAAAAGCATTACCCTTTATGGTTAAATATAAAAAAAATATTTAAAAACCATAAATTATAAAAATAATATTATAATTTAAAATTGATAAACTACAAACCAAACTGTTCATTTTCATTAACAATTTGTGACCTAGCGATATGAAGAAGGACTTTTCTCTCATGATTCATAGTATTTTTTTTATAAAAATTCCAAAACAAGAAAAATTAATAAAAAAATTATTTACATCATGATTATGTTATTATGGTATTGAAAAATATGCAATTACATCATGAGATTAATCTCCTAAAATATAGGAAAACATCTTCCACTACTAATGAGAAACTCGTTCCAGATATTTATCATACATCATTAATGATATCACAATTAATTAATTATTTAAATTCAAAAATAACCATATTAAATATTTCCATTTCATATTATAATAATTCAGAGTCCATTGGATAGTTTTAATGTAATGGGTATCAAAAAGTGAAAAAAATAAATGAAAAAATACATTTTATGTATATTATAAAATTTCAATAATTTATGTTAAATCTGTTATTAGTGAATATTATTATAAGATTTCCATTAGATGGTCCTTATATAATTAATTTTTATTGGTTTTTGGAATATTCATCCACTTATAATAATTAATTGAAATATTGACTGCTTCACAAACATTGTGCCCAATAATTTGTAAATAAATTTTTGCAATAACATAGGTAGGCACCCCCAACATATAATTGAATGAAAATCATGATATATTTTGGGTACCATTAATATTTCATATTCATATTTACATATATAGTGATGTAAATGTCTATACATTTGACAATATTAGTAATCTATTAATAACATATATATTTTATTTTTACAATGACATACATACGAGTAACGGTAAATCTCAACGATTCCCAATAAAGAGGGGTGACCAAGTCTCCATCATTGAAAGGGAATTCGAATGTGGGAAACCACAACATTAGGGGAAACTATAAGATCACATAATGTATCTATGATAGAGTAATCACAAGGATCCACTTAATTATATAACAGTAGTGGTGTTCTCTATGATGTTAATCAACTAGGATCATAAAAAAACTCATCTCGTCATTCAAATACTTCCATGTGTTTAGAATATATTTTTGGATAATAATAAAGATGTAATTTTTAATAAAATTGAAAAATTGACCAATATATGACACATTCATTCATTAATAAATAGGAAAGTGTAATATTTTTCTATTATTAGTATAGAAATTTAATAATATTTATCTTCATTGTGTTCACTATTATCAACATCCACTATATTGAGTTAATCATTTTCACTCTCACATTCATGATCAATTGTTTAAATGTTATCAAAGGAACTATTGAATATTTTTTGGTTGATAATTTACATAATAAATGTACCAATAAATGTTTTTCTCCACAACCATGAAATAACATTGAAATTATTTTAACAAAAAAACCCTCCCACCTTCATTAATTTTAACATCCAAATAATAGACAACATTAAGTTGTGATACCAATAAAAATGTACACTTCTCATCAAGATAACCGATATATATCATGAAAAGTAATATGACATTAACAAAATTTAATTAATAATTCATTATACACTAGTAAATGTTGATAAACACCATTTTAATTAAACAATATAAAATTTAGCATGATACCTAAATTCGATTATATCGATAATCATTCATTAGTATCCCACCACATAAATTCTAAATACACCAATATTTGTAGTTTTCAATACTTATTTATTATATATTTTATTAAACCATACACCTTGAATATTATATGTATAATATCTCTTAGCCTTACATTGACGACATCTTGTAAATAACGTCAATTTATTGGATATTTCAACATTATTCGAAAAATTAATTATCTACAAAATAAGATATATGGAGTTACTTTTAACATTTATAATATTATTATATATATATATTGTAAATATGTGTATTTAGTAACATGATTGGTGAACCATTCAATAACTACCTTATTAACAACCTTTGTTAATTCAATCTCATTTCAATATCATCATGTTATTCACTTTGTTGTTTTTAATTCCAATTCATCAATAAATAGTTCTGAAATAATTTAATTGAGTAATGAAAATCTATGTTTTTATAGAAACTTATATTTGGTCATTGAAAAAAATTCCCCATCAAAATTCATCATATAATAGTTAGAAAAACCAATGATAGGTTTTCACTAATGTCCTAGATTATTTGGTCAGTGATGCACATTTTTCATAAATTGGGAGGGTATAGCATCATTGAGATTTTCTCTTGATCAATCCCATCATGAGTTTTAATAATTTAGACATTAAAAATATTTCCTATCAGGAAATATCATGTTATTGGAAATTTACACTCATGAAATGTAATTTGAACCACCCCGTGAATCCTTCGCCATCACATACCATTACATTTGGTCATATTTGATTGATATAAGGTGTTATGGGTCAAGTCCCTAGTTAAAAAAATTAATTTCTATATATAAATACTATTTTTATTCCATCAGTTTTCTTTAAAAAATATATTTTCTTAAAAAATTGGGATGAATTTCGATAAATTGAATTTTCAGAATGAAACATAAATTTATATAAAAGATATAAATATATATAATAAGAGAATTTATTAAGAAAAAAATTATTTTAATGAAATATTGTAACACCCTGAGATTTGATGAGAAATATTCATTCAATTTCATTTATGTCTTTTGTTATATGCTACACAAAAATTATCTTTCACTATACACAACACTGTATTGGCTTCTATTGTAAGCAAATACTATTCTTGGCTTGTGTCTCACACAATTTCAAGATCTTTTGAATAAAATTCATTTTTACACAACGCAATGTATAGATTTTGATAAATTTATAAATGAACTATATTTTGATTATGTTATACACAACACCAATGGAAGCATTCACTACACACAGCCCTGACATGTCTTTCATTACATGAAATAGTGATCTTCTTTGATAGTGTGTGTTGTACACAAAACCATGTTTCACTAAAAAATGATATATTATAATATTATTATGAACTAGTTGTTATGAATAGAAATAACCGAATTTTTAATTTTATAACATTATAATTCATGTTACAAATTTTCTAGACCATGGTATGAGAACAAAATAAATTTTTCTGGTTAAATATGTATTATAAAAAAAATGCCGTTTTTTCCACCTTTTGATGGAGCACCCACATTAAATTTAGATTTTGACATGTTAATAAGCTAAACATGAAAAGATATATTTTCCATTGGAATCATGATAGAAAAATTTACTTTGGATAAATTTTTTATATTTTTATGATAATTTTCTTGTTTTGATGAATAGTAAAAATACACTAAATTTTAATTAATAATAAATTTTTTATTCAAGATAATTTATATGGTTAAATTATAATATTGAATGGTTTTAAATTGTAAATAGAATATATTTCTAACATTTAATATAATTTAATTCCTTTTCATTAATTTTACACTGAATTCATATGTAATAACTTTTCAATCATTTGCAACCTTTTAACTTTAAAAACCCATTTTCTCAACAATGAAATTAATTTATAAATAAATACTACATCTTCTGTGTTTTGAATTTTTAAAAATTGATTCCATATTTGGAATCAGTAGGTCCAAAATATGTTAATTTTTTACTTTTTATTTTTAGGCATCAGGAAGAGTAACTACATGAATTTTTATTTACCATAGTTAAAGTTAAATCAGGTAATTAAGGGTAAATATAATATTATATAATTACCCTAACTCTTGTCTTAATATAATTAGATGATTATATTTTTCCCTAAATAATTCTTGGGTCGAAATGGAATCTATTGGAACCCACATAAATGTGATTAAGACCCTCAATTTATTTTATTTAAAGAATGTGAATTATGTTTCACTCAAACATTAATTACTAAATTATTTTTTAAAATAATGTTATAGAGAATATAAATTATATTATAAAAATTACTTTAAAGCTAAAATGTTTTTATTTGTTATGGTAATTTATTTGTAATTTTTAAGAAATATTTAATTTCTTTAATAGCTTATACATTAATGATGCAGAATTTATTTATTTAGTGACAAATAAATAATATAGTTTTTATTAATATAATATTACCCATCAAAAGGCCCAAACAGCTGACAAAAACATATTGGTCGAATATATATATTCCATAAGCATCCAAAGGTCTACTTTTGGACCATCCTGAGCCTTTTAAAATATATTATGACATTTATAATATTTTATTTTAAAGTATATCTATCTTGTCACCTTCATAATTTAATAAATATTTAAATTTAAATGTTGTGGTTTTATGATGTTAAATTCGAATAAAATTATTCCTATCCAATCTATAAGATTTATATTATTCATAGTATTTGATTAATTTTTAAGCAAAAAATATGCATATTAAATAATTATACAAAAATGTTTTAGAAATTATTTTATTAAGATAAATATCAAATAAATGGTTTCAAAAGTATTAAAATAAATATTTTATGAACAAATTAATGTTATCCATGAATTATTTAGATGAATATATCATTTTATTAATCTATTGTATTTATTGGTTTGAATATATCTTTTGTGTGGTCTTTATTTAAATTCAAATAATTGAATAGTGTCAAAATTGACTATATTGACAATTTATAAAAATAACATTGTTTAAAAATAAAAAAAATATTCAAAAATTTAAAATTTAAAATTATATGTTCAAAAATGTAATGATTTTTATAGTTATTGAAAATTCACAACACATAAATATGTATTTATAACCATTTAAAAATTAGAATATTATTTCCATAAATAAAATTAAATAGATTAAATATGTAAAAATTAAAATGATAGGGTTTAAAATATAATCAAAACAATTCTAAATTTGATTTTTTGAAGATATCGCAACCCTATATTACCTCATATCCTAATTTCAGTAACTTTGGGTGTTTTTATGTGGGGTTTGAGTTTATTATAAATTAATATTTTGGAGGTCTCCAAAAGTTCCCCTTTCCTCTCTTATAAAGGGAACCCATTCCCTATCCTCTTCACATAATTTTGAACATTCATGCTCATCCAACCCCTGAACATTAATCTTCTCAACTTCCCTATTCACATTTTGGAGGTTTTGGTATTCTCCAAATACTAACTCTAGTCCCTTCAGATGAATCGTAAAGGATGTGTGTCGAGGAAGAGGTAATCTCTTCAATTGATTCTTTCAAGTTTCTTTCTTCATCAACGTCATCTTATTTAGTTGATTCATTATAAAGTAATAAAATATGTATCAATAATATATGGATATGTAATTATAAATATTAAACATACCCATTTCACCTTCTATCAATCCCACGGAAAACGAAACAACTGCGCATTCGTACGTACGGAATATGGTCTCCACGCCGTCGGGTAATCTATTTTTCCACCACCACCATACTTCGATGGATATAATGGTGTAATTTTTAACCATATATCGTTATTATAACATCATATAGATTCTTTGATATTTTATCATATACTCCAATTCCATTCAATAATTATTGGAATGATATCATTGCTAGAGCGTATGTACGGATTACCGTCTCTACGACATGATGACATTCACTCTATAAGTTAGCCATTAAATAATGATTATAAATTAAATATTATAAATAATCATGAAATGTATTTCATAATAATGATACTTGATTTATTTACATATATGTTTCATGTATATAATTCCATTCAATTCAATGAGGAAACGAAAACTTCATTCATGCATACGTACTGCCTACCGTCTCCGTGAATGGTGTATTTCATTCCTTTTATCGATCTATCATATATATTTATATGATGAATATATATTATATATAAATCTTGTATTAAATTATAGAATTATTTAAATCAGTATATAAGTAATAATATAATGAACAACAAGTCCAAACACGTACGATAAATGAAACATTTTTACCCAAAACGCTACTTTAACATGGAATTGACAAAAGAATGGGTAATATAAAGTCATAAGTGAATCACATATGATATAATAAATATTATTATTGTTCAGTTATTAGTTAATATTATGTTTAAACCCACTATACAAGAGTTTCAGAAAACATTCAAATGAAATTGGACCTAACGTAAGGGATTATTTCATCACACTTTTATTTCTGTGAGACATATGCCTTAATCACCGTCTATTATTTTAAATGGTGATTATGCTTCTCGTAAATGTATTATCATTTTTATTATGAAGTATATGAAATTTATAGATTCATGTAATTTTCTTTATTTTATTACGTGTATTATTATAACAATTATAAATGGTAAGGGAAAATATCACAGTCTCAATTTTAATCTAAGATTATTTATACTTCGATATTTACCAGGGAATATTAATCATACAAATCCATGTTTTCTGTATATGTAATATTATTTCTATACTTATACAATTATTTAAATCGAATTTTACATATTGGATAAAATTTTAGTAAAACATATGAAAGGAATCTTTGGTTGTTTTTAGTACGAGATAATTTTTGACTTTTCCAGCCAATGTACGAGAAGAATGTTTTTTAAACTTATATGGCATTAATAGAATTTTATAGAACATTATTTCCATGAAGTATAATTTAAATGTTTTCAAGTTTATTTTCAATTAACTTATTTTAGTTGAAAATGGTATGACATGTTTAGAATGGAAAAATGTTTTTGAAAAAGAAATAATATTTTCCTCAGGAATGGACTTCAAGTGTTTTATCAAAATTATTTTCCATCTAAAGTAATATAGGGTTCTGTTTCTATACAAATTATTATATTGATTATATTATGTTATGATGGAATAATTTTTATGAATTTATTTATGTTATATGGATTATGTTATGATGTCATGATGTTTGAGAATCCCATTTTTATTACATTGGTTATGTTATGATGCCTGATTTATGATATTGTGTCACAAATTAGAATGGTTTCATTATGAGTTGGGTGGGACCTATATCTCCCTCCAATGCATTGGGTAAATATTTATATCTCATGAGAATTACATGGATGGAATGAAAGGAGAATTTGGTTCAGTAATACATTGATGGAACGATAAGTAAACCTGGTTCAGTAATGGTATTTTTCCACTATGATGGTCTTGGTATTAATACCTAGGCTTATATGGAAATCATAACATGTGCTTATTGGATTCCATAATTACATGTTTTCTTCCAGTATGATTTTATCATGATTAATGTTTCATTGTGATCTATGCCTTACGTACTGCCCAGATTTTCACAACTCGTGATTTTGATGTTTACACATTATGTTAATGTTTTTATGTTCGAATATATATGTTTTGTTTTATTTTATCCATGATTACCGTTATAGAGAATTTGAGATCACCCTTTTTTGTCTCCTTTTTTTCCAGATATAAGGAAAGGTTTGAGGTAACAACAGAAAAGGGAATGATCTTTGTTGGAGATGCTGGATAACATTCAAAATGATAAAAATATTGTCTTCCATGTTTCCAAAGACACTAAACTATTACGGTCCTTAGGGTTCTGTTTTTGTTATGTATTAAGTATTCCGAAAAATTAATTTAATGACCATATACATCATGATTGGGTCTCTACAGTTGGAATCATAGGAATGTTTTAGTTAACCTTTTGAAATATGATGTGAAAACATTAGAGAGATCTGTAGAGATATTTTTATGGTGTGTCTAGAGATGAACCTATGGTTAAGAACAAGTATAGGTTATAGTCCAAGAATTACGGTAAGGATATTAGAATTAAACCTAAGCTGATTTATATTTAATGTAATCCCCATTTATTTTATTATTTTCCAAGCATGATTTTTTCCTCTCACACTATTCTTTTTGGGTTTCAAATGATGACTGGAACCTGAAGGAACCATGTTGATAAATCTAAAGGGAAATGCAATGATTGTCCTCCGGAGCAACAAAATGGTCAGGTAAATGGTTTGAAATATCTTATCTTTATATTTACACAAGCTATGAATCATTCTGGACATCTAAATGAGCAGAGAAAGGGAAAATATTCTATTGATTCCATCATGAGGCAACACCCACCTTCTATCATTGGGTATTCTGATCCAGTTGTTACTGAACAATAGATCAGCACCATTGAAAAGATATTTTCCATACATCACTATTCAGAACATGGAAATTTCATTTTTGTTATTTACCATTTAGAATGGGAATCAGAGCAGTGGTGTACACTAATTAAGAATACAATGCCCCAAAGTGAAATTGAATCCATGGATTGGGATGAGTTCAAGAACTTATTTTAAAATAAGTAATTTCTTCGTATTCAACGAATAGAGATAGAATATGAGTTCCTTACTCTTAAAAAGAAGGATGATGAATCATTTGGTATATAAAAATAAAGTTTTACATGTATTACAAATTATGCATCTTAATTTATCATCCAAACTGAATGTAAAGATGATTTATTATTCAGTGGCTTAAAACAAAGTCTTAGAAAGGCATTAACTATTAGAGACTTCAGTAGATATAAAGAGATTGTTTTTTGTTCTATCAAGACAGAATGGGAGGTAGGTGTTAAATATCAATATAATGGTATTGAAAAGAAATGAAAGATGGAGTTCAAGGAAAAATCTAAAAACTGTTGTGAAAAGAAGAAAAATGTTTCGTTATGCTCAAAGTGTGGAAAGAAGCATGGTGTAGATTGTCTTATGGGGACTAGAAAAATTTTTATGTTTGGAAAACAAGGTCACTGAGCAGCTGAGTGCCCTAGTGGAAAAAGGTAGCTAATGATGTGAATGGAGAAAAAAATTTAGAGTACGCACCACCATCACATCAATGCCACAAGTGCTGGGAAATAGGGAATTATTCTAACCAATACCCTAATCCAAGGGATAATGATGATCGACATCAACCACCTCTTAAAGAAAATAACAATGGTAAGTCACATGTCATCACTATTGGAAATGTTGAGTATGAAAACAAAGTGGTGGAATGATTAAGTGTTTATGTAACGTGAATCCAAAATAGTGTTGTGGAATCTCATTTATATTATCGTGGAATATTTGAATATCTATTTATTGGTTTGATGTGGGTTTGTATTATTATATGGTACCGGTAACAATGAAAATTTATTGAAATATTTTTGGAAAGAACATAATATGAACATAATGAAGGTATGAGGAGATTATGAAATGATTGATAATATTAATGATCTCATGAAGGATATAAGGACAAAGTGATATCATGGTTTGAGTATATAGAAATTTTCGTATTTTGCTATGTGGAAAGAGTTAATTTTGACATCATTCATGTTTTCACAATGATTATATAGTTATTTATGATTATATAATTCACATGTTTAGAGTGTAACCATCATGATATATCTTATGAAATACTGGGGATAAATGATGGTATTCATATTCTTGGTAGGTGACCTCCATAGTAATCATTTTCATTATACTATTATATTCGACATAAGTATTTTAGAGGAGCCTAAAGAATGGATAGATTATGTTGGGCATCAAATAGTATTGTTTAAGGATAATTTTTTTTTCTAGAATGTTATAATAATATAGTTTTATAAAAAGGACAACATGCATGATTGGTGACAACTCGTTGCGTCAGACAATGGCGCGGGAATCGAACCCACAAATGAAGTGCAACAGGCCTTTATCACCTACCACTGTCCTACATGAAGTACATGGTTTGTAGATATTAATTTTTATTTATTAAGCGATATGATAATGATGTATAAATCCATTTTTTGAACCTTATACAGATTAACCTCACTATATATTGACTTATGTATATTTAATAACTTGTGATAACCTGTGTGTGATAGAAATAGATGGAATGACTTTTCATTCTATCACACTATCTGCTAACACTTCATGCATGAAAAATTCAACTTCATTTCATTAAATAGAGATGAAGTATGAATTTTTCATGGTATGTCCAATGATTATTTTACACTGAAATTATGTAAGTATTTATCATTATGAAAAAAGATTCATCAACATTAGGGAAAAGATCTTGACATCCAAAAATATTTTCCCAGTACCCTTAAATCTGATGAATCAGATGGTACTGTAGATCATCAAAAATTTACGGCTTTGTAATTGTTGGCTTTTTCATACCCATATTCTCTACCACTCTCCATCAAATATTGATGGTTAAATTTCTCTTTCATATACATATTTTCACGTATGTTATCCTATGTGGAAAACCAGTGATGAGTTAATTTGGGTTACCATTAAATTTCATAATTTAGTTTTAAAATTATGTTTTAGGATTCCTTTTTATAATTTGGGTTTCAATGAAAGAAAATTTAATGTTGTAAACCATTTATAACCCCGACGAATATTGATGGTGAAATTCATATTAAAGGGGGTAGAATGTAACAACCCAATATTTAATGAGGAATATTAATTTCAATTTCATTTATGTGTTGTGTTTTATTCTACACAAAAATTAGCTTGCACTATACACAACACCATATTATATTGTATTATACACATGCACTATTCTTGGCTTATGTTGCACACAATTTCAAGTTATTTGAAATAAAATTCATTTTTAAAGAAAAAAACTAAAGATTTATATCTATGTATAAATGAAATATATTATTATTATGTTATATGCATCACAAAATGAACATTTCACTACACGCAACCCTGACTAGTCCTGTATTACATGCAATAAAGACCTTCCTCGATAGTATGTGTTGTACACAATACTGTGTTTCAGTAAAAATTAATATCTTATAATATTATTACGAAATACAAATTATGAATATTATTAACCTTATTTTAAATTTTACAACATTATAATTCATCTAACACATTTTCTAGATAATGGTATGAGATGAAAATAAAATCTTCGGGTGAAATAAGTATTTTTCAAAAAAATCATTTTTGCAGCCTTTTGATGGAGTACCCACATTAAATATACTTTTTGACATGTTTATAAGTTTAATTTTACACAATAAAATTTTTCTTTTGAGTACAGATATAAAAATTTATTTTGGATAAATTTTTGATATTTTTCTGATAAGTTTCTTGTTTTGATGAATAGTAAAATTACGATAAAAATTAATTAAAAACATATTTTTCATCAAGATAATTTCTATGGTTAAATTATAATATTTAATGGTTTTTAAGAATAAATAGAATATATTTTTATCAATTAATATAATTCAAGTCATTAGCATTATTTTTACACTGAATTCATAGGTAAAAAGATTTCAATCTTTTGCAATGTTTTATCTTTTAAAACCTCTTTTCTCAACAACAAGATTAATTTTATATTAAATACTACAAATTCTGTGTTTTGAATTTGGAAAAATGGACTCCATATTTGTAATCACTAGGTGAAAATTATTTAAATAAGTTACATTTTTACTTTAGGCATTATGAATAGTAACTACGGTAAATTTTATTTACCATAGTTAAAGGTAAATCAGTTAATTATGGGTAAATATAATATTATAAAATTACCCTAACACATGTCTTAATATAATTTGATTATTATATATTCCCGTAAATCATACCTGGGTCTAATTGGAATCTATTGGAACCCACATGGATGTGATTAAGGCCCTTAATTTATTTTATTTAAAGAAAGTGAAATATGTCTCACTCAATCTTTAATATTTAAAGTATTTTTTAAAATAATTTTATACAAAATATAAATTAAATTATAAAAAATCATTTGAAATATAAAATGTTTTTATTTCTTATGGTAAATAATTTTTAAAATTTTAGAAATATTTTATTATTTTAATAGAAAATACATTATTGATGCAAAAATTATTTACTTAGTGAAAAATCTATAATATATATTTTTTAAAATAATAATACCCATCAAAAGGCCCAAAAACCTGACCAAAACATATAGGTCGAGAATATATATAACCTAATCACACAAGGGTCTACTTGTGGACCATTTGGAGACTTATAAAATAGATTATGACATTTATAATATTTTATTTTAAATTATGTCAACGTTGTCACCTTTATAATTTAATAAATATAAAAATTTAAATGTTCTGATTTTATGATGATAATTTCTAATAAAAGCATTATTTTGAAAGATATTAAATTTTAATCATCTCATTATTTTATTTTAAATTTTTATTCCACTAATATGTATATTAAATAATTATACAAAAATGTTGTAGTAATTATTTTATTAATAGAAAATCAAATAAATGGTTTAAAAAAAATTATAATATATAATATATTAACAAATAAATGTGCTCTATGAATTTTTTAGATTAATATTGAATGTTTTGAATCTATAAAATATTTTGTTTCGAATATATCTTCTGTGTGGATATTATTTAAATTCAAATAATTGAATTGTATCAAAATTGACACTATTGATATTTTATAAAAATAACATAGATCAAAAATAAAAAAAATTAAAAAAAAATTAAATTTATATGGTCGAAAATGTAATAATTTGTCTAATTATAGAAAATTAACAACACATAAGTATGTTTTTATAACAATTTAAAAATTAGAATTTTATTACCACAAATAAAATTTAATAGACTATATATGGATAAATTTAAATGATAAGGTTTAAAATAAAATAAAAACTTGTCGAAATTTGATTGGTTGATGATATTACAATCCAATCAAACCTTATATCCTAATTTGAGTCAAATTGGAAGTTTTTAGTGGGGTTTTAGATTATTATAAATTAATATTTTGGAGGTTTCCAAAAGTTCTCCTCTCATCCCTTATAAAAGGGCAACCCTTCCCTCTCCTATTCAAATAATTGTGAGGCTCCAATCTCAGCCAACCCCTAGACATTAATCTTATAAACTTACCTATTAACATTATGAAGGTTCTGGTCTTCTGAAAAGACTGACTGTAGTCCCTTAAGAAGAATCTTAAAGGAGGTGCGTCGAGGAAGATGTAATCTCCTCTACCGATTCTTTCAAGTTTCTTTATTCATCAAAATCCTCTTATTTAGTGGTTTTAATATGAATAAATAACATCAGAATCACTGATACATAGATATGTACTTATAAATATTAATCAATCCCATTTAACCTCTTATCCATCCTACAGAAAATGAAAGCATCGTGCATGCATACGTAGAGAATAATGTCTCCACGCCGTGGTGTAATCTATTTTTTCACCACCACCTTAATTCGATGGGTATAATGGTGTATATAATAAATATATATGGTTAATATAAAATCATAATGATTATGATATATTATATCATTCACTCTAATTCTATTCAAAAATTATGGGAATGATATAATCGCTCGGGCGTACGTATGGATTACTGTCTCCCCAACGCGATTAGATTCATTATCCAAGATAACCATTAAAGAATAATTTTAAATTATATATAATAAATAATCATGGATTATATGAAATAACAATGATAGTGGGATTATGTACATATATATTTCATTTTCATAATTCCATTCAATTCAATGAGGAAATGAAAACAGCGTTTATTTGTACGTATGACCTACCGTCTCCATGAATGGTGTATTTCATTCCATTTATCAATATTTAATATATATTTATATTCTCCATATATATTATAAATAAATAATTTTTTATATTTTTGAATTAAGTAAATAATTATATAAGTAATAATATCATGAACAACAAGTCCAAACACGTACGATAAATGACACGATTTTACCCAAAATGCTTCTTTAACATGGAATTGACAAATGAACGAGTAATATAAAGTCATAAGTGAATCATATATGATATCATAAATATTATTATGGTTCGGTTACAAGTTAATATTATGTTTAAACCTACTATATTGTAGTTTCAGACATGTACAGATGAAATTTGACCTATCTAAAGGGATTATTTCATTTCACTTTTATTTCTGTGAGATAAATGCCTTAATCACCATCTATATCTATTGTATGGTGTTTATACGTCCCATGAATGTTTTATAATTTTTATTATTAAGGATATGATATTTAAAAATGCATGTAATTTTCATTATTTTATTACACGTATTATTCCACCAATTATAAATAGTAATGGAAAATCTAACAATCTCAATTCTTATACGAGATTACTTATTCTTCTGTATTTTATAGGGCATATTTATCATCTGAATCCATGTCTCCTCAATATTTAATATTATTTCTATCCTCTTAAAATTTTATATATCTTATTTTACCTATTGGTTAAAATTTTAGTAAAACATAAGTAAGGAATCTTCTGTCATTTTCTGAATGATATACTTTTTGACATTTCCGGCCAAAGTACGAGAAGAATGATTTTTAACTTATATGTCATGAATGTATTTTTATAGAACATTATTTCGTAGAAAATTTCTTTACAATTTTTCAGGTTTATTTTCAATTAACTACTTTTATTTTAAAATGGTATGACAGGTTTAGAAAGGAAAAATATTTCTGAAGAAGAAAAGATATTTTCCTCAGGAATGGACATCAAGTGTTTTATCAACATTATTTTCCATATATTATAATATGGTGTTCTGTTTCTATCCCGATTATTAAATTGATTTGATTATGTTATGAAGGAATTATTTTTAGGATTTCCTTTATCTTATATGGATTATGTTATAATTTTACAATTTTTCAGAATCCCATTCTTATTACATTGGTTATGCTGTGATGTATGAATTATGATTATGTGGAACCCATAAGAATGGTTTAATTATGACATGTGTGGGACTTATATCTCCCTCAAATGTATTGGGAAAATATTTATATCTCATGGGATAGATATGGATGGAACAGAAAGTGAATTCGGTTCAGTAAAACAATGCTGGAATGACGTGTAAACTCGGTTCAGTAATGGACTTTGTCCACTATAATGGTCTTCGAAGTAATTTCTTGGATACTATGGAAATAATAACATATTTTTAATGGATGCCACAGTTTCATGTTTTATTAACAAAAGATTTTATCATGATTACTATTCCATTATGAAGTATTCCTTGAATATTGACAAGATTTTCACGACTCGGGATTTTGATGATTAAACATTATGTTCATGTATTTATGGTAAAATATATATGGTTTGTTTTAATTTAACCATGAATACCCATAATGATAATTTGAGCTCACCATTATTATGTCTTCTTTTCCCCATGATATAACGAAAGGATTGAGGTAAGAAAAACAAAAGGGAAAGATCATTGTGGGAGATGTTGAAGATCATTCACAATGATTAAAACATTGTGTTCCTAGTTTCCAAAGATACTAACCTATTACGGTCTATGGGTGTCTGTTTTTTTTATTTATTAATTATTCTGAAAAATTAATGTAATGACCATGTACATCAAGATTGGGTCTCTACATTTGGAATAAGATGAAATTTTTAGTTATCCTTTGGAAACTAGGATGCGAAAAAATTAGAGAGATCCCTAGAGATATTTCTAAGGTATATCAATAGATATCCCTAACGATAAGTATAAGTATATGATATAGTCCTAGAATAATGGTAACGATCTTATAATTAATCCTATGATGATGGATATTGAAGGCAATACCCATTTATTATCTTATTTTTTTATCATGTTTTTTCCTCACACTATTCTTTTTGGGTTTTAAATGATCGATGGAACCCGAAGGAACTATCTTGATTAATGTTATGGGAAATGAAATGATTGTACTTATGAGCAACCAAATGGTATGGTAAGTGGAGTGAAAAATCTTATTTCTATAATTACACAAGCTATTAATCATTCTGAACTTACAAATGAGCAGAGAAGGGAACAATATTCTATTGAGTCCTTAATGAGGAAACACCCACCTTCTTTCAGTGGGACATCTGATCCAGGGGTTACTGAACAATGCATTAGCACCATTGAAAATATATTTTCCATACATCACTGTTCAGAATAAGAAAAAAGGCATTTTGGCAGTTTACTGTCTAGAATGTGAAGCAGACCAGTGGTGGACACTAATTAAAAATACAAGGCCCCAATATGAAATTGAATCCATGGAATGGAATGAGTTCACAAACATATTTTCAAATAAGTACATTCCTAGTATTCTTCGATCAATGATGGAAAATGAGTTCCTTGAGCTTATGAAGAAGGATGAGGAATCTGTTGGTATATACGAATTGAATTTTACAAGGCCTGCAATGTATGCATATGGATTTATCATCCAACCTGAAAGTATAGTTGATCGATTCTTCAGTGGAATAAAACCATGTCTTAGAAAGGAATTAACTGTTAGAGACATAAGTATCTATGAAGAGATTGTGCGTTTTACTATCAAGGTATAACTATAAGTTGGTGTTACATATCCAACTCATGGTTTTGACAAGAAACGAAAGATAGAGTTCAAGGAAAAATCTCAAAACTGTGCTGAAAATAATTCTAATGTTTTTTATGCTCAAAGTGTGGAAAGAAGCATGGTGGATATTGTCATAAAGGGACTATAAAATGTTTTATGTGAGAAAAACAAGGTCATCGAGCAGCTGAGATCCGAATTAATGGAAAAAAGTTAACTACTTATGTAAATGTAGAAAAACTATAGAGAACACACCACCAACACTTCGATTCCTCAAGTGTAGGGAAATGGGGAATTATGCTAACCAATTCATTACTCCAAGGGTTAATTATGATGGAATTCTTAAGGTAAAGGACAAAGGGAAGTCCCATGTGATCATTGTTGGCGATGTTGAGTTTTACAACAAAGTGGTGGAATGATTATGTGTTTAGGTAACGAGATTCCAAAATAGTGTTGTGGAATCTCATTTATAGTATTGTGGAATATTGGAATATATTCGTATTGGTTTGATGTGGTTTTCAATAATTGTATGTTACCCGTAACCATAAAAAGTGATGGAAATATTTTTGGAAAGAACCTATTATGTGCATAATGAAGGGATAAATATATAATGAAATATAGGATAATATTAATGAGGTAATGAAGGATATATAGACAATGTGATATCATTGATTGAGTATATTGAAATTTTGGGTTTTTTGTATGTGGAAGGAGTAAAATTTATATAATATTCCTGTTTTCACAATGATTATATGGTTATTCATGATTAAGGAATTCACATGTTTGGAGTGTAACCAACAAGATATATCTTATGATATATGGGGAATAAATTATGGTATTCATATACTTGTTAGATGACCTCTCTAGTAATCAGTTCACTTTATACTATGAGATTGGACATATGTATTTAGGATAATCCTAAATAATGGAATGGATTATGTTGGACTACAGATAACACTATTTAAGGATAATTTTTTTTTCTATAACGTTATAATGGTATAATTTTATAAAAAGAACAACATGCAGGATGGGCGACAACACGTCACTTCAAACAAAGGTGCGGGAATTGAACCAACAAACGAAGTGCGACAAGCCTTTATCGCCTACCACTATCCTACATGATGTCCCTAGTTTGTAGAAAATAGTTTTATTTTATTATGAAATATGATAGATGATGTATAAGTCCAATTTAATAACCATATAAGATTAACCTCACCATAGATGGACTTATGTATATTTAATAACTTGTGCTATCCTTTTTGTGATTAAAACAGATGGAAAGACTTATCATTCTATCACATGATCTGCTAACACTTCATGAATGAAAAATTCAACATCATTTCCTTAAATAGATATGAAGTAGAAATTGTTCATGGTATGTACAATGATGATTTTAAATTGAAATTAGGTTGGTATTTATCCTTATAAAAAATCATCAACATTATGGAAATGATCTTGAAAAACAAAAAAGTTGTCCTAGTACCCTTATATCATATGAATCATATGGTACCTTCAATCATCACAAAATTTTTGGCACTCGGATTGTTGTCTTTTTCATAGCCATATTCTATACCACTCTTCATCAAATATTGATGGTTAAATTTATATTTCATATCCATATTTTCACCTATGTTCTCCTATGTGGAAAACTAGTGATTAGTTAATTTGGTTAACCATTACATTTCATACATTAGTTTTGAAATTATGTTTTATTATTCCTTTTTACGATGTGGGTTTCAATGAAAGAATATTTAATGTTGTAAACCATTTATAACCCTGAAGAATTTCGATGGTGAAATTCATTTTAAGGGGATAGAATGTAACACCCAGAGATTTTAAGAGAAATATTCATATAAATTTTATTGATGACTTCTGTTGTACGCTACACAAAAATTAGCTTGCACTATACACAACCCTGTAATAGCTTGTATTGTATGCAATCACTATTTTGGGCTTGTGTTGGCCACAATTTCAAGTTCTTTCGAATAAAATTAATTTTTACAAAAAAACAAGCATGGATTTTGATTTATGTATAAATGAACTATATTTTTTTATGTTATATGAAACACCAAAGGAATATTGCACTACACACAACCCTGCCTAGGCTTGCATTAGACCTTCCTCAATAGTGTGTGTTGTACGCAATACTGTGTTTCACTAAACAATTATATATTATAATATTATTATTAAAATTCTGTTATGAATTGTATTCACCTTAATTTGTAATTTTATAACATTATAATTCATCTTACTCATTTTCTAGATAATGTTATGAGTACAAAATAAAATTTTCGGGTAAAATAAGTATTTAAAAAAATGCAGATTTGCCACCTTTTGATGGAATACCCTCATTAAATATAGTTTTTTACATGATTATAAGATAAATTTGAAAAAATAAAATTCATCTTTTGAATATGGATATAAAATTTTAATTTGGATAAATTTTTTATATTTTTCATATAAGTTTCTCATTTTGATGAATAGTAAAAATACGCTAAATTTTAATTAAAAAAACTTTCTTCATAGAGATAATTTATATGGTTATATTATAATATTGAATGGGTTTAAAGTATAAATAGAATATATTTTTACCATTCAATATAATATAAGTCATTTTCATTAATTTTACACTGAATTCATAGGTAAAAACATATCAATCTTTTGCAAAGTTTTATCTTTTAAAACCTATTTTCTCTACAAAGATATTAATTTTAAATTAATTACTGCATATTATATGTTTTGAATTAGGAAAAATGGATTCCATATTTTGAATCAATAGGTCAAAATTATGTTAATAAGCTACATTTTAATTTTATGAATTATGAATAGTAACTATGGTAAATTTTATTTACCATAGGTAAAGGTAAATCATGTAATTAAGGGTAAATGTAATATTATAAAATTATCCTAACACTTGTATTAATATAATTGGATGATTAAACTTTTCCCTAAATCATACTTGAGTCGAAATGGAATCTATTAGAACCCACATGGATGTTATTAAGACCCTTAGATTGTTTTATTTAAAGAATGTGAAATATGTCTCACTCAAACTTTAATAATTAAAGTAATTTTTCAAATAATGTTATATAGAATATAAATTCAATTATAAAAACTAATTTGAAATATAAAATGTTTTTATATTTTATGGTGATTTATTTGTCAATTTTATGAAATATTTGATTACCTTAATAGATTATACATTAATGATGCCGAAATTATTTATTTAGTGAGAAATCAAATATATAGTTTCTATTTATATAATAATACCCATCAAAAGGCCCAAAAACCTGACCAAAACATAATGGTAGATAATATCTATACTCTATGCATACAGGGGTCGACTTGTGGACCATTTGGAGACTTACAAATTATATTATGTCATTTATAATATTTTATTTTAATTTAAGTCAAAGCTGTCACCTTCATAATTTAATAAATATAACAATTTAAATTTTGAGATTTTAAGATAATAATTTCTAATAAAAGTATTATTTTGAAAGATATTAATTTTTATTCATCGTAGTATTTTATTTTAAATTTTTATGAAAATAATATGTATATTAAATAATTATACAAAAAATGTTGTAGTAATTATTTTATTAATAGAAATATCAAATTAATGGTTTTAAAAACATTATTAAAAATATTATATGAACAAATTAATGTTCTACATGAAATTTTTATATGAATATAACATGTTAGGAATCAATAAAATATTTTTTTCAAATATATCTTCTATGTGGATTTTATTTAAATTCAAATAATTGAATAGTTTCAAAATTGACACGGTTGATATTTTATAAAAATAACATCGATTAAAAAGTTCAAAAATATTTAAAAATTTAAAATTTAAAATTATATGGTTGAAAATATAATAATGTATCTAATTATGGAAAATTCAAAACACATAAGTTTTTATTTATTACAATTTAAAAATTTGAATATTATTACCTCAAATTAAATTAAATATACTATATAAGGATAAATTTAAATGATAAGGTTTAAAATAAAATAAAAACATGCCTACATTTGATTGGATGATGAGATTACAACCCTATCATAACTCATATCCTAATTTTAGTCACATTGGAATTTTTTAGTGGGGATTGAGATTATTATAAATTAATATTTTGGAGGTCTCGAAATGATCACATCTCCTCTCTTATAAAAGGGCACCCCTTCCCTCTCCACTTCACATAATTGTGAGCCTTCAAGTTCGGACAACCCCTGTCCATTAATCTTCTCAACATACCTATTATCATTATGGAGGTTGTGGTATTCTGAAAAGACCAACTCTAGTCCCTTAAGAAGAAGCTTAAAGAAGGAGCGTCGAGGAAGAGGTAATCTCATCTACCGATTATTTCATGTTTCTTTCTTCTTCAACATCCTCTTATTTAGTTGTTTTATTATGAAGATATAACATCAGTATAACTGATATACTTATATGTTATTATATATATGAAACAACCCCATTTCACCTTGTATCCATCCAACGGAAAATAAAATTACATCGCATGCGTACGTACGAAATACCATCTCCACGACGTAGTGTAATCTGTTTTTACACCACCACCGTACTTGGATGGGTATAATGGTGTAAAGAATAACTATATATGGTTATTATATAATCATAATGATTCTGATATATTATATCATCCACTCTAATTCCATTAAATAATTATGGGAAAGATATCATCGCTAGTGCGTACGTATGGATTTCCGTCTCCACGACACGTTAAGATTCATTATCCAAGTTAACCATTCACGAATAATTATAAAGTATATACAATAAATAATCATGGAATATATTAAATAAAAATTATACTGGATTTATGTACATATATGTTTCATTTAAATAATTCCATTCAATTTAATGGTGAAATGAAAACAGCATTCATGTGTACGTACAGCATACCATCTCCACGAACGGTGTACTTCATTCCGATTATCGGTCTATCTTATATATTTATATGCGGAATATTTATTATATATAAATCAGGTTTTAAATTATTTAATAATGTAAATAAGGATATAAGTAATAATATCATGAACAACAAGTCCAAACACGTATGATAAATGAAACGATTTTACCCAAAACGCTGCTTTAACATTGAATTGACAAATGAACGGGTAATATAAAGTTATAAGCGAATCATATATGATATAATAAATTTTATTATGGCTCTGTTACACATTAATATTATATTTAAACCCAATATACAGGATTTTCGGACATGTATGGATGAAATTGGACCTAACGTATGAGATTATTTCATCTCGCTTTTATTTATGTGAGACATATGCCTTAATCACCATCTATTTCTTTTGTATGGTGTTTGTGATTCAAAATAATTTTTTATGATTTTTATTATGAAGGATATGGTATTTAACAATGAATGTAATTTTCTTTATTTTATTACATGCATGATTCTACCAATTATAAATGGTAAGGAAAAATCTGACAATCTACATTTTTAACCGATATTATTTATACTTCGGTATTTACCAGGGCATATTTATCATCCACATACATGTTTCCTCAATATGTAATATTATTCTTATCCTCCTATAATTTTTCAAATCTAATTTTACATACTGGTTAAATTTTTTTATAACATTAGAAAAGAATCTTTTGTCGTTTTCAGTACGAGATACTTTTTGACTTTTCATGCCAATATACGAGAATAATGTTCATTAAATTATATGGAATGAATGGATTTTTATAGAAAATTATTTCCTTGAATCATCCTTAAAATGTTTTCAGGTTAATTTTCAAAAAACATCCTTTAGTTTAAAATGGTCTGACATGTTGAGAAAGGAAAAATGTTTTTGAAGAAAAAAAATATATTTACCACAGGAATGGACAAAAAGTGTTTTATCAAAATTATTTTCCATCTATGATAATATAGGGTTCTTTTTCTCTCCCTATTATTACTTTTATTTTATTATTCTATGAAGGAATTATTTTGATGAAGTCCTTTACCTTATATGAATAATTTTATGATGGCATGATGTTTGATAATCCAATCATTATTACATTGGTTATGCTATGATGCATGATTTATGATTTTCTGGCACACATAAGAATGGTTTCATTATGAGATGTGTGGGACATATATCTCCCTCCAATGTGTTGGTTAATGATTTATATCTCATGCGATAGACATGGTTGGAACATAATATGAATTCGGATCAGTAATACAGTGCTGGAACGACAAGTAAACCCAGTCCAGTAATGGACTTTGTCCACTATGTTGGCCTTGGAAGTAATGCCATGGAAACTATAGAAATAATAACATGTGCTTCATGGATTCCGCAATTACATGTTTTATTCCCATACGATTTTATCTTGATTAACATTCCTTTATGATCTATGTCTTACATATTGCCAATATTTTCACAACTCGTGATTTTGATTTTTATACATTACGTTCATGTTTTTAAGTTGAAATTTATATGGTTTATTTTAATTTCTCCATGCTTATGCATAAAGAGCATTAATGATCACCCTTTTTATGTATTATTTTCCCCATGATATAATGAATGGTTTTAGGTAAGAAAAAAAGTAAAAGTTCTTGGTGGGATATGTTGAAGATCATTCACCATGATTAAAAGATTCTGTTCCGTATTTCCAAAGACACTAAACTATTACAATCTATGGGTGTCTATTATTTTATGTATTATGTATTCCAAAAAAGTAATGTAATGGCCTTGTACATCAGGATTGGGTCTCTATATTTGGAATCAGCGGAATTATTTAGTTAACCTTTGGGAACTAGGATGCGAAAACATTAGAGAGATCGTTAGATATATTTCTAAGGTATGTCTAGAGATGTCCCTAAGGTTAAGTATATGTATAGGTTATATGTAACACCCGAGTCTTTTATGAGAAATATTTTGTTTTTTATGTTATATAAATCATCAAAGGAATCTTTCACAACACACAACACTAGCTTGGCTTGCTTTACATGCAACTGCGGCCTTCCTCGATAGCTTGCGTCGTACGCAATACCGAGTTTCACTAAACAACGATATGCTATTAAAATATTATTAAAACTAGCCGTTCTGAATAGTACTGACTGAATATTGAATTTTATAACATTTTAATTCAACTTATACATTTTATAGAATGTGGTATAAAAGCAAAATCAGTTTTTTTTTGATAAAAGAAATATTTTTCAAAAAATACAGTTTTTCCGCCTTTTGATGGCACACCCACATAAAATCTAGTTTTTGACATGTTTATAAGTTCAATTTGATAAAATAAAATTCTTCTTTTGAATCAGGGTATAAAAATTTACTTTGTATAAATTTTTGATATTTTTCTGATAACTTTCATATTTTGATGAATAGTAAAAATAAGCTAATTTTTAATTAAAAACAACTTTTTTCATTGAGATAATTTATAAGGATAAATTATAATATTGAATGGATTTAAAGTATAAATAGAATATATTTTTACCATTTAATATAATTTATGTCATTAGCATTAATTTCACATTGAATTCCTAGATAAATACATTTTAATCTTTGACAATGTTTTAACTTCTAAAACCCATTGTCTTAACAATGGGATTTATTTTAAATTAATTACTGAAACTTATATGTTTTGAATTTTGAAAAATGAATTTCATATTCATAATCAGTGGGTCCAAATTATGTTAATAGGATACTTTTAATTTTTGGGAATTATGAATAGTAACTACGGTAAATTTTTTTTACCATAGTTAAAGGTAAATCGGGTAATTAAGTGTAAATATAAGATTATAAAATTACCCAAAAACCTACCAAAATCATATTGGATGACTAAAAGTAGACCCATATCACCTAGGGGTTGGATTAGATTCATTTAATGGACTTTGTTCCATGAAAATAATTTAATTATTATTAAAACCAAAGAATGTGACAACATGTCACATTCTTAAATCTTATAAGTATAATAATTTTAAGTTGGTGATAAACATAATGAAACATCAAACATGAATTGTCTCCAGAAATCTAGTACAATTATCTACATCATAAAAATTTATTTAGAATTTTTAGGGATTAAATAATTATCATTAATGATGACACAATAGTGATGTTGAAATTATTTTATTAATTAAAATATCAAATAAATTGTTTTAAAAATATTAAAATAAATAGTATATGAACTATTTAATGTTCTACACCAATATTATAGATACATATGTCATTTTATGAATCTATTAATGCTTTTAGTTTGATCATATCATCTGTATATATTTTATTTAAATTCAAATAAATGAATAGTATCAAAGTTGATACTATTGTTATTTTATAAAAATATCAATTTATAAAATTGTTTAAAAATCACAAAAATATTTAAAAATTATAAATTAAAATTTATATTGTCTAAAATTTCATTAATTTTTAAATTATTGAATATTCACAACACATATATAATTATTTATAAAAATTTAAAATTTAGAATATTATTACCACAAATAAAATTAAATTGATAAATAAGGATAAATCATGTTGATAATGTTTAAAATAAATTCCTAACAAGTCTAAATTTTATTGGTTGATGATATTACAACCCTATCTCATCTAAGATTCGGGTATGAGTCATTTTGGAAGTTTTTAAGTGGGGTTGGGATTTAATATAAACTAATATTTCTTATATTTCCAAAGGTGCCCCTCTCCTCCCTTATAAAAGGGAACCTCCTCCCTCTCTTCCTCACACCAATTTTCTCCTTCATGCTCAGACAACCCCTGCCCATTTAACATCCCCACTTCCTTAGAAACCTTCTAGAGGTACTGGTCTTATCAAAAGACCAACTCTAGTGCCTTAAGGGAAAGTTCAAAGGAGGCACTTCGAGAAAGTGGTAATACCTTCTACCGTTTCCTTAAAGTTCCGTTATTCTTATACTCCATCTTATTTAGTTGTTTCATTATGAGGTAATAACATCAGTATCACTCATATAATGATATGTTATTATAAATATGAAACAACCCTATTTCACCTTTTATCCATCCTAGGGAAAATGAAATCACCCCGCGTGCATACATACGGAATACCGTCTCCACGCCGTGGTGTAATCTATTTTCCACCACCACCTTACTTGGATGGGTATAAGGGTGAATTTAATGAATATATATGATTATTGTAAATTTTTATTGATTCTGAAATAGTATACATACACTCCAATAGAATTCCATGATCATGGGAACGATATCATCGCTCGTGCGTACGTACGGAATACCGTCTCCATGATGTGATGCGATTCTTTATACATGATCTTCATTGAATAATTATTATATAAATGAATGAATGAATATGATATATATTACACAAATACCATTCTGGAAATGAGGTATCTATTACCTATAGAGAAGAATAAGAATTTATTCGACAAACACGCATAAGAACAAAAAGTAATAAACACCCGAATAACAAGTAGTAATGAAAAATTACTAATAAGAAGCTAAGAATATGACCATATATGTTATCATAACAATATGTATGATTCTGGAATAAGTCAATAACTTTATTTAAATCATTATACAAGAGGTTTAGACACTTACGAAGCAAATCGGACCTAAGGTAAGGGAAATATCACAATCTCATTTTTACCCGAGATTGTTTATACATTGAAATTTACTGGGGTGTATTTTATCATCCACATCCATTTTTCCTCAATATATAATATCTATATCCTTCTAGAATATTTTATATCCAATTTTACCCTTCGGTGAGTTTTTAGTGAAAGATATGAAGGGAATCTTTTGTCGTTTTTCATACGAGGTACTTTTTGAATTTTCCGACAAAAGTACGAGAAGAATGTTTGTTTTAACTTATACGGCATGAATGGATTTTTAAAACCATATTTCCAAGAATCTTACTTTAAATTATTTCAAGTTTATTTTTAATCAACTTCTTTTAGTTTAAAATTGTATGACATTCTAAGAAAGGAAAATGTTTTTGATGTTGAAAGGATATTTTCCTCAAGAATGGAGTTAAAGTGTTTTGTCAATATTATTTTCCATATAAGATAATATAGGGTTATGTTTATATCCCTATTATTACATTGATTTGATTATGTTGTGATGGAATTATTTTTATGAATCCCTTTATCTTATATGAATTGTTTTATGATGTCATGTTGTTTAAGAATCCCATTTTTATTACATGGGTTATGCAATGATATATGTTTTATGATTTTGTGGCACACATAAGAATGGTATCATTATGAGATGGGTGGGACCAATATCTCCCTCCAATGCATTGGGTAAATATTTTATATCTCATGAGATAGACATGGCTGGAACAGCAGGTTAAACCGGTTCAGTGAAATAGAACTGAAATGAGGAGTGAACTCAGTTCAGAAATGGGCTTTGTCAACTAAGATAGTATTGGAAATGAGTCTTCAGTAATAAGAAATGATGATCTATGATTATGTGTGTATGAAACAATGTTTCATGTTTTAAGTTATGATTATTGGGATTTCATTTCACTACTATGATTTATCCCATGTTATGAAATTATGCTCTCTTTTGCAGGTTAAGATTTCCAAAATGTTATGTTCTTATGAATATGATGTGATTGAAATTTCTTTTGTTTACCCTTACTGAGAATTTGAGCTCACCCAATCTTATGTTTTCTTTCCCCAGGTCAGGAAGAAGCTTATTAAGTAAGATATTCCAAAAGGGACTGTTGATATGATGAAATAAATGGGAGATAGTGTAGACGCTTTATGAACAAGTTGTTTATGATTCCCAGTTTCTAAAGACACTATACCTATACTGTCCTTTCATGGTTTTGTTATATGTTGTAATAAGTATGCTTCAATTTTGAAGTAATTACAATGTATGTAAAGTATGGGTCGTTATAGTTGGTATCAGAGGAATGGTATAGTCAAACTTTGGAAACTAAGATGTGAAAGCCTTAGTAAGAACCCTAAAAAAAGTCTAAGCATGGAACAAAATCTTAGTGTTTTAGAAATGACCGTGAATAACCTAGGATAAGACCTTATGTGTGAAATTTTATTCTTGATTATGCGGTTTTCCTATTATAATTATTGTTTCTCACACTATTCTTCTTGGTTTTAGTCAATGGCTGGAACCCGAAGGAACCGTGTTAATGCGGAATGCGACGGGAAATGGAATGATTATCCCCCTGAGCAACCAAACATTATGGGAGCTGGAATGAAAAATATTATTTCCATGCTCACACAACTTTCTCAAGCTATGAATCATGCAGGACCACCAAACGAGCAAAGGAAGGAGCAACATTCTGGTGAATCCTTCACGAGGCAGTGCCCACCTTCTTTCAGCGGGTCTACTGATCCATTAGTTGCTGAAAAATGGATTAGTACAACTGAAAAGATATTATTAGTTCTTCAATGTTCTGAAAATGATAAATTCATCCTAGCAGTGTATCATTTGGAAGGAGATGCTGATCAATGGTGGAATCTTATTAAGAATACGAGGCAAAGGGATGAAATTGATTCCATGGAATGGGACGAGTTCATGAACTTATTTTTCAATAAGTAATTCCCTCGTATTCTCCAAACAAAGATGGAGAAATATTTTCTTGAACTGAAGCAAAAGGATGATGAATCTGTTGGTACCTATGAAGAAAATTTTACAGGACTTGCAAGGTACACTTCTGGTATTATTATCCAACCTGAGAGTAAGATCAGTCGATTCTTTAGTGGCTTAAAACCAAGTATTTGAATGGCGTTAGCCATAATGGAATTCAATAGCTATGAGGAAATCGTTCGACGTGCTCTCAAAGTCGAGATGGATATTGGAGTAATCCATCAGTCATATGGGTTTGATAAGAAGAGGAAAATGGAATTCAAAGGAAAATCTAAAGAGCACACTAAAAAGAAGATGAGCTTTCCCTTATGCTCAAATTGTGGAAAGAAACATGGAGGGAGTTGTCTTAAAGGGACATGTAAATGTTTCAAATGTGGAAAGGAAGTTCATCAAGCATTTGAATGCCGCAATGATGTGAAGAAGATGTCTAATGATGAAAACAAACGAAGGGACACACAGAATGAACCTACTACACTTCAATGTTTCAAGTGCAAGGAGATGGGGAATTATGTCAATAAATGCCCTAATCCAAGGGTTGTTGATGATGATCGACATAAACAAACTCTTAAGGCTAAAGGAAAAGGAAAGTCACATGCAATTTCTATCAGCGATGTGGAGTATGATAACGATGTGGTGAAAGGTACACTTACCATTTACTCTAAAGTAGAAAATGATTTATTTGATTCTGGATCCACCCACTCTTTTATTTCTGAAGATTTTTCTAAGGGTATCACCATTTTACCTCAACAATTATATGTTGAGTTAGCTATGACAACACCTAATGGCACAACAGTCGCTTCAAAAGTTAATAATTCTTCCCCGATTGAGGTTTGTGGGAAAGTGCTTCATGAAAATCTTGTGATCCTTACTATAGTGGAATTTGATGTGATTCTTGGCATGGATTGGATTTCTTTATATGGATCTCATATCAATAGCCAAATAAGGGAAGTCACATTTCATATTATAGATCAATATATGATCGTCTATCAATGCAAGGATGAACATAACCTTCTAGTGGAAATTTCTTCCATCTTATGGGTCTTGATTCCACTTAATGAAGGTTATTTATCTCAAATGGTTAGTGAGGAACTCACAATTAAGAATATTCCCATTGTACGGGAGTTTGATGATGTCTTTCCGGAGGAATTGCTGGGTCTTCCACCAAATCGTGAAGTTGAGTTTTCAATAGAACTCGTACCGGGTGCTTTGCCTATTTCAAAGACACCTTATAGAATGTCCCCAATTGAGTTGCAGGAACTGAAGAAGCAAATCAAAGAGAATCTTGATAAGGGATTCATACGCCCAAGTGCGACAACATGGGGAGCACCTGTTCTGTTTGTTAAGAAGAATGATGGATCAATGAGACTCTCCATTGATTATCAAGAACTTAACAAGATCACTATCAAGAAAAAATATCCTCTCCCACGCATTGATGACCTATTTTACCAACTACGCGGAGCTCAATACTTTTCCAAGATTGAACTTCATTCAGGGTATCATCAATTAAGGGTAAAAAGGGAGGATATACCAAAGATGGCTTTCCGTACAAGGTATCGACACTATGAATTTATAGTGATTCCATTTGGTCTTACTAATGCCCCTCCTATCTTCATGGATCTGATGAATAGAGTATTTAGAGACTACCTTGATCAATTTGAGGTAGTCTTTATAGACGATATTCTTCTCTTTTCAAAAAGAAAGGAAGAACATGAAGATCACTTGAGAATTATATTGAAGACCCAGAGAAAGGAGAAGATTTATGCCAAATTTACCATGTGTGAATTTTGGCTTCAAAAAGTTTCATTTTTGGGTCACATAATCTCAAAAGAGGGGATATCTGTGGATCTAGCAAAAACAGAGGTTATCGAATGATGGTCGAGACCAACAACAGTAACTGAGATCCGAAGTTTTCTTGGTTTGGCTGGATATTATCTATGTTTTGTGAATAATTTTCATGATTATCTAATCCACTCACCAGGTTGACTCGAAAAGGATTTAAGTTCGTGTGGACGAACGAATGTGAAGAGAATTTCAAGGAGTTGAAACGAAGGTTATCCAGTGCACCTGTACTCACACTTCCTTGTAGTGGAGAAAGGTTTGTGATCTATAGTGATGCATCCAAGAAGGGACTGGGATGTGTTCTCATGCAATATGATATGGTTGTAGCTTATGCCTCACGACAGTTGAAAATCCATTAGCAAAGTTACCCAACTCATGATTTGGAGTTAGAGGCGGTAATCTTTGCATTAATGATTTGGAGGCATTACCTTTATGGTGAAAGGTGAGATATTTATACTGATCATAAAAGTTTAAAGAATATTTTCACACAAAAGGAGATGAATATGCGTCAAAGAAGATGCTTGGAGCTGATTAAGGATTATGACTGCTCAATTCATTACCACCCTGGGAATGAAAACAAGGTGGCAGATGCATTAAGTCGACAAGACCATGCTAGATTATCCATGATGAGGATCACAAAAGATCCATTATTTATGGATTTACAAAGGATGGATCTTGGAATTATAATGGAAGTGGGAAAATCGTATCTTTCTCAAATTAATGTTCAACCATCTATATATGTGAAGATTAAAGAGGCAAAGAAAGAAGATGTAAAGTTACAAAAGAAGATGAGAAATGTTCCTGAATTCAACCATGATTGTGATGGGATAATAAAGTTCAAGAATCGGGTTTGTGTTCCTCCCATCCCCGAATAAAAGAAGGAGCTGCTGGATGAGGCTCATAGTTCTTCATTCTCTATTCATCCAGGAAGCACGAAGATGTATAGGGACCTGAAAGAGTACTTATGGTGGGATGGCATGAAAAGAGATGTTGCTAAATATGTCTCTCGATGCTTGGTTTGTTAGCAAGATAAAGCTGAGAGACAGAAGTCTAAGGGGATGTAACAACTATTACCCATACCCGAATGGAAATGGGAAAACATCACTATGGACTTTGTCACAAGACTCCCTAAAACATCCAAAGGCAATAAAGCTATTTGGGTCATAGTTGATCGTCTTACAAAGTCTGCACACTTCATTGCTATTAGAGAGGATATCTCTCTGGATCAGCTTGCCATGATATATATAAAAGAAGTGGTAAGATTTCATGGAGTACCACTTTATATTATATATGATCGGGATCCAAGATTTACCTCGAAGTTCTGGAGAAGACTTCAGCATACTCTGGATACATAGTTGATTTTCAGCACTGCCTATCATCCTCAGACAGACAGTCAGTCTGAGAGAACAATTCAAACTCTAGAAGATATGTTGAGAGCTTTCTCTATGGATTTCCAAGGTGGTTGGGATCAACACCTACCTTTGGTGGAATTTTCTTATAATAATATCTTTCACCCCTGTATTCAGATGGCTCCTTATGAAGATCTCTATGGAAAGAAATGCATGACTCCAACATGCTGGGGTGAAGTTGGGGAAAGAAAGCTATTATGACCTGATCTCATTGATGAAATTGAAGAAAAAGTCAGATCTATTCAACAACACATAAGCGCATCTCAGAGTCGACAGAAAAGTTATGCCGACAACCGAGGAAAAGACCTAGAGTTTGAAGTGGGTGACAAATTGTTCTTACGAATATCTCCCTGGATCATGTTGGGAAGGTAGCATACCGATTGGCGCTTCCACTGAATCTCTCCCAAGTACACGATGTGTTCCATGTATCTCTCCTGAGAAAGTATATACATGACCCTTCACATGTACTCAACTCAGAAGTTGTACCGCTGGAGCAAGATCTTTCTTATGAAGAAAAACCGATAGAGATTCTGGATCGTAGCAAAAAATTCCTACGAAACAAGACCACTCGCTTTGTGAAAGTTTTATGGAGGAACCACAAATTAGAAGACGTTACATGGGAGCTTGAGGATATGATGATGGAGAGGTATCCTCGTCTGTTTGTTACAAAGTGACGAATTTCGAGGGAGAAATTCATTTTAAGGGGGGTAGAATGTAACACCCGATACTTTTATGAGAAATAATTTGTTTTATGTTATATAAATCATCAAAGAAATCTTTCACTACACACAACACTAGCTCGGCTTGCTTTACACGCAACCACAGACTTCCTCGATAGCTTGCGTCGTACACAATACCGAGTTTCACTAAACAACGATATGCTATTAAAATATTATTAAAACTAGCCGTTATGAATAGTACTAACTGAATTTTGAATTTTATAACATTTTAATTCAACTTATACATTTTATAGAATGAGGTATAAAAGCAAAATCAGTATTTTTGGATAAAAGAAATATTTTTAAAAAAATACTATTTTGTCGCCTTTTGATGGCGCACACACATTAAATCTAGTTTTTTACATCTTTATAAGTTCAATTTGACAAAATAAAATTCTTATTTTGAATCAGGGTATAAATATTTACTTTGGATAAATTTTTTATATTTTTCTGATAACTTTCATATTTGTATGAATAGTAAAAATACGCAAATTTTTAATTAAAAACAATTTTTTTCATTGAGATAATTTATATGGATAAATTATAATATTGAATGGTTTTAAAGTATAAATAGAATATATTTTTACCATTAAATATAATGTATGTCATTAGCATTAATTTCACATTGAATTCATAGGTAAACACATTTCAATCTTTGGCAATGTTTTAACTTCTAAAACTCGTTTTCTTAACAACGGGATTTATTTTAAATTAATTACTGCAAACTATATGTTTTGAATTTTGAAAAATCGATTCCATATTCAGAATCAGTGGGTCCAAATTATGTTAATTGGCTACTTTTTATTTTTGGTCATTATGAATAGTAACTACGGTAAATTTTATTTACCATAGTTAAAGGTAAATCGGGTAATTAAGGGTAAATATAAGATTATAAAATTACCCTAACACCTGAAAAAATACTATTAGATGACTAAAAGTCGACCCATATCACCTAAGGGTCATATTGGATTCATTTAAGGGACTTTTGTCCATGAAAATAATTTAATTTTTATTAAAACCAAAGAACGTGACAACATGTCACTTTCTTAAATCTTATAAGTATAGTAATTTTAATTTGGTGATAAACTTAATGAAACTTAGAACATGAAAAGTCTACAGAAAGATAATACAATTATCTACATCATAGGAATTTATTTAGAATTTTTAGGGATTAAAAAATTTTAATTAATTGTGACACAATAGTGATGTTGAAATTATATTATTAATTAAAATATCAAATAAAGTGTTTTAAAAATATTAAAATAAATATTATATGAACTATTTAATATGCTACACTAATTTTATAGAAACATATGACATATTATGAATCTATTTAAGCTTTTAGTTTGAACATATCATCTCTATATATTTTATTTAAATTCAAATAAATGAATAGTGTCAAAATTGACACTATTGTTATTTTATAAAAATAGCATATTATAAAATTGTTTAAAAATCACAAAACTATATAAAAATTATAAATTAAAATATATATGGTCTACGATGTCATAATGTTTCAAATTATGGAAAATTCACAACACATATGTAATTATTTATAATAATTTAAAATTTAGAATATTTTTACCACCAATAAAATTAAATTGATAAATAAAGATAAATCAAGTTGATAATGTCTAAAATAAATTCCTAATATGTCTAATTTTTATTGGTTTATGAGACTACAACCCTATCTCATCTAATATTCGGATATGAGTCATTTTGAAAGTTTTTAAGTGGGGTTGGGATTTAATATAAACTAATATTTCTTATATTTCCAAAGGTGCCCCTCTCCTCCCATATAAAAGGGCACCTTTTCCGTATCTTCCTCACACCAATTCAATCCTTCATGCTCTACCAAGCCCTGCCCATTTCACTTCCCCACTTCCTTAGAAACCTACTAGAGGTACTGGTCTTATCAAAAGACCAACTCTAGTGCCTTATGAGAATGTTTAAAGGAGTCACTTTGAGAAAGAGGTAATACCTTCTACCGTTTTCTTCAAGTTCCATTATTCTTGTACTCCCTCTTCTTTAGTTGTTTCATTATGAGGTAATAACATCAGTATCACTCATATATTGATATGTTATTATAAATATGAAACAACCCTATTTCACCTCTTATCCATCCTACGGAAAACGAAATCATCGCGCGTGCGTACGTACGGAATACCGTCTCCACGCCGTGGTGTAATCTATTTTCCACCACCACCGTACTTGGATGGGTATAAGGGTTAAAGTAATTAATATATATGATTATTGTAAATTGGTATTGATTCTGAAATAGTATACATACACCCCAATACAATTCCACGATCATGGGAACAATATCATCGCTCGTGTGTACGTACGGAATACCGTCTCCACGATGTGATGTGATTCGTTCTACATGATCTTCATTGCATAATTATTATATAAATGAATGAATGAATATGATATATATTACACTAATACCATTCTGGAAATTAGGTATCTATAACTTAAAGAGAAGAATAAGAATTTATTCGACAAACACGCATAAGAACAATGAGTAATAAACACCCGAATAACAAGTAGTAATGAAATATTACTAATAAGAAGCTAAGAATATGACCATATATGATATCATAACAATAATAATAATTCTAGAATAAGTAAATAACATTATTTAAATCATTATACAGGAGGTTCGGACACTTACAAAGAAAATCGGACCTACGATAAGGGAAATATCACATTCTCATTTTTATCCGAGATTGATTATAATTTGGAATTTATTGGGGTTTATTTTATCATCCACATCCATGTTTCCTAAATATGTAATATTAATATACTTCTACAATAGTTTATATCCAATTTTACCCTTCTGTGAGTTTTTAGTAAAAGATATGAAAGTAATATTTTGTCGTTTTTCGTATGAGGTACTTTTTGACTTTTCCGATAAAAGTACGAGAAGAATGTTTTTTTTAACTTATACGGCATGAATGGATTTTTAAAACATTATTTCCAAGAAGATTCCTTTGCAATTTTTCAAGATTATTTTTAATCAACATCATTTAGTTTAAAATTAAATGACATGTTAAGAAAGGAAAATGTTTTTGAAGTTGAAAGGATATTTTACTCAAGAATGGAGTTCAAGTATTTTATCAAAATTATTTTCCATCTAAGATAATACAGGGTTCTGTTTCTATCCCTATTATTACAATTATTTGATTATGTCGTGATGGAATTATTTTTATGAATCCCTTTATATTATATGAATTGTTTTATGATGTCATGTTGTTTAATAATCCCATTTCTATTACATGGGTTATGCAATGATGTATGATTTATGATTTTGTGGAACACATAAGAATGGTATCATTATGAGATGGGTGGGACCTATATCTCCCTCCAATGAATTGGGTAAAGAGTTTATATCTCATGAGATAGACATGGCTGGAATGGCAGGTTAAACCGGTTTAGTGAAACAGGACTGAAACGAGGAGTGAACTCGATTCAGAAATGGACTTTGTCCACTAAAATAGTCTTGGCAATGAGTCCTGACTAATAAGAAATGATGATCTATGATTATGTGTGTATGCCAAAAAAATTCATGTTTTATGTTATGATTATTGGGATTTCATTTCACTACTACGATTTATCCCATATTGTGAAATTATGCTCTCTATTTTAGGTTAATATTTCCAAAATGTTATGTTCTTATGAATATGATGTGATTGATATTTATTTTGTTTACCCTTACTGAGCATTTGAGCTCACCCTTTGGTATGTTTTCATTCCCCAGGTTAGGAAGAAGCTTATTATGTAATATATTCCAAAAGAGACTATAGATATGATGAAATAAAAGGGAGACAATGTAGATGCTTTATGAACCAGTTGTTTATGTTTCCCAGTTTCTAAAGACACTATATCTATACGGTCCTTTCATGGTTTTGTTATATGTTGTAATAAGTACGCTTCAATTATGAAGTAATAACAATGTATGTAAAGTATGGGTCATTATATTATAGTCCTAGAATTACGGTAACAATATTATAATTATACCTAAGATGTTGGATATTGAAGGTAATCCCCATTTATTATCTTATTTTCCTATCATGATATTTTCCTATCACACTATTCTTTTTGGGTTTTAATTGATGGATAAAACCCAAAGGATCTGTGTTGATTAATGTAATGGGTAATGCAATGATTGTCCTACTGATCAATGAAATGGTATGGTAAATCGAGTGAGAAATCTTATTTCTATACTTACACAAGATATGAATCATTCTGGACTTCCAAATGAGCAGAGAAACGAACAATTTTCTATAGAGTCCTTCATTAGGCAACACCCACCTTCTTTCAGTGGGTCTTATGATCCAGCTTTTACTGAACAATGGATCAACACCATTGAAAAGATATTTTTTAATCTTCACTATTCAAAACATGGAAAAGTCATTTTGGATTTTTACCATTTAGAATGTGAAGCAGACCAGTGGTGGACACTAATTTAGAATACAAGGCCCCAAGATAAAATTGAATACATGGAATGGGTTGAGTTCAAGAACATATTTTAAAATAATTACTTTACACGTATTCATCAAACTAAGATGGAATATGATTTCTATGAGATTAAGAATAATGATAATGAATCTGTTGGTTTATACAAAGCGAATTTTACAAGGCTTTCAATGTATGCATCTGGACTAATCATCCAACGTAAAAGTAATGTTGATCGATTCTTCAATGGATTAAAACCATGTATTAGAAAGGAATTAGCTATAGATACTTTAGTATCTATGAATAGATTGTGTGTTGTGCTATCAAGGTAGAACTGGAAGTTGGTGTTACATATCCCACTCATGGTTTTGATATGAAATGAAAGATGGTGTTCATGGAAAATTCACAAAACTATGGTGAAAAGGAGGAATATGTTTCGTAATGCTCAAAGTGCGGAAAGAAGCATAGTAGAGATTTTCTTAAAGGGATTAGATAATTTTTTAAGTGTTGAAAACAAGGTCATCATGCAGATGAGTGTCAAAGTAATGGAAAAAAGGTGCTTATTGATGTAAATGGAGAAAAATCTTTATAGAACGCACCACCAACAATTCAATGCACAATGTGCAGGGAAATAGGGAATTATTCTAACCAATGACTGAATCCAAGGGTTAATGTTGATAGAAATAAATAATCTCTTAATGAAAAGGAAAAAGGGAAGTCACATGTGATCACTATTGGCGATGTTGAGTATGACAACAAAGTGGTGGAATGATTAATTGTTTCTGTAAAACAACTTTTCTCATTGAGATAATTTATCTAGATAAATTATAATATTTGTTGGGTTTAAAGTATAAATATAATATATTTTTACCATTTCATTTATTTTAAGTCATTAGCATTAATTTTACACTGTATTCATAGGTAAAAACATTTCAATGTATTGCAACGTTTTAACTTTTAAAGCCTGTTTTCTCAAAAATGGGATTGATTTTAAATTAAATATTTTGACTTCTGGTTTTTGAATTTGGAAATATAGATTCCATATTTGGAATCATTAGGTCCAAATTATGTTAATAATAAACTTCTTATATTTAGGCATTTGGAAAAGTAACTATAGTAAATTTTATTTACCATAGTTAACGGTAAATCGGGTAATTAAGGGTAAATATAATATTAAAAATTACCCTAACTCATGTCTTAATATAATTTAAGGATTATATTTTTCACTAAATCATACTTGGGCCGAAATTGAATCTATTAGAACCCACTTGGATGTGATTAAGACCCTTGATTTATTTTATTTAAAGAAAGTGAAATATGTCTCACTCAAACTTTAATAATTAAATTATTTTTTAAAATAAAGTAGTAGAGAATATAAATTAAATTATATAATATCATTTTAAAGATTAAAAGTTTTTATTTGTTATGGTATTTTATTTTTAATTTTTAGAAAAATATTTATTTACCTTAATTTCTTATACATTAATGATGCAAAAATTATTTATTTAATAGAAAATAAATAATAAAGTTTTTATTAAAAAAATACCCATCAAAAGGACAAAAAACCAGGCCAAAACATATTGGTCGAGTATATATATACCCTAAGAATCCAAGGGTATACTTTTGGACCATTTGGAGACTTATAAAATTTCTTATTACATTTATAATATATTATTTTAAATTAAGTCAATGTTGTCACCTTCGTAATTTAATAAATATAAAAAATTAAATGTTTTTATTTTAAGATGATAAATTCTAATAAAAGTATTATTTTGAATGATATTAATTTTTATTCTTCGTAGTATATTATTTTAAATATTTATGCAACTAATACGTATATTAAATAATTATACAAACAACATTGTAGTAATTATTTTATTAATAGAAATATCTAATAAATCGATTAAAAAATATTATAATAAATATTATATGAACAAATTAACATGATCCATGAATTTTTTATAAGAATATGACATGTTAGAAATTTATTAAATATTTTGGTTCGTAAAATTTTCTGTGTGGATTTTATTTAAATTCAAATGACAAATACTGTCAAAATTGACACTATTGATATTTTAATAAAATAACATTGATTAAAATTTACAAAAAAAATTAAAAAATTAAATTTATATTGTTGAAAATGTAATAATTTATCCAATTATGGAAAATTCACGACACATGAGTATGTATTTATATCAACTAAATGTTTTGAATATTATTACCACAAATAAAATTAAATATATTATATAAGGGTAAATTTTAATGATAAGGTTTAAAATAAAATAAAAACATATCCAAATTTGATTTTTTATGGTATTACAACCCTATAACAGCCCATATCTTAATTTTAGTCACTTGGGATGTTTTTTAATTGGTTTTGAGTTTATTATAAATTAATATTTTGGAGGTTTTAAAATGTTTTCCTCTAATCTCTTATAAAAGGGCTCCCCATTACCTCTCATCTTCACATAATTGTGAGACATCAATCTCATCCAACACCTACCCATTACTCTTCTCAACTTCCTTATTCACATTCTTTAGGTTTTTGTATTCTCAATATACCAACTCTAGTCTCTTAAGAAGAAGCATATTGGAGGTGCATCGAGGAAGATGTAATCTTTTCTACCGATTCATTCATGTTTCTTTTCTTCTTCAACATCCTCTTATTTAGTTGTTTTATTATAAATTAATAACATCAGTATCACTGACATACTAATATGTTATTATAAATATGAAACAACCCCATTTCACCTTCTATCCATCCTACGGAAAATGAAATCACTGCGCATGTGTACGTACAAAATACCATCTCCAAGCCGTGGTGTATTATTTTTTCCACCACCACATTTGATGGATGTGTATAATGGTGTAAATAATAATAATATATGGTTATTGTAACATCATAATGATTTTGATATATTATATCATCCACTTCAATTCAATTCATTAATTATGGGAAAGAAATCATCGCTCGTGTGTACGTATGGATTACCGTGTCCACGATGCAATGAGATTCATTCTCCAAATTAACCATTAATGAATAATTATGAAGTATATAGAATTAATAATCATGGATGATATGACATAATAATGATACTGTATAAATGTATATATATATATATATGTTTCATTTACGTAATTCCATTAAATTAAATGAGGAAACGAAAACAACGTTCATGCGTACGTATAGCCTACCGTATCAATGAACGGTGTATTTCATTCCATTTATCAATCTATCAAATATATTTATATGCTGAATATATATTTTATATAAATAATATTTTACATTATTGAATTATGTAAATCAGTATATAAGTAATAATATCAAGAACAACAAGTCCAAACTCGTACGATAAATGAAATGATTTTAACCAAAACATTGCTTTATCATTGAATAGACAAATGAACAGTTAATATAATGTCATAAGTGAATAATATATGATATCATAAATATTATTTTGGTTCTGTTACAAGTTGGTAATATGTTTAAACCCACTATACAGTAGTTTCAGACATGTATGGAAGAAATTGGACCTAAGGTAAGGTTTTATTTCATCTCACTTTTATTTCTTGGAGACATATGCCTTAATCACCATATATTTATGTTCTATGGTGTTTATGATTCCCATTTATGTTTTATGATTTTTATTATGAATGATATGATATTTATTGGTTCATGTAATTTTCATTATTTTATGACATGTATGATTCCACCAATTATAAATGGTAAGGGAAAATCATACAATCTCAATTTTTATCTGATATTGTTTATACATCGGTATTTACAGGTTTATATTTATCATCCACATCCATGTTTCTTGAATATGAAATATTATTTCAATCCTCATAAAATAATTTAAATCCAGCTTTACCTATTGGAGAAAATTTTAGTAAAAGATATTAAAGAAATCTTTTGTGGTTTTCAGTGTGATATACTTTTTTAATTTCCAACCAAAGTACGAGAAGAATTTTTTTAACCTATACGGCATGAATGGATTTTTAAAGTACATTATTTCCATGAAGTGTCCTTTACAAGTTTTCAAGTTTATTTTCAATTAAGTACTTTTATTTTAAATTGATTTCACATGTTGAGAAAAGAAAAATGTTTTGGAGGAAGAAAAGATATTTTCCTCACGAATGGGGTTCAAGTGTTTTATCAAAATTATTTTCCATCTAAGATAATATAGTGTTTTACTTATATCACTATTATTAAATAGATTTGATTATTTTATTAAAAAATTATTTTTATGAAGTCTATTATCATATATGGATTATGTTATGATGTCATGACGTTTAAGAATCCAATTTTTATTACATGGGTTATGCTATGATGTATGATTTATGATTTTGTGGCACACATAAGAATGGTTTCATTATAAGATGGGTGGGACCTATATCTTCCTCCAATGCATTGTGTAATGATATATATCTCATGCGATATACATGGATGGAATGAAAAAATAATATGGTTCAATAATACAGGGTTGGAATGGCATGTAAACCCGATTCATTAATGGACTTTTTCCACTATGATGGTCATGAAAGTAATTCCATGGCTATAATGGAAATCATAACATGTGGTTTATTAATTCCACAATTACATGTTTTATTTCCATGTGATTTTTTCAAGATTAATGTTCCTTTATGATCTATGCCTTACATACTTCCATTATTTACACAACTCAATATTTTGATGTTTAAACATTTGGTTCATGTTTTTAAGTTCAAATGTATATGGGTTGTTTTATTTTATCTATTCTTGCCCTTACTGAGCATTTGAGGGCATCCATTTTATGTTTTCATTTCCACTAGATATAACAAATGGTTTTAGGTATGAAAACATAATGTAAATGTTTTTATGGGAGATGTTGATGTTCTTTCACCATTATTAAAAGATTGTGTTGCTATTTTCCAAAGACACTCAACTATTACGTTATTTGGGTGTTTGTTTTTGTTATGTATTAAGTATTACGCAATATTAATGTAATCTCTATGTACTTCAATCTTGGGTCTCTATAAATATAATGATACATACAATATTACAAAAACATACTGTATAAATTAATTTTCATTCACGTGTTATAAATTTTACAAACGATATGAAATTGACGTTTATTTTTAATAGATAAGGCTAAATATATTAAAATTTTAAAATTTTCAAAATTTGAAAATTATTATGATAAAATAAATAATTTGTTGAAATCATCACATTGATATTATGTTAGGGTGAAATTATGAAAAAAAATTCAAATACTTTTTTCAAGGAATTGTGAAAATACAGTTCAAGTTAATATATATGTATATTGACATCAATAATATTTCATAATAGAATATGAACCAATTAACCACAATCCATGAAATAAAATATTCTATTATATTATTGAAAATTGTTTTAATATATTTTAACTAATTTCCCAATTTATAATTTTCAATTTAATTTAGAAAATAAAAACATTCACATAATGAATATTGATTCTAGAAAACATTCAATTTTTTTGAAAAAATAATTAATATAAAATTATGGTCAAACATGTGGTCGAACATTACAAAAATAGTTTTCCATGTGTCCAATACTGTATAAAAATATTATGGAAGCAGCATTGCAGTCTCATTTAGAACTACCGAGGATCCCATGGAATAAATATAGAAATTAAAAAAATAATTCCTATATTTGGCTATAAATACCCACCAATTTCTCAAAATAAATTGATCATAAATTCATCCTCAATAAGTATATAATATTTTAACGTCGCATGGTGTCCTTCAATGGTATCCTTAATCACTTAAGTTCACAATCCTCATGTTTTAGTAATTTCTCAAAATATTAAGGGAAATCACTAATTTTTTGCATTGATGTTTCCTCGTCTTGAGATATGAATTTGAATATACAAAAAACGTTATTCTATCAAATTTATTTTTTAAAATTACTATATTCATTTTATCTTATCAATGTGAGGCCCATTTACTCACTTTTTCCCATATTATAAAACCATGTTTTATACACTTTATGTTGTTGATGTTACATCTCAATATTTATAATTTCTTATCATGAAATTCCATTTTTTTAAAATATATTCATATGAATCCCATATTATTACATAGAGGTATTCTTCAAGATGTAAAAATTATTTATTTAATTATAGGATTTCAAAACATGCAGTTATCATTCGGTTTGAGTGGGTTATATTTGAAATAATGGATGTGTCATTATGTACATTTTAAAATTCCATGATTTTTATATGATTACTCATTTATTTTTTCACTAGAGTTTATTTATGAAATGTTTATTAATGATCCTCATGGATAAAATTAATTATTTTTTATAATGGGGGCATCCTAAAATAAATCCAATTCTTTGGGTAACGAATTCAATGTCTATAGAACACATGTTTTAAAATAAATAGTTAATAACCATGTCAATTTTTATGTCACCTCAGTGAAAAACATTGGTGATATAATTTTTATTGTATCATTTAATTGTTTTATACTAAATTCCATGATAATATTAATGTTTTAATTATTATAATATTCTTATTTCACATTCCTTATTGATAATCCTCCACTTCTTATTGATATTTCTCATCATCAAATGAAAACTATTTCCCTTACCTTCTCATTCTATGCCTTATGGTCACCATTTAAATTTATGTGTCTTTTTAGGCACGTATATGTAGTATTTGATCATATGATGAACCAATTACAAATAATTTCATGTTTTTTAGAATAATTTATAATGTTTCCTTATATTATGTACCACTTTTCAAGAAAATACACATTAAATGTTTATCTTTTAGTGCAACATAAATGAAAAGATATATAACAAAATTATTGGATAAAATGGTTGGTTTTAATTTATTGTTTATTTGTTAGTGAAAAAGAGTATTTGAAATCATTAGGGGTAATTATATAGATAAATTTAAATATATGAAAGCAACATGTTATTTAGGTAATTTTTTTTATTATGTGGATTCAAATAAAGTTATCTAATTATCAATATAAAAAAGTTGATGAGTCTAGGTAACATATTTATATAAGGGTTAATCCAAAAACCACCACTTTAAGCCAAACTAGTATGAGAATTGGTGCATGAAAACATGCCTTGATGTACTTGTGATTTGACACTCAATTGGGATATGTTTTGTTAATCACATTTTTTCATGAAAATTATAATGGATTTATAGAATTTTTTTAAAAGTATAAAGTATGTTTGAATTATGTTTTAAGAATTAAAATACCATTCTAGTTATATGATTCATAAATGAAACAATTTTACCACTATGTTTTTTTATCATTTATAAAATTTAGGGATATTGGAGTAACCACGTAAATGTTGAGGGAAACTAACCAAGTGTCGATGAGCCTCTAATAGACTCTAGAATAGGTAATGTCATGATAATTAGGAATCGTCTAAATAGTGTTATGAAAAATAATTTGATTCTTAGATATAGAGAAAATTTAACTATAAGGGAACAACATTACATTGATTCATTATTGCTTTAATGACCACCTTCCGTTAGTGATTCTACCACCCAAATGATTGATGAAAATATAACTTTTTTTATAGAAAATATCTTTTCTATATTCAATAGATCAAAACAAGTGAATTAATCCCATAGATGATTTTATATTTATGGGTGATTATTGATCATAAATGTGAAAAGTGGTTAATTATGGACATTTAATAGTTTTATGTTTCCACTGTATTTCAAGAAAAACTCATAAAATTATCATCCAATTAATGTAATTGTGTTTTTAGGATTACATGGTTTGTGGGATGCACATATGACTTTTATACATAAAACCAATTCTTATTACAATAAGAAAAAAAAATCTCGCAATGTGATCAAATAATCAGGTCGGCATAATGGACCATTCCTCATTAAATGAGAAATATTTAAAGTTAACGACCATAAAATTGGATTATTATTGTGTGGCTATAAATATAACACGACAAGGATTATTCAAATTAAATTTCATGGATAAATGATTTTATCAATTCCACCATTCAATCAGCCAATGTAGGGTTGGGGGAATAGCGTTTAGTGGACAAAAAAAGTCAGGTCCAGTAACTCACCAATAACTCATTCAAAACCACTCCAAATCATCTTACATTTATAGGGTAGATGAACAACCCAATTCCTAACATCTTATAAGAATGTACATTGGCCAAAATCGATGACATGGTTGGAGAAATGAAGCAAAAATTCTGGTGGACAGGTTTTGGATAATATTTTTTGATCTAATTTTTTCCACTTTTCATTTAATTAGTTTTGTAATGTTTTCTTCTCATCCTTATTATAAATTAACATTAACATAATTTTTCATATATTATATGTGATTGGGTATGGTTAGGTATTACCATATTTATGTTTGAGTTCTTGTTCTTAATGTTAAGAAAATATTTTCTCTATTTTTCTTGTTGGTTTCAATTGTAATAGATGTTTTTATTATCTTGTGGGATCGTATATGATTTCAGATTATATTTTGATAATTAATTTAATAAATTATAATTATCTCCATCCACTGGTTTTTTATATATATCCAATTATATAGACTGAAGCATATTGGTGATGTACATGGTGATCAATAGTATGTGTGGGAACTATAGTAACTATTCTTAATTATTTTGGATAAACAAGACCTAATCAATAATTGCCTAAATAATTTGAGTGTATTAGATACACATTTATCACAAAAATAAATAAATTATACCAAAATAAAATTATTTTAAGGTTAAATCTCACCAACAACATTTAAAATGTACATGATAGGAAGTGATTATGAAATATCACTTTAACTAACTGTGCAGAAGAGGATTGAGTAAAATTGGAACTATGATAACATTGCAATTAAAAAGGAAAACCAAACATGATAACATACTTCTTATTAAAAATTTTAATCACATTATTTATCAATTCATTTTAATCCATTTAATTTGATTCTTTTTTTCAGAAATTAGTTTTCAGAACCAGACGAATTAAAAACCACCCCATCAACATCTCATATTTACTGTGAATTTTTTGAGTTATCCTATCTGGTGAAAACCTAGTTTAACCATTTTAAAATATTTTATCTTAGTGAATAATTATATTTTTAACACCCTATTATAGGAAGATTTTAACACATAGCAACTTTGTTGGGGACGCAGTTAAAAAATCTCATTATAATTATTTGACACTTCAAAAAAAATGAAAAAATATTTTTCATTGATTTTTAATATTAATCCTCTAAAAAATTAAATTAAAATTTTCCCAAAAGTTGAATAAGAACATGAGTTTTTTATAATATAGATCATATTCATGAACATAGAAATTAAATAGAAAAAATAGATAACAATATAGATCATTCATTTGAAAACGTCAGTGAATTGATTGAAAAACGAGAACCTAAGAAAGGACATGAAAGGCCATGAATGAATAAAATCATTTTGAGATACATGAAAATGATTAAAAATATCAACAAGGATTATATATTGATAGTTAATAACTAAATGATCCACATATTCCTTATATTGTAGAAGAACAAGAATCTTTCACGAAAGACGACAACAATGCGGTGGAATTTAATAAATAGATGGAGGATCTTAACTAGGTACATTTATCTTGGGAAATTCAACTACAAGAAGCACATCCAATTAAATAAGAAATTTAATCTGAACTAACTTAAGGAGATAATATTTTCTTATAATATTTTCATTCGGATTTTATTAAATCTGAATTGAGAATTACCTCCCCTTGTTATAAATTTTCTAATTTGGACAACAGTTGTATTGTCTTGATGGATGAGGAAGAAATAAAAGTTTCGCATTATAAGGAACATATGGAGGTTCACAAACATGATGAACACATATTTTTGTTATTTCAATTGGATATCCATGTGGGTTTACGTGAGGAAAAATATATTCAATATTCTTACATTGAAAGGGTTGAATTTTATTGTTATATATCATGATTTAATTTTATTCAAATATAATTACTATCTTATTTTCCATTTGACAGTTATTTTAGTGCAACATGCCTTACAGAACCAATGTAAAATAAAAAAAAGGTTGTGAATGTGAAATCCATGAAAGTGGTTGTCTCATTCATTTTACTAGCCTCTTATGAATTATTAATATCATTTTGATGGGGGAGGATTTGGTGTATTATATCCATGAAGTTCTCAACAAAAAGTCATTTTTCAGGATGGATGGAAGAAGTTTTTCTGATTCATATTAATGAAACTGCACCCAACGTCTGATTGGGGATAACCTACTAAAACTAACACTTCTGGAGGCAGTTAAATCCCATGGCCCACTAGGGAGACTAAACCAAGATATATCCTTTTATTCTAACACTATTTATATTTTCATTTTCATTAATAAATTTATTATGTTATTTTATCTACTATTGTTGGTAGATTTTCATGTGTACATAACATATGAGATTCACTAAATGATGCCCTGCCAATAAGTATGGTTTTACCTCCACATAACACTTACTCACTTATTGTGATTAAATTTTTTATTTAACTACATGTTAAATCTAAATAAATGCATTGTGGAGACTACATCACATAGATGTGGGAGAGGGATCCTTTTCAATTTAGTATTTTCAATTTATAATTCTCTTTTTTTAAATGTTTGATTTTTCCATTTTTTGTGTTTCTGAAACATTTCAACTGAAACGATTATCATAAATTTTTTTTGAAAGTCATGTCTATGAGTGAAACAATTTATTCCATAAAACTATGATTAAATGAATGTAGAATATGACTTTCTTTCAATTTCATATATTTATGAATTTAATGATCTGTATACAGATTTTTGAATATCATGCCATAATTCACTATCTTTATTATTAAATGCACATTTCTATGCGTCCTATAAAACAATTTTTATTATTATTTTCATTCAAATCATTTATTGAGAGAACCCTAACTTGCTTGATATAAATATAAATATATTTATTCTTGTCAAAACATGAGGGTTTGAGGAATATGTTTTTTTAATAATTGAGGAATATTGATGTTTCTAAAGACCCATTTTTCAAATAATCCTTTTAATTTTATCCTACCTTGTTCATTTAATCCTTGTATCCCTTAGAAAAAATAAACAACCTGTATGTTTAGACACATAACAAGCTAATTTTTCCTATCCAACATGCTATTGATGTAAAATTGCATAATCAGTTTCAACTTATGTGTGGGGGAAGCATTCATGTATTGTAATACCTCATTTGGTGAACCATTGTATGGAAAATCAGATTCTTAAAAGTTGTTCATGATTATAATAAAAAAATTATTTTCAATGCATGGACATTTATGGGGCATTCATGAAATTTGAAGTTGTTCCTTGTGGGGTCTTTTAATGGAAAATTTAATTTATTACTATTAGAAGTATTCAAAAATAATGTTTGAGATGATTGATACAAATTCTTATAAAACGATGAATGGTGTGAAATTTCACTGATTTTTCATTTTAATGGAGTCTATTTACTGCTAAGAGGATGGTAAACAAGTCCATCCATTAGTGAAAATTTAATATTAAAATATTTCTTCAATAAATTCCAATCCCTCTTCATTCAGCCTCAATATTATTCACATCTAAATCCAAACAACCTAAATCCATAGAACAAAACTAATAATTCCATATTATAATCATATCACCTTGAATCATAATCTTAGGAGTTGTTGGAATTTATCAATCCATTGGTAACCCTTGTATGAGATTGGATGATAAAGACATTACTGAAAAATATCATTTGATTGATAATAGAAATTGAAAATGATGTAAGTCTTTTTTTTGAATAGGAATGTAAATGAAGAGAAAATATATGTAATCATCATATTTTATATCATTAAATAATTTCTTTTTATGAGGAATGGTATAATTTGTTTCTTATTGTGAAATTGATGGACATCAAGGATTTGTCTTTTAAATTTACATTGATTTGATTTTGATAATTAGTTGTCCCGGAGTCTAAGTGCAATGTGCAGGGGAATTGACAGAGAGCAAATTTTTATATTTCTAAATAAGTTTTTAAATGATTTAATCCATTCCCATAAACCAATTTTAGCTTCATTGGATCATTTTATGTTATTTGGATTGTTTAGAGATTAAATGTGAAAAGTGGTTAATTCTTCACATTTAATAGTTTTATGTTACCTTTGTATTTCAAGCATATCTCTATATATTTCATCCAATTTATATGATTATTTTTTTAGCATCATGTAATTTATGGTATACAAATAAGACATCTACACCAAAATACAATTCAAATTACAACAATCCAAAAATAATTTGGTCAATGTGAATACTTAATATAGTCTATAAAATAGAACATGACTCATTCAATGAGGAATATCTCCGGCCACTTACCATAAAATTGGATGATTCGAGATAGGATAATATTCCACCATGTTGAGGAAAGTTCACAATAAATTTCGTGGATAAATTTTAACATTAAGTCCACCTTTAAACTGGTCGAAGTAGTGTTTGCAAAATAGTGTTTGGTCGTCCAAAAATGTTAGGTCCAATATTTTAGCCACAACTCATTCCAAAAAACTCCAAATGCTCTGAAATTTACGGGTAGATGAATGGACCCATTCTCCACCTAACATAAGATTTTACCTGTGCCTTATTTGATGAGATGGTTGATGAACTGAAGCTAAACTTCTAGAGAAATGATTCTGGGGGATATTTTTTTGTTCTTCTTTTTACATATTTTCTATCATTTCGTTTTGTAATGTTTTATTCTTCATCATTCATTTCAATTACACCTAACATGTTGTGGTAAATCATATTTGTGATCTTGGAAGGATATGTTATACATTTTGTTATGTTTCAGTTCATGAAATTATCGTCATGAAAATTTATCTCTCCTTTTGAAGTTGGTTTCAATAGTAATTTTAGTTTTTATTATCTTCTGTGATCGTATATGATTTTTTATTATGTTGTTATAATTTATTTGATACAATTTAATTATCTCACCCATTTCTTAATTATCTATATACAATAGAATAGATCATATCTTATTGGTGAAGTACAAGGCTATCATTAGTACGAGTGATAATTGTATTAACTATTTTTTATTATTTGGGATATAATAGACCTGATCGAGAACTACCTAAATAAATTGAGTGTATTAAGTACACATGTATAGAAAAATTATGTAGATTGGTCCAAACTATCCTATTTGTTATCATTAATAGTACCAACACAATTTACCATTGGAGTGATAGGAAGTAATATTGAAACATCACATTAACTGACTTGAAATGAGAGGATTGATTAAAAGTGGAACTATGATAACATTTTAATTGAAAAAAACACTATATTGATAACCTTATTCATATTATTATTTTAATACCATTATTTATAAATTTATCTTAATTATTTTCCTTTATTTCATTCATTTCCATTTATGGATTGTTTTGAAAACCAATCCAATTAAAAAACCCCATTTATTTCACATATATAAAGTGACAAAGGTTATTTTGGTGCACTCCTCTCTAGGGACAAACTTGGTTACACAATATAATATATTTTAACATAGTAAATAGTTTCATTTCCACACCCCATGACAGGAATGTGTCAACATTAATTGAAATGTTTATGGATTCATCAATAGGATAAGGCAAGATATACTAAAAAATAAATCCAATCGAGACTATTACATCTACTAGGTGATAGTGAGATGTATTATGATGGTAGAAAATGACATCATAGACATGCTATTGTTCGATATATAAAATAAAAAGAAGATATCAATGGATCCATGATTAGGGAAGAAAATTCATCATGGATGATAAAAAAAATGGGAAGAATAACACCTGAAACTAATATGGGATGGAGCATTTAGAGAACTGATTTCTTGCAAGGTTAAATGTTACCAGTTTGTAAAGGAAAGTCATATTTCATTGAAATTTTAGAGTGAGGTGATGCATCATAGTATCAAAAATAACAACAGCGGAATGATAATGTAGGTCCACACTATGTTCTAGTACTTATTTTGATGGCATATGTTGACCTTTTCCAATCACTATTAAAATAAAATGTTAATGGGGGGGATCACCATCAATACCATCAAGGGATAAGGGAGAAAAGTCAGGATTTTTTCATCACTAAAACTGATGTATAGTCTCCAAATGATGTTTTGGAAGATTCTCTTGCAGAACAATCAAATATAAAAATTACCTTTTTTTATTATAGTTCTACATAGTGCATAATTTTATATAAGATAATAGTGCATATATATTCAATCATTGATGATTTAAAATTATATTTACATGTTATTATTAATAGGGGGATAAAACTATAATTATGTGTCTATATAAATTCAAGATTTATCTTTGATGAAAACAATGTTTTTGAAAATCATGTTGTCATTCCCATGCTAGAATTAGAGATTGTAATAGAATTGGACTGACTATCAATGTAAAATAATAAAATCATCTACTGAAGCAAGTAAATCTCAATATTATTCAATGGAATACGTAAATTTTTATTCAAAATAATTATATCTTGACCTTAACATTGTCTAGAAGAACATATCATTGCATACATTATAATAATGTTTGATGAAGATGAAGATGGAAATCAAAGTAAATAGAAAAATAAATGTCATGCTTGTTAAGTATTTGAAATTTTTATTTCATAAAATGTTTCATAAACCTCAACCATAACTATTTTTATAGTCATCCTTTAAACTAATAAATGTATCCATTCTAAAATCAAATACTTCATATTTAATGGAAAATGTGGAGATAGAGAAATTAAAAATACATCTCCAATATCTATTGGTGATGGGGTTTATCTAACCATGTGTGACTCCTTGGGGAGAACCTCTTCCTTTTTAGATGAGTAATGATTGATCAATGTAGTTATGAATTGAATAGAAGGATCATAATGGGGTCCCCATGAATAAAAAGTACCCTCTTCCAAGGATGGATCATTTATTTCACCATATTCTTGGGGAAAAATTCATCTCCAAAATTTATCATCATTTGGTAATAATCAAATTATTGTGAAGAATGAATTATATTTCAATGACTTCATTCTGATTAGTATATGTGAAATTAATGTTTCTTCTTATGACCTTTAGTTTAACTAATGCTCATGATATATTTATATATTGAATGAATTGAGTCATTATGGACTACATTGATATATTATGGCAGTTTTAACGATAATATTTTTTAATATTTGAATAGTTACAAGTATCATGATGATCGGAAAAGGGATATATTGGAATCTGTAAAGAAGGATACCCTATTTGGAAAGTCTAGGTATGGTGTATTTTTTTACACAAAGATTCTTTTTGGGGAACATTGTATCCAATAATGGATTCTTAGTTGATCCTACTTTGTAAAATTGTGTGAAGGTATGACACCATTATTCAATAGAAATTACGATTCAGTGCTTCTTTATTTTTTTAGGATATTATTGTAAACGTTAAATATAAATTGTGCCATGATCATCAAGATAATGGAGTGTGAAAACAATTTCCCTGATATATAGATGATATTGATTAATACACCACTATTATCAGTACCCTATTTTAGAGAAGTATTTATTATTTTTAGATATTCATCTCTAAATAGCCTTGGTTGTTTCCTCCTGAAAACTAAAAGCTGTTATTTTATGCTTCTTGACTGTTCAAGAATCATATAAAAAAATTTCATATTCTTGACCTAAAACTAGATATAGTTGTTTTTGGTCAGAAGATATAGTAGCACTATCTTTATGGTGTTAATTGTGATACATACATATTCCATTAATTCTTGAAATATTTTTTATACAAAATGAATATGACATGAGACAAAGGAGATGGTTGTATATTTTTAAATACAATAATTTTTTAATTAATTATACCCTGAGAATTAGAAAAAAGACATTGAGGGTTAACTAAAAAAAATCTATTGATATATAAATGATGAGGATTCAAGGAAATACATTAATCTAGGGCATAGTAGGGTTATACATGAGACTCATGATGGTAGGGATATCATCATCCCTATTCAAAATACATTATCAGCCACCATTACAATATAATATCATGAAATCACCAATATAAAAATCTTTAGTACAGAATAAGATAAATAATGTGAAGAATGAGATGATTCTTGATTATAACATTTATGGTGATGGTGTATAGAAATATCGTACAAGGATTTTTGTTCCATCAATTCTAGTGATAAATGATTAATTGATGGATGAAGCACATATCTTTACATTATTTATACATCCAAGAATCTATAAAATTTATACTGTATTTCTTTTTCATTATTTGTTGGATAATATTAAAGGGTTTATTTTTTACTAAAATACAAGGTGTTTGTTGTGTTAACATGTGATGATGGAGAGAAAAAATATTTAATGGGTTTTACAACTACTTCTCATACTGACATAAATGTTGAAAAATGTGACATAGTAATTTTTATTTGATATACCAAAACTATCCATTAGAAACAATGAGATATTTATTGTAGTGAATCAACTCATGAAAACCTCTAATTTCATCACAATTTTGGATGAGCTCATTCTTGTACAACTATCCTTGATTTACATAAATTAAGTGATTAGGTTTCATGGGGTGACTATTCGTATAACTTATCATCATTATCCATGGATAAAATAATAATTATGGCGAAGTATTCAATTTAATTTGAATACTATATTGAATTTATGTACGACCAATCACCCTAAAACTAATTGACAATATAAAATGACTAATCAAAATCTAAAGGGCGTACTAGGAACATGATCAATATATTTAATGATGGATTGGATAAAAATATCTCATTAAAAGAGTTGTCATAAAAAACATCATCTATTCGACTATTGAAAAGTAACCCAATGACGCTACATATGAGAAATGATGTAAAACTCATACATGTTGGGATAAAGTTGGTGAGAGAAAATTGCTTGGGACTGATGTTGCATTGGACATGATAGACAAGGATCATTCCATCCATCATAAAATTATGGACTCATAGATTCAGAAGAATAGATATGCTAAAAAACTTCAGTTGACATGGAGTTTTATTTTTTCCCTAAATTCGTCCATTAAATTTAAACTTGGAAGAGATTTTTTAGTTTTAGATGAAATTGAAACAAGTCCTCAGTTACAGTGGCCCGTATGAAATACCTAATCACCTAGAATAAGTTTCCTATTGACATTGTCAAATTAAAAGTCTAGATGATGTTCATTATTTATTGAATGTATATCTCTTAATAAGTACATATCTAACCCATTACAACAATTAAATCCTAAAGTGGTACAATTTGTACATGAACACTCTTATGAGGAGAAACATGTGGATATCTTGGACCATAGAGACAATGGTATACACAAAAACACTACCAACATCATCATAGATTTTTAGAGGAACCAAAAATATAAAAATGATAAAATTGAAACATAATATACAATGAGAAAGAAGAAACCACAAATTTTCTCATCTTAGGAAACAGGTTGCAATTTCCCGCAAGAAATTTCTTATAGGGGAAAAAATTAATTTCCCATAAATTTTGAATGAAATTTTCTCAATAATATGATGTTTGTTGTATAATTATCATTATAAAAATACATATCTTAGGAAAATATATTTTAGAATAATTTAACATTTGATCATATGGATTTAACTGTCACATGACCATTGGTAAATACTACCGTTGTAATCAATACTAGTAATAAAAAGTTTTTCCTTCTATTTTTTTTAATTAGTATAAATGAAAAATGATTATTAATATATAAAGAAGAAATGAGGGAATCAATGAGTAATGTAATGTTATTTGAAGACCATTTTTTAGAACAAGAGAAGGAGGTACCATCACTTGTCCCCATTTTTGGCTATGCCCAATCCGAGCATCGAAAAGATAATCATTAACAAAATCACCTATGAGATAAATTATTTTTATGGGAAATTACCATTGAGGAAATGTTATCTTAGCCACCCTGTGAATAAATCATCACCGCACACCATTCCATTGTGTAGTATGTGTGTGTTATAAGGGGTTATACATCGTTTCACAAGATACGTAATGTGTAATTATTGTTTATAAATACAATAATTATTCATTAAATCCTATTTTAAGTATAGTTCCTATTAGTAAAATATAGATGGTATTTGTTATATTGATGTTTGGGAAAAATATTGTAGTTTTTTTGACAGATATTAATATTTATAATATATTGATATATTATAAATAATGTTTTTAATGTAATAGTATAATAAATATATTCTTATTTAAGCATAAATGATTAAATATTTTTCATGTGTATAAACTTTTAATATGCACTTTCTATCAGGTAATTTTTTTTAATAAATAATTAAATGATAAATTAAATGTTTAAATTTAAATATGTAGTTAATTATTAACATAAAATAAATATCATTTCGAAAATATTGTTTTTGAATTTTGGTTATGTGGAATTTATGATAATTTAATAATTTTTTTTTTATAAATCGTAAAAATAATTATTGATTTCTTCAGTATGATTGATTACAACATAAATATTTCATAATTATGTATAATATAATTAATAACACTCCATAATATATTTTCTTACATTATTTATATATTTTATTTTAATTTATTTTAATCAATTTCCAAATATATAATTTAAATTTCAATTTGAAAAATATAATCATTAAAATTAAAAATGCTATTTTGTAAAAAATAAAATTTTTGTTGACAAAATAAGTAATATGAAAAGATGACAAGAACATTCTATTTTAAATGACCTAAAATACGATACATGTGGCCACTATCATGTTTCAATACCATGGTCAAACCCATTGTTTTGTATAAACTAATAACAAATCCCCAACTGTTTCTTTAAATATGCAACCATTTCTTTAAATACCCAACCATTTCAACACATGCCATTTCAATTCATGTTTCCACTTTATAGTGTACACCTTTCAAATTTTAGAATAATGTTCATATTTTCAATTAATTTTAACCCATTTGTGTATTATCATTAATTTATTATTGGAATACACATTTGAAATGTCTATTTACGGATTTCTAGTACATTGTTTTATATCTGTCATTCAACCAATTTTACACCGCAAAATTTATCTATTCTCCTAATGATATTAGATTTAAAATATTTTATGTGAATACATTAGCCGATTTTCTATATTAGATTATTCTAAAAGATATGAAATTTTTTTTTTATACTTTAGGATTTAAATACAAAAAAACTCACCCGCTTTCTAGGTGTAATAATTTACAAACAGATATTCTCGTTAAGTAGTTTTTAAAATTTCCTAATTATTATATGAAACTAGTTTTATTTATTCTAAACTAGTTAAAAGAGAACATTTTTGTTATAATATATATGGATAAAATTAAATCAGATATAATAATGGTTATACCAAATATATCTCCAATGTGTTGGTTATTGAATTTAATATCTAGTGATGAAATGATTTATGATACCTTAATAAATAACAATAGTAATATTTTTGTCACCTATTTGACAAACAACTGTGAAATGTTATTGATTGTCTGAGTTAATTTTTATATATATATTTCAATGACATTATTCATGTTCTTATTTTTATTATATGCCTCCTCAAAATTCGTTAATAATAGTCTTAATTTTATTAGTGATTTTTCCGATGATCACAAGTAAACTTTTTCCCTTGATTTCCCTTAACGGGCATATTCTCATACATTCCATGGATGTATGTCCCCAATATTACAGTTATAGTAAATGTGCATATGATGAACAAAAGAATTATAATTTAATGTTTTTTATAAGATTTATTTTTTATGCTTTTATTTTATTGAAAGTAAACATTAAAAGATCTTATATTTATACAATATAAAATAAAATTTAATAAGAAATAGATGGTTTTTTTAATTTGAGAATGATATATATTTTATATTTCATCAAAACATATCACATAATGGAATCTATTATCAATACTATCCAAATTACACTAATAAAAATCCTGTAAATATTTTAATATGTTACATTTATAAATATTGACTTTTTTATCCTTATTCTAAACTAAAGAATTCAATTGACCAATGCACTTAACAAAGACATAAGAAACATATTAAATAAAAATATGCATTTAATTGAAGAAATATAATTCCCCATCTAAAATATAATATCAACATACATCTAAATTGTATATTTCATTCAATTGTGTATCGGTCCACAATGATTATCTTTTCAGGCTCAATTAAAAATAAAATTAATCATGCATGTCAATAATGAATACTGAAACTATATCTCAAAATGAAAAATGAAAAAAATATATTTTTATATTTAAAAATATAATTTGGAAATAAAAATTTTCATTATGAATCCATAAACATGGTATAAAAATCCACTAGGCCTATAGTAAGTTCTTTTGGCAATGTATTTAAAAATGATAATATTAATAATTTTAATATTTGAAAATTTGATTAATAAATATTCAGTCCATATATCATTGAATGTTTTATTTTAACTAATCATTAAATGATACTTTAATATCTACCATGAAATATTATATAAACAAATTACATCTTCCAAATTCAACATTGGCATTCATTAAATTTTACAATATTTATGAATCATATAATATTGTTCAAGGATTTCTCAATTATATGTCTCCATTTTATTGAGTCTTGGTTAACCTAACTTTTTTAGAAGAATCAGGAAATTTAATACGACTAATAAAATCCCTTTTATAATATGATGTAATCATTAAGGCTGAAATAAAAATTACATACTAGACATGCCATTTCAATATGAGTGTTCTTACTGAAAAATTCTCATATAAAAATAATTTCACTAATTGTTGACGTTAACTTTGCATAAATTTTGAATTTTATTATCAATTGAAATTCATTTATTTGGATATCATCATCCAATAAATAATTAAATTCATTTATTAGGGGTTGATGGTATTCATCAATGCCATTTATATGTTATTTGTTCCATGAATAATCATTAAAATAATAGAAGGAGTGTTCTTAAAACACATCCATAGAGGTATATTATTGAGGATACAAAATAGTCCAAATGCTTTAATTTTTACATAATGTACAAAATGGATAAAATAAAATGAATAAAATAAAAATCATACATTAAAAGAATCTGAATATAATTTACATAACGAATCAAACACCATCCTTGTGTGAAATAGTTTTGATTTCTCATCATGAAACCAGTGTTACTATCTTATGTTTTCCACATCATGTCATATGTAGTTTTAATGGATGTGAATAATCTTAGAAGGTGTTGTTTATGATGAATGTTACATTATACTATTACATGAGATTTATTCATCTATTTCAACCATATATTTCTCTCATTTTTACTATCATATGTTTTTTAATTCATATATTCATGTCTTAAATATTATGTTAGACTCATTAATTTGGTATAATATGAATTCATAAATAAATAAATGTATAATATTATAGTCATATTAATGTTATTGATTACTTTTTTATCTATATAATGATGCAAGATATTTTAGCTTCCAAAAATTCCTCATGAAGAATCTATAAAATAATCGATATAAAATTCATAGTAATTTCATAGAGAATCATGATGTGATTCATCTTCTGTTAAAAATATAACATATAATTCATGGAATACAATTCACATTGGTCTCATTTCCCATAATCAACTAATTTATAAAACTATTTACTTTTTTACCAATGATATAAGAATTATTAACATAATAATGGTATATTAATGGTTCTATTAATATATTTATATTAAAATATTGTATCCTACAATTCCAAATGTTTTGTCGTTAATATTTTAAATGGTATTTTCCACTTGTCGGTAACATCATGTTAAATTTTCTTGTTTTTTTTTAATTATAATAACTATAACAACCCGAAAATTTATGAATCAAATTCCAATTTTTATAATAATTATATGTATTATGGTTATTGAAAACCCATGAAAATAGATTATAATATCCATTTGAATTTTTTAAATAACCTTTACGTTTCATTACCATTGTTAGTATATCTGTTGGACATTTATCACATGACTAGTATAAATAATGGTTTTAAAAAATTCATTTTGACACAGAAAAAGGATACAATGTCCTCAACAAGCATGATAAGACCCTATGAATCCCATTTATTAGAGATTCCATGGGGGATACCATTTATGATATTTACCATGGACCAAGCTGAATCCATGATCTGACAACTTATTCACGAGGGATATAATTTTTGGGAGAAGTTCAAGCTCATCAAGATCACGACCTAAACCATGTTCACCAAACATCCCCATGAATAACCCATCATCAGACACATTACTCATAGTGAATATACTGGTGTAATAAATGTACATGAATCAAGAACCATAAAATAATATTATATATATTATTTTTTCTAGAGTAATTAAAATATTATTCTTCCAATTGTTGTTACCTTTTAAATGATTTTTAAAGAATAATTAGTATTTTTGGATAAATATCATATAAAATAATGATTTATAATGAATTAATGTATTTATGAAATAATTAATATTTTAATAAAATATTATTAGAAAATATATTTTATTAAATACAATGGATCATGTAATATTTATGAAGTTATAATTAATATCTATTAATATTAGATAATTGTTATTATAAAATCCAGTATATTTTTAATAAATGTCATAATTTATGATAAATGTTATAATTAACATATTTATAAAAATAATTTTACTAAATGAATATTATTTTTTATATAAGTATGTTGAAATTTAACTACTAATAATTTTTAATAATTTTCTAAAATAGTCGAATTTTGGGAAAAAAATTAAATACCATATAAATATAAACTATGTTTGATGTCATCATAATGACCCAATATATATGTAATAAATACAATAAACGATATAAATAAATAAATATATTTTTTCTAATTAAAATATTTTAATTTTTAGTATATTTTTTTATTTTTTAATTCGTTATTGAATCCATCAAGACTTATAATATATTTAACGATTTTAAAATCATATACATGATAGCGTGACTTACCTCTACATTATCAATGGAATTATATTATTATGTTTGTCAACTGGCCTTAAATAAAAACATAATACACTCCCATTTTCCAAAAACAATGTCCAAAAACAACGGGAAGGACTATGGTGATGAAAATTTTAATATGAAGTGTCCAAAACCAAAATATTAAGAAATTACCTCACCTTTATTATAGAAATCACGAAATGATCCCATTAATATTAACTAAACCTAATTGAGGAATTTTTGAACACATCCCACTACTCTTGAGTGGCTTAACAAGGTTCCCCAATGCTCTTAATAATCCTCTCCTTAGACATTGGAGTAACATATCCACATAAGGGATCCTGACATTCCTCTCTTCTTCTCAATTTAAGATCTTGGTATGACGTAAGTCTGCTTATTTTCAATTTTTGAAATTTAAATTCATTTATAATAATTTCCATAATATCAAATTGATTTTATTTAAATTATTCATCATTCATACTTCTCCATTTGGACACATACCTAAGTGGTTTATATATTGTAATTTTGTAAGAGATTTTTATCATCTCATTTACATTCATGGGAATATTTCATATTATGCTTCTTAAATTACATATTCACTAGTTGGGATATGATTTTACATGATCCCAATAATTTCAATTCTATTTATAATTTAATTCAGTTCCATTCAGTCCCATTAATGCCTATTATGTTCTACTAAGTACACTCATTACTACGCCAAAATATGGCAAGGGATATTCCACCCATATCCTTTGTCAAGCATCCCTATTATGTTATATAGTATAATTTCTTCTCTAATATTCCTTTATATGTTCAAAAATATTATTATTATTTTCCATTTAATATTAATGTGAGTTGGGTCCCTTTTCTTTCTCATCAACGATTCATAAGAATTTTTATGTGATGTCATCATATTGACGATGTTGCACCATTATTTTCTTATCCAAGATAATGGTGTAGTGAAAACCATACCCATTTATCTATCAATGTTATTAAACATTATTAACATAATCATATTTATTATGGAATTACATTTAAATATTCCACATTCCATGATCGTGGAATAAATTGTGATTTTAAAAAAATCCATGTTATATGATATATTGGGTACACATAAGTATGATACTGAAATACATATGAATGGTGTGACCTAAGAGTGCCACAATGAATTGGGTAATTGATAGTATCATGATACGTAATGTAGGGATAAGGTTATTCCTAAATAAATTATTTGAATTTTCGACCATGATTTCATGGTGGCTTAGTTGTAACGTATTATTATTGTGCAATGTTATATGTAGCTTCCACATTTCCTATGTTATGGTTATCATGATAAGTCGAGATTATTATTCATGTTCCTTTATGACTTTATGATATTACATTTCTAAAATGTGTTGTTATCCAATTTTTATTCCATTAATACTCTTTTAACGTGTCTTATATCTCACCCCTATCTTATGTATATTTTTTATCATCCCACGTAGTGTTATGTATGAAGGAACATTTTAATCGGGTCGAAAAAGGTTTATATAAGTATGTTATTACAATAAATGTTTTATATTGTTATGTAATATTACTAATCCCCAGGTATATTAGACCTCTTGACCTTTATTATATTGTTAATTTCAGTTTTATGCAATTAATTATAATCAAATGTGAAATAAAGTGCATGGTTGTTATGGTTGGAATCATAGGATTGTTTTAGCTATTATTGGGGTTAGGAATAGAAAATCATCTTTATATCCATTATGAATAATACTATGTTTTAGGGAACATACCAAAATTTTAGCGACAATCAAGAAATTTTTTTATCAAGAAAATAAATCAATATCATAATACAACATGTGGAATTGGTTCTGGCCAAGATATACGTATGAGTAACATCAAGGAAAAGGTGTTCTACGTTTGACTTGAGTTTACCTGGTCAATGAAAATGGGACATAATATGCATCTACTATGACAATCCATATGGGATATTAATTTGCAAATTATGATGCCTCTTACGAACAATTATTATTGGAACAGATAAAAAATCCCATAAGAATATATGATAGCAAGTAGATATTGGATAACATAGTTTTTATCCTAGAAATGATGATCTTATGGAGATAGATATAATTTATAATTTCTCGATTTAATTTACTTAGATCCCCATTTATGTTTTTAACTACATTAGATACTCATCCATAATTTCTCATTTATCATTGCTAAGGGTCCTAAATCAAAAGAATAAGGGTAAAAACTAATGTGAAGGGTAGTGGGAGGTTTACCTAGAAGAGAGAGAAACCATAGTAGATACCTTCACGAGACAAAGGACTCCGACATTAACTGGACTTTTTGGTCCCTAAATAAAGGATAAATGTATCTATTAAATATAAATGATCTTATATATATTTCAATATTATAAGAATGGTAGGGTTTTTCTACCTTTTTAAAATATTTAGTTCTAAGCTGATCATTGGAGGAAATTAATCAAGAATATGAAGCATGTGTAGAAGATCGATTCAATGTAGTAGAAGGAATTACAGAAAAATAATTTTTAATAAATATTTCCATCACACCCTTTGTCATATGATGCGAAGAGATTTCCTTTCACTCATGAAAAAGGAAAATTAATCTGTTGGGTCATTTAAGGTCAACATAAAAATACTTGCACAATAAACCTATTAATTTTTTGTTTCCCCTGAATTCATGGTGGAACAATACTTTGGTGGGATACATAATTGTCGATGGAATGCCATGGAAATCAGTGACAATAATATCTGTGAAGAAAAACAATTCTTTTTCCAAAAATAAATATATGTAGATAATTTTTTCTAAGGGGTATAATGGTGATAATAAGAAAAAAGTTGACATTATTTGTGACAGTCTAAGGGACAAATAAATCAGCTTTATAAAATTATAGAAACCAACTTACAAATTGTACGGACTGAAACACCCTAGAATGGAACTAATGGTAAAAAATAAATTCATTATGTGAAGAAGGGAAGGGAATGTGGCTAGTGATTTCCTACAAGTGAAACCATACATGATGATAGAATAATGGAACTCCTCGTTTCAACCTCATTGAATTTTTCATTTCTACAACTATAAGGAACATGGGTAATTTTCAAACCAATGCCATAAGAGATGGATTTCTTGAGGAAACCAATATCCACCCTGGTATTATGGGAATTATTATTCCATCAACACCTCGAGAGAGTATCCCGAAACTGATTTAGTGATATGTATTCTAGTAACTCATTTAAAAATATTGAACATAATTTTTGATTTTATTTAGATGCCTTCTTTTATATTTAAATATTTAAGTAGAACCATTCAATCACCAAAAAAAATAATAGGCATTTATGTTTTAGTGATGAAAAAAAATTGGGAAACAATTTCATCCCATGAATAAAACTCATCCCCTATCGCAATTTATATATTGAATTTCTTGGTGGAACATTTTTAACATCTCTAGGTGTAATTTGATGAAATTATTGGAATGGTATTTCTTTTTCAATATGAATACATACTAAATTTTATGAGAGAGGGAAATCACTCTCCATCTAGAGAATAAACCCCTGATTCTAATAATGACAAAAGATAGTGATTATTATTATTTATCATCATCATCTCAAGAATGGGTATTATTTCCATATGATAAAGAATATGTATCCAAAATTATTGATTCTACAAAACTGACAATTCTCTATGACATTCATATTGTCTTATAATTAATTGATATGTTTCCAAAGGAATATCTTATTATTCCTCCTAGATGGGAGGTCGAATTTCTGATTGAGATTATATATGGAAAATTTGCTATATCTATGACACCATATAGGATGACTATTGTGGATCTTTAAAAACCGATGAAACAACAACAGAATAATCCGGATACATGATTAAGGCTTTGTACACCCATGTTATTCATCATGGGGGTGAAATAGTCCACTTTTTCAAGAAAAAGGATCAGTTATTACAAATTTTCATTGATTATTGTGAATTTAACAAAATTCGGATAAACAATTATCATTTTCCCCAAATTAATGACTTGTTCGATCAGCAATTTAATGGAAAATACTTCTCTAAGGTATATATATAGTCTAGATATTACCATGTATGGGTGAAGAAGTAGGATATCCTCAAGATGACTGTTCCTACTTGTTGTGAAACTATGAGTTCATTGTGATTCCATTGAGACTCGCTAATTCTCAAGAGATCATTATGTTATTAATGATTATAATATGCAGGGACTATATAGAATAAAATATTACATTAATTAATGAACATATTATAATATAATTGAAAACCAAGGAGGAACATGAGGAGTATCTGAACACCTTAATTGATACCTTGAGAAAGGAGAAGCTCTCTATAATGAAAAAAATGTTTGAGTTCATGTTTAATGAAGTCCCATTTATTGTTTATATATCTTCAAGTAATAGTAAATATGTGGATACTTTCCAGAAAAAAATAAATTTTGGGATGTCCAATGATGACGTCTATGAAATATATTTCATGCTTCCTTTGGTTAGATCTATATTATTGCTGATTTGTAGGAAATTTGTCATGATTTTCAAAAACATATACCAAAATAACTTTTCAATTTTTGAAATTTTATTAGAATAATGAATCTGAAGAATGAAACATGTTATTGAAAAGGAGTCTTGTCACTGCCAATGTGCTCAAACTACCCATAATTGTGGAGATTTAAAAAATCATCAATCTTGTTCTAAATAAAGTATTGGGATGTGTGTTGATGTAAAATTAAAAACTCATTATTTACACCTTAATACAGATGAAAATTCATGCGAAAAAACGTTCCCATATATTATTTCTATTTCTTATTTCTGATCTTTCTGTTAAAAATATTGTAGCATTATCACTTATGGGAGATGTTTGTAATATATACAAATAAAAAAATTCTCAAAAGTATATACTCACATAGAAATAGATATTTATGCATCACTGAAGATGGTTATAGCTCATTTTTCATGAATGATCAATCCAATACCATCATATGAAATAGAATATGGTAGATGATTCCATAAGTAAAACTCACCCATAAATTATACCATTGATGTGAATCAAGAAGGACTCGTTCTTCCTAGACATAAAGATATTGGACATGGGAAAAGTAAAGAATGGAACATCATAAATCCTTTCACAAATTATTTTACAACTATCTCTTTAAGATAGTTTAATGGATCAAAAAAAATGTATTCTGAATTTATAATATTGTGGAAGCTATCAGAAAAGGAAAATCCTCTGAGTAAAATGTTGATGATGTCAGAATTTTGAGGTTTCTTTCAATAAAATTTCTTCCATAAATTCATGAGATAATGAAAGATCATATGGATGATGCACATAGTTTAACTATATTTATTCCACAGGGAACAAAAATAGGCATCAATATCTTCATGTGAACTTTTGGTGGGATAACATGATGAAGGAGATTGCTGAATATACATTTATATGCCAGGTATGTCAGAAAGTGAATGGTGAACGACAACAGTCTACGGGGAATTGATTAATCTCACAATTTAATAAATTATATTTTATAATTAAATGTTTACAATCACAACAAAATTTTATTTTATGGTTAATTTTCACAGTTTTAGGTTTTAGTGGTATTTTGATCTCAAATGTAAAAAATTGTTAAATATGGAAAATTGCCAGATTTTTTTTCTTACGTTTAATTTCTCCATAAAATGTAAATTATTATTCTAAATTGTGTGATTGTTTTTTGGATGAAATAATTGATTTATTTAATAATACATTTGATTATACACCATCGAATTATTTATCATTTAGAGGCCCAAACAAATCATTTATAATGGGAAAAATGCTAAGCGGATAGTGTGGACCCCACCTCTATAACAGAAGTATAACTCGGATACCACACCCCCAAATGAGTTGATTCTAGCTCTAAATAAAATAGATTTAAATATGGCATGTAGTTGATGAGTTTCATGTCAAAATGAAACCATTATTGCATTCATGGATTGTTCAAACTTGTGGATGGTGAAACAAATCACAAGAAATAGTTCCATTCAATAATTAACTCATACCATATGGGCCACGAGTCCTAAATGATGCATATTTTGTGAAGACATGAAAAGGGATTAAAGAATCAACTTTAATTAATCTTCTAATGCATGAATCATTTTTTTGGTTCATAATGTTATGAGAATAAGATGAAGTGGAATATGATGTGGCACATGAATAGTTTCAATGTCTCAGAGAAAAATGGTAATAACTATTTGGTACGACGCATAATGTTGATGAAAATTTTAGGGTTAATGAAAGAAATATATAATAACAATATTGATGAAGACAACAATTCCAAATTCATAACATTATTGGGAAAACCTGATGATATATTTTGAGAATCCATTTTTGGATAATTCTTTCACCTTATCTACTTAAAAATACGTATACACACCCCTTCTCAAATGATTTGCATTCTATGATTCCATTTTATATTATTTTGTATTTTCATTCTATTTTAGTAGTATTATAAAATTTTAAAGTATTTTTCTATTATACTTAATCTCATTCTTAGATTGGTATATTTTTTTCCACCACGTTCTTCTGCAATGTGATCTCTTGTACTCGTAATTATGAATAACTAACCTGAGGATGTTCCTGGAAAATCATTTTGTTGTTGAACACATGTTATTAGTCATTTACTTTTTTATTTTCTCATTTTTAATATATTTAGGTCAAGGGTGATCTTCGTGGGTATGGTGACTATGTGACTCCACTTTCCACCCAAGGATTAGCTTTCTCTACTACTATATTCTCCCTCAATTGAGGAGGTGGATTTTCTGACTCTCATTGATCATTGATTGTATTATATATCCCCATCCATTGTTATAAGAGTATATTCATACTTATGATGGATCATTCTCATTATGTATATTTGTTGCTAACACATAGGTGATGAATGTTCATTCTATATAATATATTGGTAGGGTGTCCTTTTTTATCTAGCATTATTTTGACTTCCGTCATTTTTTCTTCATTATGAATTGCATATTTTGTTTCCATTATCTATCATACCAATTTCTCGAACATAAATTTCATTTATTTTTATTTCATAACTGTGAAATACTTAATAAACTAAATTATTGGTAGTGATTTACTAAATGGAAAATCTCAACAAGAGAATGACCTAGGTTAGCCCACATGATGCATTTAGTTTTTAATGTTTCTAAGAGCACAAATGAAAGAACGTTATAATATTGGAACTGTTTATAGGGAAATAATTGGTCTCAATTAAATAATTTTATTCAAATTTTGTAAATAAGTTTACCATTATTTAAATATTATAAAAAATTAAATAATTTCTAAAACTAAAAAAGAAATTTTTTTTGATCATGATGTATTAAATTTTGATTATTATTCATGGATTGAAAAATATCAGGTGCTAGAAAATGTTTTCAATGATTTGGATGATAAGTTTCAAAGGATAAGTAATAACCTGAAAACCCTCGAGTGAAAAATAGATTATATTTATGAATATGTATGCACATCAAATGTGATATATGCACCTAAGATGAAACCTGAATGATATGTAATGGAGGATGCGATTTCACCAATATATTTTAAATTAATGAAAATGTGGAAAGTGAGAAAGAACATCTAAAGGAACTAATATCATAATCACACACATAAAAATTTCTTGAGGAGGTCCCTTAAGTGCACATTCTAGAAGATTCACTAATGGGTAATCGATTTTTTTTGGAAAAAACCTATCATAACATTGATGAAGGTAACATAAATGTTTGTTTTCTCATCCAGGATAATGAGACATTTAAGACGTTTTACAAATCTCTTGATTTAGATGATAATGAAAAATATGCACATTTCTAGTTTGAGTTTCCAACGGTCTTGCATGAAGAGATAAGTTAACCAGATTAATTACTTGAAAGGGAATATTTCTTTATAAATTATTCACATTTTAATCATATTCAATCAGAATTTTTTATGGTTTCTTGTTCAATTTTACTTATGATAAGAAAATGGAGAAATCCTTGAATGTTAATTCAAAGACTACACATATGGGGGTGAATGAAGAAGATGTTTTGGGAAAAAATGTGGTAGTGAAACTACTTCCTCAAAAACATTTTTCATACAATATGGAGGAGGACATAATGGAATTTCATAGTGTGCCCCCATATCATATATTACTTCCAACTATAAAAATAATATTATATATTTATTCATACATGAGGGATGGTATATTTCTAATTTATTTGTGGTTCTCTACATTCAATGTTTACTCATGGACATCAGTAAAATTCAATGTGGTGGTTCATCTCAGAGAATGCACACTCACTATTTGTTTGGGGATAATCCATTACAAATGCCTACCCAGGGGAAATAAATTCCAATAACCTACGTGGGGGGTGTAAAGAAATGTTCTATCATTTTTCCCTTCTGTTTAATTTTATTTTTTTCATCTTCTTTATTTTATTTCATGATTTCATGGTCTATTGGTTGATAAGATCTTAACTCATGGAATTTAATTCAAAAAATAAAATCATGATATATCATTTTTACCTTGGATTTCATCTTTTATATTTATATTCTGTTGAGTTTTAATGTGTGGTAGTAAAACTAAAGTGTCGGGGTGTCACACTTCATTATTCTTATTGTGTTCATTTTTTTCCATATTTTTAGGATTCTTAAGAATTAATGAGAATTAATATCATTTTTTCCAATTCAATTGACATTGTAGGAGTTGAAATGATATGTGAAAAAAAGTATTTTAAATTATTGATGATGTGTAAACATTTCTCTAGAATTGGAATGTAATTCATTTTTAAGAGATTGCAGGATATTTGATATCCACACCCATGAAACACAGACTGTAAATATTTTTATAGTCTTTTGAGGTATTCTAAACCCCATTGAAATATTCTTTATAATACCCACACTTTCATGAAGGAAAGATGAATTTTGGGTGAGAACCAGAATTTTTTATTTTTCTCTTACGAATCATTGGATTTCTTGAAATGTTTTTAATATGATCGAGGAAATACTTTTGATAACCACATATTTACATAAGACCTACCATTATATTTATCCTTCATAATCCATTAGATGATATGAATTTTTTTATGGTCTTAATCCACATTGTATGACAATTGTTTCTTACATACCCACACTTTTAGTATTTTTCATGAATATTTAATGTTCGAGTGTGGTGGGAAGGGCCTTTTGATTTCTTTCAATGGGATGTGTTTATTTTTTGGGTGTTGTATGGTATGTGTCATAATTTTTGTCTGTCAATAATTATATAACAGGGCTTGTGTCATTATTTCACTACGGTTATTTGTTTCTTCTATTTTTCCTTCAAGAAATGATAAAATGAAAATTAGATAGAATTTTTATTAAATGTTATTTGTTTACTCATGTGCCTCTAAAAAATATAGGCATAAATTTTCATTGTTTCATTGTATTAAGTATTATGGTCATGATCCATGATAAATATTTGAAATAATTAAATGTGTTCCCTTTTGAAGCATTGAAAAAAGTGTAGAACATGGATGTAATCATTCATTATAATCAATGCATGGCTCTAAAACCATGTAATAAAAAAATAATTAGTGTTGTGTTAAACAATTTCAAGTGGGTTTGATTGAGGTTAATCATTTTTTTGATCATTATAGTTCATCAATTTTATATAAGAGTACAACCATCACTTTTTCATCATTTAATATCTTCCATTCATTTTCTCACAAACTCTAAGCCACATATTCATTTGAAAATTTTATTAAATCCCTCATGATTGAATTAATTTTCAGTTTTCACACTGTGGATAATGTAAAATTTTCAAAAGACTATAGTGATACATGTAATTTAAAAGAATGAGCATAACATCATTTTTAATTTTTCTTGATTGAATAGTGACAATATATTTATTGTGAGGTAGGGGGTTATTGGGAAATAGATTTATTATTTAGGATCAATTAATTTTAATGTGTGGAATGAAAATTATAATTAATTTTTTTCAAAGATGTGTCAATATTAATCTCTATTTTTTATAATATCATTGAGATTTTATCATTTTTGATTATTGGGTGGATTTTTATTTGGATGCATGTTGATTTCCTAGAAGTGAAACAGGTAAGTGTGGGTGAGAGAGGAATATCACATTTTTATGATAATTTTAATCTATAATTTATTGTTTATAATCCTACTATCTTCGTATTTTATTGTTAATTGTCACATTATTAGGTTTTAGTGGTATTTTGATATAAAATACAAAAAAATGGATATTTCTGAAATTTTTAATGATTTTAATAACAAAGGTATTTTGGGCATAAAATATAAATTATTTCTCCAAATTGTATGATACCTTTTTTAAATCCTTGATTTATTTACAAAAACATTGGATTTGTAATCAAGGGGGGATTCATGAATTCAGTTATAATGACCCATACTTTTCATACATTTTTTATACATCAAAATTGAAGTACACGTATTACAACATATAACAAAACCATGGAAGGACTATATAGGTATAGAGTATTTATAAACTAGGAAACATAAAAAACTTGCTCATAAAGAATCTACACTGTCTCCCATTTATCTCATCATATCTAGAGTCCCTTTTGGAATATCCTACTTAATAACATTCTTCCTGAACTAGGGAAAGAAAACATACAAAGGGGTGAGTTCAAATGCTCAGTAAGGGTAAACAAAAGAAATATCAATCACATTATATTCATAATAACATAACATTTTGGAAATCTTACCCTGCAAAAGAGATCAAAATTTCATAACATGGGATAAATCATGGTAGTGAAATGTAATAAAAATAATCATAAATGAAATCATGAATCTTAGTGGCATACACACATAATCATAGAGAATCATTTCTTATTAGTCGAGACTCATTGCCAAGACTATCTTAGTGGACAAAGTCCATTTCTGAACAGAGTTCATTTTTCATTTCAGTCCTGTTTCACTAAACCAGTTTAACCTGCCGTTCCAGCCATGTCTATCTGATGAGATATAAAATCTTTACCCAATGCATTGGAGGGAGATATAGGTCCAACCCATCTCATAATGATACCATTCTTATGTGTGCCACAAAATCATAAATCATACATCATTGCATAACCCATGTAATAAAAATGGGATTCTTAAACATCATGACATCATAAAACAATTCATATAAGATAAAGGAATTCATAAAAACAATTCCATCACAACATAATCAAATCAATGTAATAATAGGAATATAAACAGAACCCTATATTATCTTAGATGGAAAATAATGTTGATAAAACACTTGAACTCCATTCTTGAGGAACATATCCTTTCTACTTCAAAAACATTTTCCTTTCTTAACATGTCATACAATTTTAAACTAAAAGAAGTTGATTAAAAATAAAATTTAAAACTTTTAAAGGAAGCTTCTTGGAAATAATGTTTTAAAAATCTATTCCATGCCGTATAAGTTAAAAAAACATTCTTCTAGTACTTTTGTCAGAAAATTCATAAAGTACCTCGTACGAAAAACGACAAAAGATTCCTTTAATATATTTTAATAAAAACTCACCTAATGGTAAAATTGGATTTAAAAAATTCTAGGTGGATGGAAATAATATTACATATTGAGGAAACATGGATGTGGATGATAAAATACACCCCAGTAAATATCAAAGTATAAACAATCTCGGATAAAAATGAGATTGTGATATTTTCCCTTACCATAGGTCCGATTTGCTTCGTAAGTGTCCGAACCTCTTGTATAATGATTTAAATAATGTCATTCACTTATTCCTGAATCATAAACATTGTTATTATATCATATATGGTCATATTCCAAGGTTCTTACTAGTAATATTTCATTGCTACTTGTTATTCGGGTGTTTATTACTTTTTGTTCTTATGCGTGTTTTGTCAAATAAATTCTTATTATTCTCTTTAGGTTATAGATACCTAATTACCAGAATGTTATAAGTGTAATATATATAATATTTATTCATTCAATTCATTTATATAATCATTATGCAATCAAGATCATGTAGAACGAGTCACATCACATCGTGGAGACGGTATTCCATACATACGCACGAGCGATGATATCATTCCCATGATCGTGGAATTGTATTAGAGTGTATGTATACTATTTTAGAATCAAAAACACTTTAAAATAATCATATATAGTTATTTATTTTCACCATTATACCCATCCAAGTAAGGTGGTGGTGGAAAAAAGATTACACCACGGTGTGGAGACGGTATTCCGTACGTACGCTCGCGCGGTGATTTCATTTTTCGTAGGATGGATAGAGGGTGAAATAGGGTTGTTTAATAATTAAAATGACATATCAGTATATGCGTGATACAGATGTTATTACTTCATAATGAAACAACTAATGAAGATGAAGTGGAAGAAGAAATAAAGTTGAAAGAATCTGTAACGGACATTACATCTTCTTTGAAGTGCCTCTTTGAGACCTCCTCTTAGGGCACTAAAATTGGTCTTTGAAGTAGAAAAGGACCTCTAAGATGTTTATATGGAAGTGGAGAAGATAATTTTTCAGGGGATGGACAAGCTTGATGGCTCAAAGTGGTGTGAGGAGGAGAGGGAGGAGGTTCCTTTTTATAAGGGAGGAGAGGGGGACCTTTGGAAAAACTAAAAATATTATTTTATTATAAAGTCATATTCGGTTTTTAATAGCTCCAAATTGATTTATTTCTAATCTAAGATGAGGATGGGTCGAAATAATCTCATCCAATATAATTTATACCAGTTTAGGTATCAATTTTGACATTATCATTTAGATTTATCTTTAAGTTAGATAATTTAACTTTTACCATGTCTTCTTGTTTCCTTACACTATAAGGTTAATAAACATACAATAAAAATCCAAACAAACCCCAAGTTGTTTATTATTAATATATATAACCTTATCTAAGTTATTTGGACGAGCCTTAGATTTTTAGGAATAAAAGTACAATTAATAATATAACATTTGTTTTAAAAACAATTTTATGTCAATTTTGACGCTATTTGGTAATTGATTTTTGTGAAAATAATAACAGAAATATTAGTTCTATAAAACATAATTAAATCAATAATAACATGTCATATTAACATTAAAAATTAGTTTAATTCATAAAAAATATAAAATTACACTTGTTTGGGTATTTATAACATCAATTATGTTAATATTTCATTAATAAGATAATTACTGCATCATCATTATGTCATAAATAAATTTAACTATTTAATGTCTAAAAATGATAAATAAAATACAATTATGTAGGAAATATGTTTAGATTTATAATGAATATTTATAGTAGAATTTATCTTATGTATAACCCTATATTAAAAATTAATTAGTTATTAAATTTGGATTTTAACTATTTTAACCATTCATTAAATATATTAATAATAAATGTCCTAATCTATGACATGTGGGACTAAATGGTCATAGTTGTTTTTCATAAGTTTGTTTTTGGTATAATTACACTTATCCAATAGAATTAGGACATGTGTTAGGGTAATAATAATATCAATTTTACGCTTAATTACCCTATTTATTTTTAACTTTGGTAAAAAAGTAAAATGGTACTATTCACCAACACAAATTTTCATCTCATTGAACCACATTTTAGTCATTGATATTAACCACGTTTCTTGGATTTTCGAAATTCCACTCACAGAAGTGGTAATACTATGTTTTATGAAAAATTCAGTTTTTTTAACTACCACTTAGTGGTTTCACTATTCATCAAAAAATGAATGTTTCTAGAAAAATACCAAAAATTAGGCCTAATCTATATTTGATATTTTGAATTCAAAAATGATGTCTATTTTACCAAATTCAAAACCCATTAGTAGCATTAATTAATTTAAAAATTAATTCTCGTCGTCAAAACAAATAGCGTGTTTTTAAGAGATAATAACTATCAAAAGATTGGCACTTGTTTATGTTTGGTTTAAATGTGAATTTACATCCAATGACCAAAATTGTATTAAATGGTAAAAATATATTCTAAATATACTTTAAAACCACTGAAATTAATAATTTATCACTATTAATTGTTTCCATTAAAATAATTGTTTTTAATAAAAGTTTTGTAATTTTCACTATTCATCAGAATGTGAAAGTTATCCAAAAAGTACCAAAATTTCACCCTAAGCTAATTTCGATATTCAGAATCCAAAAATGAAGTCCATTTTGAGAAATAAAATTTCAAAAATTTCAAAAATGGGTTATTACTATTCATAACGGCTAGTTTTAATAATATTTTAATAGCATATCATTGTTTAGTGAAACTCGGTATTGCATACGATGGAAGCTATTGAGGAAGGCCGCAATTGCGTGTAAAGAAAGCCAAGCTATTGTTGTCTATATTTAATTATTCCATTGATGATTTATATAACATAAAAACAACATATTTCTCATAAAATCGCGGGTTTTACATTCTACCCCCCTTAAAATAAATTCCGCCCTCAAAATTCGTCACTTTGTAACAAACAGATGAGGATACCTTTCCCTCATCATATCCTCAATCTCCCATGTAGCTTCTTCTAACTGGTGGTTCCCCCATATAACTTTCACCAAGTGAGTGGTCTTGTTCTGTAGGACTTTTTCACTATGATCTAGAATCTCTATTGGCTGTTCTTCATAAGAATGATCTTGTTCCAGCGGTACAACTTCTCAGCTGGGTACATGTGAAGGATCAGGTATGTACTTTATCATGAGAGATAAATAGAACACATCGTGAACTTGGTAGAGATTTGGTGGAAGCACCAATCTGTAAGCTACCTTCCCAACATGATCCAATATTTCGAAAGGACTGATATATCTAGGGCTCAACTTTCCCTTCTTTCCAAATCTAATTACTCTCTTCCAAGGAGATATTCGTAAGAACACTTTATCACGCACTTCAAAATCTAGGTCTTTTCTTCGGTTGTCGGCATAAATTTTTTGTTGACTCTGAGCTGCTCTAATGTGTTGTTGAATAGATCTGACCTTTTCTGTCATCTCATCATCAAGATCAGGTCCTAATAGCTTTCATTACCCAACTTCATCCCAGCAAGTTGGATTACTGCATTTCTTTCCATAGAGAGCTTCATAAAGAGCCATCTAAATACTGGAGTGAAAGATATTATTATAATAAAATTCCACCAAAAGTAGGTTTTGATCCCAACCACCTTTGAAATCCATAGATCAAGCACTCAACATATCTTCTGGAGTTTGAATTGTCCTCTCAGACTGCTGTCTGAGGATGATAAGCAGTGCTGAAACTCAACTCTGTATCTAGAGTATGCTGAAGACTTCGCCAGAACATCGAGGTAAATCTCAGATCCTGATCAGATATAATAGAATGTTGTACTCCATGAAATCTTACCACTTCCTTCACATATATCCTGGAAAGATGATCTAGAGATAAATCCTATCTAATAGTGATGAAGTGTGCCGACATTGTAAGACGATCAACTATGACCCAGATAGCATTATTGCCTTTGGATATTTTAGGATGTCTAGTGACAATATCCACAATGATGTTTTTCCATTTACATTCTGGTATGGGTAATGGTTGTAACATCCCCTTAGATTTCTATCTCTCAGCTTTAACTTGCTGACAATCCAAGCATCGAGAGACATATTCATCAACATCTCTTTTCATTCCATCCCACTAGTAGTACTCTTTCAGGTCCATATAAATCTTCGTGCTTCTAGGATGAATAGAGAATGAAGAACTATGAGCCTCATCCAGCAGCTCCTTCTTTAATTCTGGGATGGGAGGAAAACAAACCTGATTGTTGGACATTATTATCCCATCACAATCAAGGTTGAAATCAGGAATATTTCTCACCTTCTTTTGTAACTCTACATCTTCTTTCTACGCCACTTTAATATTCACATGTATAGATGGTTGAACATTCAATTGAGAAAGATACGATTTTCCCCTTACATTATAATTCCATGATCTATCCTTTGTAAATCCATAAATATTGGATCTTTTGTGATCCTCATCATGGATAAGCTAGCATGGTCTTGTCGACTTAATGCATCTGCCACCTTGTTTGCTTTCCCAGGGTGGTAATGAATTGAGCAGTCGTAATCCTTAACCAGCTCCAACCATCTTCTTTGACGCATATTAAGCTCATGTTGTGTGAAAATATACTTTAAACTTTTATGATTAGTAAAAATATCACACTTTTCTCCAAAAAGATAATGCCTCCAAATCATTAATGAAAATATTACCGCAGCTAACTCCAAATCATGAGTTGGGTAATTTTGCTCATGGATTTTAAACTGTCATGAGGCATAAGCTACCACTATATCATTTTTCATAAGAACACACCCCAATCGCTTCTTGGATACAAAACTATAGATCACAAACCTTTCTCCACTACAAGTATTTGTGAGTACATGTGCACTGGATAACCGTCTTTTCAACTCCTTGAAATTCACTTCACATTCCTCCATCCAAACAAACATAGCTCCTTTCTGAGTCGACTTGGTGAGTGGATTAGATAATCATGAAAAATATTTCACAAAACATCGATAATATCCAGCTAAACCAAAAAAATTTTGATCTCAGTTACCTTTGTTTGTCTCGACCATCTTTCGATAACCTCTATTTTTGCTGGATCCACATATATCCCCACTTTTGGGATTATGTGACCCAAAAATGCAACTTTTTAAAGTCAAAATTCACACTTGGAAAATTTGGCATAAAGCTTCTCCTTTCTCAGGGTTTTCAATACAATTCTCAAGTGATCTTAATGTTCTTCCTTTCTCGTTGAATACACAAGAATATCATCTATAATGACTGCCAAAAACTATCAAGATAGTCTCTGAAGACTCTATTCATTAGATCCATGAAGATAACATGGGCATTAGTAAGACCAAATGGCATCACTATAAATTCATAGTGTCCATACCTTGTACGGAAATCCGTCTTTGGTATATCTTCCCTTTTGACCCTTAATTAATGATACCCTGAACGAAGATCAATCTTGGAAAAGTATTGAGCTCTGCGTAGTTGGTCACATAAGTCATCAATGCCCGGGATATGATATTTGTTCATGATAGTGATCTTGTTAAGTTCTCGATAATCAATGCAGAGTCTCATTGATCCATCTTTCTTCTTAACAAACAGAACAGGTTCTCCCCATGGTGACACACTAGGGCCTGTGAACCCCTTATCACGATTCCCTTGGAGTTTCTTCATCAATTCCTGCAACTCAATTAGGGCCATTATATAAGGTGTCATTGAAATAGGAAAAGCACCCGGTACGAGTTTTATTGAAAACTCAGTTTCACGATTTGGTGGAAGACCCGACAATTCCTTCGGAAAGACATCGTCAAACTCCCATACAATGGGAATGTTCTTAATTGTGAGTTTCTGACCAACCATTTGAGATAAATAACCTTCATTTATTGGAATCAAGACCCATAAGACGGAATAAATTTCCACTGTAATGTTATGTTCATCCTTGAAACGATAGACGATCAAAGATTGATCTGGAATATGAAACGTGACTTCCCTTCATTGGAAATTGATATGATCTCCATATAAAGAAATCCAATCCATGCCAAGAATCACATCAAATTCCACTATAGGAAGGATCACAAGATTTGTAGGAAGCACTTTCCCACAAACATCAATCGGAGAAGAATTATAATCTTTTGATGCGACTGTTGTGCCATTAAGAGTTGTCACAACTAACTCAATATCTAATTGTTGAGTTAATATGGTGATACCCTTAGAAAAATATTCATAAATAAAAGAGTAGGTGGATCCAGAATCAAATAAAACCTTTTTTACTTTAGAGTGAATGGTAAGTGTACCTATCACAACTTCGTTGTCGTACTCCACATCGACGATAGTAATTCCACGTGACTTTCCATTGTCTTTAGCCTTAAGAGTTTGTTTATGTCGATCATCATCATCATCCCTTTGGATTTGGTCATTGATTGGCGTAATTCCACATCTCCTTACACTTGAAACATTGAAGTGTAGAAGGTTCATTCTGTGTATCCCTTCCTTTGTTTGCATCATTAGACATCTTCTTCCGATTATTTCGACATTCAATTGCCCGGTGACCTTCTTTTCCAAACATATAACATTTTCTTGTCCCCTTAAGATGATTTCCTCCATGTTTCTTTCCATACTTTGAGCATAATGGAAAACTCATCTTCTTTTCAGTGTGCTCTTTAGATTTTCCTTTGAATTCCATTTTCCTCTTATTATCAAACCAATGTGACTGATGGGTTACACCAATATCCATCTCAACCTTGAGAGAACATCAATCAATATCCTCACAGCTATTGAAGTCCCTTATGGCTAACGCCCTTCGAAGACTTGGTTTTAAGCCAATAAATAATCGATCGATCTTACTCCCAGGTTGGATAATAAAACCAGAAGCGTACCTTGCACCTCTTGTAAAATTTGCTTCGTAGGTACCAACAGATTCATCATCCTTTTTGTTTAGATCAGGAAACTCCTTCTCCATCTTTTTTCGGAGAATAAGAGGGAAGTACTTATTGAAAAATAAGTTCTTGAACTCGTCCCATTCCATGGACTCAATTTCACCTCTTTGCCTCGTATTCTTAATAGGATTCCACCATTGATCAGCATCACCTTCCAAACGATAAACAGCTAAGATGAATTTATCATGTTCAGAACATTCAAGAACTGAAAATATCTTTTCAGTGGTACTGATCCATTGTTCAGCCACTAATGGATCAGAAGACCCGCTCAATGTAGGTGGAGGCTGCCTCATGAAGGATTCAATAGAATGTCGCTCCTTCCTTTTCTCTTTTGGAAGTCCTGCATTATTCATAGCTTGAGAAAGTTGTGTGAGCATGGCTACATGATTTTTCATTCCAGATCCCATAACTTTTGGTTGGTCAGGGGGAAAATCATTGCATTGCCCATCGCGCTCCGCATTAACACGGTTCCTTCGGGTTCCAGCCATTTACTAAAACCAAGATGAATAGTGTGAGAAACACTAAATATAATAGGAAAAACACATAATCAAGAATAAAATTTTACACTTAAGGTCTTATCATAGGTTGTTCAGGGCCATTTCTAAAACACTAAGATTGTGTTCTATGATTAGATTTATCCTTAGGGTTCTTACTAAGGCTTTAACACCCTAGTTTCCAAAGGTTGACTATACCTTTCCTCTGATACCAACTATAAAGACCCATACTTTTCATAAATTGTTAATACATCAAAATTTAAGTACACTTATTACTACATATAACAAAACCATGGAAGGACCGTATAGGTATAGAGTGTTTAGAAACTGGGAAACAGGAACAACTAGTTCATAAAGAATCTAAACTCTCTCCCATTTATTTCATCATATCTAGAGTACCTTTTGGAATATCCTACTTAATAAACTTCTTCCAAACCTAGGGAAAGAAAACATACAAAGGGGTGAGCTAAAATGCTCCGTAAGGGTAATAAAAATAAATATAAATCACATAATATTCATAAGAACTTAACATTTTGGAAATCTTTCCCTGTAAAAGAGATCAAAATTTCATAACATGGGATAAATCATGGTATTGAAATGTAATAACAATAATCATAACTTAAAACATGAAGCTTTGTAGCATAAAAACATAATCATAGAGAATCATTTCTTATTATTCAAGACTCATTGCCAAGACTATCTTAGTGGACAATGTCCATTTCTGAACCGAGTTCATTCCTCGTTTCAGTACTGTTTCACTGAACTGGTTTAACCTGCCGTTCCAGCCATGTCTATATCATGAGATATAAAATCTTTACCCAATGAATTGGAGGGATATATAGGTCCCAACCATACCATAATGATACCATTCTTATGTGTGCCAAAAAATCATAAATCATATATCATTGCATAACCCATGTAATAAAAATGGGATTCTTAAACATCACGACATCATAAAAAAATTCATATAAGACAAAGGAATTCATAAAAATAATTCCATCACAACATAATCAAATCAATGTAATAATAGGGATAGAAACAAAACCCTATATTTTCTCATATGGGAAATAATTTTGATAAAACACTTGAACTCCATTCTTGAAAAAAATATCCTTTCTACTTCAACAACATTTTCCTTTCTTAACATGTCATACAGTTTTAAAATAAAAGAAGTTGATTAAAAATAAACATGAAAACATTTAAAGGAAGCTTCTTGGAAATAATTTTTTAAAAATCCATTCATGCCGTATATGTAAAAAAACATTCTTCTCGTACTTTTGTCAGAAAATTCAAAAAGTACCTTGTACGAAAAACGACAAAATATTCCTTTCATATCTTTTACTATAAACTATCCTAAGGGTTAAATTGGATTTAAAAAATTGTGGGTGGATGGAAATAATATTACATATTGAGGAAACATGGATGTGGATGATAAAATACACCCCATTAAATATCAAAGTATAAATAATTTCAGAAAAAAATGAGATTGTGATATTTTCCCTTACCTTAGGTCTGATTTGCTTCGTAAGTGTCCGATCCTCCTATATAATGATTTAAATAATGACATTGACTTATTCCAGAATAATACTCATTGTTATGATATCATATATGGTCATATTCATAGCTTCTTATTAGTAATATTTCATTGCTACTTGTTATTCGGGTGTTTATTACTTTTTGTTCTCAGTCATGTTTTGTCGAATAAATTCTTATTCTTCTCGTTAGGTAATAGATACTTCATTTCCAGAATGGTATAAGTGTACTATATATCATATTTATTCATTCAGTTCATTTATATAATCATTATGCAGTGAAGATCATGTAGAACGAGTCGCATCACATCGTGGAGACGGTATTCCGTACGTACGCATGAGCGATGATATCATTCTCATGATCGTGGAATTGTATTGGAGTGTATGTATACTATTTCAGAATAAATACCACTTTACAATAATCATACATAGTAATTTTTTTGCACCATTATAATCATTCAGGTAAGGTGGTGGTGGAAAAGAGATTACACCACGGCGTGGAGACGGTATTCCGTACGTACGCACACGCGGTGATTTCATTTTCCATAGGATGGATAGATGGTGAAATAGGGTTGTTTCATACTTCTAATAACATATCATTATATGAGTGATTCTGATGTTATTACTTCATAATGAAATAACTAAAGAAGAATAAGTGGATGAAGAAATAAAGTTGAATGAATCGGTAACAGACATTACCTCTTCTTCGATGCGCCTCTTTGAGACCTCCACTTAGGGCACTAAAATTGGTCTTTGAAGAATACCAGGACCTCTAGGATGTTTCTAAGGAAGTGGAGAAGGGAATTTTGTAGTGGTTGGCTGAGCATGAAGGCTCAATGTAGTGTGAGGAAGATAGGGAGGAGGTGCCCTTTTATAAGGGAGGAGAGGGAATCCTTTGGAAAAACAAAAAATATTATTTAATAATAAAGTCATATTAGGTTTTTAATATCTCCATATTGATTTATTTCAAAGATAAGGCAAGGATGGGTCGAAATCATGTCATCCAATTGAATTTAGACATGTTTAGGTATCAATTTTAACCTCATCATTTAGATTTAACTTTAAGTTAGATAATTTAACTTTTACCGTGTCTTCCTGTTTTCTTACACTATAATGATAATAAACTTACTATAACAATACAAACGAACCCAAAGTTGTTTATTATTAATATATATACCTTATCTATGTCATTTGGCCGATCCTTAGATTTTCAGAAATAATATAACAATTAATTTTATAATATTTGTTATAAAAACACTTTTATGTCAATTTTGACAATATTTGGTAATTGATTTTTTTGAAAATCATAACAAAACAATTAGTTCTAATAAAGTTAATTAAATCAATAATAACAAGTCATATTAACATATAAAATTATTGTAATTCATAAAAAGTCTCAAATAACATTTATTTGGGTATTGATGACATCAATTATGTTAATATTTCATTAATATGATAATTACGGCATCATCGTTGTCTCATAAATAAATTAAATTATTTAATGTCTAAAAAGTATAAATAAAATACTATTATGTAGGAAATCTGTTTAGATTTCTAATTTATATTTATAGTCGAATTTATCTTATGTATAACCCTATATTAAAAATTCTTTAGTTATTAAACTTTGATTTTAACTATTTTAACCCTTCTTTAAATAAATTATTAATAAATGTCCTAATCAAATATATGTGGGACTAAATGGTCATATTTTATTCCGAAGGTTTTTTTTGTCTAATTAAACTTATCCAATAGAATTAGGACATGTGTTAGGGTAATAATATTATCATTTTTACCCTTAATTACCCTATTTACTTTAAACCATGGTAAAAAAAGTAAAAAGTTGATATTAATAAAAAATTATTTTCATCTCATTGAACCACATTTTAGTCCTTGATATTAACTAGGTCTCTCAGATTTTCAAAATTCCACTCACAGAAGCGTTAAAATTATGTTTTATGAAAATTTCAGTTTTTGTAACTACCACTTAGTGGTTTCACTATTCATCAAAAAATGAATGTTTCTAGAAAAATACCAAAAATTAGGCCTAAGATATATTTGATATTATGAATTCAAAAATTATGTCTATTTTAAAAAATTTAAAACACATCATTTGCATTAATTAATTTAAAAATTAATTCTCGTCGTCAAAACAAATAGCGTGCTTTTAAGAGATAATAACTCTCAAAAGATTGACACTTGTTTATGTTTGTTTTAAATGTGAAATTACATTCAATGAAAAAAACTGTAATAATTGGTAAAAATATATTATAAATATAATTTAAAACCACTCAAATTAATAATTTATCACTATTAATTATTTTGATTAAAAAAGTTGTTTTTAATTAACATTTAGTAATTTTCACTATACATCAGAATATGAAAGTTATCTGAAAAGTACCAAAATTTCACGCTATGCTAATTTCGATATTCGGAATCCAAAAATGAAGTCCATTTTGAAAAATAAAATTTACAAAATTTCAAAATGTGGTTATTACTATTCATAACGGCTAGTTTTGATAATATTTTAATAGCATATCGTTGTTTAGTGAAACTCGGTATTGCATATGATGCAAGGTATTGAGGAAGGCCGCAGTTGCGTGTAAAGAAAGCCAAGCTAGTTTTGAGTGTAATGAAATATTCCTTTGATGATTTATATAACATAAAAACAAAATATTTCTAATAAATGTCTCAGGTGTTACATTAGTGGCCTAGAAAATTTATTTTATTTTGGTAATTTGACAGGAAAACCTCGTGTACCCCACCTCTGTAATAGAATCATAACTCAGTGCACACACCACCAGATAAATATTTTCTATGTGGAAATAAAAAATAATTCAATAAGGTGAATTCGTGATGTGTTTCATATCAATATACATTATGTTTTTTTATTTGAATGTTAAAAACATGATGGAGATGAAACAACACACCAGGAATAAAGAAATTCATTTGATAATTAATTCATAACATATGAACCACTTGTCTAAAATGTTCCAAAAAAATTTTGGACACAATATGCGAATAAATGAACAACATTACTTGACCCTGTAATGTGTGAATTGACTGTTTGGAGGATAATAATGGTATTGGATTGTGAAAAAGTGGAATCTGACATGGCACATGGACACATTAATTGTGTATGATTAAAATGGTCGTAACTCATTATTATAGTCATCAATTATGATGAAGTTATTATGGTGAATGAAGGAGATATAATGGAACATATTTCAAATAAAAATACTATCAGTAAAAAATTATATGAATTGGTAAAACATGCAAAAGATGAAACATGTCACCTAGAAGAAATGGTTCCATTCTATAATTAACTTATAACTTATGAAACACTTGTCTAAAATGTATATTAATTTGTTGCGACATATATAAGTAATAAATGAATGACATTACATAAGCCTAAAATGTGTGAATTGACTGTTTAGAGAGTCATAATGTTATGGAAATTTGAATAAGTAGAATCTAATGTTGCCCATGGACACATTAGATGGATCAGAGTATAATTGACGTAACTCCTTCTTAAGGTGATCAATGATAATTTAATTTTTTTGAATGGATGAGATATAATTGAACATCACTCATGAATACAAATTTCAAAATTTAAAGAATTTATTTGGAAATCTACATGGAATCATTTAGAAGAGGTTTTTTGGGAGAATTAATTCACATTCTCTAACTATAAATATGTTTCCACAGCCATTCTCTATAGATTGAAACCTATATGTCTCCATTTTCTATTGTTTTTTATTTTAGTTAAATTTTAATTATAAAATTAATTTTTAATATAATTTTACATTATTTATAATCTCATTTACATTTTTTATATTTTGTTTTCCCCCATGATTTTCTATATTAGGATCTCTTGTACATGTGATCATGAGTAACTAACTCGAGGAAGCTCCCAAATGAACAATCTAGTTTTTAACCCAAGTTAATATACAATCTAGATTTATGATTCTCGCATTCTTAGAGTTAGTACAAGGGTAATATTATTGAGAAGTCTCCATTGTGTATCAACGTGCCACACAAGAATTAGATTTCACTTCTAAAATATTCTCCCCCAATTGAGAAGGTGGATGTGTGGTCTCTAAATGATCATTTATTGCATAATATATCCACCCCCATATGTAAAATAGGACATTAATTCATAATATGTATCATGATCATTACATATATTTGAAGCAATCAAAGAGATGATGGAGGTTCATTCTGGATAATCTTATAGGACGATCTCTTTTCTTTTTAGAATAATTTTGTTTACATTCACTCTATATGCATTATTCATTTCATATTTAATTTCCATTATCATTAATAAAAATTTAAAAAACATTAAATTCTATTAGATTTAATTCATAAATGATAAATATATATTAAAAAATTAATTGTATGTAGTTATAAATTGACCAAAATAGATAGTCATGATATGGAACTAGGTCAGCCCATATGCTGCATTTAGTTATAAATATTTTTGAGAGTGCACACGACAACACTTCAACAACTTGGAACCAGTTATTGGGAACTAAGTTCTCAATGTTCACAATTTTTATTCTCATTTTGTATATAATTTTTCATTATTTAAAAAAAACCTAAATTTCCATAACTAAAATAGAATTCATCATTGTTCATGATATATTCAAATTGTGATTAATATTCCTGGACTGACCAATCTATGGTGAATGAAAAAAATTTCAATGATCTTGATTCTTAGTTTCAATGGATCATTTATAAATTAAAAAACCTAGAGATACAAAAAGAATTGACTACTGACTATGTACGCACATACCAAGAATAATCCAAACCTGAGCCATGAAATTAATTAGAATGAGTGGTGGAAATGATTTTAGAAAAAATTTATTATGAAAAAGAATAAGATGTCTACGAGAAAGAGATTATAAGGGAACTAATCACATTATCCCAAACTCAATCATTTCTCAAGAGGTCCCTGATGATCACATTATAGCTAATGCACTGAGGGGAGATGAACATTTTTTTGGAAAAATCCTAGAATAACTATGATGAAGATAACATAAAATATAATCATCCCATCCTTGATAATGAAACATCATAAATATTATACCTCTCAATTAATTTTGAATATAATGAAGAATATCCAACTAATAAGAAAGAGTTTCCACTGGTCAAGCTTGAAGAGACCAGTTACCAATTTGAATTACTTGAAAGGGATGTTTTTATAATAAATTATTTTTGTTTTATTCCTTTTCAATCCAAATTATTTTGATATTTATCTTTCTCTGATATATATGTTAATACACCTATTGAGAAGACCTTGGACAGTAATTAACATACTAAACAAGGGTTTGTTATTGTACATGAAGAGTGGAAATAAAAAGTTGTGGTGCTACAACTTCCTCAATAACAATTTTCATACAATATGGAGAAGGACACCATGGAAGATCACATAGAGTACCTATATCTTATATTCCCTCCCACTCTTCATCTCAAATAATATCATTCTTCATTCTTGTGGGTGGGGAAGATTTATATCTTCATAAGGTTTCTCTACATTAATTTTTTTCATAGGTACATCGGGAGAATTTACATTTGGTGGTTCATCTCCATGATACCACACACACCATGAAATTATGGATAATTCACAGAAACTACATCACTGGGGGAAATGAAATTTGTGCACCCACATGGGGGGTCTAACCATGTTCTATCATCTTTTAAATTTCCCTTTCCTTATTATTTATACTTATTCTGATTTATTTTGATATAAGATTTCAATGTATATTATATTTAGATAAAATAACAACTGAAGGAATTCTCCTAAAAAATAGTATCTAGTTTCACCATTACATCATTTGTATTTTTACCTTTATATATATATATATATATTAATTGAACTTAGGGGTAGTGAAAGTTTTTTGGGGGAGGAGTGTCAAACTTCTTATTTCATCATGGGTTATTTTAATTTTTTAATTTTATCATTTTTTAATATTTTTTATCCTTAATGATAATTCTTATCACTTATCACACATCAGTTGATTTTGAAGAAGCTGAAATGAATTTTAATGTAATGGATTTTACATGATTTTTGATGTGATATATTTTTCCTTTAATTACACTATCACGAATTTTTATGATATTGAATTATAATTGAATTCCATTCCCATGAAACACTAAATAAAAAATAATTTTTTAGTCCTCATTGGTATTCTAAACAGATTTGAAATATTAATCATAATACCCATACATTCATGAGAGAATATTGAATTTTGTGTGGGATCCAAATTTTTTTATTTCTATCCTATGAAGAATTTGATTTGTTATATGTATTTAATACAATTAAGGAACTACATTAGAAATAAAAATATATACATGAGACCTAATGTTACCTATATCCTTCATAAGCCCATAGATTATATGAATCTTCTTATAGGTTTACGCTATATTACATGATGATTTTCCCTTACAAACCCACAAAATTAGAATTTTGATTCATGGATATTTCATGTTTGATTTTGGAAGAAGGGATATTGTGTGTGTTCATTCATATTTGTTTAATTTTTTTGTTATTATGAGTTATTATAAATGTTTTTGTGATGTGGGCAAATAAATAATTGGACATGTGTCATCATTTCATTATGCTTGATTTCGATCATCAATTTCACCGTCAAAAAACAAAAAAAGGGGATGACCTTGTGTTTATCAATGTATGTTCCTAGATAACTCAAGTACCTATCAAAAATCATGTGCATGAAATTTCATTCATTCATTGAATTCAGTTTTATATCATGCTCCATGATTATAATATGAAAAAATTGATAAAATGATGTTCCTTTTTGGAGATTTTCAAAAAAATGGAGAACATGGATGATATAATCCATTGTAATCACGCTATAGTTCAAATACCACGAATTTAAAAAAGTATCAGTGTTGTGTTACACAACATCAAGGAAATTTTTCTTAGGTTCATTCTATTTTTTCACTTTAATATTCATGAATAATACATAAGAGTCCAACTACCTCTTTTCTGCTATAAATGACTTTCGGTCATTTTCCAACCAACCCTACGCCACATATTCATTTTAACAATTAATTATATCCCTCATGATTTAATTGATTTTTATGTTTCACTATGTGTATAATGAATAATAGTCCCAATCCTATGGTGATAAATGTAATTACCAAGTTTGATTATTACTCCAGATTTAAATTCTCTTGAGTAAAGAGTCACATCAGATTCAATGTGAGGTAGTTTTTTATTTTGAAACTAAATAATTATTGAGGATGAATGATTTTTAATGAGTGGAATGAAAATTATAGGGAATTGTTTTTAATAGAATAGTCATGATTATTTTATATTTTTGATAAGTTCATATTTATTTTCTCATTTTTGATTGTTGTGTGGACTCTATTTTGGATATGCATTGATTTCCTTGGAATGTATTAGATACGAGTGGGAGAGTGATGATGGTCACATTTAAATAAATATATTTCTATAATTCAATGTATATAATCCCACCATATATTTATTTTATGTTTATTTGTCATTTATTTAGGTTTTATTGGTATTTTTATCTCAATTACAAAAAATAGTTAAATCATGAAATTTGACATATTTTAATCATACTGTTATTTTGGGAATAAAATATAAAATAATAATCAAAATTGTGTGATTTTTATGAAATTTGTGATTTATTTACTATATCTTTGGATTATATATCATGGTTTGATTTGAGAATTTATAGGCCTACAAATTATTTATGTTGGGATATTTGCGGGGTGGACAACACAGACCCTACCCCAATAAAGGAAGCATAACTCATTGCATAGACAGCAAAATGAATTTATTCTACATGTAAATGAAATATATTTCAATGTGGCATGTTCGTGATGATTTCCAAATCAAAATAAAATTAGTAAGAAATTCATTGAACGATTCAAACTAGATGAAGATGAAACAACTCACCAGGAAGAAACTGTTATATTTGATAATTAATTCACATCTTATGAACCATGTATGTAAAACATCTTCAAATTTTTGGAGTCACAAATATGAAAAAAAGGGAAAAATTTAATTAATCCATAAAATTATGAATAAACTGTCTGTAGTGTTATAATTGTATGTGAATTTGACTATATATAATCTGATGTGGCACAAAGATATGTTATAGGTCTTGGAGTAAAATGGAAATAACTCTTATGTACAGTGATACATGATGATGATATTTTATCGTGACTGTAGGAGATATAATGGAAAATCTATAATGTAGAAAACTATTACTAATTTATAAATTTAATGGGAAATCCATGTGGAATTTTTTTAAGAGAATTTTAGGGATAAATATTTGGAATCCTCTCCATACGAATAAGTATCCACAACACATCTCAAAAGGCATGCTCGTCATTGTTTCCAGTTTCTTTTATTTTTTATGTTTTTTCTATTGTTTGAGTATTATTATTTTTTAATATATTTTCCTCTTCTTCTTAATCTCATTCACTATTTTTATCTTATGTTTTTTTCATGTTATTCACTCGTATGATATATTGTAGTCGTGATCATGAGTTACTGGCCCAATGAGGTTCCCGGTGTTGAACCAATGTCAATATATATTAATGTTTTCTGACTATTATTTGATTATATTTAGGATGAGCTGTATCTTATTTGATAATTTTCTTTTTTAGATCCACTTTTGTCCCTATAATTCAATAATATTCTAGCCCAATCAAGGAGGTTGCTGTGAGGCCTCTCAAAAGTTTTTGAGTACATCATATATAAATAAACCTAAGTATAAGAGGATGATCATGAATATTATAGAAAATTATCATTAAGTATATTTTTAATATGAATTAGAGATAATGATTGGTTATTATGGTTAATCTACAAGGAGGATTTCCTTTCTTTCTAGCATAATTTTTTTTCTCATTCATTTTGTCTCCATTATGCATTGCATATTTAATTTTTATTTTCCTTCATCCACATTTATCAAAAATCAGTTATTTTTATTTTTATTGACTATATTAAAAATAATTAATAAAATTGAATTATATGTTGTGATTTATTGACCACAAAATATCATTAAGAGAATGTCCTAGGTTGGTCCATATACTACAATTAGTAATAAATATTATTGAGAATTTACATTGAAACAGATCATCAAGAAGATGCAACCATTACCCATAAAAAATTGTAATTGGAAAAATTCACCATAGGCTTTGTCAGCAAACATACAAAGACATATATTGGAAAAATGGTATCTTGGTTTTTGCAGATTATATAAAAAAGTCATCACATTTAATCAAAATATCATATGATTTTTCATAGGATCTATAGGAACCGATATACATTAGATAAATAGTAAGGTTGCATGGAGTATCAATATCGATTGTGTCTAATCATGATATGAGATTCTACTCTATTTTTAGGAAAATTCCACAGTATTCTCTAAACAATGCCCTTATTTTTCAATATAGAAAATCACCCTCAAAATAATGTCCAATAAGTGTAGACTATGAGGGAATGTTAGGATATTTTTCAATGGACTTCAAAGGCAGATGGGACCAACATATTCCCTTGGTGTAGTTATATTACAACATCATATTCAACTCTAGCATCAAAATTGATCAGTGTGAATCCCTATGTGGGAAGAGGTTCCAAACTCTGACATGTTGGGAGAATTTTGGGGAATAAAATCTTCTATATCTGAAAATGGTGGAAGAATTTGTGTAGGATGTTAAGTCCACTAAGCCACCCATAATAGCTGCTTAGAGTTTTGAAAAGATCTATGATGAAAATGGATGACAAGAGAATGTGATTATTGATAGATATATGGTATTCCTCAATAATTTCCCAGGGAATAGAGTGATGAGATTTCTAATTAAGGGAAATAATTGTACATGGTACGTTAGTACTTTTGATATATATTACTGGATCATAGTAGTGGAAAATCAACTAGAACTCTCATCATACCTATCTCAAATATATGATTTCTTCCATGTATCCCACATAAAGAAGTAAATATCAGAACCCTCACATGTACAGAATCATGAGGTTGTACCATTGGATATTGAATTTTCTTATAAGGACATGATGTTGATGATTTTAAATCTTATCGATAATGTTCAATGAATTAAAACAATTCCTCTCATAAAGGAGTTGTAGAGAAACCACATGATTTTAGAAGAAACACTGGAACCTTAAGAGGTGAATAAGGAAAGATACCATAATATTTTTTAGTGTTTTAAATGGAAATTTATAGGGTGAAATTTCATAATGGGGTTGTTTGTAATGACCAGAACATTGATAGATAAAATTCCCTTTATTGACATAATTAAATGTATTGCGGTTATAGAAAACATTTTAACTTATTTTATTATATCAATTTTGAATCATAAAACACCCTTTTATATCCTTAATGATGATATTATAGTTGTTGAAAAATGATCACATGACTCGTATAAATATAGGGTTTTAACAAGTCCTTTTGAAATAGAAAAATGTTGTGATGGCCACAACTGGTAGGATCATACACTATGATGGCCATTTATCAGAGCATATGGGGGAGATAGTATTTCTTGGACTCTATCTAGACCAGGCCCATGCCATTATCCAAAATCATAAGCATGAACCAAACCATTTCCTGGGGAATTTCAAGATTATCATGATCTCGAAAAAAACAATGTTTACCGAAGAGACCCATTAATGACACACCATCATGAATCAGCCTCATATGGAATATTATTCTGTTATAATTATATATGTATCAATACCCTAGAAAATAATATTATGTACATTATTGTCATATAAAACAATAATATCTTTTTATTCTAATTAATTTTATTTCTAATTGATTTTTAATGAACAATGAGTATTTTTTAATATTTAAATTATATTAAAATATATATTTTTATGAAATAATGTTATTTTAAAATAAATTTTTTAACAAATAAATATTAGTAAATAAATTTTGTTATATTTAAATGATCATATAATTTTTACGGAGTCAAAATGTTTTTTTATGATTTGAAATCTTTTTTAATCAAACCCCATCAATTTTCTATAAATTTCAATTATTTATTTTAAATTTGAAAATAAAAAATTTAGAATCTTATTTATATTATGTGAATATTATTTTCTAAATCAGGACATCAAAATTATCCAATATTCATTTTTTCTAAATTTTCTAAGGTGGTCGAATTTTTGAGAAAAAGATAAATACCTTATAAATATATAATGTGTTTTATGAAATAATAGTAAACTAAAAGTGGTTTAATATATACATTAAATTGTATTATATAAAAAATATATGTTTTTCCTTTTATATAATGTCATTTTGACATTATTTTTTTAATTTATAAATCTATAGTGGATCCTCAAAAACATATAATATATTTTTTTATTTTTGATATCTTTTCCTTGTGAGTGTGACTCACCCCCACATAAAAAAAGAAATTATATAAATATTTTTAAACCTTGTCATTATAAAAAATGTAATCCGAACACCTTTTCAAGAAACCATAGGAAAAACCATGCGATGGTTTTTGGTTTTGAATACTTTATTCTGATGTATCAAAAACTATAATAATAAATAAGTCCCCCTGAATTCCTATAAAAACCCACCTAAGATACCATTTATATTAATTTTAACACCTTTAATATCACCCAAAAGCTTCTCTCTACTCTCTATCGTCCTTCTAAGGCACCTCTAAAAAACCATGTATCCACTATTAGGACTTTAGAGTCACCAATCTATGTAATGGATCCACACTTACCTCTCATGTTTTCAAATCAAGATCCATGCATGAAATTTGTTTTTTAATTTTAATTGGTTATAATTTCATTAATTTATAATTAATTACATACTTTTGATTCGGTTTTATTTCAATAATTTATCATTTATCCTCCCTCATTTGGACCATTTTCTAAGCCGTTATTATTATGAAATTTTGTAAGGGGTTCCATTTTTCACATTTCCATTCAAGCACATCATTAATATATTTCTTCTTAAATTACATTTACATATGTTTTAATATTATTGTACATGATCCCATTATGTTCCATTTCATATAAAAAATTGTGTGATATTCCTTTCACTCCCATTGACCCCCCTTTGATTCTTTATGTACACAAGTTTCAATGACAAAATTTTACAAGGGATCTTCGACCTGTATCATTTATCAAGCATCCCTTTTATGTTATTTATTGTAATACCATATTTCATATTTTGAGATATTTATCTAAAGAGAAAAATTATTGTACATTTCATTTAATGTGATAGAAGACCCACTTCACTCCCATACACCCATTTAATGAATTTCTACATGATGTCGTTACGCTACATAGTTGCGGCTCTTTTTTCAGTGCAAGGATAATGGTGTAGGGAATACCATACCAACTACTATATAATGGGTATTCACCTTTACGAACATACATCTACTTATAAGGTACTTACATGTATGTATTCAGAATTACTTGATCGTGTAATAAATTATGTTGTTTAATGAATAGATATTATATGATCCTTGTCGAAAAAATAAAAATGAAATTAAAATTATTATGAAGGGTGAACCCCAATATTAATCAAATTCATTGGGTAATGGTATGAATCATGATATATCATGTTGTGAAATGGGTTTACCTCATTCCATTACGATATTTTTCTGCCATAAATTCATAGTGTTTTATCATTGACACATGTTTATGAGGAAATGTTTTAAGATGATAACACATTTCATATGTTATGATTATCCTAAAAAATCATGCCCCATTATTCAGGATTCGTTATTCTTTTTTGACATTAATTTTCTAACATGTATTTTTATCTTATGGATATATAATATTTACTCCCACACTAGGCTTTAAAACACACCTCATTGTTAGGTTTTTCCTGAAGTTATCCCATGTAGTGTTAATTAAAAATGAATTTTTTAGTCATGTCAAATATGTTTTTAATAAATATTTTTTGTATGAAATGATATATGTTGTTATGCAATGTTCTTGAACCATAATGAAACTATATATATCAATCGTAAGTGTTTTATTAATTGAATATTTATAAAATAAAATGTTTTTAACTATGAATGTATGTGTAGGGTTGTAATAATAATATTCTATTCACCAAGAGAAATAGATCGTTCATATCCATCAGAAAAATATTTCAATATAAAATTATCATATAAGATTTTTCTATTAAACCATTCTTTTAATCTACTATGAGGACATGGGTAATTTATTCGGCCATCCTCTAATGAGTATGATATTTTTAATATAAAAGTTATTCCAAACCATTGGAATTTCATTGTTAGTATTGAGGTCAATTAAATAAAAAAATTTCAATAGGTACTGAATTTTCAATCTTATACCCCTTGTTTTATATATAATGATATAAATTTTTAATCCAACAAATACAATATAAATTAGTAATCACCGGCCATCTTCATTGACCAGTTTTTCATCTTGATTTTACATAAAAATCAATATATAAATGATTCAATACAACAATCAAAAAATAAAAAATTAATTCATTATACATTACCACTCACAATAATTCAGTTGAATGAGTTGGACTATGTTAACTATGGCATATAGAAAGGATACAATTATGTTATGTGTATAGTTATTTTACCACAATAATACATAATCATAATAATTATGTTAAGAGATATATATCATTTATTCTTTTAACATTTTCAATTTTTATTTTATATTCCAAAAATATAATTTTCTTTAATGATATATCTTGGTTAAATAATTATGATAAATTAGATTGTTAATTTCTCAATATATAATATTTGCTCTGTTATAATTGGTTCGTGTTCTTTAATATGAGGTATTGAATTTCATGATATAATTGTTATAAAACATTTTATAATTTTATTTGAGAAATAGTACATAACATAAATATAGTTGAACATACAAAATCATTCAGGTAATCTAATTCTACATAGAAGGTATTATGAATTTTACATTTTACTTATGATAATTGTAATTTTTTATTTAGTATATCAACATCATGATGTTATTTTATAAAATATAATATGTTCATATGAAATGATTATTTATTTGATAAACTATATTATAAATGATCATGTCATCGGAATGGAAACACAAATACAAATCATCTATTTCCATTATTCCTTTTAATTGAACCCATAATGGCCCTTCAGCTGGCCCTCGATAGGAAAATTATCATTTTTAAAATTAAATATAATAATATAAAATAGAGAAGTGGCCAAAAATTACATTATGGACCAATATCATCATGACAATTTAAAAGATTATTTTCTTATACAAAAACCTAATAACACCCTAGGAACCTATATCATTCTTCCTGGAAGAAATAATTAATTAGAATAAATTAATATTATTTTTCAACAATTTTGAAATTATGAATAAAATTCTAAAAGTTCATTGAGGTTCATCCACTCTTCAAATATCTGAATAATATTAAATTTATTTTAATCAACATAACCCTGACATAATCATGAGAACATAACCAAAAACAAAATTCAATTATAAATATCATTATTTAAATTATTTATTGACCATAGAAAAATATCACATCCCATCATACATTCTATGATTCTGGAATCATAGTCATTGGGAAATTGGGAAGATGAGATTTTGTTGGGAGTTTTAATCAAGGTGGATGGATGTTGTTTTGAGGTACTCACTAAGGATAATTGGGGTCGAGGACAATAGGATACCTAGGTAGAGGGCAGTCCATTTTTAGAGGAAGGGGTGGTTAGGGGCATGGTAATTTTTTATGAGTACGTATATTCACCATTAGGGAGATGGGGTCCAGGGTAATGAAGGTCATCATTTGGGGTAATATGGGTGGAGTTCATTATATTAACCATCATGAGAGGTGTGTCAAGGCCATGGAGATAAGGTGTGGTGGATGGGATTGAATTATGAATTTTTAAAATAATTATGAGAAGTATACATAAAACACAACAAAATAGTAATGTTTTACAATTTTCATAAGACTAAATCTATATTATAATTTATATATAACAATATTTATCTAATTGATGTTATTATAACTACATTTAATAAATCATTGGAAGAAATAATGTTTTTGTAGTGGTCGGTCCTTGAACTATCATTCTGAGTAGCTTGGAGTTATTGATGTGTTTACCAACTACATGAATAGTTTCCTACCCTTTTACTCTTCAAATCATGAAACATATAAATATTATCGATTAATATATTTTGATTATATTTTTTTTGAATATATTAATAGGTTTTGAGAATCATATAGTTATTATTTTATTTATTTTATTATTTAATTCAAATTATAAAATGTCAAATAGTCAATTAGATGTATATGAGCACTGATTTTGTTAATATGGGATTGGTTGACATAATATGCCTCAATAACATGTCTATATTAATGTTGACCATTAAATCATATCCCATGAGAGTGGTAATTAAATTATCAAAATTTATATCTTGAAATATTGTTGATTTTCTATATATCTAGATTTTACATTATATACTTCATTTGATTCTATTTTTTTCAATATTTATTTCAAAATAATATAGTTTCTCATCTACTTGACATATTATGGTTACTAAGTCTTCTATATTTTAAATGATTTGGATTATATAAATATTTTATAATCTAATTATGAATAATTTATTAAATCATATTGATGAATAACAACAATAAATTTTTATTCTATTTTAATTTGATATTAAACATTGAATTTTTTTAGGAAAACTAATATATCTACTTCATATATTTAAAATAATGACATGATGATAAAAATATTCCTATGGGTGTAAATTTATGTTATTATAAAAATATTTTATTTTGTATTAAAATATAAAAATTTTAATTAAAGTTTTTCATTTTTATGTATTTTTATTTAGGGATCTATGATCATATTATCTAGAATTTTGATTCTCAAAAATTTCTATTTGAATGTACAAGACATAATATCTTCAATACATAATATTAAATTTTTTTATTTTATAATACAGAAAGGTGAATGTGCCCATTTGATTTTATTGGATATGTTCTAGTATACATTATATCAACGACATATTACCATATATTATTAGATATTTATATAATATAATTCTATAATAATGGAATATTTAAATTATATTTATTTTATGTAAAAATATATTTACATTATATATGAATTATATATATATATATATGTTTTATTCATGAATTATAATGTTATACATATGTCATTTTCACATTACAGTAGTGATATATTTTGATTACATAACTTTTAATTTACATTATATAGGTTATATATATATATATATTATATAATGTTAATGTGATGATATATGATGTTGTATTTATGATATATACAAATAGTATAACAATATTTTTATGTTTTATTTAATATATATATATAACATATATACATTATATTTATGTTATACAGACCTTATATTCAGTAATATAAAATAAATATAACATAAATATAGTTAATATATAATTTATATATAATAATATATTTTATGGTGAAATCAAAATATAATATATATATATATAAGATTATTATAAAGTCATATAATGTTACGATGTTATATTTCATTATTTAGGTGTCATATAATATAATTATAATATAAATATACCATAAAAATATATTCTTAAATGGAATGATGAACTTTAATACTTATTTATTTTTTATAATCCCCCTTTTAAGTGATTACGGGGAACCCGTACATGGCCCATGGGCTTGGTGAAATTACTGGACCTGTTGTTCTTAATGAAAATCATCCCAGACTATGAATACATAAAACTACCACTCCCCAGCATATACGCTATGTTCAATACTCTATATTCGTAGGATGTGTTGGTTAGCTATCTTATACAATGATTCACATGCATGTTATCGATCGAAATGACATACCCTCTCATTCATCCATGTCTGATTTGCTCATCTATGGTGAATGAGACTACACTCACACCTCATCTATGACATTATTCCTTGTTATTTATTTTAATACATCAATAAAGCATGTGTTTGGAAGGCCATGAGGTGACCCAAAATCATTACTCGCCTGAAGGACTTCAGTGTCTTGAAGGCCTTGAAGGACCCAGTGAACAAATTAGTGTCGCGAAGGCCCAAACTGGTGAATTGTTCTATTATCTATAGTAACAAATAGTACATACTATAATAACATCTACATTATTTCTATAATACAGATATCATTCTACTATAATGACAAGAAAAAAATGCATCATCATGCTTTTGATCTCATGTCTCATGGATTCTTTTAAAAAGTTCTCACCAACAAGGCTAAGGCTCACGTCCATAAATATGTAGTAAATATGAATTTATATAGCATAAAGAGAATTTAAATATAAAATTATGACAACATTTCAATGTATAAATATAATATTAATATATTGTTATTAAAGTGTTATAAAACATTTAAATTTTTTATTAATAATATATAATGTTGTAATACTAATAGATTTATGTTTTCATTACAATATATAATGATATATTTTCCATATTATTTATATATTTCTGATGAATAGATAGATTATATAACATCATATTAATGAAATTATAATGTATTTATAATGTATATAACAGAAAAACGACATAAACATTACATAAAAATCAAATGCATGTAAAAATTATATTACATGAATAAAACAATATGAAATGTTATATAATGTTAATAGATGGTAATATTTTAAATATATATATACATATTCTATTTTGGATATATTTAATTACATAATGTTATATTCAAATTTTATAACATCTTCCCTATTCTGTTGCCCATTATAGAAATAGAATATGGGGGACCACAACAAGAGTGATATATAATTGTAGAAAATTCATTTTGATCTAACAATAAACCAGAATATATGATTATATTTGATGGAGAATACATGAGGGAATGATTTGGGTGAAATTTTTAATCTAATAAGTTAATTTTTATCTAGTAAACCTAACATAACTAGAATTTGATGTCATGTGTTTGATAAAAAAATCGACATCAGTGAATTAAAAAAGGATAATTTGTCACTTATGAAGAAGTAATAATGATATATTCCTCAATTATTACCATTTACAATACATTGATATCAAATCATGTTTCATAAAATAGATGGAAAAATATAATAAAATATGTCTAGTGTGTGGTGTCAATCCTAATTGGGATTCATGATGCATGACTCAACGAGGTACATAGGGTTTGTGATTGGTTATGTGTAATGCTCACTATCTAATACAATTAACTAAAAATCTTATTATCATAAATTGTAATTAATAATAAAATAAAATATAAAAAATATTTTTTAACATAATTTTTAACTAATTATAGAATTAAAAAAAAAGTAATATAACAAATAACTACTAATATAGGTATGATGGATTAAAAATAAAAAACATAAATGCAACCAAACACCACAATTCGGTCATACCTCATACCACCCTATAAGGATTGGCATGAACCAACTAAAAATAATATATTTTTATTTATTTTTTGGTAGAAGATCATTAATTGATGAGACGCACAACTAAATATGTTCTTGTTATGGCCATTAATGGTTACACCTCTATGGGCCACATGAAAATCAATCAAAATGATATACCTCAAGTAAATAGCCACACGACCCCCAACTACAATCCTTACACCTGTGTTATAAGTCATGATTTTTGTGTTTCCTGGAATAAAGGTGATACATCATGATAGACATTGATACATCATAAATGTGTAATCCCTTTATCCCACAATGTCTTATGAGATGGAGGAGAGAGGATAGGTGATAATCATATTGTTTCTATTAACCCCAACACCATGAATCTTTTTTAATGTCTCATTGCACTACCAACTTATTGATCTACACCAATAGGCTGATCCCACTATGTTGAGAGTCATAGGACATGACACCCATCCATCCTTCATCAGATGAAAATTTAACAGTCCATAGGTGTCTTCACACCATCCATCAATCTAGGTCAGTCACCAAGGAAGAGTCTTCATGTTTACATGCCTCATTTAGAAGGTTTTATTTTGGTCTCATAATGTAACATCTACTACCACGACTATGTATTTTTTCCTTTATCTATATTTCCATGAATTAAAAATCTATAATTTTTTTCTACAGGTTTCAGATTATGAACAGGTAATGTCCATGAGTTACACATAACTTACCGGCTACAATGTACAAGTCATGAAATGGTAAATCACCGTTGGAACATGTACATTGTGTATATGGTGGATATAGGTCGCTTGTGGTGAAAATTATTTATTTTTATCCTGGAGAAATGAATTTTTTGGTATAACATATTTAATGTGGTCTATATGATTTTTACCTATCTTACACATCCTGAACTGGCTCGTATATCTGTTTAATTCATGAATTCAGGAGTTTTTTTGTCAATAAATTCCAAACTCCCTTTCTCTAGACCCATTACTCATCGTAGGAGATTTTCAATTGTTCCACTCCTTCTGAATCAATCCATTTGGTTTTGGATATTCATTGCATCTATGATTCACTTCTCTAGATAAGTGTTCTATCTTGTTCTTGATCATAAAAAAAAACATATAATTTCATTATTTGATCCATTAATCTATGTTGGATGATAATTTTTGTCTTCTTATATATCTGTTTTGAGATCCTTTTCTTTAGGAATTTACCATCATTGGTCATTTTCTGGAGGATAATCATCTTTGAGGTATGTGTATTTAATCACTTCATCCAAACACATATATTTATATTTGGATCAATAATAGAATTTTGGATTACTATTCCTGGGACCTCATTGATGTTGTTGGGTTTCATTGTGTCTGGATTTAGTTTTAGGCATGTATGACATTATCATTGAGGTAGTTGGGTCTATCTCTAGCCTATGATACTGAAAATGACATTTTTTCATTAAAAAAATATTTATAATAAAATATTTATTTGATAGTTTTTAGTGGTTCTAAAATAGTTTTCAATTAAAAATGGTTTTCTTGATTATTTAAATAGATTGTGAAATGGTACTGAATTATTATCAACGCATTGAAATGAAATGTGAAAAAGACCACATTGGTTACCTTGGGTATTTAGGTCAATGGTTTAGCTTGAGTCCATCATATATTTTTTTGTGATTATCATGGGGGGTTGTCTTGGGTAATTCCTCTGTTCCCAATAACCATTGATCTTGGGGACCGATATTAACAGTTTGGGGGGATAACTCATGGGGTATTACTTTGTTTCAAATGCCTGCTGTTATATGAAAAAATTGTTTCACATTATTGTTGTGGTATGATTAGTTTGTGGCCTATAATTATAGTTGTTATTGGTGTTGTGACAACAAATCTATGGTTTTGTATTGTTTTGATTTCTTATATGTCCTTACTGATCATGTTTATTCATGTGAATAATGTAATGGAAAATTTGGTTTGTAACTGATATTCATTATTTTTAAGAACTACTTAAATGAAAAATGTTTGACATGTTTTCTATGAAATTACTTTAATACTTATCATGAAAAATAAATATTAAATTAGATTACTTGATTTATTATATAGAGAATTGTTTTGGAATACTAGGGAAGGGTCTTACTAAACATGTTAGCACACTCCATTCGTACCATTCGTTGGTGAGTAGATGACTGGATGTATTCTAGTGAAGGGAATGAAGTGTCATTATTGTGATGTTGTGGGGTTCATCTAGGCTGGGATGGTTATCTGGTGGGGAGATAGTGGGAGTTTTTCCCATCCATTGGTTGGAGAAGCTCTTGGTTTTAGTCCCTAGAATTTGGACTTGTCTTATGGAGTTTAAACTACTATAATTGTTGATCTGTTATTTATCCAGCATACAGTTATGGAATATATATATAAATTATTCTTCTTCTTCTATGTTTAGTATATATATGCTATGTGTTTTATTTAGTAAGGAAAAATCAGTGCGTCTATTGACTTTTTTGATTCCTAGGTTATTGCCGCCAACCTGTGGGGATTGGGGAAACAATTCGAGTATCAGTTAATCAGTTCAGGAGTCTGGTTTGATAAAAACCTGGGTTGGTTTGTTACAATTTGGTATCAGAAGAAATCTATCCTAAATAATCCATGTCTTGGGAATCATTTTAGACTGGAGAATGGATATTCAGTACATAATAGGAATGTTTTGATATGTTACTGGCCATATCTGATCATAATAAGACTCATCATCCGTGGAATTTTGGGATGAGGGTAATTATTGTTGGGTGTTTTGTTTTAAAATCTCAATTTTTACGTTATGGATATTCTACTTTGATCTAAGATTTGATCTATTTTATAATAATTTTTATTTTTCATTGTGCAACAGTTTGTCGCTGAGACACCTTCCACAAGATCCCTAGGAAGGTGCAGCTGATGCACCTCAAAGAAATACCCGTATGGATTAGAATATCATCGAAACTATCATACAAGAAGTCTATGTGGATGACCAGGATGTTCCACATGTCTTAAATCTAGAGTTTGAGGTGAAACGAGAAGTTGGAGGAGGGAGAGATCATTCATGAGATGATTTGAATGAGAACCCTCCATATATTAAAGGAAATAATTATCCTCAAGAGGTGTATGATTAGCTAGAAATTACCAATATAAACATTAACATCTTGAATAAAAATGAGAATATCTGGGTGAAGTGTGCTTCATTTAAACATGAGGGTTCCAACAAGATTTGGTGGGATTCTATGGACAAGTATGAGACCCATGTTATATTGGATTGGAAGGGTTTCAACACCATAATCATTCATTATATTTGTTTTCAGTAACTAATGCATCGTAATTATTAGGTTTTATTTTCATTATTACAGGGAGTGCATTCGTAGTCACCATACAATAATCTAATTGTTGAGATTGCCTATTTTTCAACAAACATGGTGAAGAGTGTCCAGCTAAAGGATCAAAAGTACCTGCATGGTTTGTGAATGTACATCAGATCAAAATTAGTTATATTGAATTATTCTACCTATGAAGAGATGGTAGATAAAGATATAATGTTAGAGATTAATATATAAGGAATGGTCGGAATTCCAACCCTTTCTATTCCATTTTGTAATGCTTGGGTGGTATGAATGGGAAGAAGAGAATGTCATTTGATTTTCAAATAATTAGTGGTGGTGGTTCTCAGAAGAGGGAATCCAATGCACAATATGATTAATCCTGTAATGTTCTGCTGACATGAAAAAAATGTTTCTAGATGGGAGACACCAGACATTATATTCCTATGCCCATAATGGCTTTAAATTGTTTTGGATGTGTTGGTCTTCTACAGCATTTCTACTAGGCTGTGACTATTCCTAATTATGGTTAGTTTTTTCCTCCTCCAATGTTTATTGAGATGAAGATATAATCTTTTAGTCATATTGGGATCCATCCACAGGCCTCAGGAGTAAATCATTTACATGTATTTGTTTAGTTTACAATTGAATTTTACATAGGTATGATAATAGTGAGTGGTACACTTCTTATTTCATCTCCATTAGAAATTTCATTCTATGATACCAATGAATCCTACATGTTTATATCTGGACGCTTTGTTGATGAGCATAAAATAAAAACTGAACATATTAAATTAAAAATATGATTAGTGACACCTATTGGTAAGATTAAATATCTAATGAATAAGTTTCCCTCTTAATCGTTAATGATATATTATACAGAGTCAGTCTGTGATTATCTCATTCTGGATCAATATCTATTTGATATCATCATCAATATGAATTGTCTTCTCACACATAAAAACATGTTAATTGTTATCTTCTATTTTTTTCATTCTTACTAGCAAAAAAAAAGATCTTGTGTGTTTCTGGGTGTGTGGGATTGGAGTTATGGCCATGCAAGATGAACAACCCTAGATCTCATGTGATTTTTCTCTTGTTTCATTTGGGTCAATGATGTTTTTTTATTTTGATGACCTTCCTTTAGTTATATGAGTTTTCAACGATGACTTCCCAAATTATTTCTCCAGTATTCAACCTATGTGGGAGGTAGAGTTTATGATTGATATAGTGCTAGGTACACATCTAAACATATTTTATTTTTTATAGTATGTCCCATACTTAGATGAAGTATATCATAATTAAATTAGAAAACATTTTTTAAAAGGGTTTTTTTCACCCTATAATTTCTCATTTGGAATCCCCTAATCTCATAGCCAAGAATTATAATGGTTAAATTTTTGTATGTGTGGACTGTTTCAACATGAAATTTGTAACAGTTATGAAAAAAATTTCATTCCGCTCGTGTAGATGTATGTTTCATCAGTAATAGAAGAAAATTGGTTCTCGAAGATTGATCTTTTCATGGGTTATCATGAACTCCACGTTTGGGAGTCTGATACACAGAGTAGGGCCTTAAGAAGAAGGTATTTCAATAATGAATAGATTGTGATTCCTTTTGGTCAATCTAATGCTCTATAATTTTTCATGGATTTGATTATTCATTTATTCCATAAATATCATGACACATTTTAGGTTGTTTTCTTGGAAAAGATTCTGATTTTTTCAACATTCGGTCATGATCAGGAGCACCATATGAGTATAGTTTTGATAATAATGATAAATATTCATTTGTATGGATATATGTTGAAATTTATTTTCTATATTTGAGATGAGATGTTCTTGGGTTACAAAATTTATGACCACAACTTATTAGTTGACTAAGAGAAGGTATGGGCTATTGTGACATTGAAAGAACAAAAAAACAGCTTTGAAATTCGAATCAACATTTTTCTTTCATGGTTCTACTGACTATTAATTGTTGATTTATCTAATATAACAACACCTTTGAATATGCGTACAATGAAATAGGTGAAATTCACATTGGATGTAATGTGTCGGTCTTCTTTTAATGAACTAAAATGACTTCTTAAATAATATCCAATTCTGATCATATATATGCTCGGTAAGGGGTTTGTGGTGTTTGGTGATTCATTTGGATTTGGTTTGGGGTATGTGATAATTCCATATGATCATGTAGGTTATTACGCATCTCCTCATCTCTAGAGAAAAAAGAAGAACTTCCCCACACATGATTTAGATCATGTTGGCGTTATTCATACAACTTATTGTTGGTGGCACATTCTCTTCAGTGATAATTTAATGATCTTATATCATAATAAGAGTTTGATATATATCATCTTCTAGAATGTAATGATTTTCTGACATTGAAAATGGATAGAATAACATTAGAGGATGGATTTCAACATCACCTAATCCTTAGTCAATCGGAATGTTATAGATTCTCTTCATATAAATGTACCATCACATGGTATATTGGAATCGATTGAGGAGTGTAATATTGTTGTGTATTTTTCATAGTTGCACTTAAACACTCAGGATGTTGTTTCATGTATGATTCTGAATATTTATCAATTATAATCACCCCTCTAGAAGTATATATTTCAATGTCAGTAGAAGGATGGTGAGTTTCATAAATCATGAGAAACCATTATACTGGGCAGACTGTTTCTGGATGTACTCTTTGTTCAAATGTAATACTTCATATTTGTAAGATATCTGTTTGCCAAAGACATGAGACATGTTATGTCATGATATATTGTAACATTTCATCATGTTCTGTTCATATTGGATCTATAAATATGTATTATTAAAATATAAGATCATTTTGTTGGCTAGGAATGAGGGATGAAATTGCAGATTATGTGTCTCGCTATTACACATACATATAGATTAATATAGATGACATGGATCCTTTTCAAATGCTTCGGCCTCATCCATTGACTGTTTGGAAATGGGATAGAGTATCAATATATATTTTTTATATTACCACATACACCCTTATGAAAAAATGGGATCTGGGTTATTGTTTATTTGTTGTTAAAATGATCTCATATCATTCGAATAAAAAACACAATAAATTTTGAACATCTGGGTAATTTGTACGTTCATTAGATCATGAGGTTACACAGGAATACATATTATATTGTTTTAGATAGGGACCGTATGTTTACCATGAGGTTCTAGTGGATTTTATAAGGGGTTATCGTTACTTAGCTGATGTTGAGAATAACATACCATCCATAGATAGAAAGTTAGAAAAATAATGTAATTCAGATCAGGGATGTTTTACATCATGCATGTGTCTGGGATTTCAATGGATCAGGACATAGACATATTCAGATAGTAATGATTGTTTAATTAAATAGTTATCAATCATCGATATGAATGTCTCTTTTTGTGGCATTGTATGGTAACCCATGATGATAACCTATTTGTTTAGAAGTGGAGGGAAACATACATTTTTATGGATCATGTTTTTTTATAGGAAGACAAAAAAAAGATTCAAGATGTGTGACGATGTATGTATAATGCCCAAATTTGAAAAAATTAGTATTGAAATTGATGGTGTCATTATTTGGAGTTTTCCATTGATGACATGGTTTTCATTAATATTTCTCATTGATTGAGTCACTGACTACTTGGAAAAAAGGGGAAGTTGGATCAATGATATGTTGGACCTTTTTAGATGACCATATGTCATGGATAGGTTACTTATCTTTTAGGTTTTATGATTTATTTAACGAGAATCCAGGATGGTTTCGACATATCATTGCATAGCAAGTATCACCCTCATCCAACTCACATTCAATGTGGGGAATAAATTGAGATACAGAGTGATGCTTCTATTTTTTAGAAACTAATTGACAAAGTTGACTATCATGTTAAAGTCTTGTATGAGAACTCGAATTAGTTGGTATGATTTCTAGGGAAATATGTATTAGATTCTTAAAGAACATGGGAACCCATGTCCGTAATGATGATGAAATGGCCTAATCTATTTTCATGGATTGCATATTCTACATGACATCCTAGGGATGACAAGTATTCAACTTTGATATTTTCTAACTATTAGGCCCCAGCCTTAAACCTTACTTAATCTTGAGTTATTACAAGATTACACATTGAGGATCTTTTCAGGTTTAGAGTTTTAGCGAATTAGATCATAAAACATGCATTACATTCCATATTTAAACAAAGTGGTTACATAAAAGATAGTATTCATTTTTCCCATCAATGGAAATGTATTTAAAATAAAACATGGATTATTTATTGACACTTCCTAGACACAATCATCATATCATGTACCCTTCCCTTTACCTATGAAAAACATTTCAAAAACATTGGATGAGCATAAAAAGCTCAGTAAGGGATATAAAAATATGGAAAGGAAAGGCGAGTACATGTATACATAAGAATGAAATCATAAATTACCCATAAAACATAAGCACTTTAATATACCTCATAAAATCATGACTAAATCATAGAAATCATAAGACATAATGGTAACTTGAGGCATTCATAACATTCTTACATCGGGAGTAACCCTCTTGGTTACGTTTGGAATACCCATCACAGTATATTCCCTAAATATCTTTGGAGAAACCTTAACGTTTAACCCCTTCACGTTACCCAATGCATTGGAAAGCTATATCGGGCTCACCCGCCCTTAGTTTATCACAGAACCACCCATCTTCATAATAATGCCCAAGAACCATAACATAATCGTATCACTTAAAACATTCATAAACGAAACATAACATTTCCACTTTTCAATCACAAGATATCCATACAACACATTGATATAAAAACATTATGAAAACCATTTTCAATACCAAAATAATGAAGAGTAAAACATGGTATTTATTTTTCTTCTAAAAAAAGGTATTCCATGTAGAGGAAGCCGAAACTCAAATAATGGTCACTGCGGCGGAGAAGTCGTTGTCGCCACATACTTACGACAAAAACATTCCCTTTTGTCGTTTAGTAAAACGATTTGTATAAAAAAGATTCCTTTCATATAAACGTAAAAGTCAAAGAGGTTTATACACCGTATAAAAGAAGGTTGTGTATAAAACAAAATATGCCTCAATGAAAGGAGATTGAGACGAAGTCCCATACAAAGACGATATCCTTGGATTAAGGATAAATCAATTACATAATTATCTGTGACAAACTAATACGCAAAATATAAGTGGATATTAATTGTAAAACAATCAGAGGTTATTCACACATATTCATAAAACGAAATATTCAAGGAGTACAAGCTTATCCCAAAGAATCAAAATTGGGTTAAGAAGTTCCCTTGAAAAAATTCGACAGCCTAACGGCGTCACTAAAAAATTCAGAAAATTAGTTGATGAGAGATAAAAAGGGTATGTCATCACTTGGACATAAAATTTAAATCACTAAGGATATAGAAGAACATATCCCAACATAATGTTATGTGAATTAAAAGACATAACAAAACAAGTCTTTTAAAAAGAGGAGGGTGAAAGGTTCCCTTACCGACATGGGTATCTTTCGAAACATACACCCTATGAAAGAAGGATAATACAACATTAATGTAAATACTCATAAATGAATTTATATTACACAATGAGTAAAATAATGGGTAGTACATACACTACTCATGGGAAATTGTGGAAAACGTAGCATAAATCTCACGAGAATAAAAGTGAGATGAAAAATCCCTTACGAAAACTCGGCAGCCTAACAGCGCCACTTAAAACATCCAAAAATGGATTGATGAGATCAAATAGGGTATCTCATCATATTAAAATAAACTTTACAGAAAGTAGATTATAAAAGAACATACCCCACCATAACAATGAGGACCTTAACAGAAGTGACATAAAGGAGAGTACTTAAAAAGAAAGAGAGAGGTTAGATCTCTTACGAAAATTCGACAGCCTAACACCGCCACTCAAAACATCCAAAATGGATTGATGAGAGAGAATAGGTCTCTCATCATATGAACATAAAAATTACATTAATAGTAATATAAAATAACATCCCAATCACAAGAAATATGAGCTTAAATGGAATGAAACAAAAGAGTGTACTTAAAAAGAAAGAGAGGAGTAGGATCACTTACCTCGAGTCCGACTTGACTCTATCGTTATTTAACGTCCTGAATAATAAACTTTAGTTAATTTCTACTTGATTAATATCCTTTTTCACGTTAATTATTCCTTTTATATCACTTATTTACATGTTATAAATATTATGTAATCATTTAAGTTAATAATGTTTGTTTTGTCGATATTTGGTTCTTAAGTCGAAAGTGGACTTCTTACAATTACATGTTGTTTGTGTGGTCAAAGTTTCATTATATCCAGAATGATATTCATGATTTGGATATCATATAAATCATATATATCCAGAATATACATGTATTTATAATATTACAGAATCATTTATAGGCAAGAAATGAAATGCATCGTTCATGGAGACGGTAAGTCGTACGTACACATGAACGCTACTTTAATTTCTATGTCATATTAATGGAATTAAAACTAAATGAGAGGTATGTAGATTTTAATTCCAGATTTATATTCATCATTTATATGTAACATACATCATATATAATAACTTTAAATCCATACTTTATACATCCCACATATGGCATTAACGAATCAAATCACTCTGAGGGGGTGGTAGTCCGCACTTCCTAAAATGAAATTATCATGTTTACCCACAATGGAAACTATAAAGGTATGCCACAAAAGAAAAATAAAGAATCTTAAGTAAAACATAAACATATTATATATCATATATAAGTATAGTGACATCTTAATGGCCACCTTTTAAGGTGTTATATGAGTGTTGAACAATCATCGTTTCGTGAGGCAGAAATTCGCCATCCACAGAAACAGTATGTTCTTTAACCATTTGATGTAGGTGTGTGTATGTATAGCTATAATTATTCTTATAAAAACATCCTAGTATATTGAATATACTAGAGTTGTTACAAAATAAATAAATAAAAAGGGTTTAGGGGTTGGAGAAGCAAAATAAAACAAAAGAACACAAGTGAAGACATTAGCTTAAAATCGGGTAAATCTTTTTGATTTGAGCTCAAAGGCTTCCTTGGAAAGACTTATGCCCAAATTGAGGCTTCTAAGAGTAAGAGAGGGATGTGGAGAGGCAAAATGATCAGGGGTTGGCCGAGCCAAATTCTTTGGATGTGTGGGTAAGGAGGTAGAGGTGGGGGCCTTTTATTAGAGGAGAGGAGGGGAACTCTTGGAAAGTAAAAAAATGTTACTTTATTTGAAAATGCGTTTCAGATTTAAAAGGTCCAAAATTGCTATATTTAGAGGATATGGTGATAAGGTTTCTAATTATACTCATCTAATAGGTTTTTGACAAGTTTAATTTTTAGATATAACATTATCTTTTCATTTTATTTAAATCCATTATTAATGAGGTAATCACTGCATCATCATGATTTCATAAATAATTTAATTTATTTAATGTCTAAAAATTATAAAACAAATATCATGATGTAGGAAATCTTTTTATATTTCTAATTAATATTTATAGTCAAAAATAGGACTTCTATAACCCCATTTAAAAATTGTTTTAGTGAAACATTTCATGCTTGTGACATTTTTATTTTAACTTTAAATAAAAAGTTATTTATGTCATTTTCCATCCGAAGTGGCTCCATGGGGTCCCCAAGTTGACCCATGGATTTTCATAGTCGGCTATGACACATCCAATGATGTTAGGACATGTGTCTAGGTTATTTCACATTATGAAAACATTATTTTTACCTTAAATTACACTAATTACCTCTAATCGTGATTAAGAACATAAAAGTTACTATTCACCAAAAAATTATTTTAATCCCATTGAACCAAATTTTAAATCCTAATGACAACCATGTATGTAGTCTTTTTGAAATTCAAAACACAGAGGTGGCAAAGTTTCATTTAAACGAAAAATCAGTTTCTTTATCTACCACTTAGGGGATTCATTATTCATCAAAAATTGATGTTTTTCAGAAAAATAATAAAAATTGACCCTAAGCTATATTTGATATTCCGAAATAAAAAATGATTTTTATTTTACAAAATTCAAAACATATAAGATGAATTAATTACTTTAATAATTACTTCCCGCTGTCAAAACAAATAGCGTGTTTTTATGAAACAATATCTATTAAAAGATTGACACTAGTTTAAGTCCAATTTCAAAGTGAAATTAATTACAATGACCACTATTGGATTAAATGGTAAAAATATATTCTAATTTTACTTTAAAAACAATTCAAAATATAATCTAATCTTATAAATAAATTAGATTAAAAAGCGGTTTTGAGTTAAAATACAACATTTTTCACTATTCATTAAAAAATGAACTTTATCGGAAAGATACCAAAAATTTACACAAAGTAAATTTTGATGTCTCTATTATAAAGAATAATTTTATTTTGTCAAATATAACACATAAAATTGTCAAAAAGTGGATTTAAAATAGGTTCTCCATCAAAAGGCGGTTTATCGACCTTCTAAAGAACATTAGAATGTTTACACTTAAAAATTGAATTCATTCACAAAAAGTAAAAATATTTGACAAACATATATAATCATTTTGTAGTTAGTTCTGTTCATTAAAATGGCTAGGCATTAACTACCATTTAAAATAATATTATTTTATTATTAAAGTGCAACGTAAGATTCCCAAGAAACTCGTTGTTGCATATTGGGTACGCCATCGAGCATAGCGTCCCCTTTAAAGTAATATTAATATTTTATTCACAAATATAGATAAATATAGAAATTTCATATTCTTTATTTACCTGGGGTGTTACATCCTTCCCTCTTTTGGGAATTGCGTCCTCGTAATTTTAAAATTGGGCTCGAAAACATCCTTGAAAGTCCCACATTGGAACAAGAGTCGGTAAAACAATCACTGTAAAATAAAGAATGAGAAGTACAGAGGTCATCTAAGTTAACCCATACAAGGATTCCATGTAGGAAAACATGGACATAGAGGAGAAAACATAGGGTCATGTTCTGATGGAGAGTGATAGAAAACATGTTTAGGAGAAAGTTAACCACAAGAAAATCACAAACTTGTGATGGGTTAAATGGTATTCGATTCCCCGGTAGGAAAAGTTAATAGAAATTTTTTTTGTTTTTTTATTGAGGAATTTATTCATAAGGAAACATAATTTCTTATCATGTTGAATTTCAACTTTTATTGGATTTCTTATACAAATTCATATTTTCTCCAAAAGACGAGCATTTAGGAAGACTTGTTCACTATAATCAACTTCTAGAGAATCACCTAATCCACAAAAGAGAACTATATACTTCCCGTGTCTTTAGACTTTAACCAAAACCAAAACCAATATGGTTAGTACAAGATCAGATAATCCAAAAAAGGATAACCCTTTATAAAAATAAAATCTATTCTTAATCTCCAAAATTTGTCCAACAAAACCCAAAGTTCAACGTGGACCATTTGATAAACAAATTGTCCATAAAATTATTCAATGTAAACCAAAATAAGATTGAAACCCAAATATTTTAAGGATTTAGTCACATAGTCTTCCAAGGTACAAATTAACTTTTATCTCCAAATAACATCAGTTGCTCTTAAATTCTGATATTGAAACATAATTAACCTAATCACATATCCTCGATGATAGGTTAATCATTTCCATAGATAACCCAAAATAAACATACTATTGATTCCTAAAATCATCTAACTAAAAATAATTATTCAAACTAACCATGGACTTCACGTAGTCCAGTGGTAGGCGATAAATACCAGTCACACTTTGGTTGTGGGTGCGATTCTCACGGCTTTGTCCGATGCAACGGGTTGTCACACGGTCTGCGTGTTATCCTTTTTCTAAAACTATATAATTCATAAAACATTCCCCAAAATGAGATAAAATCTTCAAAAATGATCATAACATATTTTAACCTCAAGTTTATCTCATGCCTTTCGTTTTCCATCATAACTTATAATAACCCATAATTACCTCAAAAGTAAGGATCATGTAAACTCTATTTGTTACCTTTATAATTATTACCTGGACTTCAACATCGATTGGTAATTTCATACATGATGCATTACAGATCATACCAAGGTTCAAGTGGTTGATCTTGACTCCTTGATTGTTGGTTTAGAACAACCACGAGTTTCATCATTGAATCCCCCATTTTATCTAGTATCTTAATCAGATAACCACCACAGTTTCCTTCAAACCTGTTGTCTCTTTGGTCCCTGCTAGATCCATCCATTCACTAAAAATATAAATTTTAGTGTGAGTATATCAACAAAACCATCATGTACTAATGAGTAAGGTAGACACTAAGATATACTTACTCATTCACTTTATCTAAAACTATGACTCTTTCTGAAATTCAAACCATTACGGTAATGTCACTTGTGCTTAGAGAATATCCAAACCTCAAAAGTTATCTAAACCGACCTTTGATACCAACTATAAGGGCCTAGCCATAAACCTTACTTAATCATGAGTTATTACAAGATTACACATTGAGGATATTTTCAGGTTTAGAGTTTTAGAGAATTAGATCATAAAACATGCATTACATTCCACATTTAAACAAAGTGGTTACATAAAAGATAGTATTCATTTTTCACATCAACGGAAATGTATTTAAAACAAAACATGGATTATTTCTTGACATTTCCTTGACACTATCATCATATCATGTACCCTTCCCTTGACCTGTGAAAAACATTTCAAAAACTTGGGATGAGCATAAAAATCTCAGTAAGGGATATAAAAATATGGAAAGGAAACATGAGTACATGTTTATATAAGAATGAAATCATACATTACCCATAAAACATAATCACTTTAACATACCTCATAAAATCATGAATACATCATTGAAATCATAAGACATAAAGGTAACTTGAGGCATTCATAACATTCTTACGTAGGGAGTAACCCTCTTGGTTACGTTTGGAATACCCATCACAGTATATTCCCTAAATCTCTTCAGAGAAACCATAATGTTTAACCCCTTCATGTTACACAATTCATTAGAGAGCTATATCGGGCTCACTCGCCATTATTTTATCATGGAACCACCCATCTTCATAATAATTCCCATGAACCATAACATAATCATATCACATGAAACATGCATAAAGGAAACATAACATTTCCACTTTTCAATCACAAGATATCAATACAACACATTGATATAAAAACATTAGGAAAACCATTTTCAATAGAAAAATAAAGAAGAGTAAAACATGGTATTTATTTTTCTTTTAAAAAAAGGAATGGCTTGTAGAGGAAGCCGAAACTCAAATAATGGCCACGGCGGCAGAGAAGTCACTGTCGCCGCATACGTACGACAAAAATATTCCCTTTTTCCTTTTAGTAAAACGCTTTGTATAAGAAAGATTCCTTTCAGATAAACGTAAAAGTCAAAGGGGTTTATACACCGTATAAAATATGGTTGTGTATAAAACAAAATATGCCTCAATGAAAGGATATTGAGACGAAGTCCCATACAAAGACGGTTTCCTTGGATTAAGGATAAATCAATTACATAATTATGTGTGACAAACTAATACACAAAATATAAGTGGATATTAAGTGTAAAACAATCAGAGTTTATTCACACATATTCATAGAAAGACATATTCAAGGAGTACAAGCTTATCCCAAAGAATCAAAATTGGGTTAAGAAGTTGACTTGCAAAAATTTGACAGCGTAACGACGTCACTACAATATTCAGAAAATGAGTTGATGAGAGATAAAAAGGGTATGTCATCACTTGGACATAAAATTTCAATCACTAAGGATATATAAGAACATATCCCAACATAATGTTATGTGAATTAAAAGTCATAACAAAATATGTCTTTTAAAAATAGGAGGGTGAAAGGTTCCCTTACCGACATGGGTATCTTTAAAAACATACACCCCGTGAAAGAAGGACAATACAACATTGATGTAAATACTCATAAATGAAATTATATTACACAATGAGTAAAATAATGGGAAGTACATACACCAATTAAATGAAATTGTGGAAAATGTAGCATAAATCTCACGGGAATAAAAGTGAGATGAAAAATCCCTTACGAAAACTCGGGATCCTAACGACGCCACTTAAAACATCCAAAAATGGATTGATGAGATCAAATTGGGTCTCTCATCATATTAAAATAAAATTTAAAGAAATTGGAATATAAAATAAAATCCCCCATCATAACAATGAGGAGCTTAACAGAAGTGACATAAAGGAGAGTACTTAAAAAGAAAGATAGAGGTTAGATCTCTTATGAAAATTCGGCAGCCTAATGGCACCACTCAAAACTTCCAAAATGGATTGATGAGAGAGAATATGGTCTCTCATCATATGATAATAAAAATTACTGTAAGAGTAATATAAAAGAACATCCCAATGACAATAAATATGAGCTTAAAAGGAATGACATAAAAGAGTGTACTTAAAAAGAAAGAGAGGAGTAGGATCCCTTACCTCGGGTCCGACTTGACTCGATCGTTCTTTAACGTCCTGAATAATAAACTTGAGTAAATTTCTACTTGATTAGGAACCTTTTTCAAGTTCATTATTCCTTTTATATAACTTATTTCCATGTTATAAACATTATGTAATCATTTAAGTTAATAATGTGTGTTTTGTTGATATTTGGTTCTTAATTCGAAAGTGGACTTATTACAATTACATGTTGTTAGTGTGGTCAAAGGTTCATTATATCCCGAATGATATTGATGATTTGGATATCATATATATCATCTATATCCAGAATATACATGTATTTATAATATTACATAATCATTTAGAGGTATGAAATGAAATGCACCGTTCATGGAGACGGTAAGCCGTACGTACGCATGAACGCTACTTTCATTTCTATGTCATATTAATGGAATTAAAACTAAATCAGAGGTATGTATATTTTAATTCCAGAATTATATTAATCATTTATATGTAATTTACATAATATATAATAACTTTAAATAAATCCTTTATACATCCCACATATGGCATTAACGAATCAAATCACATTGAGGGGGAGGTAGTCTGCACTTCCTAAAATTAAATTATTGTGTTTACCCACAATGGAAACCATAAAGGTATTCCACAAAATAAAAATACAGAAGCTTAGGTAAAAAATAAACATATAATATATCATATATAATTATAGTGACATCTTAATGGCCACCTTTTAAGGTTTTATATGAGTGTTGAACAATCATCGTTTCGTGAGGCAGAAATTCTCAATCCACAAAAACTGTATGTCCTTTAACCATTTGATGTAGGTGTGTGTTAGTGTAGCTCGAATGATTCTTATAAAAACATCCTATTATATTTAAGATACTTTAGTTGTTACAAATTAAATGAATAAAACGAGTTTATGGGGTTGGAGAAGCAAAATAAAACAAAATAACACAAGTGAAGACATTACCATAAAATCGGGTAACTCATTTTGATTTGAGCTCAAAGGCTTCCTTGGGAAGGCTTCTGCCAAATGTGAGGCCTCTAGGAGTAAGAGAGGGATGTGGAGAGGCTGAATGAGTAGGGTTGGCCGAGCCAAATGCTTTGGATGTGTGGGGAGAGAGGTAGAGGTGGGGGCCTTTTATAAGAAGAGAGGAGGGGCACTCTTGGAATGTAAAGAAATGGTACTTTATTTGAAAATGAGTTTCAGATTTAAAAGGTCCCACCTTGATATAATTCGAGGATATGGTGATCGGGTTTCGAAATATACTCATCCAATAGGTTTTTGACAAGTGTAAGTTATAGTATTAAAATTATGTTCTCATTTTATTTAAATCCATTATTAATGAGGTAATCGCTGCATCATCATAATGTCATAAATAATTTAATTTATTTAAGGTCTACAAATTAAAAACACAATATCATGATGTAGGAAATATTTTTAGCTTTATAATGAGTATTTATAATAAAAAATATGACTTGTATAACCCCATTTAAATTTTTTTTAGTGAAACATCTCATGCTTGTGACTTTTTTATTTTAACTTTAAATAAAACTTTATTTATGTCATTTTCCAACCAAAGTGGCTCCATGGGGTCCCCATGTTGACCCATTGATTGTCTTGGTCGGCCATGACACATCCAATGCGGGCAGGACATGTGTCTAGGTCATTTCACTTTATTAAAACATTATTTTTACCTTAAATTACACTAATTACCTCTAATTGCGATTAAGAACATAAAAGTTACTATTCACCAGAAAATTATTTTAATCCCATTGAACCACATTTTACATCCTAATTACAACCAAGTATGTTGGATTTTTTATATTCAAAAAACAGAGGTTTCAATGATTCATTTAAGCGAAAAATCAGTTTCTTTAACTCCCACTTAGTGGTTTCACTATTCATCAAAAATACAAGTTTTTCAGAAAAATACCAAAAATTCACCCTAAGCTATATTTGATATTCCAAACTCAAAAATGATGTCTATTTTAAAAAATTCAAAACATATAAGTTGCATTAATTAATTTAATAATTAATTCCTACTGTCAAAACAAATAGCGTGTTTTTATTAAACAATATCTATTAAAATATTGACATTAGTTTAAGTCCAACTTCAAAGTGAAATTAATTACAATGACCACTATTGGATTAAATGGTAAAAATATATTTTAATTTTACAGTAATAACAATTCAAAAGATAATATAATCATATAAATAAATTAGATTAAAAAGAGGTTTTGAATTAAAATAAAACATTTTTCACTATTCATTAAAAAATGAACTTTATCGGAAAGATACCAAAAAATTACACAAAGTAAATTTTGATGTCTCTATTATAAATAAGAATTTTATTTTGTCAAATATAACACATAAAATTGTCAAAAAGTTTATTTAAAAGAGGTTCTCCATCAAAAGGCAGTTTATCGACCTTCAAAAGAACATTAGAATGTTTACGCTTAAAAATTGAATTCATTCACAAAAAGTAAAAATATTTGACAAACATATAAAATCATTTTGTAGTTAGTTCTGTTCATTCCCTCCATTACAATGGATAGGCGTTAACTCCCATTTAAAATAATATTATTTTATTATTAGAGTGCAACGTAAGATTCCCAAGAAACTCGTTGTAGCGTATTTGGTACGCCATCGAGCATAGCTTCTCCCTTAAAGTAATATTAATATTTTATTCGCAAATATGGATAAATATAGAAATGTTATATTCTTTATTTACCTGGGGTGTTACAGTAACATATTGTTCACTAGATCAGAAATGTTTTTAAAATTATTAATGTTTAATATTTGTTTGATGATCTTATTAGTGGTTAACCAGATTTTTTGAATGTTGGAAAGCCGGTAGACGTAGTGTACCTGTGGTAAACATTACGTAACTGGTGTTGTGAACATGTCGTGAAAGGGGAAATAATTCTATGAATGGGTAAATTTCATGTATGGTGGATATATGTCATGTATGGTGTAAATGATGCATTGTTAATATGTACATATGGGTTATCTGCCTAACTTAACTACCATTGACTACACGTTGTGTACCTAAGATACATGTCACAACCCAACACGTACCCAAGTTGAAGATATGCATTATAATGTTTTTCACAATCCATTATTTCCATGGACCATTGCCCTTGACCCTTTACAAATTTTTGAAAATTTTTAAACGGTCCACACCTCTTGATCATACTGATCGTCTTTGGATATTTTGTGCGTCTATTGTGAATATCCCTAGGTTAGCCTTATTTATAGTTCTGCATTGTGGTAGATCACTATAGCGGCCTATCATGGAATTATTTGGCATGTTGATCTAAGTTGGATGATCATCATTTTCATATTCTAGATCCATTTTGAGATCTTCTTCTAGAGTCCATTTCCATCATTGTTTGTTCTAAAGAAGGTGATCATCTTTGAGGTATGTGGGATTCTTATCTTTTGTAGATATATTTTTTATATTTGGTTTGATCCTATGATTTGTGGATATGTATTCTGTTGTGGATGTGTGAGACCCAATCTTCGAGGTTTGTGATTCAGTTTCTAGCCTATAATAATTCAACTGCTTCTTTTTATTTATAAACTAATTTAAAATGAATGATTGGCATGACTATTTTGGGGGTCTTAAAAATTATTTTTAGTGAAAATTGTTTTCCCTGGTAATTGAAATAGATTATGAAATGGTATTGAATGATTATTAATGAATTTAAATGAATTATGATAAATAGAACATGTGGTACCTTGGGTACTTAGGTGAACTCTTCAGCATGAATCCATCGTGGATTATTTTTGTTATTATCAACGAGTGTTGTATTATGGATTTCATTATTTTCGTAGGCCCATTTTTCTTGGGTAATGATATTGAATTTTTTCGGGTTTAAATATAGTGTATTCCTATACTCCAAAGTCCAACTGTTCCTGGATCAGATTTTATCAATTGATTATTTTTTTACAAGTAGTCTAAAACATAGACATATAGTATTCCATGGTATTTTGATACCCATGTTTCTTTATTTTATTTCTTGGATATCTTTGTTAGACATGAAATGAATATTTATTCTTTTAAATTGTGATATGGAAAATATTCATGGAAACTAATATACATGCATTTTGATTAGAACTATGGGAGAGGAAAATGGTTAACTTGTTTCTTATATGACTTATTTAATTCTAATCATGCCATGTATTTATTTTAAAATGAGAATACATGATTTTTATATATAGGCTTGTTGAGGAACACCTAGGGGATCATAATATGCCTATTATCTCACACCTTGCACACCACTATGTTTGTGTGTATACCTTATTTTCTGTTCCATTGCATGGATATGAAATGCACCATATTGTGATGGTGTGTGTAATTGTTCAAGTCCTGTGGGATAGGTTGCAGGTGGTGTGATGGTGGGGGTTTTTCCATGCAATCCATTAGAGTAGTTGTGGGTTGTTATCCTTAGCAGTTGCACTTTTATTTTGGATTTTTAGCACTTGTTAAAATTATTCGGTTTCTGTTATATTTCTTATAGTTAACGAATATATATGTAACGACCCAAACTTTAAATAATTTTTGTTTCCATTGTGTGTTGTTTTATTTTATACTCAACGAAACTCTTTAATTTAATGAAATGTGTATAAATAAAATTTGACCAATGGGTTTCGACTGTGATATGACCATTGGAAACTAAAAACTTAATGTTAGATTTTTTTTCTATAAAAAATCATGTGACCTGGTTAATTAATACAGGAAAAAGATACGATGGCCCCATCTAGTAGTCTTTTGCTGATCGAAGCCCGTATGATGGAACATGGGAATGTGGTCGCACCACTGGGGTTTTCTCTGGACCAAACCCATATGGAACATCACCATGTGAAGCAACATTGGAATGGCCATCGGGAGAAGATCAAACTTATAGAAATTACTGCTCAGGCAATGTTGGTCGAGCCTCCCTCAGATTCTCTCACCTTAGTACACCTTACACTTAAGTCATATGCTGGTGTTATAAGGGGATATGTAACGATACCATAGCTACATTGTGTAATCCTTTGAGATAAATAAATTTTTGATTGCTTCTAATGGTGATGTTTGTGAATTTTCAAATGTGCTGATAAAAATAGGATGTATCTTATGGATGAATTTTGAAAAATAAATATTGTAAAATATTTATTTAAATGTTAAATAATTAATGATGTGTAAGGATTTTAAAAAAAATGGTCTTCTACAAATGTGTTCAGTAAAAAAAATAGTCTAATAAGATCAACTTAATTTTTGGTGAATAGTAAATTTTGAATAGTGATTTTAGGTTTGATTAGTAATGTGATCAAATGGATTGAGTAACCTCACTTAAGAAAGTATTAATATACTATACGCATCTTGATTAAGTAATGTGAATAATTAAAATAGATAAATAACTCTTTCAGAATGTATTGTATATGTATTAGTTTTTCTGGGTGAATAGTGTTTTTGATTTAAAAATTAAATTAAAAATATTTTAATTTTTTTTTCATAAAATTGAGATCATTTTTGAAATTAGAGCATTGATTTGTTGTTAAGGTGAATTTATGGGATTTTTCTAAATCAATTTAATTTTTAAGGAATAGTGTTTTTATTTAAAAATAAAATTTAAAAAATTTAAAAAATTATTTTTATAAAATGGAGTTCTTTTTTGAAATAAGAACATCGATATTTGGTTATGGTGATTTTTTGGGATTTTTTTGAGAATGATTAATTCTCGGTGAATAATGAAAATACAGTTTTGAGTTTCTGGTGTTTAATGACATCAATAAGGATGTAATAATTATGCAATAATTTTGGTAGACTTATGAATAGTAAGATACGGTATGAGTTTTACCATGTGGAAAATACCATGGGAAAATACCATGGGTAAGCCCATGGTTTTTCCAATACCACTAATGAAGTGTCCACTGACAATTAATGCTTGGTCCCCTCACTTACCCTATAAATACCAAGATATTCTCTCATCCTTTCTTACCAAAATCCTCCTCAATGATGTTCTGGTGTCTTTACCTCCCAAGGAGTTCTCTCAAGGTTCCCTCAAGCCACCCAAGGTACCAAACATCAATATTTTGAAGTTACTCTTCAAGGTAAGGGATCCATTCACCCTCCTATTTTATGTCATGACTTCCTTTATGTTTTGTCATATAATTTCCATCCCTTTCTATTTAGGGTATGATCTTATATGTTCTAATTTTTTTCCATTTCATTTATAATTATTGAGAGACCTTCTCCGCTCTCATCAATTAGTTTTCTGAATTTTTATGTGAAGCCGTTAGTCTTTCAAATTTTTCGTAAAAGGAATAGCATCTTATCTTTTCTTTCATGTTTCCTTTTTCATGTGGTATGTCTTTAAAATATACATACAATGATCTTATTCAGTACCAATACATTATTATGAGTTATTTATGAGTTGGTGACCTTTTTCCACACTCTTTTCAATGTTTTTTAAAACCATGTTATATAGCCGCTATGCCGAAGACATTTTGTCTCAAAATATCTATCTCGTTCTATCAAGAAATTCTATTGATTAGTTATGTGAATGAACCTACCTATTTCGTTTATATGGGTTTTCATAAATATATAAATATGATATATTTTATTCTATAATTGACATACATATAACCCTCATTCCCTTTCCATGGGTTATAAATGACTTAATGATCTTATTTTTTTTTCTCTTTTTCAGCGTCACGATTTTGACATGAAACCCATTTCATTGATTCTATTTGGTTTATTTTTGAAAAGTTTTATTATGATCTATGTGTATCACATGAAAGTAAGTACATATTAAGGGTGTTCCATGATAGCGCTCCAATGCATTGGGTAAATATTTATTCTCTAGAGATGACAAGTTTCACTGTACCTTGGTGAATAACCATGGTAATATTTATGACACCTTGGGAATGTACCTTGGTGATATGTTCATGAATTTATAAATGAAATGTTGTAGCCACATATTCATGTTATGATTAAAGTACTTTACATTATGATATTCATATTCTTCTATTTGTCATGTCTTTATATTTTTATTCAAGTTATTATCCATATCACAAGTACATTGACTCCCATGTTTACCCTTACTGTGCCTTATGCTCACCCTTTCTGTTGATGTCTGTCTGCAGGATATGAGATGTAGTATATGTAAATAGGATGAACCTATTATGAAGCCTTAAATGTGGTTTACAAGAATGTTTTATGTTGTTATCATGTTTTATGTTCCTGATTTTCAATACCCTAGAATTTAAAGATCCTATGTATGTAAAATTTAATGAAAGTTTATGTTATAAAAAAGGCGGGATTCCACAGTTGGTATCAAATGATATTTTAGTTATTTATGGGAATTAGGCTGTGATAACATTAATAATAAAATTATATAAATGTTTAAATATAGGAAAACATCATATTATTTTGGTGAGTATTGAGTATGTGGTTCATCAAGCAAATACATCCCTATCTGGATACAAGAAGATAGAGGTGGCTCTGACACAGATGTACATAGGGGTAAAACCCAAAAACACTACATTGAGTTAGACTTGAATGGGAACCGGTACACGACAATGGTCCTTGCTGCACTCTTGGTTACGACACTCCCCGGGGATATGTTTGGTTAATCATAAGATTTTTATGAATCATTATGAAGAAATTATAGGGAAATTTAATTGATTAATCATGATGTTTTAAGACATAAAATCCATTATAGTTAAAAGATTCGTAAATGAAATAAGATTCTCACTAAGGATTTATTCTTTTTGAAAATGGCGGTCAATAAGAGGAACCATGCATATGGTGACTGCATTGGACCATGTGCTGAAAGCCTTTCTATAGAAGCTGGAATGGAAACATTATTGCGAATGATGAACCAAATGACTCATGTTATGGGAAATAACTTGAATCAGGTTGAGAGACTGATCTCACCATGAAGGGAACAACATGATGCTGAGACATTTATGCATTAGCGACCACCAACCTTCAGTTGATCGACAGACCCATTGATTGATGAACAATGGATCAACTCTATAGAGAAGTTCATTTATGTGATCTTCTGATCAGAGAAAGAGAAGGTCAACCAGGATGCCTATCACGTAGAGGGAGAAGCCGATCAGTGGTGAGAACTGATTAAAAATGCAAGGCCAAGATTTGAGGTTGAAGCTATTGAGTGGGAAGAGTTTATAGGGATCTTTTTTAGTATGTATTTCCCTCATTCCATAAGAATAAGAATGGAGAAGGAGTTTCTCGAGCAGAATCAGAAGGAGAACGAATCTGTCGGATCCTATGAGATGAAATTCACCCGACATTCACAATATATCTCCAGCATTTTCATGGATCCAAACAGGAAGGATGAAAGATTCTTTGTTGGACTGAGACCACATTTTTAGAAGAATCTAGCCAACTGAGACTATGATAGCTAAGAGGATATCGTTAGGAGTGCGATGAAAGTCGAGCTGGTGTTTGGTGAGAGTAAATGGTCTCAAAAATCAAACAGAAAATAGATATCACTAGAGCCAAGAATAGGGAGGATCATCGATCAAGGAAGAGTAGGAAGGCATGTACAACAATCCATGTGTAACAAATTTGGTAAAAAGAATTCAGGGAACTTCCTGATTGGGACAGGGAAGTGCTACAAGTGTGGTGGAGATGGCCACATTGTGAAGAATTGTTGTAGTGAGGTGATACCTAAGCTTCCAAATGCTAACAACATGGAGAAGATGGTGTAGGCCCTACATGATGTCTAGTGATTCAAGTGTGGACAATGTGGGCACTTTTCCAATCACTGTCCAAATCCGAGGGTAGTGGATGGAAAATATAGCAGTCATTACCATGCTAGAATTCCACATTATACTAGGGATGGACTGGCTCTCAATGTATAATGAAAATATCAATTTCAAAAGCAAGTAAATATTAGTAGTCTTGAATGGAAAAACTATAGTTTTCTTCCAATGAGATATATCTCAGCCTCATCGTTGTCTAAAAGAACACCCTATATCATTCTTTATGGAGTTGATTGGTGAAGATGAAGAAGATGAGAGTTTGATGGTAGAAAGTGTCCCAATCGTTTAGGAATATTTTGATGTATTTCCTAAGGAGTTACACAGACCTCCCCTAGAAAGAGAGGCAGAGTTATCCACTGAACTCGTACCTGGATCTCATCTTATGTCAATGAACCCCTATAGGATGGAAAATATGGAGCTAGAGGTATTAAAGTACCAACTCCAAGATCTTTTGGAGAATGGGTTGATCCCACCAAGTGTGTCTCCTTGGGGAGCACTAGATCTATTCCTAAAGAAGAAGGATGGATCGATGCGTCTATTCATTGATTAATGGTAACTGAATGGGATCATAGTGAAGAAAAAATACCCTTTTCCAACAATTGATGACTTATTTGACCATCTTCATGGGGAGCAATTCTTCTCAAAGATTGATATTCGACCTGGTTATCACCAATTGAGGGTGATAAAATGAGATATTCCAAAAACATCCTTCAAATCAAGATATGGGCATTACGGGTTTGATTTTATGCCCTTTAGACTGACTAATGAACCTTCTATTTTTATGGATTTTATGAATAGTGTCATTAATGACTACCTTGATAAATTTGTGCTAGTTTCAATTGATGATTTTATGATATATTCCAAATGTTGCAAGGATCATGAGGATCATCTATGGGATATTTTGAAAACTATACTGAAAGAGCGGATTTTTGGGAAGTTCATTAAATGTTAATTCTGGTTACAACATGTTGCTTTCTTGGGGCACATTGTAACCAATGAAGGTATCACATTTGACCCTGCGAAGACAAATGTTGAAAAGGAGTGGCCTTAGCTTACAACGATAACTGAGATTCAAAATTTTTATGGATTAGAAGGATATTATAGGAAGGTTTTTGAATAATTTTTCAATATTTTCTAATTTATTAGCCAATATAACTCAAAAAGGTATCATGTTCATCTGGACAATGGAGTGTTTGGAAATATTCCAAGAGTTGTAGAAGAGATGGGTTACTATACCTGTGATAACACTCCCCTCAATTGAAGAAGTATTTTTTATTTTTAGCAATGCATCTCTGAAAGAGCTTGGTTGTGTACTCTTGAAAAATGATAAGGGCATTTCTTATTCATCTCGAAAGTTTGAGATTCATGAGCATAATTATCCTATGCATGATCTGGAACTGGCTGCATTAATTTTTTCTCGGAAGATATGCAGGCACTATCTTTATGGGGAGAAATGTGATATGTACACAGACCATCAAATTTTGAAGTATATTTTCACACAAAAGGAATTTAATATGAGACAAAGGAGATGGTTGAAACTTTTTAAAGACTATTATTGATCAATTAATTATCACCCTGGAAGAGCAAACAAAGTTGCTAATGCATTATGCCGGAAAGACCCAGTTGTCCTTTACAAGATAATGATTCAAAAAGATCCTTTGATCAATGGCCTATTAAAGATGGACATGGGAAATATATGTGAAGGGACATAATCAACCCTAACCCACCTGATTTCTCAACCATAATTACTAGAGAAGATCTATAATGCTCAAAAGGAAAATCTTTTTTTTACAAGAGAAGTTTGTGGATGTAAAGGATGGAAATTTTTCTGAGTTCAATATTGATCTAGTAGGTGTAATGTTATTTTTTACAAGACTATGTGTCCCATCTATTCAAGAAATAAAGAAGGATCTCAGGGATGAATCTCATAGATCTACTTTCTCTATACATGCTGGAAGCAAAGAAATGTATAGGGAACTTAGTGATCAATATTGGTTAGATAATATGAAAAGGGATATTGTTGGATACACTTCAAGGTGCTTAGTATGTCAGCAAGTGAAGGCAGAGTGGAAACTTCCTAAATGGGTATTGCAACCACTACCCATACCAGCATGGAAGTGGGACGATATCACTGTGGACTTCATCACTGGTCTCCCAAGAACATCCAAAGGAAACAATGTGATATTGGTTATTATGGACCGTCTCACCAAGACTGCCCATTTTATCTCTATTTGGGATGATTTATATCTTGATCAAATTGACATGATTTACAAAAAGGGTGTGGTAAGGCTACATGGAGTTCCACATTCAATCGTTTCGGACCGTGATCCATGATTCACATCAAAATTCTGGTGAAGTCTTTAACATGATCTAAGCATAGAATTGAATTCTAGTATGACCTATCACACACCAAACTGATGTCAAATCTGAAAGGACTATTCAAACACTCAAGGACATGCTGACAACATGATAAATAGAATTTAAAGGTTGATGTGATCAACATCTCCCTTTGGTCACGTTCTCTTACCACAATAGATTCCACTTGAGTATTCAAATGTCACCCTATAAAGCTCTATATGGGAAGATATGTTGAACTGCTACAGTTTGGGATGAAGCTTTTGAGATAAAGCATCTTGGGACTCATCTTATCCAAGAGATGATAGAAAATTTCCATTACATACAACAACACATTAAGGCTACACAGAGTCGGAAAAAGAGCTATACCAACAACTGTCGTAGGGACATGGAGTTCGATGTTGGTGACAAGGTCTTTCTTTGAATTTCACCTTGAAAGAGAGTCATGAGGGTTGGGAAGAAAGGGAATCTAAGCCCTAGGTACATTGGCCCCATTGAAATCATTGATCACATGGGAGAAATGGCCTATCGTATTTCACTTCCTACAAATCTAGCAAATGTTCATGATGTATTCCTCGTATCCCTCTTGAGAAAGTACATACCTTACCCTTCACATGTACTGAACCGAGAGGTGGTAAAACTGTAACATGACCTCTCTTATGAGGAGCAGACAGTGGAGATCATGGATCATAAGGAAAAGGTTCTACGTAACAAGACTACCCTCCTTGTTAAGGTGTTGTGGAGGAACCACAAATAAGAATAAGCCACGAGGGAACCATATGAGTTGAGGAGGCAGACATACCTACACCTTTTCTTTTCTGAGGGTACGAGTAAAAAGTTTGGGGATGAAATTTCATAATGGGGGAAGAATATAATGACCCAATCTATTAAAAAATTATTTTTCCTTTGTTTATGTGATATTTTATTTTATACTCAATGAAAATAATTCGTTAAATAAAATGAGTATAAAATAAATGAGACTGTTGGGTTTTTACTATTATATGACAGTTGGTCAATACGACAGTTGGAAACTAAAATCTTAATGTTTCATTTTTTTTCTATAAAAAACTAGTGACCATGGTAAATTTATACAGAAAGATGATATGATGGCCTCATCCAGTAGTCTTCGGCTGATCAAAACCCATCTTATGGACCTGGGGAAGGAGGTAGGACCACTAGGTTTTTCTTTGGAAGAAACCCAAGTGGAACTTCACCGTGTGTAGCTAGATTGGAATCCCCTATGGGAGAAGATCAAACATATATAAATCAATGCTCATGCAATGTTGGTCGAGACTCCCTTAGATTATCTCACCTTAGAACACTATATAGTTATTTCATATGATGGTGTTATAAGAGGATATGTATCGAGACTATAGCTATATTTTGTAATCCGTTGAGATAAATAAAATTGTGATTTTTTCCCATGGGGATGTTTGTGAATTTTCAGATATTCAGATTAAAATAGGATGTATCTTATGGATGAATTTTGAAAAAAAAAGGATATTTTAAAATATTTATGTAAACCATAAATAATTAATGATGTGTAAATATTTTCTAAAAATGGTATTCTATAATTGCGTTCAGTTAAAAATTTAGAGTCATATAAGATCAATTGGTGAATAGTAAATTATGAATAGTTATTTTATGCTTGATTAGTAATGTAATCAAATGGATTGAGCAAACTCACTTAAGAAAGTATTAATATAATCTAGGCACCTTGATTAAGTAATATGATTCTCTAAAATAGTTAAATCACTGTTCTAGAATGTATTGGTTAAGTATTATTTTTTTGCGAGTGAATAGTGTTTTTATTAAATAATTAAATAAAAAATATTTTGTAAAATATTTTCATAAAATTGTGTTCATTTTTGAAATTAGAGCATCGATTTTTGGTTATGGTGATTTTTTTTGATTTTGCTGAAACAGTTGAATTTTCATTAAATAGTTTTTTATTTAAAAATTAAATTACAAATATTTAGAAAATTATTTTCATAAAATGGATATCATTTTTGAAATCAAAGCATCAGTATTGGGTTAAGGTGATTTTTTGGGATTTTTATGAGAAAGTTGAATTTTCAGTGAATAGTTAAAATACAGTTTTGTGATTCTGGTGTTTAATGAAATCATTAAAGATGTAATAATTATGAAAAAAATTTGGTAGACTTTTGAATAGTAAGATAAGGTATGAGGTGTCCCAAATGGCCAATACCATGGGAAAATACCATCGGCAAGCCCATGGTTTTTCCAATACCAAAGATGAGGTGTCCCTTGGCAGTTAATGCTTTGTCCCATCACATCCCCTATAAATACCAAGGCATTCTATCATCCTTTCAATTAAAAAATCCTACTCAATGAATTTATTGTCTATTAACCTCCCATGGAGTCCTCCCATGGTACCCTCAAGCCTCCCAAGGTCCCAAACATCAATATTTCAATGTTACTCTTCAAAGTAAGGGATCCTTTCACCCTCCTCTTTTAAGTCATGACTTCCTTTATTTCCTATCATAAAATTTCCATATCTTTATGTTGAGGGTATGTTATTATATGTTTTAATTTCTGTCTATTTCATGTATTATTATTTAGAGACCTTTTCCACTCTCATCAATTCGTTTTCTGAATTTATATGTGCCGTCGTTAGGCTGTTGAATTTTTTGTAAAAGGAATCACATATTCTCTTTTATTTCTTGTTTCATTTTTCATGTGGTATGTCATTCAAATATCCATAACATGATCTTATTCAGTACACAAATAATATTATATGTTATTTATGAGTTGGTGAGCCTTCTCTATTCTATTTTCAATATTTTCTAAAACCATGTTAGATAGTAGTTATTCTGTAGAAAGTTTCCCTGAAAATTTCTATCTCTTTCTCTCAAGAAATTATATTGTTTATTTATGGGAATTACCATATATATATCTTTTCTATGGCTGTTAATAAATATATAATGATGATATATTTGATTCTGGAATTGGCATACATATTACCCTCTCTTCTTTTTCATGGGTTATAAATGACATAATGATCTTATTTTTAAGCTCGTTTTAAACGTCACGATTTTTACATGAATACCATTTCTTTGATTTTATTTGGGTTATTTATGAAATGTTATTTTATGATCTATGTGGATCAAATGAATATAAAGACATATAAAGGGTGAGCCATGATAGCTCTCTAATGCATTAGGTAAATATTTAATCTCTAGAGATGAAATGTTTCACGATAACTTGGTGAATAACCTTTGTTAATTTTTATGACACCTTGGGGATGGACCGTGGTGATATGTTTATGAATGTCTAAATGCAATTTTTTAGCCACATATTAAAGTTATTATTCAATTTCTTTTTATTTTTCTATTCTTATTCTTTGAGTTCTCATGTAGTTATGTTTTTATTCAAGTTCTTATTGATATCACAAGAACATTGACTCCCTTGTTTACCCTTACTAGGACTTCTTTTCACACTTTCCTTTGCTGTCTATCTACAGGATATGAGATGCAACATACTATAGGATGGACCCAAGATGAGGCCTTAAAAGTGGTTTCAAAGAATGTTTTATGTTTTTCTCATGTTTTATGTTCTTGATTTCCAAGACCCTAGACATTAAAGATCCTCTATTTGTAAAATGTAATGAAAATTTATTTATTAAAAAGGTGATATGATATAATATATATCTTCTTCATGTAGAATTTATATTTTTTACAAAATATAAGCCTTTTTTTGATAATTTTGGGTGAAATTGTTGCGTCAGTTGTCTTGTTCGATTCCCATGAGCTTCTTGTCATCCGGTTGGGACCGAAAGTTCACACTGGGTATGTAAAAAATCACATAGGATTCATGTATTGAGTGAAACCTAGGATGGTTCATTACAATTAATGATCCTTGATTCCATGTTTATTTTACCAATAATTGATGGTATGTCCACCTATTATTCGAGGGAAGTTGGTCATAATTTCATAAAAACTCAATTAATACCCAACATCCACAAATTAATTTTCAATGTGAATATTACAATACTTCTTTTGTACATTTAAAAATGTACCATTATAATACTACTATAGAAAAAAATCCATTGGCATTAGAACACTTAACCATATGGATTCCATTTAAGATATTATCCCACTCAATAATGTAACACCCAAAGATTTCATTGTATGTTATTTCTTTAATGTAATACAATAACATGAAATACAAGCAACAATGAGTTCTAGCACACCACGACTTACCAAACTAGCCATTAAAAAGTGGTTAAGAATAATATCAACTTAATTTTGAACTTTATATAATCCTCATAATTTTAGATTTTATATAATGTGTTTCTTAGACATAATGTAAGAACAAATTCATTTTTTCAGATAAAAGAAGTATTTTTCAACAAAATTCAAAATTTTCTCCTTTTAATAGAGAAACCATTTTAAATTTAATATTAGAAACTTTTATATATTATATTTAACAAAATAAACTTATTCTTCATAATTGTGACACAAGATTTTAGTTTTAATAAATTTTTGTTGTTTTTATGATAACATTCATATTTGGGTGAATAGAGAAAAATATTATATTTTAACTAAAAAGTACTTTTTGAATAAAAAAAATTTTTTGTTTTAAATTATACATTTTAATGATTTGGAAGTACAAATAGATTATATTTTTACCAATTAGTGAAATTTTAATCATTGGAAATAATTTCGCTTTGAAATTGAATATAAACAAGTATCAATATTTTGACAGTTATTATTTCATTAAAACAAGATTCTTTGTATTTGACAATGGGAAATAATTTTAAATTTATAAATGAAACTTCTATGTTTTTATTTTTCTAAATAGACTTAATTTTTTAATTCAGAATATCAAAATTATTTTTTGGTTAAATTTTCATATTTTTCTAAAAACATTCAATTTTTTATGAATAGTGAAAATAATGAGTTATTGGTTAAAACCAAAGTTTTATTTAAATAATTATTTATTTTAATTAATTTTATTTTAAGTTAAAATAGTTAAATAATACCTATATATTTTAAATAATATTCATTTGTTTCAATTTTTAATAATATTAAATATATAATATTTTATTGAACTTATCACTATCTTTTACCCACCTCCTATGAGTATTTTCAAATTTACATAAAACATAATTTTACCTCTTCTGTGAGTCGACTTTATAAAATCTTAGAGACATGATTGATATTAGTATGTAAAATTTGCTTCAATGAGATGAATATTATTTTGGAGAATAGTATCATTTGACTTTTTTACCACGTTGAAAAGTAAATAGGTTAATTAAAGATAAAAATTATATTATTATTACCCAAAAAAATGTCCTAATTATATTGGATAATTTTAATTCAAACAGAAAAATCAGTTGTAATAAAATATGATACTTTAGTTCCACATGGATTAGATTATGATATTTATTATTATTTTATTCAAAGAAGTGTTAATAGTGCTATATTTAAAGATTAATATCTCATACATTTTTTATATGGGGTTATACATAAGATAAATTCGACAATAAATATGAATTTTAAATATAAAAATATTTACTACATAATGTTATTATATATATATATTTTAGACATCAAATGATAAAATTTATTTAGGACACAATGAGGAAGCATTAATTACAATATTAAATAATGATTAAAATAATTGATATTATAAATATCCAAATAAATGTAATTTGGGACTATTTAAGAATTCCAAAAAAATTATAGTTTAATATGGTATATTTGGGTTTGTTATAAAATTTATTTAAAGTAAAAATTTTGTTACAATTTTAGCAAAAACAATATACTAAATATTGTCAAAATTTACATAAAAGTGTTTATGAAACAAATATTATATTATTAATTGATATTTTATTCATAAAAATATAATGTTCAGCCAAAAGAAATATATAATGATATGTGTATAATTAATTAACCACATCAGGGTAATATTGGGTGTTTATAGTATGTTTATTAACTATATAATATAAAAATTCAATTAGACATGGTAAATGTCATACTATTTAGCTAAGAGTTAAATCTAAAAGATAAGGTTAATATATTGATCCAAACCTTCCTAAAACCTATTGGTTGAGTGGTTTTCGACCCATACCCACTATATGATTTATATAATTAATTTTGGAGACATTAGAAACCGAAAATTAATTTATTATAAAATAATATTTTAAGTTTTTTCCTAAAGTGCCCCTCACCCCTCATATAAAAGTACACTTATCCTTCTCTCAAATTCACACCTCTTATGCAATTTTTCTATGACAAACTATTCCCATATTCCTCTTAAATTTTCATTCATTTATCCTAGATGCCTTAATTTAGTCATAATGACACCGTAAGGATCCCTTTTGATCAAATCAAAAGAAAGAACCTGAAGAAGTGGTAAATATTTCATTACCTCTTTCAAGTTCTTTTCTTCTTCCACTTCCTCTTTCTTTTATATTTCCATTATAATATAATAACTCCATTATCATCTATATACTGTGATGTTATTATAAATATGGAACAACCATATTCATTATTCTATCCATCCGTTGAATGACATGTCGCTATACATGCGTATGTATGGCTTACTGTCTCCACATCGTGGTGTAATTGTTATTCAATACATTATTATTTGGGTGGATATAATAATGATGTGTAGTTGATTTAAATAATAAATTTAACATGATAATTATTTTGTATATATTATATACCCTCTAATTCTATATTATTTTAGTAATGAAAGAATGATATTGTCACTTGTGTGTACGTAGAGATTACCGTCTCCAAGAACGCGATTAGATTCATTCATGATCCTATCCGTTCAATACTATTTTTCAATAGATGATTAAAAATAATATTTAAAGACATAATATCATTATGAATATGAATAAGATACATCCTATCCATAACAAACATTACTAATGTAACAATGTTTATAAAGGAAAACAAATTAGTTGACACCATGAATGACAATAATACAAAGATATTATTAACAAACAATGTTAAAAAATCAAATATGATATCATATTAATATATATGATTCTTTTATAATTTTTGACAGTTATTTCACCAATATAAAAGAGGTTAACCTACACTTGACCAAGGAAAACTACGTGAAAATGATTAATTTCACAATCTCTTTTTATCTGAGGTTGTTTTTACATAAGTATCTATTAGGAAATCTTTATAATCCTTGTTCATGTTTCGAAAAAAAATTCAAAGGGATTATTTAAGGGACTTTTTTTACTAGAACATCATATTATAGGATTTAAATAAATATTCATCCAAAATTTTTTCATTAATGACCATGTTTTTAAAATGGTTTTTAAGGATTTTTTTATATGGACATGAATCTTTTTAAAATGTTAATTCCATTCAAAAGAATCAAAGTGTCATGAGACGCTTTGATTAAATATTGTCTATTAAAATGATTCATTTATAAATTGTGTGACTTTTAAATGTTTTCATAAAAAAGGATATTTCTATCATAGTGTATTATAAATCATTTTCATTCATCATCCATTGATTGATTTTTAAAATTGTTTGAAGCTGGTTTATTATGATACAAATATTCCAAATTTTATTGAAGGTTTTGTGTTATGTTCGACTTTGGATGTGTTATTTTCATACCATTCATTGTTTTTGGATAAAGTATTGATATTTCGTAATCTAGTTTTAATAAAAATGATTATGTTATGTTTAATCCTTTTCAGATGAAGAATGCATTGGACTTAGTAAGTGACATGTGGAGCCCGCTATAGCTCCTCGATCCATCGGTAGGACTCATCAGACAAACTAGTGACTTAGTACATGTATTTGACAAAATCTTATTTGTATTCTTCTCACACGCCCTTGACTATGTGGTTATGAATATCTTGAATTAGTCAATCCATCATTATGAAACTAACTATTGATACTTCATTTGATTATTAAACTAATAGAATATCCATGTGAATACGTAAATGGAATTATTTGATTTATATCTTTTCCATATTATGATGAAAATCGTGATTAAATGTCTTTTTTTTAGTCTTATACATTTCCTTAAATTTTTATTCTTATTTATGAAAGTTTCCAATTTATTGTTATCTTTACCGAGCATTTGAGCTCACCACTTTCTATATTTTATTTTTACCTGGATGCGTGGAAGTATGTTATGACTGACTTGCATGGATAGTCAATGGGATCTCAGTGTTGTCTAAGGAAACAATGTTGTTGTAGTTTTCCATTTTATGATGTAATGTAAACCTATGAATTTGTCTAGTGCTTCAAAATATATTAATCTAATCATCTTTTCAATACATTGTCTTTTGTGATCATGCCATTGTTATGTAATAATGCATCGACTCTAGGTTTCTAGGGTCAGGGTGTTATAGATGGTATCAGAGAAAGTTTAGTAAAAATCATGGAAACAAGATTTAGATAAACTATGATTACTTCACATTGCCCTAAGATAGACTTTGAAGATTAGTATATAAGAACATCCTATAATTTAGGTATTGTAGTGATTTTTTGTGTTTTAAAATAAATACATCCCTGTTTGGATACGATCATATAGAGGCAGCTCTGGAACATATGTACCAAGGGGTAAAACCTGAAAACAATGCTTTCAGTTAGACTCGAACCTGAATTGGTGCACGATAATGGGCATTGATGCACTCTTGGTTACGACTCTTCCTAGGGGATATGCTTGGGATTATTCTCCTTTTGTTTACAGACCAATATGAAGGGTTTATGAGTATATACTACATCAAGGAAAACATTTTTATGATTATGGATTATATCCATAAACTGTTCAATTTACGTTAGGTATTTTACATGTTTGGAATTATTCATTTCAATTAATAAATTGACCATGTGTATGCCATTGTATAGAAATGGTTTCCAGTAGAAGGAATGTGAAATCCAGAAATATGTATGCTCCAAAGTGTAAGAAGGATCATATCTTTCACGGTATTAATCCAAACTTTAGAAGGAAAATAGTCACCATTGTAATCTTAACATATGAAGAAATATAATCATGTGTTAATAAGATTTGTAAATAATTCTATGAGTCCTACGTCTTTAAAGGGAAACAAGAGAAGAAGATGATGCAAGAGATTAAGATAGATAAAGGGAAGGGGGAAAAGAAGGATTTTTCATTATTTGATTATTGTAGAAAGAATCCCCTTGGAAAATGCTTAAAAGGAATGTTAGTATGTTATAATTGTGGAGAAAAATGACAACAAGTACGTGATTGCAAGGGTAAGAAAAAATGTATAAAATGCACAATGATTCATCTGCAAGTAGTTGGGCCACTACGTAAATAAATGCCCAAATCATCAGAGTATACCCAAAATCTGCTATTAGATAATAATAATGTTATGATACTACCAAAGATGAAGAGTAATTATTATATTTCATACGTTGTTATTAATGTATTTTGTCATTTCAGTATTTTATTAATGATGTGCATGTTATAAGAATTATATATTCTATAATTATTTAACCATAGTACTATTTCATAAAGGACATGAGATTGTGTGGAACCAAGAAAAGTGACTCAATAGCAGGTTAATTTTTTTGGAAAATACATGGTTGGAGTAAAGATAAACCTTGATATGGTCCTGATACTGAGGTAGTAATTTTGGAATATGAGATGGTTTTTTTAGAAAAATTATATTGGATATTCTTGACTATATTGGAACTGATTAATGATTTATACATTACATCACTATTGTATTTTACAACATTTTTACCTAGACGGAGTATATCAATCATTCTATAAGGAATAATGGATCATGAATGTAATCAATAAGGTTTTATGGTAATTTATGATGTTGTAGTGTTTTAAAAGAATACATGATGAAGGTTTTGACATGATATTATGTGGAAAAAATATCTTCATTGTATTTAACTTGCTTATAAATTTTGGACTGTGAGTTTGGAAAGAAGTATTTTGGATAATTTTAGTTTGATATTATTTTTGTTTTCCTATAAAAATGACATCTCGGAGGTCGAGCGGCAAACTATCGCATCCAGAAAGGCTGCGAGACTTGAATCAGCAACTCAAGGGAGATAAGGGTATATCACCTACCACTGGCCCACTTTATTTCTTATATTAAATCATGTAGTTTTTTAATGTTATTTTAGATGAATTATTAATTCATTTTTTCCGGAACCCTATAGGAATAGGATAAATATAATATTTTTTTTAAGAAATTATATTATCTTTTAGAGTGAATGATGAGTTTGTGGTAGAAATTAGTTATATGATGGAACTATACTTGTCAAGTATATATTTTTTTCTTCATTTATTCTATGGACATTTTAATTCTTAAAAATTAGTTGAGGGATCATAAAACATAAAATGTGTTATCCCAATTCTTTATGATCATTTGAACCAATGATATTTTAAATCATCATATACTGATGGATTTGAGGCCCTGAATTCTAAAATTGTTTCTAGCTGATGACCGCAATCACTCCGTATAAATATTTACATTTTCCTGAAATTATTTGTCACTAATTTCCACCATTTTCTCCTAATAGAGATCATAATTTGGTGGTGACCCTTTCATTTCCCTTTTCATATTATTAAGACTAAATTGTATAAACCCAATTTCTGATGTGGCTCTTCCCACAAAGTTATTTTCTATTTTCAAGCGTTTATTTTTGAAAAAAAATTTCAAATTGCGAGGATACAATTTATTGAATGAGGGAAGAATTTAACACCCCATGATTTCATAGTATGTTATGTCTTCATCGTAATCCAATATCGTACAGTACAGGAAACACCAAGTTCTACCACACCACGACATACCGTACTAGCCCTTTAAAAGCCGTTATAAATAGTATTAACTAAATTTTAAATATTTTATAATACTTATAATTTTAGAATCTATATTATGTGTTTCATAGACAAAATGTTAGTACTACTTCATTTTTTCAGATAAAAGAAGTATTTTTTTTGAAATGAATTTTTTCCGCAATTTAATGGAGAAGCCTTTTTAATTCCAATAATTTAAACTTTTATATGTTCAATTTAATGAAATAAAATTCTTATTTAGAATCAAGACATAAGAATTATGTTTCAATAAATTTTTGGTGTTTTTCTGATCATTTTATATTTCGGTGAATTGTGAAAAATACTATATTTTAACTGAAAATAATTTTTTTTAAAAATAATTTATATTGGTAAATTACAAATTTTAATGGTTTTTATGTATAAATAGATTATAATTTTACCTTTTAGTCTAATCTTATTAATTAGAAATGATTTCACTTTGAAATTAAACATAAACATGTATCAATGTTTTGATACATATTATTTCATAAAAACATGCTTTATTGGTTTTGACAATGGGAATTAATTTTAAATTAATAAATGAAACTTATATTTTTTTAATTTGGTAAAATTGACTTAATTTTTGAATTCAGAATACCAAAATTAGCATGAGCTAAAATTTTGGTAATTTTCTGAAAACATTCAATTTTACTATGAATAGTGGAAAACATTGAGTTATTGGTTAAAAAAGTATTTTTATTTAAATAATTATTTATTTTAGTTAAAATTATTTTAATTAAAAATAAATACATAATACATATATATTTTTATTCAATTAATTGGAGTCATTTTGTAAAAATATGAATTTTTTTTAACATCTCAGCGCCTTTTAACCACTGTCAAAGAGCATTTTCAAATTAACATAAAACATAATTTTACCACTTCTATGAGTTGAATTTAAAAAATCCAAGATAAACGGATGACATCAATATATAAAATGTGGTTCAATATGTTGAAAATAATTTTTTATGAATAGTAACTTTTGACATTTATTTACCACGGTTAAAAGAAAATAGTGTAATTAAATGTAAAAATGATATTATTATTACCATAACACATTTCCTAATTATATTGGATAAGTTTAATTCGACCAAAAAAATCCTTAGGAATAATATATGATCCTATATTTCTACATTGATTAGATTATGACTTTGATTATTATTTAATTCAAATAAGAGTTAAAGTTGTTAAATTCAATGTTTAATAAATAATCCATTTTTAATATTGTGTTCTACATAATATAAGATCGACTATAGTTATTGATTATAAAGAAAAATATATTTTCTACATAATGGTATTTTATTTATATTTTTTAGATATTAATTAATTAAATTTATTTGTTACACATTGAATATGTAGTAATTACTGTAATAACGAAAGATTAAAATAATTGATATAATAAATATCTAAATAAATTCAATTTGAGACTTTTTTGAATTCCACTAATTTTATAGGCTAATATGACTTTTTAGGGTTGGTTAGAGGATTTGTTTTCGATGTAATAAGGGTGTTATGAATTTAGAAAAAAACAAAATAACAAATCATGTCAAAATTGACATAAAAGATATTTTAAAACAAATATTATATAATTAATTTATATTCTATTCCTAAAATTATAATGTTGGTACAAAAGACTTATTTAATGATAGTTGTATCATTAATGAACCACATTTTGTTCTCTTGGTAGCTTAGTGTAAGTTTATTAACCATATAATATAAAATTACAAAGAGACATGGTAAATGTCAGTCTATTTAGCTAAGAGTTAAATCTAAATGATAAAGTTAATGTTGTGACCCAAAACATTCTAAAACCTTCACATTGAGTGGTTTTTGAACCATACCCACCATATACTTTAAATAATTCATTTTTGAGATATTATAAACTGAAAATGAATTTATTATAAAATAATATTTTATGTTTTTTCTAATATACACCTCATCCATCTAATAAATGGTCACTTCCCCTTCTCTGAAATTCACATCTCCAAAGCCATTTGGCTCTACCAAACCCCTCCCAAATACTATATCAACTTTCCTCCCTTCATCCTAGAGTCCTTACATGAGTCAGAAATCCTACCAATAGGGTCCTTTTGATCAAATCAAAAGGAAGAACCCGAAGAAGAGGTAAATATTTCATCACCTCTTTCAAATTCATTTTTTATTCCACTTCCTATTTCACTGTTGTTTCAATTATAAAATAATAAATCCAATATATTCTATATACTGTGATGTTATTATAAATATGGCACAATCATATTCAATGTTTTTTCCATCCTTGAATGACATGTCACCATACGTGCATACGTACGACGTACCGTCTCCACGTCGTGGTGTAATTGTTATTCAATACATTATTATTTTGATGGGTATAATAATGATGTGTAATTGATTTAAATAATAAATATAACAAGATAATTATTATTTATATATTATATACCATCCAATTTTATATAATTTTAATATCAACATAATGATATTGTCACTCGTGTGATCGTACGGATTATCGTCTCCACAAACACGATGAGATTCATTCCCCATCATATTCATTCAAGACTAATTTTCATTAGATGATTAGAATTAATGTTTTAAGAGTAAATATCATTCTGGATATGAATAAGACAAATCATATACATAACAAACATTACTTACATAAGAAATCATAAAAAGGAAAATGAATTAGTTAACACCTGAAACGACGTTCAGACTAATATATTATCAACAACAAAATGTTAAAATATCATATATGATATCATATTAATGTATATGATTAATGTATAATTTAATAAAAATTATTTCACCCTTATACATGTGGTTAACCTACCCTTTACCAAGTAAAAGTACAAGGTAAGGTTTAATTTCACAATATCTTTTTATCTGAGGTTCTTTTTACATAAGTATCTACTGGGACATAATTATTATCCATGTACATGTTTCATAAAATAGTATTCATAGGGATTCATTAAGGAACATTTTTTTTCACAAAAACATCATTTTAAATGTTTTAAATATTTATTCATCTAAATCATTCTCATTAGTTTCAATGTTTTTAATTTTTTTTAAGGATTTATATAAATGGATATGAATGTTTTTAAAATGTTAATTCCATTAAAATGTTTCAAAGTGGTATGGGAAACATTGATTCAAAATTACCTATTAAATAAAATACTATATAAATTGTGTGACTTTTAAATGTTATAAAAAAGGGATATTTTTCAAAAAGAGTATTACAAATCATTTTTATCAATGTCAGCATCCTTTGATGAATTTTTAAACTTTTTTGAAGCAGATTTATTATTATACTAATCATTCATATTGTATTGAATGTTTTGTGAAATGTTTGATTATGGATGTGTTATTTTTATACCATTAATGTTTTTTAGATTATGTATTGACATTTCTTATGCAAGTTTTAATATTAATTTTTATTTTATGTTTAATCATTTTCATATGAGGAATGCATTGGACATAGTAAGTGATGGGTGGAGCCCGCTATAGCTCGACGATGCATCGGTAGATCTGATGAAAAAAACTAGTGTCTTGGAACAATGGATTGAATATGTGGTTATGAATGTATAGAATTATTCATTCCATCATTATGAAAGTTGGTATTGATATTGCATGTGATTATTCGACTAGTTGAATATCTATGTGAATATGTAAATGGAATTATTTGATTTTTATCTTTTCCATATTATTCTTATGTTCAAGTTTAGAAGGCTTTGGTTTTAGTCTTATACATTGCCTTAAATGTTTATTCTTGTTTATTAATGTTTCCGCTATGTTTTAATCCTTACTGAGCATCTGAGCTCACCCATTTCTGTGTTTTATTTTTACCAGAATGTGAAAAAGTATATTATGACTTACCTACAAGGGTAGTTTATGGAATCTCAGTTTTGTCTATGGAAACAATGTTATTGTAGATTTCCATTATATGATTTAATGTAAACCTTCTTAATGTATCTAGTACATCCAAGGCTACTAAAATAATCGGACTTTCAAGAGGTGATCATTTGTAATCATGACAATGTTATGTAATAATGCACCGACTCTAGGCTTCTGGGTTGGGGCGTTACAATGAACATGAATTATTCAAATTTATAAAATAATTTTTGTAAAAAATAATTAATGATATATTTAATATTGTGTAACTAGTAGTATAATTCATTATTCAGTTTATCTTATAATAAATTTTAATACTATTCAACTATTTAATAAAAAAAATTAATCAGTAAATCAGATAAATAAAAATTTAATTATTATAATTAATAAAATAAAATATTAAAAATAAATAATTATCAATATAATACAATAAATAATGTAACCATGTTTATAATAATTGTATTTATAATAATATTATGTTGCAACCATTATAATCAAATTTTTTAAAATAACAATAATATCCCATAAAAACATTAATTTGAAATAAATTACATTAATTTTGATCTACTCAGAATATAGTGTGTTTTCAACAATTTATATATATAAATGAGACACCCCTGAAAAAACTAAATTTTTATCATAGGTTCGACATGAGGGAACCACATGGTGTCTGATGGCCCTTTCAATAGTTATAAATTAATCATTACATGTTAATTTTAAATAGTTAAACATGATTCCAGGATCACAAGTCATGGAAATTGTAAATAATTCTATCTCTCTATAATCATGTAAATGTAATGTAGTAAATGTATCAATATAAACATATCAAATAAAACCATTATCCATTACACGCCAAACCGAGGGATCCCGATAAATATCATAAATTTATATCTAATTTTGGAAATATCATAATTATCTTCCCATTTAATAAATATAGTATATTAATTTAAAAAATATAACCACATGTAACTAAAATAAATAATATGAAAACAATCTTATTTTTAATGTTATTATAATATTGTTTTTATTATTTAACATTTTTTTATTATATTACATGTCTCTTTGTTACAATTTTCATTAAATATTTTATAAATATATATGTATATTCTAATGTTTTTTTAAGTACACATGTCAGAATAAAAAATATTCTACATCCCCCATCCACATTTTGCCCCATTATTCCTTCACTTACTGCATTAACCACCCCTAGAACCCTCAATTTTCATTCCCCCAACCCTAGGATTTCTAATACCTTTCCATGAAGCTACCTTTATTCCTCATCTCTACTTCAGCCTGAACCACTCCATCTCTGAACACTACGTTTAGAATCCCAATCTATAGCTCTCATGGATTAACAACTCCATCTCTGGATACTCCCCATTTTCATAACTCATCATCATTTTGTCTCTGTAAATTTTCATTGCATCCATCTCCTCGACTATGGAACACCTACCCATCAATTTAGATCGCTATCTATTTTCACCTTCACCTCCTTCATAAACCACCATATTTGTGTTAGTAAAAAAACATACATTGTTCCAAATACTACATTATAATCAACCACTATGGAGGATCCCCAACAACTACATCGTGAGCCCCTTCACCTTCACTGACAAAATAATCCATGTTCTTATAGGTCTGCATATATTCAATAGGTATGTTCTCCTAATTTTGTAGAAACATTCAACCTTCTATCCGTCATGATTTATTTGTTGTATAACATGATTTACTAATAATTGCATAATATACAAACCGTATTAGGATAATACAACTACCCCATTTATAATTCATGTTATCCATTGTTTCATCAAAATTATTTCTTATGATTAAATTCTCTGATATTGTGGGTCTATTCATTGAAAACATTGTTGTTTATGATTTTTATATCAATGATTGATAAACTAGTATAATAATGATATTTTTCATAGGATTGGGATTAATTATTTTTGAATGATCAATCATATGATATTTGATAAATATTTATTTTAAAACTATGATGTATATATTCAATCATCATTCTACAGAAATGCTAAAATATTTATTGGTGGTCACGGATCTAGAGGCCTCTCTTACATGTGTCATAACATCAATTAATAAAATTGTCATGGTGGATACAGTAGAAGGAATTCATTATAGAGATGTTGTTTTCATAACAATGGATTCTTCCCAATGTGATTTTCAATTCTTTCATTTATCCATTACTTGTTGTCTGACATTAATTGGACCAGTTTATCCAAAGAGACTGTAGTTCTGCTTCTATAAACTGCAGAATTCAGATTATGATACAAACTATGCCTTGATGGTAAATTGTGCTATAGATGTCATATTGGGGTGATCATTACTGATCTGTAAATATTTTTTCATTATATAAAATAATCATAACTTCATAAAAGTTTGGATTGATCATTTTGGAACTCAAAATTTTACCCAAAGCAATTTTAGTTTTTCTACAATAGGAATATTTTTTATTTATTTCATTTGTTTTATAGTTTTGATTGAGTTTATTTCATGTTTTATATATGGATATAAAATGAGAAAACTAAATCAATCGATTAGAGGGTTTGATTGTCTAAACTATGTAGTTATTTATACTCACATGAATATAAGATAAGTGGTTTGATTTTTTTCATGATATAACTGAAAATTTAATGGGGTATTATACATGTCTATTGTTGGAATATATTAGGGGGAAGATTCATACCCCACCAGTTTTGGTTTTTTAATATTAATTATATATTTACATTAACATATTTTATGATAATTTTTTATTTCCATTAATAAGTTTTTATAGACATAAACATCCAAGGAACATTGAATATTAATTTCTTTGGCGATCTCCGACATGCTCACAAGTATGATTTAACTATTTCTAAGATTTTTGTTTTTACTATCATTTTCCCACATTATACTTTTTCATGAAGTTGAATTTCTAAACCTAAAAAATTATGTGATGTTTGTTGACTAACAATTAGTGGCCCACTTTCCAAGATGTTACTATATTTATGCTTCAACAATGTTAATAATTTACATTATGATACATATTGTGTCATAATGATAAAATGAGTTTTAGATGTGTTATTGGTTAAATATTTATAGATATGGAATGATAATAATATTATCAAATGTATTCATAACTACATAAAAGTATAGTTCGATCCTTTTGGTACACAACAGTTGGCCCAAAATTAGTTTACCATTACTAGTACAGAATTATCATTTATTATTTTTATTTATTTATCAATTAATTCTAAGTTTATTTCGGATTTTATGTTTGTATATAGAAGGATGACGATTATCAATAAATTGTAGTGTTTTTGTGGTTTAAACCACTAGGTTCCCCTTAGGATCCTACTGGGATCCTGCTAGGATGTGCTAGGAAGCAGTGCTTCTTTTCAACACACCAAAAACCTAGTAACTTCCCATTAAATGTTAATATGTATTTAGTTATACTGAAATTTATTTTGGATAAATTGTTTGATATTTTTCTTGATATGAATTCAATATTATGGTGGTATTCTAGATGTCTATCATTGGAAGTCAATTTGTGGTAATCTACATACCCCACCTGATTTGGTTGTTGTAGATTTATTGTTGTTTTATGTAACAATATTTTGTGGAAATATAATTTTTCCCTTAATTAATTCAATAGATAGAAAAATCAATGTTTTATTGAAGCATTATTGTACAACAAATCTCCCACATGATCAAAATTTTTACTTCACTATTTATTCAGATTTAATCTTTTAATTCCCTCTTCACTTTTTATCCTTTAGTACATCAGGTTAATATTACCTTCATTGAGCCCCCCTTACCTCATTCCCTTTTAAATTTTCATGTTCATTGTTCCCTTCACATTTATCCTTTTTCAAATTTCTCTATCTCTACCTGCTCCTCCTCAGTCTCCCTTAGCCTATTCAACCTCTGGTGCCTTTTCCTCTACATTATCCACCTCCGAATGGTCCCCCTCAATCAATATCTTATTTCAGACCTCTGTTTGGCTTTATTGACATCAATCATATATTGTGTTTAAAATTTTCTTTTACATAATATATTATATTAATATATATCACAATAGATTTTGAATTACTATATTGAATGCATTTTAATTATTCAGTAAATGCGGATTAGATATTAATAACATGTCTAATAATATTTTATTTCTAATATAGAATATCTAATAGTCATCATATGCATAATAATATTAATTTCAAATCATGCTATATTTTTCATAATTTTAATTAATGTGGATTTTCATGTAGTTCCAATATGTTAATGTGGGTTTAATATAGTATTATCAACTATAAAGAACATATAGATATTTTAAAATTTAACTTATAAAATGGGAAATTTGTATATAACATATTATGGAAAATATAAACGAAAATAGAACATGGTTATTAATCATTATGTATTATATTTAATAAATTTTATATATTTACTATATTTATATTAAATTTTCAGTATATGCATACTGAACAAATAAAAAATAATTTCTACATTGGGGTATATTTTGGATAAGTGATGGTTTTGTGATTTTGGTAGAAGCTTCATCTATTAAAACCCTAATCACAATTATTTTCATTGGATATTTATGAAAACAACATTCAGAATCATCACCATCTATTTTAAAATTATTTGAATATTCTCGATATATTGGAGAATGGCTAACAAATAATTAATTTTCATAAATAGGATTTCATCCATTCAACTTTTCAAAATGAATACATATGGTACACTCCATTTTTATCAATATATGTATACATAAATATCATATTTTCAGATGTTTCTTATAATAACCAGTAAGTGACTCTATATAATTTTTTTCATCTAGTTCTTCATATGTAGAGTGATGATTACGGATGTTTTTTCAGAAATCTCCAAGAGGTGTTGCATATGAAGAATATGAAATACTAATTAACTAATATGCATACTAATATCGAATTGAAATAAAGGTATATTAATTTTCATATAACTACATTTGGATTATCATGTACTGCTTATATGACAAGGGGATGTAAATATAGTATTTTATAAATTAAACCCCATATAAAAAACTATTAATTTTGCAATTTTGAATTTTTTATTTGAAAAATATCAATATTACTTATTATGGATATGAGAATCAAATGTATAACATGGTTAAACTACATTTAATATTATACTTCATGGCTTTAACAAATTTACAATATTCGAATTTCATTTTCATTATATGCAAACTACATACCATGTATATGCATGTTACATATTAAAAATTATGTCATTTGGTTTTCATAATATACATATTCTCAATTAAAAATATCTATTTCCATTCATAATAAGTATAGTTTCATTTAATATTATTCTTATTCCACATTAAATAACAACCACAACCATATGTTCAACACTGTCTGAGGTTAAGAATTTTTTTCCTTTTCCTAGATTTGAAGAATCACTTTTAAATTAAAATTATGAATTTCAAACATATTTTAAAATTCAGTTATTTTATTATTATTTTTAAACATAAATATGTATGAAGGAAAACATATTGGAAGGTTTTGATGTTGAAAATCTATAATAATGTGACATTTTCAACGTCTCATTCTACAAATCCAGGTATCATACCACTCCACCTGATCATATGATTTTTATTCACGGAAAATAGGTACAAAGTCACTTGCTGCAACAAGGGCTTATGAGGATAATGTAATAATGATAGAGGGAATCCCATATCATCAAATATCTTCCCTCACTTTTCATGTCTTGTTGGTGTATCCTCTATGTTGTGATCAACCCTTTCCTTGCATGGTGCTCGGATGATGGTCAAGGTGATGTCAGGACATTCACCTATATTTACATCATCCTCACCCACCCTACTAATCCAACCATTTGATATCATTATTATTTGTTACATGAAAATCATTTCAAATTTAAATATTATAATGATATTAATTTACTCAATGAATTTTCATTAATACAATTGAATTCCCCATCATCAATTTCAAATATATATTTATTTTCCTTATTAATACAACTAAATATTTCTTACAATATTTATGATTCAGAAAAAATTTATCTACATTTTATTATAATATCATGTAACTCTATTTTTTGATATAAATATTTTTAATAATAATATGAATTATTATGTTCGAAAAATGGTATCCTATTAAAGAAAATAAGAATTGTTTATATCGTTGTGTTAATGCACGAGATAGGTACTAGTTCTATCTCAAATTTGATAAAAAATTTATAAATTTAAAATAAGTCTAATAATAAACTACATATTCATTAAAAAAATTGTTTTTTAAATTTATTTGTTCTTTAATTGCATGTGAGATAATTGTATTGTTCATTATGTGAGTTATTATTTTTGATGATTTATATAATAATTCAAAAATGTCTTATATCCGTAAAAATTAATTATCATTTTAATTTTTTTATATATGTATGATGGAAAAATGTGAAATTAAATTTTTCTTAAACTTGTTTAGATGATAAGAAAAAATTGTTTCAATTTTATTTTTATTTTTAACACTAGATAAATTTTATATTAATATTATTTGGTTATAAAAATTTATAATTAATTTATCTATTCAAGTTGATAGAATATAAATTATGCATATAAAAATTAAACAGATTTTTATTATACATGTTTTATATGTGATGGTGTGTCATGAAATATGTACATAAGAGGAAAAATTACTAGCTGATGTGATAATTAATTTTATAGATTTATATGCACTGGGATGGGAGTAGCTTGTGGGAGGTTTGTACATTGTCTTGGGAATCTAATTTTGGTTTAAAATTTGATGTTCCCTACTACAATAACTAATATAATTATTAACAAAATTCTACCTATATGTATTTCTTAAGTTGATATTGGGATAATTATAGTGTAACTTGAAAATATTTATTTGGGTTTATATATTAATTTGAGATGCATCAAATTTTTATAAGCATTATATTCCATGTTACATAAGGTAGAATAAAAATAATAAATTATCTCAGGGCTTTAATCTAAAATTATGTACTAAATTATATTAGAGATATAATTCTTTTTTGACTATGAGTTTTTGTCATTTCCACAGGAGTAGATAATCCTTATTTATTTTTATCATTATAAATATATATTAAACATTCATAAATTCAAAACTACCTAAGCATAGTATAGTGTGTATTATTTTTCCAGTCTATTAATGAATAATATAATCCATAAATTATTATTTCATTTATTTTTTTTTAAATATCATATTATGTTAGTTTTAGTTTTTAATCAATAAAATTATAATTAAATCAATAAAAATATAATAATAAAACAATGTTGGGAATTATAACATCAGTTTATATGAATTACTTATAAATATATTATTAAATGAATAACTGTTTCCTATAGAAATTATGGCTGACCCAATTTATAGTTTGACATTAGTTCTCCAGTTATTAATTTAATAATTTCCCATAACATATCCTTTAAATATATATAATAATTGGGTAAAATTATCCCATATTTTTTCACAAATATAGGAATGTTATTTTAATGACAAACAAAAAACATCAAAAACATGAGGTTTTATAAGTGTCTGACTTTGTCTCTCCCAATGATAAAAATGTGTTGATGATTCCATAACTGATGAAAAATGTAATTTATAATCATTGATCTCACTAGATATGGTAAAAGACGTCAGATTACATTGTATTTTGTATCATGACAATTACACTTCATAAATAAAATAAATATATTTTAAATAAATTAAAATTAAATTATCATGTGATAAATTATAGTTTCAACTAAATGTACATTACAAAAAAATTAATACATCATAATGAAATTGATATATGTTATTTATTAAAAAAATTAAAATTTATATATAAATAAAAATCCATTAAACTCAAAAGTAACAAGTTAGACCAATATTCCAATATGTATGACAACCAATTCTAATAGGGATCCATCACAGTGTCATTTGATGAACACACCACCCCTAGTTTGATTTAAATATGCATTTACAAATAAGAAAAAAATGTAGATTATTTTAGTAATACTCTAATGATATAAATATAACATCATTATATTAAAAAAATACATAAATGAAAAAAAATAAAACTCTATCTTGAATGATAAAACATAGTACATAAAGTATTAGAATACATTTACACAAAAATAAAACATATTTTAATGTTTGAAAACCCACACAATTGGTATTCTTTATTTTTACTTTTTCAGGGATATTAGATAAAACCATCCACACAATGTGTCTGATTGACTAGAGGTTACAAATTATATATCATAAATTAATTATCAATATTTTTACAACATAGTTATTAGAATACAATAATTTTGTCTAACTGTTTATAATATGACATGAATTTATAAGTAAAATAAAAATTTTAAAAAATAACACACAAAATCATTATTAGGATCCATGTCAAGGGGAGTATTTTTATTTCATTAATTCTATTTTATGACAAATGAATTAATCATAATTATGTATACTGTATTATTAAAATATAATACATTTTCAGTTGTTTTTTATGTGACATTCATTTTGAAAAAAAAATTCACATAATATCAATAGACCGGAAAATTCAATCAAACTAGATAAAAATTTATTCATAATAACAAGAGTATAATTTTTCAATATAATATATGAATTATGGATGTTTTTTCTTAATAATGAAAAAAATTAGAATATTTTAACACAATTGAGTATGTGATATCTGTTTGTAACTGAAATGTAACATTAAAATTAAATTATGCACATACAATCACATTAACGAAAAAAAGTTATATTTGTAGAATGTAAATTCATACTAATAAAAATGAATAATTAATTTTATTCCTAATATATCATGATAAATTGAGTGTGATTTTGTTGTTTTTTGTTTTTCCCAAATGCATTGATATAAATTATATCATTTAATGTGAAAACATGTTATTTAGGTAAAAAACACATTTTATATCAGAATGATATGTGGTTAATTTCTAAAATCAAAAAAATAAATTTTTAATATTCCTTAAAAAAATAGAAGGATGATCCAATCGTTTTTTTCTTATTTAGGGTGATGTAATGTGTGTTTTGAACTAAATAGGAAAATTAATATTAATACATGTTCCATTACCTATAATGTATACATCATATGATAGATTGATGTGTTGTAGATTCCTTAGGATCATAATTCAATAATCCATATTTATCCTATGGTGTCAAGGAAATATACATTCACTTTTCAATGGTTTGAGAAAGTTTTTTTTCGTACTAAAATGTGAATTAAGAATTGTAATCATGCACTTTTATTCATACCATTGACAGAATATGGTTTATTTATATGAGGTAAATTACTATATGTTAAGATAAAATTATCATCATTTATAATTAAGTATAAATGAAAAATATACATTCCTTACATGGTACTATGGGATGATATGGGGTTTGAACTAAAATTTCGTCTTTAAATAAACACATGCATGATTTTTTATAATGGTTACACCATGTTTCATATTGAAATGTGTTTAATTCTTACATATATATAATAAAATATATAGTTTTTCCTTTTGTGTTAATATTATTTTAGAATGTTTTCCTATTTTAATGTTTCTAAAATGTGTTTTGGTCGGAATGTATCATTGAAATAGAAAACATTCATTTTTTAAATTGGCTTCATCATATATATGATTGATGTGAAGAAAATTACCACATATCATAAAAACATTATCAATATTTTCTTAATTTATAAATAATTTCAAATTTAATTATCTTGTAATTGAGTATATGATTCACATTTGGAACTAAAATGAATTTTTTAAATAAAAACTAACACTTCCATACAAACCAAAAAAACCATGTATCGAATTTATGCGTAGTTAATTACTACACATAACAAATTAATTATTCATCACAGTGTTCACACAAGTTATAATTGTTTTGATCAGTTTGTCATTGAATAATTGAATCCAATCTAATCTTCTTCTAACATGACCAAATTGTCTCAGTATAACGGTTTTCATCCTCTCACCCATTAACAACAAACAAATTTTTTCATAAAGAATTGAAAATATAATTTTATCCACATTATAATTACTACATTACTATCATAACATTCAATGTAATTTAAAAAATAATAGTTGATGATGTCACATTAGAGGCCAAAAATGACTAATCTATAAAATATAAAGTCTTATAATATTCATGTAAAATTTAATCATTAAATTTAAATGAATTTTCTTATCACAAAGACAAATATTAGTGTTTCATGATTTTATACATCGAATAAAAAACTTTTGTGGGAGATATAAATTATTATCCCCATATCATTATATAAACAAGTCTAAATATTTATATGATTATATTTTAAAAAAACAATGTGCCACAATATCATATACATAGTGTTTCTAAACAATAAATTTAGAAAAAGTACATTCATATATTCTTTTTAATTCTTACTAAGATGAAATATATTCAAATTTAAAGTATATCTCCGTAATTATATCATAAAATTATAAAATAAATATGAAATTATAATTCAGATAACCAATCACTTCATGATTACTATGAAATTAAATAATTAAAAACAGGATGGGAAACCTCATAATAAATATGTCTAAAATCATTTTATCAAAATGATATATCCCACCAATTTTATAAATATAATTCATATATATATTACAACGCATGGATTAATACATTTATTGTTTGGAATATTATTTTCATTCTCATGATGAATCGTGAAGAAAATGACTCCTTTAAACATTTTTCATTCATATTCTATACAGACCATAATTATATATAGGAATAATGTATCAATAATAAGATGTAATATTAATTATTGTAGTCGTTCAATTTGTGGGGTAAAGGTTCTCACAAAATCCTCTTTTTAACTATTTATTAATACATTAGATTTCCATGATCATAATTTATATAAAACTCTTTTTAATCAATTTTTAATAACATACACCAATGGAATTGTATTTAAGAAAATTTTAAAAATATTTTCTATATATAATAAAATGTAAAATTCATATCTCAATATCATCTTTTCTCATCATATTAATATATTATAATTATATGGATGTTTCAAAATTTTGTTTTTTAAGGTGAATGTAAATATTATCAAGTGTAACATGTATATTGAATATAGGTTTCTGAGATTGGTTAATCTCAAATATAACATTATATTATTAATTTATATTATTATATAAAATATAACATGGGATATTGTAAACTATATATGTAACAGCAAAGAAGTAATTAGAATGACCGAAATATCCTATAGACAGTGTCTACATTATTACATTTTCATAAGATATATGGTTTCTGATCTCAAATGACCAATCATTTATGTATTCATTTCGTACATGATAAAAACATGATACCTATTTTACATTGGAAATAAAATATAAAAATATATTGAATGTATATAAAATAAATCGTTTAACTCATTCGATGATCACTTTTTTCATATCTCTTTAAAAGGGAAAATAATAAATGGATAGGTAAAATTATTATTATGGTCTAGGTACAATAGAATTATTCATGTGTAAACAAGAGAAAATCATCATGGAAAGGTAAATAAAAGAAAAAAATGTCTTATAATGAATAACTTGAACATAACTAGTATCAATATATAACATCATTTTAGTTTTATAGTGGATAATAATAAATTGATTATAAATTAAATAAATGTCTTATGATAAAAATTGAGATCTAATTGTATCCATTATTTTATGAATAAAGAAATTCATTATGATAGAAAATATGATAAATATTTCTTATCATCAAATTGTTATATAGATTAAATAATATGTAATATCAATAATTTTTTAGTCAATATAATCACATTTATTTTATGAAAGTGTACATAGAAATGGTATATAGTTTAGGATATAATTATATCCATTATTTAATTAATATTGGTATTTAAGATAAACATAATGCCTAATAAAAAATATTCAAAAGAACAATATTGTTTCAATATATTATTATTAACCATGATATTTATCAATATATATCATATGATCATACACAATAAATCTAAATTTTGTAATCAAATTACTCTTTTATTATATATGTGAAGATAAAATATAAGTATTTAAAATAAATATTCATTATTGTTTTTTATTTTTTTGTAATAATTGAAAACATTTAGAATATTATAAATAAAATAAAATACTTATATAGTTTGTAAAATCAGTTAATGTCTTATAAAATAAGTATAAGCATTCCTTTTGACTTTTGTAAAAACCATTGAAAATGGACTTTTTAGAAAGCATTAAAAATATTCCTTTAAAACCATGTAAAAATTCATGGATATTATAATTTTTTCCTGATAAATAATTTGAAAAAATAAAATTGAATCATTATATGAATTATATAAAGATGATCATGTAATCAAATTTTACCCTATAAAAATGTGAAATAATATAATGTTCTCTTATAAAAATATCATTTTTTAGTTAAACTACCAAAACAAAGGAACATATATAAAATATATGGAAACCCTTTAAATATTCGGAGTGTAAGAAAATAGATGGAGATTTATGAATGATTTATTATAGGATTCCTATAAATAAAATAAAATCAATCCCAACTGAAAATGATATTGTTAAATAATATCTATCCTCATTGATAAATGTTAAATAGTAACCCCTGGAAATATTAAAATGGATTGATAATTTAATAATAATTATTAAATTTATATTCATGTTAAATGCATAATAGGATATTTATATACAATTCATAAATTTAAATATGTATATAATAAAATTTTGTCAAAAGAAAGTTGAAATTTAGAAGAACTCCCTTACAAATATCATATCATTGATGTAATAATTATTCAATGAATTGAATATAAATAAAAATTTTAATTCATAAAATAAATCAAATGTAAATAAAAAATAATACTATATGTGGTCATTTTACAATAAATAGAAGTGTAAAAAATTCATTGAAGTAGAATTATACCCCCATGAATATAAATTTATTTATGAAACCCATTGCCTCGTGTTAGAATTTTCTCATAACGTCATTAAAAATAATTATTTATATATTATTATTTATTATAAATCCATCCTAGAACCATATACATAATTATAATATCATATTTTAAACATTTATGACATTTAATGACCCATTTGTTTATAATATGTTATTATTAAAATTATACTAGTTGTAATGAGGGTCATTTTTAATTGGAATTTTAGTTTTGTAACTCCAATAATATAACATTGATTATGGATCCATACTATAAACATTTATTATAATTATATAAATATCATATATATTCAATATATATATTAATATAATTTCACCCATTAAATCTTGAAGCTGAAAAATGAATTACACCGATCATGGAGACAGAATGTTGTACATCTGCATTAATATTGTTTTGACATTTTCAATGATTGATCAAAAGAAAAGTAAATAATGATTCCAAATTATGATAAAATTTTTACCTCATATATATATATACACACACAAACACACACTTATATAAATATATTAATAATTAAATCTATCCTTTTTATCATCCATGAAATTAGAAAATTAGAAATATGAAAAAATCACTTCATGGAGCTGGTAGTCCATACAAACACACAAGTGGCATTACAATTATCCAATGGACTAGAATGTGTGATGGGCAAGAAGATATTTTTAATTTATAAAAATATTTATTTCATAAATATCATATATATTTATTATTTCAATATTTATAGCCATCCATGTAATTAGGAGATGAAAAATAAATGACACTACTACGTGTAGACGGTATGTCATATGGAAGCACGAGAGTTGTTTCTTGAATTTCATTGGATGATAATGATATATGAAATTATTTTAAATTAATTAAAAAATATATATTTCTTTTGATACAAGATTTATTATTTTTGGATAGGTACAACACATTACCATGATGTTGGTATTTAAATTAACATGAATGGTTTGGTAAATAATTTTTCCTCTTCATTGGTTTTGTTCAATTAGATATCATATTAGGGAAACTGTGGTAATTATATTGATAACAAAATATACTATATAATATAGATAAATATGTTTAATAGTTAAATAGTGTGTTTGTGGTCATCATATAATTCTTAATGTTTTGGGATGAAAAGATATTGGGGTGACCTTTTATAAGAGAGGGGTGAAACATTGGTTGAATTTTGAAAAGTATTAAATTATAGTAAAATTTTTCTAAAGAATAAATGGATCAATATTGATAGAATTAAAATCATAAATTATAATGAGTATAAATTATATGATAAAATATTTTATTACACATTTTTTATTCAATTTCAACCATAAATTTTAGTTTTAACAATCTTGTACACATTTTTTAAATTGCTACATTGTTATCATTTCTACACATTAATACCTAGTAATGATATTATAAATGTATGAAAATAATAATTATAATAGGGTACATATATTAAACCAATTTCTATTTACATTAATGAATATTTTTATTATTATTAATATATCATTTAAAAATTATTATATTTATAAATAAGAATTAATGTAATTTTATAACTATTAATATTATTTAACATTAAAAATAAAATGAATGAAAAAGATAATATAATATAATTGTTTCACACATCCCTAAAATTCTATAATTTTCTCAGCAGTTCATGTAACAAAATAATTCATTCAAATTAATATTATTTTAATGGTATTTAAATGATTTGTACTATTTTTCTAATAGAATAAATAATTTTTCTAGGTTTTGTAACATTTAAGGTAATTATTTAAAAAAATTAAGGCTAAAAATAAATTTATTTATTTATAAAAATGAGTTATATTTCAAATATATATTTATATACAAAAATATAATCTATTTATCATTATTTCAAAAAATTATAGTTATTAAAATAAATAAAATGCCATTTTTTAAATTTCATTACATTAAATAATAAAATGTAAAACATCATAACCAAATTGAAATTGGTAATATATTATAAAATTAGATTATTATGGATTTTATATACTAACAAATCTAATTTAAATAAATCCTTTCTGTAATTTTTTACTCCTTATCATATTATTTTTAATTGTAATACCCACTTTTTTATTATTGGGGTGATAAATACTTATTATGATTACTATTCAAAATGGTAAAAAATAAAATCCAACTTTTTAAACAATAAAATAAATGGTTCTTAAATATTAAAACCATTTTAACAATTTATATTAACATTATTGAATAAATTTAATTTAATATAAAAATACAAAACAAAACCAATAATTGATTTTTTACTTCAATTTATTGTTTGAAGAAGATTTTATAAAAATTAAACCATTAAATTTTATAATATAAAAAATATTAAACATTAAAAATATAATTGAATAATTCATACATTAAGAATATTTCTACAATAATTATCTTTTGAATTATTGAATACAAATATTTGTTTTGAAATAAATATTTGTTTTTGGTTATTATATCAAAAATAAAATTTCATGATAATTTAAAACTCATTCATAGTAAGGTAATTTTAACAAGGTGATTTATAAAATGACAGTTTTTTGTCAAATATGATTTCCAAAAACATAAAAAAAATTAAATATAATTTTTTCTTAAAAAATATAAAAAAAATATTTGTGAAGAAATTTTATTATTTTGATATATAAAATTATGTTACCAAAAAATTAGACAACATTTCAAATTAATTGCAATATAAATTTTAATTTAGTGGGAACATTATCTATATATTTCAGGTTATATTTAATAAAATTTATTCTCTCTACACTAATAACTAGGATATAATAGTTTCATTATATTATAATATGCTAATATAAAATGTGTTTTCCTTAATGCTTGGGGATGAGTGATAATAAAATTATTATGAATAATATTATTTTCACTAAATTATTTTGAATTTAAATTGATTAAACTTCACTAAATATAATACCCAAAATTTTTATCCATATAAAATATAAATTATTCTATAATACCATTCATAAATACAGTATCATACAAAGAATTATTAAAAACTCCTTACAAATGTGAAGGATGAAAACATTGAGGTGTCCTAAAGTAACACATTATCATTTTCCCAGAAAAGGGGAAAATTAATTTGAAGTCAAAATTTATAAATGGGGAAGAAAAATATCATCCAAGGACAAACATTGAGTGATAAATAACATAGTCATGGGAATATTAACTACAACTAAACCACTAATCATTATGGTCTGAATAGGAAATCCATTCATTAAAAATGTAGGAAAAATGTATACATTTAAATTTAAATATCATTTTCCAAATATTTATGAATTCATTTAAAATACTGATATAAAACATTGAAAAATATTATTCAATATATTTCTATATGATTTATAAAAAAAATCATTATACAATCATGATATTATAATTCAATGAAATAAATATTCAATATGAATTTTTTATTCCAAAATCATCAAATTTATCATTTAATAGTTTATAAACAGTATAAAATAATCAAAACTAATTTTTTCTTTCACCTAATACTTATAAAAATATATATAGAAAGATTTATTATATTTTTATTTATAATACTTTTATATATAAAATAAAAATAATATCCCAAAATATACCACATAATAATATACATAAATAGACCACCTTAATACACAAAAAAATATGACTAACCCAATACAATACCGAAAAATCATATTTATTTAGCATTAAATAATGAAAAATCAATATAATGTGTCTTATTATACAATATACCAAACATGTGAGTACATTTATCAGGTATATATTTAATACATACTTTTGTCATGAATCACCTTAAAAAATTAAAAATATATGGGTATAAAAATTAACACATCTTTTATTACTAATTTAAAATGATATTCTTTATAATGAAATCAATAAATTCCAAAATAGTAGTAAAATTTACGATATATAACTCAAATTCATTTATGATCATATCTGAAATAAATTAAAAATTCATCGAAAATGTTCTGTTCATATTGTCTATATAAATAATTACATTATCCCAAATAAATATTACCAATATCCAAAAAATATATTGTGATTACATTGCATAAATCATATCGTCTTCATAAAAAAATTATCATACCAAAAAATTACATATCATAGTTATTAGTACTAAAAAATATATATATCAAATTCATGAAGAAAATTTACTACATATAATGACCAATATGAGTTACGATTCTTATAACATGAATATTATTGATATAACTCTTTAAAAATATAATTTTTAAATAATAATACATAAACACATCAATCCATCAACCTTATTGATTAACATAAATTAGTTACTTTCTTCTATTTATTATTAACATTTGGATTATATAATTGAATATTATAATGCCCCTATTCCCTTCATATGAGATATTAAAATGTAAATTTTTTCATAACGTGAAATTTTTTACCAACCATCAATGCCATTATTTTCATTAAAATTAATTGAAATATTCCCTTATTTTACCCAAATAAAACATTTTCCCATTCAGGAGACAAATTTTCTAGGGTTTCCCTTTCCAAATTTATAATAAGAGTTATGTTGAGCATTCATTACTACATGGAATCCACTAAGTCATGTCATGTATCTTCCCACATGGCCCATGCCATGACTACCCCAGGTCCACCATCTATATTCTAGGTCTAGAGACTTACAATTGAATGGAATATTGCTAAAATGGAAGGGCATTGACTTTTTACCTATACAGACACACTGTACAAGAACTCAACAAGAAGTAACCAAAATGTAATTTGTTGTAGTACATGTGCACCAAAACTAAAGAGTGATAAATGTAAAAGAGGATAGAATAAAGCCCAACTAAAAAAGGTACAAGTACAACTGAAAATTACAAATTAGCTCGTGGATCACGAACTAAATATCCTACTTGAAGGGTAGGTACAGTTCATCTTCAAAGCACTCTACTTCATCCCATCCCCTCTTAGTACAACCTTTTCATGGCTCCCTCACGTCTATGCCCCACTGCTAGTTATCTACACTAGACACTACAAGGTGCGGTTGAAGCCCAAGAAGGGGTGAGATTAACAACACTCAGTTGGGACGGTGAGACCCCCAGAGCTCTCCCAGAGATCCAAAATAGAGATATCACACAGCATGACCTCAATCTCAAATCACTAAGAAATAATAATTTAATATACATAGGTATATGACCACAAATAAAACTATGTTATCAAGACATACTCATCTCATACATGAGGTTAGATTACCATAATGGTAACACCACGAAGGTAGAAGTACCACACTGGTTACACCACGACGACAACACAACGGTGGTAGTAGAACCACATTGGTAACAACATGAATATATAAGTACCACACAGGTAACACCATGATGATAGAATTACCCCCACATGAAACACAAAGAAGTTAACACTCCGATGATCAAGGACTCAGCTCGAAACCATGTATAAATTATCTACTAAATTACAGATGATTTGTCATATGCTAGATTATCTTATTCTATTATGAAGCATTATTGCTGACCCAAAAGGATTGATAGGTAACTAGCCCCCACTGAACTACACAGGATCTGACCGACACATTATTTCTAGGAACTAACCCACAAATGATGTTGGAGTTCTAACCCACAAATGATTTGATATTATATTACTCATAGAGGATCGATAGATGTTCACCCACAATGGATCACTATTATTTTTCACATTAAAACTTACTATATTATTCCTCACACTGGGTGCACTTGAGTTCTGCATAATATGCCACATGATATATCATTCATACCAAGACCAAAAATATGATCCAAAATTGAGTAACCCAAAGTAATTCCATGTCATAAAAGTTATAACGCGACAGACGTTTCCTCTATCAGACGCTTGATAAGTGAGTTATATGTTTTTTAGTTTATAGGGTCCAGTTGGATTCGGGTTCGATCTGAGCCGAATATTCACCAACTATCTCCAAAACACATGAGATTTATACCAAAAGGATTGTATCTATCCATGGATCCTATCATCACAGATGTTTTATCCAATACACATGTGTTCATAAAGATATGGCCCTTTAAGAAGTTTCAATGTAAGGTGGGTCACTGGTCTTGTCTGACTCTGTCAGGCGACCCTGCCCTAACCCGGTCTAGGCCGACCATGTAGGGCGGGGCTATGCTAGGCTCAGCCTGTTGGGCTGTGGTCCAACCTGACCTACGAAGGGGTCCGGCTCGACTTGTAAGGTGAGGCACTATTCACAAGGGGGGATCCCAACAGACATGCGGGTTGCCCAACCTATAAGGGGGAAGCCGTCGCACGAGGAAGCCTTGACTGAAAGGGGGTGCGGCCCGCATATCTGGCCCGTGGAGGGTTCCACCATAGAAACCACCGATGGAGTGTCCCATGTTATCCTAAACTGCAATGACTGCTGTTTGATTTCATTCACAACAATGGCGCCACGTGGCGCCACCAGCATGAACATGGGACATGCTTGAGTGGGTCCTGCCTCCCTTCGTGGCATTCTGATGTCATTCTCAATCTCTATTGGTGAGTTATGGCACACCTCTTGGCCACCAGTGGCAAGATGGTGTGTCAGCCACATCCCACGGTCTGACGCTGCTGACGAGCCGCAACACACATCCTCCATTGGTGTGCTGGTCACACTACCATATCCTTCTGTGGTACGTCAGTGTGTAGGCTTCCTTCTCTGACCTCTGCAGCTGATGTGTCGTTGCCTGTTCCTCCGACGGTGCGGGCACCCCACTTCCTCCCTCATGTCTGGTCGGTGCTGACCACTTCCTTGGTCCCTATCGGTGATGTTCGCCGATACTATCGCACAACTGGTCTTCCATGGAGAACTAAAGGGTTGCAATGTAGCGGAGTGTCTTGGTTGGGTTAGTTAGGCTTACACCAACTAATTTATCTTGAAAACAATATGAGGGAGGAAAAAGGATTCTACAACTCTTGATATTAAAACTAAATGTAAACCAACCTCCTGAACTATAGAGTAATTAATGACAATGACATTAAATGCCTTATGACATTAAATGCCTTATAATACACATTATTATAAAGAAATTCCTTATGATATAGATTATTATAAAGAAATGACTTATGATACACATTATGAAAAAAATTTATTATCATCAAAATGTTATATAGAGTAAATATTATGTAATCTAAATAATTTTCGGGTCAACATAACCAAATTCATTGTATGAAACAGTATATAGAAATGGTATATTATTTTGGATATAAACGTATCAATGATTTAATGAATTTTTATATATAAGAGAAAATAAATTTATAATGAAAATTAATCAAAATACCAATATTGTTTCGATATATTATTAATGACCATGACATTATTCCATATATTACATGTGATCAGACACCATAAATGCAAATTTTGTAATCAAATTATTCAATAAAATTATAGGAGAGAATAAAAGATTAATATTTAAAATAAATTTTCATTATTGTTATTTATTTTTTTGTAATCATTGAAACATTTAGAATAATATAAATAAAATAAAATTTTTATTTAGGTGCTAAAATCATTTTTTTCTAATACGATTAGAATAAGCAATCCAATTGACTTTTGTAAAAATTGTTGACAACGGCCTTTTTAGAAAACATTACAAATATTCCTTTAAAAACATTTAATAATTCATGGATATTAAAATTCTTCCATGATAATTAATTTTAATAAATAAAATGGAGTTTTTATTAGAATTATAAAAACATGATCATGGAATCAAATAATACACTATAAAAAATTGAAATAATAGAGTGTTCTCAAATCCAAATATCAGATTTAAATTATTCTACCTAACAAAGGAAAAAATGGAAAATATATGGAAACTATTTAAATATCTGGAGGGTAAGAAATTAGATGGAGAATTATGAATGATATATTAAAGGATTTCGATAATTAAAATAAATGCAATCCCAAAATAATGTGAGATTGTAAAATAATATCCATCCTCATTGATAAAAGTTGAATAGTAACCCAATGAAATATAAACATGAATTGATAATTTAATAATAATTATTAAATTTATATTCATGTTAAATACATAATCAGTTTTTTAAATACAATATATAAATTTAAATAAGCATATACTTTTAAATTTTCAAAACAATGTTGAAATTCAGATGAACTAATTTACAAATATCATATCACTGGAGTACCAATTTTTCAATAAAGTGAATATGAATAAAAAAAATTATTATACAAAAATAATTCTAGTGGAAATAAAAAATAATAATATATGTTGGCATTTTACAAAAAATTATTTTATAACAAATTCAATGAAATATAATTATAACAAAATGAATATAAATATATTTATGAAACCCCTTACCTCTTGTTCAGATTTACTTGTAACATCATTAAAATCTGGTATTATATATAAATGTTTTCTATACATCCATCCTAGAACCATATACATAATTATAATATCATATTTTATACATTTATGACATTTAACCACCCATTTAATTATAATATGTTATAATTATAATAATCTTAGTTGTTTTGAGCATCATTTTTAATGGGAATTTTAGTTTTTTAGATCCAATAATATAACATTGATTATGGTACCATCCTATAAAAATTTATCTTAATTATATAAATTTAATATATATTCAATATATATATATATATAGTTTCACCGATTAAATCATAATGAATAAAATGAATGACACTGATCATGGAGACAGAATGTTATACATCAGCACAAATTTTGTATTCACTTTTTCAATTATTGATCAAATGAAAGGTAAATAATGATTCCAATTTATAGAAAATTTTTTATCTCATATATACACACAAACAGAGAAAGATACACACACACAATAATATATATATATATATATATATATATTAATTCTATCCTTTTTATTATCCATGAAATTAGAAAAATCGGAATATAAAAAATCACCTCATGGAGATGGTAGTCCATACAAACCAACAAGTGGAGTTATAATTTTCCAATGGATTGGAAAGAGAGGTGGTAAGTAAGATATTTTTGATTTAGATAAATATTTATTTCTTAAATATTATATATATTAATTATTTACAAATTTATATCCAACCATGTGATTTTTAGTGGAAAAATAAATGACACTGCTATGTTTAGACCTTATGCGTACAAAAGAACGTGCGTTGGTTCTTCAATTTCATTGGATGATAATGAGTAATAAAATGGTTTTTAAAGTAATTATAAAAAAATATTTCTTTTTATACTATATTTATTATTTTAGGATGGGTACGACACATTCTCATGATGTATATATTTAAATAAACATGAATGGTTTGGTAAAAATGTTTTTCTATTCATTGGTTTAGTTCTATTAGATCTCATATTAAGAAAACTAAGGTTATTTTTTGATAACAAAATATAATATATATGATAGATAAATATGTTTAAATGATATATGGTAAGGTATTGGTCTTTATATATTTCTTAATGTTATTTAATGAAAATAGATAGGGGAATCCTTTTATAATAGTGGGGTGGTACATTGGTTGAATTTCTTGAAGTATTAAATCATATTAAAATTTTACTCAATAAAAAATTGATCACTATTGACAAATTAGAATCATAAATGAGTATTAGTATAAATTATATGATAAAATAATTTTTACACATTTATTAAATAATTTCATCCATTAATTATAGCTTCATCCATCTTGTACACTTTTATTCAATTACTATAATCTTATAATTTCTACACATTAATAGTTAATAATGATACTATAAATGAATGAAAAAAATATGCTATGATTAATATATTTAACAATTAAATATTTACATTAATGAAATATTTTTATTATTATTTACAAGTCATTTTGAAAAATATTATTTATTATAAATTAGAATTAATAGAATTTTGGGAACTATTCATTTTATTTGACATTAAAAATAATATGCTTGAAAAAGAAAATGTTATATAATTGTTTCATACATCACTAAAATGATCTAATTTTCTCGTTAGTTCATGTAACAAAATAATTAATTCTAATTAATATACTTTTAATGTTTTTAAATTCATTTGTTCAATTTTTCTAATTGAATAAATAATTTTTCTAGAATGCGCAACATTTAAGGTAAATATTTAAAAAATTATGTTTATAAATAAATTCATGTTAGTATGAAAATAATTTAGATTTCATATATACATTTATATATATAAATAAAATATATTAATCAATATTTTAATAAATTATAGTAAATAAAATAAATATAATTTCCCTTTTTTAAAGAATATTATCTCAGTGAATCGAAATATTAAAACCCTTTTTCCAATTTTAATTAACATCAATGAATAAAATTAATTTAACATAAAAAATCAAATCAAACCCGAATTGGGTTTTTTTAAATCAATTTTCTTTTCAAATATTATTTTATAAAAATTAAACCATTAATTATTTTCAAATAAAAAATATTTATTATTAAACACATAATTGAATAATTCATACATTCAGATTATTTTTAAAAAAATTATCTTTTGTATTATTGAGTATAAATGTTTCTTTTCAAATAAATATTTATTTTTAGTTATTATATGAAAATTAAAACAATTATCATAATTTAAAAATAATTCATTGTAAGGTAATGTTAATAAGGTGATTTAAATAATGAAATTTTTTATCATATATAATTTACAAAAAAATTACTAAAATTAATTATAAAATTTTCATAAAATGTTAATAAAAATGAATTTTTATTAAATTGTATTATTTTTAAAAATAAAATTATATTACGAAAGATTGAGTGAATATTTTAAATTAATTACATCATACATTTCAATATGGTTGGAAAATTATGTATATATTTCATGATATGTTTAATAAAAATTATTATCTCTACTCTAATAACAAAGAGATAGTAGAATCAAAATATAATAATATTCTAATTTATATTTTGCGTTCTATTATGCATGGTGATAAATGATATGAAAATTATTAAGAATAATATTATTTTAAGTAAATTATATATATTTCAAATTAATTACTCATCAATCAATATCATCCCAAAAAAAATTTATCCATATAATATATATATTATTTTAAAATACCTTTACTAAATAATATATCATACTATGAATTAATAAAAATTTCATTCTAATGTGAAGGATGGAAATATAGAGTTATCCTATATTAAAACATTATCATTTTTCCAGAAAAAGAGAAAATTAATGTGATGTCTGAATTTAAAAATCGGGGAGAAAAATATCATCCACAGACTAACATTGAGTGATAAATAACATATTTATGAGAATGTCAATCACTAAAAAACCAATAATCAATGATGGGTGAAGAGACAATCAATTCATCTGAAATGAAGGAAAAATGGTAACATTTTTATATAAATATCATTTTCCTAATATTTGGTGATTCATTATCAATTGTGATTTAAAACATGAAAAACATTATTCAATATATATCTATATGATTCATAAAATAATTCATCATACAATTTTGGTATTATTATTTAGTGAAATAAATATAAAATATGAATTTTTTTCCCAAATCATTACAATTATCCTTTAAAAGATTATAAAATCTATAAAATAATGGAATCTCATTTGTTATTTAACACAATATTTAATAAAATAGTCTGAAAATGTAATCTAATATTTATAATTATAATTAAATAATATATAAAACAATAATAATATAAAAAAATATACCACTTAATAATATACATATATAGAAAACCATAATACACAAACAAAAAATGACTAACCAAATTCGATACCAAAAAATCATATTTATTTAGCATGAAATAATGAAAATTATATATAATATGTCTTATTGTAGAACAAACCAAAAATTGAGTACATTGATCATGTATTTTATTAATTCATACTATTTTCATGAATCACCATAAAAAATGAAAATGTATATGCATAAAATGAACACATCTTTTATTTCTAAATTAAAATGATATTCGTTGTAATAAAATCAATAAATTAAAAAAAATGTAGTACACATTATGATAGATAACATTAATCCATTTATGATCAAATAAATAATCAATTACAAATTCACCGGTAATTTCTAATTTACATTGTCTATACAAATTATTACATTATCCCAACTAAACATTACTAATATAAAACAAAATTTAAGGGATTATTTTATGTAAATCATTTACTCTCCATAAAAAATCATCATACCAAAAAATTACATTTCATTTTTATTAGTACTAGTAAATATATTTTTCAGATCCAGGAAGGAAAAGTACTACAAAGGATGACCTATAGTCTTTATGATTCTAATAAAAATAATATTACTTAAATAAATACTTAAAAATATAATTTAATAATCTTAAAAAATAAAAACTTCAATCCATCAACATTATTGATAACATGGATTAGTTACTTACATATATTTATAGTTATCCTTTGGATTATATAATTGAATATTATAATTCCCATATTCCCCACACATGAGATATTTAAATGTAAATTTTTTCAAAAAATGATATTTATTACCATCCATCAATGTCATCATTATCCACCAAAATAATTTAAATATTCCCTACATTTACCACATAAAAAAGTTTCCCATTCAATAGACAAATTTTCCAGGGTTACCATTTCCAAATTTATAATAATTATTAAATTGAGAATTCATTACAACATGGAATCCACTATGTCAGGTCATGACACATCCCTTAGGGATTATGTCATGACTACCCCATGCCTTCCATCTATAGGCCAGAGCTGGCATCTAGAACCGGAATGGCGTATCTCTAAAACATTAAGGCATTTCCCTTTAACCTGTACATACACACATTACAAGAACACATCATGAAACAACCAAAATGTATGTTGTTGTAGTAAATGTGCGCTAAAAGTAAAGAGTGCTGAAAGTAAAATGGGAGAGAATACAAGCCCAGCTAAAAAACATACAATTACAATTGAAAAGTACAAAACAGCTCCTGGATCATCAATTGAGGCTCCTACCCAAAGAGTAGGTACTTTTCGTCTCCACCACACTCCACTTCATCCCATCCCCTTTGAGTACCACCTTGTACTGGCACCCTCAATACTCAGCCCCATTGCTCTTTGTCTGCACAAGACACCACAAGGTGTGGGTGAACCCATAAAGGGGTGAGCATAACAAAACTCAGTAGGTATCTTGAGATTCCCGTATATCTACCAGAGTTCCAAAATTTATATACAACAAAGAATGAAATTAATATCAAATCATGATGCAATAGAAATCAACACTAATTAGGTGTCTTCCCACTCATATACCTATTTTATCAGGACATATTCATCTCAAACATGAGGGATTATTACCACAATGGTAACACCACAAAGGTATAAGTACCACACATGAAACAGCAGGAAGAGAACACAACTGTGGTAGTAGTTACACAATGGTAACTACACGAAGATAGAAGTACCACATTGGTAACACCACGAAGATGGAAGTACCACACAGGTAACACCACATAGATAAAAGTACCACATAAGTAACACCACGATGTTAACAACACGAAGGTGAAAGACATAGCTTGAAACTAAAAATAACATATATATTGAATTACATACGATTAATGGTAATCTATATCATCTAATTTTTTTATGAATCACTCCTTCAGACCCACATAGGTTCGATAGGTAACTTACCCATGCTGACCCAAGTAGGATCCGACCAACACATGATCGGTATGCATTGAACCACATTGGATCTCTGAGTGGTGACCCACACATGATTAGATAGAATATGACCCATGGAGGATTGATAGATATTGACCAACATAGGTTTGACGTTCTTTCATCACGTTATATCCTACAATAAGATTCCTCCCTCTAGGTGGACTTGACTTTAGTAGAATATACCTCTTGAGATATAATTAATACCTCAACCAACACTATGCTCCAAAATTGAGTAACCCAAAGAACTCCCATGTCATAAAAGTTATAACGTGACAGACGATGCCTTTATCCGACACCTGGTCTATGAGTTATAAGTGTTTTAGTTCCAAGGGTAGAGTTGGATTCATGTTCGATCCAAGACAAACATACTCCAACTATCTCCAAAACTTATGTGATGTATACCAAAAGGATTGTGTGTATCCAAGGATCCTAGCTCCATATATGGTTCATCAAATAGACATATGTTCCTATATATGGGTCCCTTTAAGTGTTTCAACATCAGGTGTGTCCCAGACTTGGTCTGACACGGTCGGGCCGCCCATCCCTGACCTAGTCTAGGCCGCCCATGATGGGCAGGGAAACGGTGGTCTCATCCCATTGGGTTGTGGTCTGCCTGACCTGCAACGGGGTGCGTCCCAGCATGTAAGTGGTGGAATAGTGCGCAAGGGGGTAGACAAACACACAAGGGAGCATCTCAAGACATAAGGGGGAGACTTTCCACAAGTGGAGGCCTGGATCGAAAGGGGGTGTAGCCCGCCTATCCGGCCCGTGGTGGGTTCCACCCTAGCCGCCACTGGCTGATTGACCCCTGTTTTCCCAAACTACCATGAGGGATGTTCGATTTCTTTTGCAACAACTGCACCACACAGCGCCGACAGCATGAACGTGGGACCCACTAGAGTGGTTACTGCCTCCCATCATGATAAGATGATGTCATATGATGTCTCCATCGGTGTGTGATGGCACACCGCTTGACCACCTATAGCCAGATGGTGTGTCAGCGACCTCCCTCAGTCCAACGTAGCTGACGAGACGCAACCTACATCCTCCGCTAGCGCACTGGTCACACTACCCTCTCCTTCTGTGGGCAGCTAGTGTGTAGGCTGCCTCCTCCGACCTCCGCTGCTGACGTGTCGTAGCTAGTTCCTCCGATTGTGCAAGGGCACCACTTCCTCCCTCATGTGCGGTCAGTGCCAACCACCTAATTGGTCCCTGCTGGTATTGTTCGCCGATACTATCGCGCAGGTGGTCTTCCACGGAGAAAAAAAGGGACGTAATGTAGTGGAGGGTCCGGGTCGGGTTGGTTAGGCCTACACCCACTACTTTAGCTTGAAAACAATACGAGGGAAGAAAAATAATTCTATAGCTCCAGTAATTAAAACTAAAAGTAAACCCTACCTCCAGAACTATAGAGTAAATAATGACCATGACATTAAATGCCTTATTACATTAAATGCCTTATGATACACATTATTATATGAAAAGGTCTTATGATACATATTAAGAAAATTTTTTATTATCATCAAAAGGTTATATAGAGTAAATAATATGTAATATCAATAATTTTATAGTCAACATAATCCCATTCATTGTATGAAACTGTATATAGAATTGGTATATTGTTTAAGAAATAATTGTATCAATGATTTAATGAATATTGATATTTATGAGAAACTAAATTTCTAATGAAAATTAATCAAAGGAACAATATTGTTTCGATATATTATTAATGACCATTACATTAATCCATATATTACATATTATCATACACCATAAATGCATATTTTATAATCAAATTATTCATTAAAATTATAGGAGAGAATAAAAGATAATTATTTAAAATAAATCTTCATTATTTTTTTTATTTTTTTGTAATCATTGAAAATTTTTATAATAAGATAAACAAAATAAAATTTTTATGTAGGTGTTAAAATCAGTAAATGTATTTTACGATTAGAATAATCATTCCATTTTACTTTTGTAAAAATCATTGAAAATGAACTTTTTAGAAAAAATTACAAATATTCCTTTAAAACCATTAATGAATTCATGTATATTAGAATTTATCCGTGATAAATAATTTAAATAATTAAATTTAGTTTTTATAAGAATTATAAAAACATGATCATGGAATCAAATAATACCCTATCAATAATTGAAATAATATGGTGTTCTCTAATAAATATATCATTTTTTAATTAAACTACAAAAAAAAGAACAAACAGAAAATTCATGGAAACTCTTAAAATATCTGGAGGGTAAAAAAATAGATGGATATTTATGAATCATATATTATAGGATTCCTATAATTAATATAAATTCAATCACAAAAGAAAACGAGATTGTAATATAATATCCAACATCATTGATAAAAGTTGAATAGTAACCCCTTGAAATATAATCATGATTTGATAATTTAATAATAATAATTAAATTTTTATTCATATTAAATACATAATAGCTTCTTTACATACAACACATAAATTAATATAAGTATATACGAAAAAAATGTCAAAATAATTTTGAAATTCTGAGGAACTCCCTTACAAATATCATATCATTGACGTATGAATTATTGAATAAAGTGAATATGAATAAAAAATTAATATCCAGAAGTAATTCAATTGGAAAAAAATAGTACTATATTATGTCATTTTACAATAAATTGTAGTATAAAAAATTCAATGAAATAAAATTATAACACAGTGAATATAAATATAGATATGAAACCCCTTACATCTTGTTCGGATTTCCACATTACATAATTAAAAATTTAGTATTATATATTAAAATTTATTATACATCCCTCTCAGAAGCATATAAGTAATTACAATATAATATTTTATAAAATTATGACATTTAATCACCCATTTAATTATAATATGTTATTATTATAATTATCTTGGAAGTTATGAGCATCATTTTTAATTGGAATTTTAGTTCTGTAGCACTAGTAATATAACAATGATTATGGTACCATCCAATAAAAATTTATCTTAATTATATAAATTTCATATATATTCAATATGTATATATATATATAGTTTCACCCATTAAATCCTAAAATAAAAAAATGAATGACATAGATCATGGAGACGGAATGTTGTACATCTACAAAAATGGTGTATTCAAATTTTCAATGTTTGATAAAATGAAAGGTAAATAATGATTCCACTTTATAGTAAAATTTGAATCTCATATAGACACACACACATAGAAACACACACACACACACACATATATATATATATATATATTTATTTATTTGTATTAATTAAATATATCTTTTTTATCATCCATGAAATTAGAAAAATTAAAATAGGACAATTCACTTCTTGGAGATGGTAGTCCATAAAAACACAGAAGTGGCGTTATAATTTTCCAATGGATTGGAAAGTGATGTGGCCAATAAGATATTTTTTATTTTGATAAATATTTATTTCTTAAATATCAAATATATTAATTTTTTCCAAATTTATAACCAACCATGTAATTTGGATATGAAAAATAAATGACACTGCTATATGTAAATGGTAAGTTGTCTTTAAGAACGAGCATTGGTTATTCAATTTCAATGGATGATGATGAGATATAAAATGGATTTAAAATAATTATAAAAATTATATATTTCTGTACTATATTTATTATTTTAGGAAGGGTATGACACATTCACATGATGTAGATATTTAAATAAACTTTAATGGTTTGGTAAAAAAGAATGCCTCTTCATTGGTTTAGTTCCGTTAGATCTCATATTAATAAAAGTAGGGTTATTTTTTTAAAAAAATTAATTTATATGATATATAAATACTTTTAAAAGTTAAATGGGAAGGTATTGGTCTTCATATATTTCATAAGGTTTTTAAAGTAAAGAGATTGGGGAATCCTTTTAAAAAAGAGGGGAGGTACATTGGTTGAATTTCGTAAAGTATTAAATTATATTAAAATATTACTCATGAAAAAATAGATCAATATTGATATAATTAAAATCATAAACGAGTATGAATATACATTATAGGATAAAATATTTTTTTACATGTTTATTAATTAATTTCAACTTTCAATTTTAGTTTCAACCATCTTGTACACTTTTGTTCAAATGCTATAATATTATCATTTCTACACATTAATAGTTAGTTATGATAATATAAATGAAAGAGAAAAAAAATATACAATGCTTCATATATTAAAAAAATATATATTTACATTAAAGAATATTTTAATTATTATTTAGAAATAATTTGCAAATATATTATTTATTATAAATTTGAATGAATGGACTTTTGGGAATTATTAATTTTATTTGACATTAAAAATAGTATTCTTGTAAATGAAAATATAATATAATTGTTTCACACAACACTAAAATGTTATAATTTTCTCGTCAATTCATGTAACAAAACAATTCATTCTAAATAATATACTTTTAATGTTTATAAATTCATTTGTTCAATTTTTCTAATAGAATAAATAATTTTCTAGGTTGCGTAACATTTATGTTAATCATTTAAAAAATTAAGTTTATAAATAAATTTATGTTAGTATGTAAATAATTTATATTTCATATATATATTTATATATATAGATAAAATATATTTATCAATATGTTAATAAATTATAGTTAATATGAAAAATATAATGCCTCATTTTTTTAAAATATTATCCTAGTGACAATGTGTAATTCAAATTGTCCATAAAAAGTATTACATTATCCGAACTAAACATTACTAGTATATAACAAATATTAAGGGATTACATTACGTAAATCATCTAATATATATAAAAAACATCATACCAAAAAAATTACGTTTCATTTTTTTGGAACCAGTATATATATATTTCAAATCCATGAAGAAAAAGTGCTACAGAGGATGACCTATAGGGTTTATGATTCTTATAACTAGGATATTATTTACATAACTACTTAAAAATATAATTTAAATATCCTAATACATAAACACTTCAATCCATCAACATTATTGATTAACATGGATTAGTTACTTACATCTATTTTTAGTTATCCTTTGGATTATAAAATTGAATTTTATAATGCCCATATTCCACACACATGAGATATTAAAATGTGAATTTTTTCATAACAAGCTATTTATTACCATCCATAAATGTCATCATTATCCTCCAAAATAACTGTAATATTCCCTTCTTTTTCCAACATAAAACATTTTCCCATTCAGTAGAGATATTTTCCAGGGTTACCCTTTCCAAAATTATAATAAGAGTTAAATTGAGCATTCATTATTCCATGGAATCCAATATGACATGTCATGACGCATCCCTTAGGGCCCATGTCGTGACTACCACAAGCCCACCATCCATAGGCCAGGGCTGATGAATAGAACCATAATGGCATATCTCTAAAACCTAATGGCATTTTCATTTAACCTATTTAGAAACACAATATATGAACTCATAAATAAGAAACTAAAAAGTAATTTGTTGTAGTAATTTTTCTCTAAATGTAAAGAGTGCAGAATGTAAAAGGGGACATAATAAAATCCCAAAAACAATGTACAAGTACAATTGAAAAGTACAAAACAGATCCTGGATCATCAATTGGGGATCCTACCTAAAGAGTAGGTACTGTTCTTCTCCACCACACTCCACGTCAGCCCTCCCCATTTGAGTACCACCTTGTCCTGGAACCCTCAAGTCATAGCCTGATTGCTCCTCATCTTCTCAAGACACTACAAGGTGTGGGTGAAACCATACAGTGGTGAGAATAACAATAAATAGTAGTTATCCCGAGATCCACATAGGTCTACCAGAGTTCCAAAATGAATATACCATAAAGAATGACCTTAATATCAAATAAAGATGCAATAGAAATCAAAACTACTTAGGTATATTCCCACACAAATACCTATGCTTTCAAGTCATACTCATCTAATTCATGAGAGATGATTACCAGAATGGTAACACCACGAAGGGTGAAGTACCACTCATGAAACACCATGAAGACAACACAAATTTGGTAGTAGTACCACACTGGTTACTACATGAGGATAAAAGTATCGGACATGTAACAATAAGAAGATAGAAGTACCACACAAGTAAAACCACATATACAAAAGTACAACATAGGTAACCCCATGATGTTCAAAACACGAAGGTGAAAGTCTTAGCATGGAACTATGAATAACATATGTAAATAATTATAGATGATTAGTGGTATTCTAGATCATATTATTCATTTAAGAATAACTCCTTCTGACCCAAATAGGATCGATAGTTAACTAACCCATGCTGATCCACGCAGGATCCGACCGACACATGATCGGTATGTGTTGAACCACACATGATCTCTGAGAGGTGACCCAAACATGATTATATAGAATATGACCCATAGAGGATCGATATATCTTGACCCATACAGGATTGATGTTCTTTTATCACGTTACAGCCTACCATAAGATTCCTCGCAACTGGTGCACTAGAGTTCCATAGGATATGACAGTTGAGAAATCAGTCATACCACAACCATCACTAAGAACCACAAATGATTATAAAAATAACCACCATGAAATAAAAGTTCCAACCCGATAGATAGTGCCTCAATCGGAAGTCTGGTATGTGAGTTATAAATGTTTTAGATCTGAGGGTCTGGTTGGATTCTGTTTCGATCCAACCCGACTATACTCCAACTATCACCAAAATACATGTGATGTATACCAAAAGGAATGTAATGATACAAGGATCCTAGTGCCACACATGGTTCATCAAAAAGACATATTTTACCCAAGATAGGACACTTTAAGTGTTTCTGTGTCCAGTGGGGCCATGGTCCGGTCCGACCCGGCCTGACGTGGTCTGGGACTAACATACAGGGCAGGGCTACGATGGGCTCAACTTGTTGGGATATGGTTCGACCAGACCAGTAAAGGGATGTGGCCCGGCCCGAAAAGGGAAAACCGGCCCGCAATGGGGTAGCCTAAACCCCCAAGGGGGCAGCCCGACCCGATAGGGGATAGCCCGGCCTACAAGGGGAGGCCCATCCCACATGGGGTGGCCCAACCCGCATGCGGGGAGAAGCCCACTTGCCCAACCCATAGTGTTGTTTTACATAGGTGTCGCCGGTGATGTGCCCCTAGTTTTCAATAAATTCCACGAGGGATGTTTGGTTTGTTCCGCAACAGCAATGCCGCATGGCACTGCCAGCTAGAACGTGGGACCCACTAGAGCTGGTCCTTCCACTCGTCGTGGTCATCTGATGTCATCCTCTATCTCAAGCGGTGCATGATATAGTGCCTCTCCGCCACCCCTGGCCAGATGGTGTGCTAGTCGCCTCCCTCGGTCTACCATGGATAACAAGTCATTCCCAATATCCTCTACCGACGTGCTGGTCACGCCGCCCTCTCCTTTAGTGGTCGGCCTGTGTGTATGTCACCTCCTCTGACATCTCTCACTGAGGAGCCTCAACTTGTTAGTCTGGAGACGTGGGTGCACCACTTTCTTCCTCATGACCTGTCGTTTCCGGCCGCTGCCTTGATCCCTACTGGCACCATTCTCCCGTACCATCATGCCAATGATCTTCCACGAAAAATGAAAGGGTAAAAAGGTTGAATAGGGTCTAGATCGGGATAATTAGGCACAAACCCACTTTGTTAGCCTGAAACCATAAGAGGGATGAAATTGGATTCTAATACTCTTGAAATTAAAACCAAAAGTAAACCATACTTCATGAACGACAGAGAAACACCCATAGTTGAGGATGTGGGTAAGTGTTCGCCATCCCACGCAACTATCTTCCAATGACGTCGTGGGATTTTCGATCCTCGGTTCGGGGATTCATTTTTTATACTCACCATTAGATGGAACCTACTCCGTACTTCATTAGATTGGCATCTCGACACTTTTTCATCACTGCATTTCTTGGTGAAGCAGTGGATATACATCCCCCCATGATCTATATAAATAAGAGAGGAGGATGCTATGTAATGACGTTGGAAATTATTCGAGGATCATTAATTAGCAACCTTCCCATTTCCCCAAATTTATGGTTACATAGGATTGAATGGTAAATCCATTTATTGGCTTTGAACATCACTGGTCCTACATTGTCGCTTGTCCGTTGGAGGAATGTAAGGAAAAAATAACAATGTTATTTTTTTTTAAAGTCCCAAAATCTAAATTCCTCTCCAGTCCTGCTGCTGTCGAAGTGAATTCTCTCTTAAGCAAATCAGGACACTACGGATTCAATGGTGCCTTTAGATTTTTAATCCAAGCACCAGTTCAAAAGATAGAAAATGTCTCTGACACATTTAATGAACATACCATAATAAAAGGTTATGAAATTTAATCTGGGGACTTCGGCCACAGAATGACGCGCCATCAATTTCCCTATACTTGTAATAATTCTATATAATTAAAAAGTTTACATGGATAATCCTGATCAATAAATTATCCACACCATAGGGATTTTATTTCCCAAACGTCATAACATATACTATAAAATAAATTGGGGGTACTGATCCCGAATCTGATTCTCCTTCTCCCATGTGATCTCATTGAGGTTCTCGTGCTATCATCAATCACGCACTAGAGGTACTGACTACCCATGAAGGACCCGCTATTGTGGATCCTCAATCTCTATTGGGACCTCATTAAATGTTTTCCCACTATCAAAGACCATCTTGTTTTGGTGGTTAACATGAGATGCGTTATTAACGTATTTCATCAACATGGATGATCTCATGCACCCTCTCCTATCTCAATGGTAGTGCGAAGCGGTATGATACCTTGCCAACAATTGGAAGTATCTGAAATGGTCCAATAATCCTTGGTGATAACTTGTCGCCCCGACCAAATCATTGTACGCCTTGTCGATGAGATACATGTTGTAAGACATGGTCTCCATCCTTGAACAACAATGGTCTCCTCCTTCAATCAGAATAAGACTAATCTATGCTCTTTGGAGTCTTCATCCACTCCTGGATGATCTACACCTTCTAAGTAATATAGTGGAAAATAATAAATTGATTCTCAATGAATGAAAGGCCTTATGACACACATTGTGATCTAATTATATCTATAATTAAATAAATAACGAAATTCCTTATGATGCAAAATATGAAAAATATTTGTTATCATCAAATGTTTATATAGAGTAAATAATATATAATATAAAAACAAATTAGTCAATATAATCACATTCATTGTAAGAAACTATATATAGAAATTTTATATTGTTTAGGATATTATTGTATCCATTATTTAAGAAATATTGATATTTAAGAGAAACATAATGTCTAATAAAAATTAATCAAAAGAACAAGATTGTTTCGATATATTTTTAATAACAATGACATTAATCAATATATGACATATGATCATACACGATAAATGTATATTTTGTAATCAAATTATTCTATTAGTCAATAAGAAAAAATAAAAAATAAATTTTTAAAATAAATTTTCTTTATTTTTTTTTTGTTTTTTTGTAATCATTGAAATCATTAATAATAATATAAATAAAATAAAATTGTTATATAGGTTTTCAAATCAGTTTACATCATATATGATAAGAAGAAGAATTACTTTTGACTTTTGTAAAAACAATTGAAAATGGCCTTTTCAGAAAACACTAAAAATATTCATTTAAAACCATGTAAAAATCATGGATATTATAATTTTTTCATGGTAATTAATTTTATTAAATAAAATTGAATTTTTATGTGAATTTTAAAAACATGATCATGTAATCAAATTTTACCCCATCAAAATGTGAAATAATATAGTGTTCTCTTATAAAAATATCAATTTTTAATTAAAGTAACAAAATAAAGTGACATATAGAAAATATATGGAAAAACAATAAATATTTAAATGGTATGAAAATAGATGGAGATTTATGAATGATATATTATATGATTTCTATAAATAAAATAAAATTAATCCCAAAAGAAAATGAGATTGTAAGATAATATCTTACCTCATTGATAATTGTTGAACAGTAACCCCTTGAAATATTAAAATGAATTGACTATTTAATAATAATTATTAAATTTATATTCATGTTAAAAACGTAATAGGTTTTTTACATACAATACATAAATTAAAAAATGTATATAATAAAAATATGAAAAAATAAAGTTCAAAATCTGAAGAACTCCCTTACAAATATCATATCATTGATGTAATAATTATTCCATGATGTTAATATAAATAAAATATTATAATAATAAAATAATTAAAATGGAAATAAATATTAATACTATATGTGGTAATTTAATAATAAATATTAGTATAAAAAATTAAATGAAGCCGGATTATAACCCCATGAATATAAATGTAATTATGAAACCCATTGCCTTGGGTTCTAATTTCCTCTTAAATTAATTAAAAATCTTTAATTATATATTAATAATTATTATACATCCATCCTAGAACCATATACATTATTATAGTATCATACTTTATAAATTTATGACATTTAATCACCCATTGTTTATAACAAGTTATTATTATAATTATATTTTTTTTATGAGCATCATTCTTAATGGTAATTTTAGTTATGTAGCTCCAGTAAAATAACATTGATTATGGTTCCATAATATAAATATTTATTATAATTATACAAATATCATATATATTAAATATATATATAAATATATTTATATAATTTCACCCATTAAATATCAGTAGACGAAAATTAAATTACACTAATCAAGGAGAAAGAATGTTGTACATCAGCATAAATGTAGTTTTGACATTTCCAATGATTGATCAAAAGAGAAGTAAATAGTCAATCCACTTTATAGTAAAATTTTAATCTCATATATATATATATAGACACACACACATATATACATATATTATTAATTAAATATATCCTTATTATCAACCATGAATTTAGAATATTAGAAATATGACAAATCACTTTACAGTAGTCCATACAAACACACAAGTTGCGTTATAATTTTTCAATAGATTAGAAGGTGTGATGGTCAAAAAGATTTTTTAAATTTATAATTTTTGTTTCATAAATATCATAGACATTAATTATTTCAATATTTATAAACACCCCCTTAATTAGGATATGAAAAATAAATGACATTTCTATGTGCAGAGGGTATGTCGTACATAAGAACGATCATTTTTTCTTGAATTTCATTTGATTAAAATGAGATATAAAATGGTTTTAAAGTAATTTTTAAAAAATATATATATTTTTATACTATATTTATTATTTTAGGATGGATAGAAGACATTAACATGATGTATATTTTTAAATAAACATGAATGGTTTGGTAAATAATTTTTCCTCTTCATTGGTTTTGTTCGGTTAGATATCAAATTAAGGAAACTAAAGTAATTATACTAATAATATTATATACAATATAAGATAGATAATGATGTTTAATAGTTAAATGGTAAGTTCATGGTCTTCATATATTTCTTAATGTTGTGTAATGAAAAGAGATATGGGTGTCCTTTAATAAGAGAGGGGAAGAACATTGGTTGAATTTCATACTGAATTCAATTAAAATGAAATATTTCTCAAAAATAAATGGATTAATATTGATTGAATTAGAATCATAAATGAAAATGTGTATAAATTATATGATAAAATATTTTTTACACGTTTTTTAATTAATTTCAACCATCAATTTTAGTTTTAACCATCTTGTGCACTTTTTTTTCAATTGCTACAATATTATCATTTCTACACATTAATAGTTATTAATGATATTATAAATGAATTCAAATAATAAATATAATATGGTTCTTATATGAAACTAATACCTATTTACATTAATGAACATTTTTATTATTATTTATAAATCATTGTAAAATTATTATTATTTATAAATTATAATTAATTTAAATTTTGTAACTATTAATTTTATTTCAAATTAAAAATAATATGCATTAAAAAGAAAATATAATATAATTGTTTCACACATCACTAAAATTCTATAAATTTCTCAGTAGTTCATGTAACAAAATAATTCCTTCAAATTAATATTCTTTTAATGGGTTTTAAATGATTTTTACTATTTTTATCATAGAATAAATAACTTTCCTAGGTTGCATAACATCAAAGGTAATTATTTAAAAAATGACGGTTAAAAATAAATTTATATTTTTATAAAAATATTTTAGTTTTTTAATATCTATTTATACACAAAAATATAATCTATTTATCCATATGACAAAAAATTGTAGTTATTAAAATAAATATAATGTCATTTCTTAAATTTCATTACATAATATAAAAAAATAGAAAACATCATATCTATATTAAAATAGGTAATATATTATAAACATGGATTATTATGGATTTCATATACTCAATAATATAAATGAAAACAAACTTTTGTGTAATATTTTACTCCTTATAATAATATTTTTAACTATAATTACCCATTTTTTTTATTGGGGTGATAAATACTTATTACAATTACTATTCACAACGTTCAAATATAAAATCCACCTTTTAAAAAAAATTAAATCATATTTATTCTAAATATTAGAACCATTTTACCAATTTCTATTAACATTATTGAATAAAATTAATGTAACATAAAAATTCAAAACAAAAACAAAATAGATTATTTTAAAAAAAAAATTTGTTTAAAAATGATTTTATAAAAATTAAACCATTATAATTCTTCATATAAAAAATATTTAATATTTATAATATAATTGAATAATTCAAACATTCAGATTATTTTAAAAAAAAATATATTTTGAATTATTGAATACAAATTTTATTTTCATATAATTATTTATTTTTTGTTATTATATGAAAAATTAAACATTTATGATAATTTAAAACAAATTCATTATAAGGTAATTTAAAAATGGTGATTTAAAAAGTGAATTGTTTTATAAAATAGAATTTCCAAAATAAATTATCTACAAATCAAAAAAAAATATTTTTATAGAAATTTTATTTTTTTGATAATTAGAATTAGGTTACTAAGAAATTACAGAATATTTAAAATTAATTACAATATACATTTAAATGTAGTAGGAACATTATTTATATATTTCATGATATGTTTAAAAAAATTTATTCTCTCTACACTAATAACGAGGAGATAATAGTTTCATTATATAATAATATACTAATTTATAATGTGTTTTATTTAATTATTGGTGTTGAATGGTATGAAAAGTTTTAAGAATAATATTATTTGCACTAAATTAATTTGAATTTAAATTAATTACCCATCAATAAATATTGTCCCCAAAAATTTATCCTTATAAAATATAAATTATTATATGATACCTTTCTTAAATACTATATCATAAAAAGAATTAATAAATACTATTTACAAATCTAAAGGATTAAATAATTGAGGTGTCATAAAGTAACACATTATCATTTTCCAAGAAAAGGAAAAAATTAATGAGATGTAAAAATTTAGAAATGGGGAAGAAAAATATCATCAAAGGAAAAACAATGTGTTATAAATAACATAGTCATGAGAATGTTAAACAATACCAAACCACTAATAATTTTTGGTTGAATAGACAATACATTAATTAAAAATGTTGGGAAAATGTTAACATTCATATTCAAATATCACTTCTATAAAATTTAGGGATTAATTTAAAATACGGATATAATACATGAAAAAAATTATTCAATATATTTATATATGATTCATAAAAAAATTTCATCATATGATCATGATATAATAATTCTACAAAATATATATTCAACAAGAATTTTTTATTCCCAAATCATTAAAATTATCATTTAATAGATTATAAAATGTATAAAATAATGAAAAATCATTTCTTCTTTCACCTATTAATTAATAAAATAGTTATAAAAAGTTATCAAATACATTATTTATAATAAATTTATATCTAAAACAATAAAAATATCCCAAAATATACCACTTAATAATATACATAAATAGATAACTTTAAAACCCAACAAAAATATGACTAACCATATTCAATAATGAAAAATCCTATTTATTTAGCATTAAATAATGAAAAATATATATAATGTGTATTAATATAAAACATACCAAAAAAGTGAGTACAATGATAATGTATTTTATTAATACATACTTTTTTCTTGAATCACATTAAAAAAATTAAAATACATAGATATAAAAATTAACACATCTTTTATTTCTAATTTAAAATTATATTCTTTGTAATATAATCAATAAATTCCAAAATCGTTGTAAACGTTACGATAGATAACATAAATTAATTTATGATCAAATTAGAAATCTATTAAAAAATAATCGATAATTCCATGTTTACATTGTCCATATAAATAATTACATTATCCCAATTAAATATTACCAATATCAGACAAATATTTAGTGATTACGCTCCCAAAATCTTTTAGCCTCAATAAAAAAATATCATTGTACCAAAAGATTACATTTCATGGTTATTAGTACTATTAAATATATATTTCAAATTCATGAAGAAAAAGTAATATGGAGGACGTCCAATTTGCGTTATGTTTCCTATAACTTGAATATTATTTATATGAAACTATTAAACTAAAATTATAAAATACAAATACATAAAAATATTAACACATTAAAATTACTGATTAAAATAAATTAGGTACTTTTGTCTATTTATAGTTAACATTTGGATTATTTAATTTTATTATATTATTCCCATATTCCCATCAAAGGAGAAATTAAAATGTAAATTTTTTTATAACACGATATTTTTACCAGCAATCAAAGTCATCATTTTCCGCAAAATTAAGGGAAATATTCCCTTATTTTACCCACATAAAACATTTTCCAATTTAGTAGACAATTTTTTCGTGTGATACCCTTTACAAATTTAGAATACGTGTTAAATTTTTCATTCATTACTATATGGATTCTACTAAGTCATGTAACGACTCTTCCCACAGCGCCCATGTTGTGACTACCCCAGGTCCACCATCCAGAGGCTAGGTCTAGAGACTATCACTGAAAATGTACATCGCTAAAACGGAATGACATTTTCTTTTAACAAGTACAGACACACTGTACATGAACACAATAAGAAGAAATAAAAATGTAATTTTTTGTAGTACATGTGTGCTAAAAGTAATGAGTGATGAATTTAAAAGTGGAAAAAATAAAGCCCAGCTGATAATGGTACTTGTACAACATAGAAGTACAAATCAGCACCTGGATTGTCCGTCATGGATCCCACCTGAAGGGTAGGTACAATTCATCTACATAGCACTCCATGTCAGCATATCCCCTCATAGTACCACCTTTGTTGTAGTGGCGGCCGTACTGTAGACGGTACTATAGCAACATAGGAATTGTGGTAGTATTGTTCACCGAGGGGCCCTTTGGGCCCAAAATGGGCTTCCAAGCCTAATATTCATGCCACTTGGACTTAGGCCTTAAGGAAATGTAATGGGTATCCCTCTTCCCAGCCTAAAGAGGTCATTTATTTAAATAATAAATTGAGGCTTTGGCCCCAAACGTTTAAAAAAATCTACACAAGACACCACATGGTGCGGGTGATGCCCATGAAGGGGTGATCTTAACAACAAAAAGTAGGGACTCCGAGACCCCCATAGTTCTCATAATGTTCTAAAATGGTCATACAACAAAGCATGCCCTCAATCTCAATGCACTGAGGAATTGAAATCAACTATACTTAGGTATATTCCCACTCTTACACCTATGTTATCAAGACATAATCATCTCATTCTGGAGGGAAAATTGCCACAATGGGAACACCACGAAGGTAGAATTGCCACAAAGGTAACACCATGATAAAAAAACACAATGGTGGTAGTATTTCCACAATGGTTACAACATGAATATAGAAATACCACACATGTAACACCACAATGCTTACAGTACCACACATGTTACACCACGAATATAGAAGTACCCCAAAAGTTACACAACGATGTAAACACCATGAAGATGAAAGGCTCATCTCGAAATGAAGTATTACTTATGTATATAAGTACATATGATTAGTCGTAAGCTAGATCATCTTATTCTGTTAAGAAGCATTGTTGCTGACCCACATAGGATCAATAGGAAACTAACTTACAATGAACCACATAAGATCCGACCCACACATTTTTGTTAGGCGTTGGCCCAAAGATGATATCTAAGCGCAAAAACAAATAGTATTAGATAGAATATGACTCAAAAAGGATCGATTGATGTTGACCCACAAAGTATCGATATTCATTTTCATGTTAAAATCGTCCATATGATTCCTCGAACTTGGTGCACTTGAGTTCAGTAGAATATGCCTCATGAGATATCATTCATACCTCGACCGACACTAAGATACAAAAAATGGGTAACCCAAAGGACCACCATGTCATAAAAGTTCCAACATGACAGGAGGTGACTCTATCAATTGCCCGATATGTATGTTAAAAGTGTTTTGGTTCCTTGGGTCCATTTGGATTTATGTTCGATCCAACCCGAACATACTCCAACTATCAAAAATAATCATGTGATGTATACCAAAGGGACTGTATCGATCCAAGGATCCCAGTACTATAAACGGTTCATCAAATAGGCATTTGTTCATCATGATACGTCCCTTTAAGTGTTTCTATGTTCGGTGGACCTCGGGTCCAGTTCGACTCAGTCGGGCCTCCCTACCCCGACCCGGTCTAGGGTGACAATGCTAGGAGGGGTTATGTTGGGCTCAGCCTGCTGGGGTATGGTCAGGCCTCACCTGCAATGGGGTGCTACCTGGCTGAAGGGGAGGCGTAGTCCGCAAGGGGGAATTCCATCTCACAATCGTGAGGCTCAACCCATAATGGGGAAGCCCGCCGAATGGGGAGGCCTAGTCCGAATGGGTGGTGTATCTCGCCTATCCGGACCATGGTGGGTTCATCCCTAGCCACCACGGGCGAAGTGACCCCTTTTTCATGAGCTGTCGTGAGTTATGTTTGATTTTGTTCGCAATAACAACGCCATGTGGTGCCTCCAGCTTGCACGTGGGACCCGTTTTATTGGGTCCTGACTCCCATCGCGGCAAGATAATGTCGTCCACAGACTTCAGCTGTGCGTGAAGGCACGCCGTTGGGCCACACGTGGGGAGATGGTGTGTCATCTGACTCCCTCAGTCCACCACAGCTGACGAGCCATGACCCACATCCTCTGTCGGCGCGCTGGTCACAAAACCCTCTCCTTACGTGGCATGTCGGTGTGTAGGCCTCCTCCTCTAACCTCTGCGGTTAACATGCCGCAGCCGGTTCCTCCGGCAGCGCGGGCACACCACTTCCTCCCTCATGTCTGGTCTGTGTCGGCCACCTCCTTAGTCTCTGCCGGTGCTGTTCACCGGTACTATCAGGCCGGTGGTCTTCCACCGAGAATGAATGTTTTGAAATGTAGTGGAGGGACCTGGTCGGGTTCGTTTGGCCCACACCCACCGCATTAGTTGAAAACAATATGATTGATGAAAAATGATTCTAAATCTCTTGAAATTAAATCTAAGTGTGAACCCTACCTCCAGAACTATAGAGTAAACATTGACCGTGAAATTAAATTCCTTATTACATTATTTTCCTTATGATACAATATATGATAAGGAAATTCCTTATGATACACATTATTAAAAATATTTCATATAAAAAACTATTTATATAGAGTAAATAATATGTAATATCAATAATTTTATAGTCAATATAATCTAATTCATTGTATGAATATATATATAAATATGGAATATAGTTTAGGATATAATTGTATCAATGATTTAATGAATATTTATATTTAAGAGAAACCAAATTTCTAATGAAAATTAATCAAAAGAACAATATTGTTTTGATATATTATTAATAACCATGAAAATAATCCATATATGAAATATGATCATACACCATAAATGTATATTTTGAAATCAAATTATTCAATAAAAGTACAAGAGAAACCAAAAGATAAATATTAAAAATTAATTTTCATTATTTTTTATTTTTTTAATCAATGAAAACATTTTGAATAATATAAATAAAATAAAATTGTTATATTGGTGGTAAAATAAGTTAACCTCATATATGATTAGAAAAATCATTCAATTTGACTTATGTAAATACCGTTGAAAATGGCCTTTTCAGAAAACATTAAAAATATTACATTAAAAAAATTTAAAAATTCATGGATATTATAATTTTTTCAGTGATAAATAATTTGAATAAATAAAATTTAATTTTTATAATAATTTTAAAAACATGTTCATGAAATCAAATAATACCCTATCAAAAAGTGAAATTGTATAGTGTTCTTTTATAAAGATTTCATTTTTTAATTAAAATACCATACAAAGGAAAAAATAGAAAATAAATGGAAACTCATTAAATATCTGGTGGGTAAGAAAATTGATGGAGATTTATGAATGAAATATTATAGGATTCCTGTAATTTAAATGAAATGAATACCTAAAGAAAATGATATTGTTAAATAATTCATACCTTTATAGGAAAAGATGAATAGTATCCCCTTGAAATATTTACATGAATTGATAATTTATTAATAATTATCAAATTTATATTCATTTTAAATACATAATCTATTTTTTGAATACAATACATAAATTTATCTATGAATATTCAAAAAAATATGTATAAATAATGTTGAAATTCGGATGAACTCCCTTAAAAATATCATATCATTGATGTAAGAATTATTCATTGACGAGAATATGAATAAAAAACTTATATCCCAAAATAATTCAAGTGGAAATAAAAAATAATACTATATGTGGTCATTTTAAAATAAAATATTGTATAAAAAATTCAATGAAGTACTATTAGAACCCAGTGAATATAAATATAGTCATTAAACCCCTTACCACTTGTTCATATTTCCCCGAAACATCATTAAAAATTATGTATTATATATTAATATTTATTATAAATCCATCCCAGAACCATATAAATAATTATAATATCATATTTTATAAATTTATGACATTTAATCACCCATTTCACTATAATATGTTATTATTATAATTATTTTGTTTATTATGAGCATCATTTATAATGGGAATTTTATTTTTGTAGCTCCAATAAAATAACATTTAATATGCTACCATACAATAAAAATTTATTTCAATTATATAAAATTCATATATATTCAATATATATATATATATAATTTCACTGATTGAATCCAAAATCAAAAAAATGAATGACAGTAATCATGGAGATGGAATGTTGTACATCTACATAAATGTTGTATTCACATTTTCAATGATTGATCAAAAGAAAGGTAAATAATGATTCCACATTATAGTAATGTTTAATCTAATACACACACACACATTTATATTAATTAAATCAATCCGTTGTATCATCCATGAAATTAAAAAAATAGAAATTTGTCAAATCACTTCATGGAGATTGTAGTCCATACAATCACACATGTGGCGTTATAATTTTCCAATGGATTGTATAGTGAGATGGTAAATAAGATATTTATGATTTAGATAAATATTTATTTCATAAATATCTTATATATTAATTATTTCCAAATTTATAACTACCCAGTTAATTTGTAGATGAAAAATAAATGACACTGCTATGTGTAGAGGGTATGTCGTATGTATGCATGACGGTTGGTTCGTCAATTTCATTGGATTATAATGAGATATAAAATTGTTTTAAAATAATTGTAAAAAAAATTATACTAGATTTATTATTTTAGTATGGGTACAACACATTCACATCATGTAGATATTTAAATAAACATTAATGGTTTGGTAAAAAAATTTCCTTTTCATTGGATTAGTTCAGTTAGATCTCATATAAAGAAAACTAGGGATATTATATTGATAAACATATATAATATATATAATACATAAAGATGTTTAAAAGTCAAATGGTAAGGTCTTGGCCTTCATATATTTCTTTATGTTATTTAATGAAAAGAGTTAGGCTCATCTTTTTATAAGAGAGGGGGTACATTTGTTGAATTTCGTAAAGAATTAAATTATAATAGAATTTTACCCATAAAAAATAGATCAATAATGATATAATTTGAATCGTAAATGAGTATGGGTATAAATGATATGAAAAAATAACTTTTTACAAGTTTTTTAATTAATTTCAACCTTCAATTGTAGTTTTAATCATCTTGTACACTTTTATTCAATTACTATAATGTTATCTTTTTTACACATTAATAGTTAGTAATGATACTATAAATGAACGAAAAAAATAAATATACAATTGTTCATATAATAAAAAAATACACAATTACATTAATAATTTTTTTTTTATTATATATAAATCATTAGAAAAAATATTTTTTATTATAAATTAGAATTAATGGAATTTTTGGGACTATTCATTTTATATGACATTAAAAATAATATGCATGAAAAATAAAACGTAATATAATTGTTTCACTCATAAATAAAATTTTATACTTCTCTCTACAGTTCATGTAACAAAATAATTCTTTCAAATTAATATACTTATAATGTTTTTAAATTAATTTGATTTATTTTTCTGATTGAATAAATAAAATTTCTAGGTTGCGTAACATTAATGATAATTATTTAAATAATTGTTTATATAAATAAATTTATGTTTGTATGAAAACAATTTAGATTTCATATATATATATTTATATATAAATATAATTTATTAATCCATATGTTAAAAAATTATATTTAATAAAATAAATTAAATGTCACTTTTTTATAAAAATATTACCCCACTGAATAGAAATATAAAAACCCTTTTACCAAATTCTCTTAATGTCAATGAATAAAATTAATTTAATATAAAAATACAAATCAAAACCAAAATGTGTTTTTTTAAATCAATTTTCATTTCCCAAATGATTTTATAAAAATTAAAACATAAATATTTTTCAAAAAAAATATTATTAATAATATAATTGAATAATTCATACTTTTAGATTATTTAATAAAAAATTATCCTTTCTCTTATTGAATATAAATATTGGTTCCCAAATAAATATTTATTTGTTGTTATTATATGAAAAATAAAACTTTTATGATAATTTAAAAACCATTCATTTTAATGTACTTTCAACAATGTGATTTAAAAATTGACATTTTTTATCAAATATTATTTCCAAAAACAAACTAAAATTAATTATAAAATTTTCATAAAAAATCAATAAAAATTATTTTTGATGAAATTGTATTATTTTGTTAAATAAAATTATGTTACTAAAAATTGAGTGAATATTTCAAATTAAATACATCATACATTTCAATTTAGTTCAATTTTTATTTATATATTTGATGATATGATTAATATAATTTATTATCACTACTCTAATAACATGGATGTAGTAGTAGCATTATATAATAATATTCTAATTTATATTCTATTTTATATTATTCTTGGAAATGAATGATAAATAAATTGTTAATAATAATATAATTTTAAATAAATTATATTGATTTTAATTCAATTACCCATTAATCAATATCATCACCAAATTTTTTTCCATATATAATATAAATTATTTTAAAATACCTATACTAAATACCATATCATTCAATGAAATAATAAATATTTTCTCGCAGGTGAATGATGAAAACATATATTTTTCTTATAGTAAAGCATTATCATTTTTCTAGAATTTTAGTGAATTAATGTGAAGTCAAAATATTGAAATCGGGGAGAAAAATATCATCCACAGACTAACATTGATTGATAAATAACATATTTATAATAATGTTAACCAGTAAAAAATCACAAATCATTGAGGGGTGAAGAGACAATCCATTCATAAAAAATGATGGAAAAATGTTAACATTTTTATTTAAATATCATTTTCCTAATATTTAGGGATTTATCTACAATTCCGATATAAAACATGGGAAAAACTGTTCAGTATATTTCATTATGATTCATAAAAAAATTCATCATACGATCAAGATAGTATGATTCATTGAAATAAATATTAAATATGAATGTGTTATTCCCAAATAATTAAAAATATAATTTTATAGATTATAAAACATATAAAATAATAAAAACTCATTTGTTCTTTCGCCTAATATTTATGAAAATAGTGAGATAAAGTTATATAATATTAATAATTAGAATTCAATTATATCTAAAACAATAATTATATCAATAAATACACCACTTAATAATATACATATATATATAACCATAATAAACAACCAAAATAGGACTAACAAAATTCAGTACACAAAAATCACATATATTTAGCGTGAAATAATGAAAAATAAATATAATCTGTCATATAATTGAATATACCTAACAAGTGAGTACATTGATCATGTATTACTTTAATACAAAATATTTTCATGAATTGCCTTAAAACAATATTAAAATACATATGTTTAAAAATGAAAACATATATTATTTCTAAATTAAAATGATATTTTTTGTAATATAATCAACAAATTCAAAAATCATAGTACACATTACGATAGATAACATTAATTCATTTATGATCAAATAACTAATCAATTACAAATTCATCGACAATGTCAAGTTTACATTTTCTATAAAAATCATTACATTATCCAAACTAAAAGTTACTAATATAAAACAAATATTAAGGTATTAATTTCTCTAAATATTTTACTCTCTGTAATAAAATCATCGTACTAAAAATTACATTTCATTGCTATTAGTAATAGTAAATATATTTTTCGAAGCCATGATAAAAATTTACTAAATAGGATGACCTATTGGATTTATAATTTATATAACTAGAATATTACTTATATAACATTTTAAAAATATAATTTAAAATTCCTAATACATAAACACTTCAATCCATGACCATTATTGATTAACATGGATTAGTTACTTACTTCTATTTATAGTTATCCTTTGTATTATATAGTTGACTTTTATAATTCATATATTCCCCACACATGAATAATTAAATTTAAATTATTTCATAACTTTATATTTATTATCATCCATCTAATTTATCATTTTCCGCAAGATTTAATGAAATATTCCCTTCTTTTTCCCACATAAAACATTTTCCTATTCAGTAGACCAATTTTCCAAGGTTACCCTTTCCAAATTTATAGTAAGAGTTAAATTCATCATTCAATACTCCATGGAATCCACTATGACATGTCATGACCCATCCCTTAGGGCCCATGTCGTGACTACCCCAAGCCCGCCTTCTATAGGCCAAGGCTGGAGACAAACACCGAAATGGAATGTCCACCACTATGTCATGTCATGACCCGTCCCTCTGGGCCCATGTCGTATCCACAACAATCTCTGTCATCTCGTCCCATTTGAGTACCACCTTGTCCTAGAACCCTCAAGTCTCAGCCCCACTGCACTTCTTCTGCACAGGACACCACAAGGTGGGGGTGAACCCATAGTGGGGTGATCATAACAATACTCAGTAGGGATCTCGAGATCCCCATAAGTCTACCACCATTCCAAAATGGAGATACCTCAAATAATGACCTCAAAATAAAATCATGAAACAATAGAAATAAACACTACTTAGGTATATTCCCACACTTATACCTATATCATCAAGACATTCTCATCTCATACATAAGGGATGATTACTACAATGCTAACACCAAGATGGTAGAAGTAGCACACATGCAACAGCACTAAGCCAACACCACAATGGTAGTATTATCACACTGGTAACTACACGAAGATAGAAGTACCACATAGTTAACACCATGAATATAGAAGTACCACACAGGTAACACCACATAGATAAAAGTACCTCATTAGTCACACATTGATGTTAACACCACAAAGGTGAAAGGCTCAGCATTCAAATAAGAATAACATATTTAGAAAATTACAAACGATTTGTGGGAATCTATATTATCTTATTCGGTTAAGAATCACTCCTGCTGACTAACATAGTATTGTTACGTAACTAACCCACACTGAGCCACACATGATTTGATCCAAACATGATTGGTTTTCATTGACCCACACAGGATCACTGAGAGGTGACCCACACATGATTAGATAGAATATGACCCATAGAGGTCGATAGATATTGACCCACACCGGATTGATGTTTTTTGATCTTGTTACAACATTCCATAATATTCCTCACACCATGTGAAGATGAGTTCTGTCGAATATGAAACTTGAGATATCAGTCATACCGCGACCACCACTAAGATCCACAAAAGAGTAACCAAAAGAACCTCCATGTGGTAAAAGATCCAACGTGATAGACGGTGACCCTATTAGATGTATGGTCTGTGAGTTATAATCTTTTTAGATCCGAGGGTCCAGTTGGATTCGGTTTCGAAACAACCCGACCTTACCCTAACTAACATCAAAACTAATGTTATGTATACCAAAAGGGCAGTATCAATCTAATGATCCAAGATCAACACATAGTTATCCAAAAGGAAATTTGTTACCCAAGATAGGACCCTTTAATTGTTTCTTCATTTGGTGGGGCCCAGGTCCAGTCTGACCCGGTCGGTCCGACCCGTCCCAACCCAGTCTGGGCTACACCAGCTGGGCAATGTTATGGGTGGCTCAGCCCACTGTGCTACGGTCTGATATGACCTACAATGGGGTGCGGCCCGTCCCACAAGGGGCGATCCAGACCACAAGGGGGAAGCCCAAACCCCAAGGGGAGGCATGGCCCGCAAGGGGTAGCCTGACCCGCAAGGGGGAACATCCCTCCTGTCCAGATCATGGTGGGTTTTTCCCTAGCTGCCAATGGTGAATTTACCTCAGGTTATCCAAAAACACCATGAGGGATGTTTGGTTTCATCTTCAATAGTGGTGCTTCGTGGCACTGCCAGCTGGCATGTGGGACCAACATGATTTGGTCCTACCTTCTTTCATGGTCAGCAGTTGTCATTAGCTATCTCCAAGGGTGCGTGATGGTGTGCCTCTCCGCCACCCACGGCCAAATGGTACGCCAGCTGCCTCCCTTGGTCTGCCATGACTGATAAGTCATGCCCTGCATCCTCTTCCGGCACGTTGGTCATGCTGCCATCTCCATTAGTGGTCGTACGATGTGTAGGCTGCCTCCCCTGACAACTACAACTGACATGATGCAAGAGGTTCTTTCGGCTTCGCGGGTACACCGCTTCCTTCTTCTTGACTGGTCGGTGCCAGCCACTGCCTTGGTCCCTGCCAGTACCGTTCGCCGGTACTGTCATGCCCCCGGTCATCCACATAGAATGAAAGGGTAGCAATGTAGCATAGGGTCCAGGATAGGATCATTAGGCCCGAACCCAATATGTTATCTTGAATACCATACGAGGGATGGAAATGGATTATACAGCTCTTGAATTTAAAACCAAATTAAACCCTACTTCAAGAAAAATAGATAAACACATGTAGTTGAGGATGTGGGTCAGTGGTCGTCGTACGCCACAACTATCTTCCAACGATGTCACTCGATTTTCACTCTTCAGTTCTTGGTTTGTTTTTTATTGTCACTACAAGCCGGAACCAGCTCCGTCCTTCATGAGATTGGAATCTAGGAACTATGTCAACACTTCATTTCTTGGTGAATCAGTGGCTATACCTCTCCGAATGATCCATATAAATATGATATGGGGATGGTATGTAATGATGTTTGAAGTCATTAGGGTCGCATTAATTAGGAACCTTCCCATTTCCCCAAATCTGTTGTTACATCAGAATGAATAGTCAAGCCATTTATTGGATTGAGAAATCACTGGTCCTATGTTGCCTCTTGTCCGTTGGAGGAAAGTAATGAAAAAAATATATTTGTTATTTTACTTATTTATATTAGAATGACCCAAAATCAAAACTCTTCTCATTTCCTACTGCTCTCAATGTGAATTCTCTCTTAAGCGAATCCTGGTACTATGGATTCAATGGTGACCCTATATTTTTAATCTGAGCACCGGTTCAAAGGCTAGAAAATTCCGCTAACATGTTTAATTAAAATTCCTTAAAAAGGGTTCAGAAATTTAATTCGGGCACTCTAGGCCACAAGAATCACATGCCATCCATTTTTATAGAGTCGTAATAATTCAATATAATAAAAATATTTACATGGAAAATTGTGATCATTACATTATACCCACCATAGGTCTTTTCTTCCCCAAACGTCATAACATATACTATGAAATAAATTGGGGTATTGATCTCGAATTTGAGCCTACTTCACCCATGTGATCTCATAGAGGATTATGTGATGTCATCAATCGTGCTCTAGAGATACCGACAACCCATGATAGACCCGCTCATGTTGATACTCAATATCTATTGGGAACTCATTAAATATTTCCCCATCATTGAAATCCAACTCGTTGTGGTCTTTGAAATGAGATGGGTCATTAACGTATTTCCTCTACTGGGATACATGGAAGTTGTCATGAACCCTCTCCAACATTGTTGGTGGTTCCATGCTGTATGATACCTTTCCAAATCTCTCAAGTATCTGAAATGGTCCAATTAACCTTGGTGATAACTTGTCGCCATTTCCAAATTAGTGTACGCCTTTTGAGGTGAGACATGTTATAAGACATGGTCTCCCTCCTCGAATGCCAATGGTATCCTCTTTCTATCAACATTAGAATATTATCTACCCTATGCAGTCTTCATCTGCTCTTGGATGATCTGCACCTTCTCAGTGGTAGCTCGTACAATCACTAGACCCATAAGTGTTGACTCTCCTTGGTCTGTCAAGAAAAGAAGTGATAAGCATGGTCAACGGTAAAATTTCTAAATTGGCTTCATACCAATTTTGGAGTGATAATTGTTGTTGTTTGAGAACTCCACCAAGTGAATGTGATCCTCCAAACTACCACCAAAATATACTACGCAAGCACATAGCATGTCCTCTAGCGTCTGAATGGTCTGCCCCTTCTGACAATCCGTATGAGGATGAATGGCGGTGCAGAAACATAGTTCTGTCCCCGGTGAATCTTGAAACCCCTTACACAACTGGGTAGTAAAAAGTGTGTCTCGGTCAGAGACTATTGTTGATGAAACTCCATGAAGGTGAAAAATATTTTGAATGTAGAGGCATCCCAAGACCTCAGTTGATCACTTCTCTAAGATAGGTTGGATGTTGGATGACATGGTGAGTCGTTCAACGATTGCCCTGATGGAATCATGTCCCATGTACGTACATGGATGACCTATGACAAATTCCAAATAGATAGCATCCCACATACACTCTATCACCTCTAGTGGTTGCATTAAGCCTTATGGAACTAGATTCTCAGCCTTCACTTGCTGACATGTCAGGCATCGTGAAAAAAATATTCCAATTCATTCTTCATCTACGACCACTAGTGCTAATGCCGGAGGTCCACATACATCTTCGCCACACCATGATGTACTGCCAAAGGTGACATATGGAACTCCCCCAATACCTCCTGTTGTAGTTCCATTAGTACCATGGTACGTCCTCTAAAGAGGATGAAGTGCTCCCCACCTTCATAAATGCCATCAGGTTCCAGTATTGAGGGCATCTAACAACTTTTAGCCTCATTGTAAATGATCCCATGTTTCACTCCCTGACTTGCAAAAGGAGCGGGGGGTGATTGTCATAGACTAGAGGGAAGCTGCTCCATATCTACCCATAAAGGATATCTTCATCGCTACTAGCTGCTTTATAGCCTCACTTAGTATCTATATACCAATCCTCTAGTTCAGTGCATATTCTACCATGTTTCCTATCCAAGGAATGTAGATTATCTGAAATTCATTTTCCTAGAGGACATTTATCCATTGCTTCTGTCTCATGTTCTGGTTCTTTTAAGAGAAGATATACCTGAGACTCTTGTGATCATAGTCGATTGTAAAATGTTCTCCCATAATGTAATGTTGAAACATCTTCAAGTCGAAGACCACTACTGCTAACTCTAGGTCATGGGTAGTGTAGTAATGATCATGTTGCCTCAGATGTTGCAAACCATATGTGACCACTACTTTCTCTAGATTTCGGACACATCCATGTCTGGTCCCTAATGCATCATTTTAGACTACATACCCAACAAAGTCTTATTGTATCCTCGAGATGCAGGAACTCATTATTCTCTGCCATAGTTCTGGAATAACCCTATAGCATCACTCCATCCATATGAAGGGGTTTCAATTCTTATTCAATGATGATAATAGTGCCACAACCGTGGAAAAGTCATGCATGAATCTCCGGTAGTTTCCTAAAACCCAAGAAAACTACATAACTCTGTCACACACTTGGGTGGTTCTGATGCATGTACATCACGCATTTGTACTTGATCCACTGCATCTCAATCCTCTGAGACTATATGCCCTAAAAATTGTACCTCTATAATTTAGAACTGGAATTTAGAGAGCTTACCATTATATTATTACTCACAGTGTGTATCTAGAAATATATGAAGATGTATGTGTGCTCCTCCTCCGTTGCTAAGTATATCATGATGTCGTTGATGAAGACCACCACAACGCGATCGAGGTATGGATGGAAGATCATGTACATGAGTCCCATGAAAATAGTTGGGACATTGGTCACACCTAATGTCATAAAAATTAATTCATTTTTTCCATACCAACAAATGATGTTCTTCTTATACACATCCTCATCTTGTACCTTGTGTTGATGATAGCCTAATCTGAGGTCTGCCGTTGAAACCCAATGACCTCACTTCAGGTGATCGAAATCATGATCATTCCTCAGTAGCAGAATCTTGTTCTTCAAGGTAACCTGATTCAGGCACCGGTACTCTAAGCAGATTCTCAAACTCCCATCTACCTTTCGATGACTAAAATCGTGGCTTCCCATAAGGAAACACTTGGGCTTATAAACCCCTTCACATGCAAGTCCTCCAAATGTACACATAACTCATGAAGATACACGGGATCCATCCAATATGTTGGTGTTGTTATCAGTGACCTCTTAGCGTATATGTCAATTTTAAAGTCTACCTATCTGTGTAGAGGTGGTATTGGATCATCATCAGGAAATTCATTGGTATACTAGTCCACCCCTGTAGGATAGCTTATACTATCCACATCCACTTCCCTGAGGGTATGGCAAGCCAACTGATGTGTTAATGGTTGCACCCTTTTCCAGGTATGTCCATCCTTTGTTGCAAAGGTTCCCCTCTCACTAGTTAAGGAAAACCTATTTTCATCCATGAAGACACACTGAACATTTCTCCTAACACAATCAATCTGAGCACGTACCTTGGATAACAAATTCATACGCAATATGACATCATAAGGCATCGACTCCACTATAGAATATCCCAACCGACGCTCTCACCTCTTTGAGTAAGATCACAATTCTAGTACCAGTGTCCAATCGTCGGATCCAACCTTGTAATAGTCTTAACCATAAGGATTGATTTTACTAGTCCCCAGGAATATCTTACCTCTGAATGAGGGATGTGGAAATACAAGTGTGACTGGCACATGTGTTGATATGTACTCCAACTAAGGTGGAGTATACAAATATTGTACATCTAATCATATCCATAGTGTTGTGTTCATAAGCCTCAACTATCTCGAGCTGAGCTCGCCCATGTCCTCCAGCTCCCTATGGACATGGTGCACCACCTGTAGGTTGAGGAGGTAAAATCTCAAATACCACCAACTGCCTACATCGCAGCCAGCTGCTTTTCTACATCTTTCTGCTGCCAGTGGAACTCCCTGATCGAATCACTAGCTCTTCCTCAATAGTCCCATGGCCATCTGATGGTCATCCGTATGGCGTGATTGGATCTCCTGTTCCATGTGACCCTACCTTCACACTAGTAGAAATACCTGCTCCTCAGCTGTAATCCTCTATCCCAGGAGCCCCGCACCACCGACCTGGTATCATAATGTCGTCCACTAGAAGGTCATTCCTTCTAAGGCCCCTGCATCATCCCTCTGTTGCACGCAAAAGATGACTCTCATATCAGACTTATGGTTGTGGATCTTGTCATCGGTTCCAACTGAACTATGAATCTCTCCACCAAAAGTGCCCACTCTAGCACCCCATTCTGTGTCGGTATGATAAGCTATATCATCAATGCTCCGATATCCCATTGGATACCCAAATCAATGGATCATGCCATGAAGAAAGGGTCTCGTACCGTGTTAGTGGAGTAGCGTGAGTGATCAGTGATCCCCAATGATTATTGGGCCACAATCACACAGCCCTATTGTAGGTGCAGCAGCTTCTGTATATGCGCAGAGAGTATAGTCGCTGGGAAGAACTCTGCCCTGAATATGTAGTTGAAGTATTTGCAGATAAGGTTTGTTACATCATGTAACTAGATTTTAAGAATCCTCTATATCTTAGCTGATCCCAGGAAGAGACAGGCAGATAAGATCACCTCCTCATAAGCTAGTGTCTTAACAATGCGAAAAAACACTGGCCACAACCTCCATCAAGTCCTCATCCACCCGCGTGTCCTTATTTCCTGGGAACCACATAGGCAACTTCTTTTTAAAATCATGAAATGTGCTTAGTCTGTGTTCAATTTCTACTGGTGGGATTGGTGGCATCTACTTCCCAATGGGGTGGTGTTGTTGGTACACCACACGAATGTGCTAACACTGTAAGAGGGCCCTGCAACAAGGACTCATCAATAAGTGGACCGTCATCGTGTACTAATTTTGGAATGATGGAATGTTTTCTACATAGTGACATCATAAAATAATATTGTTTTTCCATTGTCCATATGTTTTTCCTGGTGATATGACTCGAAGAGAACATGATAATTTTTTTTAAACATGCAATTAATGTTTTCATGCACTGAGCAGGAAATCAGATGCCAGTGTCTGGGTATATATATACGTTGGTTTTCACACAAACACCGGATTCCCCAAACTGAAAACCAGAATCATAAAACATAACAATTATTCCACATAAAAAAGATCAGAGTCATAGTTCATCGTTCAATCCGACTCTGTTGAAACCACATTGACATGACCCGTCCCCCAGGGCCCATGTCGTGACTACCCCAAGACCGCCTTCCATTGGCCAGGGGCAGCAACTAGCACCAGAAGGGGGTATCACTATAACCGGAAGGAATTTCCATTTTACCTGTACATAAACCCAGTCCTTTATCACAACAAGAAGAAACCACAATTCAAATATGATGTTGTAAAAGTGCGCTGAATATAAAAAGTGCGGAATATAAAAGGGGGAAGAATACAATCCCAATATGAAAAATTACATGTACATCTAAAAATTAGAAAACAGATCCATGATTTTCCATCAAGGATCCTACATGAAGTGTAGGTACAGTTCGTCTCCCCAAAACAACACATCAAACCATCCCCTCTGAGTACCACCTCGTTCTAGATCCCTCAAGCCTCATCCCCATTTCTCGTCATATTCCTAAGACACAACACGGTTCGTGAGAAGCCCGTGCAGGGGTGAGCATAACAATATGCAGAATGGACCCCCAGAACCCCATAGGTCTCCCAGAGTTCCACAATAGTAATAATATAGAGAAAGACCTGAATCTTAAATAACAATGAAATAAAATTAATTCTACTTAGATATGTTCCCATACATATACCTATGTTATCAATACATCCTCATCACATACATGAGGGAAGATTATCCCAATGGTAACACCACGAATGTAGAACTACCCCAGAGGTAACACCACGAAGACAACACCTTGAAGGTATAAGTACCACATAGGCAAAACCACGATGTTAACACCATGAAGGTGAAAAACTCAACTCAAAACTCAGTATAACATAAGTAAAAAAGTACATATGATTAGTCAAAGGTTATATCATCTTATTATATTAAGAAGCATTGTTGATAACCCACACATGATCGAAAGAGAAATAACCCCCTATGACCCACCATGGATCTTATCCACGTAGGATCAGTATGCACTAAACCTCCCAGGATCAGTAGACGCTGACCCACGAAGAATCAATGTTCATTCTTTACATTATAGTCTACCACAGGATTTCTAGCACCCGGTGCGCTCGAGTTTCATATAATCTTCCCCTCAAGATATCAGTTGTACCTCGATCACCACTAAATCTACAGAGGAGTAACCCAAAGGACCTCTAGGTTGAAAGGGTGACAACGTGGCAGATGGTTCAACAATTAGACGCCCGATCTATGGGTTATAAGAATTTTAGTTATGAGGACCCAGTTGGATTCGGGTTCGATCCCATCCTTCCATAATCCAACTATCTCCAAAACACAGGTGGAGTATTCCAAATACACCATCTCAATCCATGGATCCTAGTGCCATAGAAGGTTCGTCCAATGGATGGTCGATCCTCATGATATGACCCTTTTTTCTGTTTTAAGGTCATGTGGGGCCTGGGCCTGGTCCGACTCGGTCCGGGTCTGACCAGGCTGGTGGGCCACATGGGAATTTCCCGCGATCCAGCCCAGTCAGCAAAGTGTTGTGGCCCGGCATGCATGGTGCTACCCTACACAAAATGGGGCAGCCCGACCCCCAACGGGGTGGCCCGACCCACATGGGGGGTCGTTCATCCCGCATGTGGTGGCCCGACCCGTAAGGGGGTGTGTGAACCGCTGGGTTGGCCCTTGGAGGGGTATTCCCTTGCCACCACTGGTGAAGTTACACCCAATTTCCCCGAACAACAGTGATGGCCATTCAATTTAATTCGCGGTGGCAACACCACCTTGCATTGCCAAGGGGCATGCAGAAACCACTGGAGTGGGTCCTACCTCCCTTAATGGTCTGCTAATGCCGACCGTCATCACCAGTGGCATAATGGTGCGCCGATATTTCACCAATGGTCAGATTGTGTGTTGGACACCCCCCTCGGCCATCCATGACTAATGAGTCGCGACCATAATCCTTCGACGCTGCCCTGGTCATGCCTCTCTCTCCTTCCGTGTCCGGTTGATGTGCTGATCGACGCAACTGACGGGTCGTGGTCGGTTCCTCTGGCAGAAAGGGTGTGCCACTTACTCCGATAGATGCGTCTAACAATCAACGAATGGTTCTACTAACGGGGCGGGAGCACCGCCTCCTCCCTCAGAGTCGGCCAGTGTTGGCCACCCCCATTTTCCCTACCGGTGCCGGTCTCCAGTACTGTAGTGCCGAAAGTCTTCAATGGAGATGAAAATGGTAGGAAGTTAGCAGAGGGTCTGGGTCAGGTTCAATAGGCATGTTCCCTCTGAGTTTTCTTGAAAACAACATGTGGGAGGAAGATGGATTCTACAACTCTTAAAATATAAAACAAAAGAGAACCCTACCTCAAGAACAATAGAGAAATGAATATAAGTAACGAAGTGGGTCTGTTTTTTTCATCCCCCACAACTAACATCCAATGACGTCAGTCGATCGTCGATCATCAGTTTGTGTTTGTAGTGTCGCTCATCACCTCTCACCATAACCAGCTTCATCCTCAAACGGTTGGATGTTTCCGCACTTTTCCATCACTTCATTTCATGGTGAAGTAGTGTCGATACCTATTTCTATGATCTATATAAATAGCAGAGGGCAAGGGTAAGTAACGATGTTTGAAATTAATGTTTTCTCATTAATTATGAACCTTCTTAATTCCCCTATGTATTCAATAATTGGATAGAAAGGAGAAGAAATTTATTGGCTTAGCATGTGACTGGTACCATGTGTCCCATGTCCGTTGGAGGAAAAGAATGAAAATAAAATAAGAATGATATTTTATTTATTTTGAAAAAAAGGCCAAATATCTATCATTTTATCCACTCCTATTACTATCGGTGTGAATCCTCCCATAATGTATTCATGAAATTATGGATTAAACAAATCCCTCATAATTTTAATCTGGGAATCAGTTCAAAAGATGGAAAATGATGCTCACACGTTTACTGAATGTACCATAATAAAATTTCATAAATTCATTCATGGGACTCTGGGTCTTGGAATCACGCACAACCAAATTTCACAAACTCATAATAATTCCTTATAATAAATGAAAATTCATTGAAAATCTAGTTATTCATAGGTCATATCTCTAAAAATATATCCCTTTATCTGTTAATTTATTTGATAGTTTTTTATGGTGCAATTTGTTAATCATTTAGCATGATTATTGAATAAACATGATCATAATATATTTCAAAACATTGTTTATCCCATTTAGTTATTAATGATATCCACATTCTTCGTCATTAATTATCATCCATTCAAATAATTCATAATAATTTATAATGAAAATTTAAATTCATCATAGAGTATACCCTGATAAAGAGAAACTAGGTGCACCGTAAGGGAAGACTCACCGTGCACCAGAATGATGTATGAGATATACTTGACCAACCCATTTCAGGATTATTACCACTATATAAATCGTCTCCAAATTCACATCACCATATAGTATACGACAGGTATATAATTATTGGAAGACCAAATAATATATTCATTAAAAATATTTTATTTATTATACTATTTTTTGAAATATCATCATATTTTGTAATAGGTTTATGTAACATAGTGTATGTTTTCCTTATTCGAGGTCTAATGGATTCCACTAAAAATTAACTAATACAATCTAAATTTACCCAAAATCTTGTAACCCATAGGAAGTGACTAATTTTAATACATTTTAAGAACATACACGTGGATGTCATCAAAAACGAATGATTAGTTTGTTAGACTTGATATGCATTATATAATCATTCTATACAATTTACATTGGTGCTAAAATATAATTCACAATGAATGTAAATATTCTTCCTCCTTGATCTCTAAAAATGAATCTTCCATAATGTCCCTGGGAATGTGGAAAATTAATTTCTGATATAAAATTGTCATTACATTTTTGATATAATTATATATTAATTCTAAATGAAGAAATCCAAAATTATGGATTTCATGATATAAGATATCAACATATATCTATAAGTAGTTCCGTATTGAATTAATATTTCAAATATGGGTAGGTATACACTGAAAAAAATTTAATTTTTCACAATTTATTTGACACATGATACTATTATCATGGGGATATAAAATAGCATGCCCCACCCTTCACTAATTACACTATCCATTCCATATATAATGAAATATCTATTTTTATTCTTGAAAATATGTCTAATAAATTAATAATATTATTGAGTTGATGATAAAAAATATCAATATTTTCGTAGTCACTAACATAACATGGAAATTTAAACAATAAATGTAAATATGATTTATAGTTTACATAATAATTATATATATGATACAAATGAATATTTTTTTTGATAAATTAAATTTATATTGATATATTATCACCCAAAATTCTACGTTTCATGTAAATGATCAGGACATTAAAATTAATAATTATATAATACACGAAAAACATTTCTTTAGAAAATCATATTTTCAAGTAAACATGGGACTTTTATGAATAAGTTAAAATTGAACAAAAAAATTTAATTAAGTTTTTCAATAATGATTTGATATTATAAAAAATTCAAATCATTTAACGAAGATAGTTAGTGTTATTTTTTTTGGTGGAGAAACTAGTTGATGACATATATGCTAAAAATAAACAATCCTTTAGTTTTTTTAAAAGTGTGGAAAATATTATTTTAATGAAAAAATAGAATGATTGATTTAAAAAAATTAGAAATGTCAAAGATAACATAAAATTATCTTAATAACCCATATTACAAAATAAAATATTATTTCTGTATGAATTTTAATGATATGGACTTGGAAGAGAAATGAGATGGGATTTTATGTGAACAATTATTTTAAAGACCATAATTAAAAATAGAGGAATATATTGAATAAAATATATAAATTGTTTAAATATATGTATGATGAAATTATATATTGAGTTTTATAGAAAAAATAATATAATTTTAACTTAATGAAATTAATATTAATCCTACATGAAAATGAGATTGTAAATTAAATTATTACAAATTTGGTAAATTTTAAATTGTATCCCATTGAAATAGTTACATGTATCGAAGCATTAATCAACCTGAATAAAATGAAATTCATTTTAAATAAATCATTATGGATTTACATAAACAACATAATACTAAATAGGTGTAGAATAATGAAAATTTCCTAATGAAATGGAAATCAAGAGGAATTCACTTACAATTATCATATCATTGAAGTAACAATTAATAAATGATGTGATTGTCTGTAAAAAATTAAATTCACACAAAAAAGGGAGAAATAAACTATAATACAGTAATTGTTCATTTCCAACATAATCATGGAATAAAATAATCATTTAAGTATATGTATATCTAAATAAATTGAAATTGATTTATGGAACCGCTCTCTTTCAGTATGTGTTTCATCTTAACTACTTTTATCCTCTAAAGTTAAAAATAAATAACGATATAATTTCATAATAGAACCATATACATGTCTATAAAATCATATTTTATCCATTACGTGATTTTTTCACCCGTGTGTCTATAATATGTTTATATTGTGAGTATTTTGGGTATTAACATCAATGTTTTTCATTAGAATTTTGGATTGGCAGTTTTAGTTCATTTAATTTGATCATGTATCTATAATAAAAATAATTATACTAAATATATATATATATACATTCATATATATTCATTATATATATATTCATCCATACATGATATAGGTAGAGGGACGAATTATATTGTTCATGGAGACAGTAGAAGATACATATGCATGAATATAATAACCACATTTAAATTGGTGGGATGAATGTAATGTATATAATAAATATCCTTTATGTATAATTTTTATATCATAAATAACATAAATATTAAAAAAATTAATTATTATTACAATAAATCTAATTAATAAATTAAAATGAGATCACATCTTATTACTTAGGTTGTATTCCACACATAAACATTAACATGGATATTGTTTTCCAATAGATTGGACAGTAAAAATGTACGTATGATATTATTATTTCAGATTAAAAATTATTTCTTCAATTTAATATACATTCAGTAGTTCTAAATTTATGACATTCGATGTATGGTGGTGATGATAAAAATAAAACCTCTATGTGTAGATTGAATTTCATATGTACAAACTAATGATATATTTTCATCTAAAAAGATTAACATGAAATGGGAAACTGTTTTATCATATTGATATTAAAATATTATTATATTTTTTATAATATTATTATTATTCTAATAGGGGAACAATAGATTAATTGGATATAGAAATATAACTAAACATGAAATCATCAGTATAGATGACTACCTCATTGTTAGAATTTATCCATTATATATCCTCTAATGGGAAATAGGGTTGGTTTTCTGGGAAGAAAAAAACCAATAGATCATGTATAAGGATGTTGTTAAGAATAATATTATTTTGATCTTCATAGTAGGTCCCTCAATTTGATTTAAATTCATGAAAGAATTTGTCACATTTTATAAGTTTGGGGAGGGACATATTATGAATATCTGAATGTATTAAATTAATATAAATTATTCATCACAACCAAAGGGAAACAAATTTATATAAAATAAATATTTTATAACTATGAGTTTAAATAATCTCTTACAATAATATTTAGAAAGATTTTGGTTATGTTACCACCATTATCATTTAGATTTTACACTCTGTAATCCTTTTTAACAAATGTCGTAATATTAATGTTCCATACAAAATAATGGTAAATAATATAACTATAAAATGGTATATGTACAATAAATTGATGATTTGTTATTTATTAAAAAAATTGTAGTACCCCCAGTTTCCAATATTTATCCCTTGATGCATTTCATTGTTCTAATGTTCAGGGTGATGAATGGGATAGTAGAGAGATCATTTAATGAAGTTTTAAGTAAAAGGGGATGTCGCTTCCGCACTGGCGGCACACAGTTTGTCTAACTGTGCGGCCAAACCGTGCATGGAGGGTCTGCCGAGGCGGTGGCTAACGCACAGTTAGTGCAAGGTTTTCCTAACCGCACGAGCGAACCCCACGAACCCCATAGGTCTCCCAGAAGTCCACAAAAGTAATACTATAGAGAAAGACCTCAATCTTAAATAATAATGAAATAAAATTAATTCTACATAGATATGCTCCCATACATATACCTATGTTATCAATACATCCTCATCGCATACATGAGGGATGATTATCCCAATGGTAACACCACGAATGTAGAACTACCCCAGTGGTAACACCACGAAGACAACACCACGAAGGTTGTAGTACCACAAAGATAAAACCACGACAATAGAATTACCACACATGTAACACCTCGATGATAGAATTACCATACAGGTAACACCACAGAGATATAAGTACCACATAGTCAAAACCACAATGTTAACTCCACGAAGGTAAAAAACTCAACTCAAAATTCAGTATAACATAAGTAAAAATGTACATATGATTAGTCATAGGTTATATCATATTATTCTATTAAGAAGAATTGTTGATAACCCACACATGATCGAAAGAGAAATAATCCCCGCTGACCCACCATGGATCTGATCCACGTAAGATCAGTGTGCGCTGAAACTTCCAGGTAACGAAGTGGGTCTGTTTTTTTTGTCCCCATCAACTAACCTCTAACGACGTCAGTTGATCGTTGATCATCAGTTTGTGTTTGTAGTGTCTCTCATCACCTCTCACCATAACCAGCTTCATCCTCCAAAGTTGGATGTTTCATCACTTTTGCAGCACTTCATTTCATGGTGAAGTAGTGTCGAAACCTATTTCTATGCTCTATATAAATAGGAGATGGCGAGGGTATGTAACGATGTTGGAAATTAATGGTTTCTCATTAATTAGTAAACTTCTTAATTCCCCTATGTTGTTGTTAAATTTGATAGAAAGGAGAAGACATTTATTGTCTTAACACGTAACTGGTCCCATGTGTCTCATGTCCGATGGAGGAAGAGAATGAAAATAAAATAAGAATGTTATTTTATTTATTTTGAAAAAAGACCTGATACCTATCATTTTATACACTTCAACTACTATTGATGTGAAGCCTCATATAAGGAATTCATGACATTCTGGGTTAAACAAATCCCTCATAATTTTAATTCAATAATCTATCCAAAAGATGGAAAATTCTGCTCACGCGTTTACTGAATGTACCATAATAAAATTTCAGAAATTCATTCATGGGACTCCGGGTCTTGGAATCACGCACAACCAAATTTCACAAACTCAAAATAAATCCTTATAATTATAAAAAATTCTTTGAAAATCTGTTTATTTATAGGTCATATCTCTAAAAATATATACCCCTTTATATTTTAATGAATTTGAGTGTTTTTTATGGTTCAATTTTTTAATCATTTAGCATGATTATTTAATAAACAAGGTTATAATATATTTAAAAACATTTTTTATCCCATTTAGTTATTAATTATATCCATATTCTTCATCATTAATTATCATCCATTCAAATAATTCATAATAGTTTATAATTAAAATGTAAATTCATCATAGAGTATACCCTGATAATGTTAAACTAGGTGCACCGTAAGGGAACACTCACCATGCACCAAAATGATGTATGAGATATACTTGACCAACCCATTTCAGGCTTATTACCCCAATATAAATCGTCTCCAAAATCACATCCCCATATACTATAACAATAGGTATATAATTATAGGAAGACCAAATAATATATTCATTAATAATATTTCATTTATTATACTATGTTTAGACATATCCTCATAGTTTGTAATACGTTTATGTAACATAGTGTATGTTTTCCTTATTTGAGTTCCAATGGATTCCACTAAAAATTCACTAATACACTCTAAAATTACCCCAAATCTTGTAACCCATAGCAAGTGACTAATTTTTTTACATTTTAAGAACATACAAGGGGATTTCATAAAAAACGGATGATTAGTTTGTTAGACTTGATATGCATTATATAATCATTCTACAGAATTTACATTGGTGCTAAAATATAATTCACAATAAATGTAAGAATTCTTCCTCCTTGATCTCTATAAATGATTCTTCCTTAATATCCATGGGTAAGTGGAAGATTAATTGTTGATATAAAATTGTCATTGCATTTTTGATATAATTATATATGAATTCTCAATGAAGAAATCCAAAATTATGGATTTCATTTTCTAGGATATCAGCATATCTCTATAAGTAGTTCCGTATTCAATGAATATTTCCAATATGGGAAGGTATACACCGAAAAACAAAATTTAATTTTTCATAATTGATTTGAAACATGATACTATTATCATGGGGATATAAAATAGCATGCCCCACCCTTCACTCAATACACTATTCATTCCCCATATAATGAAATATCAATTTATTTCCTGAAAATATTTCTATTAAATTAATAATATTATTGATATGATGATAAAAAATATCTATATTTTCGTGGTCACTAACATAACATGGAAATTTAAATAATAAATGTAAAAATGGTTTTTAGTTTACATAATAATTATATATATGATACAAATGAATATGTATTTTTTTGAGAAATTAAATTTATATTGAAATATTATCAACCAAAAATTGATGTTTCATGTAAATGATCATGACATTAAAATTAATCATGATTTGATACACGAAAAACATTTCATTAGAAAATTATATTTTGATGTAAACATGGGACTTTTATGAATAAGTTAAAATTGACGAAAAAAATTTAATTAAGTTTTTCAATAATGATTTGATATTATAAAACATTCAAAACATTTAACAAAGATAGTTAGTGTTATTTTTTTGGGGGGAGAAACTAGTTGATGACATATATGTTAAAAAAAATATCCTTTAGTTTTTTTTAAAAGTGTGGAAAATATTATTTTAATAAAACAATAGAATTATTGATTTAATCAAACTAAAAATGTCAAAGATAACATAAAATTATCATAATAAACCATATTACAAAATAAAATATTATTTCTGCTAGAATTTTAATGATATGGACTTGGAAGAGAAATGAGATGTGATATTATGTGAACATTTATTTTAAATACCATAGTTAAAAATAGGGGAATATATTGAATAAAATATATAAATTGTTTAAATATATGTATGATAAAATTATATATTGAGTTTTAGAAAAAAAATATTATAATTTTCACTTAATGAAATTAATATTAACCCTATATGAAAATGATATTGTAAAATAAATTATTACATATTTGGTAAATTTTAAATTGTAACCCATTGAAAGAGTTAAATGTATTGAAACATTAATCAATATGAATAAAATGAAATTCATTTTAAATAAATCATTATGGATTTACATAAACCACATAATTCTAAATAGGTGTAGAATAATGAAAATTTCTCAATGAAATGGAAATTAAGAGGAATTCCCTTACAATTATCATATCATTAAAGTGACAATTAATAAATGTTGTGATTTTCTGTAAAAACTTTAAATCCACACAAAAAAGGGAGAAATAAATTATAATACAGTAATTGTTCATTTCCCACATAATCATGGAAAAAAATAATCATTTAAGTATATGTATATCTAAATAAATTGAAATTGATTTATGAAACCCCTCTATTTTAGTATGTGTTTCATCGTAACTACTTTTATCCTCTAATGTTAAAAATAAATAATTTTATAATTTCATTATAGAACCATATAAATGTCTATAAAATCATATTTTATCCATTACGGGCATTTGTTTCACCCGTGTGTCTATAGTATGTTTATATTGTCAATATTTTTTTTATTAACTTCATTGTTTTTCATTAGAATTTGGGATTGGCAGTATTAGTTCATTTAATTTGATCATGGATCTATAATCAAAATAATTATGCAATATATATATATATATTCATATATATTCATTATATATATATATATATATTCATCCATACATGATATAGGTAAACAGATGAATTATATTGTTCATGGAGACAATAGACAATACATATGGATGAATATAATAACCACATTTCAATTGATTTGATGAATGTAATGTAAATATAAAATATCCTTTATGTATAATTTGTATATCATAAATAACATAAATATTAAAAACATTAATTGTTATTACAATAAATATAATGAAGAAATTAAAAGAAAATCACATCTTATTACCAAGTTGTATTCCACAAATAAACATTAACGTGGTTATTGTTTTCCAATAGATTGAATGGTAAAAATGTATATATGATATTGTTATTTCAGATTAAAAATTATTTCTTCAATTTAATATACATTCAGTAGTTCTAAATTTATGACATTCGAAGTACAGTGGTGATGATAAAAATAAAACCGCTATGTGTAGATTGAATGTTATATGTACAAACTAATGACATATTTTCATCTAAAATGTTTAACATGAAATGGGAAACTATTTTATCATAGTGATATTAAAATATTATTATATTTTTTATACTAGTATTATTATTCTAATATGGGCACAACAAATTAATTGGATATAGAAATATAACTAATTAGGAAATCATCGGTATAGATGACTACCTCATTGTTAGAATTTATCCATTCGATATCCTATAATGGGACATAGGGTTGGAATTTTGGGAATAAAAAAACCAATATATCATGTATAAGGATGTTGTTAAGAATAATATTATTTTGATCTTCATACTAGGTCCCTCAATGTGATTTAAATTCACGAAAGAAATAGTCACATTTTATACGTGCTGAGAGGGAAATATAATGATTTTCTGAATGTATTAAATTACTATAAATTATTCATCACAACCAAAGGGAAACAAATTTTTATAGAATAAATTTTTTATGACTATGAGTTTATATAATCTCTTACTATAATATTTAGAAATATTTTGGTTATTGTCACCACCGTTATAATTTAGATTTTACACTCTGTAATCCTTTTTAACAAATGTCGTAATATTAATGTTCCATACAAAATACGGGTAAAAAATATAACTATAAAATGGTATATCTACACTAAATTGATGATTCGTTATTTATTTAAAAAATTGTAGTACCCACAGTTTCCAATATTTAACCCTTACATGATTCTTTTCATTGTTCTAAAGTTAGAAGTGATGAATGGGATAGTCGAGAGATCATTGAATGAAGTTTTGAGGAAAAGGGTAAGTCGCTTCCACATGGGCGGCACATAGTTTGTCTAATTGTGTGGCCAAACCCTGCGTGGAGGGTCTGCCTAGGTAGTGGCTGACACAGGGTTAGCGCAAGGTTTTTCTAACCGCATGAGCGAACCCTATGACCACTTAAATGAAATCCTTAAAATGTTTATCTCACTCGTTTTTTCCAATATGTGCCTCGTTTAAGCTCATAAGCAGCCATAAATTCGGATTTCTCTCCTTTGATGGTTGGAAACCCTCTCCCATTCATTTTAGAGGTGATATGAAGGCTTCTCATGGCGAATCGAAGCCAAATATCTGAGTTATGTGATCGTTACTCATCGTTCTTGTTCGGTTTCATAGATATAATTGTATCTACTTCTTCTTTTCTATATGGTTCTTAGATCTACACCCATTATGGGTATATCTATGTGTGTCGATGCCAAATATGATGAGATTTGGTCTTGGCCTTGCTACGAGAAGAGATCTAAGGCGGGTTTTTGAAGAAGCAACCCAATTTTCTTTTGTCTTCTTCATTCATTGGGGTTTTATTCAAAACTCTAAAGGTAGGAGGCTTCAATCTCGACTCCTATTGTTTTAATTTATTGACTTAGTTTCAAATTTTGTAATTTGGATGTAACTGATTCTGAAAAGCATAGAATAAATCTCTTTAGTTATGATTTATTATTTTTTTAATTTTTAAATCATGGGGAATTGTTGTCCAAGTGATTTGGCTTCCTGAATTTAAAATTTTGATTTTAAATTATGGATTTGCTAAAATTTTAAATGGTTAGATGAAAAATGGGTTTTCAATAAACAGGGTATATTATTGAAATGGTTAGGTATTGTAATGAAATTGATGGAAATTTTTTTCAATAAAAAGTATGTTTTACTGAAATGGTTTGGATTTTAAATGGGTTGGAATTGAAATGGATCTGATGGAAATGGTTTTCAACAAAAAAGTGTTTTTATTGAAAGGGTGTTTTGGCATTATTGATGGGAATATTTGGTGTGTGTTCATGTTGCATGTATGAGGCATGGTTGAAATATGACCTTTTTCTTGGTGAATAACATTTAATGCCACATGGTAACAATATGTATGAGGCAGGGTTGAAATATGACATTATGATCGGTTCCAAAGGTGTAATGGAACATGGGAAACAATTACCGTGTGACGACTTAGTAGATCGACGAGAAACCGCTCATGAGTATGGAACTATCATAACGAATCTAACATGGTTGGTTGCATGGTTTTGGAAATGGTAGGGTTTTCCAAAATGGGATGTTTGAAAATTGGTTCTAAGGCTTGTTTAGTTATTTTTCTGGAAAAATAACTCGCTGGAAAATTGGTTTCTTTTGCATTTGAATGCTTTGGGTTCTAAGTGGTTTTGGGAAACAAGTTTATATTTTGTTAGAAACTTTTTTTGGGAAAAAAATTATATATAATATTTTTATAAAAATGTTCTTAAATCATCTATCATAGTGGTATGCGTACGAAAGTCATTAGGGAAACCTACAGAGTTTTATACTCACCCCTACGATGGCACTTTGGTGATTTTTTAGATGTAGTTTTCTAGTACTTTGGAAAAGGTAATTTTAACCATGTTTCTAGTACTACCTAATGTTTATTGGGGATGTTCGGTTATTGGGGATCTTGGAGCTTGTGGATCATGGAGTTTTGGTGTCTTTTGAGAGTCTTTATTTGTTCTTATGTTGTTTAATTTTATGCCTGGTTTGTTCTTTTGCTATTGTGCACTTTGATGATGTTTTTACATAAATTAAATTGGTTTTCTATCTCTAATTTGTTCATGCATCATATAGTGAATGTTTTTTATGCTTGTTTTTTTATGAGTTATTTCATATATGGTAAATATCCCACAAACATATATATGAAAACCTCCAGCATTTATTTCTAGCCTTTGGAATCTTAGGCATGTCTTTTAAAGCCATGTAATGGCTCATTGTTCTCACAATCCATTTTATGGGGTCCTTGTAATTATCTACTTTTCTGGGTGGAAATGGTTCATACTTCAATAGTCAAGCGATGTCTTGTCCAAGAAACAACATACAAGATACATTTGATTATAAATAGTATAGAGATATTTTAGAGTTGTCTGAAATATTATGCAGATCTCCGTCGAAGACTATTGTCGGTCATTGTGGGTGATCATGTCTTCTTGAGGATCTATCCAAGGCATGGACATCATTGTTTTGGGAAGTAGGGAAAGGAATATCCGAGATATATTAGCCCTTTTGAGATAGTGTAACAGGTTGGAGAGGTGGCATATCGGTTGGTATTACCACGACGGTTCATCTTGGTGGATAACGTGTTCCATGTATCTCAGTGGAAAAAGTATCACCCTGATACTGACCATGTGATCAGATGGGATCACGTTGTCCTAGAGTTGGATACTTCATGGATACATATCTCGTTACTAATTGTAGATAGGAAAGAAAATGTCTTTCATGTAAATGTATCGGTCTAGTGCAGGCTTTATGGAAGCATGTTCAGACTCAGAAAGATACCTTGGAATGTGAAATGGAAATGAAATAGCAGTGTCTGAAACTCTATCAGTTGGGTAAAGGTTTTCTACATTCCTAGGATGAAAAGACCAATGGTAGGGAGAATATAGTACCCCATGTTTCCGTTATGATACCCTTACTTGATTATTTTCATGGTTCTAATGTTAAAGGCGATGAATAGAAGAGTACGGAGAAGTTTGAATGATGTTTTATAGCAAAGGGGAAGTCACATGTATGGCACACGGTATGTCTAAACTGAGCAGCAAAACCGTGCGTAGATGGGCTGGGAGAAAGTATCTTCTGCACGGGTGGTGCACGGTTTGTCTAAATATGCTACCAAACCATGTGTGGAGGGTCTATCGAGGTAGTGGCTAATGCACAGTTAGTGCACGGTTTGTCTAACCGTGAGAGAAAACTATGTGGCCACTTAACTAATATCCTTAAAAAATGGATCTCACTCGTTATTTCCTATAAGTGCCTCGTTTAAGCTCCTATGTCACAATAACTCGGGATTACTCTCCATTAATGGTTGTAAATCCTCTCCCAATCTTTTTGAAAGCAATCCAAAGGATTCTCTTAGTGAATCGAAGATAGATTATTGAGGTATATGACTGTTCTTTATCGTTCTTATTCGGTTTCACAGATCTCCATAGATCTACTTCTCCTTTTCACTCGTTTTCTTAGATCTATTCCCATTATGGGTAGATCTAAATGTGTGGATTCCATATATTATGAAATTTGGTCTTGTTCTTGTTTTGAGAAGATATCTAAGGTGTTTTTTGAAGATGAAACCCAGTTTTCTTTTGTGTTCTTCGTTCGTTGTTGTTTTTGTCAAAACACTAATGGTAGGAGGCTTCACTCTCAACTTCAATTATTAGAAATGATTGGATTAGTTTCAAATTGGGTTATTTGAATAGAATTGATTGTGAAATTCATAGAATAAATCTTTTTTAGTGATGATTTATGGTTTTATGAAATTGTGAAATCTGGGTGAATTATTGTGCAAGTGATTTGGCTTCATGAATTTAAAATGTAGATTTTAAATAATTTATTTGCTGAAATTGTAAATGGTTTGATGAAAAATCGGATTTCATTATAAAGGGCCTTTTTATTGAAATGTGTTGAAATTGAAATGACTTTGATGGAAATGGTTTTCAATAAAAAGGGAGTGTTATTGATATGGTTTGGAATTGAAATGGTTTGTAATTGAAATGGTTTTGATGGAAATGGTTTTCAATAAAAAAGATTTTTTATTGAATGGGTGTTTTGAAACTATTGATGGGAATATGTGGTGTTTTTTCATATTGCATGTATGAGGCTTGGTTAAAATATGGCCATGTGATTGGTGCCAATCTTTTAATGGCACATGGTAACTATATGTACGAGGCGTGGTAGAAATATTACTATATGATCGGTGCCAAAGGTGTAACTGAACATGAGAAACAATTACATTGTTATGAGTCAGTAGATCGATGAGAAACAACTCATGCGTATGGTACTGTCATAATGACACGCGTATTGTTGGTGGCATGGGTTTGGAAATTGTTTGGTATTCTAATATGAGATGTTTATTAAATGGTTCTAAATATTTTTTAGTTATTTTTCTAGAAAAATAACTCAAATGATAATAGGTTTCTTTTGCATTTGAATAATTTTGGTTATAAGTGGTTTTGGGAAGCTTGTTTATATTTAGTTATAAACTGGTTTTGGGAAAAACAATTATATAAACTATTTTTATATAAATGTTTCAAACTCTCCTATCCTAGTGGCATGAGTCGGGAAGACATTGAGAAAACATATTGTGTTTTATAATCACCCATGTTTTGGAACTTTGGTGTTTTTTAAGGCGTCGTTTTTTCAAGATAGGGTCAAAGGTAATACTTCCCGTGTTTTTATTACTTCCTCAAGAAGATTGGGGCTATTCGGTGATTGTGGCTCTCGGAGCTTGTGGAGCATGGAGTATTGGTGCCTTTTGAGATTCTTGAGTTGTTATTCCATTGTGCACTTGATTGTTTGGTTTGTTCTTCCACTATTGGGCACTTTTTGTTGTTTGGCATAAATGAAATTGTTTAGCATTATTTCATTTTTTCATGAATCATATAGTGAATTTTTAGTTTTCCATGGTTGGATTATGGGATATTTATTAAAGGTTAAATTTTCCCCCAACATGTTTGAGAAACCCTTTGGTATTTATTGCCAGCTTTAGGCATCATGGGGATGTCACTGAAGGCCATGTAATGACTCGTTTTACACTCATTCCAATTAGAATTGGTGGGTCATTACAAAAATTCATATTAAATAATAATAATATAGTATTTTAATGAATTTTATGTCCTGTAATGGTATTTTATTCACCAGAAAATATCATTAATGTTATTTTTAGAAATATTCAATTAATCTGGCATTGAAAATAAAATGATAGAAATTTAAATCAAATATAATCATAAAATAAATTACTAATATGTCATATTTGAATATAATAACATAGTAATAACACAATTCCTTCAATTAAATTAACATAATATACTATTAAAGTCATTTATTATATTATTATATTAATTAATTACATATTGATTCTAAGTTACGTAAGCAGTTAAGGGTATTATTTAATAACTGAAAATTTACAACAAATTACAATGAAGTATTTTATATTGTAATTAAATTATTAAGTTATAACTTAAAATATAATTTTATTATCATTATGTATAAAATTTATAGTTTATAAAACAAGGATAATTACATTTTTTAAAATTTTTGCGAATAATAATATTAAGGTAAAAATGATGACTAAATGGAATTTAACAGTGTTATATTAAAATTAATTATTATTATGGATGAGATATTTTATTGAAATTAAATTAAATCATCTGTAGGGTTGTTTTTCGTCCTTATCATATTAAAATTTTCCATAATAACCATATTTATCCAAAATGAGGTGATAATTATATACCACTATTACTAATATTAATTACCAAAAAAGGGACCCATTTTTTATGTTTTATCCGCCATACTCATAATTTTTAATCAATATTATTATGTGGGTTTTTATGACTTTTATGTAGAGTTGTACTGTGGGTATGAGGTTAGGGGAAAAATATGAGGTGGGAAGGTGTAACTGGTGTAATGGAAAATGGGGTTGATATATTGATTTATTTTGGAATGGATGGGTTGTTGTTGACTAGAGGGTGAGCAGGTGAAGGTTGTTGTATTGTTATGTTTCCCATTTGATGGGTTAATTGTTGTTATATGGTGGGCATATTGGATTTTGTTGTGTTGAGATGTGATGAGGGGGTATGGATACATCGTATGGGGTTTTATGTAAAGGAGATAAATTTGGATAAATGACTTTTAGTGATTATGTTGGTAGAGGTACGTCTAGGTGTAAAATGGAGAGAAAATGTGAAGTTGGTTTTTTCATTGTCTGTTTTGATACATGGTGTGATTGGTGGGTTTTTTCCTTATGAGATCTTTTTCTTGTGGAGTGCGTGGTAGTTTCCCAATTTAGGATTTTGTGAATTAACTGCCTTATTAATAAAGAATAATGGCCTGGTTAAATGATTTGGATGGTGTTTTGAATTGAGATTGTGTTTTATTGTGTGGTTGTTCATTTAGAGGTTGAAACAAAGGCAATTTTGTGGGTTATTTGATGTTTATAGAACACATAGGTTGGGTTTAGTGTTTTATACCTATACATATATACTGGTACTTCACAATAATTTCCGTATGAACCCCACCCTAGATGATCACAATGCTCCAAACACCCCCATTGGTATGAGGGAGTGTGTCATTTCCAATATTCTTGGTTAGAGGATGGCTGGATCGAAACATTCTATCCCCTACTCCATTTTCCATGCAGTATTATCCCAAGATACATCATGTATGGTTTCATTTTTTGGTCCCATGTCTGTGTGAGTGGGTTGTGGACTCTCTGGCGTATTCAGTATGAGATGATTTGTGGTTTCATAAGTGTCCTCTAGATGAGATGTTTTGTTCAATACCATGCATATTTGTAATGTTGTGTGTTATGTGTTATATGTGACTATAGGAATTATTTGATGTGGTATGTGGCCTAGGTGTGTGTTGGAGAGAATTAATTGGGTACATTCATAAGACGTGTGAGATCTAGATAATTTACCATTAAGCTATGAGGGAAGCTAATCAATGTTAATGTTTTTCGGGGTAACCTATCATATAGGTGATCTATATTACATTATTTGTCATTCATTATTTGATGTGTGTGATTATTTTGTTAGGATGGGGTTATTAGTATAACATGTAAGGGGTTGATTGTTTCTTTTGATTCTTCGTGGTTAATTAGTTTGTTTCTCACCTTGTGCATAAGGGATTTTGTTTATCGTTAATGAGTAAACTTTAATTCTCACCCTACACATATAAAACAACATTAATCATTACTAGAGGATACATTAACCACACTAAGCCATACTAACTCAGACAATGGGAATAGATGTTATACCACAACATAAATTTTTTTTGGTAGTTACATTGGATACACTTTCTATTATATTAGTTACATTTTATACTTGCAATTGATATGGATTTTGGTTTTCTTATATATATCTGTTTTAGTGTTGCCTTGATTTTGATACATATTATCTCCAAATATAGGTTTCTATAATAGTGAAATGCCTCCAATCTTGGGAGATTTGTATACCCTTTTTATTGGTCACCACTCTAGGGCCTACTAGAGGTTGGACTCATGGGTCATTATCAAATTTTCTCCATTTCTATTTGATGAGGGGAATATTTGGAGGGAGGGGCTCATGAAAGAATAGTATCAGAGTGATGGTTTAGAGTCATGATTGAGTATAGAGATTAAAATAGTGATTATTTCATGGGTTGGTAGGGAAAAAATATCATTTGACCTTTGTTCATGAAATAGGTCTAGAATGACTATCTATTACATCATATTTTAGCACCACCTGTAATCTAATGCAAGGAATATGAGAATATTTAATGGTTATGTGAAGGTTCAACATTTTCAGGGTAGAGACCCTTTGATTGTTACAGAAATCATTTTGACTTTTCTTCCGATATGATATGGGAGTTTTTGGAAATTATAAATGGATAAAAAAATGGGTGTAATGTGTTAAAATTATTCTTATATAAATTTCCAAACTAGTAAGGCTTAAGAGTTTCTTGTTTACCCATTTCAATTATGTCACCTATTCATCATCTGCATGTAGTAGAATATGTTTAGTCTCCACAGTATAACTTCTTCAATCGATGATGGGTTGATCATGTGGAAAAGGGTGACTAGTAGAAGAAATCATTTGATGCATTCCAGTGACCAACACTGGGAATGTATATGGGAATCCCATAGTATATTGAGATGGAGTGTTTTCATGAAGTGAATGTGATCATATTTAGTATAATATGGTCTTTGACATTGTACTAGGATTAGATTATAGTAATCTGTAAAATTGGATCTATAATGTAATGGTGGATGTTGTACCTCAGAGAGGGAAAATAGGATGATGTATATTGCGCTGACTTCGTGAAATAGATCATGGTGGAATTCCCTTCATCCACCATGAAATATGAGAAGTAGAAAGAGATACTCTATCTACTATAATTTAGTATGTCGGTTCAATATCTTGGGATCATGTTCTATGATCTTCATCATTTGTTCTATATCAATTTCCATATGAGGAGCCTCATGTGAGATACTTAGAGGTTCACTTTACCCTTCTCACAATGAAGTAGTTACTCCATTTACCATTCCAACACACATAGAAGACCCATAAAAAGGTATAGGTGGTTGATATGAGGAACTCACTAGGATGTCAAAATTGAGAGGGGAGTAAGCATATATTGTGAAATGGATGTTTTATCAATAGAATGTCTCCAACTCCACAACCTTTAAGGATCCGACTGGTGGAGAGATGACCTCATGAATTTCTATTTTGACCTTCTAGTCCTTCTTCCAACTATGTGGGCCTATGGATGGGGTGGTTTATATGTGTAATCTATGGGAATATATATATTTTGTTCCCAATGGTCATTCACACTCAGTATAGTGATGGAGAGAATGACCAGTGGCCACCTCAGCAGTAGTTTCTATCTGGACTGTTTCAGCAGTAGGGACATCAGGTACATGATCCCCCATGGGGAGAATGATTTGTTATATTATAATCATAGGGTATTCATGGGGAAAAATTTCATGTTTTTGTTTTGGAGGTAGTCACCAATAGTTGGGAATACGATCTTGGTGTGGTCAACTTCAAGTTTCAGTGGTGAATGTTCTATAAGGGTTGAATAAAATTCAAGGTACAATCAATTTTTTCATTAATACTTCTTGTGATTTGTATGCTTTAGGAGAATAAAACTCCATTGATTCATCCAGTACATCCTATTCTCAGATAGATTAAATATAGAGTCTTCTTGTTCCATTGGTGTTGAGTACACTTGTCGGTGGTCAAATAAGATTGATTGATGTGTACGGGGGATGTAGATTGATGATGGGTCCACATTAACCTAATGTGGTTCTTTACATTTTAATGATGTAACCATAGGGTTTCATTATTAGAATAATCTTCTAGTATTTTGTCCATGATGTTATTAATATCTTTTAGATAGGAATTTTATTTAGACTTTGATGGTTGACGTTTCGCATTCATTGGCAAGCGGAGTCCCATGGTCTTTAGTCATCATGTAGAGGCACCTATTTCCATGTTGGTATAAGTATTAGTGGAATCAGTGGATGATATAATGAAATATGTATTGATTATTATAGTGTATTTTTTGTTTGTTTACAACAAGGAGGTTTTGGCTCTACCCCCTTTGTGTGATTTTTATTTCGGGATAGATTTCGGGCCTACTGCGTCTCCGATTTTATTGTCTCTTCATCGAACCAAAAAATAAAACAATATTTGGTAGAAAATTAAGAGAGATGATCTGATGAAAAATAGTTTTATTAGGCCCAATTTGTCAGTACGGGGTTCCGCAATATATATTTCGAAGACGACTGTTGTTGGTATGAGGTTGTGTATAGACTACTAGAGGTTAAATTAGGTTATTGTCAAGAATTGTTACCCTCTTTCAAGGATAGACGATCATTTTGATCTGTTGAGGGGTTAATGTTGATTATCTAATATTGATCTATGGTTGGGTGTCCCCAGTTGGGAAAATATGATAGTGAAATCCCAAATACTGTTTATAGGTGTATGTTTGGGCACATCAAGTTTGTGGTTATGTCGTTCTATGTAAAAAACACACCATATGTTTTTATAGGGCTCATGAACTCTGTTTTTCATGAGTTCAGGGAACAATTTTTCTTCATATTCATCGATGTCATACTGGTTCACTTAATGATGGAAGAGGATCATACTATGCATCTTAGGATTGGATTGGATGTCCTTCAACACCACCAAATAAATAGAATGTTGTCCATATGAATTTTTTTAGAGGATATATAGATTTCATTTGGAATGTGGCGTCTTAGAAGTGTATACTAGTGGTCCTATCAAAGGGTGATGCAGTTTTTTAATGGGTAGAACCCATGAATTTGTTAGTGGATTTATTTTTTCTCAATCTGGAAGGCTATTACCAGAGGATTTCCCCTATTTATCATGACATTCTCTCACATTGAAAGATCAGAGCAGAAAATACTAGGCCTCTTTGAGGTGTGAGAATTTTCATGTAGTGTTCGACTATCCGATGGGGAAGATGTTCTGTTCTCTCATGCTACAATTTACTGGGGAAAGGGTTGTTTTTATGTATTTTTTGTTCATTATGTATTATATTGGGTTGTGTGCTCATGCAACAATGTGAAGTAATCCCTTATGAGTCTAGAAAGTTACATCCCCACGAATGAAACTATTCCACATATGATCTAGAGCTAATGACGGTTATGTTCAAACTAAATATTTTGTGACATTAACTAATTAGGGAGTGCATTTTTGTATTCATCGATCGCAATAGAATCAGGTATATCTTTTACCTATGAGATGTGAACTCATGACAGAAGAGGTGGATAGAGTTTTTGTAGGGCTAAAACATTGAGATATCTTACAAAATATTAATGGGGAATGACATGGATGATCCTTTATGAACGAATTCATATAATGAAGATTTTTGGGAATCTGTTGATGCTTTTACATTGATGGAGGAGATACTCACCTTGTGCACATATGTAGTAATGGATTGTGTTAGAGGATTCATGTTCCAGATGTCGATCCAGACTTATCTAATAGTTAAAGTGGAGGATTCTTAGTATGGAGTCTCATTGGTAGAGGTGATACCCAACCATATTACCCATGGAGATTATTCAAATGTATGGTCGAAAGAAAGTTGAAAAGAAAATTTTGTTTCGTGGAAGGATGATTGTTCCAATGGAGTTGAAGAAGGGTGTCATATAAGAGTTCTATAAATCTCCATTTGTGGTATAACTAGGTGTTTAAAAGATGTATCATGGATTGAGAGTGCAATTTTGGTGGGAAATATTGAAATGGGCAGTAGAAGAGCTTGTGATGTTGTGTTTGGAGTGCCTAAAAGAGAAGGCTGAGAACCATTTTCCAAGATAATTGTTAACACCCTTTACTGTTCTTGAGTGGAAGTGGGATGGCATCTTGATTGATTTTGTCATAATGTTAAATACGGATTAGTGAAGCTATTAATCAATACATGTAGTGGTGGATGATATGAAAAATCATCCCACTTCTTAATGATTATATATTCTTACACATTGGATTCCTTTCCCATGAGGTTAGTGGATGAGGTGGTGTGGCGGCATGGATATATGATAACAATAATCTTGGATCAAGGTATTCATTATACATCTTGAGACTGTAAGTTATTTCAATATTATTTTGGAACTATGTTACGTCTCAGCTATACATTCCACCTTCCTAAAAATAGTTATATAGAGTGGACCATCCCGATGTCAGAATACATGTTATTGGCATGATTATTTGAATTTTTTGGATCATGGATGTGACACTTTCCCTTGGTATAGATCACATAAAATAATACCAATCACTCATACCTTTGCATGGAACCATTTGAAGCCTTTTATAGAAGACTATTTGATTCACCTATCTTCTGGAATGAGGTTGGAGAGATAAAACTCTTTTCTCTCAAGGTGGCGAAGACCATGAAAATGACCGTCTAGATCATTTTTGAGGGGATGAATGAAGAAATATATTTGAAAAATCCAAATTATGATCATAGGAGTAGGGCCCCGTAGTTCATGGTTGGGGACCATCTTTTCATAAATTCTCTCCTTCGACATGGGCAGCGAATATTTGGAAGTGGGGTGGGGGGAGATTTACCATATTTTCATTCAAACCTTTGGGGTGTTGGGACAGGTTGGAGATGTTGAATACTAGTTGTTGATGTGACAGTAGTTAGAGAGGTTCCATGATTTATTCCACGTCACCCTGTACCCAATGTTATTCTGAGTTTTTCCATGTCTTGTTTCACTTTTTAAAGATATTCTTGTACCTTATTTATAATAATACTATTTTTTACCTTTCCCTATAATGTGTGATATTGTTATAAGACAAAAAAATTTGTGGAAATTTTTCCTAATCAAAAAAAGTTAATTGGGTTTCAATTAAACCCGTGCAGGTTAATCCGTGTCTCCAAGAACGGATAGTATCATGATAGGGAGGTAAGAATTCCCAGATTATTGTGTTTTGGATTGAATAGATGTTTTACTCGAGTAGTGGTTCCTGTGGTTGTTTGGGTAGTAGATGTCAGAGTAGGTGTTCTTGAATGATGTGGTTCCACTCATTATTTCAACAACATATGGTGTTTTGTCCTTGAAAATTTACTTCATTATGGTGTTTCAGGTTTTGAATTATCCTTTAGGGGTAACACTTGGGGTTTTTGTTCAAACATATATTATTTATAGGGTTGGTTTTGAAATTATTACGATGAAAATGTTTTTATATGCATCTGATGTAATGGATCTGACATCTCTTTTCTATGGCCTTTGGAAAATATGGTGTCTAAGGTGTTCTAGGAGGTAACAATCGATCATTTCATGAGTAAAAAAAACATTTTCCCAAAAGTATTTCATTTTATGGTGAGTCACATTGGTGAATCTTAATAATGATTGTTTTTAGTGTCTCACAATTTTGATTCACTAATGGTGACCCATGAACTGTTGGTTGTAGATGGTGATTCTGGATCAGTGACTCGTTGATGGTGAGTTGAGAACGGTATGTCACTGACGGATAGTCAGGATCAGTGACATGATGTGGGTGAGTTAAGAAAATTAGATCAATGATAGTGAGTATGGATAGGTGAATCCGTAACAATGATCCTAGAATTTTTCTTCACCAATAATGAGTTGCCTTAGTGACTCACTGATGGTGGGTCGCAACAGTTACACACAGAGCGATGACTCACTAAACTTCAAATGTATGAATGATATCTCAACTGATGGTGACTTTCCGAATAGTAACAAAACTAATGGTGAATCATCTAACAATAAGACATCAACTGGTGACTCACCCATCAGTGACATGTGACAATGACTCACCAAATGATGGGTTATTTGGATAGTCTGTCAAAAGTTCCATCATTTCCCCGTTATTTTTACTTTCACCCCTTTAACATTTTATTTTATGTCAAATGAGTTTAAAAAATTTTTACTTTTTTTGAATCTGTTTCAAGTTATATAAATAATGTCATTTAATTTTTAACACCCCATAGGCTCCTAAACAGTGATGCCACATGGTCGTGGTCAAGATACACCCTTATATGATTTTGGAACTGTTTTATTGGTTTATATCAGATATAATCTTTATAAATACATGAATCCTTATTCTCTATGACTTTCCTATTTCAATTTATATGATGTATCTCCATAATATTTCATCGCTGAGGATAAATTCCTTAGACCAAACCATTTTGGGTCTTGTCATTCCCCCTGATAGATATACATAATGCATCTCCTTCAACAATTTGGTGAATTTATGAATTATTGTTCATATGTTCTCGAAATTATTGATCGATTCATATCTCAACTTTTTTCTGTATCATGTGGAGAGGGTTTACGATTGACTACTTATCTAATATTTTTGAATATCGACTTAATAATTATAAATGAATCCCCTTAAGGATAAACATGTGGTTATGGGAAAAAGTGTCTTCTGTTCTTCTTTATAATATGTTTATATTATGATATCTATGGAATATCTTCCTATAGAAATAATTGGATGTTAGTGGTCCTGGTTTCTTCCACTATTATGTCCTATGAATTATTGATGTCAGTCTTATGTTGAATAACTATATTCACGTGAATTTTATTAACCATGTAAATTCAGTTACAAAGATGGATGCCCCCAAATTGTATACCATTATTGATAACACATAAATTATTGAAGTTGTAATATAGAACGATGGTTTTATACATATGAAATCACCATACCTTGTTAGTTGCAGTTTTGTTCCCTATATAGTTTTGTAATATCTCATGGCTTGTGTGGTTTCCTGGTGCTGGGGTTGAGAGAATGACTATATGGATGGTCCATAAATATGTTGTAATGGATTGTTAGGTTGAAAGATTGAATTATTCTTGAATTGACGTTTAGTGTTTGGGTAGTTGAGTTCCATTTTTGGGATGTTCTATGTCTATAGTGCTGGTGTGATGGGTGTGGTGTTGTTATACTGTAGGGACGTCGAGTTTGGGAATGTTGAGATGCATTGGGGGGGGGGGTTGGTTGTGTGTTTGTGTTTTCATGAAGATTGTATGGATTTGGAGGATTGAAATTTTTTCTTGATGATGTATTTGGTTTGTATGTGTGTTAAATATAGAATAAATTTGATGTAGTTTTTTGGTTGTGTGGTTTTTTATGTGGTGTAATTGTTGACTATTTTACCATTGATGAATATTGCATCTGTTTATTTTGGTAGATTCTCAAGTAGGAATGGAACGAATAAATTTTATTCTTAATGATGAATAATTACATGGATATATGATATGGATGTGGTTATGAATTTTGTTTGATTCTAATTGTGTAGTTGTGCATTTTGATGTAGCATCATTGGAAATATTTTCAATAGGTTGTTGTTTAGAAAACCCATGATTTGCGATGAGTGTTTGATAAATGTACATATATAATATTATTTCTATGTAATTTATATATGCATTGTTCCCTAGTAGAGAAACATGAACACTACACCACCATTGTTACTAGGTAAGGTTGCTTTCTCGAACATCCTTGTTGGATGATGGAAGGCTGACCACCCATTATTCTCTGCTCTCGCTTCACAGTGATGTTATCGTACGATCATTTGGGTAGGAGGTGGATTGTGGGGATCATGTGTTTAATGGAACTTTTTGGTTTCCTCAGTGTCTATAAGATGATATGTTTTGTGGATTCCAATTTTTATACTGAATGAGATGTGTTGTGCTTTACTAGTTCTATCCAGGGTGTGGTGTGGCTAATCAGTGGGAATGTGGTATGAGGTTCTATATCATTGAGGAACTCTATATTAACTTACATGAATTGCGTTTATTGGTGGGTGTGCATTTGGTGAGGTTGGGGTGATATGTATACCTTGTTATGTGTTTCTGGATTATGACGTTTTATCATGGGGTAATTATTATGTTCATCTAATTATTATTGGTAGTCATTATTGTTTACAAACTATTTATACATGTAATCTATACCAACGTGTAAATAAAATAATTTGAGTTTTCCAAGAGGACCATGTGGACCAATCTAGATATTACATGATCAAGCATTGTGTATAATTATTCTGTAACTTCATAGCCTTCATTTTGGTATTCAAATTTGGGATGCTTACTTTTTTATTATTTAAATTTTAAAAATGAATGTTCGATGGATTTTGGTTCTCATTTATATATATAGTATCTTGTCGTTGTTTTGATTATGATACATTTTATCTCCCAATCATCGTTAAAATAAATTAGGTAATCCCTCCCATTTTGTCTGATTTTTATACCCTTGGTGTTTTTTCCACCCCAGGCCTACTGAAGGCAAGTAGAGGTGATCATTATATTGTTATCTCCATTTCCAACTTATGAGGGGAATCATTGGAGGGATTGTGTCTTGACCACATCACCAAACTATTTTATGCTATTTGGATTCTTCTATAAAAATTCCATTGTTTTGAAAAGGATGATATTTATAAAATATTATCTCAATATTTCACTTTCAAGTTATAAAATACATGATATTATAAAAAATTATTGTTTTTTACGAATTGAATTTCACCATTAATTTAGTTGTCTTTGCATTATCTCGAATAATTCTCATTCATGAGATAACTTTTCATTAGATATTAATATTGTTTTAATGGTATATTTATTATTAGTATTATGGATATTAATATCTCCTAATCCAAATACCATTTATCATATTGTGTTTTACATTGTGAGCTTTCTTATTTATTGGGAAATTTTTTTTATGTTGTATTCTTTTAAAATTAATCCATTTATTGATATGAAATATTCATTATAAATTGAATTGATCGGTCAATATTTAAAGATCTATGTTTAGATGTAGTTACAAATGGTTCATGAATATAGATATCCCCTCAACTCATTGACATGTATAATGTGACAAATTAGTAAGCCAAATTATGTTGATCTTTACACATAATTTGTTAAAATATATATGTTAATGTTAATTAATGTTGGGGTATCATGATTCCAGAGATCACGAATTACCATATTAAGAATTCCATTTATTCATAATTATATAATTTTTCTTAACCATGATATTTTTTCATTAATATTAGCTTTAGATTCATTTCATTCTCATGGTTGTGATTATATTTTGTTCGTTTTCTATTATTTATCATAATATTTTTCTTATTAATTATTTAGACATTGTATTTTACACTGTAAATAAACCATACACTATATTTGAGAACCTCTATAGTTTTTTCATTTCAATCAGTGGTGATGATAGAATAATTGAATGATTATAAGGATATTGATTAAATTCATATATGATTCTCCATGTTTTATTACAATTGTAATATATGAATAATCTATATATCAAGTTCTTCAATATAACTAAATAGATCATGTCACGAAAATAATCTGGTCGCCAACAAAAATGGAACCAAACCAAACCCATGACAAGGCCCGATGTGCATTCCTGATCCCCGCCTATTGGAAAAAGTACCAGGGTATCATAAAATAAGAATTGGGAATGATTTACCTGAGTCTATAATCAGAAAACAAAAAATTAATCTGATAAAAAGAATCAGTATTTTTCAATACAAACAATAATTTAAAAAAATTCAAAACACAAATTTGTTAGTTTAAAACATCTCAAAAAGACAATAAAAATGGTAAAATACCAAAAGGAAACACCCCAAGAACCCTCACGGTAAGGGGAACCGACCTCAGACCATCTCCACGAGACATCACCATAAATGTTCTGCTTGAAATAAGAACCACTGGAAATAAGAACTATAGCCAACCCGAAAAAAGAAAAGTAAATAAGTATACATACACCCAAGGGTGTAATAAGACCGTGGGACAATGACCAGTAGGATACCAACACAATGATATTCCTCGTGATTAACATTCAATGGCTGAAATCTTGAAAGTTTTCATAAAAGAGAAATGCTAGTTACAATTTCAAAAAGATGCAACATAAAAATTAAAACATTTTTCAAGTGGGATATAATTAATAATAAACACATTTAAAAAAAATACTATCAACACTAATGAAATTTCCATCCAACCATACAGTATATATAAGGTATTCACAACAGAACTAATGATCACAAGAAATTGGAAATAACCCCTAGGCACTACCTCGTTGTGAGTCCCATGTACCTTGTATCTCGGTGAGAGTAATTATCACAATATCAGTTATCATGAATGATCCACTATTATGGAACATATTAAAAACGTATTGGACCTCATTCATATTCAACATTGTTTAGATAGTGTTGTAAGCAGCAATCTTGCTACGTGGAACTGAGGCCAAACCCCACAGATTCTCTAGAATACTAGTACACGTCCACCAACCTAGATACTCGAGATTCAGCTTGTGATAAAACAACATAAATAATCTAGGAAATATAATTTCACATGATAATATAATTTACACATAACAATTACACAAAACTGCCCACATGAATATCACACAAGTCCAAAAATCCACATTTTCATTCAAATGGATTTTGAAATCTACTCACCCAAAAAAACCACAACACCTTTCAAAATAATTTAATACATCCACAAATCATTTAAATAATATTATATAAAAATTTCAATAAATTATAACACACAAAACAACCCACTAAAAATCATATAATAATTCTTTCATCAATAAAATTCAATTTTCACAACAATCTCACAGAAAACAGCTCAAAACCATGTTTCACAGCTCTCATTCCATTTGCTAAAAAATAATAGAAGTTTATTAAAAATTCCAAAATAATATTTGACATCTTAAATAACCACATGATTTTTAGAAATCCCATATTTTGAAAACACACTAACCAAATAGTACATATACACCCTTTTTCAAACATTTTTTAACCAAAAAATCATTCACAATTTTCATAAAAAACCTATGTGGTTTTACAACACTTCACAAACAAAACCCCTTTCAAATCCCTCTTTCAATAACAAAATAATTCCAATACCAATCTATAAAAAAAATTAGACCTAACAAAATTTATTAATATATCCCCAATGGTTATGAAAAGACATCAATTAACACCAAAAAAGTCACACATGAAAAACTCATGTTTTCATAAATCACTTCCATGATGTGCAACATGGTATTACAGTATGAACCCATTGAAAAATACATTCAAGGACCATATGAAACAAATAAACTAACAAAACATAATTGTAAGACCCTTAAATCACTAACAAGTAACTTTCATTTGTTACAAAATACACCCAAATATTACCCCAAGAGTCACCCATGAAAAGAACCAAATTTCAATCCACAATGCAACTATAAAATTAAACGATATACAAAATCCATCAAAAAAAGTTTTTGCATGACATGAAGAATATGATAGACATTAAAAATATTAAATCATGCATTCTAACTCATCAAAAATTTCATAAAAAGGGAACCACCAAACTTTTGAGTCAAAACCCTTAAATCTTGGTGCAAAACATTAACAATACATCTACCACACCCAAAGGGAGATATACCCAAAATAAAACGTAAATAATTTACAAAAATTACACAAAAACAAAACCTAGGTTCAAAACCAAACATATGTACATAAGGAAACTTCTTGAATGGTGGATGAAACCCTAATGAAATGAATGAAATAAAACTGATAAACACTTACTTGAAGAGAAGTTGATGAAATGACCCCAAATCAAACTAATGTTAAATCTCTAGGAAACAATACCTGATAGTGAGGCTTGAATGAGGCTGATGTGGTCATGTGGGGTATGAAATGGTGAATAATAGTGAAAATTAATGATTAATGAAGGAATAAAGTTACCCTCTCTAAATTTGTATGGTTTGAGAAACCATGAAAACATTCTCCCTTAATCTCTATTAAAATGATCTCTAAAAAAGCGAAAGCGATAATGGTGTAGATACTAGGGATATTGTAATATAAAGGAAGGTGTAATAACCATAATATTGTAAAAATTTAAGGATCTATTAATAAATTTATAAGACATTTAATGTTGAAAATGGGCTTGCTGGAATGCCCAACACCTTAAATAAAAACCCAAATAAAACAACATATTGGATTTTTAAAGGCTCCAAAATGATATGGTGCTGTTAATAGGTCAGGGGAGGATAATTATAATTGGAATGGATGATCAATTTATAAAAATTAATGAGTTTCTGATGTTTCAAAATTTGTTACTAAATCTGGAAATGGGCTCACAGTTTTGCCCAAATTTTAAAAACCAACCATTTCCACAAAAATTAATGAGAAAACCCCAAAACAAAGCATGAATAAAAATTTAAAATCACATCAAAACAAGTCATGTATGTGAAAATTATATCCACTATAATACTTTCTTCCCTCGTAAATCCACAACATGTCCAAAAGGAACACCCAAACTCAATTGAAAGTCCATAATGGACTCTTTCTCGAAACATCACCCCCAAAGGCCAAATCAAATCCAGTGATCAATTTGGGAAGGAATACTCTCACAAAAAACACATACAACATTATCCTAAAAATATTAAGAACATTCAAATATTAACCCAAAAAATGTCTCAATATGCATTAGAATAAGATTCATGAAAATTACCCAAACAAACAACATCAACGAACAAGGATAAACATATATTTCTGTAATCAAACTGTTGGGAATTCTCCAATCCCAATGTTTATCGAACGAAGATTTTGGTACTTAGATAGCACAAAAAAATATTTTCTTACACCATGCAATGTCAAATGACCACACAGAGTTACTAGTATGAGGAGGCACAAATAGGCTCTCCACCATAGGAGAAATCTGAATTTTTTCACTTGATAATATCAGGACACCTACAGCGGGAGGCCCAAACGAACTCCCCGGTAAAAGGGGAAGGCTTCCATTATACCTCTAAAAAATACCATCTACGAGACTCATAGTGGGTCTCTCCCCATAAGATCCAATTATAATAACTGACCGGCACGGGATGGCACGAAAAGGCCACAAAATTAATGTGTTGGCATGGTCGCACATTCAGTCCACATGGTGTTGGAAATCGTTCACTAAATATGGCGATCATTTTATTTGCATGGCCTCCTCGCACATGGTTATTATTAATCATGAACAAACTCTGTTCTCATTCAATCTATAGAAATTCCCAACCATTCTCATATAACACAATGGAAAACAATCGGAAATAGAAATACATTGGTTGATAATAGGGGAACGATACCCTCCACCTCTTTCCAATAAACATAAATAAAAAAATCAAGATGATGACACGTTTGGTTTCATCTCTTCCAAAATTTCATATTGAATATAGGTCATTGTACAATGATTTGAGTCACCCTAGGATTTTCCTTGACTAAGCACTAGCTTCTCTAAATGACCTATGGCTGGAGTTCAAATGATTGTTGCATCTATGACCTCACAGTTAGGATTTGGAAACCCTCGTACATAATATTTTCTACCGGTGCTACAATAAAAATACAATAAAATCCCATATGTTTTTACCAAGACATGTAACAATCCACACTCACTTTACCCAAACCCAACATTTCATGGAAAAACGATCTTAGAATATGCACACACATCACACATTGTTTATTTGGTTAAGAAAAAATAGTAGGAAAGGGAACATACGAAGACATTCCTTTAAAACAGAGGATTTTAATGTTTTTAATGGGATACATACTCCAAACATAATAGATTCTCTCATAGTATTTTACAACCATCACCATTATAGTTAAACGAGCACACGTCATCACAAGGCTTCACCAAACATGACCATTGCAACTGATAAAAACAATACATGGAATGTGAACTTATGTGACGTCCCAAAAAAACACACAAATCCATAAGGTGGTTATAATAGCCTCTCTTGACCATATCACTCAGATTAGTGGTTTAATGTAAATACTTTCTTCAAATATAATATAATGGAACTAAAATGCCTCTTAGACACCATCCACATTTTCAACCACAGACTGCATTCACCTTCGAGGAACCAGGTAGCTTTAGAAGTTATGGTTTCATTCAAAAATCCATGTTAACACTAAAACTACAATAGGGTCCACAAATAAAGATATTAAAATGTGTAAAATAAATATCAAAATCAATATAAAATGATTCTTTATATTGATCAACTACCGGGTCTTCCAATGGAGAAACAACATGGGTGCACTTTTGTTGGGCATTTACCCTTAATGGGTGTATACATTATCCAATGTGAAACCTTAAGGACCCAACTGAGCTGGTCCATTGATCAAAAATTACCACAATCCAAATCCAAACACATTAAGGAAACCACTATAAAGGCATCTCTAATAAATTTTCAAAAGTGACTACTAACAGGTCCTTCTACACAGCTTACCGACCAAACATAGACCCAAAACATTGTTCAAACCGGAAGTCTTCATGGAATTAAAACCTCCCAAAATCTAATTTTATTTTACAAAAACACATATTACAAAGCATCCAAATCTAGTATTCATAACACCATGTTTTACTTTTAAAAAATTTCATGTAAAATAAAATTTTTCACTGGTTTTCGTATGCAATTATAGTACCACATGAGCCTCACACATGTATGTTTATGTGCCACATGAGATACCATACTCATTTACATCCGAGAACTCAACCAGTAGTTCCATCCATCATCCAATATAACCCCATGCATGTGGTCGCTCACAGAAATACCAATGGTTAAAACAAAATTTCATTCCACTTTTCAAAACAAAAACGGTCAACCAATACATCATTTTTATCAAAACCACTAATCTTGAGATCAAAATCCCAAATAACATGTTACAAGACATTTTATAAAGACAAAACCAATTAGATATGAACTAACTTTACTGTTATTCATATCAATTTCAAAACATTTTATCCCATTAAAACATTATTTTATTGTTTAAAAATCTCTATTGGAAAAACAATTTCAAACCCATCATCAATATAAATCTTGCATTAAAAAGTGTGTAAGCACACAATTTTCCATTTCAAACCAATTTTGAAAATTTGGTTCCAGAATTTCATAAATCAAACCATTCACAATTTATTTGAAAATCATTTCAAAAAAACATTACGCTTCTTAAAACCAAGTCACTTTAAAACTAATGTTACTGGATTTCAAAAATAATTAACACAAGACAAAGTGAGAGGTATCTTGTTTAAAGGGGTCACATGGAAATATGGTTGGGGCCATTTTACAATCAATTCACTATAACAGATTGTGTTCTAGGTAAACATCCAAATCCCCGCATGGAATTTCAGGACCTACATGATCACTGAGACCATTAACCCAACACTCTATTCATTTCCATTAGTCATCATCAATCCAAGATACCCAAAGGGATCAGATAAATCATTACCTACCATAGTTACCTGAATCCCATCATGAGGTGTGGTGATTAGGCACACTACCCATAACCTAAATATTGTGTGCTGAAAATCTAAACTGCAGACTATCACGATTGTTCCAAAAATAATGTGACCCAAAGAGTTTACCAGATCATCCTCAGATAACATTTTGTCATGAATAGAATTAGGTCTCCACCAAATAAGGCACCAAAATAAAACAGTGACACGGCCCGAAGGACGTTGCTAATATCCACGGGCTGGAAAAATTTCCTAGGTAACCTAAAAAGTGTATTGGTAACAATTAACCCGAGTTTATAATCTTAAAACAACAAATGAGTCTAATAAAACGAATCAGGATTTTTTAAACCAAACATTCATTTTCAGAAACACCCAACTGAATTACATAGTTTAAAAAAACTAAAAAATACAATCACAAAATTAAAAAACCAAAAGTAAGAAGCCTAAGAACCCTCCTGGCAAGGGGCACCACCCTCAAGCCATCTCCACAAGACATCACCACCAATGTCCTACAAGAATCTCGAACCACTGGACCAGAAAAATATACCAAACCTGCGATAAAATAATCAAGTATACATACACCAAAGTTTTTATTTAGGGTTTTATACAATTCCTATTTGGATAAAACCACTATGATATTCCATGTGTTAAAAATTCAATGTTGAAAATCCATCATTTTTTCATAAACATGATAATTAAGTTTCTATTTCTAAAAGATGCAACTTAAAAATTAAATCAATTTTCATGTGGTCTATCATTAAGAATCAAAAAAATTTAAAAATAATTTCAACCCTATTTAATTTTCATGAAAACCATACTGTATGAAAATGGAAAGAATAATGTAACTAATGGGCACAAGAAATAAGAAATAATCCCAAGGAACTAGCTCATTGTGGGTCCTTGGTACCTCGTATCTCGGTTAGATTAACCAACACAATATATGCTCTAATGCATAATTCACTAGTAGGGAACACACCCATAACCTAGTGGTACCCAATCATCAAAACCATTTTTTAGCTAGTGGTGAAAGAATCAATCAAGCAATGCAAAACTAAGGCAAAAAACCACAGATTAATTAGCATACTAGTACACGTCCACCTACCTAGATACCTAGGTTTTCCCTTGTGCTCATACAAGTTCAACAAGTTATTAAATATACATTTCATATGAAAATATGATTTCCATATTACAACTTCACCAAACAACCACCTTGTACATCACACAAGTCACAATGTACATTTTTTCTGTCAAATTCATTTTGAAATCATACTCACACAAAAAAACCGACAACACTTTTCTCCTTTCATTAACAATTCCTAAAATACAATAAAAAAATTATAAAACCAATCCAATAAATTATAAATCACATAAAATACCACTCAAATATCATATAATAATTCTTTCATCAACAAAAATCATTTTTCACAACAAAGTCATAGAAAACACCAGACAACCATGTTTCGCAGGACTCGTTCCATTGGCTACAAAATTTCTGCACATAATAAAACATTCTTGAAAAAATATTTGACATCATAAATTGAAGGAACCTAGGATACCATGAGAGGGTAGGGTTGAATCATAGTGTCAACATTTTATTTTGAACTGATGGATCTTGTTACAACGTTGGTAGAAACTAGTTTAACTTGTATGATGGATATGAGACTAAATAAAAAATTCACATGCAATGAGATAACACATAAACTTTTACTTGGTTCGCCACTGAGGGTTATATCCAAGGAGAATATGCTGACAAGTTTTCAGTCATACCAAATTCCACTATTCTTCACACGTTGTGGATTACAATGGTTTGGGAACAGTCACTCTGTCATAGGCTCACATCCTTTACAACTGTTCAGGGATAGCCTACTGCTTCCCTCGGGTCACTCCCATTGACTCCCCCTGGCGTGATTCAACCACACCTGGCGTGCTTCTCCAAGTCGGCGCACAAGTTTTAATGATGGAGCACAAGTTCACCTATACTTCTTGCGCGACACTTGATTTTTCAAACTCATACATGCGCGACTTGCATTTTTTTCACCAAAACCGGTTTTGGAGTGCAAAGGTCAAATGTCGCAATTCTTCAAATCCTAGCGCGCAAGTGTCACCAAACCACATGCGTGACACTTCATTCCCCAACTCCAAAATAGGGCAACCAACACCCTTTCTTTCCCAAATCACCTTGGACGGGCAGCAAACAACTGTCGCGCAACTTCTACTTGCGCAACCACACAACCACTTGCACGACCACTACACCTGCACGACAAGAGCTATGAATTTATCTAAGTATCAAACTTCATTCTGAATTTGGATGGGTCGACCTCTATTTATAGAAATTTGGATACCCTCCATGATAGTGCATGAGTCATCCCTCGGCGCACAAGTCTCTAAAGCCCTTCTCACTTGTGCGACCAAACATAAAACATGGACTCCCTTCTCCATTTTCCATATTTTCATGTTATGATCATGAAAAAAAGGCGTGCAAGTTTCTTATCCTTCAAGTCAACGATGCGCAAGTCTCTTTTACAAAAACCACTTTTTTCCATTTTTCGATTTTTAGGCCAAAAATATGGCAAACCCTGGAAAACAGTGCCACATTCAATACGGTTATCTACATATTCTATATGATCAATTTTCTAGAACACATTCTAAACATCCATTTAGGATTAACAAAAAACACAATCCATACTCCAATTCATGCATAGAACAACCATGGTTACAACATTCTCCCCCTTTGGGTTTGTTGGAGATCAGTAAATAAATTCAATAGAGCACCGACCATAGGAAAACCACAAATTAAAGAATCAACTAATCCAATACTCTAAATATATGTGAGCAATGATCGGTGTAGAAAACAAGAGAGGAAGCATGAATTGGGTTACCACCAAATAAATTCCTTCCCATCCTATGACCGTCAATAAATTCTAAATGTGTCCCAAAATCATTACATTCCTGAATTTATTCCATTCCCCCCAATTGACAATAACCACAAAGACCGGTAATTGTTCATTGATCAGCTCAAACCACACTCCCCCTAGATAGTATCTCCCCCACAAACCGGGATCGTATCCATAAACAGATTGAAACAAATTAAAATAACTAGGGAGAGGTGTATTTTGTAACCTCCTTATGCACTTGGAGGTGGCTGAACACCATGGTTCAATTGATTCTTTTCAAACAGAGCCGCTGATAGTGGCTTGGTCAGGATATCAACCACTTGCTCATTAGTTCCCACATAATCCATTCTAATCACGCCATGCTCATCTTTTTCATTGATAAAGTGATACCGGAATTCAATATGTTTTTTACGAGAATTCTGAACAAGATTCTTCGTAAGATCAATTACACTCTTGTTATCATAGTAAAATACCATTGGTTGCTTGACCTCATCCCTAATATCTGTCAGTTGTTGCTTCATCCCAATTAGTTGAGTGCATTCCATTGTGGCAGAGATATACTTAGCTTTAGTAGTACTGAGAGAAGTACTTTCTTGTTTCTTGCTCCACTATACAACACATTTATTCCCAATATAGAATGCTCCACCACTGGTGAACTTTCTATCAACTACATAGCCAGCCCAGTCAGCATCAGAAAATGTTGATAATTCAATGTCTCTTCCTGCAGTAATGTATAGGCCACAAGTTTGAGTACCTAGAATATACCTCATTATTATTTTTACTACTGTCATATGTTTCTCCTTTGGATTACTCTCAAAGTAGGCTGCTAGACAGGTTGCAAAGAAAATATATGGATGTTTTGCTCTCAGGTACAGTAGGATCCCAATTATCCTCTTGTATATAGTGGGGTCTACAGATGCCCCATCCTCATGCATTCAATGTTTGGTTCCAACTGCAATCAGAGTTGATATTGGTTTGGATTCTTTCATATTAAACATCTTTAGCATCTCTCTTTCCTACTTTTCTGGATAAATGAAAGTGTAATTTTACCTTTGAATCACCTGCAGCCCCAAGAAATATGTGAGCTCCCCAATTATAGACATTTCAAATTCTGATTTCATGTGATTGGAAAATTAATCCACTAATTTTTACCTACTTCCACAAAATATAATGTCATCAACATATACTATAACCATGAACTGATCTTTGGATAATTCTTCACATTTATATTGTGGTCTACTAATCCTCTTTGGAATTCCCGCTTCTTGAGATATGAGTCCAGCCGGGAATACCATGCTCATGGTGCCTACTTCAAACCATATAGAGTCTTTTCAGTTTTCAGACCTTTGTTTCATTAGTACCAAGAAAAAAACCTACATGTAGTTCGATGAAGACTTCTTCATCGAGTAAACCGTTCAAGAATTCTAGTTGGACATCCATTTGATATACTATGTATTATTTTTGGAGTTACAAGGCAAGGAAAATCTTGATGGACTCCAGTCTAGCCACTGGAGGAAAGGTTTCTTTAAAATCAGCACCTTAAATCTGGGAGTATCCTTTACATACCATTCTTGACTTGATTCTAAAAACACTTCCATGCTCTTCAAAATTGTTCTTGATGATCCATTTTCTACCAATCACATTGGGACCTTCGGGTCTCTGGATAAGATCCCATGTCTGATTATTGTAAATATGATATAACCCTTCATTCATGGCTTTCACCAATGATTCATCCATTGGAAATTATTCAAATGAGGATGGATCTACAACTAACCAAAATGCAGATTGTGTGTTATTACTCACCCTCCTTATTAGAGTGGGTGCAATCCTATCCCCAATTATGTTAGATGGATCAATCTCAGCTCAACAATTTTTCTGATGCAGTTCAGTTTCATTCTCTCTAGCCGCATATTATTTTTCGTATTCTTTTTATGATTCAACACTGTGATGTGACAACTGAGTGTTTTATACAACCTCTTCTATTTATGTATTTTCTCCATGTTCACTTTCTTCCTCAATTTCTATCACATTAGCATATGACATCCTTGAAACATTTGTGGTTTTATCTTCAATTATATTAGCATCACTTCTTTCCACTATCCTTCTTAATCTCATGTTGAAACACTTGTAGGCTTCGATGTTCATTGAGTATCCAAGAAAAATTCCTTCATCTGCATTGTCACCATACGTCCCTTGATTTCCTTCTTTGTTACTAATGAATCATTAATACAAAAAATAGAAAAGTATTTCAAAGAGGGTTTTCGTCCATTCCCAAATTTAGATGTTGTTTTCATCTATCCCATATAAAGTCCAGTTCGATTTTGAATATATACTGCAGCTTGAATAGCCTCTTTCCAGTAATGTCATGGAATATGACTCTCAATCAGCATAGTTAGTGCCATGTTGTTCTCCAATCAATTCCTACATTCAACAACTCCATTTTTTTGTTGAGTTCTCACAGCAACTACCTCATGTTTTATCCCATGCTTATACAGGTAATTTTCAAATTCAATGGACGTGTATTCCCCTATATTTTCAGATCGCAACACTTTGATTATTCTTCCTGTATCATTCTCGGTGATTCGCTGATATATTTTCATGCAGTCAAGAACTTTTCATTTCTTGTGAATGAAAATTTCACATGCCATTCTACTGTAATTTCATATGAAAAGGACAAAGTACCTTCCCCCATGAGTTTTGGAAACATTTATTAGCCCACATATATCTCTATGAATTAGATCCAGAAGATGATATGCCCTTTTCATCTTTGGCCGATATAAACTGCAGACCAGCTTCCCACAAATATAAGAATCACAATACATTTCACGCTCACTCATCAGGTTTGGAATTACCAAGACAATTTTCAAGTTTGATATTTTCTCCATGTCTTGTTGATTGAAGTGTCCCAGTCTCTGATACCAAAAATTGTTTTATTCTTCAATAGTCATGTAACAAACATTTTCATTACTATCAACCTGATATAAGTTGGGTTTTTTTCTGCATCCCATCATTATTGAATTTCATTCCATTACCTTGATTGTGTGGCCTTTATGATTAAAAGTAACTATAAGTCCTGAGTCAAATAGTAGACTCACGGTGAGTAGATTATGATGCATGACGTCTACATAACGGACTTTAGTATTCTTTATCTCTCCATTATCTAATTTCGTACTTCCACTGCCTTATATTTTCAGATCGCCATAATTACCAAATCGTACTATACCATCAACAATCCTTTTGATATTCGTTAATAGGCCAACATTACATGTCATATGAGATGAAAAACCGCTGTCTAGAATCTACGTATTGTTTCTTTTTGTAGCTTTGAGGGCCACCTCTACAAGGTTGGATTTCTCAATTTTCATTCATTCATTCCATGATACATTGGATTGAGTATAGATCAATGATGGCCTTTCAATTATTTCTTCCATGTACCTATGGTCTTCATAGATGAAATCTTCTTTGAGAGGAGAAAACCTGTTTGAAAGAGCAACACTATCTTGCTGATGAGACATGACTTATCTCAAACTTTAGTATGAGTGTCCATGTCCCTTCTCTTCCTGCAATTGATAGCCTTTTGACCAATGTTAGAACAACAAAAACAATATCCATGGTAATTATTTATTCTAAAAGAATTATGATATGAATTTTTTCACCTCTGTTGAACTCATATATATTCTCCGTTCAGATAGCTTATTTCCTCTCACAATAAGTCATGGTATGGCCCAAATATCCACAGAACTAACACTTCATTAGAGGAAACGTCTTCTCACTTCTATTTATCCTCATTCCTTCTTCTGAGGGATAAAAGTATGAGGGCTCGTTTTTCCACAAGGCTTAATGATGATCTTCTTTTCTTATTTTAGATTGAATTGGGGGTTTCTATTTCATCACATCAGATGATATCCCCACATCACCCACCTTCATTGTGTGTTTATTTTGGTCCCCATTATTTAAAACATTGGATGATTCTACCTCACAACCAATTCTACTATTTCCCATGCAGGCGGGTCTTTGATCATTTACCATCTTTTTAACTCCCTTAGAGCCACGTTTTTCTCTCTCTAACATCTCAACATCTGAGAACCATCCAAATGTTTTTTCTTCCTTTATTTTTTTGAAACTGAATCTTTATAATGTTTACTCTTAATAGTAACAAATTTCTCCTCGAGACAATCAACAATGTTATACTTTTCCTCTATCCTGTAGGTCAGGTCATTGATAACCTTTTCCTGCTCTTTATTTCTCAGCATCAGATCCATTACATCATCATTGCTTTCATATATTTTCGACTGTACATTCACTAATTATTCCAGTCCTTCAATTTCAGCGTCATGTTAATCAAAATAATCAGTTGATACTTCTACAATTTATTTCCACTTATTGGAAATCTTACATTTAATATAAAGCTTACTTAAAGCATCCTTAATTTGCAACTCCGGATCTGCACTAGTTTTCAATGGATTTTCTCCACAATTATCTTCTGATTTTTCAGTAGTGGCAATAATGGAAGCATGGTTCCTATTTTTAAATTCTACTTCTTCTTCATCACAAAATTCATTATCATCTTCTTCCTCTTCATAGACAAAACACTTATTTGGTACTTTATTTCTTGTTTTGAAGTCTCGCCGTTTGAAAAAACATTTTTGACTATTCTTAATGTTTTAATAATCGTTATTCTCATCATTGATCATTCTTGGTCACTGAGAGGCAATGTGACCAATTTTTCCACAGCGAAAGCAAGATAGAGGTAACTTCTCTTTGAATTTCCCTTATCTTTTCTTGAACATCATTGCAATGAGAGAAATAATTTCATTTTCCTCATCATCTTAACCACTACTATCTTTTGAGATTTTTATTTTCTCAATGGCTTTGAATGATATTTCATTTCTCACTCGAGTCATAGCTTCTTTTGGTTTGACCCTCATTTCCTATGCCACCAGGATGCTCAGTAGATCATCCAGATAAAGCTTTAAAAGAGCTCTTTACTCACGAGATGGAACCTTTTCATCTTTACGGGGTGGATGTCTTCTAAATATATTCATCACAATGTACAAATATTGGATTTCTTCACCTAGACCATGAATTTCTCCATCCACATAAGTAGTTCGATTGAAGAAGGAATATACATTCTAATCAGGATGCATCTACAGATCATTGAACCTATTGTGAAGGACTTGTAGTTTTTCCACCTTCACATTGATATCTCCTTCATAAATATTTTCATGCTTATCTCTCATGGACTATTCTGAGGTGAAACTCATCACTTTTAGAAAGATTTGATTAGAAAGTGTTGCGGTGAGAGAATTCTGTGCCTTAGAATATGCATCAAGAATTTTCCTATCTGCATCAGTCAATGCCAGCCCTCTTGGATTAGTAACATGTATACCTTGCATTGTAAAAAGCAGAAAATCCATTCGAATGGATCATAGATGATATGTCATTCTGTTCTTCCAAACCAGAAAATTATTTCCATCAAAGAGGGGAACTCCCCTAACACTGGCTGAATTATCCATGGCAGTATAAAACAGATCAAACACCAACAACCTCCCTCTAATACCACATGAAGGACCCCGAGACACCCTGAGAGCGGAGGGGTGAATCAGGGTGTCATCATTTTCTTTTTAACTGACAGATCTTGTTCCCACATTAGTAGAAACTAGTTTAACATGTATGATGGATATGAGAATAAATAAAAAATTCACATGCAATGTGATAACATGCCACTTTTTAATTGGTTCACCACTAAGGGCTACGTCCCCGGAGCAAACGCCAACAGGTTTTCGGTTGTACCTAATTCTACAATTCTTTACTCATTGTCGATTACAGAGGTTTTGGAATAGTCACTCTATCCTCGGATCACTACCTTTACAACTGCTCAGGGATAGCCTACTGCATCCTTGAGGACACTCCCATTTACTCCCCCTAGCACACTGACTATTGTGAAGTCACACTCGGTTTATAGAAGTGAAGGTCTCTTCATTATTACTAATGAGTGTATCCTTTATTTTATGAATATGATCTGTTCAAGACCAACTTCCACCCGTAGACTAATATCAATTTACACCAAAGGTATCGGGGAAACTTCTAGCATTCGTGCAGCTCCAAAAATACTGGCATGCTTCGCCCACACCTAGCGTACTTCTCCATGCCGGTGCCAAGTTTTAAAGAGAGCACGCAATTTCACCTCTACAACTTTCATGACACTTGCTTTTTCAACCTCAAACTTGTGCGACTCACATTATTTTCCTCCCAAACCAGTTTTGGTGCGCAAAGGTCAACTGTCGCGCTTCTTCAAATCCAAGAACGAATGTGTACCAAAACACCTACATGACACTTCCTTCCCCAACCCCAAACATGGGAAACCAACACCCTTTCTTTCCAAAACCACCTTGGATGTGCAACAAACATCTACTGCACAACGTCTACTTGCGCGACCACACAACCACTTGTGTGACCACTACACCTACGTAATGAGAGATCTGAATTTCTCTATTTATCGAACATCGAAACGAATTAGGAGGGGTCAGGCTCTATTTATAGGCATTTGGATACCCAACGCAACGGCGCTCAAGTCACCCCTTGGCGTGAAAGTCTCTGTCGTGCAGGTCACTTGCATGACTGAACATAAATCTTGGGTACCCTTCTCCATTTGACATATTTCCATGTTCAGATTTTGAAAAAAAAGGAGAGAAAGTTTACTCTCCTTCAAGTCAACGGCACACATGTCTCTTTTACAAAAACATATTTTCCCCATTTTTCTATTTTCAGGCCCAAAAATATTGGAAAACACTAGAAAATGGTTCCACCTTCAATACTGTTATATGCTTGTTCTATATAATCACTTTGCTGGAACACATTCTAAACATCAACTGAGGATTGACAAAAAACACAAACCATAGACCAATTATTGCATATAAAGACCATGTTTATAAAATAAACAACCATAATACATTTCAAAAACCCATATTAGTTGAATAAATCATTCAAATTGTGAATATATACCCATTTTCACATTTTTTAACCAAACAAAACATTCACAATTTTTATAAAACAATCCTAAGGGATGTACCTATGCTACGTACAAAAAACCCATTTCAAATCCCACATTAAATTCCCAAATCATAAGAATACTCTTCAATAATAGAATTGGCTACATAAAAAAATTTATTAAACTACTTTCAATTGTCATAAAAATACCTCAATTGACACCAAAAAAGGAAGAAATGAAAACCACATGTTTTCATAAATCACTTCAATGATGTACAACAAGGTTTTGACCTTTATCCCATTAAAAATTCCCATATCAAGGCCTACATGACACTAAGGGAATAAAAAACCAGAATTTCCATACCCTTTAAACCAAAATAATTCACTTTCATGTGTTGTAAAATATACCCAAGCCTTACCCCCAAAATCACCCATGAAAAAAACCTAATTTCAATCCATATTGAAATTATAAAATTAACAAGTTAAAAAAATACATCAAAAATATTTTTCACACAAAAAAAGAATATGATCAAAATTAAAACAACTAAATGAAGAAATCTAACTCTTCAAAAATTTCCTACACATGGAAACATGCCCCTTTAAAGTTTAAACCCTTGAATCTTTGTGTGAAAAATTAACCGCACCACAGCCACACCCAAATGGAGATAAACCCAACCTAAAACTACAATATTTCTCAAGAAATGAACAAACCCCAAACCTTGGATTGAACCTAAACATTTGACATAAGTGATCTTCATAGATGGTGGCAGAAAACCTTATTCAAGGGTTGAAATAAAATAGGGAAACACTTACTTGAAGAGAAGTTTGAAAAAATCACCCCAAATCATCCACATGTTGAATATCCATAAAACAAAACAATTTATTGAGTCTTGAATGAGCTTGAGGAGGCCATGTGGGGGGACTAAATTGGAGTAAAATAGTAAAAATATGAATTATTTATGAAGGAAGCAAGTTACCCTCTCAAATGGAGATGGTTTTATAATCCCTGAAAATATTCTCACTAATTCGCAGTTTAAATGAGCTCCTAAAATGATAAACTAATAATAGTGGTGATATTAGGGATATATTCTATAATAGGGAGTTCTAATCACCGAAAAAATAATAATGAAACAGATATTAATGAAATAGTAAAACATTTAATGTCGAAAATGGGCATGCGAGTAGGCCCAATTCCTTAAATAAAAACCCAAATAAACCATGATTATTGATATATAATGGAACCTAATTGACAGGGTGGTGTTAATAAGGTGGGGTATTCCGAAAATTAATTGGAATGGATGAAATATGTTGAAAATTAATGAGATATAAAAGAAACATAATTGGTTTCTAAATTTAGAAATGGGCTCATGGTTTGGTAAAAATTTGGAAAACCCCCCATTTCCACCAAATTGCAAGAGAACCATCAAAACCAAGCAAGAATAAAAATTAAAATAAAATTACCATTAAAATAAGTCATGTTTGTGACAAAATAGGTCACCTAGAATGAGATACATTGTATCTTATTCTCTTCAAATAAAATTACTAATAATTCATGGCTTATGGAGTTGGAATTTTTACTGTTTGTTTAATAATATGTTAAATTGAATTTTTGGAACAAAATTTTAAATAAACATTGCTAATTATTATAATTATGATAATATCATATTATAGTTTAATATTTCTACCATTATAACGTTTTTTATTTTGTGGCTGTATTTAATTATGATTATGAGTTTACTCATTTAAGGACAGTTTATATATAACCTAAAAAATTGTTTATAATCTATAATCATGATCACTATATAGACTTCACCTATAATCCATCTAATAAAATTGGTTTTTTTCTGAGAATATCATGACCATATTAGGGTAGTATACCCAAGATAAGAATTATAACCCTCAACAGATAAACAAAAATATTGTTTCAAATCAAGATACACATATATTATATAATTTCATATGACATAAAACTCAATATTCTAGAAACCTTACTAGTATTTAGGTTGTTGTGAAATGGATCATGTCCCCATTAAAGATATTTATTTCCTAGTAAATCAATTAAAGTAAAAATGTTATGTGACAATATACTTTCTTATAGATCATGACGAGCAATGGTGGATATTTTTGTAAATTATTATCAATAATAAATTAATATATCTTGTGTTATAGTGATATTTTAATGTAATATTGTTCAATAAAAACATCCCTCTTGTGAAATGAAAAATAAATTATAGGAATTCTACATATGTTAATGCTAATGGAGGAAGAAACTATTATTGATTATAAGGCTACCTTTATAGGACTACATAGGTATACAACTGATTTTATATATAATCTAGATAGAATAACTAGGCATTTCGTGGATGGAAATAAAAAATATATGGGGAACATATTTCTCAAACAGTTTCATAAATATTGAAAATGTATTGTGCTATATATAAAAAATATTTTGAATATTCATGATCCTATATTTCAAAATAAATTAATCAAAGAAGTGGAAGACTGTGAATGTAGAAAAATTTATACATCAGTGAATAATATAGGAACTATGAAATTAACAACATTTCAATATAACAGAAAAAACATATTAGAAAATGATTTAAGGGAATGGGATATTATTATATGTGCATTGATAATGGTCTTCTAATAATCCACTTATTTCACATTAATGAAATGAGGAATTATTCAATCCAATTTCCCAATCATCAAGTGAATATACAACAGATGTGTTCAAGGGGATATGGATACACATATTCTATTACCACAACAAAAATTTAATGATTAAATTAAATTTATTTATCAATGATATTCTAGTTATAATAACATGAACCATCTAAATATTATTTTTAATCGGGTTTTCATTATGTATTTTGAAGTATATATTGTAATTTATTGATAAACAATAACGTAGACTTAGTGAGAATGTGACAGTTTCATATAACACATGAATAATTGAAAAAATGAATTTAATAACATAATAATTATGAGTTTCTAATGACTTTTTCGGATAAATATAAGATTGAAATTAAAGAATTAAATAAGTTAGTATCAGTGAAAATGAAAATGGTAAGGGATTAGAGTTTTGATGGAATATAATACATTTTTTATGGAATATATTATATAATCTATGATTTTATAAGGGTATATTAAATTATTAGATTAAAAATGATTTCATTAATGTTTTTGAGAGAACACCATGTTTTATTGGAATATATGATAACAATATTTATCAAATTTTTTACTAGATGGTATGAGATATCTTATGCTACATTAGGAATAATATGTCAGATTATTTTTCAAATTTAGTGACCTTATTTACATGATTCTGAATTTGGTGATCCAAATTTAACAATATCATTGATATTTATTATTTATTCAATTGATTAAGTACATATTTTTGTGTTAATGGATAATTGTTTCATACCATGATGTTTTTAGTATATATATTAATGTAAAAGGAAGGAATTATGGATCATATGATTGTTAAAATTTAATATTATTGATACAATCATTAAAAAATCATCTCATTTTTGAAAAATAATACATGAAGATGAAATTGATCAAAGCACTACCATTGGGAGATAATGAGATTATGAAATAGAAGGAAACCATGTTAATATATTTTACAAAGTACATATATAGATAGTAAAATAAACCCTACCCTATTTGATGTACTTTTAAACATAAATTATATCATTTAAAATTAATTTCTGATGAATCTTGGCCCTTTGTGCCCATCATGTATATATGGTTTTTTCATTTTTTATTTTTCCAATCCATTTTCTCAATTAATCTCTATTGTTCCATGAATGTTGTATTTGTTCAACCATAAACATGTTTTCAATTACCACTAATAACATCCTATTTAAAATTTAGTTTTTTAATTAAAATGAATATATAATTTCATTATCTATATTTTATATGGAATTTTTGTCAACCCTTTTTATTATCTGGGTTTTGTAAAATTTAATTTTCCAATTTAAATCCATTGACTACCATTAATATGATATAATAATGAGAAAAAATTTATTAATGTGAGGGTATATAACACCCTAATAATATATAATATATTATTTTAATTTATCAGACATATTTAGTAGCATGAAACACCTACATATAAAAACAATTATGCTAGATAGTTTATAAAACATGCAATATCAAGCATAAAAAAACATGAAATATTATTTTTTATATATGATGAATATAACATATCTATTAAATTAGGGAGTATTAGTTGTATTAAAAAATTATAGAAATTATATATAATACATAATTAAATTATAATCATTAATAAATTAATAGAAATAAAATTAATTTTTGTAATATAAATTAATTATTCAATATATGTATTCTTCAGAACTGATTTTTATTAATTTTAATGAATAAATATTATAATAATTTGTCATAAAATTCAAATCATGTGTTAGATAAAATACAACTCATTTCCAAAATTAATTATATAAAAATTATCATACAATTAAAATTTGGGATTTTATTTAAAATTTTAATTTTCTAGTTAATTGTGAAAAATAATAAGTCCATAACTATTTTTTTATTAAATAATTAAAATAATTGTTATTTTATTTTGATTTAGTCTCCAAATAACATTAACTCAATTACATAATAAATAATATAATTATTTTATTTATATTAAATATATTGTTAAATTTTTTATAAAATCACATTTACAACTAAAAAGGAATTGTTCATAAAGATCTATTTTTCATTAATTTTTCAATTAAATATTAAATTAAATTCTTCCACTAATTAATATTGAATCTAGAAAAATTTATTATATATTAATAATTACTAAGTAAAAGTATAGAATATATTACACAATGTTTTCTTGTCATTATGAAAAATAACTATTATAAATCCTAATTATGATGGTAATTGTAAATCATGTAATGAATGTTAATAATAGAATCATAAAGACAAAAATATAAAATTTGTAATTTACATAATTTTGTTTGATAATTTTGTTTCATCTATAATCATCACAAAATTTGTTATAGGAATTGTTTACAATTTGGATGATAACATGACCTCTATAATATTTTAGGTACATAAAAGACTAAAATAAAAAAAAATAGTATATAAATTATTTTTAAGAGGTGGATAACAATAATATATTTTTTTAGAATAATTATTTTGATATATAAATTAATTATATTCATTAAATTCATTTTTATTAATTTTTACAAAAGAAAATTTTTAATAAAATCCTCACACTGTTTAGACATAGTATGTATTTAATTAAGGATGAAAATATATAAATGATATTTAGAAAATAAATATTATATAATGTTATCAAATTAATGTGAAACATGAATTTAATAAATAAAAATTTTAATTGTATTTATGACTTTTTTATCATTTTTTTGAAATTATTAAATTAAAATAAATGAAATAGTCCTACAATTGATAATTGTGATTTTTATGAAAATAATATATTTTTAAATGATTCAATAATCATAAAAAAATTAGACTCTTCTTAATTAATGGAATGTGGTATAAAACATCAACCATGGTGTATTTATATGTATCTTTTACCATTCATAGTAACATTAATAAGCCTCATTGTATAGAAAACATTAATATCACTTTTATTGTCAAATGTGATAGTAATGGGTTAAAATACAATAATAATTGTAAAAATTTGACCCTAACATTTCCAAAAATTATTGGATTAAATTATTTTATCTTATACTATATTATGATTAATTTTTATCAATTATGATGAATTTGGTAGTCATAATTAATTATAAATAATTGATTATTTAAAATAATTCCAAAATATCTCCTCACATCAATTATAAAAGTGATCCTCATACTTCGCTTCCTTTCATCACATTGATCCATATATCACTAACAGGACCTTCAGATTAATCTTATAATAATAATTATAAATATCATATATGTTTTAAAATTTTCAAATGTCCAACCCTAGTTACCTACATTAGATTCTTAATGGTTGTCCACCGATGAATATAAAATCTTCTTTACCAGCATATTAATGATTATTTCATATTCTACTCCCTCGTAATGTTTTGATTGAATACTAATATAATAAATATTGTATCATAAATGTGCTAATATTTTATAATGAATATTTTATTACAATATTCCATTAATTTTCTATCGTTCTGAAAATATTAATCATCACTCATTCATGCATATGATTTACTATCTCCTTCAACTATTTACATTGATTGTATTAAATGTTGAACTATTGAATATATACATTATATATGACATAAAAATAATTATTGGATGATATATTTTTCATTAAATTTTTTCAATTATATCCATCTAAAATTTAAAACAATGACCATTCATACATACACCCTACCATCTCCATGATTGAGGTAATTAGTTCATTTCTCCCATTTTTTTATGGATGATTATAAATATCATTAGATTGATCATACGAAATTTTCCAATTTTTATTAACAACATATATATAATGTATCATAATAAATATGAATTAATTGTGACTACTGAATCAAAATAAATATCAAAAAACAATGTTGTTAAGAACTAAAATATAAAAAATAATTAAATATTGAAAATATTTTTGTGATAAAATGTTATAAATGGATAATATATGATATTTTTCTATGTGTATAATGATTCAGTTTTTAAATGTAATAAATCTAAATTTATTAAATATGTGATTAAAATCACATACAAATATTTCAAAATAATGATTACATATTTTACCTCAATTTCATTTTCACTTAGACGTTTTTTCTATTATAAAAATATTTCTATTTTTATAGTTTAGAAATTAAAATTATTTGTAAATAAAAATAAATATATATTTATTCAGGATGATTATCTATTCAATTCATGTTACTCTTTAAAGATTAATGATTAAAATAAATTCTTATTTTATTTCTCAATGGATCCTCTATATTTTTCATCCACATCAATTTTTTTAATATAGCATTAGAAAAGGATTTTTATAAATCATTTTTTTAAAATAAAATATTATACTATCCATTAATTTTTAAAATTATGAATGTAATATTTCAAATGTTTTATAAATTTGTCTAAATAAATTTAGTTAAATTCAAAATGAATGTATTTTTTCGACGGATACAGTGGTAATGAATTATATTAATTAAAAACCTTTTTCTTTTTTATATTATTGTAAATATATTCCATCAATATTAAAAAAATCTTATTATTGAATGATATTATAATATATTCCTTGAAATTTTTATAAGACATGATTTTACTATAAAACCAATTTTTTAATTGATCTTCATATTTCATTTTATGGTTTTTTACATTATATAGTAGAATTTACATTAAATTGATCATTATTTTATGGCTATTATATTTCTATTAAATATCTAGATTCATTTCATCATGAATATGATTATTTCTTAAACAATATTCGACTTCGTTATATGATTTTTTATTTTAAATGTTATAATAATCGTACGGGAAATATTGATATTCTATATTCATTATAAAATAAATGCATTAATTAATAAGTCACATTATTTATAAATTTAATTTATCATTTAATATATTAGGAATGATTTCAATATTTAATTACTTTTCATTCTTAGGTTTATGTAACCCCTCTATGCATCGTTAGGTCTCATGAGACAAATCAGTTGGCCAAACTAAATGTGTATTTGTATTTTGTTTTTGTAAATTTTATTGGTGAAATATAATGATGGTGGAGGTATCATATTTCTGAAATCATGGAATCCAAAATCAAGAACTTAATAAATTGATAATTTAGTTATTAATTTAATCGATGATATTTTATCATTGATATTATATTTGGACGCATTTTATTTTCACGTTATTGGTTATATAACATCCATTTGTACATTTTTACCATCAAATATTGATTATGATTTATTTTATTAAAAATTGAATCCATTTTTCATTACACTTACTATAAATTTTTTCACTAATTTATTTCATTTCATTTCTATTTGATATAAGGGTGAAATTTTTGTATTTTTTCTATTGTGATGAATTATTTCTATTATTATGTTCCTTATATAATTAGTAAAATAATTAAGGAATAATATATATAAATAATAACACAACATTGCATAAATGCTTGGTCGTTTGAGAAGATATCCATTTTATCCTATGCCCATATAATAAAATAACTATTATCGCTCAACTTTCTATTTCAGTTTTTTATTGTCACTATCAATTAACATTTTAATTTCATCAATATATTCTATATGATAATTAATAGTTGTACAAATAATAGAATGCACAAAAATAACTATAGTGTTATCCTAGTGACATGTTAGATTCAATTATATCCCATGATATGGATAAAATTTATAAATTTGGAATTTTCCCTGATATATGATGTTATTTTCCGAATCATTCATCAAAATCCATCCTTAATCCCAATAAATAAACAATAGAAAATTGATTTGAGTTTTGTAATTTCGATCATCTCTTCAAAACACGGTGAACTTCTTAAACCCATCACCATTATCCATTGTCATATAACTAAAATCCATCAAATTTGTATTCATATTCTTCTTCATTGGGATTATAATATTTATATTTAAAAATAAGTAAATAATTAATAATATATAAGAAATATTAGATATGAGACCTTTTTTATATATAATGTAAAATATATATAGATTATAAATTTTATTAATATAAATATAAATTATATAATATATATACCCATTTATATATAAATAAAATAAATATATTCAATATATATTTTATTATGTTTGTGTGTAAATATATAAATATACATATATGATCATTTATAGGTAGATAGAGAAAATGAAAAAAAATAAACGTATTGGCATAATAATTTTAGAAGATGTTTGAAAAATAAAAATGATAATTTTGTAAAATATATAATTCAGTGATATATATATATATATAATTTATAGAAATAATTATTATTAGGTATATATGTGTAAATATATATATATATATATATATATAATTTCATATATACACATTGACACATGAAAAACAGACACACAAACAAAAATTAATTTCTAATATGAACACATATAAATACTGATGAAGCACACACATACACATAAACATATATATATATATTAATGAAATGTTCCCACTACCATCATTCCCTCCCAAGTATTTTCATCCAAATCCAAATGAAATAGGCTATAGATAAATAATAATATATTTGAATTTCAATATCCTCATGTAATTAGCTTATTCAATGAAATTTAACTACATTGTACATTGATATGTGTTCTCACATGGACAAATATAAACACATATACACATTAATAGTCAGGGACATATATATTTAATTGATTGTACACTTTCAACAATAAGAATAATATAGATTCCTGGGAGACTTGGAACTAATACCCTTCATTGATGTATTGTAGGGAAACCAATGATGAACAACTAATCCATCCCCAATAGAACACAGACTCGAATTTATATATTCATATACCTAAAAAATTATATACGAATTCTAATATGACAAAAAAACCATATAATTTTCTATCAAATTAATCCTATTGTAAATTTTTAATTTAAATAATATATATATACAAACACACATATATATTCTATTACATATATATGAATTCAATTCGTATTTGAAGATTAAAATTGGAAATTATGGGATCATGTCATAATAAGCCATGATGCATAAGAAACATCATCATAGTCCAGATTAAAACCACTTAGTATTTCATTTAAAGATCTTTGTATGATCTAAAATGTATTTCCTTCACATCATTGATCCCCCAATGTAAATATTAGTGATTCTATACAGTAGTCATAACCCAATAATTATATAATTTTGTTTTAAATTCATGTGGTTTGGAATATGAAAATGATTTATTTATTTATCCATGTCATGTAAAGGAGGTTCCAATTGGTTTTTACAATAAAATACATTTTGTACATTATGTGTTCGATGAAATTCCCCAATGACGATTTTGACTCAAAAATTGGTTGTTCCTGAATAAGATGCGTGCTTTTATTCTTTGAATTTTTAATTAAAATTTTTCCATGGTTCATTTAATTTTTTTAAACATAAAACATTTTGATCATTATGTGTGTCTTTTATAGTCATATGTTATAAATATATGGTTTATTACCACTAGGGGTTATTTATTGATATAAATTGAGTGTGGAAATATTATATATCAGTATTATTCATGTTATGTATGTATAAATATTCAATTATGATTCTATGTAAATATTACATAGGATTGATTCCAACAAATTGTTGGTTTTATATATGATGGTATGGTTTAATGTTTGATTAGAAACATGATTACCATATGTTGTTTCTATGGTAAATTATGTTTATGACATTCAAACTGGTTTCATGCACTTTTAATACTAAAATATTATGGGAATTTATAGTGGATTAATAGAAAAAAATTATTCTGTTAAAATATATTATTCCTTTTATATTTAGGTATAAAAATATTTTAATCTATAACATATTTTTTCATGTTTTAATATTTTATATACATTATTTGGTGTTATCTTATAGAGATTTAGTGAAAACATCCTAATTTGACATATATAGTTTTTAGATATTGTTTTTCAGGACATGGTGAAAAATGATGGGTGTCATGTAGCGCATCAACTCTTCTTCATTAATGTAATCATAATAATATAATGGGATGATGGTGACATACAGTGACACGAAAAATTATATTTATTTTTTCATTATTTGTTTTTTTGGATATTGTATATATTTTTATTGTTTAGAATACTTATTTTTTTATTGCATTTGATCTTGTTTTAGGTTCACCTAAAATGTATTTGGTTTTTTCTGTATCTATATATTATAATGGGGAATTTCATGGGATATTCCATGATTACTAAAGACAGTATCATAAAAAATATTTTCATAAAAAAATAATTACATAGAAGGTTAATTATAATATATAGGTTTTGTAATAGGTCTCATGTTGAAATTAGTTAGGTCCATCATAATAAGGTTAGTAAGAGTGGGAGGGTTCTTTGAATACATGCTTCTATGTCATAACTTATGTTACCATGGGTGGTTAATTTTTTAATCAATATTGATATTCATTTTCAATGTTATTTAATTTAACATGAATTTTTGGATTATTTATATGAATATTTATTATTTAATTACATTTCATTTAATTGTCAAATTTTTGACTTCTAAATGTTTATAATTATTTTAAGGATTTAGTCTGGATTTTTGATGATCTTGTTATAATTTGATAATTATCTATTATAAAAAGTGGTTGATAAGTTAGATGTTTATTGTACATTTAAAAATAAGAGATAAATTCTAAATATAGGTAAGTAATCTATGATACAACTTCCTTAGGAGTTCCATGTAGTAAACTTTTCATTGTTAGATGATATTATCAACACAATTTTGACTATCTATGGAGAAGTAGTGGGAAACTGGGGAAAATAGTAGATCATGTTTTAGAATTCACCTAAAAGAACCCATAAAAAATCAATAGTGACCTTGTACCATATTTATGTAATACGTGTAATTGGAATATTGAGATAATAATCCACTTATTTTGTTCCCTATAATACATTAATGTAATGATTTCCACTTATACGCTTAGATGTCTAGTACAAATATTGAATGACTCATTCCTAAAAATAAATTACCTGAGGATCATAACTATACTAAATTAATAAAGTTCATAAACCAGTTTATCTAATATTAAACATTAGTACTAAATAAGACCTATAAATTTAGAAACAGATTGAAAAGATATTACTCAATAATAGATTACACCACATGTTTCATCGAGTTGGTGAAACTATCACTCATGTTTATTTAAAATGATTACCTTAATTCATGAAGGTACATGATGGGTCCGAAGGATAATATTAGGTTTTTGATGATTATCTTATAAAAAAAATATATTCTAATGTTATATGACATGGAAAATGAGTACATGGAAAGAATACCGTGGGAAATGGTTTTAGGTGGTGATTTGATAGTAGTGGGTAGTATCCATTATGTGTCATCATGAAATAAAATAATGAATAGGAGTGAGAATTATATATATTGAATAATTTTAAAAGAATCATTAGGTAAAAACAATTTGATTTAAATTAGAGTGGGATTCGTATTGATTCTGTGAAATACATTATAAAAGCACCCATGTATTCATAGTAATATTAAAAATTTGTTCATCTTTGGTGTTTTTAGGGAAGTGTTTCCTAGGGAAGTAGTGGCAGATCCACTCTAATGAAAATTCCTCTACTATATTTTGATGCAACAATTTTCAGAATATATAATTATCTTAATAAGGTAGATGATCTCATAATAATTAAATATTAGGGAGGAATTGAGACTGTATATCAATTTCATGTTGAGTATTAAATTCAATAATATGAGATAGGGACTACATCTATTAAAGGTGTGGTGTTCATTTAATTCGTAAGGTCCTAAATTTTTTTATACAACTGAATATGACCCTGTTATATTCTTATATTAGATTTATATATTTGTATTGGCCTCTACTGTAATGTTTTAGATATTGGAATTTACTAAAATATACTGAAAGAGGTTTGAATATGTTTTAAAAAAATTTAAGACTCAGGAGACGATTAACGACATCAAAATACTATTTACATTCATTATTCCATATCGTCATGTAATAAATTTTAATATTGGTATCAATATGGGGATTAATCTGATTCCCTAAATTAATAGATAATTTCAATGTGAGTAGATTGATTCTCCAGAAGGTATATAATTTATCTTCAATGTAGAGTTGGATTCAAGAGTAGTGGGAGTGTGGCATGTTATTACTTATGATGGATTAAACTGACGTATGATTCTGTATATGTTACATGATATAATTGATTTAGTGTTTCACTATTCCCCATCCTTATGTGGAGAATGTATATCTTGAGGTATTTCAGTTTGTTTTTTCTCAATAACCTGACCAATGATAGGTCAACATAACTAATGATCTACTTCCTAGTGTGATTTATTTTTCAATTCCAATATATCATTAGGAAACTATTAAGGTAATAGATTTTAAAGATTAAAATTTATAACTCAAAGATAATATATTTATGATGGATTTAACTGATGTATGATTCTAATTCATTAATGTTTTTTTATAATGAAAACCACTCTTAATTATTTACCATAACCTAGGTTGTTTTAATATATATAGTATTATCCTAAGGGTTATAACTAAATTGTTATTATCCGAGTTTCCCAAGGTTAACACAATATATAATTTTGTCACCATGATTTACCACCAAGAGTATCCACTTATTACTAATTAATTAATTATTTTTACATTCAATACATTTCAAAATTACATGACCAATGACCATGGTAGTTAATTGTATTTTGATACAAGATAAACTGTATTCTTTTTTCTCAAATGATATTCAGTATATCCTATATTAATATTCAAACTATTTACTCTTTTTAAACATGTTATACATAAATTATTTATCAAAACCAATGATTGAAACAGAAGAAATGGAGAGCTAAAATCCGTGGTAATAGTAAATATAAGAGATATCAATATATGATCATGTGACATAATATTATATTTGAAATTTTATTTGATAATGAATACAAATTTTTATGTTCATAAAAAACATTTCATTTATCTTAAAAATGTTTAATGGAATAAAAAAGTCACCATTTCAGAAAAAATGGGCACTAAAAGAAATTGATAATAATAAATCAATCATATTAAAAATTCCATGTCATAAATGTTTTGAATCAATGTAAATATAGAAAACACTATCATAAGTGATGGTTAAATGCCATGAAAACCAATTTAGTTAATTAGGACTCATCAACGATTTCCAATTGTGGATTAGGAAAAACATGTTTCCCATAGTGGATCAGGACTCACAAGTTTCTCATAATGGATGAAGCCCATTTACTTGTTTCCTGTTATTATCTCATGAGATATAATTCATTTAAAAAGACATTTGTGGGAGATATTGGTCCTAACTATCTTAAAAGTAAAACCTTAATTATTTTTTATAGTATATTAAATGATTCAACATATAATCACATCATAACTCATCTAAATAAAATGTGTTTTATAAAAAATAGATATATTTTTTCCACAATAACCAATAACAATATATTGGTACCAAATAAATTGATCAACATAAAAAATTACCAAATATAAATTTATAAGGATTTTATTACAAAATAACATAACATTAAAAAGATTTTTATAATAAAAGGATTAAATATTTAATGAAAAATTATTCTAAAAGGCCTCTTTAATCATTTCATGATTAATATATCCTTTTCTAATAAAAATAACTTTTTTAATCATAAAACAATTTCATAGTCATTTTAACAAAGTAATAATTTAGTTAAAATCTCAAAATATCCAAATATTAAAGAATTATTTTTCCTTGAAAAGATTATTGAACACATATAATTGAATATTAAAAATATTGAAGATTCATTGCAATGATAAATATTATTCATTTAGGGCATGTTAATACAGATATTTGATTCCAATTTTCAGTAATTCCAAATGATAATTTCATTGAATCTACTAGAATAATTTGTTTACAAACGAGTGTAGAAGTTAATACATGGGTAAAAATTTAATTTATAAATCAATTTTAGAATAAAAAAAATCCAATTTAGGAAACAATATTTTTTTGAATAAAGGGTTTTCAACTAACAATAGAAATTAATTATATTTTTCTCAAAAGACAATATTTTTAACAATCAAGTACTTAGAGGGAAAAATGTGATTAGAAATTTATTATTTTAATGATATAAAAATAGTCAAAAAAATCATGATTTTCATTATATACTGATCATTATACATTATCATTACAAAAAATCATTATCATTCCTAATAAATAATGATATTGTAAAATACAATATTTAACACTTTAGTAACATGGAATCCTAAACCCCATTAAAATTAACATAATATAAATTATGAAATAACATTATAATAGATAAATAAATGTTTTTATGTGAAAAAATGGAATTTATATAGACCACATAAAATAATATAGGTTAATAATATTATAAATGTATCAAATAAATTGAATTGAGTAAAATAAATCATTTACCTCTTTAATAACTACTAATCAGTAAAGGCCATGAATGATAAATATTAATATTTATTTAAAATTAACTAAAATTATCAATAATATTATGATAAAATATAATAATGGAATGAATATAAGATAAATATATGAAATATGTGGTGAATGTGACATGTGGTTCTTATAAGTAACAAAATGAGACTGCAATCTGGTACCTTAAGTCTCTACGTCCTTCAAATATGTTCAAACTTAATGTATATCAGATATAGTTTTATTATAAATATATTAAATATATATATATATATATCATACTAAATATTTATTAATTAAACCCTTTTAGTTCCAATTTAATAATAAATCATTATTAAAAATTATTTATTGGGAAATAATTGTTTTATTTTACACCTAGGATTTGGTTTAGTGTTTTCAGTCCATTATCATCAATCCTGATTATAATAGTTTAATAATTTTAAAAAATAAATTAATATCACACATCTTATTTATAAATTCATGTCGAGTAATCCAATAATATTTTGGATTTCAAAATAATTACACAGTTCATGGAGACAGTAAGTCAAACGTACGCTTGAACGTTATTTCTATTTCCTCAGTGGAAGAAATATACGAAAGGTAAGTAATATATAACTCTTCATGTATCATTATAATTCCAATTATATCATATATATATATATATTATTGAAAATATATTTTTATTTAATTTATCATTATTAAAATCAATGTAATCCCAAAATAAAAAACATATCACATCTATTCGAGTGACAATAGTCCACTGTAAATTCGAGCGAATTTATTGTTTTATAAAATTTTTTATGTTAGTAAAATATATTATATTTTAAATTGATTTTATTCATTTCATAAGTATCATATATATTAATTTACAATATCCTTATTTAAATTCTTATAAATCAAATTTTACCTACGAATAACATATCTTCGTGAGGATGTAGTTTTATATTTAGACACACACCATTTTGGTATACATCATTGAATGGAATGTAAATTTATTAAAACTGATATTAAAATTTAAAAAGTTTAATTTTATTACAAATATAATAGTGATACATTAAATCTATAATCATAACAGTAATTGAGATAATGTACTAGAGCATTAACATCATTGTCCCCTAAGGGGATACTCTTCTTTATTCACAATCAACAGTTTCTTTTTCATTTCAAGGAATATGGGATGGATGTAGATCATTATATTAATTAAAAATAATCTATTTATATCTTATTAAAATTTTCCATTATATCAACATTTTTAATTAAAATTAAATGTGGTTGTGGATGAAGATGATCGTTTTGGGATGTTACCTCATAAATGGGAAACATCTTTTGGATTTAACCAAAAGGCCAACTCTATTGGGTTTCTAAAAAAATATTATAGGATTCACCGATGAAATTAAAATATGTATATTTATAAAGGAATGTCTTAACCATACTTTTTATAGATGATTTAATAGGAGAGGAGTATGGGTAGAATTATATATGTGAGGTGAGTGAGACATATATAAATTTTGAATGAAAAATGTGTACCCTTCATTTTAACATGATCAAAGATGCATAGATAGGTAATTATAGAACACAAAATATAATAGTAAGATATATTTATATAATGGGTGTTGAATGCATCAATAGTTCATTTTACCAATTATCATTCATGTTTTACCTTATAGTAATCCAATTTATACCTTAATCGAGGTAAATATTATTTATTGTTTTCAATATTATTTATTTTCATAATTTTTTTATAATAATATTAGATATTAAAAATTATTCTAATTAAAAATATTTCCTACATTTTAACACATTAAATTCAATAAAATTTAAAACCATAATTAAACAAACACACATGCATGATGAAAATTTTGTGTTTTTATAAGTTTATTATTTTACAAACAAGATGAATTTAAATTTTCTCTTTGTATGATAATAAAAATTGTATGGATAAAAATTTAAATTTTCGATATATAAACTATAAATTTAATTTATAAAATTCTCCATTAGGGGTTAATTTAATAAATTTTAACTGATAAATGTTATTCTCATTAAAATAGATTTTACAGAAAAAATTTGTTACACAAAAAAACCATATAAAAAATTACAATATAATTTGGATTCAATAGTAATTAGGTGGATCAAATATAAATGGTGATTAATTATGTTTCATTAAAATATAATGGGGTTTATAAATTACTTATATTATTTATAATAATTGATTATATAAAAAATAGTATTTCACCATTTTCACTGGAAAATAATTTCTTTTTAAAAAATCATAAACTTTCACCATTAAATACATTTTATATAATAATTTCAGAAATGTATATAATTATATATAATTAAATTTATTAAATATCTATAATATAGTTATAATATTTTATCATAATAAAAAATAATTAATTTTTTTGTTGAAAATATATTTTTAATAATTTTAAATACATTACTAAAATGATTTTTTATTTACTAATAATTTATAAATAAATTTTTATCGATTTAAACGTTGGTATATATATTCCGTAATTTAGTAAATACTATCTATAATCATCAACTTAATGTCTAGGTGATAATGGTCAAATAAAATAAAATTGTATAATGGTTTGATGGAGCTTGATCTTTCCAGTCATTCACACTATAAAAAAACATAGTTCATTATTATGAATGATAACATCAGTTATATTTATAATAAACGATATCAATAAATTAAAATTCATTTAAAAAAACAAAAAATTCAAAAAATATTAGTATTTTCTGTAGCTCGTGCGCATGGGGAGGCTAGTGGTTTCATAGTAATGAATATGTGCATTCTCGAGAGCACATGGGTGTGGGCCTCCAAGGACGGTGTTTGTATCTATGTTCTGGTGAAAATATTAGGGTTTTATAGACATAAACATTAATAATATTTTTTATAAACAGATGATGCTATATAAACATGAATTCAATATGGGGTGCATTAACTCGGATGATTTTCAACTTTTTTATAAATCTATTTGTAAAGAAACCATTGAATCAAACACTAATGACCAATTTGAACATCACTAAAATTGTCTTTTACCTCATGTTTGGCCAATCAATTAACTGGGTATTCTCTTTCTCCTTCCAAATGATACCATCATCTTCTACTAAATGAATGGGATTGATCGAAACCCCCACACCCATTTTTCACCAATTCCCTCATTTGATGACAATCTATGGATACAATGAACCAAAAACAAGTGATGATTCACATAACACAAGGATATATTACTCAAGACAAACACCAATGTCTCACCATTAACCAAAATTAATTAAATATAAAACAGATAAAATCCTCACATTAATCACATTTACATAACACAAACAAATCCAAAAATTATTTTTATGTTAGCAATGTCAAAATTATCTACGGTCATCATCTCGATAAAAGGAAGTGTCATCAAGAATACTCTATAGATCCTGATCAAAAAATGGGTTATATATATATAATTGAAAAAATTATATTTAATGATGGAAATCATTTTTAGTTTATTGAAATATTATGAGTACCATGATTTTATCCCTTTTGATTACACAAGCATGTAGGAATGATATATATATATATATATATTTATATTATATCAAAAATATCCTTCATTAACATATAATGGAATTTTCATGAGATTTGGTTAACATATGTACATTATCATTAATATATTTATATATAACATTAATAATCATCTATGATTCGTGTGAAAAAAATCATGATCTAGACATATATATCCACGATTAATAAATATTTATTAAATGAATTTTATTTAGATCAGAAACAAAATGTTGTTGCAATAATTTTATTATAAATGATGATATATATATATATATATATTAGAGTACTTGAACCATTTGATAGTCTACTCAATATAAGTAATGGATACATTATGGGGTTTTTCATTAGGAAAAGCATGTTCCAAATTTTATATGAGTTATAGAATAAAATATGGAAAAAATCTAAAATTGATTATACCTTGAAGAAGAAAAACATATAATTTACTATAAAGTAATATATTTTATCAGGTTTTAAAACTAATCCATTCTAACTTCATATCAATTTTCTTTAATCTTGTATTGTATTCAATTCCCTTCTATAATACTATATTTCATTTTACGAATTATTTTGTTTTCTAGATAACCCTTATATGATGAAATTTTTTTTCTCTATGTATTTTATTTTCAAAACCATTTTTAATGAAAATTTGAATTAATTCTCATAATGTTTGACTCTATAAATCCCTAGTAATAAAACTGTAGTTGTGTATATTTTGAAATATTTTTCCATATTTATTTTCCAAAAAATCATTTATCATGAGTAAATAATATTATTCTTAAAAGCCAATATATTGGGAATTTTTTTTGAAATAAAATTATTTTGATATTTCAAGTGGATTTTATAGTTTTTATTTAATTCAATAAATATAATTTTAAACATATAGATTTCAATTGTGTTTATATATAATTTATATACTATTATACTAATTATAATTACATGATAATTATAAAAATTATTTTCATATATTTTATTATTTATTTATATTTATAATATGTTTTAATTGTTCAATATGGATTTATCTTCTCTTTTATGGTTTTTTAAAGAATTTTATTTTAATATTTTTTTAAATAATGTTATTATTTCATTAAATAATTTACATTAATTATTAATGGTATTTTTAATAGAAATATAATTAAAATCATTTGATTAGAAAAAAATATTATTTTAAAAATTGTTCACTTGGTTATCAAATGGGATACGTCGGAATGTGGAGTGAACACACGATCTCACGGAGGAGTTTCCTTATATGTGAAATACTTTTTGGGCTCCTCGACATGTGAATCTTTTGTTATATCATTAAAAATGATAAGAAAATTATTATTCTCAAATAAAAATATTTAAAAAAATTCAACATTAAATCCATTTATTTTAAAAGGATGGTATATTTTGGAATTAATTGTTTTCTCAAAGTGATATGTTTTTTATGTGTTTAAGAAAAAATCCTATATTATTTTTTAAAAAACAAAATTTTATATTTTAATAAGTATATAATATAATAAATTTCATGATATTTTTTTAATGTTTTTATGTATTATTCCTGATTTGTAGAAAATAATTGTTGCCCTTTTTTTAATAACCCATATTGGGACATATTATGCTCACCAGGTATTTGAAAATTATTTTAATGGATTGTTAGATTTTTTAAAGGTTATTGTTTTTTTAAGTAACAAGCATGAAAAAGTCGATTTGTTGTTTTATTTAATTAACTATAAATCCATTATATATTTTTAGGTTTTTTCATTTCCTACGAACATTTAGAAAAAATATCCATTATTTCTAATGGAATGTATATATTTTAGTTTCTTTTTATACAAATTTTAAAGCAGTATTTTAGAATTGAATTTATGAGTGTGGGATAAGAATTTATCATTTGGTATCTTTGGAATACATTAGAAAAAATTGGATATTAGGATGTTTTCATTAGATTATTGGTTACATTTTCTTTTATTGTACTAGGAAATGTACATTCCATGTGAATATTATAAAATATAAATAATAGTCTTCATATTGATGAAAATTATAATTCATTATTTTCCAATTTATTATATAACATTTGTGAGGAAAAAAATGGGATTGATTGGATGGTATAATTTAACATAACATTGATTCAAGAATGGTTATATTTAAATTATATTTTTATTAAATAATTTGTTTCATTATGAAAATAAACAATTGTTTTATTTAAGAGTAAATAAATTTATATAGTGAATTATTTATAATTTGAAATATTAAAATTGTTATATTATTATATATTAGTAACAAATAATATTTTATTTTTATGAATTATTTAAATTTTTAGAATTAAAATGTGACATTAATGAATAATAAAGTAGTAAAATGATTATAATAATCATTGAAATATGTTTTTAAATAAATTTAGTTAGTATTATTATTTATTTTTAGGATTTCAATAAATAATATAAAATTAACGTATTAATTTTATTTAAATTATGAAATCAAATATAAGGTTATATTAAATAGATTATTTTTGAATTATTTTGGATAAATTAACATATATTAACTTGAATTAAAAAAGTGGCTAACTATAAGTCGAAGGGGACCCACCTCAACTATATGTGGGAGTAAATGTCAACCAAATAGAGGGTTGTTATACCTATAATGATTAATATTAGTAGAGAGGTGCATGAATATATGAATATTTGTGGTGCTGGATAAATATAATCTATATTGTGTGTGCTCGGGAGAATAAATATATGGGCCCCCATAGTTTTTGTGTGTATCTTCTATGGGTTATGTACCCCTATTTTCCTAGATTATCCACTTTCTTTAATTGGTTGTTATAAATAGAAAATATCAGTCAACCAATACATGGATTTGATATGTGTGAACCCATGGGTTGATAAATTGATTAAAAGGTCAATTTATAACCCAATAATTAAATAATATTTATAATATTCAACTAAATAATTGATAAAAATTTATCTTCCTCAAGCCTGAGACAGCGAAAAACTATGTTGTATATTTCTTCATCCACCTAAAACTCTCATAGTCCCTTATTATAATAATTTTCCATTAATTAATTAGCCTCATTAAATGAAAATATATTGTTCCTTCAAATATCAAAATAGAAATATTATAATTAATGGAAATATATCTCAACAGATATGTCAATAATGATTTCATTTTTCAGAATTTTTATTTAATTATATAGTAAAAAAAATCATCTCATTAAATTTTTTTTCCTAACCCTATCATAAATGAAATCTGTTTTATATCTGAAATGTCAAAATTGTATGTGTGTATTGTCTCATTTAATGTATGTTTAATGAAAAATAATATATAAATTATAACGTTAATGAGTTCTATAGGTATACATATATTTAACAATATAATTAATCAATATATAGGAATATATCATAATGTAATAATCAAACACAATTATATAACTCTATATAGTTGTATGAGATCTTATGAGTATGTTTTATTTATCCTCTTTAGGTACACAATAAATATATCTTTTGTTATTTTTATTTGTAAATATATTATTATATATAATACAAAAAACAGAACCTTGGCAATTTACTCTCGAGTTTTTCAAAATATTTGGTTGACAGATGAACATGCACAGAAATTGTTTCTTATATCATTTTTAATCTTACACAATTTAGATGAAGTTCAAATTTGGATCCCAACATAAAATTTTAATTTTTATAGAGAGATATATGATTCTTATTGATATCATGAACAATATCATTTATTTTTAATTTTTTTACATATATATATATATATTTATATAAATAGGATTTCACCTTGAAGAATAATAACATATGAATTATGCTAAGGGAATATATTTTATAATTGTACTACTTTTTATACCATTATAGTGAAACAAAATTATAATTAAATTATATTCTATTTAAATCCCATATATTAGTCATTATTCTCATTTTTTGTAAGCTTCCATATTCAATAAAATAATTAACTAAGGGAACATTAATTTCAATATGTATATTATTTTGCATAATTTTTTATGTAAATTAAATTTTATTTGAATCTTTTTATTTAATGGATATTATGTTCGTTTTAAAATTCATACTCCAGATTTATTTTAAGAAAACACATAAAACTTGTTAAAATTCTTGAATTTCAATTAAAATTTCATTGAAATTATTATTTAATGAATTTTATTGCATCTTCCATGTTGATTATATAGTTATCATATTATTCATGACATGTATTTTTAAACATAATGGAGATAATAATGTTAATATATATGAAAGAGCTATATTATTATCACAAATATTTAATTATTATTATGAAAAATATTTTCATATATTTCATTCATTCTATAAAATAATTTTTAAAAGTATTATCATTGAAATATGGATATCCCTTATCATTTATGGGTTTTAATTATATGTAGATTTGTATAATGTTTATGTGATATAAAATTATTTTATCGTGAATATAATTTCTTTAGTTTTTATAATATTATTTAAATGGACATATAATGATAAATCCAAGAGTGGATAAATTATATTTTGGTAAAAAACATCCTCACGTGGATGTTGAATTTGATAAGGATGAAAGGGGAGTGATCCCACGATTTCATGATGGAGTTTTCCATATGGTAAATGTTCAAGTGAACTCATATATTTTTCATTGTTTTCAATTTATATTTATATTCCTTATGAATATTATTATTTTCAATGTTATAATTTTAAATCTTCTCAACAATAAATCCATTTATTTTCATTTTTAGTTATAATTTTAAATTAAATGTGTTTTCAAATTGATATTTATGTTAATTTTTTTATAGAATTTTCTATGTAAAATTTTAAAACAATAATAGAATTTTTATTAAAATAATATATTATATATAATGTTTTCCCATTGAAAAATGTTTTCAATGTGACATTTTGCTAATAATTAACGGATTATGACACTCATTTTAAAACCCACCTAAATTTCAATTTTACAATGACCATACATTTAAAAAAATCACATTATAATTAACTGTTCTAACGATGTATTGTTATATTATGTTTATAACTCGATTGATTCCAAATAGTTATTTATATAATGAGTATTAAAAGAATGATTTATTTTATGGTTTTTAATAACCCTATGAATCCTAGTCCAAAATTATACTTAGTAGTGAAATGGAATATATATTTTTATGTTTTTATTTATAAAATAAAATACAACATGGTTTTATCAAGAGTCAGGGAGTGCAGGATTAGGATGTCTCAATTACTATATAGATATGTTGCAAGCCGTAAAATAAAAATAATATAATGTCTTAATGTTTCTATACAAATTTTTATTTTTTATATAACATTAATTAAAAGTGAGAAACCATGGTTCAAAAATTATAGTTACAACTATGTGATGAAAGAGATCATAAATTGGTTAAACACGTGACTATATCTATTTAAATCAATCAATCTATATAGTTCTTAGTGCATTGTAATATCCTCGATTACTAGATCCTCGTTAATCGGCCCTTTATAGTGGGTAACAACTATTTTTATTTTTATTTTTGAAATCCTATGAGTTGATGTTTCATTGGTCGAAACGTAATGCTTGGATTTTGTCTTGTTTTTTAACCCACAAATCTTTATCCTCATTATAATATACTTTTAACCTTCTTCCACATATTATTTCAATCTATTTTTTTGTCATTGATTCGGTGAGAATTTTCCAATCATTTATTACATAGAAATGATGATGATCTTAAAACACTAACCATCATCTTCATTCAGTACTCTTTTCTTGTCATGCTGTTATTCAAATTCCCAATTCATTATAATGTTTATTTCTATGATTCCTATATTATTATCAGACCTTGTTTCCATCTGTATAGAAATTTTTATCAATCATTGCAACCCTTTTATTTTTTCCCTTACACAAAAATACATATCCCTGTGTAATGATTTATTTGTTTCCATTTATTCATTATAATTCTATGAAGACCTTCCCCTTGAATTCCATCTAATATATCCAACAATAATTTTCAAAAATTGTCGTCACATGTGTCATCCTCCTATTGATTAGGTGTTGGTTCCTGTGACGCCCCAGGTTTTATGAACTGGTTTATGTAAGAAGTGTTATGCCTTTAATAATGTATCTTGTTTTATTTATTTTGCTAATAAAGAATTAGAAATGAAATAAAACATAGAGAATAAGGTAAACTGACATTTATTAAAACATTACATTACAACGAGACCCAACTAGTTGAGTGTACCATTCACAAGACCTAACACGGCCACCGCAAGACTACAAAGAACCACAACGCGAGCAATTGGATAGTCGTCATCTTCAGGGTCCATCAGCGTGAAAAGTATAATCGCCAGGGCCACGGCACAAATGCTCAACGCCAATGGTATGAGGAGAGCCATCCTTCTTGTTCAAGTGTTCTGTTTTAAAGGGTACCCCACATCCCTGTATTTATATTAGTTCATTGAGTTATGACCGTTATGTTTATATATATATCCGTTGGGTTTTCAAAAAACGACCGTTGTGTCCCCACTAATAAAATTTACTTTAAAAGAGAACTAAGTTTTATTCCCTCATAACCTTATTCTTAAAAACATTATCTCATAGAAGATTCTTCGTTTTTATTCTTAAAAGTAAATTTCCTCGCTTTTACAAAATCCCGAAGAATAACTAGGTATTTGGAAACTTGGTATTATTTTTATATGTTTAGAGTGAATTCGTAATAATTATACCTTTTTATCTCTTAAATAATGAAAAATTTTGGGAAAACTTTTGGTCTTTAAAGGAATTTTATAAAACAAATAGTAGAGTGTTTTAAAAATACTAATGATTTTAATAGTAATGTACAAGAGGTATATCATTTAATGATTTAGATCAAGAGTTAAAATATTTTATCTAAATTTGAAATTTGTTCTAACAATTTGATTTAAAACAATTTGTTTTACTAAATTCCTACTTTTCACTATATTTGAGCTAAGTACATAATAAAACTTTTTTGTATATAAAAAAAATTGTTAGTGTCCCGGCCAGCCAAGGGAATCCACAAGGGACAAGTCCTCAGGACAAGGCCGAGACCCCACATAGGGATCTGAGGTACCGCCATCGGGCACCCCATGTGCGTGCGTGCGCGTTTCAGGAGCCAGCCAGGCTGGAGCTCGGGCAGGGCCGGCCGCGCATAGGTTACCGAGGTCGCGAGCGGGCCCGTGTATAAGGTCGCGGCTCGCGCTGCGTGTGGGTGGGCCAAGGCCCGCGGGGGTGGGGAGGGGCCCGTGTATAAGGCCCCGTGTGCGTGTGTGTGTTGTGTTATTGCACCGCTACCCGGACGACATGATTTTTATACCGCGCCTCAAAACCTTTCGGTTTCAATGTGGGACGCGCCCCGCGCAACCAGGACCGTCCGATCGACATCCGCGTCGATCTCAGCCACCCATCTCTTTTTAACCTCGTGATTGCCTCCGCCCGCATTCGTGGCCGTACGATCTCCCCGATACCAAATCCTGATCGTTGGTTCTTTAAACCGATCACTCTAAATTTTTCTTCCCGCGCCTTCCTCAACCGTTCGATCTTCCAGGGAACTAATCCCGGCCGTCCCTTCCTCTCCCGCGTCGAACCCATCGTCTTCTTCCTCGCTACCGCAGCCGACCAGTAGACGTGCACCAAGGATGCCAGGCCCCCCTCCCTCGCACTGCTCCTTGACTTCCGAGCACACCCCCCTCCTAGGTCCTTGTTCTCCAGTCTTTCCCACGTCGGTCTACACCTAGTTTGGGACACCAGCAAGGCACCAAGGCCATTTTAAAACCCCCATGCTTCGTTGAAGCCCGAGGAAGCCCCTTCCTCTTCCTCCTCCTTCTTTCCCTCGGACACCCAGCAGCGGCTCCGAGCTTCCTCCTCGAGCATGGTAAGGGTTTTTTTTCTTTTTCTAGCATTCTTGACTTGTTTCGGAACAACCTCTACTTTATACTCACGGTGTATATATATATATAGTTTATACATATATATATATACTTAAATATAACTCCCTCGGGTTTCTGTGCCTTCCATGATCTCTGCCTTCGTTTTTTTCTTTTTTCATGGGTTGTACATGCGAGGGTGCGTACATACCTTGTTTCCAGTTTTCTTTCGAAACCCGTATATATATACTGCTCACATATGTATAAACCAGTCCATCGGGTATTATATATGGTATATATGGTTTCATATATAAATGTGAACGGTGTATACACCTTGTATAAGCACGTTCACAATTTCCCCAGGTTGTTTTACGATTTTATATTTCGGTTTTCAAAAAATATATATATGCATATATATATATATATATATCTCAACCCCGTTTTAAATGTATATGGTATGTATATATATCTAGTTCGTGTATGTGTTCTCCCTACTTAACCCGATCTATTTTTGGGCATCAATATTTAGATGAAATTTTTACATATATATTTGTAAACTATGCTCTTTTGGTTTAAGTGAAGATCTGTTTGTAAAACCTTAATTTTTTTATACACATGGTTACATTTATAACAAACCTTGTATGGGTTTAGTTTCAACCATGTAATTGAATTATGATTGGAAACTTTGAGTTACGTAAGGAATTTAATAAACTTTGCTTTGAATTGTGTAAAACTCATATATACACTTCGGGTATATATGTGCACGCGTGTATATATTTATAAGAATATTTTCTTTTATGAATAGCAGGACTTAAACTATTCTTGGATGCTGGGATGATTTTATTAAGTTATGAATTGTGTGGTTGCTAAACCAACATGTTTTAAAATACACACAAATGGACATGTTTTATTAAAAAGGCTTATCTAGCATTCTCCCTGATGAGTTCTATGATAAAGTTTGTATTTTGATCCAAGGGCCCGTTTACCCACCGTAACTGATTTCATGTGTTTTTCATAAGATTTTCCCTTTTCCAAAGATTTATAATGAAAAAGATTCATCATTTAGTATATTTCTGTTTATATGCCTTAATGAAAAGGATGTTGTACTAAACTATGTACGTCATTAATTTGTCCTTGCCCCTTTTTTTAGTGAGAACTGTCACATCATGTAAAGTGTGTAATGATTCATAAATTATGTTAGTTGTTATTTACATAATGCATTTTTATGACATATCACTATATGGACTAAGAAATTGGATTACCCAAAGTGGTATGGGACATCTTCAATATATGAATGATTTCAGAAAAGCATGAACGATGTGGCTCACATGATAATAAAGGAAAATTTAAGGGTGCGCCCTGATAGCGTTCCAATGCATTGGGTAATGATGTAACCACTAGAGATTACAATTTTCACGATACCTTGGTAAATAACCTTGGTAATTTTCAAATGAAACCTTGGGGATGGACCTTTGTGAAACGAAACGATTGTCAATATTAAATGTTGATGCCACATAATTCAAGTCATATAACAAGTTTTTCCAAGATAAAGTTCATTCATGACTGATGCCTTTAATGTTTGTATAAAGTTCATAATTCCCTAGTTTTAAGCTTGATGCATGCCTAGTGTTATCACTTAATAGAATAGTAACCAGCATATGAACATTTAGTTGTTTCCTTGTGAGCAACTCTGATTATGCATTACTTTTAACTGTTTAAATTTATGCTCAAGTAAATCACATGTAGTACTTGTTTATAACAACCATTATCACTCCTTCAATAATTGACGTATTCGTTTCATGTTTGTCGTGAAAACTTTGATTAAAGCATTGTTATGTTTGGTGTGTTAAAATCTTTCTTAGTGGATGCTCAAACTCTTTTAAAAGAGTGTTTTCAAATGTTACTGTATTTTAAATTCTTTTTAAAACCCCCTTACTGAGTATTTCAATGCTCACCCTATGTTTTGGTTTATAATTTTCAGGGGTCAGCTTTTGTAAGATGGATGGTTTCAGAAGTTTCCGGTTTCCCAGAACCCGAACCGCGCACGATCCTCTGTATGGAACATGATGTGTTGTTAACAAAGTGTATTTATTTTAAAGATAACACATCATGTTCATAAGGCACCGACTCCTATGGTTATCTGGGGTCGGGGTCTCTACAGTTCCTGACATCTATACCTTCAAAAAGAATTCCAATAACAACCACCATGCATATATTTTGAGTTATCATCTTTCTTAAAGGCTTCAACATACGTTCATTATCCTCAGAGGTATTCATATTAGCTATTCTCATAACCATGAGATGGGGAGAGGTTTTTTGTAGAGATATTGTTCGGGTCTAAGGCCCCAATATTGTGACCTCATCAAGCCTCTCTTTTCATAGAAGTGATTCTATAGTAGTAAAAAATCACTCCTCATTAAAATAATTTAAAGATGTCCCAGGACCTCCACTGTTTCTGGAGGACCATCATGTTATTATGGATATTTCTTGATCAGCTGGAGAAGAACTAGCAGCAATAGTTTGTCCATGGATTTTCTCCCAATAATCACCTAGAACCTTTATCATAGTAGGTACATAAGACCCACATTAAATAGGTTAAATACGTCATCCACCATTTTATTTTCATTCAACCTTCAATCCATGCATTAAATAAAAGAAGAATGATTTTTTATCCACAGATCCTCCACCTGTTACTTATTGTATAGGAAAACTAGGGTCACCTCAGTAGAGAATGGTTGTGAAATGGGAGGCTAAACACTCCCGAGACATCCTTGAACACCTTCTTATCCCCTAATAAAAGAGTAGCTCTGATTGAAAAATAAACAACTGAAAGGTTTTTATTAGGATCCATTGGTCCATTATGTAGATTATTATGTTAATTCATGTGCCATGGGAAACCATATTACAGTAGTGTGGAGGTTCATGGAACTTCCTCAGGTAGATAGAAATGAAATTCGTCCATGACACATAAAAAATAAGTCAAACATACCAATATTCTCTCTCAATCACGATCAACACAATTTTTTGTGGAGGAAAAGGGAGTTCCATTTTGACAAAAATATGACCCAAAATAGGATGCATAAATGTATAGGTCCTCCAATCCGCAAATAGAATGTGACTGATGGAGTTGAGTAAAGACAGTATGGATATAGGTTCAAGAAAGGATGCAGTGGACTAAGAAGATGAACCCCAATTTCCATAGTTAATTGATCGTGAATGATGTGGAGGTTGAACTAATAGAAATAAAGATGAAAATTGAATCCATGGATATATCATCAAGATATATACAAATTTAGTTACAAATCCTATTCATTCACGAAATGAATAAAAAAAATTCATAGCCCAAGGATCCCGAAAATCGTACACTGATCTAACCCCCAATCTGTGTTCACGTACGTACTGATGATTTCCATAAGATGCCAGAGAAAAACGAAATTGGACACCATATCTGAGGAGTGAATAGAAGAAGCATCAAGTAATTATTACTAGGAAATTAAAACCACGTGTTGTCCATGAATGACCCCCCTGAGACCTATGTTGAGCCTTCAATGCTGGGAAGGACCGAGAGGATCTCAACTGAAGAAAAAAGAATGAACTCCTGAACACTAGCCTGAAAACCCTAATAAAGACCACCTGAAGAATAATTATGAGGCTCATCCCCTAGTGGATAAGGAGTATCTACATCCTCCATCAATGATACATAACTTCCATTCTTATAGAGAGGATCGACAGTATCGGTTTGTGCCACAATTTTATAAACCACATAAGAACACTTTTACTTAATCTTAATCTCAATGTCACAGTATCCAATGACGAATATTTCACAAACTTTTCATTATCCTACAAACAGAAAATATCATTCTTTGACTATTATAAATACAATTTTCATCACACCTTGCCTATTGAATTTAGGGAAATACTTCCATCTCACTAAATTTGTACATGATATTAAAATCCATAAATATTGAATGTAATAATCATTCCTCATAATATTAATTAATAATGTATAATTCTTGAATCACCCAACATACCATATATTTCATGGATATATAAATGGAATATTTTCTCTTTTTATTGGATCTTGTATAACACTAGAGGATGAGATTTAATATATCATACCTGAGGTGTGCGATACGATGAATTTCTACTGAAATACAAACTATATCCAAATAATATTAAACATATTCATCGATAAAAATATCAGATGAGATATAAAAATGTGTAATTACAATAGGTGGGAATGTTTATATAATCTCTTATCCAGGATAATACTATTGAATTTTATTGTGATGTTGACTCATCAACTTATGGGTATTCATATATGATAGCCAACATGATATATTCCACAATATATAATTTTATCCTACAGTAGAACTAGGATTATAAATATCATTATAGGATTTCAATGATCTCATCATATAGAAAATATTCAAGGCCTTTATCACTGTGAAAAATACTCAGCATAATTATTAAAATAAACTCATTTAGAATAATAAACAATATGTATAAAATTACCAAATGAATATTTAATTATTAGAATATTAATATAATATAATATTTTTTTTTGAACACAAACTCCAACAGAGAAATTATTATACATATGCATGTATTCCATATAATGTTAATGAATGATCATATAATGTAATCCCATTGATGAAATTCGTTTCATGTAATCCTTAGATGGTATTTAATAAATTTATATCAATGGTAGATTGATTGATACCAAAATTTCAATCCACAAAATTGACTAAATTTCATTAAATTATATTGATAATAATTTAAAAACATAACTATATATAATAAATTCATTTTAGATATAAAGATGAAAATAGAAGTGACCAGTAAAAATATAACCTATTAAACATTCCCTAAAATAATTATAAATAGAGTAATTTTTTAATAACATTCACACTTCCTTTTCAATAATACATTCAAAACATTTTTTTAAAACATTAATATTATGTTAAATATATGTTACCAGTGACTTTAAATTCTATAATTTTTTTCAAGAGGTAATGAAGTCTGGATGATAAATAGTAGGATCATAAATTGAATAATCCATTTTATATTTTAAATACAAATTTTGAAATTCCAGATCAAAAAATTAGATTATAATGAATATTTTGGAAGACAGGATAAGGGTAATTTGATTTTCACATGAGATAAAACATAAATGGGTATCAGAATTAGATGGTAAACATTGATGTAATGGGAAATATGGACTACATAAAAGAGCTATTCACGATATTGAGGTTTATTCTTCATACCATTTTACTTTTATGAGATGTAAATTAACTAATAAGTGTTTATTGAATTGAAAATAGATTTCACGATGATTAGGAGGAACAAATTACCATATGATAAAATATTAGGGTGGATGAACCCACAATTGGAAAATTCAATTCATTAAGAACTATTATTATTCTATGAAATGAGATTTTATTTATTAATATTGCATTAAAAATTTGATACACTTCTTTAAAACTCACCATAGAAATATAAAATTTAATATATTTTTGAAAAAAAAATCTAGGAAATGGTTTAAAAAATACATCAGTAGGTACGTATTTACCCCATAATAAATGTTAAATTTTATTTTCATGTTTAATTTCTCTCAATAAAGGAAAATAAATATATTAAAACCCCTTACCTTATCTCTTGATTTTAACAGTCATATATCCACCTAATTCATGATGAAAAAATTGTTATTATCCTTTTTTCAAAATTTACACATTTCATTTTCTATATATAGTCATTATATTTAATCCTTTATATTGAATATTTTAGTTTGTTATTGTTAAATCCATCATCGAGTGTTGTCATTTTTTACATTTTCATGAAATATTTAAAATTTCAATTTCAATAAGTCCTCTTTTATAAAATGTTCATAATAACTAAATCATACAATTTATAATATTAGATTATATATAATGATGTATAATTTTTTTATTTCATTTATTTGAGCTTTACTAATGATTCAAGAAGGTGAAATATTGGATAACCATGTTTCCATGTTATTTGGTGAAAAAAATAGATATTTTAATATTGAAATAAATATTAAGAATATATTTTCAGAAATAATATTTATTAATTACTTTTTATTATACAATATTATAAGCAATTATGTTTCAATAGTCATACACAATAGAAATTATCAGCATCATTCATGTAGATGGTTATAATGACCAAATTAAGAACATTCTATAATTAATCACTATGAATTATTATTGACAAATTTTGTTATAGAATAGTTATTCAAAAATTATGATGATATTATATAAATTTATTTCTTATGATAACTCATAAAATATATAGTTATGACGGATAATATAATTTATAATGATAAATTACTGAAAATGATGAAATCTTTTCTCCTTTTGGTATACTATTTTTAGCTACCGTAAAATATAATGATCAGTTACTGTTAAAATAATTTAAATAATGAATGTTTCATATCAAAAAGTATAATATAATTTATTTAAATAATTTTAATAGAATAAAGAAATCATAGAAATAAATATTTTATGGTGATAAGGATATAGAAATACATCATTTCATTGATGCAGCAATCGGCAAAAAAAAATGAAGTATACATTTTTCAGAACGAAAATAAGTTCTGATGCTTTTATATTTTAATAATATTAATAATATATATATATATCTTATTTATTCATGAAATACACTTTTTAACCATCCATTTACAGTTTTTATGAAAAAATAAATAATGGCTTTCATGGAGGTAGTGCCCACATACTGATGGGTGATGTTATCAATTTTTTAACAGCTCAGGAGTAATGTTGAAATTTATTATGATTCTAACATTATTTAAATAATGTATACTTATTATGCTGATGTTTATTAATATATCTTGGTTATTGAAAATCGTAATGATTAATAATATAAAATAATGGGGTTGAAATGATAAATGAGTGATTAGAAATTTTACCTTACCTAATAGAGAATTCCCATTAATGAAAATACTAACCCCTTTAATGTTTTTGAACAAATATGGGAATGTAATAAATTGTGATTCTAGTTGGGGTGGGGTTTAGAATATTTTTTCCACACAAAGGTTCATGAGTATTGAGGATAATTGGAGACTGAAAAGGTATTTCAATAAGTGGAAAAGGAGGTACTTTTTCCATTAACCATAACATCAAAATAATGCCATGTCACTTTCAAAGGAATGTGGCTCCAGAAATTCATAATAATGTTTATTATATAATAATTGTTCCTTCTATCCATAATCTATTAATTCATAGACACTATTTTAAACAAAATCCATTTTTTTAAATAATTTAACTTTTTTACTTTTATAGTGGTTAATTGATCTTACCAATGTTATTTACAATTTATGACTAAAAGATGGTCCTAAATAAATAATTTTTGATATTTTAATAAAAAATTTTGAAAAAAATAACTAAATTAATATTTTATTTGTGGAAAATTTTATTTTAAATTTTGTGTACATAATTGGTAAAGTAAATTTATTATAATATGTTTTCTTTGCACAATATTTATGTATATTAAAAAATTAATAATATTATTGAATTATGATTAATATATTTTTATATATGTATTTAAATATTTTTTCAATGGATTTTAATAAAATTATTAACTTAATTATATTATGTAATCTTTTAGTTAAAATAAAAAATCACAAAATAATTTTTACTAAACATAAATACTATTAATGATTCAAAAAGTTAAAATAGTTTTTCAAATTAAAATGTAACACCCCAACCCAAGTTCCCCAGAGTCGGTGCATTATTACATAACATTGGCATGATCACAAGAAAGATCAAATCTCGAAAGACCGATTGGTTTAGTAGCATTGGAAACACTAGATATATTCATAATGTTTTACATTACATCATAAAGTGAAAAACTACTACAACAACATAGTCTCCATATTCGACACTCATATCCCCAAATTCTATGCCTGCAGGTCATTCATAAATTACTTGTTCACTTCCTAGGAAAAATAAAACATAGAAAAGGTGTGAGCTCAAATGACCAGTAAGGATAACATTATAGAAGAAACATTCATTAATAAGAATAAACAATTAAGGCAATTTATAACTAAAACAAAATCCTTTTAAACTTGAAATTTAACATAGTATGGAAAAAATAAAATGAAATAATTCCATTTAATTATTCACATGGATATTCTAATAATAGAATAATCACATGCAATATCTATATCCACTTTCATAATGATGGAATGCATAATGTCAGACTATCATAACCACATAGCCAAGGCCTCATGCCAAGACTACAAATAAGATTTTTCCAAGGCCTTGTGCCAAGACACTAGTTTGTCTCATGAGACCTGATGATGCATCGAGGAGCTATAGCGGGCTCCACCCATCACATATTAAGTCTAATGCATTCCCATATGAAAAGATTTAAACATAACATAAACATTCGTATTAAAACTAGCATACGAAATATCAATACTTTCACTATAAACTATGAATGCTATAAAAATAGCACATCCACAGTCAAACATATCACAAAACCTTCAATACAATATAGAAGTTTTGTATCATAATAAATCAACTTCAAATAAGCGTAAAATCCATCAAAGGATGTTGACATAGATGAAATCAAAACTTTTTTTAGAGAAATATCTCTTTCTATTTTGAAATCATTTAAGAGTATTATATTTTTCAAAGAAAACATTTTCTTTGAAATTATTCTTATAATCTTGTAAGGGAAGCTTCGACGACTTTATAACAGTGGAAAATAACCGCACTCGTTGTATAAGATAAAAAACATTATTACCTTAATTCTGTCGAAAAGGTTAAAAAGCACCTTGTTTCGAAAACCACGGAAAGATTCCTTTATAAAACTCTTATAAAAAGTCAAAAAAGGGTATAAATGACTTTAAACCATATTATTTTAAATAGTAAAAATGTATTGAAATACATTTTTATGAAACATGGATGTGGATGATAAAGAGATCCCAGTAGATTATTACGTATAAACAACCTCGGATAATGAAAAGATTGTGAAATAAAACCTTACCTTGTACTTTTCCTTGGTTGGGGTAGGTTAATGTCATGTATAATGGTGAAATAATTGTTATTAAATTATACAAGAAACATATACATTAATATGATATCATATATGATCTTTTAACATTGATTTTTTAATAATATCTTAGTGTTATCTTCGTTTCGGGTGTTAACTTGCTCATTTTCTTTTATATGTTTTGTTACATAAGCCATTTTTGTAATGGATAGGTTCTATATTATTCACATCCAGAATGATATCATGTTCTCAAAAATCATTTTTAAATTATCAAATGATAATTATACTTGAATGGATACGATGGAGAATGAATCTCATCGCGTTCGTGGAGAGGGTAGTCCGTACGTATGCACGAGCGATAATATCATTCTTTTGATATTAAAATAATATATAAATGGAAGGTATATCATATATACAGAATCATTAACATGTTATATTTATTATTTACATGTGTTACACATCATTATTATAACCATCCAAATAATAATATATTGAATAACAATTACACCACAACGTGGAGACGGTAAGCCGTACGTACGCACGTATGGTGAAATGTTATTCAAAGGGTGGATAGAATATTGAATATGGTTGTACCATATTTATAATAACATCACAGTATATATATGATACAGGAGTTATTATTTCAGAATGGTAATAATAAATAATGAAGAAGTGGAAGATGAAATGAATTTGAAAAAGGGTGGTGAAATCATTACCTCTTCTTCGGGTTCTTCCTTTTGATTTGATCAAAAGGGATCCGTAGTTTAGTTTCTGATAAAACTATGGACTCTAGGTTGTAGTGAAGGAATTTGAGAGAGTATGTGGTCATATTTTGGTCGAACCAAAAGGCTTTGAAGGGGTGAAGTAATGAGAAGGGGGAGTGCCCTTTTATAAAAGGGGTGTGGGGCACCTTTGGAAAAGCTAGAAATATTAATTTATAATAAATTCATATTCGGTTTCTAATGGCTCAAATGTTGATTATTCGATGTTTAAGGTGGGGATAGGACTAAAACCACTCAACCAATAGAATTTAGATAGGTTTGGGTACTTATATTAACCTTATCTTTAAGTATTAACTCTAAGTTTATTAGTTTCACTTTTACAAAGTCTCTTTGTATTTTTATATTATATGGTTAATAAACTTACTATATACATCCAAGAGACCCCAGAGTGGTCCATTAATGATACCACTATCATGATATGAGTCTCTTGGCCGATCCTTATATTTTTAGGAATTTAATATCAATTAATAATATAATATTTGTTTTAAAAACCCTTTTATGTCAATTTTGAAACTATTCGATAGTTGATTTTTGTGAAACTCATAAAAGAATGATTACTTCGAAAAAAGTTAATTAAATCAGTCCTAATATGTAATATTATCCTATAAAATTATTGTAATTCATTAAAAGTCTCAAATTATTTTTATTTGGGTATTTATAAGATCAATTATTTTAAATTTTCACTATTATGGTAATTACTGCATCATCATTGTGTCATAAATAAATTAACTTATGTAATCTCTAAAATTATAAATAAACAATAATTATGTTGGAAATCGTTTTAGATTTATAATGAATATTTATAGTCGAAAATCCAACATATATAACCCTATGAAAAAAAATTGGCTAAAAGATATATGCTTGTGTCATTTTTGTATTCATATTAACTTAATTAAAATTAAGTGTCCCTATCACCTAAAAGTGGCTCCATGGGGTCCCAAAATCGACCCAAAGATGCCTATGGTCAAAAATGTATCAAACAATAAGTCAAGGACACATTTCAGGGTAATTTAGTATTATTATAATATTTTTTAACCCTTATTTACCGGATTTACCCTTAACCATGGTAAATAAAATATTTACCGAAGTAATTATTCAAAATGTCTAAAAATTAAAGTTACCTATTTATACAATTTGAACATCCTGATTCAAAATATGGAATCCATTTTTCCAAATTCAAAACATAGAAGTGGCAGAAATTAATTTAAAATTATTTCCCGTTGTTAAAACAAAAAGTGTGTTTTTAAGAGATAATAACTATCAAAAGAATGACACTTGTTTATGTCCGGTTTAATTGTAAAATTATGTCCAATGACCAAAATTATATTAAATGGTAAAAATATATTCTAAATATACTTTAAAACCATTAAAATGCATAATTTATCACTATTAATTATTTTGATTAAAAAAGTTGTTTTTAATTAAAATTTAGTAATTTTCACTATTCATCAAAATATTAAAGTTATCCAAAAAGTACCAAAATATCACCTTAGGCTAAATTCGATATTTCAAATCCAAAAATGAAGTCCATTTTGAAATATAAAAAATATATAATTTTAAAAAGTATGTATTACTATTCATAACGGCTAGTTTGATTGGTTATGGTGTGTTAGAACTCGGTGTTGCGTACAACACACGCTATCACATTATTCAAAAAAAAGCGTACCGTAGAAGCTTAGGGTGTTACATTCTCCCCTCCTTCAAATAATTTCATCCTCAAAATTTCTAGATTACTTATCACATGAAAAGACTCGGGTGGTTCTTCATCATAAGTTCCTCGGGTTCCCACGTTGCCTCTTCCATCTTATGGTTTCTCCACAAAACTTTTACCGGACGCGTCGTCCGGTTTCTCAGTACTTGTTCTCTCGTATCAAGAATCCTGACGGGCTCTTCATAATAAGAAATATCGGGTTCCAGTTCTAACTCCTCATAGGTGAGTACATGCATTGGGTCAGGCATGTATTTCCTCAACAGAGATACGTGGAACACATTGTGAACTTTGGAGAGACCTGGTGGCATTGCCAATCGGTAAACTAAAGCCCCAATTCGTTCTAGAATTTCGAAAGGACCGATGTACCTGGGACTCAATTTACCTTTCTTAACAGAACGTATGACTCCCTTCCATGGAGATACCTTTAGGAAAACATGATCACTGACTTGAAATTCCAAATCCTTCCTTCGATTATCGGCATAGCTCTTCTGCCTACTTTGAGCTGCTTTGATGTGATTTTGGATTACCTTCACCTTTTCCATCATTTCCTCCACCAGTTCTAGACCTACAAATTTTCTTTCACCAACTTCATCCCAACAGGTTGGTGTGCGACATCTCTTTCCGTATAAATCTTCATATGGTGCAATCTGAATACTCGAATGGAAGCTATTGTAATAGGAAAATTCTACCAGAGATAAATACTGATCCCACATACCCTGAAAGTCAAGTGAGCAAGATCTAAGCATGTCTTCTAAGGTTTGAATAGTCCATTCTGATTGTCCGTCTGTTTGAGGGTGGTAGGCAGTGCTCAAATGAAGTTCAGTATCCAGGGATTTCTAAAGACTCTTCCCGAATCTTGAAGTAAAACGGGGATCACGATCAGAAAGAATCGATAGGGGTACTCCATGAAGTCTCACAACTTCATTAATATATAGTCTTGCTAGACGTTCTAGTGGTAGATCTTCTCTTAGAGAAAGAAAATGTGATGACTTTGTAAGACAATCAATAATAACCCATATTGCATCATTCCTTCTAGGAGTCTTTGGTAGCCCCATGACAAAGTCCATCGTAATATTGTCCCATTTCCACTCCGATATGGGAAGAGGTTGCATGACTCCTCCAGGGTGTTGCGTTCCAGCTTTCACTTGTTGAAAAACCATACATCTTGACACAAAATCAGAAATCTCCCTCTTCATATTGTCCCACCAAAAATGTTCCTTCAAATCTCGATATATTTTGGTTCTCCCAGGGTGTATAGAGAAATTGGAACTATGAGCATCATCCAACAATTCCCTTTTTAGATCTGTTATATCGGGAACAAAAAGTCTCTTCCCGAATTTCAAAATTCCATCTTCATACACAAAGTCTCTCAGTCTCCCATTATTCACATCTTTAATCTTCTTTTGAAACACTTCATCATCGGTCTCATAACTCTTAATCCTTTATAGTAAAGATGTTTTGGCAACCATTTGAAAAATCATTGATGTTTCTCCTTCCCTGGTTATTCCCATGTCCATCTTCACTAGATCCATGAAAATTGGATCCCTTTCAATTCTCATATTGTTCAAAACTCCGTGATCATTTCTAATCAAAGCATCTTCCACCTTGTTTGCCTTCCCCGGGTGGTAGTGTATCGTACAATCATAATCCTTGAGCAATTAAAGAAATCACTTTTGCCTCATGTTGAGATCTTTTTGTGAGAAAATATACTTCAAACTCTTGTGTTCAGTATAAATCTCACATTTTCCACTATAGAGGTAGTGCCTCCATATCTTCAAAGCAAAGATCACAGCTGTTAACTTGAGATCATGAGTAGGATAGTTTTGTTCATGAATTTTCAACTATCGTGATGCATAGGCAATAACCCTATCATTCTGCATAAGGACACAACCATGTCCTTTCTTCGATGCATCACTATAAATAACGAACCCATCATTCCCCAACGGTAGAGTCAATATAGGAGCATTGACTAATCTTCTCTTCAGTTATTCAAAACATTCTTCACACTCTTTTGTCCAAACAGATTTAACCCCTTTACGTGTGAGCTTCGTAAATGGGTTAGCCAATCGGGAAAAATTCTGGATGAAACGTTGATAATAACCTGCCAAACCAAAAAAACTACGTACCTCAGTTATACTCATAGGTGCTGTCCATTCATGGATTGCCTTGGTCATAGAAGGATCAATAGAGATTCCATCTTTACAGACAATATGCCCATGAAAAGAAATCTCTTGAAGCCAGAATTCACACTTGCTAAACTTCCCATATAATTCATGCCTTCTCAGAGTCTTCAAGATAATGCGCAAGTGATTTTAATGATCTTCGTAGCTTTTGGAGTATACTAAGATATCATCAATAAATACCACCACATATTCATTGAGATACTCCTTGAAAACTATATTCATCAGATCCATGAATACAGAGGGTGAATTAGTCAATCCAAAACGCATGATAGTAAACTCGTAATGCCCGTACCTGGTTCGAAAAGCTGTCTTCGGAAAGTCTTCCTTCATCACACACAACTGATGGTATCCAGATCGAAGGTCAATCTCTGAAAAGAATTGAGCTCCACACAGTTGGTCAAAGAAATCATCAATGCGTGGTAGGGGATACTTGTTCTTTATTGTTATAGCATTGATCTCCCTGTAGTTGATACATAACCTCATAGATCCGTCTTTCTTTTTAACAAAAATAACAGGGGCTCCCCATGGAGAAACAGTAGGGCGAATAAATCCTTTATTACTCAATTCCTCTAGTTGTTTCTTTAGTTCGACTAATTCTACAGTGGCCATTCTATAAGGGGGCTTCGATATAGGCCTTGATCCAGGAATTAAATCAATGGAAAACTCAACTTCTCGTTCCAGAGGATGTCGAGGTAAATCTTTCGGAAATACATCTACAAATTCTTTCAAAACAGGTACATCATCTATTTGAACATTACTTTCCGCACCCATAGTTATTTAATTCTCTTCCTACCCAATAATTGAATTTTGTTGAGCTACTGGGGGTGGATCTAGATAAGAATTAGGTGGTGACGATTCTGCTCTAAAGAAAAGGTGTTCCTTATCATCATCATCATCATCATGAATCGTAACCTCTTTCTTCTTGCAATAAATCTTCGCATCATAATACGAAATCCATTCCATACTGAGGATTATATCAAACTCAATCATAGGTATGACAATGAGATCAGCAGATAAAGAATATTTATGTGCTCTAACGGGGACTGATTCACAAAACATTGTTGCAATGATAATTCCCTTAGGAGTTTTAACTGACAACTCCCTTGTAAAATCAAATTGGAAATATCTAATTTTCTTAGCAAACTGGGAATATATGAAACAATGGGATGATCCAGAATCAAATAATGCATTTTCTAAACTTGAGGAAACTATTAAATTACCTGCCACCACGTCTTTCGGAGCTTCTACCTCAGCAGTAGTGATAGCATAAGCTTGGCCTTGATCACTTGGCGTTTTCTGAGGTAAGTTCTCCGGAAACTTAGGACATTCATTTGCGTAATTCCCCATCTCCCTGCAATTGTAGCACTGAACATTGGTAGGTTTCTTCTTCCCTTTGCAATCACGAGCTTGGTGGCCTTTTTCACCACACTTGTAACAGATTCATGTTCCCTTCAAGCAAGTACTAGGGTGTTTCTTACCACATTTACCACAAGATGGATATTCAACCTGTCCCTTCTTCCCCTTATTTCCATTCCTAGATTAATCAGCAGGTCTCTTCTTCTCTTTCTTTTCTTTAAAGCCATAAGACGTAGAGAATTCTTTTTTGGTCTTGATAGCACATGAGACAATGTCTTCGTACGATGAAAAGGATTGTGAGACTAATTCTCGATGGAGATATGGTTTTAACCCATAAAAGAAACAATCAATCATACTTCTTGGGTTATGTATATAATCTCCAGAATAACCTGATAACCTTGTAAAGTTAGCCTCATACTTTTTGACATTCTCATCCTCCTTCTGTCTCAGACTCAGAAATTTCCATTCCATATCTGCTCGATGGTCGCGAGGAATGTATTTTTCTAAAAACAGATCATTGAACTCCCTCCATTCCATATTTGATACTTCATCATCTTCCTTCGTTTTTTGAATCTATGACCACCATTGATCAGCATCTCTAGCGAGGCGGTAAACTGCCATGATAACTTTTTCCATTTCACTACTCCCCAAAGCCTGAAATATTTTTTCTATGGAATTTATCCATTGCTCAGCTACTAATGGATTTGTACTCCCATTGAACGTTGGTGGTTTTTTCCTCATGAATCGATCTAACATTGATCCTCTACGCTGCGGATCAGGGTGCTCCATACGGGTAAGGTTATTATTCATAACCTGAGTGAGTTGTCCCAGTATGGTGATTAGCTGATCGGCACCAGTTGCATCACCAGCTCCATTATAATTATCTTGAGTAGGAGGGAAATCCCTGCACGAAGTGCGTGCATTGATACGGTTTCCATTTCATCCACTAGGATCCATTTCTAAACAATGGCATAAACTAGACTAGTTTGTGAATCAAAATACATAATCCCATACTTATAAAACACTTAACATAAATTGAACTATTTATGGATATAATCCATAATCATAAAAATGTTTTCTTTGAGGAATTATATACTCATAAACCCATCGTAATGATTTGTTATGAAAATGAGAGTTATCCTAAGCATATCCCCCAGGAGTGTTGTAACCAAGAGTGAAGCAAGGCCCATTGTTGTGCACCAGTTCTCGTTCGAGTCTAGCTCAAAGCGGTGTTTTCGGGTTTTACCCCTAGGTACATCTGTGCCAGAGCCGCCTCTACCTGCTCGTATCCAGACAGGGATGTATTGCATGAAAAACTCACAAAATATCTACAAAACCAAAATTCTAGGAATTTATTCTATACTAATCCTCAATGTCCATCTTAGGTCTACATGCTCTAATCAGAGTTTATCTATATATAGCCTCCAAGGTTTGTACTAAACTTCCTCTGATACCAACTGTAGAGACCCAACCCCAGTTACCCAGAGTCGGTGCATTATTAAATAACATTGGCATGATCACAAGAAAGATCAAATCTCGAAAGACCGATTGGTTTAGTAGCCTTGGAAACACTAGATATATTCATAAAGTTTTACATTACATCATAAAGTGAAAAACAACTACAACAACATAGTCTCCATATTCCACACTCATATCCCCATATTCTATCCCTGCAGGTCATTCATAAATTACTTCTTCACTTCCTAGGAAAAATAAAACAAAGAAAAGGGGTGAGCTCAAATGCCCTGTAAGGATAACAATATAGCGGAAACTTTCTCAAATAAGAATAAACATCTAAGGCAATGTATAACTAAAACAAAATCCTTTTAAACTTGAACTTCAACATATTATGGCAAAAATAAAATGAAATAATGCCATATACTTATTCACATGGATATTCTACTAATCGAATAATCACATGCAATATCAATAACCACTTTCATAGTGATGGAATTCATAATGCCAGACTATCATAACCACATAGCCAAGGCCTCGTGCCAAGACTACAAATAAGATTTTTCCAAGGCCTTGTGCCAAGACACTAGTTTGTATCATGAGACCTACAGATGCATCGAGGAGATATAGCGGGCTCCACCTGTCACATATTAAGTCCAATGCATTCCCATATGAAAAGGTTTAAACATAACATAAACATTTGTATTAAAACTAGCATACCAAATATCAATACCTTCACCATAAACTATGAATGGTTTAAAAATAGCACATCCATAGTCAAACGTATCACAAAACCTTCAATACAATATATAAGTTTTGTATCATAATAAATCAACTTCAAATAAGCGTAACATCCATCAAAGGATGTTGACATATATGAAATCAAAACTCTTTTTAGAGAAATATCTCTTTCTATTTTGAAATCATTTAAGAGTCTTATATTTATGAAATAAAACATTTTCTTTGAAAATATTCTTATAAGCTTGTAAGGGAAGCTTCGACGATTTTATAACGGCGGAAAATAACCGCACCCGCCGTATAAGTTAAAAAACATTCTTACCTTAATTATGTCGAAATGGTTAAAAAGCACCTTGTTTGGAAAATGATGGAAAGATTCCTTTATAAAACCCTTATAAAAAGTCAAACAAATGTATAAATGACTTTAACAAATATTCTTTTAAATAGTAAAATTTTTTGGAAATACATTTTTAAGAAACATGGATGTGGATCATAAAGAGATCCCAGTAGATTATAACGTATAAACAACCTCGGATAATGAAGAGATTGTGAAATAAACCCTTACCTTGTTCTTTTACATGGTTGGGGTAGGTTAACATCTTGTATAATGGTGAAATAATTGTTATTAAATTATACATGAATCATATACATTAATATGATATCATATATGATCTTTTAACATTGATTTGTTAATAATATCTTAGTATTATCGTTGTTTCGGGTGTTAAGTTACTCATTTTGTTTTATATGTTTTGTTACGTAAGCCATGTTTGTAATGGATAGGTTGTATATTATTCACATCCATAATGATATAAAGTCCTTAAACATCATTTTTAAATCATCAAATGATAATTATACATGAATGGATACGATGGAGAATGAATCTCATCGCGTTCGTGGAGACGGTAGTCCGTACGTACGCACGAGCGATAATATCATTCTTTTGATATTAAAATAATATATAAATGGATGGTATATCATATATACAGAATCATTAACATGTTATATTTATTATTTACATTAGTTACACATAATTGTTATACCCATCCAAATAATAATATATTGAATAACAATTACACCACGACGTGGAGACGGTAAGCCGTACGTACGCACGTATGGTGACATGTTATTCAAAGGGTGGATTGAATACTGAATATGGTTGTACCATATTTATAATAAAATCACTGTATATATATGATACTGGAGTTATTATTTTAGAATGGTAATAACAAATAAAGAAGAAGTGGAAGAAGAAATGAATTTGAAAAAAGGTGGTGAAAACATTACCTCTTCTTCGGGTTCTTTCTTTTGATTTGATCAAAAGGGCTCCGTAGGTTGCCTTTATGATCAAACTAAGGACTCTAGGTTGTATTGAGGGATGTTGAGAGAGTATTTGGTCAGAGTTTGGCCGAACCAAAAGGCTTTGAAGGTGTGAAGTAATGAGAAGGGGGAGTTCCCTTTTATAAGAGGGGTGAGGGGCACCTTTGGAAAAGCTAGAAATATTAATTTATAATAAATTCATATTCTGTTTCTAATGGATCCAGAGTTTATCATTCAATGTTTAAGGTGAGGATAGGTCGAAAAACACTCAACCAATAGAATTTAGACAGGTTTGGGTAATTATATTAACCATATCTTTAAGTATTCACTCTAAGTTAATTAGTTTCACTTTAACAATGTCTCTTTGTATTTTTATATTATATGGTTAATAAACATACTATATACATCCAAGAGACACCAAGTGGTCCATTAATGATTCAAATATCATGATATAAGTCTCTTGGATGAACCTTAGATTTTTAGGAATTTAATATCAATTAATAATATAATATTTGTTTTAAAAACTCTTTTATGTCAATTTTGACACTATTCAATAGTTGATTTTTTTGAAACGTATAACTGAATGATTACTTCTAAAAAAGTTATTTAAATAAATCTTAATATGTCATATTATCCTATAAAACTATTTTAATTCATTAAAAGTCTCAAATTATATTTATTTGGGTATTTATAATATCAATTATTTTAAATTTTCACTATTATGGTAATTATTGCATCATCATTGTGTCATAAATAAATTAACTTATGTAATCTCTAAAAATTATAAATAGAATATCATTATGTAGTAAATCGTTTTATCTTTATAATTAATACTTATAGTCTAAAATCCAACATATATAACCCTATGTAAAAAAAATTTCTAAAAGATATATGCTTGTGTCGTTTTTGTATTCATTTTAACTTAATTAAAATTAAGTGTCCCTATCACCTATAAGTGGCTCCATGTGGTCCCAAAATCGACCCAAAGATGCATATGGTAGAACATGTATCAACCAATAAGGCTAGGACACGTTTTATGGTAATTTAGTATTATTATAATATTATTTTTTAACACTTATTTACCGTATTTACCTTTAACCATGGTAAATAAAATATTTACCGAAGTAATTATTCAAAATGTCTAAAAATAAAAGTAACCTATTTACAAAATTTGAAAATCCTGATTCCAAATATGGAATCCATTTTTCCAAATTCAAAACACAGAAGTGGCAGAAATTAATTTAAAATTAATTCCCGTTGTTAAAACAAAAAGCGTGTTTTTAAAAGATAATAACTATCAAAAGATTGACACTTGTTTATATCTGGTTTAATTGTAAAATTATGTACAATGACCAAAATTATATTAAATGGTAAAAATATATTCTAAATATAGTTTAAAACCACTCAAATTCATAATTTATCACTATTAATTATTTTAATTAAAAAAAGTTGTTTTTAATTAAATTTTAGTAATTTTCACTATTCATCAAAATATTAAATTTATCCGAAAAGTACCAAAATCACACCTTAGTCTAAATTCGATATTCCTAATCAAAAAATGAAGTCCATTTTGAAATATAAAATATATATAATTTCAAAAAGTAGGTATTACTATTCATAATGGTTATTTTTGTTGGTTATGGTGTGTTAGAACTCGGTGTTGCGTACAACACACGCTATAACATTATTCAAAGAGAAGCGTACCGTAGAAGCTTGGGGTGTTACATAAAAAATATAATTTAAAATAGGAAATTATATTTACGAAATATATAATCATTTATTAATGTCATTTCATAAATATTTATGTCACACTTATATTATGATAATATCATAAATGTTATGGTTTTTTTAAATGTCTTATTTTTCACTATTCATCGACATATCAATATTCACACAAAAATAAAAAATAACAACCTAAATATAACAGTGTCTTTATAAATCCAAAAAATAAGAATATTTTCTCCTTTTCAAATCCTTATATTTAATAATTTATATTTTATCTTCAATCATAGAGTACAAAGAGAAACCATTTTTGTAGTAATATGACTTCTCAAAATATTTATCGGTTTTATTATAAATTCATGTAAATTATAAATTAATATTAATATTAATATATTAAATTTATAAAATATATTTTATTTTCATTTAACAAAAATATATTTTCATTTTAAGAAAAAAAATTTGCTTAAAAATTATTATTTTAAAATACTCTCTAAGGTGTAAAATAATATTAGTATTTATATGGATTCAATTATTTAATTTCATTATGGAATTTTTATATAATGGAAACCTAATGTTTTAAACTATATATATTTAAAAATAGGGATTCTTTTATTTATACCATCCCACATAATGCATCTATTATAGATGTTATATTTATGACATACAATTTTTCCTCAATAATATTTGACAATATTTTGTTTTATTTCATGTTTGCGTGAAAATAATACCATAAAACACATTAGATTTATTAAATGTAAATATATACAAAAAATTTGATGTCCCATTAAACCACCTTAATTAAATTTTTATCAATTTAACATTAATTATCACCCACTAATGTAGTAATTTAGGGTTCTTTTAAGATAGACTTGACTGAATATTTAATTTGTGAGGAGGAATAAACATAAATAACATTAGTAAGATTACAAATATCATTTATTCCTAAATGATAGATGTTTCTTATTATTAATATTTTCTATGAATTGGTGCTAAAAACCCATCATTATTAATTGTTAATGACTATCTAATTGAATTAATTTCCTCGATGGATTATTGTCATCATTGTTGGGATGGGTAATCATAAGTTGAATTTGGATATGAAATCTTAATTCATTATTATATTATTTTTTATATAGTGTATATGGAGATATTTAGTCAATTTTAAAAACCATATAAATGTTATTTAAAAAAAATATAATATTATTTGTATCACATATATTCTTATAAAATTATGTTTTCAATGCAATAATTATATGAATATGAGTTTTCATTGATAATTAAATAATTGTGGGTTATTTTACATATATATTGAAACATTGTAGATATAATAGTGTTAAGATAAATAATATAATTATGAAATCAATAAATATAATACAGAGAACAAACATGACATCATTTTTAGAATTTGACTCATATTTTATATCTTAAATTTTTAGTAGAACATTATCACAGTCCAAGTAGTGTATGACAAAATATTTGTTATATATTTTTTTTAAACATTAATAAGAAATTAATTGGGATGATGAATCACTAATGGTGTCCAATGTATATCACATGATATAATTTATATCAAATTTATCTTTCCAAAGTGATTTGTTGATATATAAAAAGTTTTTGTTATAAAATATAACATGTTATAACATTTTAATAATTTTTTGGGCTCTATATTATATTAAATTTGGATTCTCACGAGAACAATATTTTAATATAAATTTTAAATCATTTTTAGAATTACTCTTCCATACTCAGAAAATAATTTAATTTATTTTAATGATGAGTTGTGATCGTACATAAATTAAATAATTGAAAAAAGAAAACATCATCTTTTTAATGAGTAATTCATCAATGAAATGTAATACCTAAAATACGAAACTATAAATTTAAATATTATAAATTCATGGTTATAGTAATATTAGGTTTTATATCATATCTATTTATAAATTACATCGCAAAGTTATTTTAAAATGCATCATAATGTTTCATAAACAATATATGATAATCCAACTAATATCCTCCGAGAATTTTATTCTATGTTTCTAGTTAGCTATATTTTTCATGAAATTAGATAAGATCTAATAAATATCAATAAAATCATATCAATATTATTCCCACTAAGTGCATCAATATCAATACTTATATGTATAGGATTGTAACTTGATTGAGAAATATTTAATGAGATTCCATATAAATTTATTTTTAGCAAAACATCAAGATGTTGTCCGGAACATAAACACATCACATGGTTTTTTATAAGTGTTATCTATTTATAATCCATAAAAAATAATGTATATAATCTCTCATAATAGGAAATATATTCATCACAAAAACATAATTAATATAAATAAATAAATAAACCTTTATTATACCAACTATGGCTATCAAAGATAATCATATAATTATTTAACATAATTACAATATGTTAAACTTTACATTTCACAAATAACCCCCTAATCACAAGAACCATAGGTAAAATATATCTAATGGATTGGGAAATAAAATAATTATTTTAAAATACTAGGACTATTTCTCTTTAAATAGCATCACACTAGACACTTTTTTCAAACAATTTATAGATAATAATCATATTGATATCCAAGGGAATGAATAGATAAATTAGTGGTGACCACAAAAACATAATAGGGAAAATGTATCATGATATATAAATGGGTTATCTTTTAATATTTTGAGATAACATAATCACTGCAGATATATCTGATAAAAAAATCAAAATATAGTATTATTTTCTTTTAAATAATTATAGAATGACATGTACAGTCATTTGATTAAAAATATATTGACATAAAATTATTTGTGATTATAATACAATAATCATTATCAAAGAAGAATAACATAGTAATATAACAAGAAAAAAATAAGGAAGGATTTTATAATTACAAATCATCTTATAATGATAAAAACAATAAACTAAAACATTCTGAGTATAGCCATGATGTACTTGATTTATAAATGAATACACCCAAGAATGGCATAGATTATGAGGTGAATAATCTATATATTGCCATGAATTAATTCTATGAAATAGAACACATGACTCCCACTCATTTGGAAATGAACATATTCATGATGTCTCTTTATCAATTAAATTAGAAAACCCATGATGCAAAAAAATGTTATCTCATGATATATAAATACTTAAAAAATACGTTGAAGGGTGGTATAGGGCCCCACATGTCGTGATAAATTATTTAAAATAATGGGATCATTTCATTTTAATATAGTATATCAAAACGTGACATTAAAAGTAGGTCATTTGATACATAAAATTAAATCCACCAAATCGATTGTCTCTAAATGTTATTTAGAGTGTGATAAAATAAAACTAATTCTTTATGATAATTTGTATTTTTTTCTACATATCATAATGGATGAAAATAAAAAAAAATATTCATTATAAATATTGTTATTATAGGAAATGTGCATTGGAAAAAAACATAGGATCAGAAAAAGGAAAAAAATTATTAATATTTTAAAATAACATTGTTGAAAACAAATATCATTAGAAGGATTAAAAATATTACATTTTAAATAGAAATTTTTTTAATATGAAGTTATCATGATAAAATATATATATTGGCTTACAATTTTTAATGATAACATTTTTGGAATGGTAAAATCTTATCATGATAAAATGATTCATTTCAGATATCAATGATTTTCTTTAATATCATTACACATTTGTAATATTGACATTCAATGAAAATTAACATGAATTAAAAAATAATATTCCAAATTATTGTTGAGATAAATAAAACATGATATATTTATTAAAATTTATGAACCTAATCATGGATGATTAATTTCAATAAGAAACATTATCACATAATGATATGAGTTTTGTAATTATAAATATCCCCTACGACTAATGTAACGACTGTATAGAAAAAAATTAAAATGATATATTAAAATGGATTCATAAAAAAAATTAAATTTTAATAAATTTATTATAATCCCCATCTATAGGATTTTATTTAAACCACACAAAATAAAACATGTAGTGAGCATTTAATATGTTCTCATGAATAGAAATTGGCTCTGGAAAAACACTTATCTTAACTCTCAATTATCCCAAAAATTATTTTCTATCTTATTTTATAAAAAATTCTAAATAACCTATTAGATATCATTAATTATATATATATATATATATTACCAAATGTACTCTTATATTATTTCAATTTTTATATATGAATTACTTATTTATTATTTATTTCATCGTTGAATGATATATACTTTGATTTTTTTACAAATGATTGAACATAACAATATAGATCTCTATTATTATATAAAATTTTCATCATTCATAATTAATTTAAGGTACTAGAATATATGACTTATAATAATTTATTATTTTTTCAATTTCAATCATTATTGTTTTATCATAGTTTATGCAGATGAATGTAATAATTATATTCTTTCTATGAATTTTTTATGAAAAAAGAAAGTATTTTAATAAGGACAAAGATATTAATATAATATTTCTAAAAACAAAATAATATAATAAATTAAATATCATTTTCCAATATCACCATTATTTATTTTTCAATAGTCATAATTAGAATAAATTTATAGAATTGTTCTTGTAGGTAATTAAACTTTTTCCAACAATAACAAGATATCATTGACAAATAATTAAAATTATATAGGGGTTTAATAATAAATTAATTATTCAAGAATTAAATTCATATATTCCATGTTCCATTCATTTATAAAATTGAAAATGATATCTGTTTAAAAAATGAATAATTTATAAATATATATTACTTGAAAAGAGATATTTTTTTCAACATTTCATTCTAATTTTATACGGTTTAACATAAAATTACCACTTATTAATAATATTATTTTTGGAACATAAAATTTTTATTTATATTTTCTACAAAATTCAATAATAATAATTTATATTAATTACACATATAATCATAATATTTTGAGTATTGTGTTTGTGAAAAAAAGAAATAAAGCATTCCATGCAGGCGGTTCTCCACTCATATTCACATGTGACATTTTTGTTATCAATCACATATTAGGGAAATAATTTTTAGAATTTAATAATATTTAAGATTTTATAAATATTTTATCAATTCATTAAATAATACATGTATATTATTATGTAACTTGGTTATGAATGACATAACACAACATTCATTGGGGTGGTAGTTTTGACATAAAAATGAAATACGTATTCACTTTTTAAATTGTATGGGTAATATAGAATATTTTTATTTAATTAACATTGGGAATTTTATGTATGATTTGGATAAATATTTAATTATGTTCAAATGATTATAATAAATTTGAATATTCTATAAGAATGAATAATTTTATTTAAATTAAGATGGATTGATTATTAAAATTAACATAGACCTTGGAAGAATCTCTATGGAAAAAGGATTAATCCTTTGAAGGGTAGTTCATTTGAGATGAATTTACATAAGGGAGGTTTTTTTATGATTTTTTTTTATGATTTTGGGTGGATTTTGGATGAACCAAGAAGACATTATATTTAGAGAGAAGTGCGGAGTAAAAGAGTTCATTTATATGTGTAAAGATTGATATTTTCCTAATACCCGTGACATTAATGAAATGGCATGTCACATATGATGTAATTTTGAAACAAAATTGGGAAAATAATTGATAATGTATTATAATTGGACAATAATTCCCATAACCATTCTTTTGGAGACATGTTTTTAACATGTTCGAATTGGATGGTCCCTTTATTTTATCTCTTTTCCTGTTTAGAATTATACCCTGGTAAACTTTTTTACAAATTATTTTACCATTAAATCATAATAAATAATTTCATTATTAAATATATTTTACCCTATAATTAAAAATAAAATAATTATGTTATCAAATAAAGTTTAAGTTATGAATAAAATAAATTTCTAAATTTTTCAACATAACTCTTTACAACTGTTTTTCAAGAAGTTTACATTTATAAAATATTAATATATTTAAGATATGCTTGTAATATTTTTTATATTGAATATATTGGTTTTATATTTAATTAAATATTTTTATCATTGTTTTCAATGTATGAAAATTGAATTCATCCATGTGAAGAATTAACGAAATGATAAATTCAAAAAATAGTTATAATTACAATGAACTATTAGTTATGAGGGAAAATGTTAAAAATGTGTAGTATAAATTAGAAATATATTATTTAAATATTATTATTTTTTAACTTATATATACCTTTCTTAAGGAAATGTTTATCAATAATATTTACATCAAATTTATTTTATGATAATGTCATAATAGTAATGGTATTATTGAAATCATTATTTATTCCATTCATTAAATGATATATCCTCGTAGAATAATCCAAATTATTCATCCAAATATAAGATTTATAAAATGAATCTTTAAATAAATTCCATTTTTTATAATTCAAATTATAATAATTTATGAATATTTTTGAATAAAATTGTAAAATCTAACGACAATCATTTTCTGAGAAAATAAATTTAGTGAATATTAATTGTTTTCATTATTATTTCTTATCAATTTAAAAGTAAACTAATCTTAAAATTATATTGATATATAAAATATTTTATCATAACATTACCATAATATATTAAATTTCATTTATTAATAATACATTTTAAATAATATTTATTTGTAAGTGAAATAAATTTTAAGACATAAAATGATATTATCAGTTACGTACCTATACTAATTGAATATTATCAATTAATTTTATTTCAAATGACCAATATATATATATATATATATATATATATTTCCAAATATGGTTACATTTATTTATACCCGTGAATAGATTCAATATAAACATTATATATTCTATATATAATTTTATTTTTGAAAATTTTGTTTCTATTTAGTTTTTGTTTTGTGCTTCATCGAAATCATGGTATGAAACACTATAGATTTATTTGAATAAAATATATAAATTTGCGTTTTTGGTAATTATATTACATCATTAATATATTGTTTGATTATCAATCCCCTATTTGATTTTTAATTGTGGTTGAATTCTATGATATTCTGGGATAGAATTTCAACTATCATAAAATTTTACAACATAATATATTATCATTATTGCTTATCGCTATTGTTATTCATATATTTAATGATCTAACTAAACATACATCTTATAAGATAATTAATTAATTATTTTTTTGTTTCTCCCACAAGGGGGATTCCCAAGCATATATTATTTTCTTACATTAAGTGATTATATGGGTCATCAAGGGGACATTGCGGTCTCCTTGAGAGAAACTCATATTAACCATACAATAATTGATCCTCCTACCTACTTTCAAAAAACAATTATTATAATTAATTAATATCAAGATATACAAGTGGATCAAAAAGTAAAACTTTTGGGTATCGTAGATAAATATAAATTTTATTCTTCTCAACATATAATATAAAAATTTATTGTCCAGTTATTACATTAATATTTAAATTCATAATTTGTTGTTGAGTGTTATTTTTTAGGGCAATGTTATAAAAAATAATATATTGTGTGATTTCTATGATATATATGTTTATTATATCATGTTATGTGTGTTATATTATTTTAATTTAACATTTTAATAGTTTTTTATTTAATAAATATATTTATTATAATTAGATTTATTTTTCATTTTGATCATATTACAAAAAATATACATTCTATTTATATAAGGGAGTATTTTTTTTAAACACATTGAATGTTTTTGTATATCTTTGAGATATTATGTAAGATTAAAAATAAAATTCACATTTGATAATATATAATTTCATATTGAATAAATATTAATTTATAATACTTTACATTGAAAATAAAAAATGACACCAAACTAATATGACAACATGACATTAAAAACTATGATATTTATGGGTTATAGTTCCCTATGGAACAATTATTTTGGGATTATCATCCAATGATAAATTAGAATAAATATCACTGTTATTATATGATTATTTTTTAGATAAATGGTATACATTATCAATATTTTCAATAGGGTTTCATGATAAGATAAACCTCATTCACATCTATTGACAAGTGAAAATGGTGAACAACGTTCTTGACTCATTAGACCCTTATTTGGACACGTGATAATTGTTTAAACTTCTATTATTTATTATCATTTTAAAAATATTTTTTTGTTTTTTTTTCTTATATAAATTTATAATTATACATTATTTAAAATTCTAAAATTTTATTCTGACATACCAAATTTAAAATAATCCCAAAAAATGACTAAAAATATCTTTTGGTCTGCTATTTCAAAGATATTTTGAATAGGTATCACAAAAGGATTTTATATTTTGGTTTATAGTTCAAAACATTTCAACAATATAATTTCAATATTTTTAATAAAATAATAAAAAAATTATTAATTATTAAAAATAAAATAATGTATTAACTATACAATTAATATAATTAGGAATTAACAATATAATAACTAACATATAATTATGTAAATATTATATAAATTTACATTATTTATTGTAATAACATTAATATAATTTATCACTTTTTAAAACAAGATAGGTTACAAACACTTTATTCTTTTGGAAATAATCCTCTTTTTAATATAGTTGATATAGAACCCTTACATGACCCATTTACCCCATTACATTCATTGAACAAATCCTTAGATTATGATCATAAAAAATCCTCCCTAAATACAAAAAATATTTCCCATGAGAAGACATAAATGTAAATAATTTTTTTGGAAATAATATAACCACAAAAAAAATTCATGTCATCCTACCCTTTATCATAATTATACAACCTATATAATCATATAAATACCAAAAACCATCTTCATTGCACCTATATCCATGAAAAATTATTTCATACACCTTTTTTATCATGAACCATCCCAAAAACTAGTAAATTAGAACACAAATTATTTCTAAAATGACCTAATGGGAATTCGTACTCTCCTTGGGAAATAGACTAGATCCTAAAAATATGGAACAAATAAGAGGGAACAATTTCACCCCATGATTTACTAATAAAATAATTATATAATATAAGAAACATAAACAATTATTATTCTCATATATTTATCAAATAAAACATCATGAGTATTAAAATATGAAAATCACAAACATCTTATAAAAAATTACAACAACAATATCACATGATCTCTTCCATCATCTGGATAACATTTCCTACATCCATTTCCCTCAATAAATGTCACTCTATAAATAGATTACATTACCTTTAGTTTGTGATTTCCCTTTTCATTGAAATTACAAATGAATATATTTAAATTCCTACAAGAAATGTATGATGTGGGAAACAATATCCTAGTAGGATCTCCCCAGGAAATCAAATATAAATAGATATAAAATAAACCAATAATGCTCAATAAAAACAAAATATGGCATTCACATATTTTCGTAACACATATATAATAATTATCATAGAAATATTAAATTGTAATATTCTAAATAAATAATTATATAGTATTTCCATAATATATGAATAAAAAAAGGATCATAAACATGTACATGAATAAATCATTTTCAACAACTTTCAACCATAGATCAAATGGTTATGTGTTTTAGGTTTTGTTAGTTCAATGACCATTGATAAAAAAACATAGTAAATGACATATCTATTTGTATAACCATCCCCATATCTTAGTAATGGTTTAATATGAGTCCACCAAATGAATGATCAACCTAACATAAATATGTATAGTCATAATTTTAATCATTAAACCATTACATGGAAGAGTATATAAATGCCAAATATTTCATTCCAATTCAACCTACATAACTACTAATACTCCCTTGTGCATTAAATAAATCATTTATCTCAATATTGATTCATTAGTCAATGCTCAAAAGTCTATAAATAAACTCTCATACAATCCATTTTTGTAACATAAATGTTACTTATATAATATTTATTTTTCATTTTAGAATTATGTAGTTAAACTCATAATAAATGTACAATGAAATTAGTTGTATTTATAGAATATAAGGAATATAAACTAATATAATAGTAATTTCATCTTTGATACTATAAAATATATATATATATATCTTCTCTTTAATGATATGATATATTTATATATTTGATTATGTAAAGAATTGATTTTAATTATAAAATAAGTGTTATTATTTATTTAAAAGTTTTTTATTAATATAATTATATATTAACAAATATATTTTTATAAAATATATTTATATATATTTATTATTATTATTATTAGAAGATAATAATATGGGATCATATTAATTTATTAAAGGTTCTATTAAATTATTTATTGTATTTAAATTATTCTTTAATAAATAAAAGTTAATATTATTTTAAAATAAAATTTGACATATTTATAATACAAATTACTAAAAATTTATCCCAATTTTAAATTGAACATGTCAATAAAATTTTTGGTGGATTTTTTGGGTTTTATCTAAAATACATGATTTTTTTTAGAATAACAAAATACTAAAATTCATGATATATATATACATTATTTGTTAAATAAAATATTCCTTGAGTGATTTATGTTGTAATAATAATAGTATATTAATTCCCTTCATTATTTTAACTTATTTAGTGATAATTAATTTCTTATTCACATTATTTAGCCAACATAATAATCAAATGAATACGATAATGGAAAACACCCCACTCCTCCACTATAAAGACCATCCCTCACCACTTCATCACCTCACACATAAATGACTTTTAAATTGTTTAAATTATTTCCAAATACTTTCAACAAATTCTTCCCCAGGTACATGACCTAATGGTCTCCCCAAAAAACCTAAAATAATGTAAAATAAAGAGGTTATCAATGAGGATAATTCAAGAGTTACAATCCTCTTTCATTTCATTTTATTTTATTTTCATTTTCATTTAATTTATTATTATAACCAAAAAAGCCCTTGTCGATGTGATATGAAAAAATATATCATATATATACTCATATTTTATCTTATTTATGAAAAAATGTATCATCATATTCATTCTCCTCACCATTTTATTATAATAATGAGATTATCACATATGATGTGTCAATTTTCAACCAATATTTATAATACAAATTCATTTACAATTATCACCTTAATGTTTTGAAATAAAAAAATTTTGATGGTCAAGTAAAATCGTATTATACATATTAAAAATTCTATAAATTTTTGAATGAAATTACTATACATGAAACAAAAAAGTTAAAAAAGTTCATGATGGTTCTAAAAACCTACGAAAATAAGTTATACCATTTTCGATAATGTTTTATCTTATGAATTGTCCTAATATCAGAAAAATGATTTAGTCCATCACTTGAAATTTTTAATACAATTTAATACCATTTTGTTCCACTTCTTCTTATATTCATCCATTTTACAAAAAGTAACCATAACAAACTATCCTTGGAAACCACGAAAGGAACATACATGAAATGATCGAAATAAAAAAATTTAAACAATAATAGGGAATAAAGGTGTTATAAGAATATAATATTTGGAATTATAATTTATAATATGGTTCTGTAATATATTATTAACACACAATAAGACATTATATTAGATGTTTCAAATGGAATGTTATTATACATGTATTCATGTTTTGTGACAATATTTGTGTTTTTGGGAATTCATTATGATGAATGATGGATCTTATATCTCCCTCCAATACATTGGATAATTCTATATTGGTGGTCTGCTGTATGATTAAAAAAATTGAAACTATCATGGATATTCCATAAGGTAATTGTAAGGGTTACATCATAAGGTAGTCACGAAGGATACATTGAAAGATGGCCATGAGGGTTAACAATCATATGGTCACTATGAGGGTTAAAACATTATGTAAATAATTCATCTACTAAGTTATATGGTTTTAATTATATTTTCTATGATTAATGGATATCAATTGTTTTCACAATGTATGTATATGAATCTTTATGGATGAATGTTTGTGAAAATTATATATTAGGCTTATGTGTATTTATGTAATAATGGTTCCTATAACATTTAAAAACCCCATAACAAAATTTTTGATCTTATACCTTGTTTTAAAATTATTTTCACAGGTTTTATGTATTGGTATGGGGATTAAAGGATCAATGATTTATTTCATGATGTTTTTTCATAGAATCAAAGTATGTTTTTTTTAATAAATTATTAATGTTGTTAAAAGATTGATGTTATTTTTTATAATCCCCTTTGAATGGTTGGGGATTGATATATATTAATTATTTCCTAATTCTATAAAACACTATAATAGATATGAAATATGTGTTTTTGTAATGTCTCGGTCCTCTCCGGTCCATTACCATGTAAAAATATAGAGTTTGAGGCGTTCCAGAGGACAAGGTAACTTTTCCCCAACACTTTTCCCAAATATTCTTTCTGGATGAACCGTTTCAATGGTAGACAGTTGATAACATTAACATCACGTTATGTATTCAGGTACATTTGATGTTTCTAACTACCTCTATTTTGGAGTAGTGGCTTGGAGGTGTGCTTGGGTGATCTTTTAAGGTAAACAAAGGGCTACATTATTCACACGGGAGGCGCACAGTTTCTCCAAACCGTGCGGAAAATCCATGTGAGGTTGATCTTGGAGGTAGTGGTTAATACACTGTTAGTGCACATTTTGTCTAACCATGCGGCCTAACTGTGTGAGGAGTGTTTGACGAGGCAGTAGAGACCGCACGGTTAATGCATGGGTTTTCTAACTGTGTGAGCAAACGGTGCAGTCACTTAAATCTAAATCCTAAAATTGTGTATCTTACTCGTTTTTCCTCTAAATAGTTTTTTATGCTCTTAAGGGGCCACAACATAGTATTACCCTTCCTCAAAGGTAGGATAACCTCTCCCAAGAATTTTGGAGGTGATCTAAAGGCTTCTCTTTGTGGATCGAAGCAGGTTTCTTGTGTTACGTGATAATTCTTCTTAGTTCATGGTTGGTTTCATAGTTCAACTTATATCTACTTCTCTTCTCCCGGTTTATTAGATCTATGCCTGTTAAGGGTTGATCTTAGTGTTTAGAAGTCAAATATGATGATTTTTTGTCTTGGTTATATTAGGATAAGAGATATATGGAGGATTCTTGGAGGATCATCCCGACATTCATACGTGTCTTTCATTTCTTGGGGTTTTCATCAAAAACCTTTGAGATAGGGATCTTACCTTCAACTCTCTCTCTTTTTTGTGCATCATGCGGGGTGGTTATCCTCTTGTTTTCATGAGGTACGTTTAAACAAGTAAATAAAAACAATAACTGGTTAATGAACGGGTGTGGGGAATTTTTTTGCCGATATTGTTGTTTTGTTTCCATCGAAACTTATCCTTTGATTATGATGTGAATTTAATAGTCTTATGCCTTCTAAAAATCACGGTCATTGGGGGCCTTTTCTTGCGCAATTACCTATTTCCCTGTTTTCTGGATTGTTTTTTGGATGGAATTTCGTAGAATGTGGAAATTGGTTAATCATGTAAAGTTGGCTGATCAAAGGAATACCTGGAACCCTTGTATGATCACCCATGTTAAACGAAATTAAATAATGAATTTTTTTGTGTGTGCTGGTTGGGGTTCAATTATTTTAAGGGGGTGTTTCATGGGTTGTTGTGGAACGGGTGAGCATCAGGGCTGTGGTTGTCTTGGTTGTGGGTTAGCGGGTATGATATGGATTTGATGGGTGGCGGAGCTATGGGAAATGGAATCGAAAGGATGATGATGCGTATGGGTTTTGATTTCAATGTGTTTGTGGTTATGGTTGTTGGAAGTAGGGCTATAGTGATAGGGTGTGCATATAAATAAAAGTGGAAGAGTTGACTAATTAATAATGGTGCATGGTAGATGATTAAATATTTAAAATCAATTAAATTGATTGGCTAATAAAAGAAATGGTATTGTGTTGCATGTGTTTTCCCTAACTTTATTTGTGGTTGGCACAGATATGTTTTACAAATGATAGATATGGTTAGTTTTTTGTTAGTTACTCAGTAGTTATGAAACTAATAAACAAAAATTGTTGAAACATGAAAAGATTAATGGGGTTTGAGGCTGTTTATTGAGTGAAAACTTTTGTGGTATCATGATTGAGGAATGTGCTCAAATCTTATGTGTAGAAGCCTTAGGATGGGCTGAGTGGTTGATATAATTATATAAATCTGTACGTTTTATATTTCTTTATGCACCCCACACATGTTGAGCATTACGTTTCGAACACCCGTGGGACGGGGGGTGAGATTCTCAAACATCCAAATGATGGCTGGTTACTATTCTTCCATGTTCTCCCTCTTCCAGGTTCTATAGCCCCAGATCATTCAGGCAGGTTATGACAGATGTTTCCCAAGAGTCTTCGGGATGAGGATGTGATGTGTTCCCAATAGAGTTTGGGATGAGGATGTGATGTGGTTCCCATGTGTCTACGGGATGATATGTGGTTATATCCAATGATTGAGTTCCAGAAGGTTACTATGAGATTCGTATGGCTAGGTTGTGGCACTATCTCGAGCATCGTCTGGCCAGGGTGCGACAATAGCTCAAGAAGAGGGGGAAGAATCAGAGATTTAGGCGTTATGGCTTCAATAGTATCAAGTGGCACGGTGGTTTTTGGTACCCATACATTGATAATATTACTATACTACTCTATTGACATGCGATATTTGGTGTGTGTGGCTTGTAAGTTTGGGTGGATAGATTCCATACTATGACATGGATCCTTCTATTTTCTCATAGGTCATTTGGATCTCTCCCCACCTATGCATGAGCACTTTAGGTTTTCCTACTGATTATACTTGTATGCTCACCCTATGTTTATTTTTAGGTCTTGAAGAGGACTTCAGGGACCGTGAGGGACCTTGCTAGTTTGGCATTGGAGTTATGTTGGTCGTAGTTTTTTCTTTCTTTTTGGTATCGTACATTGGATCATTTTATTGTACTGGTACTTTTGTTTCTGTTTTGTATAAAACATGCATATGGGTTGGTTTTAGGTTTATTTCCATTTACTTGTTCCTTTTTCATTAGGTTTTTGACCCATCCTATTTCCCGATCTTAATTAACAAAAAGGTTAATGCCTCCTATATTTCTGAAAACTCATACCCTTGGTGGTATTTTCCACTACAGGGCCTACTGGAGGCCGGACTCGGGGGTCATTATCTCCCTTTCACTATTTCTAGCTCAGGAGGGGAATCCTTGGTGGGAGGGGTTCATGCAAGAATGGTATCAGAGCTAGAGGTTGAGAGATAGGATGGCGTCTGGAGTTAGGCACAGTGAGGATTTCATGGTATGGTAGGACAAGTGTGTCGGGTGATCATGGATCATGAAATAGGCTAGGGATGTCCGGCTAGATCACTGGATTTTATCCCCCCACCCCATGTGATCTGATGCAAAGACACTGGACCTACCAAACGACCATGTGAGGCTACACTGATTGCAGGTTAGAGACCCTAGAAAAGGTACATGCATCATAATGACTTGTGTTCTTGTGTTTTTGGGGAATTTTGGGGATTTAAAGTGAATAAGGATTCTAATTGAATTTAAGAACATTATTCTACACTACTTGGGCTTTGGCATTCCTTGTTTACCTTGAAGGTATTGCACTTTGAAGATGACCACGAGTAGTGCGGGCGATCGAGGCCCAGTGGGTTGGCATGGCTTATCGACGGAGGGCTGACCGAGAGGAGGAGGATGATCAGTGGGAGAAGACTCTTCGTGCCTTCCAACGATAGACCCTTGGGAAGTACGAGGGCAACATATCTGACTTGGAGACATAGTGCTGGCTAGAGGACCTGGTGATAGCTTTTAGCTTGATCTGGGCTCCAGCGGAGTACTGGGTTCCTATGGATGTGAGCCACATATGGGGAGCAGTGCGTCAGTGGTGGATGATCTATCTCAGGGAAAAGAGGGAGCCTGTGGTTACGTGGGAATATTTAGAGAGGGAGTTCCGGGAAGAATTCATCTCTTCCACAATGAAGGCTGAGAAGAGGCAGGAGATATTATCCCTCTAGTAGGAGAGAATGTCAGTGAGAGAGTTAGGGATCAAGTTCAAGGATCTCCTCTATTTTTATCCTGACCTCTTTCCAGATGAGGAGACTCGGGAAAGGCATTTGGAGGAGGCACTTCGACCTCTTTTCTGATATGCTGTTACTCCCTTCACCCTACTGACGTACTTGGATATCCAGAAGAAGGCTGAAGTGGTGGAGAGTATGCACACGCTGGGTGGTGTGTCATGAGAGGTAATCCAGTTGGGCTCTTCGAAGGGGAATGTCGTCAGTGGTAGTCCTCCAGCATCAGGGCCCTCTAGTTTCTGACCAGTAGGGAGCATGCCTTAGCAGGTTCAGTTCTGATCTCTTGGTCCTCCCCATTTTTCATTTGGCCCGGGACCAAGGTGATTCATTTGTGGCAGTCGTGGGCACCTTCGGAACCAGTTCTCGGACCGAGTACAATATAGTGGAGGTGGACCAGTACAGCACCCACCTCAGCCATAACAGTTTCTAGCCACACCCATACAGCAACAGCAGTTGGGGCATCAAGCTCCCACTCCTCCGATGGTAGACGTTGCAGGGGGAGGTCGATCTCAAGGTGCTCCTCGGGGACCTCGACCTGGGCATGGTCGGGTAGGTGGCCGACAACCGAGAGGCAGAGGAGTTGGGCGTGGGCAGTTGCACGCCACAGAGGCAGCAGTTCTAGCAGGTCTAGATGTCGTTCAAGGTACAATCAGATTGATTAGTACCCTAGCCTATGACTTGTTTCACTCAGGAGCTTCACACTCCTATGTTGCGCCCAGTCTAACCTGTGCCTTGGGCCTAAACATAGAGACACTTTCTATACCCCTGGTTTTGAGTACGCCAGTTGAAGGTCAGAACAGATTGTCTTGTGTTTCCGTATGATGTAGGTCGATTTCGGGGCCTCACCAATCTAGTGTAGATATCCTTTTACTACAAATGAATCCATATGATGTCATTCTAGACATCGACTGGCAGTTCTCTATGTGTGCCGTCATCGATTGTTTCCGATGAACGGTTTTGTTTTCAGGAGTGGGTGGCCGACGTGTGACTTTCATCGGTGAGTGGGGTTTATAGGTGGGCAGCCAGTGAGGGGAGCCCTTTATTTTCCCATTAGTTAGGCTATCAGCTGAGTCGGCTGATATGGAAATCATAGAAGTCTTTGAGATCATTAGCGAGTTCAAGGACGTCTTCCACGAGGAGGTTGTGACTCTACCCCCTCGACGAGACATTGAGTCAGAATAGACTTCCAGCCCGGTGCCCATCCGATTTCAATGACCCCGTATCAGATGGCACCTTTAGAGGTATGAGAGTTGCGGATTCTGATTGAAAATATGATGAATAAGGGTTTTTTTCGACCGAGTGCTTCCCCATGGGGTGCTCTAGTCCTATTCAAAAAGAAAGGAGATGGTGTTCTCAGGCTGTGAATAGACTACCGGAGGCTGAACCAGGAAACCGTCAAGAACGGTTACCCCCTCCCGAGGATATGAGAACTCTTTGAACAGCTGAGGGGAGCATGATGGTTCTGTAAGATCGATCTAGGTTCTGGATATCACTAGTTGAGGGTGAAGGAGGGTGAAATCTCGAAGACTGCCTTTAGTTGTAGATATGAGCACCTTGAGTTTGTGGTCATGCTGTTCGGCATTACAAATGCACCAGCCATGTCCATGGGACTTGTGAATTCCATCTTTTCGGAATACCTAGACCATCTCATAGTTGTCTTCATCGACGACATCCTAATCTACTCTAGATCAAAGGAGGATCATGATGGGCACTTGAGAACATTTTTATATGTCCTCAAATAGAACCAACATTATAGGAAGTTGTCCAAATGCATGTTTGGGACTCGAGAAGTATGATTCCTTGGACAAATGGTTTCTGAGAAGGGAATAGTGGTGAACCCATCAAAGGTCGAGGAAGTTGTTTCATGGGCAGTTCCCATAAACATGGAAGAAGTTTGTAGTATTATAGGACTAGAAAGGTACTACTGGAGGCTCATGCCCAAATTCTCCAAATTTGCTGCACCATTGATAGCCTTGATGAAGAAGGATCGAGCTTTCATTTTGGATGGGCTGTGTGAGGGAGTCTTTTTTATATAAAGAGAAATTTGGTTACTGCCCCAGTGCAGAGATTACCAGAGGAGGGAGTAATGTTTGAGGTATTCTCTGATGCCTCAGGCCAAGGATTGGGGTGCATGTTGATGCCACAATAAGGGGTGATCTCTTATGGGTCTAGGATGTTACGTCCTCATGAAGGTAACTATGCAACCCATGGTCTAGAGCTTGTGGCAGCTGTCTTCACACTGACGTTGTGGTGACATTACCTCATCGGTGAGTGCTTCGTGGTCTTCACAGATCAAAAGAGTTTGTTGTATAACATATCCCAACAATACCTGAATTTGTGACAACGAAGGTGGATGGAGTTCCTCCAGGGCTACTACTTCGAAATATCTTACCCTGAAGGCAAGGGAAATGTGGTGGTTGATGCTTTGAGTAGGTGGAAGGGTGCGGTTTGAATATCGACAGATGTATGAAAGGCGACGGATGAATTGGCTGCACTACACCTAGATGTATGGGAAGATGGTGGTAGAGGATGTCTGTTTCAGATGACAGTGCAGTCCTCCCTACTACGATAGGCGGATGATTCTCAGTGTGGAGACATTGAGAGTGAAGTGATGCATGATCGGGCTAGCCAGGGAAATGCTCTGGAAGGATGTTTGGAGGATGGTCAGAATCAGATTCTTTTCCGGGGGAAGTTGTTTGTTCTAGAGGCAATGCGTGGGATATTTCTTGGTGAGTTCCACAACTCACCCACGACAGCACACCTAGGAGCATCCAATATGTACCAGGGATTGAGAGGGCAGTTCTGGGGGCCCGGGGTGAAATGATCAATAGTAGATTTCGTAGAAAAATGCCTCGTGTGTCAGAAGGTGAAGGATGAACACCACATCCCTGAAGGTCTGTTACAACCTTTAGATGTCCCCAAGAGGAAGTGGGATGACATCTCGATGGATTTCATCATGGGACTGCCTAGTTTTCAAGGGGGTTGTGATGCCATCTGGGTAGTGGTAGACCGACTAATGAAATCATCCCACTTCCTAGCAATCAATGAGTCAAGTACAGTTGAGGCCCTATCTCAGAGGTACGTGAATTGGGTAGTGCGGTTGCACGGAGTTCTGATATCTATAATCTCTGACTGGGATACCCAATTTACCTCGTGGGTCTGGAGAGGATTGCAAGATGGTTTTGGCACCAGGAAATGCCTCAGCACTGCTTTCCCCCACCAGACGGATGGGCAGACAGAGCGCACCATCCAGACATTGGAAGATATGCTACGAGCATGTGTTTTGGGACTTGGAGGATAATGGGTAAAAACATTCTTCTGATAGAGTTCTCTTACAACAAAATCTATCACTCAACCATCGACATGACTCCATTTAGAATCCTTGTACGGGAAGTTGTGCCGCTCACCCGAATGCTGGACAGAGGTCGGAGATGTATGGGTTCATGTCCCAGATGTGGTGCAGAGGACGGCGGAGAAGGTTAAGATTATATGAGAGAGGTTGATGGTAGCTCAGGACTAGGAGAAGTCATATGTCGATAATAAGAGGAGACCCTTGGAGTTCGAGGTCGGGTACCACGTGTTCTTGAAGGTCTCTCCTCAGCACAAGCAGCGAAGATTCAGAAAGGGAAACAAGCTTTCTCCCAGGTTCGTCAGGCCCTTTGAGGTGTTGCGGCAGGGTGGTGAGGTGGCTTATCAATTGGAGTTTCCACCACTACTGCGAAGGGTGCACGACATATTCCATATATATCAGCTTCTTCGGTACCTGCCCGACGATTCACCCATCCTCGACTGGGGGGAGCTATATATCAGGAACGATTCATCATTCATGGAGCGACCTGTTATGATCGAAGGTCGTGAAGAGATGGTGCTTCATGGACGAACCATTCCTTTGGTTCGTCTGCTATCGAGGCATGGTGGGTTTGAGGAGAGTACCTGGGAATGGGAAGCACAGATGCTTCACCAGTACCAGTAGTTGTTTTGAGTTTAATCTTGTTTTGTTTCATACTTGTTAATGATGTAATGCTTGACCTGCTTAACCATGAAATGTGTTTCATCTACATGATAATTTTACTGAAATGTGGGGAGGGGAGGACTTGAACCTTAGTTAAGATGCATTAAAGTGGATGTGCCTAAACCTATGTTGGTGTGTCAGTGCCACCCAAAGTAGATAGTATCTTAACATGGATGATGGAAAACCCATCACCCACATGACCGGACGGTTTAATCATTTTCTTTGTGTGGTTGCACCGGGAAGAGGAGCGGTATGATTGTGATTGTTCAGGTGATAGGTGAGGAAGGGGTCGCTCCAAGGAAACAAGGAGGTTTTCTCCTGAGAGGTATCTTTCGAGGGGGATTTGATCAGACCCCTCTCCTTTATTCCCGTCAGGTTTAAATTCTCAAGGGTGAGAATAGTTATAGAGGTATCTGATGTAAAGGCGCGGACCTCTCCAGTCCATTACCTAGTAATAATGTGGTGTTAGAGGCGTTCCGGAGGTCAAGGTGACTTATCCCCAATGTTGTTCCAAAATATTATTTCTTGATGAATAGTTTCAATGGTAGACAGTTGAGAACATTATAATCAAGTTAGGTATTCAGGTACTTTTGATGTTTCAATCTACCTCTATAATGGTGTATTTTCATTGGGTTCTCTTGGGTGTAATTTTATGGGAATATAAAGGGCTATATCTTTCACACAGGTGGCACACGGTTTGTCTAAACCGTAAAGCCAAACTATGAGAGGTTGATCATGTGGGAAATGGCTAATTCATTGTTAGCGCACAGTTTGTCTAACCATGAAGCCTAACCGTGTGAGGAGTGTTTGATGAGGTAGTAGAGACCACACGGTTAACACACAATTTGTCTAAACATGCGATAAAACCATGTGGGCACTTAAATATAGATCATAAAATTATGGATCTAAGTTGTTTTGCCTCTAAATGGTTCGTTTAAGCTCATAAGCGTCCATAACTTGGGATTACCCTTCCTCAGATGTAGGAGAACATCTCACAACCGTTTTGGAGGTGAACTGAAGGCTTCTCTTGGTGGATCAAAGCCGATTACTTGTGGTATGTGATGGTTCATCTTCGTTCATGGTTTGTTTCTTAGATCTACTAAGATCTACCTCTAATATTCTCTCTTGTTTTTAGATCTACACCCGTTATGGGTAGATATAAGTGTGTGGATGCCAAATATGATGAATTTTCGACTTGGTTGTGTTAGGAGAATAGATCTAAGGTGGATTCTTAAAGGATCAGTCCGGATTTCTTGTGCATTCTTCATTTGTTGGTGTTTTTATAAAAAACCATTGAGGTAAGGATCTTACATTTTTCTCTCACTCTCTATTTTGTGCATCATGCAGGGATGTTATCCTCTTGTTTTCATGAGGTCCGTTTGAACCAGTAAATAATGATAATAACTAGTTAAAGAATGGGTTCAGGGAAATTTTTGTGGATATTGTCGTTTTATTTCCAATGATGCTTATCCATTGATTATGTTGTGATTTGAATAGGATTATACTTACTGAAAATGACGGTCATTGGGGGACTTTTCATGAACAATTAAATGTTTCCCTATTTTCTGGATTTTTTTGTGGATGGAATTTCATAGAATGTGGAAATTGGTTAATCATGTAATGTTAGCTGAACAAATGAATACCCGGAACCCATGTATGATCACCCCGGTTAAAATAATTGAAAGAATGAATTTTTGTGGGTTCTGGTTGGGGGTTAATAATGTGAAGGGTGTGTTTAATGGGTTATTGAGAAACAGTTGAGCAGAGGGGCTGTGGTTGGCTTGGTTTTGGGATGGTGTGTATGATATGGAAGTGATGTGGAGCGGAGCTGCGAGAAATGGTATCAAAGGGATGATGATGCATACAAGTTTTATTTCTGATGTGTTTGTGGTTATGGTGGATGGCAGCAGGGCTGCAGGTTGTGTTTCTTGTGTTTTGCTTAACTTTTCTTTGTGGTTGGCAGGGATATGTTTTATGAACGATTGAACTGGTTGGGTTGTTTTTAGTTTCATGGTAGTTAAGGAACTAGTATACTAAAATTGTTGAAACGCGAAAAGATTAATGGGGTTTTCGGCTGTTTATTGTGTGCGTACTTTCATGATAGTAGTTTCGAGGCATGTTATCAGATATTTTGTGTAGAAGCCTTAGGATGGGATGAGTGGTTGACATAATTATATAAATCTGTACATTTTATGTTTCTTTACGCACCCCACCAAAGTTGATCACTACATGATGAACACCCATGGTACAGGGTGTGAGATTCTCAAACATCCAAAGGATGGCTGGTTACAGTTCATCCCTTTCCTCTCTCTTCCAGGTTCAATAGCCCACGATCCTTCGGGAACGTTATGATAGATGTTTCCCAAGAGTCTTCAGGATGAGGATGTGATGTGTTTTTAGGAGTCCTTGGGTTGAGGATGTGATGTGGTTCCCAGGTATCTATGATATGAAATGTGGTTATGGCCAAGGAGTGAGTGCCAGCAGGATACTGTGAGCATCGTATGGCCATGTTACGGCACTAGCTCGAGCTTCGTATGGCCAGGTTGCGACACTATCTCAGGAAGAGGGGATGTATTAGAGATTTAGTCATGAGGGATTGAACAGTATCCTATGGGAAGGAGGTCTGGGGTACACATAATTGGATAATGTTACTATACTACTCTATTAACTAGAAATATTTGGTGTGTGTGGCTTGTAGGGTTGGGTGGATAGATTCCTTTCTAGGATATGGATCCTTCCATTTTCTCACGGGGCATTATGATATCTCCCCACCTGTGCACAAGAGCATTAGGTTTTAATTCTGATTATACTTGTATGCTCACCCTACGTTTACATTCAAGTCTTCAAGAGGACGTCAGTGACTGTGTGGGACCTTTCTAGTTGGGAAATAGAGTTTTTCTGGTTGCAGTTTTTTCTTTCATTATGGTATCATACATTAGAGTTTTTTCCTATACGTGTATTTTTGTTTCAGTTTTGAATAAAACATGAATATGTGTATGTTTTGGGTTTATTTCCATTTACTTGTTCCTTTTTCATTTGGGGTTTGACTCATCATATTTCCCGGTCTTAATTAATAAAAAGGGTAATTCCTCCCATATTTAAGAAAACTCATACCATTAGTGCTATTCGCCACTCCGAGGGCCACTGGAGGTGGGACTCGGGGGTCATTATCTCCCTTTAACCATTTCCAGCTCAAGAGGGGCATCATTGGTGGGCGGGGGTCGGGACAGTTTTTCAGTTCAATTAACTGGATTATGAATGTTTATGGTCTGGTCATTATAGTTGGTATCAGAGCATGGATTAGATCAATATTGGTGTTAATATTATTTTAATTGAATATAATTTTTTTACCTTTTGGATAATATGAAGTATATAGAATTTAATGATAACCATGTTCTTTCAATTATGATATAAATCTTTAGAATGGCTTTCCACATAAGAAAGGAGAAATCAAATATTGGAAGGCATTGAATGGATGATATATATCCAAATTTAAAAATCGTAATGGTAATAAAATGAACATAATAGTTTTTTACTATAATGGGTCTGTTGAAACATGATATAAATGGTAGTTTCATCCCTGAATGGGGAAAAAAGAACTAAATCCATGTAATATGAAAATAGTAGATAATTTTATGGTGAACCACACTCATACAATTAGAGGATATTTTATACACATGGTGTATGAGGGGTATTTAAAAAAATATTACAATATATTTGATTTTCATGTTTGTGATGATAATCAAATTGTTATTCATGTTATATATTTATTTGAAGGTGAATTTGACTAGTGGTGGCCAATGTTCAAGAATATTTCGGATAGAGAGGATATCGAAGCCTTATATTGTGATGAATTTAACAATATATTCAAAGAAAAATATTGTTTTAAGGTGTTTTGAATTAATATAAAAGAAAAAAGTCCTCTATTAAAGAAGAAACAATCACATGAGAGTTAAAATATGTTTTTTTTAAGAAGAGTTATTTTATAATTAAATTATTCATATAAATTGATTTGTAATATATATATCCCAAAAAATATAATATATTTATTATGATGTGATATATAATTATAATAAAAGGTAAATATATTCTAAATATGTATTGAATAAAGGAGTACCCAAAAAATATAGTTGGGCTTGATAATTCCCCATACCGTATGTCGGAATGATATATTCACAATAATATCTTATATAGTAACACTAGATTAATTAATTAACAAATCCAAAAGATTTTATAAAATAATTTTATTTGTTATGGTTTTATTATGTTCATTTTATTGGATTTTTTATTTGTTATGGTGTTTAATTTCGTCAATCATGCGTGTTTGTTTTCTAAATTTTTATGATTTGTTAGTTTGTATATATGAACTGATGTCTATGAATGTTTTTAAAAAATATACAAAATTGTTATTATATTTAATTAATGATATATCATAAGTATAAATGATCTTATAATGAATTTTTTTATATTATATTATGATGAATCATTCGATATATTTCAATGAGAATCATCTTAATTTAATTATGGTTTTTTCTAATCAGAAAAAATTCATTTGGTTATTACCATTTAGTGTTATGTTTATATGTTAGGGTTATAATATTTAAAGGGTTTAAACATACATTTTAATATATGATTCAACAATTTTAATGGTTTTACGTACATCAATGGATAAGTTAAAGAAAATTTAATGTGAATCGGCATGAAGTCACAAATTCACCCATCACTGCAAATGATTTTATTTTTTTTGAATAATATATATATATATGATATGTCACGACCCGTCCTCAGGGCCCATGTCGTGACTACCCCAAGCCCGCTTTCCATATTCCAGGGGCTGGCGACTAGCAACAAAGGCGTAAATCATGATAAAAATGGAAGGAATCTCATTTTAGAAACATAACACACACAACCAGAGTACATGCAGAATAAAACACTAAGTAAAGTAGTATAACAAAAGTAGTGATGAAAGTAAGGGGCCAGAAAGACAATCCCAACTGTAAAGTACAAGGTAAAAGAAAAAACAGCTAGAAGGTGACAAGTAGCTCCTGGATCGTCCACCACAGATCCTACCTGGTGGGTAGGTACATATATCCTCCTTAGCGCCCTCGTCTGTCAACCTTCTCCGAGTACCATCTAGTCATGAGGTCCACCTCCAGGTACCGACTCATCGTGAGGTCCACCTCCAGGTGTTGTCCAGTCCTCGTACACTCGACCTCTGTCAGTGCTGTTCGTCATCAGCATCCAACACAATGAGGTGCGGGCATAGCCCATGCAGGGGTGAGTATAACGATACTCAGTAGGGAACCTGAGACCCTCAAGGTCTGACTAAATACAAAAAGGATAAACCATAAAGAATGATCTCAACAGATAAACATTACATAGGTATATTCCCATACATATACGTAAGTTATCAAGTAACCCATGCCAATCATGAGGAAAAACAAAATGTTTATTGACTCAGCTCAAACCAGGATTTTTATTCACGATGGTGAAAACGCGGCTGTTGGAGAACTCCTCCTCCATCGAGCGCAGTAGTCCTATCATGATTCGGAGGTGCTACTCACAATCCTTAGACTACTGAGATACTCCTCCACTGTCGAGTACCGCATGTCGTCCACCACAACAAAGTAGTGCTCCCCCTAATAGCCAACTAAGGTACTTCTCCTGTCGAGAAATGCGGGTCTGCCACCCCAATACAGTAGTGATCCCCACCATGGGATTGCCACCTCAACACAGTAGTGCTCCCCACTGGGCTAGTCATGTCATTCCGATATGAATCGGACATGCAGTCATCAGGTGTCAGCCAGCTACAAGGTCACCGTACTATGTATTCTCATTTCCGGAAGGATCTGCTCCACGAGCTACTGGTCAAAACTCCAAGTTCCATGTAGTTCAAAAAATATGTATCTCAAAGAACTGCCTCGTCATAGAGGTCTCAACTCAATATATGGTGCGTCAATCGGACACCCAGTCTGTGAGTTATTAGCATTTTAGTTCTAGGGGCCCAGTTGGATTATGGGTACAATCCAACTCATCCATACTCCAAATGCTTCCAAATACAAGGTGAAGTATGCCAAAAGAACCTCTCATAAATTGGAATCCAATGTATTTTGACGGCACATCAATTGGACGTCTGATCCTCAAGTTATAAGTGTTTCCGTTTCGATGGCCGAGTTGGAATTACGCTCATTCCAAACCCGCATATTTTCTAAAGTCCTCCAAAACACACTAAGAGTAACAAAAAAGGACCTCCTCGTCCCGAGGTTCCTAGTTCCATAGACGGCGCGTCGATCGGACGCATGGTATTCATGTTATTTAAGTTTAAGTGAAACGGGCCTGGTCCATGTGACCCGAGGGTCTGACGGGTTTGGTCCACTCGGTATTGGCGGGTCCGCCCCGACAAAGGGGTCGGACCGGCTCAGTGAGTCGCATGACCTAGCCCGAGGGGTGCTGCCCATCCCGAAGGGGCACGGCCCAACCCGGCCCAGCCCAGCGGGGTGCACGACCGGGCTGGCTCAGCCAGCCAGCAGGGCAGTCCAAGGGGGGTGCCCCCCCGGGTGTCCGAACTGGCAGCGCCTTTTCACGCGCCCTCCCAAACCAGTCGGATAGGCCTGTCGTCCTTCTGGCGCATGCGGCTTGCACGGCGGGCCTCAGGTTTCTTCAGCGTGGTTCCCTCTTGGTGTCGCGGTTCGGCTCTGCCCGTCCGGCCGACGGACCGGCCAGTTTTCCAGCGTGGCGCCCTCCTCGCACTGTTGTTCCCCTTCACCAGGCCGGGAGACGGGCCGACCGATTCTTCCATCGAAGTGTCCTGCGAAACGGGTTGTGGTTCCTCCCACGTAGCCGACAGGACATCGCCATATTCTATCGCTGCGTTCCGAGCACGACGCGATGGCTTCGTGCCTCCTCTGCCTTCGGTAGCTGATCCTAAAATAATAAACAAGATCAACAGAGGGTTGTCAGGCAGTGTTAGATCATCCCACACCCTCCGCCTAAAGCTGTAGAAATTTTCTGTATTTAAGAAACGATTACCAACGAAGAACAAGGAACAAAAAAATTCACTTTAAAGAATAATCCCCTACCTCGAATAAATAACATTGCTCGCCGGGCGTCGTAGAAGACGACATCATGGGGAAAAGATTCGTTGGTGACGTTGGAGTGTATCCGAAGATGTGGTGTCTTCCCTCTTGTCACGGAGAACATAAAGTAAAGCACGTCGATCATTCATCGTGGAACTGGCATTCTTCGTCGAGGGAGGAAGTAGTTCTTCGTTGATGAAGAAATCTCTCCTCTAATTCTCCCAAAGTACTTTCCTTGCAAATATTTCATTAAGTCTCCTTCTTTTAAAATATCTTCCTGCAATTCAAAATAAATCAATGATGTTTGACAAAAATAATTATTAAGGTTATTAATTACCATAGATGGATTCATTATGCTTGGGCGGTGGAGAGTATTCCCATTATGAAGAGATGTGGTCAACATTATACAAGGGAATTTATTAGGGGTTTAAGGAAGATTGGGGACAATGAAAGGGTGGGGCTTGTTTGGGCCCCACCTCTCATATACCCACACATGTGTAGTTGGGTGGGTGTGGTCCCCACCAAAAACATCCCATCGAAGGAATTAACCACCGTAGATATGAAATAAAATTGTTCCAATAATTTTTTTACATCTTTATTATTCCCAAATAATAAAATTCTCCTCCCAAGAAAACAAAACTATGGTAAAGTTTCCCATAAGAAATTAACGGTGTTGCGAGTTCATCGATTCCCTCAGATTTCAATAACGAGCACTAGTTCAAATTATAAAAAAACTCGGACATTGGTTTTCTGAATGTACCCGAGCTAATCTTTGGAAATTGACTCTGTGCACACCGAGCCTCGAAATCAAGTGTCTTCATAAACTACGTACTCGTAAAATTCCAAAGAAATTAAGAAAAAAAATTTCCTTGCAATTTCGGGGTATTTACATGATATATATGATTTATCTTCCACTAAAATTATAAAATATATGTATATCATACAAAATGGTGTTATAATTCCATTTGAACAAGAAAATTTTGAGGAAAACAAAAGAAATGATAGGAAATTGGATGGAAATTGAATGAAAAAGAAAGAGGATATTACTTCATATATTTATCGACATTTAGAACCTCCTGAGGGAAATGGTTTTGGTGTTTGGATGAGATCATCAGCTCCAGGACATGGGATAGGGTCATGGGGAGATATATTTTTTTAAATTTGGGTATGGTTCTAAGCAGGAGAGATATGAGGAAAAGTGGTGGTGATGGTGTTATTTATAGTGGATTATATGTGTATTCTAATTTTTTAATCATTACATTATTATTTTAGATCAATACTATGAGTATATTGATAAATATCAATAAATATATTAAAATAATTATGGGGTGTTTGGGATTATTGATATTACATTATTGATAACTCAAGAAATATTGTACTTCACAGTTAATGTATTTTTACTATAAATTACCATACTTGACTATTTATGAAAAAATTCATGTATCCCTTAAAAATTTAAAAAATCAACTAAAATATTTTTCAAAATATCAAATTCAAAAATTAACTCCATTATATGAAATTTTAATTCTATATGTTTTTAATTTAAATTTCATTTAAGATCATATTTTACAAGAAAAATACATAATTTAAAAATATATCTAATTTTATAACAAATTGAAGAATTACATGATCTCTCAAAAAATAATATTCAAATACCAAGACATCAAAATATTAATTGAAAATGTTTTTGTTTAAATATGTTTTTTAAATTAATTATACAATAAAAAAAATTTAGTTAAATATTTATTCTATACAAAATTTCCAAAACATAAATAATAATTAATAAATTATTTATTTACATGGACAATGAAATCATTATACCATCATTTAGTTTATAATAAGCATAAATATTATTTATACATTCATGGGTGAGTTCACTATTCATTTTTTTGGTTTAATATTCATATATATTATATTATTATTCCAAAAAAACATGTTAATATTTTACGATTTTTAATTCCTTATCTTTTATAAATTGCTGTTATTTCATTAATTGATCATTTATTAATTTTTTATTATATCTTATATATTATTTTTTGTTATTTATACTATATGAAGTTACATTATTAAGGGAAAAATTCCATGGGATGAATGTAATAAAAATATACTCGTGTTTAAATGGATGTTTATCATATTCTTAATGATAATATTTTAAAACGTTAAAATATATTAATTTCATGGGAGGATTTGTAATGGCTTTACATGACAAATAAAATAAATATTATCAATGATTTTTTAAAAAAATACATATATTTGGTCATGGATACCCATTAGTGAATTTATTACATCACATTTGGGTCATTATGTTATCATAGAATACAATTTATATTTATATGATATTTTATGTTTTAACATACATTTGATTGTCTTGGAAAATCATAAAAAATTACCATTAGATAATTTGGATGTTCATATTTCTATAATAATATACATTATTTTTTAAATATTATTTGGAATAAATACATTTCCACATTTGATATAACAACAAATATTTGTTTTAAAAATAATTTGTTATATTGACAAAAAATTTCGAACAATTATAAAATTTACATTTGACTTCATAAAAATTATATTATAATATATATTTGAAGAAATATTTTTATAAATAATAACTTATTAAAATAGTATATATTTGAAAAATACATTTATTCATCAAAATGAATTCCTTGACTGAACATGAATATTAAAAAACAATACAATTTGTGTGTTTTTGTAGGGAAAGGAAAAAATATATAATGTAATAATAATAGGATAAAAATGTATTCATTATTATATAAAATATGATCAAATAATGTATATTTTTAAGGTCTTGATAGATACACATTTAATACTCTAGATAACACCCTATTATTATGCGACGATATTGTAAGACTATCTTGGGGTGGTTCTACATACAATGTTTCGTTCATGTTCTTTATGATCTTGAACATCTTTTGTAAATGGGTTTTCTCATTCTCGTGTTGATGGATCATAGTTTTGTATTGGTCACAAGGAATATCCCATGGATTATATCTCCCTCAGAATCTTTGATAAATGTTGTTCATATGGTAGGATCTTATTGGATTAGTTCACCACATCCTTTCTCTATGTCAATTGGATGTTATAAAACCCAATATTTATAATAATCACTGTATAACTATTAAATTACTATAGTATTAATCGTAATTATGATTAAAGGATTTCACATTAGATACAATACAATATAATGAAAAATGTGTATCTCTTTTCTAAAACCATTAATAATAATAATATATTTAATCAAATATGAAGCAAAATATTATTTATTACAATTCTGGCCATTACTATTTAACTCCATTAAAAAATTTCACCCTCTTCATTTTAATTTCAAACACTAACACATTTGAGGGAATCTATATTTCATGTCTTCCTCATATACCAATGTCTCATTTCCAATTTCGTGGTTTCTCCATATGTCTTTGAAAAAGAGAAGCGAATTATGTCATTTAATATTGTCATTATGATATAATATCTTCCCCAAATTCAATTCATATGATAAATCATTATCCAAATGTACCACCTATATATAGAGTTCATTCTTGGTTTTTGGTATGTACACTACTGAGAGGGATATATAGAATACATCATATACATTAGATTGTTTGGATGGGAGTTCAAGTCAATAAGACACCACTCCGATCAGATTAACAATCTCATAGGGGACAATGAATCATGTAATAATTATTTAAATCATACCAAATATCATAAAATTCATCCATGGATACATTTAATTGAATACCATGTTTTAAACATCAATCTCTAGGACTTTTCAATTCTAGTGTTATGTTTAATATGACCGACCTTGGTGTGTTGTTGGATGTTCTAATCATTTTTCACCATTTCATCATCCATTTCATGACCTAGAAAATTATCCCCCAACCTCATCCCAGTATACATGGGTTCTCCACCTCTTCACATTTAGTGACTCATCACAATTCATTTGGATAATTTAGTGGAATCTATTATTATATGAGAAATTTATTAGATAAAGATTTATTTCTATCCTATTTTGATGTTAATTGTAAAATATCTAAATATTTAATCATGATTTTTGATAGTATTCTCTAATTGACCATAAATTTGAGGTTGGTAAGTCCTGATGATGTTCTATTCATTAATTTGATAATGTTTAAGAGCCTATAAAATGTTGTAGTTATATAGTGTTTCTCGAATAGATATAATTGATTTTGGTGTTCCAAAAATTATAAAAAAATTATAATGAATATCATTTGACATTGAATGATATATAAATCCTATCATATTTCCAATAACTAAGATGTGTTTATATGAAAATTCACCCAAACACATATAGAATTATTTATCATTAATTTCATTATAAGTCCATCCTCAATGTCCATGGTGATGTTTTCCCATTTAAATGTAGTTATGGGTAACAGTCTCATCATCCCCTAGGAATTTTGTGTCTCCTTATTCAGATGAAACATACAATATATCATGATGTATATTTCGAGGAATATACTATATTCATATTTTTTCAACAATATTTCTCTCGGTTATCTATATACATATTTTTGATTTTTTTTTGGGTTTATATGGTTATGAATTGTGCATCATCCAACAATTCTATCATAACCTAGGGATTTGATGTAACACAGAGTCATGACCAAACTATCATTAGTCCTTTTCCATTAACATTGATCTATAAGGGTATCCATTTTTTTATTGTTTCTATATTCATCATAATTCCAACATAAAATAATTTTTATCAGATATATTTTTAAAATGAAAAGGTTAATCAATCATTTCTGAATGGATTTATGATCTTCCTTCCTTTATGATTCTAATGTCCATCCTCTTCAATTCTATGATGATGAGATCCATCAAAATTCAAATCAATCATAAAATTATTGAATCCTTTATTGATAGAGGATATGATACATTATTATTTTACACATGATGGTTGTGGATTATGAAGCCATAATCCTTGATAATCTCTAACCATCATCATTTCTGGATATTCTTCCCATACAATGTGAATATATAATTTTAATTACTAGTTTATAATTCCCACTTCTACCTAATGAGACAATGGTGCCAAATTATGAAAGTGAAGATCACTATATCCATCTATAGATCATGATATTTGTAGTTCATTTTTTGATCATTCCATTTCCATACCAAATAGGCTATTAAATTTCCATTCATCATTAACAAACAACACAATCCCTTCATATAGGGATCAGTGGATACCATGAATTATTATCAATTTGTGGGATTTAAAACAATATGTGTATTGATAATAATCCTCTTGCACTACATGAAAATATATTCACATTCATTATTATGGAAAAACATGACTCCATTCAATGTTATCATTAATATAGTGTTTTACATTCATGATAAATTTCTCACAATTGTACGATAATACACTTTTAGTCTATGGAATCATCAGATATATCTAATACCTGGTGGAAACAACCATCTGTCAATTGAATATATTTTTAAATGACTAAAAATATCTGATTTCTTGTAATAATATACCCCCATAATGATAGTTGGAGGAATCAAACCCCACATTTATAATACATTGTGTAATCCCTATACTTTCTCAAGGTCATTATCATAGTCCATATATTCTCCTCATGATCCTCCTTTGATAGAGATTATTATAATATCATATATAATTACTATAGTTTTATTTCAAGGTAATAAATAAAAAATTTATTCATCATGTCTATTAAAATTTCTATTTCATTCGTGTGATCAGATGAATTTACAATGTACGCGTAGTGCAATGTACCTTGAATTCATAATTGGCTTGGATACAACCTCATTCATCACCCTAACATAATATTAACTCAAACAGAATTCTCCATTTCCAATTATTTTTTTACACATTTCCAATCAATCAATACATAAATATATGGATGATGATACTTGTTCATTATCGTGATCACGATGAACTCATGATAATAAGTGGAATGGCACATTGACCCATCTTTGTTCATGATGAAGGGGACTAGTGGATCCTATTTCGAAGCACAAGGTTGTATATATCATTTATCCATATTCTAAAATAGTCATTTAATCTACACGTAAATTCATTAAACAAACATTACATTTGGATTCTTGGATTATTGAAATTCCCCATATATAATCATGATTGAAGAGAAAAACATTTATATAGGAGGAATAAAAGAAATTTTTTTATGAAACACATTACTGTATTCCCTCAAAATTTTCATGTTTTTTAATTTGAAACTTTATTATACAGAATTATTTTTACTATATATTCTTATTCATATTTAAATAATTCCAACCGTTATGATTTTTGTGTTGATGAAGATTCATTATGATCCTCTCACTTGTATAGAATTTGTAGTCAATTCATGATACACAGAGTGATTTCCTATGCATGACCATTTATGTTGGGTCTGTACATGGACAACCAATTCATATCCATTATTTCATAAAATTCCACCAAACGGAGTATGATATGGTTCTTTGGAATATTCGGAAGAAATATTCTGACAATGGAGGAGTTATATAAATTGGCTGAAATAATTTCCCCAATTTCCATTTCACTAATAATTCTACATCAATTATTTGTGTTGTTGTTCAAATATTTATACTAATCATTCATTATATGGTGGAATGGGTACAATCACTAATGAAACCACTACAATAATATTTTATTATTTTATTTCAAAAAATATACTTTTTCCATTATATTCATAGTGATGATAATGTTTATCATGATAAGCACATAAAAATGAATCCAATTGTATTAAATATATAATTTAGAAGAGATATTTATTTCATATCTTATGAATATTGAGGTTTTTATCTATGATATCATTAATCTATTTACATAGAAACATATGACCATTTATCCCCTTAAAATTTCTTAAAAAGTAACTTGTAAATTATTCAAAAAATATCCCCTAATAGTGTCAACCTATTTTGGCATTAATGGAAATTACCATGTACTAGTTCCCAGTCATGTCCAGAACCATGCAATGTTTTATGGGTTTACCACAATGTACAAATTTGATAGATCTAAATCCACTAGAAATATCCCAATCGTGAAATATATTATTGATAAACCACATACTGTGTACTTAAAATAATCTATCAGTGTTTTATCATACTTATTATTATACCAAATTGTTTTATGATATTTTTGTAATCCTTATACCAAAAAGATATAATCCTTTCTCTAAGAACCAGATTATTATTTCTGAGGTACGATTTTCTTGTTTTCGTTTTCCCTTATGTGATTTCTAAAAAATAAAGAAAATGTGGAAAATAAAAAAAATTATGGGTACATGTTTTATACTTTTCCACACACCATCTACTTTGGCAGTGTGGGATTAGTGTACACGGTGTGTAGGCCTGTCCGTGATGAAGGGTGTAAAAACTGACAACATGCCATGTACTTATTATAAGCACGCAATTTAATCAGTCGACAGGTGAACAATAATTAAATAAGAGTAGACAACAATGGAGCAATAGTACATGTCATGTACATAGAAATAAAAGTAGTGTAACCAAGTCGGATGATGAGAAATGAGGCGGTGGAATGTGGCCGCAAGAAGAACAGTTAAAAATGGATAATACACACTGTATACTTGAGAGTACATGCCATGTAGTTATGTTTTTTTGTTATAAATGGGTAGTAGCCTCCTCATTTGATAGAGGACTCGGTGGGTTCATTTGTAGCACCATATGGGGAGGCTGAAGATTGGAGGAGCTCCCGATCGCACGCAGAAACTCAGATTCATTCGTCGTCAAACACATTTGGACCGCGAAGGTATTTCATTACCTCTCCTTAATTGTTTCCTCACAATTCAATTCTGAGGGGAAATTATTTTGGTTTTATTGTGATATTGTTCTTCATATATCTACGTCTTTCTAAGGTGTTTTGGGTGGCATCGTTCACGTATATCGATCAGGGGAGATTGAGGTAGGTGGTCTGGTGTTTTTTTAAAACTGTCAAGTTGTTTTGGTGAAGCGTTTTCCTACGCGACCCGGTTTGGGGTGTCTTATGGCTGAGGCCTTGATTTAAAAAATACCTATAATTGCATTGGTAATTTAATTAATACGCATAAATTGTTGTTTGGGATCGCAGCCTTGATCTAGGGTCTCCTCGTGGGTGATTTTCCCTTGTTTATCCATTTGTACATGATACCCGAGGGTATGCTGTGATTATAGAATGATTTTATATTGCTTTATGGAAAATGTATGTAAATTTCTTGCTTCGGTTTTGCGCTTCGGACGATTACTTGCTTAGCCTAGGTGCAATTTTTTTATATCCTGATGGCAGTGTTTTTTTATGCCCTAGAGCTGTGTTTTTTATCCTTATGGAAAGTGTTTGTTTAGCCTGAGCGAAATGTTTCATATGCATGAGGGCAGTAGCATCCATGCCTGAGGGAATTATCTCGTATACCTGAAGGAAAAATTTGTTATGCCTGAGGGAAATCACCTGAGGATTTCGATTCTGATTACCAGAGGGTAAGGTTTTTCATGTCTAATGACTCTGTTTACTTTTCATATTAACTGTGTTGATTTTCAATGGTGTACCTTCCTGGCTAAAGCATAGGCATTTCATTGTTTTTCCTTCTACTTGTTAGATATCATGTTGTGGTTTTTTCTGCATCACTGTTTAGAATATTTTCGGATGAGGATATGTCTTGGGAACTAATAATTCAATTAAATTGAATTGTTAAATAATAATTTAATGGAAATGGTAATAGTAGGAGTAGCTGCTTTTGAGTACTATTTAGCATACTTCATTTCCTTACCGCACACTAGTGTTGAACATTTTCACTGACAGTTGGGCACGAGTCTTTGGGGGTTGCCAAATGGTATTTATTTCTCACACCCTTTTTGGGTCATGTCTTTGTCCCAAATAGATTATATAATTGTAGGTATTGATAAGGGAAAGAGTCTCTATACAAGTACATGATTGTCTTAGGGGAGTAGGAGAGCATGGGACCAAGATTTGGATTGTGATGCTACTGAGTTCCGGCTGCATTGTTTTTCATTGTTTTTTTGTACTTTTACATTGTACATTATTATTTTAGATTGTAGTGTATCCAATTTTAGTTTCTTTCTTGAACATGGGGACATATTTCATCATCATATATATGTATGACTTTTGTCATCTTTTAATTTTATATTGTTGTCTATTTTAGAATGGTATTTTTTACTGCCTCCACATTAGTACGATGGTATTTTATCCATTGAGATAAACTTTGAAAAATTTGGGCATAGTTTACCCACTATCAAACCTAAGCCATCACTGCTAGTCGGCAACCTCTTGTCTTTGGGGAAATGTGCATGAGGTCATGTGGCAAACCGGGTTCAGGGCACCCGTCGAGTGTCACCTGGATCTAGGACGTTTACATTTTGGTATCAAAGGATTGTTCTTTTCTCTGAGTTATTTTATTTTTAGTGAAAATGGAAAGACAAAAATTGCGAAGGGATTTGGTAATAACTGTGCCCAGGAGTAGCTACCCAGTGTATAGGTAATATCCGGATTGCCTCGAATTAAATTTTGATTTTCTATTTATGATTGTTACAAATGATTTGATTTTCACAGTGCGGTGAAACACTAATGGTGTGCTATTTATATTTTTATACCATAGTTCTATTTAGATGCAACCAGATAGGATGAGGGTATTCCCTCTCTGGCATCATTTAGGAACAAGTTATAATCACATGCCATACATAGTTTCCAATCCATGTAGGTGAATTAGAAATTTCATATGGTTGTGATAGATGTTGTTCTAGAAAATTCATGTTGTGGTTGTAGATTCCATGATAAAATACATTCTATTTTATAAGGTATTTTTATGTAATGGTTTGTGAATAAATGAAAAACTTTGTTTATTTAGGATTATGGGCCCTCATCAACCAGAATGTTGTGGATAATCGACTTGTTTACATTTTTGTGACACATATAATATGATAATCATTGGTTTTTGGGGAGTATGGGCCCTCAGTAATAAGAATTCTGCACATTGGTGTTTGTTCATTGTTTTTCATGGATCTAGAGTAGTTTCTAAGGCTTACTATCTGGAAAAACCCAAAATACACGCCGTGCAATTTTGATTACATGCTATTTACTATTCTGTTCGGGAAGAATTGAATAATTAATTTAATTACCTGCCATATACCGTATGTACATGCCCTTTAGTTTATAACCTTGTCATAGGCGTGTAGGTAGAAACATGGTATTGAGAAAACTCTAAGGGAACACATCGTGTAGAGTTTCTACACACTGTGTTGTGTACAACTTGTGTCTACCATGTGACTAACAACACAGACGGAGGAATCATCCCATAAACATGATGTTTCACTTCCGAACACATTGTGTCGGGTAGTGTTCTAATTCACCCATTTATCTAACAACACATGTCAATGTTAACCTTTATAGTACACTGTGTGTCTATCAAGAAAATGATTTGAACTATAAGTCATGTTTCTAGCTGTGTCTCGAGCAACACGGGTCGACGAAGCTTGTCTAGTACATGTCGTGTACCTATGGGACACAACATATAGTCTTGACTAGTGAGAGGTTGTGTGGACTTGGCCATGTGTCTGGGGAAACGATGTGGTGTACATGCCATGTTTGGGTCTAATAGGTCATGTAGTGTCAGCCGAGTAGCCAGCCGTGTCACAAACAACACGTGCAGTTGGAATCTAAGATGTACATTCCATGTCTATCTGGAACACACTGTGTAGTGTGAGCTGTGTACCTGGATTTGTCTCAAACAACATGTGTCGGCGATGCTCATCTAGTACATGCCGTGTAGATCTTATACATTCCATATATTCTTGTTCAATAGTGAGCCTTGTGGCTAAGCCATGTAGAAGTACTCGGCAAGGGAAAGAAAATATATGTACATGTCATTTTTGTGGACACCAAGCCGTGTGGTTGGGGTGTTACATGACTATTTCTGGAAGAATTACATGCCCATGTGAAGGACATAAGTGAACATTCTGTGTAGTTTTTATACACCCCATGTAGTCTTGTTTTGTAAAACATTAATGTTTTTCTCCGGTTTCCTACATACGTATACAGTTCCTGGTCCTTGATGATCCTTCTATAAGGCGTGTGATAAACCTTGTAGAGTCATTCCATCGTAAATCCCACGAGTTGTTCTACAAGAGAGTGGAGAGGATTATACTCTAGAGACGTTAGGCCATGAGCTTCCAATAGATCCCCCAATAGTGCCAAATGAGGCACTAGTTGTTATACCGGACAGAGGCATAGATGCGCAGTTCCATGAAGGCTTTATACGGTTTATGCAGACTTTCCAGGAAGCACCGTCGGTTTCCACATCTATAGAAGAGTTGACACGTATATTCCAATAGTGGTATCTACCTACCATTTCAAATGATGGCATACCATAGGCTGCAGAGACTTGGTTGGGTTCTATGCAGACAATCATTGAGCATCTGGACCCACCTCCATGGAAGAGTGTCAAGCTCACAACTTACATGTTGTGTGATTCCACCAATAGATAGTGGTATGTTACCACCCAGACTGAGAATTAGAGAGACATGGAGTGGGAACATTTTCAAGAAATATTCTATGAAATTTTATTTCCAGGGATGCTAAGGGAATATCAAGCTCGAGGGTTCATGAATCGGCAGTAGGGCGCCTCATCAGTGATGGACAATTCTGCCTGCTTCACTGTGCTATAGATTTATTCACCTGTTCATGTGGGAGATGAGATGTTAAGGGATCGACGCTTTTAGGATGGTCTTCGATATGACATGCTCGCGCTGGTGAACATTTTCAGGTGGCCTACAGTGCATTCTTTGGTGAACCAGGTGCAGATTACTAAGCGGAACCCGTGGGAAGCTAGTGGTGCAGGCCATGGTGGTTTGACACTAGCTTCTTGTACTATTTCTACTTTCAATAGGAAGAGGTATAAATATTTCTCTCACAGAAGCAGTACTATATAGAAGAATTCATCCGGTGGCCAGGTGATTTTTTACCGGTGGGGTAAATAGGGTCACAAGAGTCTTCAGTGTCCACGTGACCTTATGCAGTGCAGAGCTTGCGGCATGATGGGTAATCTCAAACAGTTTTTTAGGGATTTTCCTCTAGTGGCATGTGAGAGGGGTTCTGTGCAGACTTCGCATTCAGAATAATGGCCAGTAGCTTCATACCGGTCAGATAATTGGAACACACCAAGACATTCGGGCTGAGGTGGTTGTCTTGGCCATGGAAGCCAGACACCAGGATCTCTAAGACAGTAAGGTAGGTCATCTTTGGGTAGCCAAGCAATGTCGTAGGTCCACACCAATGGGTAGGAATATGTAGTGCAACAGACCCAACATGTGCTGGATCCAAGACCAGCACATAGGTACTATTCTAGTTTCTTCTATTTTGTCATTAGTACTTTTCTATACTGGTGCTACACATAGCTTTATATCTTTTCCCGTTGTCGATAGCCTTATGCTCTATGTTTCTTCTTCTTCTAATATCATGATGCTAGAAACTCTGTTGAGGATAAGAATGGTATTTGTACGTCAGTGCTGGGAGGGGCCCCTAGAGTTTGGTGGGTGTCACATTATATGGGACCACTATGTCCTAGAGATGATGTGGTATGAAGTCATTCTCGGTATGGATTGGTTGGTAGCCTTTTGTGACTTTGTGGATTTCTATCGTCACTGGGTGAGATTCACGTCACCCAAGAGAGTAGAATTTCTATACAAGGGCGAAGGGGATGTCCATGTGTGTCAATCTGGACTCGAGTATCATTGGATATGTGGAGTGATAGCCCGTATTGCGAGTTTATATATGGATGACCAGGGAACCTGTCAAAAGTATTTTCCTCCAGTGGTTGATCATTTCTGGGATGTCTTCTGGGATGACTTTTCAGGTCTTCCTCCGAAGTGAGAGGTGGATTTCACAATTGATCTTCTTTATGGATTGGAACTAAGGTTCTCTCTTCCATATAACTTTCCTACACTATAGTTTCATGAGCTCGAGATGCTGTTTGATGAGTTACAAGAAATGAGTTTCATTTGACCCAGTACATCTCCTTGGTGTTCGCCAATCCTGTTTTTGAAAAAGGAGGTCTGTACAATCAGAATTTCGGTGGATTATCAGAAGTTGAACCATTTGACGGTCAAGAAACGATATCCCTGGAAAAGTATTGATTATATTTTTGATCAAATTCAAGGATAATGAGTGTTATCAATGATTTACTTGATATCCGGATATCATCTATTGCGCTTTAGACCAGTAGGCATAATGCTTACATCCTTTTAGAGAATATATGGTCAATACGAGTACTTGGTCATGCTGTTCGGACTCAAAAATGCAGCAGTAGATTTCATGGCTCTGATGAATCGTTTGTTCCACCATTATCTAGATTCCTTTGTGGTAGTCTTCATGGAAAATACCTTGGTGTACTCTCAAAATCGACATGCCCATGCTACCCGTCTTAAGATCATACTTAGTACACTTAGAGTGAATTAGTTATATTTTATGCTCTCAAGGTGCCTCTTTAGGATGGACCAGATTCAATTCTTGGGTCATATTATCTCTTAGTTAGGAGTAGCGGTGGACACGGATAAAGTGAGAGGAGTAGTTTCCTAGGAGTTTCCTATGAACATGTTTGAAATACAGAGTTTCTTGGGGATGGATGGTTACTATAGGAACATTATATAGGAATTCACCCGCTTATCAGCACCGTTTTCAAGTTTGACTAAGAAGGTTGTGAAGTTCATTTAGTCAAGAGCTTGCGAGATAGACTTTTAGGATCTTAAGGGAAGGATGACGTCCACTCCAGTCCAGATACTTATAGAGCAAGGGAAGAGATATATAGTTTACTCGGATGCATTAAGTGTTGGGCTGGGAGCAGTGTCGATGCATGGTGATCGTGTAGTTGCGTACGGGTCTCGGTAGTTTTGGCCACAAGAGAGGAATTACCAGACACATGATCTCGAGTTGGCTGCAGTTGTTCATGCCTTACGATGTTGGAGTCATTATCTCATGGAAGAATATTTTGTTGTGTTTACATACTAAAAATGTCTCAAATATATCTTTACCCAGTGTTACCTGAGTCTGAGACAATGAAGGTGGGTTGATTACCATCAGTCATTCGACTTTGAGCATTCCTATAAAACTAGTATGAGTGGCGCATTTTCTAATCCACTGAGTCTAAGGTCTCAGTTAAAGGCAGTTCAGGGGGGTATTGGTGAGTGAAAGTTTTGTCTTTGTTCTCTTATAGTCATTTCGAGGTGCATGATAGTAAGGGGTGAGCCTATATTTCTTCCATAGTTGTGACTTCTACCCTCCTGGATAGAGTGATGTTGATACAACTATCGTATTTAAAAGTCCTATCTCTACGAGATTCTGTGGAAAGTGAGGACCCTCCTCCCGGTTGGATGAAGGGCGATGATGAGGTTCTATGAATCCATGGAGGATTGTTGGATCTAAAGGATATACACAAGGAGTTGATTTGGGAGTTTCATGCTTTATCTTGGGTAGTGTATCCTGAGGTTACCAAAATGTACTGTTACTTAGGGCGTCAGTATTGGTGGTCGTGTATGAAAGGAGAGGTTCCTGGTTTTGTAATGAGATGTTCCACCTATCAGTAGCTGAAGGCGGAGCATCATATGCCAGTTGGACTGTAACAACATCTACCCATTCTGGAGGGGAAATGGGATAATGTCACAATGGACTTTGTGACAGGGTTGCCGAGGTCACCTTGGTGCAATGCTGTTGTGTGGGTTTTTGTGGATAGACTTATGAAGGTAGCACACTTTTTTCCAATCAAGGAGACCTTCGTTGTTGAAGGGATACAGATTTCATATATCCGAGAAGTAGTATTTCTTCATGGGGTCTCAGAATCTATCATTTCAGATTGGGACACTAGTTTTACATCTCGTTTCTAGAAACGTTTTCAAAGGTCACATAGTATATAGGTGATTTTGAGCCCAACATACAACCCACAGACCGATGTACCATTAAAGCGTATAATAAAGGATCTAGAGGACATGTTTCATGCATGTGTGCTGTACTTGGGGGGATCTTGGGAGAAGCACGTACCCCTGGTCGTGTTTTCCAATAATAATAATTTTTTAGGAAACTATTTAGATGGAACCTTACAAGGATTTATATGGTAGGCAATGTCAATAACCATTATGCTAGTTGGAGGTAGGTGAGGCAGCTTTACTGGGACCATGTCTTGTGCATGAGACTTCAGAGCGGGTCTAGTTAATTCAGAAGAGGATAGCTACTATACAGTCTTGTAAAAAATCTTATGATGATCACCACAGATGACCCAGGTATTTCATGGTCAAGGATTATGTTTTCTTTCTTGTTTCTCCATGGTTTGGACACAGGTGGATCAGAAGATAGGGTAAACATTACCCTTGGTATGTGTGGCCTTTTGAGATTTTGGAGAGAGTTGGGCCAGTTGTAGTTGCCACAGAGGTACCTAGCCATGACGACAACATCCATGTATCTCTGATGTGCCATTATCAATCATACCCATCTCAGGTTTTTCAGACCGAGGAAGTTGAACTTCTGTCCAAGGCATCCTTTAAAGATCATTTGATTTGTACTGTTGATAGGATCATAAAGTTATTCTGATTATATTATGTTCCTCAAGTACGGGTGCTATGGTAGAATGGCTTAGTTAAGGACAAAACGTGGGAGTGGGAGACCGACTTATGTGCTCAGTGGACAGAGTTGTTCCAAGCTTTATCTTCACTAACCTTGGAAGGGAAATTTGGGAAAAATTTATTTTAGGGTAGAAGTTGTAAAACTTTGGTTCTTAATCTTGAGGTACAGGCTTCTTCATTTCCTTTTTCCATAAGTGTTTTCGAAGAAATGAGTAAAATGGGGAAGATTCCAAAAATTTATGGGTACACACCGTGTACATTTCCACACACCATGTACTTTGGCTGTGTGGGATGAGTATATTGGGCGTGTTGGCCTGTCGGTGATGAAGGGTGTAAAAATGACTAAACACCATGTAGATATCATATACACACCATGTAATCAGTATGAAGGTGAGCAGTATGTTGGTGGGAGTATCCACCAACGGAGCGATAGTACACTCCATGTACATAGAATTCATGTCGTGTAACCATATCGACTGATGAACAGTGAGGTGGAGGAAAGTGGCCGCAAGAGGAACAGTTAAAAATGGAATGTACACTCCGTGTATATATGTTTTTTTGTTATAAATTTTTAGTAGCCTATCATTTGGTAGATGCGGTAGTTGGTTCATTTGGAGAATCGTAAGGGGGGGCCGATTCTTGGAGGAGATCCCAGTTGCACGCCAGAACATGGAATCTTCCACTGTCGATCACGTTTGGACCGCACGGGTATGCCCTTCCCTCTTCTAGAGTGCTTCATTCAAATTATTTCCTGATGGGAAGTTATTTGGGTTTGAATTTGTTATAATTATTTCTAGATCAACTTCATTCTCAGATGTTTCAGGAGGCTTCGTTCACATATATCGACCAGTGGAGATTGAGGTTGGTGGTATGGTGTTTATTTCCAACTGTCAAGTTTTTTTGTGTGTAATGTTGTGCTATGAACCCTTTTTTGGGGTGTTTTATGGTTGTGGCCATGATTGAAAAAATAACTATAATATCATATGTAATATAATGAATATGTATAAGCTATTTTTTTGGGATTGTTGCCTTGACCTAGGTCCATCCTGTGGGTTCCTTTCCCATGTTTAGCCATTTTTTCAGGATACCCGATGGTATGCCATGATTATAGCATGAATTGAGTTTTCATGATAGAAAATGTATATAAATTTCATTCTTATGTGTTGGGCCTGGACCCATTACCTTCATAGCCTGAGGGAAGTGTTTTTCTTATCCTGAGGGCAGTGTTTTTCTTATCCTGAGGGATGTGTGTTGTTGAGCCTAATGGAATGTGTTTGTTTATCCGAAGAGAAATGTTGAATATGCATGAGGGAAGTATCTTCTATTCCTGAGGGCATTATATTGTATGCATGAGGGAAATATTCATAATTCATGAGGTAAATAAACTGAGGGTTTCGATTCTGATTACCTGAGTGTAAGGATTTGCATGTATGAGGACTCTATATACATTTAATATTCACTACAGTGAATTCTTATGTTATAACTGCTAGGATAATGCACATTCATGGTATTAGTTTTCCTTCTACTTGTTAAATAACCAATTGTGGTTTTTTCTGGGGAACTATTTAGGAGATTTTAGGCTGATGTTATGTCTCAGGAATTTATAATTCAATTATATTGAATTGTTAAATAATAATTAAATGGAAATGGAACTGGAAGGAGTAGATTATTTTGATTAATTCCTAGCTAACTGTATATCATTACTGCACATTGTTTTTGCACATTATCAACAATAGTTTGGAAAGGGCCATTGGTGGTTGCCTACTGGGGTTTATTTCTCACAACCACATTGGGGCATGTCAGCGGCCAAAACCGATTATATTGCCTAGGGTTTTTATTAGGGAAAGAGTACCTATACAGGTACATGATTTTTTTATAGTTGTATGGGAGCATGGGACCGAGCATATGCTTGTGATGATGCTGAGTTCCTACTGCACTGTTTTGATTTGTTTTTCTGTACATGTACCTTGAACTGTATTTTTTTAGATTGCCATCCTTTTTTGGCTGCATTCATGGAAATTGGGGCATATTAAATCAACTTATATATATTATTTTTTTAATTTTTTTATTTCTAAAATGTTTTCCATTTCATCTTGGTATTGATTACTGATTCCGCTTTAGTATGTTTTATTTTCTCCATTGTGCTACAAATTGACAAATATGTGCATAGTTTCCCCACTATCAGACATAGGCCCTTGCTACTAGTTGGCAGCCTCTGGCATTTGGGGAAATGTGTTTGAGGCCATGTGACCAACCAGGTTCAGGGCACCCTTTGAGTGTCACCCGGATCTGGGATACTGCTCTTTCCCTTGATATCAAATATAATAATCATTCCATTTTTTACACATTATTTCCTAGTTAATTTCATAAATGTACACAAAAAACAACCTAGATGATCGAAAAGTATATTTATATTTGTTGTTTATATATTATATGAAAATTATAAAAATTTTAATATATCATCATTATAGAAAACATTATTAACACGATCTTACATCAAACAACATTGGATAATCTGGAGTCACTAATAAGAAATGAATAAGCTAAAAGGACAATAATTAATTAGAAAAGTCATAACGTGAATAAGGTAATACCTATTTGCAAATAGTCATATCATTGGTTAATTAAATGAATGAAAATCATAAAAGTGAATAATGATTCATTATGTAACATGATAAAATAAGGGATAAATGGCGATATGTAAAAAAACCCAACATCATAACCATATGACAATGAAAAATTTGAAGACATCACAATGGAAAAAATCCCGTAAGGGAACTATAAGAAATCTCTATCCCTAAAAAGGTATCATTAGAGTAAACATTTGTAGAGACCCCAAACCTGATGTACATAGACATTACATTACTTTTTCATAATACATAATACATAACAAAAATAGATACCCAAGGACCATAATTGTTTAGTTTCTTTGGAAACTTGGAATATAATCTTCTAATCGTGGTAAAATATCTTCAACATCTCCCATAATGTTCTTCCCATTTTGTTTTCCTACCTAAAACCTTTCTTTAAATCATAGGGAAAAGAAAACATATAAAGGGTGAGCTGAAATTATTAGTAAGGGTAATCATGGGGAAAATAAAACAAATCATATATATTTGATCTAAAAAAACATGAACATAATATTTAAATATCAAAATCTTGAGCAATGACATAAAACATGGCGGTACGTAAGGCATATATCATAATGAAACATTAATCATGATAAAATAGCATGGGAATAGTACATGAAATTGATGAATGCCATTAATCACATGATATTATTTCCATAGTATCCATGGAATTTCTTCCAAGACCATCATACTGGACAAAGTCCCTTTCAGAATCGAGTTAACTCCTTGTTCCAGTCTTGTATCACTGAACCGGATAAACTTACCGTTCCATCCATGTCTATCACATGATATATAAATCTTTACCCAATTCATTGGAGGTACATATAGGTACCACTCATCTCACAATTAAATCATTCTTATGTGTTCCACAACATGAACATAAATCATTCATCATTACACAAAGAATAAAATTGGTTTCATTAACATCATCCCATCATAACATAATCCATATAAAAAAGGATATAATTTCATTATAGAAAATGTGAAACCATTTAAATCATAGATAAATTATACATAAAACATACATCTATGAAATAATTCCATCTTATATGGAAAATGGTTTTGATAAAACACTAGAAATGAATTCTTGAGGAAAATATCCTTTCTTATACAAAGTCATTTTCTTTTCAACAAATTCCAAGAAATATTAAAAGAAAAAGGATTTTTTCAAAAATAGTCATGAATATTTGTTGAGTAATCTTCATTGAAATTATTCATTATGAATCCATAGAAATCCATTAATGTTGTATAATTAAAAAAAGTATTCTCGTACTTTTTTTAGAAAAGTCAAAAAGTTCCTTATATGGAAATGAAAGGAAATATTCATTCAATACAATGTGGTAAAAAGTCAAAAAAGGTTAAAAATGACATTAAACATATATGGAATAATATTAAACATTTTATGAAAAAAAAAATTAGAAAACATGAACTTGGATGATAAACATAACCCCATTAAATACTTACGAATAATCATTCTCAGATAAATATTTAGATTGCGAAATTATCCCTTACAATATTATTTTTGTAAATTAAATAGATTAATTATGTGTATTCACTATAAGGTCACATAAATAAAGAATAAATACATGATAATATATAAAAATTCATTTCTCACATAAACAAAGAACGACATAATCAAGAAAGAGAAGATCAACCCAAAGAACAGAAATTGGGTTAGGAAGTTCCCATACCTCATGTCCGACTTGACTCGGTTGTTATTTAATTGCCTGAATAATAAAGAAAAGTTAATTTATTCTTCATTAAGAATATTTTTCTAGTTTATTATTCATTTTATATCTCTTATTACAATGATTTCAACATTATGTAACTATTTAAGTTAATAATGTTCGTTTTGTCGATATTTGGTACTTGAGTCAAAAATGGAATTCTTATAATTACATGTTGTTAATGTGGTCAAAGGTTCATTATATCCATAATTATATTCCTGATTTATATATCATATATATCATATATTTCCAAAATATAAATGTATTTTTAATAGTACGTAACATATGGAGGTAGGAAATGAAATGCACCGTTCATGGAGATGGTAAGCCTTACGTACGCATGAACGCTACTTTCAATTTTATTTCCTATTTTAGTTGACTTGAAAAATAATTAAAAACAGTTATATTATAATTCCAGTATAATATCATATATAATATCATTAACTCCATCCTTTATACATCACAGATAAGGCATTAACGAATCACATCACATTGAGGGGGCGGTAGTCCGCACTTCCTCAAATGAGATTATCGTATTTACCCACTATGAAAACCATAAATGCTTGATATAATTGGGATTTAAGGAATCATAAGGAAACAATAAACATAATATATATCATATATAAATACAGTTCTATCACAATGGTCACCATGAGAGGCGGTAAGGAGAAAATCGAACAATCATTGTTTCGTGAGGCGTTGGTTTTCCATCCACAGAAACATTATGTTCTTCATCCATTAAATGGAGGTGAGTGTATGTTTAGTTTGAATACATATCATAAAAACATCCTATTATATTGAGGATACTAGTGTTGTAATAAAATAAAGGATTAAATAGAGTTTAGGGGTTGGAGATGAAAAATAAATGAAAACAATTTAAGAGAAATCGTTACCTTTAATTTGGGTAACTTTCTATTGTTTTGAACCAAAAGGAATTCTTGAAGTGCCTTATGCCTAAGATAAGTCTTCTAGGGGTAGGATTGGGATGTATGTAGATTAATTGGTAAGAGTGTGGACGAGCCAAATGGCTTTAGAGGTGTGATGAATCAGATATAAATGGTCTCCTTTTATAAAGGTGAGGAGGGGCTCTTTTGGAAAGTGTGAAAATATTATATTATTATAAAAATATCATCGGTTTCAAAAGGTCCAAAAATAATTATAGATGAAGATAAGATGACTCATGGTCAAAATAAAATCATCCAGTCAGAATTGGACAAGTTTTGGACAATATTTTATTCATTATAATCTTATTTATTTGAATCATTTTTTAATGAGGCAAATACTGCATCATTATTATGTCATAAATAATTTAATTTATTTGATGTCTAAAAATTATAAAAAAATACCATAATTTAGGAAATCTTTTAGCATTACAATGAATATTTATAGTCGAAATGATAATTTATATAACCCCTTATAAAAATTAATTACTAAAATATTTTTGTGAATGTCAATTTTGACTTTACATTAAATTAATTAATCAAAATTGTCATTATCACTAAAAAGTGGCTCAATGGGGTCCTCAAATCATCTCAAGGATTCCCATGGTCGGACACTACTCATAAAATAAGGTTAGGATATGTTTTAATGAAATTTTGAATTATTATAATATTCCTTTAACCTTGAATTAGCCTATTTACCTTTAACCGCGGTAAATAGAAGTCAAAAGTTAATATTCACAAAAAATTATTTTCATCTTATTGAACCAAATTTTACTTATTTATAATAACCATGTATGTAGGATTTTTTTAATTCAATTCAAAGAAGTGGTAAATTTTCATTTATATGAAAGAGTCGGTTTTTTAACTACCATTAAGTGGTTTAACTATTCATCAAAAATTGATGTTTTTCCGAAAAATACCAAAAACTGAGCCTAAGAAATATTTTATATTCTATATTAAAAAATTATGTCTATTTTTTTCAAATTAAAAACATATAAATGGCATTAATTAATTTTAAATTTATTTCACGTTATTAAAACAAATGGCGTGTTTATAAGAAAAAATAACTATTAAAAGATCGACACTTGTTTATGTCCAATTTCAAAGTGAAGTTAATTCTAATGACCAAAATTGGATTAAATGGTAAAAATATATTATAATTACATTTTAACACCAATTAGAGTGATAATATAACATTATAAATTATTGTGATGAAAAAAGTTGTTTTTAATTAAAATATAGCATGTTTTCACTATTAATTAAAATATGAAAGTTATCAGAATAATATGAAAAATTTATCCAAAGTAAATTCTTATATATTGATTCCAAGGAAAAAATGTATTTTGTAAAATTGAACTTATAAACATGTCAGAATCTAGATTTAATGTGGGTACTCCATCAAAAGGCCGAAAAATGCATTTTTTTAAAGATACTTATTTTACACCAAAAATTCAGTTTGTTCTCATACCATGTTCTAGAAAATGATTAATATGAATAATAATGTTTTAAAATTCATAATGTAGTTGATAATATTCATAAAGGCTAGTTCATAATAATATTATAACCATATATCATTTTTTAGTGAAACATGGTATTGCGTACAACATACGCTATCGAGGAAGGTCAATTTTGTGTGTAACGCAACCCAAGTCAGGGTTGCGCATTGTGCAAGACTCCTTCATTGTTTTGTATAACAGAATCCAAAAATATTTCATTTATACATTGAATATATATATATATACACTCATTGTTGCGTAGAATAACTACTATCTAACGAACATGAAATTGTGTGTAACATGATCCATAAATAGTGTTGTGTACACTGCAATCTAATATGGTGATGCATATTATGCAAGGTAATATTGGTGTAGCGTACAACACAAAACATCAATCAATTTAAAAGAATATTTTTCAAAAAATCTCGGGGTGTTACATTCTACCCCCCCCCCCCTCTCAATATGAATTTCTCCCACAAAATTCGTCGGGGTTATAAATCGTTTACTACTTGATAGTTTCTTTCATAGAAACCCACATCATAAAAGGGAATACTAAAACATACTTTTAAAAATTAATGTTAGAAACAAAATGGATACCCAACGTAACTCATCACTTGGGTTCCCATATAGGAGATCATAGGTGAAAAATATGGACATGGAAGAGAAATCTAACCATCAAGTTCTGATTGAGAGTGGTAGAGAACATGGCTATAAAAAAGCCATTAATCAAAATGCCATAAATTTTTTAAGATATATGGTGCCATCTGATTCGTCAGATATGAGAGCACTAGGACCTCATTTTTGTTTTTCAGGATCATTTCCCAAATGATGATAAATTTTTGAAATAAAAGAAATACTTACATGATATTGGTATAGTCTCAATGTTTCTCGTGCCTCGAACAATTTCTACTTCATCTCTTAAAGAAATGAACTTGAATAGGTCTTTCGTGATGTGTTTGCAGATCTCGTGATAGAATGAGGGGTCATTCCATCTGTCTCAATCAAAAGGTTAGCAAAAGTTATCAAATATACATAAGTAAATCTACGGTGAGGTTAATCGTATATGATTCCAAAAATAGACTTACACTTCATCTATCATACCACTAAAAATAAACTTAGTTTCTACCAACCAGGGACTTCCTATAGGCCAGTGGTAGATGATAAATGCATGTCGCACTTCAGTTGGGGGTTCGACTCCCACAGCCTTGTACGACGCGATGGGTTGTTTCCCATCTTACAAGATTTCATTTTTCTAAAACTATATTATTATAAAATCCCATCAATAATATTGAAAAAAAAATTCTATCCTTAAACAATACTATTTAATGTTCGACATAATCCATTCAAATCATTAGATATATCCAAAATACATCTATCCATTCTCATAGTATAAAGAAAATGATTACTGGAAAGGTCACATAACAAGCATGTGAATACCATCATTTATCCCTCATATATAACATGATATATCTTGTTGTTCACATTCCAAACATGTGAATACCTTAATCCTGTACTCTCTTGAAAAATGAATACCCATTGAAATTTAGTGAAAACATGAATACTATCAAAGGTTAACTCTTTCCATATACCAAAATACAAAATTTTCTATATACTCAAACCATGATGTCACTTTGTCTTTATATCAGTCATGAGATCATGAATACTATCAAACAATTTATTTTCTCCTTATCACTTCATTATGCTCATATCGTCTACATTTTAAAATATTTGAATCACATTCCATGGTTATCGATATCATATTCTTATAGAAACCCACAATGGACCAATACAAATATATTTCAATATAATATAAAAGTACATCAATAACATTATTATTTAATTCCAATACATAATCCCTTCAATCCATCCTCTTCAATGATTGGCATGGAATAGGTCCTTCCTCGATTTAGAAGTAACTTCTTAGGTCAGTGCATTGAGTTGGTTTATGCCCATTTTCTCCGCAGATAATACATTGGACTCCATAACAGTATTTCACTTTATGACCCTTTTCTCCAAATAGATAACATCTTCCTCTCCATTTGAGGTATTCCACAAGGTTATTCTTCAATTCATTAGAAATCTCAATCTCCCTTTCCCTATGATCCTCACCATGCGAACATGAATATAATTACATCTTCCTCTTATGTGATGACTTAGGAATACAACTAAATTTTACCTTGTTAATCATATATCGAGATGTCTGATTTGGCATAATCACAATTTATTTCTCTCCAGGCGTTACATAATTTCGTTGATCATAGTCACCAATTTTTCTATTGGCATCAATGATAACTGAATTCCTTCTCACCCCATCCATTGACGAAGGCCAGAAACCATAGTGTATGAAACAATTAAAATAATGAGGAACCACATAATCATAAAAAGTCACTTATGGGATTCCTAACTTATCAAAAAATCTTCAATTCATGACACCTTAGTTTCACCCTAGGTTATTCATGATTGTCATCATAATTCTAGGACTCTAACCTATATGTATACTTAACCTTAGGGAAATCCCTACACATGCCATAGAAATATCTCTAGGGATTTTACTAATGTTTTCGCATCCTATTTTCCAAAGGTTAACTAATCCTTTCCTCTGTTACCAAATGTAGAGACCCCAAACCTGACATACATAGACATTACATTGCTTTTTCAGAATACTTAATACATAAAAAAACAGACACACTAGGACCATAATAGTTTAGTGTCTTTGGAATCTAGGAATATAATCTTCTAATCCTGGTGAAAGTTCTTCAAAATCTCCCATAAAGATCATCCCATTTTGTTTTCATACCTAAACCCATTATTTAAATTTGGGAGAAAAGAAAACATATAAAGGGTGAGCTCAAATGATCAGTAAGGGTAATCATGGAGAAAATAAAAAATAATAATATACATTGAACTAAAAAAACATGAATATAATTTTTGAACATCAAAATCTTGTGCAATGACAAAAACATGGCAGTACATAAGGCATAGATCGTAATGAATCATTAATCATGATAAAATTGCATGGAAATAAAACATGAAATTGTGGAAAACCATTATTAACATGATATGATTTCCATAGTAGCCAAGTAATTTCTACAAATACTATCTTAGTGGTCAAAGTCCCTTTCTGAATCGAGTTCACTCCTCATTCCAGTCTTGTATCACCGAACCTGATTAACTTACCATTCCGTCCAATTCTATCTCATGAGATATTAATCATTAACCAATGCATTTTAGGGAGATATATGACCCACCCATTTCATAATGAAATCATTCTTACGTGTTCCACAACATGAACATAAATCATTCATCATTACCCAAAGAATAAAATGGGTTTCATAAACATCGTCCTATCATAACATAATCCATAAAAAATGGATATCATTTCATCGTAGTAAAAGTTAAACCATGTAAATCATAGAGACATTATACTTGAAACATACACATATGAAATAATTCCATCTTATATGGAAAATGGTTTTGATAAAACACGTAAAATGAATTCATGAGGAAAAAATCCTTTCTTAACCAAATTCATTTTCTTTTCACAAAATGCACTGAAATTTTAAAATAATAGGATTTTTTTTAAAATAATCATGATTTTTTGAAGATGATGCTTCATTTAAATAATTCATTATGAAATTGTAAAAATCCATTCATGTTGTATACATTGAAAAAACATTCTTCTCGTACTTTTTTTTGGAAAAGTCAAAACGTTCCTTATATGGTAACCAAAGGAATGATTCCTTCCTTACAATGAGGTAAAAAGTAAACAAAAGGTAAAAATGAAATTAAACATACATGGAAGAATATTAAACATTTTATGAAAATATTTTTAGAAAACATGGACATGGATCACAAACAAAATCCCAGTAAATACTTACGAATAATCAATCTAAAAAAAATTGAGATTGCAAAATTATTCCTTACAAAGATCTTTTTCTAAATAAAATAGATCACTTTAGTGTATTCACAATGAGGTGACATAAAGAATGTACAAATACATGATTATATATAAAAATTAATTTCTCAAATAATCAAAGAACGACATAAACAAGAAAGAGTAGATCAACCCAAAGAACGGAAATTGGGTTAAGAAGTTCCCTCACCTCCTGTCCGACTTGACTCGATCGTTCTTTAATCTTCTGAATAATAAAAAAAAGTTAATTTATACTTTCTTATAAAATGTTTTCATGTTTATTATTCCTTTTATATAACTTATTAGCATGTTATAAACATTATGTAACCATTTATGTTAATAACATTCGTTTTGTCGATATTTGGTACTAGAGTCAAAAATGGTCTTCTTATAATTACATGTTGTTCATGTGGTCAAAGGATCATTATATCCAGAATTATATTCATGATTTATATATCATATATATCATATATATCCAGAATATACATGTATTTATAATTGTACATAACATATGGAGGTAAGAAATGAAATACACCGATCATGTAGATGGTAAGACGTACGTACGCATGAATGCTACTTTAATTTCAATTTATTATTTTAATGGAATTAAAACAAAATGATACAGAGTTATATTATAATTCCCGTATAATATCATATATAATATCATTATCTCCATCCTTTATACATCCCACATAAGGCAATAATGAATCACATCACTTTGAGGGGGAGGTAGTCCGCACTTCCTCAAATGAGATTATCGTATTTAACCACTATGGAAACCATAAAGGCTTGATATAATTGGGAAGTAAAAAGCATAAGGAAATATAATACATACTATATATCATATATAAATTCAGTTCCATCATAATTTCAACCATGAGAGATGGTAGGAGAAAATTGAACAATCATCGTTTTGTGATGCGTTAGTTTTCCATCCACAGAAACATTATGTTCTTTATTAATTAGATGGATTTGTGTGTAATTGTAGTTTTAATATTTCTCATAAAAACATCCTAGTATATTTATTATACTGTTTTGGTTACAAAATAAAGGATTAAAAATATTTTAGGGGTTGTAGAAGTATAATTAATGAAAACAATTTAAGAGAAACGGTTACATTTAATTTGGGTATCTTCCTTTGGTTTGAACCAAAAGGACTTCTTGAAGTGCCTTCTGCCAAAGTTAAGGCTTCCAAGGAGAGGAGAGAGATGTATGGAGCTTAATTGGGATGATTTTGGATGATCCAAATGTCTTGAGAGGTGTGACGAATTGGATAGAAATTGTCTCTTTATACAAGGGGGAGGAGGGGCTCTTTTGGAAAGTGTTAAAATATCATTTTATTATAAGATTATATTTAGTTTTAGAAGGTCCAAAAATCATCAACGATGCAGATAAGATGACTCATTGACGAAATAAAATCATCCATTCATAATTTTGAAAGTTTAAGATAATATTGTAATCATTATAATCTTATTTATTTAAATAATTTATTAATGAGGTAATTACTGCATCATTATTGTGTCATAAATAATTTAATTTATTTGATGTCTAAAAATTATTAAAAAAATACCATCATGTTGGATATTGTTTTATCTTTAAAATTAATATTTATAGTAGAAATTATAATTTATATCACCCCATAAAAAAATTAATTACAAAAAGATTTTTGTTAATGTCAATTTTGTATTTACATTAAATTAATTAATCCAAATTGTCATTATCACTAGAATGTGGCTCAATGGGGTCCCAAAATAGTCCAAAGGATGCCCATGGTTGGCCACTACTCATACAATAATATTAGGATAAGTTTTAAGGTGAATTTAAATTATTATAATATTCATTTAACCTTGAATTACCCTATTTACCTTTAACCACGGTAAATAAATCAAAATTTAATATTCATAAAAATTATTTTCATCTTATTAAACCAAATTTTACTTCTTGATAACAACCATGTATGTAGGATTTTTGAAATTAAATTCACATAAGGGGTAAAATTTCATTTAAATGAATGTGTTTGTTTTTTAACAACCACTAAGAGGTTTCACTATTCATAAAAAATTGACGTTTATCAGAAAAAGACCAAAAATTCATCCTAAGCTATATATGATATTCCAAATTCAAAAATGATTTATATTTTTCCAAATTCATAACATCGATGTGGCAGTAAATAATTTTAAAATTAATTCCCGGTATCAAAACAAATAGCATGTTTTTAAGAAATAATAACTATCAAAAGATCGACACTTGTTTATGTTCAATTTCAATGTGAAATTAATTAAAATGACCAAAATTGGATTAAATAGTACAAACATATTATAATTAAACTTTAAAACCAATTAAAAAGATAATATAACCGTATAATTATTGTGATGAACAAATATGTTTTTAATTAAAATATTGTGTGTTTTTACTATTCATTAAAATATGAAAGTTATCAGCATAATATGAAACATTTATCCAAAGTAAATTTTTATATCTTGATTCCAAGTAAGAATTTTATTTTTCCAAATTGAACTTATAAACATGTCAACATCTAGATTTAATGTTTGTACGTCATCAAATGGAGGCAAAACTGCATTTTTTTGAAAAATACTTATTTTACATGAAAAATTAAGTTTGTTCTCATACCATGAACTAGAACATGTGTAAGATGAATAATAGTGTTATAGAATTCAAAATTTAGTTGATAATATTCATAACGGCTAGTTCATAATAATATTATAACCATATATTGTTGTTTAGTGAAACTTGGTATTGCGTGCAACACATGCTATCGAGGAAGTTCGCAATTGCGTGTAATGCAAGACAAGTCAAAGTTGTGTGTTGTGCAAGACTCCTTCATTGTTTCGTATAACAGAATCCAACCGTGTTTCATTTATATATTGAATATATATATATATATATAATCAATGCTGCATTGAATAACTACTATCAATCAATCTTGAAATTATGTGTAACATGATCCAAATATATTGTTGTTTATACTGGAAGCTAATACGGTGTTGCGTATTGCGCAAGGTAATCCTGGTGTAGCGTAAAACAAAAAACATCAATGAATTTAAAATAATATTTTTTATAAAATCTAGGGGTGTTGCAACATTACCCAATACATTGGAGAATAATATAATTATCAGAATACCCATCATATTCATTTCACTCTCATGCTGAAGTGTGTCACATAGATCCTAATACATTGATTAATTCAAAATTATATTTAAAAAAAATTAATTTTTATTTAAAATATACAGGTGATTCCCATTTCTAGGATTTATATTTTTATAAATTTGAACCCATTTATATAATATGGTTATGTTACATATGAAACAATCATTTTATTATGGAAAAGAACTGTAAAATTTCAGAAATATAAAACTGCAATTTAAAAAATTGTAAAATCGATTGATGTGATCGAAAGAGGTATATCAACATTTTTACATTTTATGAACAATAATAAGGACCCAAAATGAAATTTCCATTCATTGTGAATTGGAAATATAATTATGATGATAATAAGGAAACATGAATAAATAAGAGTAGTTTATGAAACCTTACATTAGTGTGTGAATCCAAATGATTGGGAGGAGCTTATTGAGAGCCTGAGAGTTCATTAACAGTACTCTAGAGAATGGATGGAAGAGTATTGATGTGATCCAATGATTTTGAGTGAATTTATAAGGGAGTGTGTGTGGTTTTATATAGGAAATGAGTGGGGAATTCTTTATCATTTCGAAAAGATTGTTTTTGGACACTATATAATAATATAACTATAACCATAAACCAACCCATGGTTCATGATAATGGTTTCATCCAAAATTTAGTGGATTTCATTATTATATAATACTAAGTGGTTATATTTATAAAATAATGATCATGGTTAGTTTTTTGTGATTCATACTCATATGAATTTGAGTGTAAAATGATAAAATATATTAATTGGTTTTGAAGGATTCACAAAGGCATTAAAAATTTAATAAAAAACCTAAAATAAAATTATTTTAAAAAATTAATATATGTTTGTGGATACACTTTATAGTATTTATTATTTCACTATTGTGTCGGTATGATGTCATAGTACTCAACGTATATTTATATTGAACATTGTTTTAACTATGAAATTGTACTATCTCAAAAAAATTTAAAATAAATAACTATTGGATAATTTTTAATTTTTAATTCCCCAAAAAAATATTCATTTTATCTAAATTATTATTTATATATGTGAAATTTTAATTTTAAAGTAGGAAATATCATTTATTGAGAAATTCTAGGTATTTTTCATACAATCACAGTTTTCAAATCTTCATAAACATTACATTTGACATTATAAAAATAATATGAAAATTTATATTTCATTAAAAATATTATATAATAATATATTTTAATAATATTATTTATTTATAAAATCTATTAATTCATTAAAATAAAACCAATAATTTAATTTTAAAATTTCCCAAAATTACTATAATGGCATTATAGTATATATATAATAAACAATTATAATGTAACAATAATAGGGTCTAAATATATTAATTATTATATAAAAACTAATGTAAGTACTCAAATTTCTTTTCTCTAGATACATATCTCATGAATACAATATCAAACTCCCTATGATTAAGGTGTCTGATGGTGATACATTCATGTGTAGTTTAACATATATGGTTTGGGCCATGACCTTGATGAGCATGATCAACTCACATAAACAGTTTCAATCATGCATACGTTGTTGAATCTTAACTCATCATTTATCGAGGGAAAATCCTATATATTCTAGTCCGCTCAGATTCTATGATTAATGGGATACATATAGTATAATAATTCAAGTTGAGGCCATATAATCTTTTTTCTATGTCAATTGGACATAAAAAAATTCTATATTCAATATAATCATAGGGTCACTATTCAAAGGTTATATTATCTATGGTAATGATGATTAGTTTTATTTAAAATATTATTGTATATAATAAAACCATATACATGATTGTGTTTCGTAAAAAAATCCAACTTAAAAATACATTAAATTATATGATAATGGGCATTTTATTTAGAGTAGTCCGGGACATTACTTTATTGCCTCCCTAACACTATCACAACGGGTAAGATATTACCATATGGTATTTTCTATCCCATAACATGAATTATAATTTATTATCCTCATAAAATTGATATGTACATTATATCTCCAATTAAAACTCATATGTTATATTAATGTTATCATTAGGTCATTCTTAAACAACATTTCATGTGATCCCCACCTAGGAAGATCATGCTAAATGATCAAACCTTGCCATGTTCATGTATTCCCAAAAAGGTTATCCAGAACCCATCATGAATTCATTATAAAATTAAACCAAAATAATTGGTTTTATGTCCTGATTAATAGAAGAATGTCAAACATCCTAATGAAATAATACCTCGTGTCTAATAACTGTTAGAGAAGCCTCACCCCAAACCAGGACAATCTCCAGAATCTTTTGTCGAATCCTCACTAGTTGTCATAATGAATACATCAAAAAATAAGAAATTTGATCCCATTTCCAATGAGTATATTTTTTTTCCTGACTCAAGGAAAATAGGGATACAAAAACTCATTCCAATATGAATCATATACAAAAATATTATCTGAAACATGTACCTACAAGTACCATGTATATAATAATATTATTAGATTCCTTGTGAATGTATATGTAAACCTCCAATCTAGTGTTGGAGTCCATGACCTAAAATCAAATCTCAAAATATTTTAAATCCATTATCCTATTGACCAAACCCATCCACAAATCTAGGATGAACTCCAAACATTAGTCCTACAATAGAACCAAAAACCTATTATACGATTCTATCTCAATCTAGTTTGATGAATATCGAACAACATCTAACCCATGAATTTCTCTTATAGGCCTTTTCCTAGTGACTAGTACCATGTAATCTTAACAAACACATATGAGGAACAGTCCTATGTACCTATACACATGCACACTACTCCAATAACATAACATGTTAAAATTTAAGGCAAATTACATAGGGTCGCGCTCGTGTACTTGGCCTTGTATCAGTACATGAATTTTCTTATTTAATATAGCCATCACATGAACATAACATGTAGATGGATTATATTTTTTTGGGATGGAACTATGTGTGTGGAAATCCTTTGAACTTATACATTCCAATGTTCATGTTGTGTATCCTGCAGGACACTTTTTGTGGGAAATAAGATCTCATAGGATAGAAATCCTTATACTGGTCGAGCCACCTTCTATGGTGAACATGGTTTTTAGAATGGATCACATGGTGTTTAATACCACAAGGAATCCTATGAATTTACTCATTTTACAAGGTGTTATTTTTTTATGTCCCAAAATATGTGAAATGTTTCACATAGTGTTTCATTCTTATCATTGTGTTAAAATGCTAATTCCTCAAAGAGGAGAAGACATGGTTACTGTTATTCAGGCATACATGCCATGTAGTACGGTTTCACATATAACTCATCAGATTCAAAAGAAGTGTCACCTGAACACCTTGATTCTATTTGATCTGTCTCTAAAATCACATGAATGGTGACTTATTTGACAAATATCAGAGGGACTGGTGGTTTTCTATATTTATTTTCGAATAGAGAACCATCATCTAGGATTCCTAAGATATAATTACAAAGCTATAATGAGAATTATCATTATTTTTATGCCATTTTTTCAAACTAATAAACTATAAGTTTTTATTTAATTGACGAATTGAATCATTATTATGTACATAGAATAAATCGTGGTCTTTTGTGGATTCTTTTTATTTTATTCTCATAATGATTAAGAACATAGACTACATCAGGATTTGTTTCTCAGAACATTTTTATAATATTATATATATATATATAAGTATTTATAAATGTGTTTATATGATAAATCGTAACACCCCAAGATTCATAGTATGTTATTTCTTCAATGTAATTCAACAGCATACACTACACGGAACACAGAGTTCAAGTGCACCAAAACATACCAAACTAGCGGTTCAAAAATGGTTATGAAAAGTATTAACTAAATATCGAACTTTATATAATAATTATAATTTTAGAATCCATATTACGAGTTTCATAGACATAATAAAAAAATTCTTTTTTTCAGATAAAAGAAGTATTTTTTAAATGTTATTTTTCCTCCTTTTAACGACTAACTCTTTTTAAATCCAATATTTGAAATTTTAAAATATTCAATTTGAAAAAATAAACTACTTCTATATAATAAGGAAATAATAATTTAGTTTAAATATTTTTTTGTGTTTTTATGATAACTTTAATAATGGGGTGAATAGTTAAAAATACTATATTTTAACTGAAAACAACTACTTTAATCAAAATAATTTGTAGTGTTAAATTGTAAATTTTGTTAGTTTGAAAGTTTAAATATAATATATTTTTTGAATTTAATCCAATGTTATTCATTGGAAATAATTTCACTTTGAAATTGAACATAAAATATTATCAATCTTTAGTTAGTTATTATTTCTCAAAAACACGCTTTTTGGTTTTTACAATGGGAATTAATTTTAAATTAATAAATGATACTTATATGTTTTGAATTTGATAATATTGACTTAATTTTTTAAATAATAATATCAAAATTATCTTAGGGAAAATATTTGGTATTTTTTTGAAAACATTCAATTTTTGATGAATAGTGAATAACACTGAGTTATTGGATAAAACCGACTTTTTATTTAAATAATAATTTATATTATTTTATTTTAGATAAAATATATTCGTAATAACTATATATGTTCAATGTAATTAATTGGAGTTAGTTTATAATAATTTTAGATATATAAAAAAATTTAGTTAACTTTTTACTGTCTTTTACCCACCTCCTAAGAGCTTTTGTAAATTTACATAAAACGTAATAATACTAATTTTTTGAGTTGAATTTCAAAAATAAATGAAACAAGGTTGGTATCAGAAAGTAAAATGTTGTTCAATAAGATAAAATTAATTTTTTGTGAATAGTATCTTTTTTACTTTTATTTACCACAGTTAAAAATAAATATGGTAATTAAGCGTAAAAATGATATAACTATTACCGTAAAGCGTGTCCAAATTCTATTAGATAGTGTAATTTTACCATAAAATCCTTATAAATATAATATGATCCTTTAGATCCACTTGGATTAGATTAGTACATTTATTATTATTTAATTCAAAGTAGAATTAAATGTGTTAAATTCAACGTTTATTAACTAATCCATTTTTAATATAGGGATAAACATTGGATAAATTCAACTATAAATATTCATTAGAAAGATAAAAATATATCCCACATAATGGTATTTTATTTATAATATTTATACATTATATTGTTTAATTTATTTATGACACAATGATGATGTAGTAATTACATTATTTATGAAATATTAAAATAATTGATATTATAAATACCCAAATAAAAGTAATTTGAGACTTTTTATGAATTACACAAATTTTAAAGGTGAATATGACATATTTTGGTTTATTAAATTAAATTTTTTCGAAGTAATAATGATGTTATGAATTTATAAAAAACAAAATACCAAAGTGTGTAAACAATTAACATAAAAGAGTTTTTAAAATAAATATTTTATTATTAATTGGTATTCTATTCTTAAAAATCTAAGGATCGTTAAAATGGCTTAAATATTATTAAATATGTTTTTAATGAACCACTTGGGGTTCTAATAGATGTTTATAGTTGGTTTGTTAACATATAATATAAAAATACAATGAGACATTGTAATTGTCAAACAATATAACTAAAAGTATAATCTAAAAGATAAGGTTAATATAGTGACCCCAAAATGTCTAAAATTATTGGTTGAGTTTTTTTCGTCCCATACCTACATTAGACATTAAATAATTTATTTTTGAGTCATTATAAACTTAAAATGACTTTATTATAAAATAGTATTTTAAGTTTTTCCTAAGATACCCCTCACCCATCTTATAAAAGGGAACTTCCTCTTCTCTCAAATTATCAAATACAAATGCATTTAGCTTGGCCAAACCTACCCAAATATACTGCAAAAATTCCTCCCTTCATCCAAGAGGCCTTATTTTGGCCATTTATCCAACCTATGGGGCCATTTTTATCAAACCAAAAGGAAGAACTTGAAAAAGTGGTAAATATTTCATCACATTTTTTATGTTCTTTCCTTCTTCCACATCATCTTTATTTTTTTTTCTATTATAAAACAATAACTCTAGTATATTCTATATATTGTGATGTTATTATAGAAATTTTACAACCATATTCATTATTCTATCCAACCTATAAATGACAAAGTAACCTCACGGGCGTACATAAGGAATACTGTCTCCACGTCGTGGTGATGTTTGGTATTCAAACACTTCATTATTTTGATGGGAATAATAATGCGTATAAAATATGTAAATAATAAATATAACATGATAATTATTCTGTATATATGATATAATGTCCAATTACACACCATTAAAGAAATTATATCAACGCTCGTGCGTACGTATGGATTACCGTCTCCACGACGTGATGAGATTCATTTCCATGTTCACCATTAATCAATGATTATAAAAATATAAATTAATAATTAGTATGTAATATATGAAAATATAATGATACTAGAGATATATATTTATTTATTTGTTTATGTACTGACATATATCATATTCACTTACTTCCATTCAATACGATATGAAAACAAAAACATCGTTTATGCATACGTAAAACCTACGGTCTCTATGAAGGGTGTTTTCCATTTCATATATCTAACTAATATAAATATTTATAATATATATATGTATGATTTATAAATCAAGGTTTGTATTCTAGAAATATTTAAATCATGATCTAAATGACATGATCAATAATAATAATTTAAAATATGTACGATAAAAGAAAGAGAATATTACCCAAAATGTTAATTTAACATGAAAATCATTTCTAAATGGGTATTATAAAGTCATAAATGAATCATGTATGATATGATAAATATTAAAATGGTTCTGGTATAATCTAATAACATACAATGGTCATTATACAAAAGGTTAAACGTACCCTCGACCAATGGAATGTCACGGTAAGGGTTAATTTCCTAATATATTTATTATCCAAGGTTTTTTTTAAGAAAGTATATACTAGGACATATTTATTATCCATATCCTTATTTTATGAAAGAGTTTTCAAATGGATTCTTTTATGGTGTTTTTTTACTAAAACATCATTTTAAATGTTTGAAATATTTATTCTTTTAAATCATTGTCATTAATGTCCATGTTTTCAAAATGATTTTTAAGGATTTATCTATATGGATTGAATATTTTTAAAATGTTAATTCCATTCAAAAGTTTCTAATTGTTTTGGGAAACATTGATTCATATATTTATTTAAATTTCATCCTTTATATATTATGCTACTTTATATGTTTTCATGAAAAATGGATATTTCTATGAAAGAATTTTTCAAATCATTTTCATCTATGTCAACATCCTTTGATTGATTTTAAACTTGTTTGAAGATGATTTATTATGATAAATAGCTTCCATATATTATTTAAGGTTTTTTGATGTGTTTGACAATGGATGTGTTATTTTTATACCATTCATGGTTTATTGATAATGTATTGAAATTTCGTATTCTAGTTTTAATACGAATGTTTATTTTTTGTTTAAAACATTTCATATGAGGAATTAATTAGACATTGTAAGTGACGGGCGGAGCCCGCTATAGCTCCTCGATGCATCGCTAGGTCTCCTGAAACAAACTAGTATCTTGGAACAAGACCTTGACAAAATCGTATTTGTAGTCTCGGCACAAGGCCTTGACTATGTGGTTATGAAAGTCTAGAATTAGGCATTACTTCATTATAATGTGTCTACTAATATTACATGTTATTATTCGAATAGTATAGTATCCTTGAATATGTGGTTATGAATGATTCTACTGTATTGTTATCCTTACTGAGCATTTGAGCTCACCCATTTGTATGTTTTATTTTTCTGAGGACTCAATGAATTGCCTTGTGATTGGTATGCAGGGTTATGATATGGGAATGATGGGATTCATAAGGATTATTTATGTTGTGTTGTATGTTATAATGTGAAATGTAACATTCATTTATGTAATCTATTTTCCAAGACTTCTAAGCTGATCTGTCCTTCAGGACATGATTCCTTGTAATCATACCAATAGATTAAAATAATGTATCAACTCGGGGTAACTGGGGTCGGGGCATTGTAGTTGGTATCATAGAAAGTTTATCAATAACATTGGAAACCAGATTTAGATAAACTATTATTAGATCACATTACCCTAAGATAGTCTTTGAGGATTATTATAGAACAACATCCTAAAAATTGTCTACTGTAGATATTTCTTGAGTTTTCAAAGCAATACATACCAGTATGGATACGATCAGGTAGATGCGGATCTGTCACATATGTACCTATGGGAAAAACCTGAAAACACTGCTTTGAGATAGACTCGAACGGGAACTGGTTCACGACAACGAGCCTTGCTTCAATCTTGGTTAAGACACTCTCAGGGGATATGATTATGATAATTCTCATTTTATTTACATACCATTATTAAGGGTTTATGAGTATATATTTACTCAAGGGAAAAAGTTTTTTGTATTATAGATTACATCCACAAAGTGTTCAATTTACGTTAGGTATTTTACATTTTTGGATTTATGAATTTCGATTTATAAACAGACCTAGTGTATGCCATTGATTAGAAATAGCACCCACTATATATAATGTGAACTCCAACAATTTTTATTATCCAATGAGTAAGAAGGGTCATATCATTTATGGTAATAATCCATCATTTAGAAGGGAAATTGTTTACCATGTATTCTAATCATATTAAGAAATTATATCATGTGCTAGTATGATAATTAAAGCATTCACTGAGTCTTAAGTCGTTGAAGGGAAGCAAGAGAAGGAAAGAATGGTAGAGAGAAATATGGATAAACGGATATGGGGAAATATGGATTTTCCAATATGTTATAAATGTGGAAATAATCAAATTTGTAAATACATGATGGGAATGGGTGGTTTTTATATGTTCGGACACCATGTACGTGATTTCAAGGGTAAGAAAAAGGTTTCAAATATAAAATTCTTCTTCTGCATGTCGTTGAGACACTACATGAATCAATGTCCAAGTCATAAGAGTATACCACTAATGATGTTATTACATAATAATCATGTTATGATACTACCTTAGATGAAGTGGAATGACTACTGTTCTTATGTTGTTATTATAGAATTATTTAATTTGAGGGTTGTATCAACAGTATACTGGTATTATGAATTATGGAGATACATATGGATTGTACTACAGTACTATTTTATTGAGGATTTGATATTATATTGTTCTTAGAAAAGTGACTTAATAGTAAGCTACACTTTTTGAAAAATATATGGTTGAAGGAAAGGTAATCCTTAATATGTTCCTGATAATGTGGTAGTGATTTTGGAATAAGAGATGGTTGATTTGGATAAATTATATTGGATATTTTTTACTACCTTGAATCTAATTAATGATTCGTATATTCCATCATTGTTGGAGTTTACAAGATTTTTGGATAGATGGAGTATTTCCAGTATTCTATAAATAATATGAGAGCATGAATAAAATCAATAAGGTTTTATGGTAATTCATGATGTTGCAGTATTTTAGATGAATACTTGATGAAGGCGTTCATATGTTATTACCTTTCAAAAAGGATCATCGTTGTTTTTAACATCCTTATATATTTTGGACTGAGAGTTTGGATAGTTGTATTTTGGATAAGACTAATGGTTGGAATGGATTATGTTTGAGATTGGATACTATTGTTACGGTTATTTTTGGATTGTTATAAAAAGGACAACCTAGAGGTCGGGTGACAATTAGTCGCGTCCGGCAAGGCCGCGAGACATGAACCCGCAACCGAAGAGCGATAATGGTACATCACCTATGACTGGACTTCGTGATGCACTGCTTTCTATAATTTAGTTTCTTTAAAATAGTCTGACAAATGAATTATAAATTCATTGTTTTTGGAAACAAATACGATTAGAAAAAATAGAATAAATTTTTTTTGAAATCATTTGGAGTGAAAGATGAATTTGTGGTTGAAATTATTTGAAGGATGAAACTCAACATGTCATGTATATATATATATATAATTTTCCACCTTATTAAGACTAAATTTTATTTACCCAATTTTCAATGTATGTTTTCCAACAATGGTATTATTTATTTTCAACCATTTATTTTCGAAGAACTATTTCAAATTGTGATTACGCAATTAATTGAAGAGGGGAATAATTTAACAAACCAAATTTTAAATTATGTTATTTCTTCAATGAAATTCAATAACATGCACTACACGAAGCATCGAGTTCAATCGCACAAAAACATACCAACCTAGCCGTTCAAAAGAGGTTTTGAATAAAATTAACTAAATTGGGAACGTTATATAATCCTTATATTTTAGCATCCATATTATGAGTTTCTTAGACATAATAGGAAAACAAATTCTTTTTTATCAGATAAAAGAAGTATTTTTTCAAAAATTAAAATTTTACCACCTTTTAATGGATAACCCTTATTAAATTCAATATTTGAAACTTTTATATATTCAATTTGACAAAATAAATATCTTCTTTTGAATCGTTATATAATAATTTTGTTTCATTAAAGTATTGTTGTTTTTGTGATTATTTTAATATTTTGGTGAATAGTGAAAAATACTATATTTTAACTAAAAACAAATTTTTTTAATCAAAATAATTTGAAGTGTTAAATTATACATTTTAATGGTTTGGAAGTTTAAATAGATTTTATTTTTACCATTTAATCCAATGTTCTTCATTGGAAATATTTTCATTTTAAAATTGAACATAAACATGTATAAATCTTTTATTTGTTATTATTTCATAAAAACACTATTTTTGGTTTTGACAACGGGAGTTAATATTATAATAATAAATGAAAGTCATATGTATTTAATTTGGTAAAATATTTTTAATTTTTTAATTACAATTATCAAAATTATCTTAGGGAGAAATTTTGGTATTTTTCTGAACACTTTCAATTATTGAGGAATATTGAAAAACACTGAGTTATTGGTTAGAAATGACTATTTATTTAAATAATAATTTATTTTATTCAAATTTATTTTAGGTAAAAATAGATATATAACACCAATATAAGTTCGATGTAATTCATTGGATTCAGTTTATAATAATTTTATATATATTAATATTTTATTGAACGTTTTATCGTCTCTTACCCACCACCTTGGAGCATTATAAAATATACATAAAACACAATTTTACCACTACTGTGAGTTGATTTTTAAAAATCCAAGAGACACGGTTGATATCAATAAGTATAAGGTGATTCAATAAGATTAAAATAATTTCTAGGGAATAGTAACTTTTTACTTTTATTTACAACGGATAAAATAAAATAGTGTAATTAATGGTAAAAATGGTATTATTATTACCCTAAAAAATGACCTAATTTTATTGGATAAGTGTAATTCGGACATAAAAACCCTTATGAATAAAATATGATCCTTTAGTTCCACTTGGATTATAGTAGGACATTTATTATTATTTAATTCAAATAAGTGTCAAAAGTGTTAAATATAAGGTTTAATAACTAATCTCTTTTTAATATAGGGGTACACATAGAATAAATTCTAATATAAATATTCATTAGAAAGATAAAAATATTTCTTACATAATTGTATTTTTTTATAATTTCTAGGCATTGTATAATTTAATTAATTTATGAAACAATGATGATGCAGTAATTACCTTATTAATTAAATATTAAAATAATTTATATTATATATACCCAAATAAATATATTTTGAGATTTTTTATGAATTAAACCAATTATCTATATTAATATGACATATTAATGTTGATTTAATGAATTTTTTGAGAATTAATAATGCTGTTATTAATTTATCAAAAGAAAAATACCAAATAGAGTCAAAATTGACATAAAAGCGTTTTTAAATCAAATATTATATTATTAATTTGTATTCTATTCCACAAAATATAAGGATCGACCAAAGGGATTAAATATTATTTTATATGTCCTTTATTAAAATCTGGGTGTTCTATTGAAAGCTTAAATTATGTTTATTAACCATATAATATAAAAACACAAAGAGACATGGTAAACTTCAAACTATTTAACTACAAGTTAAATTTAAACACGAAGGTTAATATAGTGATCCAAACATGTATAAAACATATTGGATGAGTGGTTATCATCCCAACCTCACCTTATCCTTTAAATCAATTGTTTTGGAGCCATTAGAAGCTGAAAATGATTTCATTATAAAATAATATTTTAAGTTTTTCTTAAGATGCCCCTCACCCCTCTTATAAAAGAGAACTTCTCCTTCTCTCAAATTTACAACACCAAATCCATTTTGCTTTGGAAAACCCTGCCCAAATATCCACCCAACAGTACTCCTTTCATCTTAGAGGACTTACCTTTATTAGAAATCCCTTAAATTTGTCCCTTTTGATCAAATCAAATGGAAGAACCTGAAAAACAGGTAATTATTTCATCACATCATTCAAGTTCCTTCTTCCACTTCCTCTTTCTTTATTTTTTCCATTCAATAATAATAACTATAGTATATTGTATATTCTATTATGTTATTATAGAAATTGTAAAACTATATTCATTATTATATTTATCCTATAAATTAAAAAGTCACCACACTTGCGTACGTATCGATTACCGTCACCATGTCGTGGTGTAGTTTATTATTCAAACACTTCATTATTTGGATGGGTATAATAATGATTATAACAAATTTTAATAGTAAATATAACATTATAATGAATATTTATTTATTATATACCATCCAATTCCACCCATTTAATGAAATGATATTGTCGCTCATGCATACGTAAAAATTACCCTCTCCATGATGCGATTAGATTCATTTCCAAGTTCACCATTCATCATCCATTATAAAAATATATATTACTAATAAGTATGTAATATATGAAATAATAAAGATATTGGATATATATATATATGTATCTATATACTTACATATATCTTATTCACTTACTTCTGTTCAATACAATATGAAAACAGAAACAGTGTTTATGCGTACGTACGAAATACCTTCCCTATAAACGTTGTTTTCCATTTCATATATCAATCTATTATAAATATTTATATTATAAATATGTACGATTTATAAATCAAGGTTAATATTTTGTAAGTATTTAAATGGTGATCTGAATGATATGATCAAGAATAAAAAGTAAAAATATGTATGATAAAAGAAAGAGATTATTACGCAAAATGTTAATTAAACATGAAAATACTTATTAAATGGGTAGTATAATGTTATAAATTAATCCTTTATGATATAATAAATATTAATATGGTTATGGTATAATCTAATAACAAACAATGGTCATTATACATGAGATTAATGGTACCCTCGACCAAAGGAAAGTTTAAGTTAAGGGTTAATTTCCAAATCACATAATTATATGAGGTCGTTTTTAAGTAAGTATCTACTGAGAGATAGTTTTTAACCATGTCCATGTTTCAGGAATGTGTTTTCAAATGGATTATTTTTATGGTCTTTGTTACTAAAACATTATTTTAAATGTTTTAAATTTTTATTCTTCTAAATCATTATCATTAATGTCAATGTTTTCAAAATGGTTTTTAAGGATTTATCTATATGGACCAGAATGTATTTAAAATGTTAAAACCATTTAAATGTTTCAATGTTGTATGGGACACATTTATTAAAAACATTCATTAAATATAATCCTTTCTAAATTGTGTGACATATAAATGTTTTCATGAAAAAGAGATATTTCTCTCAATGAGTTTTACAAATCATTTTCATCTATGTCAACATCCTTTGATGGATTTTAAATTTGATTGAAGATGATTTATTATGATAAAAATCATCCATATTTATTGAAAGTTTTTTTATATGTTTTACTATAGATGTGTTATTTTTATCTCATTCATGGTTTATGGATAAATTATTGACATTTCATTTGCTAGGCTCAATACGAATGTTTATGTCGTGTTTAATATTTTTCATATGAGGAATGCATTGGACTTAGTTTTTGAGGGGTGGAGCCTGCTATAGCTCCTCGATGCATCGGTAGGTCTCATGTGACAACCTAGTGTCTTGTCACAAGGCCTATCCAAAATCATATTTGAAGACTAGGAACAATGCCTTGTATATGTTGCTATGAATGTCTTGAACTATGCATTACATCATTTTGAAAGTGGATAATCATATTGCATGTGATTATTCGACAAGAAGAGTATCCGTGTCAGTAAGTAAATAGAATTATTTTTATTTTTATTTTCCATGTTATGAGGAGGTTTATGTTGAAATGTCTTTTTTTTGTTTTATACATTGCTTTAAATGTTTATGCTTATTTATGAAATTTTACTCTGTATTGTTATCCATACTGAGCATATGAGCTCACCCCTTTCTATGTTTTATTTTTCCCAGGATTATAATAAGTAAATTGTGATTGATATACATGTTTGTGCTAAAGGAATAATGGCATCCATAAAGGATTATTTATGTTCTTTTGTATGTTATAATGTGTAATGTATCATTCATATATGTATTCTATTTTCCATGATAGATAAATGGATCTATCCTTTGGGACTTGATTCATTGTAATCATACCAATGTTTTAAAATAATGCACAGACTCTAGGTAACTGGGGTTGGGGTGTTACATAAACGATGTGATGTTTCATGGACACAATATATCCATGACGGGAGTCAAAATGAATCTAGAAAATAAAAAATCATTGATATCTTGGGCGATACCCAAAACAGTATTTGATAATAAAATATACTCCTGTTTTGATTTTTATTAGAGAAACTTCATTCTAAATTTATGAATTATTTTTCCTCTGTTTATTTTTTTAACTAGTAATAATGTTTATTTTAAAATCACAATAACGGAAAAAGGTTATTTGTGCTACTAAATGATATATTACATTTTTCTCATGTCCATATTCATATATAAGTCTTTTTAATTTTTATTTTTTCTACGATGCGTCATGAATAAGATTAGGATGAATTTTAATGCAGGTGTGGTAGGTGGTGGTATATAGATTATTTACACTATATATTTATGAGAATAATTATCCAATACATGATATTTATTTGGATTTAGGGATTATATCTCTCAATAAATGACATCATAGTCTAATCTAGGAGTGGATTATAGTGTATTAAAACAATAAGAGATTGATGTATATTTTTACAAAGATATATATGAATATTTAATAGAGATGTTTGGTTGAGTTTCATTATAAATTTTTATTATAAATTTTATATTCACTATGAAAATGAAATTAGATCACTAATGCATTTAGTATGAAATTATGGACTGAAAACATAATGTTATTAGTGGAGGAATGGTATTTTACAATTCAATTTTTAGAGATCATAAAGAATTTGGATTTGTTTTATTTGTATATGTTCTTATATTTTTATTAATTTAATTCATCATTTGATATTTTTTTCTTGGTAAAGTAATAGACAATAATTTTAATTATTTTTGAAAAATTATATTTGGTGTGGAGAGATTGGGTGATTGGTCTTGGTCTCCTGATATTGTCTTCAGTTTCTATGGTTGACTAATCATTCAGATATCTCCCAGGAATGATTTAATGGATAGTGGAAATTATTTTAGTTTTACCATTAAATTTTTTCGTGAATCTTTATATATTGATATCTCAATCTATATTAAATAAATGTTGAATGTATTTTCCTTGTTCAATATTCTGAGGATTTATTAAAATTAATCACTCACTAAGATTATATATATATGATTAATTATGTAAAACTACAATAATATAGTATCAGTGAATAAAAAATGAAATTAACAAAGTAATAATGAAAATAAAATGTAAAAAAATAAATGAAAACATAATTATGATGGAATTAATTGAGATGTTTTTGAAGAGTCGCATTGACTGAACCATAATTCTCTTATTATTGGTTTCAAATTCACAAAATTTACAAACTCTATATTATGTGTGTACATCCTCTTATGGCTATTTTCAGAAATATAACATTCTATTACCTTTATGATATGTTAATTTTTATACCTTTTAATTGTTTCCTTTTCCATTTTCTTGTTTGTTCTAAGAAGAGTTGGGAGGATACATATAAGTGTGATTTTAGGTATTTTGTGGAAATTTTAAAGAAATATAATATGTTCTACATCCTATTGGGGATTTACACACCCTGTAATATGGATACACATCACATAAATTCATGTATTAATATTTATTATATTAATGCATGAGGTTATGGTTTTTTTGATAATTATAGGGCATCACAATTACATGATGTGTATTTGGGTTACATATCATGTAATGTTCGAATGATTTTTTTAATAATCAGATTAGTTAAAAAACCAATTTATTAATCTCAATATTTTAAATCTCTCAACATATAGCCATCCCATGGAATCTTTTTATCCCCTTAACACTTCTATGCCATTTCCTTCAATATTTGATCGTCGTGGTTGTAGCAGTATGACTTTCTAGATAATATTTCTCCATGACTCCATATCTCTTTAACATTACCTCTTAAGAGTTTTTATATCCACATTATATTGACGGATCTAAACTCAATGTGTTTGAATCATTTTTCTAGGCCATGTTCCATTATAATATGCACCTTCATTCTCATTTTTGGATTATAATATGGACGTTGTATTTCCTTAAAAAATGTGCATGGTTTTCATAAGATGTTAAAACATAATTAACCCAAAATTATTTTATTCATATTAAATTATTTGATTTGAAAAATGTGTCATGATTTAAATTAAAATTAATTGAATTGTTTTATTGGAAAATCCAATTTCAGTGGATTTAGAGATTTGTATTTGTTAGAAGAAAATTAAAAAAAACACAATTCTAGTTTATTGGGGTGGGACTGTGAAATTTATGGATAGTTGTAGAATTAAATTTTTTAAATTTAAATAGGCTTATTTATATTATAGAAATATGTATGAAATATTTTTGTCTGTATGAGATTAAAATAGGTTTCATTTAATCCATGAAGTTTTATATTAGAAAAAATGAATTGATCGATTAAAAATCCATGGAATTATTGTTAATGAAATATGGATTATTTAAAATGGGAGAATGGGATAAATGATATTTCAAATAGGTTTATATTATATTTACTATAATTTATTTTATTTTTGTACATAAAACACAACGTAGATAGTGAGTTATTGCGATATAACTCTATTGACACTTTAAAATTGAATAAATCATAATTTATTAGGTTATATCCATGATGGGGAAGTGATTTTTCTCTACTGGGAAGTATCACTGGGATGTTTGTATACATAAATTTCACGTATCACCATTGAATGTGCGAGGATGGAATATCTTAGATCTATAATAACTTTTGACAGATGACTATGTTTCTCACTTGTTTATATTTGAGATATTAAAGTACAACAAGTGTGTCATTTATCATTTATACATGCCTTATGAATTTTTATAAACTATTATATATATATAATTTTTAGTAAGGAGAATGGGAATTGTGTCATAAATCTCGTCTAGATTTTTGTCATTCACAAGTTCCATTCAAGACACCCTTTGGTGTGTTATTTATCTTTTAAGGAGAATGTGAATATTTTCCATTCAATGTCATACATTATTATATATAGTTAGAGAATGATAAATAATATTATTTTATATGGAGTGAAAATATTTTTTTGATGATATCACATTAGTGGTCACTGAGTTTTCCTATAGGTTTTCTTCACAATTATCTGGTTTCTTATCAGTAAAGGAGTTAGAGTTATCTATTGATTTGATTCTATAAAATCAACCAGTTTCTAATCTATCTTACCAAATAAAACCATCAAAAATTAATGAGTAGTGAACTCATTTTTTATGATATTATAGAGAAATGTTTTGTACACCCATGTGTGTCACATTGGAGAGCGTCATTTATCATTGATATGAAATATTATAGTCCTATCTTGGTTTATGTTGATTACCAGAATCTCAATGAAATCATTGTAAAGAACAATTATATGCTTCCATAGATTGATTACTTTTTCAATTAGTAAAATAGGGGGATGTGGTTTGGGGAGATTTTCCATCAAATTGATTATCATCAGTTGATGAAAATAGAAACCAACAATCTAAAAAATGTCGTTCAGTGAAGGTACGACCAATACGAGTAATTTTTCATACCCTTTGGTAAATCCAATACTCCTTTTGTTTTAATGTATTTACGGAAAAATAGTGTTCATATTATATGATGATAAATTTATTTAATTATTTTGTGATTTCATCATAGATTAGAAAAATTCATAATAGGACCATGTGCATCATCTTGAAATAGGTATGAGATTACTAAGAAATAATCAACATTATTATAATATAATAAAGTTTTATTTCTGGATTTATGTATTTAATTTCATCCAACATATTGTTTCCGAACAAGTAATATTATTTGAGCCTTATAAGGTTATGACTATTGTGATAAGGTATAACCAAAAATATTTTTATTATTTAGAGATTCTTAGAATTAAATTGTTATTATCACAAGTTCTGTAAGGACATATCAATGTTCCTTTCTTATATGACTGCCCTAAATAAGAAGGGAGTAATGTATAATTGTGTTGAAAATTTCACAATTATTCTTTTGAGTTGAATATTATTTTGTCTACTGTAACTATTTTGACTTTCTAGTGAGCGTGAGTGGATTTTTTGTCTTCTAGGATGCATAAGGATCAGGATTTTTCTATATTCTTATGCAGAGTGATCAAATTTTTTTCTTAAATATCATGTTAGTTTAGGCTGCATGAGAAGAATTATTTATCCCATGTTTTCAGACCACAAGATCATGATCAATACCTTCACTCATAAATTTTATAGTCTCTTATAGAGGATTTGTGTGGAATACCTAAAACATATAGACATCGACATCACCTATATCTTGAGGAAATGGAAGGTTATAGTAGAGGCTTTGACCATGAAATAATCAACCCCGACCATTACAGAATTTTTAGTTTAGAGGAACATGATTGATGTATGTGCGTAGTTGTAAATTATAGTCTAGGAATTAGGGTTTGATATTAACCAAGAAATATTTCAGTTGATATGGATGATTCATGAGACGATTCATTAGTAACAAGAGACTAATGATGAGTTCCATAACATTAGAGACTCTCTAAAGGGTGGGGAGACAACTATGACCTGTTATTCTCAATATAAGAAATTCTATGAAATCAGAGCTGCATTGTTGTGCCATTATTGGTATGTTTATATATTATGGTGAATTTAAATAATACCCAAAAGGTAGTTAAACCAAGATAAATTACTATTTACTATATCATGTTGCAAATATTCTAGTTTCAACGTAGGATATTTGGCATTGTATAGCTTTTATCTCTATATTATAAGTGAAATAGTTAAAGGCCAATTATTAAACGATATTGGGTGGTCTTCATTGACGTATAATCCATATTAAGTTATTGGATGAGATCTTAATGATCTTTTTTCTTGGGCTCCCTGTATCTAGATAATGAAGAATGTGATATAGTTTTTTATCATTATGATGAAAAATGATTCTCACATTATACCGATTTATGATGCAACCAACATTTAATATTTTGGAAATCTCTATATTAATGATATTCTTCATCTATGAATCTCTCATTATACTATTATCTATAATTGGTAACATCGGTTCTCATATCATATTTTGAGAGGCCTTTAAAAGGAACTAGGATTCATATATATTTGATAATAGAATACTATTAATAGTTGGTGTAAAAATAGAATGAGACGTATTGTTTTTAGGATATGATTTACGCATAATATATGAAAATGGTGGGGTTTATGTTGACCATTTGGGTCCAATTGAGTATGATTATAATAAATGGTTCTATGTTGCGATTGGGATGGATAATTTTGAGGACTTGTATCGATGTAATTGTAGATCATCATTTTGATTGCATCGATTGGTGTATGTTCCTAGGATAGACCAAATTTGGATCTAGAGACAACAATAATGATTTTGTTAAATTATTATAAATTATTGATGGCCTAATGAGGGTATATGTATTTTTTGATCATCATCATACATGTTTGTAATTTTCAGTTGGAGACTGTGTGTTCTTAAAAGTTTTACCCTCAATTTGTTAATCGACATATTTGGATGCATGGGAATATTGATCCTCATTTTGTGGGACATTGATGTTGATTACTAGGTGGGAAATGTGTCTTAGTGTTTATAACTTCCAGAACATATGAATTCGATACATAACATGTTTCATTTATCTCATCACAAAAAGTTTCAATCTCATCCATCTCATGTGCTGAGATGTATTGATCTAGAGGTTAAAAGTGATTTATCTGAGACTGAACGAGCAGTTATGATAGTTGATTATGATCCCAAGGTACATCAATGGATTATGATACATTTGTTTTGGGGTTATGGCCTCCATGTTCATTTTATCATGATTCATGTGAGTGTGAGGCACTAAAGAAAGTGAATTTGCCTCACCTTTTAGATATAAAAGCATTATCACAGGATTTCTAGTGATTGAAATGTATTATGTTGAGAAGGTTTTAACATATCATTAACATTATGAAATGTTTTTTCTATACCATGCCATTTATTTTAATTTTTTGTCAGGGTAGGGCCATGAATAATTTGTAGTATTCCTATAATGTTGAATTCAATTATATGTTGGAAATTTCCAGTGAAAACCTCATTCTTATATATCACTTTAGTTTTTATACCCCATTAAGATGTTTACACATCATGTAAATACTATTAATAAAAATAAATTTCAATATTTGAGGCGAAAAGTGCTTCAATGATTATGAGATGTAGCAATTACACAATGTGGAATTTGGTTCTACATCATGTAATATATCAAGGATTGTTTTTAAATAATCATCTTAGCTGAATTCCTATTTCTACTTCCCTAGATTTTATTTTTTTTACGTAAAGAAATCCCATGGATTATTTATATCCCATCAAACATTCAGGTCGTTGAATCCAATGATTGATCGTCATTGATCTTATGATGTGACGTTATAGGTAATAGTCTCCTTGTCTCCCAATCTCATTCTATTTCCATCCTAAAGGTTTGTTAGATCATCTTTAGATTGATTGATTTAATATCTGTGTTGATGAATCAAATTAATGGGTTTAGATCTGGGGCAATTGTCTCCTTCTTTCTCATCACATGTATCTGTTGTGGGCATTGTGTTTTTGTGGAAATGGTTAGTTGTTACATTGTGATTGAAAAATATTAATAACTCTAAATGTATTGATATAAATTATTATTATTTATTTAAATATATTTTCATTATTTCAATAAAAATCATTTCAATTTTTTTATTGAAAACCCAGTTCCAATGAATTTGGAGATTTAGATACATTTTGCAAGAGATTTAGAAAATTCACCAATTCAATTGAACTTGTCTAGGATTATGAAATTGATGCAAAATGAAGTAATTTAAATTTTTTATTTAATATATCAAAATTTAATTTATATAAATTGATTGAATATTGTTCTATTAATATTGGCTTAAATTGTTATTGATATAAAGTCATTGGTTTTATCTTAAAGAAATATTTGATTGAATAAAAACATGGTTTATATTATTTAAGGGTATTTGGAATTTATGAATTGGTGTAATGGGATGAATCATAATTTAAGCATTATTAAAATCATTTCTTGTCATTGATAGTATTAGTTCAACAACCCAATCTTTTTGAATAAATGTTTTTTCCTGAAAATTATTTTTCTATTATATTATATAAAAAACTACATTTCATTACTAATCCATTTAGTATTAATTGAAATGATAACTTGATGTTTTAAAAATTATTTTCTCATTGTTCATTTATTAAATTTCGTCAAAATGAACATTGGAAAATATCCTCTTAAAAAAATATTTACATTATAATTATTGTTTATAAGGCGAAATGAGAAATGAAAATTAATGTTGAAAGAAGAATTAATGGACCCATCCATTAGAGACATTCTATACAAAGCCCATTATTCACAGCATGTGATGGAGTTATCATCACCTGGTCTCTCTCTTGACCAATCCCCTCTCAATCTTCATTCTATTAATATTGAATGAAATCACCTATGGTTGAAATTTTGGTTTGTTTAAATTTCCACTAGTGAAATATTATCGGAACATCCTCCAGAATCAATCACCATCGCACACCATACCTTTAAATCATATATTTTTATTATAAGATGTTTGGTTTAATGGAATTAGATAAAATTTCTATAATCCCAATCTATAAATAAATTTTTTTTCCATCAATTCCATTTTGAGAATATTGTTTCCTAAATATATGATTAATTTGATAATTTGATACTATAGATAAAAATTGTACTTTTAAATAAGATATAATTATTTAAATAAATTAAATTATTATGATAAATAATTATTTTAATTTAATAGTGTGATAAGAAAAATAATTTTGAGAGAAAATTATATAATAATTATATTTTTTCATGTGTTGGATATTTCACATTGCAATTTCACTATCCATTCTCTATCAGCTTTCATTTTTAATAAGATTTATTATATTACAAATTTAATTTTCGAATAAATATAGATTTATTATTATAAAATAAAAAAACTTTTTAAAATATATTGTAGAAATTCGGTTCTGGTGAATTTATGATAATATTTTAATGTATATTGTTTTTTTGGTGACTACTAAAAATTTGGTTTTGTGTCGATTTCATGTTTAATGACATAAAAAGATATAATATGTAACAAAACTATGGAAAAAACTAGAAGATTATAATAACAAAATAGGGGTCCCAAGTGGCCAATTATATAGTGAAATACCATTGGAAATTTTATGTTTATGAATTTAGCCGTACATAGGATTCTTAGGAAATAAATAAAAAATTCATCCTTTTTCCAGAAAAATAACCACACATTTATCTATTATAATTCATTCACAGCTCATCCTTTTAATTTTATGATATTTTTTCCTATTATAAATACCTCCCAGTGTGTTCCCAATCCCCCAAGGTCCCAATATTTGATTTTTAAGAGTTACTATTAAAGGTATGAGAAATCCCAACTTCTATTTTCCATTCATGTTCCCTTTTTATGTGGAATTCCATTCAAATTTACATTCAATTATATAATATCACATATATAATATCATTTTATTATCTATTTATTATTTTAGGAATGGGATATCATTACACTCTCTATTTTTAATGATTCATAAAATCATGTTTCATACCTGACATTCTATCGGATATTCTTCTAAATATTTCCATATTTTGGTCAATAAATTAAATTAGTTTATTATATGAACACACACATAACATTTTCCATGGATATTCTACTTGATTTAAAAATTATCAATTCTATTTTTTGATTAACATACATTAAAGACACACTTTATTTTCATGGGGTAGTAATTATATAAATATATTGAAATTATGTTTATTTTAATGAAGTCCAGATTTTCGATATGAATCATGTGTTTTCATATTAATGGGGTTTTTTATGAAATTTTTTATTATGTATCGCATTAATTAATACTTATTTAGGGTGTTACTTGATTGAAAATTAATTCATCTAGAAATGATTATTTCTCTAGATATTAAATGTGTCACGACCCCCTCCCCACAAAGTGTACCCCTCCTGGGACGACAATGTGAAAATGGAGATAATGACCCCCGGGTCCCACCTCCAGTAGGCCCCGGGTTGGCGACTAGCACCGAGGGTATAATAAACATACAAATGGGAGGCATTACCCTCTAAGAGAACACATGCGGAAGAGAGAGATAGAATAGACTCCAATCAACTCCAACTCAGAAATGAAATATAAAAGGAAACCAAGTACATATAAGAAATGTCATGCAAAAGTACTACAACTAAAAGGGGAAACTAAAAGTACCCAAAAGAAAGTAAAACGACAGCGACCACAAGCCCGAACAGCTCCTCCTCCAATCATAAGCTAGTAGTAACCAGCGTGATCTCCAACCTGCTCCAAGTGACCTAAAAAACAGGTTATATGTACATAGGGTGAGTATAACAGTATACTCAGTAGGATCCTCCCCATGACTCTCGTGCAAAAGTAAAGAAAGCATGCTAAATCCCAGTGAAAAACAAGTGAAACTAACTCGTCACCTAAACAGGTATACTATGTTCCCAACCTCACCATGGTTACTCTCACCAAGTAACGCATACAAGAATATAGCATATAATAAAGAAGATCAAGGGTACCCCGCTACTACTTCCCCACTGGTTTTCCGCTTTTCCCCAACGACATATGTCCTGTGCATCTCTCTCCAAGGCTTGCCCGCAGACACCTGGGCTAAGCTCCACAATCTGCACCTCGTGCACCCCATAGGCTTGCCCGCAGAAACCTGGGTGAAGCACCACACCGTCCTCATAACCAAAAGTAAACAGGTAATTTCTGGGAGCCACCGCAGCTCGCATAACGTGTATCATACGTCGGGTATAATACCTCAAGCCATTACAGCCCATACGCCGAGTAAGGATCCTCAAGCCATCATAGCCTATACATGTTACACCTATAGTAGTCCGTAGGAAACTATATCCAGAATATATGTGTGTGAATAACCACGAGACATTACATCCCTCTATACACATATATGGGGTAACTAACCATTGTGCCTCATGGCACAAGTATCTACCAAGAGAAGAGAGCAGAGCCAAAGGGGGTAGTCATCCATTCAACCTCCCATCAGAATGTTGGGGAAAACACCCCCCCAGGGCTTAGAATCCCTGGGGTGTCAGTTACCCTTACCGATAGGGTGGAGTAGCGTATAGAAGCACAAAAAGTACAGAATATATAAGTAAATCACATCCACACTATGGGCATTACCTAGTCTCAGATACAACTGCAGCTAACGTCTCTCAGACACCAGGATGCTACTTCTAAGACTAGGTAACCTATAAGCACACAAACATTTGAAGAGATTTATTAGATTACTTCATTCTCATTTTATCAGTTCCACTGTACATTAATTAATTATTTAAACATTAATTAAGAATGAACAATTCCACATTAAAATGAATTGGCATCACATTCAAAAACAACTGCTCCTTTTTAAGATTCACATTACCTTTAAATTCCATCATCTCCATCCCCGTGGATTTTCACCATTTAATCAAACATTCATTACAGAATTACTTTTCCACATTCCCAGGCATTCTAGAAAAACATCATATGCTTCTAAACACATAGGAGGCTCAACACGGTGAATAGATATACTACCCGTCGAGTCTTTGCCACTTATAGAAAGAACATATACCCATTCTCCCTCGAGATGCTAAACACGGAAAGCACGTGGCATACCCCGTGCGTCTTCGCCTCCTTCGGAAGAAGGGTAGCAAGACCAGCTGCCTTGAGTAGTGGGGAAAAGCAAATCAGATTAACATTCAAGAAAACTGTAAGCAACCAGCAACCACATCCATCCCATTCCATCACCCCTGGTGTCCTCCCCGACACCCACATGCATAAACTGATGCATCTCGCCACTCTAGGCGTCATCTGCTTCCATAACCACAAGGCCTCCATGCCTCCACATATCACAACAACCATCCAGTCTCACATCACAGCACAAGCAGCAGGAAAACAAACATCACATCATGGGCTCTTGACCATTTAACGAATAAGAGGGTAACTCAGAACCCTTTTTGAAATTCCCACATAATCTGTTCTCTAATCCATATTGAATTAACAGATTTGTTATTCGTAGGTTTCAATCATGGATACCTAATCAGTAAGCTATCACAATTAAATAACCATGCTTACTTCCCTTATTTGATTATCCTAAAAAAATTAGAACTACAACAACGGAAATAACCAGATTAATTTACATGCCTCTTTATCTTTAGCCAATTAATTAAAAATTAATTCCGGCTTTACGTTCATTATCAATTTCTATCATGAACGAACAACAAATCAAAGAATACATAGATATCACTATATCTAGGAAAACATGAGGCAAACCATTATCACGGTATAAAGCAACAACGTGCAATCAACCAATTCTTTTAATCCGGTTCAAGTATTTAATTAGGTCAATTTCATTGTGATCCAAAGGGATAAATCATGCTAATTATATTATTTCACATATAAAATTATAGAAGCCATGAATCCCCTACCTCGAAGAGTTCTTGATGTCCTTTATCCACACAGCGGGCCACAATCCTTCTCTCGCAACCACTTATGTGGAAGAATGATCGACACAGCTTGGTTGCATCAAAACAAAGCAGAACCAATCCTAGGAGTAAAGATTGATTTTGCAACTCCTACGGAAAGGATTGAAAGGTTCTAGAGCCTCTTAGTAGAGAACAAAGGGAAAGAACAAGGGAGAATGATATCTCGTCCCTTTTTAAGATTTAACGAGGTGACGGTTTAAGATCCGGTTAATTCTCTATTAAAAACGGATCACATTAACCCATGCGGTTTGACCAAGTAAAACATTCCAAGCCTTAGAAATAATTAATATAGGATTTATGGAATTTGAATCGGCCTTAAGAGCCCTTAAAATAAGGCTTTAAATGTATTTTACGTCAAAAGAAACGTCAAAAGGGGCAAAACTGTAGGAGTTTGGAAACACTGTTCACCCACTGTTACTGTACATGAAACCGATCTGTGAAACCGATCTGTGAAACTGATCTGTCACACCGATCTGTGAAACCGATTTGTGAAACCGATCTGTGAAACTGATCTGTGAAACTGATCTGTCACACCGATCTGTGAAACCGATCTGTCAGACCGATCTGTGAAACAGATCTGTCACACTGATCTGTGAAACCGATCTGTCAGACCGATCTGTGAAACCGATCTGTCAGACCGATCTATGAAACTGATCGGTGAGACCAATCTGTCACACCGATCTGTGACACCGATCTGTGAAACCGATCTGTCACACCGATCTGTGAAACCGATCTGTGACACCGATCTGTGAAACCGATCTGTGAAACTGATCTGTCACATCGATCTGTGAAATCGATCTGTGAATCCTATCTGTGAAACCGATCTGTGAAAATGATCTGTAACACCGATCTGTGAAACCGATCTGTCAGACCGATCTGTGAAACTGATCTGTCACACCGATCTGTGAAACCGATCTGTCAGACCGATCTGTGAAACCGATCTGTGAAACCGATCTGTGAAACTGATCTGTCACACCGATCTGTGAAACTGATCTGTCACACCGATCTGTGAAACCGATCTCTGAAACCGATCTGTCACACCGATCTGTGAAACTGATCGGTGAAACTGATCTGTCAGACCGATCGGTGAGACCGATCTGTCAGACCGATCGGTGAGACCTATCTGTTACTGTTGATAAAACTGGAAACACTGTTCACAGAACTGGAAAATTGGCAAAGTGTTGGGAATAAGTCCCCTTGGCCTCCCGGAACACCTCCAACACCAAAATTACACAAAGTAATGGACCGGAGAGGTCCGGGCCATTACATTAGATACCTCTCAAAACATTCTCATCCTCGATAATTAAAAACCAACACAGAAGAAAAGAGGTGTCCGAACAACCACCCCATAAGATGCCTCTCAGGGGAAACCCCCCATGAGTTGTTCGAAATCTGGAACAAAACTACGACATCCGGGAGTATGGGAACAAACAATACATACCCAAACAATTCAAACATAACATCACATCAAAGGTACATAAATAAAACATGAATGGTCCAACCACAAAGAAAACATCATTAAAAGAAAGGAGTTAAACATTAAACAACTCTGGGTACTGAGTACGTATCTGTGACTCACGCTCCCAGGTACTCTCCTCCATGGCACCGTGTCACCACAAGACACGAACTAAGGGGATAGAATGCCCACGCAACACCTTCTCCTTGTGGTCTTGGATCTCCAGAGGTCGCTCCTCGAAGGTTGCATCATCATCAATATCGATCTCTCTCCAATCGATAACATGAGATTCATCATGAAGGTAACAACGGAGCTACGATACATGGAAAACATCATGTATCCGACTCATTTGAGGGGGAAGTGCTACTCGATACGCCACACCTCCAACACGAGCTAACACCTCGAAAGGCCCAACAAAACGGGGAGAAAGCTTACTTCCACGACCAAACCTTCGCTGCCCACGACGGGGAGTCACCTTTAGAAACACATGATCCCCAACATTAAACTCTAAGGGTCTCCTTCTTTGATCAGCATAAGATTTCTGATGATCTTGTGCTATCTTCATCATCTCAAGAATCACTTGAACCATCTCTGTCGTATTCTGCACTAGTTCTGGTCTGAGAATTGTGGACTCTCCGACCCCAATCCAACACAACGGAGAACGGCATGGCGGGCCATACAAGGCTTCAAACGGCTCCATGCCAATGGTAGAGTGAAAACTATTATTGTAAGAGAACTCTACCAAAGGTAAGTGCTTTTTCCAAGAACCTCCAAAATCAAGAACACAAGAGCGCAACATGTCTTCAAGATTCTGGATTGTTCGCTCTCTCTGACCATCTGTTTGAGGATGAAAAGCAGTGCTAAGGAACAGTTGAGAGCCAAAAGCATGTTGGAGAACTCTCCACACCCTAGAAGTAAAACGAGGATCTCGATTAGAAATGATCGTCCTAGGTACTCCGTGAAGCCTCACCACCTCCTCCAGATAATGCCTCGACAAAACCTCCACTGATCTCAACTCCTTGATTGCTATGAAGTGGGCCGATTTAGTCAAACGATCCACTACCACCCATATAGCATCATGTCCTCCCGGAGCTCGAGGTAAACTTGTAACAAAGTCCATTGAGATGTCCTCCCACTTCCACTGAGGAATCTCTAAGTGCTGGAGAAGACCACCAGGAACACGGTGTTCGGCCTTCACCTTCTGGCAGACTAAACATCGAGACACACATTCTGCAACTGTACGCTTCAGCTCAGGCCACCAAAACTGACTCCTCAAGGATCGGTACATCTTCATCACACCAGGATGTACCGCCAAGGGTGAACTATGGAACTCTCAGAGAACCGTCTCACGCATCGCCAAGGGAACAAAAATCCTTCCATGATACAACACTCGGTGTTGTTCATCCTCCGACCAACCATCAAGGGCCTCACCACACAAAACTCTGTCTCTCCAAACTTCTACCTCTAGATCACCCAACTGAGACTCTTCCACCTTTTGCATCAGGGATGACTGCACCGTCATCTGGAAAAGACAACCTTTTCCCCCAATTTCTCCCATATCAAGATGCAAAGCTGATAGCTCTTCCATCACTCTCCAGGAATCACCAGATTCACGCACAACATCATTACGTGACATTCGGCTCAGTGCATCAGCAACAACATTTCCCTTCCCAGGTGTATACGATATTTCGAAGTCATATTCCTGCAAGAAATCCATCCACCAATGCTGCCGCAAGTTCAAATCCCACTGAGAGAAAACATACCTCAAACTCTTATGATCGGTGAAAACCACAAAGCGCTCGCCAATGAGGTAATGTCTCCACAACTTCAGCGCAAACACCACGGCTGCCAACTCAAGATCATGGGTGGCATAGTTGCATTCATGGGGACGCAACTGAGAGACCCATAAGAAACAACAGACCTCTACTGCATGAGAACACAGCCTAGCCCCAGATGTGAAGCATCACAGAAAACATCAAACTGGACTCCCTCCGCTGGAAGAAAAAGGACTGGAGCACTTACCAACTTCACCTTTAGATACTCAAAAGCTGTCTGACACTGATTGGTCCATATGAACGCCTGACCCTTCATGGTCAAAGCTATCAGAGGAGTCACAACCCAGGATTAATTAGCCACAAACCTCCTATAATAGCCTGCGAGACCAAGGAAACTTCGCACCTCTGACACGGTCTTGGGGGCTGGCCAAGACACCACTGCTTCTATCTTCGAAGGATCCACAGCTACTCCCTGTTGGGACACAAAATGTCCCAAGAAATGAACTTCTCGAGCCCAGAACTCACACTTGGACAACTTCCCAAACAATCGATGTTGGCGAAGAACTCCAAAACGGCTCGTAGATGCTCTGCATGCTCATCTTCAGATGTGGAGTACACAAGGATGTCGTCGATGAAAACCACAACAAACTTGTCCTGGAATTCACGGAACACAGCATTCATCAACCCCATGAAAATAGATGGAGCATTTGTCACGCCGAATGGCATTAAAACAAACTCATAATGCCCATGACGACAGCGGAAAGCAGTCTTCGGGATATCCTCATCCTTTACATGCATCTGATGATATCCTGACCGCAATTCTATTTTGGAAACCAACTTGCACCCTTCAGTCGATCAAATAGGTCATCAATCCGCGGGAGAGGATATCGGTTCTTTATTGTCACTTTGTTTAATCGACGATAATCGACGCACAACCGCAAACTGCCATCAGCCTTTTTCAAAAACAAAACTGGTGCACCCCAAGGTGACACACTTGGCCGAACAAAACCACACTACAACAGACCATCGAGCTAAATACGTCGCTCTTGTAACTCGGAAGGGGCCATCCTATACGGATACATAGAGATAGGAGACGCTCCTGGATGTAGCTCGATCCCAAACTCGATCTCTCGTCGAGGGGGTAAGGATACAACCTCTTCTGGAAAGACATCAGGGTACTCCTCTACGACCCTAGGAAACGCTAGCTATTTCACCTCTAAAGAACTCAGCGTCATCCCAGCCATCATGTATGATAACGATGGAACTCGTCTATGACTCATCCGAGGATCACTCTCACCAACAAAAACCACTTTCTCTCCATATTCATCAAAGAAAACGACCTTCTTCCTGTAGAAATCCCCAAAAGCCTGCACCGAATACAACCATTCCATGCCAAGTATGACATCATATGGTTGTATTCGCAAACATAGGAAATCTCCCCAAGAGCGGTGCTGCCCCAACACTAGCTCACAGTCTCTACATACTTCAAACAAGCTAGCTCGACCTCCAACTGGTGTAGTCAATGCCAAGGGCACTGGAAGCCTCTCTACCTCAAGTCCCAATGTGTGGACAAGGGTAGGGGATATAAAGGAGTGTGTTGCTCCTGAATCAAACAAGGCATACACCAAGGTAGAAAACAAGCAAAGGGTACCTCGGACGACGTCTGGCTCGCCTAGAGCTGGCAACGCTAGAGCATGAAGCTGACCACGACCACCTCCACGGCATCTCTGACCCTGATGACGACCACCACCACGTCTGCGCTCTGCTCTCTGAGGACGGGGAGCATCATGGGGCTATCCTCTGCCTGCTCCATCTACCCTCTGGTGATCTAAAGCTGGTGAAACCTGCTGCTGCTGCCTCGGCTGGAACTGCCTCAACGGAGGAACCTGGAGTGGAGCGCCTGGTGCACGATGACTGCTCTGAAAAGTCGGGCACTCCCGCTGCTGATGACCATGACCACCACAAGAAAAACAAGAACTTGATCCCTTGGCATAGGCCTGAGAGTTGCTGCCTCCGGAGAAATGAGATGGGAAGGGCTGGGACCTACCCCCAGGTGAACGGAAACTCTTCTGTCCTGAAAACCGGGAACCCCGGACCATAGCTCTGCTTTGTGAGGAATCATGACGATTCCCCTCTCGTGACGATCCGGTCCTGGTCAAAGTCCTCTAAACAACCTCTGCCCTCACTACCACCTCAAGATATGTCTTCATCATAAATGGGGTGACCTGGCGCTGGATCTCTGGACGCAAAGCCTTCTCGAAATGCCTCGCCCTGGCCTCATCATCTGGTAACAGGTCTGAAGCATATCATAGAAGGTTCCTGAAACGGATTCCAAACTCTCGAACACTGGAGCTCCCCTGTTGAAGGGTGAGTAGCTCCTGGCGACTGGACGCCTTCGCAGTCGATGAAAGAAACTCGACTCTAAACCTGTCTCGAAACTCCTACCATGAGATCGATGACTCCTCACGATCCCCGAGGAACAAGAACCACCACTATCTCACTACTCCACGCAACATCGTCACAACCAAGGACACCCATCGTTCCATCCGAGCACGAATCGAACTGAAGCCTATCTCGACCTCCTCCAACCAGTCTTCTGTGACTGCATCTGAAACGGATCCCTCGTACTTCTGTAGACTCTGGCACTGAAACTCTCGGATTGTCTTCCTCCAAGTGTCATCGTCGTCAACCTCTACCCGGCGGCGATCTGCTGGAATAGCCTGCTGGGCATCTTCTGTGCAAACCTGACGAGGACGTCGACCTGGAGCCATACCTGTAAAATAACAACTATTAAATCTCCTAAGCCTGGAATATGGAAGACTCAACATTAATTAATTAATTGTTTTGTTTTATTAATTTCAGGTTACCTATCCCAAGGTATACCCATTCAAACACAGGCGCAAAGAATAATGATGCATGATCTTGTCCTAGGTCTCTACCCTGCAACCAGTATCACTTTGTTTAGTAGCCATCGTAAACTTAAAGGTTCATGCAACAGATCATAGGGGGACTTGAACGCCTATGTCTCTGCCGGTCTCCAGTGTTTACCCCACTTGCTAAACATGAATGACACTGTTTCCCTACCGTCCCATGCATCCTCACCTGTGCCTAACTCCAAACTCCATCCTATCCCTCAACCAGACCTCTGATACCACTCTATTACGACCCCTCCCCACAAATTGTACCCCTCCTGGGACGACAATGTGAAAAGGGAGATAATGACCCCCGATTCCCGCCTCCAGTAGGCCCCGGGTTGGCGACTAGCACCGAGGGTATAATAAACATACAAATGGGAGGCATTACCCACTAAGAGAACACATGCGGAAGAGATAGATAGAATAGACTCCAATCAACTCCAACTCAGAACTGAAATATAAAAGGAAACCAAGTACATATATGAAATTTCATGCAAAAGTACTACAACTAAAATGGGAAACTAAAAGTACCCAAAAGAAAGTAAAACGACAGCGACCACAAGCCCGAACAGCTCCTCCTCCAACCGCAAGCTAGTAGTAACCAGCTTGATCTCCAACCTGCTCCAAGTGACCTGAAAAACAGTTTATATGTACATAGGGTGAGTATAACAGTATACTCAGTAGGATCCTCCCCAAGACTCTCGTGCAAATGTAAAGAAAGCATGCTAATGCCCAGTGAAAAACAAGTGAAACTAACTCGTCACCTAAACAGGTATACTATGTTCCCATCCTCACCATGGCTACTCTCACCAAGCAACGCATACAAGAATATAGCATATAGTAAAGAAGATCAAGGGTACCCCGCTACTAATTCCCCACTGGTTTGCCGCTTTTCCCCAACGACATACGTCCTGTGCATCTCTCTCCAAGGCTTTCCCGCAGACACCTGGGCTAAGCTCCACAATCTGCACCTCGTGCACCACATAGGCTTGCCCGCAAACACCTGGGCGAAGCACCACACCGTCCTCATAACCAAAAGTAACCAGGTAATTTCCGGGAGCCACCACAGCTCGCATAACATATATCATACGTCGGGTATAATACCTCAAGACATTACAGCCCATATGCCGAGTAGGGATCCTCAAGCCATCATAGCCTATACACGTTACACCTATAGTAGTCCGTAGGATACTATATCCAGAATATATGTGTGTGAATAACCACAAGCCATTACAGCCCTCTACACACATATATGGGGTAACTAACCGCTGTGCCTCATGGCACAAGTATCTACCAAGAGAAGAGAGCGGAGCCAAAGGGGGTAGTCAGCCATTCAACCTCCCATCAGAATGTTGGGGAAAACACCCCCCCAGGGCTCAGAATCCCTGGGGTGTCAGTTGCCCTTACCGACAGGGTGGAGTAGCGTATAGAAACACAAAAAGTACAGAATATATAAGTAAATCACATCCACACTATGGGCATTACCTAGTCTCAGATACAACTGCAGCTAACGTCTCTCAGACTCCATGCTGCTACTTCTAAGACTATGTATCCTATAAGCACACAAACATTTGAAGAGATTTATTAGATTACTGCGTTCTCATTTTATCAGTTCCACTGTACATTAATTAATTCTTTAAACATTAATTAAGAATGAACAATTCCACATTAAACTGAATTGGCATCACATTCAAAAACAACTGCTCCTTTTTAAGATTCACATTACATTTAAATTTTAGCATCTCCATCCCCGTGGATTTTCACCATTTAATCAAACATTCATTACAGAATTACTTTTCCACATTCCCATGAATTCTAGAAAACATCCTATGTTTCTAAACACAAAGGAGGCTCAACACGGTGAATAGATATACTACCCATTGAGTCTTTTCCGCCTATAGAAAGAACATATACCCATTCTCCCTCGAGAGGCTAAACACGGAAAGCATGTGGCATACCCCGCGCGTCTTCGCCTCCTTCGGAAGAAGGGTAGCAAGACCAGATGCCTTGAGCAGTGGGGAAAAGCAAAACAGATTAACATTCAAGAAAACCGTAAGCAACCAGCAACCACATCCATCCCATTCCATCACCCCTGGTGTCCTCCCTGACACCCACATGCATAAACTGATGCATCTTGCCACTCTAGGCGTCATCTGCTTTCATAACCACAAGACCTCCATGCCTCCACATATCACAACAACCATCCAGGATCACATCACAGCACAAGCAGCAGGAAAAAAAACATCACATCATCGGCTCTTGACCCTTTAACGAACAAGAGGGTAACTCAGAACCCTTTTAGAAATTCCCACATAATCTTTTCTCTAATCCATATTGAATTAACAGATTTGTTATTCGTAGGTTTCAATCATGGATACCCAATCAGTAAGCTATCACAATTAAATAACCACGCTTACTTCCCTAATTTGATTATCCTAAAAAAAATAGAACTACAACAACGACAATAACCAGATTAATTTACATGCCTCTTTATCTTTAGCCAATTAATTAACAATTAATTCCGGCTTTACGTTCATTATCAATTTCTATCATGAACGAACAACAAATCGAAGAAAAAATAGATATCAATATATCTAGGAAAACATGAGGCAAACCATTATCACGGTATAAAGCAATAACGTGCGATCAACCAATTCTTTTAATCCAGTTCAATTATTTAATTAGGTCAATTTCATTGTGATCCAAAGGGATAAATCATGTTAATTCTACGATTGCACATATACATTTAGAGAAGCCATGAATCCCCTACCTCGAAGAGTTCTTGACGTCCTTTATCCACACAGCGGGCCACAATCCTTCTCTCGCAACAACTTATGTGGAATAATGATCGACACAGCTTGGTTGCATCAAAACAAAGCAGAACCAATCCTAGGAGTAAAGATTGATTGTGCAACTCCTACGGAAAGGATTGAAATGATCTAGCGCCTCTTATTTGAGAACAAAGGGAAAGAACAAGGGAGAATGATATCTCATCCCTTTTTAAGATTTAACGAGGTGACGGTTTAAGATCCGGTTAATTCTCCATTAAAACGGATCGCATTAACCCACGCGGTTTGACCAAGTAAAACATTCCAAGCCTTAGGAATAATTAATATAGGATTTATGGAATTTTAATCGGCCTTAAGATCCATTAAAATAATGCTTTAAATGTATTTTACGTCAATAGAAACGTCAAAAGGGGAAAAACTATAGGAGTCTAGAAACACTGTTCACCCATTGTTACTGTACATGAAACCGATCTGTGAAACCGATCTGTGAAACCGATCTGTGAAACTGATCTGTCACACCGATCTGTGAAACCGATCTGAGAAACCGATCTGTGAAACTGATCTGTGAAACTGATCTGTCACACCGATCTGTGAAACTGATCTGTTAGACCGATCTGTGAGACCGATCTGTCTCACCGATCTGTGAAACCGATCTGTCAGACCGATCTGTGAAACCGATCTATCACACCGATCTGTGAAACTGATCGGTGAGACCGATCTGTCAGACCCATCTGTGACACCGATCTGTGAAACTGATCTGTCACACCGATCTGTGAAACCGATCTGTGAAACCGATCTGTGAAACCGATCTGTGAAACTGATCTGTCACACCGATCTGTGAAACCGATCTGTGAAACCTATCTGTGAAACCGATCTGTGAAAATGATCTGTCACACCGATCTGTGAAACCGATCTGTCAGACCGATCTGTTAAACCGATCTGTCATACCGATCTATGAAACCGATCTGTCAGACCGATCTGTGAAACCGATCTGTGAAACCGTTCTGTGAAAGTGATCTGTCACACCAATCTGTGAAACCGATCAGTGAAACTGATCTGTCACACCGATCTGTGAAACCGATCTATCACAGCGATCTGTGAAACCGATCTATCACAGCGATCTGTGAAACTGATCGGTGAGACCGATCTGTCAGACCGATCGGTGAGACCGATATGTCAGACCGATCGGTGAGACCGATCTGTTACTATTCATAAAACTGGAAACACTGTTCACAGAACTGGAAAATTGGAAAAGTGTTGGGAATAAGTCCCGTTGGCCTCCCGGAACACCTCCAACACCAAAATTCCACAAATTAATGGACCGGAGAGGTCCGGGCCATTACAAAATGTTTAATGATACCTTGGCGAATAACCTTTTAAATGTTATGACACATCAGAGATAATCATTGTTTTTAGGTTTATGAATGAATAAATTAATTGTTGTATACAAACATCAGAAAGTATTAATATTCTTATTATCATGGATGGTATCTTTCTTTAATTATGTATTTCCTCTTGTGCTGATTGATTTTTATCATGATCACAAGTAAACAGTTTCAATTATATTCCCATTCGGGGCCTTATGATCACCCATTCCATTAATGTATGTCACTCGTTTAATAGATTTAATAATTTTATATATAATAAATAAAATATGAATATAGCCAACATTATTATATTACATTTCCCATTTTCATATATTATCTACCTATTTTCCACGAAACTAATCATATAGAGATCCTCTATTATTTTATTTAAATGTAATGAAAAATAATGAAAAGGATGAATGTAATTTTTTTTAAGTGGAAATTATATTTATTTGTGGATATTATTCTTTTAAAATATTAGAAACAACCCTTGGGAAAATTTAATTTATTAGAACATATCCTAGTAATTTGGTGAAATATTATGTAACTGGTTTTTGTGAAATGAAATATTTGCCTAGATACGAACAAGATGATGTGATTTTTCAATATATGAACCAAGGGGTAAAATCTACAACAAGGTATATTAGGAATGACTCATCAGAACTTTTTATATAAAAATGGGCCTTCTATGCACCTTGTATGAAATTATTAGGGGACATCATTGGTTAATCAATAGGGTTTTATTAACCAACATAGGGGATTTATATAAACCTTAATAGTTGTTAAATAATAACATGTTTAAGAATGTTGTTTTATGACATGAAATTTTATGATAATTATTTTGTTACTAAATGAATCATGTTTCTCAGTATGGTGTTCTTCACTACGAAAATGATAAAAAATGAGAATCCAAGTAAATGGTATGTGCAACAGACACGGAGCTGATAGTCATCCGATTGATTCTAGAATAGAAAACATCATGAGAATTATCCATCAACTAACTTGAGTTATAATCATTAACATGAATAATGACTATAGACTATATTCACTATGAATGGAACATCATTATATTGAGTACTTTATGAATCAGTGAACACCTTCTTTCTGTTGATCTACTCACCCCCTGATTACTAGATAATTGATAATATTTATAGAAAATAACTCTTTTGTACTTCGTTTATTATAATAAATAAATATGTGGGATGCAATGATATTAAAATCACAATACATTCCCAATAATCCTCTAGATTATTCATATATCCTAATTGTAATTCTAATAGATTTATATATTGACTTATAACAGATATAAAGAATAATCATTACAATCAAGACTATGATAACTATGATTTTATTGTTGAATGTGATATGAATGTCAATACTTATTTTTGTGAGCATAAGAGGAATCAAAAAATAAAATTAATAGAAGAGATTCATCGATAAATGAATATGGATGATATTTCATCAAGGAATGGTATGAAAGCATGTTCAACATTCTATGTGCAGCAAAAATAGGAAGAATCATTAGGGGAAATTCATTCTCGAGAGAGTGAAATGTTATAGGGGTATATGTGATGGATATATTTCTCTGCACTATAATAATGTTGTCAAGCCTCACCTTATAATCACTAAGGATAAATGGAACATGGTTCATGAAAATTCGGAAGACCAATGCATCAATTTGGGACAAATTTTGAACATTTCTAATCATATTCCAAAAAAGAAGACAATTGTGGGGAATTTCCATCAACCTAATCATTGGACTGGGGGACTGGGTCATGATTTTTCCATGATGACAACTGACATTGAAGCATAAATGATGTGATGGAAGTTACTCTCATTTTTATCTCAAGTATGTGATGTACATTATTATATTTTTTTATCTAGGAATTCCTATAGTTCATACATGTTTGCCATGAATATAGAATCAATCATAGAACATTAATAAGTAACTATAATTTAAGACTCCTAAATTGATTATCCAAGAAACAACATTTCATAGAAATTCTAGTTTTCACTCTTGAAAAAACAAAATCATTGAAGTATGGCATTCATTCTGATGAAAGAATTCATCATTATATTAGTAATGGAATTACACTAAAATTATTATTATAATACAATTTTAAAATCATGGAAATATCATTACTCATGAATGGAGAACATATTTTAATCATCAATGGTGATATATCTCAACCATATCATTATCTAGATACGTCTCCATGGTTTTATTAATGGGAATGATATGTGAATATTAAAGAGGAAATAGACTTATATGGTTAGAGATTGTTCCCATGGTTCCGCAATACATTGACATATTTCTTGACGTGTTCTCTAGACCTCTCCTCCCCAAAAAGATAATTAGACTACTCCATTGACCTCATTCAATGTTCCATACTGATTTCGAAGAACCCATGTTGAAAATATATTGTGGAATTAGAAGAATTTAATAAAAAACAACAAGATTAATTGTAGAAGTGGGTTATTGTACTAGGTGATTCCTCGTGGGGAGAACCTATTTCATATTTGATGTATAAGGGTAGATAAATGTAGAGATTCATTGATTATAAGGAACATAAATGAATAATAGTGATAAACGAGTACCCTCTTCCATGAATTACTAATTTATTTGACTAGTGTTCCATGTATAAATAATTCCCCTAGATAGGCATTGATCTGGTTTTCATTAATTAGAAATGGATAAAGATTATATTTCAAATACATACTTATATTTTTGTTATGAAGATCATGAGTTTGTTTTTATGATATTATACTTGACAAATTATCTTGTTATTTTTATTTTTTTGATGTATAGAGTCTTTCATTACTACATTGATATTTGTTTTTTGTTTTTAAATATAATATTATGATATATTCTACATGTCCGGAGGAGAAGGAGGATCATCTATTGTTTATATTGATAACTCTATGTAAAGAGAGGATATTTGGGATGTTCATAAAATGTAAATATTGATTAAAATAAGATTCATTCATGGGGCACATTGTATCCATTGAATCAATAATAGTGGACTCTACAGACACAATTTACATTGTGTGGCCTCATCCTACAACTGTAACTGATATTTGTATTTTCCATGGATTGACATGATCTTTTATATGATTTATTAAAAACATTTCAATACATTCTAATCCACTATACATGTTAACTAGAAATAGTTTCACACATATCAAGAAAATGGACTATATAGAATGATTTTAAGAGATGAAAAAGGGGCTGGTTATTTCATTTGTGTTATTTATACCCTCTATTAAAAAAAATATTTTTTATTTGTAGTTATGCATCTACAAAAGGGAATGGGTGGATCCTTATTAAAAATGAATGGTTATTTATTATGTATTTCATATATTAAAGCCTTAGGAGGATAACTATAATACACATGACTTAGAGATGATTGTGCTGGTTTCTTCTCTATAAATTTAGAGAAACTATGTTTGTTTGAAAAAATTATATTTATACAAAGATAACCAATGTTTGATGAAAATATCAAATAAATTTGAATTGAACATGAGAAAAATAATATGGTAGTAAAATTCAAAAATATATTATTATTCAATTAATTACCACTTTAGAATATAATAAACATTAGTTATGCATTAATTACCAATGATCACGATGATGTAAATTTTGAGGATTCAAGGAGTTCATTAGCCAATGACCTAGTAAATCTAGATATGGGAATAATAAGTGATGTGAAATAAACAACCCAATGCCTAATGAATCTCATCAATTATTAGAGGAGAAGTTAATGACATCTCATGTTGAAAATCCTTTGTTACCCATTAATATATAGGTTCTGATGAATGTTATGTCTCTTTATTTCAATATTTATCTATTATGGTGTTTTAAAATTTCGACCAAGTTTATGGGTTCCATGTATTCTATTAATAATGAATGAGTTGATAGATGAAGTTCAGAGTTCTAATTTATCAAAAAAATATGATAATAACTAAAATGTAAAGGGACCATAGTGATCATTATTTGTGGGAGAACATCAAAAGGTATATTATTGACTTCATTAAATGGTTATTGGTGTGTCAACAAGTGGGGCCATAGGGATAACAACAAATGTGTGTATTACAATTACTAACCATACCAGCATGGATATAGTCTAATATCACCATGATAATTACCAATAGTCTTCCAAAATCATCTAAATGTAATTATGAAATTTGGTTAATAATGTAGAGTCTCACACACATGACCCATTTTATTGTTTTCTTGAAAATACATCAATCTTTACCAACTCAACAGGATATACCTAAAGTAAGTTGTATATCTGCAAGAAGTTCCAATTTATATCATTTCTTACTGTCATCCAAGGTTCACATCAATATTTCGGTGAAGACATTATCATGCTATGAATACATAATTGTAATTCATAATGGCCTATCACCGAAAAAATGATTTCCAATATGAAAGTAAAATTTTAACATCTAAGGATATGTTTATAGCATGTTTGATGGAATATAATGGTGGATGATATCAATGTATCTCATTAATTATGTTCTCATACAATAATATAATCAATTTGATTATTAGAATCAATCCCTGTAAGGGTCTATATAATATGAGATATAGAACTCATTGTTTTTGGGATGATAGTGGTGATAGAAATATTCATGGACCTGATATTTTGCAAGATATTATAGAAAAAGTCCATTCCATCCAATAACTCATAATGGTTTCATAGATTCGGCAGAAGAGTATTACTGGAAACCATCATTGATATTCATAGTTTTATGATATCAAAAAATGCATTATTCTATAGTCAACTTCGATGTGATTTGTGCAGTTTTGGAAGAATGTGAAGCTCAACCCCACTTACATTGTCCCATATGAAATTCGTTATCACATAATAGAATTGTGTTATCAACTGGAACATCTAAAAAAACTTATCTCGTGTTCATGACTTTTCCACGTATCTCTCTTGAAGAAGTACAAAACAGACTATTCCCATGTACTAAATCTTGAGGTGGTTAAATTATAACATGACCTCTATCATTAGAAGAATTAGGTGTTGATCCTGGAATATAGAGGAAATGTTCTATGAAAAGAAGACCAACCACCAAATATAATTGTTGTGAATTAACCACTAACATGAATAAGTAATGTGGGAACGAGAGGACACAATGAGTCCGAAGTAACCACACCTCTAATAATCCATGTTAATGTGTTGAATTTTAGTTAAATAAATCTTAAATGTGAAGAAACACAAATAACTGATCATTTAAAAAATCAATTACTGAATATGTTAATAATATTATATTTTACAGAACATAATTGTATCACTTTATTATTTATGTGAGTATAAATTGATATGGGACCATCTTTAAATGATAGTTATTTTCTAGATGGTCAATTATGAATATTTTTTAGTATAACCATTGTAAATATTAATCTAAATATTCATTAATATGTTATAATTAGATATTATTACTATAAATTAAAAAGGGAATTATTGCAGAAAAAGGTGTCGATGGCCTCATATATATGATTAATTAAATATGAACCCCATTTGATGATTCCTAGGGGGGAGGTAACATCACTAAACTACACTATTGATTATGCCCATTCCTTGATTCAAAATACTATGCTTGAACAAAATCATATTCGAAACAAGTTCAATATATTAAAAATTACCACCGTGATGATGTTATATGAGTGTCCCTAAAAATCCATAACAATATAACACCATACCCATTACCATTATGTAGGTTTTATAAGTGTGTATGTTTTATTAACATAGTTACTTAATTCATAATTACATTGTACAAATAATTTTATCCATCATTTCCATTTTGAGAGTAGTTTTTATTACAAATATAAAAAATTTGATAAATTGAATTTTCATATAGAAATTGTAATTTTTAGAAATGATTTAAATATTACAGTAAATTAATTTAATATTAATATTATTTATTTAATTTAATTTAAGGAACAAAAATATTTTTATATAAGTGATAATATAATTTTATTTGGACATGTTTGAGAAACATCACTATGAAATTTCATTATACATCTTCTAAACAATATTATATTGTAAAACTATGAATATTTATATTTGAAACAAAAAATACATATAATTATATAATATTTAATTTTTACTAAATGCCATTTTTTAAATCAGCATGTTGAAATTACCTTAGGATGAAATATTTTGAATATATTAAATATTTTTTCTATAAAATAGTGAAAAACAATTTTGTATTTTAAATACGTTTAAAGAATAATAATGATATTTTATGTAATATAGAATATTTTTCAAATAATTTCAATTATTATGAAAGAATATTTTTCCCATTTTCCCAATACCATGATAAAATACTTTGGTCAATCCCATTTTTTGAATTAACAAGTACATATTATTCTAGGATAATTAATAGACAAATCCTCCTATTTGGCTATAAATACCCACCTATTTTTACATTATGCATTATTTACAACTCAACATCCAGGATTATATTATATTTTGACATTCCATGTAGTCCTCACAAGGATTAATAAATCCCCCAAGGTCCCAATCATTTTTTTGGAGTTGCTCATCATGGTTTGGGAAATATCAACATCTCTTTTCCTTTCATCTTCCCTTTTTCTAAATGTATGCCATTCAAATTTCTATACTATGGTCTACTGTAATTTTTATTCAATATATTATCTCTACTAAATTTATATTATTAATGAAATGCCCTTTTTCATTTATCTATATAATTCTTTCTAATACCGTATTTATTATCAGGTATGCTACTAGATTTTCTTCTCAATATTTCATTCTTTTTGTAATGAAATTTTCGGATTTTCATATTTTTATTCAAAACTCTCATTAACTGATTGGGGTATTAATATATATTTAAAAATTAAATATTATATTCATGGAATAACATATATAAAATATTTTTTATTTTAATTTGTTAATAGGGGTATAATTCTATTGTCATTATATACATGTTTAAAACATCATGATTTTTATGGGAAACACATTTCTTTTTTTCTCTATGGTTAATTTACGAAATGAATTTTTCTGATCTATGTGGCACAATTTAATTAATACATATGAATGATCTTCATAGATTTCCCAATAATTCATTGGGAAAATAATTTAATATATATAGATGACATGTTTTACGATACCATTATGAATTACCATTCTAATATTTATAACACCTCGATGATTGATAGTGACGATTCAACATTGGCTAGTGTCAATGGGAAATGTGTATACACATATTACTAGGATAACCATTGACTTTGTGAGGATCCCATTTCATGTAACTAATGTACCATTTGGAATATTACCTTATTTATCAAATTTTTATATTTGAGAATAAATCTATTTCAACATTTGTAAATTACTAAACACACCTTCTGAATATATATGAATTATAATATATAAAATTTTTATTATGAAAACTTTTCAGTGTATTTACATCATATGAAATATAAACAATGATTTTTTTAAATATACTTAAAAACATAAAATCCTATTTATTATAAAATTGAAATCGTTATTTAGATAATTAAATTATTGATTATTTTTATAGAATCCAACGTGAGACCATTTTTGGATTTTATATTACACTCTACATGCACTGCCATATGTTTGTACATTACCTCATTGCATGTTTGAGGAGAGATAATGAACCACTTTGAGGTGGCCCTAACTATTGATTAGTGGTCATGAATAGTCTATTTCTCATAGGATATATATTTCCTTTTAGTTTTATGATAATTTTTTATATATCATTAAATTCTGATATACTTTTACTTGTGTAGATTTACATGTATGAATATTTTATTATTTATAATTCTTCCGAAATTTTTAATATGAATTAGATCCCACATTCAATTTTTATTATTCTGGGTGTAACGGCCTAGTCTATCCCACTATCATGCTATTGTCCACTTTGGGAATAGCCTACACAGTAATATTTTCCATGGGCATTGATCCTCAAGAATACCCTCGGAAAATATACCATTATTGTAGAGGTATAAAAAACACCTTATGATGTTGTTCTTTCTGCTCCACCTCCATCGGAGTTGGATTTTCATAATCCTTTCCTAGTAGGGCCGAATTTCCCCACTGACACATCAAATAGACACTTACATTGAAACCATTTGCATCAGTCCAATCCAATGCATGTTCATGATATTTTCCACTTTGGGCCTATCCATCCTGGTTATTCCATTCAATAGGTTCTGACCCATATAAATCTCCCATGAAAAGGCATTATGAGGGGTAATTTACCCACACTGCATTATAATATGGGTGATTCATTTTTCTTCTCCTATGATGTGGGATTTCCATAATCCTTTGTAATATACAGACCCACAAACCACATAATGGTTCCATTTTACATGACCCCATGCATTCCACCACATAGGCTAAATGATTCCAACCAGAAGAAAGGGATTGGTATGTCCTTGATAGGGACACTTAACCATCATTTATCAAAGTAAAAAAATGTAGGAATTACGTAAACAATAGTGGAATCAAATATAATAAGGAAAATTACCATGTAAAAATAAATGAAAAACCAAAAATACAATACTCAACTGAATGGAAAATTTTATTATGCCCAATTTATGTATCCATGTCTATATGAAACTGAAATGTTAAGACACTACGACTCCCAAGAGTGTCCAGCACCACATCCAGGTCCCTAATCCTAGCTCCTTTCCAAATTATATGTCTAACATTGTTTCCTTTCTCTTTTTCGATCTATAAATAATAATGTCTATTCGTGTATTGATAAGGAAGCCAAAATAGTGTGTGTGTACAACATAGTATGCCCCCACCAATAGTGTCTAAAAAATGTTCACTCCTGATATAGTGTATGCAGTTCTATATTTAATAAGTTAAATAAATAAATTACAAGTTAATATATTTTACAGTATTATTATCCAACTAAATTAACTCCAAGGTTCTTATGAAGACTCGTACCTCAATACCATATTTTTCTCATGGTGGAGTCTAAAGCATTCCTTAGATAATATCATATAATAATAACTTATTCTATATAAATCATGAATAATTCAACAGTTCTAATATATCTCATTACTCGAATCAACTCTTGATAGAGTTTGAAATACTATCATGTGAGTATATAACTCATAGAACCATTATATCAATTCCATCAATTTACAATTATAACCCATATGAAAAAATTTACTAATATAAAAAATGTAAGTATGATGACCATGATATCTTGCTTACTCCTCAATTTAATGACCGTGTTACCATTATAATTAATCATAAGTATGATGAAAATCTTATCATGAATAAGCCTCAAAAGAATGATGATGTTCCCATTAATTTTCACATAATTAATATATAATTATTTATCCACATATATTCCATTAATAATCCATCTAAATGTTAAATACATATATTAAATTATTTAAAAATAATAATTAACAAAATTAATCCATACCACTAATGAATTTAAAAACTAGTTTACAACTATCACAATTTATATCATATAATTAATTTTCCAGAATTCATAATCTCATTCTAAAAATCAACCCTCAATTATCAATCCAAAAAATATTTATCTAGATCACAATATGAAAGAAATATATTAATTCATAATTAATTTTATCCCCAAAACCAATTTTATATCACATAATTAAACCATAGATTAATTATCTAGATAGAAATCTTAATATCATATAATCAATTTTCCAAATTAATTAACAAATAGGGTCTTCTCATAGTCTAATGAAAAATTCCTCAACTAATCATTTTATTCAACAATGCATTAATAATGAAATTGGTCAACCTAGATAACCGTATTTAAAAATTAAATTTTCAATGATCATTGAAATTCTATAATTTTTAAAAAATAATTTACTAATTCATGACTATGGGAATTATATTTTAAACCACATACATCAATTATTTGATGGATGTTCATCCAAAAGAAATTTCTTATGTCGAAGAATTGCAATATCGTAGATATGAGATTCTGATCTAAATACCTAATCCAAAAGTGAAGATATCAATATATATTAAATGTATATATAGATAAAAAATCAAAATATATTTAAATTTATAGAAATATTTGATTCATACCATCAAAATTAAAAGGAAAAGGTGTAAAATAAATGATAGTGGAATGGAAATTTGATCCATAAACATGTAGAAGGGAATATATTTGATATTTTTTTCAATATCAATGTCAGAAGGACCTATGTATCTCAAATCCATCAAGGTAGATGAGATAACCTTCCATTATCGTTAAAAATGATAAATTATGAGTTAGGGCCTCATATGACAAGAAATGGATCAGTAAATGTCAAAGATGAGTGAGATGTAAAATTATAAGATCTCACTAATAGATCGAGCATGGATTAGTCATATTGTTAATCAAAAAAAATCACTAAACATGCATTATACCTTACATTAATGGGTGGGGGGATTTCTTTATATCCTCATACATCCTCCCAAACTATGCAATAACTAGGACAAAGCTACTACATCAAAAGACCCAAGGGGTCATAGTTTCCTCTAGTTTATTCCACGGTTTTACCATACCATTCACAAACTATGCACTAAATTATTTTATAAAAATTTTCATATACTCTACCCAAAGGCTCCCTAATTAATAGATCCCATCAAAGGTACATATGTAAAATAATGTACATGAAATTGCGCCGGAGGTAACTCCATAGTGGGTTGGGATCTTACAATCTCCCCGCATTAAAATTTTTCATCATCAAGATGAACATACATGATGCTCTATGATTTTGAGCCATAAATTATAGGCCATTGAGCCATCATATCTACTTCTATTTCAAATGTTTTAAATTTTACACATCAATGTCTCCATAACAGATGAGCAATTGACGTAGTCTTTCTCCACAACACTTTCTCACAACAATCAAACACACATAATAGATGCACCGCAAAGGATACATATTAGTCATGGTTATTCTCATCCACATTGATCACATGAGAATGGTTGTGTAGAAACAATCATATATGTGACACATGGACGATATCATGAATTGTGTTTTATTTATATGAAATTGTCAATCGGTACATCAAAAACCTAATTCAATCCAATATTATAAACATTCCAACAATACACTACACCAAAATTCCCTGGATTAATACCTTGTGGTGGCCCAAACTAGGATACAATTGAAGGTATACATGATTAGCCTTTGTAAAAAATAGTGGTCATATTTTTCTATAAGGATAATATTTCTGTATACATTGAGATGTTTCCATAAATTTCAAAATCAACTATTCCAACTCTATTGTCTTCTATATGAGACTTGTTTCCACAAACACTAACTCATCTACCTCCAACTATCATAGTCGTGACCTAAATAACATTTTATAAATATCCTAGTATGCTGTCATCTTTATATTATTCTAATAATTATTTTTATAGGAGAACTATTCTAATGAGATTTCATTCTCCCAAATCCCAACAAAGTCAAGTACACATGTCACAACATATACTCCAGAACATGTATTCAATATTCTGAATGTCCATCTCTTTGTGGATAAAAGTCCACAATCAATATGGCATTTATACCAAGTGAATTATGAATGAAATTCATGAATCATTTGGTAAATCATGTATTACAATCTGAATCTATAGTTTGTGGAACCCCGTGAAAATTAACAATTTCCACAACATATATTTCTACCAACTACTCTATAATAAAGGTATCCCTTCTAGGTAATAAATTCACATCCTTTTTAAGATGAATCAAAATTAACCGAATATAATGAATTTTTCTAATAATCACTAGAATACCAACCACAAAATAAATGGTTAGATCATACCACTTCCATTATGGGAAGGCCAACGAATGTGGAAAACCTTTCGGAAGTTGATGCATTACATTTACCTTGTAATATGTGAAACATCATGTAACAAAACCTTAAATATTTTTTTTGTTTGTAGACACCAAAACTATCATAAAACATTTTGGTAGATTTTGGTTACACTGTCATACACCACCCATTTCGATGGTAGATATTTCCCCATGATTTCCCCTTTCATTATCGTAGGTAACACCATACTATTACCCACATAGATGTTATCATCCACATATATCAGTTTGTTTGATGAAGTATAAGATCCTAAAAAATATCACGAATGGATAACAATTCCGTATTGTCGTACTATATATCCCTGATCCATCTCAAATTCAGAGACACCACTATACTATAAACAAGAATAATCCACTCCCGATTCACTTGAACCACCTCTAGTATTTTAGCCACCAAAGTCATCATCCTCCACTCTTCACATGACACTTGAGCCATATGAATCTTATTTTTCTATCTCAAGGAATCACCCAAATTATTTCCCTTACAAGGCATATATTCTAGTTCAAAATCAAAAGATAGCATATACTCAATGAATCATTAATGCCATAGATTAAATTCACACATTGAATATAAATACTTCAAGCTCTTTTGATCGATATAAACTAAAATATTTTTATAACAAAATAATGTGTTTTCTAAACATAATATCATAAAACAGTAACTCTATGTTGAGTTCATGTGTAGGGTAATTACATTCACGCGGCCACAAATGTTTGACCCATATACCATAATTCGTTCTACATGAATCATGAATGAGCATCACAATAAACCCTATACAACTCACCTAACTATGGTAGAAACAAAATTGGTTCCAATTTTATGTGATTATTGAAATCCTAGGGAAATATATGATATGACTTTCACCATTTAAAAACATTGTTGGGATACTACAAATAATCCACTACCTAAACATTCTCTAGTTCAACTAACACACCTTCCACCAAGATGTTGTTTCCCATGATTTCTACTTGGTCAATCAAAAACTATTACTTAGATATCATGGTTTATACAAACATCTCTATCAATGTACTCGAGATGATATCATGGTTTTGGTAATTATCGTCATGAGTCAAGGATTATACCAATATTTTTTCCACAAACACCATTAAATATTGATCCATATATGCTGGAATGATCTTATTCATTATGGCCATAATAATTTTGTACCATTTTTCATCCAAATGCATTATGAAAAAATCATAATGGACATAAAATCTACATAATATAGACCTTGGTATATAAAAGGCATGATCTCTCAACTATTGATAACCATATGTAAATTGATATTTGAGAATAGACATGTTCCCTTCATCTTGTAAAATAGATCATCGATACTTGGGATAGGATATCAGTTTCACGTAGTTATTATGTTAAACATTCAATAATCTAGACACAAATTTAAACAGAAATGTTACAATTTTTGAACAATATAGGTGATCCCCATTGAGATATAACTGGATGAAAAAATAGTTTATCCTTTAACTCCTCCAATTGTGTCTCATGCTCTTGAAATTTAGTTGGTTTCATTTCGTATGGATCAATAGTCAATTTTTAGTCCTCGGAAGGAGATCAATAGTTAAAATTACTTATTTATTTGGTAGTAGTACTGTGTTTTATTTTGGAATGAAATCCTAATAATGTTCCACTATTGCATGACTAACATCTTTCCCAAAACCCCCATAATATAACAATAGAGAAGAATCATGGGTTGTGTTATCTCCTAGTTTCTGATTAATTGGGCTAGCTCAGATATCTTGGATATCCCACACTCCACAAAAAATATACGGTTTACCATTATGAGACAGAAAATGTAACTCTCCTACAGTAAAAATTGATTTGTGCTGGGAATGCATCTAGCCAGTCCATCCCTATATACTAGTCAATGCTGTAATATTAAGAACATAATTATCCCATGGAAAATGATATTACCTGATCTCTGGTGAACATCCTTATCATAAATAGATATCATCATACTATAGTACCAATTATGTTTCTATAGTCATTACTCCACTCACAATATAAACCATCAAGCTCAAACAATCACAAAAAAAATTTCATATAAAGGAATGCGTGGAAATAGTATCAATGAAAAAACTAGCTAATGTATAATATAATAGAATCGTTCTTATCATAATCACTACTCCAGCCTTTCTATCCAGAAGTGTAGGTTTTACATCATGTAACTCTGCTTCCCATATTCCCTATTATGTTTTTAGACTACCTTGAGTCACACCACACTTCAAAATCACGTTCTCCTTCCCAGCAACACCAAATCCACTACCTCTACCTCCACATATTTAATAACTCCATCTTCTAGTAAGATATGGTGTAGAATGTCCTCTTCCCATACTCTGATGTTGCATAACCTCTCCTTTAGTTCCAGTATATCTCTATGACCTACATAACTTCTGTAGATGTCCCACCTTGCTGCAAGATCAATATTGTACTGGTGGCCAAAAATAGTGTCGATTATTGTGTCACAAAATACAACATGGATATCTTATCATCCCAGTATGTTCATTTTCATCTGACCCTTCTATTTGTATACTATTATTGCCACTACCTTGGGTAATGTTTTCATAACAGTGCTTCTGGATCATGAAAATTTCCCCTTATAATCATCTAGTAATAACTATATTGCATTTCATTATATTTCATATTATCTTCCCTTCAAATATGAGATATTAATCTACCAGTTCTGTAAACATATTCATCCACAATATATTCACCTGATACATAATTTAACACATAAGACCATCCTCAAATATTTTATCTATTTCTACTTCATCACTCACTATCATTTTAGAAAATCATTGGAGATCTGTGTAGCATCTGGAATAGTTCATCATCGACATGCTCCCCTATATTAGATTCATGAATTCAGAATCTTTCTATTATATCATCTTCTCTAGATAAAATTTCTCAAAGGGCCATTATAAGATATCCTTCCATAACATACCATCAGTCTATTGGGTTCATGCCTGAATGACCCACTAGTGATTCACTGATCCCCAAATCATATATGCAAGAACAATGACCCTCATATAATCCAGAGTCACAAAATGGTCTTGTATTGTCTCTATGGAATGAACCCAATATTTAGCACCCTCAAGTACTCCGTCTCTATTAAAATTAGAGGGAGCTACATCTAATAGGCCCTTTTGAACTTACACACAATTTTCACACCCCACCATGGGTCAAATTCCATAAATAACAATATGTGAAAAATTTTCACCTATATCATATCCTCTTCATATTCATCTGCACAATTTTTCCTTTTTTTATCATTGTGAAAATTTTCTAACCTTGCCCCTTAGTCTTCCTTTCATCAAGTGAAATATATCTATAATTCAAAACATACATCTTAATTCTCATAACATAAACTATTAACATTAAACTATGAGTAATAATAATAAAAATCCATTTTCCTCTACCTTTCTACTTGGTTATAACTGATGCATCTTCACTACCCTTAACCTTCATACCCAAAAGTTTAATTTACAAGGTAAAACAAACCATCAAAGTCAAGATTCACATTTATACAACCAATTATTATCATTTTGTATCACATTAAATCTATTCAAACTTCATGTTAGGAACCATATATATTTTAATTTTCCAACTATGAAAATAGTTCAGTTTCAATAACATACCCATAAACCACATTTCGTTACATGACTATGATGATTCATGTAAAAAATAATCCTATGTTCCAAGAATGATGCTTTAAAACAAAAATATTATTCCTTTTCCAGATGCAAATAAGTATTCAATAATTTTCTGAAATTACAAACACATCACACCACAATTTTGTCACCCAAGGTGAAATAATGTTCAACTTTAATAGAAAACATCAATAATAAGAATCCCACCATGTGTACTATGGTTTTCCACATACATGAGTTTGTGAATCCCATTTAAGAGCTCATTACCAAGCCACAAACATTCATAGAATCATGATTACATTTCCGAAATTATTAAGGATAAATAATAATAATGAAAAACTACTTCGTTACCACATTGTAGCATCCCAACAAAAGAACCATCCCACGGTGCCCCAATCTGGTTCTCTATGTGACATCAAGTGCACAACCCAATGATCTGGAGGATACTAACTAGTAGTGATGGTCTCGTAAGTCATTCATGGGAGAGACAATACCACCATTTTAAAATGAAAAACTCCAGTAAAAATAAATAAATAAATGTGTGACCACATATAATCAAAATAATAAAAATGTATCATTATAACCATAACATGTAATACAATACTCAAATAAAAGGGAAATCATGCAATGAAAATGTAACTTTAAGATGGTCTAAAATCAAATTGAATGTTATGAAACTACAACTCTATAGTAGATTCCAAACCACATCCAGTTCACTTATCCTAGATCCATCCACAATTATAAATCTAACACTATGTGATTACACTATTCATTTATTACCTAAATAATTTCTATTCGGGTACTGATCTGGCGTGCCATATAGGTTGTGAGTACAACTAAGTATTCCACTAACAATGTTTTCAAAATAAATTCTTCTTAAATGATAGTTTATACAGTTCTATAATATACAATTATAAGGCATAAAAAGCCTTAGAATTGAATTATCATTTATTCTTATCTAAGATAATTATCTCTATGATTCTAAAGGAGACCCATACATCAATCCTAGTTTCATCTCATGTCAGATCCTCAAGTGTACAATAAGTAATATCATATTTTAAAACATATTTATTTCTGAAACTCAATGTATTCAATGGTGATATTATATCTCAGTACATGATTCGACTCATGGATGAGTTCGAAATAATATCGTGTGAGGCCGTAACACGGAGCACCATTATTTAAGTTCATTAAATTCACTATTAGTAGAAACATTTCCAAATTTTCAAACCTCAAAAATTTGTGTACAATGAACATTTCACCATTATTACTCCTTAATTTAATGAATATGTTCCCACCATAATTACTTATATGTATGATGACCATGTTACCATGCTTAACCCTCAAGAGAGTTACCATGTTCACTTTCACATTACTCATAACCATAATGACCAGGTTTCTAAATTTACTTATCAATTTATAATGAACATGCTCCCATTCATTGAAGCATTATTAATTCATAATTAATTATCTAAATCAATTCCAATACTTATCAATATTTTACATAAATATATCAATTCAATTATTTGTGAAACCAATTTACTAAATGCCACAATCACATTAATTAAAAATATGATTAATTAATATATATCACTATTTATATCCCCTAATTACTTTTCCAGAACTTATTATATCATTTATCATCTAATGACTAAATAATTAATAACATAATTAATAATCTAGATCAAAATCTACAAAAATTCCATTAGTTCCAAATTAATTATCTCAACTTATCCAATTCAAAATCTCATAATTAATTTCCAGATTAATTATCTACTTTACAATCAAAAAATATAAATATAAAATGTTTTAATTAATTATCTAATATTTAATCCTCTTTTCTCTTGATAAATTCCCCAACTAATCATTTTTATTCAAAAATGATTCAAAAAATGGCCAACCTAATTAACACAATTTAAGAAAATCAATTTCTAATGTGTGCTAGAAATTCCATTTTTTCACATGAAAAACAAATCCATGACTATGGGAATTAGATTTCTGAACAACTATTTCAATTCATTAATAGATTTTCATTCAATGGAAATCTCCAAAATACAAGAAGCCCAACAACGTAGATATGGTTTCCAGTTGTAACTCCTTAAACCAAAAATGAAGTTATCATGTTACATTCAATATATATCTAGATAAGTAATATTAGATCTAGATCTCACAAAATAAGATTATATATTACCAAATATATCATATATATTTTGACAATAAAATGAAAAAATATGAAAATTAATGGGAGAGGAATCAGAATTAATCCCTATATCAGGGGATGAGTGGATCTTTGATTTGGGCATTCAAACACAAAAAATGGAGGTCCTATAGACATGGAATCCCTCAACGCCTTTGTGAAAACCTTCCTCTATCCTTAATAATGTTATATCCATTGTTAGTGATGCATTGAAGATAAAACAGGTCACTATAAGTTAAAATATGTGTGAGATCCTCAATTTTTGGATCTCACAACTACCCTAAGGTTGATTAAGTCAAATAGTTAGAAAAACATAGCACTAACCATGCATTAGACTGTTATTAAAGGGGTAGATCACATGTTTCCTTCACATGGCCTCCCATAAAGTTATATTACCATATCAAATCTTCAACCTCATTATCCCATAGTGCCCACGGTTTCTCATAGACAGTCTTAGTATTTTTACAAACCATGCACCATCTGTGAACATTCACTTTTTCAATATATTTTATTATAATCCACCCAATTTCACCCTATTTCATATCTCCCATTAAAGTAACATCTGTAAAAACCAATAGTAAATTAAATCACACTGATGATAACTCATGTAAAAATTGGGATCCTACACTCGGTGCATATCACCAACATATGGGATCAAGAATCCCCTTCGGTATATGTTAGTTTATGTTGATTTTTCAGGTTATGAGGGTAACTCGGTTGATTCATAACATGAATAATCGATTAATTCAATGACCTTTGAGTTTCATTACATCCAAAAACCTTACTGAGATTAAATATTGAAGAAATTAAAACAATTCCTCTAGTATGAAGTGCATACACAAAGGAAACATTACCACCTGGACTAACCTTTGAATAACTATTTTAAAATAAGAAACATTAAGAATTATAGATCAAAAAATTGGTCCAAAACACATTTTATCCTTTAGGAACATACTTTCTATTGTTACCCAAGATAATGAGTGTCAGATATCTCTTTGGAGAAACTAAGAATGTGAAAACCCCAAAAAAATGATAATGAGTGGAATAAGAGGACTATAATATATTATAAAATAAAATTATTAGAAATTAAAAAATTAAATAAAAAATAAACTATAATTGGCCACCTATATAGATAACAAATTATTATTCATATGGGATATATTTTTATAGGCAAAAGGGGTGATGTTTTTGGCTCAAAACTCATCATCCTAAATTCTTTATTCATTGACTCCATTTTATGGAATAATTATATATTCATGACATAAACAAATTTTTTCCAATAATGAATCCTATAAAATTAGGTCATTTGTGATTTATTTGACATTAGATATATATTTTATAAATAATTGACTCATGGAATTTTATTTGTCCGTGATGAAAGTTCATATTTCATTTCAGAAAGTTCACATGAATTTATGGCCTTGTTATTGGAAGGATAAAATAATTACATATATAGTAATGTTGTTTATTTTTATTATATATTCCTCATGTAGTATATTATCTCATTTGGTTCATTCTTTTATGATATATAGACCCATATTAAATAATCAGCAGATCTATTCACTAATTTTGCGAGCATAATTTTGATCTAGTTTTCGGCCTTCAAATGCTTGATTTAGATATAGGAACATAACGATTAAATGAAGAAAACCAAAAATTGAAACCAATATTGTATGAATAATTAAATTTTTATTAATTTAGAATATTTTATGATAGAAATATATAATATTAATAATAATTTGAATGTATTATATGTTTCGATTTCACCATTTAAACTTAAAATACAATCTAAACATATAAAATGTATAAAATGAACATAAAATAATATTTTAGATGGGATAAAAAATGAAAATGAATTGTAACGTTATTTAGAATATTTTCTATATAATTTCCCCCACTCAAAAATATTAAATTCAAGGAAAATCATCCAATACCAATGCTATAAAAACAATCCAAAGAATAAATAAAAATCAACTCAATTATAAAATAAAATAAAATATCATGCCTATTTTATGATTCAATACATAATAACTCCTAAAAAATATAAATTTTTTTAATATCATGTACATTCTCACATTCTGTTCGTACCTACCTCCCTAGAAAAACTTTTATCTCTTCAATAAAATATTTTTTATGTTGTGTTTTTCTCATTCCCAAGGACACATATAATCTCCGTAGTATTTCTATCATCCTAATATATCCACTTCACTGATTCACAAATGTGTCAATCATGTGTTAATTTTTTGTTAGTTTTTATAAGGATGAGAGTTTATAGGTATTAATGGTAAGAACATCTATTGTGGAATGAAGTGGTTTAATCTATAATATAATGTATATAAATAAACTAAATTTCCCACATGAATGGTGTTCTCGAAAATTAGATCAATAATTATTCAGATAAAAATCATAATTTTTCATTTGGGAATTTCACATGTGTAATTTTAGAATCAATGGAAAATGTAATCCCTCTATTAAACAATTTTTATACATTTTTATTAATGAATTCAGATATGGATTTTTCTTTAGAATCGTGTTTTTGATGAAAATTGTTGTAGTTTTTGAATATCCAATATTATTGAAAAGCAGACACATTTTTGTAATTACAATTATTCCTATAATACATATAGCCATCATAAAATTTAATAGAGCAATTAAAAAAACATGGAATCATTTTTTTCATATTACCTTAATAGTATTCTTCAATAAAGAAACATATAATGAGTTTTATACCTTCCCCACACTCGTGTTCCACAATAATCATTAATATAACATCTAGAGATTTATAGAAAGGGATAAATATCTTTTAATGTTTCTATCATCCATTTTATTTCATGGAAAATATGTTATTATGAAATGTAATATTAAATGGGATGCTAAAATTAAAATTTAATATTGATGGGGCTTTCATGGATAAAATATATTTATATATTGTTTTAAAATTGTTAATAATTTTCTCAATGATGGAATGATTTTCATTTTGGATAGTAATAGTGTACCTGAGTTTCATAATCAATATAACATCATCAAATGAAAAATAATATGCAATAAAGAATCAAAATCCATTAATAATTCAAATAAATCTGAAAATATTAAAGTCATTAAATGTTCCAAATAATAATAAGATGGTTTTATTTTCATAAGGTATTTTATTTTCTTGAAGAATACAACGAATACACAAAATATTATAATAATGACATGAAAATGTCATACAAATAAGAAAAATGAAAAGATTGAAAAAAATCCAAAAATATTGGTTGAGATACCACCACTAAAATATGTTATTTTACTATATAAATTTTAGATAAAATTTTATTTTGATTTAGGGAATTGAAAATTTTAAAATTGGAATTTAATAAACTAATCAAATGGTGAGACACAACATGTTTTATTTCTTTGTGGCATCCTTGAGTTAAGAAACTAGATGAAACCAAATGAAAAATATAACAATGAGAGGGAAAATACAAGGAAAATAAATTTGACAAAATATAAATTGGAAATAAATGGAGTTTTTATTGAATTGTTCCTTTCATTAGATTCGTGGTTTTTACTTCCCATATTCAGGAAGATGTATCAGATTATCGCCAATGATAATTTGGTTGTGATTTCTTTCAGATGATCAACCAAAAGTTAATTTTCTCTGTGTCCATTATTAGGCACAAATATTTGAGGACACCAAAGAAAATAATAATATTCAAAACCCCCTATATGTAATAAATAATTAATTTTATGCCCATATTTAAATGGAAAAGTAAATCGGGGTGCTCCAGATTGACTTATGTGGTTTTCTCTTCCGTATGTTGTGTTAGTTGTTGTAGATAAGGAATTAACATCACCATATTCCTTTCTAGCTCTTATTGATGAGTTTTATCTTATTATGTGTCTATATTTAATTAATGAATAATAAATGTCAATGATATTATAGTTTATTAATGATTAATATAGTGTAGCTAATATCACTACATATATCAATAAAATTAATTAAGTCATCATCAATGTTAGACTTGATTATACAATGATACATGAATTTTCTATGTATTAGATGATTTAATGGGGAGAGGATACTGAAAATGAAAAATTAATAAGAAGTCCAAAAATCATAGGGAATTTAGTAAACAACAATGAGAGTAAAAATCAATGCAACCCCAAGAAGAAAAAATAGTGGAAAATGTATAATAATATATATTTTTACATTCCTATAAAACCATGATTGTAATGATTACTCATCTCATCTGTGACTACAAAAGACAAAGAGAGGAATTCATAATATTCTAATAATGACATGATGATATTTAAAATGTAATCAACTACAAGGAAGCAGTTTAATTTGTTATATCCTTATATTTCGTTATATCAAAAGAATTTATGTTTAAGATTAGCTTTTGAGGTTCTTAACCTATCTGATTCTTTAAGAACCAATTATAGAGTTGGGACAATTTCGTTTTGATTCCCTATATACTACATGTCATGACCACCTCCCCACAATGTGTACCCCTCCTGGGCCAAAATGTGAAAAGGGAGTTAATGACCCCTGAGTCCCGCCTCCAGTAGGCCCCGGGTTGGTGACTAGCACTGAGGGTATAATAATCACCAAATGGGAGGCATTTCCCTTTAAGAGAACACATGCAGAACAGAGATATAAGATATACACAAACCAAATCCAACTAAGAACTAAAATATAAATGAAACCCAAATAAATATAAGAAATGTCATGCAAACGTACTACATCCTAAAAGGGAAAAGTTCAAGTACCCAAAAGAAAGTAAAAAAAATAGAAGCGACCCCAAGCCCGAACAGCTCCTGAAACTACAAGCTAGTAGTAACCAGCATGACCTCCAACCTGCTCCATGTGACCTGAAAAATAGTTTATTTATACATAGGGTGAGTATAACAGCATACTCATTTAGATCCTCCCCATATCCTCATGAAAATGTAAGGAAATCATTCTAAAGCACAATGAACAATAGTGAAACTAACTCATCACCTAACAGGTATACAATGTTTGCAACCTCACCATGGATACTCTCACCAAGTAACAATACACGATTATATCATATATTAAAGAATATCAAGGGTACCATGCTACTACGTCCCCAATGGTTTTCTGCATTTCCACAACGACATACATCTCGTGAATCTCTCTCCAAAGGCTTTCTCGTATAATCCTGGGCTACACTCCACAATCTTAACCACGTGCACCACAAAGGCTTACCTGCAGACACCTGGGCGAGGCACCACACCATCCTCACAACCAAAAGTAACCAGGTAAATTCCGGGAGCCACCACAACCCTCATAACGTGTATCATACGTCGGGTATTTTACTTCAATCCATTATATCCCATTCACTGTGTAAGGATCCTCAAGCCATCAAAACCAATACACATTACACCTATAGTAGTCCATAGGATAATACATTCGGAATATATGTGTGGAAATAACCACAAGCAATTACAGCCCTCTAGACTCATATATGGGGAAAACTAACCATTGTTCCAACGACACTAGTATCTTCCAAGAGAATAGATCAGGGTCAAAGGGGACAGTCAACCATTCACCCTCCCATCGGAATGTTGGGGAAAACACCCCCCAAGGCTCAGAATCCACAGAGTGTCAGATGCCCATACTTACAGGGTGGAGTAGCATATAGAAACAAATAAGTATAGATTATATATAACTCACAACCACACTATGGGAATAACCTATTCCTTGCTCATCTACAGCTAACGTCTCTCGGACTCCGGGGAGATATTTCTAAAACTAGGAATCCAATAAGCACACAACCAGTTAAAGAACATCATTAGGTTACTTCATTCCATTTTTCATCTATTCCACTTTATGTTAATTAGTTCATTGCACGTTAATTAACCATGAACAAAAACCACATTTAAACATTCTTGGCATAACATTCAAAATCAATTCTCCCTTAAAAAGTTATCAACCTCATCATTATGTTTCATCAAACTCCAACCCCATGGGTTAACATCATTTATTCAAACATTCATTATAGAATTACTTTACCACATTCCCAGGAATTCTAGACAAGAAACTTATGCTACTAAACACAAGGGGGCTTAACATGGTGAGTAGTCGTACTACCCATCGAGTATTTGACCCATATAGTAAGAGCATAGACCCATTCTCCCTTGAGAGGCTAAACACAGAAATCATGTGGAATACCCCATGTGTCTTCGCCTCCTTCGGAATAAGGGTAAGCAAGACCAGCAACCTTGAGCAGTGGGGAAAAGTAAAGCAGATAAAGAACCAATCAAACCAGCATGCATCCAACAACCACATCCATCCGATTCTATCATCCCATGTGTCCTCCCTGACACCCACATGCACAAATCGATGCATCTAGACACTCTAGGCATCATCCACGACCACAACCACAAGGCCTCCTTTCCTTCACATATCACAACACCCCTCCAGGGTCCCATCACAACACAAGATATCACAACACCCCTCCAGGGTCACAACACAACACAAGATATCACAACACCCCTCTAGGGTGATATCACAGCACAAGCAGCCGGAAAACAATCATCACATCAAATTGGTCTCTTAGCCCTTTAACAAGGCATCTAGCCTTCAAACAACAAGAACCTATAGATTTCAGGTTTACCAATCAACTCAGTTAATCACATACATGGACGTCAATTTGATTAACATCAATTTGGAACAACATCCACAACTACTACAACAGGATTTATTTGCAGGCCTCCTTATCTTTAGCAAATTAATTTTCAATTAATTTTGGATTTACGTTCTTTATCAATTTATCAAGATAAACATGATAACAACAAAGGCATAGATATCACACAATCTTGAAAACATGAGGCAACACCATACATTTAACACAATTTCTTAATCCGGTTCAAGTTTTTAATTAGTTCAATTTCATTGTGATCCAAAGGGATAAATCATTCTAACTCTACGATTGAACATAACAATTAGAGAAGGCACAAATCCCCTACCTCAAAGGTTTTTGAGGGAAACCACAATGGTCGTTGAGCACCTAGGAAACTGGGTCGATTCACCACGAATTCTTTGTAGATCTCCTATCCTAACACAACCAAGACCAAAGGTCATCATAAAAACATCCACACACTTAGATCTACCCATAATGGGTGTAGATCTAAGATCTCGAGAGAAGAGGAGGAGTTGATCTACGTTGATCTATGAAACCAAACAGAAGGACCAGATACCTCGAGAAATCTGCTTCGATTCGTGAAGAGAAGCCTCCAGATCACTTAAAAAAATCTTAGGATTGGTTCTTCTACCTCCAAGGAAAGGTAATCTCGAGTTATGGCTGACTAGGGGCTTAAACGAGGTGATTAAAGGCAAACCGACTTAGATCCACAATTTTATTATCTAACATTAAGTGCTCGTAAGGTTAGTCTGCACAGTTTAACAAACAGTGTGCTAACCATGTGTTAGATTCTTCCTCGACAATCACTCCTCACATGGTTCGTCCGGGCAGTTAGGCAAACTATGCACTAACCGTGCATTATCCACTGCCTCCAAGACTAGCCTTACAAGGTTTGGCAGCATGGTTTAGGCAAACCATGCGCCTCCTGTGCGAAGGACATAACCCTTTAGATTTCCTTAAAAGACCACCCAAACAAACCCCCAAGTCACCTTCACCTCTCAGAACACCTATAGCAACACATATTCACAAAGGAATGGACCGGAGTGGTCCAGGACGTTACATCAGATACCTATCAAAACATTCTCGTCCTCGAGAATCCAAAAGCCACCTAAAGGGAAAACGAAACAGGGTCTGAACAACCACCCAACGAGATACCTCTCAAAAGAGATCAAGCCGCCTATGCAACAAAGGATTCCATCTCTTAAACATGAAAGTTCTACAGCCACATAAATTACAACGATACATGAAAATATTTAAATATCATACAACTTCGGGTACAGAGTGTGTATCTGTGACTCACGTTCCCAAGTAATCACTTCCATGTCGCCGTGTCACCACAAGACATGAACTAAAGGGATGGATTGCCTTCTCAACACCTTATCTGTGCGGTCTTGGATCCCCACAGGTCGCTCCTCAAAGGTGGAATCATCATCAACATCAATCTCTCCCAAATCGATGATGTGAGAGTCGTCATGAAGATAACGAGGTAGCTATGATACATCGAAAAAATCATGTATATGAATCATCTATGGAAGAAGTGCTACTCGATAAGCCACAAATCCAACACAGGATAACACCTCAAAAGACCCAACAAAGTGGGGAGAAAGCTTACTCCCATGACCAAACCATCGCTGCCCACAATGGGAGGGCGCCTTCAGAAGCACATGATCCCCAACATTAAACTCTAAGCGTCTCCCTCTATAATCGGCATGTGATTTCTAATGATCATGCACTGCCTTCATCCTCTCACGAGTCACCTGAACCATCTCTGTTGTTTTATTCACTAGTTCCGGTCCGAGAATTGCTGACTCTCCGACCCCAGTCCATCACAACGAAGAATGGAAAGGACGACCATACAAGGCTTCAAACAGCGCCATACTGATGGTGGAGTGAAAACTATTATTTTAAGAGAACTCCACCAAGGGTAAGTGCCTCATCCATGAACCTCCAAAATCAATAACACAAGAGCGTAACATGCCTTCATGAGTCTGAATGGTTCGCTCTGTCAGACGATCCATTTGAGGGTGAAAAGCAGTGTTAAGGCACAATTGAGAACCAAAAGCATGTTGGAGACCCCTCCACACCCTGGAGGTAAAACTAGGATCTCGGTCATAAATGATCATCCTTGGGACTCCATGAAGACTCACAACCTCCTCCAGATACTACCTCGACAAAACATCCACTGAGCTCAACTCTTTGATTGCTATGAAGTGGGCCGATTTTGTTAAAAGATCCACTACCACCCAAATAGCATCATGTCCTCCCGGAGCTCGAGGTAAACCTATAACAATGTCCATTGATATGTCCTCCCACTTCCACTGCGGAATCTCTAATGGCTGGAGAAGACCATCAGGAACACGGTGTTTGGCCTTCACATTCTGGTAGACTAAATATCGAGATACAAACTCTGCAACCACATGATTCAGCCCAGGCCACCAAAACTGACTCTTCAAGGATTGGTACATCCTTGTCACACCAGGATTCACCACCAAAGGAGAACCATGGAACACTCTGAGGACCATCTCAGACATCACAAAGGGAACAAAAATCCTTCCATGATACAATGCTCTGTGATTTTCATCTTCAGACCAACCATCAGGGGCCTCACCACAAACAACTAGGTCTCTCCAGACCTCCACCTCAAGATCCCCCAACTGGGACACTTCCACTCTCTACATTTGGGATGACTGGACCATCATATGAAAAGAGAAACCTCTACCTTCGACTTCTCCCATATCAAGATGTAATGCCGACATTTCTTCCATTACCCTCTAGGAATCACCGGATTCATGCAAAGCATCACTACATGACTTTCGGCTCAGTGCATCAGCTTTATCATTCCCTTTTCTAGATGTATACAAAATTTCAAAGTTGTATTCTTGTAGGAACTCCATCCACCAATGCTGCTGCAAGTTCAAGTAAAATTTGGAGAAAACATACCTCAAACTCTTATGATCAGTGAAAACCACAAAGCGTTCACCAATGAGGTAATGTCTCCAAATATTCATAGAAAACACCACAGCTGCCAACTCAAGATCATGGGTGGAATAATTTATTTTGTGGGGACCCAACTTCTGAGACCCATAAGAAAAAACTAACCAATTCTGCATGAGGACACAGCTTAACCCCAGAGGTTAAGCATCGCAGAAAACATCAAAATGAACTCCCTCAGCTGGAAGACAATGGACTGGAGAACTTACTAACATCCCTTTTAGATACTCAAAAGCTGCCTGAAACTGATCAGTCCATATGAAAGCCTGATGCTTCCGGGTCAAAGCTATTAGAGGAGTTGCAACTCAGGAGAAATTGGCTACGAACCACCTGTAGTAGCCTGCGAGACCAAGGAAACTTCGCACCTCTGACACTGTCTTGGGGGCAGACCAAGACACAATAGCTTCTATCTTCGATTGATCCATAGCTACTCCTTGTTGGTACACAACATTCCCCATGAAATGGACTTCTCGAGCCCAATACTCACACTTCGACAACTTTATGAATAGCTGATGTCGATGAAGAACTCCCAAAACGGCTCATAGATGCTCTGAATGATCCTTTTCAGTTGTGGAGTACATATGGATGTCATCGATTAAAACTACAAAGAACTTGTCCAGGAAGTCACAGAACACAACATTCATCAATCCCATGAATCCATCTAGATCATTCTTCACACCAAACAGCATTACAATGAACTTATAATTCCCATGAAGACAATAGAAAGCAGAATTCGGGATATCTTCATCCTTCACATGAATCTGATGATATCCTGACCCCATGTAGATATTTGGGAACCAACTTGAACCTTTCAGTTGATCTAATAATTCATCGATCCATGGAAGAGGATAGCGGTTCGTTATTGTTACTTTTTTAAGGGACGATAATCGACACACAACCAAAAACTGTCGTCGGCCTTCTTCATGAACAGAACTGGTGCACCCCATGGTGACACACTTGGTCGAACAAAACTTCATTGCAACATACCATCAATCTATATACGTAGCTCTCGTAACTCAGAAGGAGCCACACTATATGGATACATAGATATAGGAGACGCTCGTGGCTATAGCTCGATCCCAAACTCAATCTCTCGTCGAGGGGGTAAGGCTAAAACGTCTTCTGGAAAAACATCTGGGTACTCCTCTATGACCCTAGGAAACGCCAACTTCCGAACCACTGAAGAACTCAGAATCATCTCAGCCACCATGGTTGATAAGGTTGGAACTCTCCTGTGACCCATCCGAGGATCTAGCTCACCAACAAACACAACTTACTCTCCATCTGCATCAATGAAAATGACCTTCTTCCTGTATCAATACACAATAGCCTGCACCGAATACATCCAATCCATGATGAGGATGACATCATATGGTTGTATTTGTAAACATAAGAAATCTCCCTAAGAGCAGTGTTGCCCCAACACTAGCTCACATTCTTTACATACGTCAAACAAGTCATCTCGACATCCAACTGGCGTAGTCAACGCCAAGGGAAGTGGAAGCCTCTCCACCTCAAATCTCAATGCATGGAAAAGGGTTGGTGATATGAAGGAGTGTGTCACTCCTGAATAAATCAAGGCATACACCAACGTAGAAAAGAAGAAAAGGGTACCTTGAATGACATCTGGCTCGTCTGGAGGTGGAAAAGCTAGACCATGAAGCTGATCACGGCCTCTCTGACCCTGATGAAGACCACCACCATGGTCGCACTCTACTCTCTGAGGACTGGGAGCGTCATTGGGTTGTCCTCTACCTGCCCCATCTCCCCTCTGCTAATCAAAAGGTGGTGCAACCTGCTGTTGCTTCCTCGACTGGAACTACCTCAGTGGAGGAACCGGGAGCTCCGCTCTCGATAGACGATGAACGCTCTGAAAGGTCGGGCACTCCCGCTGCTGATGACCACAACCACCACAAGAAAAAAAGTGCATGATCCCTTGGAATAGGACTCAGAGTTTCTGCCTCCGGAGAAATGAGATGTGAAGGGCTAGGACCTACCCCCGGCTGAGCAGAAACAATTCTGCCCTGAAAACCAAGAACCCCAGACCGCAGCCTAGCTTCGTGAGTAATCAGGATGATTCCCCTCTTGTGATGATCTGATCCTGGCCAAAGTCCTCTCAAAAACCTCTTCCCTAGCCAACACCTCAAGATATGTGTTTAACATAACTAGGGTGACCTGGTGTTGGATCATTGGATGCAAAGCCTCCTCCAAATGCCTCACCCTAGCCTCCTCATCCGGTAATAGGTCCAAAGTATGTTGTAAGGGTATATTGAAATGGATTCCAAACTCTCTAATAGTAGATCTCCCCTGTCGAAGGGTAAGAAGCTCCTAGCGACTAGACGCCATCGCAGTCGATGAAAGGAACTCAGCTCTAAACATGTCTCAAAACTCCCCCCATGAGGCCGTTGACTCCTCATGATCCCCGAGGAATAACAACTACCACTACCTTGATTCTCCACGCAGAATCGTCACAACCAAGGACACCCAGTGCTCCATCCGAGCACGGATCAAACTGAAGCCTATATAGACCTCCTCCAACCAGTCTTCCGTGACTAGATCTGAAACCGAGCCCTCATAGTTCTGCAGACTCCGGCGCTGAAACTCTCGGAGTGTCTTCTTCCAAGTGTCTTTGTCATCATCCTCTACCCTACAACGACCAACTGGAACAGCCTGCTGAATGTCTTCTACTCAAACCTGATGAGGACATCGACCTAGACTGATACCTGCAAAAAAAAATTAGAGCTCCTAAACCTGGAATATGGAAGACTCAAAATTAATTAATTTATACTTTTCTTTCATTTCTTTTAGGTTAACCTATCCCAAGGTCTACCCATTCAAACAGAGGCACAAAGAATAATGATGCATGATCATTTCCTATGTCTCTACCCTGTAACTAGTATCACCCTATTTTGTAGCCATTGAAAACATAATGTTTCATACAACAGATCATATGGGGCCCTAAACGCCTATGTCTCAGCTGGTCTCTAGTGTTTACCTCACTTGGTAAACATGAATGACATCGTTTCCCTACCATCCCATGAAACCTAACATGTGCCTATCTCCAAACTCCATCATATCCCTCAACCAGACCTCTAACACCACTCTGTCATGACCGCCTCCTCACAAAGTGTACCCCTCTTGGGCCTGCAATGTGAAAAACAAGATAATGACTCCCAAGTCCCACCTCCAGTAGGCCCCGGGTTAACGACTAGCACCAAGGGTATAATAAACATACAAATGGGAGGAATTTCCATCTAAGAGAACACATGCAGAAGAGAGAGATAAGATAGACTCAAGCCAACTCTAACTAGGAACTGAAATATAAATGAAACCCAAGTACATATATGAAATTCCATGCAAATTTTCTACAACGGAAAAAGGGAAAACTGCAAGTACCTAGAAGAAAGTAAAAAAACAGCAGTGACCACAAGACCGAACAGCTCCTGCAACCACAAGCTAGTAGTAACGAGCCTGACATCCAACCTCCTCCAGGTGACCTGAAAAATAGTTAATGTATACGTAGGGTGAGTATAAGAACATACTCAGTAAGATCCTCCCCGAAGCCTCTCGTGAAAAATTAAGGAAATCATGCTAAAGAAAAGTGATCAACATAGAAACTAACTTGTCACCTAACAGGTATACTATGTTACCAACCTAACCATGGAAACTCTCACCAAGTAAAGCATACAAGAGTATAGCATATAGTAAAGAATATCAAGGGTACCCCGCTACTACTTCCCCACTGGTTTGCCGCATGGCCCCAACGACATACACCATGTGCATCTCTCTCTAAAGTCTTGCCCATATAAACTTGGTCTAAGCTCCACAATATGAACCACCTGAACCCAAAAGGCATACCCGTAGACACCTGGGGGAAGCACCACACTATCCTCACAACCAAATGTAACCAGGTAAATTCCAGGAGCCACAACAGCCCGCATAACGTGTATCGTACGTCGTGTATTGTACCTCAAGCCATTACAACCCATACATTGTGTAAGGATCCCCAATCCATGATAGCCTATACATGTTACACATATAGAAGTCCATATGATACTACATCCGGAATATATGTGTGGAAATAACCACAAGCCATTATAGCCCGCTACAGACATATATGGTGAAAACTAACCGTTGTGCCAACTGCACTAATATCTACCAAGATAAGAGAGCGGGGTCAATGGGGGTAGTTAGCCTTTCACCCTCTGATCAGAATGTTGAGGAAACACCCCCAGGGATCAGAATCCCCAGGGTTTCAGTTTCCCTTATTGACATGGTGGTGTAGCGTATATAAACACAAAAGGTATAGAATATATATAACTCACAACCACACTATGGGAATAACCTAGTCTTAGCTCATCTGCAGCTAAATTCTCTTGGACTCCGGGTTTCTATTTCTAAGACAGGGCATCCTATAAGAACACTAACTATTAAAGAATGTCATTAGGTTACTTCATTCCCTTTTTCATCAATTCCACTTTACGTTAATTAATTCTTTTCATGTTAATTATCCATTAACAAAAACCACATTTAAACTTTGTTGGCATCACATTCAAAATCAACTGTCCCTTCAAAAGTTTTCAACCTCATCATTAAGTTTCATCAAACTCCAACCCCTTGGGTTAACATAATTTATTCAAACATTCATTACAGAATTACGTTCCCATATTCCCAGGAATTCTAGAAAAGCAACCTATGTTACTAAACACAAGGGGGATCAACACGGTGAGTAGAAGTACAACCCGTCGAGTCTTTTCCACCTATAGCAAGAGTGTATACCCATTCTACCTTGAGAGGCTAAACACGGAAAGCACGTGGCATACCCCAGGTGTCTTCGCCTCCTTCGGATGAAGGGTTAGCAAGACCAGATACCATTAAGAGTGGGGAAAAGTAAAGCAGATAGACAACCAATCAAACCACCAAGAATCCAACAACCACATCCATCCCATTTCATCATCATTGGTGTCCTCCCCTACACCCACATGCATAAACCTATTCATCTCGCCACTCTAGGCGTCATCCCCTACAACAACCACAAGGCCTCCCTACCATCACATACCAAAACACCCCTCCAAGGGCACATCACAACACAAGATATCACAACACCCCTCCTGGGTCATAGCACATCACAAGATATCACAACACACTTCCAGGGTCACAGTACATCACCAGAAGTAGGAAAACAAACATCACATCAAATTGGAATCTTGTCCCTTTAACAAGGCATCTAGCCTTCAAACAACAAGCACCAATAGATTTCATATTTACCAACCAACTATGTTAATCGCGTACATCAGCATCAATTTGATTAACATCAATTAGGAACAACATTCACAACAAAAACAACCAGATTCATTTAAATACCTCTTTATATTTAGCTGATTAATTATCAATTAAATCTGGCTTTATGTTCTTTTTCAATTAATAAAGAACAACATGCTAACATGCAAGGCATAGATATCACACTATCTAGAAAACATGAGGCAACAACATAAATTTAATGCAATTTCATAATCTGGTTCATGTTTTTAATTAGGTAAATTTCATTGTGATCCAAACGGATAAATCATGCTAACTCTACGATTGCAAATAACAATTGTAGAAGCCACAAATCCCCTACCGTGAATGTTTTCGAAGGAAAACCACAACTGTCGATGAGTTCCAAAAAAAACCGGGTCAATTAACAATGAATCCTACTTAGATCTACTCTCCTAACACAACCAGGACCAAAGATCATCATAAATGACATCCACAAACTTAGATCTACCCATAACGGGTGTATATCTAAGAACCCGAGAGAAGAGGAGGAGTAGATCTATGTAGATCTAAGAAACCAAAAAAAAGGATTACATACCTCCAGAAAATGTCTTCGATTCGCGAAGAGAAGCCTCCAGATCGCCTCCAAAACTCTTGGTAGAGGTTCTTATACCTCCAAGAAATGTTAATCCCATGTTATAGCCGATTAGGGGATTAAACGAGGTGATTAAATGAAAACGTGTTAGATCCAAAATTTTAGGATCTAACTTTTTGTTCCCGCACGGTTAGTCTGTATAGTTTAACAAACCGTGTGCTAACAGTGTGTTAGCATATTCTTCGACAATCACTCCTCGCACGGTAAGTCCACACGGTTAGACAAACCGTGGGCTAACTGTGTGTTAGCCACTGCCTCCAAGACCAGCCTTGCATGGTTTGGCCACATGGTTTAGGCAAACCTGCACCTTTCATGCGAAGGCCATAACCCATTATATTTCCTTAAAAGTACACCCAAACACACCCCAAGTCACATTGACATCTCGAAACACCTCTAGAACCACATTTTAACAAAGGAATGGACCACAGATGTCCGGGCCATTACATCAGATACATCTCAAAACATTCTCGTCCTCGAAAATCCAAAACCCACCTAAAGATAAAACAAAACAGGGTCTAAACAACCACCCAATGAGATACCTCTCAAAAGGGATCAAGAAACTAATGTAAAAAAGGATACCATATCATAAACATGGAAGTTCCACAGTCACATAAGAAACAACGATACATGAAAAGAGTTAAACATCAATCAAATTTGGGTACTGAGCGCGTATCAGTGACTCGCATTCCCAAGTACACTCTCCAAGCCGCTGTGTCGCCACAAGACACGAACTAAAGGGATGGATCGACCATGCAACAACTTCTCCTTGCGGTCTTGGATCTCCACAGGTCTCTCCTCAAAGGTGGAATCATCATCAACATCAATCTCTCCCCAATAAACTATGTGAGAGTCATCATGAAGATAACGATGTAGCTATGGTACATCGAAAACATCATGTATCTGACTCATCTGTGGAAGAAGTGCTACTCGAAATGACACATCTCCAACATGTGTTAACACCTCGAAAGGCCCATCAAAGCTGAGAGAAAGCTTACTCCCATGACCAAACAAGCGATGCCCATGATGGGGGGTCACCTTCAGAAACACATGATCCCCAACATTAAATCTAATGGTCTCCCTCTCTGATCGGCATATGATTTTTGACGATCTTGCACAGCCTTCATCCTCTCACGAATCACCTGAGCCATCTCTGTTGTTTTCTCCACTTGTTCCGGTCTGAGAATTGATGACTCTCTGACCCCAGTCTAGCACAATGGAGAACAGTAAGGCCGACCATTCAAGGCATCAAACTATGCCAAACCGATGGTGGAGTGAAAAGTATTATTGTAAGAGTACTCCACCAGGGGTAAGTGCCTCGTCCATGAACCTCCAAAATCAAGAACACAAGAGTGTAACATGTCTTCAAGAGTCTGGATGGTTCTCTCTCTCTGACTATCCATTTGAGGATGAAAAGAAGTGTTAAGGCGCAGTTGAGAACCAAAAGATTGTTGGAGACCCCTCCACACCCTGGAGGTAAAAGGAGGATCTCGATAGAAAATGATCGTCCTTGGGAATCCATGAAGTCTCCCCACCTCCTCCAGATATTGCCTCGACAATAAATCCACTATGCTCGACTCCATGATTGCTATGAAGTGGGAAGATTTTGTTAAATGATCCACTACCACCCAAATAGCATCATTTCCTCCCAGAGCTTGAGGTAAAACTGCAACAAAGTCCATTGAGATGTCCTCCCACTTCCACTGAGGAATATCTAATGGTTGGTGAAGACCACCTGGAACACAGTGTTCGGCCTTCACCTTCTGGAAGAATAAACATCGAGACACAAACCCCGCAACTGCACACTTCCGCCCAGGCCAACAAAACTGACTCCTCAAGGATCAGTACATCTTTGTCACACTAGGAAGCACCAATAAAGGTGAACCATGGGACTCTCTGAGGAGCGACTCGCGCATCGCCAAAGGAAGAAAAATCCTTCCATGATACAACGCTCTATGTTGTTCATCTTCAGACCAACTATCAGGGGCCTCCCCCCAAACAACTAGTTCTATCCAGACCTCCACCTCAAGATCCCCCGACTAGGACTCTTCCACCTTCTACATCAGTGATGACTGCACCGTCATCTGAAAAAGACAACCTCTACATCTGACTTCTCCCATATCACGATATAATGTCAACAGTTCTTCCACTACCCTCCAGGAATCACCAGATTCAGGCACACCATCACTACGTGACTTTCTGCTCAGTGCATTAGTTACAACATTCCCATTTCCAGGTGTATACGATATTTCAAAGTCGTATTCCTGTAGGAACTCCATCCACCGACACGACCGCAAGTTCAAGTCAAGCTGGGAGAAAACATTCCTCAAACTCTAATGATCAGTGAAAACCACAAATCGATCACCAATGAGGTAATGTCTCCAAAACATCAGATCAAACACCATGACTGCCATCTCATGATCATGGGTGGCATAGCTACTTTCATGGGGACACAACTGCTGAGACCCATAAGAAACAACTGAACTCTGCTGCCAGAGGACACAGCCTAACCCCAGATGAGAAGCATCATATAAAAAATCAAACTGAACACCCTCAGCAGGAAGACAATAGACTGGAGCACATACTAACATCCCTTTTAGATACTCGAAAGCTTCCTAACACTATGCAGTCCATATGAAAGCCTGATATTTCATGGTCAAAGCTGTCAGAGGAGATGCAACTTGGGAGAAATTGGCTACGATCCTCATGTAGTAACCTGCGAGACCAAAGAAGCTTCACACCTATGACACTATCTTGGGGGCTGCCCAAGACACAACAACTTTTATCATTGATGGATCCACAACTAATCCTGGTTGGGACACAACATGCCCCATGAAACGGACTTCTCTAGCCCAAAACTCACACTTCGACAACTTTCTGAACAACTGATGTTGAAGAAGAACTCCCAAAACGGCTCGTATATTCTCTGAATGCTCACCTTCAGATGTGGAGTACACAAGGATTTCATCGATGAAAAGTACAACGAACATGTCCTAGAACTCACAGAACACAACATTAATCAATCCCATGAATTAAGCTGGAGCATTTGTCACACCAAACGACATTACAACAAACTCATAATGCCCATGAAGACAACGGAAAGTAGTCTTCAGGATATCTTCATCCTTCACATGCATCTGATGATATCCTAACCGCAAGTCGATCATTGAGAACCAAATTGCACGTTTCATTTGATAGAATAAGTCATTGATCTGTGGAAGAGGAAATCGGGTCATTATTATTACTTTGTTTAAGTGACGATAATCGACACACAACCGCAAATTGTTGATAGCCTTCTTCACGAAAAGAACGGGTGCACCCCATGGGGACACAATTGGTCGAACAAAACAGCACTAAAACAGACCATCAAGCTGTATATGTGGCTCTCGTAACCTAGAAGGGGCCATCCTACCTAGAGACATTGATATAGCAGACTCTCCTGGCTATAGCTCGATCCCAAACTCTATCTCTCGTCGATGGGGTAAGGCTACAACCTCTTCTGGAAAAACATCAGTGTACTCCTCTATGACCCTAGGAAATTCCAACTACCGAACCTCTGAAGAACTCAGCATCATCTCAGCCACCATGGTTGATAAGGATGGAACTCGCCTGTGACCCATCCAAGGATCTCTCTCACCAACAAACACCACTTCCTCTCTATCTGCATCAACGAAAACGACCTTCTTCCTGTATCAATCCACAATATCCTGCACCGAATACATCCAATCCATGATGAGGATGACATCATATGGTTGAATTCATAAACATAGGAAATATCCCCAAGAGCGATGTTGCCCCAACACTAGCTCACAATCTTTACATACTTCAAACAAGTCAGCTCGACCTCCAACTGGTGTAGTCAATTCCAAGGGCATTGGAAGCCTCTCTACAACATGTCCTAGGCATGGACAAGGGTAGGTGATGTGAAGGAGTGTGTCACTCCTGAATCGAACAAGGCATACACCATGGTTGAAAGAAAGCAAAGGGTAACTTGAATGATTGTTGTCTTGTCTGGAGCTGGAAACGCTAGAGCATGGAGCTCATCACGACCTCTCAGACCCTGATGACGACCACCTCCACAGCCGTGCTCTGCTCTCTGAGGAAGGGGGGCATCATGGGACTGTCCTCTGCCCGCCCTATCTCCCCTCTACTAATCAAAAGTTGGTGTAACCTTCTCTTGCTTCCTCGAATGGAACTGCATTAAAGAAGGAACAAGGAGCAGAGATCCCGGTGCACGATGACCTCTCTGAATGGTCGGGCACTCCCATTGCTGATGACCACGACCACCACAAGAAAAAGAAGTTCTTGATCCCTTGGCATAGGCCTGAGAGTTTCAGCCTCTGGAGAAATGAGATGTGAAGGGCTCGGACCTACCCCCGGCTGAACAGAAACTCTTCTGGCCTGAGAACCAGGAACCCGAGACCACATCCTTGTGTCGTGAGAAATCATGTTTATTACCCTCTTGTGATGATCCGGTCCTAGCCAAAGTCCTGTCAAAAACCTCTGCCCTCGCCAACACCACAAGATATGTGTTTAACATAAATGGGGTGACCTGGCGTTGGATCTCTGGACACGATGCCTCCTCGAAATTCCTCTCCCTGTCCTCCTCATCCGGTAATAGGCCAAAAGCATGTTGTAAACGGTTTATGAAAAGGATTCCAAACTCCCGAATAGTGGAGCTCCACTATCGAAGGGTGAGAAGCTCCTGGCGAATAGACGCCTTCACAATCAAACAATGTAACTCAGCTCTAAACTTGTCTCAAAACTCCTCCCATGAGAATGATGACTCCTCACGATCCCTGAGGAACAACAACCACCACTGCCTTGTTGCTCCACGCAACATCTTCACAATAAAGGACACCCAGTCCTCCCTCTGAGCACGAATCAAACTGAATCATATATCAACCTCCTCCAACCAGTCTTCCGTGACTGCATCTAAAACGGATCCCTCATACTTCTGCAGACTCTGGTGCTGAAACTCTCAGAGTGTCTTCCTCCAAGTTTCTTCGTCATCATCCTCTTCCCTGCGGCGACCTGCTAAAACATCCTGTTGAACGTCTTCTACGTAAACCTGATGAGGACGTCGAACTGGAGCCATACCTACAAAATAAAAAACAATTTGATCTTCTAAACCTAGAATATAAAAGACTCATCATTTATAATTAATTTTTTTCTTTCAGTTGTTTTAGTTTATCCTATCCCAAGGTATACCCATTCAAACACAGGCACAAAGAAGAATGATGAATCATCCTTTCCTAGGTCTATACACTACAAAAAGTATCACCCTGTTTAGTAGCTATTATAAACTCAATTGTCCATACAACAGATTATATGGGTCCCTAAACGCCTATGTCTTAGCCGGTCTCCAGTGTTATCCTCACTTGATAAAAATGAATGACATTATTTCCCTACCAACCCATGCAACCTCACCTGTGCCTAACTCAAAACTCCATCATATCCCTTAACCAGACCTCTGATACCACTCTATCATGACCGCCTCCCCAAAAAGTGTACCCATCCTGGGCTGACAATGTGAAAAAGGAGATAATGACCCCCCGAGTCCCGCCTCCAATAGGCCCCAGGTTGGCAACTAGCACCGAGGCTATAATAAACACACAAATGAGAGACATTACCCTCTAAGAGAACACATGCGGAAGAGAGAGATAAGATAGACAGAAACCAACTCCAGCTAAGAACTGAAATATAAATGAAACCCAAGTACATATATGAAATTCCATGAAAAAATACTACAACCGAAAAAGGAAAACTGCAAGTACCAAAATGAAAGTAAAAAAACAGTAGCGACCACAACCCCGAACAGCTCCTGCAACCACAAGATATTAGTGACAAGACTAACCTCCAACCAGCTCCAAGTGACCTGAAAAATAGTTTATGTATATGTAGGGTGAGTATAACAGCATTCTCAGTATGATCCTCCCCGAATCCCCTTATGAAAAAGTAACGAAAGCATGCTAAAGCACAGTGAACAATAGTAAGAATAACTCGTCACCTAACAGGTATACAATGTTCCCAACCTCATCATAGCTACTCTAACCAAGTAACTCATACAAGTGTATAGCATATAGAAATGAATATCAAGGGTACCCCGCTACTACTTCCCCACTGGTTTTCCACTTTTCCCCAACAAAATATGTCATGTACATCTCTCTCCAAAGGCTTTCCCGTATAAACTTGGGCTAAGCTCCACAATATGCAACACGTGCACCACAAAGGCTTACCCATAGACACATGGGTGAAACACCACACCATCCTCACAACCAAAAGTAAACAGGTAAATACTTGGAGCCACCACACCCCGCATAATGTGTATCATACGTCGGGTATTGTACCTCAAGCCATTACATCCCATACACCGCGTAAGGATCCTCAAGCCATCACAAACTATACATGTTACACCTATAGTAGTCCATAGGATACTACATCCAGAATATATGTGTGGAAATAACCACATGCCATTATAGCCCTCTAGATACATATATGGGGAAAACTAACTGCTATGCCAATGACACAAATATCTACCAAGTGATGTGAGTGGGGTTAAAGGGGGTAGTTAGCCACTCACCCTCCCATCGTAATATTGGGGAAACCACCCCCCAGAGGTCAGAATCCCAGGGGTGTCAGTTGCCCTTACTAACAAGGTGGAGTACCGTATGGAAACACAAAAGTTATAGAATATATATAACTCACAACCACACTGTTGGCATTAGCTAGTCATATCTCATCTGCAGTTAATGTCTCTCGGACTCTGGGATGCTATTTCTAAGACTAGGCATCCTATAAGCACACAAACTGTTCAAGAACTTCATTAGGTTACTTCATTCCCTTTTTAATCAATTCCACATAACGTTAATTAATTATTTTCACATTAATTAGCGATTAACAAAAACCACATTTAAACTTTCTTGGCATCACATTCAAAATCAATTATCCCTTCAAAAGTTCTCAACCTCATCATTAAGTTTCATCAAACTCCAACCCCATGGGTTAACATCATTAATTCAAACATTTATTACAAAATTACTTTTCCATATTCCCAGGCATTCTAGAAAAGCAACCTATGCTACTAAACACAATGGGTATCAACACGGTGAGTAGACTTACTGCATGTCGAGTCTTTGCCGCCTATATCAAGTGCATAGAGCCATTCTCTCTTGAGAGGCTAAACACGGAAAGCACATGGAATACCTCGCATGTCTTCTTCTCCTTCAGAAGAAGGTTAAGAAAGTCTAGCTGCCTTGAGGAGTGGGGAAAAGTAAAGCAGATAAACAACCAAACCAACAAGCATCGAACAACCACATCCATCCCATTCCATCATCCATGGTGTCCTCCCTGACACCCACATGCATAAACTGATGCATCTCGCCACTCTAGGCGTCATCCGCTACCACAGCCACAAGGCCTCCCTGCCTTCACATATCACAACACCCCTCCAGTGTCACATCACAACACAAGATTTCACAACACCCATCCAGGGTCAGAGCATAGCACGAGATATCACAACACCCCTCCATGGTCACAACACAGCACAAGCAGCAGGAAAACAAACATCACATCAAATTGGGCTCTTGGCCCTTTAACAAGGAATCTAGCCTTCAAACAAAAAGCACCAACATATTTCAGGTTACCAACCGACTAAGTTAATCATGTACATAGGTGTCAATTTGATTAAAATCAATTTGTAACAACATCCATAACAACAACAACCAAATTCATTTACATGCCTCTTTATCTTTAGCCAATTAATTATCAATTAATTCTAGCTTTAAGTTCTTTATCAATTCATCAGGAACAACATGCAAACAAGCAAGGCATATATATCACACTATCTAGAAAAAATGAGGCAATAACATACGTTTAATGCAATTTCTTAATCTAGTTCAAGTATTTAATTAGTTCAATTTCATTGAGATCCAAAGGGATAAATCATTCTAACTCTACGATTGCACATATCAATTAGAGAAGCCACAAATCCCCTACCTCAAAGGTTTTTGAGGGAAACCACAACGGTCAATGAGCGCCCTTGAATTCGGGTCAATTCTCCACGAATCCTCCTTATATCTCCACTCCAAACACAACCAAGATCAAATCTCATCATAAACGACATCCGCACACATAGATCTACCCATAAAGGGCATAGATATATTATCCTGAGAGAAGATGAGGAGTATATCTACGAAGATCTAAAAAAACAAACAAAAGGATCACATACCTCGAGAAACCGTCTTCAATTCATGAAGAGAAGCCTCTGGATCACCTCCAAAACGCTTGGGAGAGGTTTCTATACCTCTAAGGAATGGTAATCCCGTGTTATGACAGATTAGGTTCTTAAACGAGGTGATTAAATGAAAAACGAGTTAGATCCACAATTTTAGGATCTATCTTTAACTGCCCGAATGGTTAGTCCACACGGTTTAACAAACCGTGCGATAACTGTGTGTTAGCTTCTAGCTCGACAATCACTCATCGCCCTGTTAGTCCACATGGTTAGTCAAACCGTACACTAATCGTGCATTAGCCACTGCCTCCAAGACAATCCTTGGATGGTTTGGCCGCACGGTTTAGGCAAACCGTGCGCCACCCATGCGAAGGCCATATCCCTTTAGATTTCCTTAAAAGTCCACCCAAACGCACCCCCAAGTCACCCTGACCTCTCAAAACACCTCTAGCACCACATTTTCTCAAAGAAATGGACCGGAGAGGTCCAGACCAGTACACTATATCTGTAGATGCGTATTAACAATACATATTTCATTATTTATTTGATTATTCGAAGATCAATATTTCCATAAAATGAAATTGATTACTGGATTCATCTAATAATGAAGAAGTTGTGAAATTTTTTAGATGTTAGCCTCGAAACATATGATGCATAAATGATAAGAATATTAAAAATGAATAAATCATTAACATGGAATGTTTTTTAATTTACTGGACTATGAAATTAATCATGTTGAAACACTCATACTAGTTTGGATTTTCTATTTGGAAATTTAGATTATTAACCACAATTATTAACTCAGAGTAGAAAATTATGTTTTTATGGCATTGTCTATTTCACAATGCTTTTCAGAATTTCTGTTTTAAGAAGAAAAAATTCATTATAGTTAGGTAACTGAGAAAACCATTGATGGTAATATTTTTTTAAAAATATGGGGATAATTAATCAATTACACAATATAATTTCAAAAAATGTAACAAGTTTAAACAACATTGTAAGGAGTACATTTTATAGTATCTAAAGCAGCTGGAACACAAACATCTATAAAAAATATTATATTCTATAGATATCCTTATTAAGATTCTAATGGTATATTTCATATCCATAATATAACCGGTATTGAGAATAACATCTGTGACAATATTATTTTTACATTTCGTAGTGATCATTGTAAAACAAAGGATCATCTAAACGCACTTAATGATTTGGTGTCAATTAATATAATTTTTTTGTAGAAAATTTTTAATGTAATGTATCATTTTTCAATTATCATATATAAAAATAATGAGAACGTTGTACTCCATTGAATAATTAATAATTCAAATGTGAAAGATGGTTATTCAAGTAAAATATCAAATTGTTTTGATATAAAACAATGAATGATATATGGACTAAAAATTAATGGTTCAGATATACTTGTGGAACATTTGTTTCCATTGACATTTTTTTACATGATACCATAAACATTGAATGTTGTTGTAGTTGAGATTTGAACCTTTATCAGAGTTATTTTTTGAAAATCTATAAATCCAAATAATCATTATATAGATCATGAATTCTTTTTTGAAAATTTCATGTTTAGATATTTTGGTCCCTAATTATTCTTCACAGAAATTATTCATGTGAATATTTATTTCGTTGAGTGAGCTAAACATGGTGCACCAATAAAATATCAAATGAGGTATCAAACTAATATGTTAGATGGTATATTTTTATTTTTTAATAGAATTTCAAATTACATCATTTCCAAAAAAAATTATAATATGGATATTAATATTTCATCTGGTACAAAAGTCATTTAGGAACCAATGTAAAGAATCAACATCAACCAGAACGCTCTATTTATTTATATTATATATCCAATAAGTGCGTGAAATTATGGGAAAGTTATTTATATGGGATTGATAGTAGATTCAATCCTATTGGATGTTTCGATGACATCCCCACTTATTCTAAATCTATAAACTAGACATAAATTCTCCCAACTATCAAAAGATATATTGGAATGGGGTAATATTTTACACATACTAATTATGGGTTCTTAATTGGACATAGATATTTTATACTCAATATTATTATTGAAGATCTATTTATAGAATAATAGATATTTCAAAAAAAAAGTGGCAACTAAGGGTTCGATCAAAAAATAAGGTTGAATTAACATAATATTTTAATAAGGTCATTGTTGAATGGTTTTCCCGGAGTGTAAGTATATAATGATATTCATATTATTGACATGTATTTATTATTTATATGATAAATGAAGCACCACATATATTCTTTTCTAGAAAATGAATTTCTAGAATCAATAAAAATGATCTAATTATTTTATGATTTATGTTCAAGGTCCTAAAAGGAGGATTATTATATTCTAGGCCTATGATATTCATGACCTCATGTTACAAACATTATATAATGATGATGAAAAGAAATATAACCAAAATTTACTAATTACACTTACATAGGTTGGATTCAATGGAACTAAGAATGGTATTTGTGATTTATACTAACATAGTTATCATTAAGTTTTTATATTAAAATGAGATCTTGTCAAGATTGATAGTGGGATAATGAATGATATAATACATTATACTTCTATAAACATCTCACTTTTGATCCATTTCCTTGAGCGGGAATATCATGATCTATTAGCCATGGTTGCATAGTTGAAGATAGATTATAATGTGGATAATGGATCAGGTAATGGTTAATGTGTTGTGGTACACATAATGCCGATATACTTATATGAAAAGTGAATAGAAGAACAATTGCTACCTTATGAAAGTGAAACTCAACAACAACAAAAAATTGAATGGTTTTTAACTGAAAATATCCAAATAATATAAATTCAAATAATGGGTTAAAATTAATCAATTTATTAATGGATGGTGATAAAAATAAATAAAATAAAATTAATATTTTTTAACTGATAATTTTGTAATGAAAATATATTAAAATTTTAAATTGATAAGGGTTCAACAAATTTATAAATTTTTCTTTTTTTGTGTAAAATGATTTGTTTTTTGTTTTTATACATTTAATATATATGAACCATTTGATTTTAACTGATGTAGAGAACCAAAAATAATTCAAATCATATCCGATTAGAATCTCAGAGAAAACGACTAATACTTTCAGCATCAATGGAATCGGGCCATTCCATTTTACTTGAGACTACCATCAAGCATATCGTTTCCCTAGATGTTGTCAGTTTCCAACCACCTGATTATCCTCTTACAGTAGATCTATTTTTCATTTCCCTATATTGTGCTTATTGTTGAGATATTGATACTGTTATGTATGTATTTTGACAAAAAATACAATATATTTAGTGATTTTTAATTATTTTTCAAAATTTATAAAGTGAAAAATAAGAGGTACACAATTGTAAACACAAAAGATGTGTGACACCTCATTTATTTAAAGATTATTATTCCATTTGTTGATTTTTGGTTCCTAATGTGGATGATACAACAATAAATCGGTTGATTATTGGAAATATTTCTTGTTTGCTATGGAGAATTCATGATAATTATAAATGTCGGAGGAATATTATAGCATATTTGAAAATTGAGGTATTTAATAATCAAGGAAATATAATATTAATTTAATCATCACATAAAAATAATTTGAAAGATATGACTCATATTTGTAATATATATATAATGTATAATGTTTCTATTTTTGTGCTTCTTTTCCATTTTGATGTCCTGGACTCAGTTTCACACTCATTGTATCTGAAAAGTTTGGGCAATATATGGAGTGATGATAAATGGATATTGTGTGATTATTTTAATGAAACTTCTCTAATATCACAAACAATATATGAGAACGTTCACGATGGAATTTTTCATGTGAAATAAATGTTGTTTCTAAATATTATTAGTGATTCATCTAATGAGTTAATTCTATATGTAACTCACTCTTAATAAAATAAATAAAATAAAATTTTAACTTTTTAATTGTTTATATTTTTAATGAATTTTGAAATTTAAATGTGTTGAATTTTTTGAAACAAATCATTCCACATATCACTATGTCTCATAGTCCATTGAGAAAAATAACAATTATTTGTATATTATCATTTATTTTTTGTATCAATTTATTATAGGTTATGGTTTTTTAAAATTGTTTATTTTTTATTATAAGGAATAGTACATATGTCTCTATGTTTTCGAAAAATGTATTTGGTTTATTGTGCATAGTAATCATGATGTATATTTTTTAAATAAACCAACCCATGTCATTAAAATATGTCATTTTCATAAACATTTCAGGTAAATTCATTAATATAAACACTTAACAATTTAAAATTTATTATAAAAACTGAAAAAAAAAAATTAAATGGGGTTTGCGTATGAAGCATGAGATGGTAATTTTTCTTCGTTTCATAGATATATATGACCATAATAAATTTTTAATACCTGTTTTTATTATAATTTATTTTTCAACATTTAATTTTATAGTTATGAATTGAAAATTATTAGTAATGAACATTTTATTAGATATTTAATATTATAAAGTTTGTATATTTACAAAATTCATTATTAATATTTTTCTAATAACATATTAAAATTCATGTTGTTTGGAATTTGATCCCTTCTTAATCATCATCAATAACCCTAAATGATGTATTTTCAATAATTTGATGCATTGAGTATCCCATAAGTGTATATGGGATGGGTTCAAGGCCAACTCCATCAGCTGTTTTTGGTAGGGAATCATTATTATTTTCTATTACACGATTTTGGTATTTGAATATTTCGATTGATCAGGAATCACATAGATTAATTAAAATGTTGAAATAAAAAGTGAATGAAAAATACTCGGATTAGAGAACACATGATTAGTGGTGGTGCAAATAGGATTATTCATTACATTCAGTATTTCTCAAGATGACCATCATGACCCCTGGGGAAATTTATATGCATAAATCACATCCTATTGGTTTAAATTCTAAATTACATAGATCATTCAGATATTTTCAATGAAAATTAAAAATTCAATATATAAAACAAAAAGGAATCTTTTATATTAAAATAAATACTTTATGTCATACTGAACACATGTTTTCTGGATGGATGTGTGGTTGATTTGTGTATGTTAATAATTAAATATGATTTTTTATTATTATGGATAAAAGTAATATTTTCTCATTTTTTATTTCTGAAATAGTTAATAGAATTTAACGGTATGGAAACCTTTAATAACAAGTGTTGGGTGGAAAAAACATTGAAAAAAACATTAGATAACCTTTGTAATAGTTTTCATCAATTATATATATTTTTGAAATATATAATCTTAAGGAACATCATTCTGAGTTACATAATCCCATGGATTCCAACATACTTTTTTCTATTTTTAAACACCAAAATGTGTTTGTAATGAGGAAAACCAAATGAAAAACGATGGATTTATGTGATATTATGGAAAACCCATTGTTCTATTATTTTTCCCATAAACATGTAGTCATCAAATCAATTATTCATGCAGTGTGGTTGTAAGGACACTAATAAATGTATTTAATTTTAAAAATTAAATACAATAAACATTTTAATATTCTTAAATAAAATAATAATTATAATGTATGTATGATATTATTTGAAATTTTCGAATTTATGAACCGTAATTCCATGAAATGATTTTCATTTTTTACTTGTAGACTTGTTATTAGTGTTTTAAAAAACTAAAATGTTCATATATTAGTAATTTCCTTGAAAATAAACCTAATATTGTTGTTAAATCATTGAAAACCCACCGTTGAAATTTTTATTATGTATACGATTAGAGAGAATGCAATCCAACATGTGGAGTTTTAAAATTTTCATAGTAAACAACTTTTAATGGTACTAATGAATTTTAAAGCATGTGTTGGTGTTTCATAATAGTAAATATATATTTTATTTTCACTAAATCTTCTTATAAAACCACAGAGTAATTGGGAAAATGTATTAATTTACATCACATTATTCGTAGTTAGTTTTTAACTAGGATGATCATAAACACGTTTGTAGTGTCGTAAAATATTAAATCATGAATATATTAGTTGAACTGATAGAAAAAACCATTGATTGACATAAAATCATCCAAAAAAACATTGATACATTTTTTTATTTTTTTCATGAAGACAACCTATCAATATGATGATAATTATGGTTTGAGTGAGATGATAAATTTTTTTAAGGTAATCAAAATTTAATAAACATTTATTTGGAGTGGGGTCAATACATGGAAAACAATTTTATACTACTATAAATTTAGATTATCAATATTGTAGTTATTTTTAATTTTATTATTTTTATGAAAGAGGGAGACATGATGGCGGACGGAGAGAGCATTGCTGGTATTCACAAAATGGATTTCACTTCACAATCAACCTTTCCGGATTCATAACCCATAGAAAAACTACATTGAGAGTGTGAATATAGAGACCCGGCTTTTTCTAACATTACTATTACATCATTTCAAAGATAAACAACATAATAGTATTACACAACGTGGATACAATGTTTTTGTGCCTTGGGAAAACTAGGACCACACACAACAAAATACAACATCTATCATAAACAATTATGTAATTTATTCTTCTCTAGCTTATTATTGGCACGTTTCCTCTCTTTAGTACATGTCGCAACCCGAGGATATACTTGAAAATGGGTGATCTAGAAGCCCAGTAAGTGGATAGATAATAACAATATATCATGGGGTGAGCCTAATCATAACATAGGCAAAATATTATGAACATGAGAGGATCATAAATAAAAGACTAGAAATGTGGCAAAGCATAAAAACAAAACATCATGTCATAGTGGTTAACTAACACACATACTTTTCAACCAAGATAACATCTTTTTCACACATAATTTCACATTTAATAATGAGATTCATCACTTTACCCAATACATTGTAGCTCTATATAATTCCAGGCGCACCCATCACATTTAAGCATTCATATTGCACTATACAATTCCGGGTGCACCCATCACATCATAACATTATCATTTATCATGCATGCCACATTGAACATATAACATAAATTAACATAACTTATCCATGAAAAGTAATGGGTTTAATCTCATTAGAACACATTCAAAAACATTGGGTTCCCAAAAGAAAGAGGGAACAACATGCTTGATACAAGAACCATCAACCTTGAATGAGAGGTAAAAGTTGCGTTCTTAAGAGAAGAGTTCTTTCGGAAAAAAATATGGATTGACATAAAATTCATTAGAAAACATTTATATACCAGAAAAGGAATGGAAGTAATGAAAAATGATCTTTAAGGAGTGACCATATCAAAAATGGAGTGAAAGAGGTAGAACCCGAAGGATGAAAGTTGGGTTCGAGAATTTCCCCCCACCTTGTACCTGAATGCTTCCTTCTCATTAATGTCCAGTATAATGGCATTATATTCATTAATTAGAAATCCAGAACAATTTCTACATTAATAGGTTTCATTCTTGTTTCATTATGTCATTTTATGTTCCTTTGGAAGACTTATAGAGTTTAATAACATTGTTTGGGGATGTTCGTTTTTATGGTTTTTCATGGGTTGTTCACTTGTATTCATAAATTGATGTTTGGGTATAACACTGGTAAACATACAAAAATGATATTACATTTCATAATGATATTAAATAAGTTTTTATGATATTATAATTATTTATCTTTGATCCATTTGGATGAGTCATTAGATAAGAAATAACTAATGTTTATTAGGGTAAATTTGGGCGGTTTTTGGATCCCAACGAACTTGTTTTAACATATCACGTAGTAATATGGCCATAGGTTTTTTCCAGAACATTATATAGGAAATAAAACAAATAAAATAATCTGGATAAACCATAAAAATTGTTTCATGACCAGATCTGATGGTAGAAATGGAAGAAGAAATCATATCGTTCTTGAAGGTGATAAATTATCACCTGACAAACAACGTTCTCTTTAAAAAATAAAAGGAAGAGGGGAAGGGGGTTGGATTATATAATATCCCATTATAATCATATAATTATAGTATATTTATAAAACTAGAGTTACAATACCATTTTTATGAAGATAGGTGGGGATAGATCAGTAAATGAACTTGAACTTGAATGGAAATTAAAGGAGTAGAGGGAGAGAAATTACCTCTTGAATCCTTCACTTGATAACCTCCTTAAGGGCCTAAGCATGGTCTTTTTATGAGAACATCAGCTCTTGGACGTGGGGGAGGGGCTACAGAAGGTGTTTGGGAAGAGTTTAGAGAAGGCTTGGAGCTTGAGAGGAGTGATGAAATGAGTGTGTGAAGGGTTGCATTTATAGTGATGGGGAGATGGGATTCCTTAATATACAATTCATTAGTTTATTAATTTCCCAAAATATAAGTAATAGTGAGTTTCGAATGACCATTAATAGTAATGTTATAATGTAATCCCGAACCAAGTGGGCTTACATCAGCAGAACATCACACATGACCCTAGAATTAGCTTATTTATCTTATTTTGTAAATTACAGTATTTCACTATTCATCAAAAATTCATGTATCTCAGAAAAATATCATAAATTTACCCCAACTATTTTTCGACGTGTAGAATCCAAAACTGAAGTCTGTATTTCAAAAATTATTTTTAAAATATTATTAATTTAATATTTAATTATATTCATAATTTATTAATAAAAACATTTTTATGATTAAAACTGGTTTTATAGTGCTTTCAAAAATTATGTAGGGTCTTATTAAATTATCTAAAAACAATTAGAAAATTATTAAATAATTTATGAATATATTTTAGGGAAATAAATATTCTTTTAAATTTTTTAATTAATTATAATTATTTATTTATGACTTATAAAATACCAAAATGTTTACTAAGGTCAAATTGTCACTTTCTAAGATGACTAAATTTTATTTTATTATTCATAGGTAATGTTACTCTTATGTTGTATGATTTAATATTCATAAGGGTCATATTACTATTCATGAGTGTATGTTACAATTCCTATGGGTATGTTCCTATTCACCAAAAATTATTTTTGTTTCATTAATCTCCAAAAATCATCTTGAACACAACCTTGTATGTCGGATTTTCAAAATTCCAAACATAGGAGTGACAAACATATGTTTAAAGGTCACTTATAACATAGTAGTTCATTATTTTGTGTTTTTATGACATAAATGTCAGAAGGTAATTTTCCATTGAAAATTATTGGGTCGTTACATTGTTCCCCCCTTAATGAATTTCGCCCGAGAAATTTCACTTTACACAATCTGGTGAGGGTACTTATCCTTCATTTCCTCTTCTATTTCCCAAGTTGATTCCTCAAACATATGTTTCCTCCACAACACTTTGAAATGATGGTTTGTCTTGTTGTGTAGAACCTTATCTCTCTGATCCAGAATATTTACTAGCTGCTCATCATAGAAGAGATCATCTTCCACCTGCACCACCTCTGAGTTTAGTACTTGTGAGGGGTCTGGTATGTACTTCCTCAGTAGTGATACATGAAACCCATCATGAACTTGATCCATATTTGGTGGAAGTGCAAGACGATAGGCTATGACTCCTATGTGGTCAAGGATCTCAAAGGGGCCAATATACCTTGGTCATAGCTTTCCTTCCCAAACTGCATGACTCTCTTCAATAGAGATATTCGAAGGAAGACTTTATCTCCAATGTCTAACTCCAAGTCCCTTAAACAAATGTCATCATAACTCTTTTGATTACTTTGAGCAGCTTTGATGGGTTTCTGGATGACTTGAACCTTCTCTGTCTTCTCTTGAACATGATCGGGTCCAATTGGCTTTCATTCTCCAACTTCATCCCAACAGGTTGGAGTTCTACATCACTTTCCATACAGATCTCTCTATGGAGCCATCTGAATACTCGATTGGAAGCTATTTTTGTATGAGAACTAAACCAATGGGAGATGCTGATCCCAACCACTTTTGAATTCAAGATAGTAGGCTCTTATAATATCTTCAAACATATGAATAGTCCTATCAGACTGGCCATCGGTTTGGGGGTGTTAGGCCATGCTGAAATTTAATTCCGTACTCAAAGCATGTTGAAGGATCCTCTAGAATTTAGATGTGAACATTGAATAATGGTCAGAGACAATTGAGAGTGGAACACCGTGCAGTCTCACCACTTCCTTCACATATATCATTGCATGTTGTTCAAGCGAGGGGTCATCCCAAATAGCTATAAAAGGGGTATTCTTGGTGAGTCGGTCAACCACAACCCATATCGCATTATTTCCCTTTGATGTATTCGGGAGACTTGTGACAATGTGCATAGTAACATTTTCCCATTTCCCCATGGGTATAGTCAATGACTGCATCATACCTTTGGACTTTTTTCACTCAGCTTTAACTTGTTGAAATACCGAGCACCTTGATATATATTCCGGAATCTCATTCTTCATGTTATCCCACCAGAAGTGTTCTCGGAGATCACGATACATCTTGGAACTCCCAGGATGTATAGAGAAATTCTATCTATGTGCATTATCCAATAGTTCCTTTTTATCCAAGGTGATGAAGGCACCGAAGGCCGCGTTCCAAACTAAATCACACCAACATTGTCGATATGGAACTCTTAGAGATCCCCCTCCATTAATGCATTCACCCTCTTTTGTATCTCCAAATCATCCCTTGGTGGTTCATTAATCTTCTCCTGGATGGATGGTTGGGCAATCATTTGGGCATGGTAGGATGTATCCCCTGCCATTATTATTTCCAAATACATTCATTGATTATCCATGAATATAGGGTCTTTCTCAATCCATAGCATGGACAGAGTAGCATGTTCTTTTCTGCATAGAGCATTAGCTAACTTGTTCTCCTTTTCCAGGATTATAGTGAATATAGCAATTTTAATCCTTGATTACCTCTAACCATCACATTTGACACATGTTGAGCTCCTTTTGTGTGAATATATACATTAGGATCTTGTGGTCATTGTATATGTCACACTTCGTTCCATTAAGGTAGTGTCACCATATTTTCAAGTCAAAAATCACGTCTTCCAGCTCTAGATCATGCAGCGGGTAGTTCTGCTCATGGATCTTCAACTATCGTGAGGCGTAGGCTATCACATTATCATTTTTTAAGAGTACACATCCCAAGCCTTTCTTTGAAGCATCACTGTATATCACAAAACTTCCTCCACTTTTCGATAGTGTGAGTACAGGTGCAGTGATCAGACCTATCTTTATCTCATTGAATCTTCCCTCACATTATTCCTTCCAGACTTACATTACACATTTCTTTGTTAAGTTAGTCAGCGGGCTTGAAAATCGAGAGAATTTTCTCACAAAACGTCAGTAGTACCAAACTAATCAGAGAAAAATATGGATTTCTGTGATACTAGAGGTCCGGGGCCATTCGTCAATCACCATTGTCATTGAAGGATCCATAGAAATTCCCTCACATGTGATCACATGCACCAATAATGTGACTTGATTCATCAAAAAGTCACACTTCCTTAACATTGCGTACAACTTCTCCTTTCTCAATGTCACCAAGACAAGTCTTATATGTTCTTCATGTTCCTCCTTTCTCTTGGAGTAGATGAGAATATCGTCGATAAATACTACCAAAAATTTGTTGAGGTAATGTATAAAGACTCTATTCATCAAATCCATGAAGATTGAAGGGGAATTAGTAAGTCCAAGGGCATCACAAAAAACTCATAGTGCCCATACCTTGTACGGAAGGCATTCTTCTGAATAACTTCTTTCTTCACCTTTACCTAATGATATCCAGAACGAAGATCCACCTTTGAGAAGTACTGAGCTCCTCTTAACGGGTCAAACAAGTCATCAATCCTTGAGTGATGAAAATTGTTCTTTATTGTGATCTTTTTGTGTTCCTGATAATCGATACACAACCACATTGTTCCATCCTTCTTTATTACAAAGATCACCGGTGCACCACAAGTTGATGCACTTGGGCGTATGAACCGTTTGTCTAGATGCTCTTGCAGCTGCTTTTGTAACTCCTCCAGTTCGATAGGAGCTATCCAATAGGGACACTTCAAGATTGGAGTAGCTCTGGGCATGAGTTCAATTGAGATCTCTACCTCATGATCTGGGGGAATTCTGGTTAACTCTTCGGGAAATACATCACAGTATTACATCACGATGGGAATTTCCTCAAGGTTGGAACTTTCATCTGACTCAACCATTTGGTCGAGGTATGGTTCTTCATAGGAAATCAACACCCACACCATTGAAGTATTATTCAAAGGAGATTCATTATCTTCCTTGAATTTGTAGCTAAGCATGGGACGGTTCGGAATATGAAAAGATATTAACTATTCCCAACAGTTGATATGCGCTCTATATAACGAGGGCATGTCTATTCCCATTATAGCATTGAATCCCACCAATGGAAGTATTACGAGATTTTCTGGAAGAATCTTCCCTCATATGCCAACAGGAAAAGAGTCAAACACTTGGGTTGCAATGATTGAAACACTTGGTGTTTTTACAGATATCTCTACTTCAAGGTTTTGGGGCTTTGATTCTATATTTCTAAAAAAACATCAAGATATAAAGGAATGCGTAGAACTAGAATCAAATAAGACCTTCCCCATTATTAAGTGAATAGGAAGTGTACCTTGTATGACTTCAGTGTCATGCTCCACCTTAGCATTAGTGATGGAATAAGCCTTCCCTTGTTCTTTTGGCTTTGGTGGCTGATGACACTGATTACCCTCGAGAACTCAAGGTTTAGTTCACTGGTTTGCATAGTGCCATAGAAATTTATAGTTGTAGCATTGAACCATGATTGGTTATCTCCTTTCATCAGCTACATTCTATTTCCTTTTCGTGTTATTTTGACACTCTTGAGCATACTGTCCTTCTTTCCCACACTTGAAGCATTTCCTCGTCCCTTTGAGACAGTTCTCATGGTGCAATTTCCCACATTTTTAGCATGTGGGTCGTTGATTTTTCTTCCCACCTTTGTCTGTAGATCCACCAGCTTGAAACTGCATCTTTCATTTCTTATCCCCATAGCCTTTGGACCATTCTCGAAACTCCATATCCACTTTGAGACCACACCAATAAACTTCTTCGTAACTCCCATTGTTTCAAATTTCAAGAGCCTTTCGAAGGTGTGGTTTTAATCCACTAAAAAATTTATCAATTTTCCTATCATTTTTGATAACAAACCCGAAGCATACCTTGTGAGAATTGTGAAATTTGCTTCATAGGTTGTGACATATTCTCCTTATTTTTTCTTGAGCTCTATGAGTTATCTCTCTATCATCATGAGAAGAGTTCATGGGATTTACTTATTAAGAAACATTATCTTAAAGTCTTCCCATTCCATCTCTTCAATTTTCTACCTTAGCTTGGTGTTATTATTCAAATCCCACCATTGATCAGCTTCTCCATCAAGATGATAAACGGCTAGAGTAATTGTCTCTGTCTCAAAACTGTAAATCAAGGAAATGATCTTCTCCATGGAGTTGACCCACTATTCCGCATCTAGTGGATCAGACGATCCAAAAAACGCCGGTTGTCATTGCCGCATAAAACGTTCAATATCCAGTTTATCCCTCTTTGGTGAAGGAGGAATTTCCCCATAATTATGGTTATTATTCATAACATGAGATAATTGGTAAAGCATTGCAATGAATTTTTTAACTCAACCTCAAAAATCATTAGGGATGTCGTTCGGGTAATCGTTGCATTGCCCCTTGCATGAGTTGTTGGCCAGATTTCTCCTAGTTCCCCCCATTTTCTAATATATAAAAGGATAGAACAAAACATAACTAAACAATTCATGAATAACTTATTAATTTAGACAATTATTCCAAAAACACAACATATGGGATCCCAATGTAAATATTCTTGTGTGCATATTTTTACTTAGTCTCATTCTAGAAGTTTTCTCTAGGGTTCACTAATCCAAATTCCCAAATTAACTAAACCTTGCCCCTGGTACCAAATATAGAGACACATCCATTTCTTACATTACTATTACATAATTTCAATGATTAACAAAATAATAGTATTACACAAAGAGGATCCAAAGGTTTAGTGTCTTGGAAAAACTAGGACCACACGTAACAAAATACAATATCTAGCATAAACATTTATTTAATTTCTTCTTCTCTAGCTTCTTATTGGCACTTGTCCTCTACTTAGTACATATAGCCACCTGAGGATATACATCAAAAGGGGTTAGATAGAAGACTAGTAAGAGGATAGATAAGGAAAATATATCATGGGGTGAGCATAATCATAACATAGGGAATAGATCATGAACATGAGATGAGCATAAATAAAAGACTTGAAATGTGGAAAAGTATAAAAATGAAACATCATGTATTAGTTGTTAACTGCCACACATACTTGTGAACCAAACTAGAATATTGATCAAACAAAATTTCACATTTACTCATGAGATTCATCACTTTAACCAATGAATTGGAGAGCTATATAATTATGGGCCCACCCGTTACATTTAATCATTCATATTGTGCAATATAATTTCGGGCGCACCCGTCACATCATAACATTATCAATTATCATGCATGCCACATTGAACATATACCATAAATGAACATAACTAACCCATGAAAAGGAATGAGTTTCATCTCATAATAACACATTCAGAAACATTGGGCTCCCGAAATAAAGATGGAACAGTAAACTTATTACAAGAACCATCAACCTTCAATGAGAGGTAAAATTTTTGTTCTTAAGAGAAGAGTTCTTTCGGAAAAAATCTGGATTGACATAAAATTCATTAGAAAAAATTTATATCCGAGAAAAGGAAAGACAATGATGAAAAAATTATCTTTACAGAGTGAACATATCAAAAATGTAGTGAAAGAGGTAGAACTCGAAGGATGAAAGTTGGGTTCGAGAATTTCTTTTACCTTGTACTCGAATGATTCCTTCTCTTTAATGTCATGTATAAGGACATTATATTAATTAATTAGAAATCCAGAACCATTTTTACATTATTTGGTTTTATTCTGGTTTCATTATGTCATTTGATGTTAATTTTGATGACTTATAGGGATTAAAAACATTGTTCGCGGATGTTCGTTTTTATGGTTTTTCTTGGAATGTTCACTTGTATTCATAAATTGAAGTTCAGGTAGAACATGGGTAAACATACAGAAATTATATTACATGTCATAATGATATTAATTTATTTTTAATGATCTTATAATGAATTATATTAGATCCATGTGGATTAATCATTAGATAAAAATTAAATGATAGTTATTAGGGTAAATTTGGGCTGTTTTTGGATCACAATGAACTTGGTATAACTTATCACTTAGTAATATGGGAATAGGTTATTTCAGGAACATTAAATAGGAAATAAAACATATACCAGATTCTGGTAGAACCTTAAAAATGATTTCATGACCATATCTGAAGGTCGAAATGGAAGAAGAAAGCATATCGTTTATTAAGGTGATAAATTAACACCTCACGAACAACGTTCTCTTTAATAAAATAAAAGGAAGAGGGAAAGGGGGATGGATAATATAATATCCCATTGGAATCATAAAATTACATTATATGTATAATAATAGATTTAAAATACAATTTAGATGAATATAGGTGGGGAGAGAACAAGAAATGAACTTGAACATGAAAGGAAATTAAAGGAGGAGATGGAGGGGAATTACCTCTTGAATCCTTCTCTGGAGAACCTTATTAAGAGCCTAAAATTGGTCTTTTGATGAGACCAAAAGATCTTGGACGTGGGGGATGGGATAGGGAAGGTTATTGGGTAGGGTTTAGTGAAGTATTAGTGCGTGAGAGTATGTGGAAATGAGGGTTTGAAGGGTGGCTTTTATAGTGGAGGGGAGAGGGGTTTCCTTAATATAAAATTCATTAGTTTATTAAATTCCCATAAAACAAGGAATAGTTAGTATTGGATGAACAAGAATAGTTATTTTATAATTTATTAACGGACCAAGTGGGCTTACATCAGCAAAACATCAAACATGACCCTATAATTAGCTTATTTAGCTTATTGTGTAAATTACGGTATTTCACTATTCATAAAAAATTCAAGTATCTCAGAAAAATCCCAAAACTATACCCCAACCATTTATCAACGTGTAGAATCCAAAAATTATATCCATTTTTAAAAAATTATTTTTGAAATATTATTAATTAAAAATTTAATTGAAATCATAATTTACTTAAAAAACAGTTTTTATGATTAAAACTAATTTTATTGAGCTTTCAAAAATTACGTTGGGTCTTATAAAATTATCTAAAAAATTTAAGACATTAATTAAATAATTTATGAATACATTTTAGTGAAATAATTATTGTTTTAAATTAATTAATTATTTATAATTAATTATTTATGACATAAAATATAATAAAATGTTTACTAAGGTCAAATTGTCACTTTCTAAGATGTCTAAATTTTATTTTATTATTCATAGGTAATGTTACTCTTATGTTAAATGATTTAATATTCATAAGGGTCATATTAATATTCATAAGGGTATGTTACTATTCCTAATGGTATGTTACTATTCACCAAAAATTATTTTTGTTTCATTAGACTCCAAATATCATCTTGAACACAACCGTGTATGTCAGATTTTCACAATTCCAAACATAGGAGTGAAAAATTATTGTTTAAATGTCACTTATCACATAGTAGTTTATTATTTTGTGTTTTTATGAATTATACATAAGAAGGGAATTTTCCCATGAAAAAAATTGTGTCGTTACTGTGAATGTTTTTGTGATCTAATGATGACTTTTCTATATCCAACTTTCCTTGATGCGTCTAACTCTTTGACATAGGGATTGGTATACACGAAGATAGGGGATGGACTCATTGATATTATTTATTCTATGAATGGGATGAGGTTGGACTTGGGCGACCCAAAGTTCTTGGTCCCTTCATCTTCCAATTGAACACCAGAGAGCATTGATGCACCATTGTATCAGAGAAAGAGTTTGGAATGATATGTGAATGGTTTTACATGTTCATAATTTTTTATTAATTTGAATCTGTGGGATTTATTATTAGAATAAAATTATCTATTCAGTGAGTCTGGTTCCCATTCACAGGGCACCCCAGATTCAAAATCTGATGATGTTATATTTACATTAATATAAAATCCTATGGTTCATAATGTATGACACGATGCTAACATGTTATCTCATATTGTGATGTTAATACTATTAACGGGTGATAAATCGCTGAATACTAATGAGATGAATCTCTAACTCTCTCAAATTTTGTGGTTTTCAAACTATAGGATAGTCTATATTGGTAGGCTATATTCACCTTCTCCTCTCATCAAAAAATAAAATATTGAGGGCATTGAGTAATGAGTTATTCGTTCTAAATCCATGAATTTTTCGATTGTCTTCTTGGGATTTAAATTTTTCCCCAAAGTTTCATAAGCATTAAAATTCTTAGATATGGGTTGGAATACATTATATAAGATGCTAGTTTTGGACTACATTAATTTTTAATGAAATAATTTATTTTATTGGGGTCCCTATAAGGATGGATGAGAATATAGTGCATGGGATATTTGGATACATTGATTGTTTTTTGGTAGATGTGGACATGCGAAATACTATACATTAAGGTGCCACTTTCCCATCCATTGGTGAGAAAATTTTGGTTTAGTATGAACATGATTAAATCCCATAATTTAATATTTTCTGTATGTTTGGGGGGGAAGATCTTTGTGAATGTTGAAATTTGAGAATTATCTTCATGTAGGGGGTGGGGGTCATCAACTGATGGAATAAATACCATGTATCATTCAATGAAATAAAATATATTGTTCCACATCTCGTTTCCTCGAAGGATGATATGATTAAGACTCCTAAACAGTAACAGATGGAACAAGTCCACATATAGGACACCTTAGTTCTTTCTAGTCAACGTGGTGAATGAATGAACATTTTTAATGTCTGAATGAGGAGATGAACCAGAAGAATTTATTTCAATGGCGAGGGACAATTCTAATTTTTATTCTACACCCAAAGATGGTATAAATCTAGAAAGGACAACATTAATTATAGTTAATTATTTCATGATGTAGTCATAACTGGAATTCATGCCACTTTTGTAGGTCAACCTGATGAGTCTAATTCAGAACATGGTGCTCATATACAAGTTCATTCATTGTATTATGATGAATAAAATGCCTATAAAATAGTAATGTATAAAAATATGAATCTCCCCTCTAATACATTGTGGACTAGGCTAGTGGTGTTTCACTTGAGGCTGATATAGTAAATCCTTTTGAGTCTTATCATGATGCTATATTCTCTCAAAAAGGGGTGATTAGTCCTATGAATTTACCATAGTCTGGGATAATTTTTTTGAGTAGGATTGACATTCTAAATAGATACAACGGTGAGGAGGTATTTTATGTTGGATATTATATTGATCAAGACTCTGAAATGATATATTGATCTTCATTAAATGTTCACCTGGGGACCACAAATATAGTAAGATCATTAACATAACCCTTATCAAAAGAGAAAACAATTGAATTGAATGTGGATTATTGTACAGAGACTAAACCTAAATCATTGAAGATAGGATTAATTCTTGGAGGTCGGGGAGGGGGTAATCGCTCTCAGGTTGATGTTCTTCTATTTGGTGAGTGTGTCTGGACATTGTATCATTGTCTATTCACTAGTTTTGTATGTTATCTCCATCATGTATTCTATTTTATTTTTTTTAAATAATTATTCCATGGGATCAAACAATATAGTCTTAATCAGTTTCTTAATTTCTATATGTAATATATGATGTCCCATTATGTGGAATACGAGTTTCCCCATGATGGAATTAAAATCATTTTTAGTGTTTTAAAACACTAAAACATGAATTTACCAATAAAATTCACATGATACTAAAAATGATTTATTTAACAACTATATTACATAAATAATTAATTATAATTTAAATTATCACATAGAAAGATGTTAATACAACATGAAGAGTGGAATGAAATACTAAGTTAACTATTTTGAATGTACAATATCAATTAAGAATATATTTAAGAGGTAAAAATAGGTCAATGATATTTGAATTCATTGAAACTATATGAAAACAAATATATTTTAATTTTTTACATATATGAACTAAATACACATCGTTCTAAATTATGGTTCTCCATGAATTCCCATAAGTTTATTTTTTTGTGTTTTAAACCACAAATACAAATATTTAATGTTTTGAAGAATATAAAATGATAAATATTTAATCAATGTCATTGTTAAATATACATTGAGTTATTTTTTATCTATAATTTAATATAACAAGTCCATATAATATACATTGTGGTCATAATAACATGGTAAACAATATGTAAAGGTGAATGAGCCTTTAAAAACATGTTTTGTGTGGTTAAAATAAGAAACATGATGTTGAATTTTTATAAAATCATATCATAATGTATTGAGAAATTTTTTAAGGTGTATGATGTGAAAAAACAACATTCTGATATTCAAATTATCTATATTTCCCATAAACATGTTTTATGTTTTTTGAATCACTAAAAAATTCATGTTATAGTCAAAGGGATATATATTAACATAATATTGATAGTAAATCCTCAAAAAAAAGTCGTCTAGTTATTTTTTATATACATGCAAAGATAAAACACCAATATATTGTGTCTTGTGGTTGGTATTAATCGATAAACAATTCATAAATATAACAAATCATTTAAAACCTAGTGTTCGGTGATCAATAAAAAAAATGACAGCATATTTCCATGAGATTAGAAGAAAATGGATATAGAATGATTTTTGAAATATAGGAATTGATGACATACCATTCAGTGTTATAATTTTTCCAAAATTATTATCAATGTGTTTTTAGTGACATAAAACACTAAAACATGTGTGTAACTATAAAAAAAATAAATGAAAACAAATTTATGTAAAATTGTTTTGAAACCACCATTGATCTATTTTTTTTTTGTAAACCTACAAAACAAATCAATTAGATGTGTAGTGTAGTCTAAATGACTTAGTAAATAATATTTAATGATACTAAAGCCTTCAATAAAATGTAATGGGGTATCAAAACCAACAAAACAACATCATATTAACATTAGTAAGTGGAAATTAATAGTATACTAATCATTGAAATATAGGAACTAATGAAACATAACTATTATATTCATTTTTTATCGAGTGATTGTAAACAATTTTTAGTGGATTAACAAACATAATTGTGCATTTAATTATCAAATACAAAGAAAAAGACCACAAATAGGTGTAAAATAATTTGAAAACCACTATTGAGTTATTTTATAAATTAACATGTAGGGAAAACCTCAATATGACATGTGTTGTTGTCATAATCACATTGAAAATTTATTTTAATAGTACCAATGCATTTGAAAATGTCATTTGGGTGGGGGTCAAAACAAAAAAAAATGAATTCATATTTCCTTAAATTATATTGAAATTGGCATTGATTAATTTTTCAAATATATGAACAAATGAAACATCTATCACAGTTATATTTATACAATTATTCCCTCAAATAAATTTTTAGAGTTCTATAACAAAAAAAGGTTATTAAAATGAAAAAAATATATAGGTACCTTAGATTAATATGAAATCATGGTAAATACACAATTGAGATATATTTTAATGTTCATGCATATACAACTTATTATTTTGATTTGATGTGTTTTTATAATTACTTGGATAACTTTTATTAATTTCACTATTTCCATTTAAATTTTTTTTTCTAAAAACTATGAAACAACATCTTCATTCTAAGAAATTATAGGAAGATGATAATATAATAATTTTTTAAATTTTGGGAATTATGACTCATCATTCCAACATACAGCTATCCAGGGATGCTTGTATACACATATTTTGTGCTGTAAAACACTAAAATGTGCATGTAATGATCAAATATTGGTTAAACAACATTATATTGAAATTAAATCAACTAAAAATGACCCGGAAATTATTTTTTTAATATAAGACATTTTTTCATATAAATGGTTTTAAAATTTATTTATTAATTAAATCAAACGCACACCTTATATCAATTTAAAAAATAATATGAATTTTATAGACATATTTATCTGAGTTACATGAATTGAATCATATAGTAAAGACGCATGTTTATGTTTCAAAATCAAATTTTGTGATAATTTTTTTTTGATAATATATTTTCTGATTTATTTAAAATATAACATATTTTATTTCTAACATTATGAATATAATTTATATATTTTCTGTTTTTCATTTCTTTTCATAAATGATATATTTATTATTGTAGGTTTTACAATTATACCATATGTAGTAGGTTTAATCTTTTGATCAAAAAGTCTCTTCACAATACTTTGTTGATGGATCGTTGATTCTATTGTATATTTAAATTTTATTCTTGATTCTAATACTATTCTGATTTATTATGTTCATTTTTAATTTCTGTCTTTTTTTGTTATAGTTGATGAGATGATGTAGTATATTGCAATTGAAGAGATGATGTGGAGAAAGATGGATGTAGTGGAGGTCGTGGGATGACTATTTATTGGATACAGGTTATTGGAAGACACACTATATATATATATTGATGATTGAGGTATGGTTTTACTAAGGTTATATTTTGATAGATATGATAGTTTGTCTGATTATTGTGATTCGTTATGTATGTATATAAGAATGTGTATGTATAATGTATGATTTTTTTATGATGGTATGATTTATTTTATTACATATTAAAGTTTTATTATTTATATTTTTTAATTAATTTGTTTTTTTAATAAGAGAAATACCTTTTGGATGTTTTTACAATATACTGATAATAAAATAAATGAAATTCTTAATTAGAAGCAAATAAAATTAATCGCCACTAAATATATATCTTGATATGTATATTAGTGTTGAATAGGTTCATTATATATATTTTATTTTCATGATAATTATTGTAAAAATCTATTAATAAAACAATTCTTAATATTCATTCAAATATCACAAAATGACAAATATTTAGACCACATCTTAATGGAAAAAAATTGAAGCTAAATTATTGATGCCCGTAAAATATATTGTAGTTTTTATTTATACTTCTAAACAATTTAGTTGTTGTTTAAACTGCTTCCCATTCGAAAAAAACTCCCTAGTGACTTCTATTTTGTTGTGTTGGGGGTGTTATAGGGACATTATTATACTCACATACATTCTCACTAGAAATAAAAAATAATAAAAAATAATAATATAATAAATATTATTAATATTATTATTTTATATTAGATTGGTAAAATAAAACATTAAACATTCTCACTCACAGACACATAATTAACAGTATAATTAATAATAAAAAATAAATAAATAAATTTATAAATAAATATAAATGTTCTTAATAAAATTATTATTATATTTATCAAAATAAATAATAAGTAATAAGTAATAATTTATTTATAATAATAATTGATTAATAAATTAATTAATATTTACATTTAGTGACATGAAATTGTGGTAAACTAAACAATTTAATTCTACATCAAAATTTGGTAAAATGTATTCTTCTTCATTTAGAATGATTTATTAGGCCATTTATGATTGATTTACATAGAAAGTGGCAACTAACCTATTGAATGGAACCAAGAAAACCATGAGGGCCATCAATTAATTGTCATAGACAAGGGTATGGTATAATTAGTAAATTTGACCGTTAATTTAGGCACTAAAATATCCTTCTTTTCGGGTATTATATTAATTTTATCTAGCTATAGAGTGGGTCAACCCAAGGTAGGGTTGTGACCTTTCCTTGAAAACTAATTATTGTTTTATTTAACTGAATAATTTTTAACCACCAAGAAATTAATTAATAAAATAATTATTAATGTTTATGTAATTATTTCAGGAAATTAATAAAAAAATAATATTATTAATATAACTAATTATAATAATATTTTTTAATTCTCTAAAATGTGGATTTGATAATAGAAAAGAATTTCCCCATATATTTTTATTAATATAATAATCCCACACATGCACAAAAGTAAAATGTGTTTCCAAAAAAAGGAATATGACAACAACCTCCACCAAATTACAATTAACACAAGTGATGCACCATGACATATAATGTTGAACCAAAATACTATCACATGATTATGAATGAATAAATCCTCTATCCAAAAGTATTATCATCATTAGTAAATCACAATGATTGTTTGGACTAATAGAAGTATTTTTTTGGATCATCCAAACTAATGTACTCACTAGTACAACCCATGTAGATATAATCATCCACATTCAAAACAATAATTAAAATAAAAAATAACATGAAATATAACATCATTAATAAATCCTTGTTCATATATTCAATTGTATAAACTGACCGAAAGTCCTATTTCCCATTCTCAATTTAGTTGTATACCTAATATATTTTTGATAAACATATCCCAAAACAACATAATCAGTATCCTTACCTAGATCCCCATTGAGAGATTTCAAATCTACCTGATTATAGTGTATGTTTAATAAAATATAACTCCAAATGATACAACATTTACTATTTAAAAGGTCTATAATTTAACATTTACCTTGTGGGGATCATTGTGGTAACATCATCACCAACTTCATCGATTAATATGATGGATTAATATGAATCCATGGATGTTTGAGAATTATGTAGCTCAACCAACTTTTTCATACATGATAACTTTTATTAGGAATCATTGTAATTTTTAACCATAGAATACACTAAATACATCATCATCACATGGTTAGATGATAAATGAATCATTAAATCTATATCCTTCGTTAAAATAGTTTTATCCTTAATTATTCTAGGGTAAATTTTTTATTTCATTAATTTATTATTCATATATAGCAGTGGCAGTCAAATTAGAAATATTTATTTAGTATATAAAAGAATCTATGATAAATTTATTTCTTGCACTCTTTGGTGTAATTTTACATCGAATATCTTTCACATTGTACCAATTTGACATGATTATTTTATTACCACAGTACATATCATCTATAGGGGGACTATACAATTCCATTACTATTTTATTTACCCCCATTTATATATATCCTTCAAAATAATTGGGGAGTTTCACCTAACATAAAAATATATAAGGGTTGGTTTAAAGTTGTTTCTCCCCACCAAACTCAATATTTTATCATGTCAACGTGTTACCAAGTATTTTGTTAAGAATAATAGGATTAACTATATTATGATTCTACATATTATAATATTTTTATTATAAATACTCAACATCATCTAAAAAAATTTCATAGGAAAACATATTCTCAGTGAGATTTCAAAAGGCTTCATTTTGATCATTCACAACAACAATATCACAAATTATTTTATGTAGAACTAATGTGTCCCTATAGTAATGGAACATCAGTCTTACTAATACATTCATCCATGTTTATATAATTTACAAAATAATTATTTTAATCTCCCATATTTGGGACATATCAATTAATGTAGTGGGATGAATACTCCATGTTCTAGGCCAAGAACCTTCCTGAAATGTATACCCCATAATTATATTTTTCCTAAATAATTTTATTTTAACTAAATTAGGGGTTTTAATACTTTTTAAGACATTAAAAATGTTGGCATAATGATCCTTTGATGTTATATAATTCCACCATTCCATACACCTGATCCTTGAGTTTCATGGAAATCTTTATTTATGTAATCTAATACATATCTAAAAAATCATTGGATCATCTTCATTTGATAGAATTTGATTTCATATATTAATCTTTTTAAAAATGAATACATTCTACCTAAATATCACTAATAGTGAAAAATTAATTTTAATATACAGGAATAATATCAACGGACCCCCTACCATCAATATTTTCTTAAAATTATTCTCTAGAATAAAAAAAATTAAATTAAACTTCTTTATATACAAAATTAATAACATGAAAATATTCAATATATATTGAAAATAAATATTTATTACAATGATGATAAATATCCATAATATCCAATGAGTTTTGTCCTTGACCGAGTTATGCAGTTAGAACCACTTAATAGTCCCTTAACTACACATATTCATGTCAATTATAATCAATGAAAATTTTACAATTTAATTTTAATCCCCAAGGTATATTTACTAAATATTATAAGTATTATTTTTCATCTAAAATCCATCTTTGAAATTAAAAATACAAGAACATTTGGTTATGAATATAGGAAATCATTGAAACTAATATGAGAGTTAATTTCTCTATCAATTAGAAAAAAACGATTAATTATTCAATAAGGGTTGAACTTAAGATCACCTCAAAAAAAAATCATGTATTTCGGAAAGACTTATATTGTTCTATATCCCCTAAAAACAACATTAGAATACCCTCATTATATGTTATTTTCATGAGAATTCATTAATTCTAGGAGATCGTATTAGAACATTGAATAATTATTTAGACATGAGTATATATCTTCTCAACCCTAGATAGATCCAAAAGAGGGTTTCTATATTGTATAATCGTGTTTTTTATTTTTCAGGTAAAATTAAAATATCAGTGCTCTTGAATTTCGATCATCCAAAGGAAAACAGTGTGAAAAAAGTCAATTTCGAATTGAGATCAACCATATTCCATTAATACTCAATACTTTTTGAAGACAAATTTAGAGTTATTACTACATTGGCAATACTTATGCATCATCATGATCTATATAATAATATCATTTTATATTCTTCAAAGTAGTCTTTTAGAATTTTTTGGGTATTCCAAAAAAAGGCAAACATGTTTTTGTACAATTATTGTGTTCACTAGTATGGAACATTTCCTAATATCATTGAACAATATTTTACTTGAATCAATTTCACAATTAGATGAAAAGGTTCTTTTAAAGTCATACAATGGAATAAAATTAAATAGATTCTCAACAATACATTCATCATCATTCTTCAATGGTCTAATAATGTGCACAAATGAGTTATCCTTGACATTTAACATTATGGTATAAACAAAATATTTATTTTTGATCAATAAATAATCAAAAAAATTAATATTATCTTAGTCACTGTTGATCGAATAACCTATAATTATTCAAATATAGTGATCCAAATCTCTATTCTCTTTGGCCTTATTTAAAGTAAATCTCCCAACTCATGGAAGTTCCTCTACCTATAATCTCTTTTATGTTACGAATTTACCATGAAATTAAAAATAAAAATTATTTATTTAATTTCAAAACAACAACATAATTATTATATTAATTAATATTAAATTATTGAAAATAATTTAATTGAAAATTAATATTTATATAATTTATATAATTAATTATACAACACATGTTGCATTTTTAAATTTTATTGTGATTTTTTCCCAAAAAATTGGAAACCCCTTTTACCTGTACATGATTATGTATGTGTGTTTTTTATAATATATTATTTGGTTCCATGGGTTTGGGATTCCAAATTCATGGATACACTGTTGAAAATTAATTATATACTATCAGTGATAATATAATTATTAACATATTAATTAATATAATTAAAAAGAAACATGAATACAATGTCAATTTTGTAAATCCCTTATTCATGTAATTGGTTTCAAATACTTCCATATGATTTATGTACATGGAAAACCCATTCTAGTTTACTATAGTTTTCCTCTCCATTGGATTTGAATAGGCTAATCATTCAAAACATGTTTTTGGAGGTTTTACTTATCCAAAAAAAAGAACAATAGATCAAAGATATTTCTGTGATTGTTCAAGATATAGATATTAAGCTCCCTCAAAAATGATAAACTATAAACGTGTAATCCTTCTAGGGAACCATGTGGTGAGAATACTGTGGATTAAATCCATTCGCATGGTAATTCTAACACTGGAAAGAATATCATTTGTACTAGACATGATCAATTGAATGTTGATAAGTTGTGGGTATGTTTATCATATTAGTGACTTAAGGGTGATCATGATCTTGTTTATATTTGTATTTATAAAAAAAATTAATTATAGGTTATAGATTTTGAATAAAGGATTCAAAATATAGGATTAACATATTATAGAAAAAAATTAAAATAATAAATATATGTATATATATCATTTTTATGTGGGATCCAAATCTCTTATTCTTCTATGCCTTACTAAATTCATTGTGTACTAGTCATCTATGTCAAATCCAGGATACATAATCATTTATAAACATATGAATGAATATAAAACATATATAAATATATAGTTAATGTTATCTGTTTCAAGTAGGAATTTTAGAATGGTGTCACAAAAATACAAAGATCATATTAAATAGTTATTATAGAAATAGATTCTGTTGGTTTGAAAAAATCATAGTAGAGACTGTTCAGTGACTAAAATTAAAGATTCTATCCATCGTGAATAACATAATTATAAATTAAATATCTATTGTGAAAATTGAAATAGTAAATTATGTATCAATACATTTATCCATTAATGCAAATTAATATAAGGAATAATTTATGTTTGTGTAAAATTGATGCATTTAATATATATATTAAATCAACGTTATGAAATAAGATAATTAATGTAAATCAAAATTTCATAGTAATATTATCAAAAATGTATTTATGTATAATAATGAAACAAAATAAATGAATCAATTAAAATAAATGATATTATCTAATAAAATATTTCATATTAAAAAATAAAAAAAATATATTGAGGCACTATTCGTTTAAATTTAAATACACATTCAATGATAAGGGATACAAAATAAAATAATTATATTAACTAGTATATATAGTTAAAATAACATTCCAAGAATCCAAAAATTTATGTGCAGATAAAAATTATATCAAATAATGACATTATTTTAAATTACATCTGATATAATAGGTATTTATACCGAATTTAAAAATCCAACTATCATTATAAATCTTAACACATAACCAAACATATATATATAACATGTATTAGAAAAACTAAACACCACATCTTTTTGATAATGGGTTGACAAACATACTCAATTTATAAATATTCTCAATTCAAATATAATATTCTATATCATTCTCTCTATCAAATGATTTATTTTTTATCGAAAAAACAATAAAAATAAATATTATTTTTGGATAATTTCATTTTAGAAACATGTTTGTAACAAATCACAAGGGGCCTTAATATGATTTTAAAGATTTTTATCCTCAAAAAAAGAGAACCATAGGTCATTCATGTTAGATGTGGAAAAATATTTTGATATCAAATTCATCCATTAAAAAATCCTTAACACAATTTTAAAATAATTCCAAAAGATTTTTTTGGGGATGAGGGATCCCAATAAAACCTATTTACAAAATACCAAATAACCAATAGTTGATAAGACCTATTATAGGCTAATTTAAAATGATTAGTTCTTTTAAAACATTAATTCTCATATTTAAAATATTATTTGAATAAAATATAAAAAAAATTATTTCTTGCATCATAATAATTATAAAAAATTGAAGAATATTTTAGATACCCCTAATAATTCATTAAATTTACCAATCATGAAAGAATAAGTAGAATTTTTTATTCATTAATAAATTAATGTATTGTAGTTAGAGAAACAAATTATCTAAAATAACTTCATTATCCATTCAATATATCCAAACAACAAAAAGAATACCACTCACCTATGATAAAGAATATGGATTCTTAAAAGAGAAAATAGCATCTATTATGATTTTTAATTAAAAAATTTAATTCTTTATTATTTTTTCCTAATTCATAAGGTTAAGACAATGTTTGAAATAATTATTTCATGAAAATTTAAAAAAATATTCCTCAACAGGTTCCATTCCTTTTAATTCTGTTTTATATTTAATTATGAAACAACAATACATAATTTTTTTAGAAAGTATTTATAATCATCCTGTATTAGGATCAATGAATATAAAATCATAATCTTATTATGTATGATCATTAAGTCATCCAGAAATCAAAAAAGGTTACTATATTTTATAATCATATAAGTTTCAAAACATGTATAATCTATCATCATAATAATAATAATCCCATGAATAAATGAATAAATAAAAATATTATGATGTTTTAATTAAGTGTTTCATAAAATCAAACATTGAATGTAAATAGATAATTAATTAACTTATAATGAATGTAATAATAATTATTATTATCCAAATGGAAAATAACGTCATAATATTATAATGTAATAACATTATGGGATAAGAATATTAATACCAATATTTTATTTATGTATTCAAATAAATTTTACAAAATAAATATACATCATTAAAATACCATGTTCCCCAATTTCAAAATAAAATAATAATATTTAAATGAATTATAATTCTACTAGGTCACAAAACATTAATATCATATGTTATTGAATTATAAACACAATTTTAAAAATAAAAATATTTCAAATTAATATCAAAAGTAAACCAATACTAATATATATAGAAATATTGACTATTAATTCAGTATGTTTATATATAAAACGTATCAATAAAAAAAATTATAAGTATTTATATGATTTTTAATAATTAAATAAAACCAAATTAATACAAAAATGAATATATGATTATTTATATCTTATAAATTATCAATTAATTTCATAGAAATCATTTTCTTTAACAATCCAATTATAGGTGAGTTCATAATTAATATATATATATTAAACATTTATATTAACATAGATATGATAAACTAATCTATATATGAAAAAAAAATCAGTACACATTATAATTTTCAAATTAAGGTCCATCAATGCTAAGGTAACAAATTTAAAAAATGCATCACAAAAATATCAGAAAACAAATTATTGTTATTTATAGAATTTATTTTCAAAAACCATTATTTCAAATATTTTAATGTCATTATCATATAATAAAAAATATTTTAATTGAATAGAATATTAAATATAATTTACACACATATGTATAATTTTTTTGATTGATTATATTTAAAAAAATCCATTATTTTTTAATATATTTTTAAATTCATGAAATATTAGATATATATATATATATATCAAAATCATCCAAAATTAATTGTTTTCATAAAACACTAAATTATAACAAAATTTAATAATTGATTATATATTTTGGTGAAGGAAATATTGATAAAAAAATTAATAACTATAATCATGTAAATTTTTTTCATGAAGAATCAATATGAAAAGGACGTGAAATCCAAAAAAACCCAAGACAGATGCATAAAGTGGCCAAATGTAATGTAGGCCAATGGGATCCCCTCTTACTAGGTTGACCATATCTTTCTTCATGGCGATAAAAATATGATGAAAAATGTGATCCAGACAGGGGACATCAATATAATCTACATGGTTGGTAACTTTGATCCCCTCGTTCCATGTATGATTGAAGCTCAGGTTGCTACTAATAATCCCTCTTAACATCCTAATGATGTAAGAACAGTATATGGGATAGAGCCACTGCCTTGCATGGAGTTGTGATAAATTTGGGAATGCGTTTCTACCATTGTTAGGATGATACCCTTCTGATGACATATAATTAGCTTAGGAGACATCCCCTTGGCCTCTTCCTGTAGTGATGATCCATGCCCCAGTAAAGCAGAGAATTCCATGATGACAGAACCTGAGGTGTTATGAACCACCCCTCCTCCATGAATTGGTAAAATTTTTCATGACCCATCTATATTGAGTTAGTTCTTGTTGCGGGGCGGTGACCAGCTGACCTAATTACCACTATTAATCCCACTTCCCAAGTGAGTGATATTATAAGAACATGATGTTTTTGAAGGGTGGGATCCTCCATCTAGCTCCAATATGATTGCACCAAGTCCCGAATTTGGAACAAGTTTGATGGATGACACCCTGAATGGAGGAAATAATTCCATCATGCCTGACCATATTCCTCTCCTTCCATATTGACCAAAAACCTGCTTGGAGGATTTCTATGTGTGACATATTCTTTGGACCTCTCTCCCCAACACAATGTATCCATTGATCATGAAAATGTAGACCCACCATGGAACTATTCAGGAAGCTTGTGATCTCCAAAAATGGTTCCAAACTGCTCTACCCTAATTCCCTTCGATGATTAAATGACCCGCGCTCTCCTCCTGGTGGAATGAACGACAATGGAACTACGATGAAAATGGGATGCCACATCACTTGATGTTCTCATCGGGGAAAATGACCTTGTAACGTAGCCTCTAGGAAATAATAATGATTTTGACAGGGATAACTTTGGACAAATGGATGTAATCCCACATATGTATATATTCCATTCTGGACAACGTGTGCTAGAAATACCTTGATGAAAATTACTCTAAGGGATTAGGAGTGAAAGTATATATGTCTAGATTAGAGGTAAGCTCGATGAGGTTAATGATGTCATGTTTCTCGCTATACAATATCATGCTTATAAATGTCGGACAATCCACTTTGAAAGTGATCGAAATGGTCGGGAATCCAAGGAGTCCAAGGACTGTCCCGACCTATTTGTCATGCTTGAAAGAAATGTACATTGTTCCTAGGAGCCATATGGAGTGGGGTTTGAGGGCAGCAATGAGAGGTGAAATAAAAGACCAGAATGGGGAAACATGGTTGGTGGTTGGAACCTCGTACACATAGTTGGATCTGTGCATGGTGATCCCCCAATGCATACATGGATCTAGAATTCCCCATGAAATCTTTTCATGCACGAAGATATGGATTTCATCGATCTGATGTACGTTGATTCCACCTTACCTGGCTGGTCTTTCCACCCTAAGACAAGAAGCCCAGTGACACCTTCCTTTTGAACGCAGGTCCCAAATGAATCCTTCCAAAATCATATAAATATTTTTAGTGATATTAGTTAGAACATTGATAGATGGGTGGTCGTGGAAAGGTGTAGAAATGAGAACACTGTTATCCATCATTATCCAACCCCCAAATGAGATATTTATGTTCTTCCAGTTAAGAACACAATTAGTAACGTTGTTGATAAGGGAATCAATGTCCCCTAACTAAAGCCTCACTGGGGAAATGGGGGCTCCCAGGTACAAAATATGGAAGTCCCCCTGTGAAAGTCTAGGATGACTTGAATAGCAGGTATCCATGTGGCCGATCCTATATTGGAAATATTGTAATTTCTTTTGGCAATGTTGAAAACATGCCTGCTCAAGAAGAAGTACTCTTGCAAAACATTTTTGAGGCCATTTATAGATCACACAATTTCTTTGTGAAGATGAAGGTGTTATACAAAAAAATTAGGAGTTAAATAGTGGGGGCCCTCATTCTTTGGCAATATTCCAAAACCTCACTACTATAAATACCCATGTGGAGGACTTGACAGAGGACGTCCTACAAGAGAATGATGAAGCTCACAGATAGAGGGTCCCCCTTCATCATCCCTCTAATATACTTTAAAAACCCAAATTCATTCCCTATAAAAGTGACTGAGATCCAATAGGAAATGATGCACCTAAAAATGATGTCAATATGCAATGAGGATAACCCCATGTTGGCTATCACCATGTTAAGGAAACCCAACTTCATCCAGTTGAATGCTATGTTCATATCAAGCATGGTGTCCATATTGGATACATGGGACCTCATGTTTATGGGCCTAATCATCACTTGGGATTGGGAAATGTCACCTTATATTGAAAAAATGTAAAGGAACCTGTGTGTTTCCAAGGAATTCCATCGGGGGATGTGGGGAGACATCCTCGCATTAATATGGTTGGCCAAGACTTTTTACAGAATGTAACAAAAACTCGGTGCCCTTTAATGTTTTATTGATGATGTATTATTGACATTAGGGAGGAAGACGATGGGTGTGGTTCATGAAACAATATAGAGATGATCCACTTGAAGTAAGTCCAAAATAGAAGATATGACATCAATTTTCAAGATTTCCTACGAGGTTCTGTAAAACGATCCCATGTAACCATCGGGGCCTGGAGTGCTTTAGAGGGTTGAGGCATAGCATTTCCACCTGAATTTCTTTATCATCATGGATAAAACTCAACTCATCATTTTTCTGGATTGAAATCTTACGGGGAATCACATCAACAAAACCCCCATCATCCCCTGAGTATCCATTGGTAGGAGGGGATTGGGAAGGGCGAGGAGTTCATGAAAGGAGGACATGGTCATATCCCCAACAACATCTCTATTATCAGTTAATGTACAATCATCAATCAAAATGTTCATATTCATATACTTTTATCACTCCATGATAAATGCATGGAAAAATGAAATTTTCTTTTCTCTATCCCAAAGCCCCCTAATCCTCAATCACTCCCTTTCCAAGCATTATTTTTCAAGTAGAATTTCTTATTTGACACATTTCTATTTGGATAGATCTTCAAAGATCATTTCATCCATGGAGTCTTCAAAGATACTCTCCAAAAAATCCACATTAGTCATGGCAGCCATGATGTCATCGTCAGATGGGGTTGTGTCTTTTACCCACACTTAGATAATTTCCCCAAGTCCACATGACTTGTTGTGAACCACCATCTACCAATGTCCCAGGGCGGGCTTGTCCTCAATGACCGAAACCATGTCATGGAATCATGGGAGACTGTCCCAGTGTTGGTGAGAGAGAAAGCTTACAATATAATCCTACCTTGAGGAAAGGGAATCATGAATATGTGGGGGTTATCAGATAAACCTTGGACATGGTGACTTACAATTGTGTCAGAGAATGTGGAAATGTCTTGCATGTAGGCCAGACATCAATCCAGGTGGCTCTACGAGTGGTTCTTCCTTATCTAGTTATTACACTATGTGAACCAGTATCAAGAGAATCCAAGATAAGATGGACATTTCCCATACATAAAATTGGCCATGTCGAAGCTCAAATTCCTCTAAAAAGTACCTTGTCCTTTCCTCTCATCTGGGGAAGAAACCACACTGAAATCCCCCCGAGAATTCAATGGTGATATGCTAGATCAAAATAGTTATGTTCACTCAATATGGATATACTGTGTTTGGAATTAATGCCATCGTCTATGAATTATATAAAGAATTACATGTCTCCATGACCCACCCTCATTGTGATTTACTGATTACTAGCATAATCTAGGTTCACAAAGATGTTCCTATCCCAATAAATCCATATATCATAGTTAGTGGGATCAAAATGCATGCACAAATGGATTTTGAACATTGTAGATAAATCATTGAGGATGGAGGGGATCTGTTTTTCCTTTGGAATGGAGATGATGGAGGCCTTGTGACTTCTTATTGCATTGGTGAGTAAATCTAGCTTTAGCCTGGCTCCAACACCCTGGGAATTATTTATTATCACAGGAATCATTTATCCAACAATATTCTAGCATTGGACCCAGAATACAGTTCCTAGACAATGTGAGAGGATAAGAGCTCATGTTGGTTCTTGTTGGTTACATGTAAAATATGTTTTTAATTTTATTAAATTGGAAAAAAAATTCTTCACCCTATTTTAAATTATAAAGTAATAAAAATCAAAATTTATATATAAATATTGTTTAAGTTGGACACAAATTGTTATAAAATTCAACTAAGAATTTTCAATAACTTACTAAAGAATAAATTTTTTGATATGTTATAAATTAATAAGAGTACACATTATAACATTATTTACCTTTCATTTGGGTGTTTGATTCGTATATCCAATTCATCTATGACTTCTTGAAGATGACATGTTCCAATTATGATAGTTATATACATGATTATTATATAATTTAAAAATAATAAATGAATATATAATATGTACAAATGAAGGTTACATAATCTATTTATATAAATTATTTCAAAATATTTTCAAACACATACACAAAAATACTAAAAAATAGCTATTGATGTGACATAAATAAGATATATTATAAGGGAGTAGAGACCATTTATTTAGAAAAATAAATGTTATGTTATTATATCATTAATCACTTAATTTTAAATTCAATAATTAATACCCATAATTGTTTGGTATATGATGAATCAATACATTAATTTGTTGGTGTGATGAAATCAGAAAATCAATTAATGTATATAATATTGATGTACTTAGATTTCACACTATCTAAATGTAATGAAATTAATAAATTCATGTACATATTTTCATTTTCAAACATGATTTTAGGGACTATTAATATTTTGAATTGTATATAGGGATATAAGGAATTTAAAATCCCATTTTAAGCTTTTAATATAATATGAATCTTCACATGCATCTGGGAAGCATGGAGTGATAATGGGATGATATTTAAAATGATGGAAATCATTATCATTCTATAAATACATTTAAGGATGTTATTATATATTGTATTATGTTGTGATAATTTGATAAAATCATGATTCATTTATATGTGATCTACATGATCATCTAGATTTTGATAATTAGATATGGAAATATCATAATATAATTTATGTTAAAGAGAATAAGAGAAAAATTAAGTGAGATTATACTAAAAATTTGATTTATGAAATATATAGGAGTCACTATCATAAAGGAACTGATCATTTTTTGATGAGGTCTCTCATGCATGACTAGTATAATGACGGCTCTGATAGGCACACCCATTCTGTTTTGATCGGTCCATATAAATATGATACATAATAGGCTACTGTTGTAACACCCCAGGTAAATAAAGAATATGAAATTTTCATATTTATCCATATTTGTGAATAAAATATTAATATGACTTTAAAGGGGACTATATGCTCGATGACGTACCCAACACGCAACAACGAGTTTCTTGGGAATCTTACGTTGCACTCTAATAATAAAATAATGTTATTTTAAATGGTAGTTAACATGTAGCTGTTGTATTAGAGGGAATTGATATAAATAACTAAAATTTGTTTATATATGTTTTTAAATGTTTTTAAATTTATCTAATAATAGATAAAGGCTTAAAATACGGAAAGAATTCAATTTTAGGCGTTTATGCCCTAGTTTTCACTAATGGTTCACTTCTCGCCTTTTGATGGTGAACCGTCATTAAAGATAGTTTTTTTCACTCTTATACATTCATTTGGACCAAATAAAACTCTTCTTAATAATTGAGACATCAAAATTTAATTTTTGTAAATTTTTGGTATCTTTCCGATAAAGTTCATTTTTTAATGAATAGTGTAAAATGCTATATTTTAATTCAAAACCTCTTTTTAGTCTACATTATTTATATGATTAGATTATCTTTTGAATTGGTTTTAAAGTGAAATTAGAATATATTTTTACCATTAAATCCAATAGTGGTCATTGGAATTAATTTCACTTAGAAATCAGACTTAAACTAGTGTCAATCTTTTGATACATATTGTTTCATAAAAACATGTTATTTGCTCTGACAGCGGGAATTATTTATTAAATTAATTAATTCAACTTATATGTTTTGAATTTTGTAAAATGGACTTCATTTTTGAATTCGGAATATAAAATATATCTTTGGGTGAATTTTTGGTATTTTTCTGAAAAACTTCAATTTTTGATGAATAGTGAAACCACTAAGTGGTACTTATAAAAACTGATTTTTCGTTTAAATGTAATTTTACCACTTCTGTGTTTTGAATTTAAAAAATCAGACATACATGGTTGTCATTTACAATTAAAATGTGGTTCAATGAGATTAAAATAATTTTTTGGTGAATAGTAACTTATTAAGTTTTTAATCGCGATTAGACGTAATTAGTGTAATTTAAGGTAAAAATGATGTTTTAATAATATGAGATGAGCTTGACACATGTCCTATCCTTATTGGATGTGTCATGGCCGACAAATAAAATCCATGGTTCAACTTCGGGACCCCATGGAGCCACTTTGGTTGGGAAATGACATAAATAACTTTTTATTTAATGTTAAAGTAAAAATGAGACAAATATGAAATGATTTACTAAAACAATTTTTACATGGGGTTATACAAATCAGATGTTTGACTATAAATATTCATTGGAAAGATAAAACTATTTCCTACATCATAGTATTTTTTATAATTTTTAAACATTATATAAATTAAATTATTTATGACATCATGATGATGCAGCGATGACCTCATTATTTAACAATTTAAATAAAATGGAATGATAATGTAATATCTAAGACTTAAACATGCCCAAAACCTATTGGATGAGTGGATTTAGAACCCTTGTAACCTTATCCTCGAAACACATCAATGTGGTACCCCTTAAATCCGAATACAATTTTAAAATAAAGTGACTTTTCTTTACCTTCCAAGAGTGCCCTCCTCTCCTCTTATAAAAGGCCCCCACCTCTACCTCCTTACCCACACTCCCAAAGCCCTTGGCTCGGCCAAAATCTGCCCATTTTGTCTCTCCACTTAAATATATTACTCTTTGAAGCCACACTTTGGGCATAAGTCTTCCCAAGGAAGCCTTTGAGCTCAAACCAAGGGGAGTTACCCGATTTTAAGGTAATGTCTTCTTTTGAGTCCTTTTGTTTTATATTGCTTCTCCAACCCCCTAAACTTTTTTTATTATTTTCTTTTGTAACAACTCCAGTATCCAAAATATACTAGGATGTTTTTATAAGAAGTATTCGAGCTACACTTACACACACCTACATCTAATGGTTAAAGAACATACTGTTTCCGTGGATGGCGAATTTCTGCCTCCCAAAACGATGATTGTTCAACATTCTTTTAACACCTTCAAAGGTGGCCATTAAGATGAAACTATATTTATATGTGATATATAATATGTTTATGTTTACTTAAAGCTTCTGTATTTTTCATTTTGGGCATACCTTTATGGTTTCCATTATGGGGAAACATGATATCTTCATTTAAGGAAGTGCGGACTACCGCCCCCTCAAAGTGATGTGATTCGTTAATGCCATATGTGGGACGTGTAAAGGATGGATTTAAAGTTATTATATATGATGTTATACTGGAATTATAATATACCTATATATAATTATTATTTCTTTCCATTAATGTTTGAGATAGAAATGAAAGTAGCGTTCATGCGTACGTACGGCTTACCATCTCCATGAACGGTGCATTTCATTTCTTCTCCCCAAATATAATTTACTATTAAAAGTACATGTATATAATGGATATATATAATGAATGATATATCTAAATGATTAATATAATTCTGGAATTAAAATATACATACCTCTAATTTAGTTTTAATTCCATTAATATGACAAAGAAATGAAAGTAGCGTTCATGTGTACGTACGGCTTACCGTCTCCATGAACGGTGCATTTCATTTCTTATCCCCAAATGTAATGTACTATTAAAAGTACATGTATATAATGGAAATATATAATTAATGATATATCTAAATGATGAATATAATTCTGGAATTAAAATATACATACCTCTCATTTAGTTTTAATTCCATTAATATGACAATGAAATGAAAGTAGCGTTCATGCGTACGTACGGCTTACCGTCTCCGTGAACGGTGCATTTCATTTCTTACCTCTAAATGATTATGTAATATTATAAATACATGTATATTCTGGATATATATGATATATATGCTATCCAAATCATGAATATCATTCTGGATATAATGATCCTTTTACCACACGAACAACATGTAATTGTAAGAAGTCCACTTTCGACTTAAGAACCAAATATCGACAAAACAGACATTATTAACTTAAATGGTTACATAATGTTTATAACATGGCAATAAGTGATATAAAAGGAATAATTAACATTAAAAAGGTTCTTAATCAATTATAAATTAACTCAAGTTTATTATTCAGGACGTTAAAGAACGATCGAGTCAAGTCGGACCCGAGGTAAGGGATCCTACTCCTCTCTTTCTTTTTAAGTACGCTCTTTTATGTCATTCCTTTTAAAGCTCATATTTCTTGTTATTGGGATGTTATTTTATATTAATCATACTGTAAGTTTTATGTTCATATGATGAGAGACCCTATTATCTCTCATCAATCCATTTTTGGATGTTTTAAGTGGCGTCGTTAGGCTGCCGAATTTTCGTAAGAGATCCAACCTCACTCTTTCTTTTTAAGTAATCTCCTTTATGTCACTTCTTTTAAGCTCCTATTTGTTATGTTGGGGGATGTTATTTTGTATTAATATTTCTGTAAAATTTATTTTTATATGATGAGAGACCCTATTTCCTCTCATCAATCCATTTTCGAAGTTTTAAGTGGCGCTGTTAGGCTGCCGAGTTTTCGTAAGGGATTTTTCATCTCACTTTTATTCCAGTGAGATTTACACTACATTTGCCACAATTTACATTGAGGGGTGTATGTACTGACCATTATTATACACATTGTGTAGTATAATTTCATTTATGGGTATTCACAACTTCATTGTATGGCCCTTCTTCCATGGGGTCTACGTTTCGAAAGTTACCCAACTCGGTAAGGGGACCTTTCACCCTCCATTTTTTTAAAAGACTTCTTTTGTTATGTCTTTTAATTCACATACTATTATGTTAGGATATGTTCTTATATATCCTTATTTATGTAAATTTTATGTCCAAGTGATGAGATCCCATTTATCTCTCTCATCAACCCTTTTTGTAAAATTTTATGTGATGCAGTTAGGCTGTCGAATTTTATCAAGGGAACTTCTTAACCCAATTTCGATTTCTTTGGGTTCAACATGTAGTTATTGAATATGTCATCCTTTGAATATGTTTGAATAACCTTTGATTGTTTTACACTTAATATCCACTTATATTGGGTGTATTTATATTTGTCACACATAATTATGAGATTGACTTATCCTTAATATAAGGATACCTTCTTTATAATGGATTTAATCTCATTTTACATTTCTTTTCAGACTTCATCGTTGTTATGCACCAATTCCCTCTTATATGGTGTGTATACTGTCCTTTGACATATTATATCATGAATCCCTTTATTCTCATGATATTATAAAGTTCAGATTAAAAGTTATTCTGATATTATTTTTATTCAAGAGTCTCTCATTTTGTTAAAAACTATTTAACAAAAATATCATTTTAAATGTTTTAACGATTTTTTATTCTAAATCATTATCTTTAATGTCCATGTTTTCAAAATGGTTTTCAGTATTTATTTATATATACATTAATGTTTTAAAATTATAATTCCATTAAAAGCTTCAAAGTGGTATGGGACACTTTGATTCAAAAATATCTTTTAAATGGTTTTTTGAAAATGAATTGATTAATTCAACATCTGGGAATTACTTATTGTGATTGCAAATGAAATGTTGTTATTGAAATCTTTATATTTTCAATATTTTACGTGTAATGATGGTACTTGGACTTTTTACGGGTGGTTACGTGATAAACCATATGACGGGTGGTGCCGTGAATACCAGGACGGGTGGTTACGTTATAATCTCCAATGCATTGGGTATGGAAGTCGGCTGTATGGCTATTCCATTAAGTATGTATGGAAATTGGTTGTATGGATATTCCATTAAGTGATATGTGTGGAATTCGACCGTATGGTTATTCCACTTAAGTATGTTTATGTCCCAAGTTACCTTTATATATGTTATGTGTTCTTTATATGGGTTTTATGGAAATCCTTTGGTTACAAAAAGTTAAGTAATGATACTTTTTTTCAGTGAAGAGTTTTTACTACTTCATGAAGGTGAAGGTATTACTTTTATAGAGTATACATGGTTTACTTGATGTTTGAAAAACTAACAGTTTTCATTCTTTGTGTATCCCTTACTGAGCTTTTTATGATCACCCCCTGTTTTTTTGAAATGTTTTTCACATGACTTAATGTGGAATAAGGTCAAGGATGGGATCAAGGGAATTCCATTCTATATAAAACATGGAACTAGTCATGTTTGTTTTTAAGTGTTTTTTTATTATGGAAACTTAGTAGAAGTGTCTACTTTGTAATCTTTTGAGATGTAATAGTTATGTTCTAATTATCTAAAACTCTAAAACTGAAAAGATCCTAAATGTGAATTATTCATTTAATTAAATAATAAGTAAGGTTTATGGCCGGGGTCTTATAGTTGGTATCAAGGGCCGGTTTAGATAACTTTAGAGGTTAGGGTATTCTCTAAGCACAAGTGACATTACCATAATGGTTAGGATTTCAGAAAGAGTCCTAGTTTTAGATAAAGTGAATGAGTAAGTATATATTATTGTTTATCTTCCTCATTAGTACATGATGGTTATGTTGATGTACTCACACTGACCTTTTTGGTTTTAGTAAATGGCTGGATCTAGCAGGCACCAAAGTGACAATGGGTTTGAAGGAAACTGTGGTGGTTCTCTGATTAAGAGACTGGATGAGATGGGGGATTCAATGAGTAATCTCATGGTTGTTCTAATCCAACTATCAAGGAGTCATGATCAACCACTTCAACCTTTGTGAGTTCTCTAATGCATCATGTACGAGATGGCCAACTCGATGTGGAAGTTCATGTAATAATTATAAAGGTAACCATTAGAGTTTATATGATCCTTACTTTTGAGGTAATTATGGGTTATTATATGTTATGATGGAAAATTAAAGGCATGAGATAAACATGAGGTTAAAATATGTTATGAACATTTTTGAAGAATTTATCTCATTTGGGGAATGTTTTAAGAATTATGTAGTTTTGGAAAAAGGACAACACGCAGACCGTGTGACAACCCATCGTGTCGAACAAAGCTGTGGGAATCAAACCGACAACCAAAGTGCGACGGGTATTTATCGCCTACCACTGGACTACGTGAAGTCCCTGGTTAGATTGACTGATTCTTTTTAGTTATATGATTTTAGGAATCAAGAGTATGTTTATTTTGGGTTATTTATCAAAATGATTAATCTATCATGGATGATATGTGATTAGGTTAATTACTTTTCAATACGAGACTTTAGGAGCAACTGATGTTGTTGGGAGATAAATGTTACGATTTAACATGGAAGACTATTTGACTAAATCCTTCAAATATTTGGGTTTCAATTTTAGTTTGGTTTACTTTGAAGAATTTTATGGAAAAATTGATTATAGAATGGTCCTCGTTGAACTTTGGGTTTTGTTGGACAAATTTTGGAGATTAAGAATAGATTTTATTTTTATAAATGGTTATCCTTTTCTGGATTATCTGATCTTGTACTAACCTTTTTGGTTTTGGTTTTGGTTAAATTCTAAAGACATGGGAAGTATATAGTTCTCTTTTTTGGATTAGGTGACTCTCTAAATGTTGATTATAGTACTCTTAATGCGAACAAGTCTCCCTAAATACTCGTCTTTTGGAAAAAAATTATGAGTTTGATTAGGGAATCTAGTAAAAGTTGAAAGTCAACATGATAAGTGATTATGTTTCCTTATGAATAAATTCCTCAATAAAAAGTAACATAAAACAAAAATGTTGTCTATTAACTTTTCCTACTGGGGAATCGAATACCGTTTAACCCATCACAAGTTTGTGATTTTCTCGTGGTTAACTTTCTCCTAAACATGTTTTCTATCAATCCCCATCAGAACATGACCCTTTGTTTTTTCCTTCATATCCATATTTGCATACTTGGAATCCTAGTAGGGGTTAACTCGAGTGACCTTTGTACTTATCTTTATTTATTTTAAAGTGATTGTTTTACCGACTCTTGTTCCGATGTGGGACTTTCAAGGATGTTTCCATGCTCAATTTTAAAAATTGCGAGGACGCAATTACCAAAAGTGGGGAAGGATGTAACACCCCAGGTAAATAAAGAATATGACATTTTCATATTTATCCATATTTTTGAATAAAATATTAATATGACTTCAAAGGGGACGCTATGCTCGATGGCGTACCCAACACGCAACAACGAGTTTCTTGGGCATCTTACGTTGCACTCTAATAATAAAATAATATTATTTTAAATGGTAGTTAACATGTAGCCATTATATTGGAGGGAATGGATATAAATAACTAAAATATGATTATATATGTTTTTAAATGTTTTTACATTTATCCAATAAAAGATAAAGGCTTAAAATACGGAAAGAATTCAATTTTAGGCGTTTATGCCCTAGTTTTCACTAAAGGTTCACTTATCGCCTTTTGATGGAGAACCATTATTAAATATAGTTTTTATCACTCTAATACATTATTTTGGACCAAATTAAACTCTTCTTAAGAATTGAAACATAAAAATTTACTTTGTGTAATTTTTTGGTATCTTTCCGATAAAGTTCATTTTTTAATGAATAACGTAAAATGTTGTATTTTAATTCAAAACCTCTTTTTAATATAATTTATTTATATGATTAGATTATATTTTTAATTGGTTTTAATGTGAAATTAGAATATATTTTTCCCATTAAATCCAATAGTGGTCATTGGAATTAATTTCACTTTGAAATAAGACATAAACTAGTGTCAATCTTTTGATACATATTGTTTCATAAAAACACGCTATTTGCTCTGACAACGGGAATTATTTATTAAATTAATTAATGCAACTTATATGTTGTGAATTTTGTAAAATGGACTTCATTTTTTGAATTTGGAATATCAAATATAGCTTAGGGTGAATTTTTGGTATTTTTCTGAAAAACTTCAATTTTTGATGAATAGTGAAACCACTAAGTGGTACTTATAAAAACTGATTTTTCGTTTAAATGAAATTTTACCACTTCATTGTTTTGAATTTCGAAAATACGACATAAATGGTTGGCATTAGGAAGTAAAATGTGGTTCAATGAGATTAAAATAATTTTTTGGTGAATAGTAACTTATTAAGTTTTTGATCGCGATTAGAGGTAATTAATGTAATTTAAGGTAAAAATGATGTTTTAATAATATGAGATTAGCTTGACACATGTCCTACCCTTATTGGATGTTTCATGGCCGACTACGAAAAGCCATGGGTCAACTTGGGGACTCCATGGAGCCACTTTGGTTGGGAAATGACATAAATAACATTTTATTTAATGTTAAAGTAAAAATGAGACAAACATGAAATGTTTTACTAAAACAATTTTTACATGGGGTTATACAAATAAGATTTTTGACTATAAATATTAATTGGAAATCTAAAAATATTTCCTACATCATAGTATTTCTTTTATAATTTTTAGACATTAAATAAATTAAATTATTTATGACATCATGAGGATGCAGCGATGACCTCATTATTTAACGATTTAAATAAAATGGAAAGATAATTTAATGTCTAAGACCTACACATGTCCTAAACCTATTGGATGAGTGGATTACGAACCCTTATCACCTTATCCTCGAAACACATCAATGTGGGACCTCTTAAATCCGAATACCATTTTAAAATAAAGTGACTTTCCTTTACCTTCCAAGAGTACCCCTCCTCTCCTCTTATAAAAGGCCCCCACCTCTACCTCCTTACCCACACTCCCAAAGCCTTTGGCTCGGCCAACCTCTTCCCATTTTGTCTCTCCACTTCCCTATATTACTCCTTGAATCCACACTTTAGGTAGAAGTCTTCCCAAGGAAGCCTTTCAACTCAAACCAAGGGGAGTTACCCTATTTTAAGGTAATGTCTTCTTTTGAGTCCTTTTGTTTTATTTTGCTTCTCCAACCCCCTAAATTGTTTTTATTCTTTTCTTTTGTAACAGCTCCAGTATCCTAAATAAACTACGATGTTTTTATAAGAAGGATTTTAGCTACACTTACACACACCTACATCAAATGGTTATATAACATATTCTTTCCGTGGATGGCGAATTACTGCCTCCCGAAACGATGATTGTTCAACATTATTTTAACACCTTCAAAGGTGGCCATTAAGATGACACTATATTTATATATGATATAAAATATATTTATGTTTTCCTTAAACTTCTTTATTTTTCATTTTGGGCATACCTTTATGGATTCCATTATGGGTAAACACGATATCTTCATTTAAGAAAGTGCGGACTACCGCCCCCTCAAAGTGATGTGATTCGTTAATGCCATATGTGGGACGTGTAAAGGATAGATTTAAAGTTATTATATATGATGTCATACTGTAATTATAATATACCTCTATATAATTATTATTTCTTTCCATTAAAGTATGAGATAGAAATGAAAGTAGCGTTCATGCGTATGTACGGCTTACCGTCTCCATGAACGGTGCATTTCATTTCTTATCCCCAAATGTAATGTACTATTAAAAGTACATGTATATAATGGATATATATAATGAATGATATATCTAAATGATGAATATAATTATGGAATTAAAATATACATACCTCTCCTTTAGTTTTAATTCCATTAATATGAAAACAAAATTAAATTAGCGTTCATGCGTACGTACGGCTTACTGTCTCCATGAACGATGCATTTCATTTCTTATCCCCAAATGTAATGTACTACTAAAAGTACATGTATATTATGGATATATATAATGAATGATATATCTAAATGATGAATATAATTCTGGAATTAAAATATACATACCTCTCATTTAGTTTTAATTCAATTAATATGACAAAGAAATGAATGTAGCGTTCATGCGTACGTACTGGTTACCGTCTCCATGAACGGTGCATTTCATTTCTTACCTCTAAATGATTATGTAATATTATAATACATTTATATGATGGATATATATGATATATATTCTATCCAAATCATGAATATCATTCTGGATATAATGAACCTTTGACCACATGAACAACAAGTAATTGTAAGAAGTCCACTTTCGACTTAAGAACCAAATATCGACAAAACAATCATTATTAACTTAAATGGTTACATAATTTTTATAACATGGAAATAAGTGATATAAAAGGAATAATTAACTTTAAAAAGGTTCTTAATAAAGTATAAATTAACTCAAGTTTATTATTCAGGATGTTAAAGAACGATCGAGTCAAGTTGGACCCGAGGTAAGGGATCCTTCTCCTCTCTTTCTTTTTAAGTACGCTCTTTTATGTCATTCCTTTTAAAGCTCATATTTCTTGTTATTGGGATGTTATTTTATATTACTCTTACTTTAATTTTTATGTTCATATTATGAGAGACCCTATTCTCTCTCATCAATCCATTTTTGGAAGTTTTAAGTGGCGCCGTTAGGCTGCCAAATTTTCGTAAGAGATCCAACCTCACTCTTTCTTTTTAAGTACTCTCCTTTATGTCATTTCTTTTAATCTCCTCTTTGTTATGTTGGGGGATGTTATTTTGTATTCCTATTTCTGTAAACTTTATGTTGATATGATGAGAGACCCTATTTCCTCTCATCAATCCATTTTGGAAGTTTTAAGTGGCGTCGTTAGGCTGCCGAGTTTTCGTAAGGGATTTTTCATCTCACTTTTATTCCTGCGAGATTTACGCTACATTTGCCACAATTTCCATTGATGGGTGTATGTACTTCCCATTATTATAAACATTGTGTAGTATAATTTCATTTATTGGTATTCACATCTTCATTGTATGGCCCTTCTTCCATGGGGTGTACGTTTCGAAAGTTACCCAACTCGGTAAGGGGACCTTTCACCATCCTTTTTTTAAAAGACTTCTTTTGTTATATCTTTTAATTCACATACTATTAGGTTGGGATATGTTCATCTATATCATTATTTATGTAAATTTTATGTCCAAGTGATGAGATCCCATTTATCTCTCTCATCAACCCTTTTTGTAAAATTTTATGTGACGCTGTTAGGCTGTCGAATTTTATCAAGGGAACTTCTTAACCCAATTTCGATTTCATTGGGTTCAACATGTAATTATTGAATATGTCATCCTTTGAATATGTGTGAATAACCATTGATTGTTTTACACTTCATATCCACTTATATGGGGTGTATTTATATTTTTCACACATAATTATGAGATTGACTTATCCTTAATTTAAGGATACCTTCTTTATAATGGATTTCATCTCATTTTAAATTTCTTTTGAGACTTCATCATTTTTATGCACCAATTCCCTCTTATATGGTGTGTATACTGTCCTTTGACATATTATATCATGAATCCCTTTATTCTCATGATATTATAAAGTTCGGATTAAATGTTATTCCGCTATTATTTGTATTCAAGAGTCTCTCATTTTGTTAAAAACTATTTAACAAAAATTTAGTTTTAAATGTTTTAAAGATTTATTATTATAAATCATAATCTTTAATGTCCATGTTTTCAAAATGGTTTTCAGTATTTATTTATATGTAAATTAATGATTTAAAATTATAATTCCATTAAAAGCTTCAAAGTGGTATGGGACACTTTGATTCAAAAATATCTTTTAAATGCTTTTTTAAAAATGGATTGATTAATTCAATATATGGGAATTACTTATTGTGATTGAAAATGAAATTTTGTTATTTAAATCTTTATATTTTCAATATTTTATGTGTAATGATGGTACTTGGACTTTTTACGGGTGGTTACGTGATAAACCATATGACGGGTGGTGCCGTGAATACCAGGACGGGTGGTTACGTTATAACCTCCAATGCATTGGGTATGGAAGTCGGCCGTATGGCTATTCCATTATGTATGTATGGAAATTGGCCATATGGGTTTTCCATTAAGTGATATGTGTGGAAGTCGACCGTATGGTTATTCCACTTAAGTATGTTTATGTCCCAAGTTACCTTTATATATGTTATGTGTTCTTTATATGGGTTTTATGGTAATCATTTGGTTACAAAAAGGTAAGTAATGATACTTTTTTTCAGTGAAGAGTTTTTACTACTTCATGAAGGTGAAGGTATTAATTTGATAGAGTATACATGGTTTACTTGATGTTTGAAAAACTAACAGTTTTCATTCTTTTTGTATCCCTTACTGAGCGATTTATGCTCACCCCAAGTTTTTTTGAAATGTTTTTCACAGGACTTAATGTGGAATAATGTCAAGGATTGTGTCAAGGAAATTCCATCCTATATAAAACATGGAACAAGATATGTTTCTTTTTAAGAGTTTTTTTTGTTATGGAAACTTAGTAGAAGAGTCTACTTTGTAATCTTTTGAGATGTAATAGTTATGTTTTAATTCTCTAAAACTCTAAACTTTAAAATATCCTCAATGTGAATTATTCATTTAATTCAATAATAAATAAGGTTTAAGGCCGGGGTCTTATAACTGTTATCATCTTTTATATTAAACAAGTCATTATTATTTTGTCGGGTACTCCATATATGTCACCAAAATGAATATTATAGATCATATAATGGTATGCATGATGCATTTTCTTCTTCCTAGCCATATAAGACTCAAGAGTAAAAAATATTTATTATATGTAAAATTTCCAGTAGGGGGATGATTATTGAACCTCTAATTAAGGATAATATGGATAGTTTTTAATAGGCTTAATAATTCACACCACATTATTATAGTAAATGTAAATTTTTATTTTCTACTTCATCCATTTTATTGGTGTATGTTAATTTAAAATCTCATTATAAATTTTTTATCAATGATGGAGTTATATAATATTAATATTAAAATGTGGTTAACTCCAATTTGGTAAACAAATATAGTGTTTTCAAAAACATTATTCATAAATATAATTTCAATTCATGGATAAATTTTAATGATAATGAACCAACTCAAATATATTTGTAGATTCAATTAAATAGACATTTGTATTATTCATGTTTTCGCAGTTCATCAAAAAATCATGTTATCATTATAGTATAGAAATTAATATCAAAATTCAATAGGTGAATGAATAAAATTATTGTCTATGTAACATGTAAACCTAAAATGATGAAAACTATAATCCATGTATTGTCATCATATTAAGTTCTTCTCATTATTCTAGAAATCACAACAACATTGGTTGGGTTTTTACACATATAATGTATATTATATCAAGAAAAGGATATTATATCATGAAAAGGATGATTTTTATAGTCTATCAACAACTAACAGGAAGTGTGGTTGTGGAGTATTACTGGTGACACAACATTATTTCAGATTACAATCAGGGGTCTTTGGGCTACATTTAGTTGGTCATTTGATCCAACACGAACCTAGGATTTCGAGGAAATTTATATTTAATATTATAGATCATGTGTGTATGTGTCATCCAATTTGGGGGAAGAGGATTTACTAATTTATGTGGTATCATTTCAATGATTTTAATAATTTTTCATCCCATTACCTAATTTGTATGAAATTAATAATAAATAATTTATCAATTATTTAAAATATTTAATGTATTTCTTATTAATGACATGATTATTAACAATTATGTATTAATATTGTTAGTTTCATCTTTGAAAGGTATTCGTTTTTATATGGAAACCAAAGTTTTAGGGTTAGAATCTTAGTATTCCCCTTGGGGGACTTATAAAGCATATGGTAATTCTAGAATGATGTCGACATGTGATAATGTAGGGGAAACACATAACTAGTGACCCAGGTAGAATGATACTATTTTAATGCTGCAATTGGGAATTGTTTCAATGATAATGGTCATCTTGGATGTTATCCTTCGTGATATGTAATGGGTCTACCTCTACCAAGAGAAAAATTGGTATTTTCCTTCATAATTAAAACTTGTGTTGACACATAAATTTAAAAAGTAATCTTATATATTAACTAATATATAAATTATATTTAATGTATTGTAATTTTTAAAATAATTTGTACTAATATTATTATCATGTGAATAATGATAATTTGAGTTAGAAACCACATGGAAATTATTCTCTGGAACAAACTAACCAGGCCTCAGTTTTAACAAATAATGTTTGATCATCCTAAAATTTTAGGTAGAAGGTTTGACTTTGTCAACCAATTTCTTTAAGAAACATTTCTTACTTATTACTGAAACAAATGAAGAAAAGTGAAAGGGTTATAGAAAGGATTGGGAGAACATAAATTTCTCCAAATGTTGAATTAGAATGATAATGAATAATAACGGGAACATGGTAGTTTGAATTCCAATCCTAAAATAGTCTATAATAGAGACTCTCATTCTCCAACTCATGAAATTTCTCCAAGGAAGGATTCCAAAGAGAACAATAAACAAAATTATGATAAAACCTTAAAATATTTTTTTCATTATTTAGTGATTAGTACAACTCATGGGAAATGAATGAAACTTACAGGAAAGGGTGGTAACCCTAGTAGTGTATCTTTTTATAGTGGTCTATCTAGATGTCAGGAATGTAGATGCATTATTTTTCTCTTTGTTTTTGTTTCAATTGGTTGAGGATGACTATTTTTAATTTTTTGAAAGTCCCTATACATTATATATATATATATATATATATAAATTAATAACTTTTCCTGGGGACATGGATTTAGGATTTAAAATATATGATTTATGCTGATTCTAAGTATATTTATTATATAATTATTTATCAAAAATCTAAAATAAATATATGATAATTTCTAATTATTTTATTTAAAATTAATGGCCCATTGGGGATTGGTTTAGTAGTACATGTATAATGAATATTATCCATGGTATTGGAAAAATTATAGGTTTATGTATTTTAATTCCAAAATATATCATGGGAAATTGGCCCTTAGGGTAGTAGATGACATCAATATTAGGAGGGGTGTCGTTTCTTCTAATTCTATGGTTACTGAACCTCTATTTTATAATTATGCATTATACTTAGTTATAATTTAGATGAAACATTGGGTGTATTATCATGAACCCCTACCTCCAATGGTGATCCTATTGAGGAAACAGTTAATAAAATTGGATAATAACCATCATGTCACTCCTTTAGTAGGTCTCTATTTTGAAATTTTCATTGACGGTATAAAAATCAAACATATTGAGGAATTATGATGAATACATAAAGATGGAACTGTATATTAAATAAATAAATAAATGAAAATACATTAATTAATGTTAATGATGAAACTAATATCATCCCAAAACTAATATATAATATAAATAAATATGACAAGTCTCTAAAAAATACACAAAAAACCTTTACGAAAAAAGTATCAACAACACTAATGTGTGATATATTGATGTCTTTCTTAGTCACATAAATCCTTTTTGAAAATTAATTTTTTTCCAATATAATTATGGTGTGATTAAGATATAAAATAAATATGATTATACCTACGGTCTCTGTTTAACATGGGATAAAATAATACTAATGTACAAATTAATAAACATGAGAGCCAAAATGTTCCTACGAATGTTAAACAAACAATCTCATTCATAAAATTTCATGTTCACAAAATAATACATCCATATTTTTGAATAAAAAAATCACTTGTATAATTGGTTCCCCACACAACATTCTACTATTTTTTATTTTCTCATACATTCAACAATGTATGTACAGGAACAATTATCCCTTCCATAATAATATTCTTGATGACACCTTGGAAACCTCAAATCCTTCCACCCAAAGAAACTAGGAAAATCAAATGAAATCCCAATTTAAGACACCTAGTAATCGATATCATAAAAATATCCCCATATGATGTTATTCATAACATCCACATCCACCCACATTTGCATACAAATAACATGAATAATAGGGTATCATGAACATAATGGATATCATCCTCATGCAATAATCCTAACATGAATGATCCTGACTATGAATTCCATAATCTGTCATATAAATCCCATAAAATGTGTTAAAAATATCTAAAGTCCCTCACATACCATGTATATAATGCTATCCTGGAAGAGAGATTGTGGAATAAGGGGTGTACATCAATCTGTCCATCACATCTAGGATATTGGAAAAAACAATAACAAAAAATCCTCTATCATCACATATTGCTCGATGAGGGTAGGGTACATACCAATATATAAGGTAAATTTAAATTTATAAAATTTTCACAAAAAAATGGTGAAGGTTTCTTAAAATTAAAATCACTACTTACTACATCTCCAAAGAGTCTCTTAGCCTTCCTAACATTTGCAACCCCCCTCCCAATGTATCACGCCATATTAGAAATACACAACCATAAAACACAATATGATTTTCTTTACATGATAATCCATTTTTAAATTTTTTATTTACAAACCATATTTCATAATTAATCCCATTAATTTTATATATATAGTGAATTTTGTTGTCACAATCACAACATAAATTCTAAAACTCATTAGTCATTATAAAAAATTCATTAGTAGATTCATCATTAATAGATTATCCGATCATTATATTGAAAATAACACAACACAACATTACCTGTTATTTTAATATCACTACGCCCCATATTGTAAACACCACATAACACAACCAGTTATCATTAGAACAACCAAAAATCAAACCCAATGCATAAATAAAAACGAAATATCACATATTATTTTTAAAAATTATCTCCCTTCATAAATTTTTCTACATATTTATTGGAGTCCTCAAACAAATTCAAATTTTAATTGGAAACCGATCCATTGTCTGTATAAATTTTCAGTTCATATTTCATGTTAGTTGAATAAAAAATTTTGGAAAATTATTGTTCACCAACATAGTAACCAAAAACCCAAAAAAATATAATCTTATCTTGTAATAAATATAATACATGATAAATCATATATGAAAATTGTAAAAATAATTTATAATCATGGGATTCCATTACCATCCCCTTCATTTTCAATTTATAAAATTATTTATCATCATTAATCACATTTATAATATCAAACTAATAGAAAGAAAAAAAATTTTATTCCTACAGATAAATACAAAAAATGATAGATAAAATATCTCTTGCGTCAGTTCAACTTAAATGAAAAACACATAAGAACCAAGTATCAACGACCACATATCTCTAATGAATCACGACCACATCCTATTCCAAAAAATACTCAATTAAAACCTCCCAGAAAAGTAACACTCGCATATTGTACTCATGGATAAATAAGATTATGATTATGGATGAATTGAGAACATAGGATTTCCTCAATCATAATTAATCAAATAAAAATTTTCCAATGTGAACAATGTAATATTAAACACTGAGGTAGGTGACTTTAGAAGGAGTCGATGAATAAAGGATAGAAAATTGTTGAGGCAATGAACAAAATCATAAAGAAAGGTGTAACTAAACTCCTATTTATAATTAAAGATAACTATAATCCACCAGGTCATGGTGAATATCTAAAATACATATAAAATCATAGAAAAATTCATGACCTAAAATCCCCTATGTGATATACTTTTTTTCATCTAATTTTAAAAATTATATTTCGAATTCCACTTCTACGTAGACCAATATGTGGACAACATTGTGGTGGTAATTTTATTATTTTTACTCGAACATCATAAAATTACATGGATCAATCCCCTTCCCATTTAACCCACCCAATGACCAAGTCTATAAGGCAATGGTATTTTTAATGTATTTCTCACAGTTTTATCACCAAGAGTGAACACCTTACAAAATTCCCATGATGGGAATTTTCGACCTTCATAAGGGTTAGAGAACAAACCCCATACCAATACATTGACCAGACAAATTCTCCATGGTATGGTCTCAAATTCCATATTTCATGGGAGAATACATAATATAGAATGACATAAGAAATTGATTGAAAATCCATTTTTCATTCCATGGTGTTTCGTAAAAAACACCACCTCTGACCTATAAGAAACCTCCAAACCATCCAACAATAACTCTATGACTCATGAAATAATAATTAGTTTGCTAGTATGAATCAATGTCGTTACATCATAAAATAGTGAAGTAATTTTCATCATTGAGGAATCCAACTGAATCTAAATAACAAATAAATGTGGGATATTTGAAAAACAACCCCATGAAATACCCCTAAAGGACCTCATTAAAACTAAAACCCCACCAGCATCTCAAAACAGCGTAAACCCACCACTCTTCAACAAAAATACCTTAACGAATATTCTATTATCCACATATCCTCATCCAACGACCACTACATATTCCCATATCACTACACCAAAAATAAAAATAATGGATATCCATCCTCTATAACTATATATTTTCTGTTATGGTGGGATTTCCATTATCTCATTATTTTAAATTATATTAAAATAAAAATAATCTAAATTATGATGTGGTTTTCTCATCATCATATGTATAAAAAATTGAAATAATTATCATCATTAGATAATAAAAAATAAATAAATCTTCAATATTATAGCATCACATAATCATTGATAAATACAATAATGAATATATCAAAAAAAGACATAGTATTATGGAAGAATATACATATCAAACTCTCATACACTAATCTATAATCCACTGTCACTCCTAATAGAGTAAACTATTAGAATGATTCATCTATTTAGGACCTTATCCAAATGAATTTTTATCACTACTAGTTACTCAAAAAATGTCACATCATCCTTGATATCTAATTATCCATAGTAAATTAAAAGGGGTCTCTGTGAAGGTATAAAAAAGCCCATATATCTTGACAATAGAATGGGTCATGTCTATCCTTATTGGAAAAAATGACTTATATATTCCACTTGGTAGATATTCTCCAAAAAATCATAGGTTCTAACAAATTTGTATGAGGGTTTTCTACCATGACTAGAACACCACCGCCCATTATGTGGAGAGATAGCCATGAAATCATGGTCTCCCACAACTCATTTGACAGAAGGAAAAAAATTGATTCCTCGTACCATTATAAATAGAATATAATTCTATGTGAACTATTAATAGTTAGTTTTAAAACATTTGACTGATTTCCACACACATTACCACTAGAAAAACCATCCTCAAAACAATATTTTGTTCTTTCTATCCATCGACCAAACAAATGAATCTTCACTATTTCCAGTATGGCGACACATCCACTCTGCCTCCATGCATTTCAATAGAGACTCCTAAAACTACTATATTAGATAATTTTTCATATACATTTTAAATGAAAAATATCCACCATTAACTTTGCCTATATATTTATTCATGGATGTTAACCCCTTGATTTATCTCGAAGCATCTGATGAATCAAAAAAAATCCAATTGTTACATTATTATTTATTTTTAAATATTGATATTCCATTTCCAGTTTTTTATGAGATATTGAATCCATTTTATTACATAAAATCCATCCACCATCATTGAATAATATTAAGGTCACACAATGAGTTAACATACATTGAAACCATTCGATAATTAAAAACTGCATAGAGTTATCTAATGAATTAATGTCACCATTAAAATATGAAAAAAAAACACACAATCACAAATTATAAATCATAAGTGGATATGTTTTTTATGTTTTGTTCAATTTACATGTACACAAAATGGTTCATGAACTATTATAAAATTAGATTCATGATCCCCAAGAGCACAATTGCTTCTTGTGTAACAAAAAAAGAAAAAAAAATACATAATAAATGTTTCCATACATTCAATGAATCGATTTCATTATGGTAGATTCCACATATCATCTATAAAATATATCAATCTTTGAAAACCAATTACCTCCACTGAAAAATCCAAAAAGATTAATAATCGTTGAATATGGGTTAAAATTCATCATCAATATCTAATTCATCATTTGGTTGTATGTAAAAATTTTCAATACACAGTAATACTTCTTTTAAATTAATACATTATATCCCGTAATGAAACATTGGTCCAGATGGATCACTTCAATATCTGGTCATCTACATGAACCCTGAACTCCCACTACTCTGTGTGATCCATTCAATATAAATCAATTTAAATTTGAAAATACCCTCACTATAAATATTAATCGAATATGATATCATGATGAGAGAGTTACAATAAAAATTCCTTCAAAAATACATCCAAAACTCATCAATTTATTTGGGATCCTCCACAATACATAAACACACAAATTTCACTAATAATATTTTTCAAAGATAGAAGGGCCTCCAAACATCGACTGTAAATAAGGCATCTTAATTAACAAAATAAAACTACTCAAAAACATTCGACATTTGATAAGACATCATTCTACAAAAAAAAATCCAACAACACAAATTGTATACATCCAATCAATTTCATGAATGACATTTTATGAATACATCTATATGAAGAAGGTATCCCCATATGAATGTTTCTTCCCCCTAATTTACACAAACCATCTACGACCAATAATAGGCTTAGTAATCCCCAATTTATCAGGAATAATCTCTTAATAATATTTATAAATAACATACACAAAATGGAGAAATAAAATTGTGTGAGGCTGAAAAATCAATCATGAAAGAAATATGTGTAGGTGATATATAATCATTCCTATGATGATATCATTAATTGGAACATCCATGTAATTAAATATATAATCCCTAAATCCTTTTGATTGATTCTACTAATAGTTATTATATCAATGCTCAGTTCAGGGTTCAAAATGATTGGGAATATCTTGAGGCATTCCCTAAACAAGAACATATCCTATTGGAGGTGAATAGGCAGGCTATCTAGGTTGCTAAAATATCCTATCCAATACCGGGGGTTGAGATTGAGATGGAACCAGGACACTACATCAATGACATGCTCCAAGAACCATTTGGTACCGGTGATAGTGATTGAAAAATTCCCTATAGACATATAATGTCGTTATAAATTCCCTATGAAACCAATCGACCAAACCATCCACCTATTGATGAAATAAATGTTCTTGAGGACAGAATCCCTACTATTAAAAACCTGAAAGGACCAGATGTTTGTGATTTGAAACTAAAAAACATGTTTAATAAGGAACCATAATATAACCCCTCTCATGATATATGTTATCTTAAGTACATACATATTTCAAATATTACCTTTTTATATACATAATATTAAATTGGAAAAATACAATATCCCACTTTATAGTAATTATTTTGGAAGAGTTCATCCTCATGATTTCATTGAAGAGACTACTAAAAATCTTATTTTTTGGAATAAATTAATATAGACCTTGAAATTAATCACATGTTCTCACAATAACATAATTATCTATTGAATAGAAATTGAATCATATCTCTTAGACACCTTCTTTGTTGATGATATGAACTCTACTAAGAACTCCCACTACAATTAATCCCATTAATCATTTTTCCCTCAAACTGATATATAATTCCATCCCTTAACACACTGAATAACTTATCATTCTAATTACTAATATGACCCAGTACTCTATATTTTCCCGAATCAAAACAAAAGTGTTCTCAAACTCTACCAACCATTACTCTATATTTAAACCACATATACTTCCCTCACATGATTCCTATGATTTAAACTGAATGGATGTAAATAATAAATAAATCTAATAGTTCTCTTAAATTTTAGAATCCATTAGATGTTTATCAAGATCCACCTATTAAAACTCGTCATCCAAAACCTCAGATGGATGAAATACTTGATCCATATATGTAAAGTCAAATAATGATTATCTTGGCCATGTTTTATGGGTAATTATTAACGTTTGTTAGATTAGATTATTTCTACATCCTGTGACCTCCCAATTTATATAAGATTAGATATAATAATAAATAATTTACCTCTCATAACATTCCTCCATTTATGAGGAACCACACATCTTTTTCATTTTGTGGGCCAAATGTCCATCCAACGAATCACTTGGGGCATTAAAAAGATCATTTTCTATAATAAATTCCCAATCTTATATCACAAAATATGATTATAAAAAAATATTTCCCTACCAACCCATGTAATATGTATACATTTGAAAACTATTATTCATCTTTTATACTATATTTAATATCAAATACGACTCCTTATGTAACTCATACCTTTTAAAGAACCCCTCGCTAGATAATAATTATTAAAAAGTTATAATGAATAAAAATTCATACCATTTTTATTCTTGAGGTTGGAAACTAGAGCCTATTAAATCGAATTCAAAATATAGAAGGTAATTCCGTCAATGGATAAACTATGATCATTTTATAAGTTATAACTTTCTTAGAAACTCTATGATATAATATTAATGTATAAACTAAAACGATAAAAAAAATGAATGTATATAGTAAACAAATATATAAAGTCTCAAAATACGTACCCCAAGAAAATTCTAAATTAGATATTAAGTTAAAAATATATTTCATCTTCAAGTAATTTCAAACCATATCCTCAAAATTCTTATTGAAATCTAGAATACATATTTAATATACTTATATTGAGAAGAATATTTTTACTCATTTTGATCATACATGTGTTTTCTCACGCACAAATGAAAATAGAATAATAATTATCCTATATTAATATAGCATGAAAAAAATTCACAAAAATAGGTCAACTAACCAATCACTTCCCCACTATAGAATACTCACCAAATAATACATCCAAGCGTAGTTATAAAATAATTCAAATATTAATACATTGTTCTCCATGACTCGTTCCCATTTATTATCAATTCCCATCTCCAAACGACACTCTTCATGTATCTCCCATATAATACATACAAATCCTTTCTGGAGACACTACGTATAATATATTAGGTCTATGTTTGATGGACAAGGATTTTAGAAGTGCTTTTAATTGAATAGTTTTGGATTTTGTTGTCAAGAAGGATAAATAAATTTATATTTTAAATTTGAAGGATAACTAGTTTATTATTTTATAGGTTTTAATTCACAAATATCATTATCTATTTTTAGTGACTGCGTTTCAATACTTATGATGGATATTGGGAGAATTTTATAGTCTTGTATTATACATGTTTGTTTGGAAAGGACGATGTTGCTTAAAGATTGGGAAGTTTTAATACATTTGATGTTAAATCTATCATTGGTAATGATTATCTATCTAAGTTAAAAAATCATGATAGATTATGTTTATGTTAATATAAGATGACCAAAAGATAGTTTGTCTAGTGTTTATGAAGAATATTTTTATGGTGAATCCATTTTCCAGTTTTTTTATTGGGAATCACAATCAATAGTTTATTATTTATAAAAATGAATATATTTTCTTTAAATGTATTACATATTGATCATTATGCATACCATAAATGATACATCTATGATCTCATAGTAGGTGTAGTGATCAATGAAGGAAAATTTTCAAATGATAGATTCTACATAACAATGTTATGTGGACAGTGAAGCACGATACCCTGATTGTGAAATAGATGTGGTTTGTATGAGTATAACTGTTTATGGAAAGAATCATTCTTGTTGTGAAGGATACTTTTCCCTGAATAGAGTTAGTGATTTAGACATATATTAAGGAAGAAATGTGTTACATAGACCATGAAGGAAAAATTGGTTCACCAGAAGATCATTTTCTACAATGAAGACTATTCCACATAGAGAAATTGGGTAAATAATATTAGTGATATTGTTGGATGTGTTTTCCAATATTGTAAACTATAATCCGGTCATTATTTAAGAGAGGTTGTTATAATATGGTATCTATAATATAATAATGATTTTTGATAATTTAGGATGTTTTGCAAGGTTGAATTATTCATTGGGATACAGTTTGCGGAGGAGGTGTTCCTCACCAGAAGATGATGTCAATTTAATAAATCAGAGTATATAGAGGAGGAGATGATCTTGTGAAATATAATTGGTGAGTTGTAGAAGAGAAAATATATAGTAGAGGAGGTAGTTCATGAAGGATCTATATATAAGTGGAAAGGATGAAACATATTGTTATCAAATGACAAAGAGAGGTGAAAGAGTAGTTCATGGACCATTGGAGGTAAACATAGTATCAATGATATAATGTGTAGTGAATGTTTGTGGAAAAAGTGGTGGTTCCTGAATCAGATAATCTACATGGTACAACTCAATTCATGGAGGATACATTACGTTCATACAGGAAGTATATTTGTTCATGAGGCACTCAAGGAAGATCCTACCATCTAATGGGTAGGATTGAAAATATTTTTTATTAAAATAATATTTATGAATGTTGATCAAGAGGAACTGAAATATAGAACTAAATCATTTTGTTCATAAATAAGTACACAAACTATTGGATTATTTTATACGTGTTACACATGTTAAAAGGAATATACTAATTGTTTTATTCCTCACGAAATGATTATTTTCTTGTGGATTGGGTTGTATTTGATGGTTTCCAAACAATACAAATGATATAGATAATATTTTTGAGTATTTAACATTTAATATTATTCAATTCTATTTGGTGTGTGTTTGTATTGTGTTCATCAGGAAAAGGACTCTATAAAAAAAGTATAATTTGGATTCATAAGTAAGAAATAATAAGATAAAAATATATCACTAATTTATCCCACCCCATATTAGTGGTACTTGAATCAAGGCTTGGAAACATCAATTGGTATCACGGTTGAAGGTTACATTCAGTTATTCTTTGTTGAAGTCATGATGTGATGTAGTGATAGAGAATAATAATTGGGTGAAAAGTATGATTATTATGATATTTTATATAATTAATTATCGTATCTATAATAAAATAATGATGCATTCTCTTAGGTATCTTGGGTATAAAGATATCGAAACTAAAATATAAGGATTTCATCCTATTAATGACAAGGTTCCACTCATTATTATCGAGAAGAAGAATATTCAAAGTAGCTGATGAGATAAAAATGATTTAGGATCATCAATTTAAAAAGTGTTTTATTATGTAATAATTGTGTTTCCCAAACTAATGGTGTCAAGGATAATATAATGAATATATATGAGGGAAATAAAAAAGAGTGTAAGGAAAAACAAAAAATGGTAGATGAAGTATAATGATTTTTAAATGAGTGATTTGAATCTATTGGGGACATGAAATCCTATGAAAATGTTAATTTCAACACTATTAGTTTTTACGATTAAAAGTATTAGGATTTGTAGTTTTTGAATATATATGATGAATTATTCCTGATAAATTTTATTCAAATTTTTTGTATTTGGAAGATATAAACTAAAAAATATATCCTCTTTATTATTTCCATATCACCCTCATCCCTTATAAAATGAAAAGGATGATGAAAATAAAGAGAAATACAAAATCTAATACATAAAGTTATTTTTTCAAAAGGTAATGGATGAAAATTCTAAGATGGTTCTTGAGGAAGATGATGTTGCTGAATATGAATCTAAAAATGATTTATGGAAAATTAATGATTCGAATTATATCCTTGTATTTTAAAAATGTGAGATGTGGTGTAGGTAAATACATTGAGAAACGAACTAGAAATGTAATAAATTTGGTGTTGTTGGGAACATTAGGAATAATTTTAGTAAATGAACAAAAGAGTAAGATAATTTAGAATATGCCAGATGGCCAATAACATCTTGTAAGGAACATGGTGATAATGATAAATATTCTACCAGGGGGGTGATATAAAAAAATTCAAATCAGAAAGAATAATATTATTTCTTAATGACGAAGAAGAAGAAGATAATGAAGTATTATAGAAAATTATTTTATTGAGAAATATGGAGAGAATTCATTTATTGCATTAGTGAATATTTAATATTTTGGGAGAATTAGTTATAAAGAAGAAAAAGTCAAAATGAATGTCATATAAAATAAGTTTTTTAAATAATGTCTGAAACGATTATAAGCCTTGAAATGGAATAAGATAAGTTTTTAGATGAAAATTACACAGAAAATAATAAAGAATGATATTATAATTATAAATTAAATCATAAAAAATATATTTATGATATGAAGAATTATCTTGAGGATAAAAAATATTTGTAATGAACAACATAATGTAAAGATGGAAGAAATATAGGATGATTAAAAACTTGTTAAAAACATTGTAATGATAAACAGATGGATATCAGTTTCAAAAAGATGACCACAGAAGTTGGTGAAAGATATTTTAATGATAAAACTAATAAATATCACAAAAAATTTGCATTCAATGGTTCATAATAATGATAAAGGTAGTTCTATGTAGAATAATGACGTATTGTTTTGTATGTGTCTAAATTTAACAATGTTCAAAAATTACATTTTTCTAAAAAAAATAAGTCTTTAAAGAAATCCATGATGAAGAATTATTTTTCGAAAAAATACAGTTTGATGAAAAAAAATTCTATTAAGAAGTTTATGAAAAACATATTCCCTGCTCCAATAACTGTGGACGATTCAATGGAAAATAATCCTTCTATAACAACTACTAGTTTTCAGGTGGATTCCAATTAACATGAAATATTAATTAATCTAAACAAATGTATTACTACTATTCCACAATTTATAGAAGGATCTATCTGAGGTGCACTCAAACATTTCAGAATAATATGTTTAAGAAGGATGTTCAAAATAAATATGTAAAAGTTGGTGTGAATGTTGAGAATATGTTCCCACAATATAAAAACTATATATAAAAGATATGGGAAACCTGAACATCTTGATATTGGTTGTATTATTTTGTTACTAGAATAACAAATGTCTCATAACAATTCTTAGAATCCGAAGGTGAATAAGAATAGGGTATAAGAAAAAGAATAGGTTGTGAAACTAATTAGAATGATATAAAAAGAAAAATGTCTTTGTATTCTTTAAAGTGGGTGTTATTATCATATGGTATAAGAATAATATTTTATAAATAATGTGAAATTATTAAATGAATTATTGGTGAAATTGCAATGTGATCAATCTTGGATGATCAAGGTTGTTGAATCAGCCATTATTGGTAAAGAAATGATGAAATATAAGAATACAATATATGTTGATGTGTTGAAAAACTTCAAACGAGTGTTTCACAACATGTGTATAAGGGTAAAAATATTATATTCAGAATATCTATGTCTTTTATTAAATGATAAGATAATGTAATTATTCTTATAAGAGGAAAACTCACAAAAATAACATTGTTCCATATTGGTGAAATAAAATACAGTTCTTACAAAGGCATGGTAGAAGAAAATAAAAAAATTTCATAAAAGGTTTTCACCCATGTGTCATAGATACATGCGAATTTTATCAATGTGATAAAGTTTTTGAGATATTTCTGATCTGATGATAATAAAGAACTCATTTTTTACTATATGTCAAGATGAATGGATTACAATTTCTATGCATAATAAAGTTTAAATTTTACCAAATGAACATTGAAACTTATTGATTATGAATTCTATAGTCCAATGAGAAAATAATAAATTATAAGGGATTTGTATATAACCACTTTCATTGATTAATTAATTTATTCTAATTACTAGTGTAATGTACATGAGACATAAGCCAGATGCTCTGAAAGTGACCAAATTATTTATGAGTAAAGCTGATACAGAATGCGAGTATTCAGTGAAGAAGTTATGAACATACAATGTTAGTGAGTATAAGAATAAATAATTTGAAAATTATCATTAGATTATTTGAATTTAGAATAAATTTAGTTCAATATAAATACCTCAAAAATAGGGTTTTTAGTTGAAATAATATAAGTCTTGTTGAAATGGAATGAGCTATGCTACGTGAACATGGACTCTCTCAATTCTATTGGAGGCATGACATGAATATTGTGGTGTATATTCCAACCTGAGGATTCTACATTTTGTGTTTAGATATGACTCTATATGAAATGTTTTATGAGAAAACACTATGTTTGTGGAAAAAAAATTCTTGGGTGTTCATCTTTATATATAGGAAATGTATAATCCCTGAAAAGATTGTGGAAGTTGTTCAAGATTGAATTTTTATTGTCCATGCTATAAAAGGACGATGATATTATTTTTTCAACAATGAAACACGTTGAAATGTTTATTCTAAAAATATTAAAGTTATTGAAACGTTTTACAATGAAAATAAGACTTATATAGGTATGGATGTTGACTATGATATTGAATGTTTAATTAATAATTAAAATACTGATTTCACTTGTTTTAATCCTACTCCAGAGGAATAACTGAACTTATCTATTTCACGTGATAAGGATGAATCTCAAGTAGATCATCCTAGAATGATAAAGAAAGATGAGTATCAAAACATTATTATATTTCAACATATGAATGTTCAAATAATAAAAACATGAAATGCTATCAAATAAATACATTGTATTCAAAAGACTATCCAAATTATGTAAATGCTGATTTTGATCATCCAGAATGGGTTCGTGAAATGAATGAATAACATGAACAGATAAAAAATTATGATACTTGGGTTCTCATACACAATTCAGAAAACCATACTGTTATTGGAACAAAAAGGGTTTTTTAAACAATATGGATAAATAATGTGATTTGAAAAGAATCAACGAAATATTGGATTTCAATGGGTATTAAAAAGTTGGTGCTTTTGATTTAGATGAAATTCATCATCTAGTTTCAAGGTTAAAATATCAGAATCTTTCTTGGTATTGATGCACTATGAGGACACTATTTTTTTATTAAAACATGAACCATTAATGTCTAAAATCAGCAGAAGTACAAGTGCAAAGCCATTATGGGAAATTTTCCAGCCAGAGCTGGTTGGAGTAGAAAGGGCCTGAGGCCACAAGTTGGTGGGTCATGTAGTTCCCTTCCCTTTTGGTAAAGTAGAAGGTTCATAAAGAGAATCATTAGAAAAGAGAGAGAATTCTCCTGATGATCATTCCAAAATAGTGGATCCCACCATCTTTGTAGTTAATAGCATAGATTATGGTAAGGCAGTCAGACCCAACAATGATATCACTCCATCCACATTCCAATGTGAGCAACATACCGACAAGGATAGTCAAGGCCTCAAAAACAGCAGGTTCCCAGAAATCCTGATGTGGTTCATACATTGAAGCAATCATTTCCCCCATATGATTTCAGGCTAAGAGGGCAAGAGCAACAAGCCCAAACTTTGGGAGTGACGCGCCCACGTTAATCTTAAGAGTCCCTTCCATTGGGGGATTACAATGAGGGGGTAAGGGGAGGGTAACACCTAGAATAAATAATCATTATTGAATGGTGATCATGATGATGATGTTTAAATTTTTATATTGTTTAATTGTTTTTTGTAATGATTAATGTTATATTTTTATGATAAATAAATCCATGTATGGTCTAAAACATGCATCGATAGTGTCATTTTCTAAATTGATAAATTTCTTTGAGAATGATGAATTTTAAAAAAGGAATTGTTCAAAGGGACCTTTACATCAAATAAGCTAAGGAGTGTTCACTCAGATCATTTTTTTATGTTGGTTCTATTATCATTTTTAGTGACGATGAAAAACCTTATTAATTATCATACAAAGATATACTGATATTTCTTATTTGTTATGCTAGGAGAAATTTAATGATATCATGGGTTTAAAATTTTACCTATGAAGAAACACATTATTCATTCTCATGAAATGTATGCTAAGTAATAACGTATGATATTTGGAATCTAATATTATTAACTAGTATATAAATCAATTTAAATGGGTACCGAGGTTTTATTGAAGGATATGGAAAATAAGATGATCTGATAGTGTTCATTATGATGATTGTATGATTGTGATATCTGGTTGCATAATAATTTGACCACGATATTATTGTTACACTATATGAATGATTTCCGATATCTCTTAAGGGATCTCATTTATTTTAGTGAAGAATAATTATATGATATATCAATGACATAAAAATTTTGGAATCAGGAATGATTGATCAGATCATATTGATGTGTATCAGTATTTAAAAGCTTATAGGGAAGGAATAGTTGCCTATATTATATCCACATCTAGTGTAGGTTTCATTTGAGGGAAAACATGTTTTTTTGTTAAGTAGTGAACCATGATACTGTAACACATTTCCTAATTGTAGATTTGTAAGATTCATCCACTATAGATTCATCAAAACTAATGAGGATGTGAACTCAATTGTTATAATTTATATTCAATGTAATGTTACTTGTGATATTGTGATTAGATAATGAAATTGAAACCAATATAAAAAGAATCCATTAGAACATTATACATAAAAAACATCGACATATAGTGCCAATTTATCAATGATCATGTGGAGAATAATGTGTTGTTGATGGAGCATGTTCCAATATGAGAAGAATTTGATGACGTATTCACAAAACCATTACCAAGGGAACAATTTAATGAATCGAGGATGGAAGTGGATATAAAAATTCATTCACATCATCTTTGAGGTTTATATTTTGGTCACATCTATGATAATATCATTGGATTTTTTAATCAAGGTGGATAATTATTTCATAAATATATCCTTATAGATGAAATCATAATGGGGAGTTGTGGGTAAGCTTTGAATTCCTAAAATATGTGTGTTAACAATTCATATTATTTGTTGGAGTGGTTTTAGGGAAAAAATTATATAATGAAAATGTCATGAAAAAGTATATATTATCTTGGAATATGGATAAGAGGAATGATGATGTTGTATTAGAGAAGCAAGGGGAATAAATATGAAGTAGTTTCATAGTCACTAATTTTGGGAAAAATTTATTTTCTATTAATAATTTTGGTTTCCTATAATTAGATAACTCGCTTAGTCTTTTAATTGTTGATATCTTATCCATAGATTGAAATTATAATGTTCAGTGATTTATGAATATTAGTATATAAAAAAATAATAAGTGGATGATTGTTTGGACCATGTTGGATTGAAAAGAAAATTAGAAGAGTTTTTTTTATGAAAAGTGTTGTATTTTCTTGTAAAAAAGGATAAATAAATTATCATTGTAAAAATACTTGGATTACTATACTATCCATTAAAAATTTCTATTTCAAAAATATCATATTTTTTAGGACAAGTGATTGAATCTTTTTGATGTAATGATGACAAAAAGAATATGTGAATATTATTCCAGTTTAATTAGAATGAATGATGTTCCTATAATACAAGGAAGTTTCTATGCAATACATGGTATATATTTAGATCTTAGAGATGATCAACTAATGATTTATAATCATCATATAATTATTTTCATGATAAAATTAGATGATCGGAAGACTATTTGGTTGGAGTATCTGAAGCTTATTGTTTTTAAATAAGCCTACATACCGATGTATGTGGAACACAAAAGATTGTTCATGGAACAAGTAGGAGGTACTCAATGTAATGAAGGAAAATAATGAGAAGTAGGATTCTGCGTTGCAGGGATATGAAGACCACATATAATGGTATGTTGATCAAAAAAGAGAATCAGTTCTCAAAAGAAACAAATATCATGGAAGTTTTGATGTTTGTGGTGAATGTTGTCATTAGTGGAATAGAGGTAGTGATATAGGCGGTCATGAAGCAATAAATGTGTTACATGGATTGCATAGGAAAAAATGAATCATTGGAAGATCATTGATTTTGGTGAATACTATACCGCATTGAAAAATTGGTCAATCAGATTAGTCATATTTGTGGACTCATGTACATTTATAATTGACCATAATCCAATACTTATTTGAGAGAGATTATTATAAGATATCATATTCACTCCAAGAATTAATTTTCTAGGTACAAAAGAGTTATTGAGGTAGAAATATATTATGATATGTACTTAGTGAAGGAGTGAATCTACATGTGTAAAATTTTACCTCGAAATAAGACACAATCTGTCGCAGTGGAGAGGGTCCACTTAATTATTAAGAGTTTAAACATGAAGGGCATCAACAACACACCCTTCTTCCACCATGCATAATCCACTCTATGAACACCCTAATCAATCACATAAATAAGGACCATGAGTAATGTAAATCCTCAAGTAATCCAATCATTTACACAAGACAATTACCATAAAGAGATAACAGGGTAACAAGGTAGCAAGCCCATTGTCCGCTACATTATGGATGTTGTGAAAAACACCATGAAATTTTTTTATATCGGATCATACAACTCGATATGTGTGTAATGAATATAAAAATCAAAATGAAAATAAATTTTATAATAGTTTAAAAAAATCTCTAGTTATGTGTTTATAATGTAATATGTATCACAACACACAACATCACCACATGGTCTCATAACCTCTATTACATTTTCTACAAAGGATAAAATTATCAGACCACATATAAAATGCTCATCCACAAGACACATTCCAATTTTACATTCATGATAATACATTTCATTATTTTACAATTACCAACAATATTTATTATTAAATTCAATTAATTTTAAATTTAAATATATTAACTTATACATTAATTATTCATTAATTAAATAATTTATTTGTCATTCCACCAACTCCACATCAATTTCATCATAACTGTTTCTTTATATCAATATTGGGTCACTAACATAAGAAATCCATACCCATTATTTTCACATCAATATGCCCTAAAATACAGCCACCATATACCACAACCACTCATCATTACCTAAACTCTATATCAAAACCACCGCACAACACAACTACTCTACACATCACAACCACTCATCGTATATTTATATTATCAATGTTCAATCATTATATTTTTTAAATATTACATGGGAGTCATCACACAAATTAGAAATTCCATGGATAAAAATATCATTAGCTGAATATCACTTATTATCCTTTTTCATTTGGGATGAGTGAAAACAATTAACACAACTCGTTTCATGAATTAAATTTCCACAATACAAAAATAATAATTTAATCTGAAGGTAAAATTAATATCATGATTTATCAACCATATAGGACAATGTTAACAACATTTAAAAGTTGTGTGATTAAATTAGCACACCCTTCATTTTCTAATAAACTAATTATTTATCTTTATTTAATTGGTTCGTATTATACACAAAATAGATGAAAAAATCATTGTATTCCAACATCCATGTCAAGTGTAGGGAATATAAAAATTAACCCACCTCAATATAAGACTAAAAGAGAAACAAACAAGAACAATGGATTATCCACCACCAATATCTAAGGATTCATCCTAGAATCCTATAATCATAAATGATTCACTACAATAACCCAAAAAATAAAATAAGTCCCATTATTGTGACAATATATGTAAGAAGAGATTGGGAAGAAAAAAGAATTAGAAATATGGGTATTCCAAAATCCCAATAACTGAAATATAAATGATTGAAGTAAGAAAAAAATGGTTAAAACGCAATGTTATGAGAATAAAGATTGGTTGGATGAATAATGGATAGCTAAGAGATTAGATACGACCTAACAAATTGAATAAAGGGGCCGAAAAACATCTATTTATATGAAATTTCTGATGGAGTCCACCATGGAATGATGAAAATATATAATCTATATGGTGGGTATGACCCTGAAGAATTGTAAAAACCCCATTACAACACCCACAAAATATATGGTATATATCATTTTTTATTTATTATCATTGTTATATTACATTATAATGAAAACTGAGCTTATAGAAAAAAAGAAATTATAATTATATAATTATGATAGTAATCACATAGCTACTAGTATTGTGGGAATGAATGATAATAAAAATATTATGAAAATATTTTTTATGAAAATAAATATACATCACTAGACACTAACTAATTATAAATGAATATAAAATGGTATTGACTTGAATATATGTGGGGTTTATAAAAAACTATGTATATACCTAGACTGTTATTTTATTGTAATAAATTATAAAAATCACTATTATTGAAATATATTAATGAAATTTATAATATATATATATAATTAAATTTTATTAACTTTATCAATTATTATTTATTTGACTAATGGGTGAAAAAAATACAATCTTAAGCATAAAAATCAATATATTTATAAAATGTTATGTTATCTCTATTTAATGGAGCACCTCTTATGAATATTTATTTTGAGGCCATTGTAATTTGAATTTCATGAAACTAAATTCATTTTTTAAATATTAAAAAAATTATCATAGGGTGATGTTTTGGTATTTATTAGTGATGTTTCATCTTTTTTATGAATAGTGAAGAAAATTGAACATTAATTAAAAATTGATTTTATATCTAATTTATTTATATAGAACCATTATATTTTAAATAAAAATTAATTTATAATTAGTTCAATTAGAAATATATAAATCAAATTTAGGTCATTTTAATCAATTTAATATTGAAATTAGATATAAGTACATTTCAATCATTATAACATTATAATTTTAAAATCATTTTTTCACATTATGTCTTCGAGAGAACTTTTAGATCTAATTTTTTCATTTCTAAAAATTGATAATTTTAAAATGAATTCAATATTTAAATTATTAATTCCCTAATTAGTTTTGATGGATAGCTTTATTTTTATATAGAAAATTTTTACTATGGTAAAAAAAATTATTCCTACTATTTTGGTAAATTTATTAAAGGGGTTGTTGTTACATGATAAAGGATAAAAATTCATATGATCAAGAACATAAAATGGTTTTTTTGGTATTTATTGATCATAATATTCATTTAATATAAAAAATATCAGAAATATTTGTGGAAATTAATGACACCACAATTTCTTTTAATATAATGAAGAAATAATACAGATCTAATCTCTTAAAAACACATCTCATCAACTATAAATACCACCGATCACCACACCATATCAACGATAAATATTTCTGTATCCTAAAATATCATAAAAAACTCTAATAAAAAAACTTACCAAGGTCAATTTTTGAGGGTCTCACTAAAGGATCAAATCGAAATTCCACAATTTGTCCTTCATGGAGGGGATATTCAGGAGATAATTTTCCCAAAGCAACACAATTTACTAATTCTTTTATACATTATCCTCACCTCATTCATTTTAAAAGTAATTATAATATCAATATATTTTTTATACTAGATTTATTTTTTATTTTGGAATATATTATGTCTATATATTTTATTTCCCCCTCTTACATAGAGAAAAGATACCATTTCCCTTTTATAGTGATTTATATTCTCCAAGAATAATGATTTTGTTCATTTTCCATTACATCATTTATGGAAGTATATAACACAATTATTCTAGAGATATATTATTATATTATTAATATTAAATCAATTATATGTTATTTAACTAATAGTTTTTCATAATATTAATTAAATAAAAAATCGATTTTCATTTTCTGAAAAACCTCTAAAACTAAACAAATAATTTATCATCAATAATTTATCAAATGAATAATCATCATGTATGAATTAAAAATAACAAATATGACCATATAGTAATTTGGATGAAAATTAGTAAAATTTCATTTAACATATGGTGTTCTAATTTCATTTGAAATGAAAATATATAATTATATACAAATGAACCGACCATGAAATAATGGAATGAAAAAACAAATAACAATGAAAAAATTTATCTACTAATAATGAATGTATTGTAATATTTAGAAAAATATGATATAAGGTATTATAAATGAGAATATATTTATATAATGAGTTAATAACATCAATTAAACAATTATACTACAGTTTAAATAATGTTACACTAAAGGTGTGTTAAAGGTTAGGTTTCTCATCTAACATTTTTCATAAACGATATATATGCCTTATTCACAACATGTTTATCATGTATGGTAAATATATAATTCCCATTGTAATATTATATCATGAATATATTTATTTTAATGGTATATACTGTTTTTTAAAATAATGATTTTCTTAGGGAATGAAATTATATTTATTAAAAAATAGTAAGGGGTTTTATTTCAATAAACATTCCATTGATACTAATTTGTTATAATACCATATTGTACACCAATATGTTGTATATATTTTCCTAATAACATGTGATAACATGATAAAAGAATTATTAATGGTCAATTATCATTAATTTTGATTTATTTTCTGAATTGGTATTTGTCATGAAAAATCCAAATTATTATTAGTTATTAAATAAATATACATTTCTTCTGTGATTATTAAAATTTTCATGAAACAATCGAATTATTATGATAATTTTCATCATAAATTGCATTTTTCTTAAAAATTAATATTATATTATAATTAATAAAAATATTTCTGAAAAAATGGGGTCATTTTTATATATTTTTTTTAATTTTAATGTTATTTTATTAAATTTAGAAATTATGATATATTTGTATCATGTATTAAATATGGGTATATGATTATATGAAAAAAGTTCATGAATTATATTTTTTATTAAATATAATATCAATAATTTGGAAAATTAGATACATGTGTTTTCTTAAAAAATATAGACCCTAAATTCCTCGACTGGTGTTATGAGACTATTCAGTTGGGGATATACCTTTCACATTTTCTTCCAAGAAGTATCAGATACGTTCTTTCACACAAATTAAAACCCTATTTGGAATATGTTTTTTTGGTATAGTGGTTCATTATGTTATATACATATAATTCCAATAATTATTCATTTCACTGATTGGATATTTTTTAATTACTGACAATAACAATTTTACTATGAAAAATATTTAAGGATACAACTCATTATCAATTAATTGATTAAATGGAATTAGTATTTCATTATTTACCTTGAAATGTAGTTAATTCTCATTGATTCATTCTTTCATATACCATATTTATCCCTTACTAAGAATTTAATGTTACTCTTAATTTTTTCCTCCATACAAGTTATGATGAAAATATCATTTAATTAGTTTTCAATGATTTAGTTCATTTACATTTGTTATGTATTCAATTTTTTTTCTAATTACTATGTATTAGGAGTATAATTTACGTAATTTCGATTAAATATACAACTAAATATTCTTTCCATCGGGATGATTTATAATGTATCATATTAAAATGTAATGATGTATTGAAATGACCCCAATGTATTAGATTCATGGAATCTATTGATGGTATAAGATAATGTTTTGAATAAACCTTGAGAACTATATTTAGGAAAAAATATATAATGAAATAAAAACCTATCAATATATTTTATGATGTCTATAAGTATAAGATATCTGTATATATACATTTTACTGATATATTAAAACATTTGAAAAACCTAAGGAATCGTATATTGAGAATGTGTAACCATATAGACTTTATATAAAGTATTCTTGATCTGTATGTGATTTATCTCTATGAACATTATTTCTAAAACTATGATTTTTTTTATTCAATGTATTGAAATATAAGGATCCAGCTTAATTATGAATGTGATAAAAAGTGAGATATTTTCTATGCGAAAAAAATTATGATTATTGGTAAGATGTTAACATGACATATTCTCATCAACATGCACCTTAACCAACATTAAAACTTACCATAGTAGAGAATGATAAATATTGTCATGAAATCAGGTGGTGGACAAAATAAGGTATTGATGATTCATTTTAATACTTATTGACAATTTGATATTAAAAACACTCATGGTTTTCTGAAAAAATGGAAAGATGTTTTGGGTGTGGGAAATAAGGACACAAGGCAAGTGATTTCAATGAAAAAAATGAAATGTTTGTTTAATTAAAGAGGTTGATAATAATGGTGTCCCTATAGTATCCACATCATTTGAAAGTTTCAAATGTTGAATATATGATCATTATAAAAATATATGTCCACGATGGATAACACATGAAGTTAATTAAGAAGGTTATACGTTTAATAGTTATACTTCTAATAATGGAGATGCTAAAAATGATATATTTTTGGTATTAAGGATTATGATTATAAAGCATTAAATAATGTGAAATTATTAAATTTCATGCATATTGGTATTCAATAAATAATTTATAATTTATTAAATTATTTATATAAATCAAGAGGTATATAAGGATTGTAATACTATACTTATACATTATGTATTTAGAGCTTTGTTATGAATTGTACCAACCACCAAGATAAGTGATTTAGTTGTAATACAATATTTGGGAAAAATAGGATTTAGAAAATATTACCATAAAATAAAATTAATATTGTCTTAATAATGATAAATAGAAGCTTGTGGGATAGTTTTTAATACCATTAATTTAGTCAGTGATTTGATGGTTTAGGCAGGGTTTACTACATGATTGGATTTATAGAATATAATCAACAACCTCTGATCTTTTTTTAGATGCATGTTTTTTCACGATAAATATAAGGTGATAAATTTATTTAGATATTTGATATGTGAAAAAATATATTTAATAATATATATGGAAAATATGATGTTATGTTGATTTTATAAAATTATTAACCTTCTTTATAAGTCAATTATCATTGACGTCAGACATATATGTTTTTGATGACTCTTATGATAAAATACATATTGAATGGATTTTGATGACTGTTTGATATTAAACTTTTTGGTTAATGTATGATTTATCATATTTAGTAAAATGTTGTATCTAATTTTCATTTCGTTAATAATTAATAGACAATGAATCGAATTTTGGATTTCTTGATAGTGTGTTATAGGAATAAAAATTAATCATGAATATCCATCTATTGGTTTAACGAATTTTGTAAATATAGTTCAAACAACAAACAAATAGTTATATTTTAGATTTGACATAATGTAATGTAAGTATATCTTACAAATTGAATATTGAAATATAATTGTGTTCATATAATCATATGTCTTGATGATATCAATGACTTTTTTCAGACATATTTTTAATTATGTGTTTTTAGTGATTATCAATCTAATTACTATTACCTATATCATATTACAATAGAACATTACAATTATATTTATCTTCAATTTGTATGTGTTCACAAGTAATTATTTTGATTTCATCTAATATAATGATTTTTTGGTTACCTTCATATTTTTTTCCACTTACGATGCAGATGTTTTGTTAAACTTATTTATGATGTGTGTTTCATAGAAATAAATTTTAAGGTATTAACATGTAATTTATGAATTGAAATGTCAAATTAAGATAAACCAATTTATAGAATAACGATATAATTTAAAACCCCATTGTTATATGGTATTTATCTTTTTAAATGTAACATCATTGATAAATTATGTTACATAGAACATAGAGAAGATAAAAAGGATTAGATATTGTTATTTAATTATGATAGATATCACATGGATGATATAATAAATGGAAATGAATGAAATATATTAAATAATGAAAATATATTTTAGGCATGTTTATAAAGATACATGATTTTTTGTTAATTTATTATATAGAAATTAAAAACAAATAGAACATAATTGAGTCCTTTTTTTCAACAATATGTTGATTCTAACAATGTTATTTTATCCAAATATTTACTATTAGTGAAACATATTACTAAAATAATTATGTTATATATTAAATAAAATGTTTTTATATAAAAATCTATCTTTATTGGTTTAATATGAGAAATAAATTCAATTTTAAGCATCAAAACAAATGTACATTTAAAAAGACATTTTTCAACCATTAATTGTTCATTAGTGTTAAAAATATATTTGAACACTATTATAAATTTTATTTTAAATTATATATTTAATTTCGGAAATTTTAATACCAAATAGTATTATGGTGAAATATTTTTCTTTTTCAGAGAGATATAATTTTTTTATGAATAATGAAAAATAATTAATTTTAATTAGAAATAGCAATTCCTTATAAATTATATATAATGAAAAATAATATTTTAAATATTTTTTGAAGATTATATAGATAAATTATACATCAAGAAATAATATTAAATTTATTATAAAAAATTTAATGTTTAAATTGCAAACAAAAAATTTGAAAATATCTAACATTTTAACCTTGAAAACATGTTTTCTCATTCTGTAGATTCCATAGAAATCCTTCTATGAAGGTATTTGTGAAAAAATAAATATTTTACAATAAGATGAATTTTTTTTATTTTTCATAGTAAGGTATTTTCTAGAAAAATTTATTGATGGTATAAAGAGTAATGTATATGTGGTCGCCTTTAGTAATTAAGTGACTGGAATAATTTAAATTTCTATACAAGAAAAATGTGTACCAAAATATTTAAAAAGAATAAATTTCTAAAATTGAGTATTATCGAACCGTTGACATCATAGGAATGAAATATTCCAAGAAAATATTTTATTGGAAGTATTTTAGGTAATATCAAACCTTATAAATATATTTTAACCCATCCTCACCAATAAACCCATTTTAACCTTAAATAAATGAAATAATTTATTCTATTTTTACTATTCATTAAGTTAAAAAATTGTGTTTACCATATTATGTAATTTAAATTATTTTGATTCCAAATATAAAATCTAATTTCTCAAATTTAGTTCCCATTGTTCTTAATTTAATTTAAAACTAATCTTAATGAAGTTATAATAAATCAGTTTTGATAATAGAAGATGGTCAAAATTTTAAAATAATTTTATATCAAAACCCAATTTGTAAATGTTTAAAATGTCCCCAACTGGTTTAATATATATATATATATTGATTAATGTTAATTTAAAAATATTATAATGTTTAATTTAACTTTATAAATAATATAAATGAACATACAATTTAAATTTAGAAAATTTTATCATTAACTGTTATTCATAAAATTATCATTTTCATTATATTATCTTAAATTCATTCAATGATAATTTTGACATTATCAATTGTAAAATGAATTTTTTTAAAAATATATTTATAAATATTTCCAAATTTTGTTTTTATTATTCTTTGAAAAAGGGAGAAATAAATCTTTTTAGAAGAAAACAATATTATTAAAAATGTAAAATTGGATTCATTATTATCTCTTGTATAAAATAATATGAATAATAAACATTTGATTGAATAAATAATATATAAATTTCATTAAAATCCATCACTCAAGGAGAGAGTTTAAATTTAATGCATTAAAATATGTTTGTTTGTATAAAAAATAGTTTCAAACAAAATTATTCATTATTTTTATGAATTGTGTTTATATTCATTTCTAAACAATTTTTATCAAAATAAATCATTTTATTTTTTTGTATAGACCATATATTTTAATAATTTAACAAAAAATATTAAAAAAATTCTACCAAATGACTACATTATAACTATTATATTTATTTTTGGAATTAATGTGATCCTTCTAGGATGGAAATTCTTCTTTTATTAAATAAGATCAATTTCATACAAGACTGATATAATGATTTTTGAATATATATATATTTTATGAATGGAAATATTCTCATATAATAATTCACTGGTCCAATCATCCCTATATATCTATCCCCCCATATTATTCTTGCCATCATCCATGTAATTTTTATCATGATATTCGTGTGTCAAAATAGAATTCATAGGTAAATTAAATTAAATGTAATTGAAAAAACAATTATTTATCATCAGGGAGAGATTTAAATTTCAATATATCAGATCACTACCTATTAGAAATGATTTACATTCATATCATAACTTATTCTAAGTATATTATCATTCTGTGTATTACTAATTAAAAACATGTAGAATCATTAAATCAAGATTTGGAATATCATCAACTAGTCTAAAAAGGCATTCCAAAAATTATATATTACAATATCCAAGGTAATCCTTAAATATAAATAGCCTTGGATTCCCTCTTGATGACCCTCTATATTAATTTTTTTCAAAAAATTAATGGGGTGAAATTTACATGACGTCAATCTTTCCAATAGGTTTCTGGGATTTTCCATCAATAGTATGATGCTTATTCAGAAGAAAATAATTAATAAAAATTATGTGGGGCCTCTTGGAAGATAAATTGATATTTTGAAAATGAGCATATTTTGATCCATTTCAAACTAAATTTTGTAGGGTTTTTAATTGGCTAATAACTTATTTTGGTTGTAATATAGTATATATCAATTCAGTCCATGGAACATTCATGATATAAGAAATTTTCAGGAAATAGAAAATTAAATGAAGTATTTTATATTTTTCAATAAAGATAACGCCTATGGTAATTTTACAACCAAAATATAAAAAATGTAAAAAAATGTGTTGATGTACTGTCACATTTAATGAATAAATTATTTATTTATTCTTTATGATAATTTCTTAAAATCCTATTAGAACATATATAATGGCCCAAAAATCATATATACATTATTTGGGTTCTAGGAATAAACAATCTGGTAAATAAGAGAGAGTATGGTATGTGAGATCCAAATTTTCTTCATACTTCTATTACATTTGTTGATTTTTCTAGTATTGGAATTGATATAATATTATTTAAAGGTAAAATTGAACATCCAATGGGTTTGCCAATCTACATATCCTCACCATCAATTAAATTATAATTGCACCTAACACCATTAATACTAGTAGTATACACATCAAAAGGATTATCTAATGGTTATTGGATATTAGTATCCAAATATATTGAAGATTAAGAATTTTCAAGGAGATACAGAAGGTGAATACATTAAAATTTAACATCAACATTTTATTGGATAGATCCTACTATAAATCCAATGATATGTCGCTAAACTATTGAAGAATGTGTCCCCGAAGAGTAGTTAAACGGAGGTCTTTGAATAATTAATATATCATTATTTTATCATATAATTAAATATTTCTCTACCTAATAAAGGGAATATTATTATGAAACATAATTCTCTTTATCAAATTCACCAACAATGATTTAATAAAAGATGAATATTTTTATACTCGGACACCCTAGTTAAAAGCATGGCAACATGGATTCTATTAAATATTAATGATTCCTCATTGATGTATGTTCCCATTGTAGATGAAATTATTGATGGGAATATTAATACCTATAATAAGGATACATGGAAAGATGTTAACCATGAATGACTGAAAAAGTATAGATACAATCCCAAATTCCATAGTACAGACCATACTGCCATTAATAAGGCCATGACATTCTAGTAAGCCAATTAATTTTGTATCTTTCACAAAATATGATTCAAATTAAAAGAACATGGCTTCTTGTAAAAATTTTTACACCAAGTCATGTGAATGAGAAAACACATTCATGGTTTTTAAAATAATTTATGATGTTTGTAATTCCCTGAAAAACTAATGTAAAATCATGTATTCGAAAGTGTGGATAACACACGACAACACGCAAATAAGCCATTATAATATCCATATACATTATAGTATATTTACTATATAAACTATATTCAATATATTTCAACAGATTAAATGCCAAGTTTGTGTGGAAAGAATTTGACACTGAGTTATAGTACATCAAACACAACTAATACCTTCCTATACAGCTTATAATAAACGAAAAAGTAACCTATTTTTATGGGATTCCCAATACAAAATACTGAGTCATACTGAGAATCAAGTTGTAATTAAAAAATTTTATTTAATATAATAATATTTAAATATTCCTTTATGAATAGTATTAACTATCATATGAAAATATTTGTTTTATAATACTAAATCATTAGATAAAAATAAATTAGAAATTAATATAATAATGAATGAAATATTAAAAGTGTATCTTGAAAGGGAACTATTTTTTTAATCAAAATTATTTTTTAGCCTAATAGATTAAATTATTTATAGTTATTGAGTTATAATAATATAATAAATATGTTACAAATTTAATAATTTTTTTATATTCATAAAATATACATGGTAAGAATAATATTAGAGAAAAGACAATATGTCACATAAAAATAAATAATTTTATTAAGACATTATTACATTCTTTCAATGAAGAACATATTTTAAATCGTTATATTGACACTTTTATGACATTAACATGATAAAATAAACAATATTTTTCAATTACTGATTTCAAAATTAGGTCATAAATGTTTGTGGGATTTTTTTGAGAAAAATCATTTTTAGTGAATAGTGAAACATATTGGGTTCTAGTGAATAACGACCAATTCATTTAAATAATTATTAATTCTATTTATATTATAATATTTTTAAAGATATTTTCAATCAATTATACATAAATTAATTCAATTTAGTTCATTATAATTTTTTTATATTTTTAAATTAAATATAAAAACATAAAAATATTTTTGAATAGTTTTCTACCGAAACTAGTTTATCTGTTTTTTTGAGAGATTAGCATTAATCATTATTTTTCATTATTCCATTCATTCAGTTATTAAAATACAGCATAAAGAGTTTTAATAATGATAATAATTTTATTCTATAAATATAAACAAAAAATTTTTCCCTAAAATTATTATTGAATGTGAATAAAAATAATTACAATGATTAACGTGTAATTACGCTTATAAGTAGACTAAACCAAATGTTTAAGGGATTAATGACCTAGAAACTTTTCTAAGACCTATTGAATGGATATATATAGTTTATTAACATTGCAATTACCAGTTTGGGTGGTTTTTATGACTTTTTTAGGTAATAACTTGTGTACAGAAAACTTCTTTTCAAGAATACAAAGTGAGTATTTTTTTTCTTCTGTACAAAATTCCACCACTACTACATATTCCTCACACCTCTCAAGACTCATCTATTCAAAAAATTAATTTCCAAATTTCCTCCCAAAATCCATCTCTATGACCTAGAATCCCCTCTTTGGACTTAATGAAATACAAGATTGATTTTTGCATACACTAAAAGAAGTTACCCAATTAAGAGTTAGTGTCTTATCTCAATCTCAATAGATTCAATTCACTTCTCCACACCCTGTACACATATTAATACATTTTTTCATAAAAAATCATGTATCATTAATATAAACATATTTATTTTCGGTTAATGTTAGACTGAAACTCACACTTATATCCATCTAGTGGATAACGAACATATCTTTTCTGTGTAAAATGAACTATTTCCTCACAAAACAATGATTGTTCAACATTCCCCTACCTCCTCTAATGGTTGAAATTATGATTGAAAGACTATTTATATATAATATATATTTTATTTATAATGTCTTAATTTATTATTATTTTTATTTACATCATACCTTTAGGCTTTTATCATGTGTAAATATAATAATTTTGTTTGAGAAAAGTGTGGTCTACCACCCCATCTAAATGAGATGACTCATTAAATACACACATGGAAGGAATAAAGGATGGTATTAATAAGCATATGAAACTTGTAAAACATTAAAATTTTAATGTAAATTATAATATACATATGAATCATTTTGACTTAATTATATTAATTAAACAAATAAATTTATGTTGTCTTCATATGTATGTCTGGCCTACTATCTCCAAGAATGGTTCACGATAATACAATTATCTACTTTTTATGAAATATTATAAATTCATTTATACTATATATATATGATAATTTATTCGAGTAAACCCAAATATATTTAATAAGAACGTTAAATAAGGAGTTAAATCATACATGAGAAAACTAGGAAATTGACACCAAAAAAATTTAAATAATAAAAGAGTATAAACAAACAGGTAATAAAATATTATAAAAGAATAATATGTTATATTATAATCTAGAGTGTGGTTATTTTATTATTTAGTAACATATTTTAAATAACTATAGTGGAGTATAAATACCACACAATAAGGACAAAGGATATGCTTTGGGATTCTTGTTATTATTTTATTTTATTGTGGCTTATGCCATATACACCACATAATTATTTGGTACAGTGTTCATCGTCCCATTATATATATATTATATAATAAATAACTATTCTTCATTGGATAAATAAATTTTCCTCATTGGTTAGGTAAAATAAATGATACAAGTTTTATTGGACGTTTTGGTATTTTTATTGAATAATTTCCTAAAACATATTCTTAATAAATATTTTTGAAATTTCACTTCCCATTGTGATTGTTAACAATATTTTAGAAAAAATAAATTTACAGTAATAATTTTTAATTATAACCTACCTTGTATATACATATTATCAAACAATATATTGTACTATTTTATAAACAACATGTCATATTCCTACGGTGTTCACTTTGATAGTTATTTGATTAACTGGGGATTTATTGATAAATCAGTATCATCTATTCAATATGGATTCATTTTGCTAATGCACATTTTTTATGAATATGAGAAACTTTTTCGAATGTTATGAAATGGGTGGGGCCCATTCATAAATATCACATTAATGATTTATTGGTGTTATTAGATGATTAATTTAGAAAATTATATGGGGATTTATAGTACCTTTTGTAAACTGTTTTTTATTAATGCTCATGACGATATATGAACGATGTACCAAGGAAACATTGAGTCTAATAATTAATAATTAGCCACAATTATATTCCTTTATTAGTCATTAATGATACATTTCATCTAAATATTGATGTATTTCATTTTTTGGTTCATTTATTATTCATCCATTAAATATTTGGTAGATATATCTATGGATACATTTTATTTTAATTTCATTGATTAAATGTTACATATTTCTGTTTCAAAAAATTCCACAGGGAGATTACCTTATCTAGATATTTCAATGCCATGTTTTAATTTTTTTTCACCATGAAATATTAATTTATTCATATTGATTCATTGTTTCTTATACATTTCTTACCCTTATTAAGCATTTGTGAACACACCTATTATAGGATTCCACATGTTTTGAAGAAGAGACTTTTGAATAATATTCTATAGATGAAGTTCATTTTTATTTATTATGTATCATGTTCTATTTTTATTTTAGAATATTTTATGGGTTTTGTTTATGTAATAATGATTTTTAAGACTACAAGACTGTAAGGTCCTTAAAATATGATTCTTTGTAACCATGCCAATGTATTTAGTTGCAGACACCAGATCTAGTCTATCTATGGATAGGATGCTACAATGTATTCCTTTTTTTAAACATGTATATTTTTTCCATAATAGATGATTTATTTTTTTAAACGTGCATATTAATCTAAATTATTTATATAAGGGGAATTTACCTCTATTTTATTATTTATTTTTTATTTACTAAATGAGTTAATAGAGTCTTTTTATCTATATAAAATATTTTCGATGGTGGAAAAAAATCACAGGAAACACTAATATAATATATCTTTTTGTTATCCTCCATTTTTAGATCATTCTTACTTACATTGTCTTCTTCCAATTGACACAATAATTGCTTAGAGGTGACCAACATTCCTAAAAAACTATATAAATAGTAAAATATCATATATAAAAATCCTTAATGCAAACCATTGTATGCGTTGAGTACAAATGTGTTTTGACCAACTTTTTAAATGTCTAGTCCAAGTAAAATCAATTTTAGTCATTCATTATTAATCCATAATCTATTGTGTAAATGGTTTGATGATATAATATTACAATGAAATATTTCCTCTCTTGGTAAATGTTTTGATATTAATAACACATTCAAACAAATTGCTGATAAATTCTTGTGTGTACCTTCCATTAATAAATCTAAATTTATTTTAGGATATAAATCGTGTCGCAATATAGACCATTATATTAACAAAGATATGGATAATGTGTTTTTTGATCATGATGGGATGTGATAAGTTTTGAAAAAGATATTTTTTTTTCATTCCCACAATAGGAATGAAAAAAATGATATTGAGAAATTTTTTCTTGGGAATGATGACCTCCATTATAAAGGATAATAACAATAATGTAGACATGAATTTGATTGTCATCCCAAAAAGGATTGGAAGGAAAATTTTGTAAAAATACATATTCAACGGGAACTATCATAACATAGATCAAATATATGTCTGTTGATCTAAAAATAATGGAATTAAGATAATAATCACATTCTCCTCATGGTTAACCATCTAGGAGAAGTCATCCCATAGGTTAAATTGACTATAAGGATCATTGAAAATATGTTTATATATGGAGACAAAATGATTATCTAAAATTATCATATTCTCAGTAAACTAACAATCATCATTTGTAATATACATGAGTATGTTTATTTCACAAATATTTGTAAAGAGTTTAAAATTTTGAGTTTCTACACCATCCATGGTCCATTGATCATTGATGTTTTTCTTTTTTGATTATTCCCATAGGATTTTTAATTCTTTTAAGATTAATTAAGATGAAAATTTCATACTATATACTGTTAGAAAATCTATGGCTGTTTTATTCTATTAAAACAAATAATGATTGTATTAATGGATAGAAGTTTCATTATCAACATTGATGAATCAATATGTGGTCCACTGTTTAATTAGTTAGTCTTGTAACATGAAAACTCCCATTTTTCAAATTACTAATTTTTACATTCTGAGAGAAAACCCCTTAAATATTGAATATTAATGGAAAAAGGTATTTGAGTTATATTTTATTAAAATTAATATTAAATGTATACGAAAAATATATAATTTTTTATGGTGTGAAAAATATATTAAAGACTGAACATCATGATATTATTCACTGATGGTGTGCAATTCATGGATTCTAGAAACCATGTTTTCTCAGAAATGTCTTGTACTTGTTTCACATATCACCCACAAGATTAAAATCATAATGATATTTATCCACAATACATGAATAAAATAATCTACGATGAGTAGAAACACTGAAAATACCCATTGTTTAAATATAATTAACAACATAAATAAACCCCCATGTTGTGTCCATGGACAATTAATGGATCCAATCAAAGGCTGGATAATATACCATAATTCTATACTATCGTGAAATCTATTATAGGAAAAAATGATGTAAAATTTTCTATAACACAATGAAATTTAAACTGAGGGAGAGTTCCTACTCCCATGTTTTGACATTGGAAATATGTTTGAAACAAGAATGATTTAAAACCCAATGTTTTTAAACCACAATCAAATATTTATTACTTCCATTTATTTGATAAAAAATATTTTAAGAGAAGGATAATATGATGAATAAATTCTAAACGGAACTGAAAATCATATAATATGACATTTATCACATTAATGAATTGATTTGGGGAATTAATTGTTTTTGGGGTGGCCATATCAAAACAATTTCTTAATAACAACATTATTTATAGATATGTTTAGTGTTGTATCACCCATTTCCATTCTATATGATTTCATTCATTATTACTATTTCATGATTTCACCAAATTTTTCATATCATTGGACAATTTTTCATCACTTCCATGACATTGAAAATTTGAATTAGATTGATTGTAAAATATTTTGACATATAATGATAGTGTATAAAATCATGAATTATGACATTTTTTTTATAGAGAGGATGATTTATACATGGGACTTCCCCCATCCTTTACTATTCCATGGGGATTTATGTATTTAAAAATTAAATTCATTTTATTAGTGTTTCTATATTTTTCAATGGATTTCAATGGAATACATTCATCCTTTAAAAAAATTAGTATTTACAAGAGCTAGGTTATAGATAATTTTTTTGTATCACAAAATGTTGAAATGATTAAATATTTTGGTAAAAATAATATTTCACAAAATAACATTTACTCAATTTCTACCACAATTAAATTGGGTTTTCCTTCAAAATTAATCACTATGTTTACAGAAAATGAGGATAATTCTACTTCATTACAACCGAAACATCCCACACATCATTCTTAACATGGTGGTTTCTATATAAAATAAAATATACATGATTATAGTTTTCTTTCATATAAGTTTCTATGTTAAACAAATAAACTGAAATGATTATTTCTAATATGATATATCATTCTCCGGTTTTATAACTTATGAGCTCAGAAAATGTGATGGAACTATAATATACATCATCAAATGAAATTTATTGATGTGATATTGAACCTTACATCAGCTCATGTTAAGAACTAACTAATCTGTTATGATCTCATTATAATGAATAATATTATTGATACCAATGTAAAAATGGAATAACATTCCACAACATCTTAATTATAAATACATTTTTTTGTGATTTATTCAATTTTTACACCATATCATACATCATGAATTGAAAATGAACTTCTTTTTCATTATTTAATAATGGATTCTATGATTTAATTTAGAATTATTATTCAATCCATAAATTTTTTGTTGTCATCATAACTAAATGTTTTTCCATGACTATTTAATATATATGAATCATTCTATGGTGAGTTAATGCATTACTCTCTAAAACCATATCCAACGTTTAAAACAAGGTATTCCAGAAGTATTTATAATCATAACCCCTCTATTATTAAAAATATATAAATATGATATCTAAATTTCAAAAAATAAACATAACATTAAATTTTTTTATATCATTAAATGGATCTTTTTAGTAACATATAAGACTATTGAATAATTTAATCATCTATTATCTTGAAACAAAGAATTAAGAATAATTACAAATAAAACATCTTGAAAACATACATCTTTAATCATTTTATATGTAAAAATATATATTATTAAATATGTTTCATTAGTACAATAATGTTATAAACAAAATCAATTATTACAAAAATAATATTGTCCACAAATAATTATTCAGTCCCAATTTCATCATTAAAACCATCTTTAATTTATTCCTATCAATCATAAAATTATCAATTTGAAATTCCATTTTCTCACCATTAAGAATATATTAATGGTAATTTTATCATTATCATGCTTTTTCCACAAAATATCACATTTCATAATATATCAATTTTCTTTGTCATTTTTACCGATAAACGTATTCATGATAATTCATATTGAAAAACCTATAAATAACAAACATTATATATTTCATGATTCATATAACATTATTGTTAAATTATAATACATAACCATGTAAATCAACAATTTTAATTCATAATAAATTTAGTATGATTAATTATATTATTCCTTAATATATTTTTACTACAATTAAAAATATTGTCCATGTATTAAAATTCATCAACAAAAATTTAATTATGTTTTTTGCATTTATCCTATAAAAAAATTACATAACATCACAATAATTTCACATTTCAATAAATATATATTCATTCTAAAATGTATAACCATTAATAATTAAACCTGGGTGATACACTTCATAGGCTTCTTAATGGAAAATAGATATGTAAAACTTCCATACAACCCACATTTAAAGCATCCATCCATTGATAATATCTTTTATGGGACAACGTTATTATCATTTATTTAAATTGAATGTTTCATTTTCCATCATTTATTTCTTAATATATTTTTTTATTCAATATATGTATGACATATAATCATTCCTTTGAGAAATTATATAGTATGATTCTATTAATTTTCATCATATATATGATTTTTATTAATCATTCTTCAATGGTCATCATTCCTTAAATTTAGAGTTAGATCTATCCCTCTATTTTTATGTGACTCTGGGAGTTAGTTAAGGAGGAGAGTTCAAATAATGATTTGTGATATATGATTATAAATAATAATAAAATATATTACCCATGTAATAATCCCATTTGGTTGCTCATCAAAAACTTAGTTTTCACATTCAATGGTAATAAAATTCCTCATAGTTCTTATCATTGTCTAAAACCCAAAAATCATAGTGTAATAATGATACTCATAATGGGAAACCAAATAATCATGAAAATAAATTATTGGATATCTAAAACCTTAAAACATAATTTATATATATGACACTATATGTTTATCATAGTTCATCATTGTGAATCATCTATTTAAATTATTATTTATTCTATATAATGACTTTCTGATTTCCTAGGAATATACCTCATGTTTTTTGTAAATTTTATGAATTAATGAATCGAGTATTGAACTATGTGATTATTGAGTCAAGGTAAATCATCCTTTTTAATATATATCATTCCAATGTACCTCAATGATATATCGAAATACCATTTTAGTATCTAAGAAGGGATGCAACTACATAAAATCCATATACTCTATCATTTACCATTATTCAATGAAATTTTTCTATGTGTTGAATGATCAAGAAACATATCCATAGAGAAATTACTAGAAATGACCTTAATTAAATACCTAAAATATCTATAGATATATCCTTAGGATTTTTATTAATGTTTTCTCGTCCTATTTTTTAATTGTTATCTAATCATTTCATCAACTACCTATTAAAGATACCCAATCCTCTCAAACATTGATTCTATATATTTTCATATATATATTCCTAAAAATACACAATCACATGAATTTAGAATATAAATGATTGTTTTTTATACTAGTTAAGAGATATTATTATTTTTTGAAATATCATAAACATATCCCATAACTTTCATACACTTTATTACACTTTTCAACAATATCCCACTTAAACCTGAGGAAATGAAATATCAAAATGAGTGAGACCATAAGATTAAAAAGGAGAAAAGAGAGATACACAAAAATAAAATGAACACAGGGATTTGTGGAGAAGAGAATTATATCTAAAAACCATACCCACAATACCATAGATCACAATATTAGTCCTATATTACTAATAAAAATTTCATAAGCCATAATTTATAAGGTAATTGATAAAAACTATGGCAATAGATAACCCCACATTAATAAGATATATATCAATGTCATACAAATCATCTTATAACATTGGGTATAATTATAAATAGAGACTTGTTATCCAATTATGATATCAATAAGAAATAATCCCCATGAATACCCATATATATATGAAGATTGGTTTATGCCTCACATTATGGACACGAATGATTTCAACATTCATAACCCAATGAACATATAATCATGTTCAGACATAATATTGTAAACATGTAACCAGGTTCATGATTAACAATCTGAACATGTAATAAGGTTCATTGATAACATTATGAACATGCAATCACGTTCAAGAATAAAATTTTGAACATGAATTAGGTTTTGTATAATATATTTACTCTAGAATTATCCATAATTACCACAATAAATAGATGGAGATATATTTCTCTCACACCACATAATGAAAATAATACATATTTATGCCTAAATATTATAAAAAATTTCATATATCATAACACATGAATTGAAGTATGTTCATTAAAATCTCATCATATCAAAACCTATAGAAAATGTAAATATTTTTCCAATTCATTTCATCGTTTCATCATAGAAAAACTCATTGAATAATGATGAGGTTTTCTTGTGAATATTATTATATTATAAACCATGGGTTATAAATGGGTTTTATGAAATTCTTTAAATTTTAAAAATTCAAATAAAAAATTTAAAATTTTTCTTTATTTTATATCATAATAAAATTACATGTAACATCATATGATGAAATATTTTTTTGGGAATTATATTTTAATATCACATTCATCAATTCATAATGAAATTAACCATTCCACATTGAATTTTTTTTTAAAAAAATAAAATGTGTTGAATTGTTTTTGTTAAAATAACCTTGAAAACAGAAAATGTAAGTCTATATTATGATCATGGACATAATGGTGGGAAATTATGTTCCTAACAGAGATATTAAAATAATAATTCATTTCAACTATTCTATAAAATCAATGAAATAATTTATTACAAATAAATATGTTGATTCCTTTAAAAAAATAAATGTAAAAAATGGGTAATAATTTATAAACTAAATAATTTAGGGAAAATTTTATTTTTTAAAACATTTCAATAGAACATGATTTTGAGTGATTTATTTATTGAAGAAATAAATAAAATTAATTTATTTAAAAAATAACTATTTGAACTCATGATTACATAATGAGTTTAAAATGAATTGAAAATAATTATTCATTGTGAATAGCCATATTATAATAAAATTCAATAGTTTTATGATGGATATATATCATATTATTTCATCATCAAAATCATAAAAATAAATAATTTCATAAAATGATCATATTATTTATAAAACAATACCAAATTTGTAACATTGATTCACAAGATTAACTAAATAAATAAAATTAAATGAAACAATAAATATCATATTAATAAATAAATTCTTGATATTACATTTCCATGTATCATTATACACACAACATGAAATAAAATTGTTTCATAACATAACCTATGTCCTAGAGAAATTAATTTTTGGAAAAAATCTTTTACCGTTTCAGTAATAATTATATATAAACCCCAAGAATGATATATATTAAAATTAATATATAAATCACCATTATTTTTATATGAATAATAATATAATACCATCATTTTAATTTTAAAAACCACATTAAATTATTTGTTTGTTGTAGTGAGTGTGTCTCAATGAAGTAAAAAGTGAGATGGAAATCATGTACGGCTTAAGAAATATTTTCAATCATAAAACCCCATTAATAATAACATAAAATTAAGCATTTCATATATATAAAAGGATCATATTATATATATAACATGTAACAGTAGTAGTTTTTTTAGGATAAAAAATAAACAAGTGTTGAATATTAATAGGTATCCTAGTAATAAAAGATATAATATAGATCTGTTACATTTAATATCAAATTACTCCATATATTTTATGACCATTAATTTAATAAATAGGATTTTATTATAAATATATAATTGAAAAATAATTATATATATTAGAAAATATAATTTATCTGTGACCATTAATTACCGGTTTATTACTAAATCCATGTTAAAATAAAAATTTTAAAAATTAACCATTTATTTTCCATATATATTTTGATTATTTATTTACGAATAACTTAATTTAATCATGGTTACATAATATTGAAATCATTAATTATAATATAATTATAAAATATATAAATCAATAATACAATTAAGGATAACCACAAATGTTGATTTTGAGAAATGATTTATGTTATGATCGTGGATATTGTTGGTCATATATATGCATGAATAACGCCTCCCTTTTTTAATGATAATTATCGTAAAAATGTATGTAATATATTGAAAATATATAATGATCATAATATCTTATTATTTTATTAAATATACATATACATATCATACATATGGTGTGGTGATGAAAATAGAGAGCCACATAACTTTGTGATGGCTGTAGTCCACATATAATGCAATCGTATTTTAATCATTCAATGACTGTAATTGTAAAAATAATATTTCTATATTATAATATTTGAATAATAAATATGAAATTAATAGCATAATTTGGTCATTTATGCCATATTTATTTTTTATTATTATTGTTGTTATTTTCTATATAAAGTTCTACTGAAGAATGATTAACTTCACTTCCTGATGTTTTAGTTCACCGTACACAAATGTAACATTATCTTATACCATAATAAATAGAATGTATAAATTGAATAAATGATATATGTAATCCAATGGAATAAATATATTATAAATGTTATATATATACATTATATACATTTTTATTCTAACGTGTGATTTATGGTAATGGATAAACGAATTACATTAGTTTGATAGGTGGTAGTATTCCATACACGTGAATGATGATTTGATAACATATATTATGGAAATATATATTGTTATTTTTAATGAAGATAACATAAAAAAATAAGTATACAAAATATATTGAGGTAATTATGTTATAATTTTTTTATAATCGTCTTAGGATCATGAGGAATAAAAAATGATCATTGATGAATGTTATATATTGTTCTTTTATCCTACATAGGATTCCACAAAAAGCCTCCCTATAATGGAGTAATATTTATAAAATGGCATATAGAATGGGAGATTAATTTTTCAAAGTCATTTGGATGATTATTGGCCAAACAAAAATAGTTTTAATTTATAAATATGAAAGTGGTGGGGGTGTTCCTTTATAAGTAATGTGAGTGGTATTCTTGTAAAATCTTTATATGAAAAAGGTTTAACCATGTTCTTCACATCGAACAAGTTTCAAAATGTATTTTAAAAATTGGGTATAAATTATTGATTTGGAATTTTTATTTTCATTGTATTGTATACATATTTTTTGGTCATTTTAACCATTAACCTTTTAGTTTAACCTATGTTAAACACATTTTTATGTTAACCACAATAATTAATTTTCACTATTTTTATTATTCATTTTGTATAAAATTAATTTGAAATTATTATATAAAATCAATTATCCAGATTAAAAATATGGAATAACTTATTCAACCACAATTAAAAAGAACTAGAAAATTATAATTTAAAAATATATTCACAATGATGATGATAATGTGGTTACTCAATGATGAAATGTTCAAAAATATTAAATGGTTTTACAGGAAAATTCCATATTAAAATTGATTAAATAACCTTAATTGGATTAATATATATATATATATATATATATTAATTAACAAGTATTAATTCAAATCCAAATTCAAATATAATTTTAATTTATATATAATTGATTCAAACGTATCGATTTCATTAAAAAATAAATATTTATCACTATTCATAAAAAAATTATCTTCACAAATATAAAAATATTACTGCTAGAAAAAATTAAAATGATATTTCGAAAAATGAAATTAATTTCTTAATATGATTTTCTACAAAAAAATTGTTATAATATAATTGGGTAAAAGTTAAGAAAGTATCTTTATAGAAAAATTAACATTTTTAAACATAAATTAGGATCTATTTTTATCAATTTTGTAGAAAAATAAATAGAATAATTGATAATATTTTATTTAATATATATTATAAAATATTGTTAAACTAATTTTCCTATGTTGATTTATTTATATTATTGAGCTTAAATTTTTATTTCATATAAATAATTTTAAAGAAAAAGTTTATAATTGTTTCTAAATAGATTTTATATTAATTTTTAGTTAATTTCTTACCTAAAATATAAATTTATATATATATATTTTTAATAAATACATATTCATGATTATTCTAATATAATAAATATCTTTCATTCCCTTTCCTTGTTCACAATTATCTTATTACATACTATTATTTTTAATATATGTTGTGTATTTCTTTAAATTGGTCTAAGTTGTATAAAAATTTACAATAATTATTTCACGTAACAAAAAAATATCAAAAATATGAAATTTATTTGAAAATAAATATCTCTTTAATGTCAATGAGTTACATTTATTACAAGATTTCTAAAATTAACATGTTTCTCACAATTATTTTATTCTATAATAAAACGGAGGAAAATTGGAGGCACCAAATAAATGATGACTACCATTGAAAATGCACTGATGGACATCATAAGATAATGTAATCGAAAATAGAAGTAATCATGTTGATGAAGAAAACAATTATCATGATATTTATAATAAAAAATCAGGTTAGTGTCTATCTATTCATTGAAGGTAAAAACCTATAATTGAGTCCTTCATAAGAAAATAACCACTTTATTTATGTGCATATGTTTATCATTTAATTACAAAAAAATGGATTACATATTTATAATTGATGTTTAATATACACCATTTTTTAAATATAAATAAGTTAACCATAATATTATACCACTTAAATGGGAAGATAATATGTGGAGGGTAGTAATTATGAAATCAAATTGAATATGAGAGACTGATTCTCTAGATTTGTAAGAGTTCATGAGAATATATATTAACATATATCTTCCCCTTCCAATGAGAGCAACAATTGTGAATGAATTTATAGTGGTAAAAATTAATAAATTGGAAAATATTTAACAAAAACATTAGAGAACATTCTTTATACACCTCTTTATTTACAATGGATCTTAGAGGAATAGATTATGGTTTCTTTGGTGGAATAAGAAACGATCTGTGAATGAAACAGATAAAATTGAGATATTAAATGATATTTGGGAAGATTTATGAGGTTTAGTAATTTTTAATGAGGGTTTGGAGAGTTGAAATTTTATTAGAGGCCAAATGAAATGAATATGGAATTGTATCCCAACATAGGGATGAATTTTGATCAAGGTTGGGAATGAAAAAAAATGAATTTCTTACTCATATAAAATTTTGGAATAGTCAATCACCGAATAGATTTCAGTGATTTATAATGTTATATTACTGTTTATGTTATTTCAATATATATTATAAATATCATAATGATATGAACCATGAACATATAAATATTAATAAAAATGATGATGGATCAATAATAACATAATGTTTAATGATTAATGAGTAATTAGATTCCAAACATCCATATTAATGTACTAATAAAAATTTAAGTGGTGGGGGTCACCATCAACCCGAGAAGAGCCCATGGAATATATTTTCTTCATTAAAATTTGAAATGTTTTATATGGAGGAAAATAATGATGCGGTGGAATGTACCCACAATGTTCTATAATAGGAAAAATTACTCTATTCGATTCTTGATTACCATAATAAATTATTGCATCAGTGGTCGAAAAAATATAGTGTCAATCATTTAACATCTAGAAGTTGAAATATTACAAGATTCCCCTTGAAGGAGTATCTAATCTCCAATTTCGTAATGAAAATTCAATATCATATTCATAAGGTACAACCTCATTGAAATTCATTTGGTCATTACCATGGTGGAATTTGGAACTATAATAGTGATATAATGGATATTAATAAATAATTATAAGATCTAATACAGTAATAAGAAAATTTCAGTGATGTTGAAATGAAATCCTGGAGTTATTTTCATTTGAGATAAAACTCATCTAGGGCCTTTTCTATACTCACCTCTTATAGTCTTATTTTTTTGCTAATTTGTGTAGTTTTAGATGCAATTGAATCTATAATGACACAAAATATCCCCATCATTATGTAATATGATTAAATTCTTCTAAATAGTATCATGGACCTCTCAGAAAGAGAATATTATTTTGAATTGACCTTTTATGATTATCTAATCATATATTAAATACCCCTGAAAAAATGTAATATTTAGAGTGAGAGGAATTAATGAATAAACATAATGAAGTTTCGACTAAGGGTTTTATTCTAATTTTTGTTTCTCTTTTTTGATTACATGATTTATTTTTAATGAATAGAGATGGATTAATATAGATATGCATTTATTATATAGAACATAATGGGATAACTATGAAAAAAACCCTCAGAGATTAATTGATTTTTTGTCTGACCAAGAAAGTAGGGCTCAATTAATCTCTTTGATTTTCCTATAAACTTTGAATATTTTGTTGTGGGTGGAGATACCTGATATCATTTGGACTTCCTTTTTATCAAAATATTGTAATTATTAGTATTTTTTTTTTCAATTTACATTGAATAATTCAACTCCCAAATGTATGGATTTGAGGAATATAGATTCTAATAACACTCTTGATAAATTTTTAGTGTACCTAATTTATGATATTATGATATATTCAATATTTAGTTATGAGTAAAAAAATTATATATGGGTCATATTATAACCATTGAGTATGTTTAAGAACAATGAGACAATTTATATAGGTGAATTCTTGATATAAAATATTACATTTTTTTGTTACATTGTATCCTGTGAGGGATTCTCAATTGATATGTCTAAGAAAAATGTTATATAAGTGTGGAATCATAATAAATAGTAATTTAGATTAATATTTTCCATGGTTTATAATTATACATTATATGATCTAGGAATGAATTATTCTGGAATTACTATCCCCTAACCATGTGAACATAAAAATGAGTAATGTTTGTCATGACCAAGCAGTGTAATGAAGGTATTCAAAAATTGAATAAATAGTTTTTTAGTAAAGGTTTCATGGCACTACCCACTATTAGAGATATATTTATTATCTATAGTTATTCATATTAAAAAAAATTTGGAGTATCCTCACTGAAAATGATCAATATAACCACTTATAGATATCAAAAGAAAATGTCTATTGAGAATAATAATCCAAATGATTGTGTATAGTTTTTTGTAATTATTTGTTATTCATATATATAATGATAGTATATTTGATGGAGATATTGTGATATATTAATTGTCCACAAATTATTGAATTATATTTCGAAAAAATTAACATAACATGAGACTAATGATATGTTACGATCTTCATATTGAATATTATTATTCAATTTAGTATTCTCATAGATGGACAAAAAGTAATAGATGCATTGAGTATGAAAGGTAATGGTTTAATTAAAATGATTGCAATTGAACGAGATCCATTAATCAAGGACATAATATGGATGGAAATGGGAATGATATTGGAAGGCGTATAATCCATCGTATCCCAAATGTTTTCTCAACAACCATTATTAAATAATACCAAGAGGGATCTTCTGAATGATATAGTTTTGAAAACATATGAATGGCCCGTCTAAAATATTGATTTTTTCATAGGATCAATACTTATCAACTATGTGTATGAATGTTCGGTTAATTTATATGTATCAAATTTATTCTGCAGATTAACATGAAGCTAACGGATGACGATACCATATTAATAGTCACTATAAATGAAAAAATTAATAAATTGTATAAGAATCTTCTTAATATTTATAGATTATTTAGTTTTAAAGGAGATATTATTAATTGAAATAAAAAAAATTTGTCTTTTAATAAGTGATAGATGATACACAATTTTCTAAATGAGGGTTGAAACCATTTCCCATCTTGAATGGAAGTGTGAAAATATTACTATAGACTTTGTATCTTTGACGCTGATGGCATCCCAATGAGACAATGTGATATGGTTTCTTGTGTATTTATTCACATAGATATCCCACTACACCGATATATAGAATATTTCTGTCATGACAAATATGTTGATATGTACATAATATAAGTGGTTCAGATGAATGAGAAGCCACATATAATCTATTATAATCAAAATTCAATGTTCACATAATATATTGTGATAATTACTCAACATTATCAAAATACTAAATTGAATTTTACTAAAACCTCTCACTTCCAAATTAAGAGATAATATAAATTGACATCTAATACACATGATGACATTTTGGGAAAATTCCTAATAGTATTTATGGTTGGATGGGAATATCGACTTACGTTAGTTCAGTTCTCAAATAATAATAATTTCACTAAAGTATTCAAATGGATATATATAAGTGACAAAATATATAGAATGTTTTATACAAATACTTGTTATTTTTTTATGTCTGTGAAAACATGCTACATGGAATTGATCTAGTGTTAAATGTTAAAATGGTCTATTCTATCCAAAAAATAATATATTATCAAGGTTGGAATAAAAGATATGTAGTAAACTAGTAATGGAAATGAAATTTGGTATACTGGAGATAAGTTTTTTCATTTGAGCAATATAATTGATGATGATCTTGTACATTGGAATCAAATAATACATCACCCATAAATACATTGTCCCCATTATGATACAAGATCATATTGGAGTGGTATATTATTCTATAACAAATCCACCTCAAATGGATTAATTACATGATTTTTTCCATGTAGATCACATTAAAAAGTACATACATTATCACTTAATGAAAAAAAATCATGCAAAGGAACAACTGTAAGATGACCACACTTATGAGGAGAAGATAGTGGATATCAAGGAACTTAGTTTCAATATTTTACAAAAAAGGACTACTCAACTAATTTCTTTTTGTAAGAACCATAAATAATACAACTGTATAAAAAAAGAAACTAGATATTCTAATGTCAATGTTCTACTAACATTAAAATTGTAAAAGATATATATAAATCATGTCCCAATGGACTGAATAGTATAGTTGTCTTGGTAAACTAGATACAGCACTGTGACTTTTAATACTGATGAAATAATTAAATAAAATTAATTATTCCTATGAACAAATGGTAAGGTAAATAACTTTGAACACATGTCAATAAAATAACTAGATAATGAATAATAAAAATCAAAAGTTAAATAAATAAAAAACATGGAATTTAATATATTAAGACATAATTAAATTCATCTATATATATGTCCATACAAAATATCCGGGAAATTAATAAATTAAATGGATGAAATGATTAATTATTGATCATTATGTATCAATAACATGGACCACTATAATAAATAAATTTCACTATATAGATTATTTTTATGGGTAGAAACCAATCTATTCTACTTTGAATCATACATGAAGTGATTTTCATGAACTAAATTCTTCTCATTATACTACTAATACATAGAGTGGATTACATTAACCTATCTACATCATGTGTCCTGTCTGTCCAAAGCATTCCCCATATATGAAATAATCAATTTAATTAGTACACATTCATCCCTGTCATTAATTATATATATTGAATAAATGAATGATATTTATCAAAAATTCCGAAGGGAGGATATGTAACGACATGGTGTGTCAATGTAGATGATGGTAAAAACCATTGAATGGTCAATAATTTATATAGGATAAAAAAATAATCATTCCATAGAATCCCATACCACATTGAAATATTTTATTCATAACCCTTATGATGGAATTTATTTAAATGAAACCTATAAAATTTTGAGAATGATTATTTTAATTATATAACATGTAAAATTTATGTCTATACACCATATAAATGATATGGATAATTAAGGGAAATTAAATGTTCATAGGAAATTTAGTATTTCAATGGGTATGAAAAGTAATCAAGGAAGTGAGTTATAATACTATCCATGACCAATTCCATAAAATAATATTAAGATAAATAATAATGATGTTATCAATACCTCATATTCTAATGGGAGTAAAAATAATTCCTTTTTTCATTGAATAAATCATATACTATAATCAAATCATTTAAAAAACATTTTACTAAAATACCGTATAAAAAAATTAATATATATTTATTAGAAAATCAATTTTGAAAACATTTTCTTTATAATTATACATTTTAAACATGAAATTTAATATTGAATTAAATTAAGGATGGTAAACTCATTAATTATTTACAAGGTAAGAAGGATAATTGTTTTCTATTGTATGAATGATTGAAAAATTCCTTGTTAAAAAAGGGACAAAAAGATTCCGTAAAAAATATTAGTAAAATACGAAAATGGTAAAAATTACATTAATAAATCATGTAATGAATGTTAAATCAAATTCAAAACATGGTGAGAAAAGTGGGTTTTCAGAATATAACATGTTTTTGGACTAAAAAGAAAATTGAATTTTGATTTTTGTGAACGGAATTAAAAAAAATCAAGTACAAACGAGTGGAAAATTGTAATATTTTTTTGATAAAGTTATTGTATACTCATAACTGAAGAAAAGTAATTTTTATATTAATATATTATCAAATAACATCCATTGACGTAAATTCAACTTTAAAAAATACCAAAAAATTATATTATAATTAATCCACTGAAATGATTTCAATGTTGAAGTAAGAATAAATTAATCAATATATTATTTTTATTAAATTTTAGAGAAATAAATAAGTTTAATTAACTTAATATATTTTCAAATTCATTATATAAAACATTATTGAATATTAACAATGATTAAGATCTAGGATAACCAAATGAAAAATGAGTCAGGTTTAAGAAAATTAATATAATTATAAGAAACATTTAAATAATATCAATTTAGAGGAAGTAATTAAAATAGATTTTCAAATTAAAATGAGTATAAAATAAATATTGATATTATATATCAAATAAGATGTATATACACAAAAAAAATTGATAATGTGGTGATTATTATTAATGTCTCCCAAAAATATAAGTAAGACAAGAATATCGTTACTTATGATTTCTTTCATGTGAAAGTACATAAAAATTCTATATAATTGTATTTAAATTGCCAATAAATTATAAGAGAAACATAATTATATTTGTAATATCATATTTTTACAACATATAATTTCATATTAAATTTTTAAATATTAAGTTGTTATTCATACTATTCTGGGTGTCAATTACTTAGTTTTTCTAGAATATTTTACCTGTTACATGTTTTTTCTAATACTAAGATGAGGGTTTCATGAAATTCAAAATGTAAAAAATGATTCATATATCATATATATCTAATATATATTTTTTATAATTATCTATAATATTTTCAAATAAAAAAATAAATGTGTAGTTCATGCAAACTGTAAGTTCTAAAGACACATGAACACAACTATCATTTTTTTGATATACTAAAACAACCGAAAAATGAAATATATGTATATTTTAACTAAACTATCATTTCTATTGTAATATATGTTTCATAGTATTATTAAAATAATATATTATACATTCCATGTATAATGATAACGAATCACATCACATTGTGGAGTCAGTAGTCCACACCTCCACAAACGATGCCATCCAATTCCCACAAAATGGAGATAATAAATGTATATTTCAAAAAATATTAAAATAATAATGAATAAAATATAAAAATAGGATATATCATATATAATAGTTTACCCATTATAATTCCCATCCAGGATTGGTGTTAAAAAACAATCATCATTTCATGATTGTGTAGTTCATCGTATATAAACAATATGTATATTACACAATAGATAAAAAAAAATTATGTGTAGGTTGAAACAACATAATTAAAAAAATATCAACGTATTTGGGACACATATGTTATTATATAATCATATAATAATAATATTTTAGGGTGTTGGTAAATAAATAAAAATAAAAGTGTCTGAGGAAGGATGTTATCTCTTATTTGGTTAAATCATTTTTGTTAATACAAATAGGATTTCTTTGATATATTTGTATCCATGGTTATTCTTATCATTTTATGGGCGTTAAATTTGGGAGAAAATTAGGATGCTATTATTCATTCCAGTATGTCTTGTTAGGTGCAAGGTAGTTGGAGGGGAGAGTGTCTTTTTAAAGTAGAGGATGACTTATATTGTTGTAAAATTTTGGAATAGGAATTCCACTAATATTTTTACAATTGAACGTGGGTCAAATAATTGAAAAAAATAGTTAAAACGGAGAATTCGGAAAATATATTGACATCTATTGTATTTTGGACAATTTTATAGTTCATTTTTCCCTTAATAAACATGATTTTCCATTTGTTAATCTAAATTTCCTCGTAATTTATGTAATTAATTTTACTTACATTCAATAAAATATTTGGTAAAAAAGTATGTTTAATTTATTATAAATTATAAAATATTCTGATTCTTGATATGGAATTCTTTTCTTCATTTACAAGTAATATTATTATAATTAATTAATAGAAAATTAATTCCAAAGTAGGGATGAAAATTCTAATTTTAGAAAAAAAAGTTATCCAAATGTTTGCATTGTTTTTTGTAAAATTATACAGAAAAACTGATTCATAAAATTTAAATAGGAAAAATTTATATTTTATTTTTTCTAATTAAACATTAAAACCAATTATAATAATTATATTCTCTTGTAGATAAATTATTTGAAAATAGTTATTTAATTCTAAATCATTATATGTTACAATTCATCAACAAATGAAGCATTATAGAAAAAATAAAAAATTCACAGTAACATAATATTAATGTTTATCATTCATTAATGAGGTATTTTTTGGAATATAAAATATATGTAATTTAAAAAAATTTGATTTAAAATTTTTCATTCATTAAAAGGGCATAAAATTTTCACTATAAAATATATGATTCTATTAATGAAACTTAGTTTCATCTTATCATAAAAATATCAAATCTTTTGCGAGTAAATAAAAATAAGTTGATCAAATTTATAACATAAATATATCAATATGTTCATTCAAGGGTAATAATTAATTTAAATTATTATGATAAAACACATTTTGGAGTAATAAAATAGTTTCTTTATATTAAATAATCTTATTGAAATTTTTAATTAATTGTTAACATAGAAATTCATTTTAATATTTTATAAACAATATATTTTAGTATTTTAGTTAATAAGATTCATAAAGTCTTATTTAAAATCATGGATAAGTCATATTAATTTAAATAATAATATTTTAATAGTATATCATTGTTCAATTTGACTATCTATTTAATATAACACATACTATTGATGAAAGTATTTATTTTGTGTGACCCATGATAATTAAGTATTGTGTGAATTGAAAGTGTAATCATATATTTAATTTATTAAAATATTGAATATATTTTAATGTATCATGGTATTATATTTCCTTATATGCAATTTTTTTGTATCATTCACGATATCAAATACACTATTGTTATAATAGACCATTTGTGTGCTACATTCTCTCCTACATTAATTAAATAACATAATCGCATTTTAGTCATGAAATTGGTTTTAAATAGTTTGATATTTCAATATTCCTATTTTGAAATCCCATATCATCCGAAGGTTTCAAAAAAGACCTCTAAATACTGAGAATCCAACATACAAAGTACTCATGTAATATAGCATTACATGGTCTCTATGTATGATAAAAATATTAGGGATATGAGAGATATATATATACATATATATTGACTAAATATTTATATGGTGTGATTGTGGTCAATAACCACAAAAATAAAAATGATAAATGAAATGTTGAGTTCTTCAAAGCCTCAAATTTATGATGATTTACTTGACCATTTGAATATTCATATGTTAATGTAAAAAAATTTCCAAGAACCTTTTTCTATAGTTGAAGAATATTTTCAACCTATATGAATGTCAGTAAATATAGGCTTCCATAATCATACCCATTTATATTGATTTTGAGTTTTCCTTTTTATAATAAATATATTATCACAATATGATTCAAATAGTGTTTTGGAAAACTAATCTCTAAAACCAAATCCAATGTTAAACATTAACAATTCCATAAATTCCAATCTTTTCCAAAATCATATGATCCATCACATTTGAATTATTTTAAATAAATTTTGAAATTTAACAAATCATTACCCTTCAATAAACTAGATGTATCATTTTAATATTCACATAACAGTCTTTTGAAGTACTTCATTTTGTATTGTCTTCAAATTTGGTAATAAATCTAATGGATTTAATATATTAATTGAAATATGAATTATTACATATTAATTATGTTAAAAACATCTTCTTGGATATGTTCCATACATAACAATGCTTTCTAATATCCCTTTATTTTGGAATAAATCACATTACAAACAAATAATTAATTATATCTGTTGTCGTTGGTACTAGAAAATTTAAGTTATCCAAAAAATTCTTCTCTTTTACACAAAATAATTACCATAGTTTCAAGAATATATTATGGGTTATTTTTCACTAGCAAATTTATTTCATAAAATATTATATTTCTACTGAATCATTTTTCTTCTATCAATGGAAAATATGATCTCAAATATTTAATTAAAAAATAATATATTCTAGTCCACAAATATTCTATTATTCATATAGGTAGGACATCATTGAAAAAAAATCTAAAATGACATAATTTATGATTCCAAACAAAATCACATTAATTATTCATCATAGTTTTTATTAGTAGAAGAATATTGACCATTATCCAATAACCTCTTTTGGTGTATATTACATTGTACATGATACATTGATTTTTGTAGTTTCACATCTCCATGACATTGATGTGTTGTATATTAGATACATTATTATTAAACATGAAATATCATGAATGTTTTACCATCTAAATAACCGCATATAAAACAATAATTATTTTTAATCAATTACTAGTATAATTATTTCTATAAATGTCACATGTGGGATAATACTTTCTTCCATTCATAGAATATCTATATGTTTCAGAGTCTTCCTCTTATTTCCTTTATCCATCTAAATATACTAATACTTATAGAATTATTTTTCTATCTCATTAGAAAAATGCACGATGTCCTTATATGATTTTAATTGTATGGAGACCAGTTCTTTTTGAATGATTGGCATAATACTGTAATGGGTATGATCCATCGTACACTTTAGATCAAGTGCATAGGTGAGGTACGCATTCCTTCTATACGGGGCCATTTCTAAACAATGATAAATAATAAATTAGATCATATATTGTATAATCATTCAAATAGTATCACAAATAAAATAAATTGAATAATTTATGTGTATCTAGTCTCATATCCATAAACAGGGATTCATTCAGGACATATTTTGTTTTAAATCATTTATAATGGACTGTAATGAAATATTGAATTACCCTATATATATCTCCTAGGATATTCAGACCATGTTCTTGGTAGGTTCTTTTGTAGTGTTCTAGGTTATGCTTGAGTGATGATTGGTGCACCAATGACTAATTTTTTACCCCTAGTTACATTTGTTCAGGAACCACATCATTGTATTATTTGGAGAATGATATATATTTTGAAGAATACCCACTTGATATTTAACTGAACTAAATTATATGATGTTATCCTATACATACCATCAATTTCAATAATAGTGTTATTTTTTATAATATTTTTTTTCTATATATAGTTTCGACAAATTATTTGAAACCTTCTCCAATACCAACTGTAATTCCCATCCCATAGATGGCACGTAGATAGTGTCTTGCTACCATTAAATTATCATAAGATACACGTAAATTATTTTCCCTTAGACAAAACAATTTATTAGACTTGGTGATCTTGCTATATACCTAATTCTTTTATTAAAATGAATAAAGTGATTACAACATAATTACTGTTTCTTTTCGATGAAAATAATGTTATTTAATATAGTGCATCCATTATTAAATATCATATCATTACAATGGGATTCATGGGAATTGAAACATAATAAGGGTAGTATAAAATTCATAACAATGGAAAATAAATTTAAAAACAATAATGAATCAATGATAATAAATCAATGTGGAATAGTATATAACTGAGAAAATATTCCATTCAAATAACATTATAAGGAATAAATAATATTAAAAATAAAATAAATGGAAGAAATTGTAATTTATTTAATGAAGTATAAATGAAATGCATTTATAGATATCTGGAATTAAAATTTCATTTAATATTAATAATTCTCATGGAGGCAATGAATAATTATGATACATCATATATCTGGGATATCAACCACAGCCATCATGAAAATTCAAAATATGGTTTAGTTTTTTGGGTATAATATCATATATTATTCTTATGAACTATCTAAATGTGACTAAATTCAACATATTTATCCTCATTATACTACCAATGACTTTTAGGGATAACATTAATAGGTCCCCAATCCATCTCATCCATTAAAAATCATTCATTGTATATAGAATAATCAATTTAATTGAAAAAAATCATTCTTTATCATCATATAACTATATTTAATTAAAATATAGATTTATTAAATTATACAATTTGAGGATATGTAACCTCAAAGGTTGGTGGTTTTGATAAAATGTAAATTAAATAAATGATCATTAAAACATTCTTCAGGTAAATTTTCTTTAAGCCTTCCAAAGTGTCACACACGACCTTGAAATAATAAAATCATAATACCCATGAATTTATAACATTAAAAAAATCATATAATATAATATTATTATTATTATTATTGATATTACATGATAATGTGTTGTATATATACCTTATAAATTTTATAGACATTTATGGAATATTAAATGATCACATAAAATTGAATATTTCTTGGGGAAAAGAAGTAATAAATTAAATTAATGAAAATAAAACACTTTTCTTAAAAAAATAATAATACTTGTAAAGGTAAAATTGTGATTTTTTTCAATATAACATTTCCCAAAGGGATTAAAAATATATTTTTAATGTCAATCATGATAATAAAACTCCATTAAGGCCTTTTAAAGAAATTATTGAGGAAAATATACTATTTAATTTGGAAAATGTTTTCAAAATACATTGAATTAAAAATTTAACTTGGGAAATAATTTATCAAAATGTAATATATAAAAACTGAAAGTTAATATTTAAATAAATAATGGAGGGTAAATACTTATATTTTTGTAAAACATAAAAATATATTTCTTTTTCACCATAAAATGGAAATAAAAATGTCCTCTTCAGAAAGAGACACTATTATTTGTTTCAAAACATTTATAATAGTATAAAATATTAAAAATTTATATAATAAATAATTTTGGAATTGTTAAAATCATTTTACAAATCCAATTTAATAAATATAATTTTAGAAGAAAATAGTTTCTCTGACATAAGAGTGAAATGATGTAGGGTTTTCAAAACACAAATTCTAAAACTATTTATTTATAGATGAGTGAATGTTGGTACTCTTACTTGATAATGGTCATAAAAAATAATATTATAGTAAAATTAAATTTTTTTTTGGAATTTATAAATTAATTTTCATTGATGGACATTTATGGGTAAACAATCTCAACTGAAATATAATTGTAATGTAAACACATGGAATTATTATATTGATGATGTGAGAATAATTGTTTGAGTATTTTATTTATATCAATCTTAAATTCTCATAAATAAGTATAATTAAAGAAATATTTTTTTTAAATTCATTATACAAGTAATCATATTATATTAACTGTCACAAACCCCTCCCACCAAAGGTTCCCCTCCTGAGCTAGAAATGGTGAATGAGAGATAATGACCCCTGAGTCCTACCTATAGTAGGCCACGGAGTGGCGACTAACACCAAGGGTATGAGTTTTCACAAATACGGAAGGCATTACCCTTTTTATTATTATGATCAGGAAATATGATGAGTCAAAAACCAAAAGAAAAAGGGACAATTAAATTAAAATAAACCCAAAACCAAACCCATATGCGTGTTTTATAGAATACTGAAACAAAACTACAATTACAAGGAAGTCTCCAAAGTATGATAAAAAATAAAGCAAAAAACTGCAACCAGTAAAAATCCAATTCCCAACTAGCATGGTCCCACATAGTCCATGATGTCCTCCTGAAACCCTAAATGTAAACGTAGGTTGAGCATACAATTATACTCAGTAGTAAAACCTCAAGCTCTCGTGCACAGGTTGGTAGATATCCTATTGCCCCATGAAAAAACATAAGGATGATGAAGCCTAGCTAGGAATCTATCCACCCAACCTTACAAGCCACAATCACTAAATATCGTAAGTCAATAGAATTGTATAGTAATATTTTCAATGTATGGGTAGCCCGCACCACCTTCCCACTAAATACTGCTAAAGCCCTCACACCTAACGCTCTGATGCTTCCCCCTCTCCCTGAGCTAGTGTCAAAACCTGGCATAAGAAGGTCGAGATAGTGCCGCAACCTGGCCATATGAAGCTCATAGTATCACACCAGCACTCAATCCCCGGACATAACAACATATCATCCTGAAAAACCTAGAACCACATTACATCCTCATCCTGGAAGACTCTTGGGAAACATCTGTCATAACTTGCCCGAAGGATCTTGGGCTATAGAACCTGGAAGGGGGAGCACATGGATGAACAGTAACCAGCCATCCTTTATATGTTTGAGAATCTCACCCCCCCGTCCCACGGGTGTTCGGAACGTAGTGCTCGACATTGGTGTGGTGTATAAAGAAACAAAAAACGTACCGATTTATATAATTATATCAACCACTCAGCCAATCCTATGGATTCTACACAAAAAGATCTAAGCACATGCCTCGACACTGCTACCTTGAAAAAATGAACACAACAAACAGCCACAAACCCCATTAAGCTTTTCATGTTTCAACGGTATTAGTTTATAAGTTCCTTAACTACCGAGAAACTAACAACAACAAAACGAGATCAATCGTTCATAAAACATATCCCTACCAGCCACAGATAACGTTATGGAAAACAAAAGAAACACAATACCATTTTCTTTTATCATCCAATCAATTCCACTGATTTTCTGTATTTAATCAACTAACATGCCCCACAATTCATTAGTTAACTCTTCCACTTTTATTCATATGGACAACACACCCCTGTAGCACTGATTCCAACCACCATAACCACAAACTTATCAAAAACAATACCCGAACCACATCATCATCCCTTTGATACTATTTATCGCAACTCCGCTACCCATCAAAACCATATCATACATGCCAACCCACAACCAAGAAAACTGCAGCCCCGCTGCTCACTCATTCTACAACAACACATGAAACACCCATTCACATAATTAAACCCCAATCAGCTCCCACAAAAAATCATTCGTTCATTTAGTTCAACCAGGGTGATTATAAAAGGGTTCCAGGTAATCATTTAATCATCAAACTTTACATGATTAAAAAATTTCCACATTCTATGGAATTCCATTCAAAAAAAATCCAATAAAATAGGGCAACATTTTTTTGTGCAAGCAAAGGCCCCCAACAACCGTGATTTTCAGTAGGCATATGCCTATTCAATTTACAAGATAATCAAATGATAAGCATTGGTGGAAATAAAACAACAATATCAACAAAATTTACCCCAAACCGTTCTTTAACCAGTTATTATCTTTATTTACTGGTTCAACCATATCTCATAAAAACAAGAGGATACCCACACCACATGATACACAAAAGAGAGATAGAGATGAAGGTAAGATCCCTACATGGACAGGTTTTGATGTATATATTCTAGAACAACCACCACGAGGATTTCAAACACTCCTCCCGACGACTACATCCTCCCTTGGACGTTGTGGCACAAGAGCACTAACAACAAAGAGAGACTCCATTAAGGATTAAGGTGTCACTTGTCATACCATGGAAAGGAGGAACATAAATAGGAGATCGAGTAAGGAATAAGAACGAGGTAGAACGTAGCATTAATATGACGTTCATTGAAGTGTGTCATTCCCGTCAAATATCAACAATCTCCATAGTAGGAAACTATGAAGAGGAAGTCGATGAAAAGGGAAATGAATGAGGTGCAAGATGTTTGCCTTATAGACACGATCCTGCAGCCACCGACAGATCGGCGATCAAAGATCGGATGAAGAAGATAGGAGGAAGGCTTCTGGGTTATCCGGGAGCATCGTCGTGCAGAGATGAATAGGGGTCCGTAAATTACATGTGACCCTATCTTATATAGGAAATGAAAAGATAAAACGTTACACGTCATTTATTAATGAATACATGATGTGATTGTACAACTGTTACGTTGTATGATTGGTCAACACAAAACACATCACTCAGTTTCCGTGCGTTTAATGATAATAATAACTTCAATTAATAATAGGTGTTTTATTGACACGAGATATGAGTCCTAAAAAGGAATTCATCATTTGTCTTAAAATGGTCGCCTTAATTTCAGAGTTCTGCTGCTGCTGACAGTTCGTAAAACTGAGGTCGCACAAAGAAGTTATAGTCAAATTAGTGTTTATTCATCAAATTTATTATTAGCAACATTTTATTATTATTATTATTAATTACTTTCTTATCTATTTTTCTAACTCCAAAATAAATCATGATTTGGACTCCCTTTCACGCTAGAATTCTTCACCAAATCTCCCATTTATCATTTATATCTCATCTAATTTTATTCCTACTATTACCTTGTAATTATTCCCTCACTCCAATCTCATTTATTCTCTTCCACAGTTCCCTCACTCCCCAAAAGAGGCACCTTGCTTCTACTCCACGCCCATCCCGCCACATATTTTCTTTCTCACTTCAATGTTATTATTAATAAAATTAATAATTATAACACCCATCATTAATGTTCCAATTTAATCCCATAAAATTAGTTTACAATGGTTATTCACATATTAAATTAAAACCATTCCATTAAATTAAATTCAAATCATTTAATTTACTTTCCCAAATTAAACCCATTTAATTTCATTTACCAATCACACACATATTTGTGCCACCATTATCAGTATTATTTAATACAATAGTAATAAATACTCTTTCAATTTCATCAACGGGTCACCATCATTATCCCTAATAATTATTATTAATATTTACGACCATTATTATTGTATAATTACTCTCGCTCTCCCATGACACTCACACATCATGTTTGACCATATCATATTTTTACAGTGCAATGAACCTAAGTGGTCCGGGCCATTACATCAGATACAACTCAAATCATTCTCGGTCTTGAGAATTAAAAACCAACCCATAAAAAGGGGAAAGGTCCGAACAACCACCCTGAAAGATACCTCACAGGGCTCTTGTCATGATAGGAATCCAACCTATATCCTAATTATATGAGTCAGGAATTTCCTTCCCTAATGTCAAGGTATATACGCTTTAGGCGGCACTGACTCGCCTACACAGGTTTAATCACATCCACATTAATTCATCTAGATTAAATATTAGGTACTTCCACACCCATAATTTAGTATTTCTCATAAACACACTTCACCCAACACCACACAAAACAAGAAACACTTTGCCCCAACACATGGATTGGGGAATTCTTTCTCACATGTCATGATACTATCCGCTTTGGGAATCACTGAATTGCCCACATGGGTTTAATCGCATCCAAATTAATTCATCTTGATTAGGGATCACGTCCTCCTCTCCCCACATGTTAGTACTCTTCATACACATTTAAAGGAAAGAGGGAAAAAACATAGCATTATAGACTTACGAAAATCGTGGTCCAGGCCCAAGGCATGGGACAAAATGACTTTCAACAATGGAGTGTGATGCTCCTGAATTTAAACAAAACATAAACGAGATTATTTAAGTAAAATCAAAGACATATTTCTCAATAAATGTCCTTGCTAGGGTTTCCGCTTCTATTACGCGCAACTATTCATGTCCCACCCCCTGCCTCTCTGTTGACATCCACCTCCTCGACCACGTCTCAGTTTGGGTCCTTTAGGAACTCCAGGTGGTTGGCCACCACCTGCTCTAGCTCCCCTTGGAGGGAATGGATCCTATTGCTGTTGGAAGGGTCGGGATATGAACTGATACTGGGGCTGGGGCTGAACCTGGCTAGTCCCACCATACCAAGTCTAAAAAGGTAAATGTCTTCCAAGATTCCCATGATTCTCTCATGTAAAGCACCTCGGACCCTGGCCCTTATAAAACGGTCCAGAATCGTGAGATTGGTATGGGACCTGCTGAAGTCTTCTCCCTACCAATAGAAACATGGAAGTTCATGTTTCTGGGGATCTACTGTTGACTACCTCCTTCTTGGACAAACATGGGTGATTCCTCTCTCACGGTGGACCTACTTGGGAGTGCATCCTCTCAATTATCTCCACCTTCTTATGTACTTGTTGGTACGATGGTAAGGTGAAAGGGGTCGCCATGCATCGAATAGAGGTGTGATGTTCCTCCTCTAATTTTCTAGCTTAGTAATTCTCATCCGAAAAGAGATCGAGGGATAAAATGAGGAGATCTTTGAACTTTACCCCTAGTTCAACCAATGACATGATTCCTTTTTGGAGAGATAATAACTCTTGCCTCATCTCAGCCTTCCTCATCATGGAATGAAATTTATCTTGGAACTCCATCTCGAAGTTGGTCCATAGAACTTCTGTCTCCTTTCCCTACCCAAGGTAAAGAATCCACCACTAACATGTCGCACCTTGTAGTTGGCTTACTACTAGAGGATCCCAGTACTCTGATAGAGCCCTGATCGGCCCAAAGGTGATCTCAAGTTCCTCCAACCAACTCTCTGATTCAGTATTTGAAGTGCTTCCTTCACAATCCTGCAAGCTCTGTCATTGGAAAGCACAAATCGTGTGCTGACACAAGTCGTATTTCTCCTCTTGGTCAATATTCAGCTGATCGACCGTCTGAATCTGATGGTCCTCGACTGCACGAGTGACCTGGGAACGAAGTCCAGCTACCATAGTTATATGGTAAACAAAGAACTCCTAAGCCCATGTAGTATAGAATTTTTCTCAGGGATTCATTTTATAATTTTATTTTGATTTATTTCCTAGAACACCCAAATCATGTAAAACAAAAATAAGGATGAAGCATGTACCATTCCTAGGGTCGCTACCCTGCAATCAATGTAGTCTTACTTTGTCCTTTAGTAAGCTCAGAGTCCTTGCATCGGATCACGGGGGGCCCTAAAATCCCATGTCCTCACCGGTCATCCATGTCCTATGTCATGCACCAAGATCATTCAACAATGTATCCCTACCATCCCATGAAATCCTCATTGTGCCTAACTCCAGACTCCATCCTATCTCTCAACCATCACCTCTGATACCATTATGTCACCACCCCCTCCCAGGAAAGGTGCCAATCCTAAGCTGGAAATGGTGAAAGGGAGATAATGACCCCTAAGTCCCACCTCCAGTAGGCCTCAAAGTGGTGACTAGAACCAAGGATATGAGTTTTCACAAATATGGAAGGCATTACCCTTTTTATTATTTAAGATCGAAAAATTGGATGAGTCAAACACCCAAAGAAAAAGGGAAAATTAAATGAAAATAAACCCAAAACCAATCCCATATTCATGTTTTATACAATACGGAATGAAAAGTACAAGTACAAGGTAAGCTCCAAAGTAAAATACCAAAAAAAAACTAAAACTGCAACCATAAAAACTCCAACGCCCAACTAAAAAGGTCCACATAGTCCCTGAAGTCCTCTTAAAAACCCGAATGTAAACGTAGGGTGGGCATATAGGTATACTCAGTAGGAAAACCTAAATCACTCATGCACTGGTGGGGAGACATCCTAATTTCCCTTGAGAAATCAGAAGGAACCAAATCCCACCAATGAATCTATCCACCAAACATTATAAGCCACACTCACCAAATATCGCAAGTCAATAGAGTAGTATAATAATATTATCAAAGAATGGGAACCCCAAACCCCCTTCCCATTAAATACTGCTCAAGCCCTCACCCCTAACACTCTGATGCTTCCCACTCTTCCTGAGATAGTACCGCAACCTGGCCATATGAAGGTAGAGCTAGTGCCACAACCTAGCCATACGAAGCTCTTTTTAGCCCACTGGCACTCAATCCTCGCCCATAACCACATCTCATCCCAAAGATTCCTGGTAACCACACCATATCCTCATCCCAAAGATTCTTGGGAATCATCAGTGGTAATATGTCCGAACGATCTTGGGCTATAGATCCTGGAAGAGGGAGCTCAAGGAAGAACACTAACCATCCATCCATTAGATGTTTGAGAATCTCACCCCCTCCCCCCATCCCACGAGTGCTCGACAAGTAGTGCTCAACATGGGTGGGGTGCATAATGAAACATAAAACATATAGATTTATATAATTATATCAACCACTCAGACCATACTAAGGCTTCTACACAAAATATCTGGGCACATGCCTTGGCCCTGCTACCTTGAAAGTATGCACAAAATAAACATCCCAAAACACAATTAATATTTTCATGTTTCAACAGATTTAGTTTATCAGTTCCTTAACTACCAAGAAACTAACAACAACCAAACCAGATCAATCATTCATAAAACATATCCCTTCCAACCATAAATAATGTTAGGGAAAACACAAGAAAAACAATACCATTTTCTTTTATTAGCCAATCAATTCCATTGATTTTCCATATTTAATCAACTACAATGACCCAAAATTCATTAGTTATCTCTTCCACTTTTATTCATATGGACATCCCATCCTTGCAGCCCTACTGCCAACCACCATAACCACAAACACATCAGAAACAATACATGAACCACATTTGCATCCCATTGATACCATTTACCACAGCTTCAATACCCATCACAACCATATCATATACGCCAACCCTCAACTATGAAAACTGTAGCATTGCTGGTCACCCGTTCCAAAACATCCCAGGAAACACCCCTTCACATAATTAATCCCCAAACAACATCCACAAAAATTCATTCATTGATTTTGTTCAACCGAGGAGATCATAAAAGGGTTTCAGGTATCCATTTAATCATCCAACTTTATATGATTAACGAATTTCCACATTCTATGGAATTCCATCCACAAAACAATCCAAACAAATAGCGCAACATTTTATTGTGCATGGAAAGGCCCCCAATGACCGTGATTTTCAGTATCCATAATCCTATTCATTTCACACCATAATCAAAGGATAAACATTGATGGAAATTAAACAAAAATATCAACAGAATTTCCCCAATCCCGTTCTTTAACCAGTTATTATCTTTATTTACTGGTTCAACCATTTCTCACGAAAACAAGAGGATACCCACCCTGCATGATGCACAAGAGAGAGATAGAGAGAGAAGAATGTAAGATCCCTACATGAACAGATTTTGTTGTCCTTCTTCGAGAACAACCACCACGAGGATTTCAAACACTCCTCCCGACGACTACGTCCTCTGGTGGATGTTGCGGCACAACCGCACTAACAAACAAGAGAGACTCCACTAAGGTTTAAGGTGTCACTTGTCATAGCATGGTAAGGTGGAATAGAAAGAGGAGATCGAGGACAGAATAAAAATAGGGTAGAACGTACCATTATGATGACGTTCATTGAAGAGTGTCAATCCCATAAAATATCAGCAATCCCCTTGGTAGGAAAATATGAAGAGGATGTCAAAGAAGAGGGAAAGGAATGAGGTGCGTGATTTTTGCCGCATCGAAATGATCCCACATCCACTGACAGATAGGCGGTTGGAGACTGGATGAAGAAGATAGGAGGAAGGCTTCTGGGTCATCCGGGAGTGTCGCCGTGCGGAGAAGAAGAGGGGTCCGTAAATTACACGTGAACCTCTCTTATATAGGAAATGAAAATGTAAAATGGTACAAAATATGTATTAATGAATACACGACGTGACCGTACAACTATTACGTTGCATGACTGGTCAACACATGACACGTCACTCGGTTTCCATGCGTTTAATGATAATAATAACTTCAATTAATAATAGGTGTTTTATTGACCTGAGACATGAGTCCTAAAAAGGTATTAATCGTTGGTCTTAAAATGACCATAATAATTTTAGGGTTATGCTGCCGTTGACAGTTCGTAAAACTGAAGTCACAAGAAGAAGTTATAGTGAAAACAGTGTTTTATCATCAAAATTTTTATTAACAATATTTTATTACAATTATTAATTAATTATTTATTTTTCTAACTCAAAAATCAATCACGATTTGGAATCCATTTCTTGCTAGAGTTCTTCACCAAATCTCCCATTTATCGTTTATTACTCATTTAATTGTATTCCCACTATTTCCTTGTAATTATTACCTCTCTCCAATATCATTTATTCTCTTCCACAAATACCTCACTCTGCAAAAGTGGTGACTTGCCTTTACTCCATGCCCAACCCACCACATATATTCTTTTTCAATTCAATGTTATTATTAATAAAATATATAATAATAACACCCATCATTAATTTTCTAATTTAATACCATTAAATTAGTTTACCATGGTTTTTATCATATTAAATTAAAACTATTCAATTTAATTAAATTCAAATCATTTAATTTACTATAAAAATTTAAACCTATTTAATTTCATTTACCAATCACACACATATTTGTGTCACCATTATCATTATTATTTAATATAATAGTAGTAAATCCTCTTTCAATTTCATCAACGGGTCGCCATCATTTTCATTAATAATTATTATTATTATTGACAACCATTATTATCTTATAATTAATCCATCTCTCCCATGATACCCATGCGTCGTGTATGAACACACCATATTTTTACAATGTAATGGAACTAAGAGGTCTGGTCCATTATATTAGATACCACTCAAAACATTCTCGGCCTTGAGAATTAAAAAATAACCCATAAAAATTGGAAAGGTCCGAACAACCACCCCGTAAGATACCTCTCAAGGATCTTATCATGACAGGAATCCAACAACTATCCTAATTATATGAGTTAGGAAATTCCTTCCCCAATGTTGAGGTATAATCCACTTTAGGTCGCACTAACTCACTTACACGGGTTTAATTGCATCCAAATTAATGCATCTAGATTAGGTATTAGGTACTTCCACCCATGAAATTTAGTATTTCTCATACACAGACTTCCCCCAACACTGCAAAAAACAAAAAACATGCTTCCCCAACACATCGATTGGGGAATTCCTTGTCCCATGTCATGATACTATCCGCTTTGGTCATCACAGACTTGCCTGCACTGGTTTAATCACATCCACATTAATGTGTCTTGATTAGGCATCAGGTCCTCCTCTCCCCACATGTTAGGCCTCTTCACACACATGTAAAGGAAAGAGGGAAACAACATAACATTATAGACTCGCGAAAAACAAGGTCCAAGCGCAAGACATGGGCCAGAATGAGTATCAATAAAGGAGTGTGGTGCTTTTGAATTTAATTAAAACATAAACAAGAGAATTTAAGTAAAACTAAAGACATCTCTCTCGATCTATGGCCTTTATAGGGTTTCTGCATATATTACGTGCAATTGTTTGTGTCCCACTCTTCTGACTCTCTATTTAGGTCCACTACCTCGACCATGTCCCTGTTGGGGTCCTTTAGGAACTCCCTATGGTTGGCCACCACCTTCTCCAGCTCCCCTTGGAGGGAATTGATCCTGTTGCTGTTGGAAGGGTCTAGTTGGGAACTGCTACTGTGGCTGGGGCTGAACCTGGCCAGTCCATACATACCTATTCTGAAAAGGTAAATGTCTTTCAAGATTCCCAAGATTCCCACATGTTAAGTACCTCAGTCTCTGTCCCATAGAAAACAGGCCTGAATAGTGAGATTGTTATAGGACCTACTGAAGACTGCTCCCTACCGGTCGAAACATGGAAGGTCCTATTGCTGGTGATCTACTGCAGACTGACTCCTTCTTGGATGAACGTGGGTGACTCATCTATCACAGTGGACATACCTGTGAGTGAATCCTCTCGATTATCACCTACTTCGTATGTACATCCATGTACATTGGTAAGGTGAAACGGGACACCACACATCGAATAGAGGGGTGAAGTTCCTCCTCTAATTTTCTGGCTCGGGAATCCTTATCCGGAAATAGATTCTGGAAAAAAGAGAGGATATCCTTGAACATGTCCCCTAGTTCACACACTAACATGTTTCCTTATTGGAGAGATAACAACTTTTGCCTCATCTCAGCCTTCCTCGTCGTGGAATGGAATTCATCACAGAAATCCTTCTTGAAGTTGGTCCATATAACTTATGTCTCCTTCCCCTCCCCTATGTAATACATCCACCACTGACGCACCGTTCCTCAGAGATGGCTTACTGCTAGAGGAACCCATTACTCTAAGGGATCCCTAATCAGCCCAAAGGTGATCTCGAGTTCCTCCAGCCAACTCTCTGATTCAGTATCTGAACTGCTGCCTTCACACTTCATCATGCTCTATCATTGGAAAGCACGAATCGTGCACTGTCATAAGTCATCTTACTCCTCTCAGTCAATCCTCAGCTGATCAACCGTCTGAATCTTCTGGGCCTCGACTGCCCATGTGACCCGAGAATGATGTCCAGGTTACATAGTTGTATGGTAAACAAAGAACTCCTAAGCCCAAGTAGAAAGGAATTTTTCTCATGGTTTCAATTTATAATTTTAGTTAGATTTATTTCCCAGAACACCCAAATCATGTAAAACCAAAATTCTGATGATTCACGTACCTTTCCTAGGGTCTCTACCCTATAATCAATGTAGTCATACTTGGTCGTTCTGTAAGCTTGGAGTCTTTGCATCGGATCACGGGGGGCCCTAAAATCTGGTGTCCTAGCTGGTCTTCCCTGGCCTATGTCACACACCAAGATCATCCAACAATGTAGCCCTACCATCCCATGAAATCTTGATTGTGGCTAACTCTAGACGCCATCCTATCTCTCATCCATCTCCTCTAATACCATTCGGTCACTACCCACTCCCACCAAAGGTGAACCTCCTGAGCTGGAAATGGTGAAAGGAAGGAAATGACCTCCTGAGTCCCGCCTCCAATATTTCCCAGTGTGGCAACTAGAACCAAGGGTATGAGTTTTCACAAATATGGAAGGCATTTCTCTTTTGATTATTTATGATCGGGAAATAGGATGAGTCAAACACCAAAAGAAAAAGGAACAAGTAAATGAAAACAAACCCAAAACCAAAACCATATTCATGATTTATACAATACTGAAACAAAAGTACAAGTAGAAGAAAATATCCGAAGTACAATACCAAATAAAAAGATTAAACTACAACCAGAAAAACTCCAACGCCCAACTAGAAAGGTCTCGCATAGTCCATGAAGTCCTACTGAAAAACTAAATGTAATCATAGGGTGAGTATACAAGTATACTCACTAGGAAAACCTAATGCTCTCGGGCACTAGTAGGGAGTCATCCTAATGCCCCGTGAGAAAATAAGAGGAACAAAATCCTAGAAAGGAATCAATCCACCCAAACATATAATGCACACTCACCAAATAACATATGTCAATAGAGTAGTATAGTAATATTATCAAATTATGGGTACCCTGCACCACCTTCCCAATAAATATTGCTCATGCCCTCACCCCTAACGCTCTAATGCTTCCCCCTCTTCCTGAGCTATTGCCGCAACCTGGCCATATAAAGCTTGAGATAGTGTCGCAACCTGGCCATACGAAGATCATCGTACCCCACCGACACTCAATCCTTCGCCATAACCACATCTCATTCCGAAGACACCTGGGAACCACATCACATCCTCATGCCTAAGACTCTTGGGAAACATCTTTCGTAACCTGTCCAAAGGATCTTAGGCTATATAACCTAGTAGAGGGAGCATAGGGAAGAATAGTAACCAGTCATCTTTTAGATGTATGAGAATCTCACCCCCCCCCCCGTCCCATGGGTGTTCGGCACATAGTGATCAACATGGGTGGGTGCGTAAAGAAACATAAACCGTACATATTTTGATAAATATATCAACCACACATCCCATACTAAGGATTCTACACAAATGATCTGAGCACATGCCTCGACCATACTACCTTGAAATTATGCACATAATAAACAGCGCCAATCCCAATTAAGCTTTTCATGTTTCAACAATTTTAGTTTATCCGTTCCTTAACTACCAAGAAACTAACAACAACCAAACTAGATCAATCGTTCGTAAAACATATCCCTCCTAACCACAAATAATTTTAGGGAAAACACAAGAAACACAATACCACAATCATTTATCATCCAATCAATTCCACTAATTTTACGTATTTAACCAACTACCATGTCCCACAATTCATTAGTGAACTCTTCCACTTTTATTCATATGTGAAACCCATCCCGGAAGCACTGTTGCCACCTAACATAACAACAAATACATTGGAAACAATTTTTTTATCACATCATCATCCCTTTGATACCATTTACCGCATCTCTTCTGCCCATACCATCCATATCATACACGCCAACCCACAACCAAGCCAACCATAGCCCCGCTGCTCACCCATTCCACAACAACCCATGAAACTCACCTTCACATAATTAAACCCCAAACAACACCCACAAAACTTTATTATTTCATTTAGTTTAACCGGGGTGATCATACAAGGGTTCCATGTATTCATTTAATCAAACTACATTACATGATTAACCAATTTCCACATTCTATGGAATTCCATCCACAATGAAATCCAGAAAAAAAAGGGCAATATTTAATTGCACAAGTAAAGGCCCCCAACTACTGTGATTTTTAGTAGCCATAAGCCTATTCAATTAACAACATAATCATAGGATAAGCATTGATGGAAATAAAACAACAATATCAACAAAATGTCCAAAAACCCATTCTTTAACCAATTATTATCATTATTTACTAGTTTTACTGTATCTCAGGAAGACATGAGGATACCCAGCTAGTATGATGCACAAAAGAGAGAGAGATACGAAGGTAATATCCCAACTTGAATAGGTTTTGATGTCCTTCTGCGAGAACATCCACCACAAGGATTTCGATAACTCCTCCCGACGAATACGTCCTCCCGTAGACGATGCGGCACATCCGCACTAACAACCAAGAGATATTCTAATTTGCATTATGATGTCACTTGTCATATCATGACAAGGAGGAACTGAAAGAGGAGATTATGGACGGAATAAGAATGGGGTATAACGTACCATTAATATGTGGTTCATCGAAGAGTGTCATTCTCGTCAAATATCACCAATCTCCTCAATTGGATACTGCGAAGAGGAATTCAAAGAACTGGGAACCAACAGATTGTCAATCAGAGTATGGATGATGAAGATATGAGGAATTCTTCTAGGTCATCTAGTAGTGTCACTGTGTGGACAAGAAGAGGGGTCCATATATAACACATGACCCTCTCTTATATTGGAAACAAAAAGGTAAAACGGTATGTATCATGTATTAATGAATACACGACGTGACCATATAACTGATATGTTGTTTGACTGGTCAACAGACAAAACATCACACAGTTTTAATGCGTTTAATGATAATAATAACTTCAATTAATAATAGTTTTTTTATTGACCCGAGACATGAGTCATGAAAAAGTATTCATTATTGGTCATAAAATTACGATCATAATTTCAGGGTTATGCTGCCACTGATGGTTCGTAAAACTGAGGTCGCATGAAGAAGTTATAGTGAAAACAGTGTTTTATCATCAAAATTAATATTAACAATATTTTATTATCATTATTAATTACTTATTTATTTATTTTTCTAACTCCAAAATCAATCACGATTTGGATGCCTTTTCATGAAAGAATTATTCACTGAATCTCCCATTTATCATTTATTTGTCATTTAATTTTATTCTCACTATTACCTTATAATTCTTCCCTTTCTCCAATTTCATTTATTCTCTTCCACAATTACCTCACTCCCCAAAAGTGGTCCCTTTCCTATACTCCATGCCCAACATGACCCATCTTTTCATTCTCAATTCAATGTCATTATTAATAAAATTAATAATAATAACACCCATCTCTAATGTTCTAATTTATCCCATTAAATTTTTTTACCATGATTATTCTCATATTATATTAAAACCATTTCATTTAATTAAATTCATATCATTTAATTTACTATCAAAAATTAAACCCAATTAATTTAATTTACCGACCACGTACATATTTGTGTCACCATTATCATAATTATTTAATACAATAGTAATAAATTTTATTTCAATTTCATCAACGGGTCACCATCATTATCATTAATTATTATTATTATTATTTAATCCCATTATTATCTTATAATTACTCCCTATCTCCCATGATACTCACGCATAGTTTTTTACCACATCATATTTTTACAAAGTAATGGACCAGAGACGTCTGGGCCAATACATCAGATACCTCACAAAACATTCTCGTCCTCATGAATTAAAAATCTACCCATAAAAGGGTAAAGGTCCGAATAACCAACCCGTAATATACCTCTCAGGGCTCTCTTCATAACAGGAATCCAACCACTATCCTAATTATATGAGTCAGGGAATTCCTTTCCCCATGTCGATATATGATTCACTTTTGGCAGCACTATCTCACCTGCACGGGTTTAATCACAGCCACATTAATGCATCTAGATTATGGATTAGGACCTCCCACCCCCATAATTTAGGTTTTCTCATACACACACTACCCCCAAAACATCACAAAACAAGGAACACGCTTCCCCAACACATGGATTGGGTAATTCCTTCTCCCATGTCAAGATAGTATCCACTTTGGGCATGACTGACTCACCCGCACGGGTTTAATCACATCCACATTAATGAGTCTTGATTAGGGATCAGGTCATCCCCTCCCCACATGTTATGACACTTTACACACATTTAAAGGAATGAGGGGAACAACATAGCATTATAGACTCTTAAAAAACATGGTAAAGGCACAAGGCAAGGGTGATAATGAGTTTCAACAAAGGAGTGTGATGCTCCATAATTTTAAAAAAACATAAATAATAGCATTTAAGTAAAACCAAAGACATCTCTCTCGATCTATGGCCTTTCTAGGGTTTTCGCTTTTGTTGTGTGCAACTATCTGCGTCACACCCTTATGCCTCTCTGTTGACATCCACCTCCTCGACCACGTCCCGGTTGGGGTCCATTAAGAACTCCTTGTGGTTGGCCACCACCTACTCCAGCTCCACTTGGAGGGAATTGAGCATGTTGTTGCTGGAAGGGTCGGACTGGGAACTACTATTGAGGCTGGGGATGAACTTGGCTAGTCCCTCCATATTGAGTCTGAAAAGGGAAATTTCTACCAAGATTCCCACGATTCCATTATGTAAAGCACCTCAGTTTTTGGCCCATAGAAAATGGGTGAAAATCATGTGATTTGTATGGGACCTGCTGAAGTCTGCTCACTACCAGTCAAAACTTGGATGGTCCTGTTGCTGGGATCTACTGCTGATCGCCTCATTCTTGGACGAACATGGGTGACTCCACTCTCGTGGTGGAACTACTAGTGAGTGCATCATCTCGATTATCTCTTCCTTCTTCTGTACATCGAGGTACGTTGGTAAGGTGAAAGGGGTCACCGCGCATTGAATAGTGGGGTGAAGGGAATCCTATAAATTTTTGGCTCTGGAATAATCATCCAGAAAGAGATTCGGGGAAAAACGGAGTAGATCCTTGATCTTGACAACTACTTCCTACACTAACATGCTTCCTTGTTGGAGAGACAAAAACTCATGCCACTTCTTAGCGTTCCTCATCGAGGAAAGAAATTCCTCGTAGAACTCCTTCTTGAAGATGGACCATAGAACTTATGTCTCCATCCCCTCCCCAAGGTAATTCTTCCACCACTGACGTACCACTCCTCGTAGCTAGCTTACTACTAGAGGAATCCAGTACTCTGATGGAGCCCTAATCAGACCAAAGGTGATATCGAGTTCCTCCAACCAACTCTCTGATTCTGTATCTGAAGTGTTTCCTTCACACTTCTTCATACTCTGTCACTAGAAAGCACAAAACATGTGGTGCCACAAGTCGTCTTCCTTATCTTGGTCAGTCCTCAGCTGAATGACCGTCTGAATCTGCTGGGCCTAGACTGCCCGAGTGACCTGGGAATGATGTCTAGTTTCCATATGTATATATGGTAAAAAATAAATTCCTAAGACCACGTACCAAGGAAATTTACTCAATGTTTCATTTTATCATTTTATTTCGATTTCTATCACATAACACCCATGTCAGGTAAAACAAAAATCATGATGATTCATGTACCATTCCTAGGTTTTCAACCATGTAATCAATGTAGTCAAACATGGTCGTTAGGTAAGCTCAGAGTCCTTGCATCAGATCACGAGGGGGGGGGGGGGTAAATCCCATGTCCTATCCGGTCTTCCCTGACCTATGTCATGGACTAAGATCAACCAACACTATTTCCATACCATTCCATGTAATCCTCATTGTTCCTAACTGCAAACTCCATCCAATCTTTCAACCATCACCTCGGATACCATTGTGTGATGGCCCCCTCCCACCAATGGTGCCCCTCCTGAGTTGGATATTGTAAAAGGGATATAATGACCCCCTAATTCCCACCTCCAGTTGGCCATGGAGTGGAGACTAGCACCAATGGTATGAGTTTTCACAAATATAGATGGAATTACCATTTTTATTATTTAAAATCAGGAAATAGGATGAGTCAAAAACCAAAATAAAAATGAACAAGAAAATGAAAATAAACCCAAAACCAAACCCATATGCATGTTTTTACAATACTGAAAAAAAAAAGTACAAGTAGAAGAAATGCCCCAAATTATGATACCAAAAAAATGAAAGGAAATACTACAACCAAAAAAACTCCAATGCCCAACTAGCTTGGTCCCGCATAGTCTCTAAAGTCCTCCTGAAAACTAGAATGTAAACGTAGGGTGAGAATACAAGTATACTCAGTAGGAAAACCTAAAGCTTTCATGCATAGGTGGGGAGACATCTTAATTCCCCCTGAGAAAACATAAGGAACCAAAGCCTATAAAGGAATCTATCCACCCAACCTTATAAGCCACAATCACCAAATATCGCAAGTCAATAGAGTAATATAGTAGTATTATCAACGTATGGGTACCCCACACCACCATCCCACTAAATAATTCTAATGCGCCCATGCCTAATGCTCGGATGCTTCCCCCAATTCTTGGGCTAGTCCCGCAACCTGTCCATATGAATCTCGAACTGGTGCCGCAACCTGGCCATATGAAGCTCATCATATCCCACCAGCACCCAATCATCGTCCATATTCACATATCATCCCAAAGACGCCTGGGAACCCCATCAAATCCTCATCCTGAAGACTCTTGGGAAACATATGTCATAACCTTCCCAAAGGATCATGGGCTATAGAACCCGGAAGAGGGTAAACATCGAAGAATAGGAACCAGCAATCCTTTAGATGTTTTAGATTTTCTCCCCCCATCCCACGGGTGTTCCGCACGTAGTTCTCAACATGGCTGGGGTGCATAAAGAAACATAAACGTACAGATTTATATAATTATATGAACCACTCAACCCATCCTAACTCTTCTACACAAATGTTCTATTCACATGCCTTGACACTGCTACCTCGAAAGTATGCACACAATAAACAGCCCCAAACCACATTTTTCTTTTCATGTTTCAACAGTTTTAGTTTATCAGTTACATAAGTACTGAGAAAATAACAACAAACAAACTAGATAAATCGTTCATAAAACATATCCTTACCAACAACAAAAAATGTTAGGGAAATCACAACCAACACAATACAATTTTCATTTATCAGCCAATCTATTCCATTGATTTTCCCTATATAATCCACTAACATGATCCACAATTCATTAGTTAAATCCTCCACATTTATTCATATGTGCAACCCATCCCTACAGTCCTGTTACCAACCACCATAACCACAAACACATCAGAAACAATACTCGTACCACATCAACATCCCTTTGATACAATTTATCACAGCGCTGCTGCCCACAACAACCATATCATACACGACAACCAACATCCAATCCAACTGCATCCTAGCTGCTCACCTGATCCACAACAACCCACGAAACACCCCTTCACTTAATTAAACCCCAACCAAAAATCACAAAAATTCATTCTTTCATTATGTTTAACCGGGGTGATCATACAAGGGTTCCAGGTATTCATTTAATCAACCAACTTTTCATGATTAAAAAATTTCCACATTCAATGGAATTCCAACCAAAAAACAATCCAGAAAAATAGGGAAACTTTTAATTGCACAAGCAAAGGATCCAAAGGACCGTGATTATGAGTAGTCATAGTGCTATTTAATTCAGAACATAATCAAAGGATAAGAATTGATGGGAATAAAACATCAATATCAACAAAATTTCCCCAAACCCGTTCTTTACCCACTTTGTATCTTTATTTACTGCATCAACCATATCTCAATAAAACAATATGATACCCACCCTGCATGATGCACAAAAGAGAGAGAGAGATGAAGTTAAGATCCCAACTTGAACAGGCTTCGATGCCCTTCTGCGAGAGCAACCACCACGAGGATTTCGATCACTCTTCCTGACGATTACATCCTCTCATGGACGTTGTGGCACAACCTCACTATCAACCAAGAGAGGCTCCATTAATGTTTAAGGTGTCACTTGTCATATAATGACAAGGAAGAACAGAAAGGGGATATCAAGGAAGGAATAATAACGGGGTAGAATGTACCATTAAGATGACATTCGTCTAAGAGTGTCATTCCTATCAAATATCATCAATCTCATCAGTAGGAAACTGTGAAGGGGATGTCGAAGAAGAGGGAAAGGAACGAGGTGCACGATGTTCGCCTCGTCGACATGATCCAGAAGTCACCAACAGATCGATGATCGCTGTCCAGATGAAGAATGTTGGAGGAATGCTTCTGGGACATTAGTGGGCGTCGCCATGCAGAGAAGTAGATGGGTCTATAAATAACATGTGACTCTATCTTATATAGGAAATGAAAATGTAAAATGGTATGTAGCGTGTATTAATGAATACACAACGTGACCATACAACTGTTACATTGTTTGAAAGCTCAAAACACGACACATCACACGATTTCCATGCATTTAATGATAATAATAACATCAATTAATAATAGATGTTTATTGACCCGATAAATGAGTCATAAAAATGTATTCATCATTGGTCTTAAAATGATCGTCATAATTTCAGGGTTACGCTAACGATGATGGTTCATAAAACCGAGGTCGCACGAAGAAGTTATAGTGAAAACAATGTTTTATCATCAAAATTAATATTATCAATATTTTATTATTATTATTAATTACTTATTTATTTATTTTTCTAAATCCAAAATCAATCATGATTTGTACTCCCTTTCACGCTAGAATTATTCACCAAATCTCCCATTTATCATTTATTTCTCATAAAAAAAATTCCCAATATTAATTTATAAATAGTCCCTCTCTCCAATCTCATTTATTCTCTTCCACAATTCCTTCACTCCTACAAAGTGGTGCCTTGCCTAAACTCCATGCCCAACACACCCCATATATTCTTTCTCAATTAAATGTTATTATTAATAAAATTAATAATAATAAGACCCATCATTAATGTTCTAATTTAATCCCATTAAATTATTTGACCATGGTTATTATCATATTAAACTAAAACCATCCCATTTAATTTAATTGAATTCATTTAACAAACTAAACAAAATTAAACCCATTTAATTTCATTTAAAAATCACACATATATTTGTGTCACCATTTTCATTATTATTTAATACAATAGTAATAAATCCTCTTTCAATTTCATCAACAGGTCTCCATCATTATCATTAATAATAATTATTATTATTGACTCCCATTATTATCTTATAACTACTCCCTCTCTCCCATGATACTCACGGGTCATGTTTGTCCACATCAAATTTTTATTAAGTAATGGACTGGAGAGGTTCAGGCCATTACATTAACAAAATTGAGGATGTATTATAACATAAAGAAAAAGAGTCTGGTTATAAAATCACATTTCCAATTTGGTAAAGTTTAATTCAAGTTACCATATAATAAATAACTCAAGTATGAGAACAAAATACCACAAATATAAAATAATTCATGATAATGTACTTAAAATGGTTATTAGATAAATCACATAATAGAAAATAGTTCAGATTGAGATGTATGACTCACAAAATTAAATGTGATACCAGAGTCCTTACATTGTGTTTCCATTATAGTGAATGTGCATTGGCATCCAATATAATGGTTTTTAACGTGTCAATAACATATACCATATCCATAATATTATTTAAAATTTCATATATTTACATCTTATAAAATCTAATTACTTTATTGTTAAAAATATGTAAAGAACCAAAAATCCCATAGAATTTTTTTTCATAAATACATGGGAATTTTACGAGTCTGTAGTTTCTAACGACGCTTGAATCCGAGGCCCGGTGTGCCCAGAATCAATTTATGGAGTTTTTTTTGCTATATTCAGTAAACGTACAAGATGGATATTAAATCTTTTTAACCGGTGATCTAAATTGAAATCTAAGGACACCGTTGAACTCACAGCGCCGGTATTCGGTTTAGGATTCCATCACCGCAATTGCGTTTTATCGGGAGTGGAAGTTAATTTTTTTGGGGGATTCTTGTTAAATTAAATAAAAATTATGTGTGTAATAGATTTTATTTTAATGGTGGTTAATTTATCCAAAGGGAAGTTGGAGGTGGGGCCCACTCCCACATAACCTCCCATTGGAGGATATTATGTGGTGGGGCCCACACTAGCTCAACCCCTTAAACTCCCCATGTAACTATCTTTTAATTAATGGAGTCTTTTAAATTTCTAACTCTTCCTTTTTAATTTTTAAAACTCTCCAACTCCCACCACCTCTCATTAATGTGCCAACACCATAAATTAATTAATTAATTTTTAGTATGATTAATTATTTTGAATCCATTTGAAATATGTGGAATCATTTAAATATATGGAGGCCACTATTTTATTTTTTTAGTTTGGTTGGAATAATATTTGTTGGGAGGAACTCTTGGAGAAATAATATTTTCTTGACCAAGAACTCCATTATTCAATGATGAATGCTCCACATCTAGAAAAAAGTGAAGCAACACCATTTACCTTCTTCAACCAGAGCAAGGAAGGGAGGCACTTCCGCCCACGAAGTACACCAATGTTGTCGACTCGACTTGACTACACTCGCCTCTACTCCGTACGTCGTAGAAGGAACGATATCCGTCTTCCGCGACTCGTCAACGTTCAATGTCAAGATATGAAGTAGGGTAAATTTTTGATTATTTCTATGTATGATTTATATCATCATTCTTCGACAGTGGACAAATGATATCACCAAATGCAGAGGGAGCGAGACGAACAAACACGGCCAGCCATCCCTCCGTTGAGTCTCATTTGATTATGTTGGAGGTGAATCCGAAAGGGTGTGGTGCTATCACACCGTTTCAGAGAATTATCCACAACCAGGAGGAACACAGTGAATGAAAGAGGAACCACGACCGGGGGGCCATTGTGGATGAAGAGGCACGGCGTCGTCGCGCCACGCTTTAGAGCTGAAGGCAGCAGCCAGGCCGGGCCGCGGCGGTGATGGAAGGGTGATGTAACACTAGACGTGTGGTTCGGTAGGACACGGCCCGCGTCCATGGGCTGCTCGGTCAATGCAAACCAGTTGTCCACCTACAGGCCTGGATGAAGAGTTGCAGAGCCCGTAGGCGATGCGGTGTGGAAGACTGATGCCCGCTTCCGTAGGCTTCTCTGTTTGGTGAACCGGTCTTCCGCTTTCCAGCCGGGCGGGTGGAATGCAGTGCCTGCAGGTGCCATGCATGGGAGAATTGTGGCCTGATGTAAGGGTCGTGTGCGTTGGGTAGAACCGACCGGCCGGGCAGGGTAGTGGTGGAACCGCTTGGCCCCGCCGGGTGAATCGGACCGGCCCGCACCGCGGGCTGGGTGCGCAAGTGGGTCGCACCCCATCGGGTCGGGATGACCCACCATCTAGTGCTGACATGCTAAACTAGGCCCGACCAACCCCCCAACCAAGATGGACCCGCCGAGCCGGGTCAGGCGGACCCGCCAGCCCACTAGGCTTGACGGGCCGGGCCCGGCTTCTCTTAATTGCGAATATCTACAAGACCGCACATCCAAATGATACGTCTTCTACGGCATTGGGACCCAAGCTATGTGGATATTCTTCTTCGGAACTCTAAGTGAGTTTTGGACAACTTTGTAAAATTATCAGGTTTGGAACGAGCGTAAGTCCAACCGGTCCCTTAGAACAGAAATGCCTATATCTCTCAGATTGGATGTCTTATTGATGTGGCATCTATCACTTTGGTTTCCTTATGATGAGACAAAACTACGTGATACATCAACTCAGGACTTCTTTATTGTTGATGTATCAACCCTCTACTCATGGAGCGGACCCTCCTGGAAACGAGCGTGCTCTGTGCGGGAACCCTAGAGCTGGACGCAACGACTACTGTACCGGAATCATACATGGGTTCGACAGAAAAGACTAATGTACCAGAATCCTATGTGGGTTCGACAGAAATGAATATTTTACCAGAATCCAACATGGGATCGACAGTTTTTACTTCTGTTCTTGTATGTTGTGTGGGTTCGACAGAGAAGCTGGCCCTGTATCCTATGTGGGTCCGACAACTTAGCTGCTCTTGTATCCTATGTGGGTCCAATAGCATAGATGAATCAGTTAATACATATGATCATCTCTATCACTCTACGAAGATTTATACCTGTGTTAGATGAGTCATGTATTTCAACCATTATCATTTTGGTGTTTGATTTTACTTCATTTGTTGACTGGGTTGTGTTTCAGCTCAAGAGTTGGAGCCAGACTGTGAATGGTAACATAGGTATATGTATGGGAATATACCTATGTAGGGTTGGTTGGTAATTCTTGATTGTATATTTATACTATGGTTTATCCTTTTTGGATTCTAAGAGACCTTCGGGGGTCTCAGGGTCCCCTACTATGTATTGTTATACTCACCCATTCACGGGCTTTTCCCGCACCTTATTGTGTTCGGTGCAGACGACGGACAACAGTGATTGAGGCAGTACTTTATTGGGAGCCACCTAGGAGTGTGAAAATGTGGTGGAGTATTCTGGGACTGGCTGGGTAGTATATTGGATTTCTTCCAGACATTTCCATAGTTGCAGCACTGCTTTCAGCCTTGATGAAGAAGGGGCAACCCTTCCTGTGGTCAGATCGATGTCAGAAGAGCTTTCAGGAGCTGAGGTAGAGATTGAACAGTGCACCCATCTTGATGCTACCATAGGAGGGTGTAGGGTATTAAGATTACTGTGACACATCAGGGACCGGACTCATGTGTATCCTGATGCAGGATCAAGCTGTGATCGCTTATGGTTCATGGTAGTTGAGACAGCATGAGCAGAACTACGCTACCCATGACCTGGAGTTAGTAGTAGTGGTCTTCACCATGAAGATGTGGTGGAACTATTTGATGTGTGAGAGTCTTATAGCCTACTATGACCACCAGAGTCTCAAGTACATCTTCTCACTAAAGGACATGAACTTAAGACAACGAAAAAGGCCTGACATCCTCAAGGACTATGACATCAAGATAGTCTATACTCCTGGGAAGGGGAAGGTTGTAGCAGATGATCTTAGCAGGAGATGATGAATTCAGCGGCTAGGAGAGGCGACAGAGCAACTAGATGCATTTCAGATTTCCATTGTGGATAGATATGGAGCATCCTATCTTCAGTCTCTCACAGTCACTCCTCAACTTCTTATGTGAGTCAGAAAGGCACAGCGTGAGGACACTGATTGTGAGATGCGGCATGCTCACATATCCCCAGGGAAGGAACCTGATAGGTTTATTGAAGGTGGGGAGCATGTCATCCTCTTCATAGGACATACCATGATACCAATTTCACTACAGTAGGAGGTGTTGAGGGAGTTCCTCACTTACCCTCTAGAGGTACATCCAGGAGTGGCGAAGATGTATTAGGACCTCAGATGACATCATTGGTGGCCGGGTATGAAGAAGGCAGTAGCAGTGTTTGTCTCTGGATGCCTCACTTGTCGGCAAGTGAAGGCAGAGCACTAGGTTCTAGAAGGATTGGATCTACCCTTAGACATCCTAAAGTGGATGTGGGATAAGATATCCATGGATTTCATGATGGGATATCCACGTACATCCAGAGGACATGACATTATCTGGTTTATTGGCGAACGACTCACCAAGTTGGCCCACATCCTACCAATCCGAGTGCAGAGCTTAGTACAGAGCTTGGGAGCCATCTACGTATTGGATATCGTATGTCTTCCTGGTGTGCCATCGACGATCGTCTCTGATCAGGATGCTCATTTCACTTCCCAGAAATGGAAGGTGTTGTAGGAGGCTTTTAGGATGCAGCTTCAATTGAGCATCACCTTCCATCCACAGACGAATGGTTAGATTGAGAGGACCATTTAGACACATGAGTACATGATCCGTGCAAGTGTCCTTGACTTTGGTCGCAGTTGGGAGGATCACTTACTCTTGGTGGAGATTGCATACAACAATAACTAACACTCCAGCATAGGGATGGCGCCATTCGAGACACTGTAAGTTTGACCTTGCAGACCACCACTATGCTGGAATGACCCAAGGTAGTCCAAACCTGTAGGAACAAAGATGGTGTAGGCTACAATAGAGAATGTGCAGATCATCCAGGATTGAATGAAGACTACACAGAGAAGACAGAAGTCCTATATTGATTGGAGAAGGAGACCATTAGAGTTCGAGGTTGGTGACCACATTTTTCTACGAGTCTCACCATGATGATTTCTATAGATATTTGACCGAGGCGGCATGTTATCTCTTCGATTCATTAGACCATTCCAGGTTCTCAGTAGAGAAGGTGTGGTGGATTACCGTCTGGCGCTTCCACCTTAGTTTCACAGCGTGCACGACGTCTTCCACGTATCTCATCTGAGAAGATACGTTCATGACCCTTCCCACATCATCGACCATGGGGAGATAGACATCGATGATGGGGTGGAATTGACAACGATTCCAGCAGAGATTCAGAATCTACAAGAGAGGGTCCTATGTGGATGGTCGATTCCTCAGATGTGCATTCACTGGAAACATGGTAACCTCTAGGAGAGCACGTGGGAGCGGGAGGCTCAGATGCATCCTCAGTACCCCCTTTTGTTTCACTAGTGTGTTTTGTAGCTTACGTGGATGTAAATACCTGAGGTGGGGAGAATGTAATGACACGGTAATCATGTCGATATTTTTTTCTTAAATACTTTAGAATTTTACGAGTTCGCAGTTTCTGACGGCGCTTGAATCCATGGCCCGGTGTGCCCCGAATCAATTTATGAAGTTTTGTTCAGGTACGCTTAACAATAATACATTTGGGATTTTATACCTTTTGAATCAGTACTGGGAATTGAAATCTGAGAACACTGCTGAACTCAAAGCGCCGATATTCGCTTAAGGAGACCTTCACCATGGTTGCGTTTTATCGGGAGTGGATGTTAATTTTTTGGGTATTAATGTTAAATTAAATAATAATTATTTGTGACATCATTTTTATTAAAAATGTGGTTAACTTCAACAAAGGGAAGTTTGAGGTGGGGCCCACTCCCACATAACCAACCATGGGAGGATATTATCTGGTGGGTCCCACATGAGCTCAACCCTCTTAAACTCTCCATTTACCTCTCATTTAATTAAGGGAGTCTCTTAAATTTCCAACTCTCCCTTTTTAATTTTTAAAACTCTCCACCTCCCACCTCTTCTCATTATTGTGCCAACACCATCAACTGAATAATTAATTAGTGTTGTGAAGAATTATTTTGATTTCATTTGAAATACATGGCATCATTAAAATATATGGAGGTTATTATTTTAATTTTTAGTCTGGTTGGCATAAGCATTATTGGTGGGAACTCTTGGAGAAATAATATTCTCTCGATGAAGAATGCCATTTTTCAAAGAAGAACGCTCCATGTCTCGAAGAACGTGAAGCAACACCTTCAACCTTCTTCAACCGGAGCAAGGAAGGGATGCACCACCGCACATGAAGTACATAGACGGTGTCAACTTGACTCGACTACACCAGGATCTACTCCATCCGACGTAGACGGAACGATGTCCATCTTCCGCGACGTCTGTCTTCTGTGACGTGTCCACGTTCAACGCCAAGATACATTGTAGGGTAAATTTTGGATTATTTATCCGTATGATTTAAATCCTCATTTTTCGACGGTGGAAAAATGAAATCACCTAATGAGGAGAGCGCTGGCTAAAAAATCATGGCCCAACGTTCGTCTATTGAGTATCGTTTGAGGATGTTGGAGGTGGAGCCGAAAGGGCACCATGCTGTGGCACCGCGCTGAAGAATTATGCGTGGCCAGGAGGACCTTCATGTATAAAATAGGAATCACTGCCAAGAGGTTCATGGCGTATGAAGTGGTGCAACGTCGTTGCACCACGCTGTGGAGATGAAGGCCACGGGCAGGACAGGCCACAGCGGTGGAGGACCGGCGCCGTCACGCCGGCCATGTGCCAATGGAGGACGTGGCCCGTGTCCGCTGGCCGCTTGGCCAAAGAGAACCGGCCGGCCTCCTACCGGTCGGGCTGAAGAGCTGTGATACCCATAGGCCCCACCCCGCGTGGTGGAAAACTGGGGCCTGCTTCCGCGGGCCGCTCTACTGGGTGAACCAGTTGGCTGCCAGCGAGCTTGGTGGGTGGACCACAGTGCCCACATACGTTGCGTAGAGTAGAACCGTAGCCCACTGTGCGGGTTGCAAGCACTAGGCAGAACCGGCCGGCTATGGCCGGCCTGGCATGGGAGTGGCAACGCTGCTCGGTGCCGTCGGGTGAACAGGACTGGACCGCTCCGCGGGACGTGTCCGTAGGTTGGCCATGCACCACTGGGTCAGGCCGACCCCCCTTCCTAGTCAGACCTTCCAAACAGGGCCGGGCCGACCCTCCAGCCGGGTCAGACCCCCCAAGCCAGGTCGAGCCGACCCGCTAGCCCACTGGGCTTGACGGGTCGGGCCCGACTTCGCTTAATTGTGAATATCTTCTCGATTGTGTGTTCGAACGACGCCCCATATTGGAAATTATGAACCACGCAACAAGGCGGTCCTTTTGTGATAATCTATGTGAGTTTTGGAAAACATTGGAAAATGGCCAGGTTTGGAATGATCGTAAGTCCAACCGAGCCCCTAGAACAAAAATTCCAATTTTTCTTAGATCAGGCGTCTGATTGACATGCCTTCTATCGCGTTGGGTTCCATATGATGATACATAACTACATGATAAATCAAATCAGGAATTCATGATAGATGATGTATCAACACACAACTTGAGGAGAGGACCCTCACGAAATCGAGTGTGTTGTGTGCGTGAACATGAGAGCTGGCTGCGATGACTACTGCACAGGAATATTACATGGGTTCGACAGCGACTACTGCTGTACTAGAATCCTACGTTGGTTAGACAATAGTGACTACTGTACCAGAATCCTATTTGGGTTCGACAGTTTGGACATATTCTTTTTATCCTTTGTGGGTCCGACAGAGTAGTTGTTCCTATATCTTGTGTGGGTCCAACATCTTATCTGGTCTTGTATCTTGTGTGCGTATGATAGCTTAGATGAATCAGTGACTACATCTGATCATCTTTATCAATCTAAAATGATGTATACCTATGTGAGATGAGTCATTTCATTCAACCATTATCATTATAGTGTTTGAATTTACTTTCTTTGTGTACAGGTTTGTGTTTTCCTCGAGAGTAGACGCTGGACTGTGACTGGTAACATGGGTATATGTATGGGTGTATACCTAATTAGGGTTGGTTGGTACTTTGTGATTGTATCTTTATACTGGTGTTTATCCTTTGTGGATTCTGGGAGACCTTTAGGGGTCTCGTGGTCCCCTAATGAGTATTATTATACTCACCCTTGCACGGGATTCGGTGGAACCGTTTTGTGTTCTGTGCAGATGACGGACAACAGTGATTGAGGTTGAGGGTCACAGATGGAGGCTGGTCGGAGTTGGACTAAACGGGACGTACTACAAGGATGATTTGTTCGTGTTCTGTACCTACCCTTCAGGTAGGATTTCTTGGTGGATGATTTAGGAGTTGTTTTCCCTTTTTACTTGTACTTTTTGTTCAGTTGTATTTTTATACTGTCCCACTTACTTTCAACACACCTTACTTTTTGATTTTTAGTACTCGTTGCCTCTACTGCTTGTGTTCAGACTGTGTGTGTTACAGATTAAAATTAAATTCCTTTTCTTTATATTAGGGATTCACCTTTGGTGCTAGTCACCGGCCTCTGGCCTATGGATGGCGGGCATGGTGAAGTCACAACACAGGCCCTGAGGACGGGTCATGACATAATCCTTATTTATATTTTCAATTTTCTGTTGTTAATTTCCTCGTTTTTAGTGTATATTTTTTATTATTACATGTTTTTACTAATAATTATATCATGGTTTGATCTAATACAAAACATAAAACATAATATTTAAATAATGTTTATTAAATAAATATTTCTTATTAATAATGCATAATATTTGGATGTTTGAGAGGAAATCTACCATTCATTAAATGGATAGTGTAGGTACGCGTGGAGGCTAAATTAATTTTTTCTGTAATGATTGAAAGGTTAATGATTTAAATGTATATTATAAATAAAATAACATGTATATTTCTTATATTTTCAACATTATTTTAAAAAATATATCTTTATATAGTCCATGTTTAGAGTGAATGAATCACATCACTCTAAGGAGGCTGTAGTCCATTTTTTCACAAATGATATTATCTTATTTCCAATAAATAAAGAGAATAATTTAATTGGATAAAAAATAATTGAATATGTTTGAAAAATACATAAATATAATAAATACCGTTAAAAATATTTTATCCATCACTATTCCAAAAAATGAGTGGAGGAAATGGAAAAACAAACAATCATCATTTCATGATGTAGTAGTTCATCCTAAACTAATGGTAATCTTCTATCCCATTAGATGGAAGTTTGTGTATAATTAGTTTTAACTAATAAAATAAAAATATATATTTATATTTAGGACACTAAAATTTTATATTTCCATATTATTAGAATAATTGAGTCGGGGATGATTTAAATAAATTGGTTGTGTCTGAACCAGGATGTATCATCCTATTGGGTAACTCATTTTGGTTTTCCCCAAATAGAATTCAGCGATGGATTTATTCTTAATTTGAGAAATATATGTTTAGTGGAGATAATTTTATATGATATTTGTTCAGATATTTCTATTAATACTGTATCTTGATAGGTGTGAGGAATTTGGAGGGGTGACTTTTTATTTATTGGGTAGGATGTGTTATATTCTAGTAAATTGATGCAAAGGGAAGTCCACCACAATATATTTAGTTCAATGACGAAAAAATAATAGAAAAAAATACATATAAATTAGAGGATACATTTAATATATATACACTCAATGTATTTAAAAAATATATCCACTTCATTTTGGCCCAAATTATTACATATTAGCCCTTTGTTAAGCTAATTTTCATGTTAATCGTTGTACTTTATATCATTTTAATTCCCTTATTTTATTCATATAACACTAAGTTCATTTTATTAGTCAATATATATTATTAGGAAAATGAATATGGAAGCCATTTTTTAAAATTCTAATCACTTGACAGGAATAATTTAATTTATAACTATTCTACGATATGTGATGATAATGCTAGTTTTTAAAGTAAAACTGTCCAAACATTATCCATGTTTTTATATTTAATTAAAATGAGATATTGATTCCAATGACATTATTTGGAATATTTTTTATATAACTTATCTAATTATAATATAAAACTATTTATAGATATATTTTATTTTAATAAATAAATTATATGAAAAATGTGATTTGAATTAGAATTCAGTATTTTTCACTATTCATAAAAAATGAAACATTGAATAAAAATCCTAAATTTAACACAAAATTAATTTTGATTTTAATAAGTCAAATTTTAATTTAATTCTAATAAAAAAAATATGAAAATTAAAAAAAATTATTTAACTTTGGTTCTTCATTAAATGGAAAAAAAAATTCCTTATATAAATTTATGTTTTTAGGCATTAAATTAGGATTGTTCATCTCTTATCCCTATAATTACATTTAAATGAACATAAAAATTAATTTATTAAATAAATAACACATATATTCCATTCTCTTCATTAACTAATAGTAATTAAATCAATTTGATATAGAAAAACAACATTGTGAGCATAATAACATTTTTGACATATTTAACTAGTTTTTATTTACATTTAATATTAATTTGTAAACTAAGAATCCATACTGTATTTTTTTCAAAAAATATTTCCACATAAGCTAGATTATAAAATTAAAAACCACATATTTAATATATGTGGTTTGTGTTATTAAATTATAAAGAGATATTTTATTAATACAGTATTACGTGTAAGTAAAGTTGTCGAGGAAAAACATTTTAGCCTTCAATGAATTTTAACTAAATATATCATTCATTGCAAGAAGAATCATATCATGAATTTAGTTAAAATAGTGAATATTTTATAATGTATATTTCTATAATATTTCCACACAGTTTGGATTTTTTCCTTCATACAATTTATCAAATTAAGTGTTGTTATTTTAGAATTTTGGGGTGTTTCAATGATAAAACAATGTATCCTAAAGAAGAAATAATGTAAAAGTATCATAATTTCTTATGATTTTTTAAGACATTTTTATGGAAGAAATTCTGTAGTTGGAATTATTAAATTGAACACAAATCTCATCTATTATTAATTAAATAAATCCTTATTATAGTGCGTATTTAGCACTAGAGCGTCATCCATGTTGGATATGACTCCATAAGTGCATCCAAGAGACCCGAGTTCAAAACTGGGATGAGTCATAATTTTTGAGTTAATATAACAGTATTGTAGCCGTACTATAGCATGTATTATAGAAGGTACTATTTAGTATTGTATAGTTGGAACTATTCATATGATTGGGCTTTTGGGCCATTAGTTTGTAAATTGGGTCCTTCACTGCATTCGGGTCACCCAATCCCATTGGGCCAGTTTAGCCTTCGAGCCACCTCATGGCCATTGGGCCACCTCAAAGCCTTCGGGCTACCTCAAGGACTTCAGGCCCCCATAAGGCCTTTAGTCCACCTCCTGGACTTTGGGCCACCTCAGGTCCATCAGTCCACCACAATTATTTCAGGCCACCTCATGGCAATTGGGAAACAACAAGGCCTTCAGACCACCTCAAGGTCTTTAGGCCACCTAAAAGTGGGCTTAACGACCAGGTAGACACTACATGTTGTAGACTCCAGAGGAGGATTTATAGATGGAACATTCACAAGAGTATAATATTAAGAGGATTTTTCAGAAAGAGTGGGTATGATATTTACCATCGGGACTAGCATGTTCTTGCACGGGAAGCCTAGTAAAACCAGCCATGCTATGGAGGAGAGTTGGCATGATGATGATAAAGCTAGGGTGGATCAGTTCACTGATGTTATTTCTTGTATATTTTATACAAACTACGGGTCTAGTAATCTCTATGAATACGTGACATGTATGGGTTCCCCCTCTTCACATGAAACGAGGGTTATAAAAAACACAATAAAAAAAGGCCATCGAGATATTCAGGTTTCAATGTGTATATAAATTTTTTTCCCAATATAAATTGATATAAATAAAATTTCAATATAAATATTGCATTTCATGTAATGATAAAAATTAATATAGCTAAGTCTAGTACATGTATATAATATCTATATAATATCATCCATGAAATAGTATACTCTATATGATCAAACTCTATAAAGAATAATAATCCTACCATGAAAAATCATATATATAAAATTTAATTTTATGAATATAATTGAAATTTTCAATGGAACTGTTTTAATATTTGGAAATGAAGTAGTAAATAATGATGAATCGTGGAGAAAATATAAGTTATAAATTAAAAAGATGTCACTGGAGTTTAAATGTTGGATAATATGACCATATTTTTAAATTATCATTATTTAATATGACAGTTATTCAATATGACCATTGGGATACATAACCATTTTTTTAATTGTATCATTATAATTATTGTTTTAAAAGGGTGTCCATAAATACTAATTTATTTAAAATGGATAAATGATGGCCTCTTCTCGTAGAGTCATAATTTTTTATGGTATCTTGTCTTAAATGGGGAGGGAGGTATCATTACTGTTGATATCCATTTACCAAGACCAATAACTACTCCCAAAATTGGTACATGAATGAAATATCTGACGTGATTAGTTCAAGATAATTGTGATCACCACTAGGTCTATGTTTTTTCATACACCTAAATAATCTCCCACCATCTCACACATTAATCTTATTCCATACCTCGGGGTACTGAGGTGTCACATATCATGCCCTCAGCATAATAATTTTTTTTTATGTATATCATATAAATGTTGTAATTATCTATTAAATCCAATTTCCATTGTAATGTTACATGATAAATTACATATAAATAAAAAAGGATTTTGAATAATTGATTTTTCAATTAAAATAAAACAAAAAATTATATTAAAATTTTTAAACACTTTTATAATAAACTCAGTTTTAATAAGTAAATTTTTTAATGAAATATTATATTGAAATGATATTTCATTAAATATAAATTATATTATAATTTTATAAGGAATTGGGAATTATTTATACATGTCATAAATTTTAATGTATTATAAAACCTAATATTATGAAATAAATATTGCATTTCTATTTGAAAGACTAATTTATAAGATGTTTACAATTATTTTTATTAAATATATATTATTTTATAATTTTCCTAAAAAAAATTGTCCTACATTAATTTTTTCTTATATTTTTGACACATTCAACTTTTTCAGAAATAAAAAAAAATTTCTTAATTATAAAATAATACAAGTGATAATGTGTGGTGATAAATAATATCATTCATAAAATTGAAAAAAAATGTTGTTTCACATTTAAAATAAGGTTATTATTATGTTATTGTATTAGTTTTACAATTCATTAATGAATCCCTTTAAAAAATAGAATTTTATTATTATGTTTAAAATTATATATGTTTAAACATTAATTGTTTCTATATAACCAAGTGTATTATTTTAAGGATATCAATTATTAGTCATATAAAATAATAAATGCTCCATTATTTGGTATAAAAAAGTAGATAAAATGTTTTATGGTTTATTGGTTCGATTAATTTGTTTTATAGATTCTGAAACAAATTTTTAACAATTAATAATGCACCCCCACCACTTTTTCAATATATACCCACCGATCGCCCTAAATACCCACATAGAAACCCATTGTATAATAATTTACATTCATGAATGCTAAAAAAGTGCCCATATTGGGCCCCATAATGGTTATATGGATTTATCCCCTAATTAAAGAGACAAAATCTGTATGGTATGTGAATTTCCATCTACTAATTTTCTTTTGATGGGCCTTGATTGTGGAATGTATTCTCAATGTTAAATAACATTCTTTACCAATGATTATGATTATTCTTTTCCAACCCTAATATAGTTTCAACAGTTGGAAACCCTATTTTCCCCTAATTATTCTCTCCCATTAATCCATGATTGATATTGTCACACTTTCAAATTCAGTAAATTATTTTCACAGTTTAAATTTTTAACTTGAAATATTATGACTAACCAAATAAAATCCTTTTACATGGATTTTACTCAGTTGTAAACATGACATATGTGTTGGAATTTACATTTATTAAAATAAATTTCCATTAAAATTAGTTTAAATTAAGTGTTTTTTATGATTTAAACCCCATATTAACTGAATCATTTTATTTGAATCATTTTTTTTACTAATGATTATTGATTTTTTATTTTGATCAATTTATCTGTAATGAATTAATATATATTATAGTTGTTACATAATAGCACCCCAATTAATTAGGTATAGAATTTATATCTAAATATGGTATTATTAATGATATAATGGTGTCTTTTCATGGTAATTATGAGATCTGATACCATGGTGATAATCCTTGTCAATATTCCCCTAAATGCCTCATTTTTTTGACACATTTATATGTAATGAATATTGTAATTCTTATTATGATAATACTCATGTCATTTAGAGAATTCAATATTATTATTCCTTATTAAAACATTCTATATATCTTAATTATTTATTCTCTTATATTGGATTTATGTTATTCCAATTAAATGTATTTATGACCCTTGGATATAAGATGTATTAAAAGAAACATTGGATGATCATTTAAAAAAACTTATAAATTCAATCAAAAGAATGTTTTTTTCTTGCATTGTGTTATTAATATTGAAAAAACTAAACCTAAAAATGCTCTATATTTTTTTTATGTACTAAGTAATGTTTGCGGTTTGTATTATAAAGAATAGATTAAATTCATTATATGAATCCAAGTTAAAAAATTGATAAAAAAATACTACATTCAATTCAATTTTCCAAAATCCATCCAATGGCCCACATTTCCTGCAGATCATAAAAAAAAGATTACTTCAAGAATTGTATCAAATTTACAGTGTCTAATAAAGGTAATCATTTATTCAAACCCAATTCCTCATATTCTAAAATTAGAGAAGATCATAGAAAATTAAACTACCTCTCAATGATTGAAAAAATCCAATGTATTAATATAAGAAATTCTTGATATAGAATTACAATTACTTATAATTTTTTTATCAAAAAATATATCATTATGAAAATCAATATGTAAAATAGATATATCCATGGTTGTCATTATTTGACTCTCTTTGTGAGAAATGATATGTTCATCTATATGGGGAGAGAAGATGGTGACTTACAATAGAAAATCTAAATGATGTTTTATTTTCCAATATGTTATTTGAGATAAATGTGATTCTTTGATGGAGTCATTGAAGTAATTGGTGATGGGTCTTAATGAGAATTTTAGTTAAATTCAGGTATTGGTAATTTAATTTGGGGGAAAAATTTTTAGATTAATAAATTCACTTTAGAAGGTTATGTCGCACGGTTTGGAAAATAGTGCAGAACCAAATTTGTGGTATTATCTATAGGACACCCACATATACATGGTTCCTATTTTTAGAAAAATTGTTTTGTAACTATGATTTGACCTCTATTTCACATTTAATATTTTCATTTATGAACTCACATGTTTTTAAAAGACTATGTTCTAAATGAGTTCCAACCCATTGTCCCCAAAAACAACATTCATGGTTCCATGGAGGTCATATATAGTTTTTAAAAACTATTCTCAAAGTGTGAACACTCTAAAACACATTAAAAATTGTTTATAACCATTTAGAAACTCTGCAAACATTGTCAATGTGTTATAAAAGATAAAAATACATAATGAAGGGGTAATATAACTAATAATAGATGTCAGAAATTATACAAAACATTTTTATTTACAACCCAATAAAATAGTAGTCTTGTTTTTTGGAATAGTTAATGTCGCTTCCCTCCCATTTACTTTTCCATCACCCATGTATCGTCCCGAATCTGTCCATGTTTCATCAAAATTCATTAAAAAATGATTATTTTAATATGCATAATATTTACATTCCTATCCATTATATATATCAACACATAAATTTATGTATTATCTGATTTATATAATAATTATTATATCAAATGTCACGGCCAGGATCCGGTTGGTACTACTTCAATTGAGATGTATGAAAGACATTTTTCATTAATAATAATGTTTATGGTAATGACAATTGATAATCCGCCACACCGACTAACTAAACTATCTTATAAGGACCAATGTATCAATGTGACAACATTTAATTTATACAAAAACAATGATTTCCAAGCCTTTGTGGGATTATTAAGAAAACATGATCACTCAACTCAAATTATACAGGTCAACGATGGTGTTGCAGACATGTTTTTTGATGACACTAATATGCATGTATTCTACTTATAATAAATTTAAATCTTTTATATTTTAAAATTTTACAAAGTCTATTTTTGATAATTTATGTCTCACATGATTCAAGCCAATATAATTGAGTGTGAAAGGTATGTCCATTAAATGCATTTAATAGAGAAATATGTTTTTATCCAGATAACAATTATGTTATGGGAACACTAATAATGGAATTATATCTTTCAATTTTCCACCAAAATCCCTAAAAAATGGCCTACTAAATTCCACAAATATATAAAACATCAAATAATTTTTTCCACACAGTTGAAAAGGATTTATTTTCTCATGGCCAATTGGGTCATAAGTCATTCCTACAGGGTTATTTGAAAAGAATATGTGAACAATGGGACCCAGTTAGACACAATAGAAACAAGTACATAATGTGTCTATATAATTTCACTTATATAGAAGTTAGACAAATCATCCACCTTAGTGGATTCATGAATCAGTATGAATAAGTGTATCTTTCTGATGAGATACACAATAACCCATATGGAATCTTTTTTCAATACATTATTTGTATTACTATAAAAACATCACTATTTTCCCTGATTTCTACACTATAATCAATAATGAATACAAAATACTAACTTGTTGTTGGATCTATTCCATGGATTAATAATATCTGAGGCCCCTCAACTGAAGCTCCCCTAATTCTCATTTAATATAGATCCACCAAAAATAACAAATTATTGGTTTACACATTGTTTGAAGAAAATTATTAATATTCAATAATTAATGGTGGTATTCACTAAGAATATTTTTTAGATAGGTCATATGAACTACAATCTAATGCAAAAAATGCAGCACTATAATATCTTATGTCGTCTATCACTCTTCATTCGTTGATCCATTACGTTTTTTCTTCATGGGTAAATATTCACAATTATAATTATATACTTCCATAACATTATCAAAATTATAAATAAACAAGAATGAAACCCTGAATAATATATTTCACTAAACAATATTTTTTCATGTCATCTATAATTGAAACTATCAATAATTTATCCTAATCCACTATTGTAAACATATTTTCAAACACTTTTTTATGGAGTTATCTATAGATTTACCATTATAAGTTGTATACTTAATTTTAATTAAATGAATTGGATATTACGTCACCTTCAATTTTATTAATTCAAATACATACTTGAGGAAATCTTCTTCAATCTATTATAATATTTTGACCTAAACATTTAGCATGAAAATGATTATTATGGTATGTCGAGAAAATATATACTAGAAAAGATAATTTTGAATCATGTTCTGGGTTTTTTATCAACCACCATAATAATAGATATCTGTAATATATAATAGGATTAAATTTCACGATGAAAACCATTCCTAGATAATGGTGCATCACAATAGGTTACATACCATTGTCTTATTTTTGGAAGGGTCATAACATATATTATTGCGAGGATTACATTATTCTCATGAATGGACTTCTAGAATACAATTCCCCATTTCAATGGTACATCATTAATTTTCATATTTCTTATAGGAATATAAAGTCAGGAAAAATCATGAACAAATCACAGGTAATAACATTCAATTACATGGAATATGTAGATATTGAAGACCTTTAGCATTTCGTACCATTATATAATATATTGTACTATATTAGGATCAATAGAAAATTATTTTTTGAGGTGATATTAAGAATGGAATTTAAAAAATAAATATATAAACCACTCTGTAAATGTTATGAATAAGTTGATGTTTCGATTAGACACTTAACACAATATCTAGTTGCTAGTCATTATCATAAATTTTCCTAAAAATAAACAAAATATCATTAATGACCACATATATAATATAATATAGAAATATCAAAACTATTTGTTTCAATAATTCAACTAACAATAATAGTTTACTTTTATGATTTAATTGAATTATAATATAATCATAATTCTCACAATGACTACAAATAATATTTATAGATCTTCATCTTAAACGTTATATTGATGGAATCCTTTGCATAACTCAATATTTGAGAACCAATTGATACAAATAAATTTATAAACTAATTCATCAATTTTAAAATGAGGCTATCCTTTTTTTGTAACATGGCATATATTATGATAACTCACCATATTTTAAATAGATTCATATTCCTTTTTTGTAAAAAGAACTATTTCTTCCAGCATAGATGTACTACATTGAATGAAATATTTTATTTATAATAGTTTTACATGATTCCTTTATTCTTTCAATTATATGGTTTTGATCCTATAAAATGTTAATGAAATATAACTAGTCCTTATTTTGATATCATTCACAAATAATAAATTAATTTGGATATAAATGCAATGAAATTATCTGGGAAAACATTATGAAATTGGAGAATGATCATGGAAAAACCCATGTGATATTACATCAGCATATTCCAAGGTATCTTCTTCAATTTAATAAGGGATCATCTTGACCAACAATTTCATATTTCATAATATGATTATTTTTTAATTCCAATATCACTTATCGTGATCGTAAAACCAAATAAATATATAAAAAATAAACCTAATATCCTTAATAATTAATTTATGATTTAATGTTCATTAACCAATAAATTCAAAGTATCATGTAATTGATTTTCTTCACATATATAGTGAAATCCCAAATCAAATAATTTCCATTGATAGTCATTGAACATATTGTACACATAAAATATAAACAATTTCTTTCTCGAAGTAGTTATAGAAGTATTAAATGATAAGGAATCATTTAAAAATGAAATCCTAGAATGTAAGGCCCCAATAATAATCATTGCATATTATTGAATTATTTTAACAACTCACATTGAGGATCTTTTCAGCTTTAGATCAGTTGATAATTAGTCCATAACATATACATTACAATGTGAATATTACATGTTCACACTTATACTCAGTATCCATTTTATATAGAAAATTAAAACTCTAAAAAATAATTAAATAAGTTTAGTTCCTTGTTTAGAACGACATGCCTTTTCTGTGATCCCATCCTCGATCCTATAACAATTTATTTCATGCAAATAACATTTCAAAAACTAGGGATGAGAATAAATTTCACAGTAAGGCATAAATAAAGAAGGAAACTGTTTTTCTTTCAAAAAACATGTAAACCAAGAATATTATATCATAAGTAATAAATTTCACCTTAATGAAGTTGAATATAACTCTTCACTGAATAAAATATCATTTCATAACATTTTGTAAACCAAATATTATGATTAAACAAATAGAAAGAACAAAGAACATATAATATATAATATTGGGAAATAATTTTAGATAAATTGAATAATCATACGGTTGACTTCTATAAATCATTATAATATATGGAATATCCATACCATTGAGTTCCATACCAGATACATTAGACATTATAACACATCCTCTCATTCTTTGTTTATCATGGAAATAATTGTAATTTGGTTTATCATGTAACCACATATAAAATATCGAGATGCCATTATATAATTATAAAACATAAACTATTGAAAATATTTATATTTCACAAATAACGTTTCATTTTCAATCATAAAAAATAATTTCATGATATTGAAATAATAAATCCATTTCAAAAAAAATTCAATTCAAAACACCGAAAATCTAATAAAGATATTATTTTAATTTTATAAACATTAAGGCTTCTTACAATGACGGAGATGTCAATGTCACTACAAATGTTACAAATATTCCATTTGATATTTCATAAAATTACAAAGACATAAAATATTCCCTTTGAATAAATGTAAAATTCAAAGGGGTATTTTATACACCATGAAAAATAAATATATTTATATTATCGTAATATGCCTCAATGAACGAAGACAGAGATGAAGTCCCCCACCATGGGCCTGAATCATCACGTATGTTCCCCGTTCTTCCTCAAATCTTGTATCTACTTTTAGTTTGAGCCAAAGGGAATTCTTGAATTGATTTCTCTCTATAATAAGACATCAGGAGGAATAGAGGAATTCATTATGATTATTAGAGAAGAGTTTGGATAATCCAAGGAGCTTGAGAGGGGTGAGTAATTGGTTATATATGGTGTCCCTTTATAATAGGGAATAGTTGAACATTAAGAATCATTTGAAATATAATTTTATTAATAATTTATTTGTAAATTCAGATAACACCAAAGTGATATATTTCAAGCATTTCTTGAGTAGGGTTTGAAATCCATTAATCCAATAGGATTTATAAAAGATTAGTGCATACAATTATAATTAAATTTTATCTTTAACCCATAGATAAATAAATTAACTCTTACTATGTCTATATTTATTTCCATAATATATTGTTACTAATGTTACAATAAAATTCCATGAAACCCAAAATGGATCATTATTGAAATACCTAGCATCAAATAAGTCACATATTTGATGCTAATTTTTTTAGTACTATTATATCATTTAATAAAATATTCGTTGATTCAAAAACTCATTTATGCCATTTTTATACTATTTATATCCAGACATTTTAAAAAAAATATATCAACATGATTAAATTGAAAAAAAATAATTTATTTATAGATAACAAGTCATAAACATCCATTAAATTATAGGATGGCATAAAATGTCTCCAAATAAATTTATTTTAATATTTGTAATATCAATTATTTAAATCATTCATTAATAAAGTAATCCTTACATCACCATTGCGTGATGAATAATTTTATCTATATGATGCCTAAACATTATAGATAAAATAACATGATGTATGAAATATTTTTATACTTCAATTTACTATTTAAAGTTGAATATATCACTTCTATATCACCATATAAAATTTGTTTTTCTAATGATACATGTTTAGGATATATTTTCCTTAACATTTATTTAAAAGTGATTAAATGAAATATTTACACACAAGGGAGTCCATTAGGTCCTATAATCATTGCACAGATGCCCAAGGTATGAAATATCTCATCCAATGGGGTTATAACATGTGTTATGGTAATTTAATATTATTATAATATTATTTGTTACCCTTATTGACCAGATTAACCTTTTAACCATGATAAATTCAATATTTATTGAAGTTACTATTCAAAATTTATAAAAATAAAAGTTAATTATTTATAATCTTTGGACCTCTTAATTCCAAATATAGATTCCATTTTTCAAAATTCAAAACATAGATTTTTCAGAAATCAATTTAAAATTAATTCTCATTTTCTGAACCAATAATCATGTTTTTAAAAAGTAAAAACTACAAAAAGATTGACATGTGTTTATGTCCTATTTCAATTTAAAAATACATAAAATTAGATTAAATGATAAAAATATATTCTAATTACACTTTAAAATAATTAAAAGGACTATCTATTCATATAAATAATGTAGATGAAAATTCATTTTTACTTAAAATGAAGTATTCTTCACTATTAATATAAAAATGAATGTTGAAGAAAAATAAAAAAAAAACACATCTTAAATTATGATGTCCTTATTCTACTAAGGAATTTTATTTTTTCAAGTGGAACACCTAAATTTATCAAAAACTAGATTTAAATAGGGATCACCAATAAAAGGTGGTAAATCAATATTTTAAATAATATAATATTATTTCATGCTAAAAATCCGATTTACTCTTATTTGAATACACTAAATATTATTGAATAAATGTGAATTTATATAACTAAAATGTGTAATCCTAATTTAGCTAGTTATGTTCTTTCCCTGCAATACAATTGATTTGCGAAAACAAATATTTATAATAAAATTATTATATTATTATTTTTTAGTATAACTCAATGTTGTGTGTATCATAAAATTTCAAAAAAAAATCATTGTTTTGTGTTGAGTAAGACATCTAACCATGTTTCCAATTTAATATAATATTAATAACTTATTTATAAATATTTATAGATGTGAAAAAGTATAATTCTATAAATACCTTGGTCCAAAAATCTTTTCCCCCTTTTGGAAATTCCATCCTCTCAATTATAAAATTGGGCATGTAAACATAATTAAAAGTCCCAAAATGAAAAAAGAGTCAACAAAACTATCATGTTAAAATAAATAAATATAATTAAAAAGTTCACCCATGATAACCCATATTGGGATTCCTTGTATGAAAACATAGATAGGGAAGATAAACTAACAATCAATTCCAAATTGAGAGTGACAAGAAACATGATTGAGAGAATGTTAACAAATTGAAAACCATAAACGTTTGATGTGTTAAACATTCATTGATTACCCTATAGGAAAAGTAAACGGGAAACATTTTTTTAGGTTATTTTTCATAATGTTGAGAAATTTATTTATGATCATGACTATCAACATAAGGAAAGATAGTTACTTACCACGCATACAATCATCCTTTACTAAATTTCTACCACATACTCATATTTTCTCCAAATGATGATTATTCAAGCTTACATGGTCAAAAAAAAGGTCTACAATCAACATCTAGATTATAAAATAATCCAAAAATTATGAAATATATATTAAACAAAATTAAAATGTTTTTTACAATATTAGATAATCCCCCAATGTAAAATCCTTTATAAACAAAATACTACTCTTAATATCTAAAATTCTACATATAGTAACCAATGTTCATCTAAGAATATTAAATACACTATTTCACTTAAAAATATTCAAAATAATTAAAACTAAGATTGATAAACAATACTAAGAATGATTAGATCACATCATCTACAACATTAAAATTTAAAATTTATCTCCAAATAACATTGAATACTCTTATTGTCTCATACTCAAAACTAATTAACCTATTCACATATTCTCAAAGATAGGTTAATAATTTCCATAACTATCACAAATCACTCTAAGTCCAAAATAAAAACTTTGATTCATCTAAAATAATATTCATCCATTACTCCTCAATTAAAATCATGTTATATTTTATTTTCATTAATCATATAGTTTCTTGAATGATTAAAAGACATCCAAAATAACCTTTATCACTTAATCACCAATGAATTTTTATATAATAATGATATCCAATTTAAAAAACATTAAATACAAAAATCAACATATGTTTGATCCATAAAATCATGTCACTGAAATGATTATGTTATACTGACAAAGGACATCATGTAGTCCAATGGTAGGCGAAAAATCTAAGTCCCACTTTGATTGTGGGTTCGATTCCCGCAAGATTGTCTGACATGATGGGTTGTCACATGATCTGTGTGTTGTCCTTTTTAATAAAAAATATAATTATAACATCATTACAAAATTGAGATAAAATCCTTAAAAATATCTATAACATTTTTAAACATCAAAGGATATTTCATACCTCACATATTTCATCCCAAAAACTTATATCCCATAATTTCGTCAATTACAAAATAACAAATGGAATACTAAGGTTATTAATTTTTTCAATACAAGAATAGATAATTCATCCTCAAATAATATAATCACATATCTATGTTTAGGGTTACACATACTACAAAACCTATTCTAAATTAGTCATATCATTAATAAATTTAAATGATTCATCATCCATAGATCTAAAATAACTCTTTAATTACTAGACATCTTAATCGTTAAAAATTATTCATTATCATTTATCCATGTTTTTCCATCTTATTCATGTATACTTATTTTTTAAAAACATAATCATTCATAATGTCTTATGATTTTAATAATGTCAAAACACATGATAAATAATAATCCATAACTTTCTTAGATCATTTTTAGTTTTTTCATCTTCAATTGAAATGGAAATTGGAATTAGTAAACATATATTTGTACGATCTGTATAATACAGTTCCAGAACGGTCTTTATAGGACATATATTTTTATAATAAACATTGACACCACATTTAAAACATTCAACAGTTCCTTTTTAAATAACTTCATTCCCTTTCAAGGAGACACCTAGATGTGTCCATTTTATATTGCAGGATATTGCTTAATTACAAATGTTACCACATCTGAAACATATTCATGTTAATTTGAAGAATTTTCCTATGTGTTTCATTCCACATATATAATACATAGTTTTTTTGTTATGAAAACCATTATTGTTATTATATGAACATCCATATGAATTGTTTTCTCACATATATGATACCTTATAAAAATAACCATGGTTAAGGTGGTCAATCATGAATCCATATAGTTGGTTGAGAATAACCAGATGAGTTCTCATTGTAGCTCTAATTTCATTTGGTTTATCATTAAAAAAACATCATTGTTTTCATCAAAACAATTGTTACATTTGTTCCTATGAGATCCATCCATCTAATAAAACCAAATTAATTAGTGGGAGTATTTTAGAAAAATAATCGTATAATATCATTTGAGGAGGGTAAACACTATGATATAATTATTCATGTTATATTAAACTCATTCAATATATATAAAATAACTATGACCAATTTTAATTTTCTAATAATTGTGGTTATGTCACTTATTCTTAAATAACACACTAACCTCTAAATTTAACTAAACCGAAAAATGATACTAACTATAGGGCCCCAACCGTAAACATTACATAATATATAATTATTTTAATAATTCACAATGTGGATCTATTTAATTATATAGATTTAGTGAAATAGTCAATAACATATAACTAGAAAATTAAATATTATATGTAGATACATCAAAATAGAATCCATTTTCTTCATAAAATAAAACACATAAATCATTGAAACATAATTATTTCTCAGTTTTAAATAGAATTACTATTTATTAATACTATCCATGACCCTATTGAAAATTATTTCTTGTAAAAAATATTCAAAAACATGGTAAGATCATATAATAAAGAGAATGGGATAATAAAGAAGGAAAAATTTAGTTTTTCAAAACAAAATGTAAACCATATATACTTTATCATATGTAATATTTTCACCTTTATGTAGTGGTAAATAAATCTTTAAAGAATAAAATATCATAACTTACCGATTTGTAACCAAAATATTACCATGAAACCCATAGAAAGATCAAATAATATATAAAAGGTATACTTGGTACATAATCATACAAAAATGGAATAACCATATGGTTGACATTCAAAAATAATTCATACAAATGGAATAACATTACGACCAACTTCAAAACCCAATGAATTGGAGGTTATAATGTAACCACCCATCCTTAGTTTATCATAGAACCACCCGTCATTTAGTTTATCATGTTTCCACCCTTCAAATGTCTAAGTGCCATTATATAACCATAAAACCTAAAATATTTCAATTATCAATATTTTACTAATGAAATTTAATTTCCAATGACTACAAATCATTTCAAGATATTTAAATAATCAATCCATTTAAAAAACTATTTTCAATACCTAACAACTAATAAGGGAATAAGGGGTTTAATTTCCTATTAAATCTATTTATTCTTTTAGTAGAATCTAATATTTTATTATAACATTAGAGAGGTCATTGTAGCTGAAAACATAAAAAGAATACTTTTTTCATTTAGTAAAATGTTTCATAGATAAAATATTCCCTTTTAATGAAAGTAAATGTCAAAGGGGATTATTATAAAGAGTGTAAAACAAGTTGGTGTAGATTTTCAAAATATGCATCAATTAATTTTATTATTTCTAATATCACCAAACAAGATATTTTATAAAGATATATTGATAATGGGTTGAAATAATCTCATCCAATTCGTTTTACACAACTTTAGTTCATAAAATTATCCATAAATTTCATCTTTAACCATTAGTTAAATAAAATAACCCTTTCCATGTATTTTTTTTATTTTAAAAAAATTGTATACAACAGTTACTATAAAAACCCAACAGACCCAAAATGGACCATTAATGACATTTGTAACATAATATATGTCAGTTAGTTAAATCATTGCCTTTGGAACTATTATATCATCTAATAAAATATAAATTCAATGAAAAACACATTTTGTCAATTTCTATACTATTCATATAATGAAATTTTATAAAAAATCAATAAAATCCTAATTAATTTGAAAAAAACATCATTAAGTAATGTAAAACAAGTCATAGTCATCAATAAAATTTATCTATGTCATAAATAGTTTCAATATTAATTTATTCAAATAAATATAATGCGAACTATTTAAATACATAATTAATAAGATAATCACTACATCACCATTTTGTCATAAATGAATTTGTTTATTTGATGTCTAAAAATTATAAATAAAATACAATGATGTAGGAAATCATTTTTTAATTCTAATTGCTATTTATTGTTGAATATATCTCTTATATATTTCCATATAAAAATAGTTTTAGTAAAATATACAAGTTTAGGATATATTTTCCTTATCTTTAAATTAATAGTAATTTAAGGTCATTTTCACACAATAGTGGCATCATAGGATCCTAAAATCAACCCAAGGATTCACATGGTCGGAAATATCTCACCAAATAGGGGTAAGACATGTGTTACGGTAATTTTATATTATTATAATATTATTTATTACACTTATTTACAATATTTTATATTTTAACCTGGATAAATAAAATATTTATTGAAGATACTATTCATAATGTCTAAATATAAAAGGTAAACAAAATTTGTTCATCCTGATTCTTAATATGAAAAACAATTTTTATAAATTCAAAACACATAATTTTCAGAAATTAATATAAAATTAATTCATGTTGTCAAAACCATATAGTGTGTTTTTAAGAAATAAAAACTAGCAAAGATTAACTTCTGTTTATGTCCAATTTCATTATTAAACTATTTATAATGAAAAAATTGTATTAAATTATAAAAATATTATATGATATACACTCAAACCAATTATAAGGTGAATCTCATCATAAAAATAAATAAAATGAAAATATAGTTTGAACGTAAAATGCAATATTTTTCTATATTGCTTAAAAATTGATAATTATAAGAAAAATACAAAAAAATTACGCAAAGTAATTTTTGATGACCTGGTTATAATTAAGATGATTATTTTATCATATATAACTTATAAGTGTTGAAAATAAATATTTAATTATAGTTTTGCATCAAAAGATGGTAAAATGTCCTTTCATAGTATGTAAGAGTTTTTCATGCTTAATATCCATTTCCTTATTATTTTAAACCTCTAAATTTTTTTGGATAAATATAAATACATCTATCAAACATGTGTATTCATAAGGTATCTAGATAATTTCATTCCAGACAATATATTTTCTAGGAATTAACTACAATTTAAATTAATTTTAATATTATATTATTTTACAGTATAACTTAATGTTCGGTGGAACATAAGATATAAATATAACCCATTATTGGGTACTGAGTACGCTAATGAAAAAAATATTCTTTAAAATAAAATTAATATATTATTCATAAATATTATTAGATGTGAAAAAGGTTTTATTTTATAAAATCATGGGTTGTTACATAGATGATCGATGGTAATATTAGAAAAAACAATTTATAATGTGACTGTATCAAATAATAAATGTGTAAGGGTTTAATTAAAAATATTCATGCCTCAAAACATCAAAGTACCATACTAATAATCCATTATCTTGTTCATAAAACTATAAAAATCCTTTCTCGCAATCCATTTCCTTCCCTACATATATCACAAAAACTAGAGGAGTAATAATGTTATAGAATAACCTTGGCCTACTCGGTTTTTTAGTTGAGGATTTTTCAAATGAGATTATATAGTGGAACTATAATACATCAATGAAACATGTGATATATATCCCACATAAGAAAATGAATCATTATGAAAATAACTATGGTGACGTCCCATCTGATTGTTGTTTTTGGATGATCATTCTTGTTTTATAAATCATATTTGATATAATCATGAAAAACATATTAAAAAAATATTCATAATATTTAGAGAAGGGGTAAAGTTCACTATTCATGTTTTTTGATTCAATGATAATCCACAACCTTATAAATATGAATCTATTATATCAATATTCCTTGAATTTTTATTTCATCCTTACCACATTTGGATAAACAAGATCACTCCAGAAAAATAGTAATATATCTTAGTCTCTCATAACTACACTAATTTTCATCTCTATATAATATGTAATACATATTAAAAAATCATTGAGGACTATATAGTATCAGAACCATTTTTAGAAAATTCATTTCTTTAAGGATCAAATAGTGTAGTCAAATCGGGTAAAGTTAACTAGGTTTTTAAATATTACATCAGTTTCGATTATCGTGAGATTTTCATACCTCAAGATAATGAAATCTATTTTTTAGTCATCTTTAATGTGTGTGGTAATATTTTGTGTTGAAAAATTCAAACAATTACAACAATTTTTAGAAATGGTCATGTTTCAAATGTTAAAAAAATATAAATATTATCTTGAAATTTCATTATGAAAATATGTTTCAAAATTATATTTCAACTCCAATAGATATAATTGTTAATTGATTTATTTCATTTATTCTACATAACCCAAAATCTAGTTTTTCAGACATAGAATATACCTGAACGATGTGTGATTTAAATTTATGGCCTTGAAAATGTGTGATTTAATTTTTTCGGCTTATCATTCCAGTTTCAATTTACCACAACCTGAAAATAAAAAGCTCCTCTCGAAGAGATATTGTTTTACATGTGGCTTCTGGTAAAATATTTTTCCATTTGAACTTATTTATTATTACTAAGAAATATTGGTGGATAAAAATTCTATAAAAAATAAAATTTCATTATTAAATAATCAAAATATCCTCACAATTTAGAATAATATTAATTCAAATAAATAAATATATGTCACAAATATCATTTAAAAACTATACCATTGAAATCATTTTGTCTATTTTTCGTATCTCATCATATTCAAAATGATTATTTCAGTCTATATTTTTACGTAATTCAATTTATTCATTGAAAGAAATTATAATTTACTAAACTCAATATTATTACATGAATCACATAATTGGAATTTACAATAATCTCATACCCTAATACACTAGAACCGTTTTTCATCATAAAATGGTTAACGACATATTTTTAATATATTCGATTAATGTTCCAACAATACCATCTCAATGATACCTTCCAAATTGACAAATTAAAACCCAATACAGATACTAATTGTAACATACAACACATAATATTTTACTTGATATGTAATGAGGGAGTTACCATCCGTGCGTGACTTCCCCATGACACCAAATGATGACAATAAATGTGATGGTCTTAACAAAACATAAGTGGCTTATTTTCCATATGAAATAAAATAAACATCTAATATAGAGATCAAATCCATGAAAACATATGTGATTTAAGAATAATATATGAAAACTATGGTAATTAAAAAAATCATACATTAATATTATTGTAAATATATAAACAAGATTCAAAAACAATAATATTGAAGATTGAAAAAAATAATAGGGTCCATGTTGGCATTATGGAATGGCACACTCGATCCAACACTCTTATCAAACTCCTCCAACATCGCCTTTACTATAACAATGTATCACTAGTTATATATGTCAACATTTATAGTACCCCAGAACACTCTATGATTGGATTGGTGAATCAAGGTGTCAACTATTTCTTTTAATGTAACAGATCTTGATCTGACATTTGTAAAATTATTTTTATCCCACATGATGGAATCATGATGTAAATAAAAATTGGCATGTGAATAGAAAACCAATTTTTTTACATGGTTATCCATTGTGGTCTAGTCCACGGTGTGTAAACATAATGTGTCTCAATCATACAAAAAATCACTAATCCTTATAATTTTTTGAATAAAAATGACCAAACATACTCACAAAATTCATGGATCACTCCCTTTATAATATTTTAGGGGTAGAAAACTGCTTACTAATGAACACTTCTATCGAATATCCTTTACTAACTGCTTTGGGTGGACACTTATTCACATTAAAGACTAATATATCACTTACTAATATTTGAATTTCTTTATTTTTCCCAAATATGTCAACAATCTTCTTGACCATAGTCTTGAATATATTCACATGAAAACTACGATAAAAAAACCATATATCCAAAACCTGAATGTAGGGTAACATAACTCTTTTGAAAAATAGATGTTCATTGGTTTCTCATTTATTATATTCAATTATGATTTATTTGGATCAATATTTATCTTCTGTGTAACTATTACAATAGTTTAACATTGTCATGAATGTCAAATGGAACACTCTTAGTATAATATTTATTTCACATAATCCTTCTATGTGAAAATATTTATTACATCATAGACATCAAATCATATCTTAAAATAGTATTACATCAGAATAGTGTGTAATCAAATATTTCTATAAATGTGATCCTGGTGGGAAAGAACCTTGTAAAATGTTCCCTGGCTTTGTCAGATTGATTTTGACGTTGATTTGGCATGCAGGATCATCAAGCACTATATCATTTTTTTTCTCAGATCATTAATTTTCTATATTATTATATTATTATCTAAAAGTCCATTTTTTGATACTAACTTTATTTCAATTTTTTTGAATAATATTTTTTAATAGCTCCATATTTGTCATGATGTATATGACATTTCCATATTTTTTCAGGGTGATATCGAAACTCCAATTCATCACATGTTTTTTATTCATCTTCATTTTATTTCAAAACATTATTTTCCTAAAACAACATTAATAATCCTCAAAAGCATTGAAACATCAAATTGGATGACATTGGGAATTAATTTCACCCTCAACATTATAGCCAATTGCATAATAAGAACATGTTTCCTACACACTCATTGGTTAACGCTATGTGGATTATCCAAAAACAAAAACATCCCATTTTTTCCTAGATATGATTTAGATAGGACATGGATCCACGAATATAAACATTACGAATGATATAAATCTATTAACAAATTTAATAATAAACCATCCACAATCAAAACTAGAAAAACGAGAGGGAATTCATCCACCGCAATAAGTATAAGAGAGAAAATCACAATTTAGAAAACATGATGTAAAGAATGAATAGGGTTCTCATGAATTTTCTAGCTTATTGATGTCCAACAATAGATATAATTGTCTCCTAATAAAACAAATATACCATCATGTCATAGATTAATTTCATACTATTTCATCATAACATCATATTCTCATCATTTTCCAAAATCATTTCTTGGTTGAAAACATCAAATAGAAACCCCAACTAAAAAAACCTATATTGAATATGCCCATTGTTTAATTTCATCATTCTATTCCTTTGGAAATAATCCCGAGGAAATCATGGTTGTACTTATTGATTCAAATAGTAACTCCCCAAAGATCATATCTCCCACATGAACATTCATATCATCCTCTAACAAATTAAATAATTTAAAACAAATGGGGATAGGGGTTGATTTGAAACCACATCATTTATTGATATGTTGTTCAACACTAATATTCAGTTGATATTTAACAAACCCATGTTCTACCAATGGCATTGTCATAACAACATCCACATGGTCATTAGTTCGAATATGTTCCAATTTAACCACACCATGTCTAATATTTTCCTTGATGTGGTGATATATGGTCTCAATATGTTTTGTATTTGAATGATAATGCGGATTATTAATAAGAATTATTGTTATATTTTTTTCATTTAACTTTGATATTGGTTGTATCAAATTGTTAAAAATATCAGTTTATTGATACTTCATCCATAATAGTTGTGTCAAATCCATTATAGAATATAAAAAACCTACTTCTTCTATAGTAAGAGAATTTCGATATTATTTCTTTCACAATAGGCCTTCACAATTGTTGCAAACAGAAAAATCTCCACCACGTGTAGATTTTTATTCCACCATATCGCCAGCCCAATCAAAATTTTAAAAAACTTACATTTCATTGTTTTTTACCCCTAAAAAGTATAATAAAAATTATGAGTTCCTTTAATATACCACTTGATTTTTTAACATATTTCAATCATCATTCTTCAAATTAATATGAATGATGGACACTAAGAATGTTTCAATGATTATATAATCTAATGTTATAGTCATGGATGATAATATATTAATGATTCTCCTATAAATGGTGGGACGCAAATATGTATCATCCTCATTAGTTTAATGATTTTTCCCAACTGAAATCAGATTCTCTTTTGGTTTGCAGTCATGAAATATTGAATTTAATAATTGGATCTCCTACATATTTTTTCTAAGTAATGATGAAATTATCATTCTTATCAATTACATAAAAACCATGATGTATTTTATTTCACTAATCATAATATTTTCAACTTTTTTATGTGGTTATAAAATTAATCCATGATTCAATTCCTTAATCCTCAAAATATATTATCATCCACAACACAAGAAACATAAACTCAACTTGTATTGAATTATTTACATTTAAGATATGATCAAAACCTCACCTTTTGAAATGAAATTTCTTCGGATAAGAATCAAATAAAGAATAACATGAATGTGGTTTCAACTTTTGACCATAGAAATATTTAATTAATATACCAACTGTTAATTCTTTATTTCAAATAATAATTCTCACTGGTTGTTCAATATAGAAATATTAATCAAGAAAATCATTTCATAATGTTGTTCTAAAATATATCTTATAATCTTTTTTTCTTCATTAAATTTACATATTAATGAATATCATTGTCGAATCCAATATCTCTACTAGATAAAAGGCTTTATCCACATCAATTATTTCAATTTATTAATATTATATAGAAACAATGAATTCCTTGTTTCAGAACACATTTCTGTGGTCATCGAATTAGTTTCTAAAGATCCACATTCTCAAAATCACATTGTTATTTAAATATTTCTTACAATGATCTCATCTATTTTTCATGTAAATTTAATATATTTCTTCATTTATGGATTTACCCCATGATTTATCCTTTAATATGAATTCAAATAATTTTGGTTCATTTATTGATTAAAAGGGTGAATGTGTTTCACTATTAACTATACATTACTCTGTGGGTTCTATGAAATACTTAATGATGTTGGATTGAATAATTTATTAACTTCTATTTACCATGTGAGGTTATGACGATGTTATCTCATCAATGGGGTCCAACTCTGATTCTTATTTTGAATAATTTTCAATGTTTGGGCCATGAATGATTTTCAATGATTCCACTATTTATACATTTGAAACAATCATTTGTTTAATTTATTCATCAAATCTATCATTCATCATATGATAACCTTATTATATTTATGTTTTTATCATATATTATATTAAAATCATATCGTTCAAAAATTCATCCAAGATGACTATTATAAGATATTAAGGATTCTATCTTCATTTAACAGCCAATTAATATTCCATAATCTGTGTAAATACCTGGAGATCCCATGTACTTTTTTAAATTATATGGAATACATAGAGACAGTGAAAATTGACGGTGCATGATTCCAAGGACCGATGTTCCTGGATTGAATATAAGAACTTTTAATCGCGTACATTTAGTAAACTTGCAAGCATGTTTTTGTATCTTTTATACTGGTGCTCAGAATTGAAATTTGAGGACATTGTTGAAATCACATCACCAGTATTCGCTTAGGGATAATTTCACCTCGACCGTACTAGGTCGAGGGAAGATGTTAGTTTTTCACTTTTTTGTGGAAGAATAGAAAAATAAAAATATTTTACTTTTTATTTTTCATGTAACCATTAGGGGGGTTATGTAGTTGGGGACCACCCAAATTAAAACCAACATTTTGAAATCAATGTGGGGACCACCTGACACTGGAACTCCATATTTAATGAGGGAGGTGACTTTTGGTTTTCTCTAAATTTATTATTCCAACACCAACATAATTAATGGCCAAATATATTTTAAACCAACTAAATATAATTAAATAGGTTATCTATTCTATTTTTGTGGAATTGGCGAAAGTGTTGGAAAATGGGAATTGAGAGATAACATTAGAGGAACTCATCCACCAATGAATAAATTCTCTTCCAAACGAATAACTCCATATACATCAACTAACGTTCTTCAGAATCAAGAAAGAGGATGACAAACAAGCTGAATTTGGAAACGTGATTGCAGAAGCTAAAACTATTGGTACCCTCTTCGCCTTCACCATTTTTCATAATGCGACACATCAATGAACCTTCGAGGTAGGGGTGTTGTTGTTTTTTGTGGATTGAGTTGTATTAATATTCTTGAACCTCCAGTTATCGAACTAATGTGGAGGGTACGAGCCAAACCAACATGACCGAATCCCTCATCTATTCTTCATGGTTGTTAAAATTCATTGCGGTGGAGAAAGGAGCATGCCTCTCGGCCTAGTAAAATGTAATTGGGGTGATGCAACCCCATTCCGCTGGTAGAGGAAGAGAGATTGTAGTGGTCGGAGTGTGGCATGGTATTGCATGCTGCGGTGGTGTACAGTGGATGGCTGGGGTTCAACCAACTACGGAGGGGCGGCGCAAGACGCACCGCCATTGGATCAATGTGGTTATGTCCCAACTGGACATAGTTGATGGAAGAAGGCTGTCGGTGTTTGGATGGAAGTAGAGGGGAACTGTACGACGTGCAGTCAGGAGGACAATGGCCAACCGTTTCATCTGGCCGAGCAAGACCGAATTGGACCCGAGTGTGTCATGTGTGTTGCTGGGGACTGAATTGCTTTGGTAGTTTGGTGAGAGGAGGCACGGGAACACGACTCCCACACGCGTGTGGAAAGGGCATGACAACCAGTAGGTCGGATCGAACCCAGTGGGACGAGTCGACCCAAACCAGGTTTGGTCGACCCTAGCCAGGTCGGGTCGACACCGCGAGGTCGGATCAAACCATGACCAACTTTGGCCATAATCACTTTTTTTGCCATAACATTGGCACCAAGCGTTCGTTTGATGAAATTTCTGTGGTTCCGGAATCCATGGAATGAGACAGTCCATTTGGTATACCCCACATTAAATTTAAATAAATTAGGGGTACAGTCAGGTTGGGTTGACCACGAATCCAACCAGGATCTCAGGACTAAAACGCTAATAACATACAGACCGAGCATCTGATTAACGTGTTGTCTGTTGGGTTGAGACCCCTTTTACTTGGCTGTCCATTGAAATACTACTTCATGGGACTTAGTGGAATTTGTGGTATCAAATAGTATATTAAGGAGAGGAAACTTTGAGAGACATGCAAGCATAGTGTGGGAACTATGTAGCTCGCTCTTACGGTGTACTAGGATCATTTGAGGGTCTGACGTTGTACTAAGGTACTATGTGGGTAGGACATTGTACAAGGATACAGTGTGGGACTGAAGGTGTACTAGGATCATGTGTGAGTCGGATAGTCTACTAAGATCCTGTGTGGGTCTGACGATGTACTAGGATCTAGTATAGGTCTAATGGGGTACTAGGATCCTATGTGGGTCTGACATTGTACTAGGATCCTGTGTGGGTCTGACGGTAAACTAGGATTATGTGTGGTTCTAATGCTATACTAGGATCTTGTGTGGGTTTGACGGTGTACTTGGATTATGTGTGGGTCTGACGGGGTACTAGGATCATGTGTGGGTCTGACATTGTACTAGGATCTTGTGTAGGTCACATTATGTACTAGGGTCCTATGTGGGTCTGACGATGTACTAGGATTATGTGTGGGTCTCACGATGTACAAGGATCTTGTGTGGGTCAGAAAATGTACTATGATCTTGTGTGGGTCTGTAATTTAGTATTCCTCATGGGTCTGCTTCCTAAAAGAGTAATGTTATTCAGTAATTACATCAAATCATCTCTACTACTGTACGTAAGATATACCATGTGTGAGATGAGTCATTAACTCTATGGTATTTTTTTATGTGGCTTACCTGGGTGGTACTTACCTTCGTGGTGATACGTTTTTTGTATTATTCTGTTTGGCATATCTGTGTGGAACATACCATCGTGTTAATAATTCCATCGTGGAGTAGTTGAGATTTGGATATAGAGTTGGGATTTTTGTTTCAACATGAATGACATGGTTAATATTTGATAACATAGGTATATATATGGGAAAATACATAATTTGGGTTGTAACTAGATTTCATGAATTGTGGTTTATCATTGTTTTATTTTGTAAGACATGGAGGGTTTGAGGGTCCCTAATGAGTATTTTTATACTCACTCATACACATGCATCGCCAGCACTTTGTTGTGTTTGGTGTAGAAGATAGACAATGTTGATCGAGGATGAGGGTACTCAGATTAGATAGGAATACGTGGACTGCGGAGGAGGTGTTTTGTACCTACACTTCAGGTAGGATCCTCGGAGGACAATCTTGTAGTTGTCTTACACATTCTTTAGTTATATTTTTTCAGTTGTACTTGTACCATTAATTTTGGGTTTGTATTCCGCCTGCACATATTTTTTGAACTATTTTTTCTATACAGTTTACTTGTGTTTGTTTCAGGATGTATTCTTTGCTGAATGTGTTTTTATATTATAAAGGCATGGAGTTCTTGGTATTTGGAGATACACCATTTGGTACAAGTGGCCATCTCCTGTACTAAAGAAGGCGGGCTTGGGATTGTCACGGCACTGGCCCCGGTGGATGGGTTGTGGAAAATTGGTATTAGAGGAGTCAGTTCCACCATTGAACATATGATTCTGATATTTTAAATGACAATAGTGTTATGTGAAGTGAGTGTGGTTATCAGTTTATAAATCCAGTGTTGGTGCGGCGGACGACGCATCGATACACTAGGACCATGACTTCTGATTTCAAACATAGTGCATGGAAACACTAATTGTGTGTGTGTTTCAAAATGTTTTCTTTGTGATTTCTTTGAGTCGGCTCGACTGGTATGAACTATTAACCCTGGTGACCTTGTTTGTTTTCATGATGCCTCAACGCAGATAGCTAGCTAGTGTAGCAGGTATTGTACTCCCTGAGAGCCCATCGAGTGACAAGGCCTCGTTGCAGGGCCCTCTTGTTGTAGAGGCACCATAAGTACCATTACTCGTTGGGCCATTGATGCCACCATCCCTAGTAGCAGAGGGTGCACACCGCTTGAGCGTACTGCATGAGTTCAAATCGTAGAGGCTACCCAGGTTCCATGGATTGATGGAACCATAGGTAGACGAGGATTGGCTAAAGGTCGTGGTGAGAGTCTTTCGAATTGTAAGGACACTAGATGATCTCATGGTGATCTTTCCCTCAATTCTTCTATAGGAAGTAGCATGCATATGGTGGAGCTTGATCCTCCAGGTTCACGTCGAGATGAAACTCCTCAAGAAATACATTGATATCTTGTTTCGTGTAGAGTTGGTCCAAGACACTCTTTGTGCATTATGCATACAGTCGCTTCTTCATCTGTGACAAGGCAGCATGATAGTGGATCAGTACTCAGTGGGGTTCATCTACCTCTCACTCTTCTCAACTAATATGGTGTGGGACCCATTCTTCTAGGCCCAAACCTTCGAGAAGGGACTTACGTGGGAGATTATGGATTCGATGATTTCACTCAGCATCCCCTTGCATGTGGGGGTGTTAGGGTGAGCCCTCTTAGTGGAGAGTTTTCTTGATGAGAAAGTCACCAACTGCGATACACACCACCAGTCTTCACGTTTTAGAGTCTTCTACAACTGGAATTAGAGAGATTTCACAGAGTTCCGAGAGAACCAGACCTATAGGTGGACGACCGCATGATTCAAGATTGGTTGTGTGGGGTATCGGAGATATATCCAATCATCCGAGGAACAAGAAGTGTTTCACATGCAGTGGGTTGGTTCACATGGCTCGTGGCTGCCCGAACTGCCATACAGATGATCAGAAGCTGGTCTATGGACAACCTAGTCAGAGATAGATGATCGACCGAGGAGGTCCCCAGGGAGCAGGCTGACTTGGTAGAGGAGTTAGTCATGCAGCTATTGGTGGAAAACAATTCGAGATGTTATCTCCACCACCAGTTGGTCCACCCCAACCACTGGGAGTAGGTAGATAGGGGCGAACTGATCTCTAGGAAGCGGAGGCCTATGACCATGTCGCTTCGGAGATAATATGAGTTATGATCTATGTCTACTCCACCTTAGATTTAGTACTTATAGACACAGGTGTTAGTCATTCTTTTATGTGACTACCCTAATCTAGAGTTCAAAGATTACGATCGAGCTATTTGCTCGATCCTTTCATCTAGAAACTTATACTAGAGCAGATTAAATGATTACACACTAGTGCCAGAAATGTGAGATTAATCTAGGAGGCTAGATCAAAGGTAGTGATCTCCTAGTAGTAGTGCCAAGCCTTACGATGTCATCATGGGAATGTATTGGTTATCTAAATTCCATGCTCAGATTGACTGTATTCGGCGCAATGTGTGTTGTGTCTGCATGGATGGTACCAGCTTTACCTTCACTGGTGAGAAGGGAGCCTTTATGTCATTGGATGGACTTAACTGGAGGGTATTTCATCTAATCATTAATCATTTGTCTAGACTTACCCTCGGAGTAGTTGATGTGGAGAGTCTGATCTACACTGTATTGGTGGACCAGTACACGGATGTCTTCCCTGATGATGTTCTGGGTCAACCTTCTCTTGGAGAGGTGAACTTTTACATTGAATTATACCCTGGGACAACACCGATATCTGCACCTACATATTGGAAGGATCCTAAATAGCATCTTGAGCTGTGCTTACAGCTAAAAGACATGTAGTGTAAGGGATTCATCTGGTCCATTGTTTCTTCATGGGAATCATAGATTTTGTTTTCCATGAAGGTGGATGGGATCTTGAGACTTTGTGTTGACTTTCACCACCTGAACGATGTGACCATGAAGAACATGTACCCACTCCCAAGGATTGACGACCTCATTGATTAGTTGAAGGGTGCATAGTGGTTCTCGAAAGTAGACCACTGATTAGGTTATCACCAACTCAGAGTACAAGATGAGGATGTGCAGAAGACATCATTCAGATGTTGGTACGAAAATTACGATTTCTTGGTTATTCCATTCGGTATGACCAATACCACAAAAGTGTTCATTATACACATGAATAGGATCTTTCACCCATACCATGATCTCTTTGTTGTAGCCTTCATAGATGACATTGTGATCTACATTACTACTGAGGAAGATCATGCCTATCATTTGTAGATAATTTTGTAAACAATCTAAGAGAACCAACATTATGGTATGCTCTCTAAGTGCCAGTTCTAGATCTGAGAGTTTCACATTCTGGGATATTTCATATCAGAGGCTGGAGTTGTGTTGGATCCAGCAAAGATGGATATTGTAATTGATTAGGAGACACTCAGGTGTGTGATGGAGGTACCGGGTTTCCTGGGTTTGTCTGGATACAATTGGAGATTTGTGCGAGATTTCTCCTGGGTTTCTGCACCATTATCTGCATTAAAGAAGAAGTGAAAATCCTTTTTATGGTCAGAGAGATGCCAGCAGAGTTTTCAAGAGCTCGAGTAGGGACTTACTAGTGCCCCCATCTTGAGGCATCTGGAGGAGGGCGTTGTGTACGTACTCTACAACGACTCATCAGGGTCCGAACATTCATGTGTCTTTATGCAGGATCAAGATTTGATTATGTATGGTTCTCGATAGCTGAAAAAAATGACCAGAACTACGCTACCCAAGACCCGGAGTTACCAGTAGTGGTCTTCATCTTGAAAATGTGGTGACATTAGATGATGAGTGTATGTTTTACAATCTACACGGATCACAGGATTCCAATGAATATCTTCTAGTAGAAGGACCTAAACTTGAGACAATAGCATTGGGTTGAGTTCCTCTAGGACTATGACTTCAAGATAGTCTATATTCCTGGGAAGGGGAACGTAGTATCGAATACACTCAGCAGGAGATCAGGTATACAACATCAGGGTGAGGTGACAGAGTGGTTGACCACTTCGTAGATATCCTTTGTGTATCAAGATGAAGTATCTTTTCTTCAGTATCTTAAATTCACTCCCCCACATCATCAGTGAGTCTGGGAGGCACTGTGTGGGGACACTAACTTTGAGGACAAACGTGATCAGATATCTACAGGACATGCACCTGGTGGATTTCCAGAAGGTGGGGAGCACATCATCCACTTCATAGGACACACCATGGAACCAGTGTCTCTTCGAGAGGATTTGTGGAGGAAGTTACACACATCCCCTCTAGAGGTACATCCAGGAGGGTTGAAGATGTACCACGTTCTCTAACAACATCACCGTTGGCTGTGAATTAAGAGATCAGTAGTAGATTATATCACTCGGTGCATCACTTGTCAACAAGTGAAGTTGGAGAATCAGGTACCATTAGGCTTACTTCAGCCTTTAGAGGTCCCAGAGTTGACGTGGGATGGGATATCCATAAAATTCGTGAACAAACATCAACTTACATCAAGAGGTCATGATTCAATCTTGGTGATAGTAGACCAAATCACCATGTCGGCCCACTTCCTACTGATCAAACAACACTATTCAGAAGACATCTTGGGATGCCTCTATGTGTATTAGATTATGCGGCTACATGGAGAACCCTCTACGATTGTCTCCCATCATGATTCACATTTTAATTCCTGGATAAGAAAGGGTTTGTAGGTGGATTTCAAGATGCAGTTTCATTTGAGCACCGTCTTCTATCCTTGGATGGATGGCCAGACTGAGTGGACCATTCAAAACCTTAAGGACATGAAAAATTATTGTTCCCTCTACATTGGTCGTAATTGGTAGGATAACATTCCCTTGGTAGAGTTTTCATTAAACTAGAACTATCACTCCACTCTTTGGAAGGATCCTTTCGAGGCTTTGTATGACCGAACTAGCAGCTCACATTTGTGTTAGAATGACCCAGGGGAGTCTTCCCTCTTGGGACTATATATTGTACGAGCTACCTTGGAGAAAGTGTAGATCATCCATGAGCAGATGAAAACTAAATAGAGCATGATGAAGTCTTATGACAATAGGATACGGGTACCTCTGGAGTATGAGGATGGTGACCACATGTTTATATAAGTATCACCTCAATGTGATTTTTAGAGATATGTCAAGGGTGGTATGTTATCTCTGAGGTTCATCAGAACATTTAAGGTCCTCATCGTAGTTGGAGAGGTGGCTTACCGATTAGCTCTTCTACCTTAGTTGAATCGGGAGCATGATGTCTTCCATATATCCAAGATGTGTAGATACGTGTATAACCCTACCCATTTCATCGACCACAAAAAGTGGTTCATTGACGATGGGGAGAAATTTATAGAGGTTCTAGTAGAGATTGAGGATCGATAGGAGCAGGTCCTTCATGGGAGGTAGATAGCTCTATTGTGTGTTCACTGCTAGCACAGGAACCTCTAGGAGTGCACATGGTAGTCGGAGGCTCAGATTCATGTTCAATACCCCAACATGTTTTCCTAGTTTTAGAGATGTGTATTTTGGGGACACAAAGCCTGATGTGGGGAGAGTGTAAAGACCCATAATTTTTTTGTAAATTTTTAAAATTATATGTAATATTACTTGTTCGTGAAAATTGAAGGTGCACGATTCTGAGGTATGGTGTGTCAGGAATGAATTTCTGAACATTCTTCAGGTATGTTCTGAAAACAAGTGAGCGAGTTTTGTAACTTTTGAACTAGTGCTCGGAATTGATATTTGAGGACACCATTGAACTTGAAATAACATTATTCTCTTATGGAGACATTCACCTCAACTCTAGTAGGTCGTGGGAAAAAGGTATTATTTCACTCTTTCGTGGAGGAATAGAAAAATAAAAATATATAAAGTTTTATTTTTCTTGTAACATTCTGTGGGTTTGTGGAGGTGGGGACCACCCGAACTAAAACCCCCAATTTGAATTCAAGGTTTGGATCACCCGACACTTGAGCTCCCTCTTTAATGAGGGGGTTTACCTTTGGTATTCTCTAAATTAATTATTTCAAAAGCTACATAATTAATGGACAAATAATTTTTAAATTAATGAATCATAATTGAATTGGTCTTCTATTCTTTTTTGGTGGAAATGGGGAATGTTTTTTCAAAGGGGAATTATGAGAGAACGTTAGAGGAACTCATCCACAAATGAATAAAATATCTTCAAAAGGAATAATTCCATCTCCATCAATGAACGTTCTTCGGAATGATGAAAGAGGATGATTCATGAGCCGGATTCAGAAACTTGATTTCCGAAGAGATGACCATTGGCACCCTCTTAGCGTTCATCGTTACTCATCGTGTGATAAATTAATGATCCTTAGAGAAAGGTATTTTGTTGTTTTTCATGGTTTGAGTGGTATTAATCCTCTTGAACCACCTGCTACTGAACTAATGTGGAGGATATAGGTTAAATGAACACAGTCTGACCCCTATGCTATTCATTAGGGTTGTTGAATTATTCACAGCAAAGAAATAAGGCAACTACCTCCCGATCTAGTCATATGGAACCGGAGCAGTGCGAGCTCGAGCCGCTGTCAGAGTAAAAGAACATGGGGATGCCAAACGGCGGCCGAATATTGAAGGATGTTGCGGTGGACATAGGGCATCCAGTGTTTGGCCAGCCACAGAGGGGTGTTGCACGACACACCAATGTCAGATCAAGGGATTTGCGGACCTCCTAGCCATGGAGGAATGCAGATGATGGAAAGCATTTAGCTGAACATGGTGGGGCAGCGCACGATGCTCCGCCAGTAGGAAAAGGTCCAGTCTTTTCGGCTGACTGATCTAGATTCAGCAGAACCGGGGTCGGTCCCACATGCTGCTGGTGACCGAACAAATTTATTCGTTCGGTGCGAGGAGGTGGGGGTTGCGCGACTCCCCCTACATGTGGCCGAGCAGGGCATCCCATCATGGGTCCGACCACATAGTGGGCTGTGTTGGACCCAACGGGCCTGGTCGACCCACACCGGGTGTGGTCGACATAAGCTAGGTTAGGTCTGTCCAACTGGGTTAGACCTGAGCTAGACTAACTTCGACAATAATCACTCTTTTCGCCAAAACATTGGCACTGGGTTACCGTTTGACGAACTGTATCTGGAGGTGGAAATCGTGGAGTGAGATTGTCCATTTGAATACCCCACATGAAATTTGGATAAAGTAAGGGTACGTTCTGGTTGTGTCGAGCACGAATCTAACTGGGATCTCAGGACTAAAAGGCTAATAACTTATAGATCGGGTGTCTGATTGACACACTATCTGTTGCATTGAGATCTCTTTTACATGGTGGTCATTTTGGATACTTCATTGTGGGACTTCGTGGAAGAAGAGTTATCGACTAATATCATGAGGAACGGAAACGTTTAGAGACAATAATGAATTGTTCAAAAACCCTGTAGACAGCTTTAATGGTGTATTAGGATCCTCTGTGGGTCTGACGATGTACTAGGATCATATGTGTGTATGACGTTGTACTAGGTTCGTGTGTTGGATTGACGATGAACTATAATTAAGTGTGGGTTGGAAGGTGTACTAGGATCATGAGTGGGTCTAACGGTGTACTAGGATCCTGTGTGGGTCTGATGGTGTACTAGGATCCTGTGTGGGTCTGATGGTGTACTACGATCATCTATGGGTCTGATGGTGTACTAGGATACTATGTGGTTCTGACGATGTACTATGATCCTGTGGGGGTCTAACGGTGTAAAAGGAACATGTTTCGCTCGGACGATGTACTAGGATCCGTTGTCAGTCTATAATTTAGCATCATTTATTGGTCTGCCACTTAACAGAGTATGATGATTTAGTAATTACATCTAATCATTTGTACTACTATACCTATGATATACCTGGTGTGATCTGAGTCTTAACCTTTGCAGTATTCTTCTTTGTCTTGTACCTATGTGGTACTTACCTTTGTGGTGATACCTTTGTGGTATTCTTCTTTGTCGTGTACCTGTGTGGTACATACCTTCATGGTAAACTTTCCTTCATGAAATAGTTGAGATTTGGTTAAGGAGGTGGGCCATATATTTCCTCCTGAATGATATGGGTAATATTTGATATCATATGTATATTTATGGGAATATAATTAAGTAGGGTTGTCAATAGATTTCATGCTTTGTAGCTTATCCATTGTGTATTTGGTGATTCCTTGAGGGTCTCGGGGTCCCTACTGAATATTGTTATACTCACCCCTACACCAGCATCACCCTCACTTTGTAGTGTTTGGAGCAGATGATGGAAAACGTTGATCGAGGCTGAGGGTACCAGGATTGGGCGGTGCCTCAAGGTGGACCATACGGCGTGTCGATACGCATAGGAGACGGGCAGACGTGGAGTGCTGGGGAGGCATTCTATACCTACCCTTCTGATAGGAGCCTCAGTGGATGACGAAGTAGTTGCCTTTCTATTTATTCATTAGTATAGTATTTTCAGTTGTACTAGTACCTTTACTATTGAGCTTGAATTCTGGCCACTCTTATTTTTAGCACACTTTTTACTATATAGTTTAATTGTGTTCATATAATTTTGTGTGATTGGATGAGTATGTTGACAAGATATAAAGGCAATGCCTTCCCGGTTTTAGTGGATATGCCATTCGGTGCTAGTCTCCAGCCACTGGCCTATGGATGGTGGGCTTGGGGTAGTCACGGCCTGGGCCCCGGGGGACGGGTCATGATAATCTACAACATCCCTATAGTTTCATTGATTACCTTCTTTGTTTCAGATGAAATATTTACTCCAAAAATCATGAAAAAATTTCAAGGTGGGATTTTATCCATACAATTGCCTTTATAGTGTCATAGTTTATCACATAAAAATACCAAGATGTATTTTAGTACATCATTCCATGAACATCCTATTTCTAGTAATGACAAGTGATATGACTCTCAATCAACAAAGTTCTAACTATATTGTTCAACAGTAGAAATCTGTGTTCAAAAAATCAACATCATTATTAGGTTCTAAATGTATCCACCTTCTAAATGAATACATCTTTAGAGTTAATTTATACATTTATTGGCCTTTTACTCTCCCCCATTTTAGATAATAAATCATGGATTGTGCAAACATTATCACTGTCATCTATTCAATGGTAATATTTCATGAAATCAAGTTGGTGTCGTTCAATTTTTAAAAATAATAAACATTAAATTATACTATCATAATCCATAAAAATATCGAATTACTCCTCTCATTATGATACATCCACATTTATTTGACAGTAAACTTATGTGGGGATGAGTTCATTCATCTTTAATTCCATTTTGTTCATCCACTGATACTATTATCTGGATATCAATCCTCACATGCAATAATAAGAAGTATTTTAATGATAATGATTCATATTGGTATGAACCATTAATGTCATCATCTTAGACATATTTTCCGTATTCTTTTGGATAATGAGATCCATCCTCTAGTATCACGTATTAATTTATTATATAATAATTAATTAAGAAGTGTTCTCATAAATGTCAACCTGTTAGAAATTCCCACATGTTTTTCATCCCCTCCTAAGGTAATTACTACAATTTCATTTGATAGTGAACAAATTTTAAATAAATGTTACTATTATTCCCTATTCAAAATGTAGACTCACACATTTGACATTTTGATTCCAACTATCTACATAGAGAACATTATTTTACCTTATCTCATTAATTTCATGGTCTCCACATCCACTAACTTTGATCTTGAAATAATCGTTTTAGCCCAACTTTAATGTTCCATCAATCCTTTTATTATAATTTTTCAAAAAATTGGAATTTCCCATTATATGGAATGATGAACCATTATCAAGATTCATGGTGATAATTATTTTTCTAACACGATGATCGATTTTTTTGTTGTGTTTCTATATATTTTTATTTTCCATCAATGAAATAATTTATTATTGATTCCAAATATGTCCACTCTTGTCTCTTTTTTATTTTCAAAAGTTCAATTTTATTATATTGTTATTCGTGAGGATAATAATAATTTTCATGATAAATCCTCTCAGTTGGTCGGCATTGGCTTGTCTATGAGTTTTGTAGTTACTGGACTTTCTATTCTTCTTATTTAAATGAATTTATTCATATCTATAATTATAATAAAAAAACAATCCTTAGAAAATATTCTTATATTTGATGTAGGATATGATTAAAATCATCATTGTTGAATATATAGGAAATCCACATTCATTAATATCATTCCTCTTCCTAATATGACACGGATTGGCACCGATAGACAAAAAATTAATATTTCATGAGAGGAATTTTTTCTCACATTCATTCATCATAATTTCAACATTTATGGAAAACATTTCTAACATTAAATCATCTCATAATACTTGAGATAATTTTCATCTCTATTTTCTAATTCATTAGATTATATCCTTTCTAAGATATTAAGTTCATTTATAATATTTGAAAATATCATCATCCATTTATTTTGGATCATCATGTTTCTAGTATATGATGTTTTTAATCACATTAAATTCATGTTATTTCCATAAATGTGTATCTCAGATCATTGCAAGCCTGATCTACACATTTAGAACAAAATTTAACACATTATAACATATATATATATATATATGTAAAAAATCTCCAATCTAGAAATTCATATTTTTTTCCTCTATTTTGGTTCTATTTTTAGATTAATCCATGGAGGAACAACTAATTCTTGATGATACACAATAATCAGATTGTTATACTCTAGTATGGATGTAAGATCAGTGTTGAATTATTCTAGATCATTAATTTGAAACATCAATTCCATATCTTCTTCTGATCTTTCACTAGTCTTAGAATGTTCTTCCCCCCAACATCCAGTCAATCAATTTCTGCATCATTTCGATCAATATACTCTGACAACGAATTCATAATTTTTCTGAAATTTTGGATTCTTTTTCATTCATAATCTATCATATATATTGGACATTCACAATAAACCATGGGATCAATGATACTAATAAAATGAATATTTATATATTTTTACAGTTCTAAATTCTCAACTATATCCATAATGGATTTTTTGTATTCATATTTACACTCTGGTTCACTATACACAAAACAACATTATCATATTATTATCATTCACAGATGGAACTCTTTATCTATAATTTCGTTCCTGATTTGATGTCACCCTTTTATGGGAACCATTATTTATGCTTCAATATGTTACCATGTTTATGTTATTTATCATCAAAACTTCCTTCATCCTTGAGATGAAATGTTCACAACTCTACCATATCAAAAATAGGCAAGAGGATGCATTCCATAAAATCAGCCTTTTCCGCTTTGTAATTTCTTGAAAAAATAGATATTGAAGTATATATTCCTTTTATATTCATCAAAAAAATCTTTAAATACCTCAAATAATTTCTGATGATTTGAATTTATTTTCATTTCTTACTCGATTTTTTGCATCTTCAATTTTGACTCTCATTTCATATGCCAGCAGACTAATTATAGAAATTATCATGAGAAAGTATATAGTTATCTATTTCAACATTGGATGAAAAATATTGATTTTATAGTGGTGGAATCCATCCAATTTTTGTCATCAAAATTCCATCATCCTAATATCATTTCCAATTCATCGAATATCTTAATCCACTTATAAAATATGATTTAAATTGTATCTTCATTTTCATCAATTTTCATTTTCATGTTGTAGAATGTATTGTGAAAATCATTGATTTTTTTCTCACCAACATTGATGATTCCTTCATATATAATTTCTTATTTAACCACAGAGTTATAGATGATGTGAAATTCATCTCATTCAGATTGTTTTTATAAAATAGATATGTTGTAATTGTATTCTTTGTTTAAAAATATTCATCATTAATTTTATTGTCTAAAGAAATATTAGACATTACTATTGAATCAATGACTTAAATTATCTATATAGTTGAAAAAGGAAAATCCACTATATGGTATCCTAGATGAGATCTCATCCATTACATTAAAGATCAGATATCTATTTCAATAAAAGAGAGGTACTCCCCTGATAAAGAATGAACTCCCCAGAAAACAATAGTGTAAATATTTAAAACATGTAATCTCGGATCTCACTTATAGGACACTGAAACACCCTAATAGGGGTGTGGTGAATAAGGGTGTCATCATTTTTTTTATTAATGAGAATGATCTAGTTCATAAATTTATAGGAACATTTCATAATATTTTTTAGGAAATATAGAAGTAATTAATAATTTACATGTGATGAGATATCACAATAGTATTACATGTTCATTGACTAAGGGATAATCTAAGGAAAATATGTCGATGGTGTTTTAGTCATAACAAAATCCACTATACCTCACTATTTAGGTAATTCAATTGTTCAGACACAATCACATTGTTACATGAATTCATAAATTACATGATTTGCGGGATTCCATCCAACATCCCTCATTACAATTCTATTGACACCACCATTAATACATCATTAGGTTATCCATTACCCAGTTTCACAACATAATTTTAACTTTAGTAGATTAGAAATTAGGTCTTTGTCACTGACTAGCACAATAATTTTCTTGATCCATAGTCTGTAATATATGAAATGAATAAATTAATCAAAATAACTAGATATTTAAAACATTAATGTTGTGAAATAGAGATCTTTCAATATACCCATATTCATGCAATAAAATGTAATTTTTTCATGAATGATGTTTTACACAAAAATATTATATTTCATTCAAATATTCAATTATTTTCACAATCTTGATAGACACAAGGTACAATCTATATATATATATCTTATGTGAGAAACTCAATCATTTTGCATAGATGTTGAATATTCATTCAAAAAAGTTATAATTCTTGATTGGGGTAGCATCATATTTATATACAGATATTACCATGATGGTATTTTCATTTCACGCCACTCCCCATGTGTGAAAAATTTATTTTAACACTTTATTTGGTGGGGATGATCTATTCAAACAATTTTCTCATTTGATCACAACCCACTCTTTTTCTATATTTTTATGTTATGGTCCAAAACCTCCACTCGAACACTAATAATTTGAATATTTTCTTTGTGTAGGATTATTTTCCACAATTTCATCCTCTATGTGATTCTCATCTATAGTGAATATTTTTTCATGGTGATCTCAAAACTCCTCTTAAAGACATATTTTTGATTCACATTAATTATGTAATGAAAAAAATATTCATCTTCAGAATTATATACCTAAAAATTTATTAATCATTGGAAAATAGTTCCCCCTGCAACCCTAAAGATAGATGAATTGTAAAAACACTAATCATTTAACATGATGACCAACCCATTGATGATTGAAAACAATAACAAACCAGAATCAATTTATATGTGGATTCTGATACATGGATTTGATTCAAAAATCTCCTTATTTGGTTTATTTGAATCTATGTAGGTTAATTATAAAAAAACAGTAATAATAAAAACATGAAATATGGGATATATGTCAACATACACTATATGTTTATTTTACCAGATAATGGTGTTGAAAAAAAGAGGGTAATAATTATTTTCCTTTTTACATTTTAGAAATACTAATGGTGTATATTTTAAACTATGTTCCTTTCCTCATAAATCTTAATTTTTATGGTGTCATAGAGTCATTTCCTAGTGTTTTATTATAATCCATATTTATCATCATGTCAACGTATAATTTCATGGTCAAAAAAACTACAACGATGAAACCCAACAATCACAACATACGTTGAATAACCCCAGTGTTAATTTTTTATATTCTCTCCATTTGTAAATAAACTAAATGAAACAATATTTGTACCTATAGATATCATAAAATACACATCGAGACCTTATCTCCCCCATGGACCTATATTTTTACATTACTAGTTCAAAAATAAACCCCCTGAAACCATATCTCCCCCATGAACAAGCATATCATCCTCAAATCGATTATAATAGTATAGAATAATGGGGAGAGGGGATCATTCATAACATCCTCATGAAATAATTGTTAGTTGAACACCAAGGTTCAGGTGATGTTTCTTGAAAAAATGTGCTTGCAACGGCTTAATCAAAATGACATCCATATGGTCATTAGTTTTAAAATCAACCCGTTTAGTTACAAAATTTTCCAAATTTTCGATAATTAAGTGAATTTTAATCTCAATACATTTATTATGATAGTGATGAAGAAGATTGATCATATGATAGATAGTTAACTTTTAGTCAATGTGAGTCATCATGGGTTGTTTCACCTCATCACAAAAAAATAGCTAGCTTTTATTCATCTATAACATTTATGTGAGATTCTTTTTTTCATATATATATACTTCACTATTAATAATAATTTATGTTTTTTCTTGTTTCAATATCAACCATATTAATCATTTGTATCCAATAATTAATTATCCAACACTTGTGGACTTTCTATATGCCACATGTCCATCCCATTCCACTTCATATAAAGTCAAAAAATCATTTTCTACTATTTTTAAAATTTGTAATCCAAAATTGGTTGTACCTTGAATATGACTCATTAATTTATTTTGACAAATGTATGAATCTCTTCTTTAATATTACCATTATTGTGGGCCACAATTCTTGTTTAAATGCTAATATCTGTTAATTTTTCAGTCATGTGTAATAAAATTCATATGATTCTCATAGATAGGGTGGGATCAAAAAATATAACTTCCTCATAAATGAAAGGTTTTATCCAAAATGTATTGTGATTCAACATTGGTTTGGATTAATGAGTGATTAATTTCTATAATGGAACTCTTTAATATTTTTCCCATGAAATGAGTGGGTAATACATCTTTTTAATTACCTGCATCCCCATGAAGTGTGTAATTTCCCGAATCCTACTGATTTAAATGTATGATTTAGGTGATTAAAAAATTATTCAACTCATCAATTCATTCTTCATAAAAATATAATATTTTCTACATAAACAAGAACAATAAATTGGTCTTCTTGGGAATTTTTTACTTAAATGCTATGATCAAAACATCCCCATTTTAATTTATGCTTAATCAACTAATCATCTAGTCAATAATACCATTAATTCTTGACCTAATTTTGACTATAATAAACCTTTAATAATGTAAAAACATTTTCTTCAATATTCCCGATAACAAATCCAATAGGTTGTCCAATGTAGATTTCATTCATTTGGACACTAGTTAAGAATGATATTTTGAAATCAATATATATAACTATGTACCTGAGTTGATTTTTAAAAAAAATGAAAATCTTGATCGACTATTGTCTTACTACTAGTTAATATTTTTGTTAACATAAATTCCATTAATCTATACATATTACATAGACATTTTGTGTTCTTTAGTTTGTACCATTTTTTCATTCTCATAGAATATATTTTTAGAGATCCAGTCTTTTCCAATAACATTGGGATTTAAATATCAATAAACCATATCAAATGTTTGGTTCTTATGAATCATATATAGTTTATCATTAATGAATTTATCCCATGATGAACAATCCAATAATTCCTCATACAAGTATGGTTATAGAATTGAATGAAAGGAAGATGGTGCTTCACTCCTTATATTTATTATTTGTGTTGAGGTAGCCCAATCCATATTGATGATGGATTGATCAATTTTTTCCATTATATTTCACATTTCATGTTTATATGATGTTTCATCACCCATGGATTCCACGTAATATGCTACAGATGAATCATCTTCATTTTGGGATCACTTACTATTTTTCAATAATTCCACTTTTTTCATTTGAAAAATTCCTTCGACAACATTCTTCTTCACAGTCCATCATATCAGCATATGAGAACCTCTATGGTATTTATTGGTCTATCTAAATTTATATTGATATAAATTCATTCCAATGTTTGTCAAATATAGTTATTGTAACATTTTTAGTTTTATCCCCCTATTTAATAAGATTAGAATATTACATTGTATATAGACTCACTGTACTTTCGTTGATTACCTTTTTAGTTATAGAGAAAAAAATTTCAAAAAAAAAACAAAAAATCATTTTTGAATGTTCTTCCTTAAATAACATAAATAATTATATATAGTTGTTTCTCCAATAAAAACAAATATTTTATTGAGGGTGTACAATGCAACTTCAAAAACTTCTTTCTATTAATGATGGGTTATACGACTATCAATAAGCATAGTATTGTCTATATTGTCCACCCATTGATTTTTTTGTTAAATATCACCATTAAATTAAGGGGTTGTTATTTCAAAAACCTCAGGAATTATACTATATTTTTTATTCAATTTTCAAATTTAACTTATGTGTACATTCTTCCATTGTCAGATCATAGAATATTGATTTAGTTACTAGTATCATTCGGATATATGTGATGTAAAATTTTCAGGAAATTAATCACTTTTTTATAATATATAATCATTACACAAATCATTCTATTATAATAATCAATTATAAAAATGAAGTAACTCTATCTATATGTTATATCCATATACATATGAAAAAAATAAATCTCTGTGGATGAGATCAAGAATATTTTTTCCCATTTATTCATTGCATGATAAGATCTTCCGAACATCAATCCTTGTATACTAGAATAACATTTTTTTCTTGCTTCTGATTGGGAATATAAATTACTTTCATCATCTTAGATATTTGTACCATGCTTTGTTGGTTAATGTGACCAAACTTCCAGTTCCATATGTCGTTTTCTTCATCAACTATTTGGTAAAAAATGTACCCTTTAATGTCGACCTGGTATAAATTTCAATATTTTATTCATCCATTCATGATATAATTCCTAATATTTCTATTGATAGTGAGCCCATTTGGAATAAATGTCACTATTAGTAGCATGTCTGAATATTGCCTCACACCCATGATGTTGTGATTCCAACTGACCATATATATAATTATTTTTTTCTTAATAATGTAATTTTCTATTTCTATTCATCCACATCCTTCAATTGTTAATGATTGGTCATTGTTTAACCACAATATCCCATCATCCCTTTTCATAAAACATTTTTATATCATGGAATTTTCCATTATATGTGATTTGTATTTTCTCTCCAGAATCAAGGCGTTGATGTTCATTATAGCTTAGAGTCCTATTTTTTATTATTGGATTTATGATTTTCTTCCTTTTCCTTCCATGAAATTATTAATTTTGGAGACTAAATATTTCATTTCAAAAATTTTTTCTGTTTTTAATGGTTCATTATTATCAGGTTATAATTTAAGTGGATAATTCATTTTTTAAGAGAAACTCTACTTAGATGGTGGTATTGACTCCACTTTATGTTATGTAGTTATTATTCAATCCTTTATCCTTTCTAAAATAAATTTCATATATTCCAATTCATATTAAAATGAAAAAAAAATATATAGAACCTATTTAATCTATATGATGAATTATATGATCTCAAATATTTTTTATTGACAATGATGAACATTTCCATTAAGACACCTACCATCCTCTTAATAATATGGCACAATATGGCCCAAATATCCACATAATTGAAATTTCATGAGTGGAAATGTATAATCATTTCCATTCATCTTCAATTAACCATTTTGTTAGAAAGTATTTGTTTTAAAATATACTATAGATACCAGAGGAAAATTTTCATTTCTTTTTTCATTTGAATCAATATCTTTTAGGACATAATGTGCCTTTGTGACAGGTAAAAATTTCTTCATACCTTCATCTTTGCTTGACCTATTAATAGTTTTGGATGTTTTAACCTTACATTAAATTACATCTTTTAAAAATAATGTCGATCTCAAGTCATTCATTTCCTTATATACACCTTAAAACCCACATTTAATTATTTCTAATATATTTTCATTAGATAATATTCCAAACAATAATTTCTTTTTTATTTCTCTATAATTTTTTTAGTTTTTAGATTACAATATAGATTAAGAAAAAATTATTCTATACACTAAAATGTTGTATCATTTTCTTATTTTCTAATGTATGTTCACTGATGATAATTTTCCATTTAGTATTAAGCATTAAATCCATCAAAACTTCAAGACATTCCTGAGTTATTCTTTTTTCTACTCCACCTGCTTCTAGTCATTAAATTTCTACTTCATAACATTCATAATAATCTAATGAATCTTCAAAAATAGATACCATCCTTATATTTTTTTTGTTGATCATAAATATTATCAAGTGCACCTTCATGTTCTACCGTGATGTCAAATATTATAATAAACTGAAAAAACAATATATTTTGAAGGTTCCTCATTTTCAATAGTATCCATCATGGATTCTTGGGATTCGGATTATGATAGTTTTTCATCATCCTAAAAAAATTATTATGATCCTATTATTCTTTACAGAAGAATTAATTTCAATATAATTTCGTTATTTCATTGAATCCGCCATTTTGAGGAACTATTTCTATGAATTATTCATGTTTCCAAATTCAATTTCCTTATGATCAAACATTCTTCACCACGAAGAATAGATGTTACCAACCCTACAATGTATAAAAAATACTAGAGGAATAATTCATTGAAATATCTATTTTAATCTATAGATTTTAATTGATAAAGGGTAAAAATTTCATCTTCCTCAATATCATAATCATCACTATCTACAGAATCCTTATGTTTTTCCATTTTATATATTGAAATTTCATTTCTTATTCGAGTTGTGGAATCATATGGTCTCACACTAATTTCTTATTCCACCATATTTCATTGTTGATCATCAAAAGACATTTTAGAGATATGGTTTTCTCCTAGGGATGATACATTTTTTAATTTATTGCTGGAATTATTTTCAATATTTTCATCACAATTTAAATATCATTTATTTCAATATCAATTCAACCAAATTTCTCTAACACCCTCAATAATTTCATATAATAATGATTTTTTTAATCGGGATTCATTTTATTTTCATTGAACGTGTTATAAAAAAGATGGAGTTTTCCAACCTTCAATTTTTTGTCACCTTCGTATATATATTTTATTTTTCTAAAATATAATTATATTAAGTGAATCGCATCACCATCAAATAGAATTTATTTGATAGTCCTCTTGTTAGCGTCTTCAATGAATTGTTATATTCATCATATATTTTATTATATGACTTAATCAATGATAGTCATGTTTCATTAGTGACCTCAATACCCTGTGTTGCGGTAAAAAAGAATATACATTCGAAGAGATATTATTCTAGATATCATTATGTTATTCCAAATATAGATACATCATTCATCAAAGATAGGGACACCCCCAAAACATTTACTAACTTCTCCATTAAAATAACATTATACATATTAAAATATTGTAACTTATATTGTCTAATAAAACATGTATAATACTGGAACATCGTGAGATGTGAGGGGTGAATCCGGGTGTCATGTTTTCATTTAAATATATGGATATTATTCTCTTCATTATATAAAACTGTTACACATAATTGATGGAATTATGTAGTAATAAAAAATTCACAACCAAAGATAGAACGCACTATCTATAATGGTTCAGAAATAAGGGCTAGTAAAAGGATAATATGCCGATAATATATTAGTCATATGAAAATACAATAATATTCACAGCTTTTGGATCAAAAAAATTCAAACACAATCACTATAAGATTGGGACAATGACCTTACATGATTTTAGGGATATCACATTTCTTCCCTTGTAAAAATTCCATCAAATCACCCTATATTACTTTTTTGGGTAAAATCTTACCATGTTTAATGAGACAAAGACCGCATTAGTATATTGTCATTTCAGTATTTTTTTCTGACAAGAATAAGACTCTTCGTACACTATAATCATGAAATATACACCTGAATGCACTGATAGTGAAATCTCAACCATCATAACCTTATTGTAGCTCAATATAGAACTTCCATTCGGTACACATTATTGAGTCCATCATTTAGTTTTCTTTATTCTGGATACATGTTTCACATCTACTATCTTTATAAAAACTATTTAGTGATATTTTCTTTGTCCTTACAGACACAGGGAACACTCTACATGTATGATTTACAATGCAGAGGTATTATTCATATACATATTTCATACATAGAGACACCAAATCATCATTGTATAATTTTCTATTTCTTGAAAGGGGTAGTCAAATATTTATGGACCTTGATGTCCCTTCATGTATATTACATACTACACTTTCCACATGTGCATAATATTTATTTTTAGGTTGTCTTTTCTGTGCCGGATCATTATTCACAATTTTAGCATTCTTGTGCACCTCATGCATATTCTGTATATTGAATTAACTAATCTTAAAACTCTACATATGTGCTACTAATTGGACCTAGTTTGTTTTGCGTATGATTTATTATGTATTTTTATCTTATGTGTGTAACTTATAAAATTTATCTATTTTTTCAGGGCCATTTTGAAACTCCTTTTGAACAAATGATTTTTTATTCACCTTCATTCTCACATGCGTGTACCTTTTTCTAAAAAAAAAATCTTTATCCATTAAATTTTTCACCAAGAAAAATATTGAAAATAGTAGGAAGAAATACAAACATTAACGCATAAGAGAGATAAATATTTAAAACACTTGTCTTCCAAACTCATTGACCAACCTAATGTGGACTGACGACAGGAAAAAACCAGTATTCGTTTCATATGCCAAGTGATACATGAATTGGTCCCAATAAATTGATCATTCATATTTAATGATATTTACTATTATTAAACATACTAAATATACCATGTATTAGGTATTTATAAACCATATAGGAATTACCAAAAAACTACATAACAAATTTTGTTAGGACAAGAATTGGTTTTCACATTTTATATAAGAAATTTAAAAAGTCCATTAAATTTAAATAAAATTTTATAAATGAAATTTATGATAGAACGAGATAAAAACATTAATTTTTAATTGGGAATAACCATTTCCATATTAACAAAAAGCGCACACACACCACACACACACACACACTGAAACATTGTGTTTCTCATCGATGTCGTACATCACAACCACGCTCCATCAAAAATATTGATAGCTAAACTTCATGATAATACCACATCCCATTTATTATCATAAACATAAGTATTCTAATTTTAATATTAATTCATTTTATGTTAAATCCTTATTTTAATTATATGAATCATTTTACCGAACACCATATTTATATAAAATAAAAATCATAATTTAAAAATAATCATTTTTAAAATAGAAAACAGTTATATTCTTCCAATATATATCCAATTTAACATATTTAAAAAGGATCACAGAAGAGTGTTTCATTCAGTATATGCATAACAAATAAGCATTAAAATAGTGAAATTCATATATTAAATACCAACACTAGATGTTATGTAATGAGTATAGATTATATAGAATCCACCTCTATCTCAATGGATGAAACAATTAATAATGAAATTAAGATGATTTAGATATTTGGATCATAATGCATTCCCTTTAATAGATCCAATACACTAGCATTAAGATATTCTATAATTAATTTATATAAATACATGGTGTACTATATCTAAAAATTTGACTGAGTGAAAATGAGTGTATCTAAAGAAAGTGTGTCAAAATTATGGCATTTTTCTTATTCTAGATCTCAAACACCTTTTATTTTAATAAATATGGATACATATCATGGGGAATAAAAAATATCCATTAATAGAAGCGGAATTAGACACCCATGAAGTGTGTGTTGTAAGTGAGGAAATTGTGGATGTAATCCTAGATTATGACAAAATTTTAGATTAATTAATTATCATTCAACTGTTAGGTATGAAATTTTTGAAAACTGTGTTACCATTGTTTGGTCTTATAAACATAAGTCCAACCTTCATATGGATAGATCAGATGGTTATAAAAATATTTCACCAGGTGTTTTAGATGCATATTTCAATTTTTACTATTTCTCCTTGTAACTCATATTGTTTGGAGAAGTTGTGTTATTTCAGAGTGAACCCTAAATGATTTAGCTACTTTCTAGTGATGGTCGATAGTTTTGGATAGACATGCTCAATTAGTGAACCACTAAAAAATCTTATAATGTACAAAAAAACAACCTGGAATGTCCTTGAAAATGACCAAATTATTATAAATGGACTAAATATATAATAAATGGTAAATGAACATGAATCATTTGGTTAAAAAGAAATGAATATTTATAGTTATAAAATATTACTTGGAAACATTATGAAGTCTCATTTGTATATATTTAATAATTTGGTCATTCATTTAGCTAATGTAGATATTGTTATTTCAAATGATGAATTGGATTTTATATTATTTAATTCTTCAAATGATTAATTATATCTAGTTAGATATTCTATAATAAAATCTATGTATTCTATGATATTATAAAAGTGCAATTATTAGTATTTTTTATTGATACATAAATACATTGATTGATGGTGAATGGAATAATGGGGATTTATGGGCCTAAATTTATCATTTAAAATGTTCAATTAAAATGTAAAATAAATGATTATTAGTAATATTGTTAGTTTATGGTTTTATTGATTTATTAGTGTGATAAACAAATCTATATTTAGATATATTATTAATATGACCTTTCTAAGGATATTATGGCATCAAAAAATATGGTATAAAATTTTTTTTAAAGTAGTTATGTTATTTATGACTCTCAATAATACATTAGTTTAGAGTCGGTAAAACATTAGGTTGTCTGTATTTCATTTTCATTGTTGTAGATCTATAGGATATTTCTACATCCCTTTAAAAAATGAGTGGTTGTATGTGGGGATGGTTTTTAAATTTTTATGGGGGCAGTAGGATTCATAACATTGTAATAATTATTTTTGAATTTTTTATTACTTTATTTTTCATATCTCTTATATTATAAATAAATATTCTTCATTGGATTTTTTTATACATATAATTTATTTGTTTAATGTTAGTTTTTTTATGTTTGACGGACTACTCTGGTTTTTTTTTATTTTTTTTTATTTTTGGATGTTTTTTTAAGGGAAGACATATTCCACTTTAGTACATTCAAGTCATTTATCTAGTGTTGGATGATCTGGTTTGATCATAGTGTCATTTTTTAGTGAAAATATTAATAAAAATATAATAAATCATGATATTATATGATATCATGAACTTTTATTTTCATTAGATTACATTTTTTGTAGGTTGATATTTTATAATTTTGGAATATGGATGCCTCAAATAAAAAGGATCAGTTTTTAATTTTTTTCAATAAATAATATCATTATGTTTTTCTCCCCTGTGTTTATTTTTTTTATTCTAAAGGATTTAATATTTTTCTAGATTAATGGTTGTGTGTTCCTTAACTGATGTGTTTTCACACTTATATATCTAGGATTTTACTATAATTGGGATTTTATATTCTATCACTAACCCTTATATAAGTGAGGTTTTTCATACAGATATTTTTTTATTATAGGATTTACTTTTACATAGTGTTTGGGGAGAAATAATATAGAATTGATAATATTTCTTCTTCACTAATGTGATCCCGATCATTCCATTTGCCTCGAGTGATGTACCCTTTGATAACCATTTGTAATTACGAGAATACCCTCTCAATGGATGTTGGATACCATTAACATAGTTTGTGATATAATATTTTAGTGAATTGATGACACGTAAAATTCTCTTTTTGGTCCTTTATAAAAAGAGATAATTCCATTACGCTTTATGGAATACACTTACAAAATTTTCCATTTTTCAATTACATGGGTCAAGAAAAATTACATAGTATTGAGAACCCTTACATAGAGATAGTGTTCCTATTATGTAAGGAATCATGAGAGTGACAATGTGTTGAGACATCCATTAATGATGTTTTTGTAGAGACCTCTTCTTGAATCCTCACTTCAAATAATATTTCCAAATGATGAATCAATTGTTTGATAGTTTTTCAATGGGGTTTTTACTGGAAACTCCCTCTTGTATGCTTAAAAAAATTAAAATGTAATATTAGAGAAATAGTGGAGTTGATTTAAATTAAGCATGATTATAAAAATATATATAGCTATATATCATTGTTGAATATAATTGGCGACAAAGCATGTGGTTAGTTCCTGGGTTACTATTCTAATATTACAAAAAAATTATTCAATATTGATTCTTGGAGGGAATTATACTAAATGTTCTTTTGACCGTGTAAATGAGGATTAGGACTTGTTTCTCCTGTTAATTTTGATTCTTAAACAATTTTTTTAGTTATTAAATTAATAAAATGAGTTATTGGGGCTTCTAGTCTATTGAGTGAGATCAAATATTTGACAAACATTATACATATATGTAATTAATCGTTCATATATTTAATTTTATTTTCATTCAAATTGTGTTATTATTTCATGATACTGGGTCACTAGGGTTTGCTTCTAATTTGAGTATATATTCACATTTTTCTTCTATATATATTATGTAATATCCTATTATTTTATGATTGGTTTGTTTTATATGACCACCTACAATAGAATATTTTATTATTTATAATGATTACCCATACAAAAAATTAATATAATGTAATTTTTTATGTATATAATGTGAATATTCTCTTAGAATGTCATTTAACTTTATTCCTCACACATTCAATGTGTTTTTCTTCTTGATATTTAAAATTTTATCTGGATGGTTTGATAGTTGTTTATAATGTGTGAATTAATATGATTTTATATATTTTATCAGGAATCACATCTCTTATTACTCCGTTTTTTTTATAATTACCACACACACAAATTCATCATCAAGAAACGGAATATTTAGATATCTTAATAGATTATTAATTCATGTTTTTTTCTAATTAGTTCATGAATACTGAAATAAATTATACTATGAGATGAATTATTTTTTTATTATTCATATTAGCTCCTGAAAATTTAACTCTAAATTAATGTGTTTTGATTTTTTCAGCGAATCTGTGTGATTATTTTAAAAAACATCTACAAAATATTTTTCATTGACAAAACCCCCGAGAAAACTAGATAATCTAATCAATGAATATATATATAACACTAACATGTTTGGTCTCTTTCTTCAAAGTGAATGTAAATTTTCCATTATTTTGAAGTCATTATTGTTGAATGGGTAATGGGACATATTAATCAATGTTTAATGGATTCCACATACATTCCAAATCAACATGTTTTAAATTGAATGAATTTTTCTCTACACAAATTTTGTTAAATTACATTCATTTTTTCCACTTATTCCTCTTACAATATATTAAATTTCAAAATAAGATTATTAAAAATACAACCATTAAAAATAGTTGAATCTTACAAGAAATGGGTTTAGATATTTCTTCCATATCAACTCAGTTATCCTTTCATCCAAGTAGCTATAAGTTTCTAATCGCACATCCAATTACATGAATATTATTTCTATATTTACCCCATTAAATTTTTTGAATTTTTATTTTTGTCTCCCACGTGTTATTTATTTAATTTCTACTTGATTCATGACGAGCTATTTCAAATAACAAAAATATTATATTAGTTTTTCTGATTGATATCGGATTTTAAAATATTGTTATAATAATTATTCATATGAAATAATGAATTTTAATAATGCCATTTTGGTTGATATATCATGGCTAATGAACACGAGAGTATTGAATATTATAGTAATGTCATATATCAGGATAATGATAGTAAGTATCCTTCTATAAGTCATTAACTATTGTTTAATATCTATATTTATACATACAACAATATATTCATCATATATTTCTAATAAATATTGTACCTTATCTATTTCAAACACACGTAGTTTATCATTTTCAATGAGTATATTAATTCAATATTATCTATTTTAAAAATGGATTTGTTGTGTTATATTTCCGTAAGAAAAATATTCATGGATTATAGAATAATTCATCATGAAAAATAAAATCACCAAATTTTAATTTTCATTATATTTTGTGTGATCAACTAGAAAATATTTCCACATAGAATGATAGGTGAACTACATAAAAATAAATAATTCATTTGATGCTATTGATTATTTCCTTAATTTCATTTCTGTGCTATTGATTTAATATTTTTTCCACAATGATTCAAATATATAAATTTCAAATATATATTTTATTTTTGATGTTTAATTATTTAGTTACCTTCAATCACATTATTTTTTATTTTTATTCGAATAAAAAATTATCTAGATATACGATACACATTTTTTTAAATTACATTATAACTATTTATTTATTAAATTCCATGGCGAATATATATTTATGTTTCAACATTAGATTTACATGTATACATTATATATGTATTATATTATCTTACAAAATGTTATATTTATTTTTTACAAATATATAATAACTAAAAAATTTCCTTTATATATATTTTATTTTACAATATATTAACAATATATTTTTCTTATATATATGTTATATTCAAGTAATATAATTTTATATTTTGTTTATATATATTTTTAATATATTATATAGGTAATTTACGTAACATTTTATTGAAACTTAATAGGGGAATATATATGAATTATATAAGGTTATATATATTTTATATTGTTCCTTATTTAGTATATATAGACATTATATAACATTATTTTTAAATTATATTTACATAATCCAATTAAAATAAGAATCTATAGTAAGAAAAAAGTGGGGGACCATCATATGATGTGAATATAGAAGAAGAATGATTCATTGGGATGAAACTACCCGACATATATGATTCTTTTAGATGGGGAATAATGAAAAAAATGGGTGAAAAAGCTGAACATATGAATTTGTTTTTTAATAAACAAAATTCTACTGGTAGTTGAGGATTTTTGTCATAGACGAAAGACTACATTAGGGAATACAAGAATTATTTTTTTGAAAATATTAAGTATAATTCCTAGAATTATCATAGATTAATTTTGTTAACATTAATGGGAATTAAAATTATACGTATTAAAATAGTAAAAATAATATTATAATATATGAAAATCATGTGAAACCATTTTCAATGGGGAGGTATGAGGAAAAACTGACTGGGGTGCCTAGAGTGAGAGATATTGTGTGTAATTATTTGGCTTCATATAATTATTTTTACCTAACATAAACAATAAATATTACTATTAACATAATTATTTTTCAATAATAATGTTTTTAATAATATATATTTACTTAAAAAATTATTTAATAATAATATAAATAATATTTTGTAATATATAGAATAAATTTTAAAATAATAAAATTTTAAATTAAATTAAAATAATTCAGAATTTTTCTAATTAGTGATAATATAATTTTGATAATTACTAATTTAGAAAATATTTATTTTATGTATAGTGTAATAGAATATACAAACATCCATACAAATAGCCCCCCCCCCCAATCTAGTCTAGCCATAGTCCTCCCCATAAGAATTTATTGGCACCCACTAAAAAAATTGTATTATATTATTTTGGCTTCAAGGCCAATGATTATTAATAGAATATAGGAAAAGATTATTTTTATCCCTTATAAGTCTCCTGAATAAGATATCCTAATGCAAAATTGCAGAATCCAATAAATTTATGGGCCACTAGTCAAAAGCCACACATACCCCTAGCCAGATTGAAACTACATGTGGTAATGATATTTAGTTTTGTTTTTCCCCTACAAATAGTTATCATCATTCTATAAATTTATTTATAATGATAGAGAACTCCACCATCCCAAAATGATCGGTTAGGGGGTGTTAATAAGTTATGTTAGAACTCTCATCTTTCTTTCAATCCACCTACTAGAAGATACTTTTGTCGTTCCCATTATCTCTACATATGTGTTTTCCAACCCAGGAGACTAATAACATTGTTCTAAGATTTAAATCACATTATAGGTATCCAAACTGCATTATTGGGGAAATGGTTGGTTTAATGGTTTCATCACATTGATTCCACTTTTGAGGTCACTCGCTCCGAAATAACCTTCTAGTCATCATGCCTGATACAAAATGTTGTCTTCTGGTCTCATTTTAATGACTATATATATGGATCTTCTACCCACAGTTGTGGAAATAAGCCCCACATTCATGTCCTAGAGGTGCAAGTGTCCTGAAATTCCATTACAATGAATGAAACCTACAAATGAAAATAATTGGTGGATGCTATAATAACACTATATTACCACTGCTAAAGTAAAAAAAAAATACATCTATAGTATAAACATTAATTGGTGGTTAAAATCTCAACCATGTAGATCTCATGTAGTATCCTGTAACACTCAGCAACATAAGCATTGTAAATTAATAATATAAATAATAATATAAATAATTTATTGAATAATTTTTACCTTATATTTAATAGTAAATGTACTTATTTTTTAATTTAAAAAATATAAAAGTTGTGAATTATTTAATATAATTGATTAATTATTATAATGAATTAATAAATATAAAAATATTATAATTAATATCCTGTAATAAAAAAACTAATGATATAACTAAAGCCTTAAAAATAGTCTAGTTTGAATCTTAATAGTTTTATTTGATTTTTTTGTTGAAAAACATTCAGATTCTTCATAAAAATTCTGAAAATCTAATGAATGTCATTATCTAAACACCATATTTAACTAAATTAGTTATATTATGACCCACATGGTAAAATTTATTGATAGTAACTATTTTATTAAAAATATAAAAACCCTTGTTGTAAAAAAATCATTTTCATCCTAGGGTCAACAGAAAGGCGTTGCATATCATATCATGACCTATGAAATAATTTTATATTTTCATTTATAGATTTGTAGCAATATTTATCTCATCAAGGATAAGATTGTATATCCTTGATATTGAATCCATTCTTTTCTATTCATCAATTTTTTGAGAAAAATTATTTATGTGTATCACAGACGATGTATCATAACAAACTATCGTGATTTAAAAACCTGGTATATTGATCAACTATAATCTCATTATTTTAGATCATGTTATGACACTACCATTCTTATTTTTAAATTCTTGAAATACCATAAAATATTCAAAAAAATTAATAATTTATAAATCAATTTATGAAGTGGATGAAAGTGTAATTTTACCATTGAATAAGAAAATATTTATATTTTTTAATGATTTATTATTTTATTACATGCATATTTTTTAATATTTGTATCAATATATTATATATTGTGTGTCAAAAATAGGAAAAAAATAAAAAAGGAAAATGATGACTATAATAAATTGGATAGAAAATTAATATATTATATTTTATATGGAATTGTGTTTTTCATTTGGATGAGGTATTTATATTATTGTTTAATTTTATTTTCTAATTAAAATTTATTTAATTTTTCATTGAATTTTTAATAATTCCGGAATATATGTTATGTTTAAATGTAAATAATCATTATTAATATGGAAATATAAGGTTTATAGTGTATAATGTGAATTATAAAAATCATAAACTAGTTATGATTATAAAATCTACTATACATATATTTATCTTAATCCTAGTTGTAATATCCTATTTCCTAGTGCCACACAAAGGTCCCCCGTACCCAGTTGGTCACACAGCACCAAGAGAATATCCCCCAATTATAAAGGCTACCGACTAGTAGCGTGGTCCTTGGGTGTGTTATTGGGGAAACTATACCATCATTGGAAGAGTAACACAATAGGAAACAAATATTAAACAGTAGTGAGAGCAGTAATATCATACAACCGAAGGAAACAACAGACGCCTGATAGTAGAAACAAATAAATAATATATAAATAATTTAATTCATGTCACATGTATCTAAAAATGTAGTAAAATAAGTTAAAAACATTTAAATACAATACAAAATCCAATGTATTGAATAGTATGTAATCTCTAACAGTATCTCAATCCACATCTTGGTCTCATACTCTCCAGCTCCAATATCAATAATGTACCGATGAAGAATGGTGATAGATCTCATCTATATCTACAACCATATAATCAGTTTGGTTCTAAAAGCATGACCCAAATAGGGTGTGAGATTAATCCTCGTTGTCAACCAACAATAGAACGATTCCTAACATTTAGTAATGATAGAGAGTAGAAAATATGATAAATAATGTAATAAAATCGGAATTAATCAAAAAACAAACTATACTACTATTTCAAATTATATTAATTTACATATAATAATTGTTCAAAATGTTGGATAATGAATCCAAGGATCTAGCCTATGTTATGTATCCCCTTGTATAATAACAACAACAGACATCCTAGAAGACCATCTGAACAAATCAGTACGAATGAATCCAATCTGAATCATTGTCTTGGCAGACTCATCATAATAATTCCATCATTTAAAATCAATCCTCCAGTATTGTTCTCATATTATGACCCTTATGGTATATCATATCATCAATTCAAAAAATAATTACCCTCTGGGAATGCTCAGATATACTAACCCCTTTGGTCCCTCGTAGCACTAGTCATTTACTAATGACCACCTGGGTTTCTGTCATGGTCTATACCACCATGGTCTGGATGGAATCAATAAATTATAATGTCCTCATGGAGGCTATCAAAGACAATACCCTATTTTCCTAAATTAATTTAATAATGACCATCTAGTATCTCTCATGGTCTAACACCTCTTGTCTACGAACACCCAAAAACACTTAGAGTCAATACCTCTGTGTTAATATAACAATAATTATACATAAATTACCCTTCCCCAGGATGAACTCATAGTCAATTACCATTGTTCAAACCTTAATAATGCAAGACACATGTGTCACATATAAAGAAATACTCCATCATATCAACATGATTCATATAAAATAATTCACGATTACCATACATTTATATACCTTGCGTCCATAAAAAAATCTGTCTAGGTAACACACCCATGGGATTTACTATACAAGTTATAAAACCTTACGCATAAAAATTTAATCATTATTCAATTAATCTAAAATATAAGTATTAAACGTTGTTAATTTCGAATGATACACAATACCCCATCACGGGTATTAGGAACATTATGTACATATAATCAAAAGACACTCAAATATTGGAACAAACCATCTACTTTGATGTCGTTCGATGAACACTATGGAACATTGGCCCATTATTCATCCTAGAATGATATAGATAAATGAAAAGGATAAAAACAATCAACCCTTAATAACAAAAAGGATGTGATAAATAATGAAAGAGGGGATCAAGATGCATGATGAACTCAAAGTTGGGATTCCAATGAACCCACCAGAGTTCAGATCAAACATTGAATAGATAATCTGTGGCTCAAACATTGCTTGTTACACCCGGTATCTCTAGGAAAAACCAGTTCATAATAATAATGATTTTAAAATGATTAGTTTCCTCACAATGATATATCAATTAATAATTAATATACAAAGTATGTTATTCAATGAAACACTTTCTGTGTTAGTATTTACCATGTCATACCTTAAGCAACCCTTCGATATCATCACATGATCCAGTATTCGGCCATGACATGGTCAAACATGATCTAGATGAAATTCCATAGTACTCAACAATTACAATGTTGTATATGAAATATTTATAGAAATTCATCCTATCATCCAAAAAAATTAAATGAATTGAAAATTCATACATGAAAATAAATATCCCGGTTCATATAAACATCCCCCTTTATGAATATTTGTCCATAAATTTCCCATAAAATTGTGGTGATGGAGAAGAATAAAATAACTATGGCCACTATGATCATACGTCTTCCTCCCTCTCCCATCTATCATCCTATACTCTCCCTTTCTGCCACAACATAGGTACCATTTGAATGGACAGACCATGGAGAAAAATTGTGTTGTGATCCACCGTATGAATTAGGAGCTCTTCAAAGAATACATCAACCACCAACTAATCCTCCCCAGTTTAAAAATTATTATACATGCCTGATAAATAATGTTGGACCTATTAAACATGAAAGGCGAAGAGCATAACTTGGTACCACTGAGCTAACTACTTCTGATAGGAAACGAACCCATCACTCTCCTAAACCACAAACGACCAGACTTATGTCGTTGAAATATTCCCATGTATCCTCTTCCTCCAGGATAAAAACCATGGTGTGATATATAACAAAACATGATCTCTGACCTTGAACTCTAGCGGTTATCTCTGTCGATATGCATAATAATTCTAGCATTATTGTTTGGTTTCCATCCTATTTTGAATCTACTACAGCAGCTATGTGGTCTCTTGGACAAGATGAGGTCCCAGCATAGATGTCTTTCTACACTCTGGAATACATTGGGGTTATTATCATGGAATATCATACATATCCTCACAAAGAGAGAACTGATTTTTTTTTGTAAATTAGTTTTTTTTAGGAAGACTCTAATATGGGTAACGATATCTTCCAAGGGAACCCAAAATCCATGAAACTTTCTCAAATCATGTCCACCAAAACCTAAATCCTACGCTCAGATTTTCCATCTATATAGGGATGGTAAGATATATATATAGAAGTACCTATGTATCAAAATTATTCAATAGTCTATGTCAGACACGTGAATTAAACTACATGTCCCTGTCTGAAATGATAGTGTGTGGAACCCCATAAAATTTTAAAATATCTTAGAAGTACTACCATCCTAGCTCATCAACATTGATAGTATCCTTGATCAAAAATTACTATTAATTCATAATGAGATTTTCTACAACAACCCAAACTACATCCTTCCCCTATGGAGACTACGGTAAACCCGCCCTGAAATCCATGTCAACATCATTCCACATACACTCAGGAATGGTCAACTACTGCCCTTATGGTCACTAATGCTCTTCCATCACCAACTGAAAGGTGAAACATCTCATAAAAAACTAGCTACATCTATCTTCTTACCTGCAACCTATACTGATGGGTTAAATATTGATACACCTTGGTTACACAAGGTTGAAATACCCATGTCGAGGCATGAAAATCTCACAAATACTCCTTGCGTATATCTACCATGACCCAAAAGTTCCCATGAAAATGCAATAACTCATGTTCACCTATGGTCAACCCAGGTTATTGATCCCTTCTTGACACACTCTCCCATTGGACAAGGCCTTTGGAATATGATATTTTCCACATTCCCACTAGATCCAGTTGATTAGAAGTAATAGATATTGAAGAAACAAATGTCTTCCCATGTCTATCGGGCACCTGCAAATTCATCACAGAGAAAATAGTCAAAAACATCTATTAACTCATGTACTCCTGAAACCAAACTATTAAATCCCTCCTTCCCAATGTATAAGTCAATGTGTTGACCATCCAGTTTGTGTAGGAAAGCACAATGTCCAAGGATTGATATTATACAACCCACCTTCACTATCTCAAATTCTTATCATGCTATGTAAATATATACTTGATGTCGTTTTGGTCAGTGAATACACCAAAATAGTCTCACTAAAGATAATTTCTTCCATAGAATAATGCCTATATAACTAACTCTAACTCAATATCATGTGTCAGGTAAATATTATCATGTATCCTCAACTACTGAAACTTGTATACAATGAATCCTTTACCAATCCTAATAACTACTCCAAGCCCGATACCTTATGCATCACATTAAACTGTGAAAATTGTGCCGAACTCTAGAAAAAAAAGTATCGGTGCAGAATTCAATCTATGTTTTATCTCATGAAATGATGTATTACTTGAATATGTCTGAAACTGCATTACACCTTATTTAGTAAAGACTTTGATTTGTTTTGATGTTCTTGAAATTTATTGTACGAATCATATTTATTAACATTACAGCTCCAGAAAACATCGTATCTCAATGAAAATTTTCTGATTATCCCATGAAACTACTACTCTCACTTTATCTAGGTCTACAGAAAATCATGTATCTAAGATAAAAGAATGAAAAATGATAACCTGGTCCATCAAAAAGTGGATCTTTTACAGCATAGCATATATCATATGCTCTCTCAGTGTACTCAATATGATCTCAAAGATGGGTTTCATTGTCATGTCTTGTGTGACAGTAAACAACAATACAATCCATGAATACATCCAAAAAGAATACATGTATGGATGGAAAAATAGATTCAATTGTTCCATGATAACTCTCAGTGAATTCGTGGGACCAGACAACATAACAGAATACTTGTATAGGCCATACCTATTCTCAAAGGCTATAAGAGGTATATATGATGATCTAACACAAAACTAATGATAGTCGGATCCAAATTAAATATTATAAAACACTCGGTCTCCATGAAGAAAACAAAATAGATCATCATTCCTTTGAATGGGATATTTTTTGATGAACATCAACTAGTTCATTTTTTGATAATACACACAATGTCCGATGTTATCGTCCGCCTTCTTCCCAAATAGGTTATGCGAATCCAAAGGAGATGTATTCGTTAGGATGAAACCCTTTTTCTACATCTTCTCTAATTTCATCTTGAGCTAATGTAGATCTGGTGTAGCCATCCCATAAGAAGGAATGGACATTGATTCCCCTCCTAGCACAAGATCAATAAGAAATTATACCCCTCTCTCTGAAGGTGAACCTAAAAAGTGGTCTAGAAATATAGCACAATAATGATCCACCACTAGAGGAAATTCTATCTCTAAATTCCCCTGTTCATCTAGATATAAACTAGCTATCTTGGATTTACTTACTACAAATCAATGATGCTCGGCTACGTCTATGCACGCCTGGACATCTCATTCACCCTTGTGTAGAAATGACCCTCCCCTGGTGATTTGAACCTCACCAAATTGTGATAGAAGTAAAAAAAGTTCTAAAAAGAGTCCATCCATTCTATTATGAGAATGACATAAAATTGTGTCATCTCTAATACAGAGAGGTCCCAGATGAAGGGACACCCACCATCCACAAGGAAGAACACCATGCACTGATGTAAAATATCCTTCCTAATCCCAAAAAGACTATCTACTATCATAACATCCTAGGATGAAATGATAGAGAGCCTTATCCTCAACAAAATGGTAACATATATAAAAATATGGGAATCCCTTATATCAAATAGAGATAAAGCTAATATTGTGGCAATAAGAATCATACCTCTAACCATAGATGGTCCAGGATCTAGCTTTTGTTGGGTATTCTCCACTGCAAATATCTATCATATTGCGGCCCTACGACCCTGCCTAACTACATAGAGGTGATCCACCATGATATTTATAATAACCTATAGCCCAAGTACCAATTAAATGACCACCTATTTGGTCTGAATGGACTAATGAACTCGATTTCCCTAATTCATAAAGAACTTGTTGTACTTCTCTTCAATGTGGAGTCATAATAGAACCCATATCACACACTATAGGTGAGAAATCCCAGAAAAAATAGAATATATCCCATATTTCCACATGATCGGAACTCTATTGGGTGCTTCATGAAATTTCGTCACATATTACAACTAATCTTGTTCTGGTAGCATCCCACCTAGATTACTAAAATATAATAGATGAAAGCTCCCCGCGTTAATTCTTACTATCTATCGAAGGAGTACAAGCCTTTGATGTTGAACCACCCTGGATCAGCACTCCCAACATGCTCTGATTGCACACAGTAATCGGTGCATGTTTCAGTATAGCCATTATAGATGTTAGAATGAAGACATTGACCTTCGATCAGATGTCATAACGGATACCATCCCCAAATCTTCTAGCCAAAGATAACTCTTCACCACCCCAAAAAAAGTTTGATGCATTGAAGCTCTGTATAATGAGATGAGTATTCCATCACTAAAATAGATCCCTACTCCCAATTCAATAACTATCAGGATCGATCAGCCCTCAACATCTCATGGTAGAACTATTCAAATAAGGTCATCTAAAACTCATCCAATTTCATATCTATATGATATATCACCTGTGAGATAACATCCCACCATTTCTTGGAGGAATCATGTACCATGTACGTAAAAAGAATCAATATTCTATATTTGATATGTATCTAAAGGAAGATAGAAAGAAAGGACTCTAACCATGACTTGGCAGCATGTTCTCCAACATCCCCAGTAACAGTGGGATGAATCTTCTACAGGACCACCCACGTCAACTATACCATAGAAGTATAAGGATGTGGTTCTGCATTAAAATTTTGTAACATCTTCACAAATACATCATAGAACCTTGCATCAACCCCTGCATCTAATATAACAATAGAATTGAACACTAGAGCGATTGGATGATCTGTTTGTAGTCCATGATCTATCCATTATGTTGTCTTATTGTTGCCATGTGTCTGGCATACAACCACTAGATGACACAGTGGCCTGAATCTAAAAGTCAAGTACACAACATAGTTGAAGACTATTAATGACATAAACACATAATTATAACAATGGAATGATAGAATAAAACATTCTTGTTTTATAAAAAAATTATACATCGAATGTAAAACCACTACATGGGGTGCTCTATTATTATTCAACATGGACATGTACCTCTACCAAACCAGGTCGTCTAACACCCCTACACATAGCATGTTCCTATTATGAGATAGTTTGTTCATGAATTTTATCTCCTTTCTATGTACTTCTACATAGCTATAACTATACAGTTCCTTTCTTAGAAACACTACATGGCATGTTTTCCCTAGACAGTGTGTAATAATTTTATTCTAACCAACCATGTTGTTAGTAACGCAGTCATCTATATAGTCAACTATACATAGCATGCATAATTGAGACATATCATATACTACCTATGTTTCTTACACCCATGCCATTAGTCACATATCTATTTACATGGTCGATCACAAAATGATGTCTATAATCTAGACATGGCCAGTGCCATCAAAAAGTTTATCAAACCTGAGTACTTATGAAAAATTAATTCCACCTGAGTAAAAGTACTCATGGAATGTGTTTATGACACCACACACCTTATTGTCTAGATTCCAAGATAGTAATCCCCATTATCATCTCAAGAACCCCTAGAAACATAAACTTTTGACAAAGGCATGAAATATTTAGACCCATGATATCCCATACTCCCCGCGAATCAATGTTCAGAATAATTTTTCACAACAAAACTTTTTAAAAAATAATTAATGTTCAAACATGATTCAGAAAATTTTGATCCATGCTGGCCCATAATCCATATATATGATGATCAAAACATGTATATCACGCCACATTCTGACATCCCAGTTCTAGGTATCGTCTAAATGGGCCTTATACATGGTTAGTTGCATAACCTCTCATGCTTATTCCCATATAAATGTGGCTGCTGAGTAGAAGAAACGGCCATGGGTTTGATTGTAGGGAAACAATGACATCATTTGGAGTGTAAAACAACACAAATAAAAGTAAACTTTATCATAAGCAGTAATACCATACAATATAATGAAATTGAATAATACTAATAGTATAAACAAATTCATCATATATAAATAAAGGAATCCATGTCACGTGTATCAAGGAATGAATCCAAACAGTTTGAAAAGATTGAAATATAATACAAAAACGATTTTTTAAAATGTTAGTAAACACCTACATCATCACAAGGCTCATCATGGTCTCAGGCCCCTCATCTCCAACCGCAATCAAGCACATAATAATGATGGGTGAGTTCCCTTATCTATACCTATAACCATAAAATCAGTTAGGGTCCAAAATCATGACCCAAATAGGTTTTGATATGCATCCTAGTAGGATACCACCAAAAAAATAATATCCTAACTATCAGTGAATATATATATAATGCAATATGAAAAATGAAGAAATAAACTAGGATGTACTGAAAAGTAAAATATCCTACAGTTTCCAATTACATTGACTTATATTTATTAATTGTTAAAACAATTGAATAATGGATCTTGGGATCCATTCTATGAATTGTATCCCATTGAATAATAACATCAACAGAAATTCTAGTTGACCATATAAAAGAACCTGTAAGACTGAGACCAATCTTGTGCTTTGGATTGGAAGACTCATCACAATAATTTGATCTTATAAAAGCAATCCTATGAAAATTTGTTCAACATATGACCCATAAGGTTTAGCGTATCATCAATTAAATAAATAATGGCCTTCTGGGAATGATCAAATAGTATAACCATTTTGTTACTCATAGCACTAATCTTTTACAAATGACCAACTGGGTAGTTGTCAGGGTCAATACTATCTTTGTATTTATAACCACAATAAATTATAATGACCTAATGGTAGTTCTCTCAACCAATTATAGATGGTCCTAAATTCATTTAACAATTACCCTCTAGGTATCTCTCATGGTCTTACCCCTATAGTCTATGAACACCCGACATCTCTCATAGTAAATACCTCTTGGTCAACATATCAACAATTATTCATAAATGACCAATCATGGGGATGCTCTCACAATAAATTACTCTTTTTCAAACAATCACAATGTGAATCACATGCATCTCATATTAACAGTAACTCCATCCTCACAACATGAGGCATGGAAAAATAGAATGACTAACAAGAATTTCAAAAAAAATGAACATAAACAAATCAATCATGGGAACACACCAATGGGGTCTCCAATTTCAGGGTATAAAACCTTATGCATATGAAATTACCCTTTTATCAATAAGACAACCATATTCGATATTAAACATACTGAAATTACAAATACATGCAATAATCCTACATGGTCATTTTGCACATTATGCATATATTATCCAATGACACTAAAATAAAGACACCAACCACATACATCGATGTTGTATGATGAACAATCATGAACTTAAAAACATGAATCATCTAAGAATGATGGGGATCTACAAAAATGGTAAACAAATCAACCCCAATAACTCACGAAGGAGGTGAAGTCATGAAGAGAAGATCAAGATGATGGAAGAACTCATTGGAGGGATTCCAACGCAACCTTCATAGTTCAGATCAGATGAAGGATGGAGACTCGGTTTCTCATACATTTATTTTTGGTCTTAGTCACTCTTGGATGAACCAATGATATAGGAAGAATGATTTGTAACCAAGGAAGTGGACCCACTCCGAAATATAAATTAAAAATTAATGTACACATTGTGTTCTATAACGATCTAAACTGTGTATCGACCATTATCGGTGCCACATTAAACGACCCTTCTATGTCATCACACAACTATGTATAATTCAAGACAAGACCAAACAGTGTTTAGATGTGGTTCCATATTACGTGGCTTGAATAGGGTAGTACATGGTGTGTACATTGAAAATTTTCCTTCATCCCTTTTTCCGTAAAAACAACACTAATTGAAAAACCAAACATTCAAATGGATATTTGGGTTATTAAAACTATTATAGCTTAACCATGAAAATAAATTATTTTGAATACTTATTTTTTTAGAAAAAGATTACATGATCAAGGAGATTAAATATATGTTATGTTCCTGTATATGAATAGGAATTTTCAGGAATATTACATATTTTTGTGAGAGGTTTCAAGGTGGATACTATTGAGTAGAATCATATGGATACTCATATATATATTTATATATATATATTGAGTATGTTATAGGTAGTTGGTGATAGAGTTGGATATTACTAGCTAATGGAGACTATGTTTGACATGTTTGTGATCAGGTTTATTGGCATTGGATTTTCTATGTTATTTATTTTTTTTATAGTAATTACATTATAGGATATATAATCTTTTGATATTGATTTTCATATTTATTATAATTTATTTGATTTGATCATTCAATATTATTATCATAGGATCCTTGAGGGTAATACCTCATATATGATCATTATTTAAACCTTCACTGTTATTTTTGAATTCTCGCCTATTTAAGGTGAGTACGAGGGTCCATGGCAATGTAATGCCACAAAATTTTGGTATAATTTCTATTTAAATTTTATTGAGTTATTTTAAGACATAATTAATTGAAGATACTAGATTAAGAGGCATGAGAAGCCACGAATGGAATTTTGAATTTTTTTTTGAAGTCTGTTTAAGTCGACATGCGAGAGGGTGTTCTTAACGTTTGAACTGGTTTTCAGATTGTAAATAGGTTGGGCCCGTTTATCATAGAATGCTGGTATTAGCCTAGAAATACAAAACATCAAATAGAAAGGGTTGGGAGGTAAATTAATTTTCAGCCTTTTCAGAGAAAAATTAAAATAACATATATTTTTTGAAACTGTAGGGAGAGCGGACGACGGTGCTACGGTGAAACATCGAGGCTCATTAAATGAATCTCATTGATGGAATATAAATTTTTAGAGTACTGAACAATTAAATGGAATGTGACAACATGATGATGTAGTGTGACTAAAATTTTGTGACTTTGTTTCTTTTTAATAGGTTAACGCGTTAGAGAAACGAGAATTATACTGTTTAAATTATCTGATGAACAAACGCTAATAAATCTCTCCAATGACGAATGTCGAAAAATGATGAATATCCAATGGCATAAACCAATAACATGACTGATGAGTTACATACCCCAATGGATTGAATCATGACCTAAATCCCCCTAGACCGAATTTTTCAAATGACGAACATATATCAATTTAGAGGTTTGATTTATTTTATCTTTTTACCCATTCATCATTCTTAAATGATGAACATGGATCAAACCATGAACAACTTGACCCATGGATCCCTCTTCAATATGGGATGGTTCCTTTTTCATGAGGGACTTTTGAATTGTGATTTAATTTTTTGGATTTATAGAACATCATCCTCAAACATCCCCTTATTTTAAAATACAAATGAGTAGGGAATGGGCTGACAAGAACGTGGCCTAAAACCCTCCTCTTATATGTTCTTCAAGATTGAGTTTTTGAAATGGAAGGAAAGTGGATTTTTGGACTTCGAAGAGAATGTGTCTAGAAACAGATGCCATAGGTCTAGACGACGCGATGAATGAACAACCAGTTAGGACTCGGCAGTGTGACAGTGTTGAAGCACTAGTGAAGGCAGTTGTGTCCTGCTCGGGCTACAGCGCAGCAGGAGGAGCCGTCAGCAAGGCCGGCAGCTGGCGGACGGACGGGACCCCTCTTATCTATATGTGGAGTGTCCCACAACCGCAAAATATTGTTCTTGAGCCACGTTGTCCCTTGAATGTGTGTAGATGTATGGTCGGTTAGTTGGATGACCAAGTGGTGGTGCCCTAGACGAGACATGCGTCCAAAATGAAGAAGAAAGGCTACACAATAAACCGCTGGGCCAGAGGGGAGTGCTTACACCTTCCACATTCTGACAAGACATTGTCCACCCTAGGAGGGCCAAGCATGGGTTGGGCTGCCACATTGGGCCAGACTCATGCCTAGTGATCTGTACATGCACATTAGGGCCATGTCAGCTGACCTGGAAGGCTCCACCATCTACCAAAATGGATCAGGTCGAACAAGACCTGGTCATCAGGAAACCCGGTAGGCTAGACCCATGACCTAACCGGGCATGGTCTGCTAAGTTTTAATGGGCATGTCCCACTATCCATGATGAACTGGACCAACCAAGACCTAAAATGGTTCAGGTTGGGTCAATCAAATAAAATTGGGGAATTTTGGGCCCTAGAGCTATGTTTTTTAGTTGATTTGAATGGCTCCGACCGGGCCAATATGCAACCATCCGTATTTTACTAAATTTTGAAAAATATTCAAACCATGTGTTTGATAGAGTATTCATTCGTGGAATTGGAACCCACATTAAGAGGCATATCATTTGGTGTACTATAAGGAGGATTTGATGGAAGATGAAATAAAAAAAATAGCTTGTGGAGTGTTTCTCCTGAGATCAAGTGTGCAACGTGCATAAACCCTATAGACGTATGAGGCCAGAATAATTATGACAACCGACCCTATGTAAATTTTCTATGATGGACCAGTGGGATAATGCTTTATGTTCCCTAGTAGTCCCATGGTAGGAAGATACTCTGTGTGACTCACCAGACCCATGGTACATGGTGGAAATTAGTACATCAGTATGGCCAGTGTGGGAAGCAACTCTGTGTTACTCAGCACGCCCACGGTAGGCGAAAACTATCTTTGACTCTGTATACACAAAATACTCTTCAGGGATGAGTACATTAAAAATACAAGTATAGTGGGATGCAGCTTCTGGGTGACACGGTAGGTCCATTGTAATCATTGAGATTGAGTTCTCCATTAGTCGAGGCTTTCGATGATATTAATAATGATTATACCTTCTGACTCTAGATTATACCTTGTGTTAGTTGTCTGGCTACATGATAAAGATTCTTTCATTTTTTTTTTGATTGATTTGTCGACATTAATTTCTATTTCAAGGTACCTACTAGGTATTTTTTTACTCACCCATGTGTGGTCTTCGCCGACATGAGTTGTGTCTGGTGCATATTATTGATGCATTTACAGATGAACTTTTTTCCAAGGACCCACTGGTTCCATGTGAGACCAAGTAGGTGGAACTCACTTCTATCGCTTCCAGTAGACACTATGCACTTACCGGTCATGTGGGGTTTTCATTGGATGGATATACAATTTTTCTTTTGTACATTCCTAATTTATAGTTATTCTTTTACTGGCTTTGGAATCTGGACCATTTGACTATCATTTGAACTTGTTCCCAATAGTTATTGATAGTAGAATGATTTTTCTTCATTCCAATTTTGGGAAGTGGTTTTGTGTTTTTGAGTGTACATGTACTTAGGAAAGTTCCACCCACTTGCATGTTGATGACTTCGACACTACTCACCAACCCATGGCCTTCGGGGAGGTGAGATTGGGGTTTATGACATGATCTCTGAGGGTTGATTCATCATAAATTAGTATCATAGGGAGGTCGGTTCTACCTCAATGACCAAGAGTCTGTTATTTTGTTTTTGGGGTAACAATGTTGAATGTTTCAAATTATACAATCAGATTTGGCGGATTCTGTTGTGGGTGATGCGGCCGACTTATCCATACACTAGGACCCTATATTCTAACATTATGCTCTATACAAGAAAAAATGGGTTTCATAAGTGTCACATTATGATAATATTGAATAATAGCCAACTCACCTAGTATAATCATATAATTGTGGTACATTACAATCTATTTCAGGATTCCTCCATGTAGACAACCATCTTGGATTCTGATACGTGATCGTGGGGATATACCGCCAAGTGATGAGGTGTCAGTTCATGGACTAGAGCTTGAGCTAGCGCCCCTTGTGGTGAAACTATATTTCCACAACCCATTGATCAGGGGTTAATGTTAGCATTACTAGTATTGGATGTACATAGACTCAATGCCTTTCATGAGATACAGAGATTTTGATCTCCCACATTTACAGAATTAACAGATTCTTGGGCAACTGAGTACTGATTAGATGTTGTGATGTGGGTCTTCTGCATAGTTAATAAAATGCATGAATAGATAGAGATATTTTTTTGAACCTTCTGTAGGTCTTGTAAAGGAGATGAGGGAGCCTGGCCATCCTGATTCATGTAGAGGCTACCCTCCACATTACATACTTTGAGGAGATTTTCCAGGATAACCATTTCCCCGTGACTTTTTGAATTGTGTGAAATGAGTAGTTTCTTCACCTATAGAAGGTAAATATGATGTTTTATGAGTACCTTGTGTGTTTTACCATGTTTTCTTTCTACTCTACATATATGGTGTGAGACACGTTATTGATGGACAAATCCTTTTAGAACGCACTCTGATATAAAGATATCAGGGACACAATGGGGTCTCTCATCATCCATACTATGGAATGGGTGTCAGAACAAGAAATAATTTTAGATATATTCATGGAGGTTTATACATTGATAGATAGATTCCAGAAGACCACTAATGGAATAGTCCTCAGAGGTGAGTAGTTTAAAACAGACATATAGTGAGGGTATGGATTGGATATCCATTGTCCATTCTCAGAGTGTACATTTTAGGCATATAGTGTGGGTTTTTCATGAGTATGGTACCCGGATTTCCTTCACCAGAGATAATTAATGTTTTACAGCACATGATAGACTTTCTTAGATGAGGGAGCAGATAATCACTCACAAGTTTTCCAGCCTCACCCTCAGTGCACTATATGAGAGGAGTCAGAGCATTCCTATAGTGGTTGATGAAAACAAATATGTCTTTCCCAAGGGAGTTCATGGTCTACCACCTCCTAGGGAGGTATACTTTTTCATATAACAATACAGCATGCTGAAAATGATATCATAATTAGAATATCATATGGCTCCTACAGAGCTACGTCAGTGGAACATATGTCTATAGGGATTGTAGGATAATGGGTTAATAAGGCACAATTTATCTCCATGGGAAGCCCTAGTGTTGTCTTCCAAGTAGGGATACGGTAGATTGTGGTTTTTCATGGACTTACTCCAACTGATCCATGTGAAAGTGAAGATTAAGTATCCACTATAGAGGATTAATGACCTCTTTGATCCGCTGATGGGAGAATGATTTTTTCCGGAGATAGACCTAGGGTCTTAATATCATCAGCTTTGGTTACAGGATGAGGATGTACCGGGGACAACTTTTAGTAGATGGAATGGACAATATTATTTTTTGGTGATGTTATTAGATGTATCCAATGCCCCATTTCTATTAATGGGGCTGATGAAAATGATCTTGTAGCCTCACCTTGACCGCCTTGTTGTGGTCCTCATTGATAAATTCTTGGTTTACAAATTTTTAGATGAGGAGTACAATACACACCTATAGATATTCCAGGATACACTCTGAGAGAACCAACATTATGGTAATCTCTTGATATTCCAATTTTGGATATTCATGTTCCACTTACCGGAACATGTCATCTCGGATGATAGAGTTGTAGTGGATCTAGTGAAGAGAGAGGTATTTATTTCATGGGAGCCTCCATGGAATGTGACTAAGGTGTGGAGTTTCTTGGGTTTGGATTGATACTACTGGATGTTCGTAACCGAATTTTCATGGTATTATCACCCTTTTAGGAATTTAATTGGTAAGGAAGAGCCATGTTGTGGATAGAGAAGGGATTGAAGAGTGAATCGAAGCTAAGGCAGACACTGAAAACTGCACCCATCCTGAGACTTCCAGAGGATAGAGTTGGGTATATAGTATTCTACGATGCATCATTGACCATACTGGATTTTTCCCTACTGAAGGAGCGGGTAGTGATCACCTATGGCACATGGATGATGAGGTATATGGAGAAGAAATAAGTGACCCATGACCTAGAGTATGTGGCAGTGATCATTCCCTTGAAGATGTAATGGCACTCCATGATGGGTGAACTGTTTACACTATACCCTAGCCACAAGAGTCTTAGATATATATTCTCATAAAAGGACCTGAACCTGATAAAATGATGATCTCTATATTTCCTCCAAGATTATTTCATAAAAATTATACATACACCTTGAAAGAGAAACATTGTAGAAGAATGGGTCATCAGGAGGTCTAGTTTAAAACTACTGTGTGAGACTACAGAGAAGTTGGTCTTAATGAAGATATCCTTCATTGAAAATAATGGAGTAGCATACCATTAGTGGTGGACTATAAATCCCCCCCTTTTACAGTGATTTAGGGAGGAACAGCTTGTGGATGTTGACAATAAGGCATGACTTACTCATTTATCCTCTAGGCATAGTCCTGATGGATTTTCGATAGGTGGGGAGCACATAATCCTTTAAAGAGGGCACACTGCAGTACGAGTGAAGTTACAACGGGGAGTTGTTGAGGTAGTTAGACATATACATTTTGGATGAACATGTTAGGGTGGTAATGATGTACCATGACCTCCAATGTCATCACTGGTGGCTAGGGAGAGAGAATGATGGGGAATAATTATTTTTACATTTCCTTCCTTTCCAACAAGAAAATGTCGACCGTCAAGTTCCAGCAGGCATGGCCCAACCACTTGAGGTACCAATGTGGAAATGGGATGGTATCTCAATGGACATTGTGAATATATTACCACTCATATACATGGGTCATGAATCAATCTAGGTTATTATTTACTGACATACCATGTCTTCTTTATTCCTAAATATTTGGATAAAGAGATCGGTAGAGGGATCAGGATGCCTCTTTGTCATGGAGAGAGTGCAACTTCACCGGATGCCTATGACGATCATCTCGGGAAATTTTGAAATCATTAAATCTCGAATGTGGAAGGTATTATGGAGGCTTTTGGGAATCATCTAAGCATGATAAAAAAATTTAATCCCTATACAGAGGGTCTAATGGAGCAGACCATAAAGACCTTAGAGGACATTCTTTTTTCTTACCTTCTTTATTTTGGTCATAGTTGGTAAGACCACATACATAAAGTGGGGTTTTTATACAATAATATCTATCAATCCAAAATTGGCATAGTACTATTTGACGCATTGTATGTGGTGCCTTACAGATCACTTCAATGCTAGACAGACCTAGGGGATTCAACACTCATGGGACCTGAGTTGGTACTGGATACAATTGAGAAGGTGCATATCATCAAGGAGGGGATAAGGAATAAAAAAATCAGACCGATATCATATAACGACTATAAATTGACACCCAAGGAGTTTGAAGAGGGAGGGAATGTGTTCCTTTAGGTCTCACCCCAATGAGGATTACATAGATTTGGTCGGGGCAATAAGAAATCTCTAATGTTCATTAAAAAATTTCATATATTGAGTAGAGTTTGTGAGTTATATTACCTCTTATCTCTTCCACCATAGATGCATTGGGTGCAAGATGAATTCCATGTGACTTAAATGAGGATGTATGTGCATGATCCATTTCACTGCATCGACTAGTTTGAGCTAAACATTAATTATTTGGCGATGTTTGTGGAGTTCCTGATGGAGATAAATGGAAAAAAGGACAAGATCCTTCGTGGAAGGTGGATTCCTATGGTATGTTTTTGGTGAATACACAGGAACCTACAAGAGATAACATGTGAGAAGGAGGCTCAAATTTGTGCTCAATACCACCAATTTGACTGATTATCCATTGTATAAATTTTCGGGGATGTAGAGTCATATGGTTGGGAGAATGTAATGTCCTTTAACTTCCACATTTGTTTTTAAATTTTATCAAATTATTTTATGATAAATGGCTTTGACGACACATGATTATAAGGGTCTGTGATCCAAGAATATAATTTTTAATTTTTTTATGTTTGTTTAATTAAATATGCCAGTGGCTTTTAGAAAATTTTAATTGGTGATCGGATCAAAAATATGATGGAAACATTGAACTCATAATGTAATTATTCACCTAGAAATAACATAACATTTATCAACAAGGGTCTGTTTGAAAAATTCATTTTCAGAATTATCAGAAAAAAATAAATAAACTAAATTGCTATTTTATATTTTTTTTAAATAGTTGGGAAGAGAAAGATGAAATTGTGGTTTGATTAGGAGTTTCATTAAATGAAGATCATTAATGGATTGTAATTGTATATCCTAATGATGCATTAAATGGGGTGTAATAGATATGTTATTTCCTAAATTAAACAGTATAATGATGAAACAATGCTACATAACAGAAATATTGAAATGTGTTTTCTTTTTAATAGGTTAACATGTGGGAGAAATGTCCATTATATCGTGGAAAGTTTTTGAATATAATATGCCAATAAATCTCTCTAATGACAAATCTTGAACACCAATTATCATATATCTACATCGATGAAGAATGGGACCGGTGAGTGACGAACTCCAAATGATTCAATTAGAACATGAATACCTACGGACGGAACACTCTAGCTGCAAATGTCAATCAGAGTAGGGGTTTGATTTATTTTATGTTTTTCCCATCATTCATACTAAAATGAAAAATTTGGTTCATTTCCCAAAACGGTTGACCCATGATTATCACTTCAATGTGGGAGTGTGCATTTTTATCTAGGGAGTTTTCATTCTGTATTTAATTATTTTGTATGATAGAACATCATCCTATAACCTCCCACTAATTTGAAATTCTAACATAGAGTGTGTGGGCTGACATGAACTAGGCATAAGCCCCTCATCTTGTGCATTAATCGTTATTGAGTTTTTTAAATGGAAGAAAAGTTAATTTGAGGCCTTCATAGAGAAGGTGACATCCCATGAATACCAGATGTGAAGATAATGTAAATAACAGCGAAACACAGTGAACCTAGTGTTCTGAAGAAGGAATGGTCGATGGTTTCATACAGCAGAAGCCACAGGCATGTGGGGGAACTATGATGATGGTAGTTGTGGCTGGATGAAGCCGCAGCATAGCTGGAGGAGCCACCGGCTAGGATTTCAGTTGGAGGAAATAAAAAACCCCTAGAACATATCAATTGTCCATCCCATAGCTGTGTTCCAAAATTATCATGGCCCACATTCCACTGACAATGTGGGTAAGGACAGCAAGACAATTGGTCGGCCGGGTGGTGGTTCCAGGGACACATTGTGCATCTGAGGTAGAGGATGCTTCCATGTGGCGACCCGCAGGGATGGAGAGGGGAATGGCCGCCTGTCGCGTCTAGGAAATATAGGGCACACCATTGGTGTTCCATTTTGGGTTTCCCCGGAAGCCTATACCTACCCCATTGGGTAGAACCCATGCTACTGGGATGGACCCATGCCTAGTGAGGTTGAGCCGCCCCTTTGGGTAGGGTCAGATGAGACCAGTTCGTCGAAAAACCCAGAATGATGCACCCTCTGCGAAACTGGGATAGGTCCAATGAGGCCTAATAGGCATGGCCAAATGGATAGGCTGGACTGAACCTACCCAGAACCATACTGGGTCAGTTCGGGTCAGTTGAATCAAAGTATGGCATTTGGGGACCTCCGGCTCGAATGGGTCGGGTCGGTCTGATAGGAAAGGATCAGGCCCAGACACAACCATACACAATTTTCTAAAATTCCAATAACATTAGTATCATGAGTCTTATTGTTTAATGGGATCCCCTTTGAATAGGATGCTATTTTGGTATACTCTATTGATGCTCTATTGGAAGTGTAAATACGCCAAATATCTTTGGGAGCATTTATCCTATGATCAAGCATGCTACATGCAGAAACACTATGGTTGGATGAAACCTAATGACTACAGACTAGAAACCTAGTGGGGCACAGCTACAATGGCCTATGAGGAAGCATCTAATTGTGACCTGGTAGGCCCACAGTGGGGGGGACTCTCTCTATCTTGGCAGTCCACCAATATACAATGGGGAGGAGTACCTTATTATGGACAAGGTGGGAAGAAACTCAATGTGACTCAATAGGCCAACAGTGGGGAGAGAATATTGGTTGAATCAGCATACCTATGATAATCCTTAGGGAATACTACAACAAAAATCCAATGTTAGTGGGATGGGGTGTCATTGTGACTAGGAAGGTATATTGTACTCATTGGGTAGGAGTTCCTCAACATCTTTGGTGTTCGATGATATGATAGGTTATTATACTTACCTACTCTAGATTATACCCGTTATGAGTTTAATTGATTCATGATTAGGATTTGGGAATTGTTTTTTGGATTTCCATGTGGTATTTTCATTCTATTTCAGGGTCCCTAATGAGTTTTTTGTTACTCTCCCCTGCACTTTCTTCTCCCACACGTGTTGTGTCAAGATATGATGACTGATTCCTTGATGGAGGACATGATATCCTATGACCATATTGTTCCTAGTGATACTAGGCATGTGGGATGAAGTTCTACAGATTCCAGTTGCAAATCCACACTTACCTGTCAGGGGGGTTTAGTGGATGGTTATCAATAATTTCTTTTTCGTTTTCTAGTCTTCCAAATAGTCTTTCGTTGTGTTTTTTTCTAGAACATTTCAATTATAGTTGTACTTGTACTCAGTGGTTATTTATATTGTTCTTATTGTTCTTCATTCATATTTTGGGATGTGGTTTTATGTTTATTAAGGGTACATAGGAAAATTCCCCCCACTTGAAAATTGAGACCTTCGAAGCTCATCCCCAACCACTGGTCTTTGTGAGGCGGGCCTGTGGGAGTCATGACATGGGCCTAAGGAGACATTTTTTGACAACCTATTTTCAATTCCTTCTCCGGTGGAGTACCAGTGCGGGTGTTACAGTGTAGATACCCAAAGCTTGACGTACATGGATGTAACATTACTTTTTCGGAATACTTAATACATAACAAAAACAGACACACAAGGACCGTAATAGTTTAGTGTCTTTGGAAACTCGGAACGCAATCTTTTAATCATGGTGAAAGATCTTCAACATCACCCATAAAGATCTTCCACTTTTTACTTCCTTACCCTAAACCTTTCTTTTAATCCTGGGGGAAAATAAAACATAAAAAGGGTGAGCTCAAATGCTCAATAAGGGTAAGAATGGATAATATAAAACATACCATATACATTTGAACATAAAAACATGAACATAATGTTTAAACATCAAAATAGTGAGCAACGACATAAAACATGGAAGTACATAAGGCATAGATCATAATGGAACATAAATCATGATAAAGTAGCATGGTAATAAAACATGTAATTGTGGAATCCCTTAAGAACATGTAATGATTTCCATAGTATCCAAGGCATTGATTCCAAGACCATCTTAGTAGACAAATGCCCTTTCTGAAACGAGTTCACTCCTCATTCCAGTCCTGTAATACTGAACGGGATTAACATACTGTTCCAGCCATGCCTATCTCATGAGATATAAATCTTTACCCAATGCATTTGGGGAGATATTGGTCCCACCCATCTCATAATGAAATCATTCTTACATGTGTCACAAAATAAACATACATCATTCATAATAACCCAATAAATAAAATGGGTTTCATAAACATCATCCCATCATCACATAATCCATATAAAAGAAATGGATATCATTTCATAATAAGAAAAATAAAACCATGTAAATCATAGAGACATGTTACTTGAAACATACACGTATGAAATAATGTCATCTTAGATGATAAATGGTTTTGATAAAACACGTGAAATGAACTCTTGAGGAAAATATCCTTTCTTCTTCAAAATCTTTTTATTTTCACAAAATGTCATTCAATTTTAAAAGAAAAGGATTTTGTTAAAAATAGTCATGAAATATTTTAGAGTAAGCTTCATGAAAATAAGGATTTATAAAACTGTAAAAATCCATTCATGCCGTATAAGTTAAAGAAAACATTCCTCTCGTACTTTTGCTGGAAAAATAAAAAAAAATTACCTCGTAACGTAAACAAAAGAAAGATTCCTTACATACCATGTAGTAAAAGTCAAAAATGGGTAAAAAGGTCTTTAAACATACATGAAAATACTTTTATAAAACATGTACATGGATGATAGAAATAACCCCAATAAATACTTACGAATAAGCAATCTCGGATAAAAACGAGATTTGAAATATTATCCCTTACCTTAGGTACGATATGCTTCGTATGGATCTGAACCTCCTGTATAATGATTTAAATAATGTCATTTACTTATTACATAATCATATTCATTGTTATTATATCATATATGTTTCACTTATGACTTTATATTACGCGTTCTTTTGTAAATTCCATGTTAAAGTAGCGTTTTGGGTAAAATCATTTCATTTGTCGTTCGTGTTTTGACTTGTAATTATTCATATGATTAATTAGATCATGATTACTTAATTCCAGAATATAAAACATGATTTATATATAATATATATTCAGAATATACATATATATAATAGATCGATAAATGGAATGAAATACACCATTCATGGAGAAGGTAGGCCGTACGTACGCATGAATTCTCTTTTCGTTTCCTTATTGAGTTGAATGGAATTAAGTAGATAAAATACATACATATATATATATATCCAGTAGCTTTATAATGTAATATATTTAATTATCATTTCGTATATATACTTTATAATCATTCTTAAATGGTTAACATGGAGAATGAATCTCATCGCGTCGTGGAGACGGTAGTCTGTACGTATGCACGAGCAATGATATCATTCCCATAATTTATTGAATTGAATTGGAGAGGATGATACAATATATCATAATAAGTATAATGTTATAATAACTATGTATAGTTATTCTTTACACAATTATACCCATCCAAGTAAGGTGGTGTTGGAAAAACAGATTACACCACGGCGTGGAGACGGTATTCCGTACGTACGCACGCGCGATGATTTCATTTTCTGTAGGATGGATAGATGGTGAAATAGGCTTGTTTAGTACATATAATAACATATATTTATATGAGTGATATTGATGTTATTACTTAATAATGAAACAATAAAAGAAGAATAAGTATAAGAAGAAATAATGTTGACAAAATCGGTAACGAACATTACCTCTTCTTTGATGCGCCTCTTTGAGACCTCCTCTTAGGGCACTAAAATTGGTCTTTTAAGAATACCAAGACCTCTAGGATGTTTCTAGGGATGTGTAGAAGAGAATTTGGCATTGTTTGGACGAGCATGAAGGCTCAAAGTGGTGTGAGGAAGAGAGGGAGGAGATTCCCTTTTATAAGGGAGGAGAGGGGCACCTTTGGAAATCTTAAAAATATTAATTTATAATAAATCTAATCCCACTTAAAAACCTCCAAAAATGACTCCTATTCGATTATTAGATGCTATAGGGTTGTAATACCATCAACCAATAAAATTTACACATGTTAGGAAATTATTTTAAACATTATCATCCTGATTTATCCTTACTTAATAAATTTAATTTTATTTGTGGTAATAAAATTCTAAATTTTAAATTATAACAAACAATTACTTATTTGTTGTGAATTGAAAATAAATGGTTACTTAATAACATGTTAAACCATATAAATATAAATTTATAATTTGTTTATTTTTTTTGATTTTTAAACAATTTTATAATATGTTATTTTTATAAAATAACAATAGTGTCAATTTTGACACTATTCATTTATTTGAATTTAATTAAAATATAAACAGAATATATGTTAGAAATAAAAGCTTTAATAGATTCATAAAAGGTCATATGTATCTATAAAATTAGTGGAGAACATTAAATAGTTCATATAATATTTATTTTATTATTTTTATAACCATTTATTTGGTTTATCTCTTAATAAAATAATTACTACAACATTTTTGTATAATTATTTAATATACATATTTGTTGCATAAAAATTAAAAATAAAATCCTATGATGAAGATAAATATATTACATTTCACATAAATAATTTTACTCGAATTTAGAATCTTAAAATCACAATATTTAAATTGTAATATTTATTAAATAATGAAGGTGACAACTTTGGCATCATTTAAAATAAAATAATATAACTGTCATAATCTCTTTTATAAGACTCCAAACGGTTTTATATTAGGTCATTGGATGATTATGGTATTGATATACACAACCAATAAGTTTTGGATAGGTTTGTGGGCCTTTTAATGGGTATTAATATTCAATATAAACTATATTACTGATTTTTCACTTAATGAATAATTTCTGCGTCATTAATGTATCACCATTAATGACAGTTATATAATCCCTAAAAATTCTAAATAAATTATCATGATGTAGATAATTTTATTATATTTCTGGATACTATTCATATTTGAAGTTTTATGACGTTTATCACAAAATTAAAATTATTATACATATAAGATTTAAGAGAGTGACATGTTGTCACTTTCTTTGGTTTTAATATAATTAAATTATTTTCATGATCAAAAGTCCATAAAATGAATATAATCCGACCCTTAGGTGATATGGTACTACTTTTAGCCATCCAATATAATTTTGTCATCTGTTAGGGTAATTTTATAATATTATATTTACCCTTAATTACCTGATTTACCATTAACTATGGTAAATAAAATTTACCGTAGTAACTATTCATAATTTCCAAAAATAAATATTAGCTTATTAACATAATTTGGACCCACTGATTCCAAATATGGAATCCATTTTTCTAAATTCAATACACAAAAGTTTCAGAAATTGAAATAAAATTAATCCCATTGTCGAAAGAAAACAGGGTTTTCTTTAAAACATTGTAAAAGATTGAATTGATTTAACCTACGAATTCAAGGTAAAATCAATGATAATGACAAACATTATATTAAATGGTAAAAATATATTCTATTTATACTTTAAAACCATTCAATATAATAATTTAACCATATAAGATATTACGATGAAAAAAGTTGTTTTTAATTAAAATATAGCGTGTTTTTACTATTAATTAAAATATGAAAGTTATCAGAATAATAAGAAACATTTATCCAATGTAAAGTTGTATATCCTGATTCCAAAGAATAATTTTATTTTGTAAAATTGAAGGTATAAACATGTCAAAAACTAGATTTAAAGTGGGTGCATAGCAAAAGGTGGCAAAACTGCATTTTTCGAAAAATACTTATTTTACCCGAAAAATTTATTTTGTTCTTATACCATGTTCTAGAAAATGTGTATGATGAATAATAATGTTATAAAATTAAAAATATAGTTAATACTATTCATAACGGCTAGTTCATAATAATATTATAATAACATATCTTTTTTTAGTAAAACCCAGTATTGCATACAACACACGCTATCGAAGAAGGTCGCGATTGCGTTTAATGAAAGCCAAGTCAGGGTTGCGTATAGTGAAAGACTCCATTGTTGTTTTTTTATAACAGAATCTACCCATTTTTTCTTTTATACATTTAATATATATATATATATATGTATACTAAATGTTTCGTATAATGACTATTGTCAAACGAACTTGAAATTGTGTGTAACACAATATAAGAATAGTGTTGCGTATACGCAAGCTAATAAAGTGTTGAGTTTTGTGCAAGATAATCTTTTTTTATCATAAAACAGAAGATATGAAAGAAATTAAAAATAATATATCTTATAAAATCTCGGGTTATTACATTCTACCCCCCTTAAAATGAATTTCGCCCTCGAAATTCGTCGGGGTTATAAATGGTTTACTACTCAAAATTTTCATTAATAGAAACCCACATCGTAAAAAGGAATACCAAAACATGGCTTTAAAAACTAAATTATGAAATGTAATGGTTACCCAAATTAACTCATCACTGGGTCTTCACATAGGATAACATAGGTGAAAATATGGATATGGATGAAAAATCTAACCATCAAGTTCTTAGGGAGAGTGGTAGAGAACATGGCTATGAAAAATCCATCAATCAAAATGCCATAAATTTGTGATGAACTAAGGTACCATCCGAAACATCGGATATAAGAGTACTAGGACAACATTTTTGGTTGTCAATATCATTTCTGTAATGTTGAAAATTTGGAATTAGAAGAAATACTTGCTTGATTTTGGTACAATCTCACCGTTGTTCGTGCCTTGAACAATTTCCACTTCATATTTTAAAGAAATGAAGTTGAATTTTCCATTCATGAAGTGTTAGCAGATCATGTGATAGAATGATGAGTCATTCCATCTGTTTTAAACAAAAGGTTATAAAAAGTTATCAAATATACATAAGTCCATCTATGGTGTGGTTAATCATATACGATTCAAAAAAATGAACTTATACTTCATATATCATACCGCTTAATAAAATAAATACTATTTCTACTAACCAGGGACTTCCTGTAGGCCAGTGGTAGGAAATAAAGGCCTATCACACTTCGGTTGTGGGTTCGATTCCCACAGCCTTGTCCAACGTGATGGGGTGTCGCTCATCCTGAAGGTTGTCCTTTTTCTAAAACTACATTACTATAACATCCCATCAATAATATCAAAAAAAGTTATATCCTTAAACAATACAATCATATGTCCAACATAATGCATTCCAATATTTATCTAAAATACATCGGTCCAAACTCATAGTATAAAGAAAACGATTACTTGAAATGTCATCAACCAACCATCATATATCCCCCATTATATTGTTGGTCGCATTCCAATCATGTGAATACCTTAATCATGTATTCTCTTGAAATATGAATACCCATTAAACCTTAGTGAAAACATGAATGGTGTCAAAAGTTAACTCTTTCCACATACTAAAACCCAAAAATTCTATATACTGAAACCATGATATAACCTTCTCCTTATATCAGTCAAGAGCTCATGAATACTATCAAACATTTAATTTTCTCTTTATCCCTTCATTATGCGCATATCATCTACTTTCCAAAATACTGGTACCATTCATCACACACTTTAAAAACATAAGGAAAGAAAACAGTGTAACAGTCCTTAAATGTATCTTTATTCCATAGTACCATGAGATTACTTATACAACATTACACTTGATAAACATGTAATCTTTCCACTACCTTCTTAAACCATTGACTGGGCTTCAACAATTCTTTCATCTCACAAATCATTTGTAGTCCCTTCATCATCATCAACATAAATATTACCCATACGACCATACATATTCTCTTCATGAGACTTTCCCTTGGTGCATTAGTTTGCATAATGCCCATACATTCCACATTTAAAACATTTAACCATTGTTGATGTCGTAGCAATACCATTATCCTCATCCATGGTGTTTACTGAACCTTTTCCTTTGCACTTACTGGCTTTATGTCCTTCTTTTCCACACCCAAAGCATCTTCCAGTTCCTTTTAAACATTCTTCTTGATGCCTCTTCCCACATGATTTACATAGGGGAAATTGAACTTTCTTTCCTCCATGATCACCATGAAACTCCATCTTTCTCTTATTAGTCGAGTTAGGAAACTTACCAAATTTGAGTTTATTGATCATATTATGACATTGATGATTCGGAATAATACTTATGTTTGGACTTCCAAATCCCATTTCCTTGGGTTTCTCATGAAGAATATCATTCCATTGTCCATCATATCCTCCATTATCGTGAATCATCTTGTTTCCAGCCATTTTCTAAAACCCAAAAAGAATAGTGTGAGAGGAAAAATTCCAAATAAAGGGGGAGTAAATTCAATATCTAACATCTTAGGTTTAATCTAATGTCGTTACCATAATTCTAGGACAATAACCTATACATATACATAACCTTAGAGATATACCTAGACATACCTTTGAAATATCTCTAGGGATCTCACTAAAGTTCCTGCAACCTAGTTTCTAATGGTTGACTAAAGCTTTCCTCTGATACCAACTGTAGAGACCCGAATCTTGACGTACATGGACATTACACTACTTTTGCGGAATACTTAATACATAACAAAAATAGACACACAAGGACCATAATAGTTTAGTGTCTTTGGAAACTCCGAACGTAATCTTCTAATTATGGTGAAAGATCTTCAACATCTCCCATAAAGATCTTCCACTTTTTGTTTCCTTACCCTAAACCTTTCTTTTAATCCTGGGGGAAAATAAAACATAAAAATGGTGATCTTAAATGATCAGTAAGGGTAATCATGGATAAAATAAAACATACCATATACATTTGAACTTAAAAACATGAACATAATGTTTAAACATCAATATCATGAGAAACAACATAAAACATGGAAGTAAATAAATCATAGATCATAATGGAACATAAATCATGATAAAATAGCATGGGAATAAAACATGTAATTGTGGAATCCATTAAGAACATGTAATTATTTCCATATTAGCCAAGGCATTGCTGCCAAGACCATCTTAGTGGACAAAGTCCCTTTCTGAATCGAGTTCACTCCTCGTTCCAGTCCTGTAATACTGAACCGGATTAACTTACCGTTCCAGCCATGTCTATCTCATGAGATATAAATATTTACCCAATGCATTGGAGGGAGAAATATGTCTCACCCATCCCATAATGAAATCATTCTTACTTGTGCCACAATATAAACATACATAATTCATAATAACCCAATAAATAAAATGGGTTTCATAAACATCATCCCATCATCACATAATCCATATAAAAGAAATGGATATCATTTAATAATAAGAAAAATGAAACCATGTAAATCATAGAGACATGTTACTTGAAACATACACGTATGAAATAATGTCATCTTAGATGAAAAATGGTTTTGATAAAACAACTCTTGGGGAAAATATCCTTTCTTCTTCAAAATCATTTTCTTTTCACAAAATGACATTCAATTTTAAAAGAAAAGGATTTTTTAAAAAATAGTCATGAAATATTTTGGAGGAAGCTTCATGAAAATAAGGATTTATAAAATCGTAAAAATCCATTCATTCCGTATAAGTTAATGAAAACATTCTTCTCGTACTACTGTCGGAAAAATCAAAAAAAAAGTACCTCGTAACGTAAACAAAAGAAAGATTCCTTGCATACCATGTAGTAAAAGTCAAAAATGGGTAAAAAGGAATTTAAACATACATGAAAACACTTTTATAAAACATGGACATGGATGTTATAAATAACCCTTGTAAATACATACGAATAAGCAATCTCAGATAAAAATGAGATTTGCAAAATTATCCCTTACCTTAGGTCTGATATGATTCATATGGATCTGAACCCCCTGTATAATGATTTAAATAATTTCATTTAATTATTAATTAATCATATTCATTTTTATGATATCATATATGTTTCACTTATGACTTTATATTACCCATTCTTTTGTAAATTCCATGTTAACGTAGCGTTTTGGGTAAAATTATTTCATTTGTCCTTCGTGTTTTGACTTGTAATTATTCATATGATTAATTAGATCATGATTACTTAATTCCAGAATATAAAACATTATTTATATATAATATATATTCAGAAAATACATAAATATATTAGATCGATAAATGGAAGGAAATGCACCGTTCCTGGAGACGGTAGCCGTACGTACGCATGAATGTTGTTTTCGTTTCCTTATTGAGTTGAATGGAATTAAGTAGATGAAATACACACACATATATATATATATAAATCCAGTAGCTTTATAATTTCATATATTTCATTATTATTGCTTATATATACTTTATAATCATTCTTAAATGGTTAACATGGAGAATGAATCTCATCGCATCGTGGAGACGCTAGTCCGTACGTATGCACGAGCGATGATATCGTCCCCATAATTTATTGAATTGAATTGGAGAGGATGATAAAATATATCATAATAATTATAATGTTATAATAACTATGTATAGTTATTCTTTACACCATTATACCCATCTAAGTAAGGTGGTGTTGGAAAAACAGATTACACCGCGGCGTGGAGACGGTATTCTGTACGTACGCACACGCAGTGATTTCGTTTTCCGTAGGATGGATAGATGGTGAAATAGGGTTGTTTCATACATATAATAACATATAATTATATGAGTGATACTGATGTTATTACTTCATAACGAAACAACTAAAGAAGAATAAGTTGAAGAAGAAATAAAGTTGAATGAATCAATAACGGGCATTATCTCTTCTTTGAAGCGCCTCTTTGAGACCTCCTCTTAGGGCACTAAAATTGGTATTTGAAGAAGACCCAGACCTATAGGATGTTTCTAGGGAAGTGGAGAAGATAATTTGTCAGGGTTTAGCTGAGCATGAAAGCACAAAGCGGTGTGAGGAAGAGAGGGAGGAGGTGCCCTTTTATAACGGAGGAGAGGGGCACCTTTGGAAATCTTAAAAATTATTCAATTATAATAAATCTAACCCCACTTAAAAACCTCCAAAAATGACTCATACTATAATATTATATGATATAGGTTTGTAATATCATCAAAAAATAAAATTTAGACATGTTAGGAAATTATTTTAAACATTATCATCTTGATTTATCCTTAATCAATTTAATTTTATTTGTGGTAATAAAATTCTATATTTTAAATTATAACAAAAAATTACTTATTTGTTGTGAATTGTAAATAATTGGTTACTTTATAACATTTTAAACCATATAAATATAAATTTATAATTTTTATTTATTTTTGTGATTTTTAAACAATTTTATAATATTTTATTCTTATAATATAACAATAGTATCAATTTTGACACTAATCATTTATTTGAATTTAAATAAAATATATACAAAAGATAAGTTCGAACTAAAAGCTTTAATAGATTCATAAAAGTTCATATGTATCTATAAAATTAGTGGAGAACATTAAATTGTTCATATAATATTTATTCTATTATTTTTAAAACCATTTATTTGGTTTGTCTCTTAATAAAATAATTACTACAACATTTTTGTATAATTATTTAATATACTTATTTTTGCATAACAATGAAAACTAAACTCCTATGATGAAGATAAATCTATTAACATTCACAATAATACTTTTACTCGAATTTATCATCTTAAAATCACAATATGTAAATTGTTATATTTATTAAATTATGAATGTTACAACTTTGGCATCATTTAAAATAAACTAATATAAGTGTCATAATGACTTTTATAAGACTCCAAACGGTTATATATTAGGCCATTGTATGATTATGGTATATATATACACAACCAATAAGTTTTGGTCAGGTTTTTTGGCCTTTAATGGGTATTATTATTTCAATAAAAAAAATATTACTGATTTTTCACTTAATGAATAATTTCTGCATCATTAATGTATCACCATTAATGACAGTTATTTAATCCCTAAAAATTCTAAATAAATTATCATGATGTAGATAATTTTATTATATTTCAGGATACTACTCATCATCGAATTTTTATTATGTTTATCACTAAATTGAAATTATTATACTTATAAGATTTAAGAGAGTGACATGTTGTCACTTTCTTTGGTTTTAATAATAATTAAATTATTTTCATTGTCAAAAGTCCATAAAATGAATCTAATCCGACCCTTAGGTGATATGGGTCTACTTTTATCCATAAAATAAAATTTTGGCATGTGTTATGGTAATTTTATAATATTATATTTACCCTTAGTTACACGATTTACCATTAACTAAGGTAAATAAAATTTACCGTAGTTACTATTCATAATTCTCAAAAATAAAAAGTAGCTTATTAACATAATTTGGACCCACTGATTCCCAATATGGAATCCATTTTTCCAAATTCAATACACAAAAGTTGCATAAATTAAATTAAAATTAATCCCATTGTCGAAAGAAAACGAGTTTTTCTTTAAAACATTGCAAAAGATTGAATTGATTTAACCTACGAATTCAAGGTAAAATAAATGATAATGACATAAATTATATTAAATGGTAAAAATATATTCTTTTTATACTTTAAAACCATTCATTGTTATAATTTGACCACATAAGTTATTATGATGAAAAAGTTTTTTTAATTAAAATATATCGTGTTTTTCATATTCATTAAAATATGAAAGTTATCAGAATAATATGAAAATTTTATCCATGGTAAAATTTTATATCCTGATTCCAAATAATAATTTAATTTTGTAAAATTGAATTTATAAACATGTCAAAAACTATATTTAAAGTGGGTGCGCCATCAGAAGGCGGCAAAACTGCAATTTTTTAAAAATACTTATTTTACCCGAAAATTTTATTTTGTTCTTATACCATGTTCAAGAAAATGTGTAGGATGAATAATAAAGTTAAAAAATTAAAAATATAGTTATTAATATTCATAACATCTAGTTCATGATAATATTATAATAACATATTGTTGTTTAGTAAAACCCGGTATTGCATACAACACACGCTATCGAAGAAGGTCGCGATTGCGTGTAATGCAAGCCAAGTCAGGGTTGCGTATAGTGAAAGACTCTTTTGTTGTTTCGTTATAACATAATCCAACCATTTTGTTCTTGTATACATTGACTATATAAATATATATATACTCAATGTTGCATAGAATGACTATTATCAAACTAACTTGAAATTGTGTGTAACACTATATAAGAATAGTGTTGCATATACTGCAAGCTAATACGGTGTTGCGTATAGTGCAAGATAATCATGGTGGATAATACAGCAGAAGATATGAATGAAATTAAAAAGAATATATCTTATAAAATCTAGGTTTATTACATACAGAACCTTAGTGCACTAATGGATAACTCAAACCCACTTTGATGGCCTTTATAAGCACATGAAGTTACCCCAATGTACGAGTAGTTGTATGGGTTGGATTGATTGTTGGAGGATCCAAAATTTACCTGATGAGATTATATAGGATATTAATTTTTCGTCCACTTCTACTTTAACAACAATAATTAAATCCATAACAATAATTATTGGGAAGGTTAATGTGGATATTATAATATTTCTATAATAACCTAGAATATTCAACGATTGTGGAAATTTGATATTGAGATCCCTCATATACCAATACCCAAAATTATCAGATAACCATCGGGGGGAAATAATCAAATATTATATTATGGAGTCACTACCTTTAGGTGTAATTATCTAGATAATTAAAATAATATACTTTTTATAATGAATCTTTGACATGTTCATAGGTTTTGATAGTGCATAAGGATATGTAATTTTAGAAATTTATATTAAATATTATTATTTTTTAAAAAACCTTAAAATAGTATAGATTTTAGTCATATCTCTATATCACATTGAAGGTTGAAATCAATATATTTTAACTTCATTTATATTTTATGAAATATCAAAAACAATGTATTTAATTTTTTAAAATTAATAAAATTAATAATGAATGAGGAAACATAATAAATAGTAATTATATAAGGAAATATAAAATTTTCTATCATAAATTAGATTGTAATACATTATTTAATCGAAGAATTTATTTTGTCAAAAAATTTATGTAAAATATATAATTATGATATTTTTTCTCCAATTATCAAACTATTCATTCCATTAAACATTACACTTAAATAAATATAATAATTGGGAAACTAGAATCAATATTTATGAATAAATATCTCATACTAATTCCATGATATTTAATAAAACTAATAGAAATTGGGATTCTATAACTATACAATGTTTTATTTATCATATCATACCATGTTTTAATGTTTCCTTCATTGGTAAAAGTTGGGTGATTTTATAAACTATCTAAAGTAAAAATAAAAATCATTTGATTCAACATATTTTTTATAATTGATAATAACACTACAACATAAAAACAAATAAATTCTCATAGATATAAATTCTAATTATAAATTAAATTACATTACAATTATTTTAATAAATTTACATTACATTGATTTCTTTATAATTTTTCCAACATTTTAAATTCTGGCCAAACTCAAAGTCAATTTTAATCATAAAAGACCAGTTATCTGAACATTACGTTTACATTGAGACCCTATTAAAATAGAGATTGATCATATTTTCATTTATCTAACACATCACCTTTAGTTTTATTATAATATATGTGTACTAATAAAAAAATAATGATTATTTTTGTAATACTCTTACAAATGTAATGAATAATTGTAATATGATAATTCCTAAAAAAATTTAAAATTACTAATACAAATCGAATAATAAAATATATTAAATAAATAATAAGGATAAATTAATTAATGAATAAACCTTTTATCAATGAAACACAACACTTACATTGTGTTCACTATAGTTTGAGTACGAGATGTACACTAAGTCATTCCGACATCATTTAATGTATGGTTGGCCCGTAGATAATTCCTACCAAAAAAAATGAATTATATCCAAATTTCTATTGTATTAATTAAATGGTATTAATTTTTATGATTCTGTATGTCACATATGTTTTGAACTAAAATGTGAATTTTCAATAAGAAGACACACTTTCAGTAATATCTTACACAATATGTACCAGAATCACATTCAATTTATTTCTATATGTCAAAAATAAATTAATGATATTTTATAAAGAATCATGAAAATCCAATTTAATTTTCATTGTTTTAATTATGTAGTGTGATTTTTGATATAAAATGATACATTTAAAATTAATACATTAACCTTTAGTCATAAAATCATTACCACATGTTAGATTGACAAAATGATATTTTCTACACATCTATAATAATTTGTATATATTTTCCCTAAATAATCAAGGGAATTTAATAATTATTTATTTTTTTGGCGTGTTTATTTAAATAAAATGTCCCTTTAAAATGAATACATGGGATTCCAGGAATATAGGACACACCATATGTAATTCATTTTAGGATAATGAATACACATAAAAAATAGAATATTGTTATTTTTCATTATATTTAATGATAATTAATGTGTTTTTTATTTAGAAAATAACAATTGTTTTACAATAAAATATAAATTTAATAGAAAAAAAGGTTCTTTGAGTGAAAACTAGTTGACTATGTGTCAGATTTATTATAGGATAATTCCTAAAAATAAAGTATAAATTATCATTATTTTTCAAAAATTATTTATATAATACAATCATTTTTAGCTTGGATTATATTACATTGGAGTCTTTATTAAATTAAAATATTTACGTTCTGTCATAATCCCCTTCCAATGTGTTAGATTGAGGTTCAATAAATTCATAGTAATATTAATAATAAATGAAATATATATCATTATCGTAGTGTATCAAGACAATATAAGTTTTTTACCTTTTATTCAATGTGTAATTCCTTTTGTAGAAAGATGTAAATTTGAAAAATAAAATATGAAATTTGAATCATACTACACAAATTCATTTGTTAATTTTTATAATGTAAATTCCTAAATTATTCAAATAAAATATCTATATATATTTTTATTTATACAATGAAATACAATAATTTTTTCTATGTTCTGAGTAATTGATATATATTCTGAACTAAAATTTTATTTTTAGATTTATTAATTCCAGGTAAATAACAATGGAAACATCATGTGTCAGATGTAACACCCCAAGCTTCTATGGTACGCTTCTCTTGGAATAATGTGATAGCGTGTGTTGTACGCAACATCGAGTTCTAACACACCACAACCAATCAAACTAGCCGTTATGAATAGTAATACCTACTTTTTGAAATTATATATATATATTATATTTCAAAATGGACTTCATTTTGGGATTCATAATATCAAAATTATCCTAATTTGAATTTTTGGTATTTTTCTCAGAACTTCCAATTTTTATGAATACAGAAAAATCCTTAAAGAAACTTTTTATTCAAAATAATTTATAGTGATAAATTATATTATTTGGTGGTTTTAATGTATAATTAGAATATATTTTAACCATTTTATTCAATGGTGTTCATTATAATTAATTTCACTTTGAAATTGGACATAAACAATTGTGAATCTTTTGATATATATTGTTTCTTAAAAACACGTTATTTATTATAACAGCAGTAATTAATTATAAAATTATTTAATGAAACTTATATGTTTGTAATTTTGTAAAATAGACATCATTTTTTAATTCGAAATATCAATTATAGCTTAGGGTGAAATTTTGGCATCGTTCTGAAAAACATCAATTTTTGATGAATAGTGAAACTACAAAGTGGTAGTTAAAAACTGAATTTTTCATAAAACATAATTTTACCACTTCTGTGATTGGAATTTAGAAAATCTGGGAGACATGGTTAATATCAAGGAGTAAAATGTGGTTCAATGAGATGAAAATAATTTTTGGTGAATAGTAACTATTTTCTTTTATTTACCACGGTTAAAAGTAAATAGGGTAATTAAGGGTAAAAATGATATTAATATTACCCTAACACATGTCATAATTCTATTGGACAAGTTTATCTCGACCAAAAACAACCTTAGGAATAAAATATTATCATTTAGGCCCACATGGATTAGATTAGGACATTTATTATTGTTTAATTCAAAGAAGAGTTAAAAGAGTTAAAATCAATGTTTATTTACTAAAACATTTTTAATATAGGGTTATGCATAAGATAGATTCGATTGTAAATATTCATTATAAACATAAAACGATTTTATACATAATTATATTTTATTTATAATTTTTATACATTAAATAATTTAATTTATTTATGACACAAGGATGATACAATAATTACCATAATAGTGAAAAATTAAAATAATTAATATTATAAATACCCATATAAATATAATTTGAGACTTTTAATGAATTAAACTAATTTTCTAGGATAATATTACATATTAAAATTTATTTATTTGACTTTGTTCGAACTAATAATTCTGCTATGATTTTCACAAAAATCAATTTTCCAAATATTGTCAAAATTGACATAAATGAGTTTTTAAAACAAATATTATATTATTAATTGATATTAAAATCCTAAAAATCTAAGGTTTGGCCAAGAGACTTATATCATGATAGGTGTATCATTAATGGACCACTTGAGGGTCGCTTGGAGGTATATAGTATGTTTATTAACTATATAATATAAAATTACAAAGTGACATTGTAAGTGTCAACCGAATTAACTAAGTGTTAAAACTAAACGATAAGGTTAATATAATGACCCAAACCTCTCTAAATCCAATTTTTTGAGTTTTTTTCGACCCATTCCCACATTAACCTTTAAATAATCCACTTTTGAGCTATTAGAAACCGAATATGAATTTATTATAAAATAATATTTCTAAATTTTTCAAAGGTGCCCCTCACCATTCTTATAAAAGGGAACTCTCCCTTATCATTAACTCACACCTTCAAAGCCTTTTGTTTTGGCCAATATATGCCCAAATAGTCTCTCAACATCCCTCAATTAATCTTAGAGGCCTTCCTTTAGTCAGAAAGCCATCTTAAGGATCCCTTTTGATCAAATCAAAAGGAAGAACCCGAAGAAAAGGTAATGATTTGACCACCCTTTTCAAGTTCCTTTCTTCTTCCACTTCTTCTTTCTTTGTTATTCCCATTATAAAATAATGAATCCAGTATCTACTATATACTGTAATATTATTATATATATCGTACAACCATATTCGGTATTATATCCATCCTTTGAATGACATGTCACCATACGTGCGTACGTACGGCTTACCGTCTCCACGTCGTGGTGTAATTGTTATTCAATATATTATTATTTTTATGGGTATAATAATGATGTGTAATTCATGTAAATAATAAATATAACATGATAATGATTCTTTATATATGATATTCCATCCAATTATATATTATTTTAATATTAGAATAATGATATTGTCGCTCGTGCGTACGTACGGACTACCATCTCCACGAACGTGATCAGATTCATTCTCCATAGTATCCATTCAAGTATAATTCTCATTTGATGATTAATAATAGTATCTAAAAAACTTGATATCTTTCTGGATATGATTAATATACAACCTATCCATTACAAACATGGCTTACGTTACAAAACATATAAAAGAAAATGAGTATGTTAACACCTGAAACAACGATAATACTAAGATATTATTAACAAATCAATGTTAAAAGATCATATATGATATCATATTAATATATATGATTCTTTTATAATTTAATAACAATTATTTCACCATTATACAAGAGGTTAACCTACCCCCAACCAAGGAAAAGTAAAAGGTAAGGATTTATTTCGCAATCTCTTCATTATCTGAGGTTGTTTATACGTAATAATCTACTAGGATATCATTATCATCCACATCCATGTGTCTTAAAAATGTTTTTCAAAACATTATTACTATTTTACAGAATATGGGTTAAAGTCATTTATATCCTTATTTGAATTTATATGTTTTTAAAGGAATCTTTCCAACTTTTTCGAAACAAGTTACTTTTTAACCTTTTGACAGAATTAAGGAATGAATGTCTTTTTTAACTTATATGGAGGGTGCGGTTATTCTCCGCCGTTATTACACCTTTGAAGCTTCCGTCACAAGCTTATAAAGTTATTTTAAAAATAAACGTTTTCTCTATAATTAATTGACTTTTAAATGATTTCAAAAAAAGAGATATTTCTCTCAAATTGTATTAATTTCATCTATGTCAACATCATTTGATAAATTTTAAACTTGTTTCAAGTTGATTTATTATGATAAAAATCATCCATATTTTATTTAAGGATTTGTGATATTTTTTTACTATGGATGAGTTATTTTTATGCCATTAATAGTTTATGATTAAAGTTTTGACATTTTGTATGTTAGTTTTAATACGAATGTTTATGTTATATTTCATCACCTACTTAAGATGAATGTGTTGGACTAGTATGTTCTGAGTTGGGGACTGGTAAAAGTAAGCCCTCCTGGTTGGGGTCCGGTTACAGCAGACCCTCCAGGTTGGTGTCTGGTTATTAGAGGCACTCCGGGTTGGTGTCCGGTTATTAGAGGCACTCCGGGATGGAGTCCAGTTAAAGAGGCTCTCCGGGTTGGGTTCTGGTTACAGTTATCCCTTAGGTCTTTGCACAAGGCCTTGACACAGAAATTAAAGTTTTGAATTATGCATTCCATCATTATTAAAGTGGTTATTGATATTGCATTTGATTATTTGATTAGTAGAATATTCATGTGAATAAGTAAATGGCATTATTTCATTTTATTTTTTCCATACTATGTTGAAGATCAAGTTTAAAAGGCTTTTGTTTTAGTTATACATTTCCTTAAATGTTTATTCTTATTTATGAAAGTTTCTGCTATATTGTTATCATTACTGGGCATTTGAGCTCACCCCTTTTCTATGTTTTATTTTTCCCAGGATGTGAAAAAGTAAATTATGAATGACCTGCAGGGACATTATGAGAGGAGAATAGTGTGGATTATAGAGACAATTTTTTGTTTTAGTAGTTTTTCATTTTATGATGTAATGTAAAACTTTATGAGTATATCTAGTGTTTCCAAGGATACTAAACCAATCGGTCTTTCAAGATTTGATCTTTCTTGTGGTCATGCCAATGTTATTTAATAATGCACCGACTCTGGGTAACTGGGGTCGGGGCGTTACAGTTGGTATCACAGGAAGTTTAGTACAATCCTTGGAAGCTAGATTTAGATAAAATCTGATTAGAACACGTAGACCTAAGATGGAATTTGAGGATTAGTATAGATGAACATTCTAAAATTTTGGTATTGTAGTGATTTTGTGAGTTTTCCAAGAAATAAATCCATGTCTCGATACGAGCAGGTAGAGGCGGCTCTGGCACAAATGTACCTAGGGGTAAAACCCGAAAACACCACTTTGAGATAGACTCGAACGGGAACTGGTGCACGAAAATGGGCCTTGCTGCACTCTTGGTTATGATACTACCGTGGGATATGCTTAGGATAACTCTTATTTTCATTACAAATCATTATGAAGGGTTTATTAGTATATACTTCCTCAAAGAAAACATTTTTATGATTATGGATTATATCCATCAATAGTTCAATTTATGTTAAGTGTTTTATAATTATGGAATTATGTATTTTGATTCATAAACTGATCAAGATTATGACATTGTTTAGAAATAGAGCCTAGTAGAAGAAATGGGAACCGTATCAATGCACTAACTCCATGTAGGGATTTCCCTCCTGCTCAAGATAATTATAGTGGAGCTGGTGATGCAACTGGTGCCGATCAGCTAATCACCATACTGGGACAACTCACTTAGGTTATGAATAATAACCTTACCCGTATGGAGAACCCTGATCCGCAACGTGGATGATCAATGTTAGATCGCTTCATGAGGCAGAAACAACCAACATTCAATGGGAGTACAAATCAATTAGTAGCTGAGCAATGGATAAGTTCCCTAGAGAAAATATTTCAGGCTTTGGGGATTAGTGAAAGGGAAAAAGTTATAATGGAAGTTTACCGCCTCATTGGAGATGCTGCTCAATGGTGGTCATTGATTCAAAACATGAAGGAAGATGATGATGTATCCAATATGGAATGGAGGGAGTTCAAAGATCTGTTTTTAGAAAATTACATTCCTTGTGAACATCAAGCAGATATGGAAAGGAAATTTCATAGTCTGAGACAAAAGGAGGATGAGAATGTTGCAAAGTATGAGGATAACGTTACAAGGTTAACAGGGTATGATGGAAATTATATAGGTAACCCAAGAAGTAAGATTGATCGTTTCATTTATGGGTTAAAACCATTTCTCCATCGATCATTAGTCTCATAATCCTTCTCGCCGTACGAAGACAATGTCTCATGTGCTATCAAGATAGAAAAGGAATTCTCTAAGTCTTATGACTTTAAAGCAAAGAAGGAGAAGAAGAGATCTGCAGATCAATCTGGTAATGGAAATAAGGGGAATAAGGGATAGGTTAAATATCCATCCTATGGTAAATGTGGGAAAAAACACCTCGGTACTTGCTTGAAGGGAATGGGTGTCTGTTACAATTGTGTTGAAAAAGGCCACCAAGATCGTGAATGTAAAGGGAATAACGAAGCTACCAATGTTCAATGATACAATTGCAAGGAGATGGGACATTATGCAAATAAATATCCTAATCGTCAGGGGAACTTACCTCAAAAAAAGGCCAAGGGATCAAGGCCAAGCTTATGTTATCACTACTGCTGAGGTAGAAGCTCCGAAAGACGTGGCGGCAGGTAATTTAATGGTTTCCTCAAGTTCAGCAAATGCATTATTTGATTCTGGATCATCACATTGTTTAATATCTTCCCAGTTTTCTATGAAAATTAGATATTTCAAATTTGATTTAACAAGGGAGTTGTCATTTAAAACTCCTAAGGGAAGTATCATTACAACAATGTTTTGGGAATCAGTCCCCATTAGAGCACATAAATGTTCTTTATCCGCTGATCTCATCGTCATACCTATGATTGAGTTTGATATAATCCTCAGTATGGATTGCCTTTAGGATTATGATGTGAAGATTTACTGTAAGAAGAAGGAGGTTACGATTTTTGATGATGACGATAAGGAACACCTTATCTTTAGAGTAGAATCGTCACCACCTAATTCTTATCTAGATCCACCCCCAGTAGCTCAACTAAATTCAATTATTGGGGAGGAAGAGAATGAAATGACTGTGGGTGAGTAAAGGAATTTTCAAATAGAGGATGTACCTATTGTGAAAGAATATATAGATGTGTTTCTGGAAGATTTACATGGACATCCTCCAGAACGAGAAGTTGATTTTTCCATTGATTTATTTCCGGGATCAAGGCCTATATCGAAGACCCCTTATAGAATGGCCACTGTATAATTAGTTGAACTAATGGAACAACTAGTGGAATTGAGTAATAATGGATTTATTCACCCTAGTGTTTCTCCATGGGGAGCCCTTGTTCTTTTTGTTAAAAAAATGACGGATCAATGAGGTTATGTGTCGACTATAGGGAGATCAATGCTATAACAATAATGAACAAGTATACCCTACCTCGCATTGATGATTTATTTGACCAACTGCATGGAGCTCAATAATTGTCAACGATTAACCTTTGATCGGGATACCATCAGTTGTGTGTGATGAAGGAAGACATTCCGAAGACAGCATTTCAAACCAGGTACGGGCATTATGAGTTTACTGTAATGCCTTTTGGATTGACTAATTCACCCTCTGTCTTCATGGATCTGATGAATATATTTTTCAAGGAATATCTCAATGAATCTGTGGTGGTATTTATTGGTGATATCTTGGTATACTCTAAAAGCTACTAGGATCTTGAAATTCACTTACGCATTATCCTGAAGACTCTAAGAAGACATGAATTTTATGGGAAGTTTAGCAAGTGTGAATTCTGGCTTAATGAGATTTCTTTTCTTGGCCATATTGTCTCTAAAGATGGAATCTCTGTTGATCCATCTAAGACCAAGGAAATCCAAGAATGTCCAGCACCTACGAGTATAACTGACGTATGCAGTTTTATTGGTTTGGCAGGTTATTATCGACGATTCGTCCAGAATTTTGCCCTATGGGAAAACCCATTAACGAAGCTCACATGTAAAGGGGTTAGATTTTTTTGGACAAAAGATTGTGAAGAATGTTTCGAAGAACTGGATAGAAGATTATTCAATACTCCTATATTGACTCTACCATCAGGGAATGATGGGTTTGTTATTTATAGTGATGCATCGAAAAAAGGACTTGGTTGTGTCCTTATGCAGAATGATAGTGTTATTTCCTATGCATCATGACATTTGAAAATTCATGAGCAAAACAATCCTACTCATGATCTCGAGTTAGCAGCTGTGATCTTTGATTTTAAGATATGGAGGCTCTAACTCTATGGAGAAAAATGTGAGATTTATACTGATCACAAGAGATTGAAGTATATTTTCTCACAAAAATAACTCAACATGATGAAAAGTAGATGGCTTGAATTACTCAAGGATTATGATTGCATGATACACTACCACCCGGGAAAGGAAAACAAGGTGGTAGATGCTTTTAGAAGAAAAGACCCTGGAGTTTTGAACAATATGAGAATTGAAAGGGTTCCAATTTTCATGGATCTAGTGAAGATGGACATGGGAATAACCAGGGAAGGTGAAACATCAATTCTTTTTCAAATGGTTACCAAACCATCTTTACTAGAAAGAATTAAGAGTTCTTAGACCGATGATAAATAATTTCAAAAGAAGATTAAAGCTGTGAATGATGGGAGATTGAGAGACTTTGTGTATGAAGATGGAATTTTGATATTTGGGAAGAGACTTTGTGTTCCTGATATACCTGATCTAAAAAAGGAATTACTGGATGATGCTCATAGTTCCAATTTCTCTATACACCCTAGGAGCCCCAAAATGTATAGATATTTGAAGGAACATTTTTTGTGGGACAACATGAAGAAGGAGATTGCTGATTTTGTGTCAAGATGTATGGTTAGTCAACAAGTTAAATATGGAAGGCAACAACCTAGAGGAGTCATGCAACCTCTTCCCATACCCAAGTAGAAATGGGACAATATTACGATATACTTTTTCATGGGGCTACCAAAGACTTCTAGAAGGAATGATCCAATATGGGTCATTGTTGATTGTCTTACCAAGTCAGCACATTTTCTCGCTATAAGAGAAGATCTACCACTAGAATGTCTAGCAAGACTATATATTAATGAAGTTGTGATACATCATGGAGTACCCCTATTGATTGTTTCTGATCGTGATCCCCGTTTTAATTCAAGATTATGGAAAAGTCTTCAGAAATCCTTGGATACTGAACTTCATTTGAGCACTGCCTATGTAGAGACCCGAAGCCTGACGTACATGGACATTACATTACTTTTGCGGAATACTTAGTACATAACAAAAACACACACACAAGGATCTTAATAGTTTAGTGTCTTTGGAAACTCGGAACGTAATCTTCTAATCCTGGTGAAAGATCTTCAATATCTCCCATAAAGATCTTCGATTTTTTTTTACCTAAAAACCTTTCTTTATATCCTGGGGAAAAGAAAACATAAAAGGGTGAGCTCAAATGCTCAGTAAGGGTATACAAAAGAAATAAAAATCATATCATATCTTTTTGAAAATCATAACCTGCAAAAGAGATCATAATATCTTAACATGGAACAAGTCATAGAAGTGAAAATGAGATCACCATAATCATAAAATGAAACTTGAAACTTTGTGGCATGCACACATAATCATGGAAAATCATTTCTTGTTAGTCAGGACTCATTGCCAAGACTATCTTAGTGGACAAAGTCCCTTTCTGAATCGAGTAACCCTCATTTCAGTCCTGTTTCACTGAACCGGTATAACCTACCATTCTAGCCATGTCTATCTCATGAGATATAAAATCTTTACCCAATGCATTGGAGGGAGATATAGGTCCCACCCATCTTATAATGAATCCTTTCTTATGTGTGCAACATAATCATAAAACATACATCATCGCATAACACATGTAACAAAAATGGGATTCTTGAAACATCATGACATCATAAATCAATTAATATAAGATTAAGGAATTAATAAACATAATTCCATCATAACATAGTCAAATCAATGTAAAAATATGGATATAAACAGAACCCTTTATTATCTTAGATGGAAAATATTTTTGATAAAACACTTGAATTGAATTCTTGAGGAAAATATCCTTTCTTCTTCAAAATCAATTTCTTTTCACAAAACATCATGAAATTTTAAAAGAAAGAGATTTTATTGAAAATAGTCATGAAATATTTTAGAGGAAGCTTCATGAAAATAAGGCTTTATAAAACAGTAGAAATCTGTTCGTGCCGTATAAGTTAAAAAAAACATTCTTCGTACTTTTGTCGGAAAAGTCAAAAAGTACCTCGTACGAAAAACGACAAAAGATTCCTTTCATATCTTTTTCAAAAAACTCACCGAAGGGTAAAATAGGATATAAAATATTGTAGAAGGATGGAAATAATTTTTCATATTGAGGGAACATGGATGTGGATGATAAAATACACCCCAGTAAATAACAAAGTAAAAACAATCTCGGATAAAAATGAGATTGTGACATTTCCCTTACCTTAGGTCCGATTTGCTTCGTATGTGTCCGAACCTCCTGTATAATGATTTAAATAATGTCATTGACTTATTACAGAATCATATTCATTGTTATGATATCATATATGGTTCACTTATGATATTATATTACCCGTTCTTTTGTAAATTCCATGTTAAAGAAGCGTTTTGGGTAAAATCGTTTCATTTATCGTAGGTGTTTTGACTAGTTGTTATTGACATCATTATTACTTATATAATGATTTAATTACTTCCAGAATATAAAATATGATTTATATATCATATATATTCAGTATATATATATATATATAATAGATAGATAAATAAAATGAAAAACACCGTTCATGGAGACGGTAGTCCGTACGTACGCATGAACGATGTTTTACTTTCCTTATTGTCTTGAAATGGAAGTAAGTAGATGACATACATATATATATATACATAAATCCAGTAGGTTTATAATTTCATATATTTCATTATTATTTCTTATATATACTTTATAATCATTCTTAAATGGTTAACATGGAGAATGAATCTCATCGCGTCGTGGAGACGGTAGTCCGTACGTACGCACGAGCGATGATATCATTTCTATAAATATTGAATTGGAGTGGAGTGGATTATAAAATATATCAGAATCAATATGATGTTGTAATAACTATGTATAGTTATTCTTTACACCATTATACCCATCCATGTAAGGTGGTGGTGGAAAATAGATTACACCACGGCGTGGAGACGGTATTCCGTACGTACGCACGCGCGGTGATTTCTTTTTCCGTAGGATGGATAGATGGTGAAATAGGGTTGTTTCATACATATAATAACATATAAGTATATGAGTGATACTGATGTTATTACTTCATAATGAGACAACCTAAGAAGAAGAAGTGGAAGAAGAAATAAAGATGAAAGAATTGGTAACGGTAATTACCTCTTCTTTGAAGTGCCTCTTTGAGACCTCCTCTTAGGGCACTAGAATTGGTCTTTGAGGAAGACCAGAACCTCTAGGATGTTGCTAGGGAAGTGGAGAAGGGATTTTGGCAGGGGTTGGCCGAGCTTGAGTGCTCAAATTGGTGTGAGGAGGAGGGGGAGGAGGTGCCCTTTTATAAGGGAGGAGAGGGGCACCTTAGGAATATCTCAAAATATTATTTTATATTAAAGTCAAAATCGGTTTATAATGGTTCCAAAGGGTCTTATTTCGAAGATAAGGTGAGGAGGGGTCTAAATCACATCAACCAATAGGATTTAGACAAGTTTAGTGTATTATTTTAACCTTATCAATTAGATTTAACTCTAAGTTAAATAATTTAACTTTTACAGTGTCTTTTTGTTTTCTTTCACTATATGGTTAATACACTTACTATAACATGCCAAACGAACCCCAAATTGTTTATTATTAATATATATATCCTTATCTAAGTCATTTGGCCGAACCTTAGATTTTTAAGAATAAAATAACAATTAATAATATAATATGTGATTTAAAAACTATTTTGTGTCAATTTTGACACTATTTGATATATGATTTTTGTGAAAGTCATAACAGAATTAAATGTTCGAACCAAGTTGATTAAATCAACATTAATATATCATATTAACCTATAAAATTAGTGGAATTCATAAAAAGTATCAAATTACATTTATTTTGGTGTTTATAACATCAATTATGTCAATATTTCATTAATAAGATAATTACTGCATCATCATTGTGTCATAAATAAATTGAATTATTTAAAGTCTAAAAATTACAAATAAAATACCATTATGTAGGAAATCGTTTTATATTTCTAATGAATATTTATAATCTAAAATCCAAAATATATAACCCTATGTAACAATTGTTTTTCTAAAAGATATATGCTTGTGTCAATTTTGTATTCATTTTAACTTAATTAAAATAAAGTGTCATTATCACTTACAAGTGGATCAATGGGGTCCCAAAATCGACCCAAAGATGCCCATGGTCGACCATGTATCAACCAATGGGGTTAAGACACGTTTTAGGGTAATTTAATATTATTATAATATTATTTTTTAACCCTTATTTACCGGATTTACCCTTAACCATGGTAAATAAAATATTTACCGCAGTAATTATTCAAAATGTCTAAAAATAAAAGTTATCTATTTACACAATTTGAACATCCTGATTCCAAATATGGAATCCATTTTTCTAAATTCAAAACACAGAAGTGGCAGAAATTAATTTAAAATTAATTCCCGCTGTCAAAACAAAAAGCGTGTTTTTAAGAGATAATAACTATCAAAAGATTGACACTTGTTTATGTTCGGTTTAATTGTAAAATTGTGTCCAATGACCAAAATTATATTAAGTGGTAAAAATATATTCTAAATATACTTTAAAACCATTCAATATTATAATTTAACCACATAATATATTACGATGAAAAAAGTTGTTTTTAATTAAAATATAGCGTGTTTTTACTATTCATTAAAATATGAAAGTTGTCCGAAAAATATCAAAACATTATCTATTGTAAATTTTTACATCCTGATTCAAAATAAGAATATTATTTTGTCAAATTGAACATATAAACATGTCAAAAACTATATTTAAAGTGGGTGCGCCATCAAAAGGCGGTAAAACTGCATTTTTTGAAAAATACTTATTTTACCCGAAAAATTTATTTTGTTCTTATACCATGTTCTAGAAATGTGTAAGATGAATAATAATGTTATAAAATTCAAAATTTAGTTAATACTATACATAACGGCAAGTTCATGACAATATTATAATAATATAACATTGTTTATTAAAACCCGGTATTGCGTACAACACACGCTATGCGATTGCGTGTAATGCAAGCCAAGTCAGGGTTGCGTGTTGTGAAAGAATCCTTCATTGTTTCGTATAACAGAATCCAACCATATTTCATTTATACATTTAATATATATATATATATATATATACTCAATGTTGCGTAGAATAACTATTATCAAAATTGTGTGTAACACGATCCAAGAATAGTGTTGCGTATACTGCAAGCTAATACGGTGTTGCGTATAGCGCAAGGTAATCTTGGTGTAGAATACAACGCAAGACATTAATGAAATTAAAAGAATATCTTTCATAAAATCTCGAGGTGTTACATTCTACCCCCCTTAAAATGAATTTCGCCCTCGAAATTCGTCGGGGTTATAAATGGTTTACTATTTGAAAGTTTCTTTGATAGAAACCCACATCGTAAAAAGGAATACCAAAACTTATCTTTAAAAACAAAAGTATGAAACGTAACGGTTACCCAAATAAACTAATCATTGGGTTTCCACATAGGTGAAAATATGGATATGGAAGAGAAATCTAACCATCATGTTCTGATGGAGAGTGGTAGAAAACATGGCTATGGAAAAGCCAACAATCACAAATCCATAAATTTGTGACGATCTAAGGTACCATCTGATTAATCAGATATAAGAGCACTAGGACAACATTTTTGGTTTTCAAGATCATTTCCCTAAAGTTGATGAATTAAAAGAAATACTTACATGATTTTGTTACAATCTCACTGTTGTTCGTGATTTGAACAATTTCCACTTCATATCATAAAGAAATGAAGTTGAATTTGTTATTCGTGAAGCATTAGCAGATCATGTGATAGAAGGATGGGTCATTCCATCTATTTCAAACAAAGGGTTAGCAAAAGTTATAAGTCCATATTTTAGTGAGATTAATCGTATATGGTTCCAAAAATGAACTTATACTTCATATATCATACCGCTTAATAAAATAAAACTAGTTTCTACTAAACGGGGACTTCCTGTAGGCCAGTGGTAGGCGATAAAGGCCAGTCGCACTTCGGTTGTGGGTTCGATTCCCAAAGCCTTGTCCGAAGCGATGGGCTGTCGCCCGTCCTGCAGGTTGTCCTTTTTCTAAAACTACATTACTATAACATCCCATCAATAACATTGAAAAAAAACTTATATCCTTAAACAATACTCACTTATGTCCAACATAATCCATTTCAATCTTTAGGCTTATCCATAATACTGCAGTCCACTCTCATAACATAGTGAAAATGATTACCAGAGATTTAATACCATCGTTGATCCCCATATTTCATAAGATATGTTTTGTTGGTCACATTCCAAACATTCAAAGTCCTTAATCATGTATTCTCTTGAATACCCATTGAACCTTATTGAAAACATGAGTGCTGTTAAAAGTTAACTCTTTCCACATACCAAAATCCTCAAAATTATTTAAACTCAAACCATGATATCACTTAGTCCTTATATCAATCATGAGCTCATGAATACAATCAAACATCTCATTATCTTCTTATCCTTTCATTATGCACTTATCATCTACTTTCCAAAATATTTGAATCACTTTTCATAGTTACCGGTACCTTAAAATTATTGAAAAACACAATAGACCAAATCATAAAAGTACCTCAACAACATTATTCTTGAATACCAAAACACTTCAGTCCATCCACATCAATGATTATCCTGGAATAAGTCCTTCCTTGATTTAGAAGTAACTTTTTAGGTCAGGGCATTGAGTTGGGTAATGCCCATGTTCTCCACAAATAAGACATTGAACTCCATAACAGTCTGTCACTCTATGACCCTTTTCTCCACACAGATAACATCGGTCCCTCCATTTGAGGTATTCCTCAAGGTTCTTCTTCCCTTCTTTAGAAGTCTCAATCTTCCTTTCTTTATGCTCCTCAACATGCGAACATGCATAATAGTCTATCTTCCTCTTCTTTGATGAATTAGGCATACCACTAAATTTCACCTTGTTAATCATATATCGCGATGATTGATTCGGCATAATCACAACATCTTTCTCTCTAGGCATTACACAATTTTGTTGCTCATAGTCACCAATTTGTCCATTGGATTCAATGTTAATTGAATTCCTTTTGGTTCCCTCCATTAACTAAAACACAAAAATAATTTTGTGAGAATCAAAAATCATGCTAGAGAAAACAACATAGTAAAGGGAAAGTATCCTCAATACCTAACTTCTTAGGTTTAATCTAATATCGTTACCATAGTTCTAGGAATATATCCTATACGTATACGTATCCTTAGGGAAATCCCTAGACATACCTTAGAAATAACTCTAGGGATCTCACTAACGTTTTCGCATCCTAGTTTCCAAAGGTTGACTAAACCTTTCCTCTGATACCAACTGTAGAGACCCGAAGCCTGACGTACATGGACATTACATTACTTTTGCGGAATACTTAGTACATAACAAAAACACACACACAAGGATCGTAATAGTTTAGTGTCTTTGGAAACTCGGAACGTAATCTTCTAATCCTGGTGAAAGATCTTCAATATCTCCCATAAAGATCTTCCATTTTTTTTTACCTAAAAACCTTTCTTTATATCCTGGGGAAAAGAAAACATAAAAGGGTGAGCTCAAATGCTCAGTAAGGGTATACAAAAGAAATAAAAATCATATCATATCTTTTTGAAAATCATAACCTGCAAAAGAGATCATAATATCTTAACATGGAACAAGTCATAGAAGTGAAAATGAGATCACCATAATCATAACATGAAACTTGAAACTTTGTGGAATGCACACATAATCATGGAAAATCATTTCTTGTTAGTCATGACTCATTGCCAAGACTATCTTAGTGGACAAAGTCCCTTTCTGAATCGAGTAACCCTCGTTTCAGTCCTGTTTCACTGAACTGGTATAACCTACCATTCCAGCCATGTCTATCTCATGAGATATAAAATCTTTACCCAATGCATTGGAGGGAGATATAGGTCCCACCCATCTTATAATGAATCCTTTCTTATGTGTTCCACATAATCATAAAACATACATCATCGCATAACACATGTAACAAAAATGGGATTCTTGAAACATCATGACATCATAAATCAATTAATATAAGATAAAAGAATTCATAAACATAATTCCATCACAACATAGTCAAATCAATGTAAAAATATGGATAGAAACAGAACCCTTTATTATCTTAGATGGAAAATATTTTTGATAAAACACTTGAATTGAATTCTTGAGGAAAATATCCTTTCTTCTTCAAAATCAATTTCTTTTCACAAAACATCATGCAATTTTAAAAGAAAGAGATTTTATTGAAAATAGTCATGAAATATTTTAGAGGAATCTTCATGAAAATAAGGCTTTATAAAATAGTAGAAATCTGTTCGTGCCGTATAAGTTAAAAAAACATTCTTCGTACTTTTGTCAGAAAAGTCAAAAAGTACCTCGTACGAAAAACGACAAAAGATTCCTTTCATATCTTTTTCAAAAAACTCACCGAAGGGTAAAATAGGATATAAACTATTGTAGAAGGATGGAAATAATTTTACATATTGAGGGAACATGGATGTGGATGATAAAATACACCCCAGTAAATAACAAAGTAAAAACAATCTCGGATAAAAATGAGATTGTGACATTTCCCTTACCTTAGGTCCGATTTGCTTCGTATGTGTCCGAACCTCCTGTATAATGATTTAAATAATTTCATTGACTTATTACAGAATCATATTTATTGTTATGATATCATATATGGTTCACTTATGACATTATATTAACCGTTCTTTTGTAAATTCCATGTTAAAGAAGCGTTTTGGGTAAAATCGTTTCATTTATCGTAGGTGTTTTGACTTGATGTTCTTGACATCATTATTACTTATATCATGATTTACTTACTTCCAGAATATAAAATATGATTTATATATCATATATATTCAGTATATATATATATATAATAGATAGATAAATAAAATGAAAAACACCGTTCATGGAGACGGCAGTCCGTACGTACGCATGAACGCTGTTTTACTTTCCTTATTGTCTTGAAATGGAAGTAAGTAGATGACATACATATATATATATACATAAATCCAGTAGCTTTATAATGTCATATATTTCATTATTATTTCTTATATATACTTTATAATCATTCTTAAATGGTTAACATGGAGAATGAATCTCATCGCGTCGTGGAGACGGTAGTCTGTACGTACGCACGAGCGATGATATCATTTCTATAAATATTGAATTGAATTGGAGTGGATTATACAATATATCAGAATCAATATGATTTTGTAATAACTATGTATAGTTATTCTTTACACCATTATACCCATCCATGTAAGGTGGTGGTGGAAAATAGATTACACCACGGCGTGGAGACGGTATTCCGTACGTACGCACGCGTGGTGATTTCTTTTTCCGTAGGATGGATAGATGGTGAAATAGGGTTGTTTCATACATATAATAACATATCAGTATATGAGTTATACTGATGTTATTACTTCATAATGAAACAACCTAAGAAGAAGAAGTGGAAGAAGAAATAAAGATGAAAGAATGTGTAACGGTAATTACCTCTTCTTTGAAGTGCCTCTTTGAGACCTCCTTTTAGGGCACTAGAATTGGTCTTTGAGGAAGACCAGAACCTCTAGGATGTTTCTAGGGAAGTGGAGAAGGGATTTCGGCGGGGGTTGGCCAAGCTTGAGTGCTCAAATTGGTGTGAGGAGGAGGGGGAGGAGGTGCCCTTTTATAAGGGAGGAGAGGGGCACCTTAGGAATATCTCAAAATATTATTTTATATTAAAGTCAAAATCGGTTTATAATGGTTCCAAAGGGTCTTATTACGAAGATAAGGTGGGTAGGGGTCGAAATCCCATCAACCAATAGTATTTCGACAAGTTTAGGGTATTATTTTAACCTTATCAATTAGATTTAACTCTAAGTTAAATAATTTAACTTTTACCGTGTCTTTTTGTTTTCTTTCACTATATGGTTAATACACTTACTATAACATGCCAAACGAACCCCAAATTGTTTATTATTAATATATATATCCTTATCTAAGTCATTTGTCCGAACCTTAGATTTTTAGGAATAAAATAACAATTAATAATATAATATTTTATTTAAAAACTATTTTGTGTCAATTTTGACACTATTTGATATATGATTTTTGTGAAAGTCATAACAGAATTAAATGTTCGAACCAAGTTGATTAAATCAACATTAATATATCATAGTAACCTATAAAATTAGTGGAATTCACAAAAAGTCTCAAATTACATTTATTTTGGTGTTTATAACATCAATTATGTCAATATTTCATTAATAAGATAATTACTACATCATCATTGTGTCATAAATAAATTGAATTATTTAAAGTCTAAAAATTACAAATAAACTACCATTATGTATGAAATCTTTTTATCTTTCTAATGAATATTTATAATCTAAAATCCAACATATATAACCCTATGTAACAATTGTTTTTCTAAAAGATATATGCTTGTGTCAATTTTGTATTCATTTTAACTTAATTAAAATAAAGTGTCATTATCACTTACAAGTGGATCAATGGGGTCCCAAAATCGACCCAAAGATGCCCATGGTCGACCATGTATCAACCAATGGGGTTAAGACACGTTTTAGGGTAATTTAATATTATTATAATATTATTTGTTAACCCTTATTTACCGGATTTACCCTTAACCATGGTAAATAAAATATTTACCGCAGTAATTATTCAAAATGTCTAAAAATAAAAGTTATCTATTTACAGAATTTGAACATCCTGATTCCAAATATGGAATACATTTTTCTAAATTCAAAACACAGAAGTGGCAGAAATTAATTTAAAATTAATTCCCGCTGTCAAAACAAAAAGCGTGTTTTTAAGAGATAATAACTATCAAAAGATTGACACTTGTTTATGTTCGGTTTAATTGTAAAATTGTGTCCAATGACCAAAATTATATTAAGTGGTAAAAATATATTCTAAATATACTTTAAAACCATTCAATATTATAATTTAAGCACATAATATATTATGATGAAAAAAGTTGTTTTTAATTAAAATATAGCATGTTTTTACTATTCATTAAAATATGAAAGATGTCCGAAAAATATCAAAACATTATCTAATGTAAATTTTTACATCCTGATTCAAAAGAATAATATTATTTTGTCAAATTGAACATATAAACATGTCAAAAACTATATTTAAAGTGGGTGCACCATCAAAAGGCGGTAAAACTGCATTTTTTGAAAAATACTTATTTTACCCGAAAAATTTATTTTGTTCTTATACCATGTTCTAGAAATGTGTAAGATGAATAATAATGTTATAAAATTCAAAATTTAGTTAATACTATTCATAACGGAAAGTTCATGACAATATTATAATAATATAACATTGTTTATTAAAACCCGGTATTGCGTACAACACACGCTATGCGATTGCGTGTAATGCAAGCCAAGTCAGGGTTGCGTGTTGTGAAAGAATCCTTCATTGTTTCATATAACAGAATCCAACCATATTTCATTTATACATTTAATATATATATATATATATACTCAATGTTGCGTAGAATAACTATTATCAAAATTGTGTGTAACACGATCAAAGAATAGTGTTGCGTATACTGCAAGCTAATACGGTGTTGCGTATAGCGCAAGGTAATCTTGGTGTAGAATACAACGCAAGACATTAATGAAATTAAAAGAATATCTTTCATAAAATCTCGAGGTGTTACAGCCTACCACCCTCAAACAGATGGACAATCAAAACGAACTATTCAAACCTTAGAAGACATTTTGAGATCCTGCTCACTTGACTTTCAGGGTATGTGGGATCAATATTTACCTCTGTCATAATTTTCCTATAATAATAGCTTCCATTCAAGTATTCATATGGCACCATATAAAGAGTTATATAGAAAGAGATGTCGCACACTAACCTGTTGGGATTACGTTGGTGAAAGAATACTTGTAGGCCCAGAACTGGTGGAGGAAACGATGGAAAAGGTGAAGGTAGTCCAAAACCATATCAAAGCAGCTCAAAGTAGGCAGAAGAGCTATGCTGATAATCGAAGGAAGTATTTTGAATTTCAAGTCGGGGATCATGTTTTATTGAAGGTATCTCCATTTAAGGGAGTCATATGTTTTGGTAAGAAAGGTAAATTGAGTCCTAGGTACATCGGACCTTTCGAAATTCTAGAACGAATTGGGGTTTTAGCTTACCGATTGGAAATGTCGCCAAGTCTCTCCAAAGTTCATGATGTGTTCCACATATCTCTATTGAGGAAATACATGACTGATCCAACGCATGTACTAACCTATGAGGAATTAGAACTGGTACCTGATTTGTCTTATTACGAAGAGCCTGTCAAGATTCTTGATATGAGAGAACAAGTACTGAGAAACCGGATGACGCGTCTGGTAAAAGTCTTGTCGAGAAACCATAAGATGGAAGAGGCAACGTGGGAACCCGTGGAACTTATGATGAAGAACCACCCGAGTCTTTTCATGCGGTAGTATTCTAGAAATTTCGAGGATGAAATTATTTGAAGTAGGGGAGAATGTAAAACCCCAAGCTTCTACAGTACGCTTCTCTTTGAATAATGTAATAACGTGTGTTGTACGCAACATCGAGTTCTAACACACCACAACCAATCAAACTAGACGTTATGAATAGTAATAACTACTTTTTTAAATTATATATATTTTTTATATTTTAAAATGGACTTCATTTTTGGATTCAGAATATCAAAATTATTCTGAGTTGAATTTTTGGTATTTTTCTGAGAACTTCCAATTTTTATGAATAGTGAAAAATACTTAAAAACAACTTTTTTAATAAAAATAATTTATAGTGATAAATTATATTATTTAGTGGTTTTAAAGTATAATTAGAATATATTTTTACCATTTTATCCAATGGTGTTCATTAGAATTAATTTCACATTAAAATTGGACATAAACAATTGCCAATCTTTTGATATATATTGTTTCTTAAAAACAAGCTATTTGTTGTAACAGCGGGAATTAATTATAAAATTAATTAATTAAACTTATATGTTTTTAATTTTGTAAAATAGACATAAATTTTGAATTCAGAATATCAATTATAGCTTAGGGTGAAATTTTGGCATCGTTCTGAAAAACTTCAATTTTTGATGAATAATGAAACTACAAAGTGGTAGTTAAAAACTAAATTTTTCATAAAACTTAATTTTACCGCTTCTGTGATTGGAGTTTCGAAAATCCGAGAGACACGGTTAACATCAAGGAGTAAAATGTTGTTCAATTTGATGAAAATACTTTTTGGTGAATAGTAACTTTTTACTTTTATTTACCACATTTAAAAGTAAATAGGGTAATTAATCTTAAAAATGATATTAATATTACCCTAACACATGTCCTAATTCTATTGGACAAGTGTATCTCGACCAAAACAACCTTAGGAATAAAATATTATCATTTAGGCCCACTTTGATTAGATTAGGACATTTATTATTATTTAATTCAATGAAGAGTTAAAAGAGTTAAAATCAATGTCTATTTACTAAAACATTTGTAATATAGGGTTATACATAAGATAAATTCGATTGTAAGTATAAATTATAAAGATAAAAATATTTCCTACATAATTATATTTTATTTATAATTTTTAGACATTAAATAATTTAATTTATTTATGACACAATGATGATATAGTAATTACCATAATAGTGAAAAATTAAAATAATTGATATTATAAATACCCAAATAAATATAATTTGATACTTTTAATGAATTAAAATAATTTTCTATGATAATATGACATATGAGTATTGATTTATTTTACTTTTTTCGAACTAATAATGCTTTTATGATTTTCACAAAAATCAATTTTCCAAATAGTGTCAAAATTGACATAAAAGAGTTTTTAAAACAAATATTATATTATTAATTGATATTAAATTCCTAAAAATCTAAGGTTCTTCCAAAAGACTTATATCATGATAGTTGTATCATTAATGGACCACTTGGGGGTCTATTGAAGGTATATAGTATGTTTATTAACTATATAATATAAAAATACAAAGTGACATGGTAAGTGTCAAACTAATTAACTAAGAGTTAAAACTAAAAGATAAGGTTAATATAATGACCCAAACCTGTCTAAATCCTATTGGTTGAGTGTTTTTCGACCCATAACAACCTTAACCTTTAAATAATCCACTTTGGAGCCATTGGAAACCGAATATGAATTTATTATAAAATAATATTTCTAGCTTTTCCAAAGGTGCCCCTCACCCCTCTTATAAAAGGGAACTCTCCCTTCTCATTAACACACACCTTAAAAGCCTTTTGGTTCGGCCAAACTCGTCCCCAATACTCTATAAACTTCCCTCACTTCATTCTAGAGGTCTTCCTTTAGTCATAAATCCAACTTAAGGAGCCCTTTTGATCAAATCAAAAGGAAAAACTCGAAGAAGATGTAATGATTTCACCACCCTTTTTCATGTTCCTTTCCTCTTCCACTTCTTCTTTCTTTGTTATTCCCATTCTAAAATAATTAATCCAGTATCTCCTATATACTTTAATATTATTATAAATATGGTACAACCATATTCAGTATTATATCCATCCTTTGAATGACATGTCACCGTACGTGCGTACGTACGGCTTATCGTCTACACGTCATGGTGTAATTGTTATTCAATATATTATTATTTGGATGGGTAAAATAATGATTTTTAATTCATATAAATAATAAATATAACATGATAATTATTATGTATATATGATTTACCATCCAATTATATATTATTTTAATATCAAAAGAATTATTTGTCGCTCGTGCGTACGTACGGACTACCGTCTCCACGAACGTGATAAGATTCATTCTCCATCGTATCCATTCAAGTATGATTCTCATTTGATGATTAATAATATTATATAAGGACTTGATATCGTTCTGGATATGATTATGATACAACCTATACATGACAAACACGTCTTATGTAACAAAACATATAAAAGAAAATGAGTAAGTTAACACCTGAAACAACGATAATACTAAGATATTATTAACAAATCAATGTTACAAGATCATATAATATATCATATTAATATATATGATTATTTTATAATTTAATTACATTTATTTCACCATTATACAGGAGTTTAACCTACCCCCAACCAAAGAAAAATACAATGTAAGGGTTTATTTCGCAATCTCTTCATTATCCGAGGTTGTTTATACGTAATAATCTACTGGGATCTCTTTATCATCCACATCCATGATTCTTATAAATGTATTTCAAAACATTCTTACTATTTTACAGAATATGGGTTAAAGTCATTTATACCCTTATTTTACTTTATATGTTTTTAAAGGAATCTTTCCAACTTTTTCGAAACAAGTTACTTTTTAACCTTTTTGACAAAATTAAGGTAAGAAAGGCTTTTTTAACTTATACGGAGGGTGTGGTTATTCTACACTGTTATTACACCTTTGAAGCTTCCTTCACAAGCTTATAAATATATTTTCAAAATAAAGGTTTTCCCAATAATTATTCGACTTTTCAATGATTTCAAAAAAAGAGATATTTCTCTCAAATACTATTGATTTCATCTATGTCAACATCCTTTGATAAATTTTAAACATGTTTCACGTTGATTTATTATGATAAAAATCATCCATATTGTATTTAAGGTTTTGAGATATTTTTGAATATGGATGAGTTATTTTTATGCCATTAATGGTTTATTATTAAAGTTTTGACATTTTATATGTTAGTTTTAATACAAATGTTTATGTTATATTTCATCCTCTTCTTAAGATGAATGTGTTGGACTAGTATGTTCCGGGTTGGGGACAGGTAAAAGAAAGCCCTCCGGGTTGGGGTCCGATTACAGTAGACCCTCCGGGATGGTGTTCGGTTATTAGAGGCACTCCGGGTTGGTGTCCGGTTATTAGAGGCACTCCGGGATGGAGTCCGGTTACAGAGGCTCTCCGAGTTGGGTTCCGGTTACAGTTATCCCTTAGGTCTTGGCAGAGGCCTTGACACAGAAATTAAAGTTCAGAATTATGCATTCCATCATTATGAAAGTGGTTATTGATATTTCATTTGATTATTCGATTAGTAGAATATCCATGTAAATATGTAAATGGCATTATTTCATTTTATTTTTTCCATACTATGTTAAAGTTCAAGTTTAAAAGGCATTTGTTTTAGTTATACATTGCCTTAAATGTTTATTCTTATTTATGAAAGTTTCTGCTATATTGTTATCCTTACTGGGCATTTGAGCTTACCCCATTTCTATGTTTTTATTTTTCCCAGGATGTGAAGAAGTAAATTATGAATGACCATCATGGATATTATGAGGGGATAATTGTGTGGACTATGGAGACAAGATATTATTGTAGTAGTTTTTCAAATTATGATGTAATGTAAATCATTATGAATATATCTAGTGTTTCCAAGGATAATAAACCAATCAGACTTTCATGATTTGATTTTTCTTGTGACCATGCCAATGTTATGTAATAATGCACTAACTCTGGGTAACTGGGGTCAGGGCGTTACATCAGATGTACATGTAGCTAATTTCTAAAAATCCAAAAAATTATTTTTATTAAATTTTTCATATGTATCAAGGAAAATATTAGATATTTGGTTTCATTTTAGGATTTTAACTCATGTTTTTAACTAATTTTTATGTTTTTTATATAAGAAAATAACATTTAGTTATAATTTATAAATCATTTATTAGATTTAATAAAGAATTATTAATATATTTCATAAAAAATTTCAATCTATTTCATACATTACAAAGACATTTGGAGTAATTTTTATCAGTTTTTGAATATGAGATTCTTGTTTGGAAGTAAAATGTAACCCCAAAATTAGGAAACACTATTTTATCCATAATTGAAACTATTAATATTTGAATAATATTTTTTTACTCACTACACATCCCTCATTAAATAAATATCAAAGTTTTCAGACATGTTATATTATTTTTTTCCATCTACGTAAGGAAACATTGAGTCCACAATAATTTTCATTTATGACTACAATCATATCTCAATAAATCCATAATTTTAAACTCATCAATTAAATCCAATAAAATTTTATATTGAAAATATTCATTATTAGTCTTATCTATTATAGTAACCCCAATTGAAAATCATTATATTTTCCAGTCAACTACACATATTTTCAGCTCATGGTGCCATGTCAATGTCTAATATTCACAACTATATTTATTTGATATTATTATAATATTCATTTATAATTTACCAATTAATTTAAATGTTATTAATTTTCAAAATTTTCAATATAATTGATTCATTATTTTATGCATTCAATATTTATATAGTAAGAGACATAAGAATTTACACCTTTACTATAGTACAACATGGTCCTGTATATTGTAAATGATCACCCATAGAAAAAATGTGGGCCCCAAATCAATCTTTCATTATGTTCGTATAAAATCATTTTGAAATAAAAATTTGTTACATTCAATCTTATTCCTACGAATATGCAAAACTATCATGTATATAGTTACCCTCTATAACATTAAGATAAAATGATAAAAAATAACTAAATAAATTATTGATATACCACCACGTCATGATCACTATGAAACAATAATAACAAGTATAATATATAGTAAAACACATTCATGATTTCAATAAATTTTATAAAATAATGTAAATTTTCAATTTATGATAGAAATGTACCTCATTTAAATATTCACAACAGAGGCCCCCAAATATTGATTCATGAGAATTTTATTTACAATATCATGGCCTCTCATTTTTGTAATGAATTATCCATATATTTGTTATATATATTTAATATATACCATAAATGTATAATGTAATTTTATTTATTTATTAACATTTAATATTAATAAATGTGGCAGTGAAATATTTGGGGTAAATGAACTTATAGAAGGAACCATCATTCAGTTAGATGACCCCTCTTATATTTGTCACCTAAAATTATCATTCACTTCATTTTTATATTTTTTATATAATATCTTATTTAATACCTTATTTAATTGATTTTGAAATATTTTTTACATATAATTATCATGAATATTTGTACCTTATTATCTTCATATCTCTTTATATGATTAAATGATAAATCAATTATTATTAAAATATATTATATGAACCTATGAAAATCATGATAATATAGGGGAACATGTATCTTTCCACATGCCTCATTATTTATGTGAATCCCTATTCTCATGTGTTCTTTTTCATGTTATTTATAATATCGAATTTCACTAGGGTAATTTAACACTTTACCTTCAACAATAAGGTTATTAGTGAGATATTATAGATATAATTCAAAATAACATTAAGTATATATAATTATTGTATTAGAAAAGTCTTCAGTGTTGTTTTATTAAAATTTATAAAAATATATTATGAAAAAATTGATTACCTCATGTTCGACGTGCATTTAATGGGGATGTCTGGATACAAAATTTTCTTTATTAATACATTCATTTTTCAATGAATATATTATTTCATACATTATCTCCATTTATATTAATATTCATTTAGAATAAAATGATCCATATATGAATTCATTATAATTTTGTAATATATAACTGAAGATATTGAGTTGTTCTATAATATGGTTGTTTCACAATTCATTTGTATCATTAAAATAATATAACATCAATACAGTCGACATTTTCCAATATTTACTAAATCAAGAATACGATATCATCTTTGGGAAACTCTTTAATTTTTCAAATGTCTTTAGAAAATCATGAATTTCATCTTTAATTTCCCATTTCCATTCAAATAAACGGTCTTCATAATTTTTTTATATTCAAAATCGAATTAGAAAATCAATAAACTATAATGTTATACTAGTAACTATTTATATTGTTTTCAATCATATTTATACTATCATTAATAATATTGGAAATTTTTTATGGATCATTTATTCTTCCAAATAATCTAGAAAATCTATACATTAATAAAAATTATTTGAACACATTCAAAAGATTTTAGACGGTTCATTAACATGTAACATTGTGAAAATTGTAATATGTTTAGCCCTGTCCCCATAACCCTTTTCCATACAATTGGAATACATTAATGTTTTATTCATCTCATTCCATTTTTTTCAATATTCATAATAATCAAAATTTATATATAAATAAAATATATATTTTCCCATCATTAGATAGGATACAAATTTTTAATAATAAATTTTAAAGTATATACATATAATAAAATTGGTACATATAAATATAATATATATATATATATATACAAATTGACATGTAAATATATTAAATACATTCATGTATATGTATATTTATTTATTTATTTATCTCTTTTTGTTAAAATGAAAATATTCATGTATAAACATATATATATTGATTGGGATAATGAAAATAAATCCATAATATAAACTACAAATTTAATGATATATTAATGAAAAAAATAATTTAGAATTATGATACATGGATAAGTATTGAATAAAATATAAAATTTCAAATTTAATTAATATAATCATTATTTATTATATATGAGTGTATTTACATAAAAATATATAATTTATATGAACAAAAATATAGAAATAAAAAATTGATTGAAAACCAAAAAAAACATATACACACACATATATATTTATATATAAAGATGAAATGCCTGGATTTATATATTTTTTATTATTTAAAAAAGTTCACCCTACAGGAATATCTACCCAAGGTAGTGGAAATGATTTTCAATGATAGAGACTATATATATTTATAGATTAGAAGTGAGGAAATCCTATATCCTAAAGGAAGAAAGAATATAGAAAATATTGAATTTTTTTATACCCTACTATGTGTTATTAGATAAATTTATATGAATTTTATTATACTTAAATAGAGTGAACTATAATGATTCGTGTTTATCGACCTATTTATTCCATTATATCATTACATTTGATAAGGATACATTTAACTGGGACCTCCAATCTATCCCTTTCATCGTAATCATTGAAAAACAACTAAGACTATCCCTTCTGGAAAAGAACATTCATATGTGTTAGTGTCTGTTTATATATATATGAATTTACCAATAAATAATTATACACAATGAATTATACAGTGGAAAAACTAAATAATTTCATATTGAAAAAAATCCTATTATAAATTTATAATTTTAAATATGCACACACACATATATATAAACATATATTGAATACTGGGGATCATAATTATTCATTATTCAAGGATAACCGACTAAAAAATTCACAAAAAAACACATAGATGATCGATCGAGAAATCCTTATATATAAGTAATAAATGGCATACCATTGGTGTTCAGGGCTTATTAATCCAAAATATTTCACAAATGGATAATAAAATTTCAGTTCCATTAAATCATTAGTTACATTGAGGTGTTGATTGACTATAATAGTACTTTTAAATAGATAGAATGAGTTTAAACATCACTAACAAAAAATTTGGATAAATGTTATCACAATCCTCACTAAAATGATATGTTATGAAAATGAAATCATTCACCAATTCTAATTTTCATTATTTTGGGGGTTACAATATTGTTAAACAGTATTTCTAATCTTGTATAATGTTTGGTTTCAAATATGGGTGTGGAGTAATTTCCATGAAACTATAGTTATACTATAATAGAGATTGAATTAATTTTGGTACAATATAAATGGTTTAATTTAATCAATTGGGGTTCCTTGAGTTGTATTTGGCCTTCATACTATTGATATTTCAGTCAAACCACATTCTTATAGGACACAGAGAACCATCATTGACTGGATATTCAGGTCATTATACATACAATTACTTATTGTATAGAGAAAACTCAAACATTTGTAACCATAATATTATTTTAGTAGTCAGAGGTGGAACAGATATGAGAATAAATATTGGCAAAAGGATAAATCACCATATATGTATGTTGTACAAATCACTATGTGGATCTCGGCTACTACATGTTTTGGAATTAGTTGTGGAGAAGAATTGAAACGTGAAGGGGGATAAAGGATTGTTTTGCATAATATAGACTTCAATACTCGACCCATTCGGTTCATCTATAATTATAAGGCCTCAATAAATTTCAGTCTCCATTAAATGTAGGGGTTTCATCTAATCCCTGTTCAAAAGGGTATTATCATTTAAATTAATGAATAAAATTCAATCAAGGATATGATTTGTAATAAACCAATCACTAATAAAAATTCCATTATCATTGTTCATGTTATAATTGAAAAATGTATGATATGTATGGGTAACTAATAGTTTTATATGTTTTTTCACTAATTAATCATTTCTGTATTATTTTAAGTGATATGATGATATGAGTTATTATAAATAAATTATAAAAATCATTACTTGTTTTTAGAAATATATAATTATATTTATAAATAAATATCCAAATTTAGTGGGATTAAGATAAATATATTTACAAATTTCATAGCTTGGGAAGAATATTCTAGAATGGTTAAATATGTTTCCATATTGAAAAATCATTTAGAGGGTAATCCTAGTCCACTTAGTGAAAAGGGAGTTCTAAAATCCATTATAATGTGGAGATGGGGGGTGTTATGGGGGATACAAGAGTTTTTTTAGAAGAGTTGGACTTATTACATACATGAGATTGTTATGGGACTATTGAGGATACATTTGTATATCAAATTTTTTTTCTTTATCCACCCCACCCCTGGATATATTATATTATCAATTTTATATAAAATATGTATTTTAAAATCACATCAATTGGTACATCCAATTGTGATTCATCATCTCCCGCCCATGCCACATAAATTTTTATTTATCATCTTCTTACATTATTTGAAATTTAATGGTTTTCATATCAACTAATAAATTAATATCCAATTATGAAATTATTCATATTGGACATTTCACGATGGAACATAGTTATAAGAGTGTTCTATTCATGGATAATTTTCATCAACCTCCAAATTATTCTATGGAACAATGTGTGCAATACAATGTTAATGTCGTGATCAATCATGAATTGAATATTCTGACAACCTCACAGTCACATTTATTTTCTTTTAACTCATAGACTCTTTTGGTATTTCTCAAAATTCTTTTAGTAGTCATAAGTTAAAATTTATTAATTTACTGAAAATTTTCCAAATATCTGTTTACATGATTGGTATTTTAAACCACATTATAATCAAGTGACACATATCTATGATTTTATAGAATTATTTCACATGTATTTTATAACATTGAATTCTTCTCTTTGAAATCTTGTAGTTCTGTTTTTATGTGACAGATGCTACAGAAATGATAGTGCATGGATTTTCAATCCATGTTGAAAAAATAAATTCAATAATTTTGAGACTTTATTATTCTATACTTCATAAGTTTTAATTCTAATAAATCATTATATCTATTATGATTGACCTACCTATCCTATATTCTCTAAATACTTCTCTCGGAATATATTAAATTATTTTACTTCATTCATTTTGTACCACATCGATTTATATTACGTTTTTTATTTAGTCACCTCTCTTATATCTTGATAACACCTTAATCACTTCCCCCCTTATTTCCCTAGTCCACAATTGGGTTGTGTTCACATGAACTATAAATGTATAATGAAAAATTTTAGATGTTAATTATGTGTCAAGGATTTTAAGGATCAGATCTCCTCATGTCTAAAATTCATTTTCAATGGATACATGATTTTTATTGTTATTGATGTAGTTGTCGCTATACAAGGGATCTATCCCATTAATAACGAAATGCTGTTTTAAAATCAAATTTATTTTTTAAGGATATTTACTGATTGATTTTATCGTGGTATAGACAAAATTTTATTATGGGGTTTTTATTTAGAAATTGTTTATTCACATAATGTGTTCATTGAAATTCATTAACGATAACATTGAATTATAAAATGGATTGTCATGAATGGTTTATGTGATGATATACTGTTAAAATTATATGTAAATTGTTATCATGGATTAGATAAATATTTTTACTATAATATAACAATGGGAACCATGTATTAATCAGGTATGTATATATTAAAACCATTTTAAGTGTCGAAACACTTTGGGTTTTTTCGTTGGATATTGATATACTATATAATGACTAGTTATTTATAAGATTCACATATTTCCTAGTTTATTGTTCTTTCTTGATTCTTAGTACATATACCCATATTATTGGGCCAAAATAATCATGGTAATATATATAAGGGTTTGGATTCATTATTGATTTGCCAAATGATAATCGTGTGGTGTTTCCTTGGATAATTTAATTATTTCCATTATTGTATTTTTCATAAAATATTTATATTCCAAAATTAGTTGAACATTGAATACATTAAAATAACCTAATTTATGTTTTTAAAACATTTCTTTTGTTGATATTTCATTATAAAATTCTACTATTATAATTTTAGAACAAATAACTACATACTGTTAGATATTATATATATATATATTCGTTTTTGGTATCTTAAATATAGTTGGCACTAATGCACTATATATGACATTAGGAATTAATAAAACTAGCATTATAGGATTTCGGTAAAAATAATGTCATCATATAGCTCAAAAAATTAAGTTGTTTGTTGTCATCTTTATAAAGTAGTATGATGGTCATGATTTATGGTAACCATGAAATTTGTGTGGATCTTGTCTTTTTCATATTTCATTTTATCTTTTTCATTATGAAGTTTTATATCTTTTAGGGTTTTACTTTTCATCTTTGTTGTATGATTATTTTTATCTCTCCTTAGTTACAAATTAGATATATATGGATTTTGATTGGTATCACAATAATGTGGGAGGAAAGCATGGTTGATTCACCAGATGCTATAAGTTTATTTTGTTAAAAAACATTATCAATGTCAATACCTAGATTGATGATTAATTAAAAAATAGCTCTTTCTTAATGAATATCATTGATTTGTGTATGGACCATATGAATTCTTGTAGTAACTGTGGGATGTTGCATGGGAAACACACTTTGATGTTCTAACTCTATTTACCATGGGTAATTAGCGATTTATATCCCCTGTGATATGTTTTTAGGCTATTTATTTGATATTGTTTTTTTCATTTTTTTAGATGAACATGTAATTATTTAGTTTTTTATTTCATAAAATCTATGAAATCATTTAATTATTATTGTTTAAATGATCTTGTTTAGATTCTTGAGTTTCATCATATGATTCAATAATGTTCATATACCCTATTTTTTTATTATGTTACAGTCTTAATAAATAATAGCTCATAAAACTTATTTTCTAATCCATGTGTGGATACAATGGGAGATGTTCCACAAAATAACACTATGATAGAATGTTATTTGTTAGAAGATATTGTTTACATAATTCAATCCTAGGTTCAGATAGTAATTTTAAACTGGGGTAAATTATTGGTTAATGGATTGGAAATTACTAAGAAGAATCCTTACATATTCCATGATGACAGGGGTCCCTTGAAATAGAAATATTGTCTCAATTTATTGAAATAGTCATCCACATTACGAAGACCTAAAATGATTGTACGGTGGGTGTTTTCTACATTAATTCTTGATAATACATAAAGAAAATAGTATGGCTCCATCATTAAAATAATATTACATGATGATAATACCAAGACTTATTTTATGAATGTGTTCATCAAATAGTATTACAATGAAACATTGTGATTAAGAATTACAGGTGAATTTATACACAGATGGTATGGGGATAATTCAATCATGTAATATTCCAAATGTTTCACCATGTTGTTCCCAATATCACTAGATAATATTTCTAATGATGTTCATATAACATGGATGTATAAATGGGTCTAATTAATGATTATGATGAATTATGATTCTATTATTAATAGGGATATTTTATCTGGTAGTTGAAAATAATGGTATGGATGATCAATTCATAGCTGGGTAAAATCATTATGTATATCTAGGGGTGATGGAAGATGTATATTAGTTTTTCTATATTACAAGGAATGAAATCATAATAGTTCCTAGATAATGTCAGGGCCAGTTTTATGCAATCTAATATGAAAAAAAATATTTATTTTTAATTATTGTGGGTTCCCTTATTATACTATAAAAAGTGTATAGAATGTACAAAGTCTTTTCGGCATTATAGAAAATTTATTCATCATTAAATTTAGTACAGATGCAGTACCAAGGTAGTAGAGATGGATAACCTCTTATAAACAGCTTTTATGATCATTCATATCTATAAAAAGGACATGGATATAAATATTATTACATTGGGTTTCCCCATATAGTATATAAATCACAGGGAGGATAATATGCTAAATATTTGTCTGCAGTAGACTATGCTCTAGTTAAATATGAGAATGGATCATCTAATGATAGACGTACATTTTCATTTTATCTTTTATTGTGCCATGTTTATTTGATATAGGTTCAACGTTTTGATTAATATCATCAGGTATTATATTCAATGTTATATTACACTTCATTATTATTTCATTCATGTTTAACATTCAACCCCTTTTGGAAAGGGTTCAAAATATGATTTTAAATGATAGGTATGTCAGTTGACTACTTTCGACATCAATGTGGTGTCAAGTTTCATAGTAATTTATCTTGATATCATCATCCATTTTATTTAAATAACATGGATAATTAATGATAAGCCCCATATTGAATATTATCATCATCAAATTAATTTTCCTTCTCTCAATGAATTCACTTATTAATTTCAGGGTGATTGGAATCCCAGAATAGGAAATATGGGAAAAATTTTCTATATGATAGAATGATCTCACAGTAGTTTTCAAAGATGTATAATGATATATTCCATCTAAATTTTCATAATCCACTTATTAGATTAGCTTGTGACTATACTTATGTCATTCATGATGACATTATGGGTTATTTCCCTAGAGAGATGACATATTGTCTATGAACCTGATTCCTTGATTTTTCCCTTTTTCTGTGACATTATATTTTATATAACCCTATATTTTCATTGATCGTAAATTTCATCTTGCATAATATGAGGAAATTGTTAGGATGGTATTTCTGAGTATGATATACTCTATTATACCAAACGTAGGATCAAAATAATAATTAGATTCTCAGATACAAGAGGGGGGTGAATTGTACCTTTTAAAAATTCTTTGGAACTTTTAATGATGGTTATGTTTCACAAGGTTAAACAAGATAATTCACAAGACCTCTATAAATTATAATCACTTGCTAAATTCTAGAAAAGTGATTCAGGAAATGGAACTTATCTAAAGTTTACAAAGATGAAGATTCTACCTTAAATCCTATAGAATTTACCTATACCAGAGTACAAGAGTATGGATGTATTGGATAGTTATACTTTACTTAACAATACAAATGCAGTAGAAAAACTTGTAACAAAACAAGTAATAAGTAATAAGTCTTCTAACCCAAAGATAAGGGTATCCAACAACCTTGGATAAAGGTCCCCTGATTTATACTTTCAAGAAATTTTGCCTTACCCGCAATAGGGTAAGCCCTTGATACGAATATCAGAGTCCGTCTTGATATCTCCGAAAGCCCTCAACTATTAGGTAGTCGGAACCTCTTTCTTCCTCAGAAAGGAAGCCCTCAAATTCAAGGTGTTGGAAACTCTGTCTTCCTATCCCCAGAAGCCCCTGATTGTACACAACAATAATCAGAGTCGCAAAAAGAATATTTTCACAAGGAAAAGATTGAACAAGCTGTTCAAACATTCTGCGTGAAGCTTGAGAGTTGATAAGAGCATCTCACTCTAGAAATCACATCAATAGCATATAAGAACAAATTTCAAAGTTCAGTTGTCGTCTCTTTTCAAATAATCCTCTATTTATAGGCACATCTCCAATGGTCGGGTCCCTCCTCCAATGGTCATATTGTTCCTTGAATTTCGGAAGGACCTGTGCACGTGTCACTCAAACAATGGTTAGATAAAAACTGAAATCACGACATCGTTTTGTAATAGAAAACATGTAAGTATAACAAAAAACTAATGCTTGGAATGGAGAAAATGAATGTTCAGAATCTAAGTAAAAACTAAATTTGAAGTCTATAGTACTAAGATATTCAGATACTGTTTTGTATTAATTCATAATGAGAATTTGTAATCAGAATTCATAATCAGCATTCATAATGAAAATTCATAGTCAGAATTCATCATTAAAATTTGTAATGAGAATTCATAATCAGAATTCTTCATCAGAATTCGTAATGATAATTCGTAATCAGAATTCATTTTTAGAATTTTTAATGAGAATTCGTAATTAGAATTATTCATCAAAATTCATAATGAAAATTCACAATCTGAATTCATCATCAGGATCCTCAATGAGAATTTGTAATCAGAATTCATCATCATAATTTGTAGTTAGAACTTTATAAAAGTTGGTAATCAGAATTCTGAGTTGAACTATATAAATGTTCATAACATTAATTTTGGAGTGTAACTTCATAATAGTTCGTAACAGGAATTCAGAGTCTTAAATAGAATACCTCACATCTAAGTATTATATAATTCTGATGACTCTATCCAAATTATACACTTAGAAGAATTTTTATTTGTACAAAGAAAATAAGGTAAGGATAAATTTCAGTAAGGAAGGAAATTTTACTTATAGTAGTAAAATAAAATTTTCTATAAGATGAGGTTTTGTGATTTTCAAAACAAGAGGAATGATCAAGTCATAAGGAATCCGTGATGAATTATCAATCTCCCCCTTACATGAAGGAATGGAAATGTCATAAGTAAAACCTTATTGAATCAAAAATCTCCCCCTTTTTGGAAAGCACAAACATCCTTATGAAAAAAGAATGTATAGACATAGAATAAATATTTATACTTTAAATTAAATCTTATCTCCATTTTTTTATGATCAAGGGGGAATATGAATAACTCCCCCTTAGTCTTTGAAGCTCTAAGGATCGTATTCTCTGTTTCCAAAATGGGACTTTTATATTGAATATGGAAGTCTTCTTAATGAGCACTCCCCCTAAGATAAACTCCCCCTTACATAGGGATAATTCTTCTTATACATAGAGATTTTTACTTCTCCCTTCAAGATTTTTTCTTCTCCCTTATGAGTTCATTTTCCTTCTCCCCCTTTGCGATTTTCAAAAAGAGATTTAGGGAATGGAAAATAAATATGGCACCTGAAACATTAAAGACATACAAACAAGACAATCATCTACAATTTCATTATGATTTGAAATGTTAGTATAAAAAAATATAGAAAAATATCATAGTGGTATATTTTGTTTCTTTTTTTCCTTTGGAATTAGAATCTTGAAAATTTTCTTCATCTTCGTGATTTATTTGTGGTACTCTTCTACATGATTCTCCATGGATTTGATCCTTTCTTCTTGAGTCTTCGGGACCTCTACCTGAGCCTTCATAGACTCTTCTTGAGTCTTTAGTAATTCATCTTTCTTCAAAAGTTTTTGATGAATCTCACTCTGATGCACTTTTTATGTTTTCAAACATTGAACAATATAGCTCAGCTTCCCATTCAGATCTTTTAAATCGTGTATCTGAGAATTTTGTTCAAGGGATAGCTTTTCGTGAAAGCTACCAGAATGATTTTTCATTTTGGTATCATCAGAACCAAAGGCCTCCCTAACATCTTCCTGTAAATAATCATGCTCATCCATATCATCAATAATCTTCTTAGACCATTTGGTCATTTTCTTGCTGTAACATCAGTGAGCTTCATAATGGATCATAAAATTTTTTAAATCTGCCTCATTCTTTACACATATGTCCATTACCATCGATATAGAGTCTTATTTTTGATTCATACTGAGCTGAATCATCTGGCATCTTGAATCAATTGTTGGAAATATTGTAATATTATCAAAAAACTACATTAGTGACTGAATAATAAAATCATGCCCTAAGGCAGATGATTCCAAATTTGACAGCTTTCTAAGAGATTGTTCTTCTTCTATTTCCACCAGCTTCCTTTTAGAAGAACCTCCAACTTCCTTCTTCCTTATAATATATTTAGTTGGAGTGTCAACAAATACTTGTTTCCCCTTGCTGATTTTTGGTATGGCTTCCTCAACTGGTAATTCATGATGGCTACCAGAAATTCGAACAATCATATCGTCATCCACTTTCTCTTTTCCAGCTCCATCTTCGATAACCTCAGGGAGGATAAAGTCATGGATGTGACATTCTTCTTCAGATGGCTTATTGACTTCTTCATCTCCTTTCTCATCAACTCCAGGTGTAGCATGTTTTGATGATCTGTCTTGAGAAGTCCGGAGTGAGAATTTCATGGAAGCACTATCCTTCTCATGATAATCTTTAATTTTCATGATTACATCATCAGAGCTACCACTAATCTCTTCTTTTTGAACATCCTCAACAGCTTGTTGAACAACATCCATCACTTATTTCTCAACTTCTTTTTCATTGGGATTTTCCAGAGACTTCTTGCCAGGAGACTTAGTTTATGATTCCACAAGGGAAGACTTCATCACTGGGATGTTCTCATATGATATTTCAGAATCCCTCAGAAGGGATTGGAAAATATCGGCCTCTGGTATTTTCTTTTTCATATTCTTCACTTTTTCTTCCTTCTCAATGTATTCCGCAATATTATCCCTTAAAGACTAAGCTTTTCTAGGGTCCAAGACGAACTGTGGCTCCCCTTCATTCCTCTTTTCCTTAACTTCCCTCCATTTTGCAGCCACCTCATCCAAATAAGCTTTTTGTTTCTTCGGTTTGGGAGGTGTGGATTGGGTTTCCATAGCTTTAGTGGTTTTGTCTGATTATTCCACTTATTTAAAAATCCTTTTCTTAGTGCCCTTATTCGAGGGATCAAATTTCTCAATAATTTCCCAATTGGATTCTGCCTCATCCTTATTCATATTATAGAACTCTCATGTCTCCTTAGAATATCCCATATTCATTCTTTTCAGGGTGTCATCACAAACAATCATAACATTGCAATTCCGAACCTAGGATTTTCATGCAATGTGGAATGATTCAAGACACTGAACTATCATCTTTGAATTTAAGGTAGGATACATGATAATTTGGCCTCTTCTATTTCCATTCTTGATTTTCTGAATTGTAACAAGAAAATGTTTAATCAAATTAATTTTCCTTAGATTTATCAGGAAATCTAAGAAATATATGTCACTCTTCATGAGGGTATCTTGTCACCTTTTCTTGGTATTAAAAAACCTTGTACCCATAACTGAAGGATCTGGTTGTTAGAATATAGATGTGAAATCATCATTGTCTTCACATCAGAAAGTCCAGGACATTGCAAGGCCTGCATCTTAAAGAAACTACCTCGACCATCCGGGAGTTTGTGGGAGAAATATTTTACCTCCCCCTCATATGATAATTCCACCAAGCTGTCTACCTTGGTATAAAAGAGTTTGTATGTTTTTTCATAAGACATGAATGAAAATATGTCTCTATCATCTTCCTTAAAGAAGCACACCGACTCATAAAATTCTAAGAGTAAATCCGGATACACCGAGTCCTGAACACCTAGAATAGATATGCAGACATCTTCCCATCCATTTAACTTTATATTCATAGAAATTATAGAATCTTACTTGAAAAAGTTTGGATTCACCAACCATTCCCTGTATACTTTCCATTTTGAGATTGGCTCCACTGTAGAAATTTCTTCGAAAGAAGCTTCTAAAGAAAATCAGACTTGTGGAACGTTGAGAGATTCAGAACGTGCTTATGAACTGAGGCAGAGCTTCAAGACGCGAGAGCTTGGAAACCGATGTGGGACACCATCGGGTGTCCTCTTTACATAGGCGATGGAGGTGACCATTCATCTTCCAAAACCAATCTAATGGTTTAAAAACTCTCTGAACTGATCCCAAGGTTGAAAACATGACCGTAAGGAAATCTTGAATCTGATCATTTGAGGTTTTACGAAAAAATATTCAGATTGAAGGGAAAAATGATTCCAACAAAAAAAATTTAAAATACAAGAGAAAATATCAGCAAGTAAAAATGATTACGAAAACACGAGTGAAAAAAACCATACATTTCAGATTGTCTAGGAAGTTTATTCATTATAGGTGATATTATTCATGAAGAAAATTTGACTACGAAAATTCACTATGAAAAACTCACTTCAAAAAACTCACTATGAAAAACATAGGAAGAAAATCTTATCATTTAAAAGTATTATTGCAAAAATTTTGAGTATCAAAACTTGATTACAAAGAAATATGAGTACAAAAATTCCCATTACAAAAATTTCCATTACGAAAATTTCTACTATGAAAATTTCCAGTACAAAAATTTCCCTTACGAAAATTTCCATTACGAAAATTTCCTTTACGAAAATTTCCCTTAGGAAAATTTTTCTGTGAAAATTTCAAGTACACAAATTTCTATTATGAAAATTTCCAATATGAAAATTTTGAAAATCTATGTATGAAAATTTTGTTTTGAAAAATTTGAAAAACCTTAAATAAGAAATGTACTCTTCCTATGAAAAGGAGTTTATTACTGTAAGGAGATTGGTTCAACAGGAAGTTAATAAAAGAATATTACCCCATGGTTATCATTCCTAACTTCTATTTAATGTATTAAAATCTATTGTTAGGTAATGATTTTTATGAAAATATCCGCAAGATGATCTTGCGTTCCGATGAATTGAATAATGATATCTCATTTTTGTGTGTGATCCCAAAGAAAGTGATGCCTAATTTCTATGTTCTTTTCACGAGAGTGGTCTGCAGGGTTTTTATGAAGGGAAATGGAACTTGTGTTGTCACACAAAATTTGATTCTTAGTAAAACACAATCCATTTATTGTGAGTGTCTGTTTCATCCACAACACTTGAGCAGAATAACTTCCAGTTGCTACATATTCAGCTTCAGTAGTGGAAAGTGCTACTCAGTGTTGCTTCTTGCAGGACCAAGAAACTAATGAATCTCCAAATAAATGACAACCTCCAGTTGTACTCTTCATATCCATTCTACATCCACCAAATTCAATATCTGAAAAACTCTTCAAAACAAAATCATTTCTAGAAGTGTAAAATAGTACTAAATCCATGGTTCCCTTTAACTAGTGAAAAATTCTTTTCACTACCTTTAAATGAGATTCCTTAGGATTGGAATGATATCTTGAACATAAGCATACTGAAAACATCAATTCTAGTTGACTATATGTTATGTAATGTATACTTCCTCTCATACCTCTAAAAGTTATTTGATCTACTGGTTTCACAGCTTCATCAAGATCAAGTGTGTTTGAGGTACTGATGGGAGTACTTATACTCTTATTTTTGTCATATCCATACTTTTTTAGAATATCTTTAATATACATATGTTGGGATATATAGATTCCTTATGTTTTTTGAAAAATTTGAAAACCAAGGAAAAATGCTAACTCACCCATCATACTCATTTCAAATTCAGATTTCATTAGATCCACAATGGAATCAGTTAAATATTGCTGAGTCGAACCATATATAATTTCGTCAACATAAATTTTGACAATCATAAAATTTTTATTATCTTTCATTATAAGGATGGTTTGATCTATATTTCCATTAACATAGTTATTTTAAAGAAAAAATCTTGTAAGACTATCATACCAAGCTCTAGGGGCTTGTTTAGGTCCATAAAAATATTTGGTAAGTCTAAAAACATGATTAGGATGTTTTGTATCTTCAAATCTAGGTGGTTGTTCAACGAAAACTTCCTCTAGAACATAACCATTAAGGAAATCACATTTCACATCCATTTGAAAATGTATGAAATTGAAGAATGCTGCAATGGAATGTAAAATACAGATAGATTCAAGTCTAGCTACTAGAGCATAGGTTTCATCATAGTCTATTCCTTCTTGTAGATTATAGGCTTTAGGGACTAATCTAGCTTTATTTCATACTATGATTCCATTTTCATCACACATATTTTTGAAGACCCGTATTACTCAAATTAGAGAAGTTTCCTTAGGTCTTTCAACCAAGGTCCAGAATATATTCCATTCGAATTCATTTAGTTCATCTTGCATGGCTTTAATCCAATCATCATCACCAAAAGCTTCATCAATGCTTTTTTGTTCTAATTGGGAATGAAATGATAGATGTTCTACTTCATTTCATAAGGAACTTCTAGTCATTATGGGATGATTCACATCACCAATGATACTATCACTGGGATGAATCTTTCAAAATGACTGATTTGGGTTTTGTAAAAGCTGTTCATCAACAGAGGGTAGGAAATCATCTTGGGTAAATGATTAAAAGGTATCTTCATGAACATTTTACATATCAGAAGGATCTCTTATCAAAGGTTGATAATAAGTTTTTGAAAACACATCTGAGGATGTAGGTTGAGGTTGTTTAAAAACAAAAGGATCAGTTTCATCATATTTGACATGTACTATCTCTTCAATAGTGAAGGTGTTTATGTTAAAAACTCTTTAGTCCTTAGAAGTTGTGGAGTAGCCTAGAAAAATTCCTTCATCAGATTTTGGTGTGAATTTGTTAAAGTTATCTTTATTATTCAGAATTAATACCTTGCATCCAAAAACCTTATAGTAGGAAAGTCTAGGTTTTCTACCTTTCCATAACTCATAAGGGGTTTTATTAAGAATTGGTCTAATCAAAACACGATTTATAGTATAAGGAGCAGTACATACAGATTCAGCCCAAAAATGTTTGGAAATAGAAGACTCACTCGACATGGTTCTAGTTATCTCTGGAAGAATTCAATTTCTTCTCTCAACAACACCATTCTATTGAGGTCTTCTGGGTGCTAAAAATTTATGAGTAATGCCTTTTCTACTACAAAATGTTTCAAAATCAGATTTTCGAAATTCTCCTCCATGATCACTATGAATAGTTTTAAATGGAATTTTTTTCTCATTTTTATCTTGGGCTCTAAAACATTTGAAATAATAAAAATCTTCAGACTTCTTTTCTAGAAAATAGACCCACGTATATCTATTATAATGATCAACTAAGACAAATACATAATACTTGCCCCAAATGCTTCCAATTTTTGTTAGACCAAAAAGATCCATATGCACTACTTGTAATGCATCAGTAGTTGAGACTTCACCAACTGATTTAAAACTTGATTTATGTTTCATAAAATATTGACAAGGGTCAAAAACTTTTGAAGAATCGAATCTATGCTCTGGTAGATCCTTAACTAGTATTTTCATAGAATGTTTACATAAGTTCCTAAGGTTACAGTGTACTAGTCTTCAATTCCTTAACCAAGAATGATATTACATTGCACTAAGGAAAGGTACATAATGCCTCCTATGATCTTCTAAATTTATTGTTTAAATATTCACATGCCTATGGGAAGAATGAATAATCATTTCCTTGAAATTGTGTACTAAGCACTTATCATTCCCAAAATTCACAAGGTAGCCTTCATCACATAATTGACTTATGTTGATGAGGTTGTGCTTAAGACCCTTACCAAATAAAACATTTGAAAGAAATGTTTTTCCAAGAAAAAAGAATTTACCTATACAAATAATTTCTCCCTGCTCATTATCTCTTAAAGTTACTCTTCCTCGTTTCGTCATGATAATCTTTTCAAAATAGTTTTTGTTACCTGTCATATTCTGAGAACATCCACTATCCATGTACCATGTATTATTGTTGGTAATTTCCCAATTTTCCCGAAAATTAGAAAAGTTATTTTTTTGGAATATAGACTAGCTTGGATCTGGAAATCTGAGAAAGTAAAATTTTGGGAACCCACATCTGTTTAGAAAAATAAGGTTTATGAAATCCTAAAATTTTTGTTTTTTTTAGAGAATAATTCTATTCCCAATGACCACAACATTGACACTTAGTACAGAATGTGACACTTTTAGGAAAAAAGTAATTGTTACTAAAAATCGGTTTAGAAATTGTGTAACCAAAACCATAAGTATACCTTCGAGGTCGAACTTTTGAATACATTTTATCAAAATTTTCCATACCTCGGGTAAATTTTGACAAACACTTCCTCAAGGAGAATATTTTGGATTTGAGTTTTATATCAAAGTTATTGTCATAAAAAAACATTTGAACATGAGCTAGGCTCGAAAACATTTTTCTTAGAAATTATGTTTTCTAGATCTCTAGAATGTTTATTCTTTTCAGAACTTACTTCATTGAGATTTTTTGAAATACTTTCTAAATCATCATTTTTTATCCAGATCATTAGAAAGATCTGATATTTCTTTAGTGAGAATAATATTCCTAGAAATTTCCGTATCAAGTTTTTTTATGAGTTTTGAATTCACATTTTCTAGGAGTTTGGAAAACCTAGAAACCTCTTCATAGGTGGGTAAAGTATTATCTTCATCAGAAGATGTTTCTTCATCTGATGAGTTATAATAATTACTATCATTATAATTTAAAGAAACATTGGTCCTTGATTCAGCATTTTGTACCTTAGCCATCAAGCAATGATTATCAATAGGTATCCTGGCTAAAATACCATGATTCTTCTGTTCAGAAGATTCATAATCTGATGATTCAACTGATGAATCTCCACCACTGGCACTCCATGTGTCATTGGATATCAATACTTTCTTTGCTTTGAACTTGTTGTACTTCTATATATTTATTTAGAATGCCTTTCCTTTCATTCTTTTCTATTGAGCATAGGGCAGTCAGGTCTTATGTGAACAACTCTCTTTCATTCATAGCATGTAACCTCAGTATCGTTCTTGTCTTTCCATTACTTCTTCTTGTATTTGGTTTGAAAGTTCCTCTATCCATCTATCTTGTTCAACCTTCGAGAAAGATTAGCTAATTCATTTTCTGAGGATTCACTTCCACTAGATTCGGAATGGATAAATAAATTCTTAGATCTGGATCTAGTAACTCTCTCAGGAGTATTGGCTTTCATATGATTGGAAGTAGTAGAAAAGGCTACACTGCCATTTCCATTCTTCTTCTTGTCAATAACAGTGTCTCTCTTCATTCTAGTCTCATACTGAAAAAGTGTTCCAAACCGCTCATCAATTGTAATATGAGTAACCTTTCTATTCACATCAATTGATTTCATTTTAGATTCCCACTCATTTGGCATGATATCGATGATCTTGTCAACAAGGGATTCATCATCCAATGCTTTTTCACCCATTGATAGTAAACTATTCACAATAGTCATGAATCTATATTTCACCTAGAATATGGGTTCACCATAAGAAAAACTATAACCATGATATTCAGCTTTATGCATGACTCTTTTGGTATCAATTACTTTAGATGTTCCAAAGTGAGTAACTACAAGTTCATTCCGTATAGAATTTTCTGCTTCATAAGATGAAATTTGGATATATATATTTCTATTCATTGAACAACGTCAAGTATTGTGCACCTTATAATTAAGTTGATATTCATGATTTTCATGATTTGTAATGGTACTTCTTTATTAGGAATTTTGTATCAACTAGTAAGCATAACAAAATTTTCAACCCCAGTGTTGATAATGAAAGTCTTCATGCGATCTCTCCAATATTCGTAATCATTACCATCAAAGATAGGTGGTATTTTTTTATTGAGATTTTCTATGAATCCCACATTGATTCCTTCCATCTTTCAGAAAAGTCTTTTCCAAAAAAACATGTTAGTAGTAAAATTTTGTAAAAAAGGAAAATATTCTAAGCAAGAAGATATAGAGTAAGAGTATCTCTACAAAAAAGTGAATCAGAACTATGATTTCAAAGAAATATATTCTGAAAAAAATATGAATCCGGAAGTGTGAATCTGAATATGGGAATCCGAAATTTCTATCCCGAGAACAAATTATCTTTTGAAAATAATTGTCAGATTAATTTAGTTGGAACCAAATCCTCTGATACCAATTGTTAGGATGGTATGTCTGAGTATGATATACTCTAGTATACCAAATGTAAGATCGAAATAAGAAAGAGATTCTCAGATACAAGAGGGGGGTGAATTGTACCATTTAAAAATTCCTTTGTAACTTTTAAAGATGGTTATGTTGAACAAGGTTAAACAAGAAAATTCCAAAGACCTCTATAAATTTTAATCAATTGCTAAAGTCTAGAAAAGTGATTCTGGAAGTTGAAATTAACTAAACTTTAAAAAGGTGAAGATTCTACCTTAAAGCATATAGAATCTAATTATATCAGAGTACAAGAGTAAGGAAGTATAGGATAGTTAAACTTTCCTTAAAAATACATATGTATCCGAAAAACTTGTAACAAAACAAGTTACAAGTAATAAGTCTTTTATCCAAAAGAGAAGGGCATGCAACAACAAAGGATAAATTTGGCTTGATTTATACATCAATAAATTTTGTCTTACCCACACCAGCGTAAGCCCTCAATAAAAAGATCAGAGTTTGTCTTGTTATCCCTACAAGCCCTCAACTATCAGGTAGTCGTCACCTCATTCTTCCCCGGCAAGGAAGACCCCAACATAAGGGTTTTAGAACCTCTATCTTCCTATCCCTAGAAGCCCTCGATTTTACATAGCAACAATCGGAGTTGCATGAAGAAAATTTGTACAATTCAATGTTTGAACAAGCTTTTCAAACTTTATGCACGAAACTTGAGAGTTGATAAGAGACTCTCTCTCTTGAAATCACTTCAACAGCATGTAAGAATAGAATTCAAAGTTAATTTGTCATCTTTTTTCAAATGAGCTTCTATTTATAGGGACATATTAAACAGTCAGGTCCCTCCTCTGACGGTCATATTTTTTCGTTGAATTTCGTAGGGACATGTACACGTGTAACACAAACAACGGTTAGTTAAAAACCGAAATCATGACATCGTTTTGTAATATAAAAAGTGTAATTATAACCAAAAAATAATATTCAGAATGGAGAAAATGAATGTTCGGAATCTAAGTAAAAACTAAATTCGGAGTCTCTGGTAACAATATATTCAGATTCTATTTTGTAGGAATTCATAATGAGAATTCATAATTGGAATTCATCATCAGAATTTGTAATGAGATTTCGTAATCAGAATTCATCATCAGAATTCGTAATGAGAATTATTAATCAGAATTCTTCATCAGAATTCATAATGAGAATTCGTAATCAGAATTCATTATCAGAATTCTTAATGAGAATTCATAATCAGAATTCATCATCAGAATTCATATTGAGAATTTGTAATTAGAATTCATCATCAGAATTCATAGTGAGAATTTGAAATCAGAATTCATCATCAGAATTCATAGTTAGAGGATTATATAAGTTCGTAATCAGAATTCAGAGTTGAACTTCATAAATGTTCGTAACAGGGAATTTGGAGTGGAACTTCATAAAATTTCATAACTGGAATTCGGAGTCTTAAACAGAATACCTCACCTCTAAGTATTATATGATTTTGAGGACTCTATCCGAATTATACACATAGAATAATTTTGATTTCAGCAAGGAAAATAAGGTAAGGATAAATTTCATTAAGTAAGGAAATTTTCCTTATAGGGGAAAAATTTTCATTAAGATGAGGTGTTTGTGATTTTCAAAACTAGAGGAACGATCAAGTTATAAGGAAAACATGATGAATTATCAACCTCCCCCTTACATGATGGAAATGAAAAGTCAACAGGAAAACCTTATTAACTCAACAGAAATGTTTTGTATTCATACATCAATTTCACAGGGGGATTCTCCTATTCTAGTTGAAAAGAAATATTATTATAGCTTAAAACATTATATTGAATAATAAAATCCTAATAATGTAACAGTTATGAATTAATACAACATTAATAGGAAAAAAATATCATTGATCAACTCATAAGATACTGATGGTCTCTATTATTCACCTTTATTTTGGGTACCATCTATTTATATTTCAAGAACATTATGTTCCTACGATAGTTTTTACCAGATGACAATAGAATATTTCATTTCATAATATTCAATTCTGTCTTACTAAGAACCCAATGATGTTCATGTAATTTTTGAATAGTTTTTTGGATCGGTTCATTAACTCTTTGTAAATTTTGTGGAATATTTTTTGGTTAATTCCATGTTTTTTAAATATTGCAAGAATCAAGTAGATATAAAAAATAAGATCCTAAAAAAATTACTTGTATATTATGAGTTATTAATGTTATGTTTGGATATTAGACAAGAAGATTATTTGTAATGCAATATCTATGAGGGTAATCTAATAAGATCCTAAAAATGATTATTCAATTTTATTTCTAAGGTATACCAACATTTCATTTATGATTTGAATAATCTGATATCCTAAAAAATAATTATTAGAGGATTGATCCATATTTAACCATCTTTACTTCTATTATTCAATAATTAACCAATAAGGGTATTATATTTTATTGGAATGATATATGTTTAAGATATTTTGATGAACATTTATTGAGGTGAATGTTTTCTCCAGTTAGATTCATATTGATGTCTTTTTAGTGTTTGAAATATTCTATTATGCCTCAATTACGGTAATGGGGTGTGTCATGGTTCCTGAAAAAAACTATGTCTTCTGGATATTTCCAAATACACCCACATGATATAAACTATCAACCCCATTACCTTGATATAGTATACATGATGGGAAATCTCATAATATGGTGTCGTTTTCTATTTGGGATGAATCTCATTGTATATTTTTGATCAGGATAACATGAATTAAATTTTTGTCAAATTATTTTGAAAATGGGAAGATGAATGTAGTATTATTATCTTTATGATATTGATTATTCTATTTTGTATACATATTGAAAAGAGAATACATATTTCAATGTGTTTTCAAAGATGTTAATGATGCAATCCCAAATGTAATCTATAGATAAGTGGTCTCCAATGTGTATATTTTTAGTGATGATCATTGATGTGAAAGAGGCTGGTAGATAGGTGTTCCCATAATAATCCAAATATTACTCGTCATTTGATGAATAAATTCATATTAAATAGGTAATAGTCACAAATACTATCAATTATAGCAATATAATTTGTTATAGGGTGATTTAAGGTGATCATCCTGAGTCTCGTGTTATTTATTTTGGTTTATTTGGTAGGTTGTTCATTCTGGTATCTCTAAAGAAGAGGTTATGTATAATGGAAACTGGTATTATTCGTTCATACACTATGGGATGTATACGATGTCTCATGATATAATATATCAATCTCGGTGGTTATGGATGAGTAGGTAAATCATATAATTCCATTCATGATTCCTTACATTCCATAATATTATGGTTGAGAAGCAAGGACCTACTTGATTGTTTCAAAATTTTCACATTTCAATGTAGAAATTGGATGCGTTATTTATATAATTCATCATCAAATTTTCATGGAATACTATAGGGAGGTATGATTTTTGAGTGATCATTGATTGAATTTTGAAATCAGATCACTTACATCCTATTAAGGATATAACAATGGTAGAAGGGCTCAAAAATTTGTATGTTGAAGAGATTGTGAAGCATCATGTTTTTATGTCATTAAATTTTTATGATACAGATACTTTGTTTACATATATTATTTGGGATGGATTACATGTCTTTGTTAATACAAAATTAAGGTTATGCATGACATGCCATCATCAGGTATATTGATATACCGAGTGTGTGCTACCGATTCATGATGATATAATTCGAGCATGAATTAAATATTTTGACTCTTCATTGTAAAATAATTCACATTTGGTTATATATTTTATAATAAATGTTATCATGATTCAATTACAATGTATCATTTCAATATTTTGTATATAAGACCATTTGGATATAACTTGGGTTGGGTTTATTTGGGGATAGGGCTCGAAGATAGCCTTTTCATTGTAATATAGATGATATCAATGATATACTAGGTCCGGAAAAGGTTCTTGACTATATAAGGTCTTAATAAATCATATGAATACTATTATTGTAAATATATGGTGTTTTCCATTAGTGATACCTTTTTTTCAAAGTGTTATACCTTGTATAGGGAACATTAATTATGATAAGCATGGATAGGTGGCGCTGAGGTATTTTTATCCATTTTCAGATCATTGAACTTCATGGAAATGTGGATAATTAGGTGTAATATCAATATTTATTAACATTGATTCATGATTTTGTTATGTTTCATAATTTAGGTTGTATCAAATGGATTTTACCCATGAGATTTAATTGTAAGACGTTGATCCTGAGAGAAAAATGTTTTTGGATGAGGAGGTTGATCAAATATATTAGTGAATTTATTATAAAACAATTCTCATGGTTCATGTACTATATATATACTGAAATTATACCCATGAGATGATGGATAGACAATCATTTATGATGTATAAATTGAAATCCCCTTTTGGTAGGTAGAATCATCAATGCATTCTGGAGAAAGAACATATCATGGGGGGAGAAATGTGACACATTCCCTGATAATAATATGAAACATTATGATCATTTTTAGAAAATATTTAGTTATGGGTGGTTTTGGATCGTTTGATGCTCAAAATATAAAAATTTATTTAAAAAATAGCATGTTTTATGGTTTGATAACACAATTAGTTGATCCTTTTGCTGATCATGTGATACAACTCTATGCTATTCCTATAGTGTTTTCCACAAAAATAAAGAAATTTAGCAAACTATTTATCTTTATTTATGAAATATTGTTGTAATTTTCTAGTAGATAATTTCTAAAACATGGTTAGAAAATGGATTTTCAAACCATGAAAACAAATATTGTGAACTGATTTAAGCATGTTATTTTTGGAAAAAATACCTTACACACCCCAATTATTTTTAACTACAAACACATTCAAATATCTCTTAGGCTCGACATCAATACACTCTAAGACCATATAGTTTTCTCCCCTTATATTTTTAATGAATTTACACTTTTATTGGTGTATTTCAACCCGGAACATTTAAATTTTTATCTAATCTCCTCTCTTCCTTCAAGATCCCACCATGATATCTTCCCCACATGTTCCATTGTAAAACAATTGGCCTATGATTTCATAATCAGGTTATAATTATGGGAAAATAATGACGATTCTTATAGATCTAAAATTTTGATGATTAGATATACTCATTTACTATCATTATTCTCAACAGAAACTATATTTCATTTAATGGTGCTTTTTTCGTCTATACAATTAGGATAAACAATTAATTAGATAATCTTATTTTAAATTCATTCATATTTGTTTAATAATTTTTTTCTATATAATGGAATAAATATGGAATTTTAATGGTGTTTTTATATAAAAAAAGATTTTTAACATTATGTATTCGATGAATTTCATGAATTGGGATTTTCACACATAGATGGATTTTCAAGAATAATAGTGGTAATGGTTTATTGTAAAATAATTTTATATACTATGCACAGGGATTCTTAATTTTTTTAGAGAACATAAGATATTGAGAACCCCAATTTCATTGGAATGTCAATATGAAAACCATAGATACTATAGCGCCACTAGGTATAATTCATATGATATTTATACGTTTTGTTAGGATTTTCTTGTAAGTATTACTCCCAAAAGATTTTTATTAGTGTCCCATCAAGTTATATAGTATGTATTCCATTATATTATATTTTATCTCATTCATTGTTTTATAGAGTATTTTTTTGGATTATGTTTTATTTATAATTTATTTATCATATGGTGTTTCTATTGATATTTCTATTTGAGGATTAATAAAAAAATTCATTAAAATTTCATATTCTCTTTTTATGAGAATATAGAATGATTTAAATTAATCCCAATGTTATTTTATTGAATACTATTCATTTGATATACATTAAAATATATGTTTTGTTTCTAAATCTTAAACTATTGGTTGTGTAGTGCTATAAACTATATAAATTTTTCGATAGTATCCTATGAAGATTTACATCAGACATCATAATATTACAGTTCGAAAATTATAGATTGGGTTTTGTTAGAATTAGGATAATGGAAGGGTTTCATGTAGATCACATGTGACTATTGCTACATGGAATCCACAATTTATATAGGTAGGGTGGGGTTGAATGGTTACAGGAACACTTATGTTGATGTTTTCTTTTTTATTTTTGGGTTTATAATTTTTTGGGGGACAATGTATCTCTATATGTACTGTAATTTACTTTTATATTTCACTCATTTTTTAAATCCTTTTAGTTATACATGTGATTTTTAAGGATTTACTATTGTATCTCAAAATAATATTATTCCATATCGGAAAATTTTACATGTGGACAAAAAAAAATTTTACTTTGAAAAAATAATTTACTAACGTGAAATATTAATTTTAGGGGATGATTTATTACTTAGTGTTACATCAATACAAAATGTTACTACCCTTGTGGGAATGATCATCACAATAAAATGTGATGCACCTTTCTCATTGAACTTTACCTTCTATGTGTACTATCAAATCATCAATTCCAATAAAAATAACAATATTTGCAGTGTTGATTTCTAATGATAGACTATAATAGATTTTACATCACTGTGAGATAGTGAACACACTATAATAAAATGTTCCAAGATTGGATATAAATCTTATACATTATAATTGGTTATCATTGCAGAAAGTTCCTCCTTATTCACACCACAATTTTATATTGACATCAATGAAGTTTTGGGAACAAAATGATATGGGCATGATGCAGGAACTATGGTGGAACATATTAGCAGTGACAGATACTACTAGAAACTGGATATGTGCCATAAAATTAGTAAATATCTAAGATGAAGTATGATTTAAATCATCCTAGTTGGGTTTGCAAACTGATTTATTTTTAATTCAAATATTCAAAGTCACTTACCATCTAAAAGGACATATTCATTGGTTTCTAGAAAGAGTAATTTTTTTTATAGACCAAAGATATTTTACAAATAATCCTTGGATTCTAGAGCTATATCCCATTATATATTTAGTTAAAGAATCATGCTAAATATTTTCACCAATTTTAGATTTAGAATACGGAGTAGGAAATACCATCACATAGATATTATTTAATGGGATATATGTGATAAAATTAGGATAATGACTGATTTCCTTTAGAAACTAAACCATAAAAGACCATATTAGAGATTTCAAAGAGAGTTTGTTAAAAATTTGTGTGTCATAATTTAATTTATTTTCTCATTACTGAGGAAAAAATTTATTTTAAAATGGAATGAGTTATAGAAATTTATATCCATTATGAATTTTGGGATGAGGCTTCTCAAATGGTTACATATTTTATAAAAGTGGATAAAAGGTAATAGGGGATAATTGTGCCTTGTAATGTAGCAGTATGAATGTAATATATTATATAGAATAATGGGAGGGAGTTAGGGGTGAATAGGAATATATTTTCTATGTAGGGAGACATGATTGGGTCTCAGGAGAATGTTCTTGGGGCCACTTGAGTTTACATCATCCTGCATAATTCATCATCATCATCATTCCCATTGTAACTTATGTTCATTTTCTATAATATGCTGAACAATTCATAAAATTTATTGTTAAATTATAGAATTTATTTATTATAAATCACAATAAATTAAATTGTGGATTGTGGGTATAAAGGAAAAACATTCCCTAAATTTGGAAAAATATCAAATTGATTTCAAAAAAACACCATAGAAAAAACCAAAAACGAATCAATTAAAATTTTTAATAAATATTTTTTTTCTCATGCAACTCATTTGTAAATAGGAGGATTATAATTATTTAAGATACCATATATCCTGGATCGTGATTAATTCTTACTCTTGTCCATTGTATAAAGGTCCCTTTCAGAGATGGTGTGATCCATGTTATGTTGGGTGACAACCTAGTCGTTAACCAATATTCATAGTCCCTATAAATGTTCTCTATCTATAACTCCTCATTATTCAATACATTGAAGAATAGAAGAAAACAATGACTATCATTCATGGATAGTTTATCCCCATATAGACTAGTTGGAAAACAAATAATTTTTCTGTTAACAATTTGATAGGAAAATATAATTAGGGCTTTCCAACATCGTGAAGATTACTTATCTTTTCTACATCCACCTCATCATCATCACTACACAACCCTTGTCAAGCGTAACCATTTTTGGAGTAGTTATAGAAACCATAACATTTTATGCTCTATCCAACACCTTTTTCAACATTAAAAACATCGAAATATGATTCACCACCTTATAGAAACACATAATATTTATCATTTCCCCCATCAGTTTGGTGACCATCACTCCCTTATAGTGGGAGAGATTAATTCATAGAAATATATACCCTTTTAATTTTATAATAACAATAATCTCCTTAAAAGGCCACATCATTGTCCAATGTGAATGCCATAGTTTGGGAGTTGACCAAAGGACCTAAATTAGACGAAATCCATGTAATATGATTCCTTTGGATATTTCATGGAAGAAAAAAAATGAACAATGTTGAAGCTAATGGATTACATTTGATGAATGTTTCTTTATATAACTGCGTCCCATTGAAAAATCCATTTTCTTATCAAATAATAAATGTAATTACACAATGCATTGTGTGTTAATTTTATAATATTTTAGGTCATTCTCAGGGGATGGGAGACCCCAGGATGCCGAGTTTTGGAATGAATCCTTGCTGATGATCATCAAGCATCTAGAGACACCTCCAGAGAGGTAGGTCATGATTGAAATGTATATGCTTTGGGATTCCTCCTAGAGATTGTGGGATTTGGTCTCACATGTGGTATGCCATTAGTGTATGGTGAGGGAGTAATTTCATCCTACCTTATATGATTAATTATACCCGTAGGCTTTGAGGGCTGATTGAGCTTGAGAGTTCATGAGATTTTAGCAAGGTACTCTTTCAGTCGTGGAGTATTCTTATCGCTGAATAGAGCTATATCACATTACATCCTTTATAAGGGGAGATGAGTTATTACTAGAGTGGTTGTTTTTGGATGGTATAATGAAAAACATTCAGGCTCAGGTGAACGTATTCAGGTTGTCAACCATACCATCCTTAGTCAACCTGGAGCAAGTCATAGATCACAAACTATGGGATTTTGCAGTTGTGGGAAAAGGTATTTCAGTATCTAGATTTGGTGCTTCTTCAGATGATATTAGGAAGCTCCACAGGGAGTCTAACATGGAGATCCATATAGGTTGGATGCAATGTCAGGTGGAAAGGTAGTATGCTACCCGTGTGGGAATGATGGGAATATGAGGCCACATTTCCCAAGAGACCCATTGGAATGCCGATCTTGCGACATGATGGCCCATCTTTAGTGTTTCTGTCAATTTTTCTCACCAGCATCTAGTTAAAGTTGTTCTTCTATGACTCATCGTTTAGTAGTATCACTAAACGTTTATTATAAATCTGGCAACTGGAGTTCGTCCGGCCGTTCAGGACAATGTGGAGGTCGTGGTCGTGGTAACCAGTCACTAGGCATACATCAACAACATTATGGATTAGCTCCAGGTGGTTATCCAGGGTCACAGGGCCGCGGTACATGTCAGACGTTTGCAGTGGATTAGAAACATTAAGAGCAGGATCCCAGACCCTCTATAGTTTGAGGTACTATACTGGTATCCTAGTTTTATCTTGTTCTCTTTTCGATAGAGGTTCATTCCATAGAATGATATCTGTTGCTATTTTGGATAGCCTTAGGATTGGTATTTTTCCTCTAATGATATCATGATTTTAGATACACCGTTTGGTACAAGAACGTCTAATTTACCTCAGTGGAAGGGGTTCCCTCTAGAGGTTGGTGGGTGTCACTTATTTTGGGACCTCTTTGTCATAGAAATGACATGCTATGATGTCATCCTCAGAATAGACAGGTTCGTTCAATTCTAGGATATTGTTTATTTCTATCATTATAGGGTGAGTTTCACATCACCAGAGGGAAGATCGTGTCTTCCTAATGGTGAATGGGATGTCCATACGAGTAGAGCGTGACTTGATAATCATGGGTTGAGAGGAGTTACATCCCAAATTCCTAGTCTATATCTGGATGACCAAGGGAATTCACATATGGACTTTACTCCAGTGGTGGATTGTTTCAAGGATGTCTTTCCCAATGACATTTCATGTTTTTATCAATAGTGAGTTGTAGAATTTTTTATTGAGGTTGTTTTAGGAGTGGCACATGGTTATACTCCTCGTTATAGTATGGATACAATGTAGTTACAGGAGCTCAACAGGAAGTTAGAGGATTTGATAGAAAATTGTTTCATCGGACCCAATACTTTTGCTTACGGTTCACATGTCCTGTGTGCAAAAAGACGGATGGTACCCTCATAATTTTTGTGAATTCTCAGATGTTGAACTAGTTTACATCCAAAAACAGATATCCCATAATGAGGATTCATGACCTCTCTGATCAGCTTTGTGGAGCCCATGTGTTCTCAATGAATGAAATGATAATTGGTTATCATCATCTTTGCGTTAGACCATCAGATATACCGCTAATAGCCTTCAAGATCAGGTATGGTCTATACGAGTAGGTGGTTATGCCGTTCGGTCTAATTAACACACATGAAATATTCATGGTTCTGATGAACCGAGTGTTTCATCCATACCTGGATTCATTAATGGTAGTTTTTGTGGAAGATATCTTGGTCTACTCTCACCCACGACACAAAAATTACTAACATATTGAGATCTTTTTTATTACATAGAGAGATAATCAGTTATATGTTATGCTATCAAATTTCCACTTTTGGCTGGACCACATTCACTTATTGGGTCATAATATTTCGGAGATAAGAGTATTAGTAGATCCAAAAAAAGTGAGAGTAGTTGTTTACTAGAATAATACAAAATATTTATTTGTGTTAAGAAGCTTTCTAGGGATTTGTGGATAGTAATGAAATTTAATAAATAAATTCTCATGCTTAACAGTTCCATTAATGGGTCTGACTAAGAATGGTGTGAAGTACGTGTTGTAAGATTCGTTAGTCAGCCTATCAGATGTGGAAAAGAGGTTGACATCAGCACTGATACTGTTATGTGAATAACTATCCATGAGATATATTGTATATTGTGATGTTTCATGTATCATGATGGGAGTTTTGCTAATGCAGGGAGAATTAGTCCTTGCGTATAGGTCTCGAAAGTTGAGACCGCATGAGATGAACTACCTGACACACCGTCTTGATTTGGCAGAAGTTGTTCATGCTTTATGCTTTTGGTGACATTATCTTCTGGGAGGGAATTTTGTGGTTTTAACCATCCACATAAGTATCAAGTATATCTTTACAAAGGGTGACCTAAATTTGATACTAAAAATGTGGGTTGAGTACCTTCAATGTTTTGAATTTGATCTTTCCTAAATGCCTGGGAACGGAAACCTTTGTGGTTGATGTGTTGAGATGGAAGAAGCATATACATGTAGTTCAGAAGGCCATAAATGGGTGGTATCTTTTTACTATATTCTCTGAGATGCATTTGGAAGTGCATGACAGAAAGTGTCATACCTTTCATTAATTTGATCATGTTACCTCTACGCCACATGATGGAAACTATCAGATTGTGAGGCCATTTCTACGAGAAAATGTGTCAGGAGAGGATCGTATTACTAGATGGATAATAGGTGAGGATGTGATCTTTCATTTTAAATGTCACCAATCTGTATCATCCGACATACGTGAGGTGCTGATGCGACTCTTTCATTCATGAGTTTGGGTTGTTCATCCTTGTGTCACCAAGACGTATCATGGTCTACCCTGTAAATATTGGTGGCTAGATATCAAGAGAGATATTACTGATTTCATCATGAGGTGTTCCACCTATCAGTTGGTGAAGGGGGAGCATCAGTGACAAGCATGGATTTTTTACCAGTTACCCATTCCTAAGAGTATGTGGAATGATATAACAATGGATTTAGGGAGAGGTTTGTCGAGGTATTCTTGGGATAAGGAATCTATATGGGTTTTCATTGACAGACTCACTAATGTTACTCAATTTATGTAGATCCAGGAGACCATTAGTGTTGATGAGTTGGGGAGACTGTACATCTAAGAGATTTTATTCCTACATATGGTTTAACATTCCATTTTTTCAGATATGGATTCACATTTTAGTTATTGGGTATGGAAGGGACTTCAAAAGGATTTTGGGAGACATGTTCTATTGAGTACAACATACCATCCCCAAACCAATGGAATGTCTGACAGTACAATTCAGGCTCTTAAGGACATGAAACAATCATGATTATTATATTTTTAAAGATATTTGGAGAAACACATACCTTTTTTGGATTTTCTCTGTAATAATAGTTTTCACAAACTATTAAGAAGGAACCTTATGAGGATTTTAACTCTAGGCCATGCTGATCAGCGTTATGTTAGTTGGATGTTGGAGAGGCAGTTATGCCTGGACCATGTATTGTCAAAGAGACCATAGAATAGATAATTTTCATTTGGATGTGGATGTCTACTGCTCAGTTACAACAGAAGTCTTATGATGATCGATGGAGTAGACCCGTAGAGTTTGTGGTCATAGATTTGGTTTTTCAACACGTCACACAGATGATGGGACAGATCAGGATTAGAAGACAGTGTAATCATTCACTGAGATACATTAGGCCATTTGATATTTTGGAAATTTTTGTACCAGTTTCGTATCAGTTGCGGTTACCTTTGTGGTAATGGGCATTGCATTATTTATTCCATGTTTTTCAGCTCTGATGTTACTTCCCAGACACATCTCATGTTTTCTAACATGACGAGGTTGAGTTGGAGGTGGACGCCTCATTTGAGGAAATATGGTCCCAATTTTTCATCGAAATGTGATGGTTTTCTATAGTGGTTTTGATCCTCTGGTACGATTTCTATGGAATCAGTGGAAATTATAGGATAATACCTAGGAGAGGGATGCCGATGTACGATAATTGTGTCCAGATCTATTCGAGGATTCTTTTTTTACACCACTTTACTAGGGCTATTTGGGGAAAAATTCTTTTATGGGTGAAGTGTTAAATAAATAGGATCTTCTATTTAGTTATGAATTTCATTTACGGTTCTTTTTTGAAAAAAAAGAGGAGTTTATTGAAATTTAAAGAGTAAACAACTTGTACTTATAACTACACACTGTGGACCCGATTGCCACTGGTGACCATGTGTTTGTCGTGTAGTGGCTGATCGCATGGCCTTTTAGGGTAACCTGGAGACTATCAAAATTAAAGGCCAGCTATGAAAATTACCCACCGTGTACTATTAATGAACACACTATTTAATTTTGTTATTATTTCATTAAATATCCAGGGGTCATGTCTAATCGATAGAACACCCATCATCTATATTTTTTCATTCCAGGAGAGATCGTACGATGCGAATCTTCATCGGGACTCCAAATCATCATCCTTTCTCTGAAATGGCTTTATTTGATTGCGTTGGAATTACCCTGATAAGCTCTTCCTTCTCCTAGATCCTTTATTCATGTTATCAAATCATTCATGATATATAATCCACGGAATTGTTTTAGCATTTATATATTTATATGGATTTTTAAGGATATTCAAGGCCTAAGGTTCACATATATCATTCGTATGACATTGAGGTAGGTGGGTTTTTCCTTTCCATAGATATTATTTGAGTTATAAGTGAAAAAGTTCCAAATACCCTTGTTTGGGGTTTTTCGTGTTTAGTGATTTTAACTGTGTTAAGGTCTGTTATGCTATTAATGATTGTATAAATGATGTTCTATTGTTAATAGGGTTAATTTACTTGATATGGATGTGGTTTCCCTTGATTATTTATTTGGGCCATTTGTTTTAGCTTTGCTAGTTATGCTATTTGTTTTTCCATTCCTTGTGGTGTTAGGATAGTGTGTTTAGTAATCTGATAGAATATTCCATTCCCTATAGATAATTATCCACATAGTAATTTGAGGTTTACATTGACTACATATTATTGATTATGTATGATTACATTACCTGGGGTTCCGGGAACCTGGTGTAGTGAGACCATAGGGAAAATTGACATTGAGTTCTTTCATAGAGAATTATAATGATACGAGAGAATAGTGAGGATTCAATATGAGTTATCCCTTAGAATGTCTAGAGATACGTTATGATACCACATGAGGAGATGACAATGTGTGTATCCTTAGAGTGTCGGTACATTACCAACAAAATACTATAGGGGGAATTGACAGGGAGTGCATCCTCATAGAGTCCTTGATTATACGAGTACACATGGGGAAAATGATGGTGAGTGCATCCTCATAGATAATGTTCTATATCTATTTTTTAAATGGAACCATAGTGTTTAGGATGATAGAACAACCCTGAGGGTTACTTGAGATTGTTGGTAGAACTAGAGGGGATATGACGGTAGAATTTTCCGAGAGGATATCTTGTTTTTGTTATTGGTTGGTTAAATTGTTAAATGTATATTATTGTAATTGTAACTATATGAAAATTTACATTTGATTACTTCCTTGATTATTACTTATTTTTCAGATTTTCTTCCATATATATTCACTGACTAGTAGGCATAGATCATTGGGTGGTTTACTACTGGGATTTTTCTCACTGAATGTTTGTGTCATGTTTTTGGGCCCTAATAAATTATATTGCTTCACGTATAGATAAGGTAATGAACCCTTCTACTTCAAATACTAGATTGATGTGGAGATGGAGAGCATTGGACCAAGCTAAGGCTTTCTTTGTTGTTGGAGTTTATTTGTTTTCTTTTGTACATTGGTTTAGTTTTATATTCTAGAATAGTGGCTTGTTTGGCTATTTTCCTAGACATATATGACAAGAATAATTTATATATGTGTACTAGTTGTTTATTACTTTCATCCTTCCATTTTTTGTTTATTGTACGGTAGTACTGCTTCTTCAATTACATAATATTGTTATTCCTATGTGTTGTTCTTCAATTAGTGGCATATATTCCCCACTATCAAAGCCATGGCCCTCACTACTAGTCTGTAGCCTTTTTCATTTGGGGAGATTTGTTTGAGACCATGTGAACAATGTCAGAACCCAGATCTTCATTTCAGGTATGTATTTAATTTTTATGTATTTTTTGAGTAAAAATGAAGTTTCTAGAAATTTCTGACGTACGTGCCATGTACTTTCTGAGTATACATCGTGTACTCTTTTCCCGAACGAAGTCGTGTTCTGGCCGTGTCCGGGCCACACACACGGTGTGTAGGGATGATATGGAGGCTGATTTTGGAACAGTACTGTAAGACCTAGTACACGCCATGTACTTTAAAAAGTACACACCATGTACATTCATTCTTTTCATTAAACGGATTGGGGTCACGCCTAATCGAGGAAAACATCTTCTTCTCCAGCTTCTTTATCCGGGAGCACCGGGAATTTGCGGATCTTCGACGAGCCACCGTTCCTCCCTCTGTTCTTCGATTCGAGCACTGTTGATTGTATTGGAATTGCAGCGGTGAGTTCTCCATTTTTCTTGATCCTTGTTTTCCAATTCCTCCCCTTTCTCATGAAATCGTGGGTTGAGTGTTTTGGTCTCTTTCTCCTATCTTTGACATTCTATGCAGAATCAGTCGTCGTGGTTCATGTATATCGATCTCCAAGCACCAAGGTAGGTGGTTTGTGCCTTTCTGTAGAATTTATTTGAGTATTTTGTGCAAATTCCATCAATACCCTTAAATGGGGTATTATCTATTTCCTGTTTTCCCCCTGTTGTTTTCCTGCATTGCTTGATTGCATAAGTAGAGGTAATTTCTTGTGAATTTGGATAATTTATATTGTGTTCATGTGCTTTTCCTTGCATGTTTTTCTAATTAGGCTTTTTCCTAGTTGTAATGCCTAGTGTAGGATAGTTGGGTTGTTATACTGTTATGTTGTTGTGACATATAATGATAGCCAAGTATTTCTTGAGGTTTACTTGGGATGATACGTGCACGCCAAACATGTTTATTTCACACAAGACTGTGAGAACCTAGTGTAGTAGACAATAGGGAGAATGGATGTAAGGGATTCTCCTGAGTGTCTTTTAATACGACGAGAGACCCCAGGGGGAATTGATGATGAGTGCTTCCTCAGAGAGTCTATTGTTCCTTAACGTGGACCATAGGGGGAATGAGACATTGAGTGCTTCCTCAGAGAGCCTTTAGTACGATTTGAGACAATAGGGGGAATTGATGGTGAGTGCTTCCTCAAAAAGTCTACTCCTAGCTGAACCAGAGGGGTGAGACTGAGTGTGCCTCCTAGAGGGTTTCTAGTACTTGTAGGTTGAACTAGAGGGGTTAGGATACGAGAGCTACCCAAAGGGTTACCTATTTCCTACTTTTTGTTGGATGTTTACTTGATTACTTCATATGCTAGAACTGTGGATTGTAGTTGTTGTGTGCATTTCTGTTTACTGTTTCCTGCACTTTTACTTACCTTGTATTCACTGACTATTAGGCACATATCTTTGGGTGATTGCCTACTATCATTGTATCTCACACCCTGTTTGGGCCACGCTTTTGGGCCCAAGAAGACTTTGTTGTTGCAGGTACAAATAAGGGCAAGCGCCCTTCGACTTCCGGTACTTGATTGCTTTGAGATGGAAAGAAAGGGACCTAGATTAGGTTTGTGATGCTGCAAGAGTTGCTGTTATTTTAGTAATTTGGGGTTACTTGTATTTCAGCACGCTGTCGTGTTTGCTGCGTTCCTTAGATACTTGTACCTACTGCATCATTATCATCATTACTATATATTCTTTTCTTCCGCTGTTGGTTTCAATTGTTTCTTATTGTTTTCTGCTTCTGTAAATTACTGTTAATTTCTTTTCCTTGTATACCTTACCAAACGAGGTCATAGTTTCCCCAATAACATACCATGGCCCTCGCTGTTAGTCGGCAGCCTCTGGCGTTTGGAGAAATGCTCTTGAGGTCATGTGGCGAACCGGGCATGGGGAACCTCTGGGTGGCTTCTGGAACCAGGATGTTACAAAGTGTTATCAAAGGGTGTTCTTTTCTCTTGATTTACTATTTGGATCCTTTACCCAGGGATAGGATGAATTCGGTACGTGGTGTCAAGCTGTGCCTGAGAGTAGCTAACTAGTGTACTGGGAAAAGCCATACTACCTCATTCTTGCAGTTTTCTGGCATTGAGAATTTCGGTTGATATGATTTCACCTAGAGTGATTCAGATGTCCTATGTTGTTGTTGTTTTACTATAGTGGTTCCATTTCTATCATAATCCAATGAGATGAGGCTATGCCATCTCATGCATCATATAGACACTTGATAGAAATCACCTGCAATGAATTCTTTACATGCCATCTAGGGTGCATTAGAGATTGCATGTTGCTGTGATAGACTTGTTTTGATTTTTTTATGCTATTGTGATAGACCCATTGATAGAATCTCTGCTACATGATAGAGGTCTGTTTGTATTGTACATTTCTTGAATGAATTCCAAATTTTTGTTCTTGAGGTGTTATGGGCCCTCTTGAATCGGAAATTAGTGGATCATTGACCAATTTTTCTTTGTATATTATTGTATAGGATGCCAAACATTGATTCACAGGGAGTATGGCCCTCATGGATCAGAATTTGGCACCATCATGCCCTTTTTTCAGGGTTTTCTGGGCATTGGTGCAGTTTCAGAGCTACTGCCCGAAAAAACCAAGAATACATGTGGTGTAATTTATATATACACGTCGTCCAGTTTTAAACTATGTCTTTGATTGTGTGAGCAGAAACACGGGTTGTGAAAATCGCCAGGAACACGCCGTGTATGGTAGGTACATGTCGTTTAGTAGTGAGCGTGTACCCTACCATGGAACTAACAACACGGTCCTGGGGAGCTCGAGTAGAACACACTGTGTTGGATAGCAACACGTCGTGTAGTCTTGTTCCAGATACCCGGCCATGTAACAAACAACAAGGGCTAATGTTATCTTCTTCCATACACGTCGTGTTTAATCGGAACACGCCGTGTAAGGGTCAGCCGTGTACTTGGTCGTGTCGCCAACAACACGGGTCGGGGAAAAGTCTTCATGTACACGCTGTGTTTGTTCGGAACACACCGTGTAGTCTTAGACGTGTAGCCGACCGTGTAGAAAACAACATGGGTCATTGAAACCTTGTCTACTTCACATTGTGTCCACCAGGAACATGTCGTGTATTCTCAGTTTAAGATGACCGTGTGAGATAGCTATGCATGGAGACACATGTAGGGAAATAGTGTTAAGTACACATCGTGTAGATTTTATACACGCTATGTAGTCTTGTTTTGTAAATCTTGTGTGTTTCCTTCTCTTATTTTCGTTTTGTACTCCTTGGATCTCTATCCTTGTTTTTTCAAATATAAGGTATGTTTTGATATTCCAGAGCTATGCCTCTGAGACGTCCTCCGGTTGTATGTCAGTTATAAGGCAGTGATCAGACACCGGATATAGCTAACCAGGGACTTCCTTCTGATCCTCCGGTCATGCCAGCCTTGGCACCGGCTGTCATATTAGTTGCAGTAACTGATGCACATTTCAGGGAAGGTTTTATGAGGATGGTGCATGCCTTTCAGGGAGCACCGCCTCCTACCTTGTCCATGGCTGACATGACATGGGTTTTCCAGCAGCAGCATCCTCCCACTTTCTCGGGGGAAGGAGGACCTCAGGCTGCAGAGTCATTGATGGAAGCCATGTTGACCATCTTTGAGCATCTGGAGACGCCTCCAGAGAGGCGGGTCAATCTCGCTACCTATTTTCTACGAGACTCCTCCATGATGTGGTGGGACGTGATCTCACTGGCGGTTCATCAGCAGGTTATGTCTTGGGAGGAGTTTCAGCACATCTTTAATGACTACATCTATCCGGAGACCCTGAGGGCCGACTGAGCCTGGGATTTCATGAGCGTAGAACAGGGTACTCTTTCTGTTATGGAGTACTCCTATCGTTTCACCGAGCTGCATCATTTCACACCCCTTCGTGGTGAGGATGCGATGTTCTTAGCGAGGAAGGTTGAGGATGGTGTTAGGAGGGAGATCTGATCGCAGGTGAATCTCTTCCAGTTGACTTCCATCACTTCCATCTTCAACCAGGCTCAAATTGCAGAGTGCAATCTGAGAGACTCTAGAGCAACGAGCCAGGGCGGTTCGTCTTCCAGAGCTTTTATACCTCCATATGTTAGTAGGAAGCACCGTAGGGATTCTACGCACGGTGATCCGAGGAAGCATGACGCATCGTCAGGCAGCCATGTGATATGCTACCAGTGTGGTCGTTCAAGGCATACGAGACCGTAGTGACAGAGAGACGCTATGGAGTGCCAATCTTGTGGAACGATGGGTCACCATCAGCATTTCTACCAGGTTTTCTCACCAACATCTGGTGATGGGAGTTCATCAATGACTCCACATTCAGGAGCAGCACAACCAGTTTCACACCAGTCGGGGAACTGGAGTTCTTCAGGCCATTCGGGCTGAGGTGGAGGCCGAGGCCGTGGTGGTCAGCCACCAGTATTTCAGCGTCAGCAGGGTGGATCACCTTAGATTAGTCAGGAAGGGTCACAAGGCTGCGGTGTAAGCCAATCATTCTCCATGGAACAGACCCATAAGGAGCAGGATCTCAGACCTTCTACAGTTCGAGGTACAATGTTAGTGGCCTCAGTTTTATCGTCAGCTCTTTTCGATACTGGTGCTACACATAGCTTTATATTTGTTGCTGTCATGGAGAGCCTAGAGATTTGTATCTTTTCTTATGTCGAATCGTTGACACTAGATGCACCTTTGGGTACAAGGAAATCTAGTGTACGTCAGTGTAGAGAGTACCCTATCGAGGTTGCAGGGTATCGTTTCTTATGGGATATCTACATCCTAGAGATGAAAGGATATGATGTCATTCTCGGGATGGAATGGTTGGCTCCCTTCCCGGCAGTCGTCGACTGTTATCACCGTAGGGTGAGTTTTTTCTCACTTGAGGTTGTTTCCTTTCTTCATAGAGGTGAATGGGATGTTCGGGCAAGTCGACCATGAATCAAGCATCATGGGCAAGGAAGGGTGATGGCCCAGATTGTTATTCATCGTCTAGATGATCAGGGGAATTCACAGTTGGACTTTCCTCCAGCTGTGGATTGTTTCAGAGATGTCTTTCCAGAGGAAATTTCCGGTTTGCCTCTGAAGCGTGAGGTAGCCTTCTCGATTGATCTCATTCCTGGAGTAGCACCAGTGTCCATTCCTCCCTATAGCATGGCTACACTGAAGTTGATGGATCTCAATAAGCAGCTAGAGGAGTTGCAGGAAAAGGTTTTCATCCGACCCAGTACTTCTCCTTGGGGTTTTCCTGTCATGTTTGAAAATAAGGAAGATGGTACACTTAGGCTCGGTGTGGATTATTGGATGCTAAACCGGTTAAAGGTCAAGAATCAGTATCCATTTCCTAGAATTGATATCATTTTCTATCGGCTTTGTGGAGACCGGGTGTTCTCAAAGATCAATTTGAGGTCCGGTTATCATCAATTGCACATTGGACCATCAGATATACCTCTGAAAGCCTTCAAGAGTAGGTATGGCCTCTACGAGTATACGGTTATGCCGTTCGGTCTCACGAATGTTCCAGTAGTTTTCATGGCACTGATGAACCGAGTGTTCCGTCCTTAATTGGATTCCTTCATCGTGGTCTTCATGTATGATATCTTGGTGTACTCTCACACTCGACACGACCATGAAACTCATCTTGAGATCGTTCTGAGGACACCAAGAGAGCATCGGCATTATGCTAAACTCTCGAAGTTCCACATTTGGATAGATCAGATTCACTTCATTGGTCATGTCATCTCAGAGGCAGGAGTATCCGTGGACCCATAGAAGGTTAGAGATGTAGTTTCCTGGGAGCATCCAAATAATGTTTTTGAGGTGCAGAGTTTCCTAGGGTTAGCTGGATACTACAGATGCTTCCTTCAGGACATCTCATGCCTAGAAGCACCTTTGACAGGTCTGACCAAGAAGGGGGCGATGTTCTTATGGTCAGATTCTTGTGAGTCATAATTTTAGGAGATGAAGTGAAGGATGACATCAGCACTAATACTAGTCTTTCCAGAACTAGGAAAGATCTATACTATTTATTGTGAATCTTTAGTTATTGGTCTAGGCTTTGTTCTTATTCAGGTAGATGGAGTCATTGCGTACGGTTCTCGGCAGTTGAAGCCACATGAGAGGAACTACCTGAAGCATGATATGGTGTTGGCAGTTGTTGTTCTTGACTTATGTTTTTGGATACATTACATTCTAGGAGAGCACATTGTGGGTTTCACCGACCACAAGAGTCACAAGTAGATATTCACTCAGTGAGATATGAATCTGAGACAGCACAGGTGGGTCATATATCTTTATACATTTGATTTCCAGCTTGCCTATATGCCGGGAAAGGGCAACGCAGTGACATATGCGTTGAGAAGGATAACTCAGTTTTAGTCAGTTCAGGAGGCCAGTAGTGAGTGGCAGCATATGGCTCTATTCTCTAATATGCATCTGGAGGTGCACGACAGACAAGGACATGCCTTTCTTTCTTCGGTAGCTATTACCTCAATATTTAGTGATTGGGTACGGATGAGGATGCTATCAGACTCAGAAGGCATATTCCTGCTGGAGAGTGTGTCCGAAGAGGACCCTCTTATTGGATGGAAAGTGGGTGAGGATGAGATCTTTCATTTCTAGGGACGCATGTGGGTGCCAACAGACATACACGTGAAGCTGATGAGGGATTTTCATTCCTTATTTTGGGCAGTTCATCCTGGCGTCACCAAGATGTATTGGGATCTACCCTGCCAGTACAGGTGGCCATGTATGAAGAATGATGTTGTTGTTTTTGTCATGAGACGGTCTACTTGTCAGCAAGTGAAGGCACAACATCAGCGACTAGCAGGGCTTTTAAAAAAGTTACCCATTCCCGATTGGAAGTGGAATGATGTCGCGATGGACTTTGTGACTGGGTTGCCGATGTCGCCTCAGGGGAACGATGATGTTTGGGATGTCGTCGACAGACTCACAAAGGTTGCACACTTCTTTCCGATCAAGGAGACCTTTAGTGTTGATGATTTGGGACGGTTGTACATCCAGGAGATTGTACGTCTGCATGGGGTCCCACGCTCCATTGTTTCGGACAGAGATGTTCTCTTTACTTCTCAGTTCTGGCAGGGACTTCAGAAGGCTTTGGGTACACAGGTACTTTTGAGTACGGCATACCATCCCCTGACTGATGGCCAATATGAGCATATGATCTAGGTGCTTGAGGATATGCTCTGAGAATACATTCTATCCTTCGTCTGTTCCTGGGAGAAACATATTCCTCTTGTTGAGTTCTCCTACAATAACAGCTTTCAGGATACTCTTCAGATGTCACCATACGAGGCTCTGTACGGTAGGCCATGCCGATCACCCTTATGCTGGATGGAGGTAGGAGAGGCAGCTTTGCTGGGACCACATCTTGTTCAGGAGACCTCTGAGCAGATATATTTTATTCGAAAGATGATGGCTACAACACAGTCTTGACAAAAGTCTTCTGCTAGTCAACAGAGATGACCTTTTGAGTTCGAGGTCGGGGATCAGGTTTTCCTGTGTGTTGCACCGAGGTTGGGACACAAGAAGATTCGGAGACAGGGTAAGCATTCATCACGGTACGTCAGGCCGTTTGAGGTTTTGGAGAGATTTGGGTCGGTTGCATATTGGATATAGCTACCTCAGAGGTACCGGGCCATGCACGACGTCTTCCACGTCTCTCGGCTCTGAAGTTACTTTTCAGACCCGTCTCATGTATTTCAGCCCGAGGAGGTTGAGCTCGAAGCAGATGCGTCGTTTGAGGAGAATCCTATCCAAATTTTCAATCACAGTACGAAGGTTCTGTGTGGGTGGTATGTTCCTTTAGTATCGGTACATTGGCAACATGGGTGAGTACAAGACGAGACCTGTGAGAGAGAGGCTGATGTACGATCACAGTGGCCAGATCTATTCGGGGTTTCTTCTTCAACACCTCGCTAGGGATATTTGGGGACAAATTGGGGAAGTTTGTAAGAATTCAGATCTTCTTTTCAGATATGTCTTTCCTTTTTATGGACTTTTTGAGAAAAATGACATTTCTAGAAATTTCTAAAGTACGCACCGTGTACTTTCTGATTACACGCCGTGTACTTTCTGAGTACACGGCATGTACTCTTTTCCCGCTTGAAGCCGTGTTCTGGCCATGTTCGGGACACACACATGGTGTGTAGGGATTACGTGGAGGCCAATTTTGGCGTAGTACGGAAAGACCTAGTACACGTTGTGTACTCTAAAAATTTCACAATGTGTACTTTATTTTTTTTTTTTCATTAAACGGACCGGGGTCGCGCCTAATCGAGGAAAACGTATTCTTCTACTGCTTCTTCATCTCGGAGCACCGGGAATCCGCGGATCTTTGAAGAGCCATCGTTCCTCCGTTCGTTCTTCGATTCAAGCACTATCGATTGAGTTTGAATCGCAGTAGTTAGTTCTCCCTTTTTCTTGAGCCTTGTTTTCCAATTCCTCCCCTTTCTCATGATATCGTGGTTTGAGCGTTTTGGGAGTTTTCTCATATCTTCGACGTTCTAAGGAGAATCAGTCGTCGTGGTTCACATATATCGATCTCTTAGCACCATGGTAGGTGGTTTGTGCCTTTCTGTAGAATGTTTTTGAGTATTTTGTGCAAATTCCACTAATACCCTTAAACAGGGTGTTGGGTGTTTCCTATTTTTCCCTTGTTGTTTGTCTGCTTTTCTTGATTTCCTAATTTGAGGTTATAGCTTTTCAGTTTTGATAATTTATACTATGTTCCTGTTCTTTTCCTTGCATGTTTTTCTTATTAGGGTTTTTTCTAGTTGCCATGCATAGTGTAGGATAGTGGGGCTATTATACTGTTATGTTGTTGTGCCATAGAATGATATCCAAGTAGATCATGAGGTTTACATGGGATGATAGGCGCGCCGAACATGTTTATTTCACCCAGGACTGTGAGAACCTAGTGTAGTAGACCATAGGGATAATGGAAAGAAGGGCTTCTCCAGAGTGTCTATTAATATGACACGAGACCATAGGGGGAATTGAAGATGAGTTCTTCATCAGAGAGTCTGTAGTTCCTCGACGTGGGCCACAAGGGGAATGAGATGTTGAGTGCCTCTCAAGAGAGCCTTTAGTATGATACGCAACTATAGGGGGAATTGTCGGTGAGTGCTTCCTCAGAAAGTCTACACTTAACTGAACCAAAGGGGTGAGAATGAGTGTGACTCCTAGAGAGTTGCTAGTAATTGTAGGTTGAACCAGAGGGTTTAGGCTGCGAGAGCTACCCAGAGGGTTACCTGTTTCCTACTTGTTGGTGGATGTTTACTTGTGTACTTTATATGATAGAACTGTGGATTGTAGCTGATATGTGCTTTTCTGTTTACTATTTCCTACACTTTTACTTTCCTTGTATTCATTGACTGTTAGGCACAGATCTTTTGGTGATTTCCTACTGGGATTGTATCTGACACCCTTTTTGGGCCACGCATTTGGGCCCAAGAAGACATTGTTGTTGCATGTATATATAAGGGAAAACACCCTACGACTTCCGGTACTTGATTGCTTGGATCTGGAGAGCAAGGGACCAAGATTAGGCTTGCGGTGCTATAGGAGTTGTTGTTATTTTAGTACTTTGATTTTACTTGTATTTCAGCACATTGCAGTGTTTGCTTCATTCCATAAATACTAGTACCTGCTACATCATTATCATCATTACTATATATTCTTTTCTTATACTGTTGGTTTCAGTTGTTGCTTATTGTTTACTACTTCAGCTATTTACTGTTAATTTCTTTTCCTGGTATAATTTACCAAATGATGGCATAGTTTTCCTAATAACATACCAAGGCCCTCACTGCTAGTCGGCAGCCTCTGGCGTTTGGGGAAATGTGCATGATGTCATGTGGCGAACCGAGCAAGGGGCACCTCTGGGTGGCTTCCGGAACTGGGACGGTACAACCAACCTGGTATGGAACACCTCTAGGTGCCACATGGATCTAGGACGTTGCTTGGAACTACCTATATCCACCTATGTATCACATGGGTAAGTTTCACCTCAAAACACATATCTTTCTTATACCACATCAATGATCATGGGAGATCCTTTCATGAAATATTTTTTGTAACACCCCGACCCTAGTTACCCAGACTCGGTGCATTTTTACCTATCATTTCCATGATCACAAAGGATCTAGTCTCAAAATATCTATTAGATTAGTAGTCTTGGAAACACTAGATGTATTAATAAGACATACATTACATCATAAGTTGAAAAAAAATACAACAACATCTTTTCTTCATATCCCCACATACTATCCCTTCAGGTCATTCATAAATTACTTCTTCACATCCTGGGAAAAATAAAACATTGAAAGGGGTGAGATCAGATGCACAGTAAGGATAACAATATAGCAGAAGCATTCATAGATAAGCAAAAACACATAAGGCAATGTATAACTAAAAAATCCTCTTAAACTTGAACTTCAGCATAATATGGCAAAGATAAAATGAAATAATTCCATTTACTTATTCAAATTGATATTCTAGTAGTCGAATAATCACATGAAATATCAGTAACCACTTTCATAGTGATGGAATTCATAATGCCAGACTATCATAACCCCATAGCCATGGCCTCATGCTGAGACTACAAAAAAGATTTTATCAAGGCCCCATGCGAAGACACTAGTTTGTCTCATGATACCTACCGATGCATTGAGGAGCTATAGCAGGCTCCACCAGTCACGTACTAAGACCAATTCATTCCTCATATGAAAATTTTGGAACATAACATAACCATTCGTATTAAAACTAGCATACGAAATGTCAATTCATTATCCACAAACCATGAATGGTATAAAAATAGCACATCCACAGTCAAATTTAACTCATTCGATACAATATGGAAGATTTTATTGTATCAGAGTATCCTCAATCGAGAATGATGAAGGATATTGACATAGAATAAAGAAATCATTAAAACTATTAGATAGAAATATCCCCCTTTTTCATGAAATCATTTAAAATTCACATTATTTGTCATGAAGCCATTTAAAAATATATTTTTGAATCAAAGTGACCCATACCACTTTGATACTTTTAAAAGTAATTTTAATTTTAATACCATAATTTCATTATAAATAAATCCTTAAAAACAATTTTAAAACATGGACATTAATGAGAAATATTTAGAAGAATAAATCATCAAAACATTTAAAAATTATTTTTTATCTAGGGTTTCTAACCCAAGGAGAGACACTTGAATAGAAATAATTGAGGTAATCAAAACATTTTAATATCATGAGAATTATTGGATTCATGATATACTATGTAAAAGTACATTATATACACCATATAAAAGTGATTTGGTGTATAACAAAAAAGGAGTCTCAATGGAATGTAATTTGAGATGAAACATATTTTAAAGACAATATCCTTAGGTTAAGGATAAATCAATGACATAATTTTGTGTGAAAAATATTAATACACTCAATATGATTTTATATTTAGTGTAATTCAATCAGAGGACATTCACAAATATTCTTGTAAAAACAACACTAATGAATCGGATATTTAACTCAACAAATAGATATTGAGTTAAAAATTACTCTTATCAAGTTCATTCTGATCACTTAAGAATTTATCAATGGAGTGATTATGTGTATCAAAAGTATATCCCCAAAACGATGAGTGGAAATTATGACATAAGAAAATGAATAGTGATTCCACACATAATCTTGGAGTAAAATAAATAATTAAGTATGCGTAAAGCCGAATGAGTTGAAATTGAAATTTTAAATTCAATTATTGATTCGGTAACCTACGAAACATACACCCATGAAAGAAGGATCATAAAATTATGATGTATATATCCACAAATTAATGTATATTACACAATGAATTCAATCATGTGCAGTACACACACCACATGCAATAAATAAGTGGTGAACAATGGAAATCTCATGGAATTAAAAGTGAGATAAGAAACCCCTTACTTTGTACTTTTTCCTTGGTCAACAGTAGGTTAAACTCCTGTATAATGGTGAAATAATTGTTATTAAATTATAAAAAATCATTTACATTAATATCATATCATATATGATCTTTTAACATTGATTTGTTAATAATATCTTAGTATTATCGATGTTTTAGGTGTTAACAGGGTTCGTTTTCCTTTATATTATTTGTTATGTGAGCCGTATTAGTTATGGATGGGATGTATATTATTCATATCCATAATAATATCATGTATATAAAAATTATTTCTATTTATCAAATGAAATTTATTCATGAATGGATATGATGGGGAATTAATCTCATCGCGTTCGTGGAGACGGTTATCCGTACGTACGGACGAGCGACAATATCATTATTTTTATGTTAAAATAATATATAATTTGATGATATATCATATAGAGAGAATAATTATAATGTTATATTTATTATTTTCATGAACTATACATCATTATTATACCCATCTAAATAATAATATATTGAATAACAATTACACCACAACGTGGAGACGGTAGGCCGTACGTACGCACGTATGGTGACATGTCATTCAAGGGATGGATAGAATAATGAATTTGTTTATTTCAAAATTATAATAACAACGAATTATATATAATATACATGACTTATTATTTTAGAATGGAAATAACAAGGAAAGAAGAAGTTGATGAAGAAAGGAACATTAAAGAGGGTGGTGAAGACGTTACCACTTCTTCATGTTCTTCCTTTTGATTTGATCGAAAGGGATCCTTAGGTTGGCATTCTGATCAAACTAAGGCCTCTAGGTTTATGTGAGGGAAGTTTGTAGGATACTTTTTCATAGGTTGGCCGAGCCAAATGGATTTGAAGGTGTGAATATTTTCTTATAAGTGGTGTCCTTTTATAAGGGGGAGGAGGGTCTCTTTAGGAAAAACATAAAGTATTATTTAATATTAAATTCATATTTGGTTTCTAATGGATCAAAAGTGTATTATTAAAAGTCTAAGGTGGATATGGGTCTAAACCATTTCATCCAATATATTTTATATTGGTTTGGGTCATTATATTAAACTTATCGTTTAGTATTAACTCTTAGTTAATTAGTTTGTCATTTACCATGTCACATTGTATTTTAAATTATATAGTTAATAAACATACTATATACATCCAAGAGACCCCCATGTGGTCCATTAATGATACATATATCATGATACAATTCCTTTGGCCTCACCATTGTTTTTTAGGAATTTTATATCAATTAATAATATAATTTTGATTTAAAAACTCTTTTATGTCAATTTTGACACTATTTGGAATTTGATTTTTCAAAAAATCATAACAGAATTATTACATATAAAAGTGTTAATTAAATAAATCCTAACATGTAATTTTAACATATAAAATTCTATTAATTCATTAAAAGTCTAAAATTATATTTATTTGGTTATTTATAATATCAATTATTTTAATATTTCACTAATAATGTTATTACTACATCATCATTGTGTCCAAAATAAATTAAATTATATAATGTATAAAAATTATAAATAAAATACCATTACGTAGAAAATATTTTCATATTTCTAATGAATATTTACTATCGAAAATATAACATGTATAACCCTATGTAAAAATTGTTTTTCTAAAAGATTTAGGCTTATTTCAATTTTGTATTTACTTTAACATAACTAATATAAAGTGTCATTATCACTTACAAGTGGATCCATGGGGTCCCAAAATTGACCCAAAGATGCCCACGGTCGGACATGTATCAACCAATATGGTTAGGACACGTTTTATGGTAAATTAATATTAATATATTATTATTTGTTTACCCTTATTTACCAGATTTACCATTTAACCATCGTAAATAAAATATTTACCGATTTAATAATTCAAAATGTCAAAAAATAAGAGTTACATATTTACATAATTTGGAAATCCTGATTACAAATATGGAATCCATTTTTCCAAATTCAGAACACAGAAGTGGAAGAAATTAATTTAAAATTAACTCCCGCTGTAAAAACAAAAAGTGTGTTTTTAATACATAATAACTATCAAAAGATTGACACTTGTTTATGTCTGTTTTAAATGTGAAATTATGTCTAATGACCAAAATTGTATTAAATGGTAAAAATATATTCTAAATATACTTTAAGACCATTAAAATTAATAATTTATCACTATTAATTATTTTGAATAAAAAAGTTTTTTTAAATTAAAATTTAGTACTTGTCACTATTCATCAATATATGAAAGTTATCCGAAAAGTACCAAAATTTCACCCTAGGCAAATTTCAATATTAAAAATCCAAAAATGAAGTCCAGTTTGAAAGATAAAATGTATAAAATTTCAAAAAGTGGGTATTACTATTCATAACGGCTAGTTTTATTAGTTGTGGTGTGTGTTAGAACATGAAGTTGCGTACAACACACGCTAGTGTATTATTCAGCGAGAAGCGTACCATGGAAGCTTGGGGTGTTACAATCTCACCTCCTTTAATAAATTGCGTCCTCTAAATTCTTAATATTATTCTTGGGAATATAATGGAAATTCCCACAACGGAAAAAGAGTCAATAAAACTATCACTTTAAAAGAAAGAAAGAGAAGTACAAAGGTCACCTGAGATAGCCTATACAAGGATTCCATGTAGAAAAACATGGATATGGATGATAAACTAAGTGTCATGTTATGATGGAGAGGGATAGAAAACATGATCTGGAGAAAGTTAACAATAAGAAAACCACAAACTTGTTATGGGACAAATGGTCATTTGTTTCCCTATAGGAAAAGTAAACGGACAACATTTTTATTATTATTATTTAAGTTACATTACATAAATATGAGGAATTAATTTCTGATATTGAATAAGAACATAAAGATATATACTTAATTTTTATGTAATGTTTTATTCTTTAATAAATTTGAACTACTAACTCATTTTTAAACGATGAGTAATCTAGAAGACTTGGTCACACTAGAAGAGCTACAATAAAATTCTTATAGAATCACATGATCCACGAAGAATAAACTATATATTTTCCTTGTCTTTAGAGATTAATCAATACCAAAGCGGTTAGTATAAGATATGATGATCCACTAAAAGTTTATTTCATTAGAGAAAGAAACAATAATCTCAATTTCTAAAATTAAACCAACAATACCCCAAAGTTAAATAAATATCATTCAATAATGAATTATCCTTAAAATCCGTTAATAAAATCCAAAATAATATTGAAACTCAAAACATAGAAGAATTTGGTTATGTATTCTTACACATTAAATGGTATCTCCAAATGAAATCAATTACTCTATGTCACATTCTTAAAATTAATTATCCTAATCACGTATTCTCTAATATAGGTTAATCATTTGCATAAATAACCCAAATCACTATAAATACACAATAAACACATAGATAAAAATCTAGCATTAATCCTCAAATGAAATCCCATACTATTCTATTTTCCATGGGCATATAGTGTTCCCAACAAAGCGATCATCTTCCAAAATAACATTTATCACTTAATCCCCAAATCATTTTCCAATACTATAGGTATTCATTTTATAAAACATAAGATCCCAAATAAAATTATTATTGATCAATAAAATCATTTAACTAAAAATAATAGTCACACTAACCAGGGACTTCACGTAGTCTAGTGGTAGGAGATAAATACCAATCACACATTGGTTGTAGGTTCAATTCCCATAGCTTTGTCCAACACAACGGGTTGTCACACGGTCTGTGTGTTGTCCTTTTTCAAAACCTATATTTTATAACATTACCAAAATGAGATAAATTCATCAAAATAACCATAACATAATTTAACCACAAATGTTATCTCATACCTTTCATTTTCATCCCAAATTATAATAACTTGTAATTTCATAAAACCCAGTGATCATATAGAACCAAATGGTTATTTATAACTATATCCACATGAGAAAAGATAATTCTTCCTCAAATATCTTTCTCACATGGAAAACTGTAGGGTTACAAATACAAGAGTAAATTATTCCAAATTAAACCCATCAACAAGGAGTACTAATACTTTTTAATCATTTCTCCAACCATTTATTTACACATAGCATCTTCTTTGACCAATAAAATATCCTATAGAATAGGGAATTAACTTGGATAATGGCCAGGTCCCCTATATTTACGAAAAATGACTATAAATGGATTCTTGGGACCATTTTTAACTTCTTTCATAATACTCTTCATTTTTCATCAGCAATTCTTCACATTATGTCCTTCCTTCCCGCACGTAGAGCATTTATTTGTTCCATTGAAACACTTTCCTAGGTGTCTCCTTCCTCATTTCTTGCATGATGGAAATGGAGGATTCCATTCTCCATGGTCTCCACTGCTGGAGCTCTTATCATTCATCACCATTCCCTTATTTGGTGAGTCCGGGAATTGGTTAATATATATATTTTTTATCATAAATTTTGGAAAATTGATTTGGCATGAAGACGATATCTTTTACACCTATCAACATTCAATTTTGTTACTCATTGCCACCACCATTCCCACCTTGTACATCATTCTCAAAGTCACTATGAATTCCTTGTAATCCAGCCATTGACTAAAACCATAACGCATTGTGTGAGTAACAGTAGTCATAAAATAATTTAGAGAATATCATGTCATCATATTCTCAATTAGAAACACATTAGGATTAACCAAGGTCATCTAATCTCATCTTATATATAATACTTCAAATTGGTATATAAATAAAATTTAAATTATCCTAAGCATATACCCTGGGAGTGTCGTATCCAAGAGTGCAGCAAGGCCCGTTGACGTGCACCAGTTCCCGTTCGAGTCTAGCTCAAAGAGGTGATTTCGAATTCTACCCATAGGTACATCTGTGCCTGAGAGGCCTCTACCTGCTCATATCCAAACATGGATGTATTGCTCAGAAAACTCATAAAATCTCTACAATACCAAAATTCTAGGTATTTCTTCTATACTAATCCTCAAAGTCTATCGTAGGGCTATGTGCTATAATCAGAGTTTATCTAAATCTATCTCCCAAGGTTTGTACTAAACTTTCTCTGATACAAACTGTATTTCCCTGACCCTCGTTACCCAGAGTCAGAGCATTATTATGTATCATTGTCATGATCACAAAGTATCAAGGCTTGAAAGATCGATTAGTTTAGTAGTCTTGGAAACACTAGATATATTCATAAGTAATACATTACATCATAAGGTAAAAAAACTACAACAACATATTTTCTTCATCTCCCCTCATACTATCCCTGCAGGTCATTCATAAATTACTTCAACACATCATTGGAAAAATAAAACATTGAAAGGGGTGAGCACAAATGCTCAGTATAGATAACAATATAGCAGAATCTTTCATAGATAAGCATAAACACTTAAGGAATTTTATAAATAAAACAAAAGCCTTTTAAACTTGAATTTCAGCATAATATGGCAATGATAAAATGACATAATTCCATTTATTTATTCACATGGATATTCTACTAGTCAAATAATCACATAAAATATCAATAACCACATTCATAATGATGGAATGCATAATTCCAGACTATCATAACCACATAGACAAGGCCTCGTGCCGAGACTACAAAAAAGATTTTGTCAAGGCCTCGTGCCAAGACACTAGTTTGTCTCATGAGACCTATGGATGCATCGAGGAGATATAGTAGGCTCCACCCGTCACTTACTAAGTCCTATGCATTCCTCATATGAAAAGTTTGAAACATAACATAAACATTCGTATTAAAACTAGCATACAAAATGTCAATACTTTATCCACAAACCATGAATGGTATAAAAATAGCCCATCCATAGTCAAATATAACTCATTTGATACAATATAGAAGATTGTATTGTATCAGATTAACTTCAATAGCGAATGATGAAGGATATTAACATAGATTAAAATAGCCATCAAAACTATTAGAGAGAAATACGCCCTTTTCTAGGAATCATTTAAAAGTCACACTATTTTTTAAGAATCCCTTTAAAAATATATTTTTGAATCAAAGTGTCCCATACCACTTTGAAACTTTTAAAAGTAATTTTAATTTTAAATCCATAATGTCTATATAAATAAATCCTTAAAACCATTTTTAAAACATGGACATTAATGAGAATGATTTAGAAGAATAAATCATCAAAGCATTTAAAAATGATATTTTAGTTAGAGTTTCAAACCAAAGGAGAGACACTTGAATAGAAATAAATGAGGTAATAAAAACATTTTAATATCATGATAATTAAGGGTTTAATGATATACTATGTCAAAGTACATTATATACACCATATAAATATGATTTGGTGTATAACAAAAAAGGTGTCTTAATGGAATGTAATTTGAGATGAAACTTATTATAAAGACCATATGCTTAGGTTAAGGATAAATCAATAATATAATTATGTGTGACAAATATTAATACACTCAACATGATAAAATATTAAGTGTAAATCAATCAGAGGACATTCACACATATTCTGGTAAAAACAACACCATTTAATTGGATATTTAACTCAACAATAGAGATTGAGTTAAAAATTACTCTTATCAAGTTCATACCGATCACTTGAGAATTTATCAATGGAGTGATTATGTGTATCAAAAGTGTATCCACAAAAAGGGCAGTGGAAATTATGACACAATAAAATGAATAGTGATTCCACACATAATATTGGAGTAAAATAATCAATGAAGTATGTGTGAAGCCGAGTAAGTGGAAATTGAAATTTCAAATTCCCTTATTGATTTGGTAACTTACGAAACATACACCCATAAAAAAGGATCATAAAATTAAGATTTATATATCCATAAATTAAATTATATTACACAAATAATACAATCATGGGCAGTACACACACTACATGCAATAAATAAGTGGTGAACAATAAAAATCTCACAGAATTAAATATGAGATAAGAAACCCCTTACTTTGTAATTTTTCCTTGGTTGATGGTAGGTTAACCTCTTGTATAATGGTGAAATAATTGTTATTTAATTATAAAAAAATCATTTACATTAATATGATATCATATATGATCATTTAACAATGATTTGTTAATAATATCTTAGTATTATCGTCGTTTCTGGTGTTAACGGATTCATTTTCCTTTATATTATTTGTTATGCGAGCAATATTTGTTATGGATGAGATGTATCTTATTCATATCCAGAATCATATCATGTCTCTAAAAATTATTTTTATTCATCAAATGAAATTTATTCTTCAATTGATATGATGGGGAATGAATCTCATCGCGTTCGTGGAGACGGTAATCCGTACGTACACACGAGCAACAATATCATTCTTCTGATATTAAAATAATATATAATTTGATGGTATATCATATCAACAGAATAATTATCATGTTATATTTATTATTTAAAATAATTATACATCATTATTATACCCATCTAAATAATAATATATTTAATAACAATTACACCACAACGTGGAGACGATAGGCCGTACGTATGCACATATGGTGACATGTCATCCAAGGGATGGATAGAATAATTAATTTATTTTTTCCATAGTTATAGTAACATAACATTATATAGAATATACTAGAGTTATTATTTTAGAAGAGGAATAACAAAGAAAGAAGAAGTTGAAGAAGAAAGGATCTTTAAAGAGGGTGGTGAAGACGTTACCTCTTCATCGGGTTCTTTCATTTGATTTGATGAAAAGGGCTCTTAGGATGGCTTTTTGATCAAACAAAGGCCTCTAGGTTGATTTTAGGGAATTTGGTAGGATATTTGGGCAGAGTTTTTCCGAGACAAAAGGCTTTGAATGTGTGATGAATTGGTTAGAAGTGGTGTCCTTTTATAAGGGGGAGGAGTGGCTCTTTAGGAAAAACTTAAAGTATTATTTTATAATAAATTAATATTCGGTTTATATTGGCTCAAAAGTAGATTATTCAAATTATAAGGTGGATATGAGTCAAAATCCTTTCATACAATAGATTTTATACAGGTTTGGTTCATTATATTAGCCTTATACGTTAGTTTTAACTTTTAGTTAATTAGTTTGACATTTACCATGTCACTTTTTTATATTATATAGTTAATAAACCTACTATATACATCCAAGAGACCCCCAAGTGGTCCATTAATGATACACCTATCATTATACAAGGCCTTTGGTGAACCATAGATTTTTAGTAATTTAATATCAATTAATAATATAAAATTTGTTCTAAAAACTATTTTATGCCAATTTTGACACTATTAGGTATTTGATTTTTGTGAAAATCATAACAACATGATTAATTCTAAAACATATACATAAATAAATAATAACATGTCATATTAACCTATAAAATTCGTGGAATTTATTAAAAGTTTCAAATTATATTTATTTGGGTATTTATAATATTAATTATTTTAATATTTCACTAATAAGGAAATTACTGCATCATCATTGTGTCATAAATAAATTAACTTATATAATGTCAAAACATTATATATAAAATACCATTATGTTAGATATAATTTTATATTTCTAATGAATATTAATAGTAGAAAATATAACATATATAACCCTATGTAAAAATTGTTTTCCTAAAAGATATAGGCCTTTGTCATTTTTGTGTTTACTTTAACATAATTTATATAAAGTGTCATTGTCACTTACAAGTGGATCCATGGGATCCCAAAATCGACCCAAATATGCCCATAGTCGGACATTTATCAACCAATAGGATTAGGACACATTTTAGGGTACATTAATATTATTATAATATTATTTGTTTACCCTTATTTACAGGATTAACACTTTAACCTTGGTAAAAAAAATATTTACCGAAGTAATTATTCAAATAGTATAAAAATAATAGTTATCTATTTACATAATTTGGAATCCTGATTCCAAATATGGAGTCCATTTTTCCAAATTCCGAACACAAAAGAGACATAAATTAATTTAAAATTAATTTCCGCTGTCAAAACAAAAAAGCTTGTTTTTAAGAAATAATAACTTTCATAATATTGACACTTGTTTATGTCTGGTTTAAATGTGAAATTATGTCCAATGACCAACATTGTATTAAATTATAAAAATATATTCTAAATATACTTTAAAAACATTCAAATTCATAATTTATCACTATTAATTATTTCAATTAAAAAAGATGTTTTTAATTAAAAATTAGTAATTTTCACTATTCATAAAAATATGAAATTTATCTGAAAAGTACCAAAATTTCACCCTAGGCTAATTTCGATATTCCGAATCCAAATATGAATTCCATTTTGAATGATAAAATTTATAAAATTTCAAAAAGTGGGTATTACTATTCCTAACGGGTAGTTTTATTAGTTGTGGTGTGTGTTAGAACTTGAAGTTGCGTACAACATATGCTACTATATTATTCAGCGAGAAGGGTACCATGGAAGCTTGGGGTGTAACATTTTTTAAACTCACTTATATGGGAAGGGTAAAAAATGATTTGTGAAGATTAATTCACAAAAAAACTTCTGACACATAGGTCATATATATTGATTGAGGGATGAATGACAAACAACCTATAATATTAATATATTAATAATTGAAAACAACATGAAATTTATATGAATTATTCAGATTATTTTCCTGATTAATAAATTATTTCATTTAATCATAATTTTCATCTAATCAATCCTGAAAATTCTCATTCTCTATGATTATTAATAATATACAATGTTGAATTTTATATAAAATTTTAAAAAATATTTAGAGCGATTTATACAAAGATGAAACATGACGACTGATAGTACGAATTACATATCAAGGTCCTCGTTTTATATAACAAACTAGCATGATATGTCACGATCATTTACATTATCGTATTTTTAATGTTTTTACATTCAATAACTAACACACATAAAACATGAAAAATATATTTTGTGTACTGAATTATCATACATAGAATATTTAGTTTTTAAAAACTAAAGGATTTTTTTTGTTTTCCATATTCTATATGTCTAATTATGAATTTAATATTATATAATTCATGAACCCCCCAAAATAAATGTACGCCTTATGTTCTGGATATGATAGAATATATATAATGGATCCTTGATCCATGCTCCAATTTTCCACTGGTGGACAACAAGTAGTGATGGTATAACAAACTCCATGATAAGAGACATTAAAATGAATGATTTTAAATGTAAGAGATAAGATGTTAATAACCCATAAAAATTTGAATCAAAAAATAAATTTTATGAAGATCCCACATAAATTCATTTCATGGCATAAAATTGAGTCTGCTAAAAAACTAAAACTAATCCTCAATAGTGACTGTAAAATCTCTAACAAATCCTCGATGATGTATTCTCCATCTTGATCACAACTTTTTTTCTATTAACCTGAATATAGTTTATATATAAATAGGATTTAAAGTACATGTATATTGAGTAAGATACTCTAAGTTAACAGTTATGGTGAAGTTGTACGAACCATTCTATAGCTCAATGAGTAAACAAATAAAACCAATTCATCAATTAAAATGGTTTCAAATTATTCTTCCATCCACTATATGTTTTACTCACAATATACAACATACAATTAATCATATAGAATCCAATATAGTATCAATTAATTGAACCTAATTAAGACTTCCCAACTATTTTTTCTCTCCTCCCAAGCGTCGTTCATCTAGATCAATCTATCTCCAAATGTACGGATGCCAGATGACTCCTAGGGTGATGTAATATATCATAATCCCCATGAAGCATGTCTTCACAACAACCTAACCACATCACAATGTAGTAAAAATGTAGTTTATAGGATCCCTTATAGTCCAGATATATTTTATTATAACTCTATTCAACAAATCCCATACATGACGTGGCAATAATAATCTATATGAAACTACATATGGATATTCATATGTGATAAATAAAAAAACACATTATACAACTACATACACATATTAAATGAAAAATAGAAATTGTTCCTAACATAAAACAATACTTCTTAGATGATAGAGAAGGAATATTGGGGTATTCATCCATCGATTCCTCACCAAACTGGATGTTAGTGAAAAACCCCTCTTAGAGTCCACTAGGTTTTTATCTCCCTATAGACAACGGTGGGGTAGCGTACATAATCCCAAAAAATACATGATATATATAAAAATATAAACCCGGAAACATATGACTACAAAGATTTACTCTCATCTTCCTCAAAACTCAAATTATAATCCTATAATCAACATCTAAGGTGTAAAAATAAAATAATTATATAAACATGAAAATTTATTTAATTTAAATAAATAATAAATTAATTACCAATTTGTTTAATATTTCAATTTAAATTTCCATAAATAACATTCTAATAGTCGAATCCATGTTTCTATAGAAATATTAATTCCTTTATTATATAATCATTTATGAAATCCTCATAATGTAATAAATCCAAACCATTCTCATTATTAAATCAATTCATTTATTAATTCATACTCAAATTCATACTCTATGAGTTAACCCAACATACCACATAAAATATATACTCACAGTACGTACTATCAATAATTTTCATTCAGTTTTATATTGATCTTATAAATATAAATTATCTATGTACCATAAAACAATTTAATTCATTATAAATAATGAATCATATCTTCTATAACAACAACATGAGTAAATCATAGATTCCATGATTTCAATGAGTCCTTGTGCCATCCCCAACCACATCACACATAATTTCTCATCATAAATTCAATGAAGATATAAGAATAATAACTGGATCCCCATGAGACTATCAAATCCACTAGTGTTCCCAAAAATATCATCACCATAACTGAAAACCACAGCATAAATAATATAGTTGGGTTTCCCCACCCCTTATTCCAATGAAAAGGGAAATATTAAATCATATGAAGGATCGTCATTAATTGAGGATAATTACATATTGAATTAAATATTACAAAAATAATTTCATTGAAATAAAGTCCAAAAAAACATGTTATATATGCCATTATCAAACAATGTTGGTCTCAAATAAAAAAGAAAATGCTTTTTGAAATCATAAAATTTTGAATGAGCACTGTCGTGGGTGACCTCAAATGATTAGTGTGGTTTTGGGGTACTTAGGCGTAGGAGAGTGGCTGACCACGGTCGTCTCTCAAAGGAGGAAGTGAATTAAAACAACTTTTTAGAGGTATTATCGGAATAAAATAAAAGAGAATAAAAAACAATTTGAAAGGATGGGGTGGTTTTTTATTGTTTATAAAACTTTAAGAAGTTTTCTGGAATAAGATTGTATTTTATTTGTTTTTAGTTTTGAAATGAATTTCGATTAAAATGACACAACAAGAAAATGTTTTTTTAGAAATCTATTTTAAAATGCGTAAGCGATCTAACTCTACCTATTAATTAACTTATTAATAATTATCATTTAAATCAATATCCACTTAATTATGATCCTCTAATTTGTTAACCCTCGAACCCTACAAGAGTTAACTTGACCACAAATATGGAATTACTGAAACCCTAATCTAGCTTCGGAACACGCAATCGCAGCACCCTTCTATGGTTGTTGTTATAAGGTTATATTATGGTCATTGGTTAATTAGAGCACATACCCATTCTGTAAATGAGTATGAATTGTGTTTAGAGATTATATTTGAACTCTACAAATTTATCCCGTGTGGTCTTGTATTACCAATTAAGATTGCGCTCTCACAATTTACACAAAATCCCGACCTCGTGTGTTTTTGTGTTAATTGTTCAATTTCTTGATTAGTTTCTTACAATTTAAAAAAATCATGGATCATATTATTTGAATTACAGTATCTCATTGATTCAAAATAATTAAATGATGAGGGTAGAAGATAGATCGATCAAAAGAATCTACTCTTCCATGGGCGGTGTGGTCATCGTGGAGACATTTTGCATGAGCAAAGGATTGAAACAGTAGAACCCAATCTCATCTCCACTCTTGATTCCATCCCAACTAAGAATATTAATATAATAATAAAAGGGAATAATAAATAAGATTATTTGAAGAAAAATTCAAGATACAAACATGAATGAAAAGGAATACAAAGAGGAGGTGGGAGAAGAGAGCCTTTTTAGAAGAGTGGTTTTCACAAAGCATTACTTATTCAAAGAGTTGTGAGGGGATCCCAAGAGACAACCCTTCGGCCACAGCTTAAAAGAGCCTCGACCATCCCTCCCATAGAGTGAAAACCCCCTTTAAATAGATTTTGTGAGGGCTAGTATTACATAACTTTTTATGTGTGAAATGAAAAACTCGGTCAAATATTTTATTCAAGTTTCACTGTATAGTTTACATCCAAAACAAGTGAATTGGCCGGCCTTCTAGAAGGATTATTTGTGCGAAATCATGTCCCCGATCTTTCCTCAAACTTTGGGCTCACTCCAAGCTTGAATGAAGAAAATATATCCCAAATACACAACCCATGTCCATTCTGCCATGTCCAGCCCACCATCGAATTAATGGCCCATTTACTCCATTAAAATGCACTCTTTAGCTCTAGTGTCCTGAATAAAAGTTGTAGAAAATTACGTTAGGAACACATTTAAAAAATATTAAGTTAAAATAATAAATATTAAAATATTTATCTACAACATACTACAGTACATTTAAAAAGGGTAAAACTGGAATTTTCATCATATTTTCAAATGAATGATCTAATCACAAATATTTCATAAATGAACTTATTTAAAACAATTTGAAGAAATTATATCATTTTTTCTCAATAAAATATTTAAAAAAATAGTGTTTTATCAATTCCCCCACACTTACACTTTTTCACTCCTGAGAAAAATCTCTTATCATGTAAACATCAATATCAAATCAAAACCAGTTTTAAAACACATATCCTTGCGATCAAACAATTACAAACCAAAAAAAAAGATACAATGCCTCATAAAAAACCCATAATTCAATTTCTTTAATTTATATCATTCAATATACTTCCTATTTATTTATCCTCCCATCCACAAAACACTTACCTCACTTGAATTTTCTCTTATCACACAAATGTCATATATTTTGCGATGTCTTTCCTCATCCAAACTCATACAAGGGTCGCCATAGGCTTGATAAATTCATACATTGCCACCTGATGTTAGTCAAGGATGTATGTTTATCATGAGTAATATTCAGTGTTGTTCTGTGGATTTCGGTTGGTAGGATTTAGATGTGAAAAATTTTGAGGCTGAATGAGGAGGGCTTGACTCTTTTTGAAGAAAAATTGCATTAATCTAATTTTCACTTAAATATGGTCTTCTCCTCAATCCCCATAGTATCAATTTAGCTCCATCATCATGAAAAGTCATTAAAGGTTTACACCATTCATCATTTCAGCATCAAAAATTTCAATCTTCTCAAACATGATTTTTTTGAAAGCTCCAGATTGGGACATCTTTCAACCACAATTAGAAGCTCCAGAAAAGGCACTGCTTCACTTGTCATGAATGCTCCAGAAAAGGAACTAAATTAAATATAATGAATTTCTTTAGAAGAAAACACATCTCATTCGAATTTAATTTTCCACCCAATGTATCACAGAATGTGGTAACACAACACAATATAGATTCCCCCACACTTAAGCTCAACTAGATTATGAAATTTCACTTCAAGAGTTGGTTGGATAGGGAAAATTGGCTTGTAATGTGGATAACCTAACAGGTTGTGCATTGATTCTAAGTGATACAAGGATTAAATGTTCAAGGTATGCAATTATGAAAAAGGATTCTTTTAAATATGGTCTTTAATACCATACAAATGCCTCAATAATTTAAAAATAACTACCTCAAACCCTCATGTTTTGACAGGAATAGATCAAATTCTGGTTAAATCAATCATGGTTAGGTTATCTAAAGAATTGAGATGAATGTCATGAATATGAGAAAAAAGGTTCATAAGCCTCATAGGAAAGTGATTTCAAATATAAAGTTAGTGATATGTGGCATGGGATTCAAAATTCAGTGTACTTTTCGTGAAATTACTAAATATTTGAACCTAAAGCAAAGTCATTTCACCATTAATTTAAGCTTAGTTTCAAGGGATAAATTGTTTCACTCATTTATATGAATTTCAAAATTGTGATGAGAATCATTTTAGCTCAAAAATTTCAAAAACACAAAGAAAATCGAAAAAAAACACAAAAATTTTGAAAAGCACACAATTTTTTTTTGTTTTTTTAAATAGGAAAACAAATTGAAATTAGTATTCTAAAAGGTTCCCTCCCCCACACATAAAATATTACATTGTCCTCAATGTGAACCCATGAGATGATATATGCACATGAAATGAAGAATTTTTAAATAGGACAAATAATATAAAAGTGAAAGGGTTTAGAACAACATGATGTGCTCAAGTGATGATGGGGTCATGCAGTGTGATAAAATCCATTGCATTAGTAGGAAGTCCCTCAATATATCTCTTCAAACAATGCCCATTGACTGTGAATCTCCTTCTAGTGTCCTCTTGTGTGATCTCCACTGCACCATAAGGAAAAACATTATATACAATATAAGGACCTAACCATCTGGAACGCAACTTACCAGGCATCAGCTTCAGTCGTGAACTGTAGAGAAGGACATTCTCTCCAACATGAAACTCCCTTTGTTGGATAATTCTATCATGATCTACTTTTGATCATTCCTTGTAGAGCCTTGAGTTCTCATATGAAGACAATATAATCTCCTCATTCTCTTGAATTTGCAGCTTCGTTTGGATTCTAGCTTAGGCCAAATCCATGATGCATTTCCTTATATCCCAATAAGCCCGATGCTCATCTTCCATGTGGAGATGACATGCATTACCAAAAACAATCCGAAATGGGGACATGCTAATGGGTGTCTTATATGCTGTCATATAATTCCACAATGCATCATCCAAGTGCTTGCTCCAATCCTTCCTATTTGGCTGCATGGTTTTCTCCAATATTTATTTCAACTCACGATTTGAATCCTCATACTGACCATTTGTTTGGGGGTGGTAGGGTGTTGATGTTTTTTGTGTCACCCCATAATTTCGAAGGAGGTAAGAAAAATTACTATTGCAAAAGTGTGTCCCCTGGTCACTGATGATGGCCTTTGGTACTCCAAACCTGCAGAAAATTTGAGCCTTGACAAAATCCACTACAACATGAGAATCGTCAGTCCTAGTGGCCTTGGCCTCCACCCATTTACTCACATAATCAACAGAAACCAATATATACAAAAATCCAAATGAACTACTGAAATTAACCATAAAATCAATGCCCCATACATAAAAAATCTCACAGAATAGTATGGGTTGTTGGGGTATCTCTTGTCTCCTAGAAATGTTCCCAGTGTGTTGGAAATGAGAGCATGACTTACAAAACACATGGGCATCATGGAATCAGCTAGAACAATATAATATAGAGTCCAAAACCTTCCTAGCTATCCATTGGGGTCCAAAGTGTCCACCACAATCAAGTGTATGACAGAAATGAAAAACAAACTCAAAATCATGATTGGGAACACACCTCCTAATGCCTTGGTCACTACACATGCGCCATAGGTAAGGATCATCCCAACCATAAAACCTAGACTCACTTTTTAATTTTTGGACTTGATGTTTTTTCAAATTTGTGTGGATTTCAGAGGAAACAATGTATTTAACTAAATCAGAATACCAAGGATGCATACCTGAGATGGTATTGAGATGATCATCGTGGAAAGTGTCCTTATGTGGTACTTGGTCCAAGGTGTCACCCTCTGGTGTGTGAGTAAGCCTACTCATGTGGTCGCCACAAAATTCTCTGAACCCTTATTGTCCTTTATCTTGATGTCAAACTCTTGAAGAAGGATCATCCAACTGATAAGTCATGGCTTTGCATCTGCATTCTTTAGTAGGTAACTCAAAGCTATATGGTCAGCAAAAACAACTACTTTAGATACCAATAAATATGAACGAAATTGATCTAACGAAAAATTAACATCGAGAAACTCCTTTTCTTTTGTGGTGTAGTTTGATTGGGAAGAATCCAACGTCCTAGATGCATATGAAATCAGATGTGAATGTCCCTCCGCCCTCTGAGATAAGACAGCTCCAACCGTGAAGTTAGAGGAGTCACACGTAAGCTCAAAAAGAATATCCCACCATGGGGGCTGTATGATAGGTGGAGTGGTCATACACTTCTTTAACTCATCAAAGGAAGTCCTACAAGAATCATCAAACAAAAAATCAGGATCCTTTTGAAGTAATCATGACATAGGAAGAGCAATCTTACTAAAAACATTGATGAATCACCGATAAAATCCTGCATGTCCTATAAAAGATCTAATATCACGCACACATGAAGGATAAGGTAAGGATTAAATAATGTCTATCTTAGATCTATCAACCTCTATCCCATGTTTTGACACTACCTACCCTAAGACAGTTCCATGCTCTACCATGAAATGACACTTTCCAAAGTTCAGGACCATATTCTTTTCAATACAATGATTTAACACCTTTTCCAAACAACATAGACATTCATCAAATGAAGTCCCATACACTGTAAAATCATCCATAAATACCTCCATGAAGGTCTCAATGAAATCTGAGAAAATACTCACTATGCGTCTCTGGAAGGTACCTGGGGCATTGAGAATTCCAAATGGTATCCTTTGGTAAGATAATGTACCGAATGGGTAGGTGAATTTCGTCTTCTTCTAGTCCTCTTATACAACGGGAACCTGAAAATAGCCAGAAAATCCATCCAAGAAACAATAGTGGGTCTTCCCAGCTAGTCTCACAAGCATCTGATCAATAAATGGGAGGGGGAAATGGTCTCTGTGAGTGGAATGATTTAGTTTCCTATAATCAATACACAGACGCCAACTGTTTTATACCCACATTGGAACTAACTCATCTTTATCATTTTTAACAACAGTAACACCACTTTTCTTAGGCACAACCTGAATAGGACTTACCCACTGAGAATCTGAAATGGGATAGATTATACCTGTTTCGAGCAATTTTCCAACATCTTTTTTAGCAACCTACAGAAGGGTTGGATTGAGTCTCTTTTGTGGTTGCCTCACCGGTTTAGCCTCAACCTCCAAAAGAATCATATGCATGCAAATAGAGGGGATAATACCTGATAAGTCAGCCATGGTCCACCCGATTTCCGTGATGTTCTCCCTCAAAAGATTCAAAAGATTTTCTTCATGTTCAAAAGGGAGATTATTAGCAATGATAACAGGTAATTTTTCACCACTTAAAAAGTATGAGTTTTATATATTTGATGGAAATGGCTTGAGTTCCAGTGTAGGGGGTGGTGTATGGATGGAGACATAGAAGGAACTATAATATGTGCATAAAGAGCATCAGTATCAGAATATACATCATTAAAATCAGAGAATAAATCATAAAATCCATCAGCATACTCAACAGCCATGTCATAATTAGAGTTCACATGATCAAAATCAGAATATGATTCCATTTCAAAATCAAATCTTAGAGAGTCTTGTTTCTTAGAAACGGGTGTGGAAGTACTCTTAGACATTAAACTAGAACCAACACTAATAATTTCCCTAAGAATAGGATAATATAATTCCATGGTGTTTTTACTTGGTGGTTCAATATGGGAGATAACAAATGTAGAATGATCCTCTGAGGGGTACTTCATGGAATCCATAACATTAAATATCAAAACTTCATCCCCAAATTCCATGTAATGTGTACCGTGATTGACATTTATGATAGTTTTGTAGTTTTGGGGAAGGGACTACCTAAGATAATGGGGGCATGGGAACTTACCTGATCATCCTCCATGTTAAGCAAGTAGAAATCTGCTGGAATGATCATGTATCTTACCCAGACAGGTACATCCTCATGAACTCCAACTAGATATGTCGTAGGTCTATTTGCCAACTGCACCACTACTCTCATCAATTTTCGCTCACCAACCTTCAAAGAAGAGAATACTGAGTGAGGAATCACATTTATGGATTCTCCCAAACCAAAAAGTGCATCAGAAATCTGTAACTCCCCTATGGTGCATGGGATAGTGAATGTCTTGGGACCCTTGCACTTTGTTGGCATTGCTAGATTTGGTGTAATGAGTGCGGACACATTCCTTCCAAGATTGATCCTCTCATTTCCCTTGAGCCCTCTTCGATTGGTACAATGTCTTTTTAAGAATTTTGCATACCATGGAGTTTTCTTAATAGCTTCAAGTAGAGGAATGTTGATCTCCACAGGCTTAAATGTGTCCAAAACCTCATTTTGTGTTGCTTCTTATGCCATCTTCTTGGTTTGAACTACTCTGTTTGGAAATGGAAGGGGTTTAGGAGGAACAACATCAATATTTTTCTTACCTTTATCTTTCTCCTTAGATTTCTCATCAGTTGGTATAGAATTCAGCTTCTCTGAAGTTGAGGTGAATCCCAGTGGAATGGTAGGTACAGATGTATCGTTCATTTACTTCCCACTTCTCAATCTGATGGCACTAATATTCCACTTTGGATTTGGAGTGGGTTGGGATGGTAGATTTCTGGAATCCTTACTTACAAGCTCATAGAGGGCGGTGGGAATTTGGATCATTTGAGTCTTCAACTCCCACAGCTCTGAACCTTCACTTTTCAGCTCATTCTTATGATTAAGAAAAATTTGCGTCAAAAGGTCATCAGTGTTAGAATACACCTTGGGTGGGGGATTCCCTTGTTGTTGGCTTGTTGATGTTTGGACTTCAATGCTCCTTTGGGGTTGTTGAAACCTTGCTGGTAAGGTGGAGGCTACTGGAAGATTGGTTGAAACAGGGACCTTTGTTGTTTTCTAGAGCCATACCTCATGTCCAGTTGACCTTTCCATCCTTGGTTGTATGTTGGATCAAAATTCTTATAGAGATATGGTTGTTGTTTTTGTTGCTGATATGGTCTCCCAGGGAACACTGCTGCACAATCTTCTGTTTCTTGGAGTTGTGGGAAACTGTCAGTTGGGTGGCTTGTCTCAGTGCAAATACCACAAGGCCTTGAAGGAGGGGGTAGGGATGTATTTTGTGCCAAATAAATCTGCCTCACCATATTTTTAAATTCTTCTAACTTGGTATCAATCAAATGAATTTCAGGAGAAGAAGGACTTACTTGATGTACTCCCCTAACATGTGGTGTACCTCTATCGCCAAATTGTTGGGAGTTTTGGGCCGTCTTGTCGATAAATGCTTGTGCAGCTACTGGTGTCTTGTCCACCAATGCTCCTCCAACCGTAGAATCCACCATTCTTCTCTCCATAGGTGTGAGTCCTTCATAGAAGTACTGAATGAGGAGTTTCTCACCAATTTGGTGATGTGGATAGCTTGCACACATCTTCTTGAATCACTCCCATAACACATACATTGACTCCCCTTGTGATTTCTTCATCCCCGAGATCTACTTACAAATGGAATTGGTTCTTGATGCTGGAAAAAATCTCTGCAAGAAAAGACGTTTCAAATCCTTCCAACATGTTACATCTTCAGGTTGTAAATAGTACATCCAATCCTTTGCTGCTCCATCAAGTGAAAATGGAAATGCTCTTAGTTTGATTTTATCTTCACAAACATTTCTGGGTTCTAGGGTTGACCAACCCACATTAAATTATTTCAAATGTTTATTGGGATCCTCACCAGAGAGGCCATGAAACTTTGGAAGTAAGTGAATTAACCCAGATTTTACTTCAAAGTCTGATTCGAGATTTGGGTGTCCAATACAATTTGGATGATAGTTAATATCAGGTGCAGCCAATTCTCGAATGGTTCTATTAAGTTCATTTCTATTATTGTCAGCCATTGATTCTTGTTTTATGGTTGAATCTGAATTGCTTCCAATTTCAATGTTCTGGAGGTGGATAACTTCTACAACTGGTTTAATATTGAAACTTCTCGTAGACTGAGAATGTCTAATTCATTCCCTAAAGCTACCTTCAATCTCAGGTTCAAGATCTAGGAGATCTTTGAGATTAGTTCATGTCATAAATAAGATAAAAATTAAAAGAAATAAATTAGACCATAGTAAAATAAAAATTAGAAGTTTGAATTGATGGTTAAAAAAGAAGTAGAATAAAATAATAGAAGAAGAAAAAAATCAGATTGGGTAAAGATGGAAGAAATAAGAGAGGAAGAGAATAAAATATAAAATAAAATAAATACCTCTAATTGGTTGAATTAATTAATTTCCTCCCCTGGAAACGGTGCCAATTTGAAAGAGCACTGTCGTGGGTTCCCTCAAGTGATTAGTGTGATTTTGGGGTACTTAGGTGCAGCGGAGTGGCTGACCAAGGTCGTCTCTCAAAGAAGGAAGTGAATTAAAACAAATTATTAGAGGTATTATAGAAATAAAATAAATGTGAATAAAAAACAACTAGAAAGGATGGGGTAGTTTTTTATCATTTATAAAACTTGAAAAATATTGCTGGAAGAAGATTGTATTTTTTTGTTTTAAGTTTTGAAATGAATTTAGATTAAAATGACACAATAAGAAAAGGTTTTTTTTAGAAATCTATTTTAAAAGTAGTAATTGATCTAACTCTACCTTTTCATTAACTTATTAATCATTATCATTTAAATCAATATCCACTTAATTATTATTCTCTAATTTGTTAACCCTCTAAGCCTACAAGAGTTAACTTAACTACAAATATGGAATTACATAATCCCTATGCTAGCTTCAGAACACGCAATCACATCACCCTGCTTTGATTGTTGTTCTAAGGTTATCTTATGGTCAGTGGTTAATTAGAGCACAAATCCATTCTAGAAATGAGTATGAATTTTTTTTAGGGATTATACTTGAACTCTACAAAGTTATCCCGTGTGGTCTTGTATTACTGATTATGATTGCGCTCTCACAATTTACACAAAATCCCGACCTCGCGTGTTTTTGTGTTAATTGTTCAATTGCTTGCTTAGTTTCCTACAATTTAAAAACACAATTCATGGATCATATTAAGTGAATTAAAGTAGCTAAATGATTTAAAATAAATAAATGAAGTGGGTAAAATATAGATCAACCACTAAAACCTACTCTTCTAGGGGCGGTGTGGTCATCGTGGGGACGTTTTTCATGAGAAAATGATTGAAAGGGTAAAACCCAATATCGTCCCCACTCTTGATTCCAACCCAATTAAGATGATTAAGCGAAGAATAAAAGGGAATAATACAGAATATTATTTGAAGAAAAATTCAAGATACAAACATGAATGAAAAGAAATACAAAGAGGAGGTGGGAAAGGAGAGCCTTTTTGGAAGAGAGGTTTTCAAAAAGCCTTACTTCATCCAAGAGTTATGAGGGGCTCCCAAGAGACACCCTTTCAGACACACCTTCCCAAAGCCTCAGCCAGTCCTCTCAATGTGTGAAAACCCCCTTTAAATATAGGTTGTGAGGGATAGGGTTAAATAACTTTTTATGTGTGAAATGAAAAACTCGGCCAAATATTTTATTCTATGTTGCACCGCATATTTGACCTCGAAAACACATGAATTGGACAGCCTTCTAGAAAGATTATTTCTTCCAAGTCATGTCCTAAAGCTTTCATCAAACATTGAGCTCAATTCAAGTCCGGATGAAGAAAATATGGCCCAAATACAGAACCCATATCCATTCTGCCAAGTCCATCCCACCATCGAATTAATGGACCATTTACTCAATACAAATGCACTCTTTAGCTCTAGTGTCCAAAATAAATTTTTTGAACATTACGTTAGTAAAACTGTTACAAAATATTAAGTTAAAATAATAAATATTAAGATATTTGTCTTCAAAATACCATAGTATATTTTAAAATGTTAAAACTAGAATTTTCAACAAATTTTCAAATGAATGATCTAATCCCAAATATTTCATAAATTAACGTATTTAACACAATGTGAGGAAATTATATCATTTATTATCAATAAAATATTCAAAAAAATAGTGTTTTATCAAATTCCCATTATCATAATTACATAATTGATTAATTTCAAATATAATATGAGAAGATATTACCATATAAGATCCCTTAGAAATATATTATTTATTTAATTTTTTTCATATTATGATTCGTTTTAATATATCAACAATCATGATAACAATTATTTCAACAAAGAATAATTTATTAGAATTATTTCATTAACGTCATTATTTTTTATAGAAGTTGGGAGAACATAAACCATTATTAACAACCATATCAAAAAATAGTACAATATAATATAAATATCAGAATAAATAAAATATATTACTCAAATCCATGTCATCACATATACCATATATTTATAACATATGTATAATCCTTCCCACATACATAAATCCTTATGGTAAATAGATTATACGTAAATTATAAGTTTTAAGAATACTCTTAAAAAATAGTATACATTATATTCCTATAATAATATTCATCAATAGAAGGTTACAATGAATATAACATGTGAATATATCATTATTAATCTTATAAAAATAGATTCATTGTATAACTAAAAATAATATTATATGTGAAGTTTAACACAACATCATGCCATTTTTTATTAATCTCTCTTTAATAATTCAAAATTAAGTATCATAAATCTAAAATATACTAATACTATTTCCATATTTGTTATGAATTTAAAATATTTTATCCGAACGATTTTTTAAATACATGTTATAAATCATATATCACCAGTATTGAATTTATTATAATTAATATTTACTCTATTAATAAATTTCTATACTATATGATAACTATACTTATCATAATACTGAAATATTATTTATAATTCAATTGTTTAATAAATGGTAACTATATTCTAAAACTAGTAAAACATCAATAATATTTCATGAAATTATATAACTATAATGTTACATGAAATTATAGTATTAATAAAAAAATCATCCTATAGTAAAATTAATTCTTCAATTTATAATTTCGTAATTAATAATATTATGCTATCATTAACAAAATTACCCATCATGTATTTAATTGTACACTATTATAATTTTGATATTATCATATATTCACATTTCATGAATTTTTTCCATATGAATATAGGATTATGGTTAAATTAATATGTTTAAACAAAATAATCAAATGTTCCATAAGTTCAAGAATAAATACTATTAAAAATAAAAAACACACAGAACCCCAAACATGTATTTCTATTTCAATTCTCTACTCCCAAAAAATATAAGAGATAGAAAATTATTCAACATAGAAACAAAAAAATAGTGCATGAAAGAGATGGTTGGATAATCTATATATGGATTTTATATAATTTAGAGGATAATTTGAGATCATTAAAAATATATTAGGATGAATGAAATAAATGGTACGATCTATTGCATTATAATAAAATGGTGAAAGTTCTCAAAAATAATATATTAACCATTAATTTATTCCAAATTAGTTACATGGAAAAAAATCAAAAAATTTGGTATTTTCCAAATAAAACATTTACAACTCATAATATATTCGAGGCCAACAATTTCCAAATTAAATTACTGGAATTTCGTTAAAATATCTTGAGTAGAGATCTAGATAAAATGAAATAAAAAATGATATAATTTACAACATTTTCTATACAAATGGAATGTGTAAGGGTAACATGGATTTACCATTGAACAAATACTAGAAGCCACATGAGGTTAAATATTTTAACATTATAAAACATATGAAATGAAGGGTTTACCCATATGCAGTTTAATTGTCTTTTTTATCCCCTTTACCAGAGGCTGATTAATATTAAATTTTCAACTCAATACCCTTAGAAATATATGGTTCCATCTAAATTATATTTATCATAAACATATATAGGATTTATAAATTTTCAATTGCCAATTCTAAATACAAGGAATCATTACCTTACCTTTATGATCCATTTACAATTAGTGTCAGTCCCTAACACAGGTTGATTGTAACCATTATGTTGTTCCTTGAGGTTCAAGGTTACCATTATTGAACATATAAAAACTACTACACAACATTACAAAAATAATAGAATATAAAATATTCATTTATTTTATAATTAAAAATGATTTACTACTGTTACACAGAATCACCTCCATGAGTCAGTGTAACAATTACCTTCAAACATTTATTTTATGTTTTCATTAGCATATAAATAATTAATAAATGGTTATATATTAATTATAAAAAATTAACATATAATAACATTGATATCTTAGAAATTAATTTCCAAAAAAATTATTACACACTAAAATTGTTAGAAATTTTTTTCAATATATTTTAAAACTCTATAATGTTTTTTATTTTAACATGCAATTTAATGAAATTTATCTCATAACACAATACATCGTTGAATGAAAATGTAAGGGATTGGGAATTTTTAGTCTTTTGAATAAAATAAATAATAAAAAATTATCATACATAGGAATTATATAATGAATTTGAAGAAAAATAATTGAATATAGAAGAATTTAACCACCCCATGATTTTCTTCCCATGGATATCACTATATTTTGAAGATAATAACCACCAATGGAAGAATGTGCATAGCTCCAGAAGTCGTTAAAACAGTCTTAACAAAATATTTTGCTGAGTTACATATAATGAAATTAAAATTACTTCAGTAATATATTACATCAAGGGAATAAATCTATCTCATTTATCCACATGTCATCAATCATCATTTCAAATCAATAAAAAACTATTAATATGGGGCACACATTTTTTTGATCATGTTCTTATATAAGATCAAATATTAACATAAAATTCAACACATATAGGAAAAATGAATTCAATATGAAATTAATATAAATCAAATAAAAATATATTGAAACAATAGTTTATAACGAAATCATTCAAAAAAACCCATCACATTGTTTAATAAAATTTTAGAAAACCACATTTGGAATAAAATAAATTTATCTCCATATTTTCAAAAAAAATATTACATAGTTGTTCCCTAAAAATAAAATCTATATATGAATTTCTTCAATTTATCATAATATAAAATGTGAATCCAACATTATTTTTTCCAAAATATTCCTTTCATTCTAGACATGAATAATAACATATCACATTATAAGATGTGAAATTTCAATACATGAGGATATGTCATCCCCCAATATTTAGCATGTTTACAATAGGGTAGGTTATGAAATCAACAAATGGAAAAACACTTATATATCTCTTTGTGATGTCGTATATATCATAATATACATTAATAAACTAACTTAAATACTTTTTTAATCCTCTTTTTTCATAAATTATGTTTTATCAACGAATTGTAATTTTTTATTAATGATAAATTATTGGTAGATAATAAATTTCTCCCATAGGATATCCATGAATATTATAAATAATATTGATAAAAATTTCAATTAATGACACAATAAATGTAAATTTTATTTCTCCAAAAAAATATCATATTTTAAATGAGTTTTTTGATAACTCAAGTACATTTTCTAGTCACATGAATTCACAAGATCCCTTTTTCAAAAAAAAAATATATAGATTTCTCCATAAAATTTTAATATTATCACAGAATACATTATTTCATTTAGGACTGATGTTTGTTGAATGGAATGTGTCATAACAAATAATGTGGTTGTACCCCCGTAATAATCAACATTAATATTTTTAACAAATAAGTTTACAATAAATTATTCACTAGGGGAACAATATCATAATCCAAAAAAAGGGTGTAATTTTTCATATACCACTTCTAAAAGAATTTAAATATCAAATTTAAATATCATAATCACTTGGAATTTTTCAATAATAACCTATAAAAATTAAAATATTTCTTCTACAAGCATATTAATCAAACAAACCCATCCACTACCACATGATATTATCTTCTTTGGATTGCAATTACTCTCCCACACAGCTTTAAAATATTATCTAATTTAATTCATCATGATATGTTAATTTTACCCTCTCATCCTATTCTTAATCCCATTACATATGTAAAAAATCTGAAAAAATTTATTTTTTTGTATAATAACAGTTGGGAGAAATATATTTGTCGAAAACATACAATAATGTTTTTTTCCTCAACCAAGGCCCATATAAATTGAAATGGGTTAGGTGTATATTGATTTAAATTAGGTATTACATATAATAAACTGATCACATTAAATATATATCCACCACACAATCTAAAAATAATAGTAAATTTGAAACCTGATGATCATGAATCCTCCCCTCCTAGACCAATCACGTTTTATTGGAGAGGGTAATAGAATGATATGAATAATGTCAGCGAAATCCCATCAACCATACCACATATCCATATAAACAACAGGACGAGTAATTTTTTTATTCTAATACTATCATATAAAAATTATTTATGGGTTTCAATGAAAAATATATAAGTGATAGAATTGATCTTGTATCATGGATTTATTAAGTGGGTTAAATTGAATGAATGATGAGGTTTCCCTACACTAATACTAAAATTATCATAATTGAAGACTGAGGTTAATATCTAGGGGAATTAAATCCAAGGGATTCATGATAATGAAATAAATTAAATGGTCTCACAACACATCTTGAAAAGGACATAATATTTACATAGTTGATATAAATAATAATCGGTGAACTAGTATCCCCTCTCAGTGTTGATGATGATATTCAATAGAAATATTCCTCATTAAATACCAGCCAAATAGTTAACACATCACAAACGATGGGGAAAAATAATGACCATTATATATATAATACATATCATATCATCATATCAAATAATGATATGTTCTTCCTCCAAGGATAATTCAAACACAATGCAATCAACACACCCCCATAAAACAACTATATGTGATTATCCAAATTAAATCCCTATTACATCTGTAGAATCATGTTCTTGGACTCTCAGCGTGTCCTGTCAACAGTATTACTATAATAATCCTCTAATCTACATCTATTTGACCACACATCATTGTATAATTCATCTTTATATACGTACAAGGGATATAGACCATTATACATTCCAATGAAAGAATTTTCATTTGGGTCTCTAAAATGACTAAATATAATACATTAGAGTAATAATATTATTGATTCATAAATTTTTCTATTGTATATCCTATTAAAACATAGTCATATACAATATTACTGAAAAATCATTTTCTCAGTTCCTACAACAATAAAATAATCACTTACCCTGAAATGTATAGTAAATTTGATGGTCGATACATTGGATAATAAGAGATCTTATAATCTTGAGTCACAAACATTCCCTATATTCAAATCATGTACAAAGCCTATATGACACCATTTCCCTAAAAATCAATGAAACCTCATGAGTTCCTTAATCAAAACAACGTAATTAATCACAACCATCAACTTTGATACCACTCTATCATGACCCCCTCCCAACAATGGTAGTACTTATGTCCGATTATTGTTGTAATGGAGATCAAGGCACCTAAAACTGCACTCCGATAAGATATAATTTGGGGACAACCACTAAGGGGTAAAATACACAATGATTTATATAATTACCTTATATTATTTAAAATGTAATAGATATGATATGAAAAAACAACCAAATATCACAATATATTATTAATCGTTAAGAAGATACCATTTACAAGAATGCTTTGGGATATAAATAAAACAATAGAAAACCGTAAAAAACATCCATATCAGTGATCATAATTCTCAAATAGATCTTGAAAACTCTTTGATATATTAATATCCATCATGATTCCCATGTATATACTGATAAACTAAAAATTATTTTATATATGCATAATGTGATTATAAAATTTTTAATATGTTGGATCCTCCTAGAAACATATCTCAAAAAAATGTGAATGTATTATTCTATATCATAGTGTGTAAACAAATGAAACTGACCCATTAAAAACAAATTTTATGTATTATTTCACTTCATCACCATGGATCAATTTCCAAGTATCACATATGGGAAATCATATAATATTCAAAATAATTCCAATTAAAGGGACCCCACTACCCATCATCACTAGTTTTCTGCTCTACCCCCTTAACACACATCAATATTCATCTTCATTTAAAAGTAATTCATCCCAAAGGCACCTTGTATAATTTATTATATCATGATCCATGTCCATTAAAACATATCATCATCCCAACCACATTGACATATAGTGACCAAGTAGTTTACGAGATCAACCACATCATTTATCCCATGCATTATACCACAATCTCATTCATCTCATACATATTGTTCCAATAACAATCCAAAAGAAAATATTTTTGGATATACATGTGTGTAAAATTATCACTGCACATAATATCACATTATGTATCCCATGAATATATCATCATTATCATCATCCCACCCCCATTATAATATCATAGCATCGAGATTCTACACATAGGTCACCACCATTATCGGAACAATATTCCACCATCCCAACCATGGTAATCACCACCCATTATTATTACAACAAAAGATTAATATAACATCTAATCTAGGAACTAAATCCATAACTAATTAATTAATATTAAATTTATTATTCCCTACATTATTTAACTAAATCATGGATAAATCAAAATAGAAATTATATCCTTAAGCAAATAATTATGGGCACACCTGACCTAAAAAAATATTTATCTATACATTAAATTTATATTACCGTCTATAATTAATAGATTAATTTATGAATTAATATCGGTGTTAATGTACTTATAATTTACCATGGATAAATATTATTTATTCAAATCATCATCCCACATTAGGAATATTTTTTATATATCATCAATATCAATGATTGTTAATTCAACATTCCGATTTTTTTAATTAAAAATTTATTATATCAAATTTGAAATTTAATTTCATAGAACATTAACCATGCTATGCGACCATATAAATATATATCATAATAGATGTTAAATATTATTGGAAATAAAATATATGTCAAAAATTCAAGAGATCACACATATCAAATACATCATTCATTTATATAATCATTCCCACATGTAATAATAAATACAGTTTCTATAATTTAATTTATTTGTAACATATGATAATATTTTCAAATAACAATTATATATAAATGCATTTCATAATATTCATTAAAATATTCATATATATAATATAACATATTATAATAACAATTTCAATCTTTTAACAAAATTAATTTCCAAACAATTCAAATTAGTATTTTTTTAAAATTTTAATATAGTATCATGCTATTACTATCTCAATCCCTTGAATAAATTCAGGAACATTTATCCATTATAAATTAAATGAACATTTTTATTTATTCATTCTTAGGATAATATTAGAAATTATCAAAAATTATATCATAAAATATATAATAAATTATCCATAACATTTATTTACATTATTAGGGACAATTTATATTCCATTAAATAATTTCCACATTCCAATATAATATTATTTATCCTCAGTAGTAAATTTTACTCCTATTTCAATAATAGAAATAAAAAATAACATGTTAAGGATTTAATTTATTCAATAATACATATATATTAATTCATGAAATATTGAATTAATTTTATCCTGGGAATTTACAACACTAACAGATGAAAAAATTCTAATTAAGAAATTATCATTATATTTAAAATGACGAAATTAACATTTTTTTATCATTAACAGAATTTAAAAGTATTCATTTCATCCTCTAAATTTATAATTTTTATATTATATCATTTTAATTTTTCAATCTATTACAATCCTAAAATATTTGAGGATTATTGTTTATAAAATTTATCAAAACAAATCTGTCTAAATAATGGTACATTAACTCATGATCATTAAATAATATGAAAAAAAAAGCTATATCATTAACCTGGAATTTCTTTTCCATTAAAAACTACCCAATACATTTGAGAGAATTAAAATTATTTAACCAGGATACACATACATATTGAGTGAGGGTAAAGCTCAGATCATCTGTAGATGGATCTATCAAAATCTAGAGGTGTCATTGAGATCATTCTAACCTAACAAGAACGAATGACTCGAATGGGATGAGACGGCATTTAAAATATATAGATAAATATTTTCATGGATATTAAATCCTTTGTTAATTGGTTTCTAATTTGATCCCCACAAAACCCTTCAAAACTCAAAAAATGAGGAGAACATGAATGATAACATTTTAAATGCCTAGTTGATTATAATAAACTGTTTTCCACACTAAATGAATCCATTTATGTTAAAACCTTATTATTAGTGTTTATAGAAACAAAAAAATGTATATAAAAATAAATTTTCAAAAAAATATTTGTTTTTATAAGGGTAACAGATTTTTAACATTACATAGCTCATCTTGTCGCAATGAGGAAACAAATATTACCCTTATCTGACCTATAAAAATAATTTTTTGAAATTATATATTGGTTGTGGAATGTTCATTTAGGTTAATTAATTCAAAAAATAACACTCAACGTTGATTAAAAATAAGGAATATAATTATATTTTGGAGAAAACTAATTTATATCTGGAGTTTCATGAATATTTCATTGGTATTCTATAATATGAATATTCATACAGTATTTATTTCCATTATGTGATAAAATCGGATAAAAATTTATCTTTTTAAAAAAAATAATTCTATATAAACACTTATCCTATAATTTTATATTAAATGATTTTAAATTTCAAAAAAAAATATTAAACTACTAAAAAAATTTATCAACCTGTACAACGATGATTTTGAATGATGCCCCATGTCTTAATTGCCACATGGCCTCCAGATCATCTACATAAATTCTTGAGGCTTCTGGCCAATAGCTAAGTCCCAGGGTTTGTTTAATGGGTGACTATTCCCTCTTTCTAATGTGTAACAAAATATAATATCATATCAATCAAATAAAATAATAAGTATAAAAAAATTTAATTTGTAAGAGTAGACAGCATGTTCACTTGATAAGTATCCCAAAATAGTGAAAGCTTAAAATAAATAAAAAGTAGTAAACAAATAATTTAATAAGATATGTCAATTAAAATGAAGATCATTTCATGTGTCTACCATGAAACCAAAATATGTATACATAGATCATTACTATCCATGTTTCAAAATAATAAAAATACAAATATTATCTATCCCAGCTTCCATTATGAGCCTTATCTTAGTCTCATTCTCCTCTCCTCCTATACATGGAAAAAGTACAAACACCAAACTATGCTATATATCCCTAATAAATACTTTTATTCATATAGTTTTATGGGTACCCAACAGCATCCCGAGATAATGTGTGAGATAAAATCTGAATATGCCCCACAAGTGGTGTATATATCAATCAGGGATATATAGTACAAAATAAATTTTAATAAATTTTTTCTATCGGTATATAAATAATAATGAATGCTCACATGGAATATTTTTATTAGTATGTGCAACTATCTAAGAAATTATGTCTCCCTGAAAAAAAGTGTCATAATACTCTAAAAATATAAAAATAATTAAAAATTGATGTAAACACCATGGTCATGACATATACTCAATATCTCATGTCATCCATTTCCATTCCATATAAGATTTCATGTAATACAAAAAATGTACATTCATTATAATCAAGCATATCACATTTAGCATAGCCATGATTTATAATCATAATTTTCATTCACCACAAGTTCGAATCAAAGGTATATTTGATTAAGGAATCCTCCTCATGTCCCATGAGAATCCCAATAGAAAATCGATAATAATTTTTTTATGACTAATGAGAATGTCAATAGAAAATGTCTGCTGGTAGCCCGAACTAGATAGATCCATGGGTTATAAAGGCACAATTCATTCCACATATTCAAAACCCAAGGAGTAATAACATCCACGTAATTCACTACCAATATCCATATCAAAATATTAATATAAAAACATCTAATGAGTACATTCAACAATCATTCTATTTATCAATTTTAATGCATTCAATTCCATGAGTTTACCCAATCATATAACAAAATCATTCAACTACATAAAATTAGGTTACCCAACCATATAATATTTGAAATTAAAATATTATATTATTCACATATTTTATAACAAGAAAAATGAGGAAAACCATATCCTAATAAATCAATGCTGTTGAATTGATTTATATATTGTCTTCCTTTTTATAGTAATTCTCAATGTCACACCCCATGGGTGTTATAACTAAGGAAAATCTAAAAGGCACACCCTATGGGATACATTGGTTGAAGAATTAAACTCTAAAATGTCTCAATTAACAACAAATAATCCCTTAAAAGTTATAATATGTTCAATATAAACATTTAATTCATTTTATGGATGATTCAATAATTTTATACACATGGGACAATGGAAACAATATATGAAAAAATCCATAAAGAAAGGGAATGTAATAGACCAACTTCACTAGGTATATATTATTTTTATTTTCTAGTATCAAATCATCATTTAAATAGATTTTAAGAACCCGGTTTTTGCTGTGAATGACTTTGGAATATTCTTGATGATATTCCAGAGTAGCGCCTTCAGACGGCGTAAGATTCTGAGCCGCAGAGTGGCCGGAATTAAATTTTCAGTGTGTTCACACTGGAAATGCCAAATAATTGGTATAACACCTAAACAGTGCTTCGGATCAGAGATCCGAGTGTACGGATGGGTCTGCAATGTGGTGTTTACCCTAGGAACGATATAAAATATGTCGGTGTGGGACGTTTGGACCCCTCACACGCATTCGGAACGTTAAACAATATATATTTATTAATTAATTTTTTTTTTTATTTTGAAACGCGAGTATCTCTTAAACAGTGGCTCAGATTGGAAAATTGAGGGCGTCGTTGAGTTCGGAGCATGTTGTTTACCTTAGGAGGGGTGTATGTTTTGTGGGCGCGGGCCGTTAGTGAAAAATGGCCCCAAGGGTGTTTTCGTGATTTCGCGGCCTCGGACGGTGAGCTTTATAACATTTGAACGGGGCCTCGGATTAAAATTCTGAGACCGCCGTTGTGCTCGGGAGGTGGTGTTTACCCTAGGGGAGGATTAACCTCGACCCCATCGAGAGTTTCGGGCACGGGATAAATTGGGGGTTAAATTAATTTAATTTCTTCTTTATTTTATCCCTAACCACACCCCTATCCTTACCCATTTCCCTTACCCCTAGAGAACGAGCTCAACCAAGGATGAGCCCTTCTCCTCTCCTCTCCTCTCCAAGTCATGGCAGTCGGCGGATCACCGAGAAGCTTCGGGCTGCGCCCTGCAAGGTAGGATCTTATTTCCATTTTAGTTTCCTGCACCATGTTCGTCCTAAATTTACACTATTGAATTGATGTTGAATCTGCACATGAATCCCATGATCGTGTAGTACATTCTAGGAGATTTCCATCGCTCTTTTCGGTTTGTAAATTGGTGTTCGGTGGAGGCCGGGGTCGTCCGGCGACAGTTGCTGGTTTTTTGGATTTTTCCGGCCGGTTTGGAGGGCTTTTGGCGGTCCGAGGGCGATGGTTGGCGGGGGTGCACAGGCAGCTTCAGGAGGCTGTCGCGGCACGCGGGCAGCCTCAGGCGGGTGTTGCGGTGGGAGGCGGTGAATGGATAGGGCGAGGGGGCGTCTTCAGGAGGAGTTCGGGGCTCAGGCAGAGCGCCTCGGTGCGCGACGGGTCGCCAGGGAGGGGCGACCGGGGGTCGCGGCGCGCGACCCCCATGCGGTGACAAAGACCCGCGCCGTGTGGGTCTTCACACGGCTGTCATGACCGGCCCTCGTGGCTGTTTTGCGCGTGGACTGCGAGTCCGCATCCAGCCCGCGCGGCTATGCTAGGGGCCGGCCCAGTTCGGGCAGACCGACCAATCCAGGCCAGTCCAGCCCTAGGGGCCTTGCCCCCTCGGTTTTTGGATGCCTGTAATTTCTGCTACAGGTGTCCGTTTTGAGTGTCGTCTGTGGAAGTGGAACCGTATCGACGAGACGGTCCTTTTAAGATGGTTTGGGAATTTTTAATTCCTGAAATGAGGGGCCTCGGAGGGGCGACGCGTCTTTATGTGTTTTGACGTATTTCCGGGGGATTTTGATTTAGACGGAGCAGACGCGTCTGACGTCCGTTTTGAACATCGTCTATAGAATTGGAACCCTAGAACCAAGTAGGAGCTTTCTAAGGTGGTTTCCGGTGTTGAGGCCGATGTTGAGGTGTGGGCCCCACGGCCCGTATTTCGAGTTGCGTGTAGTGTATGGAAAATTTTTCATTGGACGTCCGTTCGGGGCGTACGAGCAGTCATTTCTGGATGTTTTTCGGAGGGGATTGTAATGGTGCAATCCGCCCACTCTAATTACGCACGCTGGTGCAGGCCCCACGAGGGCTGTTTCGGGAGTTGACGGTGGTTTTCAACATTATCACCAGGTGTCCGTTTTGGAAAAGTGGTTATTCTATCCTGTGTGGTTTTTTCGAGAGGATCGCAACGGTTTGATCAGTTCGTTGTGTTTCGGGATCGGGATGCGGGTCCCACGTAGCACCACTCATGTGTGGTGCGCTGAAATTCTTATTTTTCTCCAGATATCGGTTGCGCTCAAGTGAGCAGTATTTTTGACATGTTTTCCCGAGGGGATCGTAATGGTGCAATGCACACAAATGTTTTCGGGGTTGAGGCTCGGGATCACGGGACACTGTTCAGGCATGAGGCAGTGTCGGTGACTTTTCCGTCGGATATCTGTTCAAGGAGAGTAAGTAGTCGATCTCACATTTCTTTCTGTGAGGATTACAATGGTGTAATGTGTTCAGGCGGGTGGAGCCTCTTACATGATCTTATTAAATGTGGAAGCACGAAAGGTGTACCAGTGGAGGTTCTTCCAGCGGTGTTTGCAGAGAACCCTTGGCATGTGATTGTGCACTCTTGGGAGAGTGATATAAATGATTCACAATATGTGGTTGGCTGTGCCAGGGTCTTTGAGGTGGAGTTGTTCCATTCACGCCTTCGTGTTGACGTTGGGTGCCGGGTTCACGTTAGCCTTTGGGCTGGAGATGTGGAATACTCGGGGAGTATGCGAGAATGCTATGAGCTACATGTGGATGGTTTTACCTGAGAAATTCTGTGCGCTCGGTTGGGGTTGACTTTGGGCCACAAGTTGTGTGGGACCCATGTGCATTCTGTGATTTTCTTTGTGTACTTTTGACCTCTCGTGACGTAGAGGGTCCCTTTTGTTCTCGTTTGTTGACCAGCAGGGTAGAGTTTTCCCCTGGCCCTATTCTTGTTTGGCCGACAGAGATGGTTTGTTCCTCTATTTCTTCAGCTATGAGGGGTTTCAGTATCGTGCCCTTTCACTGGACTACGGCACCGTTTATGACTATGGGTGTTCATGCACTGTGGGTGTTTTCCCCACTTTCGGGGATGAGTTGTCTCGGTCCGCTTCAACAGTGACTCAGTGGATTGGAGTGTGATTTCCTTGAGAGGCATGGGGAGTTTCTCTCATTCTTTCGTGACCCCTGGTAGAGTTCAAGTGGATTTGGTGTGACCAACACTTTACGAGGGCACTGATCCTCTACCCATGAGGTTGTTTCCAGATGGGCTGTGGTGGTTTCCAGTAGGGAATAGGTTGTTATCAGCATGGCTGAGGTTGTTTTCAGCAGGGCTGAGGTTGTTTCGAGTAGGGCTCGCTAGTGGGTTACCATCCAGCAGGGATGGCCAGTACAACGGTGTTCACCGAGCAGTTCCATCCAGTAGGGATGGCCAGAGCAGTTCCGGGTTTACCTCCAGCTGGGCTCGGCAGTGGTCCCCGATGTCAGGAATACCTCCAGTTGGGTTGGGCAGTGGTCCACGATGTCGGGCTTACCTCCAGCATGGCTGGGAAGTGGTCCCTGATGCAGGGCTTACCTCCAGCTGGGCTGGGCAGTGGACCCCAATGTCGGGTTACCTCCAGCTGGACTGGGAAGTGTTTCTATTGCCGACATTAGTCGGGTCTCCCTCCAATGGATTACCCTGTTATGGGACTGGGCAGTGTGGCACCTGTCGACTTTCAGGGACTCCCTAGAGTGGGAACCCGTCGACCTCCATGCACCCTCCAGAAGGGCTGGGCAGGGGGTCGCCTGTCGACCTTGAGAAGACCTCTCGACTACGGGGCAGTGAGGAGTTGTGGTTTGACGTTCCCCCAAGACTCTCAAGTATGAGGAGCGCTTTCCCCAATGAGTCACGTCCTTGTGACATGACCTAAAACCGTGCGGGGGTGTCAGTTCCGCCCAAAGAGGATAGTGTCGAGGTGCGGTGATTGAGGCTGTGACATGTAGTTCGGGGAAGACGTGTGGGATACTGGGCATCGATGGTGTTACTTCTGGGACTATTGGCTACTCTTTTCTTGGGACGAGCTACGGGGTGGAGATCCCATTACGAGCTTGTTTGGGATTCTTTTAGAGAATATATATATATATGTATATACCTTGTTATAGTACCCACTTCTTGGGTTTGGTTACTCTCCTTCCATGATAGGCGAAGACGCGCGGGGTATGCCACATGATTTCTGTGTCTAGCTTCTATTAGTTGGACGAGTCTACTCCCCTGCTATAGTTAGCGAAGACTCAACGGGAATTTCATCTTCTCACCATTTCCACCTCCTTTTGTCTGGACGAGTCTACCTTCTTTCCTCATGTTGGGTTGATCTGGACTCTTTACTACACTCACGGTTGTACTCCTTTACTTTTCCCTGTTCTCTCTACTGCTCACCCTTCAGTACCTCCTTTGTCACTCTCTCAAGCCTTCCGGTTATCCTACTGAGTATTTTTGTACTCACCCCTGCTTGGGATTTTCCCACACTTGGTGTGCCCTTGCAGATGATGGACATGTTGGATGTGATGTTTTTGGAGCTTAGGAGTTAGGAGCCTGGACCGTGTGCGGTGGTCGGAGTCGGGTTCCAGGTGGGGGACCCATCCAGCTGTTTTCCTTTTTGTTTACCTGTTGTCGGGTTGTGGCATTTTTCAGGTTGGGCGCGTGTTTTGCCCCTTTTCATTTCAGTTTACCTTCAGCACATTATTTGTACATTTAGAGGTCGATGCACATTGTGGTTTATTTATAGCAGTTTCCCTTTTCTTTTCTTTTTACTCTGCACTTTTTCATTGAGTTTGATGTGTGTGTGTGTAAAGGTACTTAGGAAAATGCCTCCCCGAGTTATTGTGCCTTCGGCGCTGGTCGCCAGCCCCCGGCCTATGTAGGCGGGCTTGGGGTAGTTGCAACTCGAGCCCGGGTAGGGTCAGGTCGTGACAAAGTGGTATCATAGGTGGTTTGTTCCTTGGTACGTTGTTCAGATGATCCTAAAACAAAAGGAAATTGTTGGGATATAGGGAAACAGTGTTAATGTGTCTCGAGAGTGGATCTCAGGCCAAGGAACCCAGTGATGGTGCAGCGGCCGATGTATCCATTCACCAGGACCTTGATAACCCGCTTGTCGACTCGGCATGTTGAGACACTTGTTGCAGGGGAAATTTGTTTGTGCATCACATAGAATTGATTCTTTGACTGTCCTTCTTGAGTCATCTCCCCATCGTTGTTATTATTGGTATATACATATATGCTCATCTGACCGCAGCACTCCTTGATAATATTCAGGATGTATCCATGATGACAGGAAGCCAGGATACTAGCTTTGGTTCGTGACGACGACCATGTGAGCTATGAGGCCATAGTCTAGGACCCATCATGCGAGCCCCCTTCTCTGGGTGGGCCGGTAGCAGCACCCCCACCTGTTGAGTAGCACACAGTTTCAGCAGAGCAGGCTGAGCTTGAGCGTAGGTTGAGCGCGCTCCATGACTTCCAGCAACAAAGACCGCTGAGGTTCAGTGGTGAGCCAGACCCTCAGGAAGATGAGGATTGGGTAGTGGTAGTGGTTCTCCTTTTCAGGATTGTGTAGACGCCGTCAGATCTTATGGTCGCTTTGGCAGCCGAACTTTTTCATGGAGCAGCTTGGCGTTGGTGGAGTCTGGTGACTCAGTTTGTTGACGAGTCATCGCTTTCGTGGGGCGATGTTCAGTTTTTGTTCTATGAGGAGTTTTTCCCCTCCTCCTTGCGCTCTGTTCGGATTCAGGAGCTCAGGCAGTTTCAGCAGGGGGGGATGATGGTGGCTGAGTACGCGGCTAGTTTCGCAGACCGTGCACGCTTTTACCCAGACTTGGTCCATGACGACAACATCCGTGCGTGGAAGTTTTATCTGGGTCTCCGCCAAGAGATTCATGCTATCATAGAACCTTTGGGAATTTCCACATACTCTGGGGTGCTAGAGCAGGAGCTGGTGATAGAGAGCTTCCTGTCACGTTATGGAGTTGGCGGTGGCAGCAGGCATGTTGGAGCCGAGACGTCTGTCGCAGCTAGCGGGCGTCGGCAAGCAGGACCTCGACACAGGAGGATTTCTGAAAACCAGACTCAGGGGCGTGGTCGTACACCACGGTGGCCCTGGAGGGCACCAGTGCAGCCTAGAGAGAGTCAGTGCAATACTTGTGATGGGCGAGGTCACTTGGCATGAGACGGTCCGACCCATGTTGCTGAGAGCTTCGGGTAGGCAGAAGGCGCACCACCATTACAGAGGCAGCACCATGATCGGAGTAGTGCCTAGGGAGGTGGTTCTAGTAGAGGAGCGGGAGGAGCTGGTAGTGGGGGACGACATTACGAGGTCTCCCCATCTCCATCATGTGGTCCACGTCAGGCTCCGGGAGCTGAAAGATGGGACCACAGATAGCCGTGAGCATTTGATGTCTACGATCCTACATAGCATGGGGTGATAAGAGGTACGCTCTACAGCTCTTCAATTTCTTGATGTAGAATTGATAGACTCTGTGTGTGTAATTCTTTCCTCCCTGCTCCTTGCTTGAGGTGTTACCAGGGTGACGCAGGGCGTCGGTGTGACCCTGTGTCGGTAAGGTAAAAGGCGTAAGACATTTTCCCTTTAATCGATGGTGTTAACTCCTTCACTCTCCGAGCGTGTAAGAGAGTCTTGGTTGCGAGACATCGACTGTGAAATTTTGTGAGACCAAATATCCATGGGTGTTTCACCATATAGATTTTCTGAAGGAGGGAATCACCAGGCTTTGTTCCAGGTGTGGGCGGTGATTCCAGTCGCGGCATGCGATATAGAGCTTCGGTCGGGGAGGTGAGCTACCCCCGAGAGCCTTCGGGTCGTTTGAGACCATGCAAGGGGATAGAAAGATTCCCTGCCACCTTTCCCTGACCCCATAGTCTGGAGTGGGTGCATGACATCGTCAAGGTCCGACTTCGCGTGAACGGATCAATCCTTTGGTCCATGTGCGGTGACGTAGAGATGTGTGTGGGTTCTTCTGGGTATGGGAAAACCAGGTGTGGGCTTAGTACCATGTGTTGCTCCCTAGTTTTTCTTTTCAGGGACGAAAATCATGAAGGAGGGAATGATGTATGATCCTGGTTTTTTCTGTGAAAGACTTTGGAATATTCTTGATGATATTCCAGAGCAGCGCCTTCAGACGGCGTGCGATTTTGATCCCCAGAGTGGCCGGAATTAAATTTTCAGTGCATTCACACTAGAAATGACAAAAAAATGGGATAACACCTAAACGGTGCTTCATATCAAAGATTCGAGTGTACGGATGGGTCCGGAATGGGGTTTTTACCATAAGAAAGACATAAAACATGTCGGTGCGGGACGTTTGGATCCATCGCTCGCTTTCGGAACGTTAAACGGATAAATTAATTAATTTATTTATTTTTTTAATGTTGAAACGCAAGTACCTCTTAAACAGTGTCTCGGATTGGAAAACTGAGGGCATCGTTGAGTTCGTAGCATGACGTTTACCCTAGAAGGGGTGTAGGTTTTGCGGGCCCGTCAGTGAAAAATGGCCCCAGCGGCGTTTTCATAATTTGGAGGCCTTTGGCGTTGAGCTTTCTAACTTTTTAAAGAGGCCTCGGATTAAAATTTGAGACCACCGTTGTGCTCGGGAGGTAGTTTTTACCCTAGGAGAGGCTTAACCTCGACCCCGTCGAGTGTTTCGGGCATGGGATAAATTGGTGGTTAAATTAATTTAATTTCTTCTTTACATAATCCCTAACCCCACCCCTCTACTTCCCTATATCCCTTCCCCCTAGTGAACTAGGTAAAACAAGGAGGATCCCTTCTCCTCTCCTGTCCTCTCCAAGGTGTGGCGGTCGTCGGATCACCGAGAAGCTCTGGGCTGTGCCCTACAAGGTAGAATCTTGTTTCCATTTTAGTTTCCCACACCATGCTCGTCCAAAATTTACACTACTGAATTTATGTCGAATCTTCACATGAATCCCATGATCGTATAGTAAATTTTATGAGATTTCTATCGTTCTTTTCGGTTTGTAAATCAGAGTTCAGGGGAGGCTGGGGTCATCCGGAAAATGTTGCAGGTTTTTTGGGTTTTTTCGGCCGGTTTTGAGGGCTTCTGGTTGTCCGATGGAGGTGGTAGGCGGTGGCGCGTGGGTGACTTCAAGAGGGTGTCACGGCACGCGGGCGGCCTTAGCTGGCTGCCGCGGCGTGAGGGGGCGAGCGGCCAGGGCGAGGGGGTGGCTTCCGGTGGAGTCCGGGGATCCGACGGAGCGCCTCGGCACGACGGTGGGTTGCGAGGGAGCGGCGACCGCGGGGTCATAGCGCACGACCCCTATGCGGCGACAAAGACCCGCGCCGTAGGGGTCTCCACATGGATGCCGTGACCGGCCCTTGTGGTGGGTCTGCGTGCGGACCACGAGTCCGTGGCCGGCCCGCGTGGCTAAGCCGCGAGCCGGCCCAGGCCGGTCCAGCCCAAGGGGCCTTGCCCCCTCAGGTTTCAGATGTCCGTATTTTCCTCTACGGGTGTCCGTTTTGAGTTGCGTCTATGGAATTGGAACCGTATCGACGAGACGGAGCATTTGAGATGGTTTCGGGAATTTTTAATTCCCGAAATGAGGGTCCTCAGAGGCGTGACACGTCTTTAAGTGTTTTGGCCTTTTCCGGGGGATTTTGTTTTGGACGGTGCGGACGCATATGTCGTCTGTTTTGAGCGCTGTCAGTGGCGTTGGAACCCTGGAACCAAGAAGGAGCTTTCCAAGGTGGTTTCCGGAATTGAGGCCAAAGTTGAGGCATGGGCCCCACGGCCCGTCTTTCGTGCTGCATGTAGGGTTTCTTGAATTTTTCATCGGACGTCCTTTCAGGGCGTACGAGCAGTCATTTCTGGATGTTTTTATGAGGGGGTTTTAATGTTGAAATCCGCCTGCTCTAATTCTGCACGCTGGTGCGGGCCCCGGGAGGGCCGTTTCGGGTGTTGACGGTGGTTTTCAGCATTATCACCGGGTGTCTGTTTTGGACAAATGATTAGTCCATCCTGTTTGCTTTATCGAGAGGCTCGCAATGGTGTGATCCGTTTGTTGTGTTTCGAGACCGGGATGTGGGTCCCATGTAGCACCGCTTGTGTGCGGTGCTCCGAAATGCATATTTTTCTTCGGATAGCTGTTACGCTCATGTGAGTGGTCTTTTTGACGTGTTTTCCTGAGGGGATCTCAATGGTGCGATGCAACCGACTGTTTTCGGGGCTGAGGCTCGGGATCAAGGGACGTCGTTCGGGATTAAGTAGCTGGTCTCGTGTTTTTTTCTGCGATTGTTACAATTGTGTAATCTGTTCAGGCGGGTGGAGCCTCTTACACGATCTTATTAAATGTGGAAGCACGAAAGGTGTACCAGTGGAGGTTCTTCCAGTGGTGTTTTCAGAGAACCCTTGGCGTGTGATCGTGCACTCTTAGAAGAGTGATATAAATGATTCACATGATGTGGTTGGCTTTGCCTGGGCCATTCAGGTGGAGTTGTTACGTTCACGCCTTCGCGTTGACGTTGGGTGTCGGGTGCACGTTAGCCTTTGGGCTGGAGGCGTGGAATACTCTGGGAGTATGCAAGAATGTTGGGAGGTACATGTGGATGGTTGTACGTGAGAACGTTTGTGCGCTCAGTCGGGGTTGACTTGGGGACACACGTCGTGTGGGCCCCACGTGCATGCCATGATCTGCTTTGAATACTTTTGACCTCTCGTGATGTAGAGGGTCCCTTTTGTTCTCGTTTGTTGACCAGCATGGTAGAGTTTTCCCCTGGTCCTATTCTCATTTGGCCGACAGAGATGGTTTGTTCCTCTGTTTGTTCAGTTGTGAGGGTTTTCAGTACCATTCCCTTTCACCGGACTGCGGCACCGTTTATGACTACGGGTGTTCATACACTGTGGGTGTTTTCCCCACTTTCGGGGATGAGTAGTCTCGGTCCTCTTTGACAGTGACTCAGTGGATTGGAGCATGATCACCTTGAGAGGCTTGGGGAGTTTCTATCGTTCTTTCGTGACCCCTGGTAGATTTCTTGTGGATTGGTTGTGACCAACACTTTATGCGGACACCGATCCTCTACCCAGGAGGTTGTTTCCAGCAGGGCTGAGGTGGTTTCTAGCAGGGTTGAGGTTGTTACCAGCAGGGTTGAGGCTATTTCCAGTAGAGATGAGGTTGTTTCGAGCAGGGCTCGCCAGTGGGTTACCATCCAGCAGGGATAGCCAGTACAGTGGTGTTCACCGAGCAGTACCATCCAGCAGGGATGGCCAGAGCAGTTCTGTGTTTACCTCCAGGTGGGACGGGCAGTGGTACCCGATGTTGGGATTACCTCTAGCTGGGCTGGGCCATGGTCCCCGATGCTGGGCTTACCTCCATCGGGGCTGGGCAGTGGTCCCAGATGCCGGGCTTACCTCCAGGTGGGCTGGGCAGTGGTCCCCGATGTCGGGTTACCTCCAGCTGGGCTGGGCAGTAGTCCCATCACCGACTTTAGCCGAGTCTCTGTCTACTGGATTATCTTGTAACGGGACTGGGCAGTGTGGCACCCATCGACTATCCAGGTCTCCCTGTAGTGGGAACCCGTCGACTTCCAGGGACCCTCCAGCAGGGCTGGGCAGGGGGTCACCTGTCGACTTTGAGCAGACCTCTCAAATGTGGGGCAGTGATGAGTTGTGGTTTGACGTTCCCCCAAGACTCTCAAGTACGAGGAGCGCTTTCCCCACCGAGATGCATCCTTGTGACACGACCTAAAACTGTGCGGTCCAGTCAGTGCCGCCCAAAGTGGATTATGTCGAGGTGCGGTGATTGAGCCCTTGACTTGTAGTTCGGGGAAGACGTGAGGGATGTTGGGCATCAATGGTGTTACTTCTAAGACTGTTGGCTACTCTTTTATTAGGCTACGCTACAGGAAGGTGATCCCCTTATGAGCTTTTTCGGGCTTCTTTTAGATAATATATATATGTATATACCTTGTTTTAGTACCCACTTCTTGGGTTTGGTTACTCTCCTTCCAGGAGAGCCGAAGATGCGCGGGGTATGCCACGTGCTTTCCATGTCTAGCTTCTAATGGTTGGATGTGTCTACTCTCCTACTATATGTAGCGAAGACTCAACAGGAAGGTCATCTTCTCACCATTTATATCTCCTTGTGTCTGGACGAGTCTACCTTCTTTCCTCTTGTTGGGTTGAGCTGGACTCTTTACTTCACTCTTGGTTGTACTCCATTACTTTTCCATGTTCGCTCTATTGCTCACCCTTTGATACCTCATTTGTAGCTCCCTCGAGCCTTCGGGGTATCCTAATGAGTATTTTTATACTCACCCCTTCTTGATATTTTCCCGCACATGGTGAGACCTTGCAGACGATGGATAGGTTGGACGTGACGTCAGAAGATCTTAGGAGTCATGAGTGTGGACCGTGTGCGGTGGTCGGAGTCGGGTTCCAGGTGTGGGACCCTTCCAGCTGTTTTCCTTTTTGTTTTCCTGTAGCTGGGTTGTGGCACTTTTCTGGTTGGGCGCATGTTTTTCCCTTTTCTTTTCAGTTTACATTCAGCACTTTCTTTTTAATTTTAGTGGTCGATGCACATTGTGGTTTATTTATAGCAGTTTCCCTTTTCTTTTCTTTTTACTCTGCACTTTTTCATTGAGTCTGTTGTGTGTGTGTGTGTACAGGTACATAGGAAAAGGCCTCCCTGAGTTATTGTGCATTCGGCGCTGGTTGCCAGCCCCTGGCCTATGGAGGCGGGCTTGGGGTAGTTGCAGCTCGAGCGCGGGTAGGGTCCGGTCGTGATATAGATCGTGAGAAAATAATGAATTAATGGTGAAACTGTTAAAAGGATATATTGTCTGTAATATAAATAGTGTAGGTGATACCAAGTCATAAATTCAATAGATCCACAAAAATGAAGTACTTTCTAGTAGGAATCCAGTGAGATTATTGGTGATGGAATCCAAGTTTTGAAGGTAGAATGGGATAAAAATATAGGGAATGACCATAAAATTAGAGATCTCATTAGTAATTTTTTTAAGGGAGGACATTGAAATGATATTTTTTTAAATAATTTAATAGATAATTAATCATTGATCAAACCCTACGCCAACTCTTCACCCATTGTTTTGCTATGGGGGACACTTTTTAGTTAAATTTTCTTGACCTGACAATCCTTTGGAAACCATTCACTGTATCTCTAATAAAAACAAATCATTCCCCATAGTGGTTTAAACATCCTACTCCATGGTTTCCAATAATTGTGTTTTCTCCACATTCCCTCTTCTCTGGACTCACATGGTTAGTTAGAACATGTGTCATGTCACACAATATTTCTAAAAACCATGAAGAATGTCTCATTTTAACAAAAACATATAGGGATTATAATAATCATTAGACACCAACATACAATCATTCCATCAATGGTTATTCTCATCAGGTCATGAAAAGAAATTTAATTAATAATTAAGGGGATTTGTACATCATCAAAGAATATGATATGTTACAATCTCCCCCATTTGAAAAATTAATCAACAAATTATGCTCTCATTATGTGTAAGGAATCATCCTAAATTAACACCTACAACTGATCACATACTTTGTCCTCCTACTCCGAAGTCCCTCATATAAATAGTCATGTAGCCTTAAAACATTTACTAGAGAAACTGACTAGCCTCAAAGAACCGTTGTTCTACTATCAATGATATAGATAATATCCTTCTTAAATGATGAATATACATATAATTAAACATATTATACGTTAAAATCATGTGACTTTTCTAATAAATAACTATTTAATAATGATAAATGAATACATCATGCATCGATAAATACATCTGAGGAAACTATAACTGATAATTACTGGCTTGTCATTCTCTAGCTTCATGAACTGCCCAAGATATCATTATGTAATATTACATTATCCTCAGATCCATTTGTGTCCAAGCCTCGATGAGATTTCTAAAAAACTCATTCCCAGCCTCGAACCCTATATTTCATATGTTGAAATTCACATAATATATCTTTTGAGACAATGTAGTACCCATCTAATAACTAATAAACCGAATCTAATCAAAAGACCGCTACTTGATAAATTTTCCAAGTAAATATACCATGACTAACTCTAACTTTGAATGAAATTATTTACTTGGAAAGCTGTAAAAACCCACCTAAGATTTCATATGTATTGCCTTCTAATGAATATTATTCTAGGATAAGTTAATTAGGGGTATATGCCTCTTCCAAGGTCTTAAAAAATCATTAATACAAGCTCCAAAAAATTTCCCCAACATATGTATCATCTGATTAGAGTGCTCATTGGCCTAATTATAGTACATTGTGATATGGTTCACTTGTGTACCCAACACCCTTTGAATACAATACCAAAAAAAGATATAATCATGGAATCCTTATATAAAACTATAATATGGGTGACCATGTGATGTCACCATATCTAAATTGAATATAATATCCCATAATCAACCAAACTGTATATATCCTAGATCAGTAAATAATTGAGAAAAATTCATGATCCTGTCAATAATAACCCATATAACATCAGTACCTCATGGTGACCTCTCAAATTAGTCATAATATAAATCTTGACAATAACTTATTTTCAATCAAGAGTAGGTGGATAATATAAATGCACGACAACTCATTGATGTTATGCCTTCACCTGCTGACAGGTTGACTACATCATATTAGTACCATGTACATTATTTTTAATAATAAATCACCAATAGTGACTATCTAAATAAAGACACATCATGGAAAAACTGAGATGAATTCCAAATAATGATGTATGAAACTTCCACATCAACCCCCTACATACTACCAATGGATCCAATATGTGACCCAAAATACGCAGGACCTCATCATTTACAATAGTCCAACTAGGAGGCAGTTCCACACCCATCACAATCTCTCTTAGGAAAATTACCCTTGATTATGATACCATCATCATCCTCACTCTATCCAATGTGATAGAGTTTCCATATAAGGTTGAGTGAAATGTTTTTCTATTACTCTCTGGCACCACCAAGTGTATATCAATGAATAAATTCCTAAACTACAACTCACTAATTTAATCCTAAAATAACTATATATATCTTCCTACATGGATAATCATCACTATGTTTCCATTTACAAGAATATATTCTATATATTTTTGGGGAGAATGTTGGTAGTCCACCCACCTTTACTACCATAGAGTTAAATGACACTGGGTAAATATATACAAGATGATTTATTGTCTGGGTACACAAAAAATTTCACTCCTAGAAAAAAGTGCAACTAATAGTGTAATGTGTGAACCACATTCACAATCTTAAGATATTACACAAGGAAATTAATCTTTCCTGACATCACATTCCATTACTCTTACACCATGAATCAATTTCCCTAAATCAAAACTACTCCAATAATTATACATGATGTATTATAATACAAGGTATAACTCACTATCAAAACTAAATGAATCACGATAAGTACTAAAGATAATCCACATTTTTATTCTTGAATGATTTTTTCACTTGTATTTTTTCATTCAAACATCACTCCCTTCTTACTCTAGAACATTAATAGTTCTTCTTTTTATGAAAATTAGTATATGAGACACCTGTAATAACATGCTAGACCCAAACACATCAGTATATCATATATTTTATTAGGTTCTCCTAGGAAACAACATACCAAACCTTATCTGCATCTATTGATACACTTATCTATGAAATAATATGACCGAGATATAAATTTCAACCATCTTGATGTTGCACTTTGTAATGATTGAATATAAATGATGTTATCTAAATTTATAAAAACATATATAATGAATCCAATAATTTTCATTTCTATTGTGATAATAATCAAAGATATAACCATGGAAAAAACTACAGAAAAATCTAGATAATGATTGAAAACACTGATCAATGGCTTCATGAATACCACTGGGACCTTAATGAGACCAAACTACATAACTAGATACTCATATAAACCATACTAGCTATGAAATATTATAAGAGGCATGTATTTATGTCAAACAAACACTTGATGTTATCTTGAACTCAAATGAATTTTCTAGAACACTTCATATTATCAGAGATGATCAAAATAGTTCATCTATCTATGGAAAATAATAATGATTCTTAACTGTATGTTTCTTCAATTTCCAAAAATAATAACATACCATTTTTTTACCAGGAATCTTTTTCGAAAAAAACCATTTATATCCATAGTGATGTTATGGTTCATATAAACCACTTTTCTTCCTTGTTCTCTTGCATTATCTTAAGGTTCTAAGGCATCCTCACAACAATATTTTATAGAGGAATGGATACTATTGTTGCTCCATGAATATGATATATGGATAAAAAACATTATATATTATACGGTAAATTAGAATATATATTTTTTGAAATATTTCCCCAAAAAATCCACAACAAGAGGGAATTATAACTAACGCACTACCAAATTATCCATATAAAACTAGTGATCTGGGCTATCTTCCAGCCCATCCAATGATGTGGTTCTCCAGATCGTCACACATAGATATCCAATTTACCATATTTAATAAAATATGAACTCTCTAGAGACTTGGTTGTGACCACTTGGAAATAACAGTCATCATTGGATTGATATGATACTATCCAGTGGGTGGTGACTTTAAAATTAAACATAGTCATCTTTAGGGGAGAAATATCCCAATTTATGTTAAACCCACCTATATAATGGCCAAACCAATGAATTTTCATACACTCCTCAATCTAATACATATATAATTATCATGATTCATAAATCCATTAGATAACTAAACCATGAACCCATGTATTTTAACCATATGTTTATAAAGAATATCAATGATACACATGAATCAAAAATTGAAGATGAAAGAGTCTACGATAGTAATATCTGACCTCTCACCTTAGACAGTCTAGCACTCTTCTCTATCGTTGTAATGTAAACAATATATACATCCAAAATAAATTTCATGTGACATTGGATAAATTCCTAGAGCATGACAACTATGGTTCCTTGATAAAAGCTGTGTCTTGATTACCCGACCATGACCACCACCAATACATCCTAGACAACTGTAATTTCTATATATCCCTTCTTTTTGGAAAAATATAATACCTTCTTCCAATCCTACATTTGAGGAATTCCGTAATCATTATCTATTGGATGGAAGGTCCAACAAAATCAATGTATGGGTCCCAACAAACTGCATTCTTAGCACTCGAATTGGTCACGATCACAATGATTCTCCTTGTTTCCATATATACCACACTAATGAAATACTCTTTCACATATAATATGAAAGGAAATTCCATTACTCATTTTATGGGGAGCCTCAATAGGAATCTTCCAACCACTATATGTTTCACCACTAGGCCAAGATACTACAATTCTTTGATCTATTCCCCCATCTCCTCTCAGGATCCAGTCTTTAATTATCACTTGATTCGATATCTTAGATGTAATAATATAATTGAAAAAATTGACCAGATATTGATGATCACGTTATATACATTCCAAAACTCATCTCTCCCATGATGGAACATAAAAATACTATGTTTTTGAAATATGTTTAATCTCCATAAAGAGTTTTGAATTAACCATTATAGTCATAAGGCCCTGCCCTAGATGCATGAAATCACTGTCCTTATCGTCAATCCAAGTCTTGTTTAAAATAATAATCACAAAATAAAGTTTTTATATCACCACAATCCATGTATGATGGCATTGCATCCGGGTTCATAACATCCATATACATATTTTGTTCTCCCTAAAGAATATATATCACGAAATTCACTCATTACATAAAACAATTATATAGATGGTAAAAAATTAACATCACAGTCTCGATCTATTGCTCAGTACCCTATAGACATCCATCCCCAAAAAATGGAAGGATTTTTCTACTGGAACACATGTTCCATTTCAATCATCAACAATGTGGGTTGTAATGCTCCCTTGAACAGCAACATATTCTGTAAAAACCAAACAAGGAATTATGACTCTACACTAGTGTCTGGTAAAATAGCTATTCTATTGGCTTCAACAATAATTGGATCCAATTGTAAACCATGACACACCTCATCCAGAATGCGATCACCTCCACCATCCTAAAATATTAATGGACGCCATTATAGTGGCATGTATCCACAATTCCAAACATATTCATTAAGATATATTGATTTCACTGTCAATAGATAAAAGAAAAAGACCAGTAAAACCATCCTAAAAACAAGTTATACCAAATATCCTACTACTAAATCATGGATTGGGTAAAATAAATAGTCATAACATCACTAGAGAGGGTGCATAAATGCCACTATATTGTTGGGTCATGGTCATGTTCTCAATTTCATAATTCAAATTCAAATTCATTTCCATTTAAATTCATATCCTATTCACATTTCTTTTAATATTGTTAATAAAAATGTTTCACCACCTATAATATCTAATGAACCATACACTTCATGAACCTTAATATGGTTTCCACCTAATTTTTATGATGACATTTTCCAACCCATGGTAAGCATGGTCCGTAAATCAATTTTCAATAAGTGGCTGGTAAAAGGGTTTTTTATTGCCAAATTAATAAAACAATACATAGGTTATGATATCCCATCAATATCTCAACCATGTATTCTGGAAATATATATGAATAATTTATCAAATCAGTAAGTATATATATCATGACACATATCAAAACATCATGTAATCAATTAGTGCATCCTATATGTAATAACATAATGTATGGAACCCGAATCATGACCAGTGACTAAAATGAATCATGAGATGGAATTCCCTCATCTCATAGGTTTTCAACAAAATAATTAAATAAATTATAATAAAAATAACTTTACCATACAAGTGCATCACCCAACGGTGAAATAAAATCAATAGTATTAATGAAAATTTGAAAAATAGTACATTATATTCTAGGTTATATAAATTTTTTAAATACGTGAGAAATATTCTCACAGTAATAGCTAATAAAAAAATTCAAATTATTCATAATTATCATTACATTGTATAAATTTCATAATGCTGAAATGAACATTCTCTGATATCACTATGTGTCATCATAGGCCCAGATTCCATAGAATGGTACCCTAAGACATGTCAGCCAAATGGACTCTCACACATCTCCCAAAACATCAAAGGAAATCTACTTGATGAAATATAATATGGTTTTTATTTGGTATGATTGTTCCCATTTTTAATATTCTATCATAGTGTAATTTATTATTAGTCAATTTGTGGAAGAATCATAATAGTGGATAATCATTAATAATAGACCCTAGGACCACTGGACTAGTAACCCATCGTAGAGGAAGCATAATATAACCAGAAAATAATATATAAATAATTCAAAAAGTAATCTTATATAAAAAAATATCATTTATTTGGTCTAAAACTTATTCCAAAATGATATACATGAATTTTTACAACACATTAATAATAATACACAAAAAAACTAAATTATCTATCATAGCTAGCATCATGAGCATCACCTCCATCCAGTACTCCCTAGCTCCTAAGCATGGCACACTGTTAGGCATCAAGATATTGATGCTTTCCCCAATTCCTACCTATATCTATATAGACATTATGGGTACCAAAAGGTGTACCAATATAGGGTTTGAGATAAATCCCCAATAGGCCACTGCCACTTGTTTCTATAACAATTTATGGTGTGAAATATGGTCTTAGTATTGTTTAATGTATATCATAGATAAAGAAAAAATGAATCAAGTACCAAAACAACATATAAACAAGTTAGTATTAAATTTATCTCCATACAACAATCCCTAACATAAATTTTTAAGCATATATAACATGGAAGGTTTAATTAAAAATGAATGTAAAACAACAACCATGCCATATAAAAAACATCTCATTTCATCTATCATGATTCCATATAACCTGTGATTTCATATCAACCGTTATAACACCATATAATCAAATATTTACCATTTTACAAGACCCAGGACAATAATATGATGGGAATGATGGCATAGGTTTAGATACAAGAAATAGTAGAAAACTGAATCCTCATTGGGACCCAAGATATTTTCAAATGATACTCTGTTAGTCATGGTTTGGGTTCTATTTATTTTGTCAAAACAGATTGTCCACTATGATATCAAACAATCTAGATCCAGGGGGTATCAAGTCCCATGTAATCCCTTGAAATCAGGAAACAAATAGAAATTTAATCTAAGTCAACCAATACTGCTATCAAAATCCAAGGGGTAACATCAAATTTGTATACTTCAATCATTACTCATTAATTCCATTTATAAATTCACATGTATTAAATTCCTTGATTTTATCCACAAATATTACAATTCCAATTTAAATAAATTTCATTACATCACCCACTCATAAAACATTTAACATTTATATATTTTAAAAATTCACATCATGTAATCCATAGAAAAGTAGAAACCCCATCTTTTAATCAGACATCTAATTTCAATTCATTTTAAATATTTAATATACTTATTAGGAAATATCAAACACATACACCATGAGTGGTATAAATTAGGTAAATCATGATGGAAAAAACCTTGGTTAACCTATATTGTTGGAAACAACATCCAAAAACTCTCATGTAATGGTTTTCCATCCCTAACATGTTGTAATATGTTCTATGTAAAAATTTAATTCATTTTAGGGGTAAGGATAGAAATTCTAGTTAGTCGGAAAATGAAATATAGATATATAAAACATAGAACAATAATGAAATGGTAGAAACAACATACTGTAAGACCTTAGTAGATTACTCGTCTATATATTATTCTAATGTGACAAAGATAGATAAAAAATATAAAATAGATTACAAACCAAATGACATATTTTATTAGCTTACACATAAATAGTGTAGTTTATACATAGTAAAATGGCGAATGATTAAATATGATAGAATCACTATTGTGATGAATCCAATAAGGCAACTAGTGCTCAAAATATTATTCATAAATAAGAATGATAAAAAATTCATTGTAATGTGAATCAATAGAGATATATCATGCCAAATATGATATACAACGGAGGTTAACAAAATTATATTTAGGATATAGAATTATTTATGGAAGAATTGGTCATTTTTCCTAAATAAATGGGTATCATTATTTTGTAGCACAATTAGTTATCCCATGCACTAATCGTACACACTTTTTTGTGTGAAGAGTGAACCTGCATGGTCAATCCTCATGTATTGAGTAATCAGGAATAAATGTTCATTTTGGTTACATTTAAAACATTAATTTCCCCATAAATTCATTTTCATGCAACCACAAGGTTTCACCATACCCCACAAGCTCTTATTATTCATCATCTTGGTAACACCTGATTATTCAGACCATGTAGTATGTCCCACATGGTTTTTACTAACCATGCGCTATGTATAATATTAACAAAATATTTTTTCGGGCTCGATAAAAACCCTATACACCCCTAATACTCCAATTACTATATCTTGAATTCAAATTAGGCACCAAAAATTCATTTAAAATAATTTCATGGGGAATTTTCATCATATGAAAACCCAAAATCATACAATGAGTGTCCCATTTTTTAGTAATAGTATTGTAATAACTATTCAGACAAAAATCCTTTTTAATCATTTATTATATCATTTTATGTATCATTATTTTCAAATAGAAATATCATAAGATAAATTTGAAACCCCGTTTTAAAAAATAATTGTAGTTTCATTGAAAAATTATCATTGATTATGATGTTAAAACTTCCATCAAATAATAAATTTCACTCATATATTGTAGTTGAATAGTATTATAAATCATGAAGACAAAATTACATAGATTTTATACAATAATTAAAGATGGCAAGGTGGGAGGCGAACCGAGCGACGGCGTGGAGCGATGGTGCCTGCTAGGGTTTTCTACCGAAATGGAAATTCCTCACTTCCTTGGTTTCAATCATCTAGACGCACGACAGAGGGGAAAGGATCCGGTTCTGAGCGCTGCGCTGAGTTCCATTCTCAAAAAGCGGGTGATTTTTGCTGCTTTGCTTGCGTCGGTTGGTGGTGGCGTATCCTCCGGCGAGCGACGGTCTACTGATGTGATTCTGAGCGGCTTGAAAATCCTGGAGGCCTCTGCTGATGTTGCATCGGCTGGCGGAGTGAATGTCTTCTCCGTTGGGACTGTTCTGATGCGATCAGAGGATGGTACGGCGAGGGTGTTGAATCGCGCTGCTGCGAATCCTCCGCACTGCAAATCCGTTAACCATTGTGCTCGGGATTCTTCTAGATCCATGGAATCTTTGAAGGTTCCTACTAGTTCTAGATCATGTGGTCAGTTCTCCTTTGTTGATGTGATGAAGGATTCTTTATCGGATCAGAAAAAGAATGAGGATTCCTGCCATAGAAGGATTCTCCGAACGGGATCTTTAGCTCACGTCGAGGCAAACCCTGGTGTGATTGCTGAAAGGTTGGCATTGGGTGAGAACTCATTGATTACTCGCATTGTTCTTTATAAAGGTGTGCAACCCTAGAAATGTAAAGATTTATTCCGTAGAATTTCGATGTTGTGGGGCATTGCTAGCTGGAAATGTGTATCCCTTGTGTGGGGTTTCTTTCACTGTTTGTTTCCATCGATGGATCTCAAGCTTAGGGCATGGAGTTCTGGTTCTATGTTTCTAAAACCGGGATGGATTCATTTGCATGAATGGTCACTTGAATTTAATGCCTCGAATGAAAAAAAATGTCTTCACTCAGGTATGGGTGCGTCTTCATGGGCTTAATTGGGTTCTTTGGCATCCAGAGATCGTGCATGATATTGGAACGGAAATTGGAACTCCCATATGCCTTGATAATGAAACGATAGAAGTCATATTTGGACACATTTCTAGAATTATGGTTGAAGTTGATCTCAGATCCACTCTCATTGATGCGGTAACACTTTCTCTTCTGTCTGATCAAATTCTGATTGATGTTGAATATGAAAAGAAACATCTTTTCTGCTCTAAATGCATGTCTGTGGGGTACTCTTTGGAGTTGTGTCGTAAAAATATCACTTGTAAGGAGGGTGGAATACTATGAAACCCCTCCAATCTCTGTCGAAAAAAGGATTCTTTGAAGGAATCGCCCTCACCAAAGCATACCAACATGGACAGTGACCCTCCTATGACGGCAGCCCCTGATGTGATGCCTCCTTCGAAGGTCAAAGAGTTGATTATTTATTCTACTCCGACACGATCTTATAGTGGCCCCTCTAGAGCTCATGAGGTTATCAATTCTGATAATCTATGTCTTGCATCAGCACTAGTGGTGAATGACTCGTCACAGATGAATATTCAGAAGCAATATAGTACGGAATGAAGGAACAACTCTGATGATGGGAAGGAAGGGGTCGAGGTCTCCACTCCGGGAAAGGGAGAGTACATGGCCTGCAAGTGGGGGGACACTCCTGAGGATGATGAGGAAAGTGATAGGAATATGATTAAAACATATTACAGTGACATTGTTCGAGGATTAAAGATCAGAATCTCTGACAGTGAGGGTGTATTTCCTACCACAGTTAAAAGGAAACCAAGGAAAGATTACTCTGCAGTTCCAAGGACGGTTCCCACCAGGATATCCTCCAAGAAGGAAAAGGAAAATATATCTATGGAGAAATTGGATCGAAGGAAGCATTATATCAAATTTCTCAAACAATATGAGCCCTAATCAGAATGGGAGTCAGTCGATGCGGATGATAAGACACGGAATGAATGTGGTGCTTATGAATTTTCTGACATGTAATCTCGTTCTCTTTCTCTTGTTTGTCTATTCACCTTTCCATTTATTAATAAATATGATGTCCGAGCGTTCTTGGATCTGACTTCTGGGGTTATACAATAATTAAATTTTGCTTTTCCAAAAATATTTCAAATTGCTAATGAAACCTATAATAACTGATGTACATTTGAATGTTATGAGCCTTCAGAAAGTGTATATTTTTCTACTTGCATTCATTATCCATTACCATTATTTAATTTATAGTAATTAAAACTGATCAAAACATAATTAACTCAAATTTACTATATATCATTAATTATAAAAACTTAATTGGTTATAATGTTCACATTTTTCATCCTTTAAAATTTCTCCATGTTTTCTATGAAAACATAATTCACTAGGATCACACACATTAGAAATTTTAAAATTATATAATGCCCAATTTAAAACTGGTAAAAACATTATATAAAATAGTTATGGATCAATGTGACAATACATTTTAAAATAATTTCATTCACCAATTACAATAGAGAATCCACAAGAATAAAAACCAAAGGAACTCATACACCACATAATGATATTTTTATGTTTGGGTGGCACTCACATGACATCATGGTTTTGAAAAATTTAATATTATAATGAGTAATGATTTGTGATGTATCCCCTATTTGTAAATTCTCATGGTCATTACATATGTATAAATTTTGATTGAAATCACTTATGATGATGTATGAACACTATAATAACATTTATTAATGTAATAAAAATTCAATATTATATTTTTCCAAACTGAGTAAAATAAAACCAAGAATAAATGAATAATGTATTTGTTTAAAAATTGTTATACCTATATGATCCCATACACCTTAACACAATATCCACAAAACATTCCCCAGAAGAAGAGTAAATGATCAATATGATGATAACAACACATCCAAAGAGACAAAACCATTTCCTCAGGAAAGAGTAATATAATGATATGAAAATGGACATAAAAATTCTTTTCCCCAGAAAAAATATCTATTTTAATAATATTAACATGGAATAATTTATTATTACATCCCTACAGGTAATTAGGTGAGGGTTATAAACTAAAATATTGATATCATTAAAAAAGGATCAAGGATTTATTTTCCAGGAAACATAATTGAAATTATTGGTTTCTCATCACTCATTCTAAAGGGTATATAATTGAAGAATGATCATAATATTATTAATTCACATCATAGAGATAATATAAAATAGTTTTAGGTTCAATAAGTAAATATAATTTCCTTACCACACATCAATAATAGAACTCAGTAATCTCATAATGAAGTCAATGAATCAATGGCTAAAAACAAACACCTCTTGGGGATGAAAATGTGTGATCATAAAAGTTTCCTCATTATATATCCCAAAAAAATTAAATACATATAAACATTTAGGAACCAGAATAGTTATAAATGGTATATTCCACAATTCATCATCATAGCCAATAATTTTTTTTTTATCTCTCTCTAATCATGACTCAATTTTTAACTTATCACCACATCATCCATCCAAATGACTTTCCCAAAATACAAAATAGATCGTTCATAATTATGTACAATCTATCAATGTTACACTCTATGTGTTCTCCTCCAATAAATATCATTTTATTTCTCCACTCTTTGGTAATTTTATAACCTTTATTAGTTGAACATTATTATAAAATACCTGATGGGGATGTCATCATTAATAAATTCAGTCAAATGGACAAAAATTAGGATCATATTTCCTAAAGTAGATATTATATTAGATTAACTTTTTACTTCAATTTTTAGCAAATTTCCATAGTCTACAATTTCCAAATAATTCATATAGTTGAATGATTAAATATTCTTTCTATTTTTTAAACCCTGTATGAATAATCACTTCACATAGCATATTGACTAAACCTGATTGTATTTTCTACTTATAAAAATCAACTTAAATAAAAAAAAATTATCTTCTATCATTTTTTATTACACACAAAAATATTGTTTATTTTTTTCAATCGATCCAAAAAAATTTCATAGTTCTTAACTCCAAAACCCATCATATATCAATAAAATAACCTATGATAGAACATTTTCACATCACACTCCATAAAAATAAACCTCTTCATGATTGATAATTATGGAAAATTTCTAATAATATCCAAATCCCAACTCTAATAATACAAAGGTTGGATACTAGTAATTTAGTTAGCCAAACCATTTCACCATTTGCTTATATGTATTTTATTAAAAATATCCATTAAATATAATAATAGTAATGAATGGTTTTCTATTTATGGAATACTAGGAACATAATACATCTACATCGGATAAAAATTATCCACTTTATTTCATTCAGTATAATGAGATCCTATATACCTTTTGCTACTAAAATTTTATAGTATAAAAGGATTAATTTATTAAAAGGGTTGTTACATAAAAATACATCTATGATAATAAAAATAAATAGAATTGAAAACATGTTAGTAAAATCTATAACAAGATATCAAAAAAGATAAGGCTCATATGTAAACACACTGGATAATAAAAAAATAACATAAAATCATTATATCATTCAATAATGTGAAACATTTAGCCACCAAACAACATGCCCAATAAATAATTCAACGATAATTTCAAATAATAAAGTTCATAGAGTCCCATATTTCATTTTATTTACTGGCTAATCCCAGATAAAAAGACTTTTAGTAATAATGATTTACTCAATGTAGTGGTGTCCCATATTAGGGAACATATAATTAAAAGGCCATTATACTGTTTTCATATTAAATTTAATCCACAATATTTTATTCTCATATTAAATTACCATAAAAATAAATTGTTTTCTTAATATTGTATCATGTCATAATAAAATAAATATCGTAATTAATCTATTTGAGAAATTCATTCAAATTACATTATCCCAAAAAAAGAATGGATAATAATGATAAGTATATATTTTGAAGACATATATACTGAACGTATAGGGCATATATAAATATAATGTGATTTAGAGAGATAATTCTAATTACCCAAAGAAAAGGGTGATTTAGAGAGATACATTAACATGAGCCCTTATTTTCGTGTGTTTTCTATATATTCCTAAATAATAAAATTATCTTAGATTTTTAATTTTTTGAAAATATTTTTTATTTTTTTATTTTAATTGATACCATGTTATATTCATTAATTTTTATAATTAATTTCAAATTGTATTTCTTGACGAATTGAGATCATATTTCCAAAATGACATAAGTGTGTTATCCATTGTAAAAGAGATCATTATTACATCATCAGCAGAATAATAAAGAAGAAATAATTATCATTTAAATTCAAAAATTATCCTTCAAAAAAAATTAATTTTTTTTAATAATTATAATTTAGTCATGGAGACGATAAATCGAATGTACAGATGAAAAAAATTTCAATTTTTCAATGATCATTATAAAATTGGTAATGTAATTTTATATATATATCATGAAAAATACATAAAAAATATAATATTATGTCCGTAAATACAATCAAATTTACCATCCATGTGATATTTTAATAAAAATTGAATTATATCAGTTCGTGGAGGTGGTAATCCACACTTATAGTGTAACACCCCAAGCTTCAATGGTAAGGTTTTCTTTGAATAATGAAATAAATTGAATTGTACGCAACTTCGAGATTCTAACACAATGAGACTAATCAAACAAGCTGTTATGAATACTAATACCCACATTTTGAAATTTTTTAAAGTTAATCTTACAAACTGGACTTCATTTTTGGATTCATAATATTAAATTAGATGAGGGTGAATTTTTTTGTTTTTCTAAAAACATTCAATTTTTGATGAATATTGAAAAACACTCCGTTATTGATTAAAAACAACTATTTATTTAAATAAATAATGAAAATTTAAAAAAAAAATAGGTCAAAATAGATACAAAATACCAATATATGTTCAATACTAGACATTGGAGTTATTTTGTAATAATATTTGATATATAAAATTACAATGATCTTTTTACCGTCATTTACCCATCTCTTAGGAGCATTTGCAAATTCAAAAAAAAAATTACCACTTCAGTGAATTGAATATAAAAAATCAGAGAGACACAGTTTATATCAATAAGTAAAATGTGGTTTAATAAGACATAAATAATTTTTGGTGAATAGTAAATTTTGACTTTAATTTATTACGGTTAAAAGTAAATTTGGTAATTAATGGTAAAAATGTTATTATAATTACAACAAAAGTTTCCCTAATTCTATTGGATAAGTTTAATTCAACCAAAAACATACTTAGATAAAAAAAAGTGATCCATTAGGTCCACATGGATTAGATTTGGACATTTTTTATTATTTTATATAATGAAGAGTTAAAATAGTTATATTCAAAGTATAATAATTGTACCATAGTTAATATAGGGTTATACATAATATAAATTCAACTAAAAATATTCATTAGAAAGATAAAAATATTTCCTACATAATAATATTTTATTTTTAATTTTTGGAAATTAAATAATTTAATATATTTATGACACAATGATGATGCAATAATTACCTTAATAATGAAATATTAAAATAATTGATATTATAAATATCTAAAAAAATGTTAATTGAGGTTTTTGATGAAATAAACTAAATTTTTAACTGAATATGACATTTTAGTATTTAATATATATATTTAGTTCGATGTAACAATGTATTTAGGACTTTAACAAAAATAATTTAAAAAATAATGTCTAAATTTACATAATTGTGTTTTTAAAACTATAAATATATTATTGGTTGATATAAGATTTCTAAATATCTATGGTTTGGTAAAAGAGAATAAATAATAATATATATGTCATTAATGAACTTATTGGGGTTCTCTTGGCCGTATATAGTATGATTATTGACCATATAATATAAAAATACAAAGAGACATGGTAAATTTCAAACTATTTAACTAAGAGTTAAATCTAGAAGATAAGGTTAATATGGTGACCCAAACCTATATAAAAACTATTTGTTTATTTTTTTACTGTTCAAACCCTTTTCCTAGAAATAAATTATTTTGGATCCATTTGAAATAGAAAATTATTTTATTATAAAATAATACTTCAATATGTTCCTAATGTGCCCCTCACCCCTCTTATAAAAGGGCACATCCCATTCACTTAAAATAAAACATTCAATGCCATTTGGATTTTCCAAACCAAGACCAAACATACTCGAAACTACCCTACCCTCATCCTAGAGTCCTTATATTGGTTATAAAGTCATCCTAATGATCCATTTTTATCAAATCAAAAGGAAGAACTCAAAAAAGTGGTAAATATTTCATCGTCTCTTTCAAGTTCTTTTCTTCTTCCACATTCCATTTTTTTTTGTTTCCATTTTAAAATATTTAATCCATAATATTCTATATTTTCTGAAGTTATTATAAAAACGGTACAACCATATTCATTATTCTATCTATCCTATAAATGTAAATGTCACCATACGTGCGTGCGTACGACTTACCGTATCCACATCGAGGTGAAGTTTGTTATTCAAACACTTCATTATTTGGATTAGTATAATAATGAGTATAACTGATGTAAATAATAAATATAACATGATAATGATTATGTATATATTATATACAATCCAATTATATAAAATATTAATTTCAAAAGAATGATATTGTCGATCTTATGTACGTACGGATTACCATCTCCACGAACTTGATGTGATTCATTTTCCCATCGTAACCATTCAAGAATAAATTTCATTTGATGATTAAAAATATTTTTTAAGAACATAATATCATTCTGGATATAAATCAAATATATCCTATCCATAACAAACATGATTTATGGTAAAAAATATATATAGGAAAACGAATCAGTTAACATCTGAAAGATGATACTACTAAAATATTATTAACCAAGAAATATTATATGATCATATATGATATCATATTTATGTATATGATTATTTAATATTTTAATAACAATGACTTAACAATTAAAATGAAGGTTAACAAACCATCAACTAAGTAAAAGTACAAATTAAGGGTTAATTTCACAATCTCTTTATTATTTGAGTTTGTTTTGACGTAAGTATCTACTGGGACCTCTTTATCATCCACATCCATGTTTTATAAAAATATTTTTGAAAATATTTTTGAAATTTACTATAATATGGGTTAATTTCATTTATAACCTTATTTGAGAACATATGATTTGAAATTAGTCTTTCTGTCATTTTCCAAACACGATATTTTATTACCTTCATGAAAAAATTAAGGTAACAATGTATTTTTTTGACTTAAACAGTGGGTGAGCCTATTTTCCACTGTTATAACATCGTCAAATATTCCCATACAAGATTATAAGAATATTTTGAAAATAAATGTTTTCTTTTATAATTATATGTCTTTTAAATGATTTCAAAATAGATAGAGATATTCCTCTTCAAAATGTTTTGATTTCATCTATTTCAACATACATTGATGGATTTTAAACTTGTTTTAAGTTTATTAATTATGTTACAAAAATTACATTTTTTATTGATGGTTTTTTGATTATTTTGACTATGGATGTGATATTTTTTCACTATTAATTTTTTATGAATATAGTATTGACATTTTGTATGCTGGTTTTAATACTAATTTTTTAGTTATTTTTAAAATTTTTCATTTGATTATTGAATTAGACATGGTAAGTGATTTGTGGAGACCACAATAACTCATTCATTAAATAGTAGGTCTAATGAGAAAAAATACTATATTTGAACAATGCCTTGACAAAATCTTATTTGTAATCATGGAACAAGGCCTTGACTATTTACTTATGATGTCTCCAATTGTACATTCCATCATTATGAAATTGGAAATAGATATTTCTTGTGATTATTCAACTAGTAGAATACCCATGTGAATATGTAAATGGAATTATTTTCTTTTATCATTTCCATGTTATGCTGATGTTTAATTTTAAAAGTATTTTGTTTTAATCATATACACTGCATTAAATGTTTATACTTATTTATGATTGTTTATGTTATTTGTTATCATTACTGAGCATCCGAGATAACCTCTTTCTATGATTTATTTTTCGTAGGAGGTGAATAAATATTTTATGGATTACGTGAAAGGATAGGGTTAGGATACAAGTGTGGTCAATGGGGACAAAATATTGTTGATATTTTTATTTCATGATGTAATTTAAAACATAGGAATGTATCTAGTACTTCCAAGCCTACTAATCTGATCAGTATTTCTGGACATTATTCTTATATCATTCCAATGTTATGTAATAATGCATTGAATCTAGGTAACTGGGGTTGGGGTGTTACAGTTGGTATCTGTGGAAGTATAGTACAAACCATGGAAACAAAATTTTTATAAACTCTTATTAGATCACGTTACCCATAGATTGACCTTCAGGATTAGTACAGAAGAACATCCTAGAATTTTCCTAATATAGATATTTTTGGGATTTTCCAAGAAATACCTCCTTTTATTGATATGATTATGTAGATATTTTTCTTGCACAATTGTACCTAAGAGTGAAAACTCCAAAAAATTGTTTTGGGCTTAACCCGGGGTATCATGGTACATGAAAACGGGTCTTGTTGCACTATTGGATATGATAATCTCCGGGGACATGTTTATGATAATTTACATTTTCATTACAAATCATAATAAAGGCTTTATGAGTTTATACATCCCAAAAGAAAACATTTTTTTATAATTTTAGATTATATGCATAAATTGTTCAATTTATATTTTGTGTTTTACAAGTTTGGAATTATGTATTGTGTGATAAACTAATCGAGTGTATGAAATTGTTTAGAGATTGTGCCTAGTTAAAAGAATGGAAAATGTATCAATGAATGTAATCCATATAGGGATTTCCCTCCTACTCAAGATAATTATAGTGGATCTAGTGACACAACTGGTTCTTATCAGCTTATCACCATACTGGGACAACTCACCCTGTTATGAATAAAAACCGTTCCCATATAGATCACCCTAATCCACAGTGTAGAGGATCATTATTATACCGCATCACGAAGAAATAACCACAAACATTCAATGGGAGTACAAGTCCAATTCTAGCTGAGGAATGGATAAATTTCATATAGAAAATATTTCATTTTTTGGGTGTAGCGAAAGGAAAAGTGATTCCATAGAAGATTAACATCTCACAGGAGATGGAGATCAATGGTGTTAATCAATAAAAAACACATGGGAATATAAAAAAGTATCTAACATGTAATATAGGGAATTTAATGAGATATGCATAGAAAAATACTTTCCTTGTGACCTTCGAATAGATATGGGAATGAAATTTTTGAGTCTGAGGAAAAAGGAGGAAGAGAATGTCACAATGTTTGAGGCTTCCATTACAAGGTTATCAGGGCATACATCAGATTATACACATAACCCAATGAATAAAATTGATAGATTCTTGGATGGGTTAAAACCATTTCTCTATAGAGAATTTTTCCCATAATCATTATCATTGTACGGAGATATTGTCTCTTGCATAATTATGATAGAAAAAAATTATCTATGTCTTATGAAATTAAAGAAATTCAAGAGAAGAAGATATATGTGCATCACTCTAATAATGGAAATATGGGGAAGAAGTGAAACTTATAATGTCCATCATGTGGTAAATGTGGGATGAACAGCCCATTTACATGCCTGAGTAGAATGGGGGTACGTTACATGTGTGGTTAAAAAGGACACCATGCTCGTGATTGCAAGTAAATGAAGGAGGTTTTCAATGATGAAGGCCATGATCATAGAGAAAAGAGAAATTATGAAAATGAAAATACTATGAACCAAGGGATCATTCCCCAGAAAATTCCAAGGGAGCAAGGCCAAGCTTATGCAATCACTAATGCAGAGTTTGAAGCTCCGAAAGAAGTGGTTTTTGGTAATTTAATTTTTTCCTCAATATTATTTAATTAATTATATGATTATATATCATAGCATTGTTTCATATCTTCCTAGATTGATATGAAAATTTTATATTTTCAATTTGAATTAACAAGGGAGTTTTCAGTCAAAACTTTTAAATGATGTATCATCGCAACAATGTTTTGAGAATCAGTACCCATTAGGGAATATAAACGTTCTTTATCTACTAATCTCATCGTTATAACCATGATTGAATTTGATATATTCCTCATAAAGGATTGGATTTCCAACCACAATTCGAATTTTTTTTGAACGAATAAGGAGGGATCCACTTTCTATGATGATAATGAGTACCTTATCTTTAGAGCAGAAAAGACACCACATGATTCTTATCTAGATTCACCTCCAGAAGCACTACTAAATTCAATTAATAGGGAGGAATAGAATGAAATAATTATGGGTGAGGAAATGAATGTTCGAATACCGAACTTACCTATTGTTCAAAAATATATTTATATATTTCAAGAGGATTTACCTAGAGATCCTCAAGAATGAGAAAATGAGTTTTCCATTGATTTAATTCCTAGTTCATGGCCCATATTGATGACCACATATAGAATAGATATAGTGGAATTAGTGGAACTTTAAAAAGAACAATAGTAATTGAGTAATAATGGATTTATTCACCTTGGTGTTTCTCTAGGGTGAGCCCCTCTCCTTTTCATTAAGAATAATGATGAATCAATGAGGTTTTGAATTCACTACAGGAGATTAATGCTATAACAATAAAGAAAAAGTATCCCCTACCTCTCATTGATGATTTATTAGACCAACATAATGGAGGTCAATATTTTTGAAGGATTGACCTTCGATCAAGATATCATCATTTTTGTGTGAAGAAGGAAGGCATTCTGAAAACAGCATGACGAACAAGGTACGGGTATAAGGGTATACAATAATTCTTTTTGAGCTAACTAATACATCCTCTGTTTTCGTGTATTTAATGAATAATGTTCTCAAGGAGAATTTTCATTAATTATTATTGGTATTTAATTATGATGTCTTGTTATACTACGAATTCTACAAAGATCATGAAAATCACTTGAACATTATCTTATAGAATCATAGAAGAAATGAATTATATGGGAAATTTAGCATGTGTGGATTATGGCTTCAGGATGTTTCATTTCGTAGCCTTGTTGTCTCTATCAAAGAAATATTTGTTGATCCTTTGAAGAAAAAGGAAAACCAATAATAGAAAAAAAACAATGAGTATAAATGAGGTATGCAGTTTTATTGGTTTAGAAGGATATTATCGATGTTTCGTCCTGAATTTTTCCATGTTGGATAAAACATTAACCAAGATCACACGTAATGGGGTTAAATTTGTTTGGAAACGACATTTTAAAGAATTTTTTGAATAACTAGAGAGAAGATTATTCAATGCACGTATCTTGGCTCTCCCATCAGGGAACGATGGTTTTGTTATTTATAGTGATGCTTCAAAGAAAGGACTCGGTTGTGTTCTTATACAGAATGAAGGTGTTATTTCCTATGCATCACGACAGATAACAATTAATGAGAAAACCTATCTCACTCATTATCTTGTGTAAGCAGCTGTAATCAATGAACTGATGATTTGGATACTCTATCTATATGGCGAAAAATGTGAGATTTATACTGATCACAAGAGTTTGAAAAATATTTTCACACGAAAATAATTGAACATGAGGCCAATGATATGGCTTTATCTACCCAAGGATTATGATTGCACACTACACTACCATCTAGGGAAGGAAAATAACGTGGAAGATACTTTGATCAGAAAGGATCATGGAGTTTTGAAAAATATGAGAGTTGAAAGAGATCCTATTTTCATGGATATAGTAAAGATGGATATGGGAATAACCATGAATGATGAAACTTAAATACTTTTTTAAATGCTTTCCAAACGATATTTACTATAAAGGATAAAATTTCAGAGAAATATAATGAGGAGTTTCCAAAGAATATTAATGTTGTACATGATGGTAGATTGTGTGACTTCTTATATGAAGATGGAATTATGAAATATGGGAAAACACATTGTGTTCCTGATATACCTGATCTAGAAATATTTTTGTTTGATGATGCTCAAAGCTCCAATTTCATTATACATCATGGGAGCACCAAGAAGTATAGATATTTGAATGAACAATTTTGGTGGGACAAAATAAAGAATGATATTGATGATTTTGTGTCGACATGTAGTGTTTGTCAACAAGTTAATGTTAGAAGAAAATATCCAAATGGAGTCATGTAATCTCTTCCCATACTAGAGTGGAAATGGAATGATATTACGATGGAATTTTTCATGGTGCTACCAAATACTCCTAGAAGTAATGATGCAATATGGTTCATTATTGATCATCTTACCGTGTAAGCAGATTTTCTTTCTTTAAGAGAATATTTACCACTTGAAATTCTAGAAAAACTATATATTAATGAAGTTGTAAGACTCCATGGATTACCCCTATCGATTGTTTCTAATTGCGATCTCCATTTTTACTCCAGATTTTGGAAAAATATTCAGAAGGCATCTGATACTGAACATTATTTGAGCACTGCCTATTACCCTAAAAGTAATGGACAATAAGAATGGACTATTAATACAATAGAAGACATGTAGATATGTTTTCACTTTTCTTACAAGGTATGTGGGATCAATATTTACCTCTGGTAGAATTTTTTGATTACAATAACTTCAATTCAAGCATTTAAATGGAATCATATTAAGCATTATATGGAATGTGATGTCACACACAAATATCTTCAGATTATTTTTGTGAAAGAAATCACGTACGCCCAGTACATGTTGAGGAAATGTTGGAAATGGTGAAGGTTATCCAATACCACATCAATGAAGATCAAAGTAGGCATAATAGCTATGTCGATAACTAAAGGAAGGATTTGAAATTTTAGGTAAGAGATCATGTTTTCTGGAAGGTATCACCATGGAAGATAGTTATATGATTAGGTAAGAAAAGTAAATTAAGTCCTAGGTATATTGGACATTTTAAAATTCTATAATCAATTGGGGTTATAGATTATCATTTGGAAATGTTTCCAAGTAACTCCAAAGTTCATGATGTGTTCCATGTATCACTGTTGAGAAAAAACATGCTTAACCCAACGCATGTACACACCTATGAGGAAATTGGAGTAGAACTTGATCTGTATTAATGTGAAGAGACTATAAATAATCATGATACCAGAGAACTAGTGTTGAGAAACTGGACGACTCGTCTAGTAGAAGTTCTATATTGAAACCATAAGATAGAAGAGGTATCAAGGTAACTAGAGGAACTTATGATGATGAATCACTCAAATAGATTTGTGCCGTAGTTTTATAGAAATTTCTAAGACAAAATTATTTGAACGAGGGAAGAATGAAACACCCCAACCTTCCACGGTATGTTTTCCTTTGAATAATGTAATAGCTTGAATTGTACGCAATTTTTAGATTCTAACACACAACAACCAATCAAACAAGCTGTTATGAATAGTAATATCCTCTTTTTGAAATTTTATAAATTTTATCTTTCAAAATGGACTTCATTTTTTGATTTGGAATATCGAAATTAGCATAGGGTGAATTTTTGGTTTTTTCTGAATACATTCAATTTTTTATGAATAGTTAAAAACAATATATTATTGTTTATAACAGACATTATTTTAATTTAATAATTTTTTTTAAAATTTATTTTCTGTCAATATAGAACCATAATAACTATTTATTTTCTAATTTAATTCATTGGTGTTGTTTTTTAATAATATTATATATAAAAAATTTTATTGATCATTTTACTTGCTTTTACCCGGCACATAGGAGCATTTTCAGATTCATATAAAACATAATTTTACCACTTCAGTGTGTTGAATTTAAAAAATCCAAAAGACACAGTTATTATTATTAAGTAAAATTTGTTTCAAAAAGATAAAAAAAAAATTTGGGGAATAGTAACTTTTGACTTTTATTTTCCACGGTTATGAGTAAATAGGGTAATTAAGGGTAAAAATGAAATTATTATTACACTATTTCATCTCCTAATTCTACTGGATAAGTGTAATTCGACCAAAAACAATCTTCTAAATAAAATATTATTCTATTGGTCTACTTGGATTAGATTAGGACATTTATTATAATTTTATTTATGGAATAGTTAAAAGAGTTAAATTCAACATTTGATAACTATAACATTTTTAACATAGAGTTAAACATAATATAAATTTGACTATATATATTCATTAGAAATCTAAAAATATTTCCTACATAATTATATTTTATTTATAATTTTTTTGACATTATATAATTTATTTTATTTATTTCAAAATGATGACGCAATAATTATAATAATAAAAAAATATTAAATTAATTGATATTATAAATATCTATACAAATGTATATTGAGAATTTTGTCGAATTACACTAATTTAATAGGTTAATTTGACATGATAGGATTGAATATATGAATCTATTTCTACGAAATCAAGTTGATAGGACTTTAACAAAAATAATTTATTAAATAATATCATAATTGACTTAATTTATTTTTAAAAACGAATACAATATTATTGGTTGATATAAAATTTATAAAAATATAATGATCTATTAAAGGGCCAAAATAATATTATATAGGTCATTAAAGAACCTATTGGGGTTATATTTGTAGTTTATATTTTGTTTATTAACCATATAATATAAAAATACAAGGAGACATGGTGAATGTAAAATTATTTAACTAAGAGTTAAATAAATTAGATAATGATAATATGGAAACCCAAACCTATCTAAAACAATTTGGTTGAGTGGTTTTAGACCTATCCATAGCCTCTAAATAAATTATTTTAATGCCATATGAAAGAGAAAATGATTTTTTTTATAAAATACTATTTTAATGCATTCCTAAGTAACCCCTCACCCCTCTTATAAAAGGGAACTTCCCATTCAATCAATTTCACACAATCAAAGCCATTTGACTTGGCCAACCCCTAACAAAATATACTTCCAACAATCCTCCCTTAATTTTAGAGGCCTTACATTGGTCAGAAAGACAACCTATGGAGCCCTTTTGATCAATTAAAAATAAAGAACCCATAGAAGAGGTAAATTTTTCATCACCTCTTTCATGTTCTTTTATTCTTCCACCTCCTCATTTTGTGTTATTTTCATTCTAAAATAATAACTCTATTATCTTCTATAAACTATGAAGTTATTATAAAAATGGTACAATCATATTTTTTATTATATACATCATATAAATGACAAATTCACTAAAAATTCGTATATACGGCTTACCGACTCCAAATCGGGGTGAAGTTTGTTATTAAAGCACTTCATTATTTGGATGTGTATAATAATTAGTATAACTGATGTAAATAATAAATATAACATAGTAATTTTTTATTTCCCTAACGTAATCATTGATGAATAATTTTTATTCGATGATTAAATTTTTTTAAGAACTTAATATCATTCTAGATATTAATCAAACACATCCTATCCATAACAAACACGACATATGTGTTAAATCATACAATGAAAAATGTTATAGTTAATATTTGAAATAATGATAATTCTAAAATATTATTAACAATGCAATATTATAAGATCATATATGATATAATATTTATGTATATGATTCTCTAATAATTTAATGACAATTTTTTAACTCTTATACTGGAGGTTAAGATAACATCGACTAAGGAAAAGTACAAGGTAATGGTCAATTTCACAATCTCTTTATTATTCGAGGTTATTTTAACGTAAGTATCTACTGGGACCTCTTTATAATCCACATCCATATTTCATAAAAATGAATTTCAATACATTTTTACTATTTACTAGACTATGGATTAAATTCATTTATACCCTTATTTGAAAATATATGTTTTGAAAGGAATATTTTCGTTGTTTTCAAAAACAAGGCACCTTATGACCTTCTCGACAATATTAAGGTAGGAATGTCTTTTTTTAACTTATACAATATGTGCAGCAATTTTCCGCCGTTATAAAATTGTCGAAGAATCTCATACTATCTAATAAAAATATTTTCAATATAAATGGTTTCTTTTATAATTATATGAATTTCAAATTATTTCAATATAGAACGAGATATTTCTATACAAAAAGTTTTGATTTCATCTATGTCAACATACATTGATGGATTTTAATATTTTTTGATGTTGATTTATTATAATAAAAATCATTCATATTGTATTGAAGGTTTGGTGATATGTTTGACTGTGGATATGTTATTTTTACACTATTCATTGTTTAGGGATAAATTATTGACCTTCCATATAATATTTTTAATACGAATTTTTATGTTATGTTTAATCCTTTTCATATTAAGAATGAATTGGAGTTATTAATTGATTGGTGGAGCATTATATAGCTTCTTAATTCATTGGTAGGTCTTAGGAGACAAACTAGTGTCTTGGCATAAGGCCATAACAAAATCTTATTTGTAGTCTTAGCACACGGCCTTGACTATGTTGTTATTATGTTTGACATTATGCATTCCATCATTATTAATGTGGATATTGATATTGTATGTGATTATTTGACTATTAGAATACACATGGGAAAAAATAAATGGAATTATATGATTTTATTTTTTCCATATTATGATGAAGTTTATGTTTAAATGTATTTTGTTTTATTTTAATACATTGATTATATTTTTAAACTTATTTATAAAAGATTCTACAATATTGATATCTTTACTAAGCATCTGAGCTCACCCCTTTCTTTGTTTTATTTTTCCCAGGAGTTGAAAAAATATTTTACGGTTGACCTAAAGGGATAGGTTAATAATGTTTGTGTGGTGAATGGGGAAAATTTTGTTGATATTTATATTTCATGATGTAATGTAAATCTTATGAATGTATATATTACTTCCAATGCTACTATACCGATACATCTTTTGGGATACGATTCCGTGTATCAGGACAAAGTTATGTAATAATGCACTGACTCGAGGTAACTGGTTTTGGGGAGTTACATACACAAAGAACAAAATTATAATCTATTAATGAAGGAAAATATAATAAAATATATTATACAAAAAATTTCATGATTAATTATTATATCAATAAAATCATATATATAAATTTGATACATCATCATAAATATCTATGTGAGGTGATGTTGTAAGATTAATTACATAGGTTAGAGAGGTGGTAATATACCATACAATTGAATGATGTTATTTTTTGTTGATCCAATAAGATTTACTTATGACTATTCCATTATTTTATGTTTTTAAAATCACAAAAAATCTATCTCAAGGCATATATTTTTTCCCCAGAGATTTATCTTAATAAACACAAATTTTCCATCCAATGGAATATTTCACCTTATATTTTTCTTAATTTTTCGTGATTTTGTTTCTATTAATTTAACTAAAATTATTTCATAAGTGTAAAAATTATTTTCATATCTAAAACCACTGAATCCTATAAATACATAGATATAGATTATTCATTTATCGGGTTCTGAATTCAGATTACATATTCTCTAAAATTCAGATTAAAAATTACTTGAATTCGGATTCCTAATTCTCCGAAATTCAGACTCTGAATTATTTGAAATTCATATTCCGAATTCTATAAAATATAGACTCGAAATTATCTGAAATTCAGATTCCAAATTCTCTGAAATTCATATTCAAATTCTCAGAAATTCAGATTCCGAATTCTCTAAAATTTAGATTTTGAATTCACTGAAATTCAGGTTTTGAATTCCTTAAAACTCATGTTCCGAATTCTTTAGAATACACGTCCTAAATTCCATATAATTTAGGTTACGAATACCATAGAATTCTGGTTTCGAATTCCACAGAATTATGGTTCCGAATTGTTTATAATTTAGGTTCCGAATTCCGAAGAATTCAGAATCTAAAATCTATATAATTTGGATTCCAAATTCCTTAAAAAACATTATTTGTATATCCATGTAATATATACTCCGAATGTTTATTTTCCTAAACACCAATCTTTATTTTCTTAGCCTCTTAAAATTGTATTAGGATAAAAATCCATATTTTTTTGACCCTTGTTTTAGTAATGAAATGATGTTGTACATTCGGTTTCAAATTAACCATTGATTGAGTGAAACATGTACATGTCCCTTCGATATTCCAAGAAATATATGACCGTTTGAGGAGGGAGAAGACCATTGGAAAAATGCCTATAAATAAGGGCCCATTTTAATGAGATAATTACTGACTCGATTACTAAAGAGATTATATGATATTGAGGTAATTTCTAGAGAGTGGGTAACTCATGCCTTATGCATACTAAACACCTTGCTAAACATTCTTTGTGTGACACCAATTTTTGTTATGTACAATCGGGGGCTTTAGGGGATATGAAGACAAAGGTTAGGACTACTATAATTTTTGTGGACTTCCTTAATAAGGAAGAAAATGGTGAATACTACCTTGATATTCGAGGGATTTCAAGGATAGAAAGACAAACTCCAATATTATTATCGAGGGCTTAACCAGGTGTGGTTAAGTTAGAATTTCATGAAAGTATAAATCTAGGGACTATTATCAAAGTTTGTGGAATACCCTTCTCTTTGGGTTAGAATATTTAATACATGTTTCTTTTATTTTTTCATGTATATTTTCTACTATATTTTGATTAATAAGGAATGTATAACCATCTTATTCTTTCTTGTACTTGTACTCTAATTAGTAAGATTCTATACTCTTTATTGTATAATCGTTTTACATGTAAAATTTTCATATGTTTCATTTCTGGAAGCATATTTCTGGATCCTAGCATGTTTTTCGATCTAATAGGTCCTTTGAATTTACCTTGTTTAAGTTTTTTAAACAAAGAATGTTTTTTATCAGCCTTAAAAGATCCAAATGAATTTTTCAAGGATACAATTCACCTACCACTTTTATATTGAGAATCTATATTCATTATTTCTATCCTACAATTAGTATCCGAGGATGTATCTAAAATATTTATATTCACATATAAGTTTTTGTGGTTCAATTTTCATTATTCAATATTTTCCTTTCTTATTATTTTTTACCTTGTTTCCAAACTTTTATTAATAACATGTTTTTGTAGAATGATATTTTCTTTTAGATAAAAGGAATGAATGTTGGTTCAATTAACAATCAATATCCTACTAGAAAAAATATATTTGATCGGAGTGGTTATGAATATTAGAGAGATCATATGAATAATTTTGTTATTAATAATAAAGTGGAAAAATTTGATATGCTTAATGGAGATTAAAATATACTTGATAGGGATGTCAGAACATTTACTACTCATGGAATGTTAGAAAATCAACTAAACTACAATGTACACAATACTTTGTTGTGTTCCATGACCAATAATATATATAGTCAGATTTCATCTTTTGAAGATACTAATTTTATTTGGATGAAATTGGAAGTTCCTAAATTTGGTAAATCCATGGTTATATAAACTAGAAGAGCTATGCTTGGATAATAATATCATGGTTTTAAATTTCCTTATGGAGAATAAGTGTGCAAGGTACAAATAAGGTTCATGACTATTGTTAATAGTTTACAGTTCAAGGGTGATAATGGTTTAGATGATGATCCACATTTGTACATGATTATATATATCATGCCTAATGGGTGAGAATCTAAGAGAATGAATATTTATGAGAATTGGAACATATCTCATATTACTCTTAATGAGATTTTTGGAACTCTTCTTCAACCTGAGATAAGAATGAAAATAGATTCTAATCTAAATAAGAAGAAGAATGGAAATGGAAATTGTATACATTAATACTATAAAATATAAGACTCTTGAAAGGGTTACAAGCTCCAAGTCGAATAACATCACTATTTTATCCGAATCAAGTGAAATTGAATATTTTGAGAATAATCTATCTAATATTGCTCGATGTATGATCACGATAGTTGGGAATAAATACATTCAGAATATATTTAAGAAAAATGAATGAAAATATAGGAAATACTATGATGTCACTTATTATGAATGCAAAAGAACAGGGCATATAAGGCCAAATTTTCATATGCTTAAGAGAAATGATAGAAAGGAATATCATTCTAAGAAGAATTGAAAGAAGTTATATAAAGATAATTTTATTAAAATTTTGAAGCCTAATGCCACCTGGTGTGCCTGTGTAGGAGCTATTTCTAATGAATCCTCGAAGTATGAATCCTATAGTTAGAAGAATATAGGTTTAAGTACCATGTTACACATTGAAAATCATTGCCTTATAGCTAAAGTGAAAAATTCTAAATCTATAAGTAATGTATCCAGGAATGATAACTATAGTGATAATAAGTATTATGAATATTCAGTTGAAAAATATTCTTCTGATGAATATAATAGTTTACAAAAAAATGAAGATGTGTCTAGTATTATTATACATATTGAGAATAAGAAATCTAATTTCGTGAAAAAGATCGATAAGGAAAAGACTATAAATTCAATTCTTACTGAAGAAGTATCAGATCGTTCTAATGATCATGATATGAAAATTTATGATTTTGAATATATTTTCAAAAACAATGATGAAGTTAATTCTTATAAGATAAACTTTTTAAGGATCAAGAAAAAAATATTTCTTTGAAAAATATTTTAGAGACTTACTCTTGGGCTAAAACAGATGTTTTTTATGATAAAAACATATATGATAAACTGAATTCATAAATACTATTCTTTGAGGATGTGTTTTTCAAAATTTAACATAGTTAAGGAAAACATTGATAAGATGTATTCCAAAATTCTACCCCGTGGGAATAATTCTGGATATAGTTATACTCATTCAATACCAATTTTGGGTAATAATTATTTTGATCCTCAAAGTGATCATTTTTTCACTATGTGTCTGTGAGGTGGGCATTGGGAAAAATATTTTTCCTTAAAAAAACTCATTCTTTAGGTTTTCATAATGTATAAATTTCTATGAAAATCTGGATTCCAATTTTTTTCTAATGTTTCTTGATCCACGAATATTTGGTTTCTCAAAAGTCTAACACTCTTATTTTTTGGAATGTAAAGATAGTACCAACAACAATATATGATACCTGTATATTTGATGTTCCCATCACATTACTTGTATCGAAATCTTATTTGAAAAGATTATCAAGAAGAAAAGAGGCATGTTACTTTCAGAGATAATGCTATGGGATAAATTAAATGTATAGGTAACATCATTATTCATGGAAAAACATTGATTTCAAATGTTGTTTTTGGTTACGGGTCTTAAGAACAACCATATTTGAAAAATCCAATTATTTGATGATGGTTACATTGTGAATTTTAGTAATGATAAATGTTTAGTACACAATTACAAGAATATGTTTATTCATTATGCCAATAGGCTATAGAATGTATACACATTGTACATTGAAGACATTAGGAGCCAAGATCAACCTTTTCTTAGTGCAATGGATGATCATTTATGGTAATATAATATAATGTTAGGACACTATAACCATATGAAACTATGAAAACTCTCTAAGAAAAAAACTAGTTAAGGATCTACCAGAGTATAGATTTGATTTTATAAAGGTTTGTGATCCTTGTTAGTATGGAAAACAACATAAATCCAGTTTTAAATTAGTTAGTGAAGTCTCAACTACTGATTCAATATATTTGGTGTAAATGGATATTTTTTGTCCAACAAAAACTGGAAGCATTGGAGGAATATATTGTGTATTTGTCTTGGTAGATGATTACACTATATTGAAATGGGTCTATTTTTTAACAAAGAAATAAAAAGCAATTTCTTATTTCAATATTTTTAGATCCGAAGATAAGAATGAGAAAAACCATCCTTTGATAAATATTAATAGTGATCATGGAAGAGAATTTGAAAATTCTGATTTTGAATCAATTTGTAGTAGAAAAGGCATTACTTATAACATCTCAGCACCAATAACACCTCAACAAAATAGTGTTGTTGAAAGAATAAATCAAATTCTTCAAGAGATAACCAGAACCATGTTCAGTGAATATTCGATAACAAAACATTTTTGAGTTCAAGCTATATGTGTTTCATGTTATACTATAAACTGAGTTTTGATTTGACTGTTTCACAAAAAAACCTTATTGGGGTTATAGAATGGTTGAAAACCATGACATTCCAACACCAAGCTTATTGGATCCTAAGTATTAATTATGAATACTAATGATAATTTACAAAAATTATCACCCAAATATGAGGAAGTAATTTTCAAAGGCTACTTCACAACATCTATTGATTATAGAGTTTTTAATAAAAATAAGTGTACTATTGAACAACCAGTACTTGTTAAATTTGATGGAAACAATCACATTGTTTTCAAACACCCTCAAACTAAATCTTCAAATGTGTTTTGATAAACTGATTGTCAAATAATGATATAAGATCATTATGATAAGGAAAATTTCCCAGAAAATATTACTGAAGCATTTACCCCAGAATATTCCCTACCATATGTTGATGAACAGGTTTTAAAATACATAAATCAGTTGTTTCATAAGAATCAACCTAGTGATAGTATCATTGGTGATTAAAATCAACCTGTAAGGAGTTGATGTTCCTTATGAATTGAAATATAACATCTAGAATTCATTTTCCTATTAGAACCAAATAGTCCCTATGATGCTTTCGGTGATGATGATTGTATCAAAACCATGCAAGATGATCTAAATGAATTTGAAAAGAATAATGTCTAGAACTTGGATTAAAGACCAAAGGAAACTTTTGTTATTGAAGTGAATGGGTATTCAGGAATAAGTGTGATGAAAATAGAATCATAGTAAGAAATAAATCTATATTAGTTGCTAATGGCTATAATCAACAAGATGTAGTAGACTATGAAGAAACCTATGCTCTAGTAGGTAGACTTTAATCTATTTGTATTTTATTTGACTTTGCAGCATTCTTTACCGTCAAACATTTTAAAATTGATGGAAAATATTCTTTCATTAATGTTTATGTTCATGATGATGTTTTTTTGAAAAAACTCCTAGTTTATGATGATACAAAACATTCTGAACATTTTTTCAAACATACCAAATCATTATATGGACTTAAATAAGCCCATAGAGCCTTCTATGATATATTTACAAGGTTTTTGATACAAAAAAAATTGTGTTAAGAAAAATACTAATCTTGCACTTTTTACAATGAATGATAAGAAAAATGGTTTGATTGTAAAACTTTATGTTGATGAAATTATATTTGGTTCAACTCAGAAATCATTAACTGATCCCTTTGTGAATCTAATGAAATATGAGTTTGAAATGAGAATTATGGGTGAGTTAACATATTTCCTCGATTTTCAAATTTCACAAAAACTAAAGGGATTTTATATATTCCGACTTATGTATATTAAAGATATTCTTATAAATTACTGATATGAAAGAAGAAATTATAAAAGTACTCCCATTAGTACCTCATATTTACTTGATCTTAATGAAGCTAGGAAACCACAATATCAAACAGATTGTATATGTATGATATGAAGTCTATAATACTTGACAGGTAGTGATACAAAAATAATGTTTTCAGTATTCTTATGTGCATGTTATCAATACAATCCTAAGGAATCTCATTTAAAGGTAGAGAAAAATATTTTTCCCATCATAAAGGGAACCATGGATTTATGACTCTTTTATACATCTAGAAATGATTTTTTTAAAGTGTTTTTTGGATGCTAACATTGGTGAATGTTGAATGTATAAGAAAAGTACATCTGAAACATGTTATTTCTTAGGGGAATCATTAGTTTCTTGGTCATGAAAAATGAAAAACTCGGTAGCTCTTTCCACTGCTGAAACTGAATATGTAGTAGTTGGAAGTTTTTGTGCACATTTTTTGTGGATGCAACACACACTCACATACTATGGTACGTGTTTTACAAAAACAGAAATATTATGTGATAATATTAATGTCATTGCCTTAATTAAAAACACTACACATCAATCTCATTCAAAACACATAGACATTAGGCATCACTTTCTTAGGGATCACAAAAAAAAGATATCATTCCCCAATTTATCTGAACACAAGATCAACATGCTGATATTTTCAAAAAATAATTACCCTTCGATAGATTTGAATATATTAAATAGCAGTTAAGAATGATAACCATAAGTTAAACTTCAATATTATCATCTTTTTGAAACCTATCTCTTTATAGTAAGAAGTTCATTTTCATATATGGAGTGCATTTTTTTATTAGTCAAATATTTCGTAATAAATTTTTTTGTTGTAGTGAATATTTTTTTTGACACATTTTTTCATAAGAAAAATTTTTGTACTCAATGTTTTCTTAATCAATTTTTTCTTATATATTCAGAAACTAAATATCTTCAACATGAAATTTCATTATTGAGAATAATAATCGTAGCAATATGGATGGTATTTATTCTTTCCTAGGTTTTCGTAATCATGTTTTAATTTGTTGGTATTTTTTATCTTGTTTGAAGAACATTTTTGGATTCAATGTCTTTTAACTCTGAATTTTTATCCTAAAATCCAAGAAAATGAACCTAAAAAATCATTATTTGTTTATCATGTCAATTTCCAGATTTGATCAGGTGTTTTTCAATGAATGGATAAAAAATAAATGGTGAACCATCATCTCAATAGCATATACAAATCCCTCAATATGGTTGTCCAACACAGGTTTTTCATGATTTTGTGTGCTCAAGCTATGTCTATGTACTTAATGGAATTCAGAATCGTCAAATGATTCCATGGATCATAATTTATACTGATGCCACTATTCTAAAATAAATGTCAATTGATAAAGAAATTTGTAAATGGTAGATATATAGAGAAAGGTTGCTCGATCCTATGCTTTTTGATAAGAATGACTCTATTTTATCTATGAATGTCAAGCTGAATGGTTGAAAGAGTGTATGGGTATCAAAACCAAGATCATGTGATCTAGTCTATCTGGAATTGTTGATTGAGTTCTATGAGATAGTATGCTTCTTCAAGGATTACGGAAAGACATGTTTTTTTAAGTTTCATTTAATTACCGACTAAATTTCATATAGAAAAGCATCAAGTCTTATTGGATTTACTTTCTAAGGAGAAGCATAGTATTATACTCATAAATTATGTTAAGTAACCAGATCTTTTTACAAGGAAAAGGCTATTGAGTGCCTTGGACAGAAAGGAGATAAGACTCCAAATATTGTACATCTCTCAACGAACATAGATATTCTTGAAATTTTTGTTCAATGTTTTATTATTACATAGAAATGTGGTAAGGATATACTGAATAAGAGTGATATCTACTTTTTGGATTGTTTTTCTGAACCACTGAAATATTAACCTAGTTACGTACATCTTGGATACAATTATGAATATATTTAATGGAAATCTAAAATCCCAAATCAATATGTATCCAACAATATTGTCAAATATTATTTTTTATTACCATAATTGATTCAAAATTACTTGTTGTTCCAAGCCTATAAATTATAATGTGATGTTGCTGAGTGATGATACAATAACGAGAATGAAAATCTTTTTTCATGTGAATCTATAGAATTTTATGAACTATCTAAAGAAGAAGTATAAGCATTAGCCCAGAATCATGATGTAGATGAAACCTCTAAGAAAGGTTGAAGGAAGGGAAAGGATAAGGCAATAGATGTGAAAATAAAATCACTTGTTGCTATGAACATACTATAAGCACCACTGAAGCCAATGATGAAAAAAATAGTATCTTGATGATGTAGTGGTATAGTGGAGAGAAGATAAAAAAACTGGATGAAAGGGGAGCTTATGTTTGTCTTAGATCTTAAAAGGGTAAAATCTTTGAAGGAAAAGGATAATGAGAATCTTGAAAAGAAAGAGAATGAAAAGAAAGAGAGGATGAAATTGTCAGAAGATGAAATAGTCCAATATCTTGTTAAGGTAGCTGAAAAAACTAAACAAATTTAATTTCCAAAATGGTTTTCGATATAATAACATCATGATACTCTGGAATGGTAGAGGTGATTCCTGAATCACATCAAGAAGAAGAAATTTCTTAGGAAGAGGAAGAAGGACTAGATGAATAAGAAGAGGTATAATAAGAAGGGAATGAAACTGATGATATAATAAATCATGTTGATGATTACTGTGATAATGAAATCCCCTATGTAAAACTATTTATCTATACTTCTTATGGAAAATCCTAAAAACATGATACCCTAGGGAATGATGAGAAGAGTTACGAAGAAGTGAATATGACATGAGATGATGAAACCAGTAAGCACGACTTCATTCATCCGGTTGATCAAATAGTCGATGTAGAGAAAGAGAAATTTGAGGAAGATAAAATTGTTCAATTACCAAACATTGTGCACAAATCTCCAAAATAACAAGACATCTTTCTGAGAGCTGATAAGGAAAAATAGGTGGCAAAATATATATTTAGTAAATCTGTGGTGATGAAAAAAGATGTTGGTGCTTCATCAATGTGGAAAGCTGAGGACATATAAAATGTATCCCCACCAACCGAAAACTCATATTTAGAATGATATTCCCTTGGAAATGATTTTTTTGTTCATTTATTAAAAAATATATTTGGTATTATTCCCTTTTTCCCAATCCTAGACTCTAGATTCTATATGCTTTAGTATACGATATATCAGAAATCATATTCAGTCTCTATGATTATGGACAAATGTTTTGGACTAGAGGTAGATTTCAAAACCTTTCTCATTGGTTATGAGGCTCATAAATGATCTTTTAAGAGGATTACAAGCTAGTCAATGATAACAATTTACGAATTGATAATCTATGATGAATTTCATGATAATTTCACGAATTGTTTTGATACCCAATATGGGAAGAACAAGGATCATTCAAACAGTTTTGAAAAAAAGTTATTCCTCGAAAATACTACTCGGAAGTTGGAGTTTAATGATATGAATGAAAATCATAATTATGTGGAAATTAATTGGAAAAGGTAAAGGTATCTCAGAATTGATATTTAAGAGAAGTGTGTTAACAAAGAAAATTTGTTGAATCCTCAAGAATATTTTCTTAAGGATACTGAAGATAAACTTAAATCTATAGAGAATAAAAGTGGAGAACAAGATTATTTTCATAAGCATGCATAAGAGGATCACATGGAGCTCAAGAATATAAAATCCATTGTGAAGAAGTTGATGAAGATGGAGAAAGAAGGATAATTTCTTTCCATTACGATATTTTGTTATATTATTCCTTCTATAAATTCCTTCAACAATAATGAAATTTCAGTTGTTCATTATATATTTTGATTGTGGTTGTTTAGTACTAATTTTTCAGGTACCAATTTTTTTCCATTCTCATTATTCATTTATAAAAATCACAAAGGGGTAGAAAGGAATGATAAAAATAATACAATGTAAAGAATATATTTCCCTATGTATAGGTGTGTTCATTTAAATAATTTTCTAATAAATACTGATTTTTTTATGCATGTTAATATAAAAGCTCATTCATGAAATCGATAATATGATCCTTAGTGATTCCAAAGCCTATGGGGGAGTTAGTCGTATTCACATTTACCAATAAGTAAAGGGGGATATGTTTTTATATCCAAGTACATAAAATATATAAGTCCTAGTATTATTTTTCATAATGATGTTTGTGATTTCCAAAAAGGGTGAGATTAATTAGTCACTAGGGTTCCTTTTGTCTTTTTCATTTCAATATGTTTTGAATATCACAGACACTCTATATCAAGGAAAATTTCATTTCCCTGCTGATTTATCTTTATAAGTAAATTTTCATTTCCCTGAAATTATCTCCTTATCATTGTTTATATTGTCCATGATTTAGTTTCTCGTATTCTGAATCATTTTATTTTTTATGTGTAAAAATAGGTTTCATATCTAAAACATCAGAATCCTATAAATACATAGATATAGAGAATTCTGTTTTTTAGGTTCTGAATTGAGATTCCAAATTATCTAAAATTCAGATTCTGAATTCTCTGAATTCAGATTCTAAATTCTCTAAAATCCAGATTTTGGATTTTCTATAATTCAGACTCTGAATAATCATAAATTTAGACTCTGAATTCTCTTAAATTCAGAGTCAAAATTCTCTGTTATTTAGATTCTAAATTCAGATTTTGTATTCTCTGAAATTCATATTTTGAAATCATTGAAATTCAGAGACCGAATTAACTGAAATTTGGAATCCGAATTCTCTGAAATACAGATTCTGACTTCCATAGATCATCAATTTCTAATTACATATAATTTAGGTTAGAAATTATTTATAATTCATGTTCGGAACTCCGAATTCCTTATAATTAACGTTTTTAATTCCATAGAATTCAATTTCCAAAATCCATAGAATTCAGGTTCTGAATTTATTAGAATTCTGACTCTGATGTCTATAGAATTCTTATTCTGAATTCCTTGAAAACAATTTCTGTAAATCCATATAATATAGAATGCTAATGATTATTTTCTTAGACATTGAACATTATTAACCAAGAATCCATAAAATGTCTCTGGAAAGGTAACCATATTTTTCTTACCCTTGTATTAGTTATGAAACGATGTCATATATTTTGTTACTAATGAACCATTGTTTGAGTGACAAGTGTAGAGGTCCCTTCGAGATACATAGAAAAATATGATTGTTGGAGGATACAGCCGACTATTGGGAAAATGCCCATAAAGAACATCTCATTTAAACGATCTCATTACATACTCTATTACTCTATCGATTACATGATACTGAAGTGATTTCTAGGGAGAGAGAGACTCTCATGCCTTGTTCATACAAAATATCTTGTTCGCCTTACATCATGCCACACTGATTTTTGATGTGTACAATGGAGGTATTCCGAGGATAGGAAGAAAAAGATGACGACTACCTAAATGTTTGAGGAATTCTACAATAAGAAAGATAGTGATGCCAACTACCATGTTGTTCAAGATCATGTGGGGATAGCATGACATACTCCAATATTCTAATCAAGGGCTTACCCTACAGTGGGTAAGACAAACATTCATGAATGATTAAATCAATGGTCCTATATACATATTTGTTGGATACCCTAGTCTTTGGGTTAAAAATTTTCATAGCTATTACCTCTATTGTTTAAAGTTTCTTTTCCACTTCATTTTGATTAATTAATAATGTATAACTATCTTATAAATTCCTGTACATATACTCAGATTAATAATATTCTATACACATTAAGATTGAATTCTTGTCCATGTAAGCTTTTCTTATGTTTCATCTCAAAACCATATTTCTGGAACCTAGAAATTTCGTAGAAAAAATAGGACTTGTGAATTTACCTTGTTTAAATTTGGTAAACATAGATTGTTTTATATCAATATTATAAGTTCCATAAGTATTTTTAAAATATACAATTCACCCCTCCCCCCCCCCTTTGTATTTTGATCATACTCGGTCATTATTTTGATCCTACTTTTTTCACATTAGATGGAAGATGGGATAGATTGAGGATATTAAATTAACTTATTAATACATAATTTTATGGTATATAATTATATTATAATATTTTTAGGGTGTAATACAATTTCAATTAGATGGGAGATGAAACAAAACAAAAATGATCAATAATGAATGATGCATCTCCTTCAGGAAACATATTTAGGATTTTAACTAAATCAAACCTTGATTAGGTTAATTATTAAATAATGTCCTATAGGTTATTGGGAACGATTTATGAAATGAATTTTGGAACATTTTGATATATCCAAAATTATATTTTATCATGGAAAAATGAGCATTGTAAATTCCTTTTTATGAGTGAGAAAGAGTGGAATTATTTTAAATACACAAATCAAGTCAATAATGGAAATTCAATCTCAAAAAAATTTCCTAAAATATTTATAAAAAATGTATTTCTGGGAATAATATGTTGATAAAAAACTAGAACCAGGGAATAATAATTTTTTTAGAAATTTTATTCTTTTTATCTTTATGTTCACTCACTTTTTATATATAATTTTATCCATTATAACTACTTTTTTCCATAGGGTGTTGATCCTTCAATAAAATGACACTTATTATATAATTTTGGACCACTAATTATACATATGAAATAAAAATATTTTGTGTGTTGAAAGTTAAATTTAGTTCGTGTTCAAGTAACATGTAAAAACATGATTTTACCATAACCTACGTATATATGTTTTTTAATATTATTACTATTCATTAAGAAAAATGAATAAGTTAACCTTCTTAAATGTTATTATTTATTATTATTAAAAATAAAGAATCCATTATACCAAATTTATTTCCAAAAATATATATAATTTAATTTAATAATAAACAACCGTAATCCTTATTTTTTGTTATAGTTATTAATTGAAATGGGTAATATTTATGCAAATTAAAATTGGTTTAAAGATAATTATTTTTTTGCACAAAAATAAACTTATACAGAACTAATGAAACCATTAGATAAAAATTATATTAATTAGTTATTTGTAAATTAAATTAATTAAATGTTACTATAATGAAAAATAATATAATTTTAATATTACATTATAATGAAAATAAATCTTTTTTGAAAAATTAGTAATTTTCAATATTGTCTAAACAACAAAAAATTTCATAAAAATTAAAAAAATTCACCCAACTTTTTTTATTTTATGATTATTTCAAAAAATATTTTCATTTTATCATATAAATATTCAAAATTTTAAATATATTTTTTTCTCTAAATAAAGTAATAGATTTTTAATTCATGAAATTTTTGTAGTGAATTAAATGTTTTTATTCAAAATTGTGTTCTTATTTACTAATAATTATATATGAAATTTATATTGAGTGGGATATTTTTTATATTTTTTAATAAAATTAATATAATCATATCAGATATTATAATTTCTTTGCAATAATGGTCAATATATAATAATAATTGACTATTTAGGTTCGGTGTTGATTGTTACATATGCTGTTAAAAATATTTTTCATTTAAAAAAATGAGGTGTAAAATGAACTATAGGAATTACATAAACACAATGGGATGAATTACACAATAATATATGAAAATATTTAAAAAAATAAAATAAACTAAAAAACAAATCATTAACAAAATAATTTAAAACAAAATCGCAATTAAATTAATGTAAAGAAATAAAACTAAAACTAGTAACAACACAAAAATGGATTCAATAAAATTAAAATATAGCTCAAATAGATCCTGAATAATGACTCAAAACAGAAATAACCCAATTAATATCCATAATAATAGTTCATAGATGATAAAATTTATATATATATGTCTAGAATAACATGTATACATAGTATTATCATCCCTACATCCTTAGAAAAAAATTTGAATGAGCCAACCAATTCATCTCCTAAATAGGTTTATTATTATCTTTCCATCCTCTCTATTAATAACCCACAAAGTATCACATTAAAGTAATCATATAATATACAAAATAATATTCATTCAAATTACCTTACGAATAATTATTCACTGGTTTATTTCTATATAGTAATGTTACACATCCTACTCTATATCTCTCTTAATGAATTCCCCCCATAGAAAACATGGATAATGAAAGATATCATGTACTTATTGAATCACATCATATCATTATCCATCCAACATCTACATAAAGAAAAAATGTCATTTATAGGATCCACTATATCTAATATTTCATATCGTATTGCACATGCCAATATATTCCATACAAGGCAAACCTATAATAATCCATATTACACTATATTTGAATATGAATGTGTTATATATTAAGAAAATACATAATAAATTATTAAAAAAAATATGGGGAATCAAAACAACCATGAATAAAATTTTATAATACAAACTAGATAATAGGTTAATGTTAGATGGGTTAGTCAACCACATATTCCATGAAAAATCTTAATGCTAGTGGAAACTCTATCCAGGAGTCCAGTAGCTTTCAGTGACACTATAAAAATTGTTAGATTATAGTATGAAAACAAAATAAAAGGTATATATACATAAATCATAGAACCACACAATGGATAACCACCATTCAGCAAACTCATATTATATGAATGTTTTATAATACTCTCAGCTAAAAAATAGATTATAGGTTTCAAATAAACATACAAGAATAAAACATATTTTTATGGAATAATCTATTTATCCATTAATTAATTATTACGCTAATCATTTCAAGAATTATCATTTTAATCTTATAAATCATTTTTTGATAGAACTATTAATTTATGTATTATATTATAATTTATGACATCCTCATGATTAAATCATTGATAACAAACCACATTATTTCAATAAATAATTTTTTAATTTCATAATTATCAGAGTATACTATAAAGCATATTAAATTTACAAATATTTCATGAAATCATAGATCATATTATAAAAACTTTTCAAGAATATTGAAAAATAGTATATAAATTTAAACTATTCATCCCTATTTAGAAAAGTAGATATATGGTCAAGAAACCATCAATGATGTCGTCCTTATAACGACAAAAAAAGCAGGGTGTTAACCAATTCTATCAGTCCTTACACCATCCCTAACAACACAACACAAAGTATCTCATCTAAAAACCCGTTCTAGTAACATAATTATCACACTCAACTCATTCCATACAATATCCTCAATAACCCCATTTCATAACTTCAATACAACTAGCACCCTGTTAAATTGTTATAACATCGGTCATCCCCAACGTTTATTCCAGTTTTTTATGGTTCTCATTTTTTTCATATCAGACCTTTAAATAAATAGAGAATAAATAAATATTAAATGTATTATTCCATATAAAATCACAATGCAGTCATTTTCACAAATACATTATATACATTTTCAAACAATTAAATGTTTATAGGACCCAAAATAAATAATTTTAAAATCCGTAAATTTACATTTTAATATTTATGTAATTTTGTAATTTAGTATTTAATGACATCATAAAAATATTTTTAAATTCCAAATGATAAATATTATATATATCATTTTGTGTTCCTCCTTATGATATACATTTATATATCAACAATCTAGACTATAACTATTTCAATATGAATCATTTTTTATAATCAATTAATTACCATATTTATGATAATATTTAATTTCAAACAAATAAAACAATATTAAAAACCATTTCAAGACATAGAACTTTATCTAGTAAATATTAATGTAAAAAAAATTTACCTTAGAAGTAAGGAATCAAACATCACAAATATTTTAAACAACTCTATAAACATTTATAGATGTTTTAATACATAATGTTCCTGGAATTTATTTAAATTAAAATATGTTATGAAATTACTAAATATGAATAAAAAATATACACAATAAATAATATTATTTATCAAAAGATATGTATTTATATGACTTGAATCAATATCCAATTTAAAAATCCAATATGAAAATTATTTATCATTACACATCAATATTATTTAGTTAGTTTCACACCTCAAAATTTTATTTTGTATCTCTATCTCATGGAGATGGATTAGTGAGTGGATTCCAAAACATAGTTCCTCATATCCCTCAATCTGTGTGCGGGAGGCGGTTGATTCCCTATAACTTTAACATGGTTCCTACAAATCAAGTATTTTCTCTAATCATTACAGATATGTAGAATGCAATTTTTAGTTCCCTAGCGCATTCTATCATCCATGGTTTGAGATAATGATCAATGCTAATAATGCCACAATCTAAAATTCCCTGAAGTCAACTTCCCCAAATTCAGGTGAGTTCTATGATATGTCCAATCTATCCATGGTGAGACCAGACATTGGATATCTATATCAGGTATCATGCTCATCGGTTGATGTCACAAGCACTACTAATTCCAATTTTGAGGTGTATTGTTTCACAGTAGGTTCAAAATTTCTATTTCTAATGTATTTCAACTGGGGTGGTACCACCTTCATTTTCAAGACACTTTCTGACACTCACATTTTACCAGACATTCTATATTTTCAAAGGTGGGCTACTACTGTCACCACTTGCAGGATGATTTCTCCATTAATAAAATATGACTATTATATGTTATATTTTCCCTTAGTATATTTCTCATCAGAACATGTCACATAGATCGAGTGTCCCCTAATGATTAAGATATTTTTCATGAAACTCTTTCCTATGTCCACCTTCTTGTGACTGCCAATTAATTATGCACCTTTTGTTAGGAAATTCAATAGCGTATAGCCAGGGAAATAAACTTCACCTATGAGAGTATTCATTCCATTGTAATAGTGGCATGACTTGATGTTGTAACATAATAACTCTTATATTTTCTTTTTATGATAGGGATTCCCGAGGCTACAGAAGCCCAAGGCATCCCATGTCAAATGTTGGGAATCCTATGTTAGTGGTATCACTCCAATGATTTCCTAGGATTTTCATGATTACCACTAGTTATTCCATGATTTTAACATATTTCAACGATAGATCATACTAAAGAAGAAACTAATAAGAGTGGATCAAATGGTTCATCCCATGAATGGAGACCTGAGAGGGCATACCAGATAAGTATATTGTAATGAATAATGAGGAAGGAACAGAGCTGGTGTTTCCCGAAAAACATATGATTCCAAACTATAAAGGATGATCTGGGCACATTAAAATTAAGTTTAGAAAGAAGGATAGGTCCATTCAAAGGGGAAACCATGGATTTCTGTTTACTTGGATTGAGCCTCGGGGAGGCTTCCTACAGATCATGTGTAGAGTACAGTGATCATAACCGACATAGTTTCAATGGGTGGATTGGGGTTATGAACTAGTACTTTCTATATGAATGATGTGATCACACCATTATATTTAATCCTTCGTGATTATTATAATGGATGATGGATGATTTGTTGAAGTGTATGAGATAAATTGGACAAAATCGATGTGTTGACGAGGGTGTTGGTCTTGATCCTCATGGATGATTCATATGGACCCATCCATGGAAGCCCATATTGATGTAAATATCATTTTTCGTATCGGTTATGAGTCATCCATGGATGTGTCTTGTAGAAATGGATGCATGGATGGGACCCTAAGGTAGTGGAACCATTGGATGAAGAATGACATTCTTGAGACATAATGTCTCATGGGAGAGTCCTAGATGGGACATGAGTGGTGGTATTGATTGAAAATGAGGATTCATATGTGTCCCCGTGGTAGGGAATCAATGTGCACATTGATCTGGATGGGGAATATAATAGGGTTTTACATGAATGAAAATTACCTGAAGGCCTTTTTGGGATTACATGTGGTTAGTGGACCATCTCAAGAGTGAATCTCTTTGATAGAGGAGTGTGGGTTGATTTTACTGGGCTTATGCATGGTTATCCACCTGGGGGGAATGGGTGTACCTCATAAAGGCAGATCCCTGGGATGTGTCACAAAATGGGAACATGTCAAATCAAGAGTGTATGTCCCTTGGAGGTAGAACCAATGTTCATAAATAATTGTGGATGATCCTCATGGATTTGTCTTATGTACCCTCTTTAGATGGATAATTTATCAACCCATTTTGTTTGATGTAATTGTTTAATATCATGTTTGAAGAATGGGGAATACATTTTTTCATCATGTGTGACAAATGTGAACTTACATGAATTGGTCTAGACCAACGTGTGATGGTACTGAAACACGAAGAGGATTTCTATATACCATTAATGGAAATGGAAAAGATCAAAATTCACATTATTTAGTAGAAAGGGGAATGAGGCTTACAAGATATGACGTCCCATCAGGGGATTTAATGGTCCATTATTACTATAATCACAGATGAGTCATTAGAAATTCGAGAAACAAGAAGTAACATCAGACCTGATGGCCATATCATGAAATTTTTACCCTCGAGAATGGGTGTGGGGATTACGCAAGGCTAGAAACCCATGTAGATTCTGATTTGGTCATACTACTAAACAGAAGCCTAAGGAGGGGTCTAAATGTATGAGGATGATATGGACACAATACATGGATCACCCAATCAAGGAGTGCCAAATATTTCAAAAGGGATGCTTGAAGCGCACACTATGACAATGCATAGAGGTAGAGATAAAGAGTATTAAATATGATGGAATGAAAGAGGCTTCAGGTCCCATCACCTATGTATCCCACTAAAGTCATCCATGCTATTGGAGACTCACAATTAAACATATGTGTTGGGGATGTTGGTTCTAGGAAGTTTGACATCTTACAACTCTAATGATGAGGACTTGATCATCACCCCTATGACTTAAATAACCTGAATAAACCTTACCTAGAGTGTGGGAAGGCATAAGAAATTACATCAAGAGATGGGGTGTATGAGTGATAAATTTAGTGTCCCACATTACTATTTTTATTCAGTGAATATATAACTCTAACAGTTCCCATGAAAAAAATTATGTGGTAGGGAAAAAACATGAGGAACCACTCGTTGAACAATGATGTCACTTTTCACAATCCTGGGGGCTTCATGGGAGATGTTTCATGAATCATAGGACTCTCAGTTAAGGGATTCATGAATATTGGTTTCTTCACAAAGATAAGGGGATTAAGAAATGAAATGGCTTCACCAATAAGGGCACAAAGGGCCCCTATCATGTGAGGATCTTTGTGAATCATGTTGACCCAACCGAGGCATGCATTAATGATTTTCTTGGAGGGTTCTTCACGAAGGCAGAATACCTTAGGAATACCCAAGTAAAAATACATTACTCATACATTCACGATGTCTATTGGTATTTGTGATGAGTGTCCCCGAATAATGCGGAGGAAAATGGAGAAAAGAAAAAGATGGTTCACAATGACCATGTTCCATGGGTTGTTCATATTTCATGATGGGTCGAAGAGAAAATGGAACTTCATGAATCTAGTGATCAATTGGAAAAATATTAGGGTGTCATTTTTTTGAATGGGGGAATATATTTATAGGTACCCATGAACGATACTCTCCAAAATTTTGCTGAATAGGATGTGTTGATCAAGGATTGGAGTCTGCCCCATCGTAATCGTGATGGCATATGTCATTTCTCAGTGGTAATCACATTATATGTCGATCTCATAGATTCTTCCATCATGATGATCAATGGAGGTCATGAACGCATCTGTTAGATCACAGAGGCCTCGACCATGGTGATTTATGACAGTCCTAAATAGATCCATTTGATCAGATAGGATTCCATCATGGTACACTATGGTGGTGATGGAGGAGTCCATTTATTGCCATTTTTCAATTCACAGTTGCACAGAGCATTACGATGGAGCATTGTGAGGCATTCCAATTGCTGATTTTTCTATGTTCCATTTGATCCATTTCAAGGAACTAATTTTGGAACCACTAATTATTTTTAATATTGAATATTTAATAAGGTGGTAGATCATGAAAATATTTATTTCCTGGATAAAATTATAATTCAATGAAAAAACGATAAAATGTATTTATTTTTTTCATTATGAATCATATTTTATTCTGACTGAATTTTTTTATCTTGAAATTTTACATCTATATAATTACAAAGTATATTTTGGGATTAAAAAATTTGACCGTTTATGATAAATAACTACTCCATCAAAATACCACATAATCAGTAGTGGGATAAACCTCGTAGGATATACATCTAAGAAATAGAGAATTGAAATAGGTGTCGAGAGGATCCATACATCCCGCATGGAGTGCATGGAGTATCACATTATAATTTCTTGTTTCATTGCAATAAATGGGTTTCAGAGGTACTATAATTCTTTATTGAATGGCCTACTGATGGGCATGTGTGAAAAATTATACTAGGGGTCTAACCCTAGTGCAATCTCGAGTGGTAGAGAAAATGAAGATTCTTATTTAGATAATATATTTTGATGATAAAACCAATTGGAAATAAAACAACCAAAATGTACCCTTTATATATTTTAAAGATAATTATATAACACCCTTTTTTGATCTAACTCTATCCATGAAACATCATGCATCAACATCCTCATCTCCCTCCTTGATTTATCAAGGTTTGTCACATGAAAATAATACGGAAGCATTGATCAGTGATTGAACCCTATGATTCCACGATTATTATGTGATCATGTGTTTAAGATGATCATAAATTGGATTATATTTCATGTGTACTATGGATTTTATGAATGTTTTTACATGAGTAATGTGATGTTATTTTGGATGATCTGATGATTCCATGAAACAATTCATGAAATCATATTGTAATGCATATGAGCTACTTCTAAAAAATAAAATATCATTATTTGATGTTTCTATGATTCTACTCATCGTATGATTCTAGTGAAAAAATAATTGATGTCTAATTACACTGTATTCATTATTAATATCCTTATTTTTATTTAAGATTTCATTTACGCACCTCTTATATCAGACGTGGAGTTTTATTTTTTGTTTGAATACGGAATGAATATCATCTAAAAAAGAAATGATTTTCAACTAAAATAATTAATCTCTAAGATGAGAGGATGGTTTTTTATTCTAATTTGTATGTGATGAATATAATTTTCATAAAAAGTCATCTATGAAATTTTATTTACATCAATGTGCACAAACATCATTATTCCCCCTTGGCTATGTGAGGAGGGATGATGGTAATTCCATCAACTCTTCTTCTAAAATAAAATCCACACACATGTCTTGTGTGATGAAAATATGATTACTCTTCATTGTTTTACGTTTACTCGTGGGTTACACCAACAAATATACACTATATCAATGAATAAACATGATGAAATTGATAAATAAGGAACCCTTGAAGCATTATAAGATTTCATTAATAATTTAATTTTTCTATGCATGGTTTTCATGAATGAGTGTATCAAATTTGTATTGTTCTCATGAATAAAAACTAAAACAACAAACACAATTAACATCACATAACACATTTTGAAGTGTTTAAGGAATAAGTGAAAACATTATTTAAGGAGAGAATGAGACTCATTTACATAGTTTGAGAGAATGTTATGAAAATTAATTAAATTAAATATTAAAATGGTTATGCTTAAGAGTTTATTCAAATATAGTACACCATGTATTACATAATGAATTCCTGAAGTGAATTTCAAGAAATTGAATTAATGATAAGTTCTTGAATGAATAATTCAAAAACAAGTTCCACTATTTTTATGAAATGATGATATTCCATAAAATAATATCCAATTTCTATTGTTATTATGTATCATAAATATTTTTTACATCACATAGAATATATGATATTTAAGAAAATTTAAATTATTGATATTATTATATTAATTATTTTTTACAATTCCAATATTCTATATCATTGTATTACTATTTCTGAAGAAGAAAAAGTGTTTTCCAAAAATAATAATCCTTTTCAAATTGATCCATTTTGATATCTATGAATTAGAGGTAGCTATATGATTGTTTCATTTAGAGGAATCTCAAAAGATTAATCGGTGCTTATCACACATATACATATTCCACATTACTGATGACACCAAGAGAGATATTTTATCACCATGCATTCATTTGATTATAAAATAAATCGTGAATTGTATCAAGTAATTTTCCATATATTTAGTTCAAAATTATACCAATATATCTTCTTTTTATTATAATAAATGGAATATTTTAATCATGTTGGATAATAACCAAAATAAAAAAAGAACATATTAATCAACATTGGAGGTGATCCTTAACAATAAATCCTGGTGTTCCTTATTCTTCATTATTTTGTGTTCTTGATTTCTAACTACAGTTTACAATAATAATATAGTAATTTACTAAACAAGTAATAAAGGTATAAAAAGTGATAATATATTAATGTTATTAAAATACATTCCACACTAATTACCCCACCCCCACACTCTCAGTGTAGTTTTCCAAAAGTGATCCTAACTAGTATGTTGATAGGACATAGCTGGGGGTGTGTCATTCATAACTGGAAACAAAAATATGATAAGTCCTAAGAGCGTGAAATTTGGCTGGTTTCATGGTTTGAAAAATGCTACTCCTCAAGGTCGTTGGATCATATACTATAATGGATTTTTGGAAACATGTTTCATCAAAAATTACATGGACCCTCAAGCTACAAAAATGTAATAAAATATATTCAGTTGGATTGTTTCATTCAATGTGGATAGGGATGAGGGTTGGCCACTGGTCCCCCTCCGTCTTGGTGTTTTATGTGATTATAAATGTCATATACCTATGGTGAAAAATATATTTATTAATTATTTATATATATTTATATATATTATTTATTTTATTTCGAATATTTGATTTATTATTAATTATTTTTAAAAATTTATTAATTAAAATTAAAAATGTTTACATTTTTGGTAATTATTAAATATTTTTTTTAATTATTTCATTATTTATAATAATATTTACTTATACAAAAAAATACTTATATATACAACTACCAAAAATTTGAAATATATTACTAACTAGTTGAATAGTAATGTTGATTAAATTTAAAATATTATGGTTATATACAGAAAATTTTTATTACATAACTTATTAATATATGTTCAATAGTTAAATTCTCATAAATGATTGATATTTAAAATTTTCAATTACTAATTTACATATATAAACATATTTATGCACATATAAATGTGTGTGAGTGTTTGTGTGTTCTCATGTTTGTAGAACCGACATAGATACGTTTCAGTGTTTATGAACTGAATAAAATTATGGGTTATTCCAATTATATTAAATGTATATATTATTAATTTTATTTTAATTTCAATAGAAAATAAATAAATATTTTTTACAAATTATTTATATATATATATCACATATATATAACATATGCATATTATTGAATGAAAATTTTGATAATTTTGAATTTTATTAATGTTTAATTAATTTATTCACTTATGTATTACTGTTACAAATCATTAATTTTAATAAAAATATAAAAATATAAAAATATATTAAAATAAATAAATATAATAATATATATATAATTACACTTACATTCAAATACATTTGCACACATATATACACATATAAATACATACATGTACACATACACAGAGACACACTCACATAAATAAAAACACACGTATACATACATATACACCTATATGAACAAACATACTCATTCATATGTTCAAAAAAACACACACATATATATAATCATATGTATACAAATAGACATACATACAATCATACATTATAAATAAACAGACATATAAATATACACACACATACGTATAATTACATGTACATATATAGACACATACACAAACACATAATAACACACAGACATACATACATACAAAAAATATATATATAATAACAAAAACACAAACACATAAAAATATATACATATACATACACAATCATTAATACACATACACATTAATATTTATACATACACATCTACTTACATATACACATACATTTTTCAAAATAAATATATATACATAAACATACACAAACATGAACATATTCGTATATATATATATATAATGGTATTAGACTAATGGAAGGATGATTACTTTTGAGTTTGAGGTTGGAAACCATGTGATCATGAAGGATTCTCGTCTTCATGGGTTGTAGAGATTCAATAGTGCCAATAACATTTCTCCTCTATTTGATTGACTTTTTATCGTGTTGAAGAGAGTTCTTGTGGTGTCATATTTGTATGATATTCATCTATAGGAAAATCATATTCATTAAATATTTCATTAGTTATGGATTCATATTTAACTTCTGTATGAATATCATCTCAATGATTATTATGATTTGAATATTCAGGGGGATACAACACTCTTGGATTGGCCAATGATAATTCAATATCATTAATATAAGGTGTTACCAAGATGCATTTTTTCCTTTGGTTTATTTATTTTAGAGACATTTATTTAAGTTAATAAGTGTATAAGAAAGTGTCATAGATAAAATATGTGTTTCCAAAGTTAATTAGTCAAATTTCGATTATTTTGATATTGAGATAATGTTTAATATTGATATGAATATATATCATTTTAATTACTCTATTGTAATTATATTTTATGATGTAATGGATCTAGTTTAATAGGTATCCTACTAGGTGTTGTGTTTTGTAGTTTATTTCTTCCATTTAGGTTTGGTGTTGACTATTTAGGTAGAAAAGCATTTGAAAGGTATCAAATGAAAAGGATTTGATTTTCCTAGTTTTCATATTACTGTTTTTAGGGTTTTGGAGATGGTGTTATAGTATTATTATGGTGTTAAAGAGAGACCACATGTGTCTCATATTTTTTTGGAGTCATAGATGTATTCATTTCCTTATTAAATCATGGTTGGTTTGTGTTATTCATGTATGGAATTGGTATTGTAGTGGAATGAGTATTTTTTATATTAGTAGATTTAGGTTTATTGCAATGATTATTTAATAATAATACATTTTTTTAGAACTGTGATATTCAGGCCCATATGATATCCATGATAATTGAAAACAGGTAATTTTATCCTTTATTTCCATTATTTAGTCCTTTTTTGTTATTTATTAATACATGGTGTCTCTCTCTCTATTGATTTTTTTTTTATCTTCTAAAATTAAATGTTTTTGAGTGACTCAGCTTGGTTTTCTGTCATGAACAATTGGTATATAATGTGCATGGCTTCATGTGACTGATTAGTTATGAACCATTGAAATGTTTCCCCCCTTTTCCCAATCTTTCTCTTGTTTTATCTTTGTAGAGGCTATCTATATGGGTGGTGTTTGATTTTTGTGACGTATGGGAGAACTATTTATTAATTTATAATGGGTTATTTTTTTAAATATTTAGTGTTATTATAATGGAATTTAATCTAGTTTTACTTATCTTATATATTTTTTTGGTAATTGATACATTTCATCAGGTATTTGAATCATATTCTCAATTTATTTATTATTCGGATGGGTAGTTTTAAATATTTAATTTTATAATGATAAAAATATGAAATTGGATAAATAAATATAATTAATCATAGTAACAATATGATGTAATTTGTATCCAATGTATTTTTATATTATACATTATCGTTAAATTGTGACTAGTATATTTATTTGTATATAACATTGTTGATAAATTAATTTATTTTTGTTTACATTGTAGAACATAAATTTTTTTATTTGTAATTGAAATAAATTACTAAATTGTGTTAGAGGGAAATATGAAATTAATGATTAATAATTTCCAATTTCATAGAATTCATAAATAAGAAATGGTTTTTGATTTATGTTTTCATTCTATTGTGATTTGATCATGTTGTTTTTTTATTATAATTTTGTAGTTGTTTCGGTGTGGATTGATTTGATGGTATATTACATGGGGTTCATATGAGGTCAAGGTAATTTTATTTTTGTGTCTTTTATTTTAGATACATGATTGGTTTTTCATCGTATATTGTAATGGTATATTGTTAATTTTGTATTTGAGACAATGTTTGTTTTTGGAAATTTATTGATGTTGTAGTGGTGGTGTGTTTATGTGTCTAGTGTGTCATAGATTAATGATAATGCGGATATATTCAAAAATATGTGAATGAATTGATAAATTATAATTTCAATGCATTTATATTTAAAATAAATTGTAATAATTAGAGAATTAATATGTATAAAATTAAATATAATGTAAATGAAAATACTAATATGAAAGAGGATGTGGTAAATTTTAAGATAATGTGGATTCAATTTTTTATGTCGATAATTAATTTATTGATATTTAAAAATTAATAATGATGGAATTTTTAATGAAATATGAATTTAGATAAATATGTTTTTAACATGTGGTGGTATTGTATTTTTGTAGTAGTGTTGTTATTGTGATATTAATAGTTAATTTTTTTTATATAGTGGAGTCATTTTATTTATGGTATGGGGTTGTAGAAAATGTAAATATTATGTGAAACTGGGATGGTATATTTTGATTGTTAAAAATACATTTTATGTATTCTTGTTTCTCAAAATACACCGATCTATATGGGTAATATTATACACATCCATATGAGGTTTTCAATCCCCGGTGACCCCCATTGTAAATGATTTGGTTCTTATTAACAACTATCTACACCAATTATATTGAATGATCTTCAAAATTTATTTTTGTTAAGTGTTGAGTGGTTTCCTAGATGTATTGTGGAAATGTGGATGTAATGTGTTGTTAATATGGGGATGATGGGGTTATGTGGTCATTGTATGATGTAAATGGTTGTGTGTTGTTATATTATTATAAAATTTGAGTTTATTAATAAATTTTGGTTATAATTTAGTATGAGGTTACACTTTTATGGATATGGATGGGATTATAGCACCATGAAAGTTGCTGATATGAGAATATGAAAAGATATTTGGAGAATTAATTGTGGGCTACATTTCTTGATATATTTTCATGAACAGTATATTACTAGGAAATTATATAGATTTTTGAGTGATATTTAGTTTCTTTATTCAGTGGTTGGCCTTATAATAGTTAACTATTTGGTTTCACAACATTTTCATATATTCAATGGTGAGATTCAAAAAAAAATTCATTATATTATATAGGGATGAACCTATTTAGTATATTGGTATTCACATAAATTCACCTAACAAAATTTTTTATTATTTATAGGCTATAATTAGTTAACTATATTGATATTTCATGACTATGACATGGTGATATCTTTTTTTTAGTATCTACAATAAAATATAATCCTTTTAATTGTCTTGAATACATTTTTCTTATATAATTTTATGAAATTATGTTTTCTTTAATGGGTTTATGGTTAATTATATTAGATGGTGTTGATTGGAAACTTTTCATATCGTTCATGTGAATAATAAGGAAGAATTCCTTCAATTATGTGTGTTTATATAGACAATTCATTAATCCAATACATAGACAATTGGAGGTGGCCTTGGGAGTAACTCATATCTTCCCTACAAGACTAAGATGAGTTTATGTACATGATGAAATTATGTGTGTTTATATAGTCTATTCATTAATCCAATCTATATAAAATATGATGTGGCCTTTGAGTGTAACTCATATCTTCCCTATAAGACTAAGATGAGTTTTAGAACATCATGATTATTAAATATAAAAATTAATTCATTTTAAGATGTTTTGATACTTAACATGTAAATTATTTTCCATACAACATACGCATTATCATTTTCTAATAAATAAAGATAGAATTTATTATTTAATAACACTATATTAACTTACACCGTCCAAAAATGATAAATCCAAGGGATATCCAACATAATACCATTTTATAGAGGAGTTTTGAATAACATCCTATTTCTACACCGAACACACAAAATGATATATTTATTTTAAACCAATCCCCCCATATTAGGAAACAAGTGATATAAAATTTTATACATTCATAAAATTAAAGATATATTATGAAAATTATTTGTCAAATTTCATTATTTCCTTAAAAAATATAGTGTATAGTTTTTTTCCTCTATCTTAAATCATTAATAATCATTTCATACAAGGAATATTATTTCTAACATTAATTATTATGATATTATCATAATTTTTTGTTGATATGTCAAGCCACTTAGGTTTTCATTTTTAGTATTATAAGATCCCCAATAAGCATTTCCAAATATTGAAATATTTACTTTTGTCATATTTATAAATATCTTTATATATCCACACACATATCCCTACATCCGAGAAATACAATTATCATTTTAATGACATAAACCATGGAAGAAATTTCCTTATCAATTCCTATATATCCATTTGGTTCTATTTTATTTTTATATTGAAAAAAATAACCACTAGAACGTACACATAATATTATGATATTATAATATCTAGTATATTTCATATCTGAAATGAAAATACATATAACTAATTAATATGTAAAAATTCATGTTTATACTTGAATATTATTATTTATGACTATATAAATTATGTTTTTTCTAAAATTTCTCACAAAAAATAATGTAACAGTTCTATATTAACTAATTTTTTATAGTTAATATTATTATCAATATATCATTATTGTCATTTCAAAATTGTTTTTGTTGTGTTTATTTTTAATGCTCTAGGTGTTTGGAATATATCAAATTATCAATATTTAATGACATAAAGTCAAAAAATTATTTAATATATTAATATTCGAGATAAATAAGCTTTTAATCAGTATTACATCACTATAAAAAAATGTTTATGATGTTTTCCCCAAAAAACCATATAATTAAATAATTGTGAACATTGATCAATCTAATGTAAATATTTTTTTCTTTGAATGCGATTAAAATCTTATACACTTTCGTATTTGGATGTTTTAAAATATTTATAATTTTAATTTATCATACATACTTGATTTTCATTACATTTAACTTGGAAATAGTAAGTAAACTCTTTGTATTTCTTCAAATCATTTACATAATGTGAATATAAAATTTTTGTATCATATTTTCTAACCTCTATATTTTGGTTAAGTATTAAATACAGAGAAAATAAAATGAAATTATAATATAAGAAACAATTAAATCCAATTAAATTACATTTTTTATCTATATATAATCATAATGAATTTATTTTTTAATGATATTTGTAGTATATAATCTTTACCATTGATTTCTTATGACCATATTTTATATGGTACATTCGTTCAATGTATTAATGCTAAAAATGAAAAAAAATCATAAATATGTAGTTTATTTTCATTATGTTTGTATTTTATGTACATTATTTTAATATAACATCCATTAAAATAATTATTATTTTATTTTATTCATATTAGTGATCATTAATTATTCATTTATTGATAATATATGATGTGATTTTCATTTTTTACTCGATATCATAAATTATTCTTCTTGTGCAATCTATTTAATAATTTCAAATAATATATATTAATATTATCTAATGAAAAAATTTAATATAATGGTGAAAAATAAAAAATGTCATGAATATATCTGATAATGTCTGTAAAAAGTGTCAAAGAGACTAATTTAATGTTTTCTATATACCATTTTATGTTTTAAGTTGGTATGATATTAATTAATAGTCACCTCTATCAAATACTAACTCAAATGATTATAGTAATTGAATTATTGAATAATAATTACTCAATAGATTATAATATATGTTCCATTTATTTGGGGTTCATAATCCTATTTCATTTTTCCACCTATTACAGCTTACATAATCATGTAATATTTTTATTGTGACAACAATGGTGGAACATGCTATAATATATTGATATAAATTCATATTATTTCATCCATTATTTATGTTATTCAATATATTATTTTCATTTACTCATAGCCATCAATTTAACATTCCACAGCCTAATGATACATGTTTTTATACTCCAAGTGTATTTCCTGCCTCATTAGTAGGTGTTGTTCATGAAAAATTTTCTGATCAACATTATAATTTGGGATTTTATTATGTGAGGTTATTTCACTTGGGCCTTTACATTGAAATTAATCATGGGTGTCGAACCTCACTTCATGTGTGCTTTTATCTATTTATGAACAATAATTTTAATATTACAATGAAAATTAGAATATCCTTGGAAAATACTCATGTGTTCTTTGGCATTGATTTCATCCAGGAACTATTGATTGAAAAGTTGTCATATCATATTGTCAATATTCCATGTGGTTTACAATCCATATAACATTTCTAAATTTAATCCCATAACAAAAATACCATTTATTAATATTTTTTATAAAAAACAAATATTGTCCTTTTACCTGATTTTTTTAGAATAATTAATGTTTAGTATGTCCCAAACCATTAAATATTTTTTGGTGTTGTATGATGATTTCCTATCATCGAATTAGTCAACCATCATAGATGTCTGAAATTTTTGTATAGTATACTAATTTGTAGATATTAACATTATGATGATATTTTTGAAATTATAATCATATTATATATATTGTATTTCATTATTTAATATATAATCAGATTCAACCATGTTAGTCAAATAATCCATTATTTCATCCAATTATATACTGTAAATCATGAAATATTTAATTTTAACCTATGTCTAGAATGATAAATTTTATTGAGATCAACTCCTAGATAACTCAAATATGTATATAAATTAAAATTTAAACTATTAGGATTAATTTATTATAAATATCTATCTTGTGATAATTTTTTGTGTTATAGTACTATCTATAAAATTCCCCATGAACGATATTGATGGAAGGAATAATATTTCAATCCCTATAATTTTATTGTGTAACAAATCTAACCAAAGATTTTAAGAATATCAACATACCCTATATTAGTTTTTTTTGAATGATTTTTTTTAATGTTATTGAGTAATTAAATAACTGAATTCAGGGAATTTGGTTTTAAGACCATGATTATTCTCTTATACATTCAATTGGAAACTAGTTTATGATAAAAAATTGATAAGCATTATAACAAATGAATGTTATTGAGAAATAAAATTCATGATAATGATAAACATGTTTATAAAATGTGAATAATTCAATGAGGGTACCATTATAATTCTCTGGATGTTATTTTTATGATCTATATCTATACATTGTAACAAAAAAAATAGTGTTTTGGTATAAATTGGGGGAAATAATGATAAGTAAAAATATCATTCTCTTAATGGATGGGTATGCATTCATATTAAAGATATATTAACATATTAATAATATATTATATATTTAATACATTTATTGTAACTATTATAATTTTAATTAGTATTGTTATATTTATAATGATTTTATTAATATAATATTAAATAGTTGTAATATTTTAATCATATTGTTTTTTTATATTGGTATATTTTTAACATTTTTTGTTAAATATATTCTTAGAGGAATATAGAATTATTGAATATACTGATAGAACTATGTCTTATAACTCATTATTTTGGATATGATGGAGTTTGTAGTATTCATAGACATAAAAATACCTATAAACATGGATGATATTAAGTTAATGAAATTGTATAATGATGTATGTTATGTGACACAACCATGGAAATTAATCTATAACATACATTGTGATTTTATTTTGTATGGTAAATAGAAAAAATGTCATTTCATGATGATAATTGAAGATTTAAACAACATAACAATACACATAAAGGTGATAATATAAATTAATTTGGTCAATAAGAATTGGAATGATAAAAGATGAATCTATGTTATAGAAAAATTTCATAAAAATGGTTTAATAAGTAATATAGATTCATGGACTCATTTAATGGTAATGAGTGTTGTTATTTCATAATGGAGAAAGAAAAAAGAGGATGACTAAGTCCACACCACAGTTGTAGTCATTTCATGTCAAAATGAATATAAGAAATTGAAACATCGTTTTAGTTATAGTAGTATATGTAATTTTTCTATGGATTTTTATGTGTACTATGTCCTCTAGAATAAAATAAATAATAATTTCCTGGTGTATAGATGGTAACATATAGATTAAGTGATCACCATTAGTGTTTTAAACAATATATATTTCTCACAAAAAAGATATGATACCCTATTGTACCATAAGGACAACACAATTTGGAGGCGATGAGGGGGGAAATTATGAGAGAACTAAAAATGTATCTAATGTTAACAAATCAATGAAATATTAACAAATAGAATGAATCAATATTTTTTGGAGAATGATATAATATAATATAGTGTGTTGAAATATATAAAGAATTATAGAATATTTGATCATCGATGTAATTAATATAGTCAGATATTAATGATAGATTTATGTGGCAATTTTACAAAAATAAAATACATGATTATATCTAACTAAAATTTCTAATAAATTGTAACCATAACAATGAAATAATTGACCAATAATTAAAATGGATTGAGAAGAAATATAGAATAAATATTCTATAGTAATTTAATTTATTTTTTAATATTATTATTTTATAACTACATGTTCTTATTCTCTTCATTTATATTTTTTTTATTTTTTAGAATTGTAATTTCATTGTATAATGTATATGAGTTTATTTTATTTTTCACAATGGAATGTATTTGAGTATTTCAATGTTAAATCTGATATTTTGTTTCAAAATTTATAAAGTAATTCATCTTCTTAAATCATTGGAATTAATAAATTTAACAATTTTATATCACCCATCGGACTAATAAACTATTTTGACTTAACTTTTATGAAACTCGTTGGTAAATTTTAATATCAGAATACAATCTATTTCATGACCCTAGGGGTTATAATTTCAAGTATTTTATTTCTGAGGATATATTTTTATTGACATTATTTTTTTTCAGTAAAATAAAAAATATTTACAAATAGATTTTTTGATTTATTTGTTGAATAAAGAAAAAATATTGAGATCGAATTCTTCATTGTGGTATTGAAAATTTAATAAACACTGAAATACATTTTGGTAATTTATGTATATATTATTTTATTAAAAAATTTAAAATTTGCACATTCATTGGAATTAAAATCACATGTGACCATGTCAATTGAACATGGTCGATGATTATTATTATCTCTTATATAAATAAATCCACAAATATGTAATATTTTTGGTAACCTAATAAAAATATCTATTATTTTACATCATTTATATAATGTATTAATTATAATTTATAAATTATCTCACAATACAATGATTATAATGTTTTGGGTAATTGAAATATTATACAATACTATGAAAATTTCTACATAAATCACATCACACTTGAATCCCTTCGAATCATCATATATTTTATAATCACATTTATATATTTTTAATGAAAAATATCATAATGGGTGTGATAAAACTCTCAGTAATGGAAAACATATCATGGTGAATAAAAGTGTAATAATTTTATTATTTGAGCATACATGGGATATAATTAAATATATTATAAAAAATAATATTAAACAACAATGTTTGCCTATAAGGTATAAAGGAATGACATATAGTCTAAAATTGATAAAATCATTTTCATTTAACTAGTGTGAAAAATAATATTAAAATAATCATTATCATTATTGATTTATAAAAAAATATAATATATGGAAACATGAAATGTTTCATAATAAGAAACTATATAATTAAATGATGAATCATATGCAATCTTATTTTGAGAAAACTCATGATACACACACATTATATATGATAAAAAAATAATTACAACACCATCGGATGTGAGAAACCCATGATATTTACACATTAATACCATATGATAAAACCCATGATTCCCAAGAATTTAGTTTTGAACAAAGTGATGATTTTTTTAAATTTATTATATGATCAAACTCTTAATTCCAGTGTATTATTATCTAATGAGAAATACATAAACCAAAAATGAATTTGATGATTAAATAATACCCCACATATTATAATCCATTAATTAGTGTTCAATAAATTATCTATCAATCATCATATAATAATGGAAACCAATCAATAAAATGGTTCTCAAGTCCATTTAAAATGGAACATCATTACGTGATATAAAAAAATTGATCACAAAACTCCTAAAAATCAGTCAACAATCTATGTTTTTATAAATGAATATAGAGGTTTTTTCATAACAAATATCTCTATATGGGATATTTTTTTTTGAAATAAATTTAAATATTGATGTGAATAGAAAATTTTGTCTTTATAAATCATTATATAACATCACTATAATGAGACAACTCTTGGAGTCATATTTCAAAATACATATTCTAAAAGGTAATTTGAATGGAATTGAAAACTATTATATTATCTAAAATTTCCAATAATAATACCTTACAAATTAAAAACAATTACCATATGAAATTATATTTTAAGACAAACATATAATTATAAAATCAATAAACTAATTTAAAAATTAGAAAAAAACATTTCTGAAATACCACATCATAATAATGGAGAATAAGGATTCTATTTAAAAAGATATAAAAAATTTAAATTGATGTAATGTGAGATAATTCATAATTAGGGTACTATATTATAAAGACAATATTAGTAAAAATACGGAATTAGTTGTCAAAAATGATTCATTTATGATAGTAAGGATCAATCCTAAAAATAGTATGCTTTTATGAAAATTCTATTAACTAGAAATGGGGATTCGAATCAAAAATCCATTTTCTAATAATAAAGATGAAATAATTTTATTCCTATAATTTATTGATTTTGATGAACCCATGAATGAAAAATTACATTCTATAAGAAACATTGTGACACAATGAGAGGATTTTTTATTATTAAAAATCACTTCAGGCATAATTAAAACATGTATTAAAAAACTATAGAAAATAAAAACACTCGAATCGTAATGCAATTTATTCCAATAATGTTTTGATAAAATCTATATACTTTTTTACACAACACAAAAAATTAAATCATTAGTGAATATGGAATATTTCCCAATAAATGAAAATAAATATACGAATACACCTTTCAATTACTCTATATTTCTCAAATATTCTATAACATCTTTTATTAGAAACAAAATAAAATAAAAAACCTATTTACAAACCACATTCATATCTATTAAAAGATATACTCTTAATTTACAGTAATTTATTATCTATCTATTAGATGATTATAGTTTATTTCAAATTCCTATTGTATCGATATTGATTTTTTTAGTAAATATTTAATATTTTGATGTCGATCATGGTTAATTTATAAAATTTATTCATTGATCAATCATTTAGTGGTATGCAATTGATGACATATAAGTATCAATAAACTTTTAATTTCATTCATTGATTAATTTTATTCATTATTATTAATGGTTAAATCATCAAGGAGGTTTTTTGTAAATTTTAATTCATGAAGTTGTTAAATTTATAATGAATTAAATATTAATATTAAATTTACATAAAAATTAGTAATTAATTATTTCTATTAAATATTATGATTCATTATTTTTTAATTTTCTTCCATGATAAAAACCTCTATCAGCGTTCATGTAGGTGGTTAATCCGATATACATAAAAACATTCTATAATTATTTGATAATAATGATTAATGAATAATTTAGATATAAAATAGTTATTATAAAAGAGTGAATATATTATCTATGTATCAAAAAATTGAAAAATCATATTTTTTATAGGTATTAATAATATTATTATTGAAAATAATCTATTAAATTAAAATTATTAAATCATTTTTCCTCTTAGAATTTTCAATTTAGCCATTTTGACTAATAATAATTGTTTATTGAAAATATATTTTATAGATTGTGTCACATACATGACTTATTTTAAAGTTATATTTCATTTTATTTCAATTTATGCTTTGTTTTTGGGGTTTCTCAAGCTTTGGTGCTGGAATGGTTGAGTTTTCGTGAATTGGGCCAAACCGTGAGCCCAATTCTAGATATAAAAATAATTTATTTTTCTTTTATAACTTTTTCATTTTTTAATATTTTGCACTCATTCAAATTCATAAATGGTCTCCCATGACATATTAACCCCACCATTGTAGTTTAGTTCCTTTAGAAATACATAACCAAGGTTTATATGGGTATTTATATAAGGGATTGGGCCTTCCCGAAAGCCCAATTCCAGTTTTAAAAATAAAATTTGATTAATTAATAATATATTAAATTTTAAGGGTTTATCAGTGATTCTAATCCTCAAACACACCCATTTAATCCAGTCATGCTTCCAACCTCTCTCTCCCATCTTCGGAGCTCTTCTTCATCGCGATTGAGTATTGAACGTCGTAGGGTTTCTAAAACCATGCGGATTTGAGGATGTAAGTTATTTCCATCATAACTCTCACTATTAAAACTATTTTCCCCCATTCCAGTTTCTACATTGTCTCCTTACCATTATTCGGACCTACATTAAATTTTTGGCTGTTTTAAAATTAATCTATTGGTGTATGTGAGGAAATTTATAGAAGATCCCTCAAGTAAGTTGGTCTTCTTCATTATCCTTTCAATTTTCTTTGGGATACATTCAATGTGATTAGGTTTTCATACCTTATCCATAAGGTTCCTAATTTCCAGAAGTTAGGGTTCAATCCCAGGGTTTGATATCTTGTCTTTTGTGTGAAATCTTCTGGTATTAGGTTTGATTTTACTTCCTTGAGGTGCGGCGGGGGTGTGGTTTATGTTTCGCACCATGATTTGAGTGTTTTGACATTAATGGTATGTGATTCCATGTATAACCATTTTATGATGTGTTAGCTTGTTTGGTTTATTAATTTAGTATGTTTAAAATCTGTTTTATGCGGTGTGAAAACCTTTTTTTGATGGATTTGGTTAGGTGTTTAATTTTGGAGGTGCATTTTTTATTGGAATTGGGTGCTTTTCATACGTGGCTCTTGGAGAAATGTTTGGGTGCATTTTATAACATATGAATGTGATTTATTAGTGTTCAAAGGGGATGAAAATTCTGTTCTGTTAATTCCATAATGTCATGTGGGCATATTAATTTGGGTTTTGAATGGTTTTAATGTGTGAAACCATGTTGTACTTCTTGAACATGATTTGTGAAAACATGTGTTTTTCATGTGTACCTTTTGTGGTATTGTTTGAGATATTTGTATAAAACATGGGGGTGGTTTTATAAATGTATTTAGGGCTTCCAATTCTGCTTTGTATTGCTATTGGTATTGTTTTGGTCTTGTATTAGGGTTTTGAAATGGGTTTTGTATTGAAACCATGGTCAAACCTCTTGGGTTGGTATTATGAAAATTGTAAATGATTTAATGAGTTACACAACGTGTGAAATGGTTACATATGCAGTGTTTTGGTGATAGTATGTTCCTAAAATGAGTTTTTGAAACATAAAGTGGTCAATTATTTTGTAAAACATTTTGGTAATGTTTTGTAAATTTTCGAGGTGATTTATGAAATTGGGATGTGGGTGTGAAACGTGTTTTTAGGCTGTTTTGTGTGAGTGTGATGTGAAAAATGGACATTGTTTATGAAAGGGGTATTATGTAACATGTGGGGGGGTGTTATGTGATGTTTAGAATCTTGGGAAAGATTTTATAAAATTTTTAATGGATTTGTTGAATTGTGAAAGACGTGCTAAATGTGTTGTGGACTATTTTTTGTGTGCGTATGATTTCAAAATTAATTTGAATGAAAAAGTGGATTTTTAGACTTCTGTGGAATACATGTGGGCTTTTTGGTGAAATTGTGATTTGAAAATGATATTTTCACGTGTAAAGAATATTTATTTTCTTGTTGAATGTGTCTGAGCACAAGGGGAAACACCAGGTATCTTGGTGGGTGGACATGTACTAGTATGCTAGTGGATCTGTGGGGTTTGGAATCAGTTTCACATAGCAAGATTGGTGCATAAAACTCTAACTAAACTATGATGATGATTATTGGGGACCACTAGGTTATCAGTATGTTCCCTACTAGTGGCTACGATAACAGATATTGTGATGGTTACTCTCACCAAGATACGAGGTACCTGAGACCCACAACGTGCTAGTTCATATGGGTTATTTCCTATTTCTTGTGCTCAATATTTACTTTGTGCTTACCGTCAGCATACATAATGGTTGGATGGAAAAATTTTGTAATAGTGGCATTATTTTTTTAAAAGTGTTGATTCTTAATGATAACCAACATGAAAACTATTTTAATTTTTTTTTTTAATATTTTAGAAATTGTAACTAGCATTTTCTGTTTATGAAAACATGCAAGCTTTTTGTCATTCAATGATTATGACATGTAATCTCTTAGTGGTGGTATCCTACTAGGAATTCGATCACACCCTACTTAAAACCTTGGGTGTAAGTAGACTTGGTTATTTTGTTGTTGTAGGTTTGGATACAGTTTTTAGTTCTAGTGGTTCAGGTTTCCAATAGGTCCTTGGTGGTGAAGTCCTGTGGAGATGGATTGAGGGCGGCGCCCCTTTCCATGAGGGTTCTTGGGTTGTTTCATTTTTATTTTTTACCTTTTTTTATATGCTTGATCAATTTTTTTAAAACATGTATTTTAGTTCCGAATTTTGTAAAAGATAGTTTTAGTTGAAAAATCCAGATTCATTTTATTGAGTTTGTTTGTTGTTTAATGTTTATAAACTCGAGTAAATAGTTCCCAAACATCATTTTATGATACCTAGTCACTTGTTCTAGCCTGTGGGGATCAGCAATTCCCTTTAGGCCTTGTTGCGGGCTGGGTCGGGTGCCGGTTTTGATGGCGACCAGATTCGGCTCGTGAAAAAATGGTATCAGAGGAGGTTCACTCTCTTTGGGTCATGTTATTTTGGGAATGGTAGGGATAGTATAGAGTTAGGATTGTCGGGACGTGGAATTTAATTTATGAGTAGTGTGTATGATCACCACACCTAATGATGGGATTAAAGTTTCTAGGGGAAGTCGGGACCTTTTGGAGTCCTTTGGTTTTCTTGTTTTGATAATGATTAGGGGAAATGAAAAGAGAGTTGGGTTAATGGTCTCAATGAGCCCACAGGGCCTTGCAAGCCTTCTGGTGTCGGGGATATTCCCAAGAACACTCTTTTTGACAGTGAAGTGATTGGAATATGGCCTCCAACCATATTTCCAAGTCATCCACTGAAACTAGTTACCTCTAGCATTGTCTTTTGTTCTTTAGTTTTGAAATATTGGCACTTTAGTTTTACAAAGCATAATGTTTTTGTGAAATGATTTTCAAATAAAGAGGGAATGGTTTGATAAATGAAATGGTGGAACTGAATTTTCATAATTGTTTTGAAATGGAAAAAGGTGTTCTTACACCACTTTTGAATGCAGGAACTATATTGATGATGGTTTTGAAAAGTGTTTCCTACAGAGTTTCCTAAACAATCAAAGTGTGTTTTAACGGGATGAGTTGTTTTGAAATTGATGTGAATATCTTGAAAGTGAGTTATTTTATAAATGGTAGTGTCATTATGAAATTTTTTGTAATATGTGAATTGGGATTTTGATCTTGTGGTTAGCAGTTTGGAGAAAAAGGAAGTGTTGGTTGACATTTCTAGTTTTGAAAAGTGGAAAGAATTTTTTTGTTTTAACATTTGGTATTTCTGAGAGCAACCACATGCATGGGGTTATATGGTATGATGGATGGTTTATGGAACGACTGGATTAGTTTTGAGATGGATATGAGGTGGGTGCATGGTGTGGCACAGAGACATGCATGTGTAAGGCCCTTGGGGTACAATTAGTTGACACACTAACTGCTGAACTGTTAGTTTTCACGAAATGTTGTTAACAAAAAACATGATGTTTTGATGAAATGTTTGGGATGGATTACATTATGTGTTTTTGGAAAAATTTGATGTTGTGGGGTGTTTTTGGTCCACGAACCCCTCCTGTTTGAATTGTGTTTTGGGATTATGTTTGTTCGGTAAGCTATGTAGAAGTACCGGTTAGTAGTCTCCTCTGATATATGTTTCGGGACACCTTTATAGTGGTTCACTTCATGTGTTTGGATTTGGTTTATTTCTTTTCGACAAATGGACCAGCTTGATTGGGTCCTTGTGTTCTCTTTTTGGATAAGGTATGCCCCCCTTACATGTTAATGAATAACTAAAGTGCAACCCAGATATTTTCTCCATTGGAAAATACTCAAGTTGATCAATATAAGGAATCTTTTTCTTTAGATTTTTATATTGAGTCTACACCCTTTCCTTTATTGGTTTTTTGTATCCTTTTGTACCGGGAGAGTGATCAAGGAAAGTTGAAAGAGACCTTATCCTCTTATGTTTCCTAATTTTGAAAAGGTGGAAGTGGTCTAGGGTTGTTAGCATGGATGAGTATCTGGATCGTGTCTAAGAGGTCATCTCAGTCCATCGTAGTCTCTTCAATAAAGGAGTTCACAATAAACTACCAGTGTGGAAAATCTGGTCACGATAGGTTATTATGGCCACATTCCTAAATTTTTTGTTGTTTGGGGATGTGGTATAAGGTCCCACACCATGCACTATTTATATCAGTCACAATGGTCATGTTTGGTGAAGCCTGGTGATTTCATGCACTCGATTGAATTTATCGGTGAAAGTCATGCAATCCTATTAGATTCTCTTTATGTTGGTAGAATTTCTCCCTTGGAAAAACATAAGAAATATTCCAATTTTGAGGAAGGTGAGTATGGGTGTTCTTTACTTCTATTTTTTCTCACCTAAACAAACAAGGTGAGATGTGTGTGAATCTTCAAAGACCTTGTTTCAGTGAAATATCAGGTTAGGGTAATGTGATTTTAGAATGTGTTATGTCTTGGAAAACATATCAGGGATGGAGGTGTAGTTGTTGGTTGCGCCGAATGAATAATTCTCAGTCAGGGGGTTTCCAATGCCTAACTGCGAGGCAGAAGATGCTTCAATCATTTGATCTCCAGCCATAGGTCTCAAAGAAACGTTGGCTCATAGTCTGGGGAAATCACAGGTTCATTTAAACCCTTGTAAAACGTTTATTCATCAGTATGGAATATATAAAGGGTTTAAACATATGGTGTCATCATCTTTCTTCTGTTGTTCCTGTTCAGTGGAAATAGGTGGAGGGCCTTGTACCCATGTCATGGCCCAATGTTATTCCCTCCAACTTGGGATTCCATTGAGTCTTTGGAGAAAGGTTAGAAGTTTATCTAGATAGTTTGAGAACATATTTTTCACTTGGTTTGTAGTTAACATGCCCTAGAGAACCATGTAGATAGATGGTTCCCCACTGTTAGTGCATGGTTTCCCAAACCGTGCAGACTAACTATGTGGTCATCCCAAATCGTTAAATATTGGGATCTTTCTGTACCGGCCTGTGTTGTTCGGTTAATATGGATTGTTATTATGGTGGAGAGACCCACTATGTGTCTTATATATTTTTTTTTAAATTTATAATAGAAGCATACACTTTTTACTGGGGATTCCATTCAGGACTCCCCCTGTTAGTTTCCTGATTCTGTCTCGGTAAAAAAATATAGGTTGTCTCTTATGGTGGGGAGCCGATTTGTACTTCCCTATACCAGTAACTCAGTTTTCTCCTTGCTCTTGTCTTAGAGGTAGGTTGTATAATTTGGAACTATCCCCCTACCAAAAACTTCCTTGAATAAATATTTGGATTGGAGAGTGCCCAATGGTTTAGTTTACGTAAGGTAAGTGTAACCTTGTTCGAAGTTGTCGTTCGTTTGGGTGAATTACATGGGTCTTGTTTGGATAGTGATTGAAGAGTTTTTATTTATGAATAAATTATTAATTTTATTGATCATTTTAAGAATGTGGTGTAATTTTTGTTTGTGAGATTAATCCATCATCCATTGATCACTGGAGGTGTTTTGGCCTTTAGGGGTAAAACCTGGCAAGAGAGTACCCCTTGGTTTCTCAGTTGGGATTGGTTGATGATCTGGCCTTATTGTAGCTTTTCGAGGACCGATAGTTTTCATGCAGGGGTGAATTTTCACATACATGTCTTATTTTAATGTTATAACTCATTTAATTTCCATTTATTCTTTTTTTTGGGGTTTCTCAAGATTTTATGCTGGAATGGATGAGTTTTCTTGAAATGGTCCAAACCGTGAGCCCAATTCCAGATTTAAAAATAAATTTTGTTTCTTTTATAAATTTTTCATTTTTTAATATTTTTCACTAATTCCAATTCCAAAATGGTCTCCCATGACATATTAACACCAAAATTGTAGTTTTAGGCCTTTAGAAATACATAACCAAGGTGTATATGGGTATTTATTTAAGGGATTGGGCCCACCCGATAGACAAATTCTATTTTTAAAAATTAAATTTTATTAATTTATAACATATTCAATTTTAAGGATTTATTAGTGATTCCAAGCCTCAAAAACGCCCATTTAACCTAGCCACGCGTCCAACCTCTCTCTCCCTTCTTTGGAGCTCTTATTCATCGCGATTGAGTACTGAACTTCATAGGGTTTCTAAAACAAGGAAGATTTGAGGATGTATGTTCTTTCCATCATATCTCTCTCAATTATTACTATTTTCCCCCATTCCAGTTCCTACATGGTATACATATCCGTGTTCGAACCTCCCTTTAATTTTTGGTTGTTTTAAAATTTAGATACTTGTGTATGTGAGGCAATTTTTACAAGATCCCCCAAGTAAGTTGGTCTTCTTCATTCTTCATTAAAATTTTCTTAGGGTTACATTCATTTTGAATAGGGTTTAATACCTCATCTATAAGGTTCCTAATGTCCATAAGTTAGGGTTAAATCCCAGGGTTTGATATCTTGTCTTTTGTGTGAAATATTTTGGTTTTAGGTTGGGTTTTACATCCTTGAGGGGCGGTGGTGGTGCGATTAATGTTTCAACCATGTTTTAAGTGTTTCGACATAAAAGGTTCGAGATTCCATGTATAAATATTTTATGATGAGTTACCGTGCTTGGTTTGTTAATTCAGTACGTTTAAAATCTGTTTTTGTGGTGCAAAAAAAAAATTTGATTGATTTGGTTATGTGTTTAATTTTGTAGATGCATTTTTGATTGGAATTGGTTGTTTTTAATGCATGGATCATGGAGAAATGTTTGTGTGTATTTTATAACATAATAAAGTGATTTATTAGTGTTGAAAGGGGCCGAAAATTCTGGTTTGTTATTGCCTTAATGTCTTGTGGTTCTTTTAATGGGGTTTTTGAATGGTTTTAATGTTTGAAACCATGTTGTACTTCTTGAACGTGATTTATAAAAACATGTGTTTTTCATTTGTACCTTTTGTGGTATTCATTGAAGAATTTTTATAAAACTTGGGGGTGTATGAATAAATGTATTTATGGCTGCCATTTTTGCTTTGTATTGTTATTGTAATTGTTTTGGTCTTGAAATAGGGATTTGAAATGGGTTTTGTATTCAAACCATGGTTTCACCTCTTGGGTTGGTTTTATGAGACTTGTAGATGATTTAATGAGTTACACAAAGTGTGAAATGGTTTTTTATGTACTAGTTTGGTGATAGTATGTTCCAAAAATGAGTTTTTGAAACATAAAGTGGTCAGTTATTTTGTGAATAATTTTGGTAATGTTTTGTAATTTTTCGAGGTGATTTATGAAATTGGGATTTGGGTAGGAAACATTTTTTCGGGCTATTTTGCATGAGTGTGATGTGAAAAATGGACTTTTCTTATGAAAAGGATTTTATGTAACATGTGAGTGGGATGTTATGAGATGTTTAGAATGTTGGAAAAGATTTTTTAAAATTGTTAATGGATTTGTTGAATTGTGAAAGATGTGCACAATGTGTTGTGGTCTATTTTTTGTTTGGGTATGATTTCAAAATTCATTTGAATGAAAAAGTGGATTTTTAGACTTGTGTGGAATAAATGTGGGCTATTTTGTGAACTTGTGATGTGAATATAATATTTTCATGTGAAAGGTCTATTTATTGACTTGTTGAACTTGTCTGGGCACAAGGGGAAAACCCGGGTATCTAGGTGGGTAGACGTGTACTAGTATGCTAGTGGATCCGTGGGGTTTGGCCTCTGTTTCACATAGCAAGATTGATGCTTACAACTCTAACTAAACTATGATGATGATGATTGGGGAGCACTAGGTTATGGGTATGTTCCCTCCTAGTGGTTCATTCATGATAACAGATATTGTGATGGTTTCTCTCACTAAGATAGGAGGAGCCTGGGACCCACAACGAACTAGTACCTAGTGTTTATTTCCTATTGCATGTGCTCAAAAGTAACATTGTTATTACTGTCAGAATACAGAATGGTTGGCTAGAAAATTCAGTAATGTTGATATTTTTTTTTTAAAGTTTTTATTATTAATGATAACCCACTTGAAAAATATTTTAATTTTTTTTGTTTAATCTTTAAGAAATTGTAACTAGTATTTTCTGTTTATAGAAATTTGCAAGTTTTTTGTCATTGAATGTTTATCACATAGAATATCTAAGTGGTGGTACCCTACTATTCATTGGTTTACACTCTACCTACAGCCTTGGGTGTAAGTAGACTTGGTTGTTTTTTGTTGCAGTTTTGGATATAGTATTTAGTTCTAGTGGTTCGGGTTTCTAGCAGGTCCTTGGTGGTGAATTCTTGTGAAGATGGCTTGATGGGGATCCCCTTTCCATGAGGGATCTTGGGCTGTTTCATTTTGATATTGTACATTTTTTTATAGTCTTGATGAGTTGTTTTAAAACATGTAATTCTGTTCTGAATTTTTTAATAGATGGTTATAGTTGAAAAGTCCAAATTCATTTTATTGAGTTTGATTGTTGTTTAAGGTTTATAAACTCAGGTAAATCATTCCCAAACATCATTTTATGATACCCAGGCACTTGTGCTATCCCATGGGGATCGGGAAGGCCCTTCGGGTATAGTCGCAGGCCGGGTCGGGTGCCTATTTTGATGGCGACCAGATCTAGTACGTGACAGATTGAATAAAATATATATATATAATGAATATAAAATTTAATAATAATATTTTATAATAATATTTTTTATAAATTAAAAACAACAATATAATAATTTTAGAGGTATAATTATGAAAACCAAATATGTCATTTTGGGGAGGAGGAAGTTCACTTGTACACCTTGATGACATTTTCATTTTCCATAAAAAATGAAGGAAGTATGTATTTATCATTGAATATTAATATTAATTTTATAAATAAATTATTTATTCAATAAATTCCCTTAAATAACGATCAATTCAATTTGATAATAGAAAAAAACATCATTTATAGATGCGATAATTCAAACATTTTCTTGATAGATGTCATAATTCTTCAATGGATAGTGTGTAAGTTTAAAAAATTGTAATTATTATAAAAAAATTAATTATATTAATGATACTGATTTAATTATGTTATCATGGATACAATTAATTTAAAGGTCGTATAAGAATAATTAATGGTGTAGAAAAGACTGAGCGATTGGGAATTTCACCTATTTTGTTGGAAAAATCCATTTGTTCAAATGGATAAAACCTTGATGGGTGGTCCTTTTATGAGGTAAATAATGTATTTATTTTTAAAGTTGGTTTTGGGAGGTATTTGGGAAATGTTTTTTTTTCAGAGGGAATTAGGGATAATTGCAAGTGGATACTAAAATGGGGTTACAATAAGTGGAATGGTAGAAGCTTTCCTAAAGACGCATAATATTAATATAATTGCATGTCACATTAAGTAAAAAATTGATGCAAATTTATATATTAATGGTTACGGAATGAGTTTTTTTCAATCAATCATTCATCAATAAAATATAATATATGTTTTTAAAATTTTATGATTTTACCCCTTTTTAACAATGATACCACTTTGAATTTTTTTCTGGTTTCTATTTTTTACCAAAGTAATTAGTATTATTTGTATGAAATAAAATTTTAATTATGAAATAAAATTTTTCATCTGATTAAAAATAGTTAAAAAATTTATCAAATAAATTTTTAAGTGTGAAAAAATTAATTCAGAAATTGAAGAACCAAACACATTAAAAACATTTTTTAGAAACACTTTGTTTTTACGATTAACAAATATGCATATATTATAAAATTATAAAGCTCATTTATCTTTGAAGAATTTATTTGGATATAATTAAATATATAATAGTTATATTTTCTGACAAGATACCTATAACCTAATTCGACCACGTATTCATTTAATTAATATTAAAACACCAATTATTTTTTTTATTAAAATATAGTATTACATAAGATCCCAAATATAAAAAAATAGTTTTAAATAATAAAAATAATAATTTAAGATGTATAAAATTATTCATTCAATTTATATTTTTTTAACGAAAAATTTTATTAAATATTTACCTCACATTTATGTTATGATAATTTCAAAAATGTTATGGTATTGGAAAAAATGTTATTTTTAGTTATTTTCATATAATGGAAACAACTAAAAATATTGACTCTAAATCAATCAATGATAATATTATCATTATGTATAAAAAAACATAGCCTATTAATTCAAAAATAAATTTCTAAAATTATTGAGTTTGGATTCTAATTCATATTATAAAAAATAAACATATAATAATTTTATATGAAAATGATTTTTCAGAATATTAGTTGTTTTTTCTATTATATATTATCAATTTTTAATTTAATTATATATGAAATATTTATTATTTAAAATATATTTTATCATTATTTTCCATAATCTATTTTTATTATTATAGAAAAAATTCATTTTTCCTAAAGATAATATTATTATATTCCAGATGAATTTATTAAAAATATTTTAAAGAAATTTTTCACTAATTCCATTTTCATAGAAATATTATATATCATATAATGTAATTCCTATGCATTCAAAGTATTTACCTTGATTATAAAAATTTATATATTGTTTTGTTTAAATATTCATTTAATTTTCTCAACCTATTTAACATGAAAATATGAAATAATTAAATTTGTATACTATTTTTTCATCTATTATATAATAATTTGTGGTATTCAGTAGGGCTTAGTCTCACACTATATGTTTTCCTTATAGTGTTTATAGACATTCTTCTTCAATGATTGAAAAATGGAATGGATATCTTAGGGGTGGATCTAGTTGCTGAACCACGGTCATTGTGAGGTGTGTCTATTGGGACCTTGGGTTTTTCTTTCTATTTTGGTACTTGGGTTGTACTAAATTGGGATTTTTTGGAATGTTTTATTGTGGGGGATTACTCCTAGAAGCGATTTTATTTTTTATGAATATTTTATTACTTATTTTTTCTTCAAAGTTGATTTATATAAAATTCATTACAAATTTCATGTTGTCTAATTCTAGGTGCTAGTTTCCAAACCATGGGGATCAAGAACATACATTGAGCCATGTCAGGGCTAGCTTTGTTATCGTGTTCCCAGGGTACTCGGGGTGGTTCAGATTAAATTGGAAAATGAGGAGGTTTACCAACATCTTAACATGATAACAATATCAATTTGAGTATTCTTGTCTAGATATATGTGGTATTTGTGATTGATTTTCTGGCCACCATTTACTGCATTGAACAATAGGTCCCAAGAGTTTGTTAGGGGAAGACACCTTATAGATTATTTCTTTTTTCTTCCCTATTGATATTTGGATATAGTTAAATCCAAATACTATTGTTCCTTATGTAAAAATGGCTTTATCCTCTTACTCACATAGAGAGTTAATGTAATATATTCTTGAACATCGTTCTCAAGTGTTCCTTATATAGAAGCCACAAGTCATTAAGTGATCCACTACACTTAGCATGACAAAGAATGGAATGGAAATATTGAATGTTTTTTTGTGTTCATGGAGACACAGGTCATGATATTGGTGATGTTTTCTACCATCATGCTCGAAATACTGAGAATTAGATGGTGGAACATGATGCTGATGGAAGGGAAAGATGATAAAATAGGGTGGAATTACACAATGATTCATCTAAACAACCAGTTCTACACAAATTCATTGTTTCTGGATATGGTTGTTGATATCCTCTAGCATGAATAGTGTGTCAAAATCATGAATTAGTATTCAAATCACTTTATGTAGCTGGTGTAGTTTTCTTGTTGAGATTTTATGTAATGAGAGGGTAAAGGATCGATCGAATTAATTTAGAATTCAATTATATGGACGTTCATATAAATATTTCTTCTATAGAATCCAACTTTGTTAGTGTACTAGGTAGGGTGATAATGGTTGAGATGAAATTTGTTCGAATGTCAGGGATGGCTGGAATTCCTTTTCCTCCAAGTGGCTACATTGGTTCCATCAAAATAAATTAAATTTTTGATTATTCTCATTGTGGTTATCCCTTATAGAGTCATTTTCGAACTCCTATATCCCAAGGAAGATGTTATTTGGTTTTATTTTAATTTATAAAACTATAAAATTCTATGAGGGTCTGCATGGAGGCTCTCAAGGACTGGAGTTCCTACATCCATTCAGGAGACGTACTTAGGTTTTCCCATAACATACTCGGCATAGTTGGAGAGTATCATCATCTCCTCATAAAACTATAGCGAAATCAGATGATTCATATTTAAATGGGTTTCATCCACAATCATCTGAAACAAATATTCTTTTTTTAATTGGATGAGTCTATTGAAGAAACATACATGGGTCCAACAATAGTTAGATGTACCATTATAACAACATCATCATCAAGGACTGCACCGTTTGATAGTAGTGAATCACACTATTTTGATTAAATTCACATAATTAATCTACATAATCATCCTATGTAGAAACAATATAATGCATTGGATATTACTACACCCCTTGGTACCAAGAAAGATAAGTGTCCTTATAGTCTTTCTTGTGTCCTCCCTATATCAATTGTCGATCTAGCATTGAGTTTTATGGTTATTGATATGAAATTTATTGATGTTCTATTTGAGATGGATTGTTGATTATCCACTAAATGAGGATAATATTCATTGGTAATATATATAATATTCATGTTCTTTATTATTCATAAACTCCATTTTAGTGCATTTTACACTTTGAACATCATTTAACATTATGATTGTACTACCTTCTTAAAATGCACTATTATGTGGTACATTTTTAAACATCATTTAAAGTACCAAATGATTCATCTGATTATACATATTTTAATTTGATAATTGATCTACACTCCAATATGAACATGTTTCATTCAGGGATCAATGGAGAATTCATGGAGGATGATGGAGATATTTGGCAATGAAAGGAAGCAATTCTGGAGAAGGCAGATTGGACATCACCCACTGATGAGACTGTGGGGCCCAACGTACAGGCCAAATTAATCCCAAATTTCGTGGGATGATAGAATACATGTACAGGAACAAATCACTCTGCAGGAGTTAATGCTAATTAGGCCTCCATATTGTTCATTTAGGCGGCCCAAGTTAGAGATAAAATTCTGGGCCAGATTCTGTGGCCCAGAAAAACATTCCACCAATTTGATCATATCTCGGAATCCACAACTCCAAATGGGCCCAAATTTTACAGGAGATTATAGACATCCGGAGATCCATTTTCTTCTTCTATGGCCCACCCTGATTCGTCCATCTAGAAGGTCATCAAAATGCGTCTGTTCGGTGGATGAAATCTGGATGCCACCTCGGGTCAAATGTGGAAAATTCCAAATGCCACAAACTTTCCACCACCCTAGGCCTACCATACTCAAGTGGGATGACTTGTACTGTTGAAGGATCGACCCAAGGCTCCAAAAATGCCTATTTAAGGCAGTGGTGGTGAAGTAGTTGATGATCTTGGATGCTTTGTTCAATTGTAATGTTATGCTGCATTTTTGTTGCCTCAATTTTGTCTTTCACATGTAAGTTGTTCAATTCACTTTAGTTTCTTAATAAAAGTTCTTCTTCTACTCGTATTCTGCTGTTCTTAATATCACTTTGATACCGTTGGATCAAGGTGTGAATTTATTCACACCAATCCTTGTGAAATTATTCACACAACGGTGGAGTGATCGTTTTATTTTTGTTGTTTTCTTTACTTCTCCATTTCCTCCCTCATGAGTCTACTTTCCGCTTCCATTGAAACCATGGGATCAATGGAGTGCTAAGCCACTTATGGGTTGATCCAAGGGAGTAGCAAGGGGCTGGATTGGATTTATTTATCACCTAATTAATTTATAATCACTTCTTTAATTGGGATTTTTATTTGATGATTTTTAAACTCCATCGTCCTTGTTGAATTTAAGGCCACACACTTCAAGTACTAATACGATCCTTTACCTTGAAGTGCTTGATACATTGAACCTTCAAGTGTATAGGTTATTAGTATTAATGGGTGTAGGCATTAAACCAGTAAGTGATGATGTTGTTTTATCTCCTTAAATGAACCCATCTCAAATTTAAGAATTTGAAATCATTAAAAAGAAAATACGTCCAATCCACCCCAACTGATAACCTAGGATCAACTCATTCTTTTAATTTGAATTCACTTAAGTATCTTAGAGTTCACTTAAAACCATCTAAAATCAACCCAATGTTGGCCACTTCATAGCCAAAAATCCATCCCTTAGGTTGTGTATCTTAGGTATCTTCTTAGGTCTCTGTGGAATCGACAACCCAAGCTACACTACAAGGACCGTTCTACCCTTCTTCTCTTGGGTAAATTTGGGCGTGAACCAAATTTTGGCGCTGTTTCCGGGGACCTAAGTAAGTTATCTTAGACACTATCATTCTTTTTTTTTATCCCACTTCTCTCATCTCATCCCCAATTTCATTCCTATGGAAAACCCTTTTGAACAAATCCAAACATGGGGAACCTCTCCCTACTTTGATCACTCAACCCCATGTACGATGTACAATGACCATCCTAATTCCTACTTGTGGGATCATCAACAACCTACTGAACCACAATGTTTTTATTCATATGATCCACAATACATTCCAACATATTACGAGTTCCAATCCCAACAAGGCCAATCTGAACACCCTCCTATGGAATTCCAACAACATAGTTATCCTCCTAGAATAGACCATCTGTCTCAACCCCTTGAACATCATGATCCACAACCATTACTTGAAAAACTTTTTCAACAAATGGAGATAATTAATTTTGAGGTTTCATCATTGAGCTTAGAACTACAAAGCATTAAAACTTGTGAGGAACCCATCCCTACACAAACTGTCCCTTCTATAACCTTATGTGAAGTGTCTAGTTTCACACAAACCCCACATGAATTTATTGAATAACCAACCTTTGGATTTGGGATAGATGAAGAGGATAAAGGAAATTTTGAAGGGACTTTAAATCAGGAGGAAATCAACTTTTTGGATTCAAAAGAGGAGAATTTGACATCATGGATTGAGTCTCATGAATATAACTCTGTTGATGATTTTTCAAAAACACCAATCATTGAACCATTAAGAGAAATCACAATATTTGAGTCCATAACCATTTCTAACACTGATATTTCCAATTTTGTGGTTGAATCTTCTATTCCAAAGGAACCAATTATATTGATAAATTTTGAAAATAAAATTGAGATCGATCCAAATTCCCAACCTATGTCTAAAAATGTTAGTCTGCCTGAACTCGAACATGTGTCCTTTCTATCATTCATCAAGTTTTCATTAATTGAGGATATCCAAAACCATCATGTTTTCATTTTTTCTTCTCTTGATATAAATAAAATTGGAATGACCCTTGATGTATTAGGCAAGAATAGATAAGCAACTAGATCCACCATTTTTGATATTCCTTGGATTTACCAACTCATTTTAGAACATAGGTTTGTTAATGAAAAAAATTATAAAAATTTAATCAATATAAACCTAGTTGAATTTGTGAAACATGTGGTCCTTAAAAATTTTAAAGTTGGTATTGGGTAAGTTGGGGGGTTCATGTCGAGCTAACGACGTTAAACAAACCGCTGCACGGGAGGCAACCCGTGGTTTTTATGTTTCTAATCTTTCTGAATCATCTTTATTTTTCAAATAAGATTACTTAATCATTTTTATATTTAAAAATAAAAAAATAGACTTTTGACCTGTTCTTCTATTATGAGTATGGATGGGTACGAAAGAGGAGCACCATATTCATCTGTGTCACGTGGTGTGATCCTTGAGTAATACCTTACCCAGAAATTTAAAAATAAGACAATGTATCATCAGTTTATTTTGTTTTTATTATTCAATAGGTTTAGAAAAAATATATATAATAATACAAAAAAAAAGTCCATGCCATAGGCCGTGGGGCAAACCCCGTCACAACCAGCGAAGCCGCGGGGACTCGAACCCGGGACCGAAGGGAGACAGGGGCGCGCGCTTACCACTGACCTACGGCTTCTTGTGCTACCTTATTCTATAATTTTTATATATATTCTTATATTTTACTTCCTTTATTATATAAATATATATATATATATATATTGTTTGTTTTGTTTGTTTTGTTTGTTTTGTTTTTCCCTTTTTCCACTAGGGAACTTTGCAAGCGACATGGATATCAAAGGAATAAATTCGAGCGGCAAGAACTTCAAACTTCAACCACCAGGTGACTTCATTCCATAATCCTCATTTTCAATTTCCTTTTTAAATTTTTATTCTCTACCTCTACTCCTTCTAATTTTTCATTTCTTCAAACACTAGGGACAGTGTTGTTTTAAGTTGGGGGGGAGATAAAATAAAAAAAATGCTTTTGTGTCAAAAAAAATGAATGATTTGAAAAAATAATTAAATGGAAGGAAAAATTCCTTTAACTTTGAACATGGTAATATGCATTGCACACTTTGAAACTGAATATCAAATAATTTAGCATGACCTGATTCTAATTTTAATCCTTGTATAATTTCATGAGCATAGATTTTGGAAAGTGTGGCTGTCCAATGTGATATTTCATCGTTTATATTTTCATCCAAATAAAAAAAAATACCACAATGCACGTCCTCTAGACTGTGGGGTAATAATTTGAATTTTTGGGGTCCCATAATAAATAGAATAGGATGGTTTTATTTTTATGAATAATATGATTATTCAAAAAAAAATTTAAAAAAAATTATTAAAAAATAAAAAATAAAAAATAAGAATAAAAATTTGTGTGTAGAGAAATTGATTGATAAAATGCGAGGCTTTCGGCACTTGGGGATCGTGACTCCAGAGTTGTCTAGGCCTGATTTTTTCAATCTATCTCTATTTATGGTAATATGACTTTGTTTTTGATTAAGTTAACTCGAGACGATGCCCGAGTATGTGGGTTTCACTTGGTGCCCTAAGGCCTTTGAGTCTGAGAGTCATCGGCAAAGTCTTGCTACATGGGTTAATTTGATTAATTGAAATCTCAATTACTATAGAAATATTGCAAAAAAGAGGGATGAAGAATACTCATATTAGGATTAAATGTGATTCTACCTAGCACTTCCATGATTTCCCCCTTGAATGAAAATGAACCCCCATATCTATTGTGATTCACAACACATCATTACACTTAATTGAGTTGGATGAAGTATGATGATGGATTTGATCAAAGGAATGGTCTTGGGATTGGGATCTGCTTATGAAACTATCTCGTATTAAAATATTTTGATGGGTTTCATGATTGTTTGGTATAAGGTTTTTTGGTGATCATTGTGTATTAAAATGTTTTTGGAAAAGGGAATTCGAATTTCATTTTTGATTAGATATATTTTGCTCGGGACTAGCAAAACTCAAGTTGGGGGGTGTGATTAGCCACTAAATGAGGATAATATTCATTGGTAATATATATAATATTCATGTTCTTTATTATTCATAAACTCCATTTTAGTGCATTTTACACTTTGAACATCATTTAACATTATGATTGTAATACCTTCTTAAAATGCACTATTATGTGGTACATTTTTAAACATCATTTAAAGTACCAAATGATTCATATGATTATACATATTTTAATTTGATAATTGATCTACACTCCAATATGAACATGTTTCATTGAGGGATCAATGGAGAATTCATGGAGGATGATGGAGATATTTGGCAATGAAAGGAAGCAATTCTGGAAAAGGAAGATTGGACATCAGCCCACTGATGAGACTGTGGGGCACAACGTACAAGCCCAATTAATCCCCAATTTCGTGGGATGATAGAATACATGTACAGGAACAAATCACTATTCAGGAGTTAATGCTAATTCGTCATCCATATTGTTCATTTAGGCGGCCCAAGTTAGAGATAAAATTCTGGGCCAGATTCTGCGGCCCAGAAACACATTCCACAAATTTGATCATATCTCGGAATCCACAACTAAAAATGGGCCAAAATTTTACAGGTGATTATAAGACATCCGGATATCCATTTTCTTCTTCTATGGCCCACCCTGATTCGTCCATATAGAAGGTCATCAAAACGTGTCTGTTCGGTGGATGAAATCTGGCTGCCACCTCGGGTCAAATGTGGAAAATTCCAAATTCCACAAACTTTCCACCACCCTAGGCCTACCATACTCAAGTGGGACGACTTGTACTGTTGAAGGCTCGACCCAAGGCTCCAAAAATGCCTATTTAAGGTAGTGGTGGTGAAGGATTTGAAGATCTTGGATGCTTTGTTCAATTGTAATGTTATGCTGCATTTTTGTTGCCTCAATTTTGTCTTTCACATGTAAGTTGTTCAATTCACTTTAGTTTCTTAATAAAAGTTCTTCTTCTACTCTTATTATGTTGTTCTTAATATCAATTTGATACCGTTGGATCAAGGTGTGAATTTATTCACACCAACCCTTGTGAAATTATTCACACAACGGTGGAGTGATCATTTTATTTTTGTTGTTTTCTTTACTTCTCCATTTTCTCCCTCATGAGTCTACTTTCCGCTTCCATTGAAACCATGGGATCAATGGAGGGCTAAGCCACTTATGGGTTGATCCAAGGGAGTATCAAGGGGCTGTATTGGATGTTATTTATCACCTAAATAATTTATAATTACTTCTTTAATTGGGATTTTTATTTGATGATTTTTAAACTCCATCGTCCTTGTTGAATTTAAGGCCACACACTTCAAGTACTAATACGATCCTTTACCTTGAAGTGCTTGAAAGATTGAACCTTCAAGTATATAGGTTATTAGTATTAAAGGGTGTAGGCATTAAACCAGTAAGTGATGATGTTGTTTTATATCCTTAAATGAACCCATCTCAAATTTAAGAATTTGAAATCATTAAAAAGAAAATGCGTCCAATCCACCCCAAGTGATAACCTAGGATCAACTCATTCTTTTAATTTGAATTCACTTAATTATCTTAGAGTTCACTTAAAACCATCTAAAATCAACCCAAAGTTGGCCACTTCATAGCCAAAAATCCATCCCTTAGGTTGTGTATCTTAGGTATCTTCTTAGGTCTCTGTGGAATCGACAACCCAAGCTACACTACAAGGACCGTTCTACCCTTCTTCTCTTGGGTAAGTTTGGGCGTGAACCAAATTTTTGCGCCGTTGCCGAGGACCTAAGTAAGTTATCTTAGACACTATCATTCTTTTTTTTATCCCACTTCTCTCATCTCATCCCCAATTTCATTCCTATGGAAAACCCTTTTGAACAAATCCAAACATGGGGAACCTCTCCCTACTTTGATCACTCAACCCCATGTACGATGTACAATGACCATCCTAATTCCTACTTGTGGGATCATCAACAACCTACTGAACCACAATGTTTTTATTCATATGATCCACAATACATTCCAACATATTACGAGTTCCAATCCCAACAAGGCCAATCTGAACACCCTCCTATGGAATTCCAACAACATAGTTATCCTCCTAGAATAGACCATCTGTCTCAACCCCTTGACCATCATGATCCACAACCATTACTTGAAAAACTTTGTCAACAAATGGAGATAATTAATTTTGAGGTTTCATCATTGAGCTTAGAACTACAAAGCATTAAAACTTGTGAGGAACCCATCCCTACACAAACTGTCCCTTCTATAACCTTATGTGAAGTGTCTAGTTTCACACAAACCCCACATGAATTTATTGAAGAACCAACCTTTGGATTTGGGATAGATGAAGAGGATAAAGGAAATTTTGAAGGGACTTTAAATCAGGAGGAAATCAACTTTTTGGATTCAAAAGAGGAGAATTTGACATCATGGATTGAGTCTCATGAATATAACTCTGTTGATGATTTTTCAAAAACACCAATCATTGAACCATTAAGAGAAATCACAATATTTGAGTCCATAACCATTTCTAACACTGATATTTCCAATTTTTTGGTTGAATCTTCTATTCCAAAGGAACCAATTATATTGATAAATTTTGAAAATAAAATTGAGATCGATCCAAATTCCCAACCTATGTCTAAAAATGTTAGTCTGCCTGAACTCGAACATGTGTCCTTTCCATCATTCATCAAGTTTTAATTCATTGAGGATATCCAAAACCATCATGTTTTCATTGTTTCTTCTCTTGATATAAATAAAATTGGAATGACCCTTGATGTATTAGGCAAGAATAGAGAAGCAACAAGATCCACCATTTTTGATATTCCTTGGATTTACCAACTCATTTTAGAACATAGGTTTGTTAATGAAACAAATTATAAAAATTTAATCAATCTAAACCTAGTTGAATTTGTGAAACATGTGGTCCTTAAAAATTTTAAAGTTGGTATTGGGTATGTTGGGGGGTTCATGTCAAGCTAACGACGTTAAACAAAGCGCTGCACGGGAGGCAACCCGTGGTTTTTATGTTTCTAATCTTTCTTAATCATCTTTATTTTTCAAATAAGATTACTTAATCATTTTTATATTTAAAAATAACAAAATAGACTTTTGACCTGTTCTTCTATTATGAGTATGGATGGGTACGAAAGAGGAGCACCATATTCATCTGTGTCACGTGGTGTGATCCTTGAGTAATACCTTACCCAGAAATTTAAAAAGAAGACAATGTATCATAAGTTTATTTTTTTTTTATTCAATAGGTTTAGAAAAAAAATATATAATAATACAAAAAAAAAAGTCCATGCCATAGGCCGTGGGGCAAACCCCGTCACAACCAGCGAAGCCGCGGGGACTCGAACCCGGGACCGAAGGGAGACAGGGGCGCGCGCTTACCACTGACCTACGGCTTCTTGTGCTACCTTATTCTATAATTTTTATATATATTCTTATATTTTACTTCCTTTATTATATAAATATATATATATATATTGTTTGTTTTGTTTGTTTTGTTTGTTTTGTTTTTCCCTTTTTCCACTAGGGAACTTTGCAAGCGACATGGATATCAAAGGAATAAATTCGAGCGGCAAGAACTTCAAACTTCAACCACCAGGTGACTTCATTCCATAATCCTCATTTTCAATTTCCTTTTTAAATTTTTATTCCCTGCCTCTACTCCTTCTAATTTTTCATTTCTTGAAACACTGGGGACAGTGTTGTTTTAAGTTGGGGGGGAGATAAAATAAAAAAAATGCTTTTGTGTCAAAAAAAATGAATGATTTGAAAAAATAATTAAATGGAAGGAAAAATTCCTTTAACTTTGAACATGGTAATATGCATTGCACACTTTGAAACTGAATATCAAATAATTTAGCATGCCCTGATTCTAATTTTAATCCTTGTATAATTTCATGAGCATAGATTTTGGAAAGTGTGGCTGTCCAATGTGATATTTCATCGTTTATATTTTCATCCAAATAAAACAAAATACCACAATGCACGTCCTCTAGACTGTGGGGTAATAATTTGAATTTTTGGGGTCCCATAATAAATAGAATAGGATGGTTTTATTTTTATTAATAATATGATTATTCAAAAAAAAATTAAAAAAAAAATTATTAAAAAATAAAAAATAAAAAATAGAAATAAAAATTTGTGTGTAGAGCAATGGATTGATAAAATGCGAGGCTTTCGGAACGTGGGGATCGTGACTCCAGAGTTGTCTAGCCCTGAGTTTTTCAATCTATCTCTATTTATGGTAATATGACTTTGTTTTTGATTAAGTTAACTCGAGACGATGCCCGAGTATGTGGGTTTCACTTGGTTCCCTAAGGCCTTTGAGTCTGAGAGTCATCGGCAAAGTCTTGCTACATGGGTTAATTTGATTAATTGCAATATAAATTACTATAGAAATATTGCAAAAAAAATAGGGATGAAGAATACTCATATTAGGATTAAATGTGATTCCACCTAGCACTTCCATGATTTCCCCCTTGAATGAAAATGAACCCCCATATCTATTGTGATTCACAACACATCATTACACCTAATTGAGTTGGATGAAGTATGATGATGGATTTGATCAAAGGAATGGTCTTGGGATTGGGATCTGCTTATGAAACTATCTCGTATTAAAATATTTTGATGGGTTTCATGATTGTTTGGTATAAGGTTTTTTGGTGATCATTGTGTATTAAAATGTTTTTGGTAAAGGGAATTCGAATTTCATTTTTGATTAGATATATTTTGCTCGGGACTAGAAAAACTCAAGTTGGGGGGTGTGATTAGCCACTAAATGAGGATAATATTCATTGGTAATATATATAATATTCATGTTCTTTATTATTCATAAACTCCATTTTAGTGCATTTTACACTTTAAACATCATTTAACATTATGATTGTAATACCTTCTTAAAATGCACTATTATGTGGTACATTTTTAAACATCATTTAAAGTACCAAATGATTCATCTGATTATACATATTTTAATTTGATAGTTTATCTACACTCCAATATGAACATGTTTCATTCAGGGATCAATGGAGAATTCATGGAGGATGATGGAGATATTTGGCAATGAAAGGAAGCAATTCTGGAGAAGGGAGATTGGACATCAGCCCACTGATGAGACTGTGGGGCCCAACGTACAGGCCCAATTAATCCCAAATTTCGTGGAATGATAGAATACATGTACAGGAACAAATCACACTTCATGCGTTAATGCTAATTCCACCTCCATATTGTTCATTTAGGCATCCCAAGTTAGAGATAAAATTATGGGCCAGATTCTGCGGCCCAGAAAAACATTCCACCAATATGATCATATCTCGGAATCCACAACTCCAAATGGGCCCAAATTTTACAAGAGATTAGAAGACATCCGGAGATCCATTGTATTCTTCTATGGCCCACCCTGATTCGGCCATCTAGAAGGTCATCAAAACGCGTCTGTTCGGTGGATGAAATCTGGCTGCCACCTCGGGTCAAATGTGGAAAATTCCAAATTCCACAAACTTTCCACCACCCTAGGCCTACCATACTCAAGTGGCACGACTTGTACTGTTGAAGGCTCGACCCAAGGCTCCAAAAATGCCTATTTAAGGAAGTGGTGGTGAAGGAGTTAAAGATCTTGGATGCTTTGTTCAATTGTAATGTTATGCTGCATTTTTGTTGCCTCAATTTTGTCTTTCACATGTAAGTTGTTCAATTCACTTTAGTTTCTTAATAAAAGTTCTTCTTCTACTCTTATTCTGTTGTTCTTAATATAACTTTGATACCGTTGGATCAAGTTGTGAATTTATTCACACCAACCCTTGTGAAATTATTCACACAACGGTGGAGTGATCATTTTATTTTTGTTGTTTTCTTTACTTCTCCATTTCCTCCCTCATGAGTCTACTTTCCACTTCCATTGAAACCATGGGATCAATGGAGGGATAATCCACTTATGGGTTGATCCAAGGGAGTAGCAAGGGGATGGATTGGATGTTATTTATCACCTAATTAATTTATAATCACTTCTTTAATTGGGATTTTTATTTGATGATTTTTAAACTCCATCGTCCTTGTTGAATTTAAGGCCACACACTTCAAGTACTAATACGATCCTTTACCTTGAAGTGCTTGAAACATTGAACCTTCAAGTGTATAGGTGATTAGTATTAAAGGGTTTAGGCATTAAACCAGTAAGTGATGATGTTGTTTTATCTCCTTAAATGAACCCATCTCAAATTTAAGAATTTGAAATCATTAAAAAGAAAATACGTCCAATCCACCCCAAGTGATAACCTAGGATCAACTCATTCTTTTAATTTGAATTCACTTAAGTATCTTAGAGTTCACTTAAAACCATCTAAAATCAACCCAAAGTTGGCCACTTCATAGCCAAAAATCCATCCCTTAGGTTGTGTATCTTAGGTATCTTCTTAGGTCTCTGTGGAATCGACAACCCAAGCTACACTACAAGGACCGTTCTACCCTTCTTCTCTTGGGTAAATTTTGGCGTGAACCAATTGTCTCATTTCATACAAAGCCTAAATTTACTTTTATCACCGATGTGTCTCCATTGATAAACCAAATGGTGGGTCTCTTATTTTTCAATGAGATTGTGATCATATTTTAAGTAGAGCCAGACCTTCTTATCCATAATTAGAGAATGTGATATCTGTGTTTGTAGTTTATTTGGAAAGGAATTCAATTAGTGTTGACCTATCTCTAGCCATCATTGTGTTTTCCAACATGTTTATATTTTATTCATAATTTCTTCCACCAGTGAAAGTGTTTTATTTTTCTAGTGTCTTAATTGATGGAAATCAACCAGTTGATATCCCCACATACCAAATGACTACATGTAAATTTGAAGTGATGAAGTTATAGCTGGACGATCTTCCAGTGAAATGCATTATTCACCCGAGTTTGTCACTTTGGGAAGTGCCGGTTCACTTTGAAAAAAATGATTATGGTTATTTTCCCTTGTGTTTTTATTATCAATATCTCAATCATGTTATAATAAAGAACAATTATTCAATACCATGTATTTAAGATCTTTTTGATTGGTTGAACAAGGAGATATGGTTTTAGAATATTGACCTTTGATCAGGTTACAATCATTTGTGGATAAAAGAATATTAAATTTTGAATACCACCATTATAAGTAGGTACAAACACTATGAGTACATTATTAATCCCATTGGATTAACAAATGATCATAAAATTTTAATTCATTTAATGAAAAAGATTTTAAATATGTATTTTGACACCATTGTGGTAGTATTTATAGATGACAATCTTGTCACCTCCAAATACTAGGAGAATCATGTGAAACATATGAGAAAAGTTATTAGTATTCTAAGAAGTCCCCGACTCTATGCCAAGATTTTAAATTTGGATATCTAGATTCGAGAAGTGAAATCCTTGGGACACGTTGTGTCTGAATAGGGCATAACCGTTGATCCTGAGAAGGTGAATGCTGTCAGGATTTGGGAGTAACCAAGAAATGATTTCGAGATACGGAGATTCATGGGACTAGCTAGAAAATACATTAGTATTGTAATGGAATTCTCAAAGTTGGATTATCTAATGACTGCATTGACATAGAAGGTGGTGAATGTTTTGTGGAAAGATAAATGTCAGAGTTCTTTTGTCAAGATGAAACATTTGTTTACTACTTCATAGGTATTTTACTTTCCATAATCTGGGAATGTCTATGTTTTTTATGCACCTTGTTTAGTCTTGAAAAACATTATTTCGTAAGGTGATCATGTAGTAGAATATTGATCATGTCAGCATAGGCCATATTAGAAGAATTATCATACTCATGTCCTTAGACAAGCTGCAGTGATGCACAAACATAAGATATGGTGGATATATTTTTTTTAAAATGGTTTATTGTGTATACATATCATAAAATCATGAGTTATATCCTCTCTAACAAATATTTGAATACTCAGAAAATCCTTCGGGTGTAGTACATACTATCATTCGACGATTACATATCATTTAATCCATGAAATGTGAATATCATTGACGATGCATTGAGCAAGAAACATAAAACCCATTCTGTGAAACTATTATCCAAATAGTGGATTTATATGGATCTCATTGAAAAATTTCATATTGATGTTTATGTGGAAGGAAATAAGGTTTTAGTATCCATTTATAATTTGATGTATTCCCTTCTCGAGTTGATTCTTCATTATCAACAACTATAAGATGTGTTCTATAGAATTAGAGAATACTTTTCCTCAGGGGAGACAAATTAACAATGGTCATTATAAAAAGTGGGTGTTTTATATTATCATAACTACTTCATTGTGTTGTTATCATCATTGAATGATGTGATATGAGATTAACATAAGTCCAAATTAGATGTAGTCCCAAGAACCAAATAATGTTCAATGTTATGTGGTGGTAGTTATGTTGGCCATGTATGAGATGGGGCATTTCTGAGTTTGTATCTCATTAATATATGTACGGGTATGTTAAATCTCAGAATAAAAAACCATTTTGATTACATCAAAATCATCCATTCCATACATGTTTGTTCGATAAGATCAATATGGACATTGACGTTTGGAATCCTTGTACCCTGAGAAAGAGGAATGTAATTTGGGATGTGATCAACAACTTGACCATTTCTGCTCACATTATACCTATTCAAGATACAATCAAGGTTGATTAAATGTGTAGTCTTGAGGAGAATGAGAATTTTGGTTTTCACAGAGTTACATCGGTTATAGTATTTAATAGGTATCCTCACTTTATTTATCTCTTTTATAGAGGCATTTAGGCATCAATGGGATCTCATATTCATTTCAGGATGACCTACCATCCACAAATGGATGGCCAAATAGAATGAGATATAAAAATACCTGAGAATATGATTAACTCCTATGTTCTCATCATCCGTGGGGTTTGGGATGATCACTTATGGATGGTTGTGTTTTCCTACAAAAACAATTACAACATCAAGATTAGAAAAGAAATTTTCAAGGAATTGTATTGTTAGTCTAGTAAATATCTGTTGTGTTGGTTGGAGGTGGGTGAATGTTCCTTTTATGGACCAAGAATTTTGAATGAGATGACATATAAGATTCAAGATATTCATTAATTGATGATAACCACACAGAGCCGATAAATGTCTTATGATGATTGACACCATTAACCATTGTATTTTTTAGTTGATGATCATGTGTTCCTTAATGTTTAACCTCAATTGGGACTTTAATGTCTATGGTGAAAATGGAATCATTATCCTTGCTCTGTTGGACCTTTCAATTTTTTTGAATATGAGGGGAAGGTTGTTTTTCATTTTTAACTTCCACCACATCATATATTGATACATAACATGTTCCATGTATTGTACCTGAGAATGTATCTATTTTAACCATCTCACATTTTGAGCTGGAGTGATTTTGAGATCGATAATAAATAATTTTTTTGTGAGCGGCCTGTTAGGATAGTTGATTTTAGGCTAAGGTAGATCATTGGAGGATGATACCATTTATGTGTATAATGGAACCATGTCCATGATATTCATGTCATATGAGAATGTGCAGAATGAATGAGGGATTTGTGGCCTCTTATATTTGGAATGTAAGCTTTTGTATAAGATTTCGTGACAAAATATGATTTTATTGTGAGAATGTTGTAACATCTGGTTACCCTAGTTGGGAATTTTTTCCCTTTTTATGTTCCCTTTTTGATTAAAGATAATATAATTGGATTTATGGTTTTTATGTAGGCTATAAATATGGGTCATGTCGTGTGAATTAAGTATATCTTATGACCATGGCCTACACAACGTGACTATGAAAATGTCTGATTTATCCCAACGTGATGAGTTATTCTGTGTAACTTATCTTGAGTTGAATTCAAATCATGAACCATTGGTACACATCAGGAATATGCCTGTGTCATGTGTTAAGTCATGCATTAGGTAGTTTTGTTCATACTTTTCCTTCCAAAACTATTGGCTCTTAAACTAGACCCCTTCTTAGGGATTTTTCAATGGTTCTGTAACACCCCAAGATTGCATAGTGTGTTATTTTTTCAACATAATTCAATAACTTACACTACACGCAACACTGAGTTCAAGCGCACTATGACTTACCGAACAAGCCGTTCAAAAGAGGTTATGAATAGTATTAACTAAATTTTGAACCTTATTTAATACCTATAATTTTAGAATCCATATTATTAGTTTCTTAGACATAATGTAAGAACAAATTCCTTTTTTTCAGATAAAAGAAGTATTTTTCAAAAATCCACTTTTACCAACATTAATAGTGAACCCTTTTTAAATCCAATATTTTAAACATTTATATATTCAATTTTACAAAATAAATTTATTCTTTAGAATGAGGACATAAAAAATTTACAATGTAACACCCCAAGCTTCCACGTTACGCTTCTCTTTGAATAATACAGTAGCGTGTGTTGTATGCAACTTCGAGTTCTAACACACACCACAACCAATCAAACTATCCATTATGAATACTAATACCTACTTTTTGAAATAATATATATTTTATATTTCAAAATGGACTTCATTTTTGGATTTGGAAGATCGAATTTATCCTAGGGTGAAATTTTGGAACTTTTCGGATAACACATATATTTTGATGAATAGTGAAAATTACTAAATTTTAATTAAAAACAACTTTTTTAATCGAAATAATTTGTATTGATAAATTAAGAATTTGAGTAGTTTTAAAGTATATTTAGAATATATTTTTACCATTTAATATAATGTCGGTCATTGTACATAATTTTACAATTAAACCGGACATAAACAAGTGTCAATCTTTTGATAGTTATTATCTCTTAAAAACACGCATTTTGTTTTAACAACCGGAATTAATTTTAAATTAATTTCTGCCACTACTGTGTTTTGAATTTGGAAAAATGGATTCTATATTTGGAATCATGATGTTCCTATTGTGTAAATAGGAAACTTTTATTTTTAGACATTTAGAATAAAAATTGCGGTAAATATTTTATTTACCATGGTTAAGGGTAAATCCGGTAAATATGGGTTAAAAATAATATTATAATAATACTAAATTACCCTCAAACGTGTCCTAACCTTATTTGTGGATACATTTCTGATCATGGTCATCTTTGGGTCGATTTTGGGACCCCATGGAGCCACTTGTAGGTGATAGGGACACTTTATTTTAATTAAGTTAAAGTAAGTACAAAAATGATATAAGCATATATCTTTTAGAAAAAAAAATTTTACATAGGGTTATATATGTTGGATTTTCGACTATAAATATTAATTAGAAAGATAAAAGGATTTACTACATAATTATATTTTATTAATAATTTTTAGAAATTATATAATTTAATTTATTTATGACACAATGATGATGCAGTAATTACCATAATAGTGAAAAATTAAAAAAATTAATATGATAAATACACAAATAAATCTAATTTGAGACTTTTATTGAATTAAAATAACTTTTTAGGTTAATATGACAAATTAGGATTGATTTAATCATCTTTGTTCGATGTAATCATTCTGTTATGAGTTTCACAAAAATCAATTTTTGAATAGTGTCAAAATTGACATAAAAGAGTTTTTAAAAAAAATATTATATTATTAATTGATATTAAATTCCTAAAAATCTAAGGTTCTTCCAAGAGACTTATATAATGATAGGTTTATCATTAATGGACCACTTGGGGGTCTCTTGGATGTATATGTTATGTTTATTAACCATATAATATAAAATTACAAAGAGACATTGTAAAAGTGAAACTAATTAACTAAGAGTTAATACATAAAGATAAGGTTAATATAGTAACCCAAACCTGTCTAAATTCTATTGGTTTAGTGGTTTTAGACCCATCCCCCCCCCCCCTTAAACATTAAATAATCAACTCTGATCCATTAGAAACCGAATATGAATTTATTATAAATTAATATTTCTAGCTTTTTCAAAGGTGCCCCTCACCCCTCTTATAAAAGGGCACTCCCCCTTCTCATTACATCACACCTTCAAAGCCTTTTGGTTAGGCCATACCCTGCCCAAATACTCTCTAAAATTCCCTCAGTTCATCTTAGAGTCCTTCCTTTAGTCAGAAAGCCAACTTAAGGAGCCCTTTTGATCAAATCAAAAGGAAGAACCCAAAGAAGAGGTAATGATTTCACCACCCTTTTTCAAGTTCCTTTCTTCTTCCACTTCTTCTTCCTTTGTTGTTACCATTATAAAATAATAACTCAATTATCATTTATTTACTGTGATTTTATTATAAATATGGTACAACCATATTCATTATTCTATAAATCTTTTGAATCACATGTCACCATACATGCGTACGTACGGCTTACCGTCTCCAAGTCGTGGTGTAATTGTTATTCAATAAATTATTATTTTAATGGGTATAATAATGATGTGTAATTCATGTAAATAATAAATTTAACATGATAATGATTCTGTATATATGATATACCATCCAATTATATATTATTTTAATATCAAAAGAATGATATTGTCGCTCGTGCGTACGTACGGACTACCGTCTCCACGAACGCGATGAGATTCATTCTCCATCGTATCCATTCAAGTATAATTATCATTTTTTGATTAATAATAGTATCTAAGGACTTGATATAATTCTTAATATGATTAAGATACAACCTATCCATTAAAAACATGGCTTACGTAACAAAACATATAAAAGAAAATGAGTAAGTTAACACCCGAAACAACCATAATACTAAGATATTATTAACAAATCAATGTTAAAAGATCATATATGATATCATATTAATGTATATTATTCTTGTATAATTTAATAACAATTATTTCACCATTATACAGGAGGTTAACCTACCCCAACCAAGGAAATGTACAAGGTAAGGGTTTATTTCACAATCTATTCTTTATCTGAGGTTGTTTATACGTAATAATCTACTGGGATTTCTTTATCATCCACATCCATGTTTCTTCGAAATGTATTTCAAAACATTTTTACTATTTAAAAAGAATATGGGTTAAATTCATTTATACCCTTATGTATTTTTAAAGTAATATATCCGTAGTTTTCCAAACAAGGCACTTTTTACATTTCAACAAATTTAAGGTAAGAATGTTTTTTTAACTTATACGGCGGGTGTGGCTATTTACCACCGTTATAAAATCGTCAAAGCTTACCTTACAAGCTTATAAGAATATTTTCAAAGTAAATGTTTTATTTTATAATTATGCGAATTTTAAATGATTTTAAAATGAATATTTTAAGAATTTTTGAATGGTACTCTTTATCAAGATCATAATTTTAAATATATTAAATATTTATAATTCTAAATATTTTTAATTAGTGTCCATGTTTTCAAAATGATTTTAAGGACTTATTTATATGGACAGGAATGTTTTTAAATGATATTTATTTTCCTAAGTTTTAAAGTGGTATGGGACACTTTGATTCAAAAATCTCTTTTAAATTACTTCCTTTATAAATGTGTGACTTTTCAATGATTTCGAGAAAAGAGATATTTCTCTCAAATAGTTTTGATTTCATCTATGTCAACATCCTTTGATGGATTTTAAGCTTATTTGATGTTGATTTATTATGATACAAAACTTCTATATTGTATTAAAGGTTTTGTGATATGTTTGACTGTGGATGTGCTATTTTTATACCATTCATGGTTTATGGTGAAAGTATTGAAATTTCGTATGCTTGTTTTAATACGAATGTTTATGTTATGTTTAAACCTTTTGATATGGGAATGCATTGGACTTAATATGTGACGGGTGGAGCCCGCTATAGCTCCTCGATGTATCAGTAGGTCTCATGAGACAAACTACTGTCTTGGCACAAGGCCTTGGAAAAATCTTATTTGTAGTCTTGGAACGAGGCCTTGGCTATGTGGTTATGATAGTCTATCATTATGCATTCCATCATTATGAAAGTGGTTATTGATATTTCATGTGATTATTCAATTAGTAGAATATCCATGTGAATAAGTAAATAGCATTATTTCATTTTATTTTCGCCATACTATGTTAAAGTTAATGTTTAAAAGGCTTTTGTTTTAGTTATACACTGCCTTAAATGATTATTCTTATTTATAAATGTTTCCACTATATTGTTATCCTTACTAGGAATTTGAGCTCACCCCTTTTCTATGTTTTATTTTTCCCAGGATGTGAAGAAGTAAATTATGAATGACTTGTAGGGATATTATGAGGGGGTAATAGTGTCGACTACGGAGACAATATGTTGTTGTAGTAGTTTTTCACTTTATGATGTAATGTAAACCAATATGAATATATCTAGTGTTTCCAAGTATACTTAACCAATCGGCCTTTCGAGATTTGATCTTTATTGTGATCATGCCAATGTTATGTAATAATGCACCGACTCTGGGTAACTAGGGTCGGGGTGTTACAGTTGGTATCAGTGGAAGTTTAGTACAAACATTGGATGCTAGATTTAGATAAACTCTGATTAGAGCATATAGACCTAAGATGAACTTTGAGGATTAGTATAGAATAACTTCCTAGAATTTTGGTATTGTAGAGATTTTGTGTGTTTTCTGAGCAATACATCCCGGTCTGGATACGAGCAGGTAGAGGCGGCTCTGGCACTGATGTACCTATGGTTAAAACCCGAAAACACCGCTTTGAGCTAGACTCGAAAGGGAACTGGTGCACGACAACGGTCCTTGCTGCACTCTTGGTTACAACACTCCTAGGGGATATGCTTAGGATAATTCTCATTTTCTTTACAAACCATTATGAAGGGTTTATGAGTATATACTTCCTCAATGGAGACATTTTTATGACTATGGATTATATCCATAAACTATTTAATTTATGTTATGTGTTTTACAAGTTTGGGATTATGTATTGTTATTCATAAACTAATATAGTGTATTCCATTGTTTAGAAATGGCGCCCAGTAGAAGAAATGAGAACTCCAGCAATGCACATGATCCAAAGAGAAAGAAGGATCATATCTTTCATGGTCTTAAGCCATAATTTATAAGAGAAATAGTCTCCCATGTATTATCATCATATGATGAAATAATATCATGTGTTGATAAGATAAGTAAAGAGTTTATTGAGTCCTATGGCTATGAAGGGAAGCAAGAGAAGAAAAGGATAGAAGAGAGAAATATGGATAAAGGGAAGAGGGAAATGAAGAATTTTCCCATATGTGATAACTGTGGGAAGAAACACCCTGGAACTTACCTGAAAGGAATGGGAGTTTGCTATAAGTGTGGAGGAAAAGGGCACAAAGTGTGTGACTGCAAGGGTAAGAAATGGTTTTAAATGTACAATGCTTCATTTTCAAGGAGTTTGGACACTACGCGAACCTATGTCCCAGTCATCAAACTATGCCACAAGTGATGCTATTGGATAATAATCAAGTTATGATACTACCAGAGATGAAGAGGAATGATTAGAGTTCTTATGTTGATTATGTCATTTGAGTGTTGTATAAACAATGTACTTTTTATAATAATTATGGAGTATATAAGGATTGTACTGCAGTACTATTTCATTAAGGACTTGAGATTGTGTGGAACAAAGAAAATTGACTCAATAGCAGGATAAATTTTTGGAAAATATATGGTTGAGAGAATGATAAACCATAATATGGTTCTGATACCGAGGTAGTGATTTTGGAAAAATACATGATTGATTTGGATAAATTATATTGGATATTCTTGACTACCGTGAAACTGATTAATGATTTGTATATTCCTTCATTATTGGGTTTTAAAACATTTTTGGATTGAAGGAGTATATCTATTATTCTTTAAAAAATAAGGGATCATGAATGTAATCAATAAGGTTTTATGGTAATTCAGGATGTTGTAGTGTTGTAAAAGAATAAATGATGAAAGTGTTCACATACGCGGAAAAATGATCTTTATTGTGTTTACCTTCCTTATAAATTTTGGACTGAAGTATTTTGGATCGTTCTTTTTTGGATTATTTTGGATTTCCAAAAAAGGACAACCCGGAGGTCGGACGGCAACCCATCGCGTCCGGCAAGGCCACGAGACTTGAACCCACAACCGCAGGCCGACAAGGGTGTATCACCTACCACTAACCCACGTGATGTCCTGGATTGAATAATGTCGTTTTTATTAATGGTTCTTCTAGATGAATTATAAATTCATTTTTTAGCCCTATACGAATAGGATAAATAGAATATATTTTTTAAGTTCTATTATCTTTTAGAGTGAAAGATGAGTCTGTGGTAGAAATTAGTTAAAGGATTGAACTCTACTTGTAAAGAATATATTTTTCTTCTTATATTATTCTATGAAGAAATTAATTCTTATAAATTATTTAAGGAATCCTAAAACCAAAAATTTGTTATCCTAATACCCTATGTTTTGTTGAACTGATGGTATTTCAAATCATCATAGATTGATGAATTTAAGGACCTCAATTTTACACTTGTTTGTGATTGATTACCTCAATCACTACCTATAAATATTTACGTTTTTCCTCCAATTATATGTCTCTAATTTCCAAAAATGTTCTCCTAATCGAGATCATAATTTGGTGGTGACCCTTTCATTTCTTTTTTCCACATAATAAGACTAAATTTTAGTAACCCAATTTCCGATGTAGGTTTTCCCACAAAGATATTTTCTATTTTCAACCTTTTATTTTCGAAGAACAATTTCAAATTGTGAGGATGCAATTTATTGAAGGAGGGGAGAATGTAACACCACAAGATTGCATAGTGTGTTATTTCTTCAAAATAATTCAATAACTTGCACTACACGCAACACTGAGTTCAAGCACACTATGACTTACCGAACAAGCCGTTAAAAAGAGGATATGAATAGTATTAACTAAATTTTGAACCTTATATAATAATTATATTTTTAGAATCCATATTATTAGTTTCATAGACATAATGTAAGAACAAATTCCTTTTTTTCAGATAAAAGAATTATTTTTCAAAAATGCACTTTTACCAACTTTAATAGTGAACCCTTTTTAAATCCAATATTTTAAACTTTTATATATTCAATTTGACTAAATAAATTTATTCTTTAGAATGGGGACATAAAATAATTTACAATTTAACACCCCAAGCTTCCACGGTACGCTTATCTTTGAATAATACAGTACCGTGTGTTTTACGCAACTTCGAGTTCTAACACACACCACAACAAATCAAACTAGCCGTTATGAATAGTAATACCTACTTTTTGAAATTATATATATTCTATATTTAAAAATGGACTTTATTTTTTGATTAGGAATATCGAATTTAGCCTAGGGTGAAATTTTGGAACTTTTCGGATAACACTTATATTTTGATGAACAGTGAAAATTACTAAATTTTAATTAAAAACAACTTTTTTAATCGAAATAATTTATATTGATAAATTATGAATTTGAGTGGTTTTAAATTATATTTTGAATATATTTTTACCATTTAATAAAATTTAGTTCATTGTACATAATTTTAAAATTAAACTGGACATAAAAAAGTGTCAATCTTTTGATTGTTATTATCTCATAAAAACACGCTTTTTGTTTTAACAACGGGAATTAATTTTAAATTAATTTCTTCCACTACTGTGTTTTGAAATTGGAAAAATGGATTCCATATTTGGAATCAGGATTTTTATATTTTGTAAATATGTAACTTTTATTTTTAGACATTTTGAATAATTACTGCGGTAAATATTGTATTTACCATGGTTAAGGGTAAATCCGGTAAATAAGGGTTAAAAATAATATTATAATAGTACTAAATTACCCTCAAACGTGTCCTAACCTTATTGGTGGATACATGTCCGACCATGGTCATCTTTCGGTCGATTTGGGGACCCCATGGAGCCACTTGTAGGTGACAGGGACACTTTATTATAATTAAGTTAAAATAAGTACAAAAATGACATAAACATATATCTTTTAGAACAACAATTTTTACATAGGGTTATATATATTGGATTTTCGAATATAAATATTCATTAGAAATATAAAAGGATTTCCTACATAATGATAATTTATTTATAATTTTTAGACAATAAATAATTTAATTTATTTATGACACAATGATGATGTAGTAATTACCATAATAGTGAAAAATTAAAATAATTAATATGATAAATACCCAAATAAATATAATTAGAGACTTTTATTGAATTAAACTAATTTTATAGGTTAATATGACATATTATTATTGATTTAATTATCTTTTTTCGAAGTAACCATTCTGTTATGAGTTTCACAAAAATCTATTTTTGAATAGTGTCAAAATTGACATAAAAGAGTTTTTAAAACAAATATTATATTATTAATTGATATTAAATTCCTAAAAATCTAAGGTTCGGACAATAGACTTATATAATGATCTTTTTATCATTAATGGACAACTTGGGGGTCTCTTGGAAGTATATAGTATGTTTATTAACCATATAATATAATAATACAAAGAGACATTATAAAAGCGAAACTAATTAACTAAGAGTTAATACTTAAAGATAAGGTTAATATGGTAAACCAAACGTGTCTAAATTCAATTGGTTGAGTTTTTTTCGACCCATCCCCACCATAAACATTAAATAATCAACTTTATAGCCATTAGAAACCGAATATTAATTTATTATAAATTAATATTTCCAGCTTTTCCAAAGGTGCCCCTCACCCCTCTTATAAAAGGGCACTCCCCCATCTCGTTACATAACACCTTAAATGCCTTTTGGTTTGGCCAACCCCGGCCAAAATACTCTCTCAACCTCCCCCAATTAATCCTAGAGTCCTTCCTTTAGTCAGAAAGCCATATTAAGAAGCCCTTTTGATGAAATCAAAAGGAAGAACCCAAAGAAGAGGTAATGATTTCACCACCCTTTTTCATGTTCCTTTCTTCTTCCACTTCCTCTTCCTTTGTTGTTACCATTCTAAAATAATAACTCCAGTATCATATATATAATGTGATGTTATTATAAATATGGTACAACCATATTCAGTATTCTATCCATCCTTTTAATAACATGTCACCAAACGTGCGTACGTACGGCTTACCATCTCCACGTCGTGGTGTAATTGTTATTCAATAAATTATTATTTGGATGGGTATAATAATGATGTGTAATTCATGTAAATAATACATGTAACATGATAATTATTCTGTATATATGATATACCATCCAATTATATATTATTTTAATATCAAAAGAATGATATTGTCGCTCGTGCGTATGTACGGACTACCGTCTCCACGAACGCGATGAGGTTCATTCTCCATCGTATCCATTCAAGTATAATTCTTATTTGATGGTTAATAATAGTATCTAAGGACTTGATATCATTCTGGATATGATCAGGATACAACCTATCCATTAAAAACATGTCTTATGTAACAAAACATATAAAAGAAAACGAGTAAGTTAACACCCGGTACAACGATAATACTAAGATATTATTAACAAATCAATGTTAAAAGATAATATATGATATCATATTAATGTATATGATTCTTGTATAATTTAATAACAATTATTTCACCATTATACAGGAGGTTAACCTACCCCAACCAAGGAAAAGTACAAGGTAATGGTTTATTTCGTAATCTCATCATTATCCGAGGTTGTTTATACGTAATAATCTACTAGGATTTCTTTATCATCCACATCCATGTTTGTTCGAAATGTATTTCAAAACATTTTTACTATTTACAATGAATATGGGTTATATTCATTTATAACCTTATGTGTTTTTAAGGTAATCTTTCCGTCGTTTTCCAAACAAGTCACTTTTTACCTTTCGACAAATTTTTGTTAAGAATGTTTTTTTTAACTTATACGGCGGGTGCGGCTATTTACCACCGTTATAAAATCGTCAAAACTTCCCTTACAATATTATAATAATATTTTCAAAGTGAATTTTTTATTTTATAATTATGTGAATTTTAAATGATTTCAAAATGAATATTTTAAGAGTTTTTGAAAGGTACTCATTATCAAGATCATAATTTTAAATGTTTTAAAGATTTATCTTTCTAAATATTTTTAATTAATGTCCATGTTTTCAAAATGATTTTAAGAACTTATTTATATCGACTTGAAGGTTTTGAAATGATATTTATTTTCAAAAGTTTCAAAGTGGTATGGGACACTTTGATTCAAAAATCTCTTTTAAATTACTTCCTTTATAAATGTTTTACTTTTCAATGATTTCGAGAAAATAGATATTTCTCTCAAATAGTTTTTATTTCATCTATGTCAACATCCTTTGATGGATTTTAAGCTTATTTGAAGTTTATTTATTATGATACAAAACTTCTATATTTTATTGAAGGTTTTTTGATATGTTTGACTGTGGATGTGCTATTTTTATACCATTCACAGTTTATGGTGAAAGTATTGACATTTCGTATGCTAGTTTTAATACAAATGTTTATGTTATGTTTAAACCCTTTCATATGGGAATGCATTGGACTTAATATGTGTCGGGTGGATCCCGCTATAGCTCCTCGATGCATCGGTAGGTCTCATTAGACAAACTAGTATCTTGGCACAACGCCTTGAAAAAATCTTATTTGTAGTCTTGGCACGAGGCCTTGGCTATGTGGTTACGATAGTCTGGCATTATGCATTCCATCATTATGAAAGTGGTTATTGATATTGCATGTGATTATTCGATTAGTAGAATATCCATGTGAATAATTAAATGGAATTATTTCATTTTATTTTTTCCATACTATGTTGAAGTTCATGTTTAAAAGGCTTTTGTTTTAGTTATACACTCCCTTAAATGTTTATTCTTATTTATGAAAGTTTCCGTTATATTGCTATCCTTACTGGGCATTTGAGCTCACCCCTTTTCTATGTTTTATTTTTCCCAGGATGTGAAGAAGTAAATTATGAATGACCTGCAGGGATATTATGAGGGGATAATAGTGTGGACTATCAAGACAATATGTATTTGTAGTAGTTTTTCACATTATAATGTATTGTAAAACATTATGAATATATCTAGTGTTTCCAAGGCTATTAAACCAATTGGTCTTTCGAGATTTGATCTTTCTTGTGATCATGCCAATGCTATGTAATAATGCACCGACTCTGGGTAACTAGGGTCAGGGCGTTACAGGTTCCCCTCCTTCCAGATTGATCTGATCAGATTTGGATCATCATTGTGTCTATGGTGTGTCTCTCCTTGTACATGTTCTATCTGATTATCCATTGCATTTGATCGTAGTATCATCCTATCTTTATGGTGTTAGATATTTTTCTCTATGTTTGATGTTTCTTCATGTTTTATTCTTGATCCGTTTAGTGATCTCCTTCTTGATGGCTTTTCATTCATTTTTCCTTGTACGACAAGAATTCGTTTTTATGATTTATCGGTTTCCTCTCTATTAGTGACCTTTTTTTTATATTTGTATCAATCCTATGATGTTGTGATTTTATTCTTGGGACTTTCGATCCATTGGTTGTTTTCATTGATGGTGAAATCTGTTGTGGGTGTGGGCGGCTCGAGCATTGAGGTAAATGGTTCTGTCCTGATTTGTCCAATTTTATTACCACTTTATTTAATTATTTATTTCAATTAATGATATAAATTAAATTTCATACATTTAAATTTTATTTCATTTGATAATTACCAGTTACATTGAATTGAGATATTTTACTAATTGGAAATGAAATTTGGAAAACTCCCAATTATATTGAAATTCAGTGGGGTTTTCAATGTTGGATGATCTAAATTATATAATCTAAATAGTGGATTTAATAGAAATTTTTTTATATAAATTTTTAAATTTAATTGTGAAAATTAAATTTTGAAAGGATGGTATTTTTTTGGATGGATTAAAAACACACAAAAATGATTAATTTTTTATTTAATTTCCATGGTTCCATCTAATGAAAGTTGGATGTTTTGGAATAAAACATGTTTTGGTTATAAATGTATAGTAATATGAATTTTTTAATTGAATAAAGGGATTTATTTAATTTTATGAAGTATTTGAATAAATTTCCAATCTTTTAAGATCACATCAAAGGCATTTGTATTTAGTGTGTTTTATGGATACAATCCATTCAGTGAAAAAGTTATTAAACATAGCTGTGGTGGGTCCCATACCAAATGGGAGGGTGATGAGTCACCACTGGCCAGTGTTAGGGGGATTTGAGTATAATAATTTTGTTTTTTTTTACCATGAGTGTGAAGAATCATTTATCAAGTTAATACAGTTTTACTATTTGGCAGATTACCATGTTGGTCGCTTTTTTATTTATATATGAGATATAAATGTATGTCAATTTCGATTTAACTACATTATATTCCTTAATAATTTATATAAACTATTTTATATAAATTTTTTAATTAATACATTATTGAAATAATATTCCATCTCTTGTAATGTAAATCATGTGAATTAAAACTATTTTATGTTATTTTTAAAATGTATACCATGTTTGGATTAATATTGATTTTGATTTTCAAAACCTATTTACCATGATCATTTGAAATCAGTTCCCTTGGTTAATCAAATGTTTTAATTTTTATGGAATAATCTGTGGTGACTTACTAGGGTTATGCTCAAACCCTATTTTCCATCTAGTGGTTGTATACTTTCTTAATCCAGGTTTGAGAAAAGAGAATAATTTCTTATAGGTGGATCAATGTGATGACCCATGGTCTTAGTGAGTTGTTTCTCTGGGGACCATTGGTTTTTTTTCAAGTTTCGGTACATGTTATATAGTAATTAGTGATTTTATTACTTATTTGATTATTCTACATTAGTCCTATTGAGGTTTTATAAAATTATTCATTATATCATGAATCTTTTATTGGTATGTTTTGGAGATTATTAGTACCCAGATCCATGTTGTATGGTGTAAGGTTCTATTTTACACCCTTTGGTGATTAAGAACACCCTTTAGTCTATGTTAGGGTATGATTATTTATATGGTTACCTTGGTACCAGGGTTAGTTTGTGACATTTTGGATGTTATCATTTACATGAACTTATCCATTGTGTTTTCATCAATGTTCTCTAATACTAATCAAAATAAAATCTAATCTAGTCTCTTAAAAAACAAAACTATTCTTAGAAGATATCTAATCAATCTCCAAAAATATCTAAACCCTGCATTGTAACCTATTGAGGTGATCCATAATTAAAATACTATTATTTTATATCATTTACATATGTAAAGATTAATATTTATAAATAATCATACAATCCTGACAACTAAATTTTTAATGTATTTTATGATTAGATACATAAAAAATTATAATATACATTGAATATTTGTCTATAAATAACATCACAATATACTCCCCTAATAATTTATTATTTTTTATCCTAATCATTAAAATGAAAGGAGTGAATTAAATAATAAGGGGTGACCTAAAATATATAATAATAGATAACCTATCATGAGGAATGAAATGGTTATCTTTGGAGAATTTTAGAAAACATGATCAAGGGAGATATATATGATGACATAGAACATTAGGAAACTAGTGTGGTCCATTAGTAATAATAGAAGGACATGCAATATAAAATGATTGAACATATACCATGTCTTGATTAGGTAGAATAATAAAAAAATAATTATCATCCATTGAGCCTAAAATAGGTATACAACATGTAAAAACATAGAAATGTTTCTTAATAAGGATGTATCGCACAATATATGTACATGAAATCCCCAAATTACGATGCAAACTGTGATGTGAGATCAAAATATTTGTTAAATATCATGACACATGCACTATTTGATGTGAATAAACTACATCACTAAATATGTTCATAATATGTGGGAAATATTTTGATATACAAGCCTTAGGATGTGATAAATCTTATTATCCTCATCTGTTCATTATTTAAGAAAGCCCCTAATGCCCAAATATTTTTAAAATTTTATATATGAATACTTATCCAATGAATTGAATGAATATGTTTTCCCCACCCATAACTATTTTCACATATGAGTTCCAGAATATATATATCAAAGATCATATCAAGAAATCCCATCAAAAAATTATGTATCGTGAATTTTTAAAATTTTATAACATAATTTGATATCAGTCATTTTTGGATGATACTAATAATTCAATAAACCAAATGGATGAATTTGTAATGGAACATAAATGGTGATTCATAAAATATCACACTTTATGAAAATTAAAATACTATGATAAAATTTAAATGAATGATAACTATAAATAATTCCTTAGTTCACTATTAAATAGATGAGTTATCTAGTCACATGTGAATGTTCTTATAAAAATGGTTATGTGAAATATTTTAATAGATTTCACATTGAAAATGGTCTAAAATAATATACACATAAAAAATATATAATGGTTTAATATATGAAATTTGGATTGAAAGATAAACATATGAACTTGAAAAGAGAAAAACAATTTAATATTTCAAAATAAAATTATAGAAACCCAACATCATAAAAATAGAAAATAAATATTCCTATTTTAAAGAGGTAAAAGGTTAATTTATTGTCACATGAGTTATGAAATAATTGTGTTTCAAAATATGATGCAGATCATTAGTTGAAATTGTATATATTTTCATGAAAAAATATAGATTTATGGTATTTATGATTAGTCATGATAACTTAATAATAATGAGAATAAAAGTTATCATGATGGTGATATGAAAAAAATCATCATTTTCCAAGAGAAATAATAAACTAATACCTTATGATAAAATAGATTAGTGAATTAAATAAGTCATGAATGAGGCTGTTAATGAATAATAATTAAAAAAATGATTTCTGTTTTGAGTTATTAATATTTTTGGAAACATAATTAAAAATTTAATAAACAAATTACAATGATAATTATTTATATATTTGTAAATGAATATAATTTCATAAATTATAATATAAAATACTTCTAATTGTTAATATATACATGATAAATAAAGAATATTATTGTCGATAAGGAATATATCTTATGGAAACATTGCCAAGGAGAGAAACCCTAATATCATAACATCAAATTTTCAAGAATATACATTAACATACTATGCCTTAAATAACATCACAATAATCTCTTTTAAAAATATTATTTATTTATTTTTCAATATTTTATCATATATTATAATCATTTATCATACATATATTACTTAATTGTAGTTTCTTACATCATTGAATTTTTTGGAATTAGATAGTTTTGTGAATGCTTCAAAAATTCGACATTGATCACCATTCGTTAAAAAAATTCATCATAAATAGAACATTTTAGTTATATAAACATATTGATTATATTAAATTTTATTTTTTTTAATTTCATTAACTAGTTTTTTAGAAGGGATATATTAATATGAAATAAAGAAATAACTTTTTTTTATAATTTTTGATGAGAAAAAACTAGTTAGTAAATAATGAATTATATTTTAAAATAATCATTCTAGAATAACCACTACATTAATTAATTAAATATTATAATCAAATGTAACCTTAAATTAATATTTTATTTACATCTTTTGTATATATTTATAGAATCATAAATAATATATAATAAAAACCCATAATGGAAAATGTTTAATTTTATGTATATGTAGGATTGTTTAGTGATTGAAAAAAAAATCATTATAGATTTATGATGATATTTTCCCAGTTTTATTAATGTGATACATCATAATGTATATGTTATGGAGGAGAATCTAATTTATATTATGATTTCATGTAAAATAAAGAAATTTTTTTCCCTTTTTCAATGTCCATTTAAAGATTTCTAACTTACAATGGTCTCTTATTATTTATATTATTTATAGAACATCAATTTTATATTTCAATGGCCATGATAATTTCATAAAAAAAATTTATACTAATCTTTTTTTTGATTTTTTACAGTGATTACAAAGTGGAAATATTTAGTTTCATTAAAAAAGTAGTCTACCCATACACATGGGTGACGTCTTTGTTTTTATAAAATTGATCTTTATGAATGATGTATTTGTATTTTAATAATATAAATAATTCTATAAATATTTAATCATTACATTAATAATCAATTTTATCTATTCCGTTATGATTGTTATGAATGAAAACATGTATTTCTCATATGCAAAACTAAGAACATACTCATTATATATTTTTAAATTTTTAGAAAGGATGGTGAGACATTAAGAATTATTAGACTATAAAAATGAAATTTATCTATTAATGGGCTATTCATTTGATAACATGACCATAAGTACAATAAATTTGAAGGATTCAAAAGAAAAAATGTATTATAAATTAAAATATGGTGATTAGAAAATTTAACATACCCCATATATAATTACCCAGATATTCAAAATAATTTTTTAATTATATGCAACTATTATGAGTCTTGGAAAATTAACGGTTCGTGATTCTGAGACTAGGTGTGCCTGAAATGAATTTCTAAAATTTTTTATGGTACATCCTGTAAACGCATGAGTGATGTTTTCTATCATTTGAACCGTTGCAAGAATTAAAAATCTAAGGGCACCATTGTATCTTCAGTTTCAGGATTCACTTAAAGGAGGTTTCACTTCGACCGTAGTAGGTATGGAGAAAAACAATGATTTTGGGGCATTTTAAATATATAATAAAATAATATTCCTATTTTATTTATTTAATTATTTTCCTTCAATGGAAAAAAGTAGTGTGGGACCAACGATGTGCAATCCATTAAATGGATTGATAGTTCAAATAATATGTAATAGTGTTATTATAATTTAGGAAGGATCATAATAAATGAACCCTCATAAATTTTTTGAGCTTTGCGCACCCTCCCCCTCTCTTATTTATATAGATCATCGGGAGAGGTAATGGCACATCTTCACCAAGAGATGAAGTACTGATAATGTGTCATGAACCCAACCATGGTGGATGGAGCTAGTTCTAGCGGGTGGTGATGGGTGATACCGAAACATGAACTGAAGGATGTCACCTGGGAAGCAACCTTGGAGGTATGTTGTGGAGACAACGAACACTGACCTCATCCTCAAACCTTGTTGAAATTATGGTGTGTTCATCACAATATTTATCATTGGGTTGGGCGAGATCCCGGAAGGTAGACGATGTCGGCAGCCGACACTGACCGGACACGATAGAGGAATCACATTGATCTGTGTTGATGGAAGAGGTCACATCAATATTCCACAATGGTCAACGAAGCGGATGACATCGGCCGACCATAGTGGTGATGTGGCGCGCCGTCATGCACCACTAACAGAGAAGGTTAGTTACTTTCCTACTGCGGTGGGGACAAGAAGGGCATAGAAAACGGCCTACCACAGGTGGGGGGATAAACACGCAATGACGGGCCACCGGAGGAGCTGCGTCTCCGATGTCAGGGCAGCGTGACCTACCGCGTGTCCCACGGTTTATCTGGTAGTGCCAAAAAGGTGATTCCGCTTCACCTTCCAAATTGGGGAAACCCCTCGTGCCTGCTCTGTGGACCCCACATCAATGGTATGTGCATGTAAACATGTTGTGAGACCCCAGTGGGTCGTGCCCCATTGTGGGTCCAGTCAGACTACGGCCTAGAGGGTCGTGCCCGCCGCAGTCTAGCCCAGCAGGGGCGAACAAGGACACAACCTGGCCCAGTTTTACTAAAAAGTCAATAACATGAAATCCAAGCATCTGTTTTATGAACCACCTATGGCACAAGGACCCTTGGATAAATACAGTCCATTAAGAATACACCACGTGGGTTTTGGAGATAGTTTAAGTATGGTCATGTTGGATCAAAATCAAATCTAACTGGGCCCCCAGAACTAAAATGCTTATAACTCACAGATCGGGCATCAGATTAATTCACGTTCTGTCGTGATGGAACACATATTTCATGGCAGTAAATTGAGTTATTACTTTGTGGATCTTAGTTTGGTCAATGTATGACCAATATCCCATGGGGTAGATTCTACCATTCTCGAGCGCACTAGGTGCATGGAATCCTATGGCTGGATGTAATGTGGATAGTGAACATCGATCCTAATTGGGTCAGCATCCATCGATCCTATGTGGTCTACATCTATCACATCCTATGTGGGTCAGTGCTCTGTGATCATGTGTTGTTCAGCACACACCAATCCTGTGTGGGTCAGATCATTCGTCGGCCAGTAGGGGTTATTAACTATAGATAAGGTGTGGGTTAGAATCATTGCTTCTTAAGAGAATAATATGATCTATCTTATGACAAATCACGTGTGATTCTTCACATAAGTTATACCAGGTTTGAGATGATTCATTACCAGTATGGTGTTAACTTCGTTGTGTTAACTGTCTGCTACTTCTATATTTTTGGTGCTAACTGTAGTACCCCCGGATTCTGGTATGTAATCATTTCTTTTTTCTTTTCATGGTTTTAATGTCAAGGGTGTTGAATGGGAGTGTCTGGAGAACTTGGACTGATGTTTGCATGCAAAGGGTGAGTCGCACATTATGCACACAGTTTGTCTTACAGTGTGGCCAAACCGTGTGCAGTGGGTCTTAGAGATAGTGGCTTCCGCACGGTCGATGCACGGTTTGTCTAATCGTGCAGCCAATCATTGTGACAAGGGTGTCCGAGGCAGTAGCCAACACAAAGTTAGTGCATGGTCTGTCAAATCGTGCTGACTAACCGTGCGGACTAACCATTTGGTCACATAAAGATAGATCCTAGAATTCTGGATCTAATTCATTTTTCCTTTAATTTACTTGTTTAAACCTATTAAGAGGCCCTAACTCGGGATTAATCTCCCTTGAAGGTTGGAAGTCTTCTCTTATGCATTCTGGAGGCGATCTGAAGGCTTCCCTTGGTGAATCGAAGCCATATTCTAATGGTATGTGATCGTTCTTGATCAGTTTCTTAGATCTACTTAGATCAACTTCTCCTCTTCTCTCGTTTTATTATATCAACACTGATTATTGGTATATCTAATGGTTTGAATGCCAAATATGACATGTTTTGGTCTGGGTTGTGTTAGGAGAAGAGATCTAAGGAATGTTTTTGGAGTTTTGACCTGGTGTTCTTAAGCGTTCGTCGTCCGTGGCTTGGTTTCACCCAGTTTGTTGAGGTAGGTGGCTTCACTCTCGATTCCTCTTTCTTAGAATTTGAATGCTTAGTTCGAATTGATTTATTTTCATGGTATTGATTGTGAAATTTTGGTGAAAAACATGTTATAAATCTTCATTAGTGATGATTTATGGGTTTTTATGAAATTGTTAAAATTTAAAGAATGGTTTTGCAAAGTGTTTTGGTTTCATGATTTTAGAATAGTCATTTTTTAAAAATATGTATTTGCTGGATTTGGAAGATGGTTTCCCGGAAAAATTGATTTACAATAAAAGGGTGATGCTTTATTGAATGGAATTGAACACACTTGGTATTGGGTATGTATTTCATGGGTTGTGCTATGTGTTCATATGCATTGGGATGGACAAGGGTGAGAAGTACCCCCATCAATATGTTGGGACGAATATGGTCGTGAAGTACCCCCGTCAAGGTAGTTCACTAAGTGATGACTTAGTGGATGGATAACTCACCACTTGCGAGTATAGGGAGGTCCAGGTCGCATGCATGGTTGGTTGTGTGGATTTGTGGAATGGAATGAATGTGCAAAAATGGAAATGTGTATTTGATTGGAAACTTTGCTTGGTTTCTTTGTTTGAAAATGGTTTTGTTGGAAAAATTTCTTTGACATGGAATTTGATATATTGTGAACTGTTTTTGGAATTGTTTTATATAAATTGTTTTATATAAATGTGCTAACAAGTTTTATCCTAGAGGCATAGGTTGGGAAGTCATCGGGGAAAACCTACTGAGTTTCATTACTCACCCCTGCTTTGGAATGTTGGTGCTTTTGCAGATGTCATATACCAGGTCATTGGCAATGGTAAAGTGTCACGTATTTAGAGCGCTTCTTCATGATACCTATGAAGGTTTATGATGTTAGATCTTGAATCTTCTGGAGCATGGATTTGGGTTTTTGTCTTGTCGTCATTGAGTTGTCTTTTTTCTATTTACTCGGATGTTTAGTGTCTATTTTCACTATTGTAATTTTGGTTGGTTTTTTAAAAAATTAATGGTTGAGTTGTTTTGGTTTTAAATAATGTATCATATAGTTGTTTCTTGGAGTTGTTTATCTGGTTTGCTCTGTTTTTTTGTTGTTTTTAGTTATACGGTAAATCATCACCCATGTATTTTGAAACCCTTCGGCATTTATTTCCAGCCTTTGGTGCCTTGAGGATGTCACTTAAGGCCTAGTAATGACACGTTGAGCTCTCAAGACAATGAGAATTGGTGGGTCATTACAAATGGTATCAGCTTGTTCGGTCCTTGCCTAACAAGTGGTCATCGATTTTCTTGGTCCTGGAATTGAAATTACTTCTTGTCTATTCCTTGGGTGATCATCTTTGACATGAGTAGGATTGTTGAAATATGAAATGAATAGCATAAAAGGACGTAGCTAACACATTTATTATGAACTTCAAGTTACCAGGGTGTTGGGTATATAAGTGTTTTGGATACACTTCTAGAATGTTGCAAATCTCATTGTCATGGGATTAGCCAATGAGATGATCATGACATGAATTAGAGGAATGAATTCCCATTACGATGGAATATCTCATTGTGAAGAATGATTTATGATTTTGCACAAAGTGAAAATTTTTGAAAAATGAAGAAAATGATTTTCAAATGAATGATTTTGAAAAATAGATATTTAGTATATTTTGAAAACTGGTGGATTTTCAAAAAGTATGTGGCATGTTTTCAAAAGTGGTTGAACATGTGAAAATCTTGATGGATGGAAAACAATTCTGTGATAGTGATGTGATAGAAATTGAAATGCTAAGCCTTTAGTTGCTAGGAAGTGAGACAAACGGCATGCTTTGTTTGTATAGAAAATGGCACCTGTTAGGCATCGTAGAAACCAAACAGAAGAGGCTAGGAAGAATGTGGTGGCACCTGAACCATGTGTGAACCAAGAGCTGGTTTAGAGTATCGTTCAAGCATTCCAGGCTATGGACATAGGGAATCAGAGGGATGAGTCAAGGCATGTAGACCATTCCGTCTAGTTCCAGAAGCAGAATCCACCCATCTTTCTAGGTGATGCTGAACCCGAGAAGGTGGAGGTGTGGCTAAGCAGGAAGAATCGTATATTCGATTTCATCGGAACACCAGTAGAGCTGAAAGTAAAACTAGCGACGTATATGCTCGAGGATCTTGCATGTCAGTGGTGGGATTTAGCGGTGTAGGATAAATTGGATGAAGGACTTACATGGGAGGATTTTAAAAAATTGTTTAACAAATAATTATATCCTCACACGTTCAAGATCCCGAAAATGATGGACATCTTCAGCTTGAAACAAGAGGTCCTATATGTCATAGAGTATGCAGCCATGTTCTTGAATTTAATCCATTTTCCACCAGAGGTTGCGGCAAGTACTTCTTTGAAGGAACGCATCTTCGAATCGGGGCTAAGGCAGGAGATTTGATTGAAGATTGTGGTGCTCTATATTACGGATTATACAGAGATGGTGAATAGAGAAACGGTTGCTGAATGTGATATCTCGAGATCGATAAGAGGAAGCATGATGATAGCCACGGGAACGGGTGGGAACTTTAATGCTAGAAACAAGCGGAAGAGGGATGCCTACATACAAGGTGGGATTGTGAATCAGTCATCCTTCTTCAAAGACCCCAAAGCAAAGTAGGTTGCTTTCAATGTGGTTCGACTGATCACATTAAACGAGAATGTACAACACCACTAAAATCATGTCACAATTGCAACAAGGTGGGGCATCATCCGTGATATTGTGGCAGTGCTCCACGGTCAGGTGTTCATGAAACTTTTCAAGTGTCTCAAGCATCTTATGCTTTGAAAGGGCGAGGACAACAAAATCACTCACTCCAGTAGAACATAGCTAGTTATGGTGATTCTTGGAATACCATGACCCCTCAACCAGGACAATCTCATAAAGGAAACAAGGAGAACAATATATCGACGAAACAAATTTATGGAGATGATTAAATGATGGTTGATGATCAGGCTGGACCATCAATAGTAAGAGGTATGATTCTTTTGAATTCAACCTTTGTGCAAGTGTTGTTTGATACCAGTGCATCACATTCCTTCATTGCTTCTCGTGATGTTGACTTGTTATGTTCATTACTGGAAATGAATCTTTCTATCTTGAAAATGCAATCTCCTCTTGGTGAAAGAGAATACCAAGCCATCGTATGTAGAGAATGTGCTATAATTGTTGATGGAGCTGAGCTGAAATGGGGTTTCTCTATGTTGGAGATAGATATCTATGATAGAATCCAGGGTATGGATTGGTTGACAAGGTTTATGTCTCCTCTCAACTGTTATAGTAGAACGGTTAGCTTCACGACTGAGGATGACATCGACCATCTCATTAGAGGAGAAAGGATAGTAAAGAAAGCTGTAAAGGGCTTGTTGGCACTAATGGTGGGAACTATTTCTTACCAATTGGCAGTGTTGAATTTTTCATCATTGTAATAGATCACAAAAAATAGTTTTCCAGCTGTGGTGGATAAATTTAATGATATTTTTCCTGAAAACTTCTCAGGATTACCACCTGTAAGAGAAGTGGATTTTACGATTGGTCTCCTTCCAGGAACAAATCCTATCTCACTTCCATCTTATAGGATGGAACCAACGGAGTTAAAGGAACTGAATGTGCAGTTAGAGGAGTTGGAATGCAAGGGTTTCATTCGGCCTGGCGTGTCTCCATGGGCAGTGATAGTTTTATTTGTAAAGAAATAAGATGGAACATTGAGGCTATGTGTAGGTTATCATAAACTTAACCAAGTTATGATAAAGAATAGATATCCACTTCTACTCATTAATGATCTGTTTGATCAATTGAGGGGAGCTCAGTGGTTTTCCAAAATTAAATTACGGTCAGGATATCACTAGTTGCGAGTTCCGAAGGAGGATATTATGAAGACAGACTCTAGAAGTAGATATGGCCACTACGAATATGTAGTCATGCCTTTTGGTCTTACGAATGCACCAGTGGTCTTCATGGGTTTGATGAATAAAATATTTCAGCCATATCTGGATTCTTTTGTTATGGTGTTTGTGGATGAAATATTGGTGTATTCAAGAACAAGGTATGAGCATGAGAAACACTTGGCGATAGTGTTGAAAATATTGAGGAACCCTCAGTTGTATGCGAAATTATCAAACTATGATTTTTTGATATAAGAGGTACGTTTTCTAGGCCATGTTGGTTCTAATAAAGGTGTTTCCATGGATCCAGAAAAGATAGAAGTTGTTCTTTTTTAGAAACCTCCAAATAATGTCATTGAAATACGATGTTTTATTGGTCTAGATGGTTATTACCGACACTTAGTGTGTGACTTCTCATGACTAGTTTCGTCTATTACAGCATTGACAAAGAAAAACAGCGCATTTCAATGGACTGAGGAATATCAGAGATCTTTTCCAGAGATGAAATTTTGCCTTACATCATCACCCATCTTGATTTTGCTGGAATCAGGACAGGGGTATGTGGTGTATTGTGATGCCTCAGGCACAGGGTTGGTTAGTGTTCTCATGTAAGGAGACCATGTTTTTGGTTATGGTTCAAGGCAGTTGAGGGTGCATGAGAAGAATTACCCAACACGTGATTTGGAATTGGTTGTGGTCGTCCATGCTTTGAAAACATGGAGCCATTATCTATTTGGTGTGAAGTTTATTGGGTTTACGGATCACAAAAGCCTGAACCACATTTTCTCACAACGTGATCTGAATCTGAGGCAGAGGAGATGGATGGAGTACCTTCAAATGTTCGACATTGATGTGATGTATACACCGGGTAAGGGAAATTCAGTGGCCGATGCATTAACCAAAATGTTGTATGCTCAGTTGGCGAATGAAGCATTAGATGAATGGCAGTTGATGTCAGTCTTAGCTGACATGCATGTGGAATGTGAAAACCAAGGTGATGTTTCGGTTTTCTTTTCAGCTAAACTTGTTCCTGATTTGGTGAAGATAGTAAAGGAGACACAGAAATCCGATGTAGACTATGTTGCAATGAGTTCAAAACTCTATGGTGGGGAGACCATTGAGGGTTGGAAGATAGAAGAGAGTTCAGTTTTGTGTTTTAGAAATTGGATGGTTGTACCTATAGATTGATAGGAACAACTCTTTAATGCTTAAGATCATTCAAGATGGGCTATACATCCGAGTACACAGAAGATGTATAAGGTGTTGAAGGTGATGTTTTGGTGGAGCGGCATGATATAGAAGGTATCTGAATTTGTTTCAAGGTGTTTAACATGTTAGTAGGTTAAAGAATAGAATCAGAGACAAGCTAGTATGGTACAATACTTACCTATCCCAGTATGGAAATGGGAGTAGATAGAAATGGATTTTGTTACAGGTCTTCCAAGAACGGTCCGGAAACATGATGCCATTTGGGTGATAGTGGATCGTCTAACCAAGACGGCCCATTTCATGCCAATTCGTGAAACCCATACGGTGGAAGATCACTCAAAAAACTATATCCCGAAAGCTATAAAGAGACATGGTATACCAGTGTCTATTGTCTCATATAGATATCTGAGGTTCACATCTCTTTTCTGGAAATCCTTACAACCAGCCCTTGGGACTCAGTTGACTATGAGCACGGTGTATCATCCTCAGATGGATGGGAAATCCGAGAGGATGATACAGATGTTGGAAGACATTTTATGATCTTGTGTAATGGATTTTGGTGGCTCATGGGAGGAGCATATACCCTTAGTCGAGTTCCCATACAATAACATCTATCAAGCCTTGATACGCATGGCTCTGTTTGAAGCAGTGTGTGGGTGTCCTTATCGTTCTCCACTATACTAGGTGGAAACTGGTGAAACTTCACTAATCAGGCCGAGCCTTGTCCAAGAAACAACGGAGAAGAATCTGTTGTTTAGAAAGAGGATGGTGACAACTCAAAGTCATCAAAAATCTTATACGGATCATCGCCGAAGACCGTTGTCATTTGTAGTGAGTGATGATGTCTTCTTGACGATCTCTCCAAGACTTGGACAACGTCATTTTGGGAAGTATGTAAAGTTATCTCCTTGATATATAGGCCCTTTAGAGATACTGGAATGGGTAGGCGAGGTGGCGTATTAGTTGGAATTACCTCCACGGTTCAGTTCGGTGCATAATGCGTTCCATGTATCTTAGTTAAAGAAGTATCAACCCGATCCTGACCATGTGATCAGATGGGATCATGTTGACCTAGAGATGGATGCTTCGTTGGTACATATCCCGGTGTGGATTGTGGATATGTAGGATAAGGTCTTGTGTGGGAAAATCATCGGTCTAGTGCGGGTTTTATGGAAACAAGGTCAAATTTAGAAAGAGACTTTGGAACGCGAGGAAGAAATGAAAGAGCAGTGGCCACAACTTTTTCAACCAAGAGATTGTTTTCGACTTTCCATGAACAGAAAGTCCAATTGTGGGAAGAATGTAGTACCCCCAGTTTATGGTATGTAACCCTTTCTTGATGCTTTTCATGGTTTTATAGTTAAGGGTGTTGATTGGGAGATTCGAGAGAACATGGATGATGCTTGGAGGCAAAGGGGAAGTCACACGGTATGTGCACGGTTTGCCTAACTGTGCAACCAAACCATGCGCAGTGGGTCTTTGTGACAGTGGATTTCACACATTCGGTGCACGGTTTGTCTAACTGTGTGGACAAACTGTGCGAGAAGGGTGGCCAAGGCAGCAGCCAACACACAGTTAGCACATAGTCTGTCAAACCATGCGGACTAACCGTGTCGTCACTTAAAGTTTGTAACACCCCGAGATTTTATGAAAAAATATTCTTTTTAATTTCATTAATGTCTTGTGTTGTATGCTACACAAAAAGGGGCTTGCAAAACATGCATCCCTGACTTGGCGTGTATTACACACAATCGCGACCTTCCACGATAGCGTGTGTTGTACGCAATACTGAGTTCCGTTAAACAACGATATGTTATATAAACTAGCCGTTATGAATAGTAATACCCACTTTTTGAAATTTTATAAATTTTATCCTACAAAATGGACTTCATTTTTGGATTCGGAATATGAAAATTATCCTAGGATGAAATTTTGTATTTTTCTGAAAACTTTTAATTTTTGATGAATAGTGAAAACACTAGGTTACTATTTAAAAACCGACTTTTTATTTAAATAATTATTTATTTTATTTAAATTTATTTTAGGTCCAAATTTATACATACTACCTATATAAGTTCAAAGTAATTCATTGGAGTCATTTTATAATAATTTTAGATATATAAAAATTTCATTGAACTTTTCACCGTCTTTTACCCACCTCCTAGGAGAATTTTCAAATTCACATAAAACATAATTTTACCACTTCTATGAGTGGAATTTAGAAAATCCAAGAGACATGGTTAATATCAAGGACTAAAATGTGGTTCAATGAGATGAAAGTAATTTTTTGTGAATAGTAACTTTTTACTTTTTGTTACCACGGTTAAAAGTTAATAGGGTAAATAAGGGTAAAAATGATGTTGTTATTACCCTAACACATGTCCTATTTCTGTTGGATAAGTGTAATTCGACCAAAAACAACCTTAGGAATAACATATGACCATTTAGGCCCACTTGGATTAGATTAGGACATTTAATATTAATTTATTTAAAGAAGGGTTAAAATAGTTAAAATCAATGTTTAATAAGTATATAATTTTTAATATATGGTTATACATAAGATAAATTTTACTATAAATATTCATTAGAAAGATAAAAAAATTTCCTACATAATGGTATTTTATTTATAATTTTTATCCATTAAATAAGTTAATTTATTAATGACACAATGATGATGCAGTAATTATCTTATTAATGAAATATTGACATAATTGATGTTATAAATACCCAAATAAATGTAATTTGAGACTTTTTATGAATTCCACAAATTTTTTAGGTCACTATGACATGTTAGTATTGATTTATGTAACTTATTTCGAACTAATCATTCTGTTATGATTTTCACAAAAATCAATTACCAAATAGTGTCAAAATTGATATAAAATAGTTTCTAAAACAAATATTATATTATTAATTGTTATTTTATTCCTAAAGATATAAGGTTAGGCCAAATTACTTAGATAAAGTTATATATATTAATAATAAACAACTTAGGTTCTTTTAACTTGTTATAGTAAGTTTATTAACCTTATAGCTTAAGAAAACAAGAAGACACGGTAAAAGTAAAATTATTTAACTTAAGGTTAAATCTAAATGATAAGTTTAAAATAGAAACCTAAACATGTTTAAATTCTATTTTATGAGAGTATTTCGACCCATCCACACATTAGCTTCGAAATATATCAATTTGAAGCTATTAAAAACCTAATATAACGTTATAAGAAAATAATATTTTTAGTTTTTACAAAGGTGCCCCTCTTCTCCCTTATAAAAGGGCACCTCCTCCCTCTCTTCCTCACACCACATTGAGCCTTCATGCTCGGCCAATACCTGCCAAATTCTCTTCTACACTTCCATAGAAACATCCTAGAGGTTTTGGTCTTCTTAAAAGTCCAATTTTAGTGCCCTAAGAAGAGGTCTCACAGAGGCGCTTCAAAGAAGAGGTAATGTCCGTTACCAATTATTTCAACTTTATTTCTTCTTCCACTTCTTCTTATTTAGTTGTTTCATTATAAAGTAATAAAATAATTATAACTCATATAAAGATATGTTATTATAAGTATGAAACATCCCTATTTCACAATCTATCCATCCTATGGAAAATGAAATCACCACGTGTGCGTACGTACGGAATACCGTCTCCACACCGTGGTGATATCTGTTTTTCCACAAACACCATACATGGATGGGTATAATGGTGTGAAGAAAAACTATATATGGTTATTATAATATCATACTGATTCAGATATATTATACCACCAACTCCAATTCTATTCAATAATTATGGGAATGATATCATCGCGTGTGCGTACGTACGGACTACCGTCTCCACAACGCGATGAGATTTATTCTCCATGTTAACCATAGATGAATGATCATAAATTTTATATAATGAATAATAATGAAATATATGAAAAAATAATGCTACTGGATTTATGTATATATATATATATATATATTTATGTCATCTATTTAGTTTCATTCTATTCAATAAGGAAACGAAAACAGCGTTCATGCGTACGTACGGCCTACAGTCTCCATGAAAGGTGTATTTCATTCCTTTTATCGACCTATAATATATATATGTATATGATGAAAATATATTATATATAAATCATGTTATACATTCTGGAATTATGTAAATCAGGATATAAATAATAATATCACGAATGATAAGTCGAAGCACATGCGATAAATGAAATGATTTTACCCAAAACGCTGCTTTAACATGGAATTTACAAAAGAACGTGTAATATAAAGTCCCAATTGAAACATATATAATATCATAAAAATGAATATGATTCTTTAATAAGTCAATGACATTATTTAAATCATTATACAGGAGTTTCGGATACGTTCGAAGCATATCGGACCTAAGGTAAGGGATAATTTTGCAAATCTCATTTTTATCCGAGATTGCTTATTCGTAAGTATTTACTGGGTTTATTGCTATCATCCATGTCCATGTTTTATAAAATTGTATTGATGTATGTTTAAAGTCCTTTTTACCCATTTTGACTTTTACCCCATTTTATGGAAGGAATCTTTCTTTTATTTACCCTACAAGGTACTTTTCGACTTTTCTGACAAAAGTACGAGAAGAATGTTTTTTTAACGTATACGGCATGAAAGGATTTTACGGTTTTATAAAGACTTATTTTCATGAATATTCCTCCAAAATATTTCATGACTATTTTCAACAAAATCCTTTTCTTTTAAAATTGCATGACATTTTGTGAAAAGAAAATGATTTTGAAGAAAAAATGATATTTTCCTCAAGAATTCATTTCAAGTGTTTTATCAAAACCATTTTTCATATAAGATGAAATTATTTCATATGTGTATGTTTCAAGTATAATGTCTCTATGATTTACATGGTTTAACTTTTCTTATGATGAAATATCCATTTGTTTTATATGGATTATTTGATGATTGGATGATGTTTATGAAACCCATTTTATTCATTGGGTTATGATGAATGTTTTAAGTTTATTTTTTGGCACAAGTAAGAATGATTTCATTATGAGATAGGTGGGACCTATATCTCCCTCCAATGCATTGGGTAAAGATTTATATCTCATGAGATAGACATGGCTTGAACGGCAGGTTAAACCTGTTCAGTAATACATGACTGGAACGAGGAGTGAACTCGATTCAGAAAGGGACTTTGTCCACTAAGATGGTATTTGCAACAATGCCTTGGCTACTATGGAAATAATATCATGTGCTTAATGGTTTCCACAATTACATGTTTTATTCCCATGCTAATTTATCAGGATTAATGCTTCTTCATGATCTATGCCTTATGTACTTCTATGTTTTATGTCATTGCTCAAGATTTTGATGTTTAGATTTTATGCTCATGTTTTTTTACATTCAAATGTCTATGGATTGTTTTATGTTCTCTATTATACCCTTACTGGGAATTTGAGCTCACCCCTTATATGTTTTCTTTTCCCCAGGATATAAATAAAGGTTTTAGTTAAGAAAAAAAAGGGAAGATCTTTATGGGAAATGTTGAAGATCTTTCACCACGATTAGAAGATGATATTCCAAGTTTCCAAAGACACTAAACTATTACAGTCCTTGTGTATCTGTTTTTCTAATGTAGTAATTATTCCGAAAAAGTAATGTAATGTCCATGTAGGTCATGCTTTGGGTCTCTACAGTTGGTATTAGAGGAAAGGTTTATCCAACCTTTGGAAACATGGATACGAAAACTTTAGTGAGATCTATAGAGATATTTCCATGGTATGTCTAGGGATGTCCCTAAGGTTATGTATAAGTATAGGTTATAGTCCTAGAATTATGGTAACGATATTAGATTAAACCTAAGATGTTAGGTATTGAGGTTACTCCCCCATTATTATGATTTTTCCTTTCACACTATTCTTTTTGGGTTTTAGAAAATGGTTGGAAACAAGATGATTAACGATAATAGAGGATATGATGGACAATGGAATGATATTATTCATGAGAAACCAAATGAAATGGGATTTGGAAGCCCAAACATCATTATTATTCCGAATCAGCAATCTCATAATATGATCAATAAACTCAAATTTGGTATGTTTTCTGACTCGACTGATAAGAGAAAGATGGACTTTAAAAATGATCATAGAGGAAAGAAAGGTGAATTTCCCCTATGTAAATCATGTGGGAAGTGGAATCATGGAGAATGTTTCAAAGGAACAAGAAGATGCTTTGGGTGTGGAAAAGAAGGACACAAAGATAGTAAGTGCAAAGGAAAAGGTTCATTTAACATCGGGGATGAGGATAATGGTATTTCTACGACATCAACAGTGGTTAAATGTTTTAAATGTGGAATGTATGGGCATTATGCAAACCAATGCCCTAAGGGAATGTCTCATGAAGAGAATCAGTATGGTCGTATGGGTAGTATTTATGTTGATGATGATGAAGAGACTACAAATGATATGTGAGATGAATGAATTGTAGAAGCTCGGTCAATGGTTTAAGAAGATAGTGGAATGATTATATGTTTATGAAGTGTAATGTTGTATAAGTAATCTCATGGTACTATGGAATAAAGAGACATCTAAGGATTGCTACACTATTGTCATTCCTTATGTTTTGAATATGTATGATGAATGGTACCAGTAACCATGAAAGGTTATTCAGATATTTTTTGAAAGTAGATGATATGCACATAATGAAGGGATAAGAAGAAAATTAAATGTTTGATAGTATTCATGAGCTCATGACTGATATAAGGAGAATTTTATATCATGGTTTGAGTATATAGTATTTTTGGATTTTGGTATGTGGAAAGAGTTAACTTTTGATAGCATTCATGGTTTCACTAAGGTTTAATGGGTATTCATTATTCAAGAGAATACATGCTTAAGGTATTCACATGATTGGAATGTGACCAACAAGATATATGGGGGATAAATTATGGTATTCACATGGTCGGTTGAAGACATTTCAAGTAATCATTTTCTTTATACTATGAGCTTGGACCGAAGTATTTTAGATAAGTGTAATGATTAGAATTGATTCTGTTGGACATTAGTTAGTATTGTTTAAGGATATAAATTTTTTCGATATTATTGATGGGATGTTATAGGAATGTAGTTTTAGAAAATGGACAACCTACAGGACGGGCGACAGCCCATCACGTCAGACAAGGCTGTGGGAATCGAACCCACAACCGAAGTGTGACTGGCCTTTATCGCCTACCACTAGCCTACATGAAGTCCTTTATTAGTATAAACTAGTTATATTATATTAAGTAGTATTTTGTATGAAGTATAAGTCCATTGTAGGAACGATATATGATTAATCTCACTATAGATGGACTTATGTATTTTTTATAACTTTTATAACCTTTTGTCTGAGACAGATGGAATGACCCATCATTCTATCACATGATCTTCTAACACTTCACGAATTAAAAAATCAACTTCATTTCTTTAAGAGATGAAGTGGAAATTTTCCAAAGAACGAACAATGGTGAGACTGTACCAAAATCGCGAAAGTATTTTTCTAATTCCAATTTCATCAACTTTAGGGAAATGATCTTGAAAACCAAAAATGTTGTCCTAGTTCCCTTATATCCAATGAATTGGATGGTACCTTAGATCGTCACAAATCTATGGCTTTGTGATTGATGGCTTTTTCATATCCATGTTCTCTACCACTCTCCATCAGAACTTGATGGTTAGATTTTTCTTCCATATCCATATTTTCACCTATGTTCTCCTATATGGAAACCCAGTGATGAGTTTCATTGGGTAATAATTATATTTCATACTTTAGTTTTTAAAATTATGTTTTAGTATTACTTTTTACGATGTGGGTTTCTATAAATAGTAAATGATTTATAACCCCGACGAATTTCGAGGGCGAAATTCATTTTAAGTGGGGTAGAATGTAACACCCTGAGATTTTATGAAAAAATATTCTTTTTAATTTCATTAATGCCTTGTGTTGTACACTACACCAAAATTAGCTTTCACAACATGCATCCCTGACTTGGCTTGCATTACACACAATCGCGACCTTACCCGATAGCGTGTGTTGTACGCAATACCGAGTTTCGTTAAACAACAATATGTTTTATAAACTAGCCGTTATGAATAGTAATCCCCACTCTTTGAAATTTTATAAATATTATCTTTCAAAATGGACTTCATTATTGGATTTAGAATATCAAAATTAGCCAAGGGTGAAATTTTGGTATTTTTTTGAAAACATTCAATTTTTGATGAATAGTGAAAACACTAGGATACTATTTAAAAACTGAATTTTTATTTAAATAATTATTTATTTTATTTAAATTTATTTTAGGTCAAAATTGATACATACTATATATATAAGTTCATAGTAATTCATTGAAGTCATTTTATAATAATTTTATATATATAAAAATTACATTGAACTTTTCACCGTCTTTTACCCACCTCCTAGGAGAATTTGAAAATTCACATAAATCTTAATTTTACCTCTTATGTGAGTGGAATTTCAAAAAACCTAGAGACACGGTAAATATCAAGTAATAAAATGTGGTTCAATGAGATGAAAATAATTTTTCATGAATAGTAACTTTTTACTTTTTTTACCACGGTTAAAAGTAAATAGGGTAAATAAGGGTAAAATTGATATTATTATTACCCTAACACATGTCATAATTCTATTTGATAAGTTTAATAAGACCAAAAAAACTTAGGAATAAAATATGACCATTTAGGCCCTCTTGGAATAGATTCTGACATTTAATATTATTTTATTTAAAGAAGGGTTAAAATAGTTAAAATCAATGTTTAATAAGTAAATCATTTTTAATATAGGGGTATACATAAGATAAATTCGACTATAAATATTCATTACATATCTAAAACTATTTCCTACATAATGGTATTTTATTTATAATTTTTAGACAATAATTAATTTAATTTATTTATGACACAAAGATGATGCAGTAATTATCTTATTAATGAAAGATTGACATAGTTGATGTTATAAATACCCAAATAAATGTAATTTGAGATTTTTTATGAATTAAACTTATTTAATAGGTTAATATGACATGTTATTATTGATTTAATTAACTTTTTTGGAACTAATCATTCTGTTATGATTTTCACAAAAATCAATTACCAAATAGTGTCAAAATTGACATAAAATAGTTTTTAAAACAAATATTATATTATTAATTTTTATTTTATATCTAAAAATCTAAGGTTTGGCCAAATGACCTAGATAAGATTATATATATTAATATTAAACAACTTTGGGTTCGTTTGGCTTTCTATAGTAAGTTTATTAACCATATAGTGTAAGAAAACAAGAAGACACAGTAAAAGTAAAATTATTTATCTTAAGGTTAAATCTAAATGATAAGGTTAAAATAGAAACCTAAACTTGTCTAAATTTCATTGGATGAGATTATTTCTACCCATACCCACATTATCTTCGAAATAAATCCATTTTGAACTATTAGAAACCGAATATTACTTTATAATAAAATAATATTTTTAGTATTTCCAAAGGTTCCCCTCTCCTCCCTTATAAAAGGGCACCTCCTCCCTATCCTCCTCACACCACTTTGAGCCTTCATGCTCGGCCAGACTCTACCAAATTATCTTCTACACTTCCATAGAAACATACTAGAGGTTCTGGTCTTCTTCAAAAACCATTTTGAGTGCCCTAAGAGGAGGTCTCAAAGAGGCACTTCAAAGAAGAGGTAATGTCTGTTACCGATTCTTTCAACTTTATTTCTTCTTCCACTTCTTCTTCTTTAGTTGTTTCATTGTGAAGTAATAACATAAGTATAACTCATATACTGATATGTTATTATAAGTATGAAACAACCCTATTTCACCATCTATCCATCCTACGGAAAACGAAATCACCATGCGTGCATACGTACGGAATACCGTCTCCACGCTGTGGTGAAATCTGTTTTTCCACCAACACCTTACATGGATGGGTATAATGGTGTAAAGAATAACTATATATGGTTATTATAACATCATACTGATTCTGATATATTATACCATCCACTCCAATTCTATTCAATAATTATGGGAACGATATCATCGCTCGTGCGTACATACGGACTACCGTCTCCACGACACGATGAGATTAATTCTCCATGTTAACCATACATGAATGATCATAAAGATTATATAATGAATAATAATGAAATATATGAAAAAATAATTCTACTGTATTTATGTATATATATTTATTTATTTCATCTATATAGTTTCTTTCAATTCAATAAGGAAACGAAAATAGCGTTCATGCGTATGTACGGCCTACCGTCTCCATGAACAGTGTATTTCATTCCTTTTATCGATCTATAATATATATGTATATAATGAATATATATTATATATAAATCATGTTTTACATTCTGTAATTATTTAAATCAGGATATAAGTAATAATATCAAGAACGACAAGTCGAAACAAATACGATAAATGAAATGATTTTACCCAAAATGTTGCTTCAACATAGAATTTACAAAAGAACGGGTAATATAATGTCACAAGTGAAACATATATGATATCATAACAATGAATATGATTCTGTAATAATTTAATTACATTATTTAAATCATTATACATGAGGTTCAGATACGTATGAAGCATATCGGACCTAAGGTAATGGATAATTTTTCAAATCTCATTTTTATCCGAGATTGCTTATTCGTAAGTATTTATTGGGGTTATTGATATCATCAATGTCCATGTTTTATAAAACTGTATTCATGTTTTTTTAAAGTCCTTTTTACCCATTTTGACTTTTACCCCATGGTATGGAAGGAATCATTCCTTTATTTACCCTACAAGGTACATTTTCACTTTTCTGACAACAGTATGAGAAAAATGTTTTTTTAACGTATATGGCATGAAAGGATTTTTATGGTTTTATAATGCCATATTTTCATGAATCATCCTCCAAAATATTTCATAACAATTTTCAAAAAAATCCTTTTCTTTTAAAATTGCATGACATTTTGTGAAAAGAAAATGATTTTGTAGAAAAAAGGATATTTTCCTCAAGAATTCATTTCAAGTTTTTTATCAAAACAATTTTTCATCTAAGATGACATTATTTCATATCTGTGGGTTTCATGTATAATGTCTCTATGATTTACATTGTATCAATTTTCTTATGATGAAATATCCATATATTTTATATGGATTATGTGATGATTGCATGATGTTTATGAAACCCATTTTATTCATTGGGTTATGATAAATGTTTTAAGTTTATTTTGTGGCACAAGTAAGAATTATTTCATTATGAGATGGGTGAGACCAATATATCCCTCCAATTCATTTGGTAAAGATTTATATCTCATGAGATAGACATGGCTGGAACGGAAAGTTAAACCTATTCAGTAATACAGGACTGGAACGAGGAGTGAACTCGATTCAGAAAGGGACTTTGTCCACTAATATGGTCTTGGCAGCAATGACTTGGCTACTATGGAAATCATATCATGTGCTTAATGGTTTCCACAATTACATGTTCTATTCCCATGCTAATTTATCATGATTAATTTTTCTCCATGATCTATTCCTTACGTACAGCCATGTTTTATGTCATTGCTCATGATTTTGATGTTTAGATTTTATGCTCATGTTTTTTTTACATTCAAATGTCTAAGGATTGATATATGTTCTCTATGCATAACCTTACTGAGCATTTGAGCTCACCCTTTTTATGTTTTCTTTTCCCCAAGATATAAAGAATGGTTTTAGGTAAGAAAAAAAGGGGAATATCTTTATTGGAGATGTTGAAGATCTTTCACCACGATTAGAAGATTATATTCTGAGTTTCCAAAGACACTAAACTATTACGGTCCTTATGTGTCTGTTTTTGTTATGTATTAATTATTCCACAAAAGTAATTTAATTTCCAGGTACGTCAAGCTTTGGGTCTCTACAAATTTAGTTCCTAAAATTTTTTATCTAACTTGTTTTACCTTGAATTGCCTTCTTTAAACCTCCTAAGCGGCCCTAACTTGAGATTTCTCTCCCATGAAGGTTGGAATACATATCCCATGCGTTTTGGAGGTGATCTGAAGGCTTCCATTGGAGAAACAAAGCCGGATTATAAAGGTATGTGATCGTTCTTGATCGGTTTCTATGATCTACTTAGATCTACTTCTTCTCTTCTCTCGTTTTCTTAGATCTATGCCTGTTATGGGTAGATCTATGGGTTTGGATGCCAAATATGACATGGTTTGGTATTGGTTGTGTTAGGATAAGAGATCTAAGGAGTTTTAGGATGTTTTGACCCGGTATTCTTAAGAGTTCTTCTTCCATGACTTGGTTTCACCCAATTTGTTGAGGTAGGTGGCTTCACTCTCAATTACTCTTTATTAGAACTTTAAGGCTTAGTTCTAATGGATTTATTTGCTTGGTTTTGATTTTGAAATTGTGTTGAAAATCATGTTATAAATCATCTTTAGTGATGATTTATGGGTTTTGATTAATTTATGGAAATTGAATGAATGGTTGTGAAAAGTGTTTTTGTTTCTTGAGATTAAAATAGTGATTTTTTAATAATATGGATTTGCTAGATTTGGAAAATGGTTTGCGGAAAAAATAGGTTTCCAATAAAAGGGTGATGTTTTATTGAATGGCTTTGCACACACTTGGTTTTGGGCATGGATTTCAAGGGTTGTGGTGTATGTTCATATGCATTAGGATGGATAAGGGTGAGAAGTACCCCCATCAAATGGTTGAGATGGATAAGGGAGAGAAGTCCCCCCATCAATATGTAGGGATAGATAAAGTCATGAAGTACCCCCGTCAAGGTAGTTCACTATGTAACGACTTAGTGGAAGGATAACTCAGCACTCGCAAGTATTAGGCGGTCCAGGTTGCATGCATGGTTGGTTGTGTGGATTTTTGGAATGGAATGAATGTGCCAAAATGGAAATGTGGATTTGATTGGATACATTACTTGGTTTGTTTTTTGTAATATGGATTTGTTGGAAAAATGGCTTTGACATGGAATTTGATATATTGTGAACTGTTTTGGAATTGTTTTTTATAAATTATTTTATATAAATGTGCTAACATGTTTTATCCTAGAGGCATGGGTTGGGAAGTCATCGGGGAAAACCTATTGAGTTTCATTACTCACCCCATGCTTTGGCATGTTGGTGCTTTTGCAGATGTCACATACCAGGACATTGGAAAAGGTAAAGTGTCACATATTTAGAGCTCTGCTTCGTGATAAATGGTTTGGTTCATGATGTAGGAGCTTGTAGCATGTGGATCCTGGAGTTAGGTTGTTGTCTTGTTGTCGTGGAGTTGTATTTCTACAGTTTACTCTGATGTTTAGTGTTGGTTTTCACTATGGTACTTTTGGATGGTTTTTGATAAAATTAATGGTTGAGTTGTTTTGGTTTTAAATCATGCATCATATAGTGGTTGAATTGAGATGTTTATCTGGTTTTCTCTGTTTGTTGGTTGTTTTCAGTTAAAGGGTATATCATCCCCCATGTATTTTGAAACCCTTCGGCATTTATTTCCAGCCTTTGGTGCCTTGGGGATGTCTCTTAAGGCATATTAATAACTCATTGAGCTCTCAAGACAATGGGAATTGGCAGCTCATTATATTAACTATGTGGTACTTCTACCTTCATGGTGTTGTCATGGTTTTATTACCATTGTGGTACTTCTATATTCGTTGTTTTTCCTATGTGGTAATTTAACATTGGTGGTGTTACCTTCGTTGTGTCACCTTTATGGTGTTACCAACTTGGTGTTATCTTCATGGTGTTACATGTGTGGTGCTTCTATCTTCGTGGATTTATCGGTGTGGTACTTCTACCTTCACGGTGTTTCAATTGTGGTGTTCTTACATCATGTATAAGATTAGTATATCATGATATCATAGGTATATGTATGAGCATATACCTATGTTGAGTTGATATCAATTGCTTCATGCTTGATATGGTGGACTTTCATTGTGGTTTTTACATTGTGGAACTCTGGGGACCTACAGGGTCACGGGGTCCGTACTGAGTATCATGATACTCACCCCTGCATGGGATATTCCCACACATTATTGTGTCGTGTGTAGATGATAGAAAAATTGATCAGGGCTAAGAGAGATAGGACTTAATGATGCTTAGAGGTTGACCATTTGGCGTGACAGGACACATGGACTATTGTTCGTGTGCTGGAAGCATGAGGATGTGGAAGTGGAGTTTGTCATGTAGCAGGCATTGGGTAGTGATTCATGGTTGTACGACCACCACCTCCAAGTGGTAAAACCCTAACATAGTGAGTAGGTGGACATGAATGAGCACAGCTCCAGGCTACAGAGGCCTATGACCATGGTGCTCCGAAGATAGTTAGAGGTATGATCATTGTCTACTCCACCATAGCAACATTACTTATAGAAAAAGGTGAAATTATCTTTTTTATTTCTATGAAACTTGTTTGGAACTCAAAGATTATATTGGATTTATTGGCTAAATACTTATTTCTATAAACTCTTACGTGAGAAGATTTGATGATTACACACTATTGTCGGTAAAGTGAGCTTGTTCTAGGAGGCAACATCTTTGACTGGGTTCTTCTGGTAGTTGGGTCGAGTAATTACAACGTCATCTTGGATATGGACTTGTAATCCAAATAAAATGCTGAAATTGACAATATTAGGAACACATTGCATTGTGTTTGTGAGATTTGGACCTGATTTTCATTCACTAGTGAGAATTGAACCATTGCAGTAGAGGATGGACTTACCCAGAAGAGGGTATAGCTGATCACACATCATTAGTCTAGCCTTATCTTCAGGGAAGATGATGTTGAGAGTTTGAGATATCATGTAGTGGTGGACTAGTATGTCGATGTCTATCTTGATGATATTCCAATACTACATCAATGCAGATCGGTAGACTTTTACATGGACAAGTACCATGGGATGTCACTGATATCTACACCTGCATATTGGATGGCTATCATGGAGCTTCGTGATTAACAGGTACAGATGGAGGACTTGCAGAGGAAGGGGTTCATAAGGCCCATTATTTCTCAATGGTAGCCCCTATTTTGATCACCATGAATGCATAATGGAGTTTGAGATTCTGTGTGTACTATGGACACCTAAACCCGGTAACTGTGATGAACAAATATCCACTTCTGAGGATTGATGATATTTTCGATTAGCTGAAGGGATATTGTTGGTTTTCAAAGATAGACCATAGATCAGACTATCTATAGCTCATGGTAAGAGATGAGGATATGCATAATATGGCCTTCAAATGTTGGTATGGCCACAATGAGTTTTTAGTTATTCCATTTGGTGAGACCAAGGCCCCACCATTGTTCCTGGGACTCAATAACAAGGTCTTCCATCCATACCATGATTTCATGTGGTGATATTCATCGACGATATCATCATATTATTAGTTTTATAGGAGGATCATTAATATCATCTATATATAGTTCTGGATACACTCTGAGAGCTCTATATTTATGGAATGCTCCCAAAGTGCTAGTTTAAGATACGAGAGGTCCACTTTATGGGACACGTTATCTCGGTGGCTGGAGTTGCAGTGGATCCTGCAATGATAGAGGTTGTGCTTCATGGGAGCCACCCAGGAGAGTGACCAATGTTTCAAGTTTCATGGGGTTTCCTAGATACTACTGGATATTTGTGCCATACTTTTGTAGAGTTGAAGAACCCTTTTCATCATTCACGAAGAAGGGACATCCCATCATATGGAAAGAGATATTCCAGACGTGTTTTCAGAAGATGAGGCATTGAATGATGAGTAACCCCATTTTGAGGTTACTAGAAGTGGGAATTGGGTATGAAGTCCCATCCGACACATCAGGGACCAGACAATTATGTGTCATGATACAGGAGCGAGCATTGATCACTTATGGTTCATGAAAGCTAAGAAGACACGAGCAAAACAACACAACCCATGATCTCTAATTTGCAGTAGTGGTCTACTCATTGATGTTTTGGAGACAGTACATGATGGATGAATGTTTTACATTCTAATCATATAACAAGAGTCTCATATATATCTCCCAGAAGGACCTAAAGCCGAGACATCTAAGATTTCAAGAGTTCCTTCAGGACTATGAAATTGAGATAGCCTATAATCATTGGAAGGGGAACATGTTTGCAGATGCACTCAGCATGAGGTCTGGTCTACAGTTGCTGAGTGAGACGACCACGAAAATAGTCGCGTGCAGATATCCTTTGTGGATAGTGATGGATCATCTTACCTATAGTCTATTACTTCACTCCACCACTCCATCAATTATTTTGGGAGGCACAACTGGGGGATATTGACTATAATGCTCAACGTTCTCATATATCATCAGGACAGGAAACATAAGGATTTTCTGATGGTGTGGAGCACATCATCATCATTATATGATGTATCATGGTAATAGTGGTGAAATGGGATGATTTGTAGAGGATGTTCTATACATCCCTAATGGAGGTACATCCATGTGTGTATATGATGTAACTATTCCTATGTTGTCAGATCTGGTGGACATGGATGAAGAATGATGTGGGAGAGATTGTTTTTTAATTCCTCACTTGTTTGCATGTGAAGGTAGAGAATCAGGTTCTAGCAGGCTTAGCGAAGCCAATGGTTGTGCTAGTGTGGATGTGGGATTGAATCTCTAGGTACATTGTCTAATGTTTTCCACGTAAGCCCAGGGGACGTGGTTCCATATGGGTAATTGTTGACCGACACCCCACATAGGCCCACATCCCATCTACCTAAGAGAAGATATCAGTAAAGGGAATATGACACCTCTATTTAAAGGATATTTTGCAACATCATGGGGTGCCATCAAAGTTCATCTCTAACCATGACGCACGTATTACATCCTAGTTGTTGAAGGGTTTGCAGACGACATTCAAGACTCGACTACATTTGAGAATAACCATTCATCCCTAGAAGGATGGTTAGACGATGTAGATAATTTAGATGTTTGAGGAAATCCTTCATACAAGCATCCTAGAATTTGGCCACAATTGGTAGGATCACATTCCCTTGAAGAAGTTTAATTAAAATAATAGTTATCACTCCATAATCAGTATGCCACCATTCGATACCATGTATGGTCGACCATTAATACCACCTCTATCCTGGACAGCACTAGGGGAGACAAAATTATGGGCCAGAGTAGGTATGGGCTACCACTGGAGAGCTGAAAATCAACCCGGAGCAGATGAAGACTGAACATAGGAGACAGAAGTCTTCTGCTGATAGGAGGCGGAGACCATTGAATTTTGAGGAAGGAGACCATATCTTCCTATGGGTCTCACCTTGATTACGTTTAGAGAGATTTGGATAAGGCAAAAAGTTATCACTGAGTTTTATCCGACCATTTCTGATAAATAGAAGTATTTTCAAGGTGGCATACTACTTGGCACTTCCACCGCAGTTGGAGAGGGTGGACGATGTATTTCATATATCCCAGATGAAGAGATGTTTGCATGACCCATATCACATCATAAACCATGATGATATGGACTTTGATGACAGAGATAAATTTACAGAGGTTCTAGTAGATATAGAGGATGGATAGAAGTGATTCTATTGTGGGTGGTCGATACCTCTGGAGTGCATTCATCAGAAGAACGAGAACCTCCAAGATAGAACATGGGAGAGGGAGGCTCATATTTATGCTCAGTACACCAATTTTTTTTATTTTTATATGTTGTGTATTTTTAGGAATAAAGGCCTTATGTTGGGGTGAATGTAATGTCCTAGATTTTCCATGAATTGTTTTTATTTATATGGAATTATTATGAGTCCTCAAAAATTGACGGTGCGTGATTCCAAGGCCCAGTGTGGCCAAAATTAATTCATAATATTTTATAATGTATGTTTAGTAAACCCATGAGTAGATTATTATATCTTTTGAACTGGTGATTAGAATAAAAATATTATGGCACCATTGACTCTACCACGTAAAGATTCTCATAAGAGAGGCTTCACAGAGAGCATAGTAGGTCTGTTGAAGAAGTTAGATTTTGGGTCCTTTTAATAGTATAATAAAATACCATTATTATTTTATTTATTTCATTATTTTCCACCAACAGACAACTGACAGTGGGGGACCAACAGAATGTCATGCCCTTAAAGGGACTAATCCTTCAAATCTAATGTAATAGTGTTGTTAAAATTTAGGAAGATTCTTAATAAATGAACCCTAATAAATTCTACGATCATTGATCACCCCCCCACTATCCTATTTATATGGAGCATGGGGAGAGGTAATGGAACAACTTCACCCAACATCAATGTTCTGATAATGTGTTATGATGCCAACCTCAGAGGACAGAGGTAGTTCTAGCATGCTATGATGGGTTACGTCGAATCACAAACTAAAGGACGACGCTTGGGTGGTAATGTTGGCAGTTGGTTACACGTACAACGAACACTGACCCACTTCCTCAAACGTGGGTTCTCTCCATCATTTATGAGGTATGAATTTATTTTTTTTATAATTCCTTTTGAATGTAGAATCCAACCCTCTTTCTAACAAGCTAATTCATAGAGTGTGGGAAAGAAAAACAATTTCCGGACACTCCACATTTATAGGAATTTTGGTGTTGTCATCCCAATCTTTATATTCAGGTTGGAAAAGATCATGGACGACAGGAGATGGTGGAGGCACTTCGACGCACACCATAGGAAGATGCCACAACCCTATTCCATGGCGGTTAACAGAGCAGGCAGCTCAGTTCGGTCACGGTGGTGATGCGGCGTGCCATCACGTGCTGCAGATGGAGAAGGGCCTAGTATTTCAAACTACAGTGGTTTCATGTAGGGTTGTTGGAAATAGTTGACCATAGGGGGCGACAACGGCATGCAAAGGCGAGCTGCTAGAGGATTTGTGGCTCCAAATCAACATCGACAGGACACGGAGTGGGTGATGCAGTTGAACTGGAAACTCCAAAATCATTACTGCTTCACCTTCAAAATAGGGGAAACCCCCCATGCCATCTCGGTGGAGCCCGTATCAGCAGGATACACATGCCACCGGGTCGCGCTCCACCACGATCTAGGTTGTGCATGCCCAACAGCCCGACCCACGTGAGCCCTATGGGATAGGCCGTGTGATCCCAGTGGTATGCACCTCTACAGCCCTAGCCAAACGAGCCTGCAGGCCACGCACTTCGTAGGCCGGGCCGCGTGAGCCTAGTAGGCTGCACCCTTCAAGGAAAGGCCGCACAACCTTATGGGTCAGGCTGGCTCATGGCCCAATGGCCCGAGCAAACTGTATCCCTTTCTAGTCAGGGCAAACCCAAACCGGGTCTGGGGGACCCGAACTGGGTCGGTCCAACCGGACCAGACCGGACCCAGACCCAACAAGGCCCAATTCCATTTATAAGGCCATAACATGAAATCAGAGCATCTGTTTGACAAACATTTTATCGAACTAGGACCCTTAGAGAAATAAGTTCATTTTTTTATACTCTACATGGTTTAGGGATATAGTTGGAATACCCCCGGTTTGGATCGAACCTGAATCCAACAGGTCCGTTGGGACTAAAACGCTTATATCTCACAGACAAGGTGTCTGATTGATGAACCTTTTGTCTCATCAGAGCCTTTATGACATGGTGGTCCATCAGGTTACTCCTTCATGGATATTAGTGGTGGTTGAGGTACAAATGGTATCTCAAGGTGTAGATTCTCATAAACATGAGTGAAACAGGTGCAAGGAATCATGTGGTTGGGTGTAACATGAAGAAAGAACATTGATCCTATGTTGGTCAACATCTATCGATCATGTGTAGGTTAGTATCTATCAGATTTTGTGTTGGTTAGCACTTAGGGATCCTGTGTCGTTCAACGTAAACCAGTCCTTCATGGGTCAGATCCTGTGTGGGTCAGTGGTGGTTATTAACTATTGATCAATTGTGGGCCAAAATCATTACTTATTAACCAATTTAGATGATATATCTTATGAATAATCATATATACTTCTGTACATACATTATACCTAGTGTGAATTGAGTCTTTACCTTTTTGGTGTTAACATCGTGGTGTTACATGTGTGTTACTTATATCATCATGGTGTTACCTATATGGTACTTTTTCCTTCATGGTTTTATCTTCATGGTGTTACCTGTGTGGTACTTCTATATTCGTGGTGTTACCTATGGGGTACTTCTACCTTCATGGTGTTACGTTCGTGGTGTTACCTTTGTGGTGTTATCATTGTGGTGTTACCTGTTTGGCACTTATATCTTCGTGTTTTTATCGTTGTGGTACTTCTACCATCGCGGTGTTACCATTGGTGAATTCTTCCTTCACGTATGAGATGAGTATATCTTGATAACATATGTATATGTGTGGGAATATATCTATATAGAGTTGATGTCTATCACTTGTTTATTGGGAGGAGATATTTATTTGTGGTTTTCATTTGTGGAACTCTAGGAGAAACACAGGGGTATTGAGGGTCCCGACTGAGTATCATTATACTCACCCCTGAAAGGTCTATACCCTCACCTTGTATTGTCTTCGGTAGACAATAGACAACATTGATCGAGGCAGAGAGAACCCGGACTCGATGGTCCTTATAGGTGGACTATTTGGCTTGACGTGACAGAAGGACTATTATTAGTGAGATGTACCTATCCTTTGGTTAGGATCCTTGGTGGACGATCCATGAGAGGTATTTCACATTTTAGTTGTATTTTTACTCTTCAGTTGTACTTGTAACTTTTAGTTGGGATTGTATTCCGGCCCCTATACATTAATTTGGCTATTACTTTATCAGTTTACATCATGGTTGGTTCTTATTTTGTTCATGTAATGTTTGTTTATACATGTTAAATGGTAATTACTTATTGTTTTAGGGATATGCCTTTTCGGTTCTAGTCTCTAACCTCTGGCCTATGGAAGACGAGATTGGGGAAGTCACGGCATGGGCCCTAGGGGATGGGTCATGACTATAACATCCCAGGAAAATAATGAATATGAAATTTTCATATTTATTAATATTTGAGAATTAAATATTAATTATAAATTAAAGGGGACATAATGTTCGATGGCGTAACCGATACTCCACAACGGGTTTTTTGAAATATTATGTTGCACACTAATAATATAATATTATTATTTTAAATGGTAGTTAATGCCTAGTAGTTGTATTGTCGAGAATGAATAGAACTGACTAAAATATGATTATATATGTTTGTTAAATGTTTTTACAGTTATCCAATAAAATTTAGAGGCTTAAAATATGAATGAATATAATTTTAAGAACAAATACTTTAATATTCAGTAAAAGGTCGATTTGTCGCCTTTTGATGGAAAATTCTAATTAAATACATTTTTTCTCATCTTTATATGTTATATTTGACAAAAAAAGTTATTTCTTTAGATTCGGGACCTCAAAATTTACTTTGTGTAAATATTTGGTATTTTTCTGAAAAAGTTCAAATTTTTAATGAATTGTGAAAATATTGTATTTTAATTCAAAACTATGTTTTAATCTCATTTATTTAAATGGATAGATTATATTTTTAATTGGGTTTAATGTATAATTATAATATATTTTTACCATTTTATCCAATGTTGTTCATTTGAATTAATTTTACTTTGAAATTGGACATTAATATGTGTCAGTCTTTTGATGTTTTTTGAATCGTAAAAACACACTATTTGTTTTAACAATTGGAATTAATTATAAATTAAATAATTCCACTTTTATGTTTTGAATTTGGAAAAAAACATCATTTTTGAATTTGGAATATCAAATATATCTTAGTCTAAATTTTTGGTATTTTTCTGAAAAACATCAAATTTGATGAATAGTTAAACTACTTAGTAGTAGTTAAAAAATGAATTTTTCATTTAATTGAAATTTTAGCACTTATATGAGTTCAATTTTTAAAATACGACAAAAGTTTATGTTATTAGTTAGTAAAATGTGTTTCAATAAGATGAATTTTTTTTCAATAGTAACTTTTGACTTATTTACAGCTGTTAAAGGTAAATATGGTAATTCAAGGTAAAAATAATATTATAATAATTCAATATTACCTTGAGTCTTGTCCAAACCATATTGGTTGAGTTAGATATGACCATGGGAATCTTCAGGTCTATTTCGGGACCCCATGGAGCCACTTATGAATGATAATAAAAATTATGATTAATTAATTTAATGTAAAGTCAATATTGACATAAACAAAAATCTTTTAGTAAATTATTTTTTATATGGTGTTATTTAAGTAATAATTATTACTATAAATATTCATTGGACAGATAAAAATATTTACTACGTGATATTATTTTATTATAATTTTTAGACGTCGAATAAATTATATTATTCATGACACAATACTGATGTAATATTTACCTCATTAATAAATGATTTAAATAAATAAGATTATAATGAATAAAATATTCTCCAAAACCTATCCAATTCCTATTGGATGGTTTTATTTCAACATTGAGTCATATTATCATCGACTATAATGATTTTTGGACCTTTATAACCCAAATATCATTACATAATAAAATAATATTTTCACACATTCTTAAAGAGCCCCTACTCTCCCTTATAAATGGAGACCATATCTAACCAATTCCTCACACCACTAAAATAGTTTGTCACGTCAAAAATATGCCCATTTAATCTCCCAAAATCCCTATCCTCATCCTAGAACCCTTACCATAGGCAAAAGGCACATTAAGAAGTTTTTTTGGTTCTATCCAAAGGAAGTTACCCAAAATAAAGGTAATGGTTTCTCTTAACATCTTTTCTTTTATTTTACTTATAAAACCCATAAACTCTTTTTATTCATTTATTTTATAACATATCCAGTATCCTCAATATACTAGGATGTTTTTATAAGAAATATTTTTACTACACCTACACACACCTCCATCTAATAGGTGAAGAACATACTCTTTCTGTGGATTGCAAACTAACGCCACACGAGACGATGATTGTTCGATTACCTCCTACTGCCTCTCATGGTGGACATTATGATGGAACTATATTTATTTATGATATATACTATGTTTATGTTTTCTTTATGCTTTTTTATTTACTATTTATTTCATACCATTATGGTTCCCATTATTGGTAAACGTGATAATTTCATTTGAGGAAGTGCAGACTACCAACCCCTCAAAGTGATATGACTCGTTAATGCCATATGTGGGATGTATAAAGGATATAATTAATGATATTATATATGATATTATACAATAATTATAATATACCTCAATATCATTATGTATTAATTCCATTAAAATATTATATAGAAATGAAAGTAGCGTTCATGCGAATGTACGGATTACCGTCTTCATGAACGGTGCAATTTATTTTATATCTCCTAAATGTTATGTACTATTATAAATACATATATATACTGGATATATGATTTATATGATATCTAAATCATGAATATAATTCTGGAGATAATGGACTATCGACCACATGGACAACTTGTAATTATAAGGTGTTCATTTTTGACCAAAGTACCAAATTTCAACCAAACAAGCATTATTAACATAAATGATGGAATAATGTCTGTGACATTGTAATAAATGATATAAAAAGTATAAAAACCTGAAAATTGTTTTTAATCAAATATAAATTAAATTTATTTTATTATTCAAAAAGAACAAGGAACAAACGAGTCAAGTCGGACACGAGGTAAGGGATTTTCTTATCTCACTTTTAATTCTGTGAGATTTCCATTATTCGCCACTTATTCATTTCATGTGGTGTATTTTGTACTACCATATTAAATATATTATAATTATTCTCATTATATTCATGTTATTATGTGATTTACTTGGTGGTTATAATCATTTGGTCATACGACTCAGTTGATTACAATATGGTAAAGGGTTTCATCTCTCTTTTTATTCCCGTGAGATTCCTGATATATTTGTCATTATTTCCTTTGAGTGGTGTTTGTAATTCCCATTATTATAAACATTGAGTAATATATTTTCAATTATGGGTATTTACATCTACATTGTATGGTCCACCTTTCATGTGGTGTATGTTTTGTATCTTACCAAATCGATAAGGGATCCTTTGACCATGTTCTTTTTAAAATACTTTTTTGTTATGTCTTTTAATTTTCATCTTATTATGTTGGGATATGATCTAATATATCATTATTTGTGTAAAAATTATGTTCAGTAGATGAGATACCCATTTTATCTCATCAACTCATTTTCTGAATTTTAATTTGACGTTGTTAGGTTGTCAAATTTTTATAAGGGAACTCTTTAACCCAATTTCAATTCTTTGGGTTCAACATGTACTTCATGAATATGCCATCAAATGAATATGTGTGGATGACCTCTGATTGTGTTTCACATAATATCCAATTATATTGGGTGTATTTATATATTTCACACATAATTATGTGATTGATTTATAATTAATTTAAGGATACTGTCTTTATTAAGGATTTCGTCTCAATTTAAATTCCATTGAGATTTCATTGTTGTTATCCACCAATTCACTCTTATGTGGTTTACATACTGTCCTTTGAAATATTATATCATGGATACGTTTATTTTCATGATATTATAATGTTCTGATTAAATGTAATTCCTCAATTATTTGTATTCATGCGTCTCTCTTTTTGTTACAAAACCACTTTAACTAAAATGTCATTTTAAATGTTTTAATGATTTATTCTTCTAAATATTTCTCATTAATGTCCATGACTTCAAAAAAAATATGATTTATTTATATGAACTTTAATGTTTTCAAATGAAAATCCATTGAAAATCTTCAATGTGGTATTGGACACATTGATTTGGAAATCTGTATTTTTAAATGGTTTTGAAAATGATTTAATAAAGGATTTCAATATCTGATTTGATATATTAGAGTGTCTAAATGTTATCATTCCTTTATACTTGTGTTATGTGTTAGAAATATGTTATGGTTATTGCAAATTGTTTACCTATGTGGGTGGTTCAGTTATAAACCTAGGATGGTTGAGCCCGAGATAGCTCTCCAATGGATTGGGTAATGTGACGGAGGTAAACATGATGTTTCTCCTAAGAGATTTAGGGAGTATACTGTGATGGGTATTGCAAGTGTAACTCCCTACGTAGTTGTGAAAGATATAAAGTATGTTTGATATGGATTCTATATGTATCCTTTAGTATTTAGGATTTTTGTGTGTTATTGATAAATCTTATGATTTCATAAGGTATGTTATGATTGTAAAGTATGGTTTCATGGATTTGTATTGATTGTTGGGATAATGTTTTCCTTCTTTATTTTATAACCCATACATAGATTTTTATTCTCATCCCACAATTTTGAAATGTTTTCCATGGAACTTAAAGATGAATTGGGATAATGATGGGATCAAGGAAAAGTCAAGTTGTGTTAAACATTGAACTAGACATGTTTCTTTTTAAGAGTTTATATTTAATGAAAAAAATGGATACAGAGTAGTAGTGTCTACATGTAATATTCAAGTTGTTATGTAATACTTATGGCCAAATTCTGTAAAACTCAAAACCGGGAAATATATTCAATGTGAATTATTAATTTATTTCAATATTACGTAACGTTTTAAGGATAGGTCCTTGTAGATGGTATTAGATGTTGGTTTAGAAAAATTTAGGGATTAGGAGTTTTCGTTAGACATACAGTTAGTCCCTATCTATAATTTCAGTTAAATCTTTGTTTTATAACTTTTTCATTTCAAGGAAAGTCTATTACAAATTGAAGCAGGAGGGCAAACGGCATTCCTATCACTTTCTAATGACATGCTTGCAATAATTGTTGCAAAGTCATGTTTGGAGGATTGTGAAACATTTTCTAGCATACAAATCACATGCGAGTTGTTGTTTGAGATATCTAACACCTCCACTATACCTCTTTATCATCGTGGATCATTGGTTGTATTTAGAAAAATACTATTTTCACAATATTCTCACATTTTCAAGAAATGTAAATATTTTCAAGGAATTTTCAAATATTTTACCTTATCACAATATTTTGAAGCATATTATGATTTTAAAAAAATTGTTGAAGAAGGAGACCCTTGCGAAACCAGTTTATAGTTGATTTTACAATATAGTCTCCACCACATACTTATGGTATTTTAAAAGGACCGTTAAGAGAATTTTTCAACTCAAATTCAGTATGAATATTTTATAGAAATAATCTTTAATCAGATGTTTTGAAATTATATGTCATACATGATTATTTTCCAAAACCATTTTTCAGTGAACACTCATGTGTCCCATGTTGTACAAGGTGTATTTGGATGGAGGAAGCAAATGATTTTGAAGGATCTCTAAATCATTGTTGCAATGCATGGACCTTCTATCTATGTGAACAAGATAATGATGAAACCAAATGGACACCATGATCAAGGTATGTTGTTCTTCCTTTTGGGGATCGTTTTTTTATCATATGGTGGTGAAATCAGACTTTAAGAATTACAATGTTGACATCATAATGAATTTGGTTGAAAATGATATGTATATATAATCCATTGAGGTTAAAACATGATAAAGTTATTTTTGAGTTTTATAAATACAACAACATGTAGGATGGGTGACAACCCATTGCATCTGACATGGCTGCATGAATCAAACCCACAATCGAAGGTCGACAAGGGTGAGTCGCCTACCACTATCCTACATGAAGTCCCTGGTTAGTATGACTTATTATTTCAGTAAAATGATTTTACTGAAAAAGAATACGGTGATTTTTGGAACTTATGTTTTATTAATTGGATATAATTAGTATAGAAAAATGATTTAATGATTATGTGAGGATGGTTTTTGTGGAAGATGTTCTCCCTTTTGATGATTCACTATATGGTTTAGGAAAATAGAATACCATGTGATTTAAATTGTGGAGTAATGGTTGAGATATTATTTTGGAAGAATATAAGTTGATTTGGGATATTTATGGAAATGATTAACCTATCATAGAGAATATGTGATTAGGTTAATTACACTTCAGTATGATACTTTAAGATTAATCGATGTTTTTGGGGATAAATATTATGATTTACATTGAATTACTTTGTGATTTAAATCCTTCTGAGTTTTTGGTTTCTATATTAGTTTTGATTATTTTGATGAATTTTAAGGACAATTTTTTATTGAATGGTATTTCTTTAACATTGGGTACATTTTGTTAAATTTTGGAGATTATTAGTAGTATTTATTTTTATAAAGGAATATCCTTTTGGGGGATTACATGATCTCATACTAACCATTTTGGTTTTAGTTAATATCTAAAGGCAAGGAACATATAGAGTTCATCTTTTTTGGATTATGTGATTCTCTCAAAGTTGGTTATATCACTTTTAATGTGAACGAGTCAACCTAAATAATCATCATTTAGGGGAAATATGAGTTTGTGGTAGGAATTTAGTAAAGGATGAAATTCTATATGACAAGTAAGCATGTTTCTTTATGTTTTTATTTATGCTCATAAGTAAATTCCTCAACTTTATGAAAAGTATCTTAAAAAACTATCTATGTTAAATTTTCCTAATGGGGAATCAAGAATCGTTGAACCCATTACATGTTTGTGATTTTTGAGTGGTTAAAATTATTCTAATCATGTTTTTTATCACTCTCCGTCAGAACATGAACGTTTTTCTCTCTTCCGTATCCATGTCCTCTTACATGGAATCATAGTATAGGTTATCTTAGTTGACTATTGTACTTATATTCCATTATTTTAAAGTGATATTTTGATTGAATCTTTTCCTATGTTGGACTTTTAATGATGTTTATGAGCCCAAATTTAAAATTGAGTGGATGCAATTCCAAAAAGGGGGAAAGAATGTAACAACCCAGAAAAATAAATAATATTAAAATTTCATATTTATTAATATTTGGGAATTAAATATAATTTTTAAATTAAAGGGGACGCAATGTTCAATGGCGTAATTGAAACTCCGCAATGGGTTTTTTGAAATCTTATATTGCAAACTAATAATATAATTTTATTATTTTAAATGGTGGTTAATGCCTAGTCATTGTATTGGTGGGAATGAATATATCTAACTAAAATATGATTATATATTTTTGTTAAATGTTTTTACAATTATACAATAAAAGTCATAGGCTTAAAATATGAATAAATCTAATTTTAAGCATAAATACAGTAATATTCAGTAAAAGGTCGATTTACAGCCTTTTGATGGAAAAGTCTCATTAAATCTATTTTTTGTAATTTTTATATGTTCTATTTGATAAAATAAAATTATTCATTAGATTCGGGACATCAAAATTTACATTGGGTAAATTTTTGTTATTTTTATGAAAATGTACATTTTTTAATGAATAGTGAAAATATTGTATTTTTATTCAAAACTGTGTTTTAATATCATTTATTTATATGGTTAGATTATCATTTTAATTGGTTTTAATGTATAATTATAATATAATTTTACCATTTAATCTAATGTATGTCAATGGAATTAATTTCACATTGAAATTTGACATAGGCAAGTGTCAATCTTTTGATAGGTATTGTTTCTTAAAAACAAGCTATTTGTTTTAACAACAAAAAATAAATTTAAATATATTAATGACACTTTTATGTTTTTAATTTGGAAAAATAGACATAATTTTTGAATTTGGAATATCATATATAGCATAGTCTGAATTTTTGGTAATTTTCTGAAAAACTTCAAATTTGATGAATAGTGAAACTGCTTAGTAGTAGTTAAAAAACAGAATTTTTCATTTAAATGAAATTTTACCACTTCTATGAATTGAATTTCAAAAATATTACATAATGTTTTGTTATTATTTAGTAAAATTTGGTTCAATAAGATAAAAATAATTGTTGGTGAATTGTGTCTTTTGACTTTTATTTACAATGGTTAAAGGTAAATAAGGCAATTCAAGGTTAAAAGAATATTATAATAATCTGAAATTACCTTAAAACATGTCCAAACCTTATTGGTTGAGTCATTTATGACCATGGGCATCTTTGGGTCTATTTTGGGACCCCATTTAGCAACTTATGAATGATAATCACAGTTTAGATTAATTAATTTAATGTAATGAAAAAAATGACATAAATAGAAATCTTTTAGTAAATTATTTTTTATATAGTGACATATAAGTAATAGTTCTTACTATAAATATTAATTGGTAAACTAAAAATATTTCCTACATGATAGTATTTTTTTAATAATTTTTAGTCATCGAATAAATTAAATTATTCATGACACAACAATGATGTAGTATTTTCCTCATTAATAAATGATTTAAATAAATAAGATTATAATGAATACAATATTATACAAAACCTATACAATTCCTATTGGATGATTTTATTTCGACTATGAGTAATCTTATCTTCTACTATAATTATTTTTTGACCTTTTAGAAACCGAGTATCATTATATAATAAAATAATATTTTCACACATTCCTAAAGAGTTCATCCTCTCCCTTATAAAAGGAGACCAATTCTAACCAATCCCTCACACCTCTCAAGCCATTTGGCTCTTCCAAACATGGCCAAATGAAGCTCCTTACTTCAATATACACCTCTTAGAAGCCTTACCTTTGGAAGAAGTCACATTAAGAAGTCATTTTGGTTCAAACCAAATGATGTTACCCAAATTCAAGGTACACTACTAAAAATATGACCTTTCTGAACGCTTCTATACCAACGGTTCGTAAAAACCACAGGTATAGGTTCCCTTTCCCAACGGTTTGGCCAAACCGTTGGGAAATCCAACTTGGAGGCCACATTTCCCAACAGTTTTCCCAAACCGTTGGTAAAGGGTATGGCTTTCCCAACAGTTTGGGAAAACTGTTGGTAAAAGTCCACTTTGTGGACACCTTTCCGAATGGTTTGGCCAAACTATTGGGAAAGGGTATACCTATCCCACGGTTTGCCCAAACCATTAGGAAAGGTCCCCCAAAAATCAACCTTACACCCAGAATCAAAATCCAGAATCAAAATCTATACCAACGGTTGTCAAAATCGTTGGTATAGATCCTTTGAATTTTTATCATTTCTTCTTACCCCGAACATTATATAAATCAAAATTTAAAATAATTATGAGAATACAAATATATATTTATGTAATTATATTCACAAAAGTCATGTTAGGTTAGCGGTTAAGTCACTCCATAATAAACTAGGGGTCCTGGGATCAAATCCCAGTGAATGTTTATTTTTGAAATACATATACCAACGGTTCCATAACCGTTGGTATAGATTTTCATATTAATTATACCAACGATTTCCAAAAATTTTGGGATAGTTCTATACCAATGGTTTTGGAAAAACCGTTGGTATAGACCTTTCCCAACGGCTTACTTGTAAATGGTTCTCCAAACCGTTGGTCTAGGATATACCAACGGTTTGGAGGCCTATACCAATAGTTCCAAACCGTTGGTATAGGTTAGTTTTCCAGTAGTGGTAATGGATTCCCTTAACTTCTTTTCCTTTATTTTACATCTCCAACCCCTAAAATCTTTTTATTCCATTCTTTTATAACAACACCAGTACCCTCAATATACTAGGATGTTGTACAAATAAATATTAGAACTTCACTTACACAAACCCCCATCTAATAGGTCCAGAACATACTCTTTTGTGGATGGAAAACTAAAGCCTCACCAGATGAGGATTGCTCGATTACCTACAACTGCCTCTCATTGTGGCCATTATTATGGAATTGTATTTATATATGATATATATTATGTTTATTTTTTCTTTATTCTTCTTTATTTTCTTTTTATATCATACCTTAATGGTTCCCATTATTGGTAAACGTGATAATTTCATTTGAGGAAGTACAGACTACCACCCTTCAAAGTGATATGACTCGTTGATTCCATATGTGGGATGTATAAAGGATGGATTTAATGATATTATATATGATATTATACGGGAATTATAATATTCCTCCGTATCATTATGTATTAATTCCATTAAAATATGAAATACAAATAAATGTAGCGTTTATTCGTACGTACGGCTTACCATCTCAATGAACAGTCATTTCATTTATTATCTCTTAAATGTTATGTACTGTTATAAATACACATATATACTGGATATATGATATTTCTGATATATACATCATGAATATCATTATGGATATAATGGACTATTGACCACATGTACAACATGTAACATAAGGTGTTCATTTTTTATTCAAGTACGAAATATCAACCAAACAACCATTATTAAGTTAAATTATTGAATAATGTTTATAAAATGGTAAAAAGTGATATAAAAAGGATAATAAACATAAAAATGGTTCTTAATCCAGTACAAATTAACATTAGTTTATTATTAATGAAGAAAAAGGAACAAACAAATCATGTCAGACATGAGGTAAGAGATTTCTTATCTCACTTTTAATTCCGTGAGATTTCCATTATTCACCACTTATTCATTGCATGTGGTTTATTTTGTAATAACTTACTAAAAATATTATCATAATTATCATTATATTCATGGTATTATGTGATTTTCTTTGTGGTTTTAAACTTTTGGTCATAAGACTTATTTGATTACAATATGGTAAAGGGTTTCATTTCACTTTTGATTCTCGTGAGGATCATGAAATATTTGTCACTATTTCCTTTTATTAGTGTTTGTAATGCCCATGATTCTACTATTTGTGTAGTATACATTTATTTATGGGTATTTAGATCTACATTGTATGGTCCTTCTTTCATGTGGTGTATGTTTTGTAGGTTACCAAATCGGTAAGGGAACCTTTCACCCGCCTATTTTTAAAAGACTTCTTTTTTTTATGTCTATTAATTTACATCTTATTATGTTGGGATATGTTCTTATATATCCTTATTGATGTAAAATTTATGTCCAAGTGATGATATACCAATTTTATCTTACCAACTCATTTTCTGAATTATAAAGTGATGTCGTTAGCCTGTTGAATTTTTACAAGGGAACTCCTTAACCCAGTTTCAATTATGTGGGATCAACTTGTACTTATTAAATATGACATCATATGAATATGTGTGAATGACCTATGATCGTTTTATAGTTAATATTAAATTATATTTGGTGCATTTATTTTTGTCACACATAATTATATGATTGATTTATCCTTAATTAATGGATACCGTCTTTATATGTGATTATGCCTCAATTTACATTCCATTGAGATTTCATTGTTGTTATGAACTAATTCAATATTATGGGTTGTATATACTATCCTTTGACATATTATATCATGAATATATTTATTATCATGATAATATAAAGTTCTTATTAAATGTAATTCCTCAATTATTTGTATTCATACATCCCACTTTTTGTTAAAAACATCATTAAATAATATGTCATTTTAAATTTTTTAACGATTATTTCGTCTAAATATTTCTCATTAATGTCCATGTTTTAAAAATGTGTTTTAGGATTTATTTATATGAACATTAATCTTTTCAAAAGATAATTCATTTAAAATCTTCAATGGGGCATGGGACACTTTGATTCAAAAATCAATTTTTTAAATGGTTTTGAAAATGATTTAATAAAGAATTTCTATATCTTGATTTGATATATTAGAATATTGAAATGTTATCTTTCCATTATACTTGTGTTATATGTTATGAATATGTTATGGTAATTATGAATCATTCTCCAGGAATCTCACATGAAGGGTGGGTACAGATGGTCTCCCCAGCACCTCGGGTCCGTCCGTCTGCTCCATGTACGTCTATTTAGGTGGTCCACCTTCGGGTACCGTCCAACTACACAATTCTATACCTCGATCAGTGATGTATGTTGTCTACATCCAACACAACTTAGTTCGGGCATAGCCCGTGCAGGGTTGATTATAACGATTCTTAGTAGGGACCTCGATACCCGCAAGGTCTCACAATATCCAGTAAGTATAAACAAGAACTAAGATACAAAACACGGTTCATCAACCAACCCTACTTAGGTATTAGCCCATACATATACCTATGTCTTCAATCGTATTCGTCTCTAACACTAGAGCTCAAGAACAACCCAATACACCCAGAAAATACATCTACCACATCGATGATAATGATTGAATGTCAAGACTCATCTCACACAAGTATACATGTATTGTATAGAGATATAGATGATCCGATGTAGTCACTGATTGATCTAAGTTGTCGGACCCATGTAGGATACTAGACCAACTTTTTTGTCGGACACACATAGGATACAAGACCAGCTACTCTTTCAGACCCACGTAGGATATTGGAACAGAAGTCAAACTATCAGTCCCACATAGGATACAAGTACAATGGTCTTCACTGTCGAACCCACAGAGGATTCCAGTACAGTTGTCCTCATCGTCGAACCCACGGAGGATTCCAGAATGGTTTTCATTGCAGTCATAGCTAGCTCTAGGGTTCCCGCACACAGCACACTCGATTCCGGGAGGTTCCTCTCCTCGAGCCAAGGAGTCGATACATCAAATTTCCTGAATCCATAGTTGATATATCCCAATGTTCTGTCTTGTCAAAATAAATCCAACGCGAGATACGACACGTCAATCAGACACCCGGTCTGAGAGTTATTGGGTATTCCATTCCAGGGGCCCGGTTGGAATTACGCACATTCCAAAATTGGCCATTTTCCAAAGTCATCCAGAACTCACTTAGTGTATCGCAAAAGGACTTTTTTGTCGAAAGGGTCCTAGTGCCACAGATGGCACGTCGATCGAACACACGGTCTTGAAGTTATTCAAATTTAAGTGAAACGGGCACGGTCTGTCAATCCTGATGGGCTGGCAGGTTGGCCCGTCCTGGCTCGACGGGTCTGAACTATCTAAGGGGTTGGTCCTACCTGATGATGTGCGGCCCGGCCAGGCGTGGAGGGGCGCGGCCCAGCGCGGTGCGGCCTGGTGAGGCACGGCGCGGCCTGGCCAGTGGCGGTGCGGCCCGACCGGGCATGTGGCAAAGCCCGAGTGGGTGAGTGATGCGGGGGGGGGGGGGGGGCTTTCCCGAACTGGCATCGCCGCCCTCCTATCCAGCCACCTGAAGCCAGTCGGTCTTCCTTGTGCGAGCGGCCCGTTTGGGCCCCTCTCCTCCCACGTGGCAAATGTGGGTACCAGGCATTATACAACCTGGTCAGCCAATGAGCCTGCCAGTTCACCAGCCGATGCAGCCCGTAGAGTGTGGGTCACGATCCTCTGCAGCGTGGCGCCCCTTGTGGCGTCGTGGTCTCTTCAGTCCGGCCAGCTTTAGACAGCTAGTTCTTCATCAGCCAAGCAGCCCACAGTTGCGGGTCGCGGTCTTTCCCTATTCGCACGACACCTAGTGTCGCGATCCACTTCAGTCACCTCCACCTCTTCCATCGCTGTCTCCATCGAAATAAGATGAGGATCAGTGGAGGGTCATCGGGCCGTGTTCATTCGACCTGTTCCCTCCGCATTATGTGGGATCAAAAGGTCAAAGATAAAACATTTTTTCAATGAGGGACGAAGAAAAATTTTATTCAATTAAAATTGAAAGAAATCCCCTAACTTGATTAAGGTTCATTCGTCAACGAGCCGTGGAAGACGAGCATCGCAGTTGTCGGGCATCGCGAATGACGATGGTGTTCTGTCAATATTGAAGGAAGAGGGAGGTAGGTAGAGTTCTTGTGGCATCGCCTCCTTCCTTTCCCCGGTTGATGTAGTGGAGTAAGGTGATTAGGTCCCTCTCATTCTTCATCGGAGTTGTTCGTTGATGAAGAATGGTGTACTTCGTCGATAGAAGAACACTATTCTTCTCCTGAGCTCTCCCCAAAATTCTCCCAACACAACGAGTGCCAAATTAAAATAATAGCTAAGGCTATTATTATATTCACTCATGTAATCCAAAATTTAAACACATTAATTAATTAATTTAAGATTTCAATTAATTAATTAAAATGTGTTGGAAAATATTAATGAGAGAGAGAGAGAGGTGAAGAGATCACATTAATTAAGGGGGAGTTGTCAAATTAATTAAATGGGGGCGTTAATGGGGAGTTGAGGGAAGGAGATATGTTAGGGCTCGTGTCGACCCCACATCACAAATATCCTCTCATGAGAGGTTATGTGTGTGTGGTCCCCACCAATAACTTCCCCTTGTAGGATATAACTACCCAGGATAAATAAAATTGTTCACAACAATTTAATTTAATTTGTTTTATTAAAACCCAAAAATTAACTTCTCTCCTCTTGAGCAGACACAACATCAGTAAAGGTCCCCTTAAGTGTATACTGGCACTGGGAGTTCATCGGTTCCCTCAGATTTCAATTATGAGCACTGGTTCAAAAGATTGAAAATCCCACACGTATGTTTACTGAACATACCCGATCAAAACTTCAGAAATTGATTCTGGGCACACTGGGCATCAGAATCAAGTGCCGTCAAAAACCGAAGACTCATAAAATTAAAAAGTATATACGAATAAAAAAATCAAGAAATTTTAGGGTCTTTTCATTATTCCTTCTATAGGTATTTACATCCATGTAAAGCTACTACACACACTAGGTAAACCAATGGTGGTACAAAGCTCACATCTGAGCCTCCCTCTCCCAAATGCTCTCCTGGAGGTTCTCAAGCTGCCAGCAAATGCACATCAGAGGAATCGACCGCCCACGTTGGACCTGCTAATGTCGATCATCAATCTCCACTGGGACCTCCGTGAATGTCGCTCCATCATCGATGTATAGCTCCTTGTGGTCAATGATGTGGGACGGGTCGTGCACAAATCTCCTCATCAGCATAGACATTATGTCTACTCTGTGCAGTCTTCATCCGCTCCTGGATGATCTGAACCTTCTCCATCATTTCTTGAACCATCTCTTCTCCTACAAGTGCGGACTCCCCTGGGTCAGTCCAGCATAAAGGTGATCTATAAGGTCGGCCATAAAATGCCTCATATGGTTCCATCTGGATGGTGGAGTGGTAGCTTTTGTTGTACGCAAACTCCACCAAGGTTAAATGATTCTCCCAGCTGTGACCAAAGTCGAGGACACATGCACAGAGCAAGTACTCGAGAGTCTGAATGGTCCTCTCAGTCTGGTCATCCGTCTGAGGATAAAAGGCGGTGATCAAGTGAAGATGCATCCCAAAAGCCTCATGTAATCCCTTCCATAGCCAGGAAGTGAATCGAGCATCTTGATCGGAAATGATAGACCATGGAATACAATGATGTCGTATGATCTATTGATTGTAGAGGCATCGCAAGCTCTATGTCGATCCCTGCTCTCTGATCGGTAGGATGTTGGCTGAATTGGTGAGTCAGTCTACGATCACCCAAATAGAGTCATTCCCTATGGATGTACGTGGATTCCCCATCACCAAATCCAAGGATATCCCGTACCACTTCCACTCTATGACCTCTAAGGGTTGTACCAAGCCTACTGGTACTTGGTGCTCTTCCTTCACTTGATGAAAAGTGAATAATCTTGCAACGAACTATGCTACAACCTTCTTCATACCCGGCCACCATTGCTATCATCTGAGGTCCGGATACATCTTCACAACTCCTGGATATACCGCTATAGGCGATGTGTGAAACTCCCTTCGCACTTCCTCTTGTAGTGCAACCGGTACCATGGTGCTTCCCTGGAAGAGGATGACGTGCTCCCCTCCTTCATAAAATCCATCAGGTGCCTTCCATAAGGATATCTGAGCATGTCGCATCTCACAGTCAACGTCCCCAAGATGTGCCTCTTTGACTCACTGAAGAAGTGAATGAGTGACTGTGAGAGACTGAAGAAAGGCTTCTTCATCTATATCCACAAAGGATCTATTCAACATGGCTAGCTACTCCATCACCTCTCCTAAAAGATGAATGCCCAATCATCTGCTGATAGAATCATCTACAACGTTCCCCTTCCCAGGGGTATATAATATCTCAAAGTCATAGTCCTGGACGAACTCGAGCCATCACCACTATCTCAGGGTTAGGTCCTTCTGTGAGATGATATAACTGAGACTCTGATGGTTAGAATATACTGTAAATCGCTCGCCCATCAGATAGTGTCGCCACTTCTTCAATGCGAAGACCACTACTGCTAACTCAAGGTCATGTGTAGCGTAGTTCTGCTCGTGTTGTCCCAACATCCATGAACCATATGTGATCACCACTCCCTCTTACATCAGGACACACCCGAGTCCAGTCCCTGATGTTTCTTATTAAACTGCGTACCATACGCCCTCCTCCGGTAGCCTCAAGATGGGCACACTGGTCAATCTGTGTCTCAGCTTCTGAAAGCTCTGCTGGTATCTATCTGACCACACGAAAGGTTTCCCCACATTCATCAAGGCTGAAAGTGTTGTTGAAACTCTGGAGAAGTCTAGAACAAATCTCTGATAGTATCTATCAAGACCCAGGAAACTCTGAACCTCCATCACACTCATGGGTGGCTCCCAAGAAAGTACTTCCTCAATCTTTTCTAGATCCACTGCAACTCCAGCCTCCGAGATGATGTGTCCTAAGAAGTTAACCTCTAAATAAATAACAGGCACTTCAAGATATTATCATAAATCTGGTGCTATTGGAGTGCATCTAGTGAAACCCTCAAGTGGTATGCATGCTCCTCCTCAGTAGTTGTGTAAATCAGCATGTTGTCGATACAATATATTACAAATCGATCGAGGTAAGGATGGAAGATCCTATTCATGAAACTCATGAACACCACGGGGGTATTGGTTATGCCGAAAGGCATAACCAAGAACTCGTAGTGGCCATACTGACACCTGAAGGCCGTCTTATGGACATCTTCTTCTTGAACTCTGAGCTGGTGATAGCATGACCTAAGGTCTATTTTCAAGAACCATCGTTCTCCCTTGAGCATATCAAATGGGTCTTTAATCCTTCAGAGTGCGTACTTGTTCATCACGGTAACCTAATTAAGGTGACGGTAGTTGATAGACAGTCGTAAGCTCCCATCCAACTTCTTGGAGAACAAAAATGGAGAAGCCCTGGGTGAAACAGTGGGTCACATAAATCCTTTCCCCTACAAGTCCTCCAACTGTACCCGTAGCTCACAAATCTTGGCGGGAGCCATCCGATATGCTAGAGTAGATATTAGTGTCGTCCTGAGGTACAGGTCTATGTAGAAGTCTACCTCTATAAAAGGAGGTAGTCCGGGAATGCCATTAGGAAAAACATCCGCATACTGATCCACCACAACAGGAAAACTCGGACTCTGCACATCAACCACTCAATGGATGAGACTCGCCAACTGATATGTGATCGGTTGCCCTCTCCTCAACGTAAGTCCATCCTGTGCTACAAAGGCTCCTTTATTGCTGGTGAAGGTGAACCTAGTCCCATCCATGTAGACACACCGAACCTTGCGCCTAATGCAGTTGATCTGAGCATGGACTATAGACAACCAGTCCATACCCAAGATGACGTCGTAAAGCCTCAACGCCGCTACAAGATGTTCCCAACCAAATCTCTTGCCTCCTAGAGTACTCCCACAATACCGAAACAAGTGCATAATCATCGAGACTGCTCCCGTAGGAGTCTCTGGCCATATGGATCGAGCCAATGGCTCCGTCAGAATCTCTGAGCTCCGAACAAGGGCAGTGGAAATAAAATAATGACTCGCACCTATGTCTATAGGTACTGCAGCGAGGGTGGATTAGACATAGATAGTACCTCGAATCATCTCAGGTGCACTGTGTTCATAGGCCTAAACTACCTAGAGCTGAGCCTGCCTCTGTACGCCTACTCCCTATGGTCGGGGTGGACCTCCTGGTGGTGGTGGTGGTAGAGTCTGGAAATAGCATCCACTACCCGCTGCTCGGCCAGCTCCTCCACCTCTTCCGCCTGCTCCTGGCAGAACACCATGGTCAAACCTCTGCCTTAGCCTCAGAGGTCCATCCACTATCTGATTCTCATATTCACGGTGAGTTGGGGAGTCTCGAGCCATGAGTCCCTACCCTCTGCATGCATAACACATCCTGCTCCTCATATAGCTGGCTCTGTTATGTGTGCCCTGCACAATAGAAACTGAATCATGTGGTCGCTCACTTAATGGCCTGGTCCTCTTGGACCTCTGCGTCAAATGTCTACTGCCGGCTATAGAAGACTTTCCAATGTGTCACCCTATGGTGGGTCTCGATGCTAGTGTCGGCTCAGCGAGAAATATCTCTACATGAAGGGCTCGCCCTTGCACTCCCTCTTGTGTCAGAATGCTTAGGGAGATCATCGATGTCCCGATCTCATGTTTGAGTCCCTTCTCAAAGGTCCGAGCCTGGAAGATTGGGTCTCGTACCATGTCTGTGGTGTAGTGCGAGAGGTCGGAAAACCTCGCTGAGTACTAAGCTACAGTCATGCTACCCTGCCGCAGATGAAGTAGCTCACGAATCATCACCGCACGAAGGGTGGCTGGAACATTCTTCGAGCGGAAGAGACTCTCAAAGTCTATCCAATGTAGAGATGACCCATCATGCACATGGAGAATCATCCTCCAACATCTACCTACTGATTCATGTAGGAGACTCGCAGCAAGGATCGCCATAAGGTCAGCTGGTGTCCCTAACAATCTAAAGACTCTGACAATAGCCTCCAGCCAATCCTCAGCTGCCTGAGGGTCCGTCACTCTACGGAACCTGGGAGGCCTCTATCGTTGGAACTCATGCAGCGCACTCAGGCGGCATGGACTCTCTGCTGCAGGGGCTGGTGGTATTGGTGGACCACCGGGTAGTGGTACCTCTATTGCCTCCGCTGTGATGGGGCGTTGCACCGAGGCCTCGTCGCTCGGTGGGATTCCATCTCGTACACGACTCGGAACCCTAGTTGGCTGTCTTCATGGGGCCATCATGAAAGGAAACAGATGCGGCATGATCCAAAAAATATACCTGGTGAGCTGACACAAAGTAATCACAAAGAGAACTTTTGGAACACACATGCAATCAGTGTTTTCGTGCACAGAGTCGGAAATCAAAGGTCATGGTCCTAGTGTATGTATATGTCGGCCGCCACACCAACACTGGACTTCCTGGACTAATAACCACACTCAATACTCTTAACACAATTTCTTCACAGAAGATAATAATTAGAGTCCTGAGTTCTGGGGTAGAACTAACTCCTCTGATACCAATTTGTCATGACCCATCCTTGGGGCCAGTGCCGTGACTACCCCAAGCCTACCTTACATAGGCCAGGGGCTGGAGACTAGCACCAAAGATGTAAATCCCGATAAAATGGAAGGCATTGAATTTATAGAAGTAAACAAACACAACATAGTATGCAACAGAAATTAACACTATTTAATATTGAATAAAAAAGTAAGCGCTAAAAAGTAAATGGGCCAGTATACAAACCCAACTGTAATGTACAGTACAACTAAAAAGCTAGTACAACTGCAGTAAAGTAAAATAGAAACTATTGAGTCGTCCTTCGAGAATCCCACCTGAAGGGTGGGTACAGATGGTCTCTCCAGCAACTTGGGTCCATCCGTCTACTCCGTGTATGTAACACCCCGAGATTTTATGAAAAATATTCTTTTAATATCATTAATGTCTTGTGTTTTATGCGACAACAAGATTACCATGTGAGCTTGTAGTATACACAACACTATTCTTGGATCATGTTACACACAATTGTGATAGTAGTAATTTTACGAAACATTGAGTGTATATATATAAATATATATATATATTCAATGTATAAATGAAATATGGTTGGATTCTGTTATATGAAACAATGGAGGAGTCTTGCACAACACGCAACCCGGACTTGGCTTGCATTACACGCAATCACGACTTTTCTCGATAGCATGTGTTGTACGCAATACCAGGTTTCACTAAACAACGATATATGGTTATAATATTATTATGAACTAGCCGCTATGAATAGTATCAACTACATTTTGAATTTTATAACATTATTATTCATCTTACACATTTTCTAGAACATGGTATGAGAACAAAATCAATTTTTTGAGTAAAACAATTATTTTTCAAAAAATGTAGTTTTGTCGCCTTTTGATGGTGCACCCACATTAAATCTTGTTTTTGACATTTCTATAAGTTCAATGTTACAAAATAAAATTCTTATTTGGAAATAGGATATAAAAATTAACTTTGGATAAATTTTTAATATTATTCTAATAACTTTCATATTTTTGATGTATAGTAAAAACACTCTATATTTTAATTAAAAACAGCATTTTTCATCGCAATAATTTATATGGTTAGATTATCTTTTTAATTGGTATTAAAGTTTAATTAGAATATATTTTTACCATTTAATCCAATATTGGTCATTTGAATTAATTTCACTTTGAAATTTTATATAAACAAGTATCAATCTTTTGATAGTTATTGTTTCTTAAAAACACGCTATTTGTTTTGATAACGGGAAATAATTTTAAAATTAATTAATGCCACTTAAATGTTTTGAATTTGGAAAAATAGATATCAATTTTGAATTCGGAATATCAAATAATTCTTAGGATGAATTTTTGGTATTTTTCTGAAAAACATCAATTTTCGATGAATAGTGAAACCACTTAGTGGTAGATAAAAAACAGACTTTTTCATTTAAATGAAATTTTACCACTTCTGTGAATTGAATTTATAAAATCCGAGAGACATGGTTAATATGAAGGACTAAAATGTGGTTCAATTAGATGAAAATATTTTTTTGTGAATAGTAAATTTTTACTTTTATTTACCACGGTTAAAAGTAATAGGGTAATTAAGGGTAAAAATGATATTATTATTACCCTAAAACATGTCCTAATTCTATTGGAAAAGTGTAATTCGACCAAAAACATCCTTACGAATAACATATGACCATTTAGGCCCACTTGGATTAGATTAGGACATTTAATATTAATTTATTTAAAGAAGGGTTAAAATAGTTAAAATCAACATTTAATAAGTAAATAATTTTTAATATAGGGTTATACATTCGATAAATTTGACTATAAATATTCATTAGAAAGATAAAACGATTTAATACATAATGTTATTTTATTTATAATTTTTAGACATTAAATAATTTAATTTATTTATGACACAAAGATGATGTAGTAATTATCTTATTAATGAAATATTGACATAATTGATGTTATAAATACCCATATAAATGTAACTTGAGGCTTTTTATGAATTACACTAATTTTAAATGTTAATATGACATGTTAGTATTTATTTAATTAACTGTTTTCGAACTAATCATTCTGTTATGATTTTCACAAAATTCAATTACCAAATACTGTCAAAATTGACATAAAATAGTTTTTAAAACATATATTATATTATTAATTGTTATTTTATTTCTAAAAATCTAAGGATAGGAAAAATGACTTATATAAGGTTATATATATTAATAATAAACAACTTGGGGTTCTTTTGGCTTTTTATAGTAAGTTTATTAACCTTATAGTGTAAGAAAACAAGAAGACATGGTAAAAGTAAAATTATTTAACATAAGGATAAATCTAAATGATATGGTTAAAATAGAAACCTAAACTTTCCTAAATTCTATTGTATGAGAGTATGTAGACCCATCCCCACATTATATTCGAAATATATCAACTTGGAGCTATTAAAAACCGAATATGACTTTATAATAAAATAATATTTTTAGTTTTTCCAAAGGTGCCCCTCTCCTCCCTTATAAAAGGGCACCTCCTCCCTCTCTTCCTCTCACCACTTTTAGCTTTCATTCTCAGCCAAAACCTGCCAAATTATCTTATAAACTTCCATAGAAACATCCTAGAGGTTCTGGTCTTCTTCAAATACCAATATTAGCACCATAAGAGGAGGTCTCAAAGAGGCTCTTCAAAGAAGAGATAATGTCCGTTACCGATTCTTTCTACTTTATTTGTTCTTCCACTTCTTCTTATTTAGTTGTTTCATTATGAAGTAATAACATCAGTATAACTCATATACTTATATGTTATTATAAGTATGAAACAACCCTATTTAACAATCTATCCATCCTACGGAAAATGAAATCACCACGCGTGCGTACGTACGGAATACCGTCTCCACGCCGTGGTGAAATCTGTTTTTCCACCAACACCTTACATGGATGGGTATAATGGTGTAAAGAATAACTATATATGGTTATTATAACATAATACTGATTCTGATATATTATACCCTCCACTCCATTTCAATTCAATAATTATGGGAATGATATCATCGCTCCTGTGTACGTACGGACTACCATCTCCACGACACGATGAGATTCATTCTCCATGTTAACCATACATGAATGATCATAAAGTTTATATAATGAATAATAATGAAATATATTAAATAATAATTCTACTGTAATTATGTATATATATATGTATGTAATCCAATTAATTCCATTCAATTCAATGTGGAAACGAAAACCACGTTCATGCGTACGTACGGCCTACCGTCTCCATGAACGGTGTATTTCTTTCCATTTATCGATCTATTATATATATGTATATTCTGAATATATATTATATATAAATCATGTTTTATATTCTGGAATTATGTAATCATGATCTATGTAATCATATGAATAATTACAAGTCAAAACACGGACGACAAATGAAATGATTTTACCCAAAACGCTCTTTAACATGGAATTTACAAAAGAACGGGTAATATAAAGTCATAAGTGAACCATATATGATATCATAACAATGAATATCATTCTGTAATAAGTCAATGACAATATTTAAATAATTATACAGGAGGTTCGGATACGTACGAAGCATATCGGACCTAAGGTAAGGGATAATTATTCCAATCTCATTCTTATCCGAGATTGTTTATTTGTAAGTATTTATTGGGGTTATGATTAGTATCCATGTTCATATGTTCTCAAAATGATTTCATATAATATTTAATTTTATTCCATGTATGTTTAATGTCATTTATACCCTTTTCTACTTTTACCACGTCGTATGGAAGGAATCCTTCATTTGTTTACTATACGAGGTACTTTTTGACTTTTCCGACAAAAGTACGAGAAAAATGTTATTTTTAACTTATACGGCGTGAATGGATTTTTACGGTTTTATAAAGCCTTATTTTCATGAAGCATCATCCAAGAATTGTCATGACTATTTTCAACAAAATACTTTTCATTTAAAATTGCATGGAATTTTGTGAAACTAAAATGATTTTGAAGAATAAAGGATATTTTCCTCAAGAATTCATTTCAAGTGTTTTACCAAAACCATTTTCCATATAAGATGACATTACTTCATATGTGTATGTTTCATTTATAATGTCTCTATTATTTACATGGTTTCACGTTTCTTATGATGAAATATCCATTTTTTTATATGGATTATGTGATGATGGGATGATGTTTATGAAACCCATTTTATTCATTGGGTTATGATGAATGTTTTACGTTTATTTTGTGGCACAGGTAATAATGATTTCATTATGATATGGGTGGGACCTATATCTCCCTCCAATGAATTGGGTAAAGATTTATATCTCATGATATAGACATGCCTGGAACGGTAAGTTAATTTGGTTCAGTATTACAGGACTGGAACGAGGAGTGAACTCGATTCAGAAAGGGACTTTGTCCACTAAGATGGTCTTGGCAGCAATGCCTTGGCTACTATGGAAATCATTACATGTGCATAATGGTTTCCACAATTACATGTTTTATTCCCATGCTATGTTATCATGATTAATGTTCCATTATGATCTATGCCTTATGTACTTCCATGTTTTAAGTCGTTGCTCAAGATTTTGATGTTTAAACATTATGTTCATGTTTTTAGGTTCAAATGTATATGGTATGTTTTATTTTATCCATGCTTACCCTTACTGATCATTTGATCTCACCCTTTTTATGTTTTATTTTCCCCCAGGATTAAAAGAAAGGTTATAGGTAAGGAATCAAAAAGTTGAAGTTCTTTATGGGAGATGATGAAGATCTTTCACCATGATTAGAATATTACGTTCCATGTTTCCAAAGATACTAAACTATTATGGTCCTTGTGTGTCTATTTTCATTATGTATTATGTATTCCACAAAAGTAATGTAATATCTATGTAAATCATGCTTTGGGTCTCTACAGTTGGTATCAGAGGAAAGGTTTAGTCAACCTTTGGAAATTAGGATGCGAGAACTTTAGTGAGATCCCTAGAGGTATTTATAAGGTATGTCTTTGGATGTCCCTAAGGTTAAGTATAAGTATATGTTATAGTCCTATAATTCCGGTAACAATCTTAGAATTAAACCTAAGATGTTAGATATTGAAGGTACACCCCCTTTCTTATGTTGTTTTCCCTAGCATGATTTTTTCCTCTCACACTATTCATTTTGGGTTTTAGACGATGGCTGGAACCCGAAGGAACCGTGTTGATCAATGCAATGGACAATGAAATGATTTTCCTCCTGAACAAATAGATGTTATAGGAGATGGAGCGAAAAATCATATTGCTATACTTACACAAGCTATGAATCATTCTGGACATCCAAATGAGAAGAGAAGGGAACAATATTCTATTGAGTCCTTCATGAGGCAACGTCCAACTTCTTTCAGTGGGTCTTCTGATCCACTTGTTGCTGAACAATGGATCAGTACCACTGAAAAGATATTTTCAGTTCTTCAATGTTTTGATCATGATAACGTCATCTTAGCAGTATATCGTTTGGAAGATGAAGCTGATAAATTGTGGAATCTTATCAAGAATACGAGGCCAAGAGATGAAATTGAGTCCATGTAATGGGACGAGTTCATGAACTTATTTTTCATTAAGTACATCCCTCATATTCTTCGAACAAAGATGGAGAAGAAGTTTCTTGAACTAAAGCAAAAGGATGGTGAATCTGTTGGTGTATACAAAGCGAATTTTAAAAGGGTTTCAAGGTATGCATATGGCTTTATCATCCAACCTGAAAGTAAAGTTGATCGATTCTTCAGTGGCTTAAAACCAAATATTCGAAGGGAATTAGCTATAAGATACTTCAGTAGCTATGAAGAAATTGTGCATTGTGCTATCAAGGTAGAAATGGAAGTTGGTGTTACATATCCATCTCATAATTTTTACAAGAAACGAAAGATGGAGTTCAAGGATAAATATTAGAATAATGGTGAAAAGAAGATGAATGTTTCCTTATGCTCAAAGTGTGGAAAGAAGCATGGTGGAGATTGTCTTAAATGGACTAGAAAATGTTTTAAGTGTGGAAAAAAAGGTCATCGAGAAGCTGAGTGTCGAAGTAATTGAAAAAGGTTTTCTAATGATGTGAATAAAGAAAAGACTGCAGAGAACGCACCACCAGCACTTCAATGCTTCAAGTGGAAGGAAATGGGGCATTATGCTAATAAATGCCCTAATCCAAGGGTTAGTTATGATCGACATGGGCTACCACTTAAGGCAATGGACAATGGGAAGTCACATGCGATCACTATTGGCGATGTTGAATATGACAACGATGTGGTGGAATGATTAAGTGTTTATATAATGGGATTCCAAAATAATGTTGTATATAGTATCGTGGAATATTGGAATATTTATGTATTGGTCTATTGTTGTTTTCAATAATACTATGGTACCGGTAACCATGGAAAGTGACTGAGATATTTTTGGAAAAAGATGATATGCGCATAATGAAGGGATAAGGAGAAAATGAAATGTTTCACAGTATTCATGAGCTCATGACTGATATAAGGAAATAGTTATATCATGGTTAGAGGTTTTGGTATGTGAAAAGAGTTAACTTTTGACAGCACTCATTTTTTCACTAAGATTCAATGGGTTTTCATTTTTCAAGAAAATACATGATTAAGGCCTTCTAATGTTTGGAATGTGACCAACAAGACATATCTTATGATATATGGGGATCAACTATGGTATTAACATTCTTGTTATATGAAATCTCTGGTAATTGTTTTCACTATAATATGAGAGTGGACTGCAGTATTATGGATAATCCTAAAGGTTTGAATGGATTATGTTGAAAATAAGTTAGTATTGTTTAAGGATAGAAGTTTTTTCGATATTATTGATTGGATGTTATAGTAATTTAGTTTTAGAAAAAGGACAACCTGCAGGATGGGTGACAGCCCATCGTGTCAGACAAGGCTGTGGGAATCAAACCCACAACCGAAATGCGACTGGCCTTTATCGCCTACTACTGGCCTACAGGAAGTCCCTTTTTAGTAGAAACTAGTTTTATTATATTAAGCAGTATGATATATGAAGTATAAGTCCATTTTAGGAACCATATATGATTAATATCACTATAGATGGACTTATTTATTTTTGATAACATTTATAACCATTTGTTTGAGACAGATGGAATGACCCATCATTCTATCACATGATCTTCTAACACTTCACGAATGACAAATTCAAATTCATTTCTTTAAGAGATGAAGTGGAAATTATCCAAAGAACGAACAATGGTGAGACTGTACCAAAATCACGAAAGTATTTCTTCTAATTCCAATTTCATCAAGTTTAGGGAAATTATCATGAAAACCAAAAATGTTGTCCTAGTGCCCTTATATCCGATGAATCATATGATACCTTAGATCATCAAAAATCTATGGCTTCGTGATTGATGGATTTTTCATAGCCATGTTCTCTACCACTCTCCATCAGAACATGATGGTTAGATATCTCCTCCATATCCATATTTTCACCTATGTTCTCCTATGTGGAAACCCAGTGATGAGTTATTTGGGTATCCGTTATGTTTCTAACGTTCCTTTTTTTAAATGAAGTTTTAGTATTCCTTTTTAACAATTGGGTTTCTGTGAAAGAAACTATCGTGTAAGAAACCATTTATAACCCAACGAATTTCGAGGGAGAAATTCATTTTAAGGGGGGTATAATTTAACACCTTGAGATTTTATGAAAAATATTCTTTTAATATCATTGATGTCTTGTGTTGTATGCTACAACAAGATTACCTTGTGAGCTTGCGGTATATGAAACACTATTTTTGAGTCATGTTACACACAATTGTGATAGTAGTTATTCTACAAAACATTGAGTTTATATATATAAATATATATATATTCAATGTATAAATTAAATATGGTTGGATTCTGTTATACGAAACAATGGAGGAGTCTTGCAGAACATGCAACCCTGACTTGGCTTGCATTACATGCAATCACAACTTTCCTTGATAGCGTGTGTTATACGCAATACCAGGTTTCACTAAACAACGATATATGGTTATAATATTATTATGAACTAGTCGTTATGAATAGTATCAAATACATTTTGGATTTTATAACATTGTTATTCATCTTACACATTTTCTAGAACATGTTATGAGAACAAAATCAATTTTTCGAGGAAAATAAGTATTTTTCAAAAAATGTAGTTTCGCCGCCTTTTGATGGCACACCCATCGTAAATCTTGTTTTTTACATGTCTATAAGTTCAATTTTACAAAATAAAATTCTTATTTGGAATTAGGATATATAAATTTTCTTTTGATAAATTTTTCATATTATTCAGATAACCTTCATAATTTTGATGAATAGTAAAAACACGTTATATTTTAATTAAAAACAACTTTTTTTGTCGCAGTAATTTATATGGATAGATTATATTTTTAATTGGTTTTAAAGTGTAATTAGAATATATTTTTACCATTGAATTCAATATTGGTCATTGGAATTAATTTCACTTTGAAATTGGATATAAACAAGTATCAATCCTTTGATAGTTATTGTTTCTTAAAAACACGCTATTTGTTTTGATAACGGGAATTAATTATAAAATTAATTAACACCACTTATAGGTTTTGAATTTGAAAAAATAGACTTGAATTTCGAATTCATAATATCAAATAATGCTTAGGCTGAATTTTTGGTATTTTTCTGAAAAACATCAATTTTCGATGAATAGTGAAACCACTTAGTGGTAGATAAAAAACTAACTTTTTCATTTAAATGAAATTTTACCACTTCTGTGAATTGAATTTTGAAAATCCGAGAGACACGGTTAATATCAAGGACTAAAATGTGGTTCAATGAGATGAAAATATTTTTTGGTGAGTAGTAACTTTTTACTTTTATTTACCACGGTTAAAAGTAAATAGGGTAATTAAGGGTAAAAATGATATTATTATTACCATTAAACATGTCCTAATTATATTGGAAAAGTGTAATTCGACCAAAAAAAACTTAGGAATAAAATATGACCATTTAGGCCCACTTGGATTAGATTAGGACATTTAATATTAATTTATTTAAAGAAGGGTTAAAATAGTTAAAATCAATGTTTAATAAGTAAATCATTTTTAATATAAAGTTATACATAAGATAAATTAAAATATAAATATTTATTATAAAGATAAAAATATTTCTTACATAATGGTATTTTATTTATAATTTTCAGACATTAAATAATTTAATTTATTTATGACACAAAGATGATGCAGTAATTATCTTATTAATGAAATATTGAACTAATTGATGTTATAAATACCCAAATAAATGTAATTTGAGGCTTTTTATGAATTACACTAATTTTCTAGGTTAATATTACATGTTAGTATTGATTTAATTAATGGTTTTCTAACTAATCATTCTGTTATGATTTTCTCAAAAATCAATTACCAAATAGTGTCAAAATTGACATAAAATAGTTTTTAAAACAAATATTATATTACTAATTGTAATTTTATTCCTAAAAATCTAGGGTTCCGAAAAATGACTTATATAAGGTTATATATATTAATAAAAAACAACTTGGGGTTCTTTTTTCTTTTTATAGTAAGTTTAATAACCTTATTGTGTATGAGAACAAGAAGACATGGTAAAAGTAAAATTATTTAACTTAAGGTTAAATCTAAATGATATGGTTAAAATAGAAACCTAAACTTGTATAAATTCTATTTGATGAGATTATTTCGACCCATCCCCACATTAGCTTTGAAATAAATCAATTTGGATCTATTAAAAACTGAATATGACTTTATAATAAAGTAATATTTTTAGTTTTTCCAAAGGTGCGTCTCTCCTCCCTTATAAAAAGGCACCTCCTCCCCCTCTTCCTCACACCACTTTGAGCCTTCATGCTCGGCCAACCCCTGACAAATCCTCTTATCCAGTTCCATAGAAACATCCTAGAGGTTCTGGTCTTCTTCAAAGACCAATTTTTGTGCCCTAAGAGAAGGTCCCAAAGAGGAGCTTCAAAGAAGAGGTAATGTATGTTACCGATTCTTTCAACATTATTTCTTCTTCCACTTCTTCTTCTTTAGTTGTTTCATTATGAAGTAATAACATCAGTATAACTCATATACAGATATGTTATTATAAGTATGAAACAACCATATTTCACCATCTATCCATCCTACGGAAAACAAAATCACCACGTGTGCGTACGTACGGAATACCGTCTCCACACCGTGGTGAAATCTGTTTTTCCACCAACACCTTACATGGATGGATATAATGGTGTAAAGAATAACTATATATGGTTATTATAACATCATACTGATTCGTATATATTATACCATCCACTCCAATTCTATTCAATAATTATGGGAACGATATCATCGCTCGTGCGTACGTACGGACTACAGTCTCCATGACCCGATGAGATTCATTCTCCATGTTAACCATACATGAATGATCATAAAGTTTATATAATGAATAATAATGAAATATATTAAATAAAAATGATACTGGATTTATGTATATATATATATGTATTTCATCCAATTAATTCCATTCAATTCAATGAGAAAACGAAAACAACGTTCATGCGTACGTACGGCCTACCGTCTCCATGAACGGTGTATTTCTTTCCATTTATTGATCTATTATATATATGTATATTCTGAATATATATTACATATAAATCATGTTTTATATTCTGGAATTAATTAATCATGATCTATGTAATCATATAAATAATTACAAGTCAAAACACAGACGACAAATGAAACGATTTTACCCAAAACGCTCTTTAACATGGAATTTACAAAAGAACGGGTAATATAAAGTCATAAGTGAACCATATATGATATCATAACAATGAATATGATTCTGTAATAATTCAATGACATTATTTAAATCATTATACAGTAGGTTCGGATACGTACGAAGCATATCGGACCTAAGGTAAGGGATAATTATTCCAATCTCATTCTTATCCGAGATTGTTTATTTGTAAGTATTTACTGGGGTTATGATTATTATCCATGTCCATATGTTCTCAAAATGTTTTCATAAAATGTTTACTTTTCTTCCATGTATGTTTAAAGTTATTTTTACCCTTTTCTACTTTTACCACGTCGTATGGAAGGAATCTTTCTTTTGTTTACCATATGAGGTACTTTTGGACTTTTCCGAAAAAAGTACGAGAAAAATGTTATTTTTAACATATACGGCGTGAACAGATTTTTATGGTTTTATAATTCCTTATTTTCATGAAGCTTCATCCTAAATATTTCTTGAATATTTTGAACAAAATACTTTTCATTTAAAATTTCATGAAATTTTGTGAAATGAAAATGATTTTGACGAATAAAGGATATTTTCCTCAAGAATTCATTTCAAATATTTTATCAAAACCATTTTACATATAAGATGAAATTAATTCATATGTGTATTTTTCATTTATAATGTCTCTATTATATACATTTTTTCAGGTTTCTTATGATGAAATATCCATTTTTTTATATGGATAATGTGATGATGGGATGATGTTTATGAAACCCATTTTATTCTTTGGGTTATGATGAAAGTTTTAAGTTTATTTTGTGGAACAAGTAAAAATGATTTCATTATGAGATGGGTGGGACCTATATCTCCCTCCAATGCATTGGGTAAGGATTTATATCTCATGAGATAGACATGGCTGGAATGGTAAGTTAATCCGGTTCAGTATTACAGTACTGGAACGAGGAGTGAACTCGATTCAGAAAGAGACTTTGTCCACTAAGATGGTCTTTGTAGCAATGCCTTAGCTACTATGGAAATCATTCACTGTGCTTAATGGATTACACAATTACATGTTTTATTCCCATGCTATGTTATCATGATTTATGTTCCATTTTTATCTATTCCTTATGTACCTCCATGTTTTAAGTCGTTGCTCAAGATTTTGATGTTTTAACATTATGTTCATGTTTTTAGGTTCAAATGTATATGGTATGTTTTATTTTATCCATGCTTACCCTTACTTAGCATTTGAGCTCACCCTTTTTATGTTTTATTTCCTTCCAGGATTAAAATAAAGGTTTTACGTAAGGAAACAAAAAGTGGAAGATCTTTATGGGAGATGTTGAAGATCTTTCACCACGATTAGAAGGTTACGTTCCAAGTTTCCAAAGACACTAAACTATTACGGTCCTTGTGTGTCTGTTTTTGTTATGTATTATGTATTCTGCAAAAGTAATGTAATATCTATGTACATCAAGCTTCGGGTCTATATAGTGTATGTCTCGTCAGGTGGTCCACCTCCGAGTACCACCCAACTCCACAAGTCTCTACCTCTATCAGTGATGTCTGTCATCTACATCAAACACAACATAGTGCGGGCATAGCATGTGCAGGGGTGAGTATGGAGATACTCAGTAGGATCCCCGAGACCCACAAGGTCTCACAATATCCACTAAGGATAAAAAAGAAGTAAGATATAAAACATGGTGCATCCACCAACCCTACTTATGTATATGCCCATACATATACCTAAGTCTTCAATCCTATTCGGCTCCAAATATCGAGATCAAGCATTACCCAGTCCACAAAGAAATGACGTCAATCACATCGATAATAATGATTGAATTTCAAGACTCATCTAACACAAGTATACATCTTTCGTATAGCGATAGAGATGATCGGATGCAATCACTCATTCCTCTAAGATGTCGGACCCACGTAGGATACTAGACCAGAAACTCTGTCGGACCCATGTAAGATACTAGTACAGATGTCAAACTATCGGACCCAATTAGGATACAAGTATAGTAGTCATCACTTTCTAACCCATAGAGGATTCGAGTAAAGTTGTCGTCATCGTCAAACCCATGGAGGATTCCAGTACGGTTGTCAGTGCAGTCGCAACCAGCTCTAGGGTTCCCGCACACAGCACTCTCGATTCTAGAAGGGTCCGCTCCTTGGGCAAAATGGTTGATACATCAGCTGCCACGAAGCTAGAGTTGATTTATCCCAATGTTCGGTCTTGTTAAAAGGAACCCAATGCGACAGATGGAACGTCAATCAGACGCCCGGTCTGAGAGTTATTGGCTTTTACATTTCAGGGGCCCGGTTGGAATTATGCTCGTTCCAAACCCAACCATTTTCCAAAGTTATCCAAAAATCAATTAGAGTATTTCAAAAGAAATGTTTTGTCAAAATGGACCCAGTGCCATAGACGACGCATCGATCGGACACACGGTCGTGAAGTTATTCACATTTAATTGAAACGGGCCCGGCCCGTCAAGCCTGGTGGGTTGGCGGGTGGGCCCATCCTGGCTCGGTGGGTCCGACCTATCTATGGGGTAGGCCCAACCCGATGATACATGGCCCTGCCCGGTAGGGCATGGCTTGACATGGGGTAGTTGTGTCGGCCTGCGCAAGGGCGCAACCCGGCCCGACGCGGCACTGTGCGGCCAGACCCGGGGCGGTGCGGCGCGGCCCGGCGGGGCGAGGTCCATCCTGGAAGGCCACGACTCGGCCCTGAAAGACGAGTGGCTCGGCCCGGGTGGTTGAGCGATGCGGGGGGGGGGGGGGGGGGGGGGGGTTGGGTGGGGGGGGTGGCATCCCACTTTCCTGAACCGATGGTGCCAAGTGGTGCCGCCCTCCTATCCGGTCGGCCAAAGCTGGCCGGTCATCCCGGAGTGGGCTGCCCGTGCGGGCCGCTCTCCTCCCGTGAGGAACTTATGGGTGCCACACCTTCTCTGACCTGGCAGGCCAAAAATCCAACCGGTTCACCCACCGAAGTGGCCCACAGAGCGTGGTCCGCGGTCCTCCAGAGCACGGCGCCATGGTCTCTTTGGTCATGCTGGCTTTAGTCGGCCAGTTCTTCGTCGGCCGAGCGGCCAACGGATGTGGGTTTCCATCTTTCCCTCTTCACGCGGCACCTGGTGTCGCGGTCCTCTTCAGTCGCCACCACCTCTTTCATCGCTGTCTCCATCGAAATAAGGTGAGGATCAAGGGAGGTTTGTCAGGACGTGTTCGTTCGACACGCGCCCTCCACGTTAGGCGGTATCAAAAGGCCGATGATAAATCTTGTATTCAATGAGGGACAAAGAACATTTTTATTCAATTAAAATTGAATCAACCCCCTACCTTTATTATAGTTCGTTCGTCAACGAGCCATGGAAGACGAGCGTCACTGTGGTCAGGCGAGGTAGTTGACGGTGTTGTTCCGTCAACGTTGGAGGAAGAGGGAGGTTGGTAGCATTCTTGTGGTGACGCATAATTCCTTGCCCCGGTTGATGTAGTGGAGGAAGGTGATTGTGTCCATTGCGTTCTTCATCGGATTAGTTCGTCGATGAAGAATGGTGTTCTTCGTCGAAAGAAGAACACTATTCTTCTCTTGAGCTCTCCCCAAAATTACCCCAACACAAGGAGTTAAAAACTAAAATAATAGCAAATGATATTATTTTATTCACACATGTAATTAAAAATTCAGACACGTTAATTAATTAATTGATGAGTTCAATTCATTAATTAAAAAGTGTTGGAAAATATTACTGAGAGAGAGAGAGATGTGAAGAGATCACATTCATTAAGGGGGAGTTGTCAAATTAATTAAAGGGGGTCTTAATGGGGTGTTGAGAGGAGGTGATATGTTAGGGCTCATGTGGGCCCCACCTCACAAATATCCTATCATGAGAGGTGATGTGGGTGTGGGACCCACCAATAACATCCCCTTGTAGGATATAAGTACCCAAGATAAAAAAAATTGTTCACAACATTTTTATTTAACCTTTTTCTTATTAAACCCCAAAAATTAACTTCTCCTCCTGAGCAAACGCAAATGTGGTAAAGGTACCCTTAAGCAAATATCGGCACTGCAAGTTCATCGGTGCACTCAGATTTCAATTCTGAGCACCAATTCAAAAGATTGAAAAACCCGCACATATGTTTTCTAAACATACCCGAACAAAACTTCAGAAATTGATTCTGGGCGCACCAGGCCTCAGAATCAAGTGTCGTCAGAAACCGTAGACTCATAAAATTCCAAAGTATTTTTTAAAAAAATTTACATCAAATTTTAGGGTCTTTACAAAGATTAATCATTTATTGTCGACTAATGGAGCAGTGATATACAATGATAATAATGAAAGACCTTATATGGGGCCATATTAATCACAATTTGGTGTATATTATTTTAGTTACACATATCCATCCACAAATTAATACCACATTCTACATTAAATTCATGTAGACAAGTACAATATATGTCCTCATGAATATTTATAGATGGTTCTCTTTGACCATATTTCTACTGATGGTACACCACCATCATCACTACATGGGATCTCATTGCCAGCAAGTATCATGCCCAAAACTATCATGTGAACGAGTTCCCCCTATAATGAAAAATGGTATATAAAACTCTATATTATATTAAAAGAACATTCATAGTGAAATTTCCCACATCCTAAACAATGTTGTAATAACAAAAGAGAATAATTTGATCATATTTAGTTAATATATATAACCATAAAACTCAACTTCTATCATTGATGTTTTACAGGTAATTCATCCTTGAAATCCAATGATATAACATTCCACATCCATTTAGAAATATGAATAATCTGAAGAATATTAGAATGATCCTGATACCTTGCATCATTATATTGATAAGTAAAACATTGATTAAAAAAGAAGAAATGTCCATTCTCATATATGGACACTAGAATCAACCTCTTGAATTGAAAAACAAATTTTTTTATATTCGCTTCACGACACATTGGGAATTATTATAATACCCCATTAAATTCATTTTCATCAGTGACATACGTATGTAACAATTACTAGAGGTAAGGATACCCTATGAAGATAGATAACATTAATTGATCACCTAACCACAATATAATGAACTAATATACATCAAAATTTAGTATCAAGTAGGTGTTACTCGTGAATAATCATGTTGTGTTAATATATCAACTGATGAATATCCAAATATATCTCATCATTATCTTCTTAGACACCAAAATGTATGCAAGAAAAGAGATCCATGAGATTTCAGGAATCTGGAATTTTTTTTTATTAACTATGATGGATGTTTCATATTCATATCATATGAAAACAAATCCCCTCAATAGGGGAAGAGGAAACTTCCTAGTCCAAAAAATGGAAGTACATTTCTCATCACCTATGATAGAGGTTCAAATATTTTTGTTAGAAGATATGACAAAAACTCAGTGGTTGATTTATATAGTAAAAAATTCTATAAAAAGGAACTTCCACTAACTACTTAGTGTTTAAATCATAAATTTGGGTCTAGGATCTTGTTTGGGATATTTATTATAGCATCCCGCCTTTTTATAACATAATCTTTCATTACATTACACAAAACTGAGGATCTTTAAGGATTAGTGTCTTGGAAACTAGGAACATAATACATGAAAACAACATAAAACATTCCTCTTAAACACTTGAAAGGCTTCTCCTTATGTTCATCCTAGGTTCATTACTGCATCTCATAACCTGGGGACGTACATCAAAAGAAAGGGTGAGCAAAAGGCCCAGTAAGGGAAACAAGATTAACATTTTACATGTGAACTTGAGATACTTCAATAAGGTCATGAAATGAACTTTAAGGCATGAGAAAGAAATCATGAGATATATCATAATAAAAATAACATTTTTCATAACTTGAAGATGTGGCTGCAACATTTAATATAGACAATCATGAACATATCACCAAGGTCCATCCCCAAGGTGTCATTTGAAAATTACCAAGGTTATTCACCAAGGTATCATGAAAATTGTAATCTCTAGTGGTTACATCATTACCCAATGCATTGGAGCGCTATCAGGGCGCACCCTTAAATTTGCCTTTATTATAATGTGAGCCACATATATCATCATCAAAAATTTCATAAATAACCCATATAGCATAAAATAAATGGGTTTCATTTCATAATCATAACGTTTTAAAAACTGCTTTAAAGACATGATCTTTACGTCACTTTAAAACCCACAGAAAAGGAAGGTGGGTCTCATGTATGTAAATCCCAGAATTTAAAATAGAACATTTTGGTATATATGTCAATACCCGTTTAGAAGAAAGAGCTTTGAGTATTAACTTAATAATATAAAAGAACATTAGAAAAAGAGAGAGACATTTTGAGATGGAAATTCTGCAGCATAACATCTATGTTACGAGGTTTTAGAAGACATTAAAAAGAGAGGTAAAATGGGTCAAACATTCATAAATGACCCATAAAATAGTAGATGGACATAATAATAAGGATACATGATCATGGTAATGAAATTTCAAAGACATACCATTTGAAATGAAAAACATGGAAGGAAGAAAAAAATTAGATTTCTCTTATGAAAGTTCGGCAGCCTAACGGCGTTACTTAAACTTCAACAAAAATGATTTGAAAATATCAAATAGGGTCTCTCATCACGTGAACATAAGAGTTCATTATGATAGATATAGAGATAATTCCCCAACATAATTAAAAAGTAACTTGAAAGACTTTACATGAAAGTAGAACTTTGAAAAGAATGAGAAGGGTGAAAGAATCCCCTAAAAATTCGGCAGCCTAACGGCACCACTTAAAACTTCAAAATACTGAATTGAAGAGATCAAATGGGGTCTCTCATCATATGAACATAAGATTCAAGTATGATAGATATAGAGATCATACCCCAACATAACAAAAAGGAACATGAAAGAATTGACATGAAAGTAGAACTTCAAAACGAGAATGGTGAAGAACCACTTAAAAATTCGGCAGCCTAACGGCGCCACTTAAAACTTAAAAATACTGAATTGAAGAGATCAAATGGGGTCTCTCATCATATGAACATAAGATTCCAGTATGATAGATATAGAGATCATACCCCAACATAACCAAAAGGAACATGAAATAATTGACATCAAAGTAGAACTTCAAAACGAGAAGGGTGAAGAACCACTTAAAAATTCGGCAGCCTAACGGCGCCACTTAAAACTTCAAAATACTGAATTGAAGAGATCAAATGGGGTATCTAATCATATGAACATAATAGTACAGTATGATAGATATAGAGATCATACCCCAACATAACAAAAAGGAACTTGAAAGAATTGACATGAAAGTAGAACTGCAAAACGAGAAGGGTGAAGAAAACCACTTAAAAATTCGGCAGCCTAATGGCGCCACTTAAAACTTCAAAATACTGAATTGAAGAGATAAAATGGGGTCTCTCATAATATGATCATAAAATATCAGTATGATAAATTTAGAGATCATACCCCCAACATAATAAAAAGGAACTTGAAATACTTTACATGAAAATAGATCTTAAAAAAATGAGAAGGGAGAAAGAGTCCGTTACAAAAATTTCGGCAGCCTAACGGCGCCACTTAAAACTTCATAAAACTAAATAATGAGAGTAAGAGGGGGTCTCTCATTATATGAACATAAAAAGGGCAGTAAGAGGAGTATAAAATAACATCCTCTAACATAAGAACATGTAGCATAAAAGGAATGACATAAAAGAGATTACTTAAAATGAAAGAGAGAGGTCGGATCCCTTACCTTAAAACGTGACTCTTGAAACTAAATGTTTTGGACCTTGAGGGCATGGGGGCACCTTGGGAGGACTCCTTGGGAGGTAAGGAGACCATATCTTCGTTGGGGGAGAGTTGGGAGTGAAAACCAAAGGAGGAATGGGTGGGTATTTATAGGGAAAGTGAGGGGACAAGGCATTAATGGCCAAGGGACACCTCATTTGTGGTTTTGGCAAAACCATGGGCTTGCCCATGGTATTTGCCCATGGTATTGGCCACTTGGGACACCTCATACCTTATCTTACTATTCACAATTCGACCACATTGAATATATACATAATACATCATTTAATGATGTCATTAGACACCCGTAACTTAAAAACTGTATTTTCACTATTCATCGAAAATTCAACTTTCTCAGAATAATCCCAAAATTTCACCTTAACCAAATATCAACGCTCTGATTACAAATATGAACTCCATTTTATAAAAATAATTTTCTAAATATTTTTAATTTAACTTTTAAATAAAAAAACTATTCACTGAAAATTCATTTTTTCAGAAAAAACCCCAAAAATTACCATAGCATAATATCGGTGCTCTGAGTTCAAAAATGAAATCCGTTTTATAAAAATAATTTTCTAAATTTTTTTAATTAAATTTTTAATTAAAAAACACTATTCACCCGAAAAACTAATACTTGAATAATAATTTATGAAACCGTTATTTAACCATTTTATTGAATCACATTGCTTAATCAAGGTGCCTAAATTATATTAATACTTTCTTTAAGTGAGATTACTAATCCATTTGGTCACATTAATAATCCTAAGCGTAAAATCACTATTCATAGTTTACTATTCATCAAAAATCAAGTTGATCTTATTAGACTCGAAATTTTGTAGTGATCATAATTGTAGAAGACCATTTTATGAAAATCATTACACATTTTTATTTATTTAAGGTTTACATAAACATTTTTAAAATATCCTTTCTCTAAAATTTATCAAAAATATGCCTACTATATTTATCTGGACATTTGAAAATTCATAAACTTCATCATAAGAAGAAATCCAAATTTTTATTTAAAACAAAGGATTACACAAGGCAATTACGGTCTCCTTACATGGCCCCTTATCACACCAGCATAGGACCTAAGTGTAAGGTGTGCTAAGGTGAGAGAATCCGAGGGAGGTTCGGCCAACATCGCACGAGTCGTAATTTCTATTATTTTGAACTTCTCACGAAGGCGATCTTGTTCTAGCTTCACACGATGAAGTTTAGCTTGGGTTTGGTCCATATCAAAGCCTAGTGGTGCTACCTTCTTCCCAAGTTCTGTTAGATGGGCTTCGATCGGTCCAAGACTGCTGGCTGAGGCCATCGAATCTTCTTTCTATATTAATTAACCAAGATTGCTTGTATTTAGAGATAGTAATCAAAACATTTAGTTTCCAGCGGTCATATTGACCAATGGTCAAATAATAGTCAAAACCCAACAGTCTCATTTTAATTATACTCATGTTATCAAATGAAACATTTTTGTTGAGTATAAAAATAAAATAAAATAACACATAAAATTAGGAAATAAGATTTATTCAAAATTTCGGGTCGTTACAATCTTCCCCCCTTAAGAAATTGCGTCCTCGCAATTTTTAAAATTGGGTTTTGAAATTTAATTGAAAGTCCCACATCGAAAAAGGAGTCAGTAAAACTATTACTTTAAAAGAAAGAAAGGGAAGTACGAAGGTCACCCGAGTTAGCCCACACTAGGATTCCATGTAGGAAAACATGGACATGGAGGAAAAACAAAGGGTCAAGTTCTGAGGGAGAGTGATAGAGAACCTGATTAGGAGAAAGTTAACCATAAGAAAATCCCAAACTTATGATGTGTGTAAACGGTCATTGATTACCTTGTAGGAAACGTAAACCAACAACGTTTTTGTTTTACGTTCCTTTTCATGATTTTGAGGAATTCATTTACTACATAGAACAAAAACATAAGAAAATATACCTACCTTCATGTAGAGTTTCATCCTTTAATAATTTTCTACCAAAACTAATCTTTTCTCCAAAAGATGAGAATTCAAAACTACTTGGTCTCATCAAAACACAAGAATCATCTTCTAGAGAATCACATAAACCACAAAAGATTAACTATCTATTTCTTCTATCTTTAAACATTATCCCAAAAACAGAAAGGGTAAGGTAAAACAACTCTTCAAAAAGAAAGAATCCCATAGGAAGGAAAACTATTTTTAAATCTTCAAAGTTCCATGGTACTACCCAAAGTTCATCATAGACCATCCCATAAATAACGGTCCTTAAAATTCCTCCAAATAAACCAAACTAAGATTGAAACCCAAATACAAGAGGGATTTGATAACATAGTCTTCCAAAATAAACTTCATTGTTCATCTCCAAACAACATCAACCACACCTAACATCTTATAAAAAAGTACCTAACCTAAACATATTTTACCCAAGATAGGTTAATCATTTCCATAAGTAACCTAAATTACTATAAGTCTACCTTAAATTCATTGATTCTTCAAAATATAAGTCAAACTTATTCCTTAATGAAAGTACCGTAGTAATCTATTTACCTTGATCATATAGGGTCCTCAAAATAGTGAACGTCTTCCAAAATAATAATCATCTTTTAATCACCTAATCATATTTGTCGTATTAATACGGAAAGCGTAGAATTTCCTATCACATTGGTCTTTGGGACATGTTCTTCCATTTCCCGCCATTAACTAAGAAAAGAATCTATAATTAGGGGCTTAAATACTTAGCCAATAATCCTGAAAAGAAACTAAAAGCATATAAGGATAACTTGTAGAAGAAAAGTATACCCTAACTTGTGATCCCCTAGGTTCCCATCTAGGTTATCCATGATCATATATTCTGATGTGAACCTTTATTTTATTTTATCTTTGTTCCTTTAACAATGGTTCATACTAAGATTATGAATTTACCAAAGCATATCCCCCGGGAGTGTCGTAACCAAGAGTGCAGCAAGGCCCGTTGTCGTGTACCAGTTCCCGTTCGAGTCTAGCTCAAAGTGGTGTTTTCGGGTTTTACCCCTATGTACATCTATGCCAGAGCCACCTCTACCTGCTCGTATCCAGACAGGGATGTATTTTCTTGGAAACCCCTTACTCAATACTCACCAAAATACCAGGAAGATTTCCTATATTTAAACTTTTCTATAGGGTTCTCCCTAGAGTTTTCATATCCAAATTTCCACAAATAACTAAACCATCCTTTGATACCAACTATAGAATCCCGCCTTTTTATAACATAAACTTTCATTACATTACACAAAACTGAGGATCTTTAAGGATTAGTGTCTTGGAAACTAGGAACATAATACATGAAAACAACATAAAACATTCCTCTTAAACACTTGAAAGTCTTCTCCTTATGTTAATCCTAGGTTCATTACTGCATCTCATAACCTGGGGACGTACATCAAAAGAAAGGGTGATCAAAAGGCCCAGTAAGGGAAACAAGATGAACATTTTACATGTGAACTTGAGATCCTTCAATAAGGTCATGAAATGAACTTTAAGGCATGAGAAAGAAATCATGAGATATATCATATTAAAAATAACATTTTTTATAACTTGAAGATGTGGATGCAACATTTAATATAGACAATCATGAACATATCACCAAGGTCCATCTCCAAGGTTTCATTTGAAAATTACCAAGGTTATTCACCAAGGTATCGTGAAAATTGTAATCTCTAGTGGTTACATCATTACCCAATGCATTGGAGCGCTATCAGGATGCACCCTTAAATTTGCCTTTATTATAATGTGAGACACATATATCATCATCAAACATTTCATAAATAACCCATATAGCATAAAATAAATGGGTTTCATTTCATAATCATAACATTTAAAAAACTGCTTTAAAGACATGATCTTTACGTCACTTTAAAACCCACAGAAAAGGAAGGTGGGTCTCATGTATGTAAATACCAGAATTTAAAATATAAAATTTTGGTATATATGTGAATACCCGTTTAGAAGAAAGATCTTTGAATATTCACTTAATAATATAAAATAACTTTAGAAAAAGAGAGAGACATTTTGAGACGGAAATTCTGCAATATAACGGCTATGTTACGAGGTTTTAGAAGACATTAAAAAGAGAGGTAAAATGGGTCAAACATTCATAAATGAACCATAAAATAGTAGATGGATAGAATAAGAAGGATACATGATCATGGTAATTAAATTTCAAAGACATACCATTTGAAATGAAAAACATGGAAGGAAGACAAAAATTAGATTTCTCTTATGAAAGTTCGGCAACCTAACGGCGTTACTTAAACTTCAAAAAAAATGATTTGAAAAGATCAAATAGGGTCTCTCATCATGTGAACATAAGAGTTCATTGTGATAGATATAGAGATAATTCCCCAACATAATTAAAAAGGAACTTGAAAGACTTGACATGAAAGTAGAACTTTGAAAAGAATGAGAAGGGTGAAAGAATCCCCTAAAAATTCGGCAGCCTAACGGCGCCACATAAAACTTCAAAATACTGAATTGAAGAGATAAAATGGGGTCTCTCATAATATGAACATAAGATTCCAGTATGATATATATAGATATCATACCCCAACATAACAAAAAGGAACATGAAATAATTGACATGAAAGTAGAACTTCAAAACGAGAAGGGTGAAGAACCACTTAAAAATTCGGCAGCCTAACGGCGCCACTTAAAACTTCAAAATACTGAATTGAAGAGATCAAATGGGGTCTCTCATCATATGAACATAAGATTCCAGTATGATAGATATAGAGATCATACCCCAACATAACAAAAAGTAACATGAAAGAATTGACATGAAAGTAGAACTTCAAAACGAGAAGGGTGAAGAACCACTTAAAAATTCGGCAGCCTAACGGTGCCACTTAAAACTTCAAAATACTGAATTGAAGAGATAAAATGGGGTCTCTCATCATATGAACATAAGAGTACAGTATGATAGATATAGAGATCATACCCCAACATAACAAAAAGGAACTTCAAAGAATTGACATGAAAGTAGAACTTCAAAACGAGAAGGGTGAAGAACCACTTAAAAATTCGGCAGCCTAACGGCGCCACTTAAAACTTCAAAATACTGAATTGAAGAGATAAAATGGGGTCTCTCATCATATGATCATAAAATATCAGTATGATAAATTTAGAGATCATACCCCAACATAATAAAAAGGAACTTGAAATACTTTACATGAAAATAGATCTTTAAAAAATGAGAAGGGAGAAAGAGTCCGTTACAAAAATTTCGGCAGCCTAACGGCGCCACTTAAAACTTCATAAAACGAAATAATGAGAGTAAGAGGGGATCTCTCATTATATGAACATAAAAAGGGCAGTAAGAGGAGTATAAAATAACATTATCCAACATAAGAACATGTAGCATAAAAGGAATGACATAAAAGAGATTACTTGAAATGAAAGAGAGAGGTCGGATCCCTTACCATAAAACGTGACTCTTGAAACTCAAAGTTTTGGACCTTGAGGGCTTGGGGGCACCTTGGGAGGACTCCTTGGGAGGTAAGGAGACCAGAACTTCGTTGGGGGAGAGTTGGGAGTGAAAACCAAAGGAGGAATGGGTGTGTATTTATAGGGAAAGTGAGGGGACAAGGCATTAATGGCCAAGGGACACCTCATTAGTGGTTTTGGCAAAACCATGGGTTTGCCCATGGTATTTGCCCATGGTTTTGGCCACTTGGGACACCGCATACCTTATCTTACTATTCACAATTCGACCATATTGAATATATACATAATAAATCATTTAATGATGTCATTAGACACCCGTAACTTAAAAACTGTATTTTCACTATTCATCGAAAATTCAACTTTTTCAGAATAATCCCAAAATTTCACCTTAACCAAATATCAACGCTCTGATTACAAATATGAACTCCATTTTATAAAAATAATTTTCTAAATATTTTTAATTTAATTTTTAAATAAAAACACTATTCACCGAAAATTCATTTTTTCAGAAAAAACCCCAAAAATTACCATAGCATAATATCGGTGCTCTGAGTTCAAAAATGAAATCTGTTTTATAAAAATAATTTTCTAAATTTTTTTAATTAAATTTTTAATTAAAAACACTATTCACCTGAAAAACTAATACTTGAATAATAATTTATGAAACTGTTATTTAACCATTTTATTGAATCACATTACTTAATCAAGGTGCCTAGATTATATTAATACTTTCTTTAAGTGAGATTACTAATCCATTTGGTCACATTACTAATCCTAAGCGTAAAATCACTATTCATAAAATACTATTCATCAAAAATCAAGTTGATCTTATTAGACTCAAAATTTCGTAGTGATCATAATTGTAGAAGACCATTTTTTGAAAATCATTACACATTTTTATTTATTTAAGGTTTACATAAACATTTTTAAAATATCCTTTCTCTAAAATTTATCAAAAATATGCATACTATATTTATCTGGACATTTGAAAATTCATAAACTTCATCATAAGAAGAAATCCAAATTTTTATTTAAAACAAAGCATTACACAAGGAAATTACGGTCTCCTTACATAGCCCCTTATCACACTAGCATAGGACCTAAGTGTAAGGTGTGCTAAGGTGAGAGAATCTGAGGGAGGCTCGGCCAACATCGCACGAGTCGTAATTTCTATTAGTTTGAACTTCTCGTAAAGGCAATCCCGTTCTAGCTTCACACGATGAAGTTCAGCTTGGGTTTGGTCCAGAGCAAAGCCCAGTGGTGCTACCTCCTTCCCATGTTCTGTTAGATGGGCTTCGATCGGTCCAAGACTACTGGGTGAGGCCATCGAATCTTCTTTCTATATTAATTAACCAAGATTGCCTGTATTTAGGGATAGTAATCAAAACATTTAGTTTCCAGCGGTCATATTGACCAATGGTCAAATAATAGTCAAAACCCAACAGTCTCATATTAATTATACTCATGTTATCAAATGAAACATTTTTGTTGAGTATAAAAATAAAATAAAACAACACATAAAATTAGGAAATAAGATTTATTCAAAATTTCGGGTCGTTACATTTATTATCATGATGGTAAAGATGAAAACAATAATAAGAAACCATAATATAACCCTAAAGAATATTCACCCTGAAAATATATATGAATTTTAGATAAAAACAACATAAACCAATTAGGTCACCAGAAGAGTCAACTCTGGAGTTGGAAAGAAATAACCCTTCAACTCATCAAAGGAATTACAAATTTTGAATTCTCATTGAACTTCACTCTAATATGATGGACATTATTCAACATAGAATAAAACATATTGAATTATTTTATAAACAACAAATAACACCAATTAATCCTATGATGACTGAAATATAGAATATATTATAATGATATTACACTTAAATTATATATAACACTATTTCATGATCAAGTAAAACACAATGTTCCTACAAAACAAGCCCCATTAAAATATCCTAAAAAATATATAATTTTAATATTATTACCATAAAATTATGGTGTTGATTTCTTAATATGTTCCCAACATCTCTACAACAATGAACATCATCTTATAGAATTTTAACATTATCCATGATTTCATCAATGAATAACAACACAAAAGTGTACTAATATGGTTGGAAAATATTTTTCATCAACACCATCAACAAGGTAGAATGAATGGTTAGAAAAAAATTCATAAAAAAAATTCATAATGGGAAAATTATTTCTTAAAGAACCTTTTGGAATATTATAATCCTTGATCATAAGTGGGTGGTAATTGACTAGAGATCAATTATACTGATCCAATTCTGTCCAGTTAGTTTATCCAAAAAAATCCTCAATACTAGGAACCAATCACATTTTTATGACCATAAATAGGCTGTTCATTTGGTATCCAACCCAAAAGAGAAGGGATCTGTTGGAAATCAAGGAAAAAATCATTGGTGTTGTCCATGATGAAAAACCTAGTCAAATTAATCATTTGGACCTCCAATCATCTAAATTATTATTCTACTCCATAAATTTAGTATGTGATATTTTGTATGAGGGAATTGATATAGATTAGGTACAATTAATAACATTAATATAATACTCCGCATACCAAATCGATGGAAAAACATAATATTCTAATGGGCACATTTTAAAAAATTTATCATAATTTTTTGTAAAATCATTATAAAATACCATGAGGCCAAATTCAATATAACACAAGGATAACATGAAACCCATCCAAATAAGTTTAATTTCATCAATGATATCATTTCGTTTAATTTATACACGATAGACATATTATTCCACATCAGGGAGAGTAAAATATACCTCTTAGTGAGCATATTAAATGAAATAATTATTGTAAACTATCCAATCCTTCATTATAAGGACATACAAAATACTCTTATTAAGAACAAAAAATTCTTATAAATTCATGATCTATAATAATGAAAACCCTAAAAAGGGTCATCAAATACCATTTCTTCTCTTCAACCTAAGGTGAATTGAAATTTCCATCATAAAGGGAATGAGATATGTTATAATCGTCAAAACTTATAATAGACGGGTTTATATTAATTAATGAACATGACTACTACCAAATAAATTAGATGTTAAAGGTAAAGATGTAGTTTTTTTACCTCCAAAAATTATTGGAACCATATCAGTTATAACAAAATTTACATCCACTATATTAATAAGCTTCATTCAGATTTTTAGGTATGGAAGACAATATTTATTATTGAATATGATTTAGTTGAAAATATTATATGTACTGATGATCCTCCAACAATTTGATGATTTAAAAAACTTATAATACTCATTACAAGTGTCTTGAGTATTCAAATGAGAATAATATTTCTAGTTCCTCACAATAGTACAGTTCAAGGGTCCAACATTTCCACCATAGAAATAAATGTGTGGTCCTTTATAATAAAATAAATCATATTTTATAAAATATATGTTTAAAGTACTAAAGAATTATTTTCCAACATAAGAATCATCATTTTTAATATTCCCTATAAAGGAACCACTAAAAAATATAATGGGAGTAGGTTGAAATCAAATTACATATTACTAACCAGCTAATTATTTTTATTCCATTAGTTCTATATCTAGAACATCAATTTATGAGGTGTGATATAGTAAAAATACATGAGATCAGATTTTTTATAGAAGACCCATCTCATAGCTATTGATATTTTTTATCTCATATGATGTACCATTGGGTAAAACTGTACTTATTTATTAAAATGATTTCCATATTGAGTTACTTTTTGATAACATTGGTTATTATTATGGAACAGAATGGGAATATCCAATCCAAATAATCTACATATAATTTATCGATGAATATGATTATAATGTCTTACCACTCCAAACCATCGATATTATTTTCAATAACTATATCATCCAACCATCTTATATAAGGAAATTCATTTTTCAAGATGGAACATTTCACCTTAATGTATTTCAGTGTATCCAAAAACTCAAACAATCACTTATTATTTATGAACAACTCCTCTACTTCATAATGAATTTTAGTTTCCTAAAAAAATTCTTATTTTGATGTGTAAAACTATTGGAATGATCTTTGTAATCGTCCCTCTATGGTAACACCACTATTTCTTGAATGATAATAGTTGAATCTCATTAACTCACTATTTTACCACATTCACTATAACATACAGATGGTTGTAGTCTACTAGATGTCTTTTAATATTTTGTTTTGGAAAAATCTCCATCATTATGTCTAATTGAACATCTTCTAAGGAAATTATACTACATAAAATTAATATTTAACAAAGAAACGTCAGTAAATACATGAAGGATAATCACATAAATTAATTAGAATTAATATTGGGATTAAAAATATTATATCAAATATGGAAGAAATTATATAATTAGATAAATAAAATTAATCAAAGACACTTTTACCTATAACCCATGGTATGTTGAGGCTCTCTGCTTTGAGAGATGGTTGAGAGCAACCTTATAACCAACAAATTATGTCCCATAAATCCCCATTCCTTTAAACAAAATACTTAAAAACATTATATCAACATCCAATAATGTAAAAGATCTACGTCTTTACTTATTATTCATGAATACCCATAAAAAATATGTAAACTAGAACAAGGACTTGTTCTAACATTCCTCAATAGGAATTCATAAAACCCTTAGTCTATTGACGTGGATGTGGGGAACATGAAAAAAAATCAGATAATTCTTCCATATAATTTATAAAAAAATGAACACTAGGAATAAGAAAAATGAAATATATGTTTCCTTATATAGTCATAAAACGCATATATATTATGTACATTTCAATAAAACCATGAAAATATTAAAAAATAGAATATAAAAATAATATCGTCTTGTAACATCCATAACACTCACTCTAGTTTTCACTACCGACTCACAATTTCCTTCAAACAATAATGTCCATCACCTATAGCTCATGCATTCCATTTTCCTAGACCATGTATATTTATGTATTTAGATTCATAGTGCTAGAAGTACAGTGTATGAATCAAAATCTACAAAGGATCTCACAAATAAATTCATAAGCAATACACATTAATTAAACTAATTAATAATCATTTTAATCAAAACATGGAATGTTATTCAGTTCACATCTCATAATAAATAGTTCTTTTGAAAAAAATTATAATACAAAGCATAAAACGTGTATATAAAATCTCAATAAAATTGGAATGCTAAAAAAATTGAATAAAATATTATGTATCAATAATTTTTAATCATATCACCATGGTTATGAGTCTTTATATAGTTTAGTTCATGAATCATGGTTTTAAACAATAACACTGAAATACAGCTCCACGAGTTCACACCCTAATGATCTCAAGCATAGGTGGATTATGCTATCACCTTAATCACCTAAATACATTCCCATAATATTTTTACTTATCAATATCCTAATATATACATTTATATTGAGTACTATTACATTACTAGTGTGTATAACAATGGAAACCCATCAAACTACCCATAATCCAATGTTCATCAATTAAATAGTTCCTGGGATGGATTCATCAATCATATATAATGAAGTCACAAATCAATTTTCAAATAAAGTCTTAATATCAAAAACCATCATCATATGGTTTCATAAAAACTAATACCATTAATATCAATAAAATTTGTTTACAATTCATAAAAAAATTCATTCAATATTTTACCAATATTCATCATTCATGTCTTTCATCTGATAAATTATTATTTTCAAATCCATTTATCTATAAATAAACACATTTGCAGAAAATGAATTATAAAATAGTCTCAATAAAATATTCACCTTCGCCAAAAAAATTTATCAAGAATCAAAATTATTGCATTGTTAATCAATTAGAAATCATTTTTAAACCATAAATGAATGAATGTTTTCAATTTATTAGAATTTCTTATCAAATTACCTTCCTCAAATCATGATATAATTAAACTCTAAATATTGGATCAATAATGTGAGACAAATTGATAGAATCAATAAAGGTAGGATCATTGAAACAAAAATATATAATAAAAATTTCCAATTCATTTTCTATAGAACAACGAGAGATATAGAAGAAATATACAAAAATGATTCCTAAAGGTAGCACAAAGTTCAATGATGATTCGTGAAAAAAATCGTAATTCCCTAGTGCATCATAAATAATTCCAATTTTATAATATCATATACCTTGAATATATAATATATATCCATAAACAATGGTTCCATATAATTGGATAAGGGTATATATAGAAATAAAAACTAATATCATCAAAAAACTATCTCATTAATTCAAAAAAATATAACCATCACAATAAGATCTTTTAAAATCCTCCTCTAGGATTCAAGGAATCCCAAAAATATTAAAAATGAGTCTCCTTTGATTATATAATTTTCCAACTATAGAAGAACATGGAAAAAGATATTTTGGTTTATTAGTTTATTATTATTTAAAATATTGTCACATGGTTTAGAATAAGTATTTATCAAAAAATTCCTGAACCGTGAACTCTATTATGGGATTTTGGAAGAGAAACATGGGTAGAATTAGATATTTGATAAACTGTGAATTGAACATATACAACCCCTCTATACCATGTATCATTGTTAAGGGGAAGGGTGCACAGATTCTAATAAATGTCTTCTTATGAATTTATTCTATAATTGGACTATATCTCAAGGTTTTATATTTATTGGGATACCCACTTGATTTTAATCAATTGTTCCCCATCCGTGAACTAGAATAAAAATATCTATGATTTTTCAATATTATTCCCAAACAACGTGATCTATAGTAAAAAAACAATGTACAAAAGGGGACATCGGTACTTTAAAGTGATTGTTAGGATTTTAAAATTCTCCCCCACACAAAATATTTCTTCCCACCAAAATCCACCTCAAGAAGACACATCCACCAAAACGTGAGGCCACATACCTCTCAAAAAAGACTATCTTTCACACATATCATGATAATCATAACCATACATCCAATACATCCAAAATATTGTGATTTACTTCCCTCATATAATGTTCAATTGAGAATCATAAATATAAACCAGTTCCATGGTCATGGTCATATTAGGATCCTCATCCAGGTCCGCACAATTATAAATATTTAATGCATATAAAAGATTCTTATATAATAAGACATGTAAAACTCATCATGGATAAGTTTCATATCAATTAGAAAAAAATTGTTATTACACATTCCTAATATAGACAATGAGTTCATTTTACGACTATATTTCACGGTTGATGCTTATCTTATATACTAGGACATTGGAGGAGAAACCATGGTGGTACTCTTAATAAAGATTATTAACTAATTGAGACATTAAAATTTCATCGATAATGACCTGCATAATATTTAATCCTACTCTAATTTTATATAATTATCTATGATCCCATATGTATGTTTTCACTAATCTCCTAAACAAAAAATGGTCCCTCAAAGAAGGATTCAAATTTCTCCTACCAATAGAGCCCAAAATTTTGATTACTTCAGCACTAAACCTAAAATAGTGACATATTAATGGTTAATTAGTATTTATTATTATTTAAAATTCATCTATACCCTAATGATATTAATAAAATCCACCATATTTTACAATATAAGAAGTAAACATGATTTCATGAATTTGTATATCACATTATGTATGAACATCTATATGAAGATTTTATGTAGTGATAAAATTAACATGGGATACGACTACCAAAGAGTTTCATATAAAAAAATATGATGCAAACCACAAATCCATATTAGATACTATGGTAGTTAAAATTTAATGTGATCTAACAGTATCCAGTACATTCGAATATCCATGAACCTCAACATCAGTTGCATCACAGATTTTAACAATGTGAGACTATATGGTCAAACATTCAACCACCATCCAAATTTCACTTTTTCCCCAAGTGGATATTTATTATCTAAATATAAAATCATTCAATATATCATTCCACATCCATGTCAAAAAAAGATGATGATGATGAAAAATTGATTTATTTTTATGCTTATCTATAATCACTTCATACCTCTAATCATGACAATTTTTTGATGAAATGTCAAATTATATACCTATCCAAAAAAATTATAATACAAAAATAATAAAAAAATCATTATGTGTTAACAAGATAATAATCATCTGAGGAGAAGATTTCAAAAGAACTGTTTTCAAAAAAATATAGTCTCATCAACTCAGAATCCCATATGTATTCAACAAAACTGATCTAGTACATTATAATTCATCAATGATTTAATCATGGAATGGGAAATATTATTACTATATAGAGAATCAGATAAAAAATCCCATTATGAGGGGCGTAGGAAATGTCAATTTAAAATAGTTCTGGTACACAACCAATCATCTCTAATAAATATTCAAATCATACAATGAGGAGATAAAAAATGAATCGTTAGTGATATGATTAAATAATAAATCATTCTCAAAAAAGGTAATACATGTCCCTCATAAGAGAATCCATTATAATATTGATTTTATTATGAGGACCATTTTGTTTTATTCTTATGAGGAAGAAGATGGAGAGAACCACGAGACAGAACATGCACACCACTGATAATAACATATCATAAACACAATATTAAGATATCATAAAAGACTAAATATCCACATCGGTCCTATATACAGTTCAATAATAAATATTAAGAAAAAGGATGCTTCCAATAATATATATATGTTTATAATTTAAAATCCCAAATGAAATACATTATCTTCTGAGTGAGAGATGTAAATTTATATGCAACATAGAGATTCATTTCACATAACTCAATAATATCATTCTAATCCCAATAATATCTTAATATAAATAATGACATACAATTATCTATTTGAGATAAAATATTGAAACTTTTTAGGATATACTATGATAAAATGATCATAGACAACATTCTTTATTAAATTCACATCCAAAATCAAATATTTTCACATTCATATCAAGGCATTATGTCAACTATTACTCAATATGACATAACATTTTTTCTAAAGCACATGATCCTTCTAATTTTCCGATAAAACCAATATGTTATCAATGAATATTACTAAAATGATTCATGTTAATGTTGTAAAAATCATGTTATCATAAACATTGATGGAGAATTATTTTTATCAAATCACATACAAAGAGACTCATAATGGTTATACATACTCCTAAATTTGGTATTTTGGATATTAGATTCCTTGATCCTAATATGGAAAGGTATGAAGATTTAAAATCATTACAGGAAAACCACTGAACTCTTTTCAGATGATAAGAATGTAATAAATCCAGTTAAACATTTTATTGTTCACTACTATAACCATATTGATATTTTGATAGTGAACACATTATTGAAGGGTTCTATCATCCTTTTATGAATAATCATTTCCACATCCTAGGTTGAAACATTTTTCAATTAATTAATTTTAACACAAAATCATCCTACTAATGCATTAAATCATTCAATATAGTATGTTATATTTTTCTATGAGGGAATAAATATTTGATTTTCATTTAAAACAATTTCTAATGAAAATTAAACCAACCTCACTGGTTGAAAACAAATAAAATATGATTGTTAATATTTTGAAAATTCATCAACAAATATGGGACTATCACTAAAAGATACTTCCTAATCCATTTCAACAATAAATGTCCAACATCCTAATAATATACTGAAGAGTAGGTCGAGAAAATATTTTCTTTGGGTCCCACTCCCCCTAAAATTCATAACACTCCCCATTGGGAGCATTAAACTGAAACATTTAAGATAATTGTTAATTTGACCTTTCTATGCCACGAACTAGTCCATATATATAGTGTAATCAATGGGATTCATAATAAAAACCATAAATTCTCATATGAGCACAATATTCAATAATCAGAATGAAAAATTGGGGAATCATAGAGAGAACATTCACTTCATTCTATGAGGTATTGAAATTTCCATCACATATGGAATGATATATAGAATAAGATTCAATAAATCCATCATCAAGATATATATTATTGAATTATTAAAAAAATTATCAGAAACGTTTTTCACTAAAGTCAATAATTAATAATGATAACTCTAACTATCACATATTCCACATTGGTTCCCATGGGAATCACATAAATATTGAAAATAAGAATCATTACTAATGAATGTGGTTGAAACACCATAATTCTATAAGCATCTGACTACGATTAGGATCCTCTCATTACTAATGACCATTTACCACTATAAATTGTTTAATAAACAGGAATACATCTATTTTTGTGACTTGAGAATCTTCATGTGTTATAAATATTTCAAGCCTCTGTAAAATAATGTTGTGAGTTCCCAAGCTTTCCAAATTGGAAGAATATATTTCGGAAATTTCTAGAAATAAAAAAATGAATAAGAATTTTATTTATAAGAACAAAAACTATTTTCATCTTTATAATCATCCTTTTTCTTCCTCCCTATAGAGGAATCAGTCAAGATGAAACCAGTGTATGATGAACTCCTATCAACCCTCCCCAACTAACAAATTAATTTCCAACCATTATATCGCTATAATCAATATAAATGTAAGATATGATATTCAGAATACATATGATATATTTAATATTATATTGAATACCCATATCAAAACTCTAGACCATAAAAGTATATTATATCACCATCCTCAAATAAAACATATCGACATCCCAAAAATATTTTCGATATACAGTCATTGCCTGATCATCTTGATATATATTTAGAAATTCCATGGACATATTTAACACAGTCAAATATGGATATAATTTCCCCAATAAAAGGGTTCGTATGTATTTTCACTCCAATAAATCACTAGTCTTTTCCATGACAGTAACATCCCAGCATAATATCATAGTCCCTTCATGTTATAAGATGGAATAATTCACATTAATCGAATTTAGTGTCTCCAAAAACATGATTCCCTACCTATTCCCCACCCACTCATATTGTAACAAAAGAGAATTATATCCCTAGAAATAGATATTCTTCTGTGGAATAATATTTTTGGTGACGTGCTTACCATAATAAATCATTTTTAACACCATTGGTTCCCAATCCTAAATCAGTGTGGGTCCTTGGCCCAAATCCTATACTGGAGACAATATAACCTCTAGAGGGTTATGGTAAACAAGAGGGTTTATTACTATGGATCATCATTATAAAAATCATAATGTTTGATCAAATATCTTTTTGGGGATATGGTACTGAACAAAATCATTTTATAAGAAGGAAACATCAGTAAACAAACATTGGAATATAAACTGTACTAGTAAAAAAATAAAAAGGGATTATCAAATATCATACCAAATATTTGTGAAATTCTAAAATTAGATAAATAAAATTTCATAATGTAAATTTTTCTATCACACAATTGTATGTTAGGCCTCACTGTGATGAGATATTGCTAGAAACTCACTCATAACCTACCCCATATATGCTAAAAATCGTGCCTTTTTACTACAAATGAATCCCAAGTAATATAACAACATCCATGAAAAGACATGACGGATTTTTATGCCTAATTTCATGGAACATCACATATAACTTATTAATCCAAAATCTAATCAATTTTAACATATCATAAACGTTATATATAGTCTCCATGGAATGAATTCTAGTGTCAATTCCTCAAGAAAACACTCTAGCGATTGAATTTTCCACATGATTTACTAGAAAAATGAACATATTGAATAAGGATCATAATTAATTTATATGATAATTAATTCATCATGAAAAAAATTATAAGGAGTACAAGATATCATACCATAAATTGAAAAATCAATGAAAACATCATCATAATAACTCCTCACAATAGGATGAACAAACACACCGCACGTCATAACCTACTATAAGGCCCCTTTTTCAAGAACATTGACCACCTAAAAAAGTGGGTTCCCTTTTCCTAGATATAGAATATGAATGTATAAAAAACCAAAATGAACAAAATAATGTGTGTGTTAAAATTTCCAAGTAGGATCCCACTATTCATTTCATAAGAAATTAATATCATATAAACCAAAATAAAAAAAATCATTGTAATATTTTCTGATTCATAATAAAGTATTTTCTTCAAAACATATAAATTTAAAATATAAAATATTAATTTAAAAATATATCAAATAATAATACTAAAAATGACTTATAAACAATATCAATTAATAAATTTTTTCATTCATAGTAGCATAGTTATATTTGTATGGGATGGTGAGTTCAGGGATCATGGTTCTGCACATCTCAGTGAAATATGGCTTCAAGAATGTATATGTACCTATATCTCATAATTAGTAAAAATGAAATTCAATGAAAAAAAAAAGAAATCACGACCCTCAATATGTTTTTAAACATTTTCATCATCAATACATTGCAAGGTAGATCTCATAAATGAAAATAGGGTATATCTCTGGTCACCCACAAAACTAAACTAACTACCATATGCATGACGTAAATAATTTGTTGTAAAATAATTTATATCATGTGAGATTATTCAATAATCATTAAAATGTAACAAAAATAGTTTAAAACAATCTATTTCGTTTTAAAAATTAAAATAATGTATTTTTCATTAAAAATCATACCATACAATTAAATTATATTTTTTTTACAATCACAAAATTTTTAATTCCATTGTTTCTTATGAATCATCATAAAATTAATATATTAAATCATTCATTCATTCAAGATTAGTTTTTTCGAAATCAACTCTTCATTAGAAATAATGTAATAATATCTTTTCAACTCACACCATGACTTTTTGAAAATATTTATTATGAATAAAAAATAAGTATCTATAAATAAATTATAAATTTGTTTCACAACGAATAAATAATAAATATTTAAAACTATATGAATGACTTTTGAACCCACCTATCATAGATCATTATATCATCAAACACAAAATACATGATCCAAAATGGATTGTTGAATGGATAGAGTATATCATGATATTATACTAGAAACAAAAATATTGATTTTATATTTCCAATATAAAATATATGGAATGATGAGATCTATTGAAGACACACACAACAATTATTCAAAAATAATGAACAAAAAACAGTGACAATTTTGGAATCAAATCCTAGTTCCCATATGAATTTTAAAAGAAAATCAATTATATCATTCCACAAAACCTAAATGTAGAATCAATATCCTATATCTAAGGTTTTATCAAAGATATGAAGGGTAGATGTAGAAGAAAAAAATATCATCAATAAAAGGGTTAATACCATTGAAAATATAGATCCATCACTAAAATATTATTAGAATACAATCATTAGGAGGATTAGAAATCCCAATAATTCTAGGAAATTTTTCCATGGTTGATATCCCATTCCCATATATGATAAATGAGATAATCCCAATGATTTTTTTGTATAAAAATTAAATGAATATTAATTCAAATTGAATTATATGGTTTGGATTCATGGTTTCTTAAATGGTGCATCTACCATGTTCCCCTTTCCCTATTATATAAACATACAGAAGATTTTAAAAATAGTGATCCAACTATGAGAAATCCCAATGTATTGAATCACATAGTTTTAATAGAAGGGTTTTCAGTTTGGGCTATTAATTCAAAAATCAATGTGCCCACTTTTATTTCTCGATCCTATGGTGTGTGATATTTAAGGAAGACTCAGACTATTTTTCTTAACTGTGATTCAATCATTAAATTTAAAAAAACATCAAAAAATTTACAAAGCATACCCAGAACAACAAGATAAAGGATCTAAAAAATTATGGAAATAATAAATGGGTTTATTGATATGAATATGGGATTTGGGATGTTATAATTACACGATGACACATTTAACACTCCATTAATAGGAATCCATTCATCCCCCATCAAGACATTTTTTTTGGAGGGAAAACTAATGGATACCATAACGCTAATCATTGATCTGAGCTACAACCCAAAAAATAATGTTTTCCAATCATAACATAGTGATCAACCTCTCTAGTCACAACATCCCCTAGTGTTATACCAATATTAATTCCATTTAATTAACCATTCTATATTATATACTCCCCTAATAATAGCCTAGAGGCCCAATGTCCTAGATCCCCATGATTTCCTAAAGGCCTAATTGAATAAATTCCCCAATTCATGGTTTGGATACCCAAATTTATTGATCCGTATTATGTATTTACAAAAACATTATATTAAATTAACCCATGCATCTAGTTTACCATATTTTGACATGCACAATTCATGAAAACAAAGGACATAAATAACATACTATACATATTTTATTACATTTTATGACATGAATTTTTAGGATAATTGATGGGCCAATGGCCTGTATTAGTAGGGAAATTTTATGCCCTGAATGAGATAACTGCAGTTCTAATAATATAATCCCAATACATTTAATGTCACCAGTATATATCTTTTTTATCCCCCATCCAAATTAATTGTTCTGATGGTACTAGTCTGGATTTCTTTATCAACACTTTTAAATCATAAACATTATGTTTTCTACTGATGAAAATTGATAAAGAGCCCACATCCAAAAATGATATTTGGTTGCAAGGATATATGATTGGTGATACCATTCCAATATCACTTTTGAGTTGTCCGTCTAATGATGCCTACATGGAACCACATGGAACCTGCATCATTTTCCTACACACCATCAAACTTGTCCAATTTTATTATGGGTCAAATTTTATGGCAACTATCCATCCAAAATTAGGAATGGATGGCGGTTTGATAGGTATTATCACACCCATCCCTCTTTCAAGGACACCAACCTGGTGGTTCCTGAAATTCCAATTCATTTGTGATTCTAGTTCCCCTTTTTCAATAATAGGAATCTTTATATTTTCTTAATAATAATAAATAAATATATATTTTTTTAATAATATAATAATAAATTATTAATATTTGTCATATAATTAGTATTTGAAAAAATAACAAAAAAACATATTTATTTAATTAATATATTTAATATAATTAGTTATTGATAATATTATTATAATATATATATATATATATTCATTTATTTATATTGATTAAAAATAAATAATTTACATATTAATAATATAATTACTAATACATATAAAATTATATATAATAATAACTAATATGATAATAAATATTATTATTTAAAAATATTAATTAATGATATATATGAAAACAAATATAACTAAATACCAATAATAATAGAGTAATTATAGGTAGGGGAGTACAATATACCCACAATGATGAACTGAGGTAGACATAGAGGGCTAAGGCACATCCCACCACATATGTTTTAAAATATAACCATTGGATCAACTTTTTTATATTTTATAATCCCCATGTTAATTGCGGAAATTAATGGGTAGTTTAAGATGGACCTATAATATGCTAAATGGGATGGCATGAAGGATGTATGAACAGATAGAAAACTGAAATGGAACATGACTATAGTGATTTTATCCACCCTATCATCTAAAGACATCTCTCGTGTGCAACCAATCATGAGTTCTATTCACCCCTTCAAAAATCATTATATCATTATTCTCATTAATTCACTATATTATTTCACCCCACTATGCCATTGTGAATTGTGGGAGATCATATAAAGGATAGGTTCTTACATACCCATATCTCATTCTATCTATCCACCCAATGTTACTTTTGTAGCTCCCTACTACACATCTAGCTAGTTACTTCACACAATCATACATGTCCAACTATGTTGATAGATAAACAAGACTGAACCAACCCATCCAAAAAATTTAATTGAATGATGGTTAATATCTGTTAATACACCCATCAATCATTAAAAATCTCCCATATAGGGGAACATGAATATTTTTTTGATTAATGCACTGACATTTTGTATCTTGTGTATCCTAGTCTTTTCAGTATGACTTCTTAACTGCAAATGATGCCCCAAATACCCTTCGTTCATAGATTAAGAGTAATGTGGAATGAAATGTAATGAAATATCCTAAAATATAATCTATAACTAATCGATGTCTTTATTAAAATACAAAATATTTATCAATTTTATAGTATAACTTCAATAAAAACATTATACCCCAATTATACTAATTCATCTATTGTTGAAACCCCGATCCTCATTGATTCAATGACAGAGTTCAATAAGGTTACCCTGACCCAAAAAATATTAAAGGATCTATATGGAACTATTCTTATTTTATGATTGATAATCATGAATGGATATTAAGAAATTTCAAGGTTATACAATCTTATTGTGGGTTAATATACCCTTTTTGACACTAAACAATCAATGGATTTAAAATAAAATGGCATAATATAATTCATGATAAAATAATAATCATTCTCAAAAGGAAAATATATCACTATAAATAGAGTCATGGATGATGAAAAACATATACATTAATAAATGAGAAAAATAATCTATGATGTAATCACTATTACATGAACATACCCAAAAACAAAACCATCCATCACTGCAATCCTACTCTCATCAGGTAATAATAAAACATATAGATGTAGTTCTTGTAAGGCATGATGCCTTCCACATAATGGTATAATGATAACCATAATTTGGTATGTCTAGTATGGTAACTGCCATCGGGTGGTTATAAAGCATAAAAAACAAACCCTTGGAGACATTAAAAACACTCCACTACGATAAAGACATGTTATTAAAAAAATTAGGAAATTTTAGTTTTTTATATAAATAAAATTGTAAAAAAACAAATTTATACATGTAATGAAATAACACACACCAAAGGATCATTCATGACATTATAAAAAATTAAATTACAATAAAGAAACACAATAAAATAATGAATAATTATTCAACTCATTAATAGGAAACTCATCACTCTATAAACTTGTTTACACATGGAAGAACAATCCACTGGGCCCTATTTTTTGAATTACAGCATGACCTAGTCTAATAAGGCCTTTTCCTTATGTTTTATATTATTGTATGATAGCCAATTCCATTTTATCAAATCCCATATTATATTTATATAAAATAATCTACATAATGTTAATTTAAAGTTATCATACAGGGAAAACAAATTTATTTAAAATCTAATATTTGAATTTCATCCTACATGTTGATGGTCACACCCACAATTGATCGATTTAATGTTGAAAAAACATGTGAGTTTTTAATGTATTATCAAATAATGATTTACACTAATAAAATATGATAAATTTAGTGATTAAAAATGAATCCCAAATGTTATATTAAAATGTTGGGATGTATAGAATCCGGCTACCTTGATCACATTCTCTATGAAGAAATTATGTCACACATTTGTAGATCATGGATATAAAAACCCTCCCATGATGATTCTCAAAAAAAACATCACTACAAGACTACAAAAATTTTTTAAAGTATGAAATTCATATTCTAGGGTTATTTCCAATATATAACTATATTTATATGGATGATGAGAACAATTAGGGATTTTATATTTGATTCATTGACCCAATCCTCTAGGATTCAGATATAATATGAACCCAAGTGGAGTAGGTGGCCAATGTATCTCAATAGAACCCTATTATTTATGACTGCCAAGAAAATAAAAGAAATACAGTTTTTGGGGATTTTTTATTGGTTTGATTTTTTATTAAACACTTTAATTACATCCCATGTATAGGTCTCATGTTTTGAAAAAATGTTCCCTACACATAAAAATTGGATCTTCACAGAAATCTACCTGGATAGATGTTTACCTCGTGGATTTCCAAAAACAAGAACATAAAATTCACCTTCCACGGTACCTCCATTCCCTATCATGTGTTTACCTTGGAGATCCTAATGGTTTATCCTAACCATTGACCAATTAATAACCCTTCATGATCCCTGAAAAACATTTAAAATACTTCCAAATATTCCCATAATATCCACAAAATGATTAATAACATAATGACATATTTAGAAATAATAGAGAAACATATTCGATGTGATCTATATTTTTCCCAATATTCGGATTTCTATTTTCAGATTGATGGAATTTGAAAATTTTAATATTTAATTTTATACTACTGTTCTATGATATTTTATAATTCTCCAAAATCCCCATATATTCCAAATGATTCTACTACAATATACATATCAATATTACATGTTGAATTGTAAGGAGTTTATCATTCCTATCCCCACATATGGAAATAGATTTAAAATCAATGGAATGTCATGATCAATAATAACAGGATCCCATATGATTAAACAACTATATTCTAACTCACATAATGATATTGAGGATATGAAAATATGAAGTGCGATATTTAACCTGGGATTCAATGATACCTAGTAGACATACTCCATAATAGTGAAATGAATTTCATATGGTTCAGGAAATTAAACGGATTTATATCTACAAATAAATGATTGATACTATCAAATATATTATATTTTTGAAAGAAACAATAATTTATCGCAATAATGACCATATAAAATAATAATAGACAAAATAAGATGTCTATTGATTTATGAAATAGCATATACTTTCCACATTATCAATGTATCCAAATCCATTAAGAAAGGACTCACCCCAATGTAGGGAATATTTTACCCTCCACCTGAATAGTGGATATGGATATATAGGACTATAAAATAATTAAATTATCACCATATAATTCATTTATGTACAATACAATAGAGAAAACTTGTGTCATTATCAAAGAAAATATAGATCAATACAAGACAGAAGGTCAATATGTCTTAAACATACCTAGTTATAAAATCATCATAGAAAATATCCTCTTAATTAAATATAAACACACTAAGATGATTTTTTTTATCATGAACCACATCGACCTAAGACCTCATATTCTGAATCAAATTCTATTTTCAATGAACAAGATAATTCTAATCAACTATATAAAATGTTCAGGTAACTCTTACAACATAAACTCTATTCTATGTTCAACATTAATTACCTTTTTTATCGTTCTAATATATATTATGATGACTCAATAAAAACAATATTATTGACATGATGAATCATATTTACATAGTAAATTCAAGAGTTATTTTAAGTTCTATTTCATTCTATCGACACCTCCTCGTTGTTACTGTTTAATTTAATTCTAACACATTTAATATTTCCTAAGGAAATATTCTCTAAAATGTGAACTCAAATAATTAATGTGGGATACTGAAAAAAAATCATTACATCATCTTATTCATTACAACATGATTTCATTTCAGTAAAATGTCAGATGAATCATTGTGAATGTAGTATACTGTTAAAAATAAATTTGAGGACTTTTGGAAATCGTTATTTTTCCAACAACTGAATAATAATTATTCTAACCTATTAATAGTTTTACACGGTGTGAATATACTTGAGAATACATGTATAATAAATATAGAAATGAAACAATAAACATTTTCTGTAATAATCCTTATGGAACATATAAATAAATATATTTGATGATGAAAAAAAATATCACACATTGCTATATTTAGATATATAACAATGTAGTTATCAATTCTTTAGAAGATATTGTTATCATCCATATTTTTCAATTTTTAACATTTCTATACATTCAATAGTGAATGTGAATTACATGAAAAACATCTATATATCTTATAGGAAATAATTTTGAAATTCCACAAATGAAGGCTTATATTTGGTTTAATGAGATGAATGTTTTAACCTTAATTAAACTAACAATTCAATTCATAGTTGATAGTAGTTTTTTCTCTGTTATCAAATAATAATGGATTGAACACTATCCATAAAAGAATATTATTCCACAAGCTGATGTGGAAAAAAAGGTAGAAAATGCCCATTGGGTGTTGTCCTAGGATAGCCAACAAACCAGTAGGGGAGTTTAGCTCCCACTAGAATCAATCAAGACCATGTAAAGGGGCCATGATTCCTTATCCCACTAGTGCAAGTATTGCTCACACTATAACCTTAGTGGATCGAGGATCCAGAGTGGAAGTAATTTATATGGTATTGGTGTTGACAAAATTGTTGGCTCAAACAAATTGAAGACATGGAATTACATATATCATCAATGGGATGATACATTGGATATCAATGTGGGATGTCAAATTTTTAATGTTATTAAATCTGGGTCACCCAATAATTCTCCCTTGATGATCATCTCTATTCGATCATGCCTTCCATAGATTTTAGCCATCCACTACAGTTTTAAATGTCACCTGAAAAAATAATTAATTGTGTTCCTCACAAATTTAATCTCAACTGATCCCACACATTTCATTCCAAAATCTTCAACCTCAAACCCATCATCCACTCATCTACTCAACTGATTCAAAATGAAAAAGGCACTTGCTTGACATCACTACTACCTATCCAATCTCACACTAATAGCCTTACAAGATTGAGACATCTCAGAGATTTCAATATGAGATCTAGGAACAGATTCTAGTGGCCTTCAACAAGAATCCCTGATAGTGATCGAAATCGTCGCATGATAATCATTTCATCATGTTACTGAATAATTGATATGCACTGAGAAACATCAATTTATTTTCAATGATAGTGATCACCTTCCACCTATAAAAAATTTTCCAACTGAATTAAATTGTACTTTTAGATTCACAAAGCTTCACATATGGGGATTGAGACTATCAAATGATCATCCTTCAATCATGTGATTGATGTGTATAAGAGGTGTCTCATGTAGTTTTATGACGACAACATTTTCCTCCTTCAACTATTTTCTCAACAGATTCAAAATGTATTTTTGTGATCATGGAGCGTCATAGATGAATATTAAGAAAAATAATCCACCATAATAATAGTGAATTCATCATTTATCCCATGTAGTTTTCTTCCAAACATGGCCTCCTATGGAATATATAAACCCATATACATTCACAAAGATCCTATATAAAGGAAGGGGATGATATCTTGGAAACGAGGAATATCCGATAAAATAATATGTCATCCACCTGTATCAATGATCATATCTAGGTTAATTATAGACCATTATCATGAGAATTTCCCATGGGATTTCATCATGCTAGATTATCATGTAATATTCATGGGATCACCCAATTTCATGATATGAAATTATAAAATTCATATCCTTTAAAAATAATGTCTTCATTAAACCATGATATCTATTTTAGAATTTGTAATGATACTTACATGACCCCTCTAATAAAATCATGTGACCACTTGATGAGTTAATCTTCCCCTAATGAACCTTGTCATGAGATGTGTTCGGGTGAACGACTCAGAGGACATGAATTTGAATGAAGACACATCTTGACAAGAATTTAGACACATGAGCATCCAACACTCATTACCGAGAATGGATTAGTAGGTGAGACATCAATAGGAACCCTCATCCATGGATCCTTCCTTACAGACCAAGAAAATATCCTTATATGTGTTTTCAGAGCCTCACACATCACCCAAGGGAGAACATGAGGCCTTATAATGGATGTGAATCCAATTTCATGTGGTGCATGAATGAAGCTATGCTGATTCTCTCTTGAACATGTAGAAGGATATGTTTTTCATAGTATATCACTGATCTGACATCCATTGAAGACCCTCCGAATTGAGGAAAACCAATGCTGGTGACCATGGGAATGCACTGGATAACATTCATGCTCTCCAAAAAAAACACAAACCATTGGTATTTTGATGTGTGATGAAAACGAAAAGAATGGATACCTATGCATGCGTCATCCATATAGATCTAAGTCCATGAATTTCTAATCAACATTAAGATCATTTTTTCAGCCTTGAACTTTGTGGATTTGGTACACAACCCTACATATAACCATGGTGCCTATCACAAGACCCCGTTGTGATGATGTGAAGAACAAGAATGATAGACTGTCATGTGACTCCAAAATGAAATCATATCCCAAGTTGAATATGGATTCAAGAAGAAAGATATATCCATCTATATGACTCTCTCTAGAGAGAATTACAACATAGTTTATGACATCGACATGAACACTATGGAATGAATCTTTTTACATGTTACATTATGTATAAATCCTTTTACATGTTTCCTCAACACTCGAGTGTTCTCCCTTTTCCATGTGTGATACCCTAATAAAATTTGATCCCCATTAAGATGAATGTTTCATGAAAACATGATCTTGTTACCTTAAATGGTCCAATGATGTGGTATCCATGGACAATACAGTTTGATATCATGACAAGACTCTGATAGGTTGGTATGACCTCGTGATAACCCATTTAAATCAAACCATATCCATGAGATAACCCATGTACAATCCATATTAATTAGTTAAAAACTCTATGAAATGTCTATGTTGTTACACATCATGCCAATGAAAAAGTCGTATCAGTAATTCAAAGCACCTTAGAGTATTCTTCCATGTTCATGATGATCCATTCCATAAAACTTAAGTTGATCGTGGGAATGAGTCACAATCATGTGGGAATGGTCATTTTATTTTAAACAGACATGCTATTATTGACTTGCGGTAGTTCAAGGAAAAATCAGCTTGATCATGTGAGAATGCATTATCATGTCCTATATGATCATGAGTGAGACACTGGACATGTCAGCTTTGATTAAGATAAGGCATTCGAGGAAAAATATTTGACCTTACATGAGACACCAGACATTCCATATTTTTTATGGGAAGAAACAATAACATAATTGAATTTCCCATTCAAAGGAATCAATTGAATTTAAATTGATAAAGAATACACCCATGTATGTGTCATCCATTGTAAGGACCCAATGTTTAATTAATGGAATTCCATTTTTATAATTATTCCCTATAGTATAATCACATAAAAAAGAACAATGAAATATCATGATACTAAATAATATGTGACAATTAAACATAGTTTTTCCACTTCTATGTTTAGAATTTCAAAAAACCGACATACACGATTGTGTTCAATATGATTTTATGAGTATAATAAAAAAAATTGGTGAATAGTAACCAACCCTTATGAATAAAAACCTAACCTTATGAATTTTAGTATAAACAATATGAATAGTAAATCGTCTCAAATAATAGTATCCTTACATATAAAAAATTAAAAAAAAATAAGGCACCCTATAAGTGACAATTTGACCATAGTGAACGTAATGGTAATTTTGTAAGTAATAAATAATTAATTATAATTTATTATTTAAAAAGAAAATTTATTTTCTTAAAATATGCTCCTAAATAAAATATTATATGTCTTCTAGATTTAATATAATTTTATAATACCTCACTTAATTTTTGAAAGCATTATAAAATCAGTTTTAATTTTAAAAATTGCTTTTCAAGTAAATTGTTATTTTAATTAAATATTAAATTAATCATATATAGAAAATTATTTTTGAAAAATGGGCCTCATATTTGGAATGCACATATCGAAAAACAGTAAGGGATATTTTTTTGGGATTTTTCTGAAATACATGAATTTTGGATTGATAGTGAAATACCATAATTTAAAAAATAAGATAAATAAGCTAATTATAGAGTCAAGTATGATGGTATGCTGCTGTAAGACAACATGGATCAGGATTAAATTATAAATTACTATTATCGTTCATGTGTGACTCACTATTCATTTCCGTATGGTTTAATAATAAATTAATCAATTCTATATTGAGAAATCCCCTCTACCCTCCACTATAAATACAACCCTTCACCCCCTCATTTTGTCACACCTCTCAAATGTCAATCCTTGACTAAAATCTGTCCAAGAATCCTCTCTAGTACCTCCCGTACGTCCAAGATCTTCTGTTCTCATCAAAATACCATGCCAAGGCCCCTTAAGAAGGATATCAAGAGGAGGATTCAAGAGGTAATTTCTCTCCCTCTTCTCCTTTAATTCCCTTTCAATTTCAAGTTTTTTTCACATTCTCTCCACACCAATCATTTTCCAAATTGTTTGGTAACTACATTATCATACATAGAATGTAATTTAATTATTGTGATGGGATATTATACCATCTATCCCCCTTCTCATCTTCCTTCTATTTTATAAAAGAAAACATTGTTCATGAGGTGTCATTCTATCACTTTGAAGAATGGAATGTTTTTTTAATCATTTCTACCTTCAGATCTGGTCATGAAACCCTTTTTATGGTTGAACCAAAATATTTTATATTTATTAAGACCTATTTAATTTTATGAATATTTCTTATTTACATATTAATAAATGATTAATCAAAACAAGTTCTTTGTGGTCGAAAAAACGCCAAAATTAACTCAAACAATCATCATTTAATTTTTATCCAATGATTCGTCCTAATCATTTAAAATTTAATTCATTTAAAAACATTATAACCTCTATAACATAATTTGTAACATGGAAAATATTTTATGGATGATTATCCATGTTTTACACGAATATTAATTCATGAATTCATGTTAAATGCTCATGAAAACAATAAAAACGAACATCCCCAAACAATGTTTTTAAAATCTATAACATATCAAAAGGCACATAATATATAATAATGAATCTAAAATGACCCCAATTAATGTATAAAATGATTATGAATTTATAATTAATGAATATATTGTAATTATACATTTTATTAAAGTGAAGAATGTGTTCAGGTATAGGGTAAGGAGAAATTCTCGAACCCATATTTCATCCATCAGGTTCTCCCACATTCAAAATTTTTTTTTATGGTTACTAAATAAAAATATTTTGTTCATAATTTCCTTTCCTTTTCTGAGACATATATTTTTTACTCTTGTATTTATTTTAAACACAATGTTTTCCAAAACAACTCTTCTTTATAGAACACACCATTTACTTCTCATTCAAGATTGAAGGATCTGGTTACATGTATGTAATTCCATGTTTTTTTGGGAACATAATGTTTTTGAATGAGTTCATATGATATTAATTCCATTCCTTTTCCTGGTTTAGTTATGTTCATTTTTTATATGTTAATTGTGGCATGAATGATAAATGATAATGTTATGTTGTGACGGGTGCGCCTGAAATTATATAACACTATATGAATGTTTCAATGTGATAGGTGCACATGGAATTATACAGTTCTCCAATGCATTGGGTATTATGATAAATCCCATGATTAAATGTGAAATGATGTGTGAAAAAGATTCTAGATTTTTTTCAGTAGTATATGTGGTAGTAACAACGAAGCCATGATGCTTCATTTTATGTGTGGACACATTTCATGTATTTTCCCCTTATTGGAATTTTATCACACCCCTTTTCATTTATATACTCAGGTGGATACATGTACTAAGGAGATTTCATGTGCTAGTAAGATTCTAGAGAAGAAGATATTGAATAAATGTTTATGATTGATGTTGTAAATGTTATGCATGGTCCAAGTTTTCCAAATAAAATATACCATGGGATCCTCTATGTGTAATACTATTATTTTATTTATCATTCAAATTGTGTAATATTAATGGAATAAATGGTTTGTTTGTTATATTTTCTATCAGAGGTAGAGTTTAATTAATTTGAGAATAATGATTAGTGAACCCCAGAGAAAACCACTAGTATGAGACTATGTACAAATATTCACTCAACAATCATTACATTAGGATCCTTTATGCTGTTCTTTTTTAATAAATTGATTAAACGAATATGTCATTCATTACTTGTTGACTTATGTTTCATTTATAACCTTATATTTTTTAGAAAATGGTATGAACCAGGAGAATCTAGGCCAATATCTAGTGTAAGGTATAATGCAATGATTTCCCAAAAGACGTCCATAATGATTTGGGAGGTAGAATTCAGAAATTCATGGTGATGCTTACCCAAAAATCTCATGTTATGAACAATAACCATAATAATGGGGAAATTCCTCCTTCACCAAATAGGGAGAAACTGTATCTCGAATGTTTTATGAGGCAATGACCACAGAAATTTAGTGGATCTTTTGATCCACTAGTTTCGGAGAAGTGGTTCAACTCCATGGAGAAATACAATTTGTGCTTCACTGTTCTATGATGGAGAAGGCGACACCAGATGTTTATCATCTAGATTGTGAGGCTGTTCAATGGTGGGAATTGATTAATATCACCAAGCCTAGGGATGAAATTCATGAAATAGAACGGGGAGACTTTATGATAATCTTTCTTTATAAATGTATCCCATGAAAAATTCCCACAATGATGGAGTGAGAATTAATAGAGCTCAAGTAAAAATAAGGTGAATATTCCACAACCTATGCAGCGAATTTCACCAGGCTTGCAAGGTATGCTTCAGGTTATGTTATCAACAACGATAACAAAATTGATAGATTCTTTAGTGACTTAAAACCACAACTTCAAAAGGCTCAGAAAATTAGATACATTTGGTGTTATGAATACATAGTTTGGTGTGTGATCAATGTGGATATTGAGTTTGGATAATGGTCCCACAACTATTGATAATAAATTAATAATGGAGTATCTTGTCGGGCGATCTAATGAAAATGGTTGGATGAAAACTCAACGACCCACATGCCAATAATTTTGGATGTTGCACCAGGGGGACTACCTGAAATAGACGAGGATGTGCTTCAATTGAGGGATATAAGGACACCATGATCAAGAGTTTCGAAAAGACATGAAAAAGATGGATAATGTAGCCGATGAAAGGATAGAACCACAAATGGTTCAATGCTACAAATGTAGGGATCTATGGCACTATGCTATCCAGTGCACTAAACATAGAGTTCTCGAGGGTAATCTATGTCAGAAGCCACTAAATCTAAAGAAACAAGGATTGGTTTATGCCATCACTACTAGGGATGTAGGGCAAGATAATGATGTCATACAAGGTACACATCCAATTCACACAAAAATGGAAAAAGTATTATATGATTCTAGTTCTACGCATTCCTTTATATTAGGATAGTTTGATAGAAAAATAGAATCAAAGCCCTAAAACCGTGAATTAGAGATATCTGTAATAACACCAAGTGGTGAAATCATTGAAAACCAAGAGTTTGAATCATCTCTGGTTGGGGTATGTGGGAAGATTCTTCAGCAAATCTTATAATACATCCCTTGGTGGAATTATACTCTATAATATAAATGTTTTGATTATCATTATATAGGGAACATGTCATCATTTGGAAAAAGGAAATATCTTTTCATATTCTGAACCATCCCATAATCCTCTTAAAATTAAAGGAATATCATGAATCTCCATTGAAAAATCCTTCAATGGTGTGGGTGTTGATTCCCTATGATGAATATACCTCTCCCAAAAGGTTGGTTCAGAGGAATGTTCCATCCTATTGGAAATGCCCATTGTGAGGGAATATGATGATGTATTTCTTGAAGAGTTACCCAGAATTCACATGGTTCGTGAAGTAGTGTTCTCAATTGAACTCAAACCTTGAGCTACTCCTATCTCACAGTGTCCCAATAGGATGTATCCTATCCAACTATAGGAGTTAAAGAAGTTATTTCAAGAGCATCTAGGAAACAGGTTTATAAGCCCTAGTGCATCACCTTGGGGTACACCAGTGTTCTTTTTAATGAAGTTGGATGAGACAATGAGGTTGTGAATTGATTATTTGGAACTCAACAAGATCAAAATAAAGAACAAGTATCCACTTCCAAGGATTGATGTCTTCTTCCACCAGTTATGAAGTGCTCGATACTTATCAAATGTGGTTCTTAATTCCAGATTGCATCAACTAATTGTGAAGAAAGAAGACATTCAGAATACTGCCTTTTGTACAAGGTATAGGCACTATGAGTTTCTAGTTATGCCCTTCAGACATACTAATTCCCATGTAATATTCAAGGATTTGATGAATAGAGTCTTTATAAATTACCTCTAAAAAATATTTACTATTTATTGCTGATATTATCATCAACTCTATGAGAAACAAGGAACAGTAAGAACATCTAGTACTTTTATTGGTGACATTGAAAAAGGATATGATTTAAGCCATGTTCGGCATAGGTGAATTTTGGAAAAAAAAATGTCACGTTCATGGGTCATTTTATCACATGTGAGGGAATTTCTTTGGATCCATAAAAATCAAAGGTGATTGAGGAATGTACCAGGACATCTGGTGTCACTTAAATCCTTATCTTTCATGGATTATTTTGGTAAAAACAACGTTTTTTAGAAACTACTCATGATTTTGAATCCCCCTAACAATGTTAACAAAGAAAGGGGTAATGTATGTCTGCATAGAAGAATGTGAGGGATGCTTCATGGAGCTAATGAAAAGGCTGATCACTGCACCTATACTCAAACTAGCCAAAAGTTGAGAATGTTTTGTGATATAAAGTGATACTTAAAAGAATGGTGTGTGTTGTGTACTCATGAAAAATGATAATGTGACAGCCTATGCCTCACGACAGTTGAAGATCCATGAGCCGAACTACATGACTCATGATCTTGAGATGGTATCCATGAATTTTCCCTTGAAAATATTGTGGCACTAACGTTATGTCGAGATGTGTGGCATATACACCGACTAAAAGAACCTAAAATAAATATTCACACAAAAGGAGATCAACATGCATCAATGGATATGGTTAGAGCCAATCAAGGATTTTCATTTCACTATTTAATATCATCTTAGAATGGCGAACAAGGTAGATGATGCTCTATGAAGAAATAAACATGCTACTCTATCCATGATATGAATTTAGAAATACCCTATATTCATGGATATTCAATGGATGGACATAGAAATCATAAGGGCAGGGGATACATCCTACATTCCCAAATGATTAGGAAACCATCCATCAATAAAAATAATACGGATGCACAAATGGATGAAGTTGAGTACAAAAGAGGGGGAATGCAGTAAAGGATGGGCATATCCAAGAGATCCATATCGACAATGATGGTGTTATTCGGTATGGAACACAGCTTTGTGTGCCTTCATCACCCGGGATAAATAAGAAGCTATTGGGAGATGCACATATATCAACATTATCTATCCATCATGAGATTACCAAGATGTAATGTGATCTTTGAGAAAATTTCTGGTAGGATAACATGAAAAAGGAGATTTCAGAATATATCTCAATGTTCTTGGTATGTCAGCAAGTTAAAGTAGTGCAGCAATAGTATAAAGGGTTGATGCAGCCAATGCCTATGCCCATTTGGAAGTGGGAGAATGTTACTATGGACTTTTTCATGGGTCACCCGAATACGTTGAAGGGAAATAATGCGATACATGTTGTGGTTAATCGACTCAGCAAGACATCCCATTTTATTGCTATTCCGGATGACCTCTCTCTTGAACTACATGCAAAAATATATGTCAAAAAAGTGGTGAGACTACATAGAGTTCCACTTATGATTTTCTCTGATCATGATCCAAGGTCCACATGTAAATTCTGAATGGGTCTTCAACATGCATTTATAACTGAATAAAAATTCAGCTTGTCCTATCACCCCAAAACAGATGGCCAATCTCAAAGGACTATTCAGACGCTTGAAGATATGCTATGGTCCTGCTCTATATAATTAAAAGGTGGATGGGATCAACATCCCCCACTGGTTGAGTTATAATATAACAATATCGTCCACTATAGTATTCAGATTTCTCCATATGAAGCATTGTATGGAAAGTGATGTAGAACTCCATTCTGTTGGGATGAAGTTGGAAGAGAAGATACTTGGACCCGATCTTGTAGAAGGGATGACTGAGAAGGATCAAGTCATCCTGAAACACATCCAACCTACATATATTAGGAAGTATATCTATACTGACAACCCTCTAATAGACATGGAGTTTGATGTTGGAGATAATATATTCCTTCAAATATCACAATGTAAGGGATTCATGCTATTTGGAATGAAAGGGAAGTTAAGCTCAAGGTACATCGACCTCTTTGAGATCCTTTACTGCATAGGATCTATGGAATTTCTTCTAGAACATGCAATTAATAAGGCTTATGTTCATGATATATTTCAAAGATCACTTCTAAGAATATTACATTCCTGATCCCTCACATGTATTGAACTCAGGGGGTATACAGCTGGAAGATGATCTATCCTATGAGGAGTAGCCAGTAGAGATTCTGGATAGGAGAGATAAGGATCAAAATTACAAGACAACCCACATTTTCAATGTTTTGTGGAGGAACTATAAGTTTAAAGATGCTTCATGGGATCCGGAGGAGGTGACGAAGGAGAAGTACCCTCACATGTTTGTATAAAACCGAATTTGGGTGGAGAAATTTTATAAGGTGGGGTGAATGTAATGTCAAAAAGTTTTAATAATGGAATTCCCTTCTTATAATTATTCAATATAGTATATCACATTAGGAAGAACAATGAAATATCATGATACTAAATAATATGTCACTATTAAACATAGTTTTCCACTTCTATTTTTGAATATGGAAAGTCCGATGTATGTCGTTGTGTTCAAGATGATTTTTGAGTATAATAAAACAAAAATAATTTTTGGTGAATGGTAACAAACCCTTATGTTTAGTAACCTATCCTTATGAATAGTAATATGGAATTTATGAATAGTAAATTATCGAAAAAATAGTATCCTTAACTATAAATAATTAAATAAAATTAAGGCATCTTATAAGTAACCATATGAACATAGTAAATGTAATGGTATTTTTGTAAGTCAAAAATAATTAATTATAAATAATAAATTTAAAAGAAAAATTATTTTCATAAAATGTGTTCATAAATTACAAAATCTATTTATTCTAGACTTATGATAATTTTATAAGACCATAAGTAATTTTTGAAAGCATTATAAAATCTGTTTTAATTTTAAAAAATGATTATTTCAAGTAAATTATGATTTTAATTAAATATTAAATAAATATATATTTAAATTTATTAGTGAAATATTGAAATAATTTTTTGATTTTATACATCAAAAAATACTAGGGGAGAATTTTTGGGATTTTATGAAATACGTGAATTTTTTATGAAAAGTGAAATACCAAAATTTTAAAAATATTCTAAATAAGCTAATTATAGAGTCATTATGAAGTTTTGAAGATGTAAACCCAGTTGGTTTGGAATGAAATTATAAAATTACTATTCCTTGTGATGGAAGACTCACTATTTCTTGTCTATTGGGGAAATTATAAATTAATGGATTCTATATTGAGAAATCCACTCTCCCCTTCACTTTAAATACCAAACTGCACACCCTGAATTCCTCAGACCTCTAAATCTTCAGGACTAGTCTAAAATCTACCCAAGAACTTTCCCTAGCCCCTCCACCACTTCCAAGAGCTTCTGGTCACATCAAAAGTCCAAGCCTGGGCCCCTTAAGGAGGATCTCAAGAAGATGATTTTAGAGGTAATTTTTCTACTTCGTCTCCATTAATTCCCTTTCAATTTCAAGTCCTTTTCTCATTATCCCCCACATATATTTGTATAAATAGCATGGTAACTCCATTATCATACTTATACTATAATGTTATGACAGTAATGGGATATTATATCATCCAACCCCCTTCTCCTCTTCCTTTTATTTTATAAAAGTAAACATTGTTTGTGAGGTGTTAATCTATCAACATCAAGAATGATATGTTTTCTTTTTTCATTTCTACCTTCATATTTGGTCATGAAACAATTTTTATGGTTGATCCATTATATTTTATATTTATTGAATCCTTCTTGATGTTCTGGAACTAACTTATGTAGATATTACTAAATTATAAATCAAAACTAGTTCGTTGTGGTCGAAAAATCCCCCAAATTTACTCAAACAAGCATCATTTAATTTTTATCTAATGATTCATCCACATGAAATAAATTTTAATTCATTATAAGATCATTTAATCTTATGTAATATTATTAGTAACATGTAATATATTTTATGGTTGTTTATCCATGTTATACACGAACTTTAATTCATGAATACAGGTGAAACGCTCAACAGAAGCATAAAAACAAACATTCCCGAAAAATGTTTTTAAACTTTCTAAATTATCAAAAGGCCCATAAAATATCATAATGAAACAAAAATGATCCCAATTCATTTAAAAAATCTCTTTAATTTCTAATTACTTAATATAATGTCATTATAGATGACATTAAAAGGAAGGAAGAGTTCATATATAAGGTTTGTGGAAATTCACGAACCCCACTTTCATCTTTCGGGTTCTCCCACATTCCCTCCTTTTTTGATATGGTTACTCCATAAAAATATATTTTTCATCATTGAAATTATTTTTCTTGGATATACATGTTTTTCAATGGTATTTATGTCAAAAAAAAATTCCCAAAATAACTCTTATTTTTAAAAAAAAACCTTTAACTTCTCATTCAAGATTCACGATTCTTGTATCATGTATGTTACTCCCTCATTTTTTTGGGATCTCAATGTTTCGGAATTTGTTCATATGAGATAAAACGCATTCCTTTTCCAAGGTTAGTTATGCTCATTTTTGTTATTTGTTCATTGTGGAATGCATGATAAATGATTATGTAATGATGTGATAGGTGCACCAGAAATTATACAGTGCTCCAATGCATTGGGTAACATGTTGAATCTCATGAGTAAATGTGAAATTATGTGTGAACAATATGATATATTTTTCACATGTATGTGTGGTAGTTAATAACTAATACATTATGTTTCATTTTTATGAATTTCCACATTTCAAGTCTTTTATGAATGATTCCCTCATGTTCATGATTCTTTGCCTATGTTATGATTTTTCTCACCCCATGCTATATTGTTCTTATCTATCCCATTACTGGGCTTCTAGCTAACCCATTTTGATGTATATCCTCCAGTGGATCCATTTACTAAGGATATTTCATGTTCCAATAAAAATATGGAGAATATGAAATTGAAAAATTGTTTATTCTTGATGTTGTAATTGTTCTGTATTATCTTTGTTTTCCATAGGCACTAATCCTTTGGATCATATATGTCTAATATTATTATGTTATTTATCATTATAATAATGTAATAGTAATGGATTAAATGGTTGGGTTGACATAACTTTGTCGCATTGGGAACACAACATATTTTACTGAAAAATCAGACATTTCCCAACGGAAAAAAGCATAGCTCCAAATCATTTATGAAATGTCCACTTTCTCAGAGAGAAATACATTATGAAATGTCACGTGAGGCCCTAAATAGGAATCTTTTGTCGCATACCCATTTTATGTGGGAGGTGTAATTTATGTGATTTGTTTACACATTGATGTGATCATACATAATTCATTCTTTCGAAAAGACTACCATGTTCATCACAATGTTATTTTAATCTATCAATAGAAAAAGAATTATTATATTAATTGGAAAACCCTTGAGTGTATCCCCTGATTAGGAGAGTAACCTGATTATGTTAACATTAAGACTTAGAGACTGAGCCCCGACCAATCAAGAAACCCAATAGTGAAATCCCTATCCAATCATAGGCATCTGTAGTGAGTAAGCTCAATATTCAACATAGTATAATATGTCTGCTAATATGTAGAATCCATTAAGGTGTTTTCCTTTAAAATTCCTAACATTACAGAAATTTGTGTAATATAAATGATCATGATCATTCATATTAACATATCAATGGGTAAGGGTATAATAGAAATATGAAAACACTGATTAAATTCATAACCAATATATGTAATATTCCTTCATAAGGCCCAATCACAATAGCTTATCTTCCATTACATGTGTAATAATTTCACCCAATGGTAAACATTAATGAGTACATTGAGTACAGATATGCACTTAGGTAATTTATCAAATCTATCACTATCTCTTATTTCTCAAACCGATCATAGATCACGTGGGAATAGAAATCATAAATGATGGTACAAAAATCATCTTCTGATTCCACCATTCATGGTCCCATCATATAAGTGAATGTTTGATTATATTTAATCTCTAATAGGAAACTATATTCCTAAATAAGAAATTTTGGTTAGTTTCACAGGCATATTTCCCCATTGGGTCCCAAACATTCATATCTCTTTTGACACAATCACCCATAATAATTACTATAACAAATTTGATTTATGTATAAAATAAGATACATATGATTACTCATTATGGTTCGAGCCTGATATTTAAATCCTTACAATATGATGTTATACTAGATGTATAGGTGATTCATAATACCATAAGCAATGTACTGTGAATGTAGTTGAATTTGATTCCATTTTTCATATGATGCATATAATGCATCGAAGAGGTTCAATTCCATTTCTAAGACACCCTCCATCTACCTAGACATAAATATACAATTAGGTTTCTAAACATGGCCATTTTTAAAGTAGTAATAATTAAATAAGTGAGTTATATAAAACATGTTATATGCACATGATTGTTAATATTGATACATATTCATAATCATTCCATTGACACGAGGGTAACAGGACCCGTATCAGGGACTATAAATGATTTAATGCGTATATCATAATTAAGTAACAATTCCAAGAGTAGGAACTCATTATTCATAATGGGGTGTGATGAGGCTGACCTCCCATCCTCTCGAATAATATGTCTCCCCCATAGTCGATGGGCTTAAAAACTGAAATTCCACCCAGCCTTTGTAATGAAATTTGATACCCAAATAAGGACCAGGAAACCATTGTGAGTTTTAGGGAAGAAAAATATATGGAATACACAATGTGTGTTATTGAGAAATTCCTTAAGACTCACCCCTCAATAAAACCATCGATTAAAATCCATCACATTCCTCGAGTCAGGATGGAACAAAACTGGTAAACTCGACATGACATAATTTTAATGTGTAATCCATTTAGTGGGAAAAAGTGGATTGTTTTACCTTATGATCATCTGTATAGTGTATGTTGTGCACAATTACCTAAAAAATAGTGAACACAATTAGTTTATTTTAACCACAATAAACCTCTTGAAAAAATGAGGGATAACCACGTTACCATTTATCTATGGATGTAATTGATCAAACATGGTCTCTTACATATTATGGAGCACTAATAAGGTGTCTTGATAAGTGTCCAAAACTTCCCAATATTTAATGAACTCAAAATGAATTCCTCTAATGTTACAATGATTTCCTACATCACTGGACATGATCGTTTGATCCTAAGCCCCCAATGTACATTATTACCAACATTGTGCTTCCATCATCGATGGGTGATGTTATTAGGCTGGAAATACCAAATTAATAGATATACCATTAATACATAATTTGATCATGATATACATTGAAGGATGAATACCCATTGGTTATCTTTACTATGACAATCCACAATAGAGGAAATTACTTGTATTTCCATATTAAAATAATTTGGGAACCCATCACTCGAATGAATCATCTTAAAACATACCAATATTGGAGAAATTTATTAGGATATATGAAATTAAGAATCAATCACCCATATGATATATATGAGGGATCCCATAATTTTTTATCAAAATAATATATATAATTCCCTAATTCTAAAAAAAGGTGAATATGAGGTGTGCCTACACCAATTATCCTAGACAGGGAACCCAGTAGGAGAGCCCGACAGGTGTATCAAAACAATGCAGCTCTAGAAAATTATCTTATCACTATAACTTCATTTCTTTTTTGAGGCCTACCAATTCATAAAAATTTTGTACTAGAATCATTCATAGATCACGTCTATCCAGAAACCTCTTATTTAACCCTAGTTATTAATACTGATCATGGAAGCCCAGGGAATACCCTGTCCAATAGGGATGGGTGAATTTATTCAATACTTTATCTTGGTATTTTCTACATCCTGCGAACCACCCCAAAAATGGTATCATGGTAGCTGACCCACTAACCTATATAATGGAACCCAAAACCAAAAATGATATAATGTGACCTAACCCCCCCCCCCCCCCCCCCCGCCGCCAAATACATCATGCACAGTCCACCCAAACAGAACACCGAGAAATGACCCCTCAAATGGGATACTATGCAATGATAAATCACCATCCTTATTTCGTCTATGTTTATATGATATTAGATATATCCAAACACTCATCATAATATCCAAAAAAGCATGCTACTGAAAGGTACCATCATACCCTTTTGTATACATCTCTGTTACCACAGTTTATCAAACCTTATAAAACTTGTAAAAGAGAGGAGGGGATAAGTAGTATCTTCCACATATCTAAAATGGTGTTCAAAATGTGTTTACATTTTATATGACAATAAAAATGAATCCCATAAATTTTTTTATTAGTGGTTTCAAATTTTTGGATCCATGTCAGAAGTCCCATCTTTATCCACTTACCAAAACATCAATAGGGAAAAATATGTTTATATGACCCCTTCCAGCTAGAACCGTGAGGATAAAATCGATGTTTAGGCATAAAAACATATTTATCAATTCCAACAATAGAATAAAAATATCCTAATGAAAATTGATTGTATATTCCTAAGGTATCTATCTCAGGATGATGAGCCAATGTTTATCTATGAATTCACACCTTGTAGTAAATATCCCCAACCCATGGTGCTGGGGTATTTTCATATTTTTCATCCCCTCATCAGGTGAATTACAAAAATTATTTTATGTAATCCAATCCCTCAAGGATGGGATGATTTATATATCATCTAAATCCTCATCAATGATATTATGAAAACTATCTTACCTCATATGTGACCCCAAACCCTTTAGGAGATTCCAGGACTTTTTATTGATGGTAAGTGTCTACATTATCCAATCCCCCACCCAATGCTTCTGCACTAGCCCTAGACCCTAAAATATCATTACTCAGTACCCCAAACACTAGACTCAACCTTAAAACCCCATAAATGGTGGCACAAAAAATATCTGGGATAAATAGTTGGATGAACATATCTTTATTAAAGGTAGTGAAAATAATATTCCATCCATGAAAAACATGTTCTAGTGTGTGCCAATTATTCCATGTAATTTTTGTTGATAATGACCCTAATGAAATGAATGCCAATTTAGGTTGTGTTGGTCATCCAAAAAATTAATTTATCTTACCATATATGTATCAAGCACAACATAGATGGTTTCTATTACATTAAATGATGGATTCACATTTATATTGACAAGGGGACGTTGGAACTGTCAACACCGGAATACCTACTCCAGTAACATTATAATTCATTATAGGGAGGAACAATTATGAAGTAGAGCATGATACCTATATCATTAATTTTTTTGGGACCATTATTTAATGAAAATTTGAAAAAAAACTATCAACTCAAAACAAATAAACTCTAAAAATATTTTTATTTTTACATGGAAAATATTTTGATGGAACATCTAACAACAATAAATCTTCATGACATAGGGTTGATAGGTTAGGAAAACAATTTCCCCTAACATCGATGTCTTAGAAACATAATATAATATTCCTTTTTGATCACTGAGATATTTTAGTAACTTGTATCATTTGGCTTAATTGAGTTTAATGATTGTGAAACACATGTAAAATTAATTAGTTTTTTCCATGATCCATAAAAAGGGACACACTCTGAATTGTTTAATAATATTTAAATCTAACCACTTGACATTAAACATTATGCAGACCCTTTGTACCATAAAGAGTCAAACTATATAGATGTCTTCCTTACCACAAGTAGTTAAACACTATGAAGCTCATCCTTAGTGAATTAATTTCATTTGTAGGTTTCCCTTCCTTATTATAAGGTGTTAAACTGCATGGATCCCATTTTATGCAAAGGACATTAAACAATGAAAATCTTTTAATTACCGCATTATAATAAACATCATGTTTATCATCCTTATTGATAGACCTTAATCTACATAGATATCCTCCTTAAATATGATTTTAAAATATATGGATCATTTCCATACATTATTAAATTAAATAGAATCACTGAAGTCCTTACCGCAAGAGGTTAAATTGAATATAACATGTCTTTACCACATGGAATTTAATATAATAGATGACATTCTTATCAAAACACATTAAACTACATGGATCATATTCTTACCATGAGGCCTAAAACATTATTAATGTTGTTATTACAGTAAGACATTATACCACATGGCCATCATACTAACTTCATGACACTAAACATGATGGAATACAACTATACCATAAGACATTATACTTAAAACATGATGTCCACTCCACATAATGTTAAAATAAATGGTTTTTATAGAACAATTTATGAATTGATTATAAGTTTCAAAGAGATATATAAGGATCACATGATCTTATATATTTTTTCATCAACCACATGATGTAAAATAATTAAATCATATCCACTGTTTCCTTTGAACGATGTAATAATACATGGTTATTCCTTGATTCATGCATTAATAATAGCCGATGTGATCCTAAAAATATCGGTAAGTGTTTAACCATAATGAAAAAGAAGGCATGGATTCCTAAGATAACCCATTGATGTATAAAATGCATGATGACAAAGGGCCCACCATGTGTCCTCACAGCATGACATGAAAATGCATGGTTAATTTCTCGTACCTGACCTGAAATTGTACATTCCTTTGGATATCTCCTATGAGGAATACTATGGTAGGATTTTGTGTCCTACCACACATTTATTATAGAACTACGTATAGATTTTATCTCATAATAATGAGATATGTAGTGTTTCCTACTGTATAAATCAAATCCTAGCCACATATATTTACAACAATCTGACATGATGAAAAAATTAATTGAACACGTCCCAATCATAGGATGATAAAAAGTCACATCTCAATCAATGGGGGACCATATCAGCATATGATGGGAGTGTTGGAAAACATCTCTATGATAACACCCCCTTTGAGACTTATCAATCCACATGTGATGAAGATCTTTTAAAAAAAAGTTTGGTTGGAATCTAATCACTGATGATGATATAAATTTTGTAACACCTAATAGAATTGGTACCACCCCTATAAATCCACAATGTATGATACACAGAAATTGGGATAAACGTATTAAATGGTGATTATTCAATTATAAATTTTGAATTTGACCCCATAACATACTATGCCATGAGACCACTAACATAGTTCCCTTATGATACCATGTTGCAAAGTGTTCATGACGATGCATTGGATAATGATGAAAAAATCCTATCCAATCCCAATATGGAGGAGGAAACATTAAATATATCGAATTGAAGAATTGTCTCACCAATAATAATAAGTGATATAGATGATAACATTATTTTCAGCACCACCACAGTACATGAGTAACCAATGACCATCCCTAGATTGACGGATCCCAAAATCAGTTTTTTCCAAAATAGGTCAGTCCAGATGGTTCATACCTAAATGGGATATGTTTGACGTGGGGTAGAACATATTACACTAGAAGATGGTCCAAAGGAATAAAAAGTACACTACAAAAATGAAATTGATGTAATTATTCTTAGGTTCATTGAATAAATATAATTAATCATCATCATGGATGATGTCTATATAGGCTTTTGTGGAACCCACCTATTTGAAACAAGGATCTCCCACTGAATCAAGAGTTTGGGATATTTCTGAAAAACCATGATACATGACTGTGTGGAATTTATAAAGAAATATCATGCATTACATATTCATGAAAAATTCATCCATCATTCGTAGAATTTCCACATACAACTAAATAATCCTTGACAATTGTTATTTGGGGGAATGATGTTGTGGTAGAATATACCCCAACCACTGAAAAGTTGTTCATGTACATCCATACTATAACCAACTTCATTTCTAAATAGGGTAAGAAAATACACAATATCTATGTCAGGATGAATTATACCATCAAAATCATGATTTCCCATATCATCATTCAGTTAAGAGTCCATCATGAAATATGTATTTAAAATAAAAAAAATTATATTCCATAGAGATGAATAAGTCATACCAATTGTTCAACATCAAATCAACTCACTCATCTAGATATAATTCTGCATAAAATAGATATATAATGGTCTTCAATAAAACTATATTGAATATACTCCAGATGATGGTGGAATATGATTAGAGGTCTTGGACAGATAAACATCTACATGATCTAAGCACCTACCATACCACCAAACGTACTGATACATAGGAAAAACCATACTGACCCATTATACAAGACCATATATGTGTTACATGTATAATTACATCTTCACTCACTCCAAATGGATGTTTTTTAATACCTCCCTGATGATTAATAATCTCAAAAGCATTTACATGAGTCAAAATTGCTAAATAATAAGAGGATGCACACACGAGAAAACATATAAATTCATTAGAGTCAGATCACAGGATCATTTAATTAAATGGTTATTCTATGGTAATTAATTAATGAAGAAAAACCCAAGGATCTGATATCAATGATGATTCTGGGAAGTAATTATCAAATTTAGATCCTATGTGGGAAGGGAATTTTGTTATATAGAAGTGTAATCATCATGGATCCTATTCGTTGGACACCGTTGATGGGGAGTAGATCACACCTCCCACAAATGATTGATTTCAAAAGTAATGATTTAAAAAAGTTATTAGTATGTGAATCCACATAATAGTGTATGCCCCAAAAAAACGGGAAGCCATAGAGTGTAAGCCACATCCAATTAGGAATCCTTAGAGTGTAATTTCTAACCAAACAGGGAATTTCCAATTGTATCCCCCAACCAAACTGGTATCCATATTGACTAATCCATAAAAAATAATAAACCATCAAGTGTAATCCCCTAATAATCAGGAATCCTCAGTGTGAATGACATTCCCAAATGGGATTCCATGGAGTATAATCACTGATCAATGATATGATATGATTATACCAATGTGGAATTCTCATAGTGTAAGCCTGGATCAATTGGGTAGCCTTAAATCATAATCTCAAATTAATCAGGTAGCCTATGTTTTCATGTAATGATTGATCACATAATATTGTTATAGCAAATTGAAACCCTTAGAGTGTAATCCCCAACCACTTTATAGCATCAGGGAATAACCCCCACCTACCATAAAAATATAATATTTTGTTAGCAATAGGGAATCCATTTCGGTATAGGAACATATAATTCATAAAATCCTAGGTATAGTCACAATATCTCTAAGCAAGATCATAAAACATTTCCTATTATATGGAAAAAGGATAAATGAACTACGAGAAATCTAATTCTCACGATAACCAGGATATATAGGAATCCTTCATAAGGCCAAATCACTAATGGGAATCCACTACAGTGTGAGACCCTTAGAATTCAAATTATTTAAAACTTATGTGATTCAATACACTCATAGGTCTTAAAATATTTATTGTGAATCAGTGGATGGAATGACTCATGAACAAGTTTCATTTTATGTATAAATCTAAATTGTTCCCTTGAATACATATAATCCATTAGTGGGATGGAAGATGAGTGAACTATGACAACTCTGATTCCCTCCATAATTGGATACATAGGATTCTATCTTATGGTCCGTGGTCCACACCATAACCTCCATGAGGTGGGTGAAAATTCTTATAATTGGGAAACATTAATGTGTTACTCTATATAGATATGACCTTATGCAATAGGTCTGATCTATTATTATCTTCTTTTTATCATAATGATAATGGCTCATGTAGGAATAGAGGAAAATGATGAGTTTACTAACAACATATGGAGAATTTCCCCTAGAATGGAACCACCATTGTGATTTAATCTAAACAATTTGGGGTTTGAGTTTACATTTCACATGATGTGTAGGATGCCTAATTAAGGGTCAATCTAATTTCCAAGTCAGCATCCATCTCCTTGGATGGTTATGAAATCATGGGTGATTGAACATGGAAATGGCTAAAAGCATCATAATTATGTAGGTGTCTGATAGAGAACCATTAATATACAAATTATTATTCTTATCGATACATGATCATTATTGATCCATTGACATATGGGTTCCACTTATTGTATTAGGGTCTAGGCATGATTTCAGAAAAAAAAAATATCATAAATGTATTTGAGAGTCCCATAGTAGGAAATAAATATCTCCAAAAAGGTTCGATGATCCAAAACTCACAACCTCTCGACCAATGTGAGTACCCATGAGTCACTAGGCATGATAAACCATATGATCTCAATCCTTTTGAAATTAGGTATATACAGAGATATGGATGTGGGAACCATCATGCCTTTCTTCTGTAGAAAAATAGTTTAAAAACAAGATTCATGTGACTGAGAGAGGTCATAAACCCCCACAACAAAACTAACGAACAAAACACATTCCTCAACTCTAATCTAGATGAAACTGATATTAATGAAGGTAACCTAAACTAAAACTATTCTTCATGAACAACCCCATTCTATGAATTTCAACCCTCATTGGTTTTAATTAGATAAAATGGTGAACCTTGTTTTTCCAATTTCATGGACTAAAACAACAATTCACATGGGTGATATTGGGACTAATTATCTAATAAACCTATAAACAATCTTCTCCATGTTGACTTATTTTCCAACATAATTGAAATGAAAAAATATCCTCATATAAAGGTCAAAGACTAACTTTCCAATGGTAACAACCAATATTATATTCTATGTTAGTGAATCATTCATTAACAAGATTATACCAATGATATCCATTTGTAAAAAAATCCATTTAAACCAAAACTACACCATGTCAATTATAATATATTATTAGGACCACTTTAAATCCCTATAATATCTCATTACCCATGATGTGTCTTGAGTAATATACCATGATAATATATTTCTACATTAAATAAGAAATTTGAACATCCACTTATCATGTATACCCAATAAAGATATCAACTAGCCTACTCCTCATAGAAGGAACAACTAGTAGACAATCACATCCTGCATTAAAATAGCCATGGCATTAAAATGATGAACACAGAATAAAACAAAAACAAGTAAAGTAACATCAATGAAGAAATTATATATGTTTCAATAGTATCAGAACAACCACAGACAAAAAAAAATTCAACTAATCAATATATCTTGTAATATCTTTTTCATTCATAGTAACCTAGTACTACCAATTCAATCAATCTGTTATAATGTTTCAAGCCATAAAAGAAATATGTTACCAAAATCCTAGAAAAAAACACTAAATATAATAGAGATTCCAAAATAATTTCAATTTTTGTATTTTATATTTTATGTTATAAATGTTAAAAAATGCTCAATTACTAGTAATGCGCGTCGTTAAATATCCTTTTTAATCATCATTATAATTCACCATATAAAAAACATTTTGAAAAACTAAAATACAACCATTTATTTTTATTTTTATATATATTTATCTAAACATATATTTTTATAAAACAATTAATGTAAACACTAATAAGTAAAAATTAAACTATTTAAGAAGAACATTTCATTATATTGAATTATTACAAATTTTATTTGCATAATAATAGTTTTATGAAAAAAATAAAAAATCTTATTGGAAGTAAAAAATTCACACAAAAATCCTCAATGGTAAACTAGAATAATGGGGCCTCAATAAGGACCTACTAAGTCTTGTAACAATTCATTTTATAATTTTTCAAACATTACATTCATTGAATATCTACTCTAGATGAGAATGCAATTACATTTTTTGAAAATATTATCTAAAAAATTATTCATAATTAACATCATAAATAAAAACATAAAATTATTAAATTAATTTATTAAAAAAATATTTATAATTTTAAAAAAAAAATCCCTTCCCAAAGCCCAATTACTTAATTAGTATATCCTTATACAATTCTTTATTGACATAGAAAAAATGTTAAAATTTATATCCGATGTTATATTTAATTATATTATAGATGAAGATAAAATTTTTGATATCAAATTGTCTTATGAATTGATAAATAATGGCATGGTATATAAATACATACCCTATTATCAATATTTTAGTCAATTTTCTTCATGAGTGAAAATGATACGAGAAAATTATATTACTAATTAATTATACTCAATTAAAAAAATTTCATTAGTATTATTACTATTTGTTAACATTTATCATACACTCTAAATTAGAGATGTAAAAATTTAATTATATTAAAATCTTCAAAAAATTTATTATAGGATATGAGAAACCATACATGTAATAGGTATGTTTTAGTTTTGATCTGAATTCATCTATTTTTTAGGTTCTAATATATTTTTTCAAACTGTGCATCCTATCCATGTGGACCATGTTGAGTTCAAAAAAATATATAATTACCTTCATATTCATTTTTTTAACTATAATCTCTTCATAATCTCCCATTTTCTATACCCATCATATATGTAATGTTCATGATTATTATACCATAGTTATTTGGATATTCTATATCATTCTTCATTGATCTCATTGAGAAATGTTTTGTTTTCTAATTAATCTCCCCATCTCCTTCTCCAATTCTCCTTGATCTCCCTTTGACGTGTTTTGTAAAAAAAATGTTGTGTATTTAATATAATATCTAAAGGGATTAATGTGGAATGTAATAACTCTGTTCTTATTCTTGAGGTTTAGGTTTAATCTACTCCTTTTTCCTTAAGTGTTATTTAGAAAATAAGGGAAATGTGGTAAAAATCCCAAATTTATGGGTACACACCTTGTAATTTTGTACACACGCCATATACTTTGGCTATGTGGGATATGAATACAGGGCGTGTAGGCTTATCGGTGATTAAGGGTGTAAAAACTAACTACACACGGTGTACTTTTGTACACACGCCATGTGCATTGGCTATGTGGGATGATAATACAAGGTGTGTAGTCTTGTTGGTGATTAAGGGTGTAAAAACTAACTTCACGTCATTTACATAGTAATACATACCTTGTAATCAGTCGTCAGATGAACAGTGAGTTGGTGGAAAGTAACCATCGGAGGAAAAGTTAAAAAGGTTAGTACAAGTCGCGTACTTGAGAGTATGCACTATGTAGTTATGTTTTTTCATTAAAAACATTAAGTATCAAACTCATTCGACAAAGGAGGCAGAGGGCTCACCAAGTGCAGCGGGAGAGGAGGCTGATACTTGGAGGGGCTTCCTATCGCTCATCTGGAATCTGATTCATCCACCATCGAAAACATTTGACCCATGTGGGTAATGTCTTCCCTCTTCGTGAATCTTTCCTTCCAATTATTTTTATATGGTATGTTATATAGGATTGAGTGGGTATTCATTTATCTCAGATCTACATTGTTCCAGGTTGTTTTAGGAGGCCCCTTTCACGTATAACGATTAGAGGAGATCGAGATAGGTGGTCTTGTGTTTAATTCCAACTGTTGAGTTGATTTTGTGTACCATTGTGCCACATGACCATGTTTTGGGTGTCGTATGGATGAGACATTGTCTATTGATTTACCTAGAATTGCATAGGTAATTTAATGAATAAGTATAAACTTATGTTTGAGATCATTGCTTTGATATTGTGCCTCCTGAGGGTGCCTTTCCCTTGTATAGTCATTTGGCCTGGATACCCATGGGAATGCCTTGATTATATAATGTTTTGAGTTTTCATGAGAGGAAACATATATAAATTTCTTGGTTATGCATTGGGCTAGGACCGGTTACTTGTTTTCTTATGGAATCAATGAGGGCAGTGTTTTGTTTAGCCTAAGGGAAATTTTTTGTTTAGCCTGAGGGAAATGTCGGTTTATCATGAGGGCAATGTTTCTTATGCCTATGGGCAGTAACTTTTGTTCCTAAGGGCGATATCCAGTATGCCTAGGGTCATATTCATTATGTCTGAGGGTAGTCACATTTGGGTTTTGTTTCTTCTTACATAAGGGTATAGAATTTCATGTCCAAGGACAATGATTTCATTGAATATTCACTGTGGTTATTTCTTATGTTGTTCATGCCAAGCTAGATCACTTGCATGGTATTTTATTATATTTTACTTGTTAGATAGCTTGCTGTGGTTTCTACTATGGCACTGGTATAGAAGATTGTCAGTCGAGGATGAGTATTGGAAAACTCATAATTCAATTATATTGAATAGATAAAAAATTATTAAAATGGAAATGTAACTGGTAGGAATGGTTACATTTGAGTACTTACTAGTTAACTGCATTTCATTATTTCAGACTGTTGTTGCACATTTTCACTGACAGTTGGGCACGAACCTTTAGGTGGTTTCCTACTATGATTTATTTCTCACACCCTCTTTGGGTTATGTCATGGGCACAAACATATTATATTACCTCATGTGTCGATATGCGAAAGGGTCCCTACACAGGTACATGACTATTGCAGAGGAGTGGGAGAGCATGGGACTGAGCATAGGCTTGTGATGCTGCTAAGTTCTTGTTGCACTGTTTTGGATTTTTTTTGGTACTTTGTACCTTTTTTTATATTGTATCATATTGGAGTATATCCAGTTTTGGATACTTTTTTAGAATTTGAGACATGTTGCATCACCATATATATGACTATTGGTTATCTTTTACATTAGTTACGTTGTCCATTTAATATCTATATTGTTAATGCTTTTACATTTGTATGTTTAAATTTTTTCCATTACGCTATAAATTTAAAAATGAGGGCATAGTTTCCCCACAATCTATCCTAGGCCCTCCATGCTACTCAGATTCCTCTGGTTTTGGGGAAATGTTCTTGAGTTCATGTGACCAACCAGGTTTAGGGAATCTATTGTGTGGCACCCCGGTCTGGGATGTTACAATGTGGTATTATAGGGGTTTCTTTTCTTTGACTTACTGTTTGGAGCATATATCCAGGTATAGAAAGGAATTAGTACTTTGAAATAAGTTGTGATCGAGAGTAGTTAACCTTTGTACAGGGAAAATCCAATGTACCTTGTGTTGTAAATTTTTGGTTTTGTAATTATTAATGTTGATTTGTTTTTCACCGTTTTTTGATGCCCTTTGGTGAGTTATTTAAATTTTTATACTTGGGTTCTATTTATTTGAAACACAATAATATGAGGGTACACAATCTCATGCATCACTTAGGAAAATGTATCAATCACATGTCATGCATAGTCTCTATGCAATTTTGGTGCATTAGAAATTGCATGTTTTTGTGATTGATGTTGTGCTAGAAAATCCATGTTTTTGTGATTGTAACCTTGATAGATACACATATTGTTGATTGGGTATTGGTACATGTTATAGTTGGGTTTATGGATTCTAAACATTGGTTCCTGAGAAGTATGGGCTCTCTTGGACCCGAATTTGGCATATCAGGATCCTGCATTTTGTTGCTTCTTGTAATATAATGTGAATTATATGGTGCTAAACGTTGGTTCACGGGGATTATGGGCCCCCACAGATAGGAATTTAGCATACCGATTCTTGAAATTAATAAAATGGGGCTCTGGAGTTGTTTTTAAGATTTACTGTCTATAAACCCTGACAACACGGATTGTGGTTCGATAAACAAATGCCCTGGACTCTTCTATTCGGGAAGAAATGAAAATTTCTTTATACACGCCATGTACTTATATGTACACACTGTGTAGTATAAGTCTGTGTAACCCACCATGTGGGAGGGAGAACGGGTCTTCCAGATTTTACTGAGGACATTCTGTGTAACTATGGGACACGCCTGTAGTCTTGACTGGTGAGAGGACATGTGGACATTACTGTGTGGATGGGGAAACAAGGTGGTGTACACGCCGTGTGCGGTTGTAACACACCGTGTACCTAGGGTTGAGACACACCAAGGATTGCATCAGAACATGACCATGTAAGGGATTAATGGTACACGCTATGTAGATCTTATACATGTCATGAAGTCTTTTTTTTTCTGAGTTCTTATGGATATTTCTCTTTTTTGATGGCACTCTTAACAAGAAAAAATAAAGCTTGAAAATAATTTAAACTAAGGTGTGTGTATGACCTTGTAGTGTCATGTCACTGAGACGACCATGCGTTGTTCACCAAGAGAGTGGCGACGATTATACTCTAGAGATGGTAGGCCAGGGGATACCAATGGATTCACCAGCAGTGCTAGATGTGGTGCCAGCTATTATACCAATTACATGCGCAGATGCGCAGTTCTGTGAAGGCTTCATGAGGTTCATGCATACCTTCTATTGAGCACCATAGGTTTCCACATATATGGCAGAGGTGACATGTATATTCCAGAAACAACATATTCATACATTTTCGGGGGATGGAGGAAAATAGTATGTAGAGTCCTGGTTTGATTCTATGAAGTTGATCATCGAGGATTTTGAGATGACTCCTAGGAGGAGGGTCATCCTCGCAACTTACATGTTGCATGATTCCAGGAAGAGATGGTGGTATGTTACCACCAAGACTGAGCATCACTGATATATGGCCTGGGATGTTTTTTCAGAAAGACTTCTATGACTTTTTCTTTCCAGAGACGCTATGGGCATATCGATCGTAAGAGTTCATGAATCTATAGTTGGGTACCATGTCAGTGATAGACTATTCTACCTGATTCACCGATATAGAACTTTTTTCACCTGTTATGGTGGGTGATCAGACATTGAGTGGTATAATCTTTTAGGATGGCCTTCGATATGATATCCAAGCACTGGTGAATGTTTTCAGGTTGCCTACAGTGCATGCGATTGTGAACCAAGCGTTGATTTCTGATCATAACCAGTGGGAATCTAGGGGTGTGGACCGGTGGGGATCGACACTGGTCTCTGGTATTATTTCTACTGATAAGAGGAAGAGGTATATTGATTTCTCTCATGGTTGAAGTACTAGCCCGAAGAATTTTTCTAGTAGCTAGGTGATGTGCTGCAAGTTTGGTAAAGAGGGGAACAAGAGACATCAGTGTCCACGTGTCCTAGTGGAGTCCCTAGCCTATGGAAACATGGGTCATCTTCAGCAGTTTTACAGGGGTTTTCCACCAGTAACTAGTTAGAGGGGTTCTTTGCAGACTCTATGTGTTGGATTAGGGGCAACAGCTTCATACCACTCATGGAATTGGAATACGTTTGGATGATCAGGTCAAGGTGATTGTCATGGTTATAGTAGCCAGACACCAATATCTCAGAGACAAAAGTGTGGGTCAGCTCAGGGTAGCCAGGCTGTGTCACAGGGCCACAGCACTGGGCAGACTTATGCAGTGCAACAGACCCAACAATGTTTACTTTGAACATTCACTGTGAAGATTTATTATGTGGTACCTGTAATCCTAAAGAACATGCATGGTATTATTATTATCATTTACCTATTAGATAGATTGTTATGGTTTCTTTTGTGGCACTGGTATAAGAAATTGTCGGTCGAGGCTGTGTCTCAGAAAAGATAGAATTAAATTATACTGAATTGTTAAATAATTATTAAAATGTCAATGTAACTGGAATGAATTGTTAATTTTGAGTACATCCATGTTTACTGCATTTCATTTTTGCACACTGTTGATTCACATTTTTCACTAACGGTTGGGCACGTGACTTTGTTGGTTGCCTAATAGGATATACTTCTCACACCCTGTTATGTTCATGTCTTGGGCCTAAATAGATTATATTGCAGAATGTGTCAACACGGGAAATGGTCACTACACAGGTACATGATTGATGCATATGAGTGGGTGATCATGGGACCAAACCTAGGCTTGTGATGCTGTTATGTTCCTGTTGAACTGTTTTGGTTTTGTTTTTCTATACTTTGTACCTTGTGTTGTAATGTATGAGATTTCATTATATCTAGTTTTGGCTTCTCTATCTGAACTAGAGACATTTTGAGTCATTATATATGTGATTTTTGGTTATCTTTAACTTCTGTTTTGTTGTCCATTTCAGGTCTATATTTTTTCTACTGCTTTTGTATGTTTACATTTATTCTTCTGCACTACACTTTTTCAAATGAGGGCATTGCTTCCCCACTATCTGTCAAAGGACCTCGCTGCTAGTCAGTAGTCTCTGGCATTTGGGGATGTGCATGTGAGGTCATGTGACCAACTGGATTCAATGCACCTGTTGTGTGGAACCATGATCTGGGACGTTACATGGAATTTATGATGTTTCCTATGGATATAGGTTTCAGTGGACCAAATCTATTTGAGTATAATCATAATTTTTAATAATAACAAGGTTTTCACCCTTGGGAATGTTTTTTCCTCTATAAAATTGTTTCTTCTCATGGAATAAAAAATTATTCATTTAAATTACTTTATTAGTGTTTATGGAAATGATTGATTTGATGAGAGAAATATTTTTATTAAATTTTATATTGGGTGGCATGTAATGCAGTTTTGAAGGGGGATTCCACCAAAAATAGCTTTATGCACTTCTTGTATAGATGAATGGACTTGTTTATTCTGTTGAATCTGAAATGGATTTATAAGGATGTGAGTGGTAATGATTCACATGGGAAAATATTAAATAAAATTTTTATCATATTTAACATGAATGTTTTTTGAAAACATAACGCTTGGTATCCCATTATATGTTGGCTTATAGACATATGAAAACTTATAGTGTGCGGAAGTGTTGGGGATTACATATTAATTAGGTTGTGAGAATTTTTGGATAGTCATGGTTTCTATAGAATATGGAAGGGTTCAATATTTATAGGAATAAAATTACATCTACATAATATACTTTTTGTGATTCCTATTACATATCACCTTATATAAGAGTCCAACTTATTCTAGGTTTTACACATTGTGGTATTATTTTACATTTTTTCATATGTTTATCTAATTATATTGTCCAGGATGGTTGTGATGAGTTGTCTATTTTCATCATTACTATTTATATTAATATAACTGTTACATTGATTATGTATTTTCCAAAAGAAACGAAGTAGTATTTATTTGTGATTTTATTGTAAAAGTAATAGCATTATGAAAATGGAATTATTTTAAAACTAGATCTAATGGTTCCAAGGTGACAGAAACTATATATATTAATGTTGGTATCTTATGTGGTATTTTAATCAATCATTTGATCTTCCATTAGATTTATGATTATTTGGTTTTACAATATATATGTAATGCTAAAGGGAGTAATTTATATTTTCTACATATCTTTTTTGATATCGTCATTATAGCGGGATAGAATGACATCGATTGATGACCTCATGGATATTTGGTTATTGTAATGTCTACATTTCCTTTTTGGGGTTATCATTTTGGCTTGTATGGAATTTATAATTATTTTAAACCTTCACTTATATGATTTTTCTATTTATTTTTTATTTTTTTATATATGAGTCTATTTTTTGGTTTATATGTTGATGTCTATCATTTGATAATCCATTTTGTGTGACATTTCATAATGAACAAGGTACATTCATTACAAAATGGTGTTAAATTTAATACAAAGATATATTTATTATGATAATAACAAGGAATATTTATGTTGCCTTTTGGTATAATATAGTAAGACCATCAAAACATTCATTATATGTGAAAAAGGGTTCATGTTGAGTCCAATTCCATATCAATTATTGAGTCACCATGTGTGGTCAAGGACTTTTAATCATGATTTATGATAGATATTTTTTGTTATAAATATGCACATAATTTTTGGTATATTTAATAAATTCAATTGAGGTCATTCAAGTATTTTTGACATTTTTACCTTTTCTTATTGAATATGTTTTTCCTTAATTTTTAATTGTTTAAAGAATTTAATATTGATTAAATATGTTCTTATATTGATTTAGATACATTTTTCCATGCTATATGGGTGATTCCTCTTTACATTAATATACAATAACTCCAAGAATAGAACATTTATTTTGATGAGTGAAAGATATGTGAAAATTTCATCAGGTGAATCCCCTAATAGACCAATTTTTATTACTTGTGGTTATATGGGTAATGATAATTCCAAGATTGATGGGTGTATAAAATGTGAAACAAATGGTGGCGATATATTTGGAATTTAGATTGAATAATGCAAATATATTTCACTGTGATATGGGACCCAAAGATCTCAAATTGTTGGATTAATAGATTGAGTTTTTTTGACTTATTTAAGACTCCATAAAAATCAATCATAGGATTCCTTATTGATATTCATGTAGTACTATGATAGAAATGGTGGGAACGCATCTTGTGTGTAATGTTTTAGAAAGATCAAACATTCTTGAATTTCATGAATCTCATTAGTAAAATAATCTGCATTCAAATGTTTTTAGTGGATACAATTTATGAATATGTGAACATGGAGTTAGTGAATGATCATTTATTGATTATGGAACTAGTTTCATTGTGATAGTTCACATATTATTTGATATTGTTTCGAATGAATAAATTAATGATATAGGGATCATGTTGATTTTTTGGGAAAATATTCAATCGATGGTGACCATATTCTTCCTTTGAATCATTTATAATGTGATACTTAATGTAGATATGGTTGAGGTAGACCTAGTAGGGAAGGTGGATTTATGTGGATAATATATTGTAATAGTGGGTGGTAAATGTGTGTCATCAGGACATCATAGGAAATAAAATTAGGGTGATCTATTTACAGTAGGTTAGTTTAAGGGTATTATGACATAAAATACTCGATGGATGAATATTAGTGAGGAAAACATGTTATTAATATACATTAATGTTTATTATAACCAATAATTTTGCATAGCTATGAAAAATATAGAAAAAATATAGTTTTCCCTCATTATTATTCTATCAAATTAAATATAGATAAATTCATTCCAACAGATTCTTTGATTATTATAATACAAGAGGTTGATTGATTTCATTTCCATTGAAAGGGGATACTTATGAAGTGGTTAAATATCATAGGATATATGGGGAGGGATTATATTTTATAGCATAGTATGCAGAAGTCGATTCTGAAGTAGTGCCTACTACGGTGATATGCACAATGTTTTTTCATCCCTTATAGTATAGTATTATTCTTAATACAATTCTATCTAATTTTGTTATATGTTGTATGTAGTTTTTAATGTCAGTATTATGATAAGTGTCTTTTGTATTAAGGATGAATTGGTTTAATACCTTTGAATGAATAAAGGAACATTTTTTAAATGTTCTAAATGAATGGTTATGATCATTGACCATATAACCATTTGAGATATCATTGTTATTGATCATGATATCCTAATTCTAATTAATAAAATTTAATAGATTGTTATTTTAATGTCACAAATCAATTGATATAAAAATTGATTTTAGTACCTATCTCCTGATGGGGTTAATCAAATTTTATTGGATGTGTATGATCATTGGTATAAGAGGCTGAGTCACATTGTTTTTTAAGAAGATATTATCTCATACCAAATACGGTATATGTTATATGATTTGATAAAGTATAATTACTATGGTCATATTCGATATATGATAGATGAGTGTAATATTTTTTAATAATGATTTTTCAAGGATACCAACCCAAAGGGTTGTCAAATTTCAAATTGTACTAATATAGGAGATGAGTCCCATATTGGTTCAATCTTATCAAATATCTCCCAATGAGTTCAAATAAATTAATTTACGTGTTGAATATATTTAGGATAAAGGGGTTATTCATCTTAGGGGTGACATTAGGAATCATGGGTCCTCGTTGTAATCAATATAGAATGAATCCTTGAGCTTTGTATTGATTACTGATTAATGAATTATGTGACAATAAAATCATGTATCATTTTTCTGATGACTGAAAAGTGTTTTTTACTAGATAATGTGATCATAAGAGTTTTCAAAGATTTATATTAAATTAATTTATTAAAATATATGGTTCCAAGAGGGAAATTCTCATAATATAATATTGAAGAGTATGTGTGTATAATGTGAGTATTTTGGTATGAGATTTTATCTTACTAATTTTTATGTGATATGTATGTAATTGTTTAATAGAATCATTCACCAGTTGTTGAAATTATTAATGTCTAATTTTATAGATTGTATTCTTGTGTATTTATTATAGAGGGGGAACCCATATAGTATCAATTTCTGATTATCAGATCACAAAATGAATATCATTTTTATGGAAACCATTGTATAGTTAGGTTTTTAATTCATGATATAAATTTTCTACAAAATTTTATATCAAAGAGGGATAGTAAAATGAATCATAAAAATATCAATGCGGAGATGTATTTGGGTAATCCCCAAAATGTATTTGATCTTAATATAATCTTTTGAATATCTAGTGATTACACATGTTTGGTTTAGGATTTATCCATCCTTACATCTCGGATAATCGATTTAACACATAATTATATTTAATATTAATAGATTTAAAAGATTCAAATATCATGTGTAGAACTAAATTTTATTTTTAATTTGGACAGAGCTATTATTTTTCCTAATCTAGGTTTGTAATATGATTTTTATTCCTCGATTATGGGATTATGAATCATTATAATGTATTAGAGTAATGTGGTGCCTTCTATATTTTTTAAGCATCATCCTCATGAGAAGAACTATTTTACCAATGATGTAATTTGTGTTTTAGTTATTCACTCTTAAAATACATTGGGATTATATATATGTTGTTTTTGGTCTATTTTTTCATATCATAAGTGGCTGAAGATAATTTTTTTCCAGAGATATCTGAATATTTTATAGAGGCATTAGTTTCAGGATCTTTTGAATTTTCTTTTTTATAATTCATGAAACTATAAAACATTAACGTGTAAAGTAACACATTGAAAAAGAAAAAAAATAACTCAATCCTTGTATGAATTTTTGGGGAAATGGCCTCTATGAAATGATTTTACTGAAATGAACTTTAATGTATTAAAGGATTCTGTTAAGTGGTTCTTAGATTATGTTGTTGTTTATTGATCATTTGATCAACATAATTGTCATAGGAAATCTATAGACAATAATTCAGAGTGTTATATTAATATAATCTATCATGGGGAGTCCTTGGTTTATTAGTCTCAGTCACCTGAGGGTGTCTTGTATTTATAATGCTCATTAATCATTCCAATATCTCTTAATTAAGATATAATTGATATTGTAAATTAGTATAATTGGATCTGTATCAAAGGACTGCAATGATATATATTGATTAAATACATCTTTATTGGTGACCAGGGATTAGGAGGATAATTACATTATTTTTTTATGTAACCCTACCTTCTATTAGATTATGAGGGTGAAATATAGATCTTCATGTTTCTTAAAACCATTTCCTATTCTACTGTTATTATGGGATTAAATTCCAATATGTTTAATTATTAGTTTACCTCACACTCATAATGATGAGGGATATATTTTGGTTATTATTGAACAAATAAAAAAATTATTATTTATTTCCAATTAAGTAAATTAATATGTTTGAAGAGAGTATGATCATATATGGATAACTGCTAATGTATATATATATAATGAAAATGGTTGTTTTTTATTATAGGGATTTGTAGTTTACATGTTTGTTTTGGAAGGGTATAAAGAGTTTATGGTATCCCCATTTAAGATAAACATGGTATATATTCCTCAAAATGATGGGAAGACTAAGAAAGCTATTATAGTTCTAGAGTATATACTAATTGAGTGTGTGATGGATGTAATTTTTTATTGGGAATTAGATGATCCCTTTTTGAAAGAATTGATAACAATATGTGTGAGGATGTGATTAATATATAACCTTTGGAATATTTATATTGAAGATTGTGTATATCTCATTACTATTAGTAGATTTTGGGAAATTTTGTTTTTTTGTACTTAGTATTGTTCAAGAGATGATGGTGAATGATAAGATTAATAATAATATGGTCCTGATGGGATATACTTTCTATTAAAAAATATGAGGACCATCTCCATCATTCCTTATAGTATTTTTTATTAGGATTTCTCACGGATATGTTTTTTATACTCCAACATTTGTGGAAAAAATGAATGTTAGAACCATATTTTATTAACCCTTTAGATATTTTCAAATGAATCTCAAAAATATCATAATGATAATAATTTTAGTAATTATTTATTTTGATTAATAATGTGTTTAATGTTTGAAAATTTATGATGTATCACCTACATCCATCACATGCGATTGAATGAGAGGATTTTTATCATGAACCAGACTCCTTAGTGATTGTGAATCCTATACAGATTATCGATTACCAGGACAAGATGATTCATGGATAACCCATTCCTATCATCCATGATCAATGGATGTTTTAATATGGTATCATTGAGACAAGGTATAATGAATTGATGATGATGTAGTATTGACAACGTTTCATGTAAATCTAGGATCATGAGTGCTTTCATATGATATACTTTTTCATTGTGGGGAGGATTTTGAGGCCATAAGTGTCATATTTATGTAATAATTTTTTGAATAACATCGATTTTATTAAGCTTCTATAAGATATTAAGAGTCAGGGGTCGAGAATTTTGTTGTTTTTGAGAAATTATCTAGGATAATGTGTTTTGAATAGTTAGTAGTAATCATATATTAGCTATGTGATATAGATCAATTGGTTGTCGTGGTTTTTTTCATAGTTTTTCTATTCATGTGGGATTCTAATGATACCATACAGATTAGTGGATTTGGGCCCAATTGTTATTACATATCTTGTGCATAGTTTTTCTAACCATGTGAATATTCCCAGTCAACCATGAAATTTATATTTTCATGGGATTGTATAAACAATACGATTAGTGTGTATTTTTTCGAACAGTGTTACCTAATCAAGTGACCCTTAAAGGATTCATAAAAATAACAAAATTCACTGTTAATTTTGATCATTTTTAAAATTAATATCCTCTTGATCCATAATTAGTTCTTTACATCCTTTCCATGATCCTCAAAGAGTTTATTTTATTGTTTATTAATGATTGTCCTTCTATATAGTTGCATACCTTCATGGTATGTTGTGATTTATGAAAACTATATAATCCTGTCTCTAGATATTTTATTGACATCAGTTCCACTTATTTTCTTATCCCTTTTAAGTGAGGATTTAAAGATAATGAGGGTATTTGTGGAATTGATGGTATTTCTTATGGATATATGCTTCTGAATAATGTATCTATTAAATTCCAATCATTATTTACAATTATGGCTATGATTTATCAATTAGAGAAGTTTTTTTCTCAATTAAATTTCTCCTTATATTATAATTAGTCATTTTTCTTTTCCATTATTCATTTCGGTTAACAAAAATGACTTATTTGATATTATCAATGTTTTTTTATAATATTTTAAATTGTATATCATATAATGTTGGTATTCAAAGGGTTAATCCTTAAAAATAGTTTCATAGATTTCTTATGATCAATGAGATGCCTAAAATATTTCTAATACTCTAAAATGTTTATTGAAGTACTATATTAGAGATGATTTACTTTTTAATGTTTAATAAAAAGGATTAAATTTATTTACTTGAGTGTTTTGAGGAAAAAATGAAGATTGGAACTTTGGATATGTTGGGTTATAGAATAATAAAAACCTTATTGTTTTTTGATCCATTGGGGATTAATATGCCTATTCATATTCATTGATTTAGAATTTTCATCCTATAAAAGTACTGTAGTAGGACACATTTATGGTAGGTATCATGATATGTTGGAATAATATTCCGTTTCATGTCTTATTATATCTTCACATTGGATAGATCCCAAATATAATTTTTTTACATATGAGAGTTTTTTTAATGTTTGTATTCTAACATATTATTCTAATGAAATAGTTATATTTGGATATGTTTATTTACCACCTTTTATATTTCAGATTTATATCCATATTCTTGTGACATTTATTGTCAATCCGTTGAAACAAAATCAAACGGTGTTATATTTGAAAACTTTTCATGTTTAATATGTTAATGAATCATATTTTCTTATTCATCTATCGTGAATGGTTACATGGTAAAATATATTGTATGTATAATTAGAGGTATCCAAAATGGTTTTTTCCTCACACAATATATATGGGTTTGGGAATATGTTGATTTTTTTATTAAGGATACATGTAAAGTTAATGGTTTTACGTAGTTGAAATGATTTTCCTGGTTTAAGTTGTCTTAATTGTGAGTTGGGATGGTAATGATGGATGAAAACATTGATTTTTTTTGTCAATTTCAATGATTCCTTTATGGGGTTATCCTTTAATATTGATTTCTATGTATCAAGGTTTTAAAGGCATTCTTCCAAGATGTACTCTATTTTTTTAATCTCTATTCATTTAAACGTGATATCTATTTTTTATAGGATTTGATCTATATATTTCATAATTCTATCTTGTGTGTTGTGTCATATAAACTGTGTTTGTTAATTTACTACATATCACATTTAACATAATTATTGTTAAAATTTAATGTTATTATTTATAATAGACCAAGTTCACTAATTATGTAGGTTTCATGAAATTACAGCACCATGATAATCATTATTGTGTATTTGATATCTATAAAACAAGAATAACCACATTATAGTCATGCTATTTGTATATTAAATTAATCCTGAATTATATATATAAATTATTAGATATAATTCAAGACATTTCTTGTCTTAAAAATAATAAAATGTATGCCTAAAACCATGTTACTCAGTCATCAGAAAAATCTTATTATAATATAGAAATGAAATAATAATTATACAGGAAGGTTATTAAAAATTTAATTAGTCAATTGAGTCTTTATTATAATATATTTTACATTCATAAAAATTATAATATTTAATTATACTTTTATTTATTAGTTAAAATTAATTTCATTATAAATATATATTTCTGTTCCACATCATTATCATTTTACATTAAATAATAACACATAATAAAGTCAATAACAAAACTCAATGCTAGTGAGAATTAACAATAAAATTACAATACATTTTAATCATATTTATAAAACAATATGATGGATTTTAAAAAATTTATCTATAATAATAAACACAAATTAAATAATGATGTTATTATATCATAATAAACTAAAATATCACTGATAAAATAATATTTTAATGATTAAATATTAAGGTGTGTCCTATTTTCAAATACATGATACAAAACTCTCATAAATTATACACATGATGGCAAGGGTATGAAACACATAAATTGTGTTTAAGCCCCCTTTTTCTACTCAATCCATATTGGTATATTTAAGTTAATTATAATGAAATTATTTACATATTTTTTTCATTATTTTTCATGTCCCGCGACTTTTTTTCTCCATGCATACCATTCATAATGATAGACCATAACCATATTTAAATGTTTAACATCCCATGCTAAAGCCATTTATATTTTTACATCATGAAACCAATAGCCTCACTTAATGTCCCCATAACCCCAAAAACATGTAATTAATATCATATTTACAGGATAATATAGTGGAATGAATTACCCTTATTAACACATAACAAAATAAATAATAAAAAATTAGAATAATTAATATGATTAATTGTATAATACCAATAAAACACTCTACGATATGACATCACACTATGGAGATTCCCTGTAAAATAAAAATCTATATGTTAATATATAAATAAAAATACTAACTAATAGTGTACAACTAATTTAAAATTACCAAAAAATCCAAATAACCATCACTACGATCCAAATACCATAATCCTACATTAAAATATCGTGATTCATTTTTATAAAGGTATGACATAATACCATTAAATATTTCATGATAAAAAACATCAACATGCACACTAATGTTCATTTATTAGGGGTGACAATTCAACATAGTTGGAATATACAATGAAACATCTCACACAAGTATCTACCTCCAGTACATGCAAGATTAAAATTTAATATAATATTGGACTATATAATATTAATTAAATTTTTAAATATTTCTTTTATAAAAGTAGTTAAATAACTCAAACTAAAGGATCAATGATGATATGCTCACTCAATCTTATGTAAAACACTAACAAAATGAGAATCCAATCAACGAATCCCTACTTAAGAGTATAACTCATAAGTAGAACATCCTGACCTCATAAATGAAGTCCTCACTTGGAGGTACAATATGTTGTTAAAAATTATGAATTAATTCTAATCCTATTCTGATAAGACCTTTCCTAGATTTCCCAATTTTTTCACACCTGTTTAGATTTGTTTAATATTTCTATTTCTTTATTAATAATAAATCTTTCCAACCATTTTCTTATAATTTTGTCACACAACATAAAAAATCTTATTAGAAACCCATTTTATTATTTCATCATACATGATTTCAAAGACAGCCACATCCCATCTATTAAATTAAAAATAAAGATGCGCGTTTTCTAGAAAACATTCATCATAATATTTTAGGAATGTTAAAAATTCATTCCAATTAATGTAAGCCTCCGTGTTATTTGAATAATTAAAGTTGGAGAGAGGCCACCAACCATGAAATAAAATTTAATGATAAATTCACATCATAACTTCTTATATCTGGGATCTAAAATCCTTGATAAGTTAATATATAAAAAAAATAATCATAAAAAACCTATCTTTATATTTTATCATTACAGTCAATGTTTAGGGTTCCATCAAATAGAAAACAAGAATCATAATGATGGGGAGAAGGAACATGGATTTTTTGATCAATTCCATGATCTAATGCCCCATGATTTTCATAGATTGCATATCGGCTAAAGAGAATCATAATGAACTGCCAACGGAACCCACTAATTTTTTATCGTAAAACAAAATATTAAACAACTTGGTTATATGAAATTTATTAGATTAAAAATAAATATTTTAAACACATAGTTGTTTCCAGATGGTTAGATTATAATTTTTGGAAATCTATTTTTCATCCTCGTAAATCATCATTCCTTGAAACCCTATATGGAAGCATGGTTGCTGCATAATTTATCCAAACCATGTAGTAACCATTCACATGTCTACCAATCCCCCCTCCCGTAATGGAAAATTTAATGGTTACATTAGTGTTGTCTGTGGTTTCGACTAAGAATGAATGAACCAGCATATATATTAAAAAATATTTCATGAAATTTAAAATTAATTTCAAATATCTAGAAACAAATATAAAACATTAAATAAAACAAAATTGAAATGGGAAATATTATAATACCATAAATGGTGGTCTTATAGGGATAATTTACCACTCGGATATATATCTATTGTTAATAAAAATGATCCAAAAATATTAATATAAATACTTATAAAATAAAATATTAACAATATATTTAATTTTTATAATGTAGAAAAGATTACAACCACGAGACACCCACACCCCGAGGAACCTAAATTAAAATTAATATTATATTTAATAATTAAAATATAACATTATTTTTTAATAATAATTAAATTAATATAATTCAGTATATAAATAATAATATAATTAAGAATAAATAAATTAAAATTATGTTAATTAAACTGGTTATTAATAATAGATTATCTGTACTTTTTCATCCATGATGTAGTTGGAAAATAAACCACATAATAAATCATGAATCTAGTTTCAAATGAAGGAAGACATTATTATGATCATTTATATGGCTTTTTATGCTTGATAGATATACGTATGGGCTTACAAACATGTCAATACATGTTTCCACAACTAGAGGCGCATCAATTTATGGCCATAACAACAAATAGTTGACATTTAGACCGGAATTAAGGGACATTAAAAACATCAAATATTTATCTGTTGGGATATACAATTATCTTGGCCTAGTAATCTAGTTGGTTATCAATTGGATGGCGTCTGGTGTGACCTTTCCATCCAATTAATGTGTGTATTTGTTTCATTTTTTTGTAAACTATTTGACCTACATAAATAGTTTAAATATTAAAATTTCTTAAATTATATTATAATAAATTTATAACTACTTATATATAATATATAATTAATATAATAATAATTATATAAGATCTTATCCATGGTTATGGATATTGGAACCCATAGCCCGGGAAAAATTATCCACAAAATACTCACTCACACACACACCCAATTATAAAAGGGGTTTCAGAAAAAGGTGGATGGATAATCATCTCTACCTAATTTCAAATCAAAATATATATACCCAATAATATCTAAAATTGAACCAATAAAATATCAGGCGATTGTTCGGGAACGAAACTACTTATCAATAGCTTCAAGCATCATTGTTAAACAACTATAATAGTCTAGACCATCAAAAGTAATGATTGGATTGTCAAACAAACCACAATCCCATTCACACCATATAAAGATATTTTAATCCTTAACATAACCTACAAGGAACATAAAAACTAGGTAGATATATTATATTTAATGAATATTCATTCCTACATTTTGTGGGGTAACCCGACCATAGGTCATATGATCCCTTCCACATTTATGAATCTATTATAAATTGTTTTCATAACCAAATCCAAAATTATGTTAAACAATACCCTTAACTATATCCCAAAATAGATAATTCTAAATAACCTAATTAGAGGTTTATGGTTATAGCTAATGAAATCCTACATAATCTACACCCACAGGTTGAAAAGATCATTATTTTTTCATGATACTTTTAGTTCCTATCATGGTTTCCTTTTCAACAGCTTCATCACAGCCATAACAACTTACTATTAAGACCTGAAAATTTCTATAGTACTAGATATGTGATTTAAATAAACCACCTTATGATCCTTGATACATGTTATTCTATATCAAGGGAGTATAGATTCAATGCATCCACTGAGTCTACAACAATTAAATGCTGAGAAGAAAAAACACATCTAATCTATAGACATTATTCAAATATATTTTAACCTAAATAATTCCATAGTCCATATAATATTTGTAAAGGAATGATTCCATGATATAGAAGGAAATAATATTAACAACCATACTAATGAACAAGATGTGTTGTAAGCTAGATTAAATTTGGCCTCTCAAAGATATAAATTTAAATGACATAGAATATTCATTATCACTTAATGAGATAATAGTTTCAACACCACTGCAATAATCACATTTTGATGAATTATAATGGCCCCTCATTGTCCATTAAAATATTCATTTCTATATAAATTATAACCAATAGTTTGAGTCCAATCGTACATTTTCAGATATGGGGGTAGAGTTAATGTTTATTTTGATCCACAGACATCAATCGTTGAGCCATTATGTTTGTTATATGGTGTATGATTCCAAACACAAGAATCATCCAGATTATGACCGAATATATTCTTTTATTTTATTAGGATGACTCAAAACAATCTCCTACCTTTTAATTTGTAAATTTTTTCATAATGAAATCTAATATTGATTCTTTTTAATCATTTATAATATCATTGACATGTATTATATTTTAGGAAATGGAACTGTCCATGTATTATATTATTCAATCAAATTCCATCTGATAAATAACAACATTCCTCCCCACACTCATCTTACTTCAACTATGTAGAGACCCAATCTTGACGTATATGGACATTACATTACTTTTGCAGAATACATAATACAGAACAAAAACTGACAAACAAGGACCTTAATAGTTTAATGACTTTGGAAACATGGAATATAATCTTCTCGTCATGGTGAATGATCTTCAATATCTCCCATAAACATCTTCCCGTTTTGTTTTCTTACCTAAAACCTTTCTTTATATCCTGGGTAAACGAAAACATAAAAATGGTGAGCTCAAATTCTCAGTAAAGGTAAACAAAGAGAACAAAAAACAATCCAAAAACATTCGAATGTAAAAAAATGAGAATAAAATCTAAACATCAAAATCTTGAGCAATGACATAAAATATTGTAGTACATAAGGCATAGATCATAAAGGAATATTAATCATGATAAAAAAGAATGGTAATAAAAAATTTAATTGTGGAAAACCATTAAGAACATGATATGATTTCTATAGTAGAAAAGGCATTACTACCAATACCATATTAGTGGACAAAGTCCCTTTCTGAATTGTGTTCACTCCAGATTCGAGTCCTGTATCACTGAACTGGATTAACTTACAGTTCCAGCCATGTATATCACATGAGATATTAATCATTACCCAATGAATTGGAGGGATATATAGTTCCTACACATCTCATAATGAAATAATTCTTACGTGTACCACAACATAAACATAAATCATTCATCATAAACTAAAGAATAAAATGGGTGTCATAAACATCATCCCATCAAAACATAATCCATATAAAACAAATATATATAATTTAATCATAAGAAAAGTGAAACCAAGTAAATCATAGAGACATTATACTTGAATCATACACATATGAAATAATTTCATCTTAGATGTTAAATGGTTTTGATAAAACACTTGAAATGAATTCTTGATGAAAATTTTCTTTTCTTCTTCAAAATCATTTTCTTTTCACAAAATGCCAAGAAATGTTAATAGAAAATGATTTTGTTGAAAATAGTAAAGAAATATTATAGAGTATGATTCATGAAAATAAGGAATTATGAAACTATATAAAACTATTCTTGCTGTATAAGATAAAAAAATTCTCGTCATACTTTTAATGGAAAATTCAAAAAGTACCACATATGGTAATCAAAAGAAAGATTCCTTCCATAACACAAAGTAAAAGTCAAATAGGGGTAAACATGAATTTAAACATAAATGGAATAATATTGAACACAGTATGAGAAACATTTTTATGGAAATGGATGAAAAATATAACCCCAGTAAATACTTACGTATAAGCAATCTCGGATAAAAATGAGATTGAAAAATTCTCCATTACCTTAGGTCTGATATGCTTTATACGTATCCAAATCTCTTGTATAATGATTTAAATAATGTCATTGACTTTTTATAGAATCATATTAATTGTTATGATATCATATATGGTTCACTTATTACATTATATTTCCCGTTCATTTGTAAATTCCATAGTAAAGCAACATTTTGGGTAAAATCGTTTTATTTATCATAAATGCTTGGACTTGTTGTTATTGATATTATTATTATTTATCTCATGATTTATATAATTCCAGAATTTAAATCATGATTTATATATCATATATATTCAATATATATATATATAATAGATAGATAAATGAAATGAAATACACCATTCATGGAGATGGTAGGCCGTACGTACGCATGAACGATGTTTTCCTGTCCTTCTTGACTTGAATGAAATTAAGTAGATGTCATATATATATATATATATATACATACATACATACATAAATATATTATATTTATCATTTCATATATTTCTTTATTATTCATTATATATACTTTATAATCATTCTTGAATGGTTAACATGGAGAATGAATCTCATCGCGTCATGGAGACGGAAATCCGTACGTATGCACGAGCGATGATATCATTCCCAGAATTATTGAATTTAATTGGAGTGGATGATATAATAACTTCAGAATTAGAATTATGTTATTATAACTATATATTTTTATTCTTTAAACCATTATACCCATCCAATTAAGGTGGTGGTGGAAACACAGATTACACCACGGCATGGAGACAGTATTTCATACGTATGCACGCGTGGTGATTTCGTTTTCCATAGGATTGATAGAAGGTGAAATGGGGTTGTTTCATATTTATAATAACATATCACTATATTAGTGATACTTATGTTATTACTATATAATGAAACAACTAAATAAGAAGTAGTTGAAGAAAAAAGAAAACATGAAAGAATCAGTAGAAGAGATTACCTCTTCTCCGACGCACCTCTTTTAAGTTTCCTCTTAAGGCACTAGAGTTGGTCTTTTGAGGAGACAAGAACCCCTATGATGTTTCTAGGGATTTTGAGAAGGTAAATGGGCAGGTTTTAGTTGATCATGAAAGCTCAAAATTGTGTAATGAGAAGAGAGAGGAGGTGACCTTTTATAAGGGAGTAGAGGGGAACCTTAGGAAAAACATAAAATATTATTTTATAATAAAGTCATATTTGGTTTATAATAGCTCAAAATTGATTTATTTCAAAGATAAAGTGGGGATGGGTCGATATTATCTCAACCAATAGGTTTTAGACAAGTTTGTGTTACTATTTTAAACTTATCATTTAGATTTTACTCTAAGTTAAATAATTTAACTTTTACCATGTCTTCTTGTTTTCTTACACTATATGGTTAATAAATTTACTATAGGAAGCCAAAAGAACCTCAAGTGGTTCTTTATTAATATATATAACCTTATATATGTCTTTTTCCGATCCTTATATTTTTAGGAATAGAATAACAAATAATTATATAATATTTGTATTAAAAACTATTTTAAGTCAATTTTAACACTATCTGGTAATTGATTTTTGTGAAAACCATAACAGCATGATTATTTCAAAAGAGGTTAATAGAATCAATGATAACATGTCATATTAACCTAAAATTTTAGTTTAATTTTTAAAAAGTCCCAAATTAAATTTATTTGGGTATTTATAACATCTATTATGATAATATTTCATTAATAATGTAATTACTACATCATCATTGTGTCATAAATAAATTAAATTATTTAATGTCTAAAAAATATAAATAAAATACCATTATGTTTTAAATATTTATATCTTTCTAATTAATATTTATAGTCGAATTTATCTTATGAATAACACTATATTAAAAATGATTTTGTTATAAAACATTGATTTTAACTCTTTTATCTCTTCTTTAAATAAATTAATAATAAATGTACTAATCTAATCCAAGTGGACTTAAAGGGTATTATTTTATTACTAAGGTTTTTTTGGTCAAATTATAGTTATCCAATAGAATTAGGACATGTTTTAGGGTAATCATAATATCATTTTTACCCTTAATTACCCAATATACTTTTAACCGTGGTTAATAAAAGTAAAAAGTTACTATTCACCAAAAATTATTTTTATCTTATTGAACAACATTTTACTCCTTGATATTAATAGTGTCTCTCGGATTTTAAAAATTCAACTAATAGAAGTGGTAAAATTATGTTTTCTGTACAATTGCAAATGCTCCTTGGAGGTGGGTAATAGACGGTGAATAGATCAATAAAATTTTTATATATATAAAATTATTAAAAAATGACACCAATGAATTATATTGAACTTATATAATTATTATGTATATATTTTTACCTAAAATAAATTTAAATAAAATAAATTATTACTTAAATAAAAATTCGGTTTTATCCAATAACTTAGTGTTTTTTCTATTCGTCAAAATTTGAATGTTTTCAGAAAAATACTGAAATTTCACCCAAGGCTAATTTCGATATTCCGAATTCAAAAATGAAGTCTATATTGAAATATTAAATTTAGAATATTTCAAAATGTGGGTATTACTATTCATAACATCTGGTTTGTATAATATTTTAATAACATATCGTTGTTTAGTGAAACTTGGTATTGCGTACAACACACGCTATCTAGGAAGGTTGTGATTGCGTGTTATGCAAGCCACGTCAGCGTTGCATGTAGGGAAAGATTCATTTGGTGTTGTGTATAACATACTCAAAATATAGTTCATTTATTCATTGATCAAAATCTATAATTGCTGTTGTGTAAAATAAATTTTATTCGAAAGAACTTTAAATTGTGTGCATCACAGGCCAAGAATAGTGTTGCATATACTACAAGCTAATACGGGGTTTCTTATAGTGCAATATAATATTGGTGAAGCTTACACCAAAATAAATCAAAGAAATTAAAAATAATATTTCTCATAAAATCTCGAGGTGTTACATTCTACCCCCCTTAAAATGTATTTTTCCCTCGAAATTCGTTGGGGTTATAAATGGTTTACTACATGAAAGTTTCATTCATAGAAACCCACATCGTAAAAATGAATACTAAAACATCATTTTAAAAAGAGAAGTTAGAATCATAACGGTCACCCAAAGTAACTTAGTACTGGATTTCCACATTGGACAACATAGGTGAAAATATGGATACATAAGAGAAATCTAACCATCATGTTTACATGAAGAGTGGTATAGAAAATTGCTATGAAAAAGCCAACATTAATAAAGCCATAAATTTGTGATGATCTAAGGTACCATCATATTCATCAGATATGAGGGCACTAGAACAAAACTTTTGGTTTTCAAGATCATTTCCCTAAGGTTGATGAATTTTTTAATTAAAATAAATACTTACAAGATTTTGGTACAATCTTACTGTTGTTTGTGCCTTGAAAAATTTCCACTTTATATCTTAATGAAATGAAGTTGAATTTGACTTCCGTGAAGTGTTAGCAGATCATGCGATAGAATGGTAGGTCATTCCATCTATCTCAAAAAAAGGTTAGGAAATGTTATTAAATATACATAAGTCCATCTAAAGTGAGATTAATCATATATGGTTCCTAAAATGGACTTATACTTCATCTATCATACCGCTTAATAAATTAAAACTAATTTATACTAACCAGGGAATTCCTTTAGGCATGTGGTATGTGATAAAGTCTTGTCGCACTTCAGTTGTGGGTTTGATTCCCACAGCCTTGTCTGACGTGATGGGTTGTCACTCGTCCTATGGGTTGTACTTTTTCAAAAAAAATACTATTATAACATTCCAGAAATAATATCGAAATACAAGTTCTATCCATAAATAATACTATCATATGTCCAACCTAATCCATTACAATCTTTAGGCTTATCCAAAATACATCGGTCCAAACACATTGTATAAAGAAAACGATTATTTGAAAGCTCACATAACAAGCACATGAATACCATCATTTATCCCCCATATATCATATGATATATCTTGTTGGTCACATTCCAAACATGTGAATACCTTAATCATGTATTATCTTGAAAATTAATACCCATTGAACCTCATTGAAAACATGAATGCTGTCAAAAGTTAAATCATTCCACATACCAAAATCCCAAAATTTCTATACACTCAAACCAGGATATCACATTGTCCTTATATCAGTCATTAGCACATTAATACTATCTAACATCTCATTATCTCCTTATCCCTTTATTAAGAGTATATCATATACTTTCAAAAAATATCTAAATAACCTTTCATGGTTACCAGTACCATTCAACATATAGTTTCAGAAAATATAAATAAAAACAATAGTGTAACAATCCTTAGATGTTTCTTTATTATAGAGTACCATGAAATTACTTATACCAAATTACTCTTGAAAAACATAAAATCATTCCACTACCTTCTTAAACCATTGACCGACCTTCATCATTGTATTCCTCAACACTTCATTCATCTCATATACCATTTTTAGTCTCTTCATCATCATCAATAAAAATACTTCCCATATGATCATGTCGATTCTCTTCATGAGACTTTCCCATAGGGAATTGGTTTGCATAATGACAGTTCATTCAACATTTAAAACATTTAACCGTTGTTGATGTCATAGCAATACCATTATCCTTGTCCATGGTGTTAACTGAACCGTTTCAGTTAATATTACTAGCATTGTGTCCATATTTTCAAAACCCAAAGCATCTTCTAGTTGCTTTGAAACATTCTCCCTAATGCCTCTTACCACGTGATTTACATGATGAAAATTGAACTTTCGCTCCTCTATAATCATCATGAAACACCATCATTCTCTTATTAGCTGAGTCAGGAAACATACCAATGTTGAGAATATTGATCATATTATGAGATTTCTAATTAGGCATAATAACGATGTTTGGACTTCCAAATCCTATTTCATTTGGTTGCTCATGAAGAATATCATTCCATTGTCCATCATATCCTCCATTATCGTGAATCTTTGTATTTCCAGCCATTTTATAAAACCCAAAAAGAATAGTGTTAGAGGAAAAAATCATAATCAATGGGGAGTACCACAAATATATAATATTTAAGTTAAATTCTAAGATCGATACCATAATTCTAGGACTATAAACTATACTTATACATAACCTTAGGGACATCCCTAGACATACCTTAGAAATATCTCTAGGGATTTCACTAATGTTTTTTCATCCTAGTTTCCAAAGGTTAAAAAAACCATTCCTTTGATACCAACTATAGAGACCCAAATTTTGGCGTACATGGACATTACATTACTTTTACGAAATACTTAATACATAACAAAAACAAACACACAAGGACCATAATAGTTTAGTGTCTTTGGAAACTTTGAATATAATCTTCTAATCATGGTGAAAGATCTTCAACATCTCCCATAATGATCTTCCCCTTTTGTTTTCTTACCTAAAACCATTATTTATATCATGGGAAAAAGAAAACATAAAAATGGTGAGATCAAATGATCAGTAAGGGTAAACATAGAGAACATAAAACAATCCATAAACATTCGAATGTAAAAACATGAACATAAAATCTAAACATCAAAATCTTGAGCAATGACATAAAACATTGTAGTACATAAGGCATAGATCATAAAAGAATATTAATCATGATAAACAATAATGGGAATAAAATATCTAATTGTGGAAAACCATTAAGCATATGATATGATTTCCATACTAGCCAAGGCATTGCTGCCAAGACCATCTTAGTGGAGAAATTCCCTTTCTGAATCGAGTTCACTCCTCGTTCCAGTCCTGAATCACTGAACTGGATTAGCATACCATTCCAGCCATGTCTATATCATGAGATATAAATGTTTTCCCAATTAATTGGAGGGAGATATAGGTCCCACCCATATCATAATGAAATCATTCTTCCGTGTGACACAACATAAACATAAATCATTCATCATAATCCAAAGAATAAAATTGGTTTCATAAACATCATCCCATCATAACCCAATCCATATATAACTAATAGATATCATTTCATACTAAGAAAACTGAAACCATGTAAATAATAGATACATTATAAATGAAATATACACATATTAAATAATTCCATCTAAGATTGAAAATGGTTTTTATAATACACTTGAAATGAATTCATGATGAAAATATCCTTTATTCTTCAAAATCATTATCATTTCACAAAATGCCACGAAATTTTAAAAGAATACAATTTTGTGGAAAATATTCATGAAATATTGTAGATTACACTTCATGAAAATAAGGCATTATGAATCCGTAAAAATCTGTTCTTGCTGTATAAGTTAAAAAAACATTCTCCTCGTACTTTTAACGGAAAAGTCCAAAAGTACCAAATATGGTAAACAAAAGAAAGATTCCTTAAATAACACAAAGTAAAAGTAAATGAGGGGTAAACATGAAATTAAAAATACAGGGAAGAATATTAAACACTTTATGGGAAAAAAATTGGAAATGGATGATAATTATAACCCCAGTAAATACATATGTATAAGCAATCTCGGATAATAATGAGATTGAAAAATTATCCCTTTCCTTAGGTCCAATATGCTTCATACGTATCTGAACCTACTGTATAATGATTTAAATAATTTCATTGAATTATTTCAGAATCATATTCATTGTTAGGATATCATATATGGTTCACTTATGACAGTATATTACCCGTTCTTTTGTAAATTCCAGGTTAAAGCAACGTTTTGGGTAAAATCGTTTTATTTATCGTACGTGTTTTCTCTTATTTTTCATGATATTTCTATTACTTATATAATGATTTAATTACTTCTAGAATGTAAATCATGATTTATATACCATATATATTCAGTATATATATATATAATAGAGATAAATGAAATGAAATACACCATTCATGGAGACGGTAGGTCGTACGTAAGCATGAACGTTGTTTTCCTTTCCCTGTTAACGTGAATGAAAGTAAGTAGATGTCATATATATATATATATATATATATATCCAGTATCTTTACCATGTCATATATTTCATTATTATTCATTATATATTCTTTATAATCATTCTTGAATGGTTAACATGGAAAATGAATCTAATCACGTCGTGGAAACGGTAATCTGTTCATACGCACGAGTGATGATATTGTTCCCATAATTATTGAATTGAATTGGAGTGGATGAAATAATATCTAAGAATAATTATGATGTTATAATAACTATACATAGTTATTATTTAAATCATTATACCCATCCAAGTAAGGTGGTGGTGGAAAAATAGATTACACCACGGCGTGGAGACGATATTCCGTACGTACGCTCGCGTGGTGATTTCGTTTTCCGTAAGACGGATATAAGGAGAAATCGGGTTGTTTAATATTTATAATAAAATACCAGTACATTACTGATAGTGATTTTATTAGTTTATAATGAAATAATTGAAGAATAAGAATTTGAAGATGAAAGAAAACTTGAATGAATCGGTAGAGGAGATTATCTCTTCTTCGACGAACCTCTTTTATGCTTCCTCTTAAGGCACTAGAGTTGGCCTTTTGAGGTGAAAAAAACCTCTAAAATGTTTCTTGGGAAGTTTAGAAGGGAAATTGGAAGAGTATTTCCGAACATGAAAGCTCAAAATTGTGTAAAGAGAAGGGGGAGGAGGTGCCCTTTTATAAAGGAGGAGAGGGGCACCTTAGGAAAAACATAAAATATTATTTTATAATAAAGTCATATTCGGTTTATAATAGCTATATATTGATTTATTTCAATTATAAAGTGGGTATGGGTAGAAATACTCTCATAAAATAGGTTTTAGACAAGTTTAGTTTACTATTTTAGCCATATCATTTAGATTTAACTCTAAGTTAAATAATATAACTTTTACGGTGTCTTCTTTTTTTCATACACTATATGTTTAATAACCTTACAATAACAAGAAAAAATAAACCCAAGTGGTTAATTATTTATATATATAACCTTATATATGTCATTTTTCCAAACCATAGATTTTTAGGAATAGAATAACAATTTATAATATAATATTGGTTTTAAAAACTATTTTATATCAATTTTGACACTATTTGGTAATTGATTTTTGGGAAAATCATAACATCATGATTAATTCCAAAAAATTTAATTAAATTAATTATAACATGTCATATTAACCTAAAAAATTAGCGGATGTTTTAAAAATTCTCAAATTAAATTTTTTTGGGTACTTATAACATCAATTATGTTAATATTTCATTAATAAGGTAATTACTACATCATCATTGTGTCATAAATAAATTAACTTATTTAATATCTAAAAATTATAAATAAAATAAAATTATGTAGGAAATATTTATATATTTTCAATTAATATTTATAGTCTAATTTATCTTATTTATACCCCTATATTAAAAAAAAAATTAGTTATTAAACATGGATTTTAACTAATTTATCTCTTCATTAAATAAAATAATTATAAATTTCCTAATCTAATCCAAGTGGAACTAAAGGGTAATAATTTATTCCTAATGTCATTTTTGGTCGAGAACACTTATCCAATAGAATTAAGACATGTTTTAGGGTAATAATAATATCATTTTTACCCTTAAATAACCTATTTAATGTTAAACATGGTAAATAAAAGTAAAAAGTTACTATTCACCAAAAATTATTTTTATGTTATTTAACCACATTTTACTCCTTGATAATAACCGTGTCTCTCAGAATTTTGAAATTCAACTCATAGAAGCAGTAAAATTATGTTTTATGTACAATTTTAAATGCTCCTAAGAGGTGGGTAATAAACGGTGAAAAGTTCAATAAAATTTTTATATATCTAAAATTATTATAAAATGAATTCAATAAATTAAATTAAATTTTTATAATAATTATGTATCTATTTTGACCTAAAATAAATTTAAAAAAAATTAATGATTATTTACATAAAAATTCGGTTTTAACCAATAACTCAGTGATTTCACTATTCATCAAAAATAGAAAGTTTTCAGAAAAATACAAAAATTTCACCCTTGGCTAATTTTGATATTCCGAATTCAAAAATGAAGTCCATTTTGAAAGATAAAATATATAAAATTTTAAAAAGTGGGTATTACTATTCATAACATCTAGTTTATATAATATTTTAATAACAAATTGTTGTTGAGTGAAACTCGGTATTACATACAACACACGCTCTCTAGGAAGGTCGCGATTGCATGTAATGCAAGCCAAGTCAGGGTTGCGTGTAGGGAAAGATTCCTTTGGGGTTGCGTAAAAGATACTCAAAATATTTTTCAGTCATACATTGATCAAAATCTATAATTTTTCTTGTGCAAAATTAATTTTATTCAAAATAACATGAAATTGAGTGCATCACAAGCCAAGAATAGTGTTGCATATACTACAAGCTAATACAGTGTTGCGTATAGCACAAGAAAATCTTGGTGAAGCGTACAATAAAAGACATTAAATAAATTAAAAATAATATTTCTAATAAATTATAGGGGTGTTACAAACTATATATTGAAAAGTACATAATTTATCATCCTCCGGTGATGACACATCAGTTTTACAATGACCAGGTTCAATGTTTGTTTCATCACCCAATCCACTATATTAAAGGTACTAACAATGTGATAACTCTAGTGCTAGAGTGTAAAGAATTATCATTGTAGAAGACTTATAATCAGAATTTAATGTATCACACATCATTTTCTTTAACCCAAAATATTTAATTTCACCTCTATTGGAGTTTTTTGTAGTCATAACAACATCAGATATTGGAGTAAAAACCTTCTGGAAAACTTCCAATTCCACCGTTCATGACACCCTATCCATAGGTTTGTGTGAACATCCACTACCTGATCCTAGATAGATCCAAAAAACTCAATGGACATTCTCAATTTTATAAAAATATTACATCATATAGTAAGCCTAAAAAAACACATCAAATTGTTCCTCAAGATCAATCTATATTGATATTATATTATCATCTCTAGAAATAACAACCATAATCTCTCTACCATCTACCTATTACACAAATATGGGGCTTCAATCAACAACATTATATTACTCCTCTATTCATTATATATTACTCTCGTTAATTGATGAAATATCCTTATAAAATATGATTCCATAAGTTGATACCAATAACTTTATTCTAAAATGAGAACTATCCATGATCTAGTTTTTCAGTCTCAAATATCATACATAACACAAATGATCTTCGGATTCCTCCCAATGAAAATCATAGGAAATATCAACATTAATCAATGAAACTCATTTCAAATTTTCTAACAATTCACAAAAATTATTCTTCAAAGGGAATTTCTATAGAATTCCATATGCAATAATATTTTGTAAAATAGATACGTAATCTTTGAAACTAAATGGATTGTTAATGCTAATACCCATTAGAAACAATGTAAATAGATTCAATGTGGATTTCACAAAAGTCCACCTCAAAAATAAATATTAAATTTTTTATAATTATCAAATTATTTCTCTTTAATTACTATTTATGAATACTCATTGTATATGAAATGTCATTTAAAATTAGGGACAGTCAGGATGACAAATTTATACCCTGAATCTAGAAAAATACAAGAGTAATATATTTTTCAACCATAACAAGATCATAATCCGTGTACCCAGCCAGGTACCTAAACATTAATTATTATTAATATACAATTAAAAATAACAATTATCATAATTTAATATAAAATTAAATGGGAAAATGAATAAATACGAAAACATTTTTCATTATCCACTATCCATAAAATACCAAAACATGAATAAGACTCAATTATATATCTTAATGGTTTCATCTATTATCATTATGCATTATCATGATCCTTCATGAATTCATTACCTAATATATCATTTTTCACCTATATAATATTAGGGTTTTCATTGATAAAAGAAAATGAAATATTTTAAACAATTCAATTTTTCACCAAAATATACTAGACCTAATATCCAATAATAATCTTCAGTTATATATATATTCAAAAATAGTAGAAATTTTTCCAATCATTTCATCAAATGGAATACCAACCCAAATATTCTCATCCTCATTTCCATCAAGTGTATTTAATGTATAAATAATTATAATTAATGAGTTATCCATTGTGGATGACAGAACTGTATAAACTAAATTCATATTCAACATGAATAAATCATCATCATAATCTATATTTTATATATAGGTGAAAACATATCACTGGTGAAATAACAAATTAATATTCAAATCCATTGGTTCAAATCAAAAACCAGTATATAATTCTTGAAAGAGACTATCTTAGTAATTTGAAACCCCTCCACCTCTAACCTTGAATATAATAATGATTTACAATATAATTAATAATAATAAATAAAATATTATAAATTTTATAAAAAAATCTAATGTAATTTTTTGGGATGGTTTTTAGAATCATTTTTTATGAAACACATTTTGGTAAATCATGTTTGTCAGTGTTTTTTTGTAATAATATTTTTTTTTCAGGCCCAGGTATTGCATTTCTATATCTATGAATTTAAATATATATACTTAATTATTTAACCTGATTTGTTATATTATATATTATATAAATGATATAAATCATGATTATAGATTACATGACATGAAACAATCCATCGTGTTTTCTTTTTCAATTTCATTCACTAGATTTATTCATGTGTTATGATGCAATCCACCTATATCATGTAGATAAACTCCACTTGAAATAAATAGTTTTTTCATAAAAAAATTTATGAAACACTTTATAATTATTCAACCAAGGAATAAGAGATATTTATTATTCTAGGGAAATTTCTTATTATTGAATTTATGGGACCTAACTCTAAGTAATGTTTATCATATTACTATTTGAATGGATTTCATGATTTCAAGATATGAGCCTTTCTGTTAAGGATACTAATATATGGATTATAAATTTTTAATCAAGGATTAAAAATATAAAATTATTAAAGTATAGAAATAAAATATTTTTACATTACAATTTTGAGTAATTATTATTATTTTTAAATCAAAATATCATATTCATGTATGTATAAATAATGGATTTGTATATTGGAACTGATGTTAAATCAAGTATTCTGGTTTCATGAAAACTTATATAAGAACAAATACAACAACTAAAATTATTATGGCCTTATAATATAATTATATTAATAATTATCAAATAGTTTCATAGACATACGCACACCCTATAAACAATTTGACAGTGAAATTGTTTAAATATGCTAATATAAATGTATGTATGAACCATTCATTGACTAAAGTATATGATCTGATCGATCATGAATCAAATAATTTAAAAATAAATGTCTAATATCCACAAATATATGGAATAAAACGTTTTAATGCATTCGTCAAGGATATGATGTAATTGAATATTGAATTAATGTCTATGTAAAACAGATGGATGTCATTGGTACATTAAGTTATTTTTATCAAATTAATTTAATAATAGAAATTAAAATTTTATTATTGAAATTCTCAAACAATGATACAATTAAATCCTTAAAAATAAAAAATAGAATACTTTATAAAATGAACATTACATTCTCTAATATAATGTGTATGAATAGAAAAAAATAATGTCTTATAGGGAAATTATTCATACAACTGTTAATACTTATAAAAAAAATGGATTTTTAATTTCATAATTAAATTAAATAATATATTTTTTTTGAATCATATTCCAAGATTCAAAAAATTCTTTTTAATATATATTGTTCAAAAAATGATATTACTAAAATATATCAACACTAAAAAATGCATTTATATTGAGTTTAACACTCTTACCGTACTTATACATCAAATAAGTTAAACCCCATAAGGATAACATGGTTTTCATAAACCCAAATTTTTAGACATTTCATTGTGGGTCAACCATCATACATTAATATATGGTTCAAAATTTCATACATTCAATATTATACAAAAACATCATATGTGGTCTTCATATATTTTTAAGAAGATATTTCTTCAAAATAAGTGACATAATATTCTTTCATACTAGCATGATGATATGTTTCCATTTCACTCTCTTCCTATAAACATCCATTTATTATGTTATAAAATAAATCCAAAATTAGGTTTTTCATCATCAGGGCACCCACAAATACAAGTGTCAAAAATAACTAAAAAAAATAGTTGATTTGACTTATTTTACTGTAATAAATTAATTTTATTGACCATTATATATATTTCATTTTTATTAATTGATATCAACATAATTTAAGATTACTCATGTATATCCTCAGAAAAGAAGAAAAATAATAACTCAAGAAATATAAAACATGGGAATTTATTAAATTTGTGAAAACAGTATCATATGATTAATTTTTAATCACATATATATCTTCAACAAATTTGAAAAGTATATATAGAATAAATTTTCATATATATATTCAATATATCCTCATTGAGATAAGAATATCAAATCTCTTATCATAATAAATTTTCATTCCCATAAAAAGAAAGAAACCTCACATAAAATGTATATTTAAAATTGTTAATTCTATTTCATTTTTTTTCATTTGAAATAATAATATATTTTTTATAAAAAATACGTCATCAAAAAATAAATCAATAGTTAATAAAATACATCCACTAGTTTAAAATTTTTTATTTTTAAATATGAAAAAAAATATTTTTATGTATTTCAAAAAAATAATTATTTTTTATGATCCTCCAAAATTTTCCTGAATCATTAAACATTAATGTCATGATGTTTTCAATTTATTTCTCCCAAAAAATAAAATCAGATAAATTATTTGATAAGAAATAAATTTCAAAGACTCTATACACCATCATTCAAATTATACAATCCCATTCCATAAAAAATACATTAGAACTTTATGATGTAATAATTTTATGTCAAAAAAATATTAATATCGATGGATATTGTATAATGAAAAAACTATAATTATTAAAAACATCATAATAAAAATTAATATATCAATTTAAAGTTAAAAATATAATATTATTAGGTATGAATTTTATATTATACAATATCACATTCAAAAATATCAATTTTTATATTTTTGTATGTTATAAAAAATTAATATGCATAACTCGAATGTCAGAGACAACAATTTCAAAATAAATTAAATTTTAACAACATCATATAAAATTCATACATCACATTTAAATTTACATTGAAAACATATTTAATGGAAATTAAAAAAACAGAAATACACCATGTCAATTAAAAAATTATACTAATAATAATATATTAATATTGAAGTATTATCTAAATATAGATTTATTTAAAAAAACATGTTAACCATTTATTATAACAGTTATCATGATATCTAAATTACAACTATACATATTATATTTCAAAATAACAAAATATATTTAATCAAATATTATAAAATCTAATTTCTTCCTTAGTTATATTTTACATAATAATTCCCATTATAGATGATTAAATAATTATGAAATATATATTCAAAATTATATTTATATATATGTGTTAAAACAATCCATATAAAATAATAGATGTTTTTTCACACAAATTTTTTTTAATTATGCACATTATAATAGATTATATATTTTTGAAAAATATACAAAAAAATTATATGCATAAAAGATATTATTATTTATAACATTAAATTATAATAAAGTGTAATTTATAATATTATAATTTTAATTTTTTTCTCTAACATCTTTTAAATTATGATAATATATAAAAACATTTACTAGAAGAACAAAAATATTTGTGATTTATATTATATAATATATATTCAATAATATTTGAATATGATTCAAAAAACATGAACTATAAACTATATATTTTAATGTGTGTGGGTATTTGTGAATAAATCAACATCCTCATGGATCAGGCGTTATCATAATAAATAAAATTATATTAATAGTACAAACAAAATTTATATATTTTAATGACAAAAATATTTGTAGAAAATAATACAACTAATAAAAATGAACATTATATGTATGAAAATATTTATATATTCAAAAACATATTATAAAAATACATATCTATATTTGGATCATTAATATGTTATATATATATTATTTATTGAAATACAAATGTATTGAAATTATATATATTTATATATATAAGATTTCTCAGACATGATATTTGACACGTGATATCATTGGATTAAATATTTTTACATTTAATCATTTTTTGAGATATTCATGTGGGACAAATAAAAATGAAAGGGAAAAAAATTAATTAATTTCAAAGAATAAAATCAAATAAAAATGAACCATAAGTTATAATATTATCGTAGATTGATATTATACAAATTATTAGAAAATAATAATATAGATTTATCCCTAACAAATAAAGTATTCAATATATAATATCACGATTTGTCAAAACATAAAAATAATAAAGAAGATAACATTGTGTACCTTCCATTTGAGTTTCATATCAATGTCTTTTATTCTCTAATGGAATCTTGAATAATCTATATATTAGTCATCAATGAAAAATCCATTACACTTATTTCATATGATAATAATCAGCTAATATATAAAATTAGTACAAATGAGGGTGAACTATTTTTTTATTAATATTTTTATAATTGTTTCGCCTACTCAAACACACAACATATCAACTGTTATATAGTAAAATTATTGAAATATTAATTACTATATTTGTAGAATTTCCATTCATTGACTAAATTAAATGGCCTCTCTGATCATGTGTCACATAATATTACATTTATCATTTTATTTTGATAAATGTGTTGTGTGTGAAGGATCAATACATTAATTCTGGAAGATAATGTAATCAATACTTGAACCCATGTATGTATAAAATTTATGAATTTAATTGATGCATTATATTATGGTTGTTTAATTAATTGACCGAGGAAAAACAAAATTTTATTTTTGACACATTATTTTGATCCAGATCATGTTTTGAAGTGATCTTATGCTATGTAGGGGACTATAGATCCCAAATTAAGATTTCAAAAGACATTAAATCTTTACATGCATTTGGTAAGGAAATTATAATCATGGGATGATATTATAGGTAATGAGAATACATCATATTTAACAATTAATTTTTAGGGATGTTTCATTCAATGGAATGGAGTTGGAAGAAGTTAAGGATATGCTTGATGGTTTGGAATGTTAATTAGATACACATTAGTATGTGGATCATAAATTTCAGTAATAACTAAATATAATTTTTCATGATTTTCATTAAATAAAAATGAGGCACAAAAATACGTATAAACCAAATACTAATGAAAAAATAACTGGGGTTTATGATGTCTCCAGTGTTTTTGAATAATAAATATCGATTTCAGTTGGTTTAAAAAATATTATAGGCATATGGAGAAAAAGGATAAATAGTATTATGGTTTTGGGTGTATTAAGTGTGTATATATTGATGATTTTTGTTGTCGTCACACCATTTTTTCACCTCAAATAATTTTTGGAATGTCTAATTTTATGGTTCATGCATCTAATACTACCTGGTACTATAGGATCTGAACTCATATCCAATTCCTACTATCTATATTCTCCTAAAAAGAGGGAATTTATTGGAATAATGATTGATACTCTTTCAATTAATTCTTAGTAGGTTATAGACACTTTAGTGAATATTTCTAATAAGTTTAATATTTTTGTTTCTACTACATACATGGATATTATATAGGGTAATTAGACATTTGTTTCATTATAATATATCATTGTTGGAGTCATAGAATCTTAACATTATAGGATGTTTAACACTAATTTGTGAGTATACAATAGTGTGGTTAATCTTAAGGTTCCATCATGAAATTTTATTTCCAATATTTATTTTATTGAAAAGTATATAACCCATAATAATAATTCATATTTAGTGAAATAGATAAAAGTTTTAACCGTTCTTTCTTAGGGATTGGTTGATTCATTGTATCTCTATAATAGTGAAATAAATAATAAAATTATTGTGGCGGATGAATAAAATTATGCATTAAATAATAAATAGCCCTCGAATTATAAAAATTATAATATGTAGATTATTATTACGTTGAGGTGTTGTTTTTATCTAATAGGTAACAACCGAAGTTGTAGGGTTATACAAGTATAATATGTTTGAGATATAGAAATAGTTAATATATTTAATCTATATTGTTGTCTAGAGCGTCTTTGTATAATTTTTCCATAGTCTCCTTGGACCATTCCTATTTATCTACTAATTTTCCTTTTTATTTAATGATTATTATACATGATAAGTATTTTTGTTTTAAATTTCATGTTTTGATATTTTCACCCATGTCACTACAAGAATAAAAATATCCAATCACACGATGGCTCTTTTTATCTTTTTTTATATGTTGGTGATTATATTTCTTGTTTTTTTCATCTTATTTGTAATATTAACTTCTTCTACTAATTGAATGATTTTTTTGTGAATTCACTAATGTATCATTGCCTTTTACTATTTCTATATGTTTCGTATTGTTTGGATTCTAGTTGTATAAATTAGTGAATTGTGTTTTATTTTTTGTTGATATTGTTATCTAAATGTATAATATTATTGATTTATGTCATTTTTTTAAAGCATTTGTGTTGGATTTCAAGTCCAACATGTAATTTTAAGTGTCCTTTTTATACATATTAACATGGTGTTTGTTCAGTAGTTATTTGTTTATTAGTTGTAATTTACCACCACTCACATTACATATTATTCATTTAATAATAATGGGATTTTGGGTTTTTAGAACCATGTTATAACTTGTTTATATTATTATATAATACAATATATATTTTTTAATTAATTATAATAATTATACATATATTGATAATATTAATGTTAATTCTATTAAAAAATGTAATATTAATAATATATTAATTACTAATTATAAAAACATTATAATAATTAAATTAATTGTGTTAATATAATTACTAATATAGATTTGGGGTTTATCTCATTTGTATGAATCCAATAATACAATATGGGAAAGAAAAATTCACATTTGTGCAATAGAATAATTTTAATGGGTATTGTAATTGTGCTATAATATGTACAATAGATATTATATATCAATTCTTATTCTCAAAATAATTTTTTTTCAATATATCAAATTAGGTATTCGAGCATTAAATCTAGCCCAAATTGTGCATTTGGATAGTAGTAGACAACATGTGATTTGGAAGGATAAGATGAATCACTTTGTGCAACAAGCAAGAGGCATACTATGGGAAAATAAAAGTACACATTGGTATGACAACTAAAAAGTGGGATTTTAATTTTGTTTTCTATAAATAATCCATTATTCATTTTGGATTTATGATTTTAGTGGGATGGGTTCTCTGCGACATGACTATCATCATATCGGGACTTGTCTTAATGGGATGTGTGACAGGAAAACTATGTGGTGGGCTGGCAAATAGGCATCCCCAGTTGTGTGTCTTGAAATAGATATATGTGTTTTGAATCATATAATACATCCAAATTGTGACATGTATTCCATTAATGGTATTGATTATTTACTAAACACGGTGCATGGGAGGAATGACCAATATATTGATTCTTGATCGTTGTGATGCAACTTTCATACTGGTTTCATTGTTCCATGAAAAATGAAAGTGGTGGAATAGTATATAACTTGTGACACAATATTCTATAGGATTCATAATGGAGGCGATCTCAATAAATAATTTAGGGCCATTATGAAGTAATTATTTTAGGCATTCTAGGTGATTAATATGTCATAAAATATGTCCAGCGGAAGGTTGTCATTACTTCTATAGAGGGATGAGTCTTTACATATTGGGGTGATTGGGTGTTTGTATTTTTCATAGAATTTATTATACTCATACTAATATATATATATATATATATTTGTTTAACATTATAATAAATAATAGTTAATTTAATATATTATATGTTAATAATATAAATTTTAATACATATATACTGACAAATATAAAAATAATATTACATATATTCTTACTTATGAAAAATGTATTAGTAATTGTTTTATCATGTGACATATAATAATAAGAGGTAAAATATTCCTATAATTTCATATTTGGAAGGGACCGATCAGGCCTCAACAATAGCAAATGTAGATTATTCATCATTCCATTTTGGGTTTAAGGAAATGTTTATATCCCCCAATTTCATTGTCATATTTGAAATTCATATTAATTAAAAATATAGGAACAAAAATATGATTCTAAAGACACTTTTGAGAACATTCTTTCTCTAAATACAATTCTAAAAATACAATGAATCATAATGATAACATGGTAGATGGACCAATTTAAATGAAAGTATCTTTTGATAGAGACACTCTTAGTATATCTAATTTAATTTTTGCATGTCATTAAGCACCTATGGACCATATGAAATTTTTTTCATGATGGATTAGTTCCTAAAATATTTCAATAGTAATTGATGAATATAAATAATGGATTATGGATAAGTAATAATGAATATGTCATTAACCCCATAATAGAAGATATATTTATTTGGGTTCATCCAATATTCATGGATGAACATAATGGATGTATATATTTTTTTCATTTATGAAAAATGAATTATTTTTATTTTTTTGAAACAATATATTTTTTTATTTATGGTTATCTATAAATATATATTCATAGGGTCATGTGATTTAGTTATTAAATTTTTGGTTCATGATGCTTCTGAATATATTTTATATATTGTTATTTATCAATTGGCTCATATAATTGAATAATTATTTCTAATTATATTACTAATAATTTATAGCACTATTAATATTAGTTTATTTTTACATATATGTTAAAAATACCAACATTATAGGAACCAATGTATAAATATTTATTTCTATGATGGTATTTTTCTTGAGATAATGATTCATAGAGTGGTAAAAATGGCATAGAACAGGGGTGTGGTGTACCCTTCCAATACTCTATTTACCAAAAACATATTTCTATGCAATGCCTGAATTTTATTTTGGAGTGGATGGACCATTGGGTGTCATGTCAAGACCGCCTTCCTCAAAATATACACCTCCCAAATCAATAGTGATGTAAGAGGGAAAATGAACCACAAATCCTACCTTCAGTTAGCCCAATGTTGGATACTAGCACCGAGGGTATAAATATAAAACATTTTGAAGGAATTTATATCTATATATAAATTAATATTTGGATAAAGGATATCAATGAACAAAAAACTACATGAAATAACATGAATGGAAAACCCAAAATTGTCCCACAATTCAGGTATACCGTATAAAAATATAAATAGTATCCAAATAAATACAAAAAATGAATACCTAAGTTTACAACTGAGTAGAACCTCCAATGTATAGGCTAGTAATATCAATATTGATCTCTTAAATCCTACTAAAAACCAAAAACCATTTAATATATATAGTTTGATTATAACAGGATTACCCAGAAGGGTCATACACATGGTATCTCTTTCACATGGGATAAGATCATACTAATATGCCTACATAAAAAGTGTAGAATTAACTGGAACCATATATGTTCATCTATCCAATCCAATCTATATTATAGAACAGCCACCATATAACACATCCAACTGAAATACTAAAATATGAAAAACATCGACAAAGGGTTCCCCACACATCTTTCCCACTAATTTTAGGCACTATTTTACCAAAAATATATATCCTAAATATCACATCCCATCCATATTAATTCTATGAAAAGGCCACTAGGAAAACATATCACTTACATCACATAAACACCTATGAAGCCACATCATACTAGGAACCCGACATGCCAATGGTCAACACATCCACATCGGTCAATTCAAAATTCCACAAAACCAGAATAATAGGGTATCATTAAAATGTTCGAAATCTATTACCTTCTCTCATCCTACTACGCATGTCCCACTATATTAATATACTAGTAATATTATTGAATTATATCCATGATTGAACAAAATATGCAAGAAATTACAACCATTTTATATGAAACTCAGTACAAAAAATAGTGGGGATGAGGCGTAGCCATCCATCCTTCCACAGAATCTTGAATTTTGGAATAAAAAATGAAGAACATTGGGATTTGGAACATATTTCTCCATAAAGATGGGGTTTATATAGAAATCAAAAGAAAAATATATTTTATATATATCCCAAACAATCCCAATCAATCGGAATATAGAAAAGCAACATCATGAATAACAATACCCCTACACATCCTGACACCCCCACCACTTTTGAATCCACCTCAAAATGAAACATACCAGATATGAAAACCACATCCATAAGAAATATTCAAATTACATTATAATGGTAAATCATTTCATGAATCTAAAATTACCAATAATCATAAATTTTAAAGCCCATTCATTTTTTATTTAATTATCAATAGATTAACAAAAAAACCACTTCAATTCAATAATTAAATAGTATTCTAAACAAATGCCACATTATATTTTCCATTAATATTTCATTACATAACTATCAAGAAACTAACATAAGAAAAAAAACCCATTCATTTCATGTCAACAATCCCCATATTACAACCCCTATATTTTACAACCACTTCTCAACATAATTTCTACGCATCAAAATATACACACATCACAAACACTAACCCGATCACAACCATACATAACATCATATGTATAAATGTGGATTTTAGAATAAAATTACCTATATATATATAACGATATAATCAATAATATTTGATATTACATTGGTAACAAATTCATTATTAAGTTATAGGTTCTCAATATTTTCCATGTGTTTCGAGTCAAAACAATAAGAACCAAAAGATTCACTAATTAATATATCTAAAAACATATAAAATCCCAACATAATCATAATTTATAAATAATATCAATAATTCTCAAATATGATGGTAAATAAAAAGAATAAATAAAACTCATGTGATTTATATCTTCCACCTTCATTTTTAATTAAAAAATAGTTATATTCATTAATACAATGCATTCTATAACAATACCATCTTTAATAAAAAAAATCGATGACTACATTATTACATAATTATAATATAAAATATATGTAATCATGAAAGGAAAGTTATTTTTTTGATATTGATGAATGAGATTCATACATAATTTCCCTTTTTTCATTTGGAATAAAACAAAAAACTTAATAAATGAGAGTTATTTTTCTCCTTAATGCCCAATAAAATATATATTCATCATATCCAAGGAAAATGAAAATAAATAAGTGGGAGATGAAATTTTTTGTAAGGTTTATGTTTAGAGAATGAATTCATGGTTAAAAATTGAATAATTTATATGGAAAAGATATCCAAAAAATAATCCATTTAATCAATAACTTTTGAAAAAATGATTCCATATATCATATAAATTTACTAGTATCTTGTATAATAAAAATTCTTGAATTATAAATGATTGAAGTTATTAATATTATATGTAATTATTTCATACATTATGATATATTTATCCTCAATTCCTGGTTCAATGACTATATAATCTATTTGTAGGAATATATCAAAATCCCTTTAATTTGGAAAACTAATTTGTCTCACAAGACATGTCTGTACATCAAGGGGATATCTATAACCAAGATACATAAATCACTTCATGTATAATGCATTGAACATATTTTGACTGACAAATTTAAATTATAAATTGTAATTCTTATAAAAAACATTATTGAGTGACAAATACATATTGTTATTTTATCCCATGTTAATCAAATAACAATCAAATTATTAAACTGTATGTAAAAATGATAACATTTTATGTAATATTATAATATAGAATAAAATGGATATGGATATTTATGATAAATTTAATTTCCAATGAAAATTGATATCAAAAAATTAAATTATTTAGGAAAAATTCAAGGACCATAAAATTATTATAAGATAAATTATAATTCAGGACAAATATATGTTTCAAAAGAAATTTGATCTCTAGGAAAATGGGTTAAAAATAATTAAATAATATATCATTAAGTATTTTTATTTTTAAAAGTTTTTAAAAAATTTAATATAAAATAAATATCATAAAATGGTAATATGGATTGGAATAAATGTTAACATCATATACATTTAGAAAAAGATTTCCTTTGAATTTGTAAAATGTGTTGAAAATAAAATTTCCAAAAATATTGTAGAAAGAGAACAATAAAACCATTTTTAATGTAGAATTTCATATAAAATATCTGTAATAAATCATTTCAATAAATAAAAAGGAAATTATTAACACAATATTGAATTATATGGATATAAAATAAAAATATACACGATCAAAATTGGAATAAGACATTATTTTTAATTAAATAGACTTATTGGAATAATAACTATAATTAATCATCATGATTTAATATATATCAATGTTAAATACCTCAAAAAAATTTATAAGAGCTAAATAAATGTAAATATTTTTGTAATACCAAATATATCTCATTGTAGTGGAAATTTAGTATAAATCTCTTACTCACGCTACCCCATATTTAGATGTGCTTAAATCTCATTTATAATGGATTATATTTTTTTATCAGTTTATTTAAAAACCATATTACTATTTATAATATAATATATTCTCATAATATAATTTATTATCACATTTTCCTTACCATTCATTCATTTTAACCAATGTTTCATGTTTTAATTACTTAATATTCACATGCATGTCATGAAACTGATGTACTAGTTCTTATGAATGATATATAATTACATTATATATATATTTTCACTAATGTTGTAAATATAATAATTATACATCCTATATAATTATATAATAAATAATGAAGTTGGACATGGGAAAAGAATCACATCACATCCTAGAGATGGCATGTTTTACATATGCACGATGGATGATACCGTTTTTAAGACGGTGAATGGGTAAAAAATTAGATGATATATTAAATTTATAAACTAAATATTAGTTCATTTAATAATATATACTCAATGGTTTCATTATTATGACTATCCATTGGAGTTGATGATGAAATAAAGTACATTGGTTCACGATACTGTTGTCCTCGATGTACATGAGAGATGGTTCTATTTTCCATTTGATGCTGAATAAGATATATAAATATTAATCCATTAAAATAATAACAACTTAGTTTATATGATATAATATTTTTATATTATTTTTATTGTTATTAAATAATTAACAGTGGTAAAATAGGAGGTAAAAATGAAATTTCTTCAGTAAATTGATTTTAATCTCTTAAGGAATTCTAATTAAAAATACTTTTTATAAACCCTTGGATCGGATGTTTCGAATGAAAAAAACCGATAGTATTGGATAAATATATTTATAATAGATTTTTTAAGGGTTCATTATTGTTCACAGGCTCTAGGTGGTGTTTATAAAGGATTTGAGGTTCTATGATTTTATATTGAATGAAAAGACACCCATTGTAATAATGAAACAATTTCAATGTAATAAATAAATTATCAGGTTATTGTGCACAAAATTGGAATGGTAATTAATAAAATATCTACATTAATTAGAGATCTCATCATTATCTAGGTTATTTATTCTTTCAAGGTCAACTAAAATATGAGTTCATATATGTGATGAACAACTAATTTCCCAATCTAATTATTTATAAAATAATTTAATGATAAAATAAACATAAAAATATCATACCCTTTGATACCATCATATTATATAATCTATCATTTAGTCTAACTTAAATCACACTCATAACAACCTATGTTAGTTTAGGTTAGGTTCCCTTATACGTCATAACCTAATATCCTACAAAATATTGGTTATGAATCATTCTTAGTGGGTCATAATGATTATATTAATTAACCAAATTATACAACCTATATTTTGTCAAACCATGTCTGAAATAATTACTTTATTTCATGAACTATGTGTAGATCAAGATAAAACGGAACCATCATTTTCAGTGTTATTTCCTGTAGGTGAATATATATTAGACCCTAAATAAAATTTTATTATCCACATTGATATTTAATTTTTTTATTAACCACATATTCATTATATTAACAAAAAATAGGTAGTTATCCTATAAATAGTATTATTATTAGGGTTTCAAATAAATTTAACACATCCTAGTCACGAAAATTTTCTTATATAATTCCAAAAAATATCTAAAAAATTCCCAGATTCGATCTACGGTTCCCCAAACCAGCAATCCACAATTTAGTGCTAAATTATTATTATTTACACATAGGCATTGATACCATGATATTGGACCCATGTTAATCTTTAATAAATTACAAATAAACATAATAAAAAAAATATTACATCTCATAAAAATATTAGAAATCCCATGACCCCATGATTTAATGTATTGGAGATTTGTTTGATAAGTAAAACAATTTCAAAAGCATGTTAACATTTCAGATTAATCACACTACACTATACTACCTTATATAAATCTGATACAGTATAATCAAATTCATAACCTTGGGAATGGAAAAAAACAAATGGAGGGATCAAACACTCAATAAGGGAAAAATGTATCAACATTATATAAAGGTTCAGATCCCAATCATGTGAGAAAACATAACTGTCATATAAATATCTGATCAACTAATGTAGAATCATAATTTTTTCTTATGGTGGGAAAATATAATATGTATTTTCAAATGATCAATCATATTGAATTTAAAAGGAGTTAAGGCATAAGATAATTGTTTTAATACATATTTTAATTCTCAAAAATCATATTAATAATGTTTCTAATAGTTTTACAATTTCATGATATTATTTTATAATTTATGAAAATATGGTGGAAATGTGTCAAAATATTGTAATGTTCCAAATATATAAAATAATAATCAGTTGAGTAGAGTCACCGCCTATAAAGACACACCTTTGGAGTTGAGTCACTACCAAAAAATTGTCACCTCAAAATATAACTATTGCATGACTTCACCGACTGGTGATAACAACTCTCTACTGAGAATGAGCTTCCACAGAGTATGTCATACGGTTAGGCAAGTCACTCGTGAGATGAGTCACTGTTGATATAGGTCACCATTGATATAATCCATCATTGATATAGGTAATCTTTGATATGATTGACCATTGAGATGAGTCACATATGAGAGGATTCTCTTTTGATAAAATTCATTATTGATTCAACTCAACGTTGAGAAAAGCCGCCCCAAGAAATTACCTATGGTCAAATGTCCTACCATTTTCCTTTCTCAACACCATGCCGGATTCACAAATATAGTTATTCTGCCACCCTTATTATGGTTAATTTGAATTAAATATTTCTGATGGATAAATTTTTTATGTTAATGCAGATGCATATATTAATGATTACGCATAAGCTATTGCAGTAATCATTAATATATATGACAGTGCATAATATGCGGATACAATGGATCATGATGATATTTCTAAAATTTTCCCTCCATCATGCAATACTATTTATTAAATAATTATTCATCATTCGAAAACAAATAAGAGCATGAGATGGATTTGATAAATCACTCAATAATTAGTGCTAACTCTTGATTTTTTTTGAAATCAAACACACTCAACCCTTACATTCATTCAACTTTAAAAAAGTGGACTACAAATTCATGGAATTTATATAGTTATTATAATGTTTTTCATGATACACTATGTTTTACTTCTACCTTTAACGAAATGGGTCATGCTCTTATCCAAGCTGCATATGGGGAGACTCACACATCTGAGCACTCCATACCAAGAAACACTACTATTTCATCAATAATTATTCTTTATCGTTATTTTACATTCATTAAATATTTAGCATTATGTTTTTTTATCAACAAGAACCATCTCTTAAAAAATATCAATATAGTATTGGATATTCATATGAATATTTTTCATCGGTATACTGATGTTGTTATTAGAATTAGACCTTGTGCGATCTATTTCTTATTTTATTCACACGATTTTTGCATAAGATGCCCATGTATTTCCATGAAATCATAATTTTTATTTTTTAATTACCCAATCTAGGTTTAGTATTAATTTATATTTATATAATCTTCTTAAGAGTATGTTATCTTCATGTGGAGGGGGTTATGTATTGGCTTGAGACAAAACACCTTTTTTTATTATGTTATTTGATTTAATTTATTTTATTCAATCCGAATCATTAAACTGAATATTTTTTATATGTACAAACATTATTTGATAGTTATTCATATCTAGATTTAATATCAGAATTTCATATAGTAAAATTATTTCAAAAATTAATTAAAATTTAATATTACATTAACTATAAACCAATACATCATAGTTAAATTTTTTAAACGATAAAAAAATATTAAACTACTAATTTCATTAACTAATATAATTTATATTAAATTGTTGGATTTAAATTGAGAAAATTTTAAGGAAATTATTAAATGGTAACTCGTCTCAACCCCACCCCTCAACTACAAACTATTTTCAACATTTTGAATTAAAGGCCATTATGATCAATTTAAATTTTATTATAGTTATGTTTTAATGACTCTAAAATTATATTAGTTTAATTATAATTTATTATATGGATAATACACAATATGGTTCAAATACAAATAGAAAACCATTCTTAAATGGAACATGGTATGGTTAGTGGATAATAATGATGAAAATTCACATTTAAAGCACGAGTTATCAAATAAAGACTGCATGTGAGGATAAATTTTAATTACCTACAACTTAAAGTTGTCCATGGAAATATTCTAGTAATATGATTATATATATAACAATAAATAAATTAATGGTATTTATTGTGATTTTATAGATGAATAATTTCATAGAGTATCTTATTGTAAAATTGCATATCAAATTTGGTACATAAAAGATGTTTCTCACGAAAGATATACATATGTTATGTAAATTATATTAAATAATCATACAATATAATATGATATATTAAAAATGAAAATTGATGATGTAATATTTGATAGGTATCATATGTTTGATTGGGTATTTAATACAATGATTTATTTAGGGAATCTAGATTTAGACAACGACCTAATCATGTGACTATTAAGATGTTTACTAGAGAGATGGAGAGGATCATTAGTCTCATTTATAGATTCATGTGATTTTTGTAAGCTACATGTTAAAAATTTTATTAGTAAGATATTGTTGTATGAGGATGAAATTATTGTTCTGTGAGAATAAGAATATGATCCTAACAATATGTCCATATAATTCAAGTGTAATATTAAAAATAATAAAGAACAAGGAATGTGCCAATGATGATAAATCATCAACTGATATCAATTAAAAAATTTCACAACTAGACTGATAGAAAAATTGGTTTTATAAGAAAAATATTATTCAGGAAACCATTTATCATTGGAAATTATGATACTAAGTTAAATTTAAAAATGTACTCGAATAGGGATGGTAATCTAAATGAGATCACCTTCTATGAAAGAAAAAAATAATGGAATGTCAAATTTGACTTTCCTAAACTGATTTATAATAATAAGAAATATTTTCAGGATAAAAGTAAAATAAAAACATGAAAGGCACATGGATTTATTCTAATTATATATACAATGACATTGACACAACCCATGAGGACCATCATTACATTGAAAACATGTGTTTCATGGAAAACAGAACTAATGTATCAAATATCTTTACTCCTCCTATAAATATTTCAAATCATTCAGAATATAAGAATAATGATTAATTTATGTCAACTAACAATATGTCGGAATACTATAATATGATGTATCATTATTTTAGTTTTTCAAAATATAGGTATAAAATTATGAACAAACACCATGTTTCATTTATTAATGTTAAATCTGATTTTAGGGATGAAAATAGGAAAAAATTATTAATTGATAAAATAAAAAAGTAATATAAATGAAACTATTGGTGTTACGACCCATCCCTCGGGGCCCGTATCCTTACTACCCCATGCCCTCCTTCCATAGGCCAGGGGCAGGCGATTAACACCAAAGGTGTAACTCCCTAAACTGGGAATCCATTGCCTTTATAACTGCAAACAAACACATAAGAGTACACAACCAGAAGAAAAAAACTATAAGTAAAAATGTATACAGAAGATGTGCTAGAATGTAAAATGGTCTGAAAATACAGGCCCAATAGAAAAGTACAAGTACAACTGGATAAAATTAAAGAAGCTACTAGGTCGTCCTCTGGGGTTCCTACCTGAAGGGTAGGTACAGATGGCCTCCTCAGCACTCCCATTAGAATATCTCCTCCGTGTACCGTCAGTCTGAGTGGTCCACATCCGGGTACCGTTCAGTCCTACTACTCTCTGCCTCAGTCAGCGTTATCTCTCATCTTCAACCAACACAATGATGTGCGGGAATAACCCATACAGGGGTGAATATAATGATACATTGTAGGAACCCCGAGACCCACAAGGTCTCACAAAATCCAACAAGGATAAACCAAAAGTATGAAATCAATAGATAACTGTTACATAGGTATATGACCATACATATACCTATGTTATCTAGTAACCCATCTCAATCATGTGGAAATACACAAAAGTCATTGACTCAGCTCAACCAGGTTTTTTATTATCGAAGCCATCATTGGTGGAGAACTCCTCCTCTGTTATGTATAGTGGGCCTATTTCGATATAAAGGTGATTCTCACTAACCTTGGACTGCTAAGGTACTCCTCCTGTCGAGTAATGAGGGTCTGCTACTAACTATCCGGCACTCCTCCAATGTGGGTTTGCCACTAACTACTAGGCACTCCCCCTAATTGAATACAGAGGTACTCTTCCTGTAGAGTACCGTAGGTCTGCCGCCAACTTCCAGTTACTCCTCCAACGTGGGTCTTCCACCAACTACCAGGCGCTCCCCACTGGGCTATCTAAATAACTCCGAGTCGAAACAGCCATGCAGTCTTCAGGTCTTCCAGCTAGTAGGTCTCTGCACTCAATCTACTCGTCACTAGAAGGATCTGATCCACGAGATACTGTGAAATAATCCAACTATTGTGAAGTGCTATGAAGAAGTATCTCAATGGTATTCAACGTCGTAGGGATATCCACGCATCAGACGACACATCAATCAGATTACCGGTCTGTTAGTTATTTGTGTTTTAGTACAGGGGTTCCCGATTAGATTTGTGTGCGATCCAAACTGACCGTAACTCAAATAAACTCCATGCTCTAGTGGGGGTATACTCAAAGGGACAGCTATGCTCCATGAATATCATCGCCACTGACGGTTCGTCAAATGTACGTCAGGTGCCAAAATTATGGCCAAAGAGAGTAAAGGGGCTGGAATGGGCCCAAGTTTGTTCCGACCACGGTCGGACCAGCTCAGCCCAACCTAGTATGGGTTGACCCGGTCTGCGTCGTCCCGGTCAGACTCGCTGCTTCTGACTCAACCTGCTTGGTGGGTTAGCCTGCTATGTTTGGACCCCGTATGATGGGCCCGACCCAGTGGACCGCGAGGGCGATACGACCCGGGCTCAGGGCCAGTTCGGCCCAAAGAGTTGCAAGGCCATGGCCTGGCACATCTTGGCACGGAGGGCATGTTAGGGTCGGTTCGGCCATGGAACCACAAGGGGGGTCAAGACACCTGCACAACCGAGTGGCCGTGATGGATCAGGGATGTCGTAGGGGCGCCAAACAAGGCGTGGGGCACTGGGCATGGCACGGAGAGACAGTAAGGCCATAGTAGGGGCCGGGAAGGCAGCGGGATTGGCTACGGCGAGGGGTAGGGTGCATTAGGGCGTCGAGGGCACCGGGCAGGCTGCGGCAGGGGCAGGGCAAGCCGTGGGTTCAGCTGGGGAACCAAGTAGGACGCAGTAGGGCGCCGGTGGATCCATGAAGCATGAGGGGAAGCACGGAGGGGTGCAGGCAGTGTGGGGGGGCACCAGGCAGGGCACCGGTGGGGCCGGGCAGGCCGCGGGGCAACGTGTAGTGGTGCAGGCAGCGCGCGAGGGCACAGGGTAGGGAGTTTGCGGGGCTGGGCAGGACGCAGGGCATTGCCTAGGGGAACAAACATCACGAGTGGGGGGAGGAGGCACCTGCGGATCCAGGCAGGCCGCAGGGCAGCACGCAGGGGCATGGCCAGTGTGCGAGGGCGCTGGGCAGGGCGTCGGCGCGACCGGTCAGGCTGCGGGGCGTTTCACAGGTGCGCGAGCAGCATGCAGGGGCACCACGCAGGGTGCTGGTAGGGCCAGGCAGGCCGCGAGGCAGGCTGCGGGGGTGCAGGCAGCGCGCATGGATGCCGGCCAGGGCGACGGCAGGTCCGGTCAGGCCATGGGGTAGGCCGCGGGTAGGCGGGTCGGGCACCGCATGGCCGACAATGTTCGGCCAGGAGCATCGGTGTGCCTCGGGGGCGGTGCGATTCATGGAGGTTGCAGGTAGCGTGTCCTTTGTCGTTGCTGCCTTCATTATCCTCACCTCATCCCCATACCGAGGTTCAATCAAAACAAGATCGGTGGAGGGGTTGGGAAATTTTTTTCTGGCCCGCACCCTGCGCGTTTAGGGTCGTAACAATTGGTTATCAATAATGAAGAATAACATTCCACTCGCAAAGATAAACATCATCGTTCCATGTTTTTAGAAGAATGGAAGAACATGACATTTAACAAAAACTAAACCCCTACATTCGATTCGATGGTCGTCGATCGTCGTTCGTTGACAGTGTTGCAAAAAGAAGATGATGAAGTTCATCATTCACCGCGCTCGTCACACACTCATAATCCATGATGGTGTGTCGGTTTGTTGATGACTATGAGGAGGGAAGTTTCCTTACGTCGGAAAGTGTCTGGGGTAGAAGATCGAGGAAGTAGCGTCACTGGCGATCATCACATTCTTCGATGGTAGGATGGTTCATCCTAGCTCTCCTCTTCCTCTATGCCACCAAAATGAAGCATGTAAAAAAAATAGGTTGTCTATTATTTTATTTTTGGCATGTAATTAACACGGAGAAAGAAATTAAGAGGCTCCCCTTAATTAATTCACATGGGTTGGAGCAGTTAATTGGGGGAGAGATTGCACCAATTACTGGTAGAGGAGGTCAAAAGACTTCCTCCTCATTAATGGGGGGAGTTGGGAGATTTTCCACCCTCCCATTAATAGGGGTTTTTAGTCTCGTGTGGTCCCCACAATGTAACCTCTCACGGGAGGTAATGTTCTGGAGGGCCCCACCACCATAACCTCTCTTGGGAGGTTAGGGAGTGGCGGCCCCCACCTCCAACATCCTCTTGGATGTTTTAACCTCCACACTCTCAATGGAAGCTCAAATAAAATAAATTTGTTTCACACTTTATTTTATTATTTTTTACAAAAAGCCAAATACTAACTATTATTCTCAACCAACTCTCATCGAGATAAAGGTCCTCTTATGAGAATACCATTGTTGCGAGTTTAACAGTGCCGTCAGATTTCAGTTCCGAGCATCGGTTCAAAAGTTAAAAAATCCTACTTGTACGTTTACTGAACGTACCCAAACAAAACTTCAGAAACTGATTCTAGACACACCGGGCCTCAGAATCAAGCGTCGTAAATTTCTGCAGACTCGAAAAAATACCATGTATTTAAGAAGAAAAATTTTCATGGAATTTTCGGGTCCATACATTCTCCCCACCTCAGGGATTTACGTCCCCGTAATCTACAACTCAAACTATGGGAACAAATGGGGGTACTGAGCCCACATATTAGCCTCCCACTTCCATGTTCTCTCCTAGAGGTCCCCGTGCGGCCAGCGAACGCGCACCAGAGGTATCAACCATCCCCATAGGACCTTCTCTTATCGATCCTCAATCTCCCCTGAAATCTCTATGAAGGTCTCCCCTTTGTCGACATCATGATCTCCATGGTCGATGATGTGGGAAGGGTCATGAACATGTCTCCTCAGTTGGGATACGTGGAAGACGTCATGCACCAGGTGCAACTGATGTTGAAGTGCCAATGGTAAGCCCCCTCTCCTAGTCTTCTAAGAACCTGGAAAGGTCTGATGAACCTCAAAGATAACATGACGCCTCAGACAAATCTCTATATAACTCGTCGGGGTGAGACTAGTAAAAAGACATGGTCACCCTACTCGAACTCTAGAGGCCTCTGTCTCCTATCAGCATATGACTTTTGTCAGCTCTGGGGAGTCTTCATCTGCTCCTGGATGATTTTAACCTTCTCTGAGGTAGCCCGTACCATCTCTCGTCCCACTAGTGCTGACTCCCTAGTGTATGTCCAGCATAAGGGTGATCTGCAAGGTCATTCGTACAATTCTTCGAATGGTTCCATCCCTATGGTGGAGTGGTAACTATTGTTGTAGGCAAACTCCACCAAGGGTAAGAGATCCTCTCAGCTATGTCTGAAGTCAAGGACACTAGCACGGATCATGTCCTCGAGGGTATGAATAGTCCGCTCAGTCTGACCATTTGTCCGAGGATGGAAGGTGGTGCTCAAGCGAAGCAATGTCCCAAAAGCCTACTACAACCCCTTCCATAGACGGGAAGAAAACCATGCATCATTGTCAGAGACAATAGAAGAATGTACTTCATGTATCCGCACAATCTCCAGCACATAGAGGCGTCCCAATTTTTTAATGATCACTACCCTCTGATCGGTAGGAAGTGGGCCGACTTGGTGAGTCGGTCGACGATCACCCAAATCGAGTCGTGACCCCTAGATGTACGTGGAAGACACATGAAGAATTCCATAGATATCTCATCCCACTTCCAAACTTGAACACTAAAGGATGAACCAATCCTACTGTTACCTGGTGCTCTGCCTTCACATGCTGACAAGTGAGGAACCATGAGACAATCTCTGTTACTGACTTCTTCATACCTAGACACTAGTGTTGTCATCGAAGGTCCTGGTACATCTTCACTGTAAATAACAGTTTGTTGCCCTTTTTAATTTAAAAACAAGTTTAATGGTTGAAAGGGAATTAGTGATTTGTGTTTTAAAAAATTTCTGTGAACAATTTAGAAATTCAATTTCCAGTTGTTAGTAAAATGGGAAAACCACACAACACACAACAAACACTAAGGGAAATGGATAATGTGGAACATTTGGGACAGCTACCAAACTGGACCTCTCAATCATCTTCCACATGTAAATAAACACTAAATGAAACATTGGTCGAACCTAGGAGATCGTGAACAATCCAGAACATACTATACATGTGACTCATCCTGAAGGTATGACCTAACTCGATGACGTCATAACGCCCAAACCCTTGGCATAGCCCTACATGGCCTAACCGAGGGTCCCAATCCCCATATCAGCAATAACTCAGTATTCCCCTGCTATGGGGCCACTAGCCAGTATGTAGTCTAAACTAGTGCAACAATCATTCTCAGAAGATTCACTCACTATGCCAAGTTCCCATGTCAACACATATAATAAAAGAGGGGTGAGTTAACAATGAAAATCAATCAGTCACGATGCACAAACATCACATACAACTCATGCAATAAACACACACCATAGATCACCCCTGAATGGGTTTTCCAAAATAATTTATTTTATTAAAGTGTCAAACGGGCCTTCACCAATTTTAAAGAAAAACCTAATTTCTCGACAAAACCCAAAACACTTGTTCCGAAGAAATCATTTATCTTAAAAACTAGATGTACATTTGAAATTACCTGGATTATGTTTAAAGGAAAAACGAGCATTCTTTCAATACTGGGTGTCTACACGTCAAGAATATGTTTCAACTATTTGGTATAAAATAAACGGCTCTTTTGACACCAAAAAATCATGTAAAAATTAATTATCTTATTTTATTTCACATTCATTAAAATTAATAAAAACATCAAGAAATTAATAAATTATAAATTTAAAGGTATGTGTAGTGGGGGAACTACCTCGACTCGCAGCCTGGTTACGATGATGATGTGGTACGTCCCAACTTGTGCACAAGTACACGCCACTTGCCGATGATCGCAATAACACGGAAAAACCTTACCAATGCACTGCAACAATGGAAAGAATCTAAAAACACAGAAACATTGTCTTAAAATAATCCAAAAGAATAAACAGAGTAAAACCGACCTTGAAATTGGTCCAGATGAAATGGAACGAACCCAAAACATGTTGTAAAATAAGGTGTGCCCTGCAAATAAAGGCGAACAATCTGAAGCAATCTGAATCGTTTCTCCTTCGGCGGCGGTGGATGGAGCGTGGTCCGATGTGTCCCGAGACACCCTTTGCGATCCCAGCGAGGGGATTCACGTCCATGTCATAGAAACACCCTACATCTATTAAACAACACCCATAAACGATTAATGCAGAAGGACCAAACACTACTAAAAAGGTATCTGGGACTCACATGAACCGAATGCAAAACCAGGAACACACCAAAACCTTCCCAATGTATCATTTGCATCACACTCCCCAGTATAGAAATCATTTTGATAAATAATAAAACTTTTCTAAAATGCACAAAAAGGATTTACCCTACAAACATACTTCATTTCCACTCTTTAAAATCAAACGCACCTCGAAACATTTTCCAAACATGGTTTTCACCTTTTACACAAATATAAACACCTTTAAAATAACTTATAAAACAACTTCAATAACACCCCCAGAAGATTTTAAACCCAAAGAGATCCCCAACACTCTAAAAAATCAACTGCATACCAAAACCATATCAAAATACAATTTCAATCCTACACATAATTGAATAAACAACATGCCTGATTTATTAAATCATAAGCAGTGACTCGACTAAATTATTCAACATAAAACAAACATGGTTTCACATAAAGTCACCACATTAAAACCAAATCCACCTCAAATAGTGACTGACCAATCGAGAAGGACCAAAATCACAAAGAATTGACTGACGCACTAAAAGATAATTACTACAAACATTAAAACACATAAAGACCCTAATTCAGCAGGTCTGAAACCAAACAAAAAACATAAAATGTACCCCGAGATGAAAACAACGGATCGAAACCAATAGTACGGCTTTCCTTTCAGCGGCGGTTGGAGGATTACAAACCAACATCATCAGGGTGAGGCGTCGCGTTGCGTCGCTATGGGGGATTCGTGCACCTACTGGAAAACACGGCCAGGGGAGGGAGACCATCGGGTTCTCGTGTTTCCGAGAGTAGGGCGGCGGCCGGATGATATCTAGAAGCGTGCTGGTCTTACCGGCGATGAGGCGGGGCTGCGGGATGGTGGTCAGTGAGGGGGGCACAGAATGGTCGGACCAGCTGTGCAAGGGGAAAACGGAGGGTGCGACCTTACTGGACTGAGGAAGAGTAGGAGGCCATTGGGAGGGGGTTGCGCTGGTCTGGGAAAGAGAGTCTATGTGGTTAGACAGGATCAAGGGAGAAAAACTTCACCGGAGCAAGAGTAGGGTGTCCCGGTGCGGAAGAGCAAAGGGGAAAAAGGGGCAGAACTCATGGCTGGCTTGGGACCTGGGAAGGGTGAGTGCGGATGACAGCTAGAGGGGATGCCGGCACATGGGAAGGGCGACAAGCATAAGGTGGCGACAGGACCTGGATAGGGGTTTGGTCGGCGTGCGGTTCCGGAAAACAGGGGAGGATGTATGCTGCAAAGAGGAGGGATCCCAGGCTGAGAGGAGGAGCTGCACCGGATGGCAGAGCGGCGGGAGGCGATCCGCAGGAGGGTGGAACGGCAGAAGGGAGGCCACAGGAGGGTGGCAGATCGCGCGGGTCACAGGGGAGGGTAGAAAAAAGGGGCTGCCGCCAGGTAAGGTAGTGTTTCCTTGTTTTTATTTATTCTTATAATAAAAATAAAAAAAATAAAACAAAACAAAAAAGATAATAATAATAATTATATTAATAATGACAAAATGAAATTAATAATAAACTCAAGGATAATTAAAATGATACTTTTATAACATTTCATTTTTAAATAACAATTATATTTATAACAATTTATTAATATCAGGTTTACAACCAAATTAAATAATAATAATATTTCCATTCGCGCAAACATATTTTCATTATAAAAATTTAAACGTTAAACTTGTTTTATTGATATAAAATTTTATTTCACTTCCCTATCCAATTAACATAATTTATTTTTTTAATTTTATTATTTATTTGAAGTGTCGCACCACCGTGCATTCACAAGGACCAAACACACAGTAGCCACTAATGGCGCGGTGATTGTACACCGGACCAAGGCCAACCAAAACATCAAACATCGAAAATTTGAAACCAGGTCCTAACTAAACCTCATCCAATTGACTCAGGACCAAGTAAATAGTAAAAAAAATAAACAGACGTCTGAGGTCGGGGTGTGACAATTCTCCCCACCACAAAACATTCTTCCCCCAGAAAGTCACCAAGCCAACAACTAACATAACATGAGTCCACGCCTAGACAAAACTGAGGAAAAACTGTGAATCTTGGGATGACCTCACTCTCCACACATCACACCCGACCAATTCTAGAAAAAACCAAAGCCCGAGGATGAGGTGTGAATACGAGAGGGTTCTCCCCACCACAAGAAATCACTAGTATGGAAACCTTGAAACTTGATCACAGCACCCCCAAGGGGGGTGAACGCGGGAACTCCCAAACCGGACCCATTTAATTTCTCCACGTGGACCGAACAACACACCGATACTTAAACAGAAAGCTTGATATGAAACGACCCAACAACCTGAGGATGATAAATGAACTAAACGCTTCCCCTCAATTTCATGATACCAAACATTCCCCTAACGGGTACAGCTGAGACCAACTCAAAATCAGAAGCGGTTAATCTATTCACGGGCCCACACCATTCAAAGATACCAAACAATTTAAAAACCACGTTGAGAGCAGCTAAGACAACATGGATTTTGGGAGAACGTGCTCATCACGCCATCACAACAAGGATAAGATTACAAAAACGACGAGAATAGAACAAGGAAACCTTGGATATTTCCATCTGAACTTGAAAACGTGATATACGTCTATGTTCCACACACCCTCAGAAACTCCTGACTGTGCGCGAGCTTCACCCCGAGACCTGTGGTTGGGGCCCTGATGGCTGCAGTATCTCCTGCCTCACATTCAAGCATTTTCATCCCCCATTCCCTAGCTCCTTCCTCCCGAACGACACTTCTTCTAGAACTCTCACCGGTGGCCCAAACAGTCGCATAGTATCAAGACTTCGGAGGGATGTGACAAGGCGACTTTGAATGCCTGAACCGGCCACACTAGTGGCATGCATGAGAATGGTCCAACAAACTGGGAGTTGGTACAGACGAAGGTCCTTGCCATAAGAGGAACCATCACAAGAGCTGACCCCCACCAACTACCCCCAGACTCTAACGACGATGAGACATCCGACCTTTACTCGTCTAGAACTGAACACTCAAATAACTCTGGGATGGTATGATCCTTAACTACCCTGAGAGATCCCGACTTCCCGAAGACACATTATCTTTTCGAACTACACATCGTCCTCTAACATACCTCAATTACCTCGATAAACAAGCAACACGTAACCGAACTTGGAACTGGGTGTAACCCATTAATAACATTTGGAGGCTTTCTGGGTGGCATACTCATGACAACATGAAAAACACCATCGAAACTGGCACCAATCCAAAACTCAATCAAAGCAACAAGACAATATAAGGACAATAGGCCCATAAGCCAAACATATACAACAACAAAAATCACTTTTCCAAAATAGTTATTTCTTAAAAAAAAACTCACCTATGGAACCTTATGAACCATCACATGTGCGAGTATTCAATATCACTCACATCATCAGCGAATAGGTGCCTCTATGCACTTTCCAAGCATACCCTCACACGTGTGACCCTCCATAAGGAGTGCAAAGGTTCCAACACTTATTTTCCTTACCAAATCCAAATACATTCCATGTTTTTATGAACCGATACACGTTCTCTTTAAAAATCCCACTTTACTAATTTCCAAAACAATTTGGAAGAAATCCCAATTTTTTCATTAAAAAGTCACTTTCATTTTCAACACACACACATTGACCAAGTTTGAAACGAAACATGACCAACCATAAACCATCAGAATAAGGAAGTAGTGCCTGTGCCTAACCTGGCGACATGGTGGCGAGTCATGTCCCAAGTAAGTCATAACACTAAGTGGACCTTAAACCGGTCACTTGGACTCCACATGGGTCACCACCCCATGTGAGGCCGCAACGTGATCCGATTCACCCCCATTGCATCCCTCAATCCCAAAACAACCAATGACAAAAAAAACTCAAATCCCGGACTACCCCTGGTAACTCAGGTCTCGTCACGAGCAGTGGTGATCAGTTACTGACCTGTAACTTACCTCCTGAGCCCCGACAGTCCTAATCTCCTTCTACCAAACACCCCAAATAACAATAACATCATGTGATACCATTTTTTCACGAACCAACCCGGGTCGACCTTGAACCGGTAGCCCGATCCGGTCCATGACAAGGCCCGAGAGGCGTTCCCGATCCTCCAGGGATGGCTTCAAGTGCTTGGGCATCAACAGAGGCTATGGGAACGATTTTTCCACGTAAAAATAGTAATGCATCAGAAATAGAATAGGGCAGCATAAAATAAATAAACAGAGTAATGTATCTAAATAAGAACAAAAGAAAATAAAACTAACCGAAAGAGACAACCACTATCTTCGTGTGACCTCGTGGGTCACTCTCCAACTCACAACCAAACGTCACCCAAAGCAAACTCATCCATGTTGTAGCCTGCACAAACACAAAAAACAGAAAAGAACTATAGGCATGAGTATTAAAACTCAGTAGGCGTTCCCAACAAACTATTCCCAATGCACTACCATTAAATAAAAAAAATTAATAATTCCAGGTTGAACTAAAGTATATAAAATATTGGTTTCAACACACACATTCATTTCTAAAGTAAATAACAGTCCATTGCCCTTTTTAATTTAAAAACATGTTTAATGGTTGAAGGCAATTAATGCTTTGCATTTCAAAACATTTTTTCGAACAATTTAGAAATTCAATTTCTAGTTGTTAGTAAAAAAAGGGAAAACCAAACAACACACACACGGGGCAATGGAAAAAGTGTCACACATGGGCCAACTACTGAACTAGACCTCTCAATCGTCTGCCACATGCAAATAAACACTAATGGAAACATGGGTCAAACCTAGAAGATCGTGAACAATCCATAACATACTATACATGTGACTCATCTTGAAGGAATGCCCTAACTCGATGACATCATAACACCCTAACGCTCGGCATAGCCCTACATGGCCTAACCGATGGGCCCAATCCCCATAGCAGCAATAACTCAGTATTCCCCTGCTTGGGGGCCACTAGCCAGTGTGTAGTCTAAACTGGTGCATCAATCATTCTTAGAAGATTCACTCACTATGTCAGGTTCCCATGTCAACACATATAATAAAATATGGGTGAGTCAACAATTCCAATCAATCAGTCACGATGCACAAACATCTCATACAGCTCACACAATCAATGCACAACAATGATCACCCCTGAATGGGTTTTCCAAAATAATTTATTTTATTAAAGTGTCAAACGGGCCTTCCCCAATTTTAAAGCAAAACCTCATTTTTCAACAATACCCAAAACACTATTTTAGAATAAATCATTTATCATTAAAACTAGATTTACATTTGAAATTCCATGGATTATGTTTAAAGGCCAAATGGACATTATTTCAATACTGGGTGTCCGTTCGTCAAGAAAATGTTTGAAGTATTCAGTATAAAATAAACGGCTCTTTTCAAACCAAATAATCATTTAAAAATTAATTATCTTATTTTATTTATCATTCATTATAATTAATAAAACATCAAGAAATTAATAAATTATAAATTTAAAGGTATGTGTAGTGGGGGACCTACCTCGACTCGCAGCCCGGTTATGACGACGATGCAGTATGTCCCAACTTGTGCACAAGTACGCGCCACTTGCCAACAATCACAATAACACCGAAAAACCTTGTCAATGCACTGCAACAATGCAACGAATCTAAAAACACAGAAACACTATCTTAAAACAATCCAAATGAATAAACAGAGTAAAAGAAACCTTGAAATCGGTGTAGACGAAATGGAATGAACCCAAAAAATGCGGTAAAATAAGGTGTGCCCTGCAAATAAAGGCGAACAATCCGAAGTAATCTGAATCGCTTCGCCTTCGGTGGAGGCGGATGGAGCGCTGTCTGACGTGACCCGAGATACCCTTTGCGAACCCAGAAATGGGATTTGCGGCCACGTCGGAGCAACACCCTACATCAATTAATAACTCCCAAAAACAATTAATGTGGAAGGACCAATGCACGACCAAAAAGGTATATGGGACTCACATGAACCAAATGAAAAACCAAGCGCACACTGAATCCTTCCAAAAGTATCATTCGCATCACACTCACCAATAAATAAATCATCTCAATAAATAATAAAACTTTTCTAAAATTCACAACAAAGCATTACCATAAAAACATACTTCATTTCCTCTCTTTAAAATCAAACGCACCTCGAAACATTTTCCAAACATGGTTTGAACCTTTTACACAAATAAAAACACCATTAAAATAACTTATAAAACAACTTCAATAACTCCCCCAAAAGCTTTTAAACACAAAGAGAACCCAAACCCTCTAAAAAAATCAACCGCATACCAAAACCATATCAAAATACAATTTTAATCCTACACATAATTTAATAAACCACATGCGTGATTTATAAAATCATAAGCAGTGACTCGAATAAATCTTTCCAATAAAACAAGCACAGTTTCACATAAAGTCACCACTTTAAAACCAAATCCACCTCAAATAGTGACACTAAAAGATAATTACTACAAACATTAAAACACATAAAGACCCTAATTCAACAGCTGAGAAACCAAACAAAAAACATAAAATGTACCCCGATACAAAAACAACGGATCGAAACCAAAATTACCACCGCTTTCGCTTTCAGCGGCGGTTGGCGAATTACGAACCAACATAATCCAGGTGAGGTGTCGCATTGTGTCGCTATGGGGGAGCCGCGCACCTGCTGGAAAACATGGCCAGGGGAGGAAGACCGTCGGGTGCTCGTGTTTCCGGAAGTAGTGCAGCCACCGGATGATAGCTAGAGGCGTGCTGGTCCTGTCGGTGATGAGGCGGGGCTGCGGGATGGTCGGACCAGCTACGCAAAGGGAAAACGGAGGATGAGACCTCGATGGACTGAGGAAGAGGAGGAGGCTAGAGGGGATGCCGGCACAGGGGAAGAGCGGCAAGCAGAAGATGGAAACGTGACTTGGAGGGGGGGTTGGTGGGCGCGTGGTTCTGGAAAACAAGGGGAGGTTGTATGCTGCAAGGAGGAGGGTGCCCGGGCTGAGAGGAGGAGCCGCGCTAGACGGCAGAGCGACGGGAGGCGATCTGCCGGATGGTGGCGCGACAGAAGGGAGGCCGCCGGAGTTAGGCGGCTCGCGCGGGTAACAGGGGGGAGGGGAGAAAAAAAGGGGCCACCGCTGGGTAAGGTAGGGTTTCCTTGTTTTCTTCTTCTTATAATAAAAATAATAAAACAAAAGATAACAAAACAAAAAAGATAATAATAATTATTATATTAATAATGACAAAATGAAATTAATAATAAACTCAAGGACAATTAAAATGATACATTTATTACGTTCCATTTTAAATAACAATTATAATTATAACAATTAAATAATAATAGTTTTATTACCAAATTAAATAATAATAATATTTCCATTCGCACAAACATATTTTCATTATGAAAATTTAAACGTTAACATTGTTTTATCGATATAAAATTTTATTTAGCTTCCCTATTCAATTAGATTAATTTGTTTATTTAATTTTATTATTTATTTGATGTGTCGCACCTCCGTGCATTCACTAGGACCAAACACACAGTCTCCACTAATGGTGTGGTGACCGTACACTGGCCCAAGGCCAACCAAAACATAAAACATCGAAAATTTCAAACTGGGTCCCAACTAAACCTCGTCCAATTGACTCGGGGCCAAGTAAACAATAAAAATAAAATAAAATAAACAGATGTCCGAGGTTGGGGTGTGACATTCGCCACTCCTGGATGTACCACTAGAGGGGACATGTGGAACTCCCTCAAATCATCCTCTCGAAGTGACACGGGTACCATTGTATGTCCTCTGAAGAGGATGGCGTGATCCCCACCTTTAGAAAATCTATCAGGTGCCTACCCTATGGATATCTAAGCACATAATGTCTCGCAGTCAGCGTCCTCATGCTGAGCCACCCTAACTCGCTAAAGAATTGGGGGAGTGACTGTAAGAGACTATAAATACGATACTTCGTCTCTATCTACAAAGGATATCTGTAAAGTGGCTAGTTTCTCCGTTGTCTCTCCAAACAGTTGTTTACCAGATCTCCTGTTAAGTGAATCTGCAAAAACGTTCCCCTTCCCAGGAGTATAAACTATCTCGAAATCGTAGTCCTAGAGGAACTCAAGCCATCAGACTGTCTCAGATTCAAGTCCTTTTGAGAGAATATATACATGAGACTCTTGTGATCAGACTGAATGGTAAAACGTTGGCCCATCAGATAGTGTCGCAACATCTTAAAGGCGAAGACCACTACAGCTAACTTCAGGTCATGGGTAGTGTAGTTCTGCTCATTCCGTCTCAACTACCGAGAACCATATGTGATCACTGCTCACTACTGCATCAGTACACCCCCATGTTCAGTCCGTGATGTGTCACATTATACTACGTACCCTACGCATACATTTGGAAGCCTAAAGATGGGGGCACTAGCCTTCCTTTGCATCAGCTTCTGAAAGCTCTGCTGGCATTTCTCCGACCACACGATGGGTTTCCCCTTCTTCACCAAGGCTGATAGTGGTGATGCCACTCTGGAGAAGTCTGGAACGAACCTCCGGTAATATCCTACCAATCCCAGGAAGCATTGTACCTCTATCAAACTCTCATGTGGCTCCCAAGAAAGAACTACATCGATCATCGCTAGATCCACTGCAACTCTAGCCTCCGAGATGACGTGTCCCAAGACGTGAACATCTCAAATCTAGAACTGGCACTTCGAGAGCTTACCCTAAACCTGGTGCTCTCGGAGTGTTTCCAGTATTACCTGAAAATGGTAGGCATACTTCTCCTTAGTAGTGGAGTAGATCAGAATTTCTTCAATGAAGACTATGACAAAGCGATCAAGGTATGGCTGGAAGACCCTATTAATGTGTACCATGAACACTGTTGGAACTTTTGTTACGCCAAAAGGCATAACCAGGATATCATAATGGTCGTAACGACCCTTGAAGGTCGTCTTCTGCACATCCTCATCTCGAAATCTGAGCTGGTGATAGCCTGATATGAGGTCAATCTTTGAGAACCATTATGCTCCCTCTAGTAGGTCAAAGAGGTCGCCAATCCTCGGAAGTGGTTATTTGTTCTTCACGGTCACCTAGTTCAGGCGACGATAGTCAACATGGAGCCTCAGGCTCCCGTCCGCCTTCTTGGAAAATAGAATCGGGGCTGCCCAGGGAGAAACACAGGGTGGGATGAATCCCTTCCCCTCCAAGTCCTCTAGTTGTAACTGTATCTCACGAAGCTCAGCAGGAGACATTCGATATACTGGAGTAGATATCACTATCGTCCCGAGGTACAGATCAATGTAAAAGTCCACCTCTCTGGGAGGAGGTAGTCATGGATCTTTGTTAGGGAAAACATCCGTGTACTAGTCCACCACTACAGGATTGCTCAGACTCTCCACATCTATTACTCTGAGTGTAAGGCAGGCCTACTAATGATTGATCGGTTGCACCCTCCTCTGAGTAAGTCTTTCCTACGCTGAAAACGCTCTCTTATCACCAATAAAGGTGAACCTGGTCCCATCCATGCAGACACACCGCACATTGCGCCTAATACAGTCGATCAAATCATAGACTGTAGATAACAAGTCCATACCCCTGATGACGTCGTAAGGCCTCGACACCTCTACGAGGAGATCCCATCCAAAGCTCTCGCCTCTTTGAATAAGCTCAAACTATCAGCACTAGTGTGTAATCATCGAGTTTTCTACCATAAGAGTCTCTAGCCATAAGGATAGAGCCAATGGATCCATCAGAATCTCTGAGCTCCATACGAGGGCCATGGAAATGAAATAATGACAGGCACCTGTGTCGATAAAAACTGCATCGAAGGTGGAGTAGACACAGATCATACCACAAATCATCTCTAGAGAGCTTTTATCGTAAGCCACAATGACTTGAAGTTGAACTCTCCCCTGTCCACCTCCTCCCTGCAGTTGGGGTGGACCCCCTGGTGGTGGTGGTGGAAACACCTCGAAACGTCGTCCACCACCAGCAGCACGTCCATCTCCTATGCCACCTCCGCCTCCTCCCTAAAGACCACCTCAATTGAACCAATGCCTTTTCCTTGGAGGTCCCTCAACTGTCTACTGACCATCATAATGGTGGGTCAGAGAGTCACAAGCCATGTGGCCAAGCCCTCCGCATGAGTAATATTGTCTGCTCCTAGCATGTCTGGCTTAATCTCCACTCTTGGTTCCACAGAAAACTGATCCTATGTCGTGCAGTCGTCCACCTGTAGGTATGGTCCTCTTGGAACTCTGCAACATCTGTCTACTTCCAACTGCATAAGACTCCACTTCATGTCTACTAGTGGTGGGTCTTACTATTGGAGACTGCTCAGCAAGGAAACTCTCTACTAGGAGGGCCCTCTCGAGCACCTCCGCCTATGTCGGAATGTTGAGTGATATCATCAGAGATCTAATCTATCTCTTGAGCCCCTGATCGAAGGTCTGAGCCCTGAAAAATGGGTTATGCACCATATATGTGGAGTATCACGAGTGTTCGGTGAACTTCGCTGAGTTCTGCTCCACCACCATGCTACATTGTCGTAGATGTAGTATCTCCTATATCCACACCGCTCGAAGAGTTGCTGGGAAAAAATCCCCCCGAAACAGGTTCTTGAAGTCTGTCCATAGTAGTTTCGCCTCATCATGCACCTAGAGCATTGGGATCCACCATTTGCCTGCTACTGCCTGAAGAAGGCTGGCAGCAAGTATCACCATTAAGTCTGCCGGTGTCCCTACTAGCCTGAAGACTCTCACAACAACCTCCAACCTTTCATAAACCACCTGTGGGTCTATCTCTCCCCTAATCCTGGGTGCCCTATGGCGCAGGAGCCCATGAAAGGCGCTCAAGCGGAAAGCATCATCTGCTGCTGGGGATGGTGGCATCGGTGGCCGAACTAGAAGTGGTACCGCAAGTGCCTCCGCTAGTGCCTCAATTGGAAGAGGTCCCTAAACTGAGGCCTCATCACTCGGTGGGCTGTCAGTGAGTACAACTCTCATGGATCTAGCTATTCGTCCATGACGAGGGATCCTTAAAGGAATCATATGTGACACGGTCATTATATTATACCTCGTGAGCTGACCTGGTTGATCTCACTTAAAGGAAACTTTTTTAAAAACAAACGCAATCAGTGTTTTCTTTCACTGTGTCAGAAATCAGAAATCAGGGTCCTGGTGTATGGATACGTCGGCTGACCACACTAACACTGGACTCCCTAAACTGAAAACCACACCTAGTACCCTCAACACTATTGCTACACAGAAAAGAAATATTAGAGTCCTATATTCTGCGGTAGAACTGACTCCTATGATACCAATATGTCACAACCCGTCCCCTAGGGCCCATATCGGGAATACACTAAGCCCGACTTCCATAGGCCTGGGGCTGGTGACTAGCACCAAAGGCGTAAATCCCTAAATTGGGAATGTGTTGCCTTTATAACTACAGAAATATAGATCAGAGTACACAAACTGAAGCAAAAAAATACAAAGTAAAACTCTATTCAAAAGAAGTACTGGAATGTCAAAGGAGTCGGAAATACAAGCCCAAGAGAAAAGTTCATGTACAACTGGAGAAACGTAAAGCACCCACTAGGTCATCCACCAGGGTTCCTACCTGAAGGGTAGGTACAGATGGCCTCTTCAGCACTCCCGTCGGTCCGTCTCCTCCGTGTACCATCACACCGAGTGTTCCACCTATGGGTACGTCCAGTTCTACTACTCTCTGCCTCAGTCTGGGTTGTTCATCGTCTAAAACCAACACAACGAGATGCAAGCATAGCCCATGTAGGGTTTAGTGTAATGATTCTCAGCAGGGACCCTAAGACCCTCAAGGTCTCACAAAATCCAACAAGGATAATCAAAATATATGAAATCAACAGATAACCATTACATATGAATATGACCATACATATAACTAAGTTAACTAGTAACCCATATCAATCGTGAAGAAAAACAGAAAAGTAATTGACTTAGATCCACCAGGATTTTTATTAACGAAACCATGCCTATTGAAGAACTTCTCCTCTTTCGTCTACAGTGTGCCTGTCGCGACTTCAAGGCACTTCTCAAAAACCTTGGACTACTGAGGTACCTCTCCTGTCGAGTACCACGGGTCTGCTACCAACTACCAAGTGCTCATCCACTGTGGGTCGGCCACCAACTCCTAGATACTCCCCCTAATAGCCTGCAGAGGAACTCCTCATATCGAGTATCATGGGTCGGCCGCCAACTACATGGCACTCATCTACTATGGGTATGCCACCAACCACAAGGCGCTACCAACTGGGCTAGTCGGATCACACCGAGTTGAAATGGTCATGCAGTCGTCAGTTCTGCCAGCTACTAGGTCTATGCACTCTATCTGCTCGTCACTAGAACAATCCCCACCACAAGCTACTTGTAAATACTCCAAATATCGTGAAGTGCTACGAAGAATTATCTTAAAGGTCCTCCATATCATATGGGTCTCAACACAACATACGACATGTCAAATCGGATGCACGACTTATTATTTATTATTATTTTAGTCATCGGGGCCCGGTTGGATTCATGTGCGATCCAAACTGACCGTAAACAAATAACCCCTGAACTCCAGTGGGGTATACTCAAATGGATGGCTATGATCCATGAATACCGGCATCACTGATGGTTCATCAAATGGACGTCCGATGCTAAAGTTATGGCCAACGAGAGTAAAGGTATAGCAATAGGCCTGGGTCCAGTCCGACCCGGTCAGACCGACTCGGCCCAACCCTGCCTGGGCCGACCCGGTCTGGGTCGACCCGGTCAGACATGCTGGGACGGACCTGGCCCGCTGGGTGGGTCAACCCACTAAGTTTTGACCAGGTCCACTTGGCCCGGTCCAGAGGACCGCGAGGGTGGTACGACCCGGTATTGGGCCTAGTTTGGCCAGTAGAATTGCGAGGGCACAGCTCGGCATAGCTTGGCCTAGAGGGCGTGACCAGGATGGTTCAGCTAGGGCACTGTGAGGTGGGCTGGGACACTGACTCGGCTGTGTGGCCGCGATGTAGCCGGGACACTGCGGGGGAACCGGTTAGGGCACGGGGCGCCAGGCATTCCACGACAAGGGCCAACCCAGTCGTGGGTTCGGTCGGGGTGCCGGGTAGGGCGTAGACAGGCGCTGGGGCCACCGGCCAGTGTGCGGGGCTACGCGCAGGGTTGCGGGAAATGCGCGGGGGCACCGGTAAGGGTGCCAGTGGAGCCGGGGATGCTGCGGGGTAGCACGCAGGGGCGCAGGGTAGCGCGCAGGGTCACCGGGCAGGGCACCGACGAGGCCGGGAAGGTCGTGGGGCAGCGTGCAGGGGCACGGGCAGCCCGCGAGGGCCCTAGGAAGTGTGCATGCATGGCCAGGCAGGCCGCGGGGTAGCCCGCGGGCGCACAGGTAGGGTGCGATGGTGCCAGGCATGACGCCGACAGGGCCAGGCAGGCTATGGGGCAGGCCACGGTACGAGGGTCGGGCGCCACTTGGCCTACGGTGTTCCGACGGGAGCACCAGGGCGCCACGGGGGTGGTGTGATTCACAGAGGCCGCAGGTAGTGTGGCCTTTGTCGTTGTTTCCTTTGTCGTCAACGCCTCATCACCATAGTGAGGTTCAATTAAAACAAGTTTGGCAGATGGGTCGGGCCATGATGGTTTGGTTCGTACCCTCTGCGTTTACGGTGGTAGAAATTGGTTCTCAATAACGAAACATAACATTCCACCCGAAAAGATAAACATCATTATTCCTTTTTTTAGATGAATGGAAGAACATGGTGTTTAACAGAAACTAAACCACTACCTTTGATTCGTCGGTCGTCGATCGTCGTCGTTGACGGTGTTGCGGAAAAGATACGATGAAGTTCGTCATTCGTCACGTTCATCAAACACTCCCAATCCAAGGTCTTGCATCCGTTTGTTGAAGACGATGAGGAGGGAAGTTTCTCTACGTCTGAAAGTGTCAAGGGTAGAAGACTGAGGATGAAGCATTGTCAGCATTTTTCACATTCTTCATTGGGAGGATGGCTCTCCCTTTCTCTCCTCTTCCATTGATCCACAAAAATTATGCATGTCAAAAAAATAAAAATAATAGGTTGTCTATTATTTTATTCATGGAATGTAATTAAAATGGAGAAAAAAATTAAGAGGCTACGCCTAATTAATTCACACGTGTTGGCACAGTTAATTAGGGGAGAGGTGGCACCAGTTAATTGTAGAGGAGGTCAACAGACTTCCTCCTCATTAATGAGCGTAGTGGGGATATTTTCCACCCTCCAATTAAATAGGGGGATTTAGTCTCATGTGGTCCCCATGATGTAACCTCTCATGGGAGGTTATGTTTGGATGGGACCTACCACCATAACCTACCATGGGAGGTTAGGGTGTGGTGGCCCCACATCCAACCTCCTCTTCGAGGTTTTAACCTCCACACACCCAAAAGTGGCTCAAATAAAATAATATTGTTGCACACTTTATTTTATAATTTTTTTATAATAAATCCAAATACTAACATTTATTCTCGACCAACTACCTTCGGGGTGAAGGTACTCTTAACCGAATATCGGTGCAGCGAGTTCCACGGGGCCTTTAGATTTCAATTCTGAGCACCAGTTCAAAAGTTATAAAATCCTTCTCATACGTTTACAGAACGAATTCAAACAAAACATCAGAAATTTATTCTGGTCACACCGGGCCTCGAAATCAAGTGCCGTAAATTTTTGCAGACACGTAAAAAACCCATGTATTTAAAAATAATATCCATGGAATTTTCTTGGACTTTAAATTCTCCCCACCACAGGGATTTATGTCCCCGTAAGATACAACTTGAACTATGGGAACAAATGGGGGTAATGAGCACCCATATGGGCCTCCTGCTCCCATGTGATCTCCTAGAGGTTCTCGTGCTATCATTAAACACTAACCAGAGGTATCAACCGTCCCCTTTGGACCCGCTCCTGTCAATCCTCAATATCTATAGGAACCTCTATAATGGTCACCCCATCGTCAACATCCAGCACTCCCTGGTCGATGATGTGGGAAGGGTCGTCCACATATCTCCTCAACCGAGGTACATGGATGACAATGTGCACCCGGTGCAACTAAGGTGGAAGTTCCATGTGGTAAGCCACATTGCGTACTTCCCTAAGAATCTGGAAAGGTCTGATGAATCTCAAATATAACTTTCCACCTCGGCCAAATCTCCATAGACCTCATCAGGGTGAGACCCGTAGAAATACACGGTCCCCATCCTCGAACTCTAGAGGCCTCTATTTCCTATCAACATATGTCTTCTTCCTGTTCTGTGCAGTCCTCACACGCTCCTGGATGATCTTCACCTTCTTGGTCGTAGCTCGTACCATCTCTGGTCCCACCATTACTGACTCCACAGGGTCTGTCCAGCAGAAGGGTGATTTGAAAGGTCGTCCGTACAATGCCTCGAAAGGTTTCATCCCTATGGTGGAGTGGTGACTGTTGTTGTATGAAAACAACACCAAGGGTAAATGATCCTCCCATCTACGTCTGAAGTCAAAGTCACAAGCACTGAGAATTAACTCAAGGGTATGAATGGTCCGCTCAGTCTAACCATCTGTCTGAGGATGGAATGTGGTGCTCAAGCAATGTTGTGTCCCGAAATCCTCCTACAACACCTTCTATAGCCACGAAGTATACCATGTGTCACATTCGGAGACAATAGAATAAGTTAATCCATGTATCTTCACAATATCTTGCACATAGAGGCGTCCCAAGCTCTCTATTGAACCCTACTCTCTAATCGATAGGAAATGGGCCGACTTGGTGAGTCGTTCGACGATCACCCAAATCGAGTTGTGACCCATGGATTTACATGGATGACCAATCATGAAGACCATGGATATCCCATACCACTTCCACTCTGGGACATCAAAAGTAAAATCCAATCTTGCTAGTACCTGGTGCTCTGCCTTCACATGCTGAAAAGTGAGGAACTGTGAGACAAACTCTGCTACTACCTTCTTCATACTTGGTCACCAGTGCTGTCATCGAAGGTCCTGGTATATCTTCACAACTCCAAGATGTACCACTAGAGGGGACGTGTGGAAATCCCTCATCACTTCCTCCTAATGTGAAACTAGTACCATTGTACGTTCTCTGAAGAGGATGATGTTCTCCCCACCATTAGAAAATCCATCAGGTGCCTGCCCTATGGATATATGAGCACGTAATCTCTCGCAGTCAGTGTCCCCATGCTGAGCCTCCCTGACTCGCTGAAGAAATGGGGGAGTGACCATAAGAGACTGTAGATAGGTTTCTCCATCTCTATCCACAAAGGATATCTGTAAAGAGGCTAGATGCTCTGTCGCCTCTCATAGCAGTTATATACCATATCTCCAATTGAGTGCATCCGCAGCAATGTTCCCCTTCCCAGGAGTATATACTATCATGACATCATAATTTTGGAGAAAATCAAGACATCAGCACTATATAAGATTCATTTCCTTCTAAGAGAAGATGTACCTGAGACACTTGTGATCAAATTACATGGTAAAATTCTCTCCCATCATATAGTGCCGCAACATCTTCAAGGAGAAGACCACTAATGCTAACACCAGGTAATGGGTAGCATAGTTATGATCATGCTATCTCCACTGCTAAGAACCATATGTGATCACTACTCGCTCCTACATTAGTATATTCCCATGTCTAGTCCCTGATGCATCACAGTAAACTACATACCCTATGCCCTCCTCTGGAAGCCTCAAGATGGGGGCATTATTCAGCCTCTACCTCAGCATCTGAATGCTCTGCTGGCATCTCTTTGACCACATGATGTGTTGCCCCTTCATCGTCAAGAATGATAGTGGTGATTCAACTCTGGAAAAGTATGGAATGAACCTCTAGTAATATCCTTCCAAACACAGGAAATTTCACACCTCTGTCACACTTCTATGTGTCTCCCAAGAAAGAACCGCCTCGATCTTCGATGGACCCACTGCAACTCCAGCCTCTGAGATGATTTTTTCCATGAAGTGAATCTATTGCATCTAGAACTGGACCTTCAAGAGCTTAACATAATGATAGTTCTCTTGGACTATGTCTAGTACTACCTGTAAATGGTAGGCATGCTCCTCCTTAGAAGTCTAGTAGATTAGAATGTCATCAATGAAGTCTACAACAAAGCGGTCGAGGTATAGCTGGAGGATCCTGTTCATGAGTCCCATTAACATTGCTGGGGTTTTGGATACGTTGAAAAGCATAAATAATAACTCGTAGAGGCTGTACCGACACGTGAAGGCTGTCTTCTGCACATCCTTGCCTCGAACTCTGAGATCATGATGGCCTGATCTGAGGTCTATCTTTGAGAACCATTGTACTCCCTTCAAATGGTCTAAGAGGTCATCATTCATTGCACGTGGGTATTTAGTTATTCACGGTCACTTGGTTCAGGTGACAGTAGTCAACATAGATCTTCAAGCTCCCATCCACCTTCTTAGCGAACAGAATCGGGGCTGCCCAGGGGGAAACGCTGGGTTGGATGAATCTGTTACCCTATATGTACTCTAGATGTACCCATAGCTAAAAAAGATAAGCTGGAGCCGTCCGATATGATGGAGTAGATATCTGTATCATATCAGGGAACAGATCAATGTATAATTCCACCTATTTTTGAGGAGGTAGTCCTGGAACATCGTCAGGGAAAACATCCGTGTACTGGTCCACCACTACAGGATAGCTCAGACTCTCCAAATCTGCTGCTCCAAGGGTATGGTAGGCCAACTGATGAGTGATCGGCTGCACCCTCCTCCGAGTAAGTCTGTCCTGCACTGCAGAGGCTCCCTTCTCGCTGGTGATGGTTAACCTTGTCCCATTCATGTAGACACACTACGCATTGCGCCTAATATAGTCGATCTGAGTAAGGACTATAGATAACCAGTCCACACCAAAGATGATGTCATAAGGCCTCGATGTCGCTACGAGGAGATCCAAGCCGAAGATCTCGCCTCTTAGAGTAATCTCACACTACTGGAAGTAGTGTATAATCTTAGAGTGTACTCCCGTAGGAGTCTCTAGATGTAAGGATCGAGCCAAGGGATCCATCGGAATATCTGAGCTCCGAACGAGGGCAATGGAAATGAAGGAGTGACTAGAATCTGTGTAAAACCCCGACCCCGATAGGCTGGAGCCGGTGCATTATTTGTGATATTGGCATGTTTAGAAGGAATTAAAATCCCAAAGGAAGAAAAAATTTAGTAGTCTTGAAGAAACTATATACTTATATGTTTCTCAAATTACATTGGAAATGTTTACAAAAATATAATAAATAAAAAAAACTAAAAAACGACATCCCCATGTACTCAATAAAAGATCTTCTCTTCATCACCTATTGAAGGTAGACAATGAAAGGGGGGATCTCAAAGGCTCAGTAAGGGTTAAAAATAGTGGAATCATGAGTACAATAATAAGTGATTCACAAAAAATCTGACATAATCAAAATGGAATAGTGAATAAATTAATAACTAATTCCATTAATAAACTAAAAATGAAACTGCATCCATAGATTTTATCATAGTGAAAATATAATGGATAATAATAATAACTGATAATGAATAAAGATAATTATTATTAACTGGATGTCATGTATCTGGAACATGAAACCATAATACTGTAAAAACGGTTTAGTTCTGTGGGTAAAAACCCGTCTGATTTTTGGAAACCAACTCGAAGGGTTTGTCGCCAAACTGTTTTGTCTCATGAGACCTACCGATGCATCGGGGGGCTATAGGGGGACCCAACTGCCCCTTCATATCCAAGGAATTCTATATAAATTGATTCAATAAAGGAGCAATATTCCCTTTCAGTATCCGTATAGAGTACATTATACAAATTCATTAATATAAAAATAACATTCCAAATAAACACTGTATGTAAAATGGTATACGGTTTAGACAAAAAACATATCCATGACATGAGATTATTGATATTTAATATAAATATAATTCCAAATTAAAAGTTATCTCAATTGGGAAGTAGGTACACCACATAAGGATTATTAGGTGCACAATACAATGATAGTCCCAACGAAAACGACAATTGAGACAAAGTCCCTTAACACAATGTAATCGGTCGAACCGTATGACCAGAACTTAATAACAATCAAGTGAAATATTTAATAACATGAATATAAATAGAATCATGTTATTATATATCAATAGGAAGTACACGTATACCAAATATATATAATAATAGGAGAATAATGAAAATCTCACAGAAATGAATGTGAGATGAGAAATCTCTTACATTATGCTCGAGTGTGTTCTTCATTTGTTTAAATGACCAGAATAATCAAATTTATATTCATTAACTAATATTTCAATAACTTCATATACATGTAATTGATTTAGTATAACCATATTAGGTTCATTCATGTCCCTTTATATGGGTTCATTTGGTTCAATTTTAATGTTTTGGAAGCATTTTCTCCAGTGATTTTCATGGTTCGTTACTACTTTCCATGAATGGAATATCATTTGAAACATGGTTAAACATACAGAATTTTTAATACATATTATTAAAGAAATTATAGAGATATAAATTATCTTATAATGATTTTGGGATATATAACATGATGATGAATCGTTAGTTAAAACATTAATGATGTTTGTTTAGATTGTTTTAATGGTTCCTTGATAATAACAACCTCATTTTGTCTTATAAATTAGAACAGTGAGTAAAAAATAATTCCAGAACCATGATAGAGTCATAACACATATAAATGGTTCATGATCATACATGAATGAATTAATGTGAATTGAAATTACACCGTCTACGATGTCGGTAATTCGACAGGTCATAGACAATGTTTTTAATTCCTTGACCATGTGGGGGAAAGAAGAAGATTGATGATGAATTTATCATGAACATTAGAAAATGCAAAATATAAAAGATTCTGGATATTTCATTACTCATGGGTTAGAAGATATTATGAAAGAATAAATAAAGAACTCAAAATAAAAGAATAATTTTGAAATCGCTTACAAAAACTCGACAGCCTAAAAGCAACACAACATGGTTTTAGAAAATATTAAAAAGAGAGGTGACAAGGGTCACCTATCCAGAAATGAATAATAATATATATTATACCACGAATAAGAAGAAAAATAAGAATATGGTATGGAAACCTGAAAGATATACCACATAAAAGAGAACTTTAAAGGAAAAAGAACGAAATTGAGAATTTTCTTACCTTGTGGAGTAACCCTTAGAACGTGAAAGTTGAGAACATGGGAACTTGAAGAAACCTTGGGAAGAATAATATGGAGTTAAGGAGGCCAGAACGTCATTGAGTGAGATTTGGGAATGAATTCAATGAAGGGAAGAGTTGGTATTTATAGGGAAAGTGAGGGATTATTTTAATAATTTTCAAGGGACACCTCATGAGTGGTTTTTGCAAAAGCATAGGCTTGACCATGGTATTTTCCCATGGTATAAGCCACTTGGGACACCTCAAATCTTATTTAACTATACAGAAGTTGAAAAGATTTATGAAATCATCATTATATCATTAATGATGTCATTAACACACCAAAACTAAAAACTGTATTTTTTATTATTCACTGAAAAATAAATTGTTTCAAAAATATTCCCAAAACTCACCCTAACCATTTATCTACGTTTACATTTAAAAAGTGAAATAAATTTTTCAAAAATAATTTTCTAAATATTATTAATTTAATTTTTATATAAGGTCATTGGTAATTCGAAAAATACCAATCTTAAATGGAAAGTAGTTTTATTTCTCATTGAAAATCTAATTAAGATCTTATTATCTTACTTCCTTAAGAAAATAAAATATTATTATTATTTACTATTCAAAACGGTATGTTACTATTCATATTACTATTCATATGGGTATGTTACTATTCACCAAAAAGAAAGTTTTTTTATCAAACTCCAAATGTCTTACTGAACACAACTCTAGAAGACCATTTTTTGAAATTCAAAACATAGAAGTGAGAAATTTATATTTAATGGCATGGTTTTAACTATATATTAAATAACCTAGTGTTGTTTCAAAGGAACACAGTGATGAATCGAATGTATCATAGTGATGAATAGAGAAACATAACATAAAATGTTTGGGGTACTACATTATTCTCTCCTTTTGAAAATTTCATCCTCGAAATTTACATAATATTACCTTAAATGATTCGGGTATGACTTTAACATAAGATCCTCATGATCCCATGTTGATTTATCCATCTTATGGTTCCTCCATAGAACCTTTACCGGATGAGTTGTCTGATTTCTCAATACTTGTACACTATTATCAAGAATTTTGATAGGCCTTTCACAATAAGATAGATCTAGGTCAAGTTCTACTTCTTCATTAGTGAGTACACGTGTTGGGTCTGGCATGTACTTTCATAACATTGATATGTGGAACAAATTATGAACCTTGGAGAGACTTGGTGGCATTTCCAAACGGTATGCTACGGCTCCGATTCAGTCCATAATTTCAAAAGGTCCGATGTACATGGGACATAACGTTGCCTTCTTACCGAAACATATAATACCCATCTATGGAGATACATTTAAAAAAATGTGGTCACCTTCTTGAAACTATAAATACTTCCTTCAGTTATCTGCATATATCTTTTTCCTACTTTGAGCTATTTTGATATGGTTTTGGATATTCTTCACCTTCTTTGTTGTTTCTTCAACAAGTTATGGGCCCACGAGCTTTCTTTCACCAACATCATCCCAGCAAGTTGGTGTACGACATCTCCTCCCATACAATGCTTCATTGGGTGCCATCTGAATACTTGAATGGAAGCTATTGTTGTAGTAAAATTCTATGAGAGGTAAATACTGATCCCACGTCCCTTGAAAATCACGTGACCATGACCACAACATGACTTGCAATGTTTTAATAGTCCGTTCGGATTGTCCATCAGTTTGTGGGTGGTAGGTAGTGCTCAAATGAAGATCGGTATCTAGGGGCTTCTGAAGACATTTTCAGAATCTTGATGTAAATTGTGGATCACAATAAGAAACAATCAATAGGGGTACTCCATGAAGTCTCATAACTTCATAAATATATACTATTGCTAGACGTTCAAGTGGTAGATCTTCTCTTATTGCAAGAAAATGTCCTGACATGGTTGGACAATCAACAATGACCCATATTGCATCATTCCTTCTAAAAGTTTTTGGTAGTCCCATGACAAAGTCCATCATGATATTATCTCATTTACACTCAGGTATGGGAAGAGGCTGCAATACTCATCCAGGATGTTTCCTTCTATCTTTTACTTGTTTAACAACCATACATCTTTACACAAAATCAGTAATATCTCTTTTAATATTGTCCCACCAAAAATGTTCCTTCAAATATCTATACATCTTAGTGCTACCATGGTGTGTAGAGAAATTGGAACTATGGGCATCATCCAAAAATTCCCTTTTTAGATCAGGTATATTGGGAACACAAAGTATCTTTCCAAATCTAAAAATTCCTTCTTTATATATGAAGTCACACAATCTCTCATCATTCAAAGATTTAATCATTTTTTCAAACTCCTCATCATCATCTTGAGAAGTTTTTATCCTTTATTATAAATATGGTTTGGAAATAATTTGAAAAATCATTGATGTTTCACATTCTATGGTTATTCCCATATCCATCATTAATATATCAATGATAATAGGATCCCTTCATCTCTCATCTTGTTCAGAACTCCATGATCCTTTCTGACCAAAGCATCTGCCACCTTATTTTCCTTCCCCGGGTGGTAGTGGATCATGCAATCATAATCCTTGAATAGTTCAATCCATATCTTTTGCCTCATGTTGAGTTCCTTCTATGAGGAAATATACTTCAAACTCTTGTGATCAATATAAATCTCACATTTTTTCCCATAGAGATAATGTATCTATATCATCAAAGAAAAGATTACAACACCTAAAACAAGATCAGGAGTAGGATAGTTTTTCTAATGAACTTTTAGCTTTCTTGATGTATAAGCAATAAACCTATCATTTTTCATAAAGACACAACCATGTCCTTTCTTTGAAGAATCACTATAAATAACAAACACTCCATTCCCCGATGGTAGAGTCAATATTGGATAATTGACTAATATTCTCTTCAGTTAATCGAAACATTCATTACAATCTTTTGTCCAAACAAATTTAACCCCTTTACATGTGAGCTTGGTTACCGGATTAGCCTGGCGGGAAAAATTCTGAACCAAAGGTCGACAATAACCTGCTAAGACAATAAAACTGCATACCACAGTTATATTTGATGGAGTCGGCCAATATTGTATTGACTTTGTCTTCACAGGGTCAACTAGGTTTCCATCATTAGAGACAATATGGCCCAGAAAAGAAACTGATTGATTCCAGAATTCGCACTTTCTAAACATCCAATATAATTCATTACTTATAAGAGTTCCCAAAATAACTCACAAGTGACTCTCATGGTCTTCATAGATTTTTGAGTATACAATGATATCATCGATGAATATCACAACAAAGTTATCAAGATATTCCTTGAAAAATCTATTCATTAAATACAAAAAAATAGATGGGGCATTATTCAGTCCAAAAGGCATTACTGTAAACTTGTAATGCCCATACCTGGTTCAAAATGTTGTCTTTAGAATATCTTCTTTCCTCACACTTAGTTGATGATATCCGGATCGAAGTACAATCTTTGAAAAGTATTGACCTCCATGACGTTGGTCAAATAAATCATCAATCCGAGGTAGAGGATACTTTATATTTAATGTAATATCATTGATTTATCTATAATCAAGGTATTGCCTCATGGATCCATCTTTCTTCTTTACAACCAAGACTGGGTCTCCCCATGGAGAAACACTAGGTTGAATAAATCATTTGTCACTCAACTCTTCTAGTTCCTTTTTTAGCTCCACTAACTCCATAGTGACCATTCTATATGGGGTCATTGATATAGGTCTTGCACCGGGAATTAAGTCAATGAAATACTCAATTTTTCACTTTGGAGGATGTCCAAGTAAATCCTCTATAAACACATCAATGTATTCTTTCACTATATTAACATATTAAATTTGAATATTTATTTCCTCTCCCATAGATATTGGGTTCTCCTATTCTCTATGAATTGCATTCAATAGAGCTACCGGGGGTCGGTGTAGAAAAGAAACAGATGGCGAAGTCTCTGCCCTATAGATTAGAGATTCTAAACCATTTTAAAAAATTGTAACTTCCTTTTTCTTGCAATAAATTCTTGCATCATAATTTGGCAGCCAATCCATACCGAGAATTATATCAAATTCAGTCATGGGTATGATGATAAGGCTAGCAACTAAAGCACGTTTTGGTGTTTGGAGTGGGACTAGTCGACATGCCTTTGTTGCAATGGTACATCCCATGAATGTTATGACTGGAATATACATTCATAAATCAAAATGGACATATCTAATTTTCTTGTAAAACTGAGAGGATATAAATGAATGCGATGATCCAGAATCAAATAATGTGTTGGCTAAGTTAGAGGAATCCATTAAAGTACCTTCCACCACGTTACTAGGAACATCAACCTACGCGGTTGTAATCGCATAGGCTCTCCCTTCCTCTCTTGGATTTTTCTGAGGCATGTTTCCTTGGAACATAGGACAATCAATTGCATAGTGTCCCATCTCTCTAAAATTGTAGCCATGAACATCATTGAGTTGTGTCTTCCCCTTACATTCATCAGATCAATGAACCTTTTCTCCGCAGTTATAGAAGACTCCCTTGCCTTTAAAGCATTTCAGGGATGATTATTTCCACATTTCTCGCTTAATGGGAAATTATTCATTCCCTGTATCTTCTTTGGTGCTTCTATTTTTCCTTTATTATCAGATTTACGCTTCTTATCTTGGTATCCTTTGAAAAAAATTGATCTAGAAAATTCCTTCTCTGTTTTGATGGAACTTGATACAATTTCATCATATAATTAAAATGATTGAGAAGCTACATCCCTTAGAATAATTGGCTTATGAACTTAAAAGAAACGATCAATCATGTCCGATGAGTCACAAATGTAATCCCCAACATACCTGGATAGCCTTGTGATGGTAGCCTCATACTCTGCAACACTGTCTACATCCCTTTGTTTTAAACCAATGAATTTCCCCATTATTTCAGTTCATTTTCCATGAGGGAAATATTTTTTGTAGAATATTTCCATTAAAGTACTCCATTCTATATCTTATATTTCTTCTTCCTCTATGGTATTTTGAATAAGGTACCACCATTGATCAGCATCGCCCTTGAGACAATATATCGCTAGTACTACCTTTTCATTTTCATTGCATCTTAACGACTTGAATATCTTTTCAAGGGACTTGATCAATTTCTCAACTACCACTGGATTAGTAGTCTTGCTGAATGATGGGGGATTCTGCCGCATGAAACGATCCAACATAGTTGTTGAATGGTTATCCGTTACAACTTGAGTAAGTTCTCCCAATATGGTTATGATCTGATCTGCTCCAACATTGACCATGTTGACTTGATCAGTAGGGAGATCCCTACCTTGCCCAAGAGTATTGATTCACCTTCATCCATTAGACGTAATTTCTAAATAATGGGATACACTAGATTAGTTTATGAATCTCAAATTGAAAATCACTCAACATAGATTTAAATTCTATACATAGCTAATCTTATAAACATGGTTCCTCTAAAGAAAAATTTACATTAACTCCTTCATAATGGATTGTAACGAAATAATAATTAATCCTAAGCATATAAATCAGGAGTGTCGTAACCAAGAGTGATGCAAGGCCCATTGTCATGCACCTATTCCTATTCGAGTATAGTTCAAAGCGGTGTTTTCGGGTTTTACCCCTAAATACATCTGTGCCAGAGCCGCCTCTATATACTCGTATCTTGACATGGATGTATTGCTTAAAATATACACCTAATCTATTCCTTAACAAAATACTTGGATGTTTTTGTTTGTTAATCCTCAGATACTACCTTAGGGATTTTTTCCCGACTATACATATCCTACTCTAGTTTCCACGTTTTATACTAAACTTCCTTTGTTACCAACTGTAACACCACGACCCCTCTAGGATAGAGACGATTCATTACTTCTGATATTGGCATATTTAGAGGGAATGAAAATCCTAAAGGAACGATCGGTTTAGTAGTCTTGAAGATACCAGATACATATATATTTCTCAAATTACATTAGAAATGTTTTAAAAAATACAATTCATAACAAAAAATAAAAAACAGCATCCCCATGAGCTCAATAACAGATATTATCTTCATTAGCTATTGAAGGTAGACAATGAATGGGGTGATATAAAATGCTCTATAAGGGTTACAAATATCGGAATCATGAGTACAATAATAAGTGATTCACAAACAATCTTACAAAATCAAAATGGTATAGTGAATAAATGAATAACTAATTCCATTAATAAACTAAAAATGAAACTGGATCCATAGATTTTATCATAGTGAAAATATGATGGATAATAATAATAACTAATAATTAATAAAGAGAATTTTAATTAATTGGATGTCATGTATCTAGAACATGAACCCATTATACCATAAAAACGGTTTAGTTCTGTGGGTAGAAACAATCTGATTTTTGGAAACAAACTCGAAGGGTTTGTCGCCAAACTATTTTGTCTAAGGAGACCTACCAATGCATCGAGGGGCTATAGCGGGCCGCACTCTCCATTGCATGTCTAAAGAATTCTTTATACATTGATTCAATACAAGAGCAATATTCACTTTCAGTATCTGTATAAATTAGAGTATACAGATTGATTAATTTAAAAATAACATTCCAAATAAACACCATATGTAAAATGGTATATGATTAAGACAACAAACATATCCATCACATGAGATTATGGATATTTAATATAAATATAATTTCAAATTAAAAATGATCCCAAATGGTCATTAGGTACACCACATTGGGATTATTAGGTGCACAATACAAAGATAGTCACAACGAAAACGGCACCTGAGACAAAGTCCCTTACCACAATGTAATCGGTCGAACCGTATGACCATACATTAATAACCATCAAATTAATAATTGAATAAAATGAATATAAATAGAATATTGTTATTATATATCAAATTGAAGTACACAGATACCTTATATAAGGAATAATTGGATAAAAATGGAAATTTCACACAAATTAAAATGAGATGAGAAACCTCTTACCTTATGCTCGAGTGTGTTCCTCGATTGTTTTAATGACCTAAATAATCAAATTTAGCTTCATTAATTAATATTTCCAGAACCTTATATACATTTAATTGATTTATTATAAACTTATTAGGTTCATTCATGGCCCTTTATATGGGTTCATTTGGTTCAATTTTAATGTTTTCGAAGCATTTTCTCCATTGATTTTCATGGTTCGTTACTTCCTTCCATGAAAGGAAGTTCATTTGAAACATGGTTAAACATAAAAATTTGTTAATAATTATTATTGAAGAAATTATAGAGATATAAATTATCTTATAATGATTTTGGGTTATATACCATGATGATGATTTGTTAGTAAAAACATTAATGATATCTGTTTAGATCGTTTTAATGGTTCTTTGATAATAACAACCTCATTTTGTCTTATAAATTAGAACCATGAGTACAAAAGAATTCCAGAACCATGGGTGAGTAAGAACACATATATTATAACCTAGTTCAACCATATTAATGGTTTCATGATCATACATGAATGAATTAATGCGAATTGAAATTACACTGTCTACGATGTCAGTAATTCGACATGTCACGAACAATGTTTTTAATTCCTTGAACATGTGGGGGAATGAAGAAGATTGATGATGAATTTCACATGAAAATTAGAAAATACAGAATAGAAATGATTCTAGAGATTTTAGTACTCTTGGGTAAGATGATATGAAGTATGAATAAATAAATAACTCAAAATAAAAGAATAGTTTTTAAATCGCTTACAAAAATTCGGCAGCCTAACGACAACACAACATGATTTTAGAAAAAATAAAAAAGAGAGGGGAAAAGGGTTACCATATACATAAATGAATCATAATATAGATTTTAACATGAATAAAAAGATAAATAAGAACATGGTATGGAAACTTGAAAGATATACCACATAAAAGAGAACTTGAAAGGAAAAAGAATGAAATTGATAATTTTCATACCTTGTAGAGTAACCATTAGAACTTGAATGTTTGGAACTTGGGAACTTTCGGAATCCTTGGGATGACTAATATGGAGGTAAGGAGTCCAGAAAATCATTTATTAGGAATTGGTAATGAATTCAATGAAGGTAAGAGTTGGTATTTATAGGGAAAGTGAGGGATTATTTTAATAATTTTCAAGGGAAACCTCATGAGTGGTTTTTGCAAAACTATGGGATTTCCCATGGTATTTTACCATGTTATAAGCCAACAGGGACACCTCAAATCATATTTAACTATACACAAGTCGAAAAGATTTAGGACATCATTATTAAATCATTAATGATGTCATTAACACACCAAAACTAAAAACTGTATTTTTTACTCTTCACTGAAAAATCAACTGTTTCAAAAAGATTCCCAAAATTCACCCAAACGATTTATCAATGTGTAGATTTAAAAAGTTAAATCAATTTTTCAAAAATAACTTTATAAATATTATTAATTTAATTTTTAAATATTTTTATAGTTAATTCAAAAAATTACAATCTTAATGTGAAAGTAGTTTTATTTCTCATTGAATAACTAATTAAGATCTCATTATCTTATTTACTTAAGAAAATAAAATAATATTATTAATTACTATTCATAAGGGTATGTTACTATTCATATTACTATTCATATGGGTATATTACTATTCACCTAAAATCATGTTTGTTTTATCATACTCAAAATGACTTATTGAACACAACTCTAGATGACCATTTTTCGAAATTCAAAACATAGAAGTGAGAAATTTATGTATAATTTCTAGGTTTTAACTATCTCCTAAACAACTTAGTGTTGTTTAAAAGGAACACAGTGATGAATAGAATGTAACTCAGTGATGAATAGATAAACATAACATAAAATGTTTGGGGAACTATATAATTCCCTCCTACGGAAAATTGCATCCTCAAAATTTACCAAATATTATCTAAAAAGATTCAGATATGTATTTATCATAAGCTCCTTAGGCTCCCATGTTGCTTCCTCCATATTATAGTTCCTACATAGAACCATTACCGGATGAGTCATCTGATTTCTCAATACTTGTTCTCTAGTATCAAGAATCTTGATAGGCTCTTCTCAATATGATAGATCTGGCTCACGTTCTACTTCTTCATAAGTGAGTACATGTGTTTGGACTGGCATGTACTTTCTTATCATTGATACATGGAACACAGTGTGAACCTTGGAGAGACTTGGTGGAATTTCCAAATGGTAAGCTAAAGCTCCGATTCGGTCCAGAATTTCAAAAGGTCCGATGTACCTGGGACTTAACATTCCCTACTTACCGAAATGTATAATACCCGTCCATTGAGATACCTTTAATAAAACCTGATCACCTTCTTGAAACTATAAATCATTATTTCAGTTATCTTCATAACTCTTTTGCCTACTTTGAGATATTTTGATATGGTTCTGGATATTCTTCACCTTCTTCGTTGTTTCGTCAACAAGTTCTGGTCCCATGAGCTTTCTTTCACCAACATCATCCTAGTAAGTTGGTGTACGACATCTCCTTCAATACAATGCTTCATAGGGTGCCATATGAATACTTGAGTGGAAGATATTGTTGTAGGAAAATTCTACGAGAGGTATATAATGATCCCACATCCCTTGAAAATCTAGTGAACAAGACCTCAACATGTCTTCCAATGTTTTAATAGTCCATTCCGATTGTCCATTAGTTTGGGGGTGGTAGGCAGTGCTCAAAATAAGATCAGTATCTAGGGGTGTCTGAAGAATTTTCCAGAATCTTGATGTAAAACGTGGATCACTGTAAGAACCCGATTCTAATTTTTGAGGTACAGGTTTCTTATTTTCTGTTTTCCTAAAGTGTTTTTGATAAAATATTTAAAATGGGGGAAAATCCTAAATTTTGTATGAACACTCAGTGTACATTTCCACGTGCCATGTACTTCTGGTAGTGTGGGATGAGTAAATGGGGCGTGTGGCCATGTCGGCGATGAAGGGTGTAGGAACCGACTATATGACGTGTAGTGGTCCTTCACATGCCATGTATTCAGTCAGAATGTGAATAGTAAGGCGGTGGCCAACTGTGGGGCAGTACACGCCGTGTACTGATGAAGACCCGCCGTGTAGTCATGTCGGCAGGTGAACAGTGCCATGCTGGCAGGAAGCTGTCAGAGGAATAGTTTAAAAAAATGGGAAGTACACGCCGTGTACTTGGAATTAAACATTGTGTACTTTGTTTTTTTCTTAAAATGGGCACTAGCCTCCTCTGTTCATAGGGATGGATTAGAACGGAAAGAGAGATCAGGAGAGGAATTCTGGAGCTTTGGTGATCCGCCGAGCGCACGTCTAGAATCCGTTTTTGCCTCGGATGATTTTGTTGGAACCAAACGGGTAATCCCTCCACTGTACTATAATCATTATTTCCAATTCTTCCCCTAACGAGAGTTATTTTCATTTAAGAGAGTTTTCTTCATCGTCAGATCTAGGTCGTTCTTGGGCGTTTCTGGAATCGACGTTCACGTATATCTTTCGTTGGTGTTTAATATTGGTGGCTTGATGTTTAAGTTCCAACTTTTGTGAGTTTGTGTGTATTTATGTGCTATGAAACCATGTTGGGGTGTCGTGTGGCTGAGGACGTGGATATTTTAAATACCTATAATTGTATATGAAATTAAATGTGATATGAAAATTCTGTTTGGGATCGCTGCTTGGATCCAGGACCACCTCGGGGGTGCGTTCCTCTGTTTAGCCATTGGGCCAGGATTACCGAGGGTATGCCATGTTTAAATTATGCATTACTTTTCCTTGAGAGGAATTTTATTTAAATTGAATGTTTATATGTTGGGCATGGCCTAGTTACTTTTTCCTAAGGCAGTGTTTTACTATAGCCTAAGGACGTGACTGTATTAGCCTGAGGGCAACGTTCAATTTCGCCTGAAGGCAACCTTTCGTGCCAAATGGCTTGACTTCTGTTCCTGAGGGAGACACTTCGTACGCATGAGGGAAATTTTTGTTACACCTGTGGGAAATACCTGCGGGTTTCATTCTTATTACCTATGGGTTTCATTTCAGTTTTTCCTGAGGGAAAGATTATAGTTTGCCTGAAGGCAATGCCTGAGGGCAAGGTACTGTATAGCCTGAGGACATGCCTGAGGGCGTGGTTTTACTATATTCACGTGAGGGCAAGGTTCTGGTTGGCCCGCGAGATTGGTTCTCTTGAGAAAATATTGTAATTAAATTAAATGGATAAAATGAATAATAAAATGGCAATATAACTGGTAAAGTTTTTTACTTTTGAGTACTGCTTAGTTTATTGCATTTTACTCCTGCACACCATTGTTGCCTATTTTCACATAGTTGGGCATGAGACTTTGGTGGGTTCCTACTAGGATTTATTTCTCACACCCTGTTTGGGTCATTATTTTCGTCCCAAATAGTTTACGTTTATGTAGGTATATATAAGGGAAAGTGTCCTTATACAGGTACTTGAGTACTACTGAGGAGTAGGGGAGCATGGGGCCGGGCTTAGGCTCGTGATGCTACCAGCTGTTATGTTTTATTTTACTCTGTATTGCATTGTACTACTTTGTAACATGTTCTGGCAGTTCTCTTAGAACATGAGACATGTTGCATCATATCTATATATCAGGTTGGTTATCTATTACTGATGTTGTTATAATAAATGTGTATGGTATATTGTTTCCGCTGTTGTTGTATGCTCTTTATTTTATTCCGCTGTGCTACACTTTGACAAATGAGGGCATAGTTTCCCCACTATCAGACATGGGCCCTCACAACAAGTCAGTAGCCTCAGGAGTTTGGGGAAATGAGCTTCAGGTCACATGGTGAACCAAGTTCGGGGCACCCATTGAGTGGCACCCAGAATCGGGACGTTACAAAGTGGTATCAGAGGGGTTATTTTCATTGACTTACTATTTGGATCCTTAGTCAGGGATAGGACGGAAACAGTAGTCGGTAAAAAGTTGTGCCTAGGCGTAGCTAACCCGTGTACATGGAAAATCCAGTCTACCTTGTATTTTTTCAATTCTTCTGATTTTTGAAATTTTATAGTTGATTTGATTTCACCGTTAGGTGACGCACTTGCGATTGTGCTGTTTATATTTTATCTATGGTTTATGTTTAGTTGCAACCCGATGAGATGAGGGTATGGAATCTCATGAATCATTTAGGCACATACTAGAAATCACATGCCATGCATAGTTTCCATGCCATATAAGTGCATTAGAAATCACATGTTTTTGTGATAACTGTTGTGCTAGAAAAGCATGTTGTTTTGATAACTGCTTGATAAATACTTGCTATGTGATAGGGTATTGTTTTATAATCTTGTTGAAATAATGAACACCAAACTTTGGACTTTGGAGAGTATGGTTCCTCATTGACCTAAATTTGGTGGCTCATTGGCTGTTTATTAGTTATAACACATAGAAGATGTCAAACATTGATTCATGGGGATTATGGGCCCTCACGGATTGGAATTTGAATCTTAGGTGTTGTTTTTCGATATTTATGGGTTTCGGTGATGTTTTTGAGGCATACTGTCTGGAAACCCAGTATACACGCTGTGTAGTATCTTTAAACACGCCATGTATGGCCTTCTGTTCGGAATAAAAAGTAAAATTTTTACGTACACACCGTGTACTTAGAGTACATGCCGTGTAGTCTCTTCCGCTGTCACAAACCTTGTGGGTGGCGACACGGGGGTAGGGAATGTTTGGGGAAAACACTCTGTGTACCTGATGTACACACCATGTACTGTCGACCTAGAGTCCGCCGTGTAACTGACAACACGGACGGAGGAGACCTTAAGAAATACATGTCGTGTCCACTATAGAACACGTTGTGTAGTCTGAACTGCGGACCTGGCCGTGTAACTAACAACACGGGTCAGTGTGATCCTTTCGGATACATGTCGTGTGTCTGTAGAACATACCGTGTAGTGTGAGCCATGTTTCCAATCATCTAACTAACAACACGGGACGGTGAAGCTCATCTAGAACACACAGTGTTCCTGTGGGACACGCTGTGTAGTCTTGTATGAGGACAGACCGTGTGGACATAGCTATGTGGCTGTGAAACAAAGTGGTTTACACATCATGTGCGGTTTTAACACGACATGTAGTTGCAATCTGAGTAGTCATCTGTGTCACAAACGACACGAGCAGTTGGAAAATAACACCATACACGACATGTAGATATTATACACGCCGTGTAGTTTTGTTCAATGGGATCCATGTGGCTTAGCCGTGTAGAAGGACCCGGGCAGGGGAGGGGAAGTCAAGTACACACTGTGTAGTCATTATACACGCCGTGTAGCCTTGTTTTGAAAATTTTGAATTCCTTCTTCTTCTTGTTCCCTTGGTGGTTCCTTCACTTTCAGTCTTGATAATCTTGAATCTAAGGCATTTTTTGACCTTGTAGTGTCATGCCGCCTAGACGTTCATTCGTTGTTCGCCAGGAGAGAGACAATGAGTATACTCCAGAGATGGTGGGCCATGGGCTACTAGTGGATCCTCCAACAGAGCCAGATGTAGTGCCAGTAGTTATACCGGACACAGGAACAGATGTGCAGTTCTGTGAAGGCTCTATGCGGTTCATGTAGACCTTTCATGGAGCTCCGTAGGCTGCCACATATATGGCGGAGCTGACTCATATATTTCATCAGTAGCATCCGCCTACGTTCTCAGGGAATGGTAGACCATAGGCTATGGAGTCATGGATATGATGGATGCAGACTATTTTCGAGCTTCTTGAGACACCTCTAGGGAGGAGGGTCAAGCTCACGACTTATATGCTGCGTGATTCCACCAAGAGGTGGTGGGATGTTACCACCCAGTCAGAACATCATAGAGACATGGCGTGGGATGATTTTTAGGCAGTCTTCTAGGAATTCTTTTTCCCAGAGATGCTGAGGGCAGATTGAGCTCGAGAGTTCATGAATATGCAGCAGGGTGTTACATCGGTAATGGATTACTCCACTCACTTGACAGAGCTTCAGAGTTTTGCACCCATTCTGGTGGGTGATGAGACGTTGAGGGCCAAACACCTTTGAGGATTGTCTTTTTTATGACATCTGAGAACTGGTGAATATTTTCAGGTTTCATTCAGTACATTCTATTGTCAATCAGGTGCTGATTATAGAGAGGAGCCTATGGGAAGCTAGTGGTGTGGGCCAGGGCGGTTCAACACCTGTTTCTATTACTATTTCTACTGGCAAGAGGAAGCGATATACAGACTTCTCTCAGGGTGGAAGTACCATCCATGAAGATTCTTCAGGCGACATGATTAGGTGCTACCAGTGTGGTAAGGAGGGACACAAGAGACCGTAGTGTCCACGAGACCTAGTGGAGTGCCGAGCTTGTGGCAAGATGGGCCATCTGTAGCGATATTGCATGGCGTTCCCACTAGTGTCTAGTGAGAGGGGTTCTGTGCAGACTCCGCATGTGGGAGAAGGGCCAATGGCTTCTTACCAGTCTGGGAACTAGAATACGTCAGGGCATACAGGTAGAGATGGTGGTCATTTCCGTGGTAGCCAGACACCAGGATCTCAGAGGCATTAGGGTGGGAAAGCTTAGGGTAGCCAGGCTGTGTCGCAGGGCCGCGACACTGGGCATGCATATGCAGTGCAACAGACCCAGTAGGAGTAGGATCCCGAACCTTCTACCATCAGAGGTAGTATTATAGTAGCTTCTGTCTTATCTTCAATACATTTCGATATGGGTGCTACACATAGTTTTATATCTGTGCCCGTTGTGGAGAGCCTTGGGATATGTGTTTCTTCTTCTTTTGATATCATGACGCTAGACACTCCGTTGGGGACTAGGACGACTGGTGTGTGTTAGTGCAAGGAGTGCTACCTTGAGGTTTGTGGGTGTAAATTTCTTTGGGACCTATATGTCTTAGAGATGATAGCTTATTATGTCATTCTTGAGATGGACTGGTTGTTTCCCTTTCGAGCCTTTGTATACTGCTATCGTCGCATGGTGAGTTTCACATCACCCGAGGGTGGAGAGTTTCTATACAAGGGCGAATGGGATGTTTAGGAAAGTCGAGCTAGACTATTTCATTGTGGGTGAGTTGGAGTCACAGCCAAGATTGCAAGTTTATATCTGGATGATCAGGGGACTTGTCAGACAGATTTCCCTTCTATGGTTGATCGTTTTCAGGATGTCTTCCTGGATAACTTTTTGGGTCTTCCTCTAGAGCGTGAGGTGGATTTCTTTATTGATCTTGTGAAAGGGGAAGTACCGGTGTCCATTCCTCCCTATAGGATGGCTACACCTGAGTTGTAGGAGCTCAAGAAGCAGTTATAGGAGTTACAGAAAAAGAGATTTATCTGAACCAGTGTTTCTTCGTAAGGTTCACCAGTCCTTTTTGTCAAGAAGGCGGACAGTAACCTCAGACTCTATGTAGATTATCGTAAGCTGAACCAGTTGACTGTTAAGAGCCTATATCCCTTACCAAGGATTGATGATCTTTTTGATCAACTTCATGGGGCATGAGTGTTCTCGAATATTGAATTGAGATCAAGATATCATCAGCTGCGTGTTAGACCATCTGATATACCTCTCATAGTTTTTAGAAGTAGGTTTGGTCTATATGAGTATACGGTTATGCCGTTCAGACTCACGAACATGCCAACATTTTTCATGGCTCTGATGAATCGTGTGTTCCATCCCTATCTGGACTCTTTTTTGGTAGTATTCATGAATGACATCTTGGTGTACTCTCACACTCGACACGACCATGCCACCCATCTTGAGATCGTATTGAGTACTCTGAGAGAGCATCGACTATATGATAATCTCTCAAAGTGCCTCTTTTAGATGGACCAGATTCACTTCCTGGGTCATATCATCTAAGAGGCAGGAGTTGCAGTAGACCCAGAGAAGGTGAGAGCAGTAGTTTCCTGGGAGCAGCCTAAGAACATGTTTGAGATACAAAGTTTCTTGGGGCTAGGACTACATACACTTCATCCAGGACATATCCCGCTTAGCAGTGCCATTTACGGGTTTCACTAAGAAGGGTGTGAAGTTCATTTGGTCAGAAGCTTGTGAGTCAGCCTTTCAGGACCTAAAGGGATGGTTGACATTACCACAGATCCTGATACTCCCAGAACATGGGAAGAGCTATACAATTTTCTATGATGCATCAGGGATTTGGATGGGAGCAGTATCAATGCAGGGTGATTGAGTTGTTGCATACAGGTCTCGGTAGTTGAGTTCACATGAGTGTAATTACTCGACACATGATCTCGAGTTGGCTGTAGTTGTACATGTGTTGCGCTGTTGGAGACATTATCTATTGGGAGAACGTTTTGTGGTTTTTACCGACCACAAAAGTCTCAAGTATATCTTTACTCAGTGTGAATTGAATATGAGGTAGTGAAGGTGGGTTGAATACCTAGAGTCATTTTATTTTGAGCTTACCTATACACCTGGTAAAGGTAATGTAGTAGCCGATGCACTGAGCAGGAAGACTCAGATACAGGCAGTGTAGGAGGCCAGTGGTGAGTGGAACCTTATTGCTTTGTTCTCTGAGATGCATTTAGAGATGCATCACAGTAAGGGGAAGAATTATCTATCCTCTCTAGCTGTGACTTATACCCTCCTCTATAGGGTGAGGATGAGGTAGCTATCTGATCCAGAAGGCCTAGTTCTACTAGAGTCAGTGGAAAGTGAGGACCCTCCTTCCGGTTGGACGATAGGCGACGATGAGGTTCTACATTTCCATGGATGCGTATGGGTTCCAGGGGATATACGCGAGGATCTGATGCGGGGAGTTTCATGGTTCACCATGGGCAGTTCATCCGGGGGTTTCCAAGATGTACTAAGACTTCAGAAGTCAGTACTAGTGGCTGGGTATGAAGAGAGATGTAGCTGGTTTTGTTACGAGATGTTCCACCTGTCAGCAAGAGAAGTCGGAGCATAAGAGGCCAGCTGAACTGTTACAGGAGTTACCCATTTCGGGCTGGAAATGGGATGATCTCGCGATGGACTTCGTGACTGGGTTACCAAGGTCACCTTGAGGAAATGTTGTTGTGTGGGTTGTTGTGGACAGAATCACGATGGTAGATCAATTTTTGCCGATCAAGGAGACCTTCAATGTAGACGAACATAGGAAGTTGTATATCTGGGAGATCGTATGACTTCATGGGGTTCCCCATTCTATCGTTTCAGATAGGGACGCCTGTTTGACATCTTGTTTCTGGTAGAGTTTCCAGAGGGCACTGGGTACATAGGTGCTTCTGAGCACATCGTACCACCCTCAGACAGATGGCCTATATGAGCGCATGATACAGGTGCTTGAGGACATGCTGCATGCATGCGTCCTAGACTTTGGGGGCTCTTGGGATAAGCATATACCCCTAGTCGAGTTTTCCTATAACAATAGATTTCAGGAAACTATCAAGATGGAACCTTACGAGGCTTTATTTAGTAAGCCATGCTAATCACCCTTGTGCTGGTTAGAGGCAGGTGAAGCAGCTTTACTGGGACCACATCTCGTGCATGATACTTCTGAGTAGGTCCAGTTTATTTAGAAGTAGATAACTACCGCACCGTCTCGTCATAAATCTTATTATGATATTCGCAGACAAACCTTTGAGTTCGTGGTCAAAGATCTAGTTTTCTTACGTGTTTTGTCGAGGCTAGGACACAGGCGGATCAGGATATAGGGTAAACTTTCAACGAGGTATGTGGGGCCATATGAGATTCTAGAGAGAGTCGGGTCGGTTGCCTATCGGTTGCAGTTGCCTCAGAGGTACCGGGACATGCACGACGTCTTCCATGTATCTTAGTTGCCCCGCTATCATTCAGATCCATCTCACGCCTTTCAGCCTGAGGAGGTAGAGCTTCAGGTAGATGCGTCCTTTGAGGATCATCCGATTCATATCGTTGATAGGAGCATAAAGGTTCTCCGAGGCCAGTCAGTTCCTCTCGTACGTGTTCTATAGCAGCATGGATGAGTGCATGACGAAACTTGGGAGCGGGAGACCGACTTATATGCTAAGTGGCCAGAACTGTTCTGAGCTTTATCTTCGCCACCCTTGTAAGGGAAAGTCAGGGATGAATTTCTTTAAGGGAGGAAGTTTGTAAGAACCCAGTTCTTATTTTTGAGGTACAAGTTTCTTCTTTTCCCTTTTTCTTAAGTGTTTTTGAGAAAATAAGGAAAATGGGGAAAAATCATAAATATTGGAAGTACACGTCATGTACTTTTCCACAAACTGTGTACTTCTAGCCATGTGGTATGAGTACATAGGGCGTGTAGCCATGTCGGCGATGAAGGGTGTAGGAACTGACTACATGCCGTGTAGTGGTCCTTTACACGCCGTGTAGTCAGTCGGCAGGCGAATAGTAAGGCAGTGTCTAGCTGTGGGGCAGCACACACCGTGTACTCATGAAGACACGTTGTGTAGTCATGTCGGTAGGTGAACAGTGTCGTGCTGGCGAGAAGCCTTCATAGGAACAGTTTAAAAAATGGGATGTACACCCAGTGTACTTGGAAGTACACGCCGTGTACTTTGTTTTTTTTTGCTTAAAATGGGCAGTGGCCTCCCCTGTTCACAGGGAAGGCTTAGAACCAGAAGAGAGCTCGGGAGAGGATGGCTAGAGCTGTGGATATATGCCGAGCGCACGTCTGGAATTCGTATCCGCCTCGGACGATCTCGTTGGAAGCACGTGGGTAAGCCCTCCACTCTTCTTTAATCGTTCTTGCCAATTCTTCCCATAATGAAAGTTATTTGCGTTTAAGAGAGTTTTCATCGTCGTCAGATCTACGTCGTTCTAGGGAGTTTCTGGAATCGATGTTCATGTATATCATTCTTTGGTGTTTAAGGTAGGTGTCTTGGTGTTTAATTTTTAACTGTTGTGCATTTGTGTGTATTTTTGTGCTACGAACCCATTTTGGGGTGTTGTGTGGATGAGGCCGTGGCTATTTTAAATACCTAGAATTGTATAGGTAATTAAATTTGATATGAAAATGTTGTTTGGGATCGCAGCTTGGATCCAGGACCACCCAAGGGGTGCATTCCTCGGTTTAGCAATTTGGTCAGAATACCCAAGGGTATGCCATGTTTAAACTATGCAATAATTTCCTTGAGAGTAATTGTATGTAAATTGCATGTTTATATGTTGTGAATGGCTTGGTTACTTGTTCATGAGGGAAGTGTTTTACTATATCCTAAGGGCGTGACTGTATTAGCCTGAGGGAAACGTTCTATTTTTCCAGAGGGAAACCTTTCGCGCCTGAGGGATTGACTTCTGTGCCTGAGGACGACACTTCGTACGACTGAGGGAAATTTCTATTATGCCTGCGGGCAATACCAATGGGTTGGATTCTGATTACCTAAGGGTTTCGTTTCAGTTTGGCCTAAGGGCAAGATTCTAATTCGCCTGAGGGAAATGCATGAGGGCAAGGTACTCTATAGCCTGAGGGCAAGCCTGAGGGTGTGGTTTTACTATATTCGCCCGAGCGAAATGTTCTGTTTGGCCTGAGGGCTTGGTTTTGTTGAGAATAGAATGTTATTAAATTAAATGGTTAAAATGAATAATAAAATAGAAATATAAATGGTAAAGATAGTTACTTTTGAGTGCTGCTTAGTTTATTGCATTTTACTCCTGCACACTGTTGTTGCCTATTTTACCACAGTTGGGCAGTGGCTTTTGGTGGGTGCCTACTATGATTAATTTCTCACACCATATTTGGGTCATGCTTTTCGGCCTAAACAGATTACGTTTTTGTAGGTATAGATAAGGGAAAGGGTCCTTATACAGGTACTTGAGTGCTGCTGAGGAGTAGGGGAGCATGGGACTGGGATTTGGCTCATGATGCTACTGACTGTTTTGTTTTGTTTTACTATATATTGTATTGTACTATTGTGTAACATGTTCTAGCTATTTTATTAGAACTTGAGACAGGTTGCATCATATCTATATATCAGTTTGGTTTTCTTTTACTGTTGTTGTTATAATAAATGTGTATAGTTTATTGTTTCCATTGTTGTTGTATGCTCTTTATTTTATTCCATTGCACTGCACTTTGACAAATGAGGGCATAGTTTCCCCACTATCAGACCTGGGCCCTCGCAGCTAGTCGGTAGCCTCTGGCGTTTGTGAAAATGCGTTTGCGGTCACATGGCGAACCAGGTTCGGGGCACCCGTTGAGTGGAACCCAGAACCAGGATGTTACAATCACAATCAGAAACAATCAATATGGGTACTCCATGAAGTCTCACAACTTCATAAATATATAGTCTTTCTATACATTCAATAGATAGATCTTCTCTTATAGTAAAAAAATGTGGTGACTTGGTTAGAAGATAAAAAATGACCCATATTGATTCATTCATTCTAGGAGTATTTGGTAGTCCCATGACAAAGTCCATCATGATATTATCCCATTTCAACTCAGGTATGGGAAGAAGATGCAATATTCCTCCAGGATGTTGCCTTATAGCTTTCACATGTTGAAAAACCATACATCTTGACACAAAATCAGAAATCTCTCTCTTTATGTTGTCCCACCAAAAATGTTCCTTCAAATCACTATACATCTTAGTGCTAACAGGGTGTATAGAGAAATTGGAACTATGAGCATCATCCAACAATTCCCTTTTTTGATCAGATTTATTGGGAACACAAAGTCTCTTCCCAAATCACAAAATTCCATCTTCATATACGAAGTCACTCAATCTATCATCATTCACAACTATAATCTTCATTTGAAACTCCTCATCATAAGTTTGAGAACTTTTTATCCTTTCTAGTAAATATGGTTTGGAAATAATTTTAAAAAGCATTGATGTTTCAAATTCCATGTTTATTCCCATATCCATCTTTACTAGATCCATGAAAATAGGATCCCTTTAAACCCTCATCTTGTTCAAAACTCCATGATCCTTTCTAATCAAAACATCTGGAACCTTATTTGCCTTCCTCGGGTGGTAGTGTATTGTGCAATCATAATCCTCGTGTAGTTCAAGCTATCTCTTTTGCCTCATGTTGAGTTAATTCTGCGGGAAAATATACTTCAAACTCTTGTGATTATTTTAAATCTCAAATTTTTTCCCATAGAGATAATGTCTCCATATAATCAAAGCAAATATTACAGTAGCTAACTCAAGATCATGAATATGATAGTTTTTCTCATGAACTTTTTGCTGTCATGATGCATAAGCAATAACCATATCATTTTGCATAAGGACACCACCAAGTCTTTTCTTTGAAGCATCATTATAAATAACAAAAACGTCATTCCCAGATGTTAGAGTCACTATAGGAGAATTGAATGATCATATCTTCATTTCTTCAAAACATTCATCACAATATTTTTTCCAAACAAATTTAACCCCTTTACATGAGAGCTTGGATAGCGGATTAGCCAGGCGTGAAAAATTATGAACTAAACGTCGATAATAATCTGCTATGCCAATAAAATTGTATACCTCAGTTATATTTTTTTGGCATGGGCCAATATTGGATTTCCTTTTTCTTCACAAGATCAACTAGGATTCCATCCTTAGAGACAATATGGCCATGAAAAGAAACTGATTGAAGCCATAATTCGCATTTTCTAAACTTCCCATATAACTCATTTCTTCTAAGAGTTCCTAGAATAACATGCAAGTGAATCTCATGGTCTTCATAGATTTTTGAGAATATGAGGATATCATTGATGAATATCATAAAAAAGTTATCAATATATTCCTTGAAAACTTTATTCATTAAATCCATGAAAATTGATGGTTCATTTTTCAGTCCAAAAGTTATCACTATAAAATCGTATTGCCCATACCTGGTTCAAAATACTATTTTCATAATATCTTCTTTCCTCACACTCAGTTGATGATATTTGGATCGAAGGTCAATCTTTGAAATGTTTTGAGCTCCAAGAAGTTGGTCAAATAAATAATCAATCCGGGGTAGAGGATACTTGTTCATTATTGTAATAGCATTGATTTCTCTATAATCAATGCATATCCTCATGGATCCATATTTCTTCTTTACAAACAAGGATGAGGCTCCCCATAGAGAAACACTAGGTCGAATAAATCTTGTCACTAAAATCTTATAGTTGTTTCTTCAGCTCCACTAACTCCATAGTGGACATTCTATATGTGGACTTTGACATATGTGTTTCCCTAGGAATTATGTCAATGGAAAACTCAATTTCCCGCTTTGGAGGACGTCCAAGTAAATCCTCTCTAAACACATCAATGTATTCTTTCACTATATGCACATCTTCAATTTGAATATTTACTTCCTATCCCTTATATATTGGGTTCTCTTACTCTCTAAGAATTGCATTCAATAGAGATACTGGGGGTGGGTGTAGAGAAGGAACGGATGGAAAAGTCTCCACTCTATATATTAGAGATTCTACACCGTTTTCAAAAATTGTAACTTTCTTTTTCTTGAAATAAATCGTTGCATCATAATTTGATAGCCAATCCATACCATGAATTATATCAAATTCAGTCATGGGTACGATGATAAGGCTAGCAAATAAATCACATTTTGGTTTTTGGAGGGGGACTAGTCGAGATGCCTTTGTTGAAACAATACATCCCATAGGATTTTTGACTGGCAGCTCCTTTCTTAAATCAAATTAGACATATCAATTTTTTTTTCAAACTGAGAGGATATAAATGAATGAGATGTTCCAGAATCAAATAATTTGTTGGCTAATTTTGAGAAAACAATTAACGTACCTGCCACCACGTCACTAGGAACATAAACCTTCGTGGTTGTAATTGTATAGGCTCTCCCTTGCTCTCTTGTCTTTTTTAAGGCATGTTTTCTTAGTGCATATGACAATCATTTGCATAGTGTCACATATCTATGAAATTGTAGCATTGAAAATCAATGAATTGTCTCTTCACCTTTCATTCATCAGATCGATGACCCTTTTCTCCACAGTTATAGCAGACCCCCTTGCCTTTCAAGCATTTCCCAGGATGATTCCTTCCACAGTTCTCGCATAATGGGAATCTATTCATTCCCATGCTCTTCTTTGGTGCTTCTCCTTTTCCTTTATCATCAGATTGCCGCTTCTTATCTTGGTTTCCTTTGAAAAAAATTGATCTAGAGAATTCCTTCTCTGTTTTGATGTCACTTGATACAATTTGATCATATGATGAAAATGATTGAGAATCCAGTTCCCTTCGAAGACTTGGCTTAAGACCTTCAAAGAAATGATCAATCTTGTCTGCCGAGTCATGAACGTAATCCCCAGCATACCTGGCAATCCTTGAGATGGTATCCTCATATTATGCAACACTATATACTTCCCTTTGTTTCAAACCAATGAATTTCCTCTTCATTTCATTTCTTTTCTCACAAGGGAAATATTTTTCGTAGAATATTTCCTTAAAAGTCCTCCATTCCATATCATCTATTTCTTCTTCTTCTGTGTTATTTATAATCAGGGACCACCATTGATCAGCATCTCCCTTGAGACAATATACTTCCAGTACTACCTTTTCATTTTCATTGCATCTTAACGCCTTGAATATCTTTTTATGGGACTTGATCCATTGCTCAGCTACCACTAGATTAGTATTCCTTCTGAAAGATGGGGGCTTCTACCACATGAATCAATACAACACAGGTGTTGAATGGTTTTCTGTTACAACTTGATTAAGTTGTCCCAATATGGTCATGATCTCATCTACCCCAAAATTGACTGTATTGACTTTCGTAGTAGGGAGATCCCTACCATTCCCACGAGTATTGATTCCACTTCTTCCATTAGACGCCATTTCAAAATAATGGGATACACTAGATTATTTTATGAATCTCAATTATAAAATCTATCAACATAGATTCATATTATATACATAGCTAATCTTATAAACATGGTTACTCTAAGGAAAAATTTAAATTAACTCCTTCATAATGGCTTGTAAATAAAACATGATTTATTCTATGCATATACCCTGGGAGTGTTGTAACCAAGAGTGCAGAAATACCCATTTTCGTGAACCAGTTCCCGTTTGAGTCTAGCTCAAAGCGGTGATTTTTGGTTTTACCCCTAGATACATCTGTTCCAGAGCCACCTCTACCTACTCGTATCCAGACAGGGACGTATTTCTTAAAATATACACATAATATATTCCTTACAAAAATTCCAGGATGTTCTTGTATGTCAATCTTCAGATACTACCTTAGGTCTTTGTTCCGTACTATACATTTCCTACTCTAGTTTCCAAGTTTTCTACTAAACTTCCTTTGATACCAACTGTAACACCCCGACCCCTCTAGGCTAGAGCTGGTGCATTACTTGTGATATTGGAATTGTTAGAAGGAATGAAAATCATGAATGAATGATCAGTTTAGTAGTCTTGAAGAAACTAGATACATAGATGTTTCTAAAATTACATTGGAAAAGTTTACAAAAATACAATACCTAACAAAAACTAAAAAACGACATCCCCATAAACTAAATAAAAGACCTTCACTTTATCACCTGTTAAAGGTATACAATGAAAGGGGTGATCTCAAACTCTCTATAAGGGTTGCAAATATAGGAAGCATGAGTATAATAATAAGTGATTCACAAACAATCTGACATAATTAAAATGGCATAGTGAATAAATGAATAACTAATTCCATTAATAAACTAAAAATGAATCTACATCCATAGATTTTATCCTAGAGAAAATATCATGGATAATAATAATAACTGATAATGAATAAATATAATGCTTATTAACTGGACATCATGTATCTAGAACATGAAACCATTATACCGTAAAAATGTTTTAGTTCTGTGTAGAAACCCGTCTGATTTTTGGAAACAAACTCAAAGGGTTTGTCGGAAAACTGTTTTGTCTCATGAGACCTATCGATAAATCGAGGGGCTATAGTAGGCCCCAATCGCCACTTCATGTCCATAGAATTATTTATACATCTATTCAATACAAAATTAATATTCCATTTTAGTATCCGTATAGAGTAGAGTATAAGGATTCATTAATATAAAAATAACTTTCTAAATAAACACCCCATGTAAAATGATATATGGTTTAGAAATCCAACATATACATGACATGAGATTATGGATATTTAATATAAATATAATTTCAAATTAAATTTGATCTCAAATGGGTAGTAGGTACACCACATATGGATTATTAGGTGCACAATACAAGGATATTCATAACAAAAACAACAACTGATACAAAGTCCCTTACCACAATGTAATCGGTCGAACCATATGACCATAACTTAATAACCATCAATTTAATCATTGAATAACATTAAAATAAATAGAATCATGTTTTTATATATCAAATGGAAGTACAAATATACCTTATATAAGGAATAATTGGCTAACAATGGAAATTTCACACAAATGAAAGTGAGATGAGAAACCTCTTACCTTATGCTCAAGTGTGTTCTTCGTTTGTTTTAATTTATTGAATAATAAAATTTATCACCATTAACTAATATTTCCAAAACCTAATATACATGTAATTTATTTAGTATAACCTTATTAGGATCATTCATGGCCCTTTCTATGGGTTCATTTGGGTCAATTTTAATGTTTTGGAAGCATTTTCTCCCTTGATTTTCATGGTTCGTTACTTGTTTCCATGAATGGAAGTTCATTTGAAACATGGTTAAACAACCAGAATTGTTAATAAATATTATTAAAGAAATTATGAAGATATAAATGATCTTATAATTATTTTGGGTTATATACGATGATGTTGATTCATTAGTTAAAACATTAATGATGTTTGTTTAGATCCTTTTAATGGTTCTTTGATAATAACAACCTCAATTTGACCTATAAATTAGAACCATGAGTAAAAAAAATTACATTAACATGGGTGAGTAATAAAAAATATATTATAACCTGGTTCAACCATATAAATGGTTTTATGACCATACTTTAATGAATTAATGCGAATTGAAATTACATCATCTACGATGTCGGTAATTCGACACGTCACGGGCAATGTTTTTAATTCCTTGAACAAGTGGGGGAAAGAAGAAGATTGATGATGAATTTCTCATGAACATTAGAAAATCCAGAATATACATGATTCGGGAGATTTCATTCCTATTGGGTAAGAATAGATAAAGAAAGAATAAATAAATAACTCAAAATAATAGAGAAACATTGAAATCACTTACAATATTCTATATCCTAATGGCTACAGAACATGGTTTTAGAAAATATTAAAAATAGAGGGGATAAGGGTAAACTATCCATAAATAAATCATAATATATATTAGATCATGAATAATAAGAAAAGTAAAAACATGGTATGGAAACATGAATGATATACCACATAAAATATATATTCAATGGAAAAAAGAAAGAAATTGAGAATTTTCTTACCTTGTGGAGTCACCCTTAGAACATGAAGGTTGGTACCTTGGGATCTTGAAGAAACCTTGGGAAGAATAATATAGAGGTAAGGAGGCCAGAACATTGTTGAGTGAGAATTTGAGATTTAATTCAATGAAGGGAAGAGTTGGTATTTGTAGGGAAAGTGAGGGATTATTTTAATAATTTTCAAGGGACACCTCATGAGTGGTTTTTGCAAAACCATGGTCTTTCCCATGGTATTTTCCCATGGTATAAGACATTTGGGACACCTCACATCTTATTTTACTATACTAAAGCCAACCAGATTTAGGAAATCATTTTTATATCATTAATGATGTCATTAACACTCCAAAACTAAAAACTGTATTTTTACTATTCACTGAAAAATCCAATGTTTCAGAAAAATTCCCAAAATTCACCCTAACCATTTATAGACATGTTTATTTAAGAAGTGAAATATGTTTTTAAAAAATAATTTTCTAAATATTAATAATTTAATTTTTAAATACGATCCTATTTAATTCGAAAAATAACTATCTTAAAGTGCAACTAGTTTTATTTCTCATTGAAAAACCAATTAAGATCTCATTATCTTATTGTCATAAGAAAATAAAACAATAATGTTATTTACTATTCATAAGGGTACGTTACTATTCATATTACTATTCAAATTACTATTTATATGTGTATGTTACTATTCACCAAAAATCAAGTTTGTTTTATCAGAATCCAAATGACTTACTGAACACAACTCTGGATGACCATTTTCTGAAAGTCAAAACATAGAAGTGAGAAATTTATGTTTAATGGCTTGGTTTTAACTATCTCCTAAATATCCTAGTGTTGTTTCAAAGGAACAGAGTGAGGAATAGAATGTAACTCAGTGATGAATAGAGAAACATAACATAAAATATTTACGGTACCACAACCTCTGTCTATAATAACTGTAGATAAGGTGGATTAGACACAGATCATAGATTGAATCATCTCTGATGCCCTGTGATCGTAAGCCTCAACTGCCTGAATCTGAGCTGTCCCTTGTCCACCCTCTACCTGCGGTTGGGGTGGACTTCCTAGTGGTGGTGGTGGCAACACCTCGAAACGTCGTCCACCGCCAGCTGCATGTCCATCTCCTCTTCCACATCCGTCTCCTCCCTATAGACCACCTCGATCGAACCTTTGCCTCTGCCTAGTAGGTCCTTCAACTGTCTGTTGATCATCAGAATGGCGGTTCGAACAGTCACATGCCATGTGACCAAGCACGCCGCTTGAGTAACACTATCTGCTCCTGTCATGTCTGGCTCTGTCTCCACTCTAGGTGCGCCGCACAACATATCCTGAGTCGTGCGGTCATCCACCTATAGGTCTGGTTCTCTTGGACCTCTGCGACATCTGTCTACTGCCAGCTGCAGAAGACTCTGCTACGTGTCAGCTAGTGGTGGGTCTCATTGCAATAGACTGCTCAGCAAAAAAACTCTCTACTAGGAGGGCTCTATCTAGCACCCCCACCTACATAGAAATGCTATGTGAGATCATCGGATCTATGATGTCTCACCTGAATGAGCCCCTCCTCAATGATCTAGGCCCTGAATAATGGGTCGTGCACCATATCATTAGAGTAGCATGAGAGGTCGGTGAACCTCACGGAGTACTGCGCCACCGCCATGATACCCTGCTATAGATGCAGTAGCTCTTGTATCTACACCACTCAAAGGGTGGATGGGAAAATCTCCTCCCGAAACAGGATCTTGAAGTCTATCTATAGAAGTGTCACCTCTTCATGCACCGGGAGAATAAGGCTCCACCATATGCCTCCTGCTGCCTGAAGGAGGCTGGAAACAAGGATCACCATGAAGTCTTCTGGTGTTCCTACTAGCCTGAACACTCTCACCACATCCTCCAGCTAATCCTCCGCTACCTATAGGTCCATCTCTCCCCTGGTCCTCGGTGGCCTCTTGCACTGGAACTCATGCAACAGGCTCAGGTTGTGTGCATCGTCTGGAGCAGGGGCAGGTGGAATCAGTGGCCCAATGGGAATTTGTACCACTATTGCCTCCACTGGTGCCTCAAGTAGAAGAGGGACATGCACTGAGGCCTCGTTGCTCCATGGGCTATCAGTGCGTACAACTCTCAGGGCTCTAGATGGTCATCTGTTGGAAGGCATCCTAAAAGGAAACAGATGTGACCCCGTCAAAAGATTATACCTGTTGAGCTGAACTGGTTGAGCAGACTTAAAGCAAACTTTTGGAAACACACATGCAATCAGTGATTTCGTGCACTGAGTTGGAAATCCGAAATCAGGGTCCTGGTGTACGGATACATCATCCACCGACTCCAACACTGGACTCCTTGAAATTAGAACCACACTTAGTACCCTCAACATTATTTCCTCATAGAAAAGAAATATCAGAGTCCTAGGTTATACGGTAGAACCGAATCCTCTAATACCAACTTGTCACGACCCATCCCTCAGGGCCCGTTTCGTGACTACCCCAAGCCCTCCTTCCATATGATAGGGGTTGGTGACAAGCATAAATGGATTAAATCTCTAAACTTGGAAGGCATTGCCTTTATAATAGCAAACAAACACATTAGAGTACACAACTGGGAGAAAAAAAAACTAAGTAAAACTGTATACAAAAGAAGTGCTGGAAAGTAAAAGGGGCCATAAATACAAGCCCAATAGGAAAGTACAAGTAAAACTGGAGAAAAGTAATGCATCTAATGGATCATCCTATAGGTTCCTATATGAAGGGTAGGTATAGATGGCCTCCTCAGCACCCCCCGTCCGTCCATGTCCTCCATGTACCGTCACACCGAGTGGTCCACCTCTGGGTACCGTCCAGTCCTGCTACTCTCTATCTCAGTCAGTGCTGTCCATCATCTGCAACCAACAGAACGTGGTGCCAGTATAGCCTGTGAAGGGGTGAGTATAACGATACCCAGTAGGGACCCCAATACCCTCAAGGTATCACAAAATCCAACAAGGATAATCCACAAGTATGAAATCAATATATAACCATTACCTAGGTATATGCCCATACATATACCTAAGTTATCTAGAATCCCATCTAAATCATAAGGAAAATCTCAAAATACATTTACTCAAATCAACCTGAATTTTTATTATCGAAACAATGGATACTGGAGAACTCCTCATCTATCGTGTATAGTGGGCCTGTCACGACAACAAGGATCTTCTCACTAACCATGGACTGCTGAGGTACTCTTTCTTTCGAGTACCGTGGGTATGCTGCCAACTACCAGGTGCTCCTATATTGTGGGTCTGCTTCCAACTATCATGAGATCCCTCTAATAGCCCGTAGAGGTACTCCTCCTGTCGAGTATCGCGGGTCTGCTTCCAGCTACCAGGAAACCCTACAATATGGGTCTACCAAAAAACTACCAGGCACTCCACCCCTGGGCTTGCCGAATAACTCTATGTCGAAAAGGTGAAGTAGTTGTCAGGTCTTCCATCTACTATGTATCCGCACTCTATCTTCTCTTCACTAGAAGGATCCGTTCCACGAGATACTATGAAATAATCCAACTATCGAAAAGTTATGAAAAGAAGTATCTCAATGGTCTTGCACGTCATAGGGGTTTCAACACAACAGACAACACATCAATCAGAATGTTGGTCTGTTAGTTATTATTGTTTTTGTCTTGGGGGCCTGGTTGGATTCGTGTGCGATCCAAACTGACTGTAACTCAAATAATATCTGGACTCTAGTGGGCTATTTTCAAAGGGATGACTATGATCCCAGAATACTGATGCCGCTTATGGTTCATCAAACAGATGTCTGGTGGTAAAGTTATGTTCAAAGAGTGTAAATGTACTATAATGGGCCGGGTCCGGTCCGAACCGGTCCTACCCAGTCTGTGTCAACCCGGTTATACTAGTTGGTTCTGCCTCGGGCCGCTAGGCGGGTAAACCTGCAATGTTTTGACATGGTCTGCTGGGCTCGGCCTAGTGGATTGTGAGGGCGGTATGGCCCAGGCACGGGGCAAGTTTAGACCCTGAGAGTTGTGAGGGAATGGCCTAGAACATCTTGAACCAGAGGGCGTGTCAAGGCCGGTTCAGCCAGGGCACCACAAGGGGGGTTGGGACACCGGCTCTGCCTGGTGGCCGTGAGGGAGCAGGGATGCTGCAGGGGAGTTGGGTAGGGAACGTGGTGCCGGGCAGGCCATGGAAGGGGCTGGGCAGTCCATGGGTTCGGTCGAGGAGCTGGGAAAGTCATAACAGGGCACCCAACTGTGCGCGGGGCAACATGCAAGGGCGCTGGCAATGCACGGGGGCACCAAACAGGGTGTCGGCGGGGCCGGGGAGGCTGCGGGGCAGCGCGCTACGGACCAGGGATGCACATGGGGGCATTGGGAATGGTGCTAGAGGGGCCAGGCAGGCCGCGGGGCAGTACAGAGGGGCACAGGCAGCGTGTGTGGGTGTCGGGCAGGGCACCAGCGGGGCCGGGCGGGCCGCGTGGCAGCACGCAGTGGTACATGCAGCACGTGGGGGAGTCGGCAGGGCCTGGAAGGCTGCAGGGTAGGCCTCTATGGCGTGGGGAGCATGCGAGGGCGCCGGGCGGGGCCCCAGCGGGGCAGGGAAGGTCGTGAGGCAATCTGCGGGTAGGCAGGTCGGGCGTCTCTTGGCTGCCGGTGTTCGGCCAGGAGCACCGACGCGTCACAGTGGCTGCATGTTTCGCGGAGGCTGCAGGTAGTGTGGCCTTTGTCATTGCAGCCTTAGTCAACGTTGTCTCATCACCATGCCAAGGATCAATCAAAACAAGATTTCCAGAGGGGTCGGGCCATCTTGGTTTGGCATTCACCCTCCAACATTTAGGGTGGTTACAATTGGTTCTCATTAATGATGCATATCATTCGAACCGCAAATATAAACATCATCGTTCCTTGTTTTTAGATGAAAGGAAGAGCATGACATTTAATAGAAACATACCCCCTAACTTTGATTCACCAGTTGTCTATCGTCGTTCGTTAATTGTGTTGTGGAAAGAGTATGATGAAGTTCGTCATTCGCCACATTCTTCATTCACTCCCAATCCAAGCTCGTGCATTGGTTTGTTGATGTTGACAAGGAGGAAAGTTGCTCTTTGCCAGAAAGTGTCTGGGGTAGAAGACTAAGGAAGAATCATCACCATGTTTCTTCACATTCATTGTTGGTAGTATGGTTCTCCCAAGCTCTCCTCTTCCTCCGTTGCTCAAAAATGAACCATATCAACAAAATAAAAATAATAGGTTGTCTATTATTTTATTGTTGGTACATAATTAAAATGGAGAAATAAATTAAGTGTCACCCCTTAATTAATTCACACACATTGGTGCAATTAATTAGGGGATAGGTGGCGCCAATTAATGGTAGATGAGGACAAGAGACTTCCTTCTCATTAATGAGGGAAGTTGGGTGATTTTCCACCCTCTTATTAATTGGGGGGGTTTTTGTCTCACGTGGTCCCCATGACGCAACATCTCACGAGAGGTTATGATCGTGTGGGCCACACCACCATATCCTCTCATGGGAAGATTGGGTGTGGCGACCCCCACCTCCAACCTCCTCTTGGAGGTTTTAACCTCCACACACCCAAAGGCGACTCAAATAAAATAATTTTTTTGCACACTTATTTTTATTATTTTTTTGTAAAAATCCAAAAACAAACATTTATTATCGACCAACTGTCATCGAGGTGAAGGTCTTATTCAGTGAATACTGGCACTACGAGTTCAAATATGCTCTCAGATTTTAGTTCTGAGCACCAGTTCAAAAGTTATAAAATCTCACTCGTACGTTTACTAAACTTACCCGAAACAAACTTCAGAAATTGATTCTGGGCACACCGGGCTTATAAATCAAGGGCATAAAGTTTACACAAACTCATAAAAATCCCATGTATTTTAGAAATAAATAAAAAATTTCCACAGAATTTCTGGGTCTTTACAATTTGTAATATAAAGAAATATTTATATATATTTAATAATATTAGATATACTCACTCTCAAATATCTGGATAAATTACCCAAAATTATATGACTACACTAGGTTATAAACCAGAATAGAAATGGATTTTCAATATAACAATTAATCCTAAATCTAATTTCTTGAATTGTAATTCTAGTTATTATCCACGTGAACCTAATAATGTATTTATTAACATGAGTATACAATATTTTTTTTGGGAACCCTATTAAGAAAATATGGTTTCTTAATGATCTAATTGCTAAAATTTCAGAAAACAAGAAGGATTAAGAACCAATATCATATTTTATCAAACTATTTTTAAGGTAAAATTCATGAAGAGCTTCAATAAGAGTATATGGTACATGGAAATTGGTTATTCAAGACATATGTGTGAATATTAATCATGATTAAAAATTTAATTGTGTTTGATGGTGTACATTTCACCTTTATGATCAATTATAAGGGGAAAACAATTTTACATTTCTATATTGCTAATGCTAACTTAGTTATAATTTACAATCCATAATTTGTTGATGGTTTAAAATATAACCATCATTGCATGCCATAACTATATGATTATGGTATTCATGCGATGATTGAGAAATCTGTTTGTAGTGTTTCTTACTCAAAAAATTATTTAGTAGTACCCTTCCTAGAGAAATGAAATTAAATATATTATTAATTCATATTATTTAAATTCTGAAAATCATTCTTGTTTATGTTCCTATAATTTAGAATCCTGGAATTGGGATTGGAGACCAGTCCTCTGTAACATCTACTCACATAGAAACACAACAGTAAAATGAATAATCAATGATCTACGAAAACATGATATCCGAAATGAAAAATTATGTTAACCTTTCCAAAAAACAAAACAACATAAAATATCATTCAAATCAATGAAATATATATCGACATATAAACCCTTCGAGTTGGATCAAATTGATTTTTTAGACCATCAAAAGATTCTAGTGAGAATTTATTACTGAATTCCTATCACCTAGTATATAAATTTTCATGAAATAATTGGGTATTATTTTTCTCTCACAAAACAAAAACATTCTATTACATTTTCTAGATTAATAAAATCTACGGAAAATCATAGTGTATGTAGGAAAATAAAGGAATAAAGTGATCAAGGAGATGTGTTTTTATGTATATACATTGTCCCATTTTTTTCACAAAATGTATAAAATCTAAAATCGTATTCTCCTATGACTCCACAATATATTGGTGTCATAGAAAGATGAAATAAGAAACTTTAAGATATTTTTTGGACTATTCATAATTAATATGATATTCTTATTTACATTTGGGAATGGGATATGAATAAAACCTAATATATAATTAAAAAAGTCTTAATTATACAACTCTTATAGAAAACCCATTATAATATTTTGAATACTAGAAATTATAATTATAATTTCATTAGAGTTTGTGGTTGCATATCCTTTATTATTATAACTATTGCTAATCCTGAGAAATATCATTTTCATGAGTGATGAAGGATTATTCCAAAATTATTCAACCAAAATTATTCTTATAGGCTATTTAACAAAAAAACCTAGTCTATATAAGAATATTTTAATTTCATATTATATGATACATAGACACATGAACCCAATACCCCCTTAGAAGACCATTATAATGAAATTTATACTCTGGAAAATAATAGGTAACTTTCAAACACATCTATAAAACTTGTAGAAAAAGCATCTAGTTCTGAGGAAGATGAAAAAGTAGAACCTAAACATACAAATGTCACTAATTTGGCATGCCCTTATCATTTTAGAGATATTAGGGCTCATAAATTGGAACCAATATATCATTACATTGATAAATATATAGAAATCAAAAACAATAGCATCATTTTGGAACTAGGTTGATCATCACACATTCATGTCACATCATGAACCCATGAATATCAATGATAGAAATAATGATTTCTTATGGATTTTTTTTGCACGAATAACTTAACAAAATTTAGAAATAATGATCTGATACATGTTTAAAAAACTAAATACAACATGATTATTGTAACTAAAATGGTATTTAGATATAATTTTAATGAACATGGTACAACAGTATGAAATAATTCTAGAATGGTTTCTAAGGGGGTATAGTCTGAAAGATGTTATAGAGTATAGAGAATACATTCCACCTTTATCTGGAATTTAATAAATTGGAATCTATATTTCATATAAATATCATTTGGATTTAAAGATCTATAAAATGGATGTAAAAATTTAATTAATAAATGGTTTTGTAGATAAAGTTGTTTTCATTGAAGAAGCTCAGGATTTTCAAAACCCTCGTATTCTAAATCGTTTTTATAAATTAACAAAATAAATTCATAGCTTAAAATGAGATCTTTTAAATTGGTATGATAGGTTCATCTCTTTTCTTAATTTTAATTTTTTCTGATATTATGTATATGATTCAAATATATTTATAAAAATAATTTCATCATATGTTTTAGGTGTTCAAATCTAGGTATATGATATTATAAATGGATATTCTGCAAATTCATTATGTTCATATTCCAAATAAACAATGAAAAATGAATTCGAAATTAGATTAATGGGAGAGCTTAAATTGATTCATGGTTTTTAGATTATTAAAAATAAATATAGAATTAATATAATTCAATATATTTACACAAAATATATTTTTAAATATGTATTTTTTCATAGCACTATGATTATTATCACTCCCATGTGTACCACCAATTAGATTGAAATTTGTAAATATAGAAAACCTGTGAAAAAAAGTTGTTAAGGAGGAATGATTGGACATATTTTATAATGGACTTATACACAACATAAAAATATAATTATTATCTATATGTCTACTGATTTTCATGAGTCACCCAAAGTGTGGATTTATTTATTACTAAAAGGATTTTCAAACACTATATATTTGAATCTAATTATAGTTTTTTCTATAATATTGTACTAGAATTCAACATAGTAAGTTATTAAGATGTTGATTTTGTGGATATAAGTTAGATAAAATAATAAAATCTTGATCATTTTATATTTTATGATTGTCTATAGTTTTTTGGTGTATTAACACATAAATTTTTTTTACATTGTGTCCTACTCATGATAAATACATAGAAGTAGGTAGTGGTTATGCTCAGATATTGTGGATGAAACAATATCTAATGGACGATGGATATAAATTCCAGCATGTACCTATACATTGTGACGAAAAACTGGAAAAAATATTTCTAAGAACACTTATATCCCCCGAAAAAATCAAATTGATGCATGGAAACCTTTTTTACCAGATCATTTTTTAAAGGTTTATATAACACTCAAATACAAAGTAAATTAATATTTGCATGCAAGTATTTTTAAAAAGTCATTGAATTTTGAGTATCTACTCTATATAAATCATAAATTAGGTGTGATAAATTTTTGATGAATATTAATTTTGGGTGTGAAGCATTAAAAATTACCCAACATTGGTTTTTATCCACCATTTCAATTTATATTTTTGTATTTATTTATCTTAATTTCATATACCTTTTAATTATTATTTCATATTTTTTTTCAACGTACCAATGTGATATTAATTAAACCACTTTTCTAATTTCAAATAACTATTATCCCCAAATACATTCATTTTTTAATAACTCTGCCCCCATTTATCTATTGACATTTATCCAACCCTCAACCTCATGCCAACCATATTCTTTTTTTTCAATGGTTATATTAATGATAAATATTGTGTCATATTCATATGAGTCATGACCATGAATTAATAAATATGATATTCGAGTATACTATTAGTTAAACCTCAAAACTGTCATCTCACAAATTGTACAATGATAAACTAGAAAGAAGTAAATATAATGTTTATATTGTCAAGAAGATCAGTTATGATCAATGTAATAAAAGGCTAGGGTTGGGAAGAGTTGTTATTTTATAATGTCATGTCGTTTTATCCAAGGATTGTTCACTAGTTATATATGACTGCCTTGTATAGTTTTAGGGAAGATAACCCATTATTTGAAGAAAAATATATCTAACAAAATTTATTTTCCCTTCAAGAAAATGGGGTATATAATTTATTGTTCTTCAAAGTGGTATTCAAAATTATTATCAAGGGTAAATACCATGTAATAAAGAGTCATTTTATTATGAGAATTATATTGAATATATAATGTGATATAAGATATTAAAGAGACGAACTATATCAAAAATATTTGGTGAGTTTTGTGTTCTTTTCATAATTTATACCACTCTTTATGCCTAAAAAAGGGGATTTTACCATAATGATGTTAAAGTATTTGTATCTCATGTAAAATATAAAATTAGGAGATTGAATCAATCGATAAAGATAAATAATGGTTAATAGGATTCAAATATGGATTCATTATTGTAGGTAAAAATCCTTCATTTATCCTTGGTTCATTTAATTCTTACTAGTGGATAAGGGATTAGTAATTTGGAAATATTTAAATTTATTGAAGTGTGCATGAATTTTTTATACAAAGTAATTTGGTATACAATCAAGATTAATTGGAACCCATGGATGTGGAAATTCTTTGATGATGTTAATAATCTCTATTAGGATTTTAATCATATTGGTCGCCCTTCCAGATCAAAGCATCTGGTTGGTCTTAACATACAACTATATGAGGAAAATCTGTACTCAAATAAAGAGTATGAAGTAGAGGAGGATTTTTCAGCATGGGGTATGGAGTATTTCCAACATGTGCATGGTAAAGAAATATAAAATCATATGAGCCTATCTGTCACATTTAGTTTTTATAGTCCTGACAAGATCACTACCTATTAGATAGACTAATTTATGTGAGGGAATTAATGAAGAGTAAAATTACGTTTCAAAATAATAGAATTTTATGAGATCTGATTCCATGATCACTAATGAAGTTGATGATTTTTATCATTATAAAAATAATAAATTTGGTATAGATGGATGTAATTTACATGTAAACATAAATGATAATGAAGATGATTGAGATGACCAAGAATAAAGTGATGCTGGATGTGATGAAAATTGTGATGGAGATGGTAGTGATGGTGGATCTGACCACAATAGCCCAGATGATCAATAAATTACTCAATAATAGTTTCCCCTCATGGATAGTCTATTTATTAATTTTAAATGGATAGAAAATTCAATCTTCTTGATGATGATAAAGTCATTGAAGACGAGTTGATAGCATCTTCTGAGATTGATGAATATCTAAGTTTTGTTGAAGTCACTGCTGATCCTATAAATGTTGTGTCAAATATTATATATTTGTCCATATTAGATGTTACGTATTTTGAATAATGGGAATTATATCCTTCTTATATGATAATTTTTTTTAATACCATGATTGTAATGATGATATCAATCTACCAATGAATAGTGGATGACCACTCATAGTTAAAGTAGATATGGATCCTAAATAATCAACTATTGAGCTAATAGATGTTGTAGGGAATATTCATTGATATACATCAGGTATAACTCATATATCTAAGGCATTAGAGTTAGTTTTAATCCTATAAATACATTTGTTCATACATATGTTTTCTATAGAATACATTAAGAATTTCAAGGAAATGAATAATTATAATTTTGATTGGAATTTGAGGAATCATCCACCACTTGTAAAAAACATCAGGGAGGGAGTTGAAATATACATGATTGACCATGTTGTTTTCCACATTCATTCAAATATGAATCATTCCATATATGAATTACAGATAGAGAACAAAATTTTAACCATTAATTTGGATTACCTGAGGGCTATGATAGAGGAAATAAGGAATGATTTTTCATATATTTTTGATGTTGTGTTCAATCGGTTGGAATTTGGTCCTTTCTTCCCATTAATTTAAAATAATCCACTTCCAATGGATATTGAGTTGAAAATATATGTTATTAGGGAGGATCATTATACTATTTTCTGATGATATTCATGCTACTCCTCCGGTGACCTTGAGGATGATTAAGAACAATATTGATCATGGAAATAAGATGGTAAGTGAATATATAAATGATATTATAGATGTCATAGAAAACCGCATAATTTAAATTATGCATTTCTTATTTAGGTTTTATACCAAGAATGAGCAAAATTATCATTAAAAAAATTTAGCAGAAAAATATAAGGTGCCACTGGTTTCACAAGCATTCAACGAAATATTTAATTCCCTAACATTGATGTGTATTGACTTAATTTTATTCCTAGATGAGAAAATTTAAATTATCTATTCTATGGATCATAGAGGAAATTTCATTGTATAATTTTTCAATCTAATGAATCCATTTAGGCATGTTTTGGGTTCTGTAGAGGAATTTGAGGAGGCCATTCCGGTGACTGTGTATCTAACGCTTCCAACAAGTGCACTTTAGATTTTCACACCTATTGTCACCATGGATAAAAATTATCCTTTAACTAAATAGTTCACGTAATTCCACATTAATTCCTATGTAGATGTGAAAAATGTCCAGTTTTTTATCATAAAAAATATACCAAATCATTATCAACCTTCTATTCCAACATCCACTAAATCGGCCTCTCATATGCATATGTTCACTTACCTCTGATATTGGAAATTCACTTAGTGAACCTAGTACCCATTATGATGGTGTTTTAATTTTTTTTTGTCTTTTATTAGGTCTTCATTTTACTTTTTTTACAAAACTTTTCATTTAATGAAGTCAATGTTTGGCCTTTAATTGAAATTTTTCTTTTATTTATCTCTTGATTCATTGAGAATATTTTTTTCATTCTCACATTAGGATAATAAAAAAATGGGGAGAATAAATATTTCATTTAATTGGTATGAATAATTATGATATTACATTTACAATATATTTTATTTTTTGATACCATACCATTGATTGCATTAAAATTTCTTATCATTGATACAATTTTTTATTTATTTTTGTCTGTTAACATTTTTATTCAAACCATTCACATTATATTTTTACAATTTCACGAATCTTTCATCTATTTTAAAAGAAATGTATTATATATAAAAGATTATTTTATATATGGTTTCTAAAATGCCATGATTTTTATCATGATCCAGGGGGAGATTATTGGCTCCATTATTTTAATACTCACAAATCAGGTTAAAAATGTTTCTAAGTGTTTTAATATTTTATGATAACATTTTATACCATAATTTCTTTTGCTAAAAATAAGGCTATGTGTTGAAAAGGCCTCACACTTGAAAATATTCTTCATTGGTGTTGAATCAACTCCCTAAAAGTCTCGTTGTTTGAATTCATACACATTAGGCTAAGAGTAACATCAAGACTCTACCAATAGCCTGACCACATTAACTACTATAAGGAATAACCACTAATGATTTCACAAAAATTGATGATTCATCATTAAGACATGTCACAATGGAGACATGTAACAATTGATATATGTCACCATTGAGACGAGTCTCCATTAATATAATTCAATATTGAGATTATTTATCAATTAGATAACACACCACTAGACCTGACCTTCCATTAGATGTATTATAGTGGGCATGATTTACAACCATACATGAGTCACCACTAAATTCGGCCATCATCTCTATTATGAATAATTTAATTATTTTTTCTGAACAACTAAATTATTAAATTTAATACTGCATATTATTTTCATGGTTAATCATTAACTATTAATGTAAAAATTAATGTATTTTTTATATAATTGTATTTGTATGAAGAGCATATTGAAGTTTTTTATTCAATCATAATCCCCATCATCCAATGATATATATTCAAGATGTTTTTATAATGAATAAAACAAGAAGTGTGTGAGATATGAAACTAAAATTATTAGATCCAGATTGATACATGATGAATAAATTTTTGTGATATCTAAAATATATAATCCTTACATGATTTATAATATAGAAGAGTGGAGTACATAGAAAATTCAAATCCTATCACATAGTAAAAACAATGAGACACCTAAGATAATATATTTTATTACTACATTATGTAAAATGGCACAATCTCTTTTCTAAATCACAATAGAGGGGACTCAAGAATATGAGCACTTTATACTGACCAAAAAATCTACTTTTTCTATCATTATATTTTCTATCACTATTGATTTCTTTTACATATCATGAAGTGTTATGTTGTTATTTTTTATTAACAGACATTGTATATGTCACTATATATGCAGAATGCAGGATATTAAATTGAATCCAATTTCATATGTATACACATGGTGTTTGTGGAAGATATAATTACGGGACATAGGCTAATTTTCATCATTATTTTTTATTGTTGAGGTCTATTAATTGTCCAGACCGATTGTTTGTTGTTTTATTTATAACCATCCTAGGTTTTGGATTAGATTAAATTTATAAATTCTTCTAGGTTTTAGGGGATTTTAAAGTAGGGTGGATTATGTCTCAACTTGAGATGGAACCCCTTTTTTATTCTACTATGTTTGTTTTATTTTAAAAATATATATATTTGATTTGTTTTAAATTATTCACTAAAACTAATATGATATTGAATCTTATATAATGTTTATATATTTATTTTATTAAGAAAATTTATTTCTAAAGTTAAAGTAAATATCATTTTATTTTAACTAATCACAAATTATTTATTGTGATATCTTTTAAAAGATAAAATATATATTAAATTACTCAATTTATTAACATGTTAAATATATTTTAAATCTGGGAACATTCATTGAACTCATTTTAATAGAAATTCTTATTTACAACTCAATTAACCCTTTCTTCAGGTTCTATCTCTGGAAATAATAATTACAATCATCAAAAAATAATATAATATTTATATAAAAACGAAACTTTTCACAACCATAATTATACAAAAAACATGATAAATTAGGAATAACTATTTGTTTTACAATTTTATTCAGTATCATAGCCAATTTCCAATTATTGATAAAGAAACATATATCATTTCCCACAATGGATTTAACATCGAATATCATTTTTTTTAATTTACCTAAATATATGTAAATATTTACCAATAAAATTTTAGAGATACATTTGACCTAACTATTACAGAATTATGATCTATAAATATGTGTTCCGTGAGAACATGAATGAATTCATTTATAAAAGATCACATAATTTTCCCATTGAATAGAAACATGATTCATTTAAAAAAAATTGTTTATAATTCCCAAGACATCAATAGAAATATATTTGATGGTAACAAAAGATAGTTTCCCAACTGTATCATTAGAAACATCAATGTTTTTTTATAATATATGAAAATATAGTATCAGAAAATATTGGTTTAATTACATTTTAAAATGGTATCAAATAAGATGGAATCAATTATTGGATCATTGGACGTAGGATGTTCAATATCATAATGGAACACATAATAATATGATTTATAGGAATCCATATGAAACATGATTCAATATTTTATAATCTACTATGAGTTTGGGAATGATGTAAAACTAAAAACTGATTTATATAAAACATTTATCACATTATCGTAAATAGATAATGTTACTAGTCACATTTAAAAATTCCATTATATAGGTAGATTTTATGAATAATATTAGAGAAATTATCTTTAATAAATCTCCACAAAGAGATATTGGTAAAAAATTATTTATATTCAATGTAAATAAGGATCATAAGATAATACATAAATCAATAAAATAAAAATACTAATATATTTATTAATTACATTTTTTGAATCTGACATCATAAAAAGTGTACAAAGATATAACAAAGAAATGAGGTATTTTGAAATAATAATTAAAAAAGAAACTAATTTGTGTTTCCAAATATGATTTGTGAATAGTTCATGAAATTGGAAAATGGATATTGAAGAGAAAGGGATTGCATTAATATATGAGAATTGTTCACTACAGTGTTAAAATTTAATGATAAATAAAATCATAATTAAAATATATTTATATTAAAATATCATTTTTCCATGGATATAATATAAAATAAAATATAATAAAATATTATCCCGTAATTAAATTATAATGGAAGAAAGGGTTTTAATAGAAAAAATAATAATATTCATTGAAAAGAAATTTGAGATATCAATATCCATAATTAAATTTATACTACACGACGATGTATCATTTAAAAATATTCATAATAGGGATTCCATAAATCCATTAAATTTCATTAAAATTATGTTAAAATTCACACTGAAGGAATTATTTTCAATATAAAAAAATAAAAACAACAAGTGAATATGATATAAGTTTCAATGAATGAATGTGAGATGAAATAAGCCCATATCAAATGGGTGTTAATAATAATAATAGGTTATGAAGGAATGTTCATTAAGATACCTATAAAATCTATTTAATCATAGTTATAAATTATAATATAACCCATGTTGCAGTATTCACACTATATAATATAATAAGGGTTGATTAATATGAAAACATGCCTCAATGTATATAAGTTGAGTGGATAACTGTTACCTTTGATTATGAATTCCACAGAAGAACAATAAAAATATATATAATAAAAAAATAAAAATAAAAAATTATTATAGAACATTATTTATATCTATTGACTTATATAATAATTAATTATAATTACTTTTTAATCATTCATTAGTTATTTATAGTTTATCTTCATAATTAAATGACAGTGCATTTAATTTTTCATGGATACTTCAAAATGTTGTTGTGCATTCCCCTTATTTTATATTGTGATAATAATTATAATATTTTCTATGGTACTATAAAATTTCAAAAAATATTATTTATAATTTTTTAATTTAATTACATTATTTTTTTTATATCTTTGATGATGGATTTGAGGACAATATTAAATTGATTTTTTTTGTAGTAGAATTGATATCATTATTAATTAGTTAAATAATTAAATTACCATTCTATAACCAAAAAAATAATTTATAACATATTGATCTAAAATATATTTATTAATAATGTTTATTATTCATCTATGATCTAAATTTTTAGAAATTTTCATGATGGTGGTTAAACTGACCCAAACATAGACATGAAATAATTGGTGGATGTGTATGATTATCGATAGATTTAGTATTATAATAATTATTTAATAAGTTTTTGGATAATATTCTATTTTTAGTGGTATTTTTAATAAATGAGAATATATATAATAAAAAATATTTATTATGAAACTATTCTATATCAAGAAGGAATCATTTTTTTCGTTTAGAATGATCATTTTATGTAGTTTTCCTTATATATGATCTCTTTTTTTGAATATTACTTACTAAATTATCAATTTATATTTCCAATCTATATATCATCTACGAAGACAATTTCGATTTACCAATAGATTAATTTGAATTCTTTTACTCGGTTTATGAAGATAAAGAAATATGTTCTTCCAGATAGGTTTTGGAATGCATGTACAGACAAAAGATTTATTTTTTACATAAAATGGGAATAATATTGAATATATTATCATTTTAGAATATTAATAATTTTATAATTATTATATTTATTCCCCATACCATCCAAGAATTGTTGTTATAGAATTCATGTTGTATATAAACAATTAATATCATTGAGGTTTATATCTTGATAGCATTACATCATCTACTTACACAACTCTTCATAGTATCTATACAATACCAATTCATAAAATATGGTCTTCTGTTACATGTGAGAGTTTATTTAGCTATAAAATATAATTTAGTAGTATATATGATATTGAGATTCTGTAATATATGATTTCACAAAAATCATATTTTTGGAATTTCTATAAAGGCATGGTTTATAGGACACCCTATATTAGCTAGGAAATTTATAATGGTATAATATTACATTTTTATTTTTGTTTAGTGTTTTTTAGAAAATTATATTAAATATTGTAATTATATATTTGAATAAATATAGTAATACTTAATTATTCTAGATTTTAAAAAATAAATTACCTTATTTTGATAAATGTCATATAATGTGATGAATTTAATGACATATCATGCACTAAATTAGAATATTATAACATATTGGTTTTAAATGATATCTACTGTTTAAGAAAATTGATGATCGAGAATTTGTACATTAAATCATAATATTATTTTTTATCATGTATTCTGATAATGTCTAAATGACAGAATTAAAGGAATTGAATGCCTCAATTAGTAGGATTTTCCCATATGAAGCACATTTATTAGAGAATCTCTGGTTGAATGGATCACAATATTTTTTACCATGAGAATGTAAAAACTAGTATTAAATAACTAAATAATGGGGAAATATTTTAAGGGATATGTTTAATCTCATTAATATCATGACCCAAACTATATTCATCAAACAACCTTAAGAAAACTTATACCTCACACATAATATCCTTGGGGAGTTTACTTGGATAATAAATGTTCATGTATCATGAACATAACTATATGAATTTTTATATTTCATTATATTAATTAATTATTATATTTATACTTTATAATTAATTTATAATTATTAAAAAATAAATATAATAAAAATTTCATTTTGATATGATGAAATAGAACATGAATTTTTAAGAAATAAATATGTTCGATCAAGAACACATTTTTATGAATTAAATATAATTCGAAATAAAGGATATTTTAATAAAATATTTTAGTTAGAAAATATTTATTATATAAAAATGAAATTATAATTTTACAAGTCAAATTTTACTTTGGTATGTGTTATAATCTGTTATTGTAAAAAACCATTATTTTTTAATAAACATTGGATTTTGATTTAAATGTTTAGATTTTGATATTTAGTGAAATTATTAATACCTGGCATATTTTTTTATCTATTTTCACATAGAATATATCTAATGGTTATTATTTCATTATTTTTTAAGTCCATCAAATTTAGGGGTAAAAATATATGGTATAAAAATAATGAATGTATTACACAACTATTACGGAGAAAAAATTAAGTAAAAAAATCTATAAATTATATCTATGATAAAATAAATCATTCACCTCATTTTAAAGGTTAGGGATGAAGCCTCAATATATTATTTAATGCAATGACCTCTTTAGACTGGGAAGAGGGAGACCCGGTACATATCCCAAAGGCCCAAGACCATGTGGCTTGAAAACAAGTCTTGAATGCCTGTTTTTTGGCCCAATGGACCCATCAGTGAACAGTACTGCTACAATAACTGCACTACAATAGTAACTGCTATATTACAACTGCCACTATAGTCACAACTATAGTCCTTCCGCGCTACAGTGCTACTACTACACCAATTCCGTCGCTACTACATTATCGCTACGGTGCCATACTGCAGTACTGCTATGAACATTACACACTTCAACATATATTTTATTTTATGGTTTTGAAAATTATTCATTACAAACATTACACACTTCAACATCACTATGTGTACTTTCATAATGAGATCAATGATTAAAATTGTTATATATTGAAAAAGGATACTATTTTTTAGAAATAATGGGAATATACCATGGTATTGTTTTATTTTATTTATCAAATATATTCCAAAAACTTGGTTTTGAAATTAAAAATCAATCCACCCATATTTTGTTATATAAACCAATACAAACAAATATTCATAACAAAAACCCATGTTTTATCATTACATTACTCTAAAATTAAATATCTAGTGTTCTCCCATGGTTCCCACAAACTCTCAGTAATCTCATCCTAAGAATTAATAATCTCCCACTAATGGTAAGGGATCCCCTCCTTCTTCACATTATTCAAGCACATTCTTTGTAATATTGATTTTAATGTGTTCATGTTGTGTTGTGTTATTATATATCTATATTTTATTACTTCTAATTATGAATTGATTTGGGTCCCCTTTAATTATTATCAATCCCTTCTATGAACCATTATATACCAATGTAATGTTTCTGCTATTATCATGTGAATTATTCATGCTAATCATTTTTTTTATGATTACTCATTCCTGATCCACTATATATTATTAACCAAGATATACCTACACTTTATTGAATTTTAATTTCCATTTATTTGTCCCAAACCCCTCTTGCTATTAAATTTAATGAAAGAAAATACAATATTAAATGATCTATGAGGAACACATATGCATGCCCTGATGATGGGTGGGACTAGAATTAGATAACCCTCCAAATTTTTGGGTAATGAATTAATTTAAGGAGATTCAATGTATTGTCAAATGAAGGATTCCTATGAAAATTATTTCATTTTACATCTGTGGATATCGTTAAATTATACTCTTGATTTCATGGAATTTTTTACCACATTATAATAATTCAATTAGGCTATCATGTGATATCATGACTCATTGTTCAAGATTATCATTACCTCCCCTATTATGTTATCTTTAATTGACTTATGTATCACATTTAGTAATTTACTACATTTTATTCTTTATATTTTCCATTACTGGGATTTCTACCTCACTCATTTCATGTGTATATCAAATGGGTTTCTCAAGCTATTTTTGTGAAATGGTTAAATTTTTTGGGAATGTTAATGATGTTTTATATAATCTTGTTTTAATTCTATCGTATGTTGTTATGTTATGTTTATAATATTACATATACATTTTACATAAGTATCTTTTGTAAATTTATTATTTTTACATTTAACTCATAAATAATGAATTTTGGTGGATTAAATACAAGGGTTTTCATAGTTTGTAACAATGGAATTTCTATTTATTTTTTGAATATGATCAAAATACAATGAAAAATATATGATGATAAGACTAATCATATAAATTCATTACTAAATTTTAATGAAGTATAGAGTAAGTGATTTCTAGGAATATATATCCTTTTAGGTATGCTAGATGTGGATGTTGATCTCAAATAGATTTATCTAGGAGTAAATACATTGAAAAGGACATATTGACCTAGACATGATTGTCATATAGATAATGACAATGGGCTTTATTACATACATTTTACGACTCTCATGGGGGTATGATTATTTATATTCATGATATCACTATGAACCATTATATAGGGAACACAAATTGCAATAATATTTTATACTAGGAAATATTTCATTGATAACATAGACTAAAATATAAATATTCATTGGTTATTTAGGTCATTTATAATATACCCATTAATGGTCCTAAAATTATATATATGTGTTTTAAAAAATTATCAGTCACCATTTTTTCCATTATTCTAACCAATTTCTATAAGTAAGAGAACCCAATACAACAACCATTGTGATGGGAAACGATAAGACATCCCATATGTGATTCCCAACCTGATATGATTAGGACGAGGAAACATTGTGATTATACATCAACAATTTACTCATGTTTTGAATAAAACATGAATAATATTGAAATCCCAAAACCCCCTAATGAATAATATGTTTTTATTGATAATGTTATGTGATAATCAAATATTAATTTTATTTTGTCTTACAATTCTTAAATTAAGGATCAATAGATCATCTAGATAGAAAATTTCTTCTCAGTCTTTAAATTTTTTTTGAGAAAGAGAAGGATGTTATTGTTGTATATCATATTGAAGGATAAAATGACCAGTTGTGGATGTTGGTAAAAAATAATATTCCTAATGATGATATCATGGTGATGGTGTGGAAGTACTTCTATAAAATGTTTTTTAAAAATATTTCCCTTCCACTCTTCGACATAATATGGGGAGGAATTTCATTGTCCATAAGAAAAAAGTGACAACGAATCTTTCATGGTGTATGAGTAAATGGTTACCAAACATTGTAGATACACCAATAGAATTGTTACCACCCCAAAAATTATTGTTGACAATTTAATTGGTTTGATGATGAATTGTCTATGAAAATAATTAGCATTTTGATACATTGACCCCTAGGAAGTAATTTTCAAAGGCTTCCTTATTGAGAAAATGGAGAACATATAATCTATGGTGTTTTAGATAGATAATAAGAAGAAAATTGTGTTTAGTTTTTGGGTGTATGGTGGATAAATACAATGGTTGTATGAAAGTCAAACATCCCAATTTTCAAAGGTGTGTGGAAAATAACTTAGGAAGTTTACTAAAGGGGGTGAGGAAATGCATTTTATATGGGAATGTACAGAAAATATATACTAAATATTTATTGGAAAATCCATCAAATGTCACAGATAAAAGTAATTATCTAATAATCCCTCATCATATTGCCCACTATTTCATCACTAATGAACAAGGGAACTATCTGAATAAAAACAATACTCAAATGTTTTTTATGATAAATGACACCAATAACCTCATTGGCCAATATAAAAGGGAAATATTAAGAAATTATAAACAATGAAGATAATCAAATAAAATAAGCCATTACATTGACAATAGTTATTAATTCATGTACAATGAATATACTATTTTATTGATATTTTATGAATTTATTTCATATCATGCTTATATGGAATAAATATTCAATGACTACCTCAATACATAGATGTCATGTTGATAATGAATACAATAAATATTGAATGTATTACATCCCAAGTATAAAATAACTAACCTATCAATATTTGTTTTCAAAAAATCCACAGAATATTTTTGACACTTCATTTAGAAGAATATGATGATATTGATGGTATATAATGGCTTTATTTATAAATCCATCATAAATTAATGATATAAGGAAATCAGCCTCCACATCGCAAATTGTCATCTGATTATATACATGTGAAACTAAACAGATGAATCTTAATTGGTATCACTACATAAATCATATATATTGAATCATTATGATAATTTTTATCTAAAATAATTTACACTATGTATAATATAATCCTTGATGATATTCTTATTATAAAGGAATTGACTAATGTTTTTCATGAATAATAGACTTGATTAACCCTATATTGTGAGGTACACATTAGAAATGATCATATAACTAGATCTTTTCATATATACAAGACCGCATATAGAATGGTTATTGTTTTAATTGAGGAGTTTAATAATCATTTATTGGAGAATATGGATAACAGGTTTATATTATAAATTTTTCAACATTGGATTAAATAGTCCTCTATTTCAAGAAAAATTATTGTTCAGTTCCCCATTTCATTGATTATCATTAGCTAAAAAATATTCTAAAAAATAATAAATATCATATACCATCGATTGATGATATATTTGATAATTTATGTTGATCCCCATATATCTCCAAGATAAATCATCATCATGGATATTATCAAGTAATGTTTTGTATTGAGGATATTATAAAGACTAATTTTTATACAATGAATGGAAACAACGAGTAAATAGTGATTTCATTTTTTCACAACAATATTCCAATAAAATTAATTGAGTTATTTAATACGGTGTTTATGGATTACGTAAAAATAATTTGGAACTCTTTATAGATGATATTTTTATAAACACCAAAGTAAAGGGGGAACATAATGATAATTTAAATACTATACTAAAGTTATTAAGGAATGAAAATATTTTTTAAAATTAAATTAACTATTATTTTTAGTAAGAAAATGATTCATTAGTAGGGAATTTCATCACTATCAAATGTATATACATTGATCCTTTAAAGACAATGTCAATTAATTACTAGTCACGTTTTACATTTTTGGTAGAAATATATAGGATTTATAGATTATATGTTCATTATATTTTCTTTTTTAGAAGCATGCCATGATTTTTAATCTCTATAAAAAATATTTCAGGTAAAGGATTTATTTAGAATAAATAATGTAAGGATATTTACATGGAGATAAAAATATGGTTCGTCAAAGCACATATTAACACATTACCACCTGTTGGGATGTATTTCTAATATACAGTAACTCAACTAAAATGGGGTTAGGTTAAATACTCATAAAAAATGAAAAGTGAATTTCATATACCTCACACCAATTAAATATAAATTATAATAACTACAAAACCCATTATTTTGATTCAGTTTCATTTATACTATCATTAATTATTTGGAGAAATTATCTTTGTTTGTTTTGAGCATAGCGAAGAACAAGATGGGGAATACCCAACTCACATTTCCCAGAATTGGTGATAGTGAGTGATGTGCATCAAATATAGATACCATGAATAACTGAATTAATCAAATGTAAAAAATATGATAATGTCCTATAACTAGATCATGAAATTGCCACATAATATTTTTAATTAATTAAAATAATTATTTAATGAAAATATAATGAATTATTTTTTCATTTATCGATAAAAAATAGATATATGTGGAATTATAATTATGTTTTAGGAAGAATGTGTAGATTACCACTTGGGGTGATCCTACCATGTACCAAAATCTCATTAATGTGGATGTACAAATCATTTGGGAGAAAACACAGAATATCTCAATGCTTGTCTCATTCCCCTTTGATCTCCCTAATAATATATTCCAAAGGGTTATCATATAACAATCTATTTAAGAGAGTTGTGGTGGGGGAGGATAACTCTTAGTTCCTGAAATCATTATTGGATAATGGATCTCTCTATGGATTTCACTAGATTCACATGATTTCGTTGTACATGAAAACTTAACAGGTACTCTTTTATATAAAAAATATATTTTTTTAATATAAAACTAGGGTTATAAAATAATTATTTGAAATGAACACTTATTATATTTCTTAATCTATATGGATCCCCATTTCTATAATAATAATAATAATTATATTATTATATTTCAACATAAGCTAAACTCCAATTTTTAATTAAATATTATTTATTCAAATATTTTTCAATATTTTTCTTTTCTCACCAGACCGTTACACTACATATTACATTACTAAATGTAATTTATCAGGACATGAATAATGATTATTTACTTTATAAATAAATAGAACTTCCTTATAATTATATAAAAAGATATATATTTTATAATTACATAATATTCAAAAAATTATTATTAAATATTATGCAAATAAAATATCTCTCAAATAAGATGTGGATGAATATATGTGATCAATAATACATGAATAATTATTTAACCAAGTGAGCGGAAAATATGTAGTAAAATTATTTAATAATAAATTATATTATTATTTAACATATGTCTTAGATACACATTGTGTGTGATCCACTAGGCCACTTTCTTAGTGGAAATATGTGATGCATCACAATGTAAATAGTTGTCTTCTAGAAACACACCTCGGAACCCTTATAGAAAGAATTATATGTCACAACTTCATAAATCCTCATTCATATACTCACTGTATAATAGAATCCTATTATCATTATATCCCTAATCCTTTTGGCTTCATTCAAGTGTCATCAACCTATGTGCTTATTAACTCATTATTAGACATTTTATAAATTGAACTCTTCTAAAAAACCACATGGCCATAGTTGAATGTAAGAATTATCATTTCAATCATAGGGAATGAGAAATAAAATTTAATTAAATAATTTATTTGAAAAATAATTTACCATATTAATTATTAATGAAGTATTTCTCGTGATACCAACAATATTTCATAATTCACCAGAAAATTTTGTCATAGAGTTTATAAACACATAAAATTATGAGACTTATAATATCTATTCGCAAAAGTATTAAATTTTATGTATTATTACACATATCCATATATAGAAACATCCAATTACAAAAATAAATGTTTATTTTTTAATAGTATGTATCATTCTCATAATTTCATACACTAGAAATTACAAAGGGCATACTACATGAGATGGTTCCTAAATGTCCAATGAGTAACCTCATGACATCCTATATCATTTTTTTCCTATAAATGATGTAGTGGAATATATTATATTTACAATTTATAATATTTCCTGGGAACTTCTAGGATCTCCTCACCGCAGGGTACTACAATGACATTATAGTGCGACAACTAAACTATAGAAAATATCACAAAATATGTTAACTATAATAATAATCTTGATGAGTAATGTAGATTATTAGTATTAAAAAAATATGATTCATGTTATATTAAAGTACACAAATGTAGGTTCTAGGGAAAAAACACAAATAGACACCCACTTTCTCTAGATTCAATAGTAATAACAATTAATCCACTACCTCTCACATTATTCAAAATATTATTTTATGATGTGCATATAGTTAAGGGTTATTACATATTCTATTTCATGGAATGTCTATATACTCAAACATCTCCACTCTTAGAAAAACTCATCAATTGGTGAAACATTTAATGTCTGTTTATTCTCTATTGGTGTTGACATTGATCTTTTCCATGATCCACCATTGTAGTTTTATAATAATATAATGTGATATAGTCTTTAATTTTTGGTAACACATCAATTCCACAGTTATATATTCATATAAAAACATATTATTGGTCTTCTTCAAAAGACTCAATATACTCTGACTCTAGTATAGAAGAAGTGTCAACTAGCTACATTGAACAATTTTACCTCAGAACTCACTCATTGTGGCTGAAACATTTCCTAGCTATAAATTAAATCTCTGGGATATATTTGAAATATAGAATCAATAAAACACTGATGACTATATCCTCATCATGTCAATTCTATAGGAAAATATCATTATATAATCAAAGATACTTGATGTGGGACTTGATAGCAGACAAACGATATTCATCTGTATCATCTTGATATGTTCCTAACAGGATAGCTAGATCTGAAACATAACTTCTTTTCCACAAAATGGAATACATAGTTCATCATTTCAATGAATTGTCTGCTATATTACTCAATATACCATTCTCTTGGTTTTCCTAAGAATAAATTTTCTTATAAATATGCATATTGGGTGACTCTAGAACCAATACCCTATGGAATTGATTCATACTAAATCATTTTATTATCCTTTCAATGTATGTTCGATGACAAATCCCATGTATCCTCATGGATCTATCATGAATTCTATTGATTCCTATAATATAAGGTGCCTAACCAATTATAAACATGTATAAATACATGCTAAAATATTTCTTTACACAAATTAGTTTATGTATTTTGATTCCATTAGTAATATTCCATCATCGTGTACTACTATGAAAACAATTGCATTCCCACATCACCTCTTGTAAACACAGGGATTACATTTATTCTTGATGAATCCAAATCAGTTTATAACTTCATGAAACTCAATTATCTATGACCTAGATATTTATTAATTCCATAAATATATATTTGAATCATATGTATCCTTTTTAAATCATCTATATTCACATAACTCTATGTTCGTGTCATAGAGACATTTATTGAAGGTACTCCTTTAGGAAGGTTCTTTTGAAAACAATTTACCAAATTCCATATACTTGGTTAGCTGATATATTATGTAGAATAAAAATTGAATTAAAAATGTAAATTTTAAAGAAAGATTCATCATAGTCAACTACATGACACTATTTAATCCCTTCATCCACATGACATGATTTATCGGTTCATACATTAGTGATCATGTATAGTTTTCTATTGAATACCCATTTTCACATGATAGGCTTTACATTATGTTGTGGATCAACTAGAACCCAATCATTTTTCTAGTACACAAAATCAAATTATGAATTTTATTAAAAATTCCTTCATACATATTATGATCTCTCTAAAACCTTTTTATTGGATATAAGTTCATTACAACCGACCAATATGTGTGATCATATTTGTTGATTAGGAAACAATGTATATTTAGTTCTCTTACCTCTCTGGTTCCTAAAAAATACTCTTGATTGTGTTACTACTCATTCCCAGGGGACCTATGGAATTTTTTCCTATACCAACTATTGTGTATTTTAAATCTCAACTACATGAAAAATCAATCTTCCATGAATTATACATCATGAGGTGGTTCTCCATATCAAGAATAAAAATCTTCTAGTGAAATTAAAGATTTAATCAAAAGGGTTTTATAGTTAGTGTTCCTTTAATTATATATGATTTCCTTAAATGATTTAATTTATTTTGTGGGTTTCTAGTTTGTTCATTTTAAAGGCTGTAATAATCGCATGTCAACCATATGCACGGGTATGTGACAAAATGGGTTTAATTTCTCACTATAACAAAATGATAATATTGTTTTCCACATTATATGGTACTTAAATTAGTGTGTATTTCATAGCATGAATTTTATATTTTCAATATGATAATGGAAGATTATATTGATTCATCACTGACCATACCATGTTTTTTATTGTATTGTTCATCTATTTATTAAACCTATTCCACTTTGATGTTTAATTTGAAATTATTTGGGATAGAATAACAAACACAAATTGTTATTGGATAAAATCCTACCTAATATTATCACCATATTGACCCGATCTTATATTATTTATTTATTTATGTTTATTATCTATATTATTCAGGAATTCATTGAATTTTATAAAATAATCAATCATAAATCTTATCATATAGATAGATCCAAATATACTATCATCATATGTAAATATTATTTAGTAAGAATAAAAAATTAAATAATCTAATAGAAATGGACAACACACCTCAGTGTGTACCAATATAAGAAGCATTGTGTACCTTTCACCATATCTATCGAACAATGATTTGGTTATTTTTTTTGTAAAAAATCTAGACATCTGTTATGTGGTTTCAGATCAAAAGAGTCTAGAAAACAATATTGATATAGTTATTTGAAATGAAACTCATTTACATGACCAACATGGTGATTCCATTGATGGGTGTTATATGATTCTTGAGAACATGAATCCTTATCAATTTTCAATAGTTTTATTTCATAATTCAATACATAAGGAAATTTTATTAAATATTCCATAAAATAAGATATGTTGTATTTTTAAATGAAAAAACTTTATTTAAAAATTTTAAAATAAAACCATTTGTATCAAAGCATGATATATATATTATGTTTTTGGGAACAATTTGTAAATAATAAAAATCACATCATACAAATATCTATAATTTTAGCAGTGATTGGTGTGATCCTATAATGTCTAGTGAATCCACACTCACACCGTAAGGAGTTGTCAAATACACCCCTCCATTATAAATATTTTGAATTGTAATTGGTTAGAAAATTTTGATACATATGTAGGAAGAAAAATAAATATCAAATAGTAAATTTATAGATATTAAAATATAGAACTCAATAATGAGAATAATTTTAGCTTCACCATGATTTTGGTAGAGGTTACTCTTATTGTTATCCTGATTTACACAACATAAACACACTCCTTCATTTTGATTTCCTGAACTATGTATATTACTATTTTTTAATGAAATGTTATGTGAATATTTAGACATGTTATTAATATTGGGACACTATTTCATGTTATTTATTTCCCTATTCACAACATATACAATGATTTTTCTTAGCCCAATTCAATTTATAAACAAATAATTAATATAATAAGTTCTGAAATACATCCCTTTTATATTTATCCACTTGTATAGAAAACGTTATTTATGTTGGTTATTTTTCATTTTTTATGTCGGTGTTTAGACGACGTTAATACAGACGACGTTATAAATAACGTTTTTCAGGTCGGTTATTTAATAACCGACCTCAAAAACCTAACGTCACGGTGTTTATCGCATCGGTTAATTAATAACCGACATAAAAAAACCAGGGGGGTTTATAATGTCGTTTATTATATAACCACCGTGATAAACTGGGGGGGGGGGGTTATAATGTCGTTTATTATATAACCACCATGATAAACTGGGGGGGGGGGGTTATCTCGTCGGTTATATAATAACCGATGTTATAACATGTGTGGGGTTTGTTTATCACGTCGGTTATTAAATAACTGATGTGATAAACCCCTAGGAAATGGTTTATCACATCGTTTATATTATAACCGATGTGCTAAACCAGCCTGGGGGGGGGGGGGGTTATCAGGTCGGTTATTTAATAACCGACGTGATAACCCATTTCCCAGGAATTTTATCATGTCGGTTATTAAATAACCAACCAGATAAACCACTACACAGGTGTTTATCACATTAGTTATTAAAAAAAAAAATACATGATAAACTCTTCCCAATTTCTTTATCATGTCGGTTATAAAATATCCATTGTGGAAGACAATATTTTTAGAAAAAATCGAATGCAGTCCCCTGCTCTCCCCTAGAAACATCCAGAAACCAAATCAAGAATTCATACCACAAAAACAGAAGTAGACCAAAATAGGAACTAATGAAAAATTAAGCATTTACATTGATAACATATAAAACTTACCCCACTTGACATCCCCCACCAAAGCTCTAGATTGCCCCCCGACCCCCTGGAAATCCCCAAACACCCTGGGAAATCCCGAGACACCCAGGGACAACCCCCCCCACTGGACTCCCACCACCCATTGAAAAAAACCCCTCACCCCACTTGACATCCCCCACCACACCCTTGGACTTCCCCCCCGACCCCATGGACATCCCCAACCACCCCGGGACAACCCCCCCACCCTCCTGAACAGCACCCCCTCACCCCTCACACCACTTGACAGCCCTCTCACCCCACTTGATAGCCCGAAACACCCCGGGAAAGCCCCAAACACCCATGGACAACCCCCCCCCCCCCACTGGACTCCCACCACCCCCTGAACAACACCCCCTCACCCCACTAGACAGCCCCCACCACTCCCCTGGACTGCCCCCCGACCCCCTGGACATCCCCAAACTCCCTGGGACAGCCCCCACCCTCCTGAACTGCACCCCTCACCCCCTCACCCTACTTGATAGCCCCCAACACATAATTGGACTTCCCCCCCGAGCCCCTGTACATCCCCAAACACCACCGGACCCCCCACCCTCATGTATACCCCCACACCCTAGACAGCCCTCCCACACCCCATTGGAGCCCCCACCACAGCCCTGGACTGCCCCCCGTCCCCCTAGACATCCCCAAACACCACTGGACAACCCCTCCACCCTCAAGTATACTCCAACCCCCTATAAAACACTTCCACACCCTTGGAAAGCCCTCCCACACCACTAAAACAAACCAAAATGTTACCGAAAACAAACTAGAACCCCCTCACCCCACTAGACTGCCCCCACCACACCCCTGTACACTGCCCCACATCCCTGGACATTACCACCACCCCTTGGACATCCCCCACCCTCCTGTTGACCCCCACCCTCTGGACAGCACTCCCACATCCTTGGATAGCCCTCCCACACCCTTGAAACAGACCAAAAAGTTACCAAAAACATACTCGAACCCCCTCAACACACTAGACAACCCCCACCACACCCCTGAACTGCCCCCCAAATCCCTTGGACACCCTGGACCCCCCCCCCCCCCCATGGGACATCCCCCCCACACCTAGAAACCCCCCCACCCCACAAGACACCCCCACCCCTGTACACCACCTGGATAGCCTCCCACTCCCCTGGACAACCCTTCCACCATCCTAGAAACGCTCCCACCCCTAGAATTCCCCCCCCACTCTCATAGACACCCAGGACCACCCACCCCATCGGATAGCACTCCCAGACCCCTGGACACCCCCACCCCACTGGACACCCCCCACACCCTTGGAACCCCTCCCCCCATACCAGAATTCATATCAGAAAAACCATCATAAGTAGACCAAAACAAGAAGTAGAGAACAATTAAACATTCACAAATATAGCATTAAAAACTTACACTTTCAACTTAAAAAAACTAAATCCAACCTAAACGGCTACCAAATACACAATTACAACCACAATATTAAAAATTACATTTTACATTAGAAACAACTAAAATTCAATCAAACCTATAAAATAATTTGACCACTACACTTGAATGTGATTGATGTCTTCAGCAGTATAGGGATAATGGTCATCAACAAGCTACAAATGAAAATGATAGTAGTTAATATTTATAATGAATAAATAAAATTGAAATATTATGGAAAAGTTTAAGAGGAAATATTACCAGGTCAAAATTCACAACTTTCCCAGTTGTTATTATTTCATACATATATCATAACATATAATATCTTCATTCGATGACACCTTGTTGTTCATGAAAATTCTGTTTGAATGAGTGTAAATTAAATATAATTTTTTATGTAATAAATAAAAAAGAACAAATTATAAATGGATATTTTCCTTCAAATTTACATATTTGATCTTTGAAATCATTTTCTTTGTGTTTTTTCAAAAGTAGGACCATTCCCTGTTAGAAAATAATACTAATGGGGTAAATTTAAAATTCATTATAATATATAAAACTATTTATAAATTGAAACTTACATTTCCAATATATTCTTAAAACATTCCCACACATCATCATGGACAGAGAATATCCAATAAAGTGCTTTCTCCCTTTGGAAAAAAACCCTAACATCCAATGATCACTGATAAAAGGAAATTTAAGGTTAGTGATTTTTATGTTAAATGACAATTATCACTTTGATAGAGATGTGTTTCATACCTCTCACAAAAAGGAATCATCCAAAATTGTGTGACTATATTCTTTTCAAGTCTTTTAGAAATATAAAGCATTCTTTGATCATCAACCAATGCACATGATTTAGGGGAAATCAATTTCAGGTCCATGAATCCATATACATATTTCAACTCATTCCTCTCACAAATTTTATAATGATACCTAATAAAAAACATACATAAGTATACATTTTTAATAAATATAACGCATGGAAAAGGTGTTAAGAATAACATAGAAATATTTTGCACCATGTTGATGCCTAACTTATCTCCAGTAACAAGCTCCATGATATCAGTTTTCATAATCCCCACACTTATTGCACGTCCACAAACATGTGATTCCATTGGAAGCTCGTAATGACCCGCCAAAAAATTTGAATATCATGACAATCTGTCAAGAATACCTGAATCTGTATCTAATTCATTTCCATTTGTATTAGTTTTTGTCTATATAGTATTTGTTTACCTTTGAAGTATAACTGTAAAAATTAATAGAAAAATATATGAGTTTTCAAATGATAAAACCAATTTAATAAAAAAAATTAAAATAAAATATATAACATTCATAACTCTATAGTAATAAGTCGAAGAAATATGGATGGAAAAATTAAAAAATGGTCGATACTATGTCCAATTGTCTCCACCTCATCTGTAGGTAATGGTACTATAGATGATCTATCTATAATATCTTATATAGTGACCCTCTGATTCTCTACCTCTAATTGTTGATGATGAACTGTATCTCTTATACAATATACCAACCCATATGCAACTATATGATGTTGAGGATCATCAACATACAAATCGCAATAATTAGGAAGTTGCGGAGAAAGAGTAGGATAAAAAATGGGGTTTGCAGGCTGAGGTGGGGTAGTGGGAGCTACTAGCAAAGGTGGAGGATAAATAATGGGGTCTTCAGGGGAGGTGGAGGAGTGGGAGCTGTAGTCTGAAATTTTCTTTACATGTCTGAAACCATAGACTTTACTGACTCTATAATATTTTCGTCAATCGTCGCATTAATATTATGAACTTCAGCATCCAAGGATTCAATTTTTTTATAAATCCCCTAAATGTTAGAAGTTGAAGAACGTGGCAACACTTTTCTTACCGATTCACCTTCTAGATTTCCTCTTACATGACCAAGATGTTCGGGTTTTCCCAATGCTACAGATAAAATATCTTGCCTCCTAGTAGCTATAAATTCCCCTTTTGAACTCTTCTCATCAAGAGACTCCTGTATTAACTAATTGAACATTTTTGTAATGATTTAAATTATATGAAGAATATAGTTAACTTAAATAAATAAAACAGATATCTTACACTCCTCTCAGCAATGATTCTAGATTATTCCAAAAGATATTTCCCTTTTTTCCCTTCTGAGCTCTCTTCCATTTTTCATGTCTAGATGGAGGGGATGGAGGGGCCACCTCTCCAGAGCTTGAAGACTTATCTCTTAGTTGTTGAAATTTTTCCTCCATCATTTGTTCTTCCAAAAATTCATACCATCCCCGAGATAAAATATGAGGGTATACATTTTTTATATTAGATCTCCTGATGAGCATTCCCTTTTTGCTATAAATTAAGAATAAGAAATCATTAAGAAAACATTAATAAGATCATTTATATAAGAAAGCTTATAAAAGTTTTCATTTCCCTTACAAGAAATAACTCTTTTATTTTACTTTCAAAAAACTATCTCCATGTGTCTTCATCAATAAAAGGATATATACGACATGGATTATCATGACTCATATGACCTTAAATGAAATCATATGAGAGGGTTGATTTGAAATCCCTCCATCTCCTGGCAGCCAATAATAATCATTTCTTCATGACTCTTCCAGTGTCAGGAATATCAGATGTCATCTGATAAATTAGAGGTTAAACATATTATATATACTAGAAACATTTAAAGAATAGTCAAACAATAGCAAAAGATAATACCAAAATCATCTCCCACAATTGAGAGATTACCGATTTATCCACACCTCTCCAGTCATCATACATAATGCTTACATTGCTCTTAGACTGTGTTGATACAAAACTTTTAAAATCTTTTGCATTTGGACCTCTAGGAATATCATCATCATAAAAAAAAACAAGTATCCTCTAATCCTACATATGGGAAAGTGCTAATTATGGTAAAATTGTTCACCCATGTTTTCCAACCTTTCAACTCTTTGTCATAATAGGAGCACATGAGGAAGATTGGGGAACATCAAGAGGAGCATGTCAATATTCCTCCCCAGAGGTATGACCAATATGCTCATCTCTAGAATCACGTGGTTGATCAACTGAATGATCAGTCATTATCCTTCAAATCAAAAAAACAAACATTAGTTCAAAAATATACAAATTAAAATATTTTAATACTACTGTAATCAGAAAATAGAAATGTGTACTAAGTTATGTAATAGTAAACATCGGTAATATGGTAAGCATGTTAAAAAATGGTAAAGATGGTAAAGATGGTAAAGATGGTAAAAATGGTAAACATGGTAAACATGGTAAACATGGTAAACCTGGTAAACATGGTAAAGTAATTGTCACTGAAGAAAAATAATAGATATAAAATTCATGTAATGGTAAACATGATAAAGTTAACTAAAAAACATAAAACAAACAAGAACTTATACTTATTTTGTTTTAAGACATGTTTTAATAAAGAAAAAAATTAAAATATATAACATTTTATGAAAAGAAATGTAAACAAGAAATAAAAATATGTTACCTTTAATATTATGAATGTACAAATGGATTGTTTTCCCAAATTCCTTTATCATGATCGTTCCTTATGGCACAAACCATGTATTCAACATGCTCATCATTATGTTATGTTAATATTTCCATGGAAGTAGGGATCTCACAGAAATCAGCTCTTCATCAAGTTCATCCTCATCAACATATTGTTTTTTCCCGTGGAAAACAACAACCCACTACATATCTCATTGATATTCTACATAGAAAATTTGTTTTGCATGTGTTTCCATTATAAAAGAATCAGTTGTGTCTTCCAATATATTCAGATTAACAAGTGTCATTCCAAATTCATTGTGTCTGACACTGTTGTTACCTATAAAACATTTATAGTTAAAAACATGAACATTAATTTTAAAGTAATCAACCTCCCATATGTCTTCAATCACTCCATAATATGAAATTGATGCAGAAATCGGGTTTTATCCTTAGCACTCGAAAAATTCATTACTTATTCAAACACCAATACACCAATATTCTAAACTGCACTTCTTTTGTCCTAATATTTCGTATGGAATGTATAGCCACTAATGTCATAACTGGACCATGTTATCACATTTAAAAATAGACCACCCACTATCCATTTTAATTTCTCTGATATATTTGATCTACCAAGCAAGGTATTTTTAAACCATGACAAAAAAGTTTTGTTGTGCTCATTCAAAATCCACATTTCATTCTTCTTTGGATGACATTATTTTAACTCATTAATATGCAATGTGATATACGGTTGAGTATCAGATTTATTATTCAAGATGTATGATTCTAAAATCTTCATCTGTTCAGCTAACAATGATTTTACTTTCACTCCACGAATCCCCTTTCCCTCATTGTTAACTCATTCATGGCGAGATGGAGGCAAACCTATGTGTTGTGCCACAGCCAAGTATCTTGTACAAAACTCTGATACCTCCTAAAAAATATATTTTTCAATAATGGAGGCTTCAGGTCGATATGGAATTTTAGCATACCACTTTAATATTTTCATATAACTTTCAAATGGATTCATCCAACGAAGATGTATAGGTCCAAAAAGATTTTTTTTTAAAACCAGATGAATCATTAAATGCACAATTATATCAAAAAAAGTGGGAGGAAAATACATTTTCAATTGACATAGTATAAAAATTTCATCATTTTCCAAAATTTGCAAACCACTCACATCAATCACCTTGTTACAAAGTGAATTAACAGAATAACACAAATTCATTATAGTCTTTCTAACATGGATGGGCAATATTCCACGTAATGAAACTAGTAGAATTTGTTGCATCATGACGTGACAATCATGTGATTTCATACCTATCAACTTCAAGTCCTACAATGAGACAAAAATTTTTACATTTGAAGAATAACCTTGAGGCACTTTGATATCATGAAGTCACTGAAAAAAGCTATTTTTCCCTCTTAGATAATGTGTCACATGTCGGGGGAAGAAATGTTATTCTTCCCTTAGGTGTGGGAGATAACTAAAAATGTATTCCCATTGATAGTAAGTCTAATATTGCCTTAAACGCATCTTTTGTATTTCTTTTAATATCTAACCATGTTCCAATCAAACAATCACAAATATTCATCTCCACATGCATGAAATCAATATTATGTTTAACATCATGATACCTCCAATATGGTAGCTCAAAAAATATTGACCTTTTCTTCTAAATATGTCTATCATTACCAGATTTCTGTGTCTTTCCCAATGACACATCAAGGTTTTTCACCCTCTCAAAATAAAGATTAGGGGATAAAGGTTTTGGAGCAGTATCAAATTCTTGTGAGCCATTGAATGACTTTTTTAGTCTTCTATAAGGGTGATCCATAGGCAAAAACTTTTGATGACCCATGTACACTATTTTCCTCCCATGATGCAATTGACATTATGACGTCTGTTGTTTGTAAATTGAACGTGCTTTATGCCCTTTAATACTGTATCCAGACAAATTTCGATACCTTGGGAAGTCATTTATATTGAACAAAAGCACTGCATGCAGTTGAAAATATTCCATTTTATAATAATCATACACCCTAATACCATCATCCCATAACAGTTTCAAATCATCAATCAATGGTGACTAGTAAACATCAATATCATTGCAGGGTTTCTTTAGACTAGAGATCATTATACTCAACATGACATATTTTCACTTCATACAAACTTTAGGAGAGAGGTTGTAAATTAACAATAAAAAAGGCCATGAACTATGTGTGCTACTAAGGGTTTGGGATAGATTCATTCCTTCTATGCACAACCCTATTCTTAGATTTCTAATTTCATTTCGAAATGTAGAATACTGCGCATCAATTTTATTCCACTGTGGACAATCAGATGGATGGTGTAATTTTCCATCACATACCCTCTCATCAGCATGCCATCTTAATTTTTTTTGCATCATGTGAATTAGCAAATAAATGTTTGAAATGATGAATTATAGGAAGATACCAAAATACCTTTAAATGGATCTTTGTAATCTCTACATCAGCCTGCGATTTTTCATTCACCATATACCATGATGTCCCATATTTAGGACACTCTAACAAAAATTCATATATTGTCCTATATATAATGCTGTCATTCGGACAGGAATATATTTTATTGTATCCCAATCCCATCGGGCATAATATTTTCTAGGCCTTATAACGTGAATCTGGAAGATCATTATCTTTTTGAAAAATGTCTTTCATCAATTGTAACAGCTTTGTAAAACTTCTGTCACTCCATCCATGTTTCATCTTTAGGTTAATCAATCTTAACAACACTTACAAACCAGTTAAATCTATAAAACCAAGATATAACGGTTTTTAAACATTACCATATAGACGCGAAACTGTCGGTTCTATCTCAATTTGTTCTTCTACAATATCGTGAATCATTTCTTCAATTCCATCGGAGTTACCATCTTTCGAATCATCATCATCAGTGACAATACGTCCAGTTTCACCATGCCAAATCCAAGGCCTGTAAATCAGATTAAAACCATGAAAAATAAGATGATCTTTTTCCTCTCTACTTTTCAACTTCTTCATATTCCAACATTTCAGGCATGGACAGAAAAAATGTCACTACTTGGAACATTTCGTATAGGAAATTCCAAAATTGCATCAACACCTTCCTCATATTCATTGCTCATTCGATGTTCCATAATCTAACATTGAATCATTATTACCTATAACAAATATAAAAAATATATATTTTTAAGATAAGAAAAATATATGTTTATATGAAAAAAAATCATAATTTTAATGTAAAACAATTTTGAAATATAAAAAAAATCTATGCATATTTAAAAAAATATGCTTGAATATTATTTTAAAAACAAAATATAGTTAGATACAACAGTTTTAAATTCCATTGAATCAAAGAAAACCATGGGTCCTACAATGGTTGATTGAAAATTGGAGAAAATGGAGTAATCATGAGAATCAAATCAAATTTAAAATAAATATTCAGATGGAGAAAATCACAATGTAAAGCCAATCATCACAGCACAATCATCATGTAATAATCTCATAAAACACAATGCAGTAGTCAATCCAAACTAACACTTATCCCCCAACCCCTTGGACACCCCCGGGACACCACCACCCCCTTGTACAGCCCCCACCCTTGGACACCCCACACCCATCCTGGACACCCCCACCCCCTGGACAGCCCCCACCCTTCTAGATAGCACCCCTAACCCCTCCTGAACACCACACCCACCCCTACCCCCTTGAACACCCCCCGGTACAACAGCACACCCTTCTAGACAGCACCCCCACCCCTCCTGGACACAAACCCCACCCCTACCCTCTTGGAATCCCCCTCAGACATCCCCCAACACTCTGGAAAGCCCCCTGGATTGCCCCCACCCCTCTAGACAGCACCCCCACCCCTCCTGGACACCACCCCCACCCCCTACCCTCTTGGACACCCCCCTGGACACCCCCAACCCTCTGGATATCCCTCCACCCCCTGTATAGCCTCAATAACCCTCTGGATAGGCCCCACCACCTTGGACATCCCCCAACACCCACCCACACCCTTGGACACCCCCTAGACACACCCCAACCCTCTGGACACCCCCACCCCACGGACACCCCCCAAAACCCTCTGGATAGTCCCCCACCACCTTGGAAAACACCCCCCACCCACCCCCTTGGACACCCCCAACCCTCTGGACAACGCCCACCCCTGGACAGTCCCCAACTTTCTAGACAACACCCCCACCCCTCCTGGACACCACCCCACCCCTACCCCCTTGGACAACCCCCTGGATAGCCTCCACCCCTCTAGACAACACCCCCACCCCTTCTGGACACCACCCCACCCCTACCCCCTTGGACACCCCTGGACACCCTCCAACACTATGGACAACCCCCCACCCCTGGACATCCCCCCCCCACCACTCTAGACATCACACCCCACCCCTCATGGACACCACCACCACCACCCCCTACCCCCTACCCCCTTGGACACCCCCTAGACCCCCCCCAATGCTTTGGACAACCCCCACCCCCAGGACAACCCCCCAAACCCTCTAGACAGGCCCCTACCCCCTTGGATAACACCCCCCACCCACCCACCCCCTTAGACAATCCACCCAACCCCTTGGACCCCCCCCCCCCCCCCACACAGACACCCCTGGACTGCCCCCCCCCCCCACCTCTATGGACACCCTGGATAGCCCCAGACCCCCTAGACAACCACCAACCCTCTTGACATCCCCCCAATACCATGGTATTTTAACCTCATGCTACTAGTTTTGGCATATCTAGAGATTTTAACCTCAAGCTACTAGTTTTGGTATCATGCCATTATTCAAAATGATTACCATGAATTGTATCTCCTACTAGTCTAAAATGCTATATTGTGCAATGAATCAGTTTTTAATAGCATATGAAGACTTATAATAGTCCACAAAAATAAGCAACGCAAATAGATTATGGAACAACAAAAAGTGATACCCAAAATAGAAACCACCAAGGATCCAAAACAAACATTACACCATGAAAAAACATATATATAATTATAAAATAAATCACACTGGTACACAGAATGGGTGTATCAAAATGGTTGACATATAAATTTCAGTAATATAGGTGAATGAGATCATTAGTTGTCAATGACAACAAAAATTACCATCAATGTCAGGAATTAGAGAAACAAAAACAAACAAAATAGAAGTAGGTGAGGCTTATGTGAATATTGTGAGTCGATCTAATAGATATGGGGATAATAAATAATATGATGATGGAAAAATTACGTAAGAGGGTTATAAATCAAAGAATCTTACCTAGTTTAAACAAAAAAATTGAAAATCATAAATATAGACTATCAGAAAAAAACGAACGAAATAAATTCGTGGCAGGCTTACATTAGTGTTGTGAGTCGAGATGATAGATCCGAGGATAGTAAAGATGATAGATGATAATGGAAAAACGAGTTTAATGAAAAGAGATCGATGAGTCGATTAGGGTTTACCACACGAGAGAGACGAGTCGCCGAAGTGTCGATCGAAAACTCGTAAATGACAATTCATGGGGTGTGTTAATTTTTTAAATGTTTTATAAATTCGGTTATTTGATAACCGACGTTATAAACTGTTTTTATTACATTTATAACATTGGTTATTATAATAACTGTCATTATAAATGTATCATATACGGATTTTTTTACGTTGTTTATTTTATAACTGACGTAAAAAAATCCCTGTGTTGGTTTGTTACGTCAGTTATAGAATAACCGACGTAAAAAATACATTAGAAATCACAGTTTTTTATGAAGGTTATTTTATAACTGACGTAAAATATTCTGTGGGTTGTTTTGTTACATCCGTTATCAAATAACCGACTTCAAAAAGGCCTCAAAAGCTGCTTTTTTACAATGGTTATTTTATAACAGACGTAAAAAATTTGTAGATACCTCATTTTTTAGGTCGGTTATCAAATAACCGACGTAAAAAACACCGCGCTTTGGTTTCTAACGTCGATTATTAAAATGACAGACATTAAAAATTTACTCACCACATTTTTTACGACAGTTATAAAATAATCGACGTAATAAACCATGTTTCACAGATTATCACATTGGTTATATATAACTGACGTAAAAAATGGTGATGTAAATAATGTTTTCTGCACTAGTGATCATGTCCTAATAGACAATTCAACTTTAGAATGAATAGTGTGCTGAAGAAATTATAAGATATATGCACAAATAATCTAGGAATGTAATCTATAATTTTAATAAGAATTTAAAATATTCTAATAAACAATACCACAAGTCGAGCAATTTTCATTTACTCATATAGTTTGGTAGTAAATAGAGTATTACATATCTCATATGTCTATTTTATCTCCTTCTCTTGGTATAGCCCCTGAATGTGAGACATCATGTTTTGTCCATCTATTTTCGAATTTTTATTTACAAGCATATTGGTCATGGATGATAGCATGAATCAATGAACGTATTTGGAATCTTTCAAAATTTTATCATTATGAGATAACTCTTCTTTACTAAACCCTTGGCTCAGAAAATTATGAATATCTTATTCAGAAAAATATAATATCCATTCATCATGAAATATATCATGAATAATCCATTTCCATTATAATAAATTCATTCCCATGAGATGTTTTTCAATATTTGGTATATGTCACGATTATATATTTTATGTAATTAATATTATAACTTCTAGAAACAAGGAAAATATAGTTTTAGTATGTTATCTTATAAAATTATATAAATATAAATTATATTATTTTTTTCATTCTCCTACTATTTTATCAATACTCAATAGACCTCACCATTAGCTTTAGAACATCGTATTTCATGGATAATACATTTTAAAGGATCCATATTCCACCTCTCATCACCATAACATTATGTTCATCCAACATGATGGGTTTTATGTTTGTATTTCAAATACTACATATATTAACTGACAATTACTTGATCAATTGAGTTCAATAACAAATACTAGAATCCATCAAATATATTTTTAAAACCATTGTCTCATTGTTACAACATTTCATTTTTTATTTACATATTTGATTTAAACATAGTTACATCATCCTAAAATTTCATGTTATAAATCCATGATAATTGATATCACTCTTACTATGGCCGGTCAACCACTTGGAACTATGGTTTGATTTTAATTTAAGTATATGAAGTGTAAATATAATTAATATATATAACTATAATAATTTATCATAATGTGTTAATTTACAATTTTATACATTATACATTATTTTTAATATTAATCGGAATAAAATCATTTATAAGCCATATATAAGATAATCTTATTGAATAATCAAATTTATTTTAGTTGCATCATGCCTGCTAATTAAGTTCATAATTTATGTGATCATGAAAATAAAAAAATTATCAAATTTACAACACACATTAATGAAATAAGACAATATATTAGGGTGATCATGTTATTTTACTAATGGTTAGATTATCTAGAATATGATAATCACACAAGTCATAGGGGGGAAACCCTGTACAATTTTAGAGTCCATTTTGAAACATTCCACCTATCCACCATTATAATTATTTTTGAATGTTCTCATATTATATCCAAACATTAAATTTCTCCACTATATTGGAATATCCATCCATTAGGTAAGCATTTACACACTCACGGTATAGGGGATGTGAATATTTGGTTATCTAGTTAACACAAATGAAAATGTGGGAACGTATACCCTTATATAATGATATAAGGGATGTTAAATAAAATTGAAATTTAATTTAACAATACATTAAAATAAAACCAATAACATACGAAAATTTTGTCTACAGTCATGATCATCCACATTCATTAAATGAATTAAGCATTTAATAAATTGGGATCCAATTCTAATATTTATTATTTTAAAAAATAAAGACTGAATCAACTAACAATCATAATTAATTAATAAATTATATTGTCAGATTTCATTACACTATTTTCATGAGATTATCATCTATAATAATACTATTTTAAATAAAAAAAATAAATTTAATATTGGATATTTACAACACATACCTCTGACTAAGCATGGTATGCACCCATATAAATAACCAAACATATAGTATAATTATAAATTTCTTACTCAAGTCAAATCTTGCATTCAAAACATAAAACATAATATCACAACATGTACTAACATCCTAATGACATCATATAACACATGGTATTAACATATAATATATTCTTTAGATGACTATAGAGTAATGTTTGTAAAGTGACTAAAACTGATTTGTTGATCAATACATTAGACATAAATTAATTAGGAATTTAATATATAAGTAAAACCCATTATATGTTGTGTATTATTAACATAATGACAACAAAAAATGTAGTGTTAAATTGTTTATGTAGTATAATAAATTAATTATTAATTTTGATAAAATTGGTATTATACATAGGGTTTATAATCTAAGTTCCTGGCATGTATATGTTTTACCATCTATACATGAGACACCACTATTGACTTGAATTATAACAATGAAATGGAAAATATTGAAGTACATGATGTGAAAATGGGATATAAATTATGTGGTCTCCATGTTAAATTGAAACCAGTCATGAAGACGTGTAATAAAATACAAGGCCCATATTTGACTAATGGACTAAAAATCATGTATAATTATCCTAATCCATTTAGAAAACACACATTGTATCAGGATGTATTGTCTACACACTGCGAAATTAAATATAATTCATTTTTAATAAAAGAACATATTATAAATTTATTGAAATTATTTCTTGATGCATGAAAAAAAGTAAATGGAATGTATCAATATGAAACATGACATGTACTCTTGAGTCATGTGGCAAAAATCTATAGCCCCTTGGATATTTTCTTAGAATTTTATTTTCATAAAATTAGACAATATTATTTTATTTCAATGAATTAATAATAAGAAGAATATATCTCACAATTGGGCTTAAAAATGATTATATTTTTACTGACAATTTTAAATTAGTACATCAATCAATTAGTGAACTTTAAATAATTTTAAATAATCATTTTTTCACTCATATACCACATAATGGTCCTATGTGTGGCTGAATCACTAAATAGGGCATGTAAATATCATCTTTTCTCATAATAATTGATAAAAAAATATGTACATAAATGATAAATTCAATCAAGAAACACAATAAAATCAAATATTAATTAGATTAATGAACTGCAATGCTAGTGTGTAGAATCATCAAGATTTATTTTTAGTTAATTTAAAAAAATTAGGAATTAACAAAAGATTAATTATTATTTTATTGAAAAATAAAAAAAAATATCTACATTATACCATCATTATATTTTAGGTATCATGAATATATTAACTCAATCAGTGATCAACACATGCCCAGCGAACCTCCAAATGTCATTGTAAAAATCATCTAGTGCTAGCACCAAGGAAGCTAATGCCTTCAATGATCTCCTTTTATAATCCCAATAATATCATTGAACAGACTCTCCTAGTTATATCTATTATTGATAGCAGTGTTTGAGGTGGTTCCTTCACTCTTCATGATAGCATTATTATATAACATATCACTCTTGGATTTTGAGATGACTCTCCATATGTAATTTTCCAAAACAATTCAATTAGATATCTCACATTGAAATTCATATATTTCTATAAATATAGCAGTTAGGCTATAAAATAATATTAAAAAAACACTATTTTTCTATTTACTAAATCCTAGGGAAACCCTAGTTTATAATAATAATAATTATATTATTATTTTGTGACATTCATTAAACCCGTTAATAAAATTATGAATTATATATTCAAGTAATATTTAATATATATTTTTTTCTCAGCATACCTCTAAACAAGTTCTCCCATTCCACAAAATTTTTTATCGATATTTGAATAATTAAAATTTATTTAATAACTTAATTTAACTAAATTATTTCCTAGTAAAATTTAAATATTATATATTTACATAATATAAAATAATTGTTTACAAAATATGAAGCTAAATAAATATACCATCAATTAACTAGATAAATAATATATGTGACCAAGAATATATGAATAATTATTAAACCATGTGTGATATTAATATTTGTTAAATTTATTGAATAATTAATAATAATATTATTTAACTGAAATTATGTATACACTTATTGTGTTACCCTACTGGCCTCTTTCCCAGTGGAAATAATTGAAAACCCCAATGTAAAATATTATAATCTAAAAAACACCAATCCATTAATATTGAAAAAATTTAAAATAGTAATGAAATATAACCTAAGGTTGATGACCATTATTTAAAACAATAAATTAACTATGTTGTCTAAAATCATGAAGGACGCTTCCTAGATCAATAAAAATATATTACTAATGTCTATTATCATAAATATACAGAAATTAAATATTTCTATAACATACCATGGCCACTGATTTATTTAGACTATATAATTTCCATCTAATGGGGTGAGATATCAAATTCAACTAAAGAACAATAGTGTGAAATGATTTATAACATTATTAGTTAATTACATATTACTCATGATGCACACAACATGTCAAACTTCACCAAAAAACATACATCATAATGGTTTTCATCAAGTCATTGAAGTACAACACTTATAATATTCATTAATAATAATATTAATGTCTAAGTATAAATTCACATTCCCAAAAACAAAAACATATAATGACACCTATAAATGCATAATTCCTACTACTGGGTCTTGTTATCTTATTTTCCAATATTGGATTTTATCATGGGAATAAATCAAGGGAATTTTCCTCAAATTATTATGAGTCTCCACCCATTAAAACATATATCATTTCTTTTATAAATTATCTATTTTTTAAATAGATGATTTATATTTAATAATACTATTGTAAAACTTATAGGTTATCATCACAGTAGATAAAATCAATGACCATTCGTTGAGTCATCTACTCTTGGGAAACTATCATATAATATTTTATAAATAATATCAACAATGATTAAATAAAAAGTTTATTAATATTAAAATAAATTAATACATGTTATAGTAATTACATATAATTTGGTTCAAGGGGACCAACAACAGTAATATCTACAAGGATAAGTATGTCATATATATAGATCAAATTATTCAAAATATTAATCTCACAAAAAACGATCTGAGTATGAGATAATGAATGTTGTTGGTGTTGATCACTGATTATTATTATTTAATCCATTTCCACATTAAGAATGATAAAAAATTGGAAGATTATCTATGTATAATTGAATAGTCAACACGATCCATGATTAGAATTTATAGGGATATAATAATCTCATAAATTCAAAGGCTTAACATAAGAATAATAAATCTATCATCGTATTAACATGATCAAAGAAATTCTCAACCATCGAATTGAGTAATTATTAAGGATTTAGAAAAAGATGTTGAGTTGATCCCAAATAATGTATTGAATACTATAATGCTAAACTTTTCTAGTGATGGAGTAATTCAATTTTGAACCCAATCATGTGTCCCATATAAACCATAACTGAAGAGGGATAATATAAATTATGTTCATAACTCATCCTTATATATTTAACTAAAACATATTATAATATATATATATATATATATATATTGATAAAAATCATATGGGAAAACATAAAGAGGGAGAACAGAGTGTTTCTATCTTGATTAATGGTATTCCCCTAAATCAAAGATGAATGAAAAATTTTTAGTATATGGCCCAAAAATTTCCTGTACCAATATAAAATATGATAGAACATTACCATGTAATTTTTTGTAGGACTCCGTTGTACACCTAAATGAATTAATACAATCAGGTCAGTGGTTAACCTACATAAAATTACATTAAAATACTTTTAATTCATGGAATGTTTCTAACTAAATAAACATAGCTGGATAAAAATAATGAATATGTAATGATATGATGGAGTTACAGTCTATATTTTCTCAGATCATGCTTGGATAATTGCATCAAAGATTTTGTAAAGCCTTGATAGACTGTTGGATACATAGAATTAATTCAAGTATTTCATACCACCCTTATATAGATGGTCAGTCTCAATGGACTATTCAAACACTAGACGATATGATCAAATTATTCAACATCATTTTAAATCAGAAAAAATTCATTAGATATATTTTTAATTAAAATCATCATTGTGATCTAGATTTTCATGTTGTAGAAAATGTGTTCCTTCCTATATCGCAATGTAAGAAATTCATGTGTTTTGGAAATAAGGGGAAACATTCTCTTATATACATTTCCCCTCAAAGATCCTACATTGAATCAAAGTGGTGGCCTATCAACTAACACTCACACCAAAAATATCACAAGTAAATTATATGTTCCATGTATCTGTTGTGAGTAATATCATACTAGAAACCTCACATGTATTGAATCTGTAAGTTTTACTAGTAGATATCTATCATTTATATGTTTATTTGACGGTGATCAGTTTGAATCATAGAGACAATATTACATGGAAAAATGGAAACTTTTCAGGACAATGTGTTGTGGTAGAACCACAACATTGAGAATGAAATGTGTGTACTAAAAGAGGTAATAAAATAGATGTTCCCAAATATGTTTTACTATATGAAATTAAAATTTTAAGTGTGGGATATTTTATGGGGGGAGGAATGTAACTACATGATATTTTATAAATAAATTTCCCTTATTTTAATTAATGTCTTATTATGTGATGTAGTTATAGAAATCACATAAACTAATTTAAACTATTATAACCTATTTGTTTAAAAAGAACACGAATCCTATAAACCAATGATTATTTTGACATTTTATATTAATAAAATATATTAGTTTATTACTGTGTTTTAGAAAAGTCTACATGAACTAGAATAATTAATTAATGGCCTTGAATAATAAAATTGTACCCTAGGGAGCCCATTTAACAGAGATTACAAGGGAGATATCATCACATAGAATTGACCATGACTAATACAAAATTTATATTCAATAACAATAGAAATAGAAAAACCATTTATGGTATATTTTCAAGATCATCGAGATCATGACCAAAACTATATATATTGAACCACCAAATGAAAATCTTACCATCACACAACTTACATGTAGGGCGGTTCACTTGTTTAATAATGGTTATATAACTATACCGTAACAATGTGAGTTTTTATATTTATTTTTATAACCTAATGATTATTTTTATCATTTATAATTACATTATATTGAACAAATAATAATTTTGAAGTTATTTTTATTTATTTAGGATGAAACATAAAATTTATTTTTAAGAGATATATATATTTTGTCAAGAAACTATTTTTTTGAATTCGTGAATTTATGAAAAAAATAATGTTAATTAATATAATTTCATAAAAAATATATTATCTATAAAAATTACAGAAATATTTTAAATAGTCAATTGAAAAGTTTATATGGGTCAACAAAATTATTATTTTCAAAACACATGTATATTATAGTAAAGGTATATTTTTTTTATTAAAGTATATAAAAATCATATCTAGATATTTATTTGCATAAAATAATATTATTCTTAATATAATCTCATTGAAATTATCAATTAGGTATTTAATAAATATTTTAGAATGTTAATTTTTATAGGTAAAAATTAATTGTGGTATAAATATTTGGTATGAATTATGATATTATAATAACACATAAGTAATGTAATAAGTTATATGATTGGTATCTATGATCATATATAATTTTTAAATTAAAACAATGTTAGATTAATGTTATTTTATTACTTTTATAAATCCATAATTAATCCTCTAAAACAAAAACTATATAATTATTTTTTGAAAATTGTTCTACTTAATCATGACTCACATCCACAGTAATAAGTGTATTGTTATAAAACAACAGAATCATAAAAAACTAAAAAAATGAATAATAATCCACTTTTCAAGAAAATATGATAATATACCATAACATGGTTTTTGGATATATTTCATTATAATATAGGGTACAAAACCTATGTTTGGAAGATAATATAGAGTCAACCCTTCTATTTCAACACAAACACAACCAAAATCCCAATTCTTATAACTTAAATCCCTCGAAACACGAAATTAATAATACATTACTTATATAGAGTCCTCCCAAGGTTCTCATGTTCTCTAAAAATTCTCCTCGCATACACTATGAAGCACACACTAATGCTAACAGATCCTCTCCTACTCCTCAAAATTAAAGATCCTTATCTATTAAATTCCTTTAATTTCCAAATTATAATTATTTTTTATGATTTTACATCTCCCTCTTACCATACATAGGATTTAATATTGACGAGGCACAAATTTAAAACCTATTATTCTATTATATGTATGTTCATGTACCCTGGTAATTTTATTGAAATTATCATGGTAATTTTCCATTCCATGATATTAATTAGTGAATACTTATCCCATTTCAACTCATTGGTATTCAACAAGATATACCAATACTTCGTTGAATGTGGAATTCCATGTATATAAGGCTAACTCGTTAATAATGGATTAAATGTGTTGAAATATGACCCTTTGTTGAATGATTTATTCAGAATGCTAATTTAGGTACATCGGATGGGTGAGTCCAAAAATATGTATATCATCAATGCAATGGGTAATGTTTTTTTCTAATGGGGTGTCAATTATGGTGCATGTTATATTATACAATGAATGTATGTTATAATATCCTTGTGTTTTTCCTTTATATTTGATTATGATGTCATGCTTTATGTTGTTGTTGCATTCACCTGATTCCTTTCTTCTTTCATATTATTTCATGCATAATTGTTCAAGATAATGATTATCTAAACAATTACATTTTTGTGATATGAATATTGGTTCAAATTTACTTCTTCTACATATGTTATTATTATTTTATTCCCTTATTTATCTTTCTATCTCACCCCTATCTTATATATGTCCCAAGGTTATTCTAAAAGAATGATTTAATTTTATGATCATTTTAAGGAATATTTCAATAATGATTATGTATTTACATTTTAGGTTGTTATTAACATAATTTTTTAATTACACAAGGATTTACAATCTTTTGGAAATGATTTATATTTATCTTTTCATATGAAATCATGATTTATTTTGGATTAATGATAAAGGTTTTCTTATTAAATCACTGTATTTTATATCCTATATAATGTACTGTTAAAAAATATGACTCAATGGTTACTAGAAGGTGGTGATGTTATATAGTGAAAATTGGTATCATCACCAAATACATTTGTACTCATTTATGGATTCAAATCAACTCCCTTAGAGGCCTATATGTTATTTGTAATGTCAAAAATAATTCTATTATGAACATAGGCCTTCGTAACCTATTATATGTAACAAAATAGGTCATTTGGATTTCTTCCAAGCATTATGTCAGGGGTAGGTATTGAATAATTGGGGGGGGGGGGTGAATGTGTATTTATGGTTTATAATCAACTATATCTAATACATGCAGGTGTCTCTATAGGGTATTCATGAAATAGTTATGTGTTCATTATATCCCATCAACTAGACATCTGAATAAGAAAATTATGTGATTTGAGTAGGAGGGGTGGCATTACTTATTGTGATGAGAAAACCTAATGAAATAATGAATAAAATAGGGGAAACATAGAATAAAATAAATGGTGATTCATAGTGACACTTCTATCCCTTGATCAGTATGTATTAGAGTCTATTATGCCACCTTTACATTGAAATTCCAGACATCGAGAAATTAGTCATTCAGAAAATTATTTAGTAGGCTATATGTCATGTTTGAAATTATCATTAATTAAATAGAGTGATATGGAATAACCCATTGGATAAAACGAGTGTGAGGGTATATTGTAATATTTATCACCTCTATCTATGATATGTATTAAAAAATTTAAATTTATTTTTTTAATTAATTATTTAATGAATTAATCTTATAATAAATTATATTTGTTATATTATTTATTTATATTAGTTAAAGGGAATTAAAAAAATAAAAAATACATCCACTCAAGAAACATAGTGTATCATACTTTATCCCATCCCATAAAGAATATTTTTCATTTACATGATATATTTTAAAAAATTTCGAATTTTATAAATGTCATTTAGCATGAAATCCCATTTTGTTAGGACAAATGTCCCCTTTGATAAATGTAATACAATATTATCAATTTATGATAAAGTGGCTTCTATTGTACATTCCAATGTTACAACAACTACTAAAATACTCACTCATTTTATTATACCCTCTAGTATTATAGTATGACCACTACTATAGTTTGACTACAATTACATAACAAAATATTGTAGTACTGATATTCCACTCAAACAGGGGGCCAATGGGACATGATCCCACAACCTCATGGAGAATGACCAAGTCATGTTTTCAGAGTAGTAAAAATCATGTATTACTAAATCATAAACATGTGGTCGAATATAAGTGGAAAGAAATTTTTATGGTATTGTAAATTTGTAAGGGTGTGATTATTATAGTGGGGTTCTTTTGGAACAGTATTATCCAATCAATTTGGCATTTTGAGCCACACCTTTAGGAATTATATCCATTAGGATTTTAGGCAATTCATGGGCCATTATGCATGTTAGGACTATGGGTCCATGGTCCACCATGTTATCTATAAGAGATTATATTTATATGGTTGTAAAAATAGATTGGTAGGAGGAGCGAGTGACGATGTATTCGTAGGTGGACCATCTAGAGCCAATAGATATAGGTAAGGTTACAATGCCACATTAAATACATCGTAAATATATTATGATGTTCATGACCAGTCTAAGATCTCATATCTGATGAAACAATGAAGATACACATAAGGGTGAACCGATAGGTATTGTGTAATTAAATAATATAATCCTTTAATAATTGGTCTGACTATAGATTTTGTTCTATGTGACTATTGTCCTTCCAACAATGTCTATTATTTCTATAAACCATGTAAGGGTTTTATAATAAAAATAATTTAAAATAGGACAATCTAAAAAATAAAAATTCATACATTTTTGCGATAGACATTAGTTTTGATAAATAGTTAAATAAACATTAATAATGTATTATAATTAAGTAATATATTAATTATATTAGTAATTATTAAATGATATAAAAATAATGTTACTCACCAATATTATTAATTATTCCTTATATTAATAATATTATAGATCATTATTTATATTATTAATCCTATTAATAAAAAATCATATTAAATTTATTAATTAACTAAGTTGTTATTTGTTATTTTATAGAAAATTACTGATTATATCAATAATAATGTTCATTATTTTATATATTATTGAATTTTTTTACATATTTATGTATTATTTTATAAAATAATAATATAAAAATTCATATAAATGTGGAATCAAAATCGGTCCATTAAAATACTTATAGAAGAACAATACTTACTTAAAAATAAAGGATCTATTATGGATTAAATTTTATTTTTGGATCTCTTTATTAACGGTAATTATGAAGGATGTGCAACTCTTTTAAATAAATATTTAAATTAATTCTCATATATATATATAATTGAAATAATTGAAGCCTTTTGTGTAAACTACAAACAAGTGGAATGATCATAATTCAAGATTCCTATTTAGGTTCATAAGAAGCATGAATAACATTCACAATTTTGTGTTATCTATGATTCATTATTGGGTTTCATGATACTCATGACCAATTTTTAAACATATTTTTAATTATAAACAATTTTTTATTTGTTTTAAACCCCGAAAATTAATTAAATAACACATTTGAAACTCAATATATAGTCTCCTAAATCTCCATTTTTGAATATTTCTTTTTTGTCACATTGATTCCACCACTATCATTTTTCACCCACATCCAAATCATGTGAGTACTACCCCCTTATATTCCTATCATTCACAATATGTTTTGGTATTATATCCATGGTGTGGGATCCATCCAGGAGAATTAGATTGTAATTCGAGATGTAATTCTTTTAGTAATTCGTGATATTTTCTTCATGAAAAAAATAACATTATTTATAAATAATATTTATAATGAGAATTCATGAATGATTATAATAAATATTCATCGGTGTAGCCGAATGTAATTTTTTATTTCACCACAGAAAAAATCATTATTCATTAACCCATATAGAAATAACTTCTACAAATTACTAGATTGATAAACCATTTCCCAGTTAAATGTAGAGACTAGGGGGTTTCAAACTAATGTGGTTGTTGGATGAAATTTTAATAATCCTTTTCGATAAAAAATTCATATGGTAATACACATTATATAATTTTTGACAAAATATTTCTTTGTTTCTATAAATATATATAAATATATAAAAATAAAAATAAATATTTTGAAAATAAAATGGAGTTAAGGGTTTTTTCTGAAGTCATTTTCATTAAATAAAATTCATATAGATTTGTTCTATTAGAGAAACATCTTTAGAAATTATGGAAATAATTTTTTTGTCAGATATCTCCCACCCTATAATGTGAAACCCACTCAATTCTCTTTGTATTTTGGTAAAATTTATCTGAGACTAAATATTTTAATATTTTACATTTGTGTTAAAATATGGAAAACCCAAATGAAAATCTATTATTCCTTATTTTTTGGGACACCACCACAAATGTTAATATGAAATTCCCTTTCTATTGTAGACGACACTCTACTTTGTTTTCTACTTTATATCCACAATTATGATGGTCTCAAAACTCATTCTCTTCTATGTAAACATTGTTTATCTTTATCCAAGCATTGGATCATTCATTATAATAGGTTTTTGATATGTGTAGGTAGAGAATCCATTTACTTAAATATAGATGCACCCCAAATTCTCCACATGACACATAATCCCATTCCCTCTAATTTAATCATCTTCAGATTCTTCCACACCACTAAAAATATTTTTCATTTGATTATAGAAGAGTGTCAGGTTCCCATCAACGTATTTGAGGATATTCTATTCCTCCTAGAGGTCTACTATCACATTCATTATATAGATCATCAATTATTTACAATAGTATTTTCTTCTAATTCCATTAATAATTTCTCTATTAGACTCCCTTCATAGTGTATTCCATCAATCCCCACCAAGTGTTCTTTCATGTGGTTTCGATATATAATGACATTTGTTATGATTTCTCTAATCAGATCATCATTTCATTATTCTGTAATCCATTATGGAAGGGATGTTTTCCTAACATTCCATGAGTGGAAACAAATGGATTATATCATTAATTGCATCCATGATGATGTAAGGGTCCTCAATTGAGGAACCCTAGGTGGATAAATCCTACAATTGGATTTCATGTTTCTCAAACACCCCAATTTTTACAAAAAAAATTATATCATTAATCATATTTCAAATTAAACCATTAATGATATTGTATATTTAGTATTTGAATTCTTTTTCTGCAATATATTTAATTCCATGATGATAATACCAATATAAAAACTGTTCAACAATAGAAATAAATGCCTCATCAAAGAGTATTATTATCTTAAATCTCACATTACTACATCCAATAAAAGAAAAATTTGTATTTATAATGATCATTATTCCATATTTATGAAAAAACAAACTGAAATTTAACATATCATTTTTTATGGATTCCCATCATGAATACATAAAAATTATATTTTTAAATTAAATCTTTTGTTTTTTAGATTGAAATTTCATCACATGTTAATCCATCATTGAACTTATTTTCATGAAATGAAGGAAAATTTTATTTTTTCCTCATTTTAATAATAATATTTTAAATATAATTTTATTAAAAAGTTTGTGTATTGGGATTCTTTATGGGCCATTTTGGTGGGCTGCAATTTGGTTTGAGCTTCTTATTTATCCTATGTCCAATGAAATCTTATACATTCATATTCATATATCAACACCAGAGTTGTTACTGGTTCATGATAATATATATCTCCCATTAAATCCATGAAATCTATCAAGTCTACCCTAATAAATGATTATATTTAATTTTGATTTAGTATAATGTGTTTGGAGGATTCTCGTTAGCTATGACGGTTTTTTACTTGTATATAGTGTCATGGTGATTGATCACCCCTATACTTAGTCCATTGTATGATACTCTAATTATAGTCTTTATTAGGGTTTTTTTTCTAACTGTGTTTTTCATAATCTAGTACTTTTGGAGATCATATTCATCAATTGATAAGTTATTTTCTTCATATAATAATATATGCATAAACCTAGTGCATAGTTCTAGTTGGATAAAATGATTCCCTCAATCATAAGTGATTAATTGTGTCCATGTAGTAGATAAATGGAATTTTGTACCTAATAAGATGATTTATACATTTGGTGGGATAAATGAGTGCAGTGGTATCTTTTTGAATGTATCAACTAGAGAAAGATGTTGTTAGAAATTCAATGTCAAAATTTGTATGTTTATTATTCATTATTTGCCCATTATTTTGTATTTTTTTGGATTACAAAGACATTTTTTGTTAACTTTTTTCAAGAATATATAATCTATAAAATTATTCATTTGATTATTAGTCAAATATATATGTCGATTGGTGCTCTCTCTATGCATTTATGTCCAAATAGATATAATCACGTAAATACTTATGTTGTTCTTTGCTACATTCCTTCTTCCATACAATTTTTATGGTCTTTTTCTGTTGAATTGAACAAATGTTAACCAATTCACCAATTTAGATTTATAGGTATTGAGAATTATTATAAATTTTATGTTCCATTCCCCTAAAAAATTGCTATCAATGGAATATTGGTACTCTTTTGATTTTGAATCAATTTCTTTTTTTTCAATTTTGATTCCTTTATTAATATCATATTTTTTTATCTCATTCCAATTAACTTTTTTTTGACTTCTAATTAAAATTAATGTTCTTATAACATCAATTTTGTTTTGAATTTACTAATCCAGTTGTAATGTCAGTCATGACCTTTAATATTGGTCTTATATTGGGTGTGTATGATTAATTTGTTCTGAAAAACTTGTTATCTAATAATTTTGGTAAACATGCACAAAACATGGTTTTAAATCAAAAAATTCAATGCAAAAAATGATTTTCCTATAAGTAAAATTAATATGAGAAACATACTTATTGATCATGGATTAATTATTTCAATTTATGTCACTAATAAATCTATTCTAACTCTTTCTAATAATATAAATTCTTCAACTATATAAGGAAACTAATCCGTAGATGTTATTTTTATGGGAAATTTATCTTTAATTATTTATGTTGGTGATGATTTCCTTAGGTATGATTCCATTGAAATTATATTTTTGGGTATATACCTTAATATTTATAAATTATAAATGATAGATTTGTTATTTTTAGTGATTTATAATGAAGAATGAATGTTTACATTTAAAATGAATCATTATAGATCAATTAAATTCAATTTATATGAATTCAATAAAATTATGATAGTTGTAGAGAAGATTCATGAAAATGATAATGAGGTAGATCACAAAATGATCCATAAAATTTCATTAACGAATGAAAACTTCACCTTAGAAATATATGATGTATGGTCGTGACTCCATAACCCAAAGATGTGGTTAAATATTCAATATACACTAAAAAATATATTCTAGATCTAGATTAATGTTGTGAAAAATGGTTTGATTTCATGATAATGACCACAATATATTGGGAATGAAAGGTATTAGTTTGGGAATCTTCATAAATAATAAGATACCAAATACGAGGATAGATTGTAGTTAAAAAAATAGTTTTCATTCATTATTTTAAGGACATGATCACTAACTAGAATATTGTAAAGTATAAACTAGATCATGATGTATATATTACAAAATACAATCCCTTTTTGTGGATTTAAGTAATGGAAAAGATGATTTATTGAATTTTTCCATCCATTCCATAAACCATGAGTGGATACTAGACTAAAAATTCTCAATATATATGTATCCCTTTAGCAACTAAATAATATAACTGATAGAAATAGAAAATGGATATTTATTGCAAGGAAATAATATGAAATTTATTAATAATTGAATAGATTCTTTTATAATTTAACATGATGATGATAATATCATTACCTTACTAGATAAATAGGTGTGTTATTGGCCTCCATAGAATCCTTACATCTATAGGGAATCTAGTCCTAGAGGACTTCACTATAAGTGTGAAGAATGTTGTTTGAAAATCAAAAAAGAATATATGACTAAAATAATTGGTTCTCTCATTAATATCATGTATGTTTTGAATGGAAATACTAATTCAAGGGATTTTGAATTTTTCTTTAATGGTAACACTGATAATTCACTTTTATGCAATAGGATATTGTGGAAGGAAAACTCTAATGGACTGGATTAACTCAAAAAAAATTTCTTTTGATTTACATCACATAAAATTAATTTTATTTTTTGATTTTTATGTCATAGGTAATTCTGAGATACTCCCTATTAGTATGTTTAACATCAATGATTCTTACCCCTTTGAATATCTGCATACAGATTTATGGAGACTATTTCTTGATTCCTCCCATTGTGTAGGTTATTAATATTTTACCATTATAGAAAACCTCTCATGAATGTAATTGATTTATATATATAAGTATAAATAATCTTTTATTATATTTTGAAATCCTAAAAATGATTTATCAGAATAATTGTGGAAAAATGATTAAAATAAGAATAATAGATAATAGATTAGAATACATGTTTACAAAATTTACCAATTTTTAGGAATGAAATGGGATTTTAATGCATGGGACTATTAGTGGAACCCACTAATAGAATGGTATAAAATAGACAATAGATTTAAATATTTTTGGGAAGGTCAGAAGCATACATTATTATCATATATCCCAACATCATCTTTGGAATATGATTACACCACTTATTTTTTTGATTAAACATGTTTTTTTTTCTAGAAATAATTTTAAAACCACAAAATATCTACTGAATGGGAAACATACCTCTAACAATAAAATATTTGTGTACTACATTACTTATTATTCTCAAATAATAACGTATAAGATCAAAATATTTTTCCTTAAATTTACCTTTGTGGGATATCCTAAGAGTGTAAAATATTACAAAATTTTCTTGGATATATGTAGCAACAAAAAATTTGTCATTAATATATATATTGGGTTTCATGAGTCATGTTGTCCAATAATATAATTTTTCACACATAGCACTAGTGATCCAAACATAGGTGAGGATAAAGATACAAATCTACAAACATAGTTTGAGGAAACTTTATAGCCTCCTCCACCTAATCCGTAACTTATAACAAGAATAGATTAATGATATAGTTATGATTCAAATTTGGAACATGAACAACATTTCAATAATATAGACAACCAGAAATATTGCTATAGATTCAAAAGTGTTCCTATACCTTCTATATGATTTATATAGTGTGAAAGGTATTTGTATTCCTTTCATTTTTCTGATGATCAGGTTTAAAATGATCTTTTCACTGGTAATAAATATCTTTTTGAAACACAATAAAAAGTAGGTCATTTCCATGAATGAATAAATGCATTCCTTAAGGAAAAAATAACAACTGATAAATCCTTCATGAGAAAAATAGTGCTAAATTTAATGGATGAATGTTGATTCATTAAATAATGTAATATCACATTACATGAAATAAAATTATATTCAATGAAGTATTAGTTTCCAAGGGATTATTATAAAGAGATATAATATACAAATCTAATATTTTCTACCCACTTTTTAATTATTCTTATATGAGGTTTTTCCATTCTATATCTATATGAAGTGACCTTCAAATTGAATAAGATGATGTTAAATCAATAGTTCTAAAAGGTTACTTGAATGACAAACATTACATGAAAACTCAGAATATAAATTCTAATGAATTTAAATGAAAATGTATCTCTTTTAAATAAATTAATATATGATTTAAAACAAGCCTAAAGGATATGGTTTAATTTTTTTGATTCCATTAAGTTCTGTAACTATTAATTAGGATCAAATATAATAATTTTTTAATTTAAGATATTAGAAAATAGATTTTTTTACATGTTGTAGTATGTTGATGAAATTATTATTATTTCCACTAATATGATGTTCATTATATCCGTAAAATCACAATTCAAAGGAATGTTTTTAAATTATGGAAATAGTAGATGAAAAAAGTTCTAGATGTGTAAATTATAAGGGGTAAATAGAATACTCTATTTTATCAATCATAACAAGAATATGTAAAAAATTATAACAGGAATCTATTATAATTTCTGAAATGTATAAATATACCTCTCGTAAATTACAATACACTTTATTAATTACATTCACCTAAATTTGATGTTAATATTCAATTTATATCAAAATTTACCAATCAAAATATATTTTCTATCTTCATGTATGTCACGATTATAACTCATTTACGTGTTTCCTTTGAAATTTTTCACCCAATAAAAGATTTATTTCAAATTCAATGAGTCCCCATTTTTATTCCCTAATGATTATACACTGTTACCAATCATATAATTCTAAAGTTTCTTTTTGTTATGCTAAAATATGGATACTACTAAAGTAGTTTTTGGATAAGTAGATACTAAATATGAAGGAGATATTGACAGTATAAAATAATTGATTCATTATGTCTTCAATTATTTTGGAGGACTTATTTCATGGAAATGAAACAAGAATTCTGTTATCAATCTCTCAACCATATAATCCTTTTATACATACATTATGGAAATTATTATGGGGACCTACAATCTCTATATTATTTTTCTAATAAAAATATTAAAAATTTGTATAATAATGCATATAGTGATTATAAATTTTTCGTTCCAATTATCTATTAAAATTGTATGAAATGGTAAATCCAGACACATTGAAAATAGATTAAATTTTATTACTTATTTAATATAATCTGGAACAATATCAATAAATAATATACCCGGTGATAAAAACATGGCTAATAATTTGACTAATGTCGTTGTATTATCTAAATTCAAATATTTTATCAATTGAATGAATTTTGATCCCATTATATAATTTTTGGTGAACGATCCTCACCACTTTAAGATCTAAATTTTGGAGATTAGTAAAATAAGGTGTTTGATTTTGTTTATAAATGTGAAATTATCTATCCTTTTAATCTTCCATTTTAGTTTTTTTATTTCATGGATAGAAAATTAATTTTTATTTTAGTTTTAATATTAATTTCTTAAAAATACATTAGTTTTATATGATGTGTATTGAGCTTTAGTTTATACCATTGTGCTTGGCCACAGCTGGGATTAGGCCACTTATTTTTATTACATCCTATGAAATCATGCAAGTGAATAGTAATGTATATAGAGGATATTGGTCTGTAATATATTTTTATATGTTCCACCTATAGAATCATCATCAATAATCTATTTGACAATATTCATTGATTCCATTTTATTTCAGATCTATTGCATGCTCTTTGTAGATTTGGGTTGGTTAAAATATTTTTCTACCTATATGAACTATTATGTGAATTGATCACCAAATATTTCAAGTCCTTTTGACGAAACACTCATTATTCACATCATTATCTCTTCCACTCACTCAATATTGAAAACCCTATCAATTAGTGTTATCGTCTTCCCCTAATTGTTGGTTCATGTGACCCTACCATTCTATATTATTCAACTTTGTTTTGTTTCATTGTGGGAACATCAAGGATGTCCATATTGCTTGTAAAATTTTGGCTATGTTATTTTTCATACGACTTATAAACAAAATCTATAGAGTCATACCGTCAATGAGATCAATGGAAGCAATATAATATTTCTAATATAGCTAACAATAGGATAAAATTGTTGATAATTTTTCGCATATCATTATATGTTCTTTTTTTATTCATGTCTGATTCTTTAGTATCATTGGGTATTCAATTCCTTTGTTTTTTTATTTTGTTTCAAAAATAAGTGTTATGATGTAATTTTACATTGAGTATTATATTATTTTTCATGTGAGGCGGTGTTATTTCCATGAATGTATATCCATACTAGGTCGAAGCATGTAATTCCTTGTTTATATCTATACTGGTTTTTTAATTATTTAATATTTATGGGGGTTTTTATTGATTTAGAAATCAAAAAAATCCCATATTTGGTGAAACAATTATACTTTTTACATCTAAATTTGCATGCCTTACCCCTTAAACATTTTTAAATGATCCATGTGCAACCTAAAATCATGTTGTAATTAAGGTTATCAAAATTGCCTATCTACCATTCAAGTCTAAATGGTTAGAGAAGTGTTTTTGAACCATTCATATTAGCTTTAAAATTATTTTACCAGGTCTCTAATGAGCTTTCTACCATGATTCAATAGTAAACATAGAATTTAGACTATATTGGTCGTAATGGATCTCGGTAGATATATTCACGTATATAGATGATTGATTTTGCTTACCATGACATGTTACCAATTATTTTTTCGAAATAATTTTCATTATTTTCCCATAATTATTATGTATTTTATGTGATGACTATATAATATTTTCAAAATTTTATAATATTAAGGATATTTACAACTAAAATTATTAATTTCAAATATCTATCTACCACTATAACAAAAAATGTCATTTTTTAAAGAAAATATTTATACACTACATGGATACGAAAAGCTATTATCATTTTTATACCCAATATGAGTATGGAATAACAATGATTTCATTGTAGAAAATGTGATTATAAGCCAATAGATGAGATTATATACTTGAGTGTACACTTCCAATCATCGAGTGGAACAAAATAGTTATTCCTTTTAAACCCATGTGCTAGAGGCATTTAAAAAAAATACAGATTCATTAATAGAGAACAATAATTTTACGTTTTCTTATATTTTTGAATATATATAATGTAATTCTAGGAACCTGAAATACATTGTTATTGAGGGATAAAGTTTGTCTATAAATCATACAATATCATGAATTTTAATTATTTTTATAATTTAGAGATTCTATCTGCACTCTAACATAGCTCTAGTAGACTTTATAAAAAATACCATAAGTTTAAGACGTCTAGGATGAGATAATGATAAGATGTGATGGTTTGTGAGGCTCAAATGTGGTCCATCAACTATGGTAGTGCGATGACAAACTATTTTTTTGAAGGCTTTAAAGGTAGATTTTTTGAAAAACCATATGTATAATTTTTTGAAGTGGAATCTTGTTGTCTTGTTGTCAGAAAATATTTAGGTAGACATAGAATAGCGATCAAACCTCAAAGAGATTAGACAATTCAGTATCTAAAATGGTTTTATCCTCCCCCCATTTTTGTTTTAGGTTTGTTGATGTATGTTTCACTCATGGATCTAACCATGATTTATGGAATGCTAAAAACAAATTTTTAGCAGTTCATCAGCACTAATGTTGGGAATATTTAACATGGGTATTTCTGGAATTAGGATTATTTATTTTATGAAACACCCTGGCCCCAGTTACCCAGAGTCAGTGCATTATTACATAACATTTTCATGATCAAAAGAAATTACAAATCTCGAAATAACCATTACATTACTAGCCTTGGAAACACTAGATATATTCATAAGCCTCACATTACATCATAAAGTAAAAAAGACAACAAAAACATATTGTCTTCATAGCCCCCCATACTATCCATGCAGTTCATTCATAAATTACTTCCTCACAAACTGGGAAAAGTAAAACATTGAAAGGGGTGAGCTCAGATGCACAGTAAGGATAACAATATAGTGGAAACTTTCATAAATAAGCACAAACATTTAAGGAAATGTATAACTAAAACAAAATCCTTTTAAACATGAACTTCAACATAATATGGAAAAGATAAAATGAAATAATGCCATTTACTTATTCACATGGATATTCTAATAGTCTAATAATCACAAGAAATATCAATCACCACTTTCATAATGACGGAATGCATAAATCTAGACTATCATAACCACATAGTCAAGGGCTCGTGCCAAGACTACAAATAAGATTTTTTCAAGGCCTTATTCCAAGACACTAGTTTGTCTCATGAGACCTACCAATGCATCGAGGAGCTATAGCGGGCTCCACCCTTCACTTTCTAAGTCCAATGAATTCCTCATATGAAATGTTTTAAACATAACATAAACATTCGTATTAAACCTAGCATAAGAAATTTCAATACTTTAACCACAAACCATGAATGGTATAAAAATAGCACATCCACAATCAAACATAACTCATTCGATCCAGTATGGAATATTGTATTGTATCAGATTAACCTCAATCAATAATAATTAATGATATTGAGATGAATTAAAATAATCATCAAACTATTGAGAGAAATATCCCCCTTTTTCTTGAAAACATTTAAAAGTCACAATGTTTGTCAAGAATCCATTTAAACTAGATTTTTGAATCAAAGTGTCCCATACCACTTTGAAACTTTTAAAAATAAATTTTATTTGAAAAATTTAGTTTCCATATAAATAAATCCTTAAACCCATTTTTAAAACATGGACATTAATGAGAATTATTTAGAATAACAAATCTTTAAAACATTTTAAAATGATATTTTAGTTAGAGTTCCTAACTGAAAGAGAGACACTTGAATACAAATAATTGAGGTAATCAAAACATTATAATATCATGTGAATAAAGGGATTCATGACATACAATGTCAAAGTAAATTATATACATCATATAAAAGTGATTTGGTGTATAACAACAAAGGAGTCTCAATGGAATGTAAATTGAGATGAAATATCTCATAAAGGTCGTATCCTTAGGTTAAGGATAAATCTGTAAGAACCCAGTTTTTGGCTTCAAAAGACTTTGGAATATTCTTGATATTATTCCAGAGCAGCACCTTCAGACGACATGCGATTCCGAGCCCCGATGTGGCCGGAACTAATTTTTTCAATGCGTTCAAACTCGACACACCAAATAAATCGGATAAAACCAAAACGGTGATCCAGATCAGAAATATGAGAGTATGGATGGGTCCGAAATGGGGTTTTTACCCTAGGAACGACATTAATCATGTCGGCGTGGTACATTTGGACCCCTCGCCCACGACCAGAACTTTAAACGGATAAGTTAATTAATTTATATATTCGTTTAATGGTTAAACTCATGTATCTCTTTAACGGTGGATCAAATTGGATAACCAATGGAACTGTTGAGTTTAGAGCATGCCGTTTACCCTAGGAGGGGTGTAAGTTTCACAGGCGCGGGCCGTTAATTAAAAATGGCCCAGGGGGCGTTTTTGTAATTTGGCGTCCTCAGGCTTTGAGTTTAATAAAATTCGAACGGAGCCTCAGATTAAAATTCTTAGACCTCCGTTGTGCTCGGTAGGTGGGTTTTACCATAGGTACAACCTAACTTTCACTGTGTTTGGGGTTTCAGATGTGGATTTAATTCAGGTGGAGTTTTTAATTAATTAAGGGATTACTTAATTTTCTTTATTTAATCCCTTCATCCCCTCTCCTTCCCCATTTCCTCACCCTGGTAAAACTCACCTCCCCTCTCAACCTCATCCTCCCCCTCTTCTTCCGATCATGGCAGATGCAACAACGGTGAAGCACGGATCGACCGAGAAGCTTCGGGCTACACCCCTTCAAGTATTAGTTAACGTTTTGCATTTTAATTTATGAACCCTTCTTTAAATCTCGATTTGATGTGGAGAATTGCTGCAAGATCGTCAAGAGAAGCCCGTATTTGTGTAGAGCTTGATTTTATATTTCCAATAGTTCTTTCAGATTGAAATTCCAAGTCCCGATGAGTCTGGGGTGGTCCATTGATGTTCTGGTGGTTTTGGAGCTTTCCGGCCGGATTTGGGGGGGGGGGGTTCTAGCGGCGGTCCTATGAGCTCCAGCGGTGGTGGTGAGCTCCAGCGGTGGTGGCGCATGTCTTCCATTAGACGGAAGAATCAGATCAGGCGGATGGCGCAGTGGCCTTAGGCGGGCGAGGAGGCGCTCACCGGGGCATGACGGAGGATCGGGGTCATGGAACGTGACCCCGCGGGGGAACAACGACCCGCCTTCGGCAGGTCTTCACGTGGCGGGACGACTGGCCTCGTGGCCTTTCCACGGGTGGACCATGGATCTAAATCCATCCCACGCGGCGGAGTTGCGGGCTGGCGCTGCGAGCTGGGCCGGCCGGCGTGGGCCAACCCATAACGGGCGGACCGGCTAGCTCAGGCCTGTCCAGCCCAAGGGGCTTTGTCCCCACAACTTCGGACACCCGTATCATTCGATACGTGTGTCCATTTTGCATTTCATCTGTGTTAGTACCTTCTTGTCATCGAGACAATCTTTTTTTTGATGGTTTCAAGAATTTTCAAATCCCGAAATGAGGGGCCTCGGAGGCGCGATACGATTGTATACTGGACGGGCGTTTTTCTGGGGGTTTGTGTTTTTAGCGGTGCAGACGCATCAGACATCCGTTTTGAGCATCGTCAGTGGTTTCGGGACCGTAGTTCCAAGGTAAAGTTTTCCAGTCTGGTTTCGAGCATTGAAGCTGGAGTTGAGTCATGGGCTCCACGGCTCGTCTGTTGAGCTGCGAGCAGCGTTTTGTTACTTTTTTATTGGTCTTACTTTTGGGGTGTGCGAGTCTTTGATATTTGGTGTTTTTACGAGGGCATTATAGTGGCGCCATATGCTTACTTTAATTCAGAATGTTGGTGTGGGCCGAATGAGGGCTGTTTTGTGGGTTGGCAGTGATTTCCAACTTTATCCCCGAGTGTCTGTTTTGAACAAGTGAATAGTCCATCTTATGTACTTTTCTGAGAGGATCACAATGGTGCGATCCGTTGGCTGCGTTTCGTGGCCGGGATGTGGGTCCCATGTATCACCATTCATGTTCGGTATGTCAAAATGCATATTTTTCTCTAGATATCTATTCCACTCAAGTGATCAATCCTTTTGACATGTTTTCCCAAGGAGATCACTATGGTGCGATGTGCCCGACTATTTTCGAGGATGAGGCTCGGGACCACGGGATGTCGTTCAGGTGTAAAGCAGTGACAAACAACTTTTACATAAAATATCCATTTGAAGCCAGTAAATATCCTAACTCCCATGTTTTTCTCGGAGGATTACAATAGTTTGATTTGTTTGGATGTTCGGAGTCTCTTTCGAGATCTATTTAAATGCAAAAGCAAGTAAGGTGCTCCGGTGGTAGTTCATCCTACTATGTTTGTAGCAGAACAATGGTGTGCGATCGCATGCACTCTCGTGTGAGTTAAGTAATTCTTAAAGAGAGGTGGTTGGCTGTGCCTCAGCCGTTGAGGTGGCAAGTTGGAGTTGTTACGTTTACGCCCTTCGCATTGACGCTGAGTATGGTGTGCACGATAGCCTTTGGGTTGGAAATGTGGTACACTCTTGGAGTATGCGAGAATGCTTAGAGGTACAGGTGGTTGTTTGTATCTAAGAACGCTTGTGTGCTTGGTTGGAGTTGACTTGGTGCCACACATTTTGTGGGACCCATGTGCATGCTGTGTTATGCATTGCGTACCTTTGACCTCTCACGACGTAAAGGGTTGAGTTCCCGGGGTCATGTTATTATTTGTGGACTAGAAGGGCTAAGTTTCCCCGTGGTTTTGTTCTCATTTGTCGACCAGTAGGGTTGAGATTCCCCCTGGTCCTATTCACTATGGTTTCGGCCAGTAGAGTTGAGTGGTTTCTCCTAGTTCTATTCTCGATGGTTTGGCCGACAGTGTTGCTTTGTGTTCCATGGTAGAATTCTTGTGGATTCGGTGTGACCAATACATTACGCAAGCATCGATCCTCTATTTAGGAGGTTGTATCCTGTAGGGATGACTAGAGAAGTTTTGGGTTTACCCTCCAGCGGGACTGGGCAGTGGGTTTCTAATTAACTTATAGGGTTTACCCAGCAACAGAGACTGGGTAGTGGGTCACTCGACACTTCTAGGGTTTACCCTCCAGAAGATACTGGGCAGTTGGTCACCCAACGTCTCTTGAGGGTCTACCCTCCAGCAGGGCTGGGCAGTGGATCGCCCGTTGTCTTGTTCCAGGTCTACCCTCCAGCAGAGATGGGCAGTGGGTCACCTGTCGACTTATTTCGGGTCTACCCTCTAGCAGGGCGGGGTAGTGGGTTGCCTGTTGACTTATTCCAGGTTTACCCTCCAGCAGGGCTGGGCAGTGGGATGCCCGATGATGTATTAGGGTTTACCCTCCATCTGCATTGGGTAGTGGTTCACCATATATTTAATTATGATTTACCCTCTAACAGGGATGGGCAGTGGGTCACCTGTTGGCTGTTTAGACTCAGTCCCTTCTACTAGGATAGTCTGTGGCATTTCTCCATGACTATCGGAGCGGGACCCTTGGTTGCACGGTTTATTTTTGTGATGGCTTGAATTTGATAAGACCTCTTGATTGCAAGGATGTGACGAGGTGTGGTTTGACTTTCCCCAGAACTCTCAAGTACGAGGGGCACTTTCCCCACCGAGACATGTCCTTGCGACGCGACCTAAAACCATGCAGGCGAGTCAGTTCTGCCTAAATAGGATAGTGTCAAGGTGTGGTGATTTGATCTCCTTGACTTGCAGTTTGGGGTAGACGTGCAGGATGCTGGGCATCAGTGGTGTTTACCTGTGGGACTTTTGGCTACTCACTTTCTTGGGCTGAGCTACAGGGTGGAGATCCCCTTAAAATATTTTTCGAGCTTCTTGATTGAGAATATATATATATATGTATATACCTGGTTCCAGTATGCACATCTTGGGCTTGGTTAATCTCCCTCCATGAGAGGAAAAGAGGCGTGGGGTATGCCACGTGCTTCCCGTGTCTAGCTTCTCGTGGATGGAAAAGTCAACTCTCCTGCTATATGTAGCAAAGACTCGATGAGAATTTCATCTTCTCACCATTTATAGCTCCTTGTGTCTGGATGAGTTTACCTCCTTTCTCTTGTTGGGTTGAGCTAGAATCACTACTGTTACTCTACTACACTCTTTTTTGTACACCTTTATTATTCCCTGTTTCACCTACCGCTCACCCTTCAGTACCTCATTTGTTTCTCCCTTGAGCCTTCGGGGTATCCTACTGAGTATTTTTATACTCACCCCTGCTTGGGATTTTCCCGCACATGGTGTGCCCTAGAAGACGACAAACAATTTGGTCGTGACATCAGAGGAGCTTAGGTGTTCGGGAGCTTGGACTGCGTACTGTGGTCGTAGTCGGGTTCCAGGTGAGGGACCCTTCCAGCTATTTTTATTTTGTTTACCTATTTCCGGGTAGTTGTACCTTTTCTGGTTGGGTTCATGTTTGTTCCTTTCCTTATTCAGTTTACCTTCAACACTGACATTGTACTAATTAGAGGTCGATGCACATTTTTGGATTATTTATAGCAGTTGGTACTTTACTTTTTCCTTTACTCTGCACTTTGCATTGAGTGTGTTGCATGTGTGTTTACAGGTTCTCAGTCAAAGGCCTCCGTGAGTTGTTGTTCCTTCGGCGCTGGTCGCCAGCCTCTGACCTCTATAGGCGGGCTTGGGGTAGTCACGACTTGAGCCCAGGTAGGGTCGGGTCGTGAAAAATTGGTATCAGATGTGGTTTGTTCCTTGGGACGTTTTTCGGACATCCCTAAAAAGTAATTGGTTGGAATATAGGGAAACAGGGTTAACGTGTCTCATGATCGGCTCTCGGGCAAGGGAGTCTAGTGATGGTGTGACGACCGACGTATCCATTCACCAAGACCCAGATATCCCTCTGGTCGACATGGCATGCTGAGAAACTCATTGCATGGATAATTGGTTGTGCATCACATAGGATTGAGTCTTTGAATATCCTTCTAGAGTCATCTCCCCATGGTTGATACTGTTATATACATATATGCTAATCTGATCGCGACACTCCTTGATAATATTCATGATCTTTCCACAAAGACAGCCATCCAAGATATCAGATTTGGTTCGTGACGACGACCCCGTGAGCTATTAGGACTCAGTCCAGGACCCATCATGTGATCCCCTTTCTCCAAGTGGGCTGGTAGCAACACATCCACCTATTGAGCAGCAGACAGCTCCAGTTGAGCAGACTGAGTTTGAGCGCAGGTTGAGCGCGCTCCGTGAGTTCTAGTGTCAGAGACTACTGAGGTTTAGTGGTGAGCCAAGCCCTCAGGCAGTAAAGGTTTTGCTTGGGATAATGGTTTTCCTTTTCAGGCTTTCATAGACGCCGAAAGATCATACGGTGGCGTTGGCCGCCATCATTTTCTGTGGAGCATCTTGGCGTTGGTGGAATCTGGTGACTCAGTTTCCTGACGAGTCGTCACTTTCGTGTGGAGGCTTTCATTTGATTCTTTAGGAGGAGTTTTTCCCCTCCTTCATACGCTCTGTTCGGATTCAGGAGCCCATGAATTTTCAGTAGGGATGGATGATGGTGGCCGATTACGCGGCTAGTTTTGCAGACCGTGCACACTTTTACCCGGACTTGGTCCATGAGGGCAACTTCTGAGCGCAGAAGTTTGTGCAGGGTCTCCCCCGAGAGATTCGTTCTATCATAGTACCCATGGGAATTTCCCAATATGCTAGGGTGCTATATTATGCATTAGTAATAGATAGATTCCTGTCACACTCCAAAGTTAGTGGGGGTCATAGGCTTGATAGAGCCGAGACGTCTACCACAACTAGCGGGCGTCGGCTGACAGAACCTTGACGGAGGTGGCCTTCTGATAACTGGACTCAAGGGCGTGGTCGTACACCACAGTGGAATCAGAGGGCACCAGTGCAGCCCAGATAGAGTCGGCATTAAGCTTGCGATGAGCGACGTCACCTGGCACGGGACTGCCGGACCGGGCATGCTGAGAACATTAGGCAAGCAGCAGGTGCACCACTGCGGCAGAGGCAATGTAGTGATCAGAGTAACACCCTAAGAGGTGGTTCTAGCAGATGAGAGGGAGGATATAGTAGTGGGGGATGACATTATGAGGTCTTTCCATCACCACTAAGCCACCCACGTTAGGCTCTGGGAGTAGACAGTTGGGACCGCGGGCAACCGCGAGCTTTGGATGTCTATGATCCTGCAGAGCATGAGGTGGGAAGAGGTACTCTTTATGACTCTTCTAATTCTTGCAGTATAATTTTTAGACTATGTGTGTGGAATTCTTTTCTCCCAAGTCCATGATTGATTTTTTAATAGGGTGGCGTGGGGCGTCGGTGTTACCCTGTGTTGGTAAGGTAAAAATGCATGGGACCTTTTCCTTTAGTCGATGGTGTCGACTCCATCGCATTCTGAGTGTGTAAGAGAGTCTTGGTTGCGGGACATCGACAGTGAAACCTTGTGTGGCCAGATATCCTTGGGTGTTTCACCATATGGATATTCTGAAGAAGGGAATCACCAGGATTTTTCTTAGGTCCAGGAGGTGATTATAGTCTCAGTGTGCGACGTAGTAGTTAATCCGGGGAGGTGAGCTACCCCCGATGGCCTTCGGGCCGTTTGAGACCGTGCAAAGGGATAGCGAGGTTCCCTACCACCTTTCCCTAACCCCAAAGTCAGGTGTGGGTGCACGACGTCTCCCATGTGACTTACCTAAGAAGATGAGTGCATGCCCCTATCCACGTCATCGGTGAGGGTAGACCTCATGTGAACGGATCAATCCTTGGTTCTTGTGAGGTGACATGAGACTATGCGAGAGTTCTTCTGGGTACAGAATAGCCAGGTGTGGGCTTAGTACCCTGAGTTATTCCCTAGTTTTTCTTTTTGTGGAAGAAAATAGTGAAGGAGGGAATGATGTATGAAATTGGTTTTTCTCTATAAAAGACTTTGGAATATTCTGGATATTATTCCAGAGCAGCGCCATTATATGGCGTGCGATTCCGAGACCCGGTGTGGCCAAAATTAATTTATTCAGTGCGTTCACACTGGGCATGCCAAATAAATAGGATAACTCATAAACGATTATCCAGATCAGAAATCTGAGAGTAGGTAAGGGTCCTAAATGGGGTGTTTACACTAGGAACGACATAAAGCATGTCGACGCGGGTCGTTTGGACCCCTCGCCCGCTACCAGAACATTAAACGGATAAATTAATAAATTTATTTATTCATTTAATGGATAATCTCAAGTATCTCTTAAACAATAGCTTAGATTGAAAAACTGAGGGCACAGTAAAGTTCAGAGCATGCCTTTTACCCAAGGAGGGGTTTATGTTTTGCGGGCGAGGGCGTCAGGGAAAAATGGCCATGGGGGCGTTTTCATAATTTGGCGGCCTCGGGCGTTGAGTTTAATAACATTCTAACGGTGCCTCAGATTAAAATTCCAAGATCGCCATTATGATCAGGAGGTGTTGTTTACCCTAGGCAGGACATATCATTCAATGCGTTTGGTGTTTCAGACACAGATTTATTTAGGGTTGAGTTTTTAATTAATTAATGGATTAATTAATTTTTTTATTTAATCCCTTCATCCTATCTCCTTCCCAATTTACTCCCCTTAGAGAAACCCACCTTCCCTCTCAACCTCCTCTTCCTCCTTTTCCTTCGATCAAGGTGGAAGCAATGGTGGCGAAGCACATATCAACTGAGAAGCTTCAAACTATGCCCCTGCATGTAGGAGTTTATGTTTTTCATTTTAATTTATGCACGCTTCTTTAAAGATCGACTTTATTCGTCTAATTGCATCCCGATTGTCGAGAGAATCCAATATTTGTGTAGATAACGATTTAAGCTTCCCAATAGTTCTTTTGGATTGAAATTCTGAGTCTCGATGAGTCCGGGGTGGTCTGTTGAAGTTCTGATGGTTTTGGAGGTTTTCGGACGGATTTGGGGGGGGGGGGGGGGTTCCGGCGGTGGTCCGACGAGCTCCAGCGGTGGCGGCGATCTCTAGTGGAGGCGACACGGGTCTTCAAGGTGGCAGCGGCCACGACTCAGTTGGATAGAATGGCAGCGGGGCGTTAAGATGCAGCGGCGGGCAAGACGGTCTTAGGCAGGTGAGGCGGCACTCGCCGGGGCGCGACAGAGGATCGGGGTCGTGGCGCGCGACCCCGTGGGGGAACAACGACCCCCCTCCGGCGGGTCCTCACGCGGCGGAATGACCGGCCTCGTGGCTGGTGCGCGGGTGGACCATGGGTCCACAACCGGCTTGCGTGAATGTGCCGCTGGCCGGTGCTGTGAGCTAGGCCAGCCGGCGCGGGCCAGCCCAGAACAGGCGGACCGGCCGACACAAGCCGGTCCATCCCAAGTGGCTTTGTCCCCTCGACTTTGGACACCTGTATCATTCGCTACATGTGTCCGTTTTGATTTTCGTCTATGACAGTACCTTCCTGGTGTTGAGAAGAAATTTTTGATATGGTTTTGGGAATTTTTAATTTTCAAAACGTGGGGCCTTGGAGAAACGACACGACCATTAAGTGGATTGGGGGTTTTCTGGGGGTTCATGTTTTGAGCGGCACAGACACATCCGACGTCCATTTTGAGCACCGTCAGTGGTGTTGGGACCCTGGTGTCGAGGAAATATTTTCCAGTGTGGTTTTGGGAGTTGAAGATGGAGTTGAGATGTGGGCCCCACGACTCGTCTGTTGAGCTGGGAGCAGCATTTTGTAACTTTTTCATCGGACGTCCGTTTGGGGCATGCAAGAAGTCGATCATGGATGTTATTCAGAGGGAATTGCAATGGTGCAATTTGCCCGCTTTAATTCAGCATGATGGTGTGGCCCCCCTGAGGGCCGTTTTGGGAGGTGGAGGGGATTTACAGCTTTATCACAGGGTGTCCGTTTTGGACAACTGGATAATCCATCTTGTGTACTTTTTTGAGAGGATCATAATGGTGTGATCCGTTGACAGCGTTTCGGGACCGAGATGTAGGTCCCAGGCAGCAGCGCTAATGTTCAGTTTGTCGGAATGCATATTTTTCTTCGGATATTCATTCCACTCAAGTGAGTAGTCTTTTTGACATGTTTTCCCGAGGGGTTCGCAATGGTGCGATGCGCCCGACAGTTTTCGGGGCTGAGGCTCGGGACCACGGGATGTCGTTCGGGCGTAAAGCGGTGGTAGATGACTTTTACGTCAAATATCTATTTGAGGCGATTAAATATCCTAACTCGTATGTTTTTCTGCAACGATTACAACGGTACGATCTGTTTGGATTTACGGAGTCTCTTTCGAGATCTCTTTAAACAAAGAATCAAGTAAGGTGCTCTGGTGGTGGTTTGTCCAACTGTGTTTTTAGCGGACCTTTGGCGTGTGATCTCATGCAATCCCGTGTGAGTGAAGTAATGATTGAAGAGAGATGGTGGGATTTTCCTCAGCCGTTGAGGTGGAAAGTTGGAGTTGTTACGTTTATGCCCTTCGCGTTGATGATGAGTGCCGTGTGCATGATACCCTTTGGGATGGAAATGTGGTATACTCTAGGAGTATGAGAGAACACATGGAGGTACATGTGGTTGTTTTTACCTGAGAATGATTTTGTGCCTGGTTGGAGTTGACTTGGTGCCACATGTTGTGTGTGACCCATGTGCATGCCGTGTTCTGGTTTGCGTGCCTTTGTCCACTTTCAACGTAGAGGGTTGAGTTCCCCTATTCATGTTATCGTTTGTGGACCAGCAGGGTTGAGTTTCCCCCTGGTTTTGTTCTCGTTTGTTGACCAGTAGGGTTGAGTTTCCCCTTGGTCATGTTCATGATGGTTTTGACCAGCAGGGTTGAGTGGTTTCCCCTGGTTCTATTCTCGATGGTATGGCTGATAGAGTTTCTTTGTGCTCCCTGATAGAGTTCTTGTGGATTCGGTGTGGCCAATACTTTATGCGAGCACTGATCCTCTACTCAAGAGGTTGATTCCAGTAGGGACAACCAGAGTAGTTTTGGGTTTACCCTCCAATGGGGTTGGGCAGTGGGATGCACATTAACTTCTAGGGTTTACCCTCTAGTAGATATTGGGAAGTGGGTCACCCGAAACATCTAGGGTTTACACTCCAGCATAGACTGGGTAGTGGGTCACCAGAAGAACTCTTAGGGTTTACCCTCCAGTAGAGACTGGGCAGTGGGTCACTCGACGACACTTGAGGGTCTACCCTCCTGTAGGGCTGGGTAGTGGGTCCCCTGTCATCTTGTTCTAGGTCTACCATCCAGAATTTCTGGGCAGTGGGTCGCTTTTCGACTTATTCCAAGTCTACCCTCCAACAGGGTGGGGCAATGGGTTTCATGTTGACTTATCCCAGGCTTACCCTCCAGCAGGGCTGGACAGTGGGTCATTTGATGATGTATTAGGGTTTATCCTCCATCAGATCTGGGTAGTGAGTCCCCCGATATTTTATTATGATTTACCCTCTAGTAGGGCTGGGCAGTGGGTCACCCGTTGGCTGTTCAGACTCAGTCCTTTCTACTAGGATAATCTATGGCTTTTCTCCATGAATACCGGAGCTGGACACATAGTTGTATGGGTTATTTTGTGATGGCTTGAATTTGAGAAGACCTCTCGACTGAAGGGCAGTGACGAGGTGTGGTTTGACTTTCCCCAAAACTCTCAAGTACGAGGGGCACGTTCCCCACCGAGATGAATCCTTGCGACGAGACCTAAAACCGTGCGGGCAAGTCAGTGCCGCACAAAGAGGATTGTGTCAAGGTGTAGTGATTTGAGCCCATTGACTTGCAGTTTGGGGCAGAAGTGCGGGATGTTGGGCATCGATGGTGTTTACTTCTGGGATTGTGGGCTACTCACTTTTTTGGGATGAGCTACAGGGTGGAGATCCCCTTACGATCTTGTTCGTGCTTATTGATTGAGCATATATATATGGATATACCTGGTTCTAGTACCCACTTATTGGGCTTGGTAAGAAGACGCGTGGGTTATGCCACCTTCTTTTCGTGTCTAGATTCTTGTGGTTGGACGAGTCTACTCTCTTCTTATGGGTAGAGAAGACTCGACAATAAGTTCATCTTCTTGTTGTTTCCATCTCCTTGTGTCTGGATGAGTTTACCCCCTTTCTCTTGATGGTTTGAGTCGGACTCTCTACTGTTATTATGATTCACTCTTTATTGTACTCCTTTACTATTCCCTATTCGATATAACACTCACCCTTCGGTACCTCCTTTGTTGCTCCCTCGAGCCTTCAAGGTATCCTACTGAGTATTTTTATACTCACCCCTGTTTGGGATTTTCCCGCACTTGGTGTACCCTTCCAAACGACGAACAAGTTGGTCGTGACATTAGATGAGCTTAGGAGTTTGGGATCTAGGACCACGTGTGGTGGTTGTATTCAGGTTCCAAGTGAGGGACCCTTCCAGCTATTTTTCTTTTGTTTATATGTTGCTGGGTTGTGGCACCTTTTCTGGTTGGGCGCGTGATTTCCCTTTTATTTTTTCAGTTTACCTTCAACACTTTCTTTGTAATGATTAGAGGTCGATGCACATTTGTATAGCAGTTGGTACATTACTTTTTCTTTTACTCTGCACTTTTCATTGAGTGTGCTGCATGAGTTTTTACAGGTACTCAGGCAAAGGCCTCCCCAAGTTTTTGTGCCTTCGACACTGGTCGCCAGCCCCTGTCCTATGGAGGCGGGCTTGGGGTAGTCGCGGCTCGAGCCTGGGTAGGGTCATGTCGTGAAAAAATCAATGATATAATTATGTGTGAAAAATATAAATACAATCAATATTATGGTATATTCAGTGTTAGATAACCAAATGACATTCACACATATTCTTGTAAAAACAACACTAATGAATTGGATGTTTAACTCAATAAAATCGAGATTGAGTGAAAATTACTCTTATAAAGTTCATACCGATGACTTGAGAATTTATCAATGGAGTGATTATTTGTATCAAAAGTATATCCACAGAACGGGGGTGGAAATTATGACATAAAAAAATGAATAGTGTTTCCACACATAATCTTGGAGTAAAATAATCAATGATGTATACGTTAAGCCGAATGAGTGGAAATTGAATTTTCAAATACAATTATTGATTTGGTAACTTATGAAACATACACCCATGAAATAAGGATCAATAAATGATGATTTAAATATACATTAATTAATGTATATTACACAATGAATACAAACATGGGCAGTACACACACCACATGCAATAAATAAGTGGTGAATAATGAAAATCTCACGGAATTAAAAGTTATATAAGAAACCCCTTACTCTGTACTCTTTCCATGGTCGAGGGTTGGTTAGCCTACTGTATAATGGTGAAATAATTGTTATTTTATTATAAAAGAATTATATACATTAATATGATATCATATATGATCTTTTAACATTTATTTGATAATAATATCTTAGTATTATCGGCGTTTCGGGTATTAACTTACTTGTTTTCTTTTATATGTTTTGTTACATAAGTCGTGTTTTTTATGGATAGGTATTATATTATTCATATATAGAATTATATCAAGTACTTAAACATTATTTTTAATTATAAAATTGTAATTAGACTTGTATGGATACGATGGGGGAATGAATCACATCACGTTCGTGGAGACGATAGTCCGTATGTACGCATGAGTGGCAATATAAATAATTTGATATTAAAATAATATATAAATGGATGGTATATAATATATACATAATCATTATCATGTTATATTTATTATTTACATAAATTAAACATCATTATCATACCCATCAAAATTACAATGTTTTGAATAACAATTACACCACGACGTGGATACGGTAAGCCGTACGTACACACGTATGGTGACATGTCATTCAAAGGATGGATATAATAATGAATATGGATGTAACATATTTATAATAAAATCATAGTATATATAAGATATGGGATTTATTATTTTATAATTGAAATAACTAAGAAAGAAGAAGTTGAAAAAAAGAACTTGAAAGAGGGTGGTGAAAATATTACCTATTCTTCGAGTTCTTCCTTTTTATTTTATCATAAGGGCTCCTTAGGTTGACTTTATGATCCAAATAAGGCCTATAGGATGAATTTATGGAAGTTGAGATGATATTTGGCCATAAGGTTTCCAAGACAAAATGATTTGAAGGTGTGAATTTGAGAGAAGGGGGAGTTCCCTTTTATAAGAGGGGTGAGGGGCACCTTTGGAAAAGCTAGAAATATTATTTTATAATAAATTAATATTCGGTTTTTAATGGCTCTAAAGTGGATTATTTAATGTTTAAGGTGGTTATGGGTCTAAATCCTTTCAACCAACAGATTTTAGACAGGTTTGGGTCACTATATTAACCTTATCATTTATATTTAACTCTTAGTTAGATAGTATTACATTTACCACGTCTCTTTGTATTTTTATATTATATAGTTAATAAACATACTATATACATACAAGAAAACCCCAAGTTGTTCATTAATGATACACCTATCATTATATAAGTATTTTGGTTGAATCTTAGATTTTTTAGGAATTGAATATCAATTAATCATATAATATTTTCCTTATAAACTCTTTTATGTCAATTTTGACACTATTAGGTATTTTGTTTTTGATAATTTCGTAACAGTGTTATTACATAGAAACAATTTATATAACTAATCATAATATCTCATATTAACCTAGAAAATTAGTGTAATTCATAAAAATTAAAAAATTACAATTACGTTGTTATTTATAATATCAATTATTTTAATATTTCATTAATTAGGTAATTACTCTATCACCATTGTGTCATAAATAAATAAATTATTTGATGTATAAAAATTATAAATAAAATAAAAATATGTAGGAAATATTTTTATCTTTCTAATGAATAATTATTATCTAATTTATCTTATGTATAATCCTTTATTAAAAATGTTTTAGTTTTTAAACTTTGATTTTATCTCTTTAAACTCTTCATTTAATTAAATAATAATAAATGTCCTAATCTAATCCATGTGGACCTAAATGATAATATATTATCCCTAAGGTTGTTTTTGGTTGAGATAAACTTGTCAAATAGAATTAGGACACGTGTTAGTGTAATATTAATATCATTTTTACCCTTAATTACCCTATTTACTTTTAACCGTGGTAAATAAAAGTAAAAAGTTACTATTCTACAATTATTATTTTAATCTCATTGAACCACATTTTACTCCTTGATATTAACCGTGTATCTCATATTTTCTAAATTACACTCACAAAAGTGGTAAAATTACGTTTTATGTGGATTTTCCAAATTCCCCTAGATGATGGGTAAAAGACGGTGAAAAGTTCAATACAATTTATATATATATAAAATTATTCAAAAGTAACACCAATGAATTAAATTGAACTTTTATAGGTATTATTTATCTATTTTGACCATAGTTAAATTTATATAAAATAAAAAATTATTTAAAAAAAATTCGGTTTTAAACTATAACTCATTATTTTTTCACTATTCATCAAAAATTGAATGTTTTCAGAAAAATATAAAAAATTCACCCTAAGATAATTTCAATATTCGAAATCCAAAAATTAAGTCCATTTTGAAAGAAAAAATTTATAGAATTTCAAAAAATGTGTATTACAATTCATAACGGCTAGTTTGATGTGTTGTGGTGTGTGTTAGAACTCGAAGTTGCATACAACACACACTACTATATTATTCAAAGAGAAGCGTACCGTGGTAGATTGGGGTGTTACCTTCTCCCCTCCATCATTAAATTTCACCCTCACATTTTTTAAAATTGGTCTTGGGAATATAATGGAATGTCTTACATCGCAAGAAGAGTCAATAAAACTATCACTTTAAAAGAAAGAAAGGGAAGTACAAAGGTCACCCAAGATAACCTATACTTGGAATCCATGTAGAAAAACATGTATATGGATGATAAAAAGTATCATGTTCTGATAGAGAGGGATAAAAAACATGATAAAGATAAAGTTAACAACAAGAAAACCACAAACTTGTGATGGGACAAACGGTCATTAGTTACCCAGTAAGAAAAGTAAACGGTCAACATTTTATTTGTTTAAAGTTACATTACATAAATATGAGGAATTAAATTCTAAGATTGACTATGAAAATAATGAGATATACTTACTATTTATGTAAATTTTCATTATTTAATAAATTTCTACTACAAAGTAATTTTTAAACAATGAGTATTCAAGAAGACTTGGTCATACTGGAAGAGATAGAATAAACTTCTTATAGAATCACATGATCCACAAAGGATAAACTATATATTTACCTTGTCTTTAGAGGTTAATAAAAACCAAAATGGTTAGTATAATATCTGATGACACCGCAAAAGGATATTCTATTAGAGAAAGAAACACAAATCTTAAATTATAAAATTAAACCAACAATACCCCAAATATAAAATATTCCAAAATAACATTTATCACTTCATCACCAAATCATTTTCCTATACTCAGGGTATTCATTTTATAAGACAAAGAACCCAAATCAACTTATTATTGATCAATAAAATCATTTAACTAAAAATAATTAGTCACACTAACCAGGGACTTCATGTAGTTCAGTGGTAGGTGATAAATCCCAATAACACTTTTATTGTGGGTTCGATTCCCACAGCTTTGTCTGCCACCATGGGTTGTCACACGGTCTGCGTGTTGTCATTTTTCAAAAACTATATTTTCTAACATTACCAAAATGAGATAAATTCATCAAAATAATCATAACATAATTTCAACCAGAAATGTAATCTCATACCTTGCATTTTCATCCCAAAATATAATAACTTGTAATTGCCTCAAACCCAATAATCATATAAAACCAAATGTTTATTTATAACTATATACATAAGGGAAAATATAAGTCTTCCTCAAATAACATTATCACATGGAAAACTGCGGGGTTTCAAATACAAGAGAAAATTATTCCAATGTAATACCATCAACAAATAGAACTAATACATTTAAACATTTCTCCAACTATTTATTTCCACATATCTTCTTCTTTGACCTGGAAAATATCATATAGAATAGTGATTTCACTCAGGTAATAGCCAGGTCCCCTATATTTACTGAAAATGACTGTAAATTGATTTTTGGGACCAATTATATTTTCTTCGATAGTACTATTCATTTTTCCTCGGAAATTATTCACTTTATGTCCTTTCCCGCACGTAACACATTTCTTTGTTCTGTTGAGACACTTTCCTGGTTTTCTCCTTACACATTTCTTGAATGATGGAAATTTAGGAATATTTTCTCCATGGTCTCCACTATTAGAGCTCTTATCATTCATCACCATTCTCTTCATTGTTGAGCCCAGGAGTTGGTTAATATATATTTTGTTGATCATATTTTTTGAAAACTGATTTCGCATGAACACGATATCTTTTATTCCTATCAACATTCCATTTTGTTTGCATTTCCACCACCGTTCCCACCTTGTACATCATTCTCGAAGTTACTATGACTTCCTTGGACTCTAGAAATTGACTAAACATGAAATCATTGTGTTAGTAATAGTAGTCACAAAATCATTTAGAGAATATCATGACACCATATTCTCAATTAGAAACAACTTATAATTAACCAAGCTCATTTATTCACATAATAAATTAAAATACATAAAACTGGTTTGTAAAGAAAATGTAAATTAGCCTAAGAATATCCCCCGAGAGTGTCATAACCAAGAGTGCAGCAAGGCCTGTGGTCGTGCGCCAGTTCCCGTTCGAGTCTAGCTCAAAGCGATGTTTTCCGGTTTTACCCCTAGGTACATCTGTGCCAGGGCCGCCTCTACCTGCTCGTATCTAGACAGGGATTTATTACTCGAAAAACTCACAAAATCTCTACAATAACAAAATTATAGGAAGTTCTTCTATATTAATCCTCAAAGTCCTTCTTAGGTCTATGTGCTCTAATCAGAGTTTATCTAAATCTAGTTTCCATGGTTTTTACTAAAAATCCTCAGATACCAACAGTAACGTCTCAACCCTAATTACCCGGAGTCGGTGCATTATTACATAACATTGGCATGATCACAATAAAGACCTAATCTCGAATGAATGATTAGTTTAGTAGCGTTGGAAACACTAGATATATTCATAAGTCTTATATTACATCATAAAGTAAAAAAGACTACACCAACATCTTGTCTTCATATCCCCTCACACTATCCCTAAAGGTCATTCATAAATTACTTCTTCATATCCTGGAAAAAATAAAACATTTAATGGGGTGAGCTCAAATGCTTAGTAAGGATAATAATATAGTGGAAACTTTAATAAATAAGCATAAACATTTAAGGCAATGTATAACTAAAAAAAATCCTTTTAATCTTGAACTTCTACATAATATGACAAAGATAAAATGAAATAATTCAACTTACTTATTCACATGGATATTCTGCTAGTCGAATAACCACATGCAATATCAATAACCACTTTCATAATGATGGAATTCATAATTCCAGACTATCATAATCACATATTCAAGGCCTCGTGCCAAGACTACAAATAATATTTTGTCAAGTCCTTGTTCCAAGACACTAGTTTGTCTCATGAGATCTACCAATGAATCGAATAGCTATATCGGGATCCACCTATCACATACTAAGTCCAATGCATTCCTCATATGAAAAGTTTGAAATATAACATAAACATTCATATTAAAACTAGAATAAGAAATGTCAATACTTTAACCACAAATCATGAATGGTATAAAAATAGCACATCCACAGGAAAAAAAACTCATTCGATACAATATGGAAGATTTTATTGTATGAGAATAAACTCAATCGAGAATAATTAAGGATATTGACATGGATTAAAATAATCATCAAACTATTGGGAGAAATATCCCCCTTTTTCATAAAAATAATAAAAAGTCGCACTATTTGTCAAGAATCCATTTAAACTAGATTTTTGAATCAAAGTGCCCCATACCACATTGAAACTTTTAAAAGGAATTTTGATTTAAAAACATTAATTTCCATATAAATAAATCCTTAAAACCATTTTTAAAACATGGACATTAATGAGAAATATTTTGATTAATAAATATTTAAAACATTTTATAATGATATTTTAGTTAGAGTTCCTAAAAAAAGAGATACTTAAATACAAATAATTTAGATAATAAAAACATTATAATATCATGATAATAAAGGTATTCATGATATACTATGTCAAAGTACATTATATACACCATAAAAAAGTGATTTGGTGTATAACAACAAAGGAGTCTCAATGGAATGTAAATTAAGATGAAATCTTCCATATAGGATTTATACTTAGGTTATGTATAAATCAAAGACATAATTATATTTGACCAATATAAATACACTCAATATTATTGGATATTCAGTGTAAAACAATCAATGATCATCCACACACATTCTTGAAAAAACAACACTAATGAAATGGATGTTTAACTCAACAAATCGAGATTGAGTAAAAATTACTCTTATCAAGTTCATACCGATGACTTGAGAATTTAACAATGGAGTGATTATGTGTATCAAAAGTAAATCCACAGAAAGGGTGTGGAAATTATGACATAATCAAATGAATAGTGATTCCACAAATAATATTGCAGTAAAATTATCAATGAAGTATGTGTAAATCCGAATGAGTGGAAATTGAATTTTAAAATTCCCTTATTGATTTGGTAACATATGAAACATACACCCATAATAGAAGGATAATAAAATGATGATTTAAATATACATGAATTAAATTATATTACAGAATGAATACAACATGGGCAGTACACACACCACATGCAATAAATAAGTGGTGAACAATGGAAATCTCACAGAATTGAAAGTGAGATAAGAAACCCATTACTTTGTACTTTTTCCTTGGTTGCGTGTAGGTTAGAATCATGTATAATGGTTAAATAATTGTTATTTAATTATAAAACAATTATATACATTAATATGATATCATATATGATCTTTTAACATTTCTTTGTTAATAATATCTTTGTATTATCGTCGTTTTGGGTGTTAACAAACTCGTTTTCTTTTATATGTTTTCTTACATAGGAAGTGTTTGTTATGGATAGGTTTTATATCATTAATATACAGAATGATATCAAGTCCTTAAAAATTATTTTTAATTATAAAATGATAATTAGGATTGTACGGATATGATGGGGAAAGAATCTCATCGCGTTCGTGGAGACGGTAGTCCGTACGTACGCACGAGTGACAATATCATTCTTTTGATATTAAAATAATATATAAATGTAATTTATATCATATATAGAGAATAACTATAAATTTTTATTAATTATTTACATCAATTACACATCATTATCATACCCATCAAAATAATAATGTTTTGAATAACAATTACACCATGACGTGGAGACAATAAGCCGTACGTACGCACATATGGTGACATGTCATTAAAAGGATGGATAGAATAATGAATATTGATGTAAAATATTTAAAATAACATAATATTATATATAATATTCTGGAGTTATTATTGTAGTATTGAAATAACAATGAAAGAATAAGTTTAAGAAGAAAAGAACTTGAAAGATGGTTGTGAACATATTACCTATTCTTCGGGGTCTTCCATTGGATTTGATCAAAAGGGCTCCATAGGTTGGATTTATGATCAAAATAAGGCCTCTAGGTTGATTTAATGGATGTTGGGAGGATATTTGGGAATATCTAGGCCGAGCCAAAAGGATTTTAAGGTGTGAATTTGAGTGAAGGGAATGTGCCATTTTATAAGAGGGGTGTGGGGCACCTTTGGAAAAGCTATAAATATTATTTTATAATAAATACATATTTGGTTTATAATGGCTCCAAAGTGGATTATTTAAAGGTTAAGGTGGGTATGGGTGTAAATAATTTCAAATAACATATTTTAGATAGTTTTGGGTCACTATTTTAACCTTATCATTTATATTTAACTCTTAGTTAAATAGTTTGACATTTACCATGTCTCTTTGTATTTTTATATTATATAGTTAATAAACTTACCATATACATCCACGAGAACACCATGTTGTTTATTAATGATACAAAAATTATTATATAAGTCTCTTGGTAGAATCATATATTTTTAGGAATAGAATATCAATTAATAATATAATATTTGTTTTTAAAATTCTTTTATGTCAATTTTGATACTATTGGGTATTTTGTTTTTGATAATTTCATAACAGCATTATTACTTTGAACAAAATTTATATAATCAATCATTATATGTCATATTAACCTATAAAATTAGTGTAATTAATAAAATGTCTACAATTACATTTATTTTAATATTTATAATATCAATTATTTTAATATTTCATTAATTAGGTAATTACTGCATCACCATTGGGTCATAAATAAATTAAATTTTTTAAAATCTAAAATATATTAATAAAATAAAATTTCTTAGGAAATATTTTTAGATTTCTATTTAATATATATAATCAAATTTATCTTTTTTATAATCCTATATTAAAAATGTTTTAGTTTTGAAACTTTGATTTTATCTCTTTTAACTCTTCTTTGAATTAAATAATAATAAATGTTTATATCTAATCCAAGTAGACCAAAATGATAATATATTATTCCTTAGGTTGTTTTTGGTCGAGATACACTTGTCCAACAGAATTAGGACATGTGTTAGGGTAATATTAATATCATTTTTGCCCTTAATTACCCTATTTTCTTTTAATCATGGTAAATAAAAGTAAAAAGATACTATTCAACAAAAATTATTTTCTTCTCATTGAACCATATTTTACCTCTTGATATTAACTACGACTCTCAGATTTTCTAAATTTCACTCACATAAGTGGAAAAATTATGTTTTATCTGAACTTCCAAATTTTCTTAGAATGTGGGTAAAAGATGGTGAAATGTTCAATAAAATTTTTATATATATAAAATTATTTGAAACTAATACCAATGAATTAAATTGAACATATATAGGTATTATTTATATATTTTATCTTTAATTAAATTTTAATAAAATATATAATTATTTAAATAAAAATTTGGTTTTAGACCATAACTCAGTGTTTTTTCACTATTCATCAAAATTTTAATGTTTTCAGAAAAATAACAAAAATTCACCCTAAGATAATTTCAATAATCTGAATCCAAAAATGAATTCCATTTTGAAAGAAAAAATTTATAAAATTTCAAAAAGTGTGTATTACTATTCGTAACGGCCCTTTTGATTGGCTGTTGTGTGTGTTAGAACTCGAAGTTGCATACAACACACACTACTGTATTATTCAAAGAGAAGCGTACCGTGGAAGATTGGGAGGTTACATTTTATGGATTAAATTATCCACCCATTATTTATAGATGAATGTTAGTGTGATTCAAAAATATAAAATCACACCAGTATTGTAAAAGAACACATTAATTCAACTGAAATGATATAAATACAAGTATGTGGCACCCATTCAGATTTCAAAAACATTGAATCATTCCACTGATGAGCCTGATCATTGCTAATTTTTTATAATATATCTTATTTAATATTATTTATATATGTTTTTATATATATAATGGTTAACTAAAATATATATTTTAAAAATACCTATGATAATGTTTAAGAAAATATACATATTTTTAGAAAATATTTCTAATGACCCCTTTTTATAAGGGATTAAAATTTGGAATTTATCTTCATATTCGATGATAGAGTCTTCATGATTTCCACATCATCTATCAAATAAAAATGTGCCATATAATAAAAACATTATAAATTTAAATTTATGAATACAAATATTTCATTAGAATTCATTTATTCATAAATATTGTCCTCCCAGGTCACAAGTGAGTCAGAATACATGATGATGTTATATTTTTATTTAAAAGATTATATAGTATAAACATATTAATGTCTTGTCATGTTTACAAGTTATTGAAACATTTGAAATGTTAATATTTATGATATACCTGATATATTATTCATAAAATAATAATTTCATCAATCATATCATTTTGATGAACTTTTAATGCCAATATACTTGTATCTCATTCATGAACTCTCAATGGAGTATAAATATTATCTACAATAAGAAGCAGAACCACTTCTAAAATCACTTACAAAAAATACTATAAAGTTCATCCATTATTAGAACCCATAACATATCACTTCATAGTATATTTTGTAAGAGTTTATAACTCTTAATCTATTATTAACAGACAATATTAAAAGAATATTGCTGGGGTTATAATTGTTAATATCAACTATCATCATTTTAATTAGTTTTTACCCATTAATAAATTTATTTAGGATCAACATAATTAAAGTGTTGGATTTATATTAATAATTGTATCATTATATAGGGATCAACCCCAAATATTTTTTATTTATTTAATCATCTCTATTAGAAAGTACTTTTAAAAGGGTTATTCATGGTTTTTAAATAATCTCACATAGAAAATTATCATGGAACAACATTGAAAAAATTGTATCAATTAATTATTATTCAATCATATAAGTATAGACATTAAATAACAAATGAAAAATTATGTCCTTTATAAAGATGCTTCACTATAATAATTGATAGTGATTGGAGGTCACATATATTCCTACAATCAAATATCGAATTATAGATTTATAATCCCTTCAAAATCATTACCATGTGGAAATAAGTAAATAAACTCTGACTCCATTGTCAAATGTGAAATAATTTATTTTCCATTTCTAGCCTTTGAAATTGAATATCCTTCAGTTCTAACTAACCAACTATACATGGATTGTTTTTCACCAAAACTGGTAATCCCACTCTAAAAAGTGTATCCTCTTAATATACTATGATAATAATTTTTTCGTAAACATAAATCATTTTTATTTTTCATGTATCAAAAAATTATTCTTATGAATTTAAAATTATCCAAACAAGTATTACTAGTATATATACTCATTCTACATACAATAAAATAAATATTTAGTATAGTAAAATGCATTTCATCCATAAAAAACAGAATTGAACTAGTGTACTAATGTGGTGATATGAATACTAATATATTCATAAATATTATAACACTATAACAAAATTGTGTATTATAATGCATTAAAACAAAATGATAAAATTATTTTAAAAATTTTGAATTTATTGAGACAGAGATAAAGAATAACACCAACAATTGTTTCTCACATTAATAGATAGAATATAATCATCTATTCCAATGTCTACTATTTTAAACATTGGGGTAAAATAAATCATTCTCTCATTTGAAAAAATAAATATTGTTTAAAAATTTTCCATATCATCCACATATTGACACACAATGAAATTATATTCGTTTGTATGCTTTGAGGATAAACAATTATATACATTAATAAGAGTTATAAAATTTGAAAAAAAACATATAGAATATTACTATTTATTAAATTACATCATGGATTATATATATATATATATAATGAGATTATAATAGTTTAAGAAATTTATATTCATCATATTAAAAAAACCCCTTCCAGTTTTTTTAGGAAAATATATTAAATTATGTCTCTATTTGATAAGGATGTTTTAACATCCATTTGATGGACATATAAATTATATGTTAAAGATAAATAGTGTAAAATAATTATTGTTGTAATCAATACTAGCAGTGCATACGTATCAAAATTATAAATATATTTTTTCTAAAATCAATTGAACCCATTATAGATTTAAAATAATTAATATTACCATTAGAAACAAACATCTGTCATAAAACCCATTTATAACCAATTTTATTCAACCTATTCCAAAATCCACAATGACACGATTATTAATCACCATAATGGAATTTGTTTTATCATAAATTGCTTCATTCCAGAAATAAACAAATCTATAAGTCATAGTTTATTTATATTTTTTTCCACCTTCTTATATAGTAAATACCATTGGATTAATATTCCAAAGATGATTATTGTGATCTCCCATGGCATGGAAAACTATTGAATCAATTGAAATAAAATCTAGATTTATATTTTTATCCTTACGATGTATTTTAATCCTTTTATTATCTACTAATGAATCATAATTATACTCTATAAATGTAATTGATATAGATTGATTACGAATATTGTGTTATGTAGAATAACAACCTACATATCAAAATTATAAAAGTGGTTTTCAAAATACACGAAATACCTTTATTAAAAAAAATAAAATAGAGTCCAATTACATAAATATAATTTCTTGGTTGTTTTTCCATGTCAAATAAAAAAGAATTTAATTTCAGATGGTTCAATTTTACTTCATTCATGATCTATAACTCTATAGTATTCAAAAACAAAATCACTATTTCAAATTTGAATTATTAGGACTTCTCTTGTTCCAAATTTCATAAGGGGATTAATAAGTTTTCCTGCGAAAAATAATATTATTAATATAACATGCATACAATAAATGTTATCCCCATAAAATGAATGGTTTTTTTTATTTTTTAATCATTAAATTTATTATTTATTCTAATGTCTTATTTTTTATTTCATTTAGACATTTTTATGAGGTTTATAATGAGAAATACATTCATGAATTATACAATTTTATTCATAGATATCATTAAACACCTTAAAAATGTATTCACTACCATTATAATATAATAATAAATTAATAAATCTGATTAACTGGTTATAAAAATTATATTTATACTTATTAATCATAATAAAGGTTTCATGATTTTTTCAATGATTATATAAATATATATATATATGAATTTATGAGCCATGAATAATTGGTTATTAAAAAATTGGGTATGAAAATTATATTTATACATCTTAATCAAAATAATATTAATGTAATAACTCTAATATATGAGACTTTTTCTCAAATAATACAAATTATATTTAAATTTTTTAGATTCTACAAATGTTTTACAATTAGTAAACTCTTTTTCAAAGTTATATATTTTTTACATATTCAATGGATTTACTGAATTATATTTAAAAACTATAATATAAACTTGATATAAATTAGATAACTCAATGATGTAATAATAATATTACATCATATTTTATGATATAGTTGATTGATTCCATCATTAAAGTACTGATTCCCCAGAAACCTACCTCCATTTGATAAGATAAAATTTAAAGATAAGAATTAATCCTAAAATCCATTCTTATATTTGAAGAAAATTAGTGACTAAATTAATTCAAATTTATTGTAAATAAAAAACATTAAGAAGTGTAAACGTATTACCAGAAATAAATTATAGTTACACTCTCCCTTGTCTACAAACAATGATGTTCGAATTATTATCATGGTTATCTTCCTTCATTATAATGTTATCATAAAATTTTTTCAACATAAAACTATCACTGAATAGATACACCATGAATCTATAATGAATCAAACATTCCATCATCATTTAAGTGATATTAATAAATGATATCCCCATAAATATGTTATCTTAAGTCATCATATTGAAAGAATGTTTGTCTACATTTATTTTAAAGAGACATTACCTTGAAACGTACAAAGTATTTTGGAAAACAAAATTTTCTATTTTTTTATTTAATGGATATTATTTATTCTTGAGTAGAATAATTAAACTCATGAAATGTATTTAATATTTCGATGGTGTCTTTCACATAATGAAATTAATATTGGAATCAATTTTTTTTTGTAATTCCCATGACTCTGAATAATTATTTTTCATAAATTAAATGAATACTTTTCCAATATTATATCATAATTTCCCTAGTATTTGTAATAATTTATTTTAAAATCCTTCCATAGATTTGGTAATTTACAAATAATTGTTTTAAAATTGAGTATTTCTTGTATATTTACTTTTAGGGAAATACGATAATCTTCTATAACATATTGCTCAATAACGTTCTCCAACAACAAAATGTTATCATATATATTTATATTATGATAATTTTTAATATGAAATTTATTTGTACATCATTACTCATCATTATACATGAATTAATGTGCACCCCATATATTTTGAGCATAATTAATTTGGACAAAATGGTTATAAATTTGATTTCAAAATGTGTTGAGAATATTTCCTTGATCGGTTTTATATCGGGATTTAGGGTAGCCACATAGAGAATGTGAAAAATTTATTGGTTCCTGGATATAGAAATTATTAAAAAATTTAAGAATAAACATCATATTATCTTTACAGTGAGAGATGTTATTAGAAAAGAGGAGGTAATGCTTGACCGTATATTGGATCATAAAATTGAGGTATTTAGAGTCCATGTTCTTGTATCTATATTTGAACAATTCATTATGTTTTTTTGGGAATGGTTAAGCATATAGGGAATTCATATTGAATATTGATCTAGAAATTTAATTAATTATTCTAATGGGTTTAATCCACCTCTATTTTTTTATGGATAATATTTCAATTTTCCCGTGAGTATTTCACCGAGAATTTTGGAATTCTGAAAAATAATTTTTGATAATTCTTTTGAGAAAATGTTGGTAAATTTTAAATTTTGTGTTTTTGTATTATTGAATATTGATTTGATGGTCGAAGTAAAAACTCTTTTATTTATATATAAAAATGGATGTGATTAAAAAATAATCGATCTCACTCTATTGGACAATGACAAAATATTTTTCATTAAAAAAAGAAAACTCTTCGGGGGGAGTAACCATAATTATTTAAAAAACAATAAAATCTATAGGTTGGGTACTAATCCGTCATTAGTCATTTTAATAATATTTTTACTTTATATTATTTTTTGTTTTTTTAGAATATATATATGTATATATATATATTAAAATATATATTTTAAAAGTAATTTAAATCCATTTACCCAATTATTTGTTTTTATGGAAAACAAAATCCAAGGACCATTTTTATAAGGGATTGAATAATATATTTTATCCCCCTTTTCAATGATTAATTCCAAAGGTTTTCTACCTCATCAATTCCATAAAACCGTGTTTTCCAATTAAAGAACCCAATATTCAAATATTTTTATTAATGAAAACATTAAATAAGTAAAACAAAATAGATATTTCATGATTCATGTATAAGAATCATTAAAATAATTCCTTGAATATACTCAAAATAAGGTGGTTTCACAATCCTAGAAGAGGTGGAATAAGATTGCATATTGAGAGGTGATAGAATCCATGATAAATTGGGGAATAATGAGAAGTTTTATATGTTTGAGACTATAACAAGGAGGTTCTGTTTTCATTTCATGATGTTATCTAATTATATTGTAGGAAATTTAGAACTACTAACATAGTGTTGAAAAAATTAGTTGATATGTAATATGTATGAATCTGATGTTAACGGAATTATCCTGACCTTTCTTGAAGGTAAAAACAAATTTAATTATTTGTACACTTTCTTTTTTATTACCATATGAATATGATCTCTAGTGTATACCAATATATGGGGCTTCCAATTGAGTTTTAGACTCCAAAATAGAAGATATACGAAAGCTAAGATAAAGAGCATGGTTGGTGCATGGTTAATGAACATTATAATCCTAGAATGGGAAACCAAGTGGCTTAGGGAATGATTCAAGAAGATTCTTGCACACAATTACTATACGGATTTCCAAACCATAATGGTGGTCCTAGGAAACAATGAAACATTCCCTCACATTAACATAGGTGGTCCTACGGTTGGAACATAGTTTGGGTATCCTTTTGATAAAATCTTGTTTCCCATAAAAAATGGGAAATATTTTTTTTTCAAGGTACTATTTTTTTCCTTCCACTATTTTTCATCCCATCCAAACAAGTCAATCATAAGATACTAACCAACAAAAAACACATCATCAATTTATTTTTCTCAATTGATAGATGAAAAAATGGAGTGATATTTGGTTTGAATTAACCATCAGGGTGGTTCTTATTCTCATACTATCTCTATTTTATGGAATTGGACAGGGAAAATCTCTTCTGTGCTTCCAAATCTTTAAAATCATCAATTTTATAGAATATTATAAGTATGGTCATAAAAAGGAGATTTAGTTCAAATAATGAAATTAGTTTGGGAATGTAATCATCATCGATCAAGAGAGAGTTGTTCAATAATATTTTTCTCATAGTCGTGATTCGAAATATGTGTATGTGGTTGTGCAATTGTGATTCCTTAATGTGTTAACATATCAATGGTTATGATATTTGTTTTGGGCGTTATATTGAGGTTTGAAACACTAATCATACCCTTTTCTAATTGTTAGTGATGTGTGGCCAAACCATGGGATATCCATGGTGATTTTTGAATCGATGAGAAAGTTCAATTAATTTGGTAATGTGGAATTAGAGTAATTGTTATTGTCATGGGTTTTGAATTGGAATTGAGTATTACTTCTTGCATAAAGTGTTTATTGATTTAATTTAACATTATATTTTTTATGTCTAAAAGGTTCTTATAAATATATTTCAAAAGAAGATTTAAAAATGGGTTGTGTCACCTTTACTGTTAGAATTGCATAATGATTGTTTTGAATGACTAAAAACATAAATCAAAGTCTTAGGAATTTTTTTAGATTTTCAATAAATGAGGACTTGTGTTTTGATGGGTGGTTCGAAAATTATTTCAAAATGAGTATTTTGGAATTTTTTCTATAACATGATGAGTTTTAATATTCTATTATCACCATATTCAATTAATTAATATATGTGTTAGTGAGGTAGATTCCATGATTATTATTTTTTCATGTTTACAAGATTATGAAATTTTATAATTGATGAATTGTCTAAGGTGTTGATATTTCATAAGGGGTGTTTAACAGCAGGTAAAAATTATTGAACAGAATAATGTGAATTTATTATATGGTAATTGGAATAACTTAAGTAGAATGAAAATGGGTTATATGCATATGATAATACAATTTAAACTGACTATTGGGTTAAGGAATGATGATGAACCATATTGTGTATGCAATTTTAATTGTAATTGTAATGTATGTTGGTTATGTATGTTTTGTGATATGATATGAGTGGTAAATATATAAATAAACTTGGGAACATGTATTGGTGTTATGCGGGGTATTTACATAAGTATATACACCCCCATTTCATGTTAGAATGAGGCCCTGAACTGAAAAACAATGATTCTTGGGGTTGGGAATGTGACCAATGGTTTGATCCCATAACAGTTAAATTTTATTATACTCCATGGACTAGTGATCCATGGTATGTTTGATATATATTATTATAAAATGTTTAACATTAGTGAGGTATGGAGATTTAAATATTCCCTTATGCATTGTAATTGAATTCCCTAGGTCATAGAGTAAATGATGTAAAATCCTAGGACATGGGACATATGGTATGAATGATATATTGAATATTTTTAACTAATGGTTATGGGATAGATCATTATTTATCAGCACACCTCATGGATAAATGTGTTTGTAATCTTTTCTTTCAAGGATTAGAATCCTTTTGTGACTTTATATAATATTTTTTATTTGAAAACACTGGATATCCAAATGCATAAAATTACTAATAGTTATTTACTTAAATGGTTAACTTATTTCAATTTTTTCTTTACTTACTATATTATTTTCATAAACTATTTTACTAAAACATTATTTATTATAAATTATTAGTGGAGGCCTACTAATTTTTACACACGCCTTTTTTGGGCCTCAATGGCACTTGGGTACCCAAGCTGATGCTACTTGTTTTCTCGTACAGGTTCATAATAGGTTTCTAGGGGTGGGTTAATTAATGGTCAAGTTGTATGGAACATGGTGCTTTATGAATCAAATGGGACTCAGGTCTGTGTTTGGGCTCTTTTTTTAGTTTTTTAGTCCATTATTTGTATGAATACACTATATGTAGTGTATTTGACTTATTCGTGTAATATGTGCTACTTGGTTATGTGATAAAATTTTTCATATGTAGTACATTTATTCTGTTTCACTAATTATTATATAATTTTATTTTATATATTGTGTTGTATTTCTATTAAATGTTGGTGTAGTCTCTCCAATATGTATCTAAAGATTTGTGATCCTTTTCGGAAGCCTCTTCTATATAGAGAGGCATGCTCGAGGTCATGTGATGACCATACACGAGGCATAAAAATATGGCCATTGGGGTGGGGATAATACAAAGTGGAATCATATAAGGTCTATTTCCTTAATTTAAGGGTCATTGTATACTAGATACTATGATCTTGTTGGGGATTTTTTTGGAGATTATTCCTATGATTCATCAACCCCACATATGAGGGAAATCAAAGTTTCCAAAAGTGGGAATTGGTGTTTTATTTTTTATTTTATAGTTGTTTTTTATCCACTATGAGTGGTGTACGTTGATGTTATTTTTTGATTAATGGAGTTTATCTCTTATCAAGGTGTGGAAGACAGTGTGATTGACTCCATGAATCATGGTAGGTATATAAAATATATATGATATATACATGTTACATGGGATTGACTTGCTAATTACATGCTATTAAACTAAATGGTTATAAAGTTGATATTGAATGAATATTGTGGATTTTAAAATGCGTGTTAATGAATTTTTTGGATGATTAAATAATTGGTTTATCATTTAAAAATGGGAAATGTCTTGAAATTTAAATTTGAATAATGATTGAATTTTTCAATAGACATGTTTATAAAAATATTTTGAATGGTGTTAATACTTGTGTTGTAAAAATGTAATATTTTTTACTAAAAACCAATAGAGTTATTACTATAGAGTAATAATGATTGGAGATTAAAAATGGTTTGACTTGTAGTTTTATTGTAAATTGTAATGATTGGTTTTGTAATCTGACCCTACGTATCTGTGGTTTGAGTGGTGAGATTTTCCTAGTTAGAGGCATTAATTTCACATTTTTAGAATAGATTTAAGTTTTTTGGGTTGTAACAACCCTATTTATAAGAAAAAATTTATATTATCATTTATTTATATAATTATGTACCTAAAATATTCCTTTCAAATTGAAGTTAGTGGGCGTACATTCAATACAACACCAACATGGTGTATGCTGCACACAAAACAGATATGGCATACGATAAAAGAAACAATGAGTTTCAAAAAAATATCATTCTTTAATTATTTAAATAAGATAACTATAAACTAGATGTTAACCATTGTAATTTGAATATTAATAACCACCTTTCAAATATTTTTTTTATATTTTTATAAATAAAAAATACGATTTTTCTTGAAGTCCATTGCACGTTTAAAACATTATTTTCTCGATTGATATTATTAAAAAATTGAATTTTATTTTTTACACATTTGAAAACTCAATTTTATAAAATAAACTAAATTTTTTAATTCATAATTGAGAAATTATTTTAGGATAAATTTTTCGGACATTTCTGAGAAACTTCTTTTTTTGATGAAGAGTGAAAAATATTACTTTTTTGTTAAAAACTCTCTTTTATGTAATTAATTATTATAGGTAATTGATTATATAAATATGTTTTCAAGTCACATTTTATGAATTTTAAAAATATTAATATAAATTAATAGATTATAATTTATTCCTCTTGGAAATTGAATATACCATCATAACAATATTTTGAATATTTTCTATCATTAAAAACCTATTATTTCAACATATCAATGTGATTAACAGACAAATTAATTTAGCCTCTTTTTTTATTAAATTTTAATAAATATGAAATACAATATTTTAATTAGTATAATATTTGGAATCTAATAAGACCAAGTTAATTTTTACCAAAATGATTTGTAGAATTTATTAAAATTAAATTTACTAATTAAGGCGTAATTAGTCTTATTTAGGTACAAAAACATAAAATTAATGGCCTGAATGACTTATCAATTATTCCAAACCCTATTTACTGTACATAGTTCTTCCATAATCATATTATTCTTTAAATTATTTTGTTTTCTAAGGATTGTTTAGTAAGAAATTATGCACTAATAATTTGATTCTAAAAAATCAATGTCAGACATTTTTCCCTATAAAAGTCTTCCATATCTACACAGTCCTTGAACATCTAAAACCATTTACGTTCATATAGTTTTTCACATATAGAATCTCTACAATCTTATCTTCTATCATAAATCCTTAATTTTTGCATAAATGCTGTCATGGAAGCTTTTTGGCACCAACGAAAAGAAGTTACCAGATTAAGAGGTATCATATATGATATATATTATAATTTCATGATATATTAAAAATAATAAATTCATTCATATATATATATATATATATATATATGAAATTTTAATACATTCTATCAAAAAAAGAAAACAATGTTCATGCAGACATACGACTTGTCATCTCTATGAACAACCAATTACATTTCATAAATCATTATTATATATGATTATTATAATATAGTAATATTTTATATAAATAATATTTATATTATTTTAATCATTTTTTAATCATTAGAAAAGTATATGGATCAGTTATACAAAAAATTATATTCATATGTGAATAACTAAATTAATATTACCCGAAGTGCAACTATAATATAGGACTGTAAACAAGTTGGTAAGATATGGTCATAATCAAAATATTTATGTTAACAAATATTATAATATTTTTATATAAATGGTTTATAATTAAAAAATATTTATTATACGAGTATATTGTATCACAATTGAGAGTGCCTATAAACAAGGTAAGGGGAATTTCATCACACTTTTAATTTCTACAAGATTGATGTTATGGTCACAACTATTTCCTTCTGTATGGTGTATTTACAGCCCATTATTGAATTATATGTTTTCTAAATATATTTTTATGATTATTCGCTTATAAATTCTATGATCATTCATTCATGTTGTATAACATTCAAAAGATACCAAATTTGTAAAACAATTTTGTCTCAATTTTCCTTATTTGACACTAATGTTTTGTTATGAAGCTAAACACTTTTTTGATGTATATATACATCCAATGAAAATGTTATATCATGAATCCCTTGATTTTTATTTTATCTTAACCTTCATTTAATTTAATTTTCATACATGTAGAGTATGATCCCATGTAACCATGTTATAAGAGTTTATTGGAACAATATTATCATTTATCAATATTGTTTTTGTTTATGCTTCCTTTGATGAAATACTCAATAATATTAATGAAATTCTATGTTCTATTTTTATTCAATATATAATCACTATTTAGTATCATTTTTACTACTCTTTGGTACTTAAGTTAATGTTTTTAATTTAATTTTATATACACTCTCTTGGCTTGGATATTCCATGTAATCAAAAACCATGTTATAAAAAATGATTTCAGAAGATCTTTTAAGATAGATTTCATGGAAATAGTAGTTTGAACATATTTAATTTTTTTGAATACTTTCTTTTATATGTTTTCAAATATATTTTATTTTAATATGATTTTCAAGAATTTCATTTTCATAAAAATCATTTTTCAAAGAAGGATATTTTCCTCAACAACCATTTTTTAAACAACTATCGAAATTACTTCCCTTACATGAGAACATAGATTAGTGATTATAGAGATTATATGTGAAAATAATACAATTTTTCTATTAATATTCTTGGATTTAAGGGAATTTTCTATATAATGAGGATTATGAAGTCTATTTATCTTTTATGTGTTATAATCTTTGGAAACCTACTTCTTTTCACGGGTTTTGTTTACGATGAAATGATTATGAAACTTGTTTATTTTCACGTCATTAGATATGATTAAATATTTTAGATACCCAATTCATATCATGTATTTTGATATGTTCAATGATGATTTGGGATAACATGTAAGTATGATTTTATTATATGGATTGTGAGACCTATATCTACCTATAATGAATTTGTTAATGATTTATATCTAAAGGTAAAAAAGAGGGTTTACAAAAGTGTTAATCATTTCATTAGTAAAAGGATAGAAAGAGGGTTACTCAGTTCTGTAATATTGGGCTGAAATGAAGGTCACTACATTCTATATTAATGGCATAAAATTGGTATCAGGGTAATGATATAATAAACCTTTGTAAAATAGAATGGAAAAACCATAATGAGAAATATATGGAAATAGTATATGTAAATAACTATGGTAGAGAAAATGTATAAGAAAATTGCATTGAATTTTAATGAGGGATAGAGTATGTGTTTTCATAAAAATTCATCAATATTTGGATACTATAAGTGTATGTGGCTCTATCACAAATATACCAAGGGGTGAAAACCCTGGAAAGATGTTTCGAGGATGACTTGGGGTAATCAGGTTCATGACAACGAGATTTACTACAGACTTGGTTTTACCCTCCAGTCATATATAATTTGTGAATTCACTAATTCAAAGAATACTATTATGAATGTATAATTATATGTGGTATATGAATAACCTAAGATTAACCTAAGGTGTCATATATTAAAGACGGTTTATATGTTTTAAATCATAGAAGTTATTTTTCATTATTATGTGGTTCATAATAGTAGATTTTCAATCTATAAACCCTTTCATATCTAAAGAATTTTATAATGGTGTTATGATTCCACTAAATTTAATATATTTTCATTTTTCAGTTCGCACACATAATTTTTCGATGATTTCATCCCATGTTTATAATTCCCACTTTTGATTTTTCTTGGAATATGTAGCATACAAATAATCACATTAGTTCTTTGGACTAATTGGATTCCATCTTAGACATGTATTTGGAATTCTATACCTAAATCCAACATCCATTAATAATTAATGTAGGTTATTTTTGATATTTCAAACCCTCCTCTATTCATCCATCAATGTGACGATATGTTTGAACCTCCTATGGAAATCACATCTGGTGTATGGATCTTAATTCCCATTAAATTGGTAGTTTCTCTCAAACAGTTGGGGAAAATATCTATTTAGATGATATGTCAATTGTTTAGGATTTTTGGATGCCTTTCTATTAGATTTTCCTAGTATTCCAAAAAAATGTGACACATAGTTATCATTATAACTTATATGTGGATCCATAACAATTTCAACAACTTTATATATAATTGACCATATTGAGTGGCTATAATTAATGATGAAACTCCATGAAAACCTCGATAATTATTTCTTTAATCAAAATGTGTCTCCTTGGGGTGCACAAGATCTGTTTTTGAAGAAGAATGATTGATTGATGCAATTCTGTATTGATTTTTAAATTTCAAAAAGATCACCATCAAGAAAAAGTATCCTCTTTCCCATATTGATGACATGTTTGATCAAGCATGGGGAGAACAATACATTACTAGTATTTTCGTTCATTCTAGTCAACATCAATAAAGGTTAAAGAAGAAGGTTATAACTAAGACGGAATTCCTTACATGGTATGGTCACCGTGAGTATATAATGATTCCGTTTTATCCCACTAATTCAACTAACACCTACATCGATTTAATGAATAGGATCACTAAATATAAAATTGAAATTTTTATGTTTCTATTTGTAGATGCTATGATTATCTTTTCATAGATCAAGGAAGATCATGATGATCTCATAAAAATTGTATTAATGACCCTATGGAAGGAATAAAAAAATGCAAAAATTTAAAAATTGGAATTAGTCTACAAAAGTGTTTTTGGGTCAAATATTCTCATGATATGGTATATTAGTTGATCAATCATTGACAGAGGCTGTTGAATGTTGGCATAGACCAACCACAGTAAATGAGATTTGTAGCATAATTTAATTAGATGGAAATTATCAACAGTATTTGGATAATTTATAATGACTACTATAACCTATGATAATGTTAATTCTAAAGGGTGTGATGTTTCTCTACATATACAACTGTGAAGAAAATTTCGAATAATTGAAGAGAAGGTTGATCAATTCTCTTGTAATTAAATTACCATATAGACTATAAGGGATTGTAATCAATAGATAAGCATACATGAAGGGATTGGGATGTGATATTACGAAATATAATATGGTTTTTTCCTACTCCTCATGAAAAATTAATATTAATGAGAATAATAACCCAACTCAGGATTTGGAGTCAGAAATAGTAATCATTTCATTAAAAATATTGAAGAATTATCATTATTGTGAAAATGTGATATATATACTGATAAAAAAGTATCAAATTTTTATTAACATAGAAGGGGTTTAACATTCACCAAAGAGGATGGTTAAAATTGATAAATTATTATGACTGGTCAGTAAATTACCACCCATGTAAAGCCAACAAGGTTGTTAATTATTAGAGGTGGAAGGATCATTCTCGCTTATCCATGATGAGTACCATAGGAGATACAATATTTATATAATTTAAAATTATTGATCATGAAATCTAGAAGAAGGGAAAAATAATATATTTCAAAAATTAATGTCTATCTCTTTATCAATGTAATGATTAAGGAGGCGCACAAGGAAGATGATTATATGAAAAAAGGTTAGAATTGTTCGAATTATTATCTATGTTAAGGATATTATAAAAAAGTTCATAACCATTGATGTGGTCAATATATACCATATATGAAGGAGTTGTTAGAGGATTATCATATTTCATCATTCTATATTCACCCTAGAAGTATGAATTTATCTATGGACTTGAAGGATTACATTTGGGGGTGGCATTTTAAGAGATATCATAGAGTTGTATCTCATTTTTTGGGATGGCAGTATATTAAGGATGGAAGGAAAAATTAAAATTGGATGTTTCATCCATTACCAATTAAATAATAGAAGTGAGAGATCATTACTATTTATTTTTTCATTTGAATACCCAAAACCATTAAAGAGTTTAATTCTATATGGGTGGTAGTTGATATCCTTACAGAGTCAACACACTTAATTGTTATCAGAGAATATTTATCTCTTGATCATCATGGTATATTATATTTTAATGATTTTGTAAGGTTTCATTGAGTACCACAGTATATTGTATAGAATTGATATCTAAGGTTTCCATAAATTATTGGTCGAAGTCTTCATAATGCAGTTGATAAATAGTTGACTTTCACCAATTATAATTATCCTCAAATAGATTGTTTGTATGAATGAACAATTAAAACTGTAGAAGATAGGTAGAAATATTTATTTTGGATTTCAACGGAGGTCTTTAAAACACATTCTTCTAGTTAATAATTATTATAATAATAGATTTAAATCAAAAATTATCATGGAACCTTATGATTACCTCTATAGATGAAAGGTAGATATCCAATGTTATGGGATGATTTTGGAGATGGAATGATATTAGGGCCTATGATCGCAAAAGAAATGGTCGAGATGGTTAGATGCATAAAGAAACACATCATATCAGATCAAAGTTGGAAGATATCGTATGATGATAACCATCATAATGATCTAGTAATTGTTTTTGGAAGAAAGGTTTTTTTAAGAATCTCATCCTAGAAAAATGTTATTAGATTTAGGAAGAAGGGAAACTATGCCATAGGTATATCGACACCATTCAAATCTGTTATCGCATCCGGATAGTAGGATATATCATGTTACTTGCTCAAAATAATTCTCATGTCTATGATTCCTTCCATGTATTTCTCCTATGGAATACATACCTAGACATACACATGTAGTGAACTCATAGGACTTATAGTAGGAGAAAGATCATTCTTATGAGGAGAAACCTGTTGAAATTCTAGACTGATCAAAGAATGTTATATGAATAAAGGCCAATTACCTATTAATAGTTTTATGGAGAAATCAACAGTTAGAAGAAGCTATGTTTGAACATTAGAATAGGATTATGAATAATTATCCTCACTTATTTTACATGGGTAACGAATTTCGTGGGATAAATTCATTTTATCGGGGTGGAATGTTACAACCCAATTTTTTATGGACATGTATTTTTCTAATAAATTTTCATTTTTGATTATTTATTGCAATGATCTAAGTCAATGATTTCATTTAAATGGAACTGACTTGGCCTATGTTCTGTGTAACAATGTTTTGGCATACAATGCACACAACACAGAGTTGGTATACGATACAATCAACCATTAGTTTCTAAGAAATATATCTTTTTTATTGATTCAATTATTTAAATATGATTATTATGTCATATATTTTTACCATAGTAATATGAATTTTAAAAACAAATTTTATAATATTTTTTAAAATTGATTTTTATATATATTACATCTGATGTTTGGTAATGTCCATTATATGATTAAAAACTACTTCATTTTGAATGAACTATTTATAATAATGAGAGTAATTTTACACACATTTTTCAAATAAATATGATAAAATACAATTCATATTTTAATTCATATTTATGAAATTATCATAGGGTGAATATTTACGATTTTTTAGAAAATATCATTTTTTTATGAATATTGAAAAATATTGCCTTTTAGATTAAAATTCCTTCTTGTATAATTAATTATTAATAGTAAATGATAATAAAAATATATAATAATTTCAAATAATATTAATATTAAATCTATTAATAAAATTTAATTCGTTAGAATAAATTATTTTTTGTAACTGAATATTAAATCAACACAATATTTAGAACTTATTCCAACATTAAAACCATGTTATTTCAACCTATCTATGAAAATAGAATTAATATTAATATTGCAACTTCTGTTACTATAATTTCAGAAATCTAATATACACAAATTTATTTTGCCTAATATTTAGTGTCAAATAAGAAAACATTATTTCTTGATGAAAATGAATAGTCAAGGTGATTAAAGATAAATGATTCTTAATTAGGGACTAAAACATAAAATTAATGGGCTAAATGACATATATGCTTTAAAAAAACCATTTTATGTCCGTATATTTCCCATAAAAATTCCATTATTGAGTTTTTTTGGTTGGGTAAAACTATATTATTGAAATAAAATTTTCAGACCTAATTTGTTTCTATGAATTCAATGTGAGTACTTTTTCATCCCTATAAAAGTGAATCACCTCTACCCAGATCCTCAAAACTCTAAAACATTTTTTATTCATCCATTATCTACCCAATAATATCCCAAAAAATTCCTCAATTTTCTCTAATATCCCTTATTTGGGAATAAACCATCTTTTAGAATCCTTTAGGCACAAACCAATAGAAGTTACATGACTTCGAGTTTACATCTTCCCTCAATAACTTTTACATTATTTTTATTCTCCACCCCTACACTCTTGTTATTCACTTATTGTGTGAAATACAAAGAATCCTCCATAAAATAAGAAGTTTTATTCAAATTTTCTTTCCAAAACATACAAAAACCACCATCTAATGAACGTTGAAGATAATACTTCTCTATACAACATACTACTATTTCACAAAATGATGATTGTTCATTTCTCCATTACCACAAATCATAGTGGCCATTATTATAAAAACATTACTTATAAATGTAATATTTTTTCTTTTTAATAATTTTAAAATTCAGTGTTCCTTTTAAAACTTACATTTTTTTACATTCTATTCGGTGTTAATATTATAATCTTGTTTGAGGATGTTTGGACTATCACACCCTCAAAGAAAAGTGATTCATTCATACACCACATGGAATGTATAATGGATGGGTTTAATGAAATTATATGATATATATTATATAGTCATGAAATTATAATAATTATATATAAATTATAAATACATATATGCATATGTAATTTTCATAATTGCATTGAAAATGACGATAAAAATCTAATTCCATGTTCATGTATACAGACAAATTAATTTCTCCATGTATAACATATTTAATTAGATACCTAATTAATTTATAGAATATTATAGTATTGTTATAATATATGTACATGACATTTATATAATGTTATACATTTGTAATCATGATACATTCATAAGGATCAATGATATTAAAAATTTACACACATGTGAAGAACAAAGTGAATATTACCCAATGTATAAAATTTAAGATATGAAAATTAACAAACAAATAATTATTGGCATGATCCAACACTATATATTAATATATATAACAATTATCTTTTATAAAATATTTATAAGAAAATAATATTTATTATATAGGAATATTGTATGAGTAAAAATAGATTCAAGACACAAGGTAAGGGGAATGCAATATAACTTTTAATTTATGGGAGATTCAAATTTTGATCACCACTATTTCACTTTGTGTGGAATATGTAATTTCCATGATTTAATTGTATATATATTACACTTAAATATATCAGTATTAACATATCTATTATATGATTCTTCTTTCACGGGGTTTAACATTCAATATTTACCAAATTAGTAAAACATTTATGTCACATTTTATTTCTTAGAGACTCATGTTTTTTTTTGCCCAAAACACTTTTTTGAGGTTTATATACATAAATTGTACATGTTATATCATTAATAAAAATATTTTCATGATGTATTAACCTTTATGTAAATTCATCTTCTTTCATGGAGAGTATGATACCTTGTAAACATGTTATATGTGTTTATTGATACAATTGTTTAATTTTTTGAGATTGTTTATTTATGTGCTTCTGTTGATGAAATATGTCAAAAATATTCATAAGTTTCCATATCCTATGTTTATTAATTAATTCCTCATTTTTAACTACCATGTTTTCTGGTCATTCCAAAATGTTTTCATTTTTTTAAATATACATGAAATTAATTTTCATGGAAAAATTATTTTAAAATTTTTAGTTGTTTTCAATGAATCATATATTATTATTTTTATAATATTTTTAGAGAAAAAATTTCTCAAAATCGTTTATGTAATAAAAATCATTTTTCAATGACAGAATAAACATTTCAGCAAGAAATGATTGTAAAAGACATTTCAAAATTATGTACCATATAAGATATCACTCATTTATGTTTCTCTTGATTGTATGATGATATTATTTAATGAATACATTCTTATTCATTCTCTGAATGGATTATTTTTTGATGGCATAGTGTTTATGAATTCAATTTCTTTTTCATGGGTTATCACTTTTTGAAACCTAATTCTTTTCATGGGTTATGTTTATTATGAAATTATTATGAAACATTTATCTTTACACATATTATTATATAATTTCATATTTATGATACCCACTTAATTTCATTGGTTTTTATATTTTCATTTATGATCTTATGTATCATGTATATACGATTTCATTATCTGAATGGTGGGACCTATATATATTTCAAATGCATTGGGTAATGATTTAGATCTCATGAGATAAAAAATGATTGAATGGGGGTATCATGGTTCAGTAATATAGGGATTGAATAATGGTTACTCAGTTCAATAATATAGGCTCGGAATGAGGGTTACTCAGTTCTGTAATATAGTGCTTTAATGGGGGTTACCTAGTTCAATAAATGATTTTTTTTTAATATGGTCTTGTCATTGATTCCTAGTCTACTATTGAAATTTTTATATGAAATTATGTTTCCACAATTCCATGTCTTACTCATATGTTATGGTTTCATGTAGTATGTCCTTATCATTATTTTGATTTATGTATTATAAAATGCCATGCATTATGCCAAGATTTATTTCTATGATCTACGATAATCCAGGTATGATATTCAATTTTCATAATCATGTTCTCATAAACTTTTGATCATGTTTATGCTTTCATTTCTCCATTTTAGTCCCTTACTGATTATTTGAGATGACCCATAATTATGTTTCCTTCCACATATTAGTAATAATTGATCAATATTTTATATGTCAAAGAAGGGTTCTAGTCAAATAAACACTGTGGGAGATAATGTAGCTCAATTATATAGTTGTGTGTATGATTTTTTATATCCATAGAAACTATAACAATATGTGAATTTAATAATCAATTATATATTAGTAAATTATTTAATAAATGTTATCTAATTTTTATATTTTTAATGCGAGGGTCACTATATGTATTCTAAAAGAGGTGTTATTCTAGTTCAAAATGTAGGGATATGACCAAGGGTTTTAAGATGTTTCCTTATAATGTGTATGTGGAAATTCATAACTTTTGTGATCCTAAATGTTATGTTTTGGACCCTAGTTTATGTTTTTATCTCTAGTGTTGATGTATTTGTGTTGGTATTAATTTTTTACGTCTAGGATTAATTTTCATCAAATGTTCATCAAATTAAATATGTTTTGTAGTGGTTGAGAGAGTGCCTCCATGGGCAGTATGTTGGTTGAGTTTTTAGGAGACAGTATTAGATAGAGAGATCATGTGACCATTTATTGGTGTGACAAAGGGATATGCATTTTTTACTGTTTACTCCTCTAAGATGGCCTCTATGAGTGGTCGGTTGGGTTGTAAGTGCTTTTGGAAGCATATGAAACTGGTAGGACTTTTTGAATTTTTCTTTAGAACACTGTTAGTGTTTTACTATGTAGTTTTTTCATAGAGGGATATGATAATTAGTGAATGGTTTTTTATTTGTTACTTGAGTTGTGTTTATGAGTTGATGGTTTTGGGAAATCGAGGGTATCCTCAAGGTATGTTGGCCCTATATTGAGGGTGCCTTAGGATATGATCCCCTATGGATTATTTAAGGGTTGGATGGATGTATGGTTGGTGATGTCAAGTGTCATAAAATATCATGGTTATTCATTAGTTTTTTTCTTAGAATATATCATATTTATTGTGTTTTGAGGTAAAGTTGGTTTTTTAATATTTAAGGTCATTTGGATCTATACCATATGGATTTTATGGTGTTAGATGTGTGGGTTGATGATGAACTATGGAGAAGAAGTCTTTGGTGACCAAGGTGTGGGTGGAATATATTGGCATGAAATGACACCTAGAGTGGTGGTGGTCATTCTGATGGACAAGATAATGTAAATGTTTAGACGTTGGATCAGAATGTTGATAATGATTTGATTCTATAAAGGTTGACGGACATGTTGTCATGGTTAGATGCGTGATGAGGTGTCTGACTTAGGTCTAGTGATGTAAGATCTTTGTGACCTAGAATTTTGTTAAGTTGTTATTCACATGTTTGGGAGGTAACATGAATTCATTAAGGGGATCTAGTAGTGATATTTCTTGGGAAGACACTGGATTTTTAGGAAAGATGATAATGTTTATCTAGATAATAACATTGAATTTTTTCTGTGTGATCACAATGGAATGATGGAGTTACACGGGACACATTGGTTTTGTGGATTAGTGTGGTGGTTGATGTGTTTCTTTTTTAAACACCATCATCGTTTTAGATTAACAATATAAGGTAATTTTATAGGTTCTAAGTGATATGTTTTGTTGCGACCACTAATATAACATCATGATGAGGTTTTATGTTTGGGTTGTAAATCACTTTAGACTTGTGATGTTTGACTGTGGTTGAAACTATAGCGGGTAGGGTCCCCTGAGACTTGTGGTAGGTTATGGTTTCCCCATAATGGGAGGTGAAATTAGTTATGGATAGTTGTGGTGATGTTTTTTGAAAAATCAGAAACATAATATTTACTATTGATGATCATATACAATATCATGACATCATCCAGTGGTGAACTTAGAAGCCTATGACTTAATTCCTTGTGACATTATCATGTTTTTATTTTATATGGGACTTCATAGAGATTATACCCTTGTGTAAGCACATATAGTGTCATGTGGTTAGTAGTAGTTCACCAACAGGTTGTGAGTGAGGTCTTCAGGATGGATTGGGTGAAGCGCAAGGTTGGGGCACGATTTGTGAAAACTGTGCACCTAGCCCAAGGAACTATTTGTCTATGGGACACTTTTATGAAGAGGCTTGCACTCGGTAACCAAATTGTTTTCCAAATAGTGTGGGTTATTAAAAAAAATTGTGCGGATTATCTCCTCTTATACAAATGATGCCTCAAAGTTATTACATGTCTTGGGTAACTATGCATCCAAACCAAGTGGCCCTTAAAACTACCATATTCCAATTTTTCCCACCCAAATCTATTTCCCCCTTATTTCTCACACTAATCATCCCACTCTAGAATTTGAGTGGAACTAGCACCCCCCTCTTCCACAGGGGATGGTTCTCCATTTATTCTTGATCATATGGAGTGTTTTTTAGATGGAATGATAAATCCAGGTGAGTCTAATTATCTTCTTTTCTCTATATTATACATTATGTCATGATGAATAAATTATCTTATTCAGAATCCATAAAACAATCACATTTCCTATAAATTCAATGTTGGGTCTTAAATGGGTGTTTGAGTTCAAATCAAGGGATTCGTTTGTTCATTTTATCATCTCCATGCATGATGTTGGTGGTATTTATGATTTTTACCATATTATTATGTATTTAAATTTATATGTGTTGATTCAAATTTGTTTCAATATTTCTATTCTTTTTCATTGTTTATATAATTTTCTTGGGGTATATATTGATGTGTAAAACCCTTAATAGTCATTTTTGGGTTCGATATTGATTTGAGAGAAAACTAAGGGCAATAATTGGGGTGCATAGAATCATTTAAATGGTTAAATGAATAAATTAACATTGAATTAACTAAGATATGAGAGTTATAAGTTGTGTATATGATTTGGGTATGAAAGAATTATTAAATGGTAATGTGATTTTCTTTTATGTTATATATTACTTATATATATGGGGTTATTATTTATTCCTTTAAAATGATGAAATATAATTTTATTGTGACACAATTATTTGTAATTTTTTTTTGGTAATTTAATTATTGACAATGGAAATTAATGCCGTATGAAATCTTTTAGTTTATCTATGAAGGAAGTCATTTGTTTTGAAAAAATCAATAAAGATTATTTCAATTGAGTATTTTGGATTTATTTTCTATATCATAATGACTTTTGAATGTCCATTTGGATCATAGAAATTTGTTAAATATATGGGTTAGTGTGTTTTATCACATAAAGATATTATTGGCATGTTGGCATGATTATAAAATGATCTAAAAGATGAATTGTATTTGCTGATGATAATACCTAGGGGGTTCTTAATGTGAAAATGATTAAATGTAATAATGTGAGTTGGTCATAAACTAAATGGGATATGTTATGAAAAAGTTAAATGGGTTATATTTACTTGTTAAAAATATGGTAATTGGTCTAAAGGGTTATGTATTGACGACGATCCTTTTGTTGTACTCAATTTGAATCAAAATTGATATGTGTATTTCATAGGTATGTTATTGTGATATGGTATTTTTTGTAAATGGATAAAAAATAATTTAATGATGGATTGGTGGTATGTTGGTTATTACAATGAATTTATATTCCCATGGACTAGGATAGAAAGAGGAGTGTACCCCCAAACATATAATATAGGAGTCCTGGATGGGGGATGGGGCTATATACCCCTAATAGATGTATTTGATGAGACTACCAAGATTGATACTCCAAGGTAATATTGATTGATTTTCTAATCAAATTACTATCCCGAATGACATAGGGATCTTGACATTTAACTAAATTCATATTAATTGATCTCCATATGTCATAGTGTAAATGATGTAAAATACTATCCTATAGAAAAATGGTGAGAATGAACGATTCTTTACTGTTAACTGATAGGTATGGGATATTTTCTTAATAGTGAACACCTCTTATAGATAAAGGTTTGTGTATCACATCGTGCCTTGGCAGGGACTCAAAGTGTTTCTTGAGTAGATTTTTTATTTGTTTACTCTAGATAACATAATGGATAAAATGGATATTAGTTAATTACATAATTGATTACATTATATAAAAATTAACGTAGCACTATTAATTATTTTTTTACAATGTTGTACTTACTTGTTATTTCCTAGGCGATTTCGGTGGTGGCCTACATAGTTATTATCACACCCTAGTCTTGCCTCCAATGAAATCAGGCACGTGAGAATATTCTGCTTCTAATTTGGCACAAAATCATAATAGGTACATGATGTTTGGTTCTTGCATAGAATAATTTGTTGGAGCATGAGGTTTCATGACATGGTTGGGAATCATGTTTGTGGTTGGGATCTGTTGGATGTTATTATTTTGGTACTTTATTTGAATGACCACATGAAATGTATTTTATTCCAATTATTTTTATAGCAATTTATACATGGTTAGTTGATGGGATTTTTTATTTTATTGTTCGTTTATTTATTTTGAATGGTCATTATATTATTTGATATTATTCGTTCTCTAGAATTACTCTAAAATTTGTTTATAGTCACCCCAACATACCTCCATAGTCTCACACTAGTTTTTAGTCTCCTATTCAATATGGGGAGGCATGGATGAGGTCGTCCAATTACATGACATGGAGAACCATATTGTGGCCAATTGGTCAGGTACGTTACATGAACACCCCTTTGTAAACACGTATGTAAATCCTAAAATTATTACTCTTTCAAAACTATAAAAATAATGAAATTAAATTCCTTTTAATAGGTTATGTAAAATCCAATAATCACATTAAGGACACATTCATTAATATACTATATTATAATTTTAAAATTCAATTTCATGTATTATGGATATAAAAATATTGATAAAATAATAAAATCTCAGCATAAGAATATATATAAGTTCACCAGTTTATTAAAAAACCTTCTTGGAAATCATCTCTACATATGGTTTCATTTCTAGAGAATGAGGATCGTTTTTTTCATACTGGTAAAAAATGAAAAAAATCATTACTTTTTTGTGAGTTCTTTCATAATTATCATGTTTGAACTACCATAGTAGATTACACTTGATGAGTTACTCTTTTCATCCAGTTTTCTCAATTATTTTGAATTTAATTCATACTTATAATTAGTAGTGTGAATTTTATATTTGAGAAATTTTTTAATATAATTTTTTATTATTATTATAGTTATGGTTTATACATTTAAATAACTTGATATTTGAAACCATCCTCATTCGATCCTCATTTAAATGTATATTGTAAATCTATAAGTGTATCATAGTAGATGTGTCATAATGAACCGCCAATATTTTTAATATTAGTATGGGATCCAAAAAATCACCATGTTATATATTTTTTGTAATTATAGAAAAATAATTCATGTGTTTATATTTATAAATTACATCAAATAAATAAAAATATAAAATAATATATAAATGAATGAAATAAGAAGAAAATAAGTTTTATTTAGAATTTTATTATAATAACAAATTCATCACCCAAGAAAATTCATGGACTAATTATCAATTTATTCGTTTCTAATTGAAATTATGTCTCTCCTATGTTTATTATGATTATATATTTATATTTTTATCAGGATTAAAAAAATTCTAATAATGAAAACATAATTTTATATACAAAAAATATCAACAATTGTCCATAAATATTTTATATCATTACAAATCATATTCCACAAAAAAACATGTTATTACAATTTTTTAAATAACCATAATTTGGATATTGGGATTTCAATAAAAATGAAGAAAATATAACCTTTAAGGTACAAAGTATGTAATTGAATATATGAACTCATCCATGTATTAATATAATCCAATAAAGTCATGTAGCACAATAATAAAAAGAAATTTAATATGAAAATAATAATAGTTAGGATACACACAATTGGAAACACTATTTTAACAACCCTATTGTAAGATGAATGATTATATAGATGGTTTCTGATTTTGAATCCAAATAATCCATGAATAATAAATGAAGATAAATACATACTAAACATACGATGGGTTATTAAAATATAATATATTAATGAAAAAATATCAATCATAAATCATATATCCAATAAAAATTTGGTCTAATAATAAAGATAAAATATTTAATAAATGTTAAATTTCAGAACCTAGAAATATTAGAAACAATGAAACCAAATAATCTAAAAACAAAAAAAAATATATTTAAAATTATTAACATAACAAAACATTCATTTCAAAAAATAGTTATCCAGGAAAATACACAATCATGTTGACTATATTGTTTTTATTACCATCATATTGAATAATACCACAAAAACAATGTTACAAAGTAAAAATAATTTATCACACTGAAGTGATAATTTATGATAAAGGAATACAAGAAATTGTATTTAATAATCAATATGAAAATAGATGAAATTTTAAATTGTAAAATAGAATAATAGAACATTATTTAGGTTTTCCAATAATATTTTTTATAAATTTTTATAGGATTTAATGTCATTTATATTTTCACTAGTTATTATTATATATTAACCCACAATGATGTAAAATTGTACTGAACATTCTTCTAAAAAATATTTCAACATGACATAATGAAAATAAAATCAATATTATCTCTTATTAATGAATTTTAATTAATACTAAAATTTATGAATCCAAAATTTGAATATTATTTGAAAATAGAAAGCATAAATCCAAAATAGTTGAATTATTTTTTATTAAATTCCCTTTTCAATACTGCTACTAATTTTTTAAAATATATTTACACTAATTCATAGTTTTATAACCATATATATTTTTTGAAACTTTGAGAAATTTTCAACACATTGAAAAAAACATACAACAATAATTATCATTCATAAATATTAATGTTTATTAAAATGTGTGACATTTCATATTTAAAAAATATAAAACAATTTTTTTGATAAATGTGAATATGTAAAGATAAATATGGCATAGCGTTGTGAAATTTTTTTATAACACTTTTTAATTAATATATTGATAATATAAATAATTTTTAATTTGATATACAACTAATTTTTTTATTTAATTTATTATATAAGGCTGTGTTGATATCTGTAATTAAAAAACTACTTATAAGACTTGTCAATTAAAAACCTACTTATACAAATTGATAAATGAAACCTATACCACATGATGATAAGGTATAAAAACCCTCTCACCTTGGTATATAATTTATTATATTATGAATGAAAATTAATGCAGGAGTCATAATCCATTCTGTAGGTGCACCCCATGTGATGATGAGAAGAATATTTATGCATTCAAAATTATTTAAATATAACTATCCAAATAAAATATTCACACATGTTGTCATAGGTTAATCTTATGATAATTTGGTATCTCATGTATTGTTGAATTAGTTTAATTAGTAATAAATTGAGAATCTTGTTTGGGGAAGAAGAATATTCTCACACCTGATATATGCTTTATCAATTCATAGAAAACCTTCTAAATCATGAATTTCAACATATCATTGATAGTTATAGATACCACAATGAAGTATTATGTTGATGGTATTATACTTGAAACATCATATAAGATTAAATTTTACATTTTTAGTACATGTATAGAAAAATATAGGATCAATTGGAGTAATGGTTTCATTAACATCAAATTATGATTGAATTAATTTATACATTCTTATGTGCTTAACTATGACATAGAAAATTAAATAATGCATCTTCTTACAGAATTAGAATAATTAATTCCTATTTTTTCAAGTTTAAAATATGTATCATGGATTAATAATTCAATAAAAAGTGATTTGTGTATCTGAACATATAGACAATATTGGATTTTGATATAACATGATAATGATTTCTTATATAATTTTTTATGTAATACTTGCGTGTTTTATAATATTTGAAAATAACTAAAAATTATAATTTAATATGTTTAATTAATGATAAAGTATGATTTAATTTAATTTGGGGATTCACTATGTAGTAAACACTGATAATATTATTTAGTGACCAAGCATGTTACCAAAAAAATTTAAATTGATTTTTCTTGGATAAACCGGTTTATCAATAACAAATAATTCTCAATTAGTTATATATACCACCATGATGTTTTATTGTATGTGGATTGTGTTAAAATATTTTAGAATCAATTTTGGGAATCAATAAGTTCTTGTATAGTCATTAGAGGTCTATTTAATTTTTTTTTGATTTAAAGTGAAATGGGTATCTTGGTATGTTTGAAAGAACTGATTAGTTTGATAAATGATGTTAAAATATGATCATTTCAAAAATAATCTATTTTAAAAAATATGTTTTTGTGATGTAACATGAACATTCGGATATAATTATTTAATATAATATTCTTTTTTTCTAAATATTTTCAATACCCCTTAAAAGGGACATCATGGCTGGATTGATGATCATAGAGAATATGGTCATATTAAATTTTTAAAAATTATTTGTTGAAAAGTATTGTATTTTCTAGAAATATAACAACAATATCTATATATAGGATGATAATGTTAATGGGATTAAATTTATAAGTGGCTTGTATGTGTCATGAAAATTAGTACTAGCTTGATTAATTTAAAATGAAATTATATAATGGAAAGGTAACAAAAGATAGATATGATGGGAAATCTATCAATATATAATATTGTTTCATGTGTTATGTAATTGTTCCAATAATTTTTTTGACGTAATTTTTTCTATCCCCAATATTAGTTTTAATGACAACAATCAAGGTCTCATAATAAATTTTTAAAAATTGGTTACATGTTATCAAAAAAAAACATACAATTTTTATATATATATTACATCATTGGTAAAACAAAACAAAATATCTCAGTTTATATATGTAGATTATGTGATTACACCATTATAAATTAATATTTCATATGTACATTCTTGTTTGAAAATAATTACATTTATTGTGGAACATATTAATCATTTATTGTTAGTAAAATATGTGTTATGTAACAGTTATTTATAAATAAAAAAGTAAAACAAATAGTACTATATTATATGAATATGTATAGAATTATCAATATAATATTCCAATTCAAATGATTCATAAAAGTATCAGTCCATAAAGAGAGTCATATTATACCTAAGTTGATTAAATAATCATGATTTTTTATATACCCTAATATAAGAGTACTGTGTTGAGAAAAAACACTAAAATGATTTTCCTACAAATCAAAGAAATACAATTATTAAATATTCATTTTTAATCTTCTATATCTATGATTATATAATTTTTAAACTATAGTAACACTTTATGTTCTAATTCATTATCATAATAGATTATATTCATTTTAGAATATATGATAAAAAGTTATTTATAATCATTTTGATTAGATAAATGATGATTGATTCATGTGTTGTCACCTATAATTTTAATTTATTATAGAATACATTTGATTTTAAAAATACTTATATATGGATTAAATCCAATGTAATAATTATAATTCAATGAAAAAAATGATTCCTTATTTGATGTATAATTATTTGAAATGATTATTTTTTTCAAACATATCTTAATTCATATAGGTTTTGATAATTTTAAAAACCCTACATTTTTCTAACATGATTATCATAAATGATTCATAAAATAGCATTGAAAAGATTGAATTAAATCGTGTGAAGTATCAGATATATGAAAATGTGTTTTATCTAATGAAAATGATATAATATATTATTTGAAATCATAATAAGAAGATTTTATATTTATATTTTACTGTGTAATAAATTATCTTACGAAGGAAATATTTGAGTTACTTAACATCCAAAAAAGATGTAGTAGTAAAAAACTAAAATATGAGAAGACATTATCTAATAAAAAGAATATTCAGAAAATATTATTTTAAGAATTATAGATGAATTAGAAGAAGCTATGTGTTAAAAAATAGTATCATATTTATCTAACGTTAAAGTGTTATCATACGTTCAGTTTAGTTTATAATTTTTTTTATTATGATGTCTCTCGAGAAGTTATCTTACGATAAAAAATACCACTAGTTGAACATAATTCTATCAATAAGAAATATATAGAATGTAAATATTGAATTAATAATCCATTTATAGGTTATTTAATTATTTTATAACATATCCATAAAAGATTTATCTATTTAAGAGAAAATTGATATACACAATATGATAAATTTTCATGAATGGAATGAATGAAATAACGATATGATTTCTGTCCTCATTGTAGAAAAATTATAATATATAATTGTATTTAATTGATGTATATAATTAATATATTACCTTATCAAGCTAAATGTGCATGGATGTTTTGGCCCATTGGGTTATCTCATTCTTAAGTTCATAATGAGATAAAACATGAACAGTTGGCCACTATACAAAGAAGAAAACAAATTTATAGAGATAAATACATACATACAGATACAGATGTATGAAAACTATAAATTCATATGCAAAGGAATTATCTAAACTTAAATCTAATGTTATTTTAAATAGTTATATCTTTGGTAATAAAATTTTACCCAACTAATCCTTGAAGTCTTTTATATTATAAAGATGTTTATTTTTTTACTATCATTCACTACTGGACATTGTGTTTTGCCACTGTATAATAAATTGTTTACAAATTCTACATAGTAAATAGTTATTTTAAGAGTGTGTGTTCATTATATGGATAGATATTTTAAACAATGACCACATTCATATATTTGGGTCATTATTATTAGGTAATATTTTCTTTAACTAACCTTTGAGCCCATTGTAAATTAGTTGTTATTTTGAAAATTACCAAACACCTGGAGTTGAATGTTGGTGTTGTGGACATGGGGACTTTTGATCCATAATACACTATAAATATCATTTTTATCACATTCCTAAGAATTTTTATTTCCGTAGAATATATATATTACAGATATATATTTTAATGTTCACACATAAAGAGACATGATCCCTATAGATACATTTTTTTGTAATCAATTCACCCCCACATCATATGTTATCTGTGTGAAATTAACGAGTGTCAAAATTTGTATCATGACTCTGGGATCACATGTTCAAGTCAAAAAATGCTTTAATTAAAAAAATCATTCTTTTGAATGGAATTTATCACTAATAATCCATAGTGTATTTTAGTGGTTAGAGCTCTGTACATTAATTGTGAAAATTATTTTTAAGGGAATCCATGCATTACCATCAATATACTGAATCTTTTCATGATGTATTACATCAACGAAATAAAACCTTCTGAAATTACAATGACTTTCTCTCTAACTTGTGAAGATAATGTTTAATAAAAGAATGATCTTAATTCCAAATCATTAAATGAGATAATATATGGACTAGGATCAATAGAATTCAATAGAGTTTATCAGTTTTAAGAAAAACATTAATGTGGAAAACTATAGTGATTTCATATGATGGTACATACAATGTTAAGTCTCCTAGATATGATATATATAGCCTTATGTTCCAAAGATTCTAAATCAATGAAGGATTCATAAATACTTATATAAATTTTATACTCATTTGGATTTTAAACAATATTTTTGATCTTGGAACACCTATCCCTGAACCTAAACTTGAATTTTATGTTCTTAGAGTATTTCCACCCATGAAGAGTGTAATCTCTGATACCACTTGAAAATATATTGATGTCAAAAATAAAAAAAAATACTTCATAAGATCTTTCATTATGTATTGAGCAGAAATATAAATACGAACTGAAAATTAGAATATGATCACCAAATTAAATTCGTCGATGAATGATTTTAATTCAAAATATTATTAGAAGAACAAAAGTATAAAAATATCTCCAATATCTAAAGAGGAACCTTCCTCGTGATTTTATGGAAAATTTATGATAATGCATAAATGTCTATAGAATTTGAAAAAAATTTAATTCAAAAGAGGATGGTTTAGGAGAGAGTTCAACACGTAAAAAAAATAGGGACTACACTATTGAGTTAATGTCCTATGATTTCATGAAGTCAGAACACATAAAGCACAAATTTCCAATTATTTGGGATAAAAAATAGAAATAAATAAAACACTATGCTGGTTATAATAAGAAATGGGCTTTATAAAGTGTATGTAATTTGATTTACAAGTTGAATAAAATCATCAAAAGTCCATTTTATTTATTATAGAACATTCACATGAGGTACCTTCTAATTACTCTATAGATCTTTTTCATAAATCAGAATGGTAAAAATGCTAATAAAATGAATAAATTTTTTATTTTACCATGATGGAAAAAAATTGTGAATGATTAAAATGAAAAACAAGGCCCTGAGAAATTCATAAAATAATATTTTTAATGATGTGAATGTCACAATAAAAAAAATATTTTAATGTTAAAAAACATTTTGAAAAGTCTCCATCTTCCAATACTGAGCATGGTAAAACAATATAGAACCAACTAATAGAAGTTGAAAATATTAATGATTAATGAAGTGTATTGACTAATGATAAATCTTATCTAAATAAGATTCATGGTCAAAAAAATATAAAATGAAAAAATTGGGAATAATAATTCATGGTGAAAATCCTAAATTATATAAAAATTATTTTATCATTATTATTAAAAACATAAATCATTCAAAATTTCCTGTTTTTCATTAAGGTTACATTTTAAATTATGACAAAATCAGTAATTAAAACCCCTAAAATGTGTGGAAAAAATATTCTTTCCCTTGTAATGTTTTTTTAAAAGTATTTATTATTAGTTCTAGTAGGGAAAAAACAGGATTCCTAGATCTCGTGTTGAAAAAACTAATAGACCCAAATTAATTTGTGAAAAAAACTGTAGTTTGATTTGTCATTGCAGGGAATTACCCTCACGAACAAAAATGATAATTTATTAATGTATAGATTCTTTTAATGAAATATTAGTGGTGAATCATATTATTTTCACCAAATATGCAAAATTTATAGATAATATGTAACATTTATTGAAAATGAAAAAGGATAAATACTTTCAATTGGATATATTTCATGAATGCATTATTCCTAAAATATCAATAAATATTAATTACCATTCACTAGAAACAATTATAGGAATCATAGATAAAAATTTATGAAAAATATAAAAAACCTGAAATATTGTTTAATTCCTTACTATTTTGTACCAAATAGAAACTAATTATGTAGAAGTATAATTATCAGATGAAATTGGATTCTTGGGTATATTTGAATAATTTAATAAATATTGAATAATAAATGTTTTTAAATAGTTGATTGACCCTCTAAATATAATATAATTAGAAAAAATTACTTCTTAGAAAAAAATTATTATTATCATGTTGTAATAACTACACCTAAATATAGATTTTTGCTAAATGATATAATAAGGATGAAGGAATCGATTATAATGAATCGTTTCCTCCTATATCTTTGTTAAATTATATTTGAATCCTTATAGACTATGAATCTTATATTAATTTAAAATAATATTATTTTTATGTTAAATATTATTTTATAATTGATTTTTAATAATGGTACTTTATATAGAACAATCCCACGGCATTGAAGACCCTAAATTTAGAGTTTCCATTTTCAAATATACCATTGGTATATGATGACTAAAAAATGATCCATATGAATGATATTATAGATTAAACTTTATTCCTTAGTCAAATTTTTTCACTATGTATGGATGAAAATATATTATGTATTAAATTTTTAACTTAAAATATTTTTTCCTATAGAAACATTCATTGATGATGTAATTTTTGAATGAGGAAAATAAAAAAACATCATGGGTTTTACAAAAATTAAGCAAAAGGAATTTGAAATGAGCATGATGGGTGAGTTAAACTATAATCTACTATTTCAAATCCATCAAAAGGATTTTGGAAATAATTTAATCCAATGATAATACAAAATCTCGTTACATAATAATTTTTTGCATGGAAATTGATATACGTACTCAAACCACATGAGAAGTAATGTCAAACATGATATGTGTGAAACTGGAAAAAAATGTTTTGAACATGTTTTATTGAGGAATATGCAGAATCTTTTCATATCATATTGATGAAAGGACACATATAATGTTTTCAGTATTCTGTTGTAGCAAACATAAATCTAATATAGAAGAATCTTATTTAAATGCTTCTAGATGTATTTTTATATATTTAATTATAACACTTAGTCTTCCAATTTTTTTTCAAAAATACTATAAATTATTTTACAACATATTCAGTTTCCTATTTTTTATTATTTAAAATATACATAAATAAAAATATAGGAACAAATCATTTTCATGGTAAATCCCAAGAATATTAGTTGTGTATGAAATAACGTTGTGTATCATTAACAAATACTGAATATGAATATATTGTAAATAAAAGTTGTTGTGCATAAGAGTGAGGGATAAAACACAACCTAATTGATGTTATATTTAATTATACATTTTTACCAATCAAATATAATAAAAAAATTTATATAAAAATTTATATTAATCAGATAAATCATTTATGAAAAATCATATTGAATTGAGACTCTATTTGTTGAATGATTTTCCAAAAAATAATGATATATCATTAGAATTTTTCTACACATCAAAAAAATTATTAGATAGTTTTAATAAACTATTGACTTATAAAATATTTTATATCATTAAATCATAATAATATATATTTAATTTCATGTAATGTTATTTTTAATCTACATATCTTTTTTTATTAATTATATTATCTTATTATTTTATTCTCATGTAGTAGTTTTATGTATTTTTATATTAAATATATTTTCCCCTAGTTTTACTAATAATAAGTAACTATATAAAATCCAAAAACCTAGACTATCATAAAATAAAAGAAAATTTATCAATTCAATGTGTTAAATGAATAAAAAACCTTCAATTCCACTTTCTGTTAACTATGAAATCATTTGTTTTGAAAACCCTCAAACATTTTGAAACCATTTCCAATAGAAAAAAAGAATAGAATAGATGTTCCCTCTCCAGGTCTAAAAAATAGAAAAATGATATCAAGCATATTTTTAAGCGGTCATGAAATGTATATTGACCATCTAAAAATGATAGACGTGTTACTATTGAAGGTCTATAATCATTAAGTATGTGAATTTTTCTTTGATGAAAATATAATTTTTTTCTTATTAAAAATGAATGAATGGAGTTTTATGATTCCAAAATTTATCTCCTTGTTGATGATAAATACATTTTTACATTAGTAGTAAACAAATATTATTATAATCTCTTCACTGTTAGTGGAGTCCATTAATATCCATCATGATGGTTACCCATTCATTAGTGCCTTTATAGTTTTGGTGTAAGGATTCACTCTACCCTTTATTGTGAAGTATCAATTTTTATAAATGGATGTTGAAAATAAAAAATTGATGGACCTAGATATGGAACATAATTAACATAATTTGTTCATACTGTTTGGAATCATGTAATGTAACAATGATTTTGAATAAAAAATTATTTCCCATAATGTTACCCGAATTAATCTTTTCATAATTAAAAATAATATTAATCCATATAGATATATCTAATTATACACATGTCATGATGAAAATAGTTTAAAAACTTATTATACATTCATAAATATATAAAAGATATTTTTTCTAAATTCTAGAGTTTCCATCGATGAAAATAACATATGAGGTTGTCACAATTTAGCAACCTTATATGAATGTGTTTTGAGAAAAAATTATTTTTAGTTTGAATTCCCTTTGAAATATTTTGTAAACTTAACCCTAGATATAGAAGTGGTGCCCTCATCATCTAAGGGGGAGTCATCCTACCTTATTGGAAGACCAGTGTTACTAGAAAGGTCAGCTCTAGGTACTGAGATAAGATATTTTTTGGATGGTGAAAAGACACTTTATGAAAGGAACTAATGATTCATAGTTTTTCTGAAATATGGAGATTAAATTTCACATCAGGGGAGTTCATTTCCAAATACTACATATATTTCATTTCAATTTAATATTAAATAGATAACATCATTCTTTACATATTTTTTTTTCTTTTATCACGATATTATTATTTCAGTGTGATAATGAATATCTTTCATCATTATTGATTCTCACAATGATGAATTGGTAATGATTATTACTAGATATAATGGATATGAATCTAAGTAATAACATTATTATTAATAAGTACCGTTTATTTAAAAAATTCATCCAGTTTTTAGTGATTGATTGGAATCCTGTCAGTATAGATATTCTATAATTCCTAAAGATGATATAAATATTTATATAGTTGATATTGGTATATTTTTTCTCATAATGATGAAGAATGATTTTCCATGTTTCAATTAGAAATAGTTTTTTTGGGAGACTTGTTTTTCTGAATTACAAAATTATATTATGATTCATAATAAAAAATCTATATCTAAAGGATATGTGAATGGAGGAAGGAATTGAGTCAAATTGATAATAGAGATATTAAAATTTTAATATTATTAAGGAATCATTCTTCAAATTGATAATTTTTAAGTGTAGAAAATTGGACATAGGATGTAGAATCGATGACCTCCTCTATTTCCTAATTTCATAAAGATCATCTATAGAAATAAATAATACGTGTTATCAAATGGTATATATTTAGTGATGTATGAATATTCAATTTTTTCATATATAATCTCTTTTATCTATGATAAATCTATAAAATATAATTATGTTCTATTGAAATAATAATTTCCTGATTATCAGAGTGTCTCAACTAATGTAAATAATGATTTCACTTTCTTCAAAAATGTAATACAAAATATTGTTTGATCATTAGAATATAATTTCAATGTTATTGTGAAAATAGTTTCAGACCCACATCAGATAATTATAATGAAATATATATTGACCATATACAAATCATAAATCAAATTGTTTGATATAGTCATCCATTTTACATCAATGATAGTCAATTTAATGAGTAAAGGAATTATGTTTCATGGAATTGAAATGAAATTAGATATATATATATATAATTTCATAGAGAATTATTCATAAATTGTATAGAATTTCTTCATAAATATCCAACACTATTGATAATTTGATATATTGAAAATGATAATTGGGGTGTCTATACCATGTTTTATATAAATGTGGGAAATCATCAAGAACCGCCTATAATATATTGGCATTACTCTTCCCCATAGAAGTTATGCTATATTTTTACATTCAAAATTACAATATAAAGTAAAAAATCAATTTAAAAAATGTTTCTTTGACTTCTGTTATATCAATGTCAAAACCATTCATTGTACCTATAAATAAATTTGATTTGGAGAGAGCTCAACTTTATGATCTCAGCCATCTGTCCACACCATCATGGATTTATACTGATGATCGACCTTGTCTTTGAGAATATCTACATTAATTGGGTGATGTTGCTGGAAAATTAGGTGGCACCACTCTGTCTGAATCATCATTACAGTTTGGATAACAGTTATTATTTATGATTCATCCCATTGAAAAACTTCTCAAGTACAACAGATGATAAAAAAGATATAATTAGTTTTCAATGATTGTTTCCAAGTAGATTTTTAGTTTTATGTAATTTATTACTCATGTAATATTTTTTTTCAATATATTTGGATTATTGTTTGGTAAATAAGTAATGGAGGATGACCCCGTATATAAATGAGGTGACATGTACTTTTGGAATTTCTATAAAGATAATATAATAATTATTTATTTATCAATAAAAATGCCACAATATGGAAAAAAGATTACACAACATAAAACATGATTTTATATATCATTCACTTCTTATTTATGGATTTTTATGAATTTTTTATAATATAATAAAATATTATTTTCATAAAATATAATTATTTTCCTTTTTGAGACCATTGATTTACTATAGTTAAAAAACCTCAATTTAAAGAGGTAATAATAATATAATTATGTAAACATCCGCAGTATGTTTTATAGAGCATTGAAATTAATATTTAACATTTAATAATTAAAAATTATATCACAATTTAATTTTTGTAATTAATTAATTTTATTTTTTTATTAAAAGGATAAATATGGAATCAATGTTTCATAAGAAATTTAGTCTATTATATAATTATAGAAAATTAAAAATAAATTTCTGTTCTAAAAACATATAATGTTCATAATTTATACTTATATTCATTCATAGTATGATTTTTTTATATTGGAAAAAATATATATTAAAAACATTGAAGGTGAAATTTTGTAACATCCATTGATTTAAAGAATATATAATACACTTTCATGGAAAATGTCTATTAAAAACTCAATTCCAACCCTAAGATTCATTTGGATTAATTTCATTCCTTAAATAGGCATCATAATGAAATATTATGGAATTATAACTTATTTTTAGTCTATATTATCCTGATTTACTCTTTATCGAAGTTTTAAATTTCACTATAGTTAATATTCATCTTGACAAAAAATATAAGCTACAAACATAAAAATATGAACAAAAAAATAATAAATATTTATTCATTTTCTTATATTAAATTAATATAAATAACATAAATTAATTTTTATTTATGTTCACAAACTGATACACAAATATTTTTTATTAAACATTAATCATAATATTTGATTTATTAATATATTGTTCTGATAAAATTGTTTTTTTGAATGTTTAAATTTTTTTATATAATATTAATTTAATAAAAATAATTATTTAACATTTGTAATTTTAAAAATATTTATATAAATTACATTGAATGAATAAATATAATTTCCCAGAAATGGAAAATAATTTTTGTTTTCAATTAATTTTTGTGTGAAATTATAATGATTTGGTAACTATTAAATTGATTTTATAAATGTGTATAAATTAAAATTTTCATATTTTAGTTTTTACTATTCATATAAATCTAATGGATATAATATTATGACATAATAATAATTTCTTTACTTTACATGGATAATATAAACATGGTGTTTCTTGTAATGAAGGCTATCAAAGAAATTAAATTTTCTCTGAATATACATCTTATAAATTTTGGGGTGTTACATTTTAACTGCTTTAAAAAATTCCAATAAAAATCATCACTCTAATATGAGAATATGATTATAATTATACCTCATTACATCATCAGATTCCCATGTAGCATAGAAAATTTGGTTGTTTCACTAGAAAACATTTACCAGTTGAGTGTTCATAATTCATCGTACTTTCTATATATGGTCATGAATTTATATCAATTTTTCATCATATGAGTGACCATTACCCAGCTATAATTCCTTTAATTTTATTACATGTCAATTATCATGCATGTACATATTCAGAATAGACACATGGAACACATCATGAATATAAGATAAATTCATTGTAAGAGACAATCTATAATCCACCATCTCGATAAAATCATGAATTTAAAATGAAATTTTATACATTTAATTTATCTTTGCATTCATTCCAAAATCAACTCCCAATTCCATGGTGGTATGGATTTGAATACCATGTCAATAACATAATACATTAGTTATTTGTAATTATTTTCAACAAAAAAGTTTTGTCGACTCTATGCATCGCTAATCTGTTGTTATATTGATCTAAAAAAATCTTACATCTCCTCATATATATTAGTTACCATTATCATTCATTCTCTAACATCATTCTTTTATATTTTAATTTAACACTACATACAATAAATGTATTCAAAATGATCCATTTTAATATTGGAGTGAAAGATATTGTTGTAACAAAATTCTACCAATGGATGGTGTTGAATATAAATCCCATTAAAATCCCTAGAAAAGATCTAAATATTTCTCCTATAGTTTGAATAGTCTTATCAGACTTTACTTCTCTCTTTAAATGATATGGAGTTCATAAACCTAACTCTACATCTACAACCTAATGAATACTTGTCCAAAATTTATTGGTCTACCATTTTTCCCAATTTTATACATTTTATAGTGTAACACAATGAAATATTAACACTTCCTAAATGTATAACCTTTTAAATTGATCAAGATATAAATATTATATAGTGGATATAAAATATGATTCCTTAATATGAGTAATGAATACAACCAATATATAATTATTCTAATTAAATATTTTGGGGATTCCTATGAAAAAATACATTATCATATATTTCCATTTCCTTTCTAGTATGATTAATGGTTGTAACATCCCCTTATACTTATATCTCATTGATTTTATATATTGACATACCAACCACCACGATAAAAATTCTCCAATATCTCTATTTATCTTATCCCACCATAAATACTCATTCAAATATTCATACATCATCATAAATTTGGGACGAATAATGACTGAATAACCATGGTCTTCATTCATCAGCTAATTATTTAAATCTAGAACTAATGTTATTTCAACATTATTCCTGAGACATTTCTTCTATCATAGTCTAGGATGAATTCAGTCGCTTTTCATACCTACATTTTCAACTATACAGAAACCTTATGTTCTAATTTAATCAACACATGTATAATTGGTTTAACAATCAATTAAAAATGATATAATTTCTCCTCTTCCATTATGACTTCAATATCAATCCTTTTCAAGTCCATAAATATTTTATGTTTTTTATATTCATCATATATAATCATTCATTGTATTTTTGACATATATCATCCCACACATTGTTTTCATTCCTATAGTAGTGAAGTATTTATCAGTCATAATCATAATTTTATCGAAACATATTTTTGAATTTTCTTCATATCTTTGTGAGTGATAATATACATTATAATTTTGTGATAAGTATATATGTCTCAATATTATCCATAGTGATAATTTCTCAATATCATTAATGAAAAAATAAAACAGCTATCTCTATCTCATGAGTTGGTTAATTTTTCTCATGGACAATACATTTTCATGATTCTTAAAAAATAACCTTAAAATTCGACATGAGGACACATATGATTCCATTATTTTATGCCTCATTATATATTATAATAGTTTAAAATTTTTGGGTAGTTTGAAGAAATTTAGGCTAACTAGTCATTTATTCAGCTCCTTCAATCATTCCACGCATTCCTTTATCTAATGGAACTTTTCTATGTGGCATGTTAACATAGATAGTGGATTCAATATCTATGAAACAATTTTAAATTTTTTAATAATATGAATCAAAATAAAGAAATATATAGATCTCGGTCATAGTGGTTGGTCTGGGTCAATATTAGAAAATTTCTAACTTTTATGGTTCAATTGATACACAATCACTTGAGATTATAAGTCCCATGAATGGAACATTATGAAGTAGAAATTTAAACATGGTAAACATTCAATAAAACATTTATTTCATCATGGGATTCATTATAATCCTCATGTGATCTTAATTCTCTTTTTTCCATTTGAATATACTAGAATATCATCTTTAAATCCAATCAAAAAATACTAAAGGATTTCTCTAAAAACTAAATTCTTTAAATCCATTAATATATGGGGGTAATTAGTAATACCAAATGATAGAACAATAAATTCATATTTTTTATTCCAGGTATGGAATATTTGTCTTATTTATGTCCTACTTATAGATTCCTAAATGATGATATCCAAAATAAAGTTCAATGATAGATAAGTATTAATATTTAAAAAATTTATGAAATTGACATCAATATGAGGTACATGATAATTATTATCAGTTGTGATATTATTATGTTTTTTATAATAAAAAAGTGTCTCATAGATATATCATTCTTCTTTAAAATAAAAAAAGATGTACCCAAGGAGACACACGTAGACGAATTGAGTCTCTTCTTCAATTATTGTAACTCAATCTAATCCATTCTATATAGGGTCATGGAAATTGGTATTGAGCAAGGTATTAGTTATCTCGGGAAATGAAATTCATTATTCTATTGAACACTGGGAAATTATTTCATAAATTCATCAATAAAATTCCTCACAGTTGGTATATATTCAATGTTGAGTTTCTCGCTAACCATATGATGTTAGAAACCCTTCTGAATATGAATTATGTCACTTTTAATTGATTTAATTTTCATTGAATGGTCATTTCTTCATCACATTGATTTGTGATATATGGTTGGTTAAGAATATGAAATATAATATCATATTGGATTTATGTATATAATTCTAATCCATACAAAAAATATCATCATATTCAACAAGAGGAATAATGAAAAATATTTCCAAAAAAATTCATACAACATTTCACTGAAGAATATCATTTACCATGGATGAGATAATCATACTATTATAGGTTTTTAATACTATACCAAAAAAAAATTTATATCATCAAATGATACCCTTATAAATTTTGTAATATATAAAAGGTTGGGTATATTAAGAATAAAATATGACATTTTCTATTATAACGTGGATGATTTGTATACATTTCACCATGACATTATCAAACCCCACATAAAAAAATTTTATCAGTTGAGATTTGATTTTTTATATAAGAATTAGAGGTTGTAGTCATCATCATAATCATAAAAAAGATTATTTGGGTACTATTTATAATAATGCCTATACATCTTTCAATTAAAATATTATACTATATTTGCTACATTCTATGGTACATTCTCTCTATTCAGAACATTTTTTAACATCATCCCTTCGCATTGACATTTAATATAGCAATGAAATTTCATTACATTTTTGAAATATATATCATTTCACTTATGAATTTATTTTAAATGATTCATTCCATATTTTCAGCATAAAATAAATTTATGTTTCTACTATCCATGGTTATTTGAATTTACATTAAATTTTGTTTTTATTATCTTTAAAAAATCATGAGATTATTGGGTAACTCAAATTACTATATCCATAAACCTAGAAACACAAATGATTTATTTATGGATACAAAAGTTTATTATTGATAAAAAAATTTAATGACATTGTTTTAAGACACTGAAGAATCAATCAACCTTATATTCTAGTATGATGTTATTCAAATATGTGTACATGTCAAGACTCATAAAATAATAATCATGGGTTAAAACAGATTCATCATCCTTTTATTTTTACTCATGTAATTCCTTTATAATTTTTATAAAATGAATATTTGAAAAGTAATAATTGAAATATATTTTTTTATACTCATCACACTCCATTGATTTATTTTCATCCTATTTTATTTTGTTCATGATAAGTGTCCATCCTTGATATGTCTCTCTTTCCAAATGTCAGATGGTCAAAATGAAATTCTCTTGTTACAAACATAATAGAATAAAAATATTTTTTAGTGGTAATAATATATTTCACATTAATGAGTTGATCAAATGACATAGTGAAATGTGGTGGACATTTCCATATAAATTTTTCATCATCATTTTTTCACTACACTACAATAAAATCACTGCATTGTGGGAGATTTCTTTGTTATGGAAATGAATTAAACCAATTCCTATTCATCTACAACGGTTTCAGAAAAAAGCCTCTAATTTTTTTGGCATACAATATGTATAAGTTTCTTCAATTTAGTGATGGTTTCTGGTAACCTTCGTATTAAACTCTTTTAGTAGCATTTATTGTGGTTTTAGTTATGTTTTTTATGGGAAAAAAATTATTTCCCTTTATTTTACACCACTGAATAAAATAAATTCAATTTTCCATGGGGTAAATAGAGCGAGACCACAAGAACCATCATGAAATAAGAATGGAAAATTAAAACTATTTATTGGCGGTTCATACCACCTATAAATTTTTTTTCCAGAAATCGATAGTAAAGAGAAAAATTATTGCTAAATTATATTGTAAATTATTTATCTATTGTTTTATCCATCATAGATACTAAGATAACAAATTATATTGGAAGTTTCAACAACTACTACATATGAACCATTTACATTGCATCAGTTTATATTGCAACGAAATATAGATTTACATATATAAAATGTTGCTGATTCTACAACCCGAGTACCTGTACGCAGAAAAAACACTGTTAAAATTTCATTATTAACAAAATATTTCCCCACTACCAGGAATATATCATAGCATCACACATCCAAAAAAACAACCCAACATTCCCATGATAACAATCTCCATTGAATGAACTATATTTTTTTATTCCCTCTTTGATCTATTTCATTTAACATGCCACATAGACCACATCCTTCACATGAATATACATCCTACATCCTAAATAATACAAGGAACCGAACATTTTTATAAAGAAAAATTATAACCCACACAAAAACATATTCAATTTGGAAACACATTTTTTATCACTTAATCAGTTTATAGAGAAAATTTGTGAAGCACCACAAGGTGTCACACGTGAAAAATATAAAATTTAATTTTGAAATCCATATTTCAATACATAAAAACACCGAAACCCTTAGTCAAAAAAATTTAAACATTTCATTGATTCCATAGAACACATTCACAGAGAAAAACTATAATAAAATCATTTATTAATGATAAATAATAGAATAACCTCACTCAAAATTGAAAACATTCAAAATATGTTTGAAATCAACAACTGCATAACATTGGGATCCTATAAAAGAATAATTAGACCATATTCACAATGATTATACCCACCACACCATGAATAAATACATTATTGGGAAACAAAAATAATTTATAATATAAAACACAATAAATATGAACGAATACATATAGAAGAAAAAAGATATCTAATGAATAGAGAGTTATATAATGATTATTGAATATCCAAAAGATAATAATAACATAAAACCTCATGTGTAAAGCAAATAAAATAGATCTGATGGATCCCCTACCTCAATCAATTATTTATGATAATCTACGCAATTATATAATGGGAGGAATACCTCTATAAAGTACATAGATTAAGGATAAATCCTTGATAACACTAAGCATAAAACCCCACAACATAATGATACCCAAAAAAATCATTAAAAAACATGTTCCCCTTCACAGTAACCTCATATGGATAAATAATAGGGATAATAGGGAGATTAAAATTGTGGGTTCCCACCTAAAACCACTAAAAAGAATCTCACATGGATGGGGTTGAAATCCACTAAAAGGGGGATAAAATACCTTCCTAGGAAGAAATTAGGTTTCCCATGAACTATGAAGATTTTCAGGATAATGATTGGGTTTGTAGTGTTTGATGGGGTTTTGTGGTTTATTGGTGGTATATAAAACATTAGACCAAAATGAAAACACCATCACCATACAAATGAACTACTCAAATTAATGTCTATGACGTAATTGTGAAAGAACATGATATAAACTATATGGTCAATATTGTGTCTGATAAACATAGTTATATTTACATCATAGATCCAATTAAACATTAAAGGTACTAAAATGTATTGGGAAGGACCATTAAATAGATACCATTAACTAAGAAGAGGCTAGGACAAATACCTGCTCCATGATGCAACTATTTCTAAAAAAGTAGAACCACTGGAATCTCCCCCACTAGACACTATGTTAAATCCATTACTCTGTGATAAACCATTTATAATTGTATAAATTTCACAAAATAACACATCCATATCCGATACACCACAGATATAACAAACTATAAATTTATACACATTATCATATGATTCATAAATATAAATATCAATAAATACAACATAAGGATAATAAATTCCTAGTGTCTTTGGATGATTGACATCATAATATATAAATTGAAACATGAGAAATTAATAAGCTGTTGGGAAATTATAGTGTTTGGTAACAACTCTTTTCCACACATGATACGTATACAAAATGACTGTTACCATATTTGTAAAATAATTCAATAATACCAAAAATCGTTATATGATGATGTGCACATCTGGCCACCCTCTCCACCACCATCTCTACTTCCCGCTACCAAAAACTATGAAAACATTATATTTGAAAATTCAAAACTATTATATATATTTATATTAAATTATAAAATAAAACAATGTTTTAAAACTAACTAATTTTGAATTTTTATGATTTACATGATCATCACCAGATGATACAATACCACCGGGTACAGATCTGATTATCTTATGATATAAATCAACCATTGCATTCTAAATAGAAGATATCTTAATCCCCTATACATGAACTATGTTTATTGATGAGAGATAATCTATCTATGAGAATCTAAGTGTCTATAATGAGTACAACTAGGAGTAGATTCAACTGTAATCTCCATTTTCCGTCCATTGAACCCAAGTGGTATATGGCCCAAACCCATCCGGTGCACTCGACCAGGATGCTCATTCCCATGGACATTAGAAACAATGTCATCGTGGGATATTGAGTAGGTCTACAAAGGATTAACATCCCAAATTTCATTAATATTTACCTATAAAACATATATCTATAATATTAGAAGAAATATATATTAACATGGTGATAAATGATAAAAAAAATTATAATTGAAAATGAGTTCAGACCCAAACTTCATTCATAGACTCAATAACATAACATCCATGATATTTTTGTGAACATCCAAACACACTTCTGTTTGGGATGCTTGGTTACCTAAACTCAATGACTGCATTTATTGAAGATAACAAAACAATTTAATATATTATTAACATAATACAGTCTTATAAATATTTAATGTAATAAAAATATTATCAAACTCTATCGACATCAATTGATACTCATTGAACCATTAGTGTGAGGGATGCCATTCTTAGACTGGGTTGATGAATTATTCCTTGAATAATCCTGAAATAAATAAAATGAAATTTAATAATAATTTATTCAATGTAAAATGATTTTCATATAAATATATAAATGTCAAATGAGATCAATAAAATAATATATATTTAAATACCATCTTCCTCTCAACATGATGTCTGTCATCGAAAACATTTCACTGCACTTATGGTACCCAATCAAAAAGGTTTTCATTCATCTGTTGGGTGGTCAAAAAATAATCATTGGAATTTATCCTGAATACCCATTTATTGTCTTTCCATTTCTTGCCTTGATTTTCCAAAGTCCCCTTTTGTACTAGCACATGAGAAACTGTAATGTGAAAAAACTACTATACACAAATATTCATTTTGAAAATATTATAATTTAATAACATAATGAAATTATATTACACCATAATTTATTATATTTTCTTTTAATTTGGAATGAAAAGAAACATTTATTCAAGATAAATTCATATGCCTCCATTCATAATATGTAATAAGACAGGAAACTGGCTCCTCGTCCATCTATCTTAGAATATGGCCCTCAAATCATGTGACATAATCATTAGGGACCCCATAGGAATCAAATAAGTCAAATATCTTCTATCATATTAGGTTCCATAAATATGAACATGTCATATTTTTTCCCATGCATTATTTGTTTTCATCTCTTATGAATAAAAAATTAGTATAAATAATGGGAAATATATTTATTCATAATAATATATTTATCTATAACCATCAACCTCAAGAATCCCCATGAATAACTAGAAATATTTCCCTACTTCCTAACTATTTAGGCACCTGAAGTGGAAGGAAATGACTAAGCTATAGATGGGATGATCATAGAGGGTGTGAGAGATAGTGTAAGGGGAGATAGTGTAGGGGGCGAGCAGGTGGTGTCTCCGATGCCATAAAAAAGGATATAGATGGATCTCGATCTATATCATTGGTCAATGAAACATTATAACACATCCTCTTTTGAATTTATTTCATTTAATAGAATAAAATTAATAGAATAAAATATATTTCAAAAAAATATGTAAAAAAAATTTAAAAATGATAACAGCTAGGTAGTACTAAAAAACAAAATATATATAATAGAGACTATCGAAATTCATGCTATATATATGTTATAGGTAGAATTGAGTTTTTGGGTACAACTATTCATTTTTTCAATATGTATATTAATTTTGGAATTTATTTTTTTGTAATAAATCCTGTCAAAACCATTTTAGCTATAAAAATGCTAAAAATTCCTTTAGTTGTAATGGAATTCATTTTTTGTAGATGTGATCTCGGTTATAATTTAGTACAATTATATTTAAAACATCAAGTTGAGATTCCATTATGAAGTGACTTATGATCACAATCCTATATTTTATACATAATTCCTAAAGTCATAACATGTTGATTCGGTCTATACTGTGACAATTTTTTTTAAACATATTGGATCCCCAATATGAAATGGGATGAATTGGTTTTCATTCAAGTCTATTATTGGAAGAGGTGTTATATAGATTCATTGAAATGGAGAACAATGAAGAGATTTTTTATTAGGTGGATACATAATATACATATTCCATGCATAAGAAAAAATACTCCAATTATCAAACCCACTAAATATCAAAACCCATGTCTGAAATCTAGTTTTTTTAACACGCAAAAATTCTCAATATGGTATATCATAATTTGTAACCCTCATCATAAGAAAAATAAAAATTTAATCATATACTAACTCGATACATTCCCTTACTATAGTATATCAATAAATATACATTTCCAAACAACATGAACCCATCACATTACCATACAATCGCCACATTAATTTCTAAAAAATACTCATTGAAACAACAATCATTTCTTCAAAAGTATATCCTACAACAATCATTCTTCTGTCACACAATACACCATTACTTCAATCATAATTCAAACAATTAATTTTATTAATACATGCTCATTTTTAAATATTTCCATGCATTTCTATAATTTGGATTTTAATTAAATCTCTCTTTATCAGAAGATAATATAATGGTTTGAATTTAAATTTAACCATGTACCATTCCCATGTGACTTACTAATACTTTGGTAGATATTATTCAAATTCCAAAATAATATATGTTCAATGGGATATATTGGAGACACATAGAACATGGATATTTTTTTTATAATTTCCACTACCCTTTAATATTTATATATTTTTTAAAACAATGTTTTGGGATTTTTATTTTCTATATTTTTGGGCTAAGCATGTTGATTTTGTTTCATGGATTTTCAAAAAAATTAAAACACATTAACAAACCCCATAAAATCCATTGAAAATAGATCTCATTGATATAATCAATTAGTGATAAAATATAAGTAAGTAAAAAAAAGAGAAAATTTAAGAACTAATTCAACCTAACTAAATTCTAACAGAACTAGAAGAAAAACATGCTAAAATCAACTAAACTAAAAAATTGAAATAACAATAACTAAACCAAATCACATCAATATAAACTAAATATAAAATTACCAATCTGAACATAACCACAGTTATTTACGGTTCATCAAACATAATAGTGATAAGGGACCCCTGTGAAAAAGTGCCCGGTGCGGCACATGGTGCAAGGAAATATAAAATTGCGGCGTATCGAAGGAGAAAAATGTTGAATCAGAAAAAATAAAAAAAACCGAATTAAAAATATAATTAAAAAAGAATATATATTATTTTAAACCATATATCACATAAAAATCAATAAAATAAATATTTGAAAAAATAGAAGTGATGTTCCCCTCAATAGACAACAAGGTGGACAACAATAAATGAGAAAATAATTGAGAAAATAAAAATTTTAAAAAAACATCTACATGGGGTTTGGTTTGTACGCCTGGTGTGTGTGTGTAAACATGCCCTGTATGAGGAGGGTTGGTTTTTCATCGGTTAGTGTAGAAAAAATAGTCATGGGAGATGACTAGGTCGTACCGCTTGACTTTTCCTAGCAGAGGCTGGGTTGTGGCTGTCACATGAAATGTGTAATGTTGTGACTTGGGGGAGTCCATATTTCGTGGTATTTTCGATGTATTTTTTGATAAATAGTTGTAAATGTTTCACACAACACACCACTTTGTTCCATTTAAATCAATAGCATGCACAACTGAGAGCCTTTTCAGATGATCCATTGTGAACCCATTATGTCCACTCGGCTTCCTATCATGCATTGTGGCATGATTGGACTCCATGGGATGGACCGTTAATATATATGAATCTATGAAACATGATAAGTCCTTAATAAATCAAATAGAATAGAATAAGCCTTTCCCATCTCAAAAATAACTAAATTTATCACAACCAATAAGACTAGAAATAACTGATATCAATATACTCGAGATCATATAAAAAAACAGAACAACTCCTTTCCATCAAAAATCTTTCTAAATCAAAATCATAATAATATCCACTATTAAAATAAAACTTTAATTGAATAATATTAACCCTCTTAAACAACATTATCAAACCTACTCTTGATAATAATGACATGATAAAAATCTAAATTGAGCCATACTGAACTAACCTTAAGTAAGCATGATAGAATTGAATGAGTCTTAACCAATCCAATCCTAGAAAAATTGACATATGAAAAATAAAAATATTGAAAAAATAAAAATATCAATCCTGATAATAAAAACAATATGAAATTAAAAAAAAGTAAAAAATGAAATGAAACAAAACATAATTAATTCAAACCTATTTAAATATAACAAAACTATAAAGATCTAAAAAAACTAGAAATAATTGTAAAAGTATGGAATGACTATAAACCATCTAGATACAAATGAAATAAATTGACTCATATTAACTTAAAAATATAAAGACAAAAATGAATTGAATAAAACCAAATAGAATGAACTAAAAATTCACTTATCTTAATTTATTTAATTAACCTTACATAGCCCTACAAAAATAAATTGATCATTTATCAAACTATAAAACCTAAATTAACCATTAATAAATCAAACCAAACTATCTTGAAATAAACTGAAATAAATAATAACAATCAAAAAAAAATTAACATAACTAAATTGAATAAATCTTAATAAAAATGTTGGGGTGGGCGGTGAGGGTCATGACCAGTGTTGTGTGGAAGCAAGGGTAGTGACTTGCGGTGAGGCGTAAAAAAGGTGGACAGGGTCGGGACCTATGGAAAGGGGGTGAGAATAGATATTGTTAGGGTTCGGGGGGTTGGGGTTTCGTGAGTTTCTTTGGTGTGGGGTGGGGGGGAAGTGACTTGCAGTTAGGGTTGGTGAGGCGCAACACGGTGAGGAAAGGTTTGGGAGGAATAGTGTTGAGTTTCTAGAATGGTTTGTCTTTTTGGTTGTGGGTTATAGAGGTGGTGATCTGGGGTGAATTTCTAGGGATGGGTAAAATAATAGATTTAGTGATATTTTTTAATAAATAGCAGATAAATTATTTAAAACAAATTAGCGGTGGTTTCAAAAACCACAGCTAATGGCTAATTATGATGTAGTTCTACATTCACATATGGGATTTCATCCTGATTCATATTTTGATAAATTTGTTTGATAATTAAAATAATATTTTTAATTATATATCCAATAATATTCGATAAAGTATATGGACAATATTTTTAGTTCCCATCAAATTGATCATTAACAATGTTCCTTTATGTGATATCCATTGTATAAAAAATTTACCAATTTGAGAAACAATAATCAGTGTAGAAAACCAAATTATCCAGAAAATTCTTCAACAGGATATCTAAATCATGACACCTTTATCTATGAAAACATGGTTTGACCTATCTCATTCATCATCATCACCCCAAAATTTTTATTTTTTCTTATACTATGTCTAATCCCTAAGGATCTAACTAATTTTCTCTTATACTAGTTTCCAATGGTTAACTGATCTATACTCTGATATAATATATAGTGAGAATTAATTTTCACAAAATTATATTTTATCTAAATTGAATATTATTCATTATATTATTTACAAAAAGTATAAATTATATAGGTGTATTTCTTTTGGAAACATGGAAATGTTAACATATGGTTCGTAATGGTTATACATTATCTCCAACTTATTATTTCATAATGATCACCCTCTAGAATAATACCATATCTAAAACAATTTTTCACAACCTATTAAAGTATAAATAAGAAATTATATGATATAATGATAGATATGGTTCAAAAATATAGATTGTACTGATAATATATGGATAACATGTGAAAAAGTAAGAGAACATGAGATTACCATTTGATCCATAGTATTCTGAATAAATATCATACTCATGAGTAAAGAATGAAGCCTAGTAGTTAATATGACATAAATCAACAGTAATTAATTAGCATGATCCATAAGATCATAACTCATGTATAAAATAATAAATTATAGAATACATATAATAATATGAAATATTTTATTGGTATTTAAAGATCATTGACCAGACTCTAATAGTGACATTGGTTCATTATTCAAACCATCATAGTAGTCAATGTTCACTCCCAATACTATCATAGTGGAAAAAATCACTTTTTGAACTGGGTTCACTACCCATTTCATTCTTATTTATGTGATGACATAATATTCTTTACCTATTAATTTTCATGGAGATACAGGTCCCACCCATCACATAATGAAAATCATACATATGTGTTTATGTCCTCCCCCTGTTTTGCCACCACTGGCTCCGTGAAGGCCTTCTTTGGCCGCCTTACATCACTCTGGCCTCGAGCTCCACCACTCCTCTCTAGGTCGGATCTGGAGCGATGGGAACACCGAGGTGTTGGGTTAGTAGTTTGGCTGGTGGGGACCTTTTGGAATCCCAATATTCTTCATTTAGGGTTTCAACCCCTGGTTTCTTTATTGGATTTAATCCTCTTGCAGTGGTTCATTTCTATTCAATACTGGTCTATTTTTACGGTTTCAGTATCGTTTCACCCCTATCCCATTTTTATCCTGTGTTCGGTCTTTTTTTTATGTTCTTTGGGTTTCATCCGCTAGTTATCTCGTTCTCGGCACGATGTTGGTGTTTCTCGTTGATCGTTGGTGGCGTGAGATAGAAGTTTGTGGTGGTGGGTTCCTTGGGTGGATCACTGGTTTTTGGTCGGTTCAATGCCATGATGGTGGGTTCCGGTGGTGCGCGTCGCCGGCATTTTGTTGGTTTAGTGATAAGGCGTTTGATGCTTCAGGGTGGAAGATTCTTCTCGGTAGCGATGATGACTTCTCCTAGGCGATGATGGTCTCTAATGGTGTCTTTCACGGCGATTCTGGTGGTGCTCTACGGTGATGACTACTGTGTTCTCTATGATGACAGGGGTCTGCAATGTTTCAGCGATCTGATGGATTCAGTGTCGGTGTGTGTGTCTCGAGGTGACGGTGACAGCGACATGATGTGGTCTACTGCTTTTGACTTTAAAATTATAATTGGTTCTTTTGCTTGTAGCTTTGTGGATCCAAGATGGTTTTGTCTCTTTGAATTTTGTTTACTGGTTTCATCTGACTGTCAAGGCACGGTAAATGGTTGGGATTTTATTTTGAAATTTGAACTCTGTAATGGGTGTTTTGTGAGGTTGTGTTTGGATGCTGGAGGTTCTGTAGGTTCTCACAGACACTCAAAGTGGATTTTTAATAAAATTAAAAAATGGATTGTGGAAAATGATTTCTTATAAAACTAAGGAATGGATAAAAATAATATTCAATAATAATTAAATAATCCCAAAAATAGAAATTGATAGTTTTTAGAAAACATGTATATGGAAGAAAAAGGTTCTTTGATGGAATAGAAAAATTTAAGTTGATTTCCCATAAAAAATTATTTAATATCATTTGAGAATATACTGGGAGTAAAATGAATGGAATATATTTATTTTGAAGAATTAAACAAGTGTGAATAAAATTCATGTGTTTCTTTATAAATAGATATTAATATTTCATCATTAGAAACTTAACCATCATCAATCCAACTAAATAATGAGATTGTACATTAAAACCCCATAATTATTGTCTAAATTCCATTACATATAGTCAATAATCCTATATAAAAAATATTTAATTATTATAGTTTAATCATATAAGAATAATAATTAATATAAAATTCCAATTATGATTTAATTATAACCCTTTATCACCCATTTATTAACAATTCATTATTAAATCATTATATCATGTGATAATTGTTTTTTTTCATTTATGTTTTGGTTTTGAAGTTTTGGTCATTATAATTTGATCAATATTCAATCATATAAATTATATTAATATTAATATTAATAATATATATATATATATATAATTTTATTACATATACACATATTATTATTCATCCTAAAATTTTATAAATATAAATATTTATTATACTATTCATGGAGATGGTTGGTTATACGTATGCATGAATTCTAGGTCCATTTTTTGACAGATGGAACATAATAAAGGCAAATATTAAATCAAATATATAGAATAGTTGTTATATGATATATATTGTATAATAATATAAAACCCCATATTAATACTCATTCATGAAATGTGTTGATGAAAAATTAAATGTATTATTACATGGAGATTTAAAGTCATATATACACATGACTCATACATTCCATTCTCATTTTATGAGAATAAATGTATTAAATGGTCATTAAATTACTATACTAAAATTTTATCATATTATGGATACTAGATATATTATTTTATGATACATTCCTTATAAATATATTTGATAAATATGAGTATAAATGTATGTGATATGGTTTGGTGGAAACCTCTTCCTTCAACAATACACATAAAAATATCCTCTAAAGGGAATGTGAGTTATTATTTGGGGAGACTCAAATATATAAAAACGGTTTACAAAATTTTATAATTAAATTTATTGTATTTTAATCATGAAAAGGGAACAATTTGGTGTAAAAAATGAGAGAGGATGTTTCCTTTTAAAATTTAGACTAGGGGCAATTTCATAATTTATATAAATTTTAAATTATAATAAATACATTTTCAATCCGTATGCCTAAAAATTGAAATTTTTATGATGATAAGGTAATATGGGTATGTAATCCCATTAACAAATATAATTTAGAATCATTTTTGTCTTATTTTAAATATTATCATTTTGAGTAAAGCATAATCAATCAATTTTAATTTTAAATACACTATGGTGTTTTTGAATATTAATGTGTTGTATGTTTTACATAAATGGGGCCGATTAGTCCATATGTTAAATGTTTATGCAATTATATTCCATATCATATCCACCTTCTCTTTTTTAAATATTTTAAATATGATTAAATCTTTTAATAAAATATTGTTTTGATAAAATATCATTATTGTCAATTTTCGTACTATTCATTTAATTTATCCTTAAATACATCAATAAAAAGTTGTATTAAAAATATAATACCATAAAACAATCCTTATATTTCAAATATGACTATAAATTTTTTCTTCATATTGATGATATTAAAATTATATCACTTTTTATATTTTAAAAATCATTTATTATAAATTTTATTAAATATAGAATTATTACATCAATGTTTCATAAAAAATTAGGTAATAATATTATTAAACAAATTTATCATTAAATTTCAATTATTATGATAAATATATTAATATCACTTATTTTTAATCACGATTTACCTGATTAACACTTTAATGAGATGATAAATTTGACAATTGTTATTTTTATATTGTCCAAAAATAAAATGTTCCTATTTACCAAATTTGAACCTTCTAAGTATAAATTTCAAATTCATTTTATCTATTTAAATCCATAAAATTGAAGATATATTTGTCAATTTAATAAAATATAATGAAATATAAAATGCATTTTTAAATATATATTTATGTATAAAATGAGATTTATATTAATTATACGCCTACGAAAATATTTTTTGAATGTTTAGAAAATTTGAACACGTAGTTATTTCACCAATATAATTTAACTATAATTATTTTATTCATTAATTTTCATAAAATCCATTATGAACATGAAAATAAATCCATAGAAATACAACCCTTTAATTTTAAAATATTATTTGTATTTAATTCTAATTAATTAATTAATATTGAATTAATTTTATGAATTTTTTGACCCTACGTTTTTCATTATATAGTTTATAATTTTCATACTCTCTAATAAAAAAAGGTTTTTGATAATGACAAGATACTTTTTTAATAATTTTACTCGGTTCATCTAAAAATAGTGTTGTAGGTAATGTAATCTATCAACCAAATAAAATTATTTAAGGAGGAAATATTTCATAAATTTTTTGGTAGTTAAGAAAACATATAGTGAGATTGATGGTGATTCTTTGAATAAATTATTATCAGAAAAGAGATAAAATGATGATCAACCGATTATTAGCATTTTCACTAATACAACCACTGAATCTCTTAAATTGTATTTATTAGAATGTAAATTTTATTATACACTGTATGATTATTATATACTAACATTTGATTATGGGGAACATGATAATTTAAATAGGATAATGGTTTTCATACTTTTAATAAAATTTATAGATATGTAAATACTATAGATAAATAAAATTAAATGTTGATAAATTACTATGTTTATGATAAGTACAAACTAAATTAAAAAAAAATGAAAACTTATTTATAATATAATTGACCATTCATAAAAATTAAAATCTATTCCTATATATTGTAAAATATTTTATATCATAATATTATTGTCAAAAATAAATATATTATTAATATTTTGAAGAATACCTTTCAGATATTTACATCTGGTAAATAAAACTATTAAAAGTTATATAAATAATTAAATTTATCTATAAAATTTATTAGAAGTTGATTTATTTCATGATTATATAATTTTTAATAAAATTATTTTCATTTAGAATTGAATCATATAAAACCAAATTTTAGATTATATGTAACAGGAAAACAAAATATTCTTTAAATGAAATTCAATCAGTTTACATTTAGATATATTTTATTATTAATGAACTAATTGTTTTTTTACATAAGATATTGGAGCAGATATGGGTTCCTATAGTTTTATTTTATATCGTTACTAAACCTAGGTTAGCTAGGGAAACAATATCATAGATTCTTTTTAGTTTTTTGGTAATGGGTTTTGTATTAGTACCTGGGCTTATGGTATATAGATTGTGGTAATTCTTGATAATTTTAAATATACAAGACCAACATAAAATAATGAGTAATTTTAACGGTGAAAATGTCACATATGGGGATGATCGAACATAGAGACCTCATTAGAAAGAGTTGGGTATATTTTCTTAGTAAAACCATAATCACATATTATTTATATACCTTCATACATAAGAACATTATTATCAAAAGTTGACATCATTGTGATTACATTTACCTTCCAAACATCATGAATGAAAAATTAATTGATTAATTTTCATAATGTACTTTTTTCTCTCTAGATATGGGCATGATAATTTTTACACATGTCACATGGAAATGTAATAGATCTATCATAATATAAATATAACTCTTCAAGAGTTTATGATTATTTTCTATTTGTTATGAAATATAAGACTTCTTTTATATTTAATGAAGAAGAATTATATTTTGAATCATTATATCAACTTACATATATTTATTTTCACCAATTGAATATAGGATAAATTGAGTAGGACACATTTTGTATGTATTTTTTGATGAATACAATGTATATATATGGGTATATTAATTTCATGAATGTTTGGATAGCATATTTATATTAAAACATTTATTATATCTATTTAGAATTGGAAAATCCTACCTTTAATGGAAATATATTTTGAACACTATCGAAGAAATTTATTTTTAAAATTTGAAAATTCTTTAAATAATTATGTTATTACTCATAACATTTTGGAATTGAGAAAAAATCAAAAAATTCATTAATTGAATGAGAAAATTGAAACTCATTAAGAAATTTCATTATTGTACTCTATGAATATTCGACTGTATGGAATTATTTTTTTGAAGTACAGAGTACCTCTTGATATACTATAAATAATGTATCACATCATATTTTTCTTAATAAAACACCTTATGAGTTTTAGAATTAATGATAAATAAATAATTTAGTTTTTTTAGATTTTTGGTGTAATGTGATCATCATTATTACAAAGTATCAATTATATTAATTTTAACCATATAATGATGATGTACTTTTACTTGACTATTTTATAAATATCATGTTCTTCAACATATTTAATAAATTATTTAATGTTTTTAAAAAAATAGTCAATTTATTATGTGATTAATATAATCGGGGTATTGTTGTAAACCTATTGATTTTCATCCTATAACTTTTTTTAAATCCCTCATGTGTGTTTATTAGAATTTGATTAACAATAATATATAGTAAAACATCCAAAATATTGGGCAATGGATTTGGAATATATATAAATAACATTTTTTAAAAAGTATAAAAAACTATTAATGATCAAATTACCTTTTCCAAGAATCTTTTTGATCTTAAAGATTCATCTGACTAATTTTATAACTAATTTTTTTCCAAATACTTAATTCTAGGAGTTATATGATAAATAAAATTGATAAAAATGAATTCCCATCTATGTTATTACTTGAAATAGTAGCTGAATCCTTATGTGTTGAATGATGGATAAGGTACATGCAAGATGAGATTATTTATTTTGATAGAAATAATTTTTTCATAGTGGTTGAGAACCCAAATGGTCATCATGTAATATTGTTTGTTGAAATAAATTTGATTACTATGTAATTATAATAAGTAATTGATATAATTAGTTTGTAAAGGGTTATTATCGAGGATGGATTGAAATTCTCTCCGGTAGCTTGATTCTAGTCTATCAAACTTCTACTACTGATTGCAACACATCAGAACTTTAATTCATTTCAAATTTATGGAATAAATGTATTTCATAATTGATAGGATCAAGAGGATTTTAATCTCATAAAACTTCTCGGTTTTGGTAATTTATGATATCCGTTTCATGTATACAAATATACCAAAGAACATTATGGATGTAAACAAGCGCGAATAACATTGTCTGATGAACTTTCCATAGTTTATCTTCAAAAACATTTCAAATAAAATGAATATGAATGTATTTTTATTAATAATTTGTTCAAATATTCAACTTTACGAATACATTTGAATAGAATATATTTGGATTAACATGAAAATAATTTTTTAATATCTTTTTATAATTTCTTGAATAGGGAGTTTGAAATTACCATGATATGTGAACTAATTTTTTTAGACATATATTAAAATTACTCAATAATTGGACAGAATTACATTAACTCAACAATAAATAGTAATCCACATTCAATTTTTTTTTGGAGAATTGAAGAAGTAAAACTACACCAGTTTGAGTTTATATCAAAATTGTTCTTAGGGAATCATGGAAATATATTGATAAAAAATTATATAGAGTTATGGTTCATAGTTCCCTGAAATTTATGTATAGTAAATAAAACAAAATATTTTATATATTATTTTGGGAATGATTTAAGGGGAATAAAATGGAACCTCACCTAATATGAATTTCTTACTATCATAACTGTACTTTATAACAAGTCTTATTTTACTCTTCTTCAAACAATTATTTCCTTAACTCATAACTAGATTCTGAATTTTTAGGTTGTTGGTTTAATAGATATATTACCATTGGGTTATGTTATTTACTAGGACATTCACACTTTCATGGATAACTAATAAGTAACTCTTAGTTACACATTGCACTACTCTGATTGAATATGTGAAAACATGATGTTTTTGTGCTTAGGTGTTGTCTGTATGGGTCACACTTGCAAATTTTGATTTTAGATCCACTCCAACTCCAATTCATATGATAATATGTTTTTTATTTATTTTTCTATAGACCAAGAAGATAAATCACATAAAAACATATATATATATATAAGTTAAGACATTCTTCGTTATCATACATAATAAAAGGATAAATCATTTTAGACATCATCTAAATTAATGATGAACATGATGAAATTTTTATAAATAGTATGTATTTTTATAGATTTGAAAAAATTAAACAAAATATGGTAATCATCAAATTAAAATTATATTATATTCGATTAATCTTCTAAATATCCCTTAAAACTGAAAAAACAAAAATAATGGATTAGGAAATTTGTTTCTATTTCTTCATCAATTTATATTTTCCTTATCTATTGTAGAATTTAACTAATTGAATGAATAATTTATGTTTAAATTTAATGATTTTTAAATTCTATCGGAAGTAAAATGTTTTTATGAATCATAAAAATTATTAAATGGAAGAGATATTTAATTAAGAATATCTAAATAATTTTAAATTTATTGGATAAAATATAAGGGTTTTCAAATATATCATTTTGTGACACCATATTTGAAACAGTAAGATTATCCATAGTTGTTAGAATTTAACACCAAAAAAGATCAATTTTTTAATCTTTATCATCTATTAAATTTCAAACTAGATGATTAATTTGGATATATATTAGAGAGGATAGGTCATTAATTATAGTTTTTGTTAGGAAAATTTATTTTTAATTTTCAAAGAGACAAATTTTTTTTGTGGGATCGTTATTTATTTTAATAACTCATATCTTTTATACATTGATTCTCTATTATATAGTATTAATGGGATAAAAAATTAATAAAAATCAATGGAAAAATTATTAATATATGAATAAATATTAAAAAAAGTGTTTCTTGAAGCATAAATTGTTTTATAATGAAGATAACAATGTGAAACATCATTATTAACAGAAAAACAATTTATTTTCCTTTTAGAGAATTTTAAGATTTATGATAAATTGTATTTGATGATATATTTTTTCTAACAAGGGTGTATAAATATATGATTTTAAAATGAATTATTTTATGGTTATCACTCTTATTAAAATGGGGTAGAAAACCGATTTTCTTAATTTTGATATATTTACGGGTGTTATTCAATTTCAAAATTGGGATTGTATAAAAATATTTTTTTTCCAATGATCCCACTGTGTATTAAAGGGATATTTATTTTTATAACTAAAATTCCACATTATTTTATTTTTTAATTCCTAAAATAAAAAAAATTTGAATATTAATAATCATTGAGAGGATGATTGTTTGAAAAAATGAATACAAAATAAAAAAAATTATTTTTGAACAAAAAATTATTTTATAAAGGTGTAAATAGTGGGAAATTTAATTATTAAGGGAAAAATAATTTCAATAATATTTTTATAAATAATATATTATTTTAGAAATTTCATTTGATGTTATATTTTCATTGAATGAGAATAAACTTGTGTTTCTTACACAAATAAGTTGTAGTGTATCCCCATTATTAATGTTGGACATCAAATTTTATGAAGAGATAAGAGGGAACCCAAACATGAAATGAAACCTCGAACTTACATGAAATGAATACAACACACTTAACAACCAGCATTACATAGCTGATTTCATAGTGATAATTCATAAATTGTCCTGCATTCCAATGTAACCAAAGACATCTCAAATATAGTTACTATTCTTCTAATGTCGGTAGTAATTACTGGATTCCCCTACATATCCTCTATAGAGAATAATATTTTTAGTTTCCACCATCAAACAAATCCGTCTATCAAATTGTACCATCATCTATATAAAATAGAAGTGCTGATCTGAAATGTCTATCATCTGTAGTATTATCGGTATATGAAGCCACAACCACCATGTATGACACATCCATGAGGATAAATACCTCTGTCCATATATGATGGACTTTTAATTTACCAATAATAATAGAATAATATCCAGTCGATATTCCTCAATGCTCTGCCAATTCCACCATATAAGACATCGGATACTAGAAAGGACCCAAAGAGGGAGATTCCTTCTATGAATGCTATCTACCATTGGCCAACGTCTCCAATGAATACCCAGCCTCCATTAAGGATGATGACTTCCATTAACACCCATCCCCTTCCATATTAAGAAAATACCATCCAACGATGCATTCAGGATGATGAAGGTCTGACATGGTGGATATCCATAGATCATGAGGTGCAGAACCAAATTAAGTTGATTATCACTCTCTATCAGGTACCATTCCCTTCATACAAATATTGAATGTTACAAGCCTCATAGGGTAGAATAAAATATTTTAGACATGTTATGGAAGATCCAAGATGAATTTTGAATAGGTGAACATCAAGATCATAAGTGGAACATGTATGTCAACACTTAACTCAATTGATAAATGAATCCCTACACTCATATGATCTTTTGTAATTTGTGTTATAAATATTGCATCTTGTTCGATTATGTAAACTGTGAATATAGTAATAAATAAATGAGATATTTTAGATATTTACAAATAAAATCAATTTCCATTTATGTTTTTTAAGGAAATAATGTTATCACTAGTTATTGGATTCATATTTAGATAATATTGTTACAAAAATTCAATTATCTCTAGTGAGGTATAATTTTATTGGTGATGGATTGGCATAAAGTTGGTCTATTAAAAATAATATAAATTCTTTACAAATGTTATTAATTATTTAATATATCATACACATTTCATTTAATATTCATTAAAGCTCATAATAATTAAAAATAATATCATTATATTATAGTAACATATTAGTCATGAGAGAAATTGTCATTATTAATCATGTGTTAATCCATTTTTTCATCATATAAATTATATATCTTTAATTCGTCTGAAGTATTGATTATTTATTACAACCAGACACTAATGAAATATTTTCCTAGCTCAATGACATTCAAACAGTCTTAGGCAGTAACAATAGTCATATTTCACTACGATGGTCATTTCTCCATATGATATCCTTCATCATTTACAGTTGTACTCAAATTAGATATTCTATAAACCAAATTAGTATTCTAGTATCTAGAAACATTGGCTATTACTTATGTGTAGTCTAATATTTATAACATTTACCGAATCTAAGACAGGTCAAGTGTTAATATAACTCATTTTAGGAAACACTCCTACAAAAATAGTATGGTTAAGATGAAAAAATTATATGAGAAGAGTTATTTACATGATTTGTTGTAAATCAGTTTAACACTTTAACAACAAATAATAATATATGATGTTGTGTTGTTGGGGGAGTGGGTGACTTCCATTATATGTCACTAATGGAATCAATAGACAATATCTATAGTGGTCTATAATTAATAAATAAAACTGGTAGTATATCTACCATCTATATTGTCTCCTTCCCTAGCACAACACCTACAACATGCTCGTCATCGCCCCATTTCCTGCTATATCACTACCAAACAACCCATGATCACCCCCAACACCCACTGATCCCCATAAAAAGTCCCCAAATCACTAAATTTTTCCCTCAAATTATTATCATGACATTCCACCACAACCCTTAATATATGTCATTGTAAACATTTCCCTCCAACTATTGTGTATCTGCCAAGGATATCGAAGAATATTTGGTGTCACTCCATGTAACCAGCCTATGTCCCCTTGTGTCAAAAACAAAAAAATGTACATGAATGATGAATTATTGTGTTTTCATGGGGTTGGGGGGGGGGGGGGTGGGTGGGTATTCTGTTGGTATACAATGTTGGGTATTATTGAAAGAGGAACTATGATTTCAAAATTTAGTCACAAGATGGTTTCATTTGGTGGTTGCTAAAGGTCGTTATTCTATTCTGGATCCCTATACTAATAATCCATTATTGTGTGATTGGTATCGATTTATATTAAATTCATATTCATACTATTTTATTGAACATTATTAATATTTTACAAAATATTAGAAAAACAATTACAATTTAGGCATGCATAAAAGTATCATTTTAACGTGTTTGAAATATAAAAGTTATAAATGCAATGAAAATAATTATAAATAATATATATATATATATTATATTGTATATTTAATAATATATATGAAAAATATGTTTTATAATGCATTAAAAAATATTCACATAAACAAAATTTTTTATATATCCCAATAATTATATATAATATATATATACCCATGTAACTATGAAACCAAATTAAATATTATTCAGTAAATATATAAATATAATCTTGTGTATATAAAAATATAAATATAATTGTATATAAATTTATATATTGACAGAGTGTATAAAAATAAAATATTTCAATGAATACACATTAAATTTATTGAATAAGTTTCAAAATTTTGAAACCTAAATAGATGAACTATTCAAAATATAGATTATAATTTATTATACCTACATACTGTTATGTATATATTTAATTATATAAATATACAAATAAAAAATTTATATGTTTATACCTACAACACATATATTATAACGTAACCCGAAAAAACAAACTCACACTCCCTCACACACACACACACACATACATTTAAAATAATATGAAACACACATGTCTATATATATCTTTGTATATAATTTTTTGTATATATAAAAGAATATAAATATATTGAAATTGAAAAATAATTAAATATATAATTAATATTATTTTCAATATATAAATTGACACATAGAGAGAGGGAGAGAGATAGTGGAATATATAGTGAATCTTAGATTAGACTTACAATTGATTATTTGAAGAACAACCCACAAAATCATCGAAAACTCATTCATGATCCATTGATAAATTCATAAAATCACATTATGAATATCTTAAAATAAGTTTTAATGGTTAGTTTGTATATAATTTTTGTATAAACTATAATAAATATTGGGCTCTGTAAAATCTTGAAAGATCAGGAGGAGAGGCATGACTGTTATGGTAATTTTAAAGAAATTGTAAGAGTATTATCCATGATAACTAAAAAATGTATAAAATTATCATTATTCCATAGTAAAATGATAATAACTAATAATGAAATTGTTAATCGATGAAACATTTAGTTATAATAACAGTATCTTTTTCAGTATGAAGGATAATAGTGATAAAATCATAATAATTATGTATAATCAATCGAAATGATATGTTTTCCTCTTATTTAATCCTAGATCAGTGATAATGGGAACATTGATATAGGTAAAAATATATATATTTATATAAACGTGTAATTATTTTTCATAATATATCAATATATTTATAAATGTATAATAATATTGATATAAAATTATATTTTAACATAAAAATATAAATTGTAATGATAAAAGAATGTATTATTAATAGTTATAATAAAATATGTTATATTAAAAATATTTTATATAAATTAAAAATATGTGTTTTTTATTTTTATATAAAACTAATTATATATTAACAGGTATTACTAATTATATAAATAGAAAAATGTACTAGAACAGAAATAAAATTTTAGTTTTTGGGAAGTTACCTTGTGTTTAACATACACTGTAAATATGCAAGATACATATAACAAATTTTTTTAGGGGAGAAGTTCCAATTGTGTATTTTAGTATAGTTGTTTCTATTTTATTGGTACTATATTAGTAGCGACAATATTCAACCGAACTGGGTATTTGGGTTCTTGAACTGAGCTATCGAGCCACTTTTCTCTATCAATGCTAGTTAAATTGGTATCCATGGAAGCTACTCTATGCAGTATTTTTTACTTCGAATCCTAAAACGGTAGATCATAACTTCATGATTCTGAACTATTTGTAAAGTAGAAGGGTAATTATAGGACCTTTTGATCTTTTGGACATGATGCTTCCATCATGGAGTAGTATTGAAACACTAGTTATTACCACATGTAGGTATAAATTGTTTTGACTAACCATGAACATGACGTGAGGAATATAATATAGAGTGATTAATGCTGACGATAAAGAATAAGGGTTACATTAATGTAGTATCTTCTACATGGAACAATGGGTTATTTAATGGCCTCATGTTAATGGGCATATAGGTGATGTATGGACTATACATTACTAGATTTCAAGACATGTATGGGCTCCCACTCATCGTAGTTAAAAGTATAATTTTCCATAAATAATATAAAAATATATGATATTCGGCCATTATCCAAGTAAAAATGTATAGTTATTTTTATAAACATTTAATTAATTAAATTTAAATAAAAAATAACCACTAAATTTCTTAGGAATTATATAAAAATATTAATTATAGAAATATTTTAAATAAAAAAATCCTTATTTTTTATTTTGAAATTAATATTTTAAAATAAAATATATAAATGATGATTATTATAAATATACGTAAAATGAATTATCATGTTTGTATATATGTATGAATGTATTTTTCATTATAAAAATGAAATTATTATATTTAAATTGAATTTATTATTCATAATATAGATAATTACAAACAAATAACAATGATATTAATAATATTTATAAAATTTGAATATTTATATATAAATTTAATAATCGTAATTTATATAAATTGAAGTTATTATTAGAATTTATTATAATTAATTTAAATTATTTTTTAACAACATACAGACATATATCAAATTCATATGTTCCTATGTAAATATATTTATATATATGTATATATATATACTATAAAAATACAAGGTAATGTGTTATTATGAAATACCATTAAATAAGGGGTGACATGGAGGAGATTTAAGGAAGAGTTATGCCACAGTTGAGAGTTTTTCCTTTAAACCAACTACACTTTTAATTTTTTATTTATGGTAATGGAAAATACATGAAATGAAACAATATAGACACCCTTCAACTAAAAAGTTCACAACCCAACCCCTATGAGGGCTATCACACTCTATAGCTAGACTATTATATTTTATTCAATATGTTCCTTGTATATAATTGTAGTAAATATCGTATAACATGATGATTGTTCTTCTGCATGATTTTTTTTGTGATAATACCCATATTGTATTTTCTTAATCAAAATTATATTTATTTCCCATTCTATGATGAGATCATTTTGATGTAAGGAATATATGTAAATTAATTTTGTTGGGTTGGGTGACATAACCTAACATGACACAATTGAAAAAAGATATCATGTATACGAGGCTCATTAGATATTGAGACTTCTTCTCTAGATATTTTCTATGGTAATATCCAATAGAGAAGGTTTTGTGAATAGAATAAACCATAATAATTACTCATGTTATGTATCGTTGGATATTCAAATATGAGGATGTGTTTAATAATATTTATACTATAGTATATTGTTAATGAATAACGTGATAATTATGCATTTAGGTAATTAAAAAAACCATGAAATCCTATTCTATAAAATTCATATGGAATTACACATATGTTCTGGATACACTTTGATTTTGTCTTAACAGTCTCCTTTCATAGTTTAATTATGCATAACATGCTTAAATTCAAATATTATAGTCTAGAAATACATTATGGAACCCATAATGAAATAAGGTGTATGTTGTAATAATTTTAAGACCTATGAAAAATTATCATATAATAATCCATTATAAATGATATCCCTCATTGAGTTTGTTTCATAACTCATGTAACAAATTTATGGGCTTCACTATATTAACTTTTATTTTTCTAATCATTAAATTATATTTCAACCACCTTGGTCATGGTTTTAATCTTTTTATTAATACTCATGGAATGGGTATGAGATATTAACTACTATTATTTTTTCAGGGGTTAAATCCATTCTCATATTATTTATTGATATATTATTAACCATGAAGTAACCAATGAATCTTACATGATTATGTGAATATGACATCATTTTTTTAATACATAAAAATATATAAAACTAATTTGGATTAATAATATTCTTATTGATTAGGGCCTATTATGAAAACATGAATATATAAATACCAAATGAGACATTATCTTGTATAATTCCAATTTTAGGGTCATGTATCCCTAATTTATTATCACGGAGATTTGTAAGTGGAAATAACATGAGAAGTTGTCTCAATGTATTATGAACCTCTTACACTAGATGGAATGTGTCATATAATTTATATAGAAGACATAATCCCGCCCACCAAATGAATTTTTATCATATATTGACAAGGAATATCAATTATATCTTCTTAACAATCAACTAATATTTAATTTCAAAATTAAGAGTATCCTTGGTAATAATCATATACATTTAAAAGAAGAGAAAAGATAATGAAATGATAAGATAATAATTAAATATTAATGAATATAATGTATTTATAATTTAATTTACATATCTTTTTGGTTTAAGGGAACCAAATCCAACTAACTCCCACATTTGCAATTTCCAACAACTGAGATTCCTTCGAACATCACTTGATGAAGGTGATTATATAGTCTTAGTCCTTAAATGTTGGGTTTAACAAATTTTATGTGTTTCTTGATGCTATGGCCATAATTACATGTGGTTGTTCTACTTACTGTTACATCATCTAATAAGTAAAATCCCTCAAAATAATATATAAAAAATTATCAAACTATATGACTCATTTTCAAAACTATGCATCTTGAATAATTAAAAATTTTATGTTTTATTATTTCAAAAAATCCTATGTAACATTAAAAACAATGATTAGAAAAGGTTTTTAAAATGTTACATATTATTCAATATTAAAAGATACAATTTAGATTATGTATGTATATATCCTGATTATAAGATATAATATTATTTAATTAATGATTAACTTAGCTTTACTATATTAAAATATTAGACATGATTTAAAAAAGAAGTAGATTTAAATTCCCTCAACACTATATTTATTATTTCTCTATATGCTAGTAAATCATCTAGTATTTATTTCTCAGGAATCATCGCATAGTTTTTAATACCAGTATTTATAATTCAGTAGGCTATCTTTTATATTTCCTTAATTTTTATAACACGTTTCCAGTACAAAATATAAGTACACTCCATGGAATGAAAAAAATATTTCCCTATCAATATTAGTCATATATAGTTTATTAGTCACAAAGAATGGACGACAATGGAAATAATTTTGGATAATTTTTCAATCATATATTCCCAATACAATGTTAACTTATGACAATGAATTTGATGTATTGACCCCTTTGATATATACTAATATACAATATTCTCGAGAACTAGGTTTTATTATTAATACATCATAGTTGAAATTATCCTTATTCTTTATATAATGTTAGGGTTAATTTACGGTTTTCCATATCTTTATTTAAAATATATAACATTTAATATAGTTTTGGTTCATTTATAGTGGTAAACATCGTTAATGCATATATTAGAAACATTATATTGAATCAGAGTGATGGAATATTTTTGTAATTATGTAAAAAAACATTAATTGAGGTATTATTCAGAAAAATATAAATTTCAATCTTCCAAATTATGATTTTGGGACATATGTCCACTAATACATCAATATTGGGAAACAAGAGACATGAAATGATTAGAATAAAACATTGATCAATATAAATGTAGTTTATCAGAGAGAGACAGAGGTTCCACCTAGTGAGTGACCTTGAAAGGTGGAAAGGTTCCCTAGTATATATCCATTTATCATCTATTTGCACTCATTTCCAACGTGTGATATATTTTTTACCCATAACATTAATCTAAACATAATGATATATATATATGTGTAAATGGTGAAAAAATAAGGTGATATAATGAGGATCCACATATTCATTTTGGGGTGTATGAATTATAATATATATGGGTGTGTCAGACCCTATAAAATAACTCTTCTTTACATGGATATATGATCATTGGTGGTGGGGTTCCATAATAATGTGCATCATGGAATACCAAAATTATAATAGTCTTATCAAGGGGTAAAAATAGCATTCAGACTAGTTACCCAGTTGGATGACTAGATGTAGGGGGGAAGATAGGTATGAGGTTGGTTAAAAAAGATTAACCAAGTTAATTATTCAAAATAATACATGTATTCAGATATTAGGAAACACAAATTCCAGGAAAATTGTGTTCTAATGCATGTGATCCTCAAGGCATTCTGTGATTATATAAAAATAAAATAGTAACATTCCATTATTTAGATTCATTGTGGGTAGGGGTACGGCTTGAACCACTATGTTGAATGGGTTCTTGTGTTATTTAGATTCCTATAATCCATATAGTGTATAACAGGTGAACATATTAATGGAAATCTATATATCTTTAAATAACCAATTTATAAATGGAAATTATTCATTATAAATGGAATATACTATGATCATTATGATTATTTCAACCTATAAATTTATCTTTCCAATATTCATTCATTATTTTCATTATCAACTAACTCTTATCATTTTTTTCATTATATATAGACATCATCTATCAGGTTTCCTCCAAGGAAAAATGGTGTTAGAAACTAATTCCCAAAAAATATCATGATTTTATGTAATGTATGATTTAATAGGAAATTAGAAATGATAATGTTCCCTAAAAAATTCACCCTTAATTGTACTAGATTATATCATCCATGTATAGATTCTGTTGAATATCATAAATTTCTTTACATTAAACACAATATTAATTGTTGTGTTTTAGTACATAGAATCCATCATATAATTCCTAATAACATATAAATCAGATCAATTTATAGTTAATTTATTCATATAAGATTCATTATTCGCACTGAAAAATATATCACCGAGATTGGTGAAAATAAAACCATAATAAATGTAATCACTTTCCTTTAAATATGTTTCACTAAAACAATTCTACCCATAGAATCTATAGGATACATTTACTCATATTCCAACCTATGAGCATCAAAATCCTAGAGTTTTTATAAATCTAACAGCCCCCCACATTATTATATGATATATTTATACATTATAGAAATATTCAATGTTTTTAAAATACAATTATATCATTGTGATAGTAATATTGTATTTAAGTATAGGATTACTATATATGATAAATGTTATTGGAATATGCTGATTTATAGTTAGTTAATATTTTCAACCACTTATTTTAAATAAATCAAATAAGATTTGTATTATACATATTGCTCCCATAAATCCATTTTTCTTTACAATGTAGAATCATTTTTCATCAATCATTCCCAAAATAATGTCATGAAGAAAAAAATATTCCATATCTATATTCCCCACAGAATAGTTACATGGGTTTCTAATCTCATTATAGAAGGTTATTTGGTATTCCATTCATTTTAATGGTATCCTTATGCATTATGAAATTATTTTGGAATGAAAAATTATTTTTCATGTTGTATTCTAAATGATATTATAGGTATATAATAGTAAATTATTTAATAATAAGAATTACATTACAACAAATTGGTAAGATTTTATTATTTTATATTAACCACACATTACCCTATATATTAAATGTTTTATTTTCATACATTAAAAAAATAAATTGGAATTTTAAAAAAATATTTAACTATAATGGAAATTTCATATATTTATGTGTAAATAATCACAGATATAATGGTTTTGTAACACTTTTTACAAATGTGAATAACTCCATTCATTGAAATCTGACACTATCAACTTTTTCCTGTTAATATGGGTAAAATAAATTATTTGCTTCTAGGATAATTAAACATACTTTATTTAATGGGTCCTATGTTTTATTATTTAAAATAGAAACGCAAAATTTTTATTATATTTATATCTCTATACTTGAATCATATTTAAGGATTAATTTACATAATATATATACTATATATTTCATTATATTAAATTAAATTAAATTATATATCCAATTACATTTCATCCACCTGAAATGAAAATATATTCTTCTTCAAATACATTTAGTTGAACCTTCTTCTAATTTAATGAGTGATTGAAATTGGTAATAAACATAGTAGTAGTTTCATTGACATTTTCCATGCACTTATTTTTATTTAATATAAGTAAATAAGTTCTTCAGATATTTTTTTCATATCTACTTTAGTAATTAGAGTTATGAGTTATAATATTGGACAATAATTATTGATAATATATTAATATTAAATAATATTAAATAATGTACTAGGTAGTGTGGATAATATTATATTGTACCAAAACTTATTCGGAAGCTTTTATGTTACGATGTTCATGTCATCATTTCTAATATACCTCTTTTCTCTTTCACCAATTATAAAAATACATACATTTATATATGGATCCATTTCATCTAGCAGTTATTGGTGTTCATTGGAAATGGTAAATGAAATCAAAAATCAAAAATATATAATATAATCAATGTGTTTTTGTTAGATAGAATGATCATCTTTAGTAGACTCTATGGATGTAGCCTTAAGAACTGGTACTTCTTGCTGCATAATTATTTTACCAGGTATTAAATAATGTATATGTGCTTGTTCCCTTTCTATATATTCATGTAAATAAAAATTTTCTCCTTATGTAATATTTATAATATTGAATATTATGATAATTCATTAATTTTCAGTTTATACTGTTAAATTACAAAGATAATTTAAACTTTTCATGATTACAAAATATGTGTTATAAAATATTTAATTATTTGTCTCATATGATTTTATGAAGTCATAATTTCAATTATCTCAAATTTATAATATTTATTATTTTTATTATAGTGGTAAAGATATATATTCACCTTTTACGAACCTTTATTTTGACCTGTCATGCTATTCAATTTTATTTAAGATGACCAGTCTTAGCCAACTGCCGACACAAAATTACTAGATTTGTTGAGTGGACACCCCAATCCACAAATCATGAAATTTTTTTTCCATAACACTATCATATATATTATACAATATTTATCATTTTAAATCAAACCATGAATTATATTTTTAATTTTATCAGAAAAATAGATTGTTTTTCACGATAAATTAAAGGACAATGACTTTGGTTGTATATATTCCTCAAATAGTAATTGAATTATATGAAATGTTGTTGAAGGATATTATGAATTAATAAATAATTTGAGGGATTTTTTTACATGTGTTAATATTCTAGATTAATCAATTAACATGTATTTATAATTTAATATTGATCTTAAATTGATGATTAACCATGTATAGATAAAAATATTTAGGCAAAATCTGAATTTATAAAATTCTATCATACATATTGTTAATTAATCATTTGGGTGATCACAAAGTCCACAATATATAATAATTAACCATGAAATATAGTTATAAATAATATAAATATTGATCTAATTATAGTAATTTCACATTATAGTGGACGATAATCCAACTCTAACCATGGTGAAAAAATTTCTTGAATTTGTCCTTGAATAAGTTGTATAATGCCACTTTTTCACCTATGTATCATTATATATGGTTTAATTTCGACTCCTCCATGAATTTAGTCCACATTATCTATATGTATAACTACCTCTATGCTCCTTGTATACAACTTCTATTACATTTTCATTATAAAATTCACATAGGATATAAGAACCAAATTATTTATTAAAGGTGATATTAATGAAAACAATATTAGACGTGTAGGTCCTACCTTATAAATGAGAGGGGTAGTACAAATGAAATAATTTTTTAAAATTTTATAATAAATAATCATAAAATAATGAAATTTATGTGACATAATATAATCCATCCATACATTGTCCATTCTATTCTCATTATTTTACATATAAATAAAACAAAATACCATTTGTATTATACAAATAAATCATTTCTATTTTGGATTTTATTAATATAAATAGAAATCCAATGAATTATATTAATCCGATATATAAATTAATTATTTCTTCATAATATCATTACAAATAATTTATTATATTAAGATAAATCTAAATAATAAATAAATCAAATAAATTAATTTAATGAAAAATAAATTTTACACAACAAGTGTATAAGGTGGATAGCTAGAATATTTTTATCGGTCAATTTTGAAATGATCCTTATAATAATCTATGCCTCATAATGATATATAACACACATCTCAAGAATCAAAATAATGTGTCATGTACGTTCAATAAATTGAAACATGGGACACATGTAAATTATGAGGTGTAACATTTACTGCACATAGAACAAATAGTATAAAAGACCAATCATGGAATTAATTAACCAAAAATTGGTTTATTCTATACTAAATAATAAATCATATATCATGAGGTTTACTACCAATAAATTGAAGAAATAAAATATGAATGTTATTTTTTTAAAAAATAAAAAATTAATTAAAATCCATTCCATACAAACAAGTGTCGTACAAGACATGAAATAATAATATAAAAACCATATTGACCATTTTTAATCACTATGTGATACAAATGTCAGTTCTCATCTTGTTTAACATCTTGACACAAAAGAGGAAAATGGGGTGTTTGGGATTAATAAGGTAAATGGACACCATGTTTTTTATTTTGTGGAAAATACATAATGAAATAAATACCCAATGTGTCTTGACTGTGCAGTTTCTAAAACAGCATGGACTACATAACATGTAACCATTTTACATCACATGTATTCTAGAAACCTTGTTTATCATTATCCCAATCAAAACCTGGTGTGTATATAATACATCAAATATATAATTACAATATTAAAAGACAAAAACAACATATCTCATCATTGTGTAGTGAACACGGGTACACGATGTGTACATTAATGATACACGTCAAGTACTCATGCTACCCCACTAGAACACCATGTAACAATTTGATTAAAATATATGATATTCATCACATTTTATAATATATATATATATATATATTATTTAATATATAAATTATGGGGGAGTTCTATAATCTAATGAATTAAATTATAAATGAATAAATTGTAAATAAATATAACAGAAAAGTACTATAACAATAAAAAATAATAAACAATTATAAATTGATATGTGATTATTTTGATGCAACGTGATTGTTTTTATAGAGTAGTGGAACAATGGATAAGAAAAAAGCAATAATGATATTTTATTATATTCATTATATTTCTACAGAGAACTAGATAAATAATATACCATTATTTAAAGATGTATGATATTCACATAAATTATATTATTATGTTATATCATGAAAAATAATTACAACACATTGAATTATTTAAACAATTTTTATGATTGTCGAAACCTCATTGTTGTACTATCATTATTCTAAATGAACGAATGTATCCTGCCTATATAGGTTATTTTCATATTCTATATAATCCTCTAAAAATTAATTTTATTTTTCTCCATTTGGTAGCATAGATTTAATTATATCTAGAATGATTCATCATTGATCACATCATAGAATACTTATAGGACTATTAGATTTCTAGGTCATCTATAACTAGAAAATATGTAGGAAAATTTCAATAAAACACAATTTATGGTGTTCTTAAGGATTATTCTCTATCATGAGAGAATAATATGGGGAGATCCATTATTTTGTGGCAAATATTCTAAATGTAAAATGAGTATAGGGTTTTGTGAAATGACATAGGGGGGTATTTATAGAGATTGTTCATAGAATAGAAATTTAAAATTTCTTATAATGATTATCCTAATCCAAAGTAAATTCCATGTCCAAAAGAGTAATAAAAATATTATTTATATTTTTTAGAAATTTGAATTAATTTATAAGTAAATAAATTTTACGTTATATATGAAATTAATTATTATTTATACAAATAATATTAATATATCATTTCATGCTTGACCGGTACTCTGTAAAGTAATTATTCTAAATATATTTTAGCTCATTATAATTAATGATTATTCAATAATTAAATATTAATGTCAACAATTAAATAAAATGAATATATTAACATTAGAAGTGGTGATTAAAATTAACACACACCCACAAAACCAAGACCTCCAAATATGAAATAACCAATTATTTTATGGTATGTATTTTTTAAATTTAGGCTCTTTGATAGCTTATGTTTCATGCAACGCCGAGCTTAAATAAACCGGGATTTCCAATTAATGTTATCATTTAAAACAGAATTATCTATTAGCATTTAAATTGTTGGTTATGAATAGGATTAAAATAATTTTGAAAATATTATATCGAATTAATTTCCATCTAATTGATTAAATAAATATTTAAAAACACAGTTAATATAATGAATATGTTTTCATAAAAACTATTTAAATGAACAAATATGTTTTTATACTAGTAAAATAATCAAATAACTATATTTTAATTTTATTAATAAACTATATATATATATCCAATATAATGGTCAAAAATAAACCTATGTTATTTGTAGAAATTATATGAGAACAAATACAATTTAATCTATAAATTAGGTAATTTAATAAAATGATTATTTTACGGCCTTTTGATTAAAAACTAGGTATAAATATAGATTTGGACACTTTTATAAATTATATTCTGGAAAATAAATTTAACATTTGAAATTGGAATATATAAATTTTCATTGGATAGATAATTTTTTATTTTGCTGATATGATTCATGTTCTGACAGATAGTGATAAAATATTACATTTTAATTGAAAAAATCTTTTTCTTCTAAATAATATAGAGTGTAAAATTATATTTTTCAGACGGTTTTAAATAATAATTATATTAATATTTAATCCTTAAATATAATATAGGTCAATGGGATAATTATTACATTTCATTTTCATATAAAAATATTAAAATATATAGATTATTTTCACATTTGAAACAAGTTTTCTCATTCCTTGAATGGAATTAATTTTAAATTAATTTTATCCAATTATTTTTGAATATTGATAAATGGATTCCATATATTGAATTAGAACATTTTCATAATGTTAGGTAATACCGTTCATAAAATCAAATTTAATTTATAGGTTATATCTTATTATATTATATTATAATATTTTTAATAATATATTATTTTTCGGTGAAATTTGGACATCATTATTATGAAATCCATCATGGAATGTCATTCATGTGTGTATTGAATTAAAACCTCAATTTTTCATATAGTTAAATCAGAAAATTATGATATTTTTTACATAATATTATTTGTTTCATATTAATAAATTTAGAAAAATAATTTTAATTTTTTCAAAAAGGTGAATATTGTAATTCCAAGGGGAGTTTCATTCAAGAAACCATAAATAAATTGAGTCCTCATATTAAATATTTATCTTGATAGTCAAGGGATTGATATTTAAAAACACAATATTTATGAAAAAAACTACATCGTATATATAATTTTTAACACATATTATTAATAAGAGTAAAACATAAGTATAATTGTCACATTATTAGGGTCCCAAACAGGATAAATATATGGGAAATGGAAACATGTATACATAAGAAAAGTATAACAATATTTTTTTTATAGTGACAGTGAACATGATTAGCTAAATATTAATGACCAAAAACCCTTAAAAAATAAAGTGAATAATTCTCATTGAAATCATAAAAAATAAACAACATGCAATTTTATTTATACCCATGGGTTCTAACAATGGGTGTATCACTCAAAAACATGTGTATAGTATATACCCATGGTTTTGACCACAATGGACCCATAATCACCCAGAATAGCTCTAATATAAATAAATATGGTTTAAAACATTATAAAAACAAATTCAAACCATTTGGAATAGTTTTATTGCATTTTCTTATTAACAATATACCCATGGTTTCAAAACCATTGGTATATGTTTTAAAAAATCTCAGGTTGCGTGTTTTGATCCCCCAGCCCAATTGTATACCCATAACATGCCTAACAAGTATGCCAAATTTTAATATAATTATATTAATATATATTTTCATTTTTATATTTTTATAAAAAAATAATACTATAATAAATTAATTCCAATAATTTTTCATATGGAATTTTTTTTATCCCATGAAAACCAAATTCCCCAAACATAATGTTGTAAATATTAACCCACAGTTTTCCAAAGCCATGTGTATTCATGGTTATTAAACCCTATACCCACAGTTTTTCAAAAATTATGGTATATGTTTCAACTATTCCAATACGTTTTTATAAAAAAACATAGCTATGGGTCATGAAAAATCAATATACCCTATATTAATTAAAAAAGTGTGGTTATATGTGACAATTTCCAACATATACCCATGGTTTTTTATAAACATGTGAATAAGTTCACAAAAAATCCCTATACCCATTGTTCATCAAATGTTATAAATATATTTTCATTTTATAGTAGTTATAATGATAATAGGACTATAATTTTTTAATTCCATTTTCCCTATTATTGATGAATAATTTCAACAAATAAGAATATAATTTGATATATGTTTCTATTTCATAAAAACAATCTTATAAATTTATTATTCCTTGGTTAATTTATACATAATATATTAGAACTTGATGTATCAAATGGTGTAGAAATACATTAACCTATAAAACGTCATTCAAAGATCAACACAACCCATTTAATAAATTACCCACATTTCCGAATAGTTATGATAAATAAATTTTAGTTAGAAGTTCACCGAGTTTACAAAAATGAACATATAATTATCCTTAAATATATATGATCTAGCTCTTTAATCATCTCATACCAAATATATGAACAACTTCATCATGAATTCTATTAAAATATTGTAATTTCATGACTTAACATAAATTTATATTAGAAACATTCAATCCTATTTATTCCTTAAAATAGTATGATGCACATATAAAAGGAGGAGCATGTATGATATTTTGGTGAAAAATTCCAAATTAAATTCCCACATCCATATATGCCTCCTTGCATGATACAACTGAAATTTTTATCCATAAATAGAATGGTTCCCCACCCTTTCATTTAATAAGAGCCTTCGTAAAATAAAATGCTTGTCCCATGACTGCAAACCGACCCTTCTATGGCCTTGTTGAAGCCATGGATTCATGGTATTGGATCTTGTGTGATATTTTTCCCATGGATCATCAATCAGGTTGGTTCATTTTGGATTGATTTTAGAACATTTCATTTCATTATAATGAAGTTATGTGAAAAATATCCTTCTTTAACAGAAGATTACAATTTTACATTACCTCTTTCACCCATACCCCACATCTTATGTATAGGTCTTCAATATTTCAGGAACCCTTTGCTAGGTTATCCATCTAGTTTACACATTCTAAGGCACCATGTTTGAGATCCCCTTGGGTAAGACATCCTTATCTGTTGCACCAATCCCATCTGCAACCATCTAGGCATTCACCTAATTATTTCAGTTTCCCTCATATTATGCAACATGTTGTTTTTCCCTACATAATGAAACATTACCTAGGTATGCTAGCATCTATTGGTTCTTCTCATAGCTATTATAATGTGGACACCTCTATCAACCACTCATCCACACCAATTGAAACTAGGAATAGATTTTTTTGTCCCATAACCATGTTCGGTTTGGTTCAAGTCAGAAAATTCCATGGGAAGATGAGTGAATCCCCGTCGTATGAGTTGTAGGACATTAAAATACTAATCACCAACATCCTGAACACATGATGTTAATCTATAAAATCCTTGTATACAGGAAAATTATAGAAAATCAGTGTGCGGATACACATTGACACCCTCCCTCTCTATCATTCGCTCTGGGATTTGTCAACATGTGCACCTTGGGTTCTCTTTATGTAAGACTAGAATCATCCAGATAGTGTACTCCTGGTATGATGAACATATTTTCCTTGTATATTTGAGAACCCTACATTGAATTAACATCTAGATTATGTATCAATTTCAATATCTGTTGTCAGATAACGATGCGTAAGAACCTAACGATCCCTCATCATTGCACCTATCTTGACACATTCACCATGCCTAATTCTTCCTCTTATTTATCACACCGTGCATAATTAACATTGGCACTGGGAATGTAGTGGCCATGAAATCCTCCTAGGGTCTCTAACCATGCATAATACTCATTCCCCCCTAATTCACAAACTACGTATACTTTGGTCCCTACCTTCCAAATAGGGTATGTAGAAGGACTCCCTAAAGTTCAAGACTGACATCATTTTATCCTGACCACTCCATGTTAGTTCACCAACATCCCATATAATGTTAAAAATAAAACACCTATTCCATGAAAAATATGATGGTTTTTATCCCAATATATTATATAGGGTACACAGGACATCTCCATGAGGATTGTCCCGAATTAACAGTAAACATCAGTTCTCCCTCCTAGGGATGTACCCATCTAATATGACATCATCCAATCATGCGACATATCTCTTCGATATTCATCTCTCTGGTGTTCGGATCCTCCTAGGTATATAACCATTCATAATCTCAACATTAAATCCATACACCTCCAACAGAGAGTTTCATTATTCTCATGGAATTATAAGCTTGGTTATGCCCCTATCATGTCTTCTAGTCATTTTCATTCGCATACTCTAGGATTAAATTACTCATCCTAAAAAATACAGACTTCAATCTTTCACCTTTATTAGAAATGTACATAGCATTCCTTCCAGAGGCTTAATCCCATCCATCATTTCCCATATTTCTCTCTCCCTTGAGCATTTTTGTTTAGGGAATATAATACCTCATCCAAGAGGTTCCTCCTCCTTTTAGTTTCCATCCACATGTCCATTATCATGATCCACCTCCTTAGGTGACTCATCAAACCATCCTTGAACTACATGGAAGTTGATTCCCTATCATAGTGATACTTATAAATCCTCCCACATTTTCAATCATAACAACATATCCATCATATCATTCCCCACTCCATTAATTCGATTACTTTGACACTTCCTCCATTTTTATCCCGATTTTTAACCAGGCCTCTATATCCTTGTTAAATCATACAATCTCAGCAGGAATTTAACCATTCATACACCCTAGTCATTTTATCCATCTTTAAACACATATCAAACTTGGGATAAATCATTAAATGGGCCTATAATCATTAGTAAGACCTAAATCAACCATTGTTCTATATTGTTTTGATCCCATTAGAGTTTGTAGGAAGCCTTTACTAGGTTCTATCCTAGCCAATGGTCATCCTAGTGACCAATTTTCTTGGAAACTCAACTATATGATTCTCCCTTATTGTTATCCAGATATATATTCATGGTGTGAAACCATTCCTCTTTGGGACACACTTTTTCGGGTCCACCCTCACCATCTGTTTTGATCAATCCATCCAGTAAACATTCTAGACACTCCCTTTAAGGGTTATACATATCTCATCAACTCTCAAATGTGTTCTAACCAGTTCGATCTATCTAATCTAGTTGTTAAACTCATGGAATTCATTTTGTTACGATGGTATGATGAGTGAATCCTCAGTAAAATTCCTCCAGAAAGTGTTTCCCATCAATCATTACGGCATGCCTTAGGATTCCTCACCCTCGAGAAACCATCTCCTAAGGTAAATTTAAGGTGTACCAATTTTTTTGGGTCAAAACAAGATTGTGATTCTCTATGTTAATATTATCTTGACCTAAGGATGATAACATGACATGAAATTCTTGAATTTATTGACGGAAAAATCATAATTAATCGGCATCCACAAAGAGATGGCACTGTGAAGAGTTTCACTAACAATGTATTAATCATTAAGGGAGACCTGAATTAGGTGACGAATTCTAATGAGGGAACCACATAATGAGAAACTGACATCTCATCATCAAATTTTGATAAAGGATTAACCACCGCAAATTAAATGATGAGTTTCAACCTCTATTGGAACATTGTGATGAAAGGAAACAACACATTCCATCATCAATTGTCAAAACACAATCATGTAGGAACACCCCATCCATAAAATAGTATAAAATATAAATGGTGAACCTAAAGTGAAAATATTATTCTCAACATGGATATTAATAATGTTAGATAAATCATTATATAGGTATGTCACCATATCCATCCATTTTAAAATGGTTCCAACCAAGAAAATAGTTGTTCTGTCTTGAAACTTGTCAAGATTTGGGGTAATTTATCATTGGGAATCCCATTTTGAAGCATTTTAAACCTAGTTCTTTACATCTATCTATTGAAGAATAAATGATCCTGACGTACTGGACACTATTTATAGAGACCCATCCTTTTCATACAGTACAATTAAAAAATTTATAATACACGAAACATATTAGTATTAAAAAATGGGGATCCAATGTTTTGTTGTCTTTTGTAAACGTGGACCATACATAACATTTAGAAAAAAATGTAAACATTTATTAAATCCAATATTATATCGCATTATATTGTCCCATGTAAACACTTTAGTACACATAAACCCATAAGGATATACAACAAAAGGGGTGATCTAAAATCCCGTTTAGATGATTGTTATGAAAAAATATAATATTCGTTGATCACAATCATAATATAGGCCAATGATCATAAACATTTGAGAAAATTTTAATAAAAGACATAAAATATGGAAATACATTAAAATAAAACATCATGTCTAAGTGGGAAACTACCACACATAGTTGTGAACAATGTTGGCCTATTATTCACAAATCGTTTCCCTTTAACTCATGAGATTAATTACTTTACGCAATGCATTAAAGCTTTGTATAATTCTAAGTACACCAATCACATCATAACATTCTTATTGCTGTATATAATAATGGTCAAACCTATAATATCATATCATTTACATTAACATACATCCCTCATAAAACAAATTTAATAATAAAACATAAATGTACTCATAGAAAGGAATGGTTTTCACATAATAAAGAATACATTCATAAACATTTGGATCATAATATAAAGAGGGGATAACATTCTTATTGTACCCTAGGTTTTTTGTTTGTAGCATCACATTACTTAGATCGGGTAATATTCCCCATTTTTTAAGGCCCCATTCGATTAAAATCCATTAAAGTAGTTCTCTAGGATTTACTATAGGTTTTAGGGTAGGTATACGCCATGTACCTAAAGTACAAGCCTTTTACATTGGGACGGAGTCAATTGGTTAAGTGGGGGTCACATTGTGAGATGGTTCACATCGTGAAACTGAGGTACACATCATTTAGGGATTAAATATTTTTTTTTCAAGGTTAAGGGTTTTTGGCGTACTTATGTTGTGTGGATATCATGTCTTAAATAGTGGGTATATGTCTTGAGCCGACCCATGCCCAACTTAAAGTCTCATGTTTGGCAGTTTCATTTCAACTTTTCTTTCCATCCCTCTTTGCTCTCGACCATAGACACTCTCTATGCAATCATTAGAGGCACTCCATCTATATCTATTTGATCATATCCGGATCCTCATTGGGTCTATGTTACAACACTCTGAGTATGTGTTCTATTAGATATACATATCCTTTGAAGTTGGTTCTATGATCAATGCCTGTTGTGGGAAGATCTAGGTTTCTGTTTTCCAAATAAGTTGACAGTTGTATTTTCTGTTGATTTTTAAGGTATTTAAGACCATTACATTGAGTAATTATCCTTTTTGGGGAGATTTGTTCATACATTATTGGGTTTCATCATAACCATCGTGGTAGGTGGCTTCACTCTCGACTCCACATAGAATAAATGATTGGCATGCTTTAAATTTAATATTCTTTTCTGAATTGATTGTGACTTGGTTGTTGAACACTTCTTTGGAATACTTCTTGAGTGATGATTTGTGAAAAATGTAAAATTGGGGATTTTGTTTTCATGCTTTGTTTCTTGGTTTTAAAATATAGATTTTAAAAATAGGGATTTTTAGGAATGTCAGAACATTAATTGTATTGTTTTTTTGAATAAAAGGAAATTTTTTATTTAATTGAATTGTTTCATTGAAATTGGTTGTGCTTTGGTTTTTAAAAAAATACATTTTTTATTGAAATGGTTTATTTAGGTAATATAAATACTTGGAATACATGGTGTTGGTGTGATTTTAGGCTTAACAAGGACATAATGAGGGATGAGTACCATTGGGGTACAATGTATGTGATTGTAGATCATGGGAAGGTGTCATTAAGACACAATGTGAATAGAAAAGAGACCACTCAAGAGTATGGAACTATCGAATGAATCATGCATGTTTGTGAGTGTTGTGAACAAGGAAATGGGAATGCGAAAATAATAATCAAAATTTGTATATAATCATTGATTAGTTATTTATGGAAAATAAATTTCTGAAAATTAGTTTCATTTAATATTTTTCACATGGTTATAATTGGTTTTTGAACATTTTATATTTGGTTATAATCTATTTTGTTAAAAAAATCTATTGGCTTTGTTATATAATGTGATAATTGTTTTAACCTAATGGTGTGTCTAGGGATTCCATTAAGACACCTACTATGTTTTATACTCACCCCTACATTGGAACATTGGTTATTTTTAAGATGCAACATCTTGGGACTTGGGAAAAGGTAAAGTATAACATGTTGTTAGCACCACATCATGATATATTGGACAACATAGTGATATTGGAGCATGGTGCTTGTGGATCATAGAGTCTTGTTTTTATATTAGAGTGTATTCATTGTTTTTACACTATTACATTAATGTTGGTTTTTCTTCTACTATATTAGGCTGTGGATGGTTATTTTATTGATAATGATATGAATTGACTTACTTTATTTCATGCATAATATAGTGAGCTATTTGGGTATGGTTAGGGAAGGATTTTTGGAACATTAAATGTATATAATAAAAGAACGTAGCAAAAAAATTTATTCTGAACATCATGTTACAATGTAGTCAGGTACATAAGTGTTTGGAAACAATTCTATTATTTTTGAACCACATTTCCAAGGGTTAAGCCAATGAGATGAGCATGAAAATCATTTTAAAGGAATGACATCCCCCAAGGAGTGAATACATCATTTGTTTAATGATTCAATATGTGAATAAGTGTTGATTTTTTAAAATGTAAAAAATTGTTGTTCATAGGAATGATTTTCAAAATAAAAACGCTTATGGTATTTTGAAAATGGATTAATTTTAAAAAATAATGGTGAATATTTTTTAAAATAGTGGACGATGGAAAATGGTTCTTTTTGGAAAACAATTTTGTGATTATTTATAGGATTTATTTTTAAATTCTATGACATTAGTTTATTTAGGGTCTGATTTATGGCGTTTTTTGTTGGTTTTTAAAATGGCACCCAATAGGTATCATTGAAACCAACCGGAAGAAGCTGCAGAGAATGTGGTTCACCTTAACCACAAGTGGGCCAAGAACTTCTTTAGAGTATTTTCTAATATTTTTACGTTGTGGATATTAGGAATAGAAATAATGTTCCATAAAATGTGCATCATACCATCCAGTTCCTGAAGAATAATCCACCTAACTTATTAGGTGATGCCGAACCTTAAAAGTGGAGGTGTGGCTCGATATGATGAATCATATATTTTATTTCATCGTCACATCATCAGAGATTAGAGTCAAAATAGAGACATATAATCTCGAGGATAATTCACACAAGATGAGGAATTTCATGGTGATGGAAAAATTGAATGAAGGCCTTACATGGGCGTATATGGAGGAATTGTCTGACAAATAATTTTATCCTTACATGTTCAAGATCCAAAAAATGAGAGTCATCATTATCATGAATAAATTAAATACCATTGTCATAGATTATGAAACTTAATTCTTTTATTTGGTATTATTTTCACCTAATGTTGCGGAAACTACATCGTTGAAGGCAGGAATATTCTAATCTAGGTTAAGGCAAGAGATTTGATCGAATATTGCACTTCTATGAATTACTAATTATATAGAGATGGTAAACAGAGGGACTGTAGCTGAATGTGATATCTCAGGATCTATGGGAGGAGGTATGATGATAGTTACAAGGAATGCTAGGAACTCAAATTCTGGGAGAAATTCTAAAAGGGACACCTATTTCCATTTTGTTAGTGGAAATCATAATTAGACAGTTGGATATGGGAACCTTCCTCCATGACCCAAGATAAAAGAATGTTTTTTCCATGTGTTTTTATTGAACATATATATCAAGAGTGTATGGAAAAAACTAAAGAATACCATAACTACATGTAGATGGGGAGTCCTCAGGTATATTATCCAAGTGCTCCATGTTAATCTACTCATGACACGTCTAAGGTGTCACAATAAATATATGATTTGGTAGGGGAAGGACTACAAAATCATTCCCATCTGCAGAGTAGTTCTTGGCATTTTGATTCTATAAATACCATGGATCCTCAACCTAGGAAATCTTAGCAAGGAAACAAGAAGAAACATACAATGATGAATAAATACAATGGAAATGAGAAGATGAATGAAAATGATCGGGCTGGAACATATAAGGTAAGTGGTATGATTATTTTGAATTCGACACTTATGCACGTTCTATTCAATACTCATTCATCACATTATTTCTTTTCTAATCATGGTATTTATTTTCTATGTAATTTTTTTGAAATGAAACCTTCTAATATAAAAATACAAACTCTTTTTGGGGAAAGATAATGACAATCCCTTGTGTGAAGACCATGTGCAAAAATAGCTGATAATAATGAGATAAAATTGGAATTCTCAGTGTTGGACTAGGATTTCTATGATGTAATACTAGGTATGGGTTTTCTGACAATGTTCAAGGATCCCATCAATAGATACATAGATGCTATTAGTTTCTCTAATGATGATGGTAGTGGGAGTATCTTCTTAAGAGAATGGGTTTTAAATACTGGTTCCAAGAGGTTGAATGACCCAACAGTGGGAATAATCTCTTATCAGTTAGAAGTGTTGACATTGGAATCAATAGAAGATATCGATGGAAAAAAATTTCCACCTATTGTGGACCAATATCTAGATGTCATTCCATAAAACATATCAGGGTTACAACCTTTAAGGGAAGTGGAGTTGATGATTGATCTCTTTTTGGGGACCAGTATTTTTTTCCTTCTGTATTATTGGATGGCTCTAATAGAGATACAAGAATTTAAAGTGAAGTTGAAATTGATGTAATGAAATGGTTTCATTCATCTATTTACATCTCGGTGGGCAGCACGAGTCCTAGTTTTGAAGAAATAGGATAGATATTTTTTTATTTGCATTGATTATCTTAAGATGAACCAAGTTACGATAAAGAATAGATATCCATTTCCATGTATGTTTGGTCAATTCAATCAATTAAAGGGAGCTCAATTGTTATCTAAAATTGACTTGCGATCGGGATATCACCAATTGGGAATATGGAAAGGAATATATTCCAAAGTCATCTTTCAAAATCAGATATGGATACTATGAATATTTAGTCATAACAATCTATTTGACGAATGCACCAGCGATCATTATGGATTTGATGAATTAAATATTTCAGAGATATCTGGATTATTTGGTTATGGTTTTTTTCAGCGACATTTTGTGTATTCAAAGAAAATGGTAGTCTAGGAGGAACACCTACCAACAGTTTTACAAATTTTAAGAGATCACTGTTTGTATGTAAAATTATAAAAAATTAATTTCTAGATATAATAAGTATGTTTTCTTGGCCATTTCATTTTAAATAAAGGCTTTTATGGATCCTGATAAAATTTATGCTATTATCTCATTGAAAATACCTATGAATGTCTTTGAGACACTATTCTTTTTTATACTAGATTTCTACTAACAATGAATTTTGTTTTATTTTTCCAGATTTGATTCATTTATGATTGATTTGAAAAAAATTAATAATCCATTCCAATGGACAGAGGAATACAAATAATATTTCCAGTATTTGAAAGTGAATCTTACTTCGACACATATCTTGATTTATATAGAATCTGGATTGTGGAATGTGGTGCACTAAAATGCTTTAAGATCAGGGTTGGGTTGTGTTCTAATGAAAGGAAACCATGTGGTTGGAAATGGTTCAAGGCTGTTGACATTGAATGAGAAGAATTACCCAACACATGAGTTTGAGTTATCTATAGTCTTCCATGATTTAAAAACATAGAGATATTATATCTTTTGTGAGAAAATAACTATGTTTACAGATCTTTATAGAATGAAACATATATTCTCACAATGATAATTGAATCTTAGGAAAATGTGATGAATTGAGTATCTCAAGGTGCTTGAATTTGACATGATGTATACAATAGGAAAAGGGAAATTAGTGGTGGATGCATTGAGTAGAAATTTATATGCTCAGTTGGAGAATGAAACATTAGATGAATTTTAGTTTAGGTTAGACCTAACATAAAAAAATATTAATTGTGAAGCGTGATGTGATTTTGTGGTTTTTTAGCTATTATTGTTCCTAATTTGGAAAATATGTTCAACGATTCAACAACATCTGATGAAAATAGCTCAATTATGAGTTCAAAAGTCAATGGTGGGGAGACCATTATGGGATGAAATCTTGATGTGAGTTCAATTTGTTGCTTTAGAGTTAGTATGGTTATACCTATTCCTTGTCAGGAATAACTCCTTCGTGATTACCACCATTAGATATGGGATGTAAATCCAGGAAAACCAAATATGAATAAGAATTTAAAGGCATAATTTTGGCAGAGCGACATGAAATGGATGTTACTCAAGTTCATCTCATGGCTGATAACTCGCTAGAAGGTTAAAGAAAAGCACTAGAGGCTTGTAGGTATGTTGTAGTCATTACCTATTCTAGTTTGTAAATGGGAGTAGATAGCAATTTACATTATTACAGGTATTCCAAGAATCATTCAGAAACATGATACCACATGGTTTATAGTGGATCATTATACCAATTCATCCCTTTTCATCCCAATTCATGAAACTCATAAGGTGGAGGATCATTCTAATTTTTATATCAATGAAGGGATGAAGAGGCATGGAATACCAATTTCAATCATGACAGACAGTGATCCAATGTACACTTCTAATTTTTGGAAATCCATACAGAAAAACTCGTGAGACACAATTGGCTATGAGCACAGCATATCAACCTCAGATAGATGTCTAGTCTAAGAGGATGATACAGATATTGGAAGCCATGTTTCATGAATTTATAATGGATTTTAGCGGATCATTGTAAGAAAATATACACATAGTGTAGTTCTCATTAAAAAAAGAGTAATCATGACTGGAAACATATGGCTTTTTTTAAAGCACTATGTGGGAATCCCTACCATTCTCTACTGTGTTGGGCGGAAATGCATGAGACTTCACTATTTGAGTTGATCATTGTCTATGAAACAAAGGAGAAGATCATGTTTATTATAATGATGATTAAAATGTATCAGAGTCATCAGAAATCATATGAATATCACCTTATAAGATCATTTCCATTCTCCTTGGTGATCCAATATTCTAGGGGATATCTCAGAGAATTGGATATCATTGTTTTGGGAAGCATGTAAAGTTATTAAATTTATACATAGTCCCTTTTTAGATTCTGGAATGGATAGGAGAGGTGGCATATCACCTGAAATTACCACCATAGTTCAGTTTGGTGGATAATTTGTTCGATGAATCCCAATTGAGAAATCATAAACATGATCACGACAATGTGATCAGATAGGATCATGTTGATCTAGAGTCAGATAATTCGTCTATAAATATCTTAATTCCAATTTATGATATAAAAGAGAAACAATTCTGTTGAAAAATAATAATTATAGTGTGGGATTGATGGAATCAAGGTAATATTTAGGAATAGATAGGGAATGTGAGAAGGAAATGAATGAGAAATGGATGGAACTATATCATGGTAGAAAGGGTTTTTTACATTATGATGATGTATACACTGATGGTCGAGAGAACATAGTACCCTCATTTTCTTGTTTTTAGCATCATGTTTCCTAAATTGGGTATGATCATCCATTCTCTGAGGCCCATTTTGATTACAAATCCATAAAGGATTTCTTCAGGGGTTTACTGCAGGTTTCACAATTGGTACACACCTTATACCAAAAGAAAACATTGTGTACATGGGGATAGAGTCATGTAGTAAAGTTGGCGACACACCATGATATGGTTTACATTATGAACCTGAGGTATATTTCACGTGTTGTATAAATATTTTTTTAACCTGAGAAAATATGTTTTTCTTCATACTTATCCAGTGGGGCATTCACATCAGGGCCGTGGGTACATGTCATGTGCTCTCCGACACCCAGCATAAAGACATGTGTTTCACAATTCAACTCATTATATTCCATCTACATCTCGTAGCTCCCGATAGTAGACTCTCCATATAAAATTTCCAGAGGAACTCCTTCTTTCGGATAGATCCCATCAGCATTGGATCTTTGTTTTGGGATTGGTACATATCATCAATTAACTATTCTATTAGATATATTTTTCCTTACCTCTTGGATATATGATCTATGACCATTGTGTGTTGATCTAGGTTTTAATTTCTCAAATATTATTAGTGTTGTAATTTTTGTTGTTAGGATAAATGATCTAAGGAAATTTCATTAATGAATCTACTCTATTTTTGGGAAAGATCTTAGTCCTTTGTTGTGTATAATCCATATCTTTGAGGTAGGTGGATTCAATCTCGACTCCTCTTAGAAGAACTGATTGGAATGCATTAAAATTATATTTATTATTCGGAATTTATTGTGATTTGGTTGTTGATCACTTTTTGGAAACCTTCTTGACTGATTATTTGTGTAATCTTGAAAATTTGGTGATTTTGAATGAGTGCTTTGGTTCTAGGTTTTAAAATATGTATTTAATTTGTGGGGTTTTTTCAGGAATGTTGGCATAAGAATTTTAATGGATGTTTTAATAAAAGGTAATTTTTTAATCGAATGAATTGTTTATTTTATATTGGTTGTGATTTGGTTTTCAATAAAGGTTTTTTATGTAGTTTATTTTTGTAATGGAAATATTTCTCTTATATGGAATTGTCTAGAGTTCATGATTAATGGGACTAGAATAAGGAATGAGTACCATTTGGGTACAAGTTAAGTGATCTTTGATTGGGGTTCAGTGTCAGTGGGACACAAAGATATTGGAAAGGAGACCGTTGATGAGTATGTAACTATCAAATGAAGCATGCTTGTCTGGGTGTGTTGTGAACGATGGAATTGATATAAAAAAATAACAAGAATAATTTTTTAAAATACTTGATTGGTTATTTCTAGAAAATAACTTCGTGAAAATTAGTTTCATTTAATTTTGTTTTCACATTGTGATAATTAGTTTTATAAATTATTTATATTGGGTTATAAACTGTTTTTCTAAATTACTTTATATAAACTATTTCATATAATGTGCTAACAGTTATATCCTAGTGGGTGGAGTATGGATGACATTTGTAAAACATATTGAGTTTTATTCTCACCCCTACATTGGATCTATGGTACATTTTAGGACTCAAAATTTCGGATCATGGGTAATGGTAATGTATCACATTTCTTTTCCACCACATCGTGATACATTAGACAACTTGGTGATGATGGACATGTAGCTTGTAGAGAATGAAGTCTTGTTGTCATCATGGTGTTTATTTGTTGTCATTCAATTGTTTACATTGATATTAATTTCCACTATAATATATCATACCTTTGATGGTTTGTTTAAAAATAATGATTTGAAATTACATAGTTTAATTCATGCATCATATAGTGAGATGTTTGTGGATGGTTTTCCAGGTTGTTGTATTTAGTCATTAATGGGTAGATCACCCCCCACATACATAGATACCCTATGGAATTTATTGACAGCCTTTGGTTTCATAGGGATGTAGCCTAAGGACCAGTAATGAATCATTATACTCTCAATCCTATTATAATTAGAGTTTCATTACAATTCATCACATAGAACAATTTGTGATTAGTTAAGAAGAAATAATCTTTTTGAATTAAAAAATAGGATGTTTATTTGTAAGAAGAGTTATTTTGGAAGAACATATGGTATTTCATAAACCAATTAGAAAAACATTTTACCCCAAAATAGGATATATGTTGTTTTTGAGATTAATCCTAAATAATATCCATATAGAAAATTGGTTGAAAGACGGATAACCCAATGTATTAGTGTTGGGTTTGACAATTTCCCCTAATCTTGTATCTAAACTCATTCTTATTTTTAATATCCTTTATAACCAAATTATATTGTTTAATTGAAAATTATAAAACATTTTATTAATTAACAATATTCCTTATGTTTTTATTATTTTCCTTTATGGGATTTTTAATGGGTTATATAGTTTAAATTCATTATTCAGAAATGCTCATTTTATTATTTTTCTTGAACAATTCACTTTTACTCATGAATGAATGTTCTTTTAAAAGGTGGATAAAAATTCATAATTTTAATTATATTTTATGTATGATATTTATGATCATTAAATGATCTAATAAATAATTTATATTATAAACCATAATAACGAACAATTGGATAGGAATTTAATAAATATGGTTTGGATTAATTCTGTCAGCTTTTCGACCACAACGAACTAGTTTTGTTTAATAATTTAGTAATTTATATATAATTTAGATACAAAAAATCTAATAGGATAGACTATATATATATATATATCATAATATGTTTCAACCATAAAAATGGATTCATTTCCTATTATTAATATAGTAAATATAATTAAAATATGTTGTTCTTGAAGGTGATAAATTAACACCTCACAAACCATGTTTTTCTTTCAAACATAAAAATAACAGGAGAAGGGTGTTGGATGATATAGTATCCCATTATTATCATAATAATAAATTATATTTATGATAATGTAGTTATTATACCATGTTTTTGAGGATTAGTGGGGATATATTAGGAAAAGAAAAAGAAAAAAAAATGAAATTAAAGGAAAAGAGAGCGGGGGAATACCTCTTGATTCCTACTTAAGGAACATTGGATTGGAAATTTGATTAGACATGAAGGTCTTGATCATGGGGCAGGGACTAGGGATGATGTTTGGGAAGAGTTTATACAAGGATTTAATCTTGAGAGGTGTGACTAAATGATGGGGTGAAAGGTGGTATTAATAGTGGAGGGGGGAATAGTTTCCAAATTTTTCAATCATTATTTTATTATTATTCACCAGGAAATAAAATAGTGAGTATTCCATGAGTAAATAAAATAAATAGGTTATTTATATTCATATCTATTGGAAATACATCACAATAAAATCACCCATGAATCTATATTTCATGAGTTTAACATATTTTTTACATTATTGTATTTCACTATTTCTAAAAAATTCTAGTATTTTAGAAAAATACCAAGAATTAATCCTAACCATTTTCCTATGTGTATTGTCCAAAAATGAATTCCATTTTTCAAAAATAATATTATATATTTGGTGAAATATATTTTTATATAAAATATTGGTTTATTCAATAAACACCAATTTAAAATCATTTATTTACTTACTCCAAGATATAAGTAAATCATACATTAACAGAAATAGTATATATATTTTTTCATTTGTAAGGTTACAATTTATATGGGTATTTTACTATTCATAAGGGTATGTTATAATTCATAATGTTAGGTTACTATTTACCAATAAATTGAGTTTATTCCATTAGACCCCAAAAATCATCCTAGAAGAATCTATGTATGTCAAATTTTCAAAACTCAAAACACACAAGTGAAAAAAATATGGTTTAATGGTCACATAGTATTTAGTTACATTATATTTCATTGTATATTCTAATGTAATTATAAATTAAGGAAGTATTAAAAGAAAGTATTTCTATTGAAGAAACATTGTTTTGTTACATTCATTCCCTCTTATGAAATTTCTCTCTTGAAATTTCATTTCTGAAAAACATGTGAGGGTACTTCTCCTTCACCGACACCTACGGTTACAATGTAGCTTCTTCAAACATTTTATTACTCCACAATACTTTTACATGTTGGGTTTATTTGCATAAAGACTTATCTATATAGTCTAGAATAATTATTTAATGCTTCTCATAGGAAATTTTGTCTTCCAATTGTAATACCTAAGAGTTCAGTACATGTGAGGGTTATGGTATATACTTACTCAAGAGTGACACGTGAAAAACATCATGAAAATGATCCATGTTTAGTGATGGTGAAATATTATAGTCCACAACTACTATGAAGACAATGATCTTAAAAGGTTTAATGTAAAATGTTCTTAATATCCATTTCATTCCAAAATGCATGACTCTCTTCAATGGTGATAATCGAGGGGGGACTCTATCTTCAATGTTAAACTCTAAGTCCCTTTGACAGTTATCAGCATAGCTCTTTTTCATCCTCTAAGCACCATTTTCATGTTTCTGGATGACGTGAAAATTATTTTCTATGTCTTGTATATGATCATGTCCATCCCTATTTAATTCTCCAACATAATCCCAACAGGTTGGAGTTCTACATTTAATTCCATACAGGTTTTTCATATAGAGCCATGTGAATACTTGAGTAAAAGATATTTTCTTTGAAAACATAACCACTGGGAGATGTTTTTCCAATCCACCATAAAATTATAGTGATATTCTCTTATCATATAATCATGTTTATTAATATTTCTTTCATATTGGCCACCAGGTTTGGCTTTATAGGCCATTGTGAAGTTTAATTCGGTCCACAAAGCATGTTGAGGTATCCTAAAGAAATTAGATGTAAACCTTTGATCATGATCCCAAGAAATTGATAGTGGAACCCCATGTAGTCTCACCACATACATTATATATAACTTTTAATGTTGTTCAAGAGATATATTTTCCCGATTAGTGATAATGTGGGTAGCCTTGATGATTCGGTCAACCACAACACTTATCGAATTATTTCGCTTTTATGTCTTCAGGAGACCAGTGGCAATGTACACTATTAAATTATGCCATTTCCACAAGGTTAAATAATTTTTTGAATCATCCCATTAGACTTTGTTCACTATGCATTAAATTTCAGACATGTTATGTACCATGAGATATACTCCAAAAACTCATTCTTCATGTTGTCCCAACAGAAGTGTTGTCGGAGATCACAATACATCATGGTACTCCTGTTATAGACAGAAAATGATGAGCTATGTGAATTATCCAATATCAAATTCTTTAACCCAAGTGGTGAGGGCACAAAAACCCACCTTCAAAACTGAATCACTTCAACGTCATTGATACGGAACTCTTCCAGTTTCCCATATTTTACTGTATTAACCTTATTTCATAACAATGTATCATCTATTTTTGATCCTTAATCTTCTCATGGATAGATTATTGGGAAATGATTTTGGAATTTAAGGATTTATTATCTATTCATATAATTACCAAATCCATCCATTACATATCCATGAATATAGGATCTTTATCAATCCACAACATTGATAGAGTATCTGATTCATTATCTTCTAAGAGAATAAGATACATTGTTTGACATGGCGGGATTATAATGAGTATAGATATAAATGACATTGATTATTTATAAAAATATCATTTCATTCATGCTTGTCTCATTTTTTGGGAATATATATTTTCGCCTCTTGTGATTAGTATATATGTTTCACCTCTCGCCATAGAGGTAGTGCCACTATATTTTCAAGATAAAATCATAGATGTTGGCTATATATTGTGAGTTAGGTGGTTGTTCTCATGGATCATAAATTTTCGTGAGTCATAGGCTATCGAATTATCACCATCCATTATAACACAACAAAATACATACATTTATGAAACAATTTAAATTAAAAAACATTCTTTAGTATATGGTAATGTGTGTACGGGTGAAGTAATTAACCATCCCTTCAACTCCTTATAGAATTTCTCAAATTCATTTGTCCAGACATAATTTACCCCTTTTCTTGTTAACATATATAGAAAGATAGATAATAATAATAAATTATTAAAAATATTTCATTAGTACCTGCAGAATCTAATAAAACATCATATTTCCATGAAATTAAAGGGTCAGGTACATTCCCCAACAACCAATGTCTTTTATGGGTCCACAAAAGTTTCCCATCATGTGATCATGTATCCAAATAATGAGACCTGATGCATCTAAAATTGAATCATTCAAAACACGAAACACAACTCATACATCCTTAATGTCACCAATAGAAGACTTAGATGTTCTTCATGTTACTCTTTTCTCTTGGAGTAAATGAGAATATAATTAATAAACATAACTAAAAATTTTTCTAGATAATTTATAAAGAATCTATTCAAAAAATCCATAAATATTTTAGGGGAATTAGTAATTCTTATGGGAATTACCTGAATCACATAGAGACCATACCTTGAATCGAATGTAGTCTTTTAAATATCTTTCTTATTCACCTTAATTTGATGATATCTACAATGAAGATCCTCCATTGATATTTATTGATCTCCTTGAAACTCATTGAACAAGTAATGAATCCCTGGAAGTAAATTATTTTTCATTATGGTGGTATTGTCAAGTTCCCAATAATCGATACACATAGGAATTAACATGTCCTTCTTCTTCACATTGATCACTAACATACCCCTATGGTGATGTACTATAGTGTGTGAACCCTTTCTCCAAAATATCTTGGAGATGCTTCTTTAACCCCTCTAATTCGATAGGATCTATTATTAAGTGACACTTTGAGATAGGAGTATCTCCGGTTATGAATTCTATTTAAAACATAACTTCACGATCTAGGAGAATTCTTGGAAACTCATTTAGAAATAAATTACTAGATTCCATCACTATGGATATTTCCATTAGGTCAAAACTAACTTGACTCAACCATTTGAGTTAGAAATGTTTCCTCATGTGTAATAAAAAATCATACAACTTGCGTATTTTTCAAAGGATATTAATGAACTTCATTAATTTTGTAGAGGAGAATGGGACAGTTTGTAATATGAAAATATACTTTCTTTTCCTGAATTTTTAAATGTTCTCTATATAGAGGGATCTTATTCATTTCCATTATAGCATCTAATTCAACCATGGGATGTATCATGATATTCTAAAGAAGAATCATCCCACATATGCAACTAGGATAAGAGTCAATAACATGGGAAAAATGATTTCAACATTTGATTTTTTTAAATATATATCTACATTTAGGTATTCGGGGCTTTAATTTTATAGTTCAATAAATCATGTATGATATAAAGGATTGTGTAGAACCCGAATCAAATAAGACATTTTCCATTCATCAGTTAATAGGAAGTGACCCCATCGTGACTTCGTTTTCTTGATTTACTTCCAAAATAGTGATGGAATGAGCCATCCCCCATTCCTCTGTATTTGGTGGCTATTGATGTTGATTACCCTTGAGGACTCGAGGTTTATTACAGTGTCTTGCAATATACCCTCTCTCCCTATAGTTGTAGCATCATACCATGGGTGGTTCTCTCATTTCGTCAACCAATGATTCCTACATTCTCATGTCATTTTGATATTCATGTTCTTGGTAGAATATTTTTTCACAATGCACAGATTTCATTCTAACATTATCATTAGATCCTCCAAAATGAAACTTTATCTTTCATTTCATATCACTATAGTCATTGGACCATTCTTCAAACTGCATCTTTAACTGGAGATCTCATCAAAAAACATCTCCATATCTCCTAATGTCCTAGATATTATGATCCTTACATGGATTTGGTTTTAATCCACTATATTATCTATCAATTTTTCCATTATTATTGAAAAAAATACCAAAGAATTCCTTACAAGCCTTTTGAAACCCTATTCATTTGTAATGATAAACACTGCATCCATTTTCTTGAGATCTAATAATTCCCTCTATATATTTGTACACATATTTCCTTGTAAATACATGTTAATAATCATTATTTTAATGTCTTCGAAAATCATATCTTCAATTTCATCATATGACATTATTTCTAATCTATTTCACACCATCGGTCGGTCTCTCCATTTAGACATTAAATTTCTAGAGTCATCTTATGCATCTCAGAAAAGTGATTCAAAATAATGATAATCCCCATGGAGTTTACCCAAGAATTTAAAATTTGTGGATCAGAATACACACTAACCATTAGTGTTTGATTCTACATAAAACACCAGACATCCAGTTACTCCCTCTTATATGAAAGAGGGTATTACAAATTATTCTTTTTATGGTTTTTATCCAAATATAGTTGGGCAAGAATCACTATAATATTTTGAACTCCACCGACCAAGGCATTGGAGATGTCATTTGGGAAATCACTGCATTTTCCCTCACATGGTTTGTTAGCATTATTTCTCCTAGTTCCCATCATTTCTAAAATAGAAAAGGATTGAACAAAACATAACTCAACAAGTCTTGAATAAATAATTTATTCATTTTTAAAAATAATACTAAATATATTTCATAAGGTATACCAATATTTAGTAATTCTTCTTGTGTGCTTATGTATACTTAGCATCATACTGAGGGTTTTTCATATGTTTCACAAATCAAAATTCCCAAATTAACTAAACATTTACTCTAATACCAAATATAATGACCCATACCATTATTATAGTACTATAACATAATTAAAATATAGAAAAATTATATTATTACATTGTGAAGATACGATGGTCTAGTGACTAGGGAAAACTAGGCCCATACATTACATTTACATCATAAAACGTAACCATTTAGTAAATCTATTCTTCTCCTTCTTCTTATTGTCTCATGCGAAATATTTTGTTTTTATAACCACCTAAGGATATACATCAAAAGGAGGTGATCTAAAATCTTGGTAAGGGTATAGAAATGAACAATATAAAAATGGGTCAGTACAATCAATACATTGGCAAGGAATCATGATCATTAGAGGAAGAATTAATAATAAACATGAAATGTGGAAATGCATAAAAAAGAAGCATCATGTCTTAGTGGTCAAATACCACACATTGTTGTGAACAATGATAATATCATTTTAACAAATAATTTCCTTTTAAATGATGATATTCGTCAATTTACCTAATTAATTGGTGCTTTGTATAATTCTGGGGGTATCAATCACATCATAAACTTAATATTGCTCTATATAATTCCTCGCGCACCCATCGGATCATAAAATTTACATTACCATGCATGATACATAGATCATATGTATAAATTAAACATAAAACAACCCATATAATTTTATGGGTTTCACATCATAAATAATTTATTCATAAACATTTTTATCCCAAAATAATGTGGGGATTACATTATTTCCATACAACAATTAACAAAGAGTGATGTATAAACAATATACGTGATTTATAAAGAGGGTGATTATTTGGTGGAATATTTCATTTGGAAGAAATGATTCTTAAGGAATATCCATACTAGGAATGGGTTGAAATAGGGAAAACACAATGTATGAGTGTTGGGTTTGAGATTTTCATCATACCTTTTATCTGAACACCTTCTTCACAAATATTTCAGGTATAAACACACTATATTCATTAATTGACAATTAAATAAACATTTATAATTTTAATATGATATCTTAAGGTTTTGATAAGTTCATTTATGGGATTTTTCATGTGCTATAATGTTTAAATTCATTGTTTGGGAACATTTGTTTTTATAGTTTTCCTGAAAGGTTCACTTGTATTCATGAATGGAAGTTCATTTAAAATGTGGATAAACAACCATAATAGTAATTATTTGTTAATGTTAATTTTATATAATTTGAAAATATCTTTAAAATAATTTGATTACATACCATGAGAATGAATCTTTAGTTATAAATTTAATGATGATCGTTTGGGTTTATTCATGAAGTTATTCAACCACAACGAACTTGTTTTGTTTAATCATTTAGTACTATGTACATAACTTTGTAACATAACATTAAATACAATATATTACATATAATATAATCTGGTTCAAACATAAAAATAGTTTCATGAACAGATATGAAGGCGGTGATGGAAGAAGAAAACATGCCGTTCATGATTGGGATAAATTAACACCTCATGAATAATGTTATCCATTCAAATAATAAAATGAAGAGTATAAGAGGGTTGGATGATATATTTTCCCATTATTATCATAAAATTCCATTATATTTATGATAATGGATTTACCATACCATGTTTATAAGGATATATGGGTAGATATTAAGAAAAGAACATGAAATTGAATGGATATTAAATGAAGAGAGAGATAAGAATTACCACATTTATCCTCCTTAATTCAACTTGATTGGACATTTGATAAGACAATAATATCATGGATGTTAGGAGGGGATATAAAATATATATTTATAGAATAAAGACAAGTTATAGAGATTTATATTTGGGATGAAATGAGGGTTGTGAATGTTTGTATCAATAGTGGAGGGGAGGGGTGTTTTCCCAACATATTTATCATTAGTTTATTAATTTCACTCAAGACAAGAAACATTGAATGTTCCATTTCTAAATAAATTAATTTTGTCATGTGAGTTTGAGAAAATTAGGCTTACATCATAATAACATCTCACATGACTCAAAAAATCATGAATTTAATATATTTTGTAAATTATCATATTTTAGTATTCATAAAAAAAGCATCTATTTCAGAAAAATAATAAAAAGTCAAGCATACCATTTTCTGATGTGTCGAGTCCAAAAATAAAATCCATTTTTCAAAAATAATTTTCTAAATATGTTAAATTATATATTTTAATGAAATAATTGTTTATTTGAAAAAATAAAAAATTTAAAATAATTTATTTACTTACTCTAAGATATAGGTATATCAAACCATTACATAAATTATATATATATATATACTATTATATGTAAGGTAACTATTAATAACATAATGTTACTATTCATATGTGTTGGTTACTATTTACCAAAACAATATGTTTCTTCCATCAGACCACAAAAAAACATCCAGGATGCAACCATGTATGCCTTATTTTTAAAATTCAAAACATAGAAGTGGAAAAATCATGATTTATGGTCACAATGTATTTGGTATAATTACATTTCAATGTTTTTCTAATGTTATTATACTTTATGGAATGAATATAATAATGGAATTAAATTGATAAAACAATGGTTTGTTACACTAATTTTGCAGCTACTTGTACTGATTGATAAACCCTCCTACATTAAGTGTCCGAATATACAAGAAACAAGAAGCCTCCCTCCATCAGATGTAGGGGTTGGGTAAATTCCAATGTGGAAATCCAACATGGATCCATCTCTACAATGAAAACTCCCATGGCTACATCAATTGGTTTCACAAGCCCTGTCTCATCATCCGAAATAGATAAGAGGGTGAAGGAAATTATTGTTCAAATGTATGATTATGAAGGGTCACCCCGATGAGGGATACAGACCACCATGATTTGGAGTCTTTTGTGCCCCACCATCACTGCCACCCTAAAGGGTCATAGAGGAGGAAGTACTCGCCAATATAAAATTTAACTTTTTTGAGAGCCTCTAACTGAAACACACTTATGAAACATTCCCTTATGCTAATGAGGTACGGGATGTTTGCGTCATCCCAGCATTGACTATAGCCAGGGTTCCATGAATGATAGCTCACTCTATGAAACATCAACACTACCAGACACTCTCAAAGAATTGGCAACATGGGGCTTATTCCCCTACACAACTGTACCAGGTTCATCTAATGCAATGCCAACATCAGGCACAAGTTATAGAGGACATATGTTAGAGGGAATCATCTTACAAATCTATAGTGGAACATGCCACCACTGATTCATACTATCATATCCCATATTTTACAAAATCTCGTATAATACATGCGTGGATGTAATTGAGGAACCATCCACCCCAAAAGAAAGTTGGGATGACTATCAGTGTCTCTGGAATAAGGATAAATTCTCACAAAAAAACCAATAGTGATGACATTCAGTATGTGGTCCTCCCCATAACACCATCATAACGAGTGGCGGTCCACCCCACTCCCTCGTGTATTATGTATTTCTTCTCTAGGCCACCATCATGAGTCCTAGTAGAGATCATCCAAATTATGTTAACACCTAGCATTGAGGAAATCCTTGTTCCCATGATCCCAGATAAGAAGGATTACCCCATATTATGGTATTTCAATGTGGGGGTCCTCCTCTCATAATCACAAAATCAAGTGGGATTCCACCTCACAACAACATCAACATGAGTGAGGGTTCTCCTCTCCCCATTACCTGTTAGTATGGAAGTCCTCTGCATGTTTTTTCTGGATCAGCAGAGTCCATCCCAGCATCATTGATGTCTAACATCGAGGTGTTTTCCATGTCCAAATTGATCAGTATGAAGGCCCTAAAATACTGTCACTTATAGAGATGGATGATTCCATGGCCCTCCACATGCTACTAGAGGCCACCATAGTGTCCCCCTTGCATGTACATACTAGCTCTAGAGGAGTCCCTCCCAGATTCATTATTCCCATCCAAATAGGTCCTCATTGTGTTCTATTCGACATCTTCTTAGGTGGTCCTCACTCCCGATATCGTCTTGGAAGAGGTCATCCCAGCTCTATCACCTTCCCACACAGAGGTACTCCTCAGATCAATGGTATACCCCACTCTGAACAACCACACATGGGAAGGAGGATGAACTATCACTACTAATGGTAGAGTCATGAGAATCACCAAATCATATCCAATCTTGTTCAAGGGGTTCTATCAAAGGAAAATCCATCAAGAGAGATTCGAAGTTGCTTCTAACATCACAATGAATAAGGAGGATGCTAAATCCGAAAACATTCAAGATATTCTCATGCATTCTAATGAATAAATTCTAGTGGAGTATTTCCTAATAATGGTATCAGTGGATGATGCTCATAGAATAAATTAAGGACCTCTATAGGTTGATTTAAATGAATAAAAATCATCTTTGATATGGAAACATAATAGGATTTTGATACGTGGTTTCAACGAGGGTAAAAAAACCTAGAGGAGAATGATGGTACATGGGACATGATGGCATTTCACTTCGAGTATATCATCAAGGAAGACCCAGATATGGAGGTTACCGTCATTGAATGGTGTCTATTCAAAGTAAAGGAATCTATTCATATTAATTTGTTCTAGAATGTCCAAACATTTTCTTATGAGTTTTATCTTTTTCTGTATTTCGAACTGGTCGGTTTCCCACTTTTTCCTTAAAAGTGCTTTCAGAAATAGAAATATTTTATTAGGAGGAGGAGGAACCCTTACCCTGAACAATGGTATTGAAATTTTGTTAAGTAACCTAGTGTGTTTTCCACTTCCTCTGAGAAAGATAGATACACTAAATCCCCAAATAGCTCCGCAGATACATAGAGACATAAGATGATTTGGTTCTATTAGAGGATTTTATTGTGGAATCCTCTCTATCGTCTCTAGGATTGTTCTATACCTTTAATAGATATCACATATAATTTATATATGAATTGTAGATGATGATCACTGTCCATATATGTCACTATATACCATCATATTATTTCTTTAAGCAGTGGTAATCTCCCCATCCTACAAGGATGTGGTGATGGAGTTAGTACAATCATTAAGGGAAACCGAGTATGTAGTGGTGTTTCAACATGTGCACCATACTCTCTACTAACCATCCCACACCCAAGTCATCAATATCAATACTAATGTTGGTTCCCCAGACACCCCTAGTTGATGAATGGGGAAATCAGCTATTGGATCATGCTTTTGTGTGGATAAGCATGTGGTACATCTTAACAACAGATCACATTCTCAAAATGATCTGGCCTATTAAAATTTTATACTTCAACATTCCAGAATCCCTTTCCATGAAAATGGTTTGGTTCTTCCATCGTGCACTTTGTAAAACACATATCCACCTTTGAGGCAGATATTTGTCATAACCGAAGATCCAGGATCACATTGATGACATTTTACAGCAAACCCACATTTTCGAATTGGACCCGTTTTCTATCACTTGACACCTGGTATCACACTGTTATCATCGGACCCACTAGCAATGATGTTTACTTAACACCATAGTACACTGAAAAATTATTAGGGAGGCTTCCCCACATGTCAAGTCTTTTGGCTGGGCGCATTATTCTTCCCGGTACATCATTCATATCTGACACAACCCTAATTTTTCTAGTGATATTGGGGATATTCATCCAAGAATTGTAACAGTTAACATGGATGACAAAGAAGATAAGGAATCATATATAGGACACATTTATGTGAATATTCCCCTTGGGACAAAACCACATAAATTAGATCCATCTAGAATATTTATTCTACAAAAAAGGCACTTTCATGGACTACCTAAACCTTCCAGGTCATTGTAACTCGGTTGAGACTCCAACAAAGGTTGAGAGCACACTAGGATAGTTATTCCATCAATCTCATCTAGATAATTAAAAAAGATGTAATTTCATCCCAAAAAGTCAATGTTGGGCAAACAAATGAATAAAATAAAAGTATTTATGATGAGATCCTCATAGAATGTGTTGCGTTATAGTGCCCTTATTACAGTAAATAAAGATATGGGTAGCAAGGGAAGGTACATCTTCTCAAGTGGATTGCCCTTATAGATCTGGAAAACCCACCCAATCTAGATATGGTAGAAGTTGAATATAAAGGAAACCGAGATTGTATTGTATCACCAAATCCACCTAATCTTCATGAGAATCTTCCCGGGGACCTAGATCTGGTTCCTCCCTAAGCTCTATAGCTCACTCTATCAGCTAGTCCATAGGCCAATCATCCAGCACCCAATTGGGTCATTCTGCCATCTTCTCTAAGATATGCGGATCCATTATACAATGTTGAAGAGTCTTCCAACACACTGGTGGTCCGGATTACTTTCACATATAGAAATACCTACTAAGATGATCCAATGTCCACTCACATTGGTCATATTGGGGCCCTTATAAACTAACAAGTGGCTATCACACCTGATGTAATCCATATCAGGCAGAGTTGGATGATAATCCAGTACCCCAAGGCTTTAGGAATCCTACCATCCCCCCTTTCAATGGGCTAGGATAACTATTTCGTCATTTATCCCACATTATTTCATGATGGGAACACATTCTGGGGAGAACAACGTTGCAGGAGGCTGCTAAACACCAGTGGTTTGTATATACATTGAATGAGCCTATGTTTACCTAGTATTTAACCATCTCTTCCATAACTAGTTTGGAATATCATTGAAATAATTATCTTAACATGTTCAGTTCCACCAAACACAAGATAAGTATTAAGAAAAACTATTAGAATATGAAAATGTTGGATGAGTGCATCACAAACATTGTAACAAGCTGGAATAGCCTAACATATTCACCCAATATGCAGCTGACATAGGAGCAGTTTCTGATCATATGTTTGGTGAATGTGAAGACATAATTGGTCCCTTATCTCCTCACTCTGTACATCCTATGATGATTCTAGGATTTCTCTAACATGATCAACACCAATATGAATCCCTACAATAAGCCATACAGGCATGGATGTCCCCCCAACCCCTAAAAGAATGTATTCTAAGGACGATTCTACTACTGTTTCTTACATAGAGGCCCATATATAGCTAGAAATATTTTCGGTAGAGACAAATCCACAACATCACCATGGTCTGCCTCATATGGATCATTATAATGATCAGAATCACACCCCTCAAAATAGGTAGGCACCACCATATAACAAACCACCACCATCTAGGTGAGACAACAAGTTCCACCTCCTCAGAAGCTTCCATCCCCTCTTCTAGGCCTTTCTCATAGGTTCCCTCTCCCATACCTGAGATACCATACCTACACATTCTCCAAATATCACGACCCTTCCTATTTTCTAGTGATCTGGGTTACATAATTCTATGGTTTCAAGAATTTAGGATGCCCAATGAAGCTATCCTCATTGATCAACCAATCTATTTCCCATATCACGGGTTCATAAAACATGCCCTCAAACATTATTATGTGTTAAATGAATGTCTTCAATAGAATGTCAATTACAAAAAACTCAAATTGGGTCCCGACCTATCATATGTGGAATTTATTTCTGCAATGCTTTATAGCGACAATGGAGGTGAGTGGTAGCAGGTCTCTAGATGTGAGTCCCATAAGTATGATGACTGAAAGGCTTGAAAGTTAGTATCTAATTACTCTATTAGTATCCATAACTGTTTGAATCATCTAAAGCCTTATGAATCATCCATTCTACATCGAGCTACTACTTATACATCGGAAGCTCATCATTCCTCCTCTCAAAGATGAAATGACTGATAGTTAAAGGGAATTAAAATTATTTTGTAGGTGCTAATGTCTTCTCATAACCTCTCTGACATCATCCCCCAAAGATGTTAATTTCCCCAAGAATCCATCCAATAATAGAGGATTCCCCATGTGATGATCAGGTATACACCATAGTAAACATTGTCGAACTAGTGGACCATTTCATGGTTCCCTATGAAAAGGAATTCCCATATGATCCACTTAATGTCCTGAGTTGATGTCAGTGTCAATGTAACAATGGATATTTGAATCTCTAGACTGAACCGTACAATTACAATAATCATTTCATGCTTGCCACCGAGACCAAACTGGACCCTACGCACAATGCATAACATTTATAGTATTCCCAAGACATTTTTTCAGATTCCATTCCATATTCATTCGCGATACATGACCAGGAATAACATCCAAAACTGTTCTATGATCAGCCGTGTCTCGTCATGGTCAGAACACAATCACCCAAAATTCATCCACTAGTCATTTTTCGTGTTTGGACTAGTGAGGATCAGTGTATTTATAGTAATAGAAATAATTTAATTGGTCATCATGCCAAGACAATCACACCTCATTCCATAGAGTAACCTCATATCTAAATTTTTTTACTCCTTTCATAGAATTAATATGTTCATAAAATCCTCCCTAGTATTCATACGAAGCAGTCAATTCACAGGGTTCTCCTCTATTTGGTGATACACAAGAATCCCTTGAACTGGATTTGAATGGCGCCCTCCAGCTAGAAATAGAGGTAACAAATGATGATGAATTCCTTTCCTAGGAAGTCAAATGTATAGAATTTCAAGTTACAATTTTATTATTAGGAAAATATGAAGTGTCCCCAATTTAAGGTATAATTATCTAGTTGTATTTCACTAGCTAGTTCTATGGTGTGTATTTATTCATCTGTCTTTTTGACATATTATCTTGGATCATCCTCTTCCCCACATAGAAACTCCACATGCTAGGAATTTATAAAGAATATTTTAATCCCTCTAATATGAGGATTCTATGTTATGATAGGATAAAATAGACAGTAATTGGAATTATCCTCCTAAAAACCAAGTTTGATGGCCTTGTTTCTAGCACTATGATCATGGTCTTCTCGTAGTCCATTGCCTACAATGAACAATTAGGTCAACCCTAGCTCCATCTATATGATGATTCCCTCCTCATATCACTAAATCCATAACTACTCAATTAATTTTCAATTAGGTGTGCACCAAGGTGATATGTCTGACATTCCTCTTGTGAAGACATCTATTTTTATGCCAAATACTATAGGAGAAAGGAGAGAAAGTTCAAGAAAAATGAGGTGGTTCATGCTACTATTATCCCGAACACATGGAAAGACATGAATAACACATTTTTCCTCCCAATTCATAGGTTGGAGACCTGAAACCCATACATGGGAAATTTATTTTTCATCTCTAAAATAATTGGGAAACAAGTCCCTAAAAAAAGGAATATTAAGTTATGACATCATACTACTACAAGAATCAGAAACATGTAACACCAGAGCTTCTTACCCCTGAATGGTATCAGTTTGTTTTTTCCAATGAAAACAATAGTATTCCATACCATTTCATTTTATTGTGATGGGATGAAAATACATCAAACAATGAACCACTAATAAATTGATATTATATAGCATAGACCATTGGGATAAACTATTGATCATATGGGAACCACAAAAATTCTTCCATGGCCTCATTGGTGCGGGAGTTCCCTAATGATGATTCCATTAACACTCAGACTGACACCATTATCCATCACGATAAACCCATTAATAAGAGCTGATATATAATTATGATCCTCTCAACATATATTATGGATAGTATTTAGTTATTGGTCCTGCCACATTCCATGAATGCATCACCACTACCACTGATAGGTTGGTACATGTGAATATCAATACAGATGTTGGTCATGGACCTGCATTGATCATCACATCAACGCTTACAAAACAATAGTAGAAATATGTGTATTTCATTAACTATCATTAGGATGTAATTTCCTAGAGTTATGATGACATTCAATGAAAGCATCCTCAGATCTTCATCCACCAACTTTGCCTTTTATTAAATCATCATCATTTTAAGGAAACATCTAGTAAGATGAAATCATCTCATGGTGAAATTGACAAGGACAATATTGATGAGACCATCAATGAAAAATTCATCAATTATGTCTTGTTCCCTAACTGGTAAACCAACATAATTCTCAGAATTATGACGAATGGATAGATCAAAGTCTCCATTTACATTCAAGACCTCACCATTTATATCCAAAAGATTATATTCCCCTTCCCATGACAGATCTATTAATCGATGCCACCACTAGATTCTAATCTCTCACCTTTGTTGATTGGTATTTTGGATATAATAAATTCTGATTTTTCTAGAGGATGAAGAATCCACCACCTTCAAATCCCAAAAAACATTCTTATGTTACCAACAGATGCCTTTCTTTCATAAAATTCAGCTGCCAACTATCAGTGTTCCAGGCAATGAATATTTATATCGATCCTTGGGACATTATGGAATTAAATATAAATGATTTGGTAGTGAAATCATGCCATCATCAGTACTATCACATAGATCTTGAGAAATTGATCAACTTCCCCCATACTCAACATCTGAATTTGAATGCCTTGATGTGTGCCTTTAGCATTTCCTCTAGAATGTTTCTTAGATTCTTAATTGTTTACATAGTCATCAAGATTGACCTATAAAAGATGACAACAATAAACAAAATTATTCTTCTAATAATTATCTTAGAACATTGAGGTTTTCAAGTCCACATAGCAAATATATATCAGTTCATTGTTAATTTTGATGGGTAGTATAAAACCCTTTCATAGCTTTTGAAGAAAGTTGTCATACATTATTATGATGAAGAGTGGAATACCTCCTTTGAGTTGATTAAATAGTATTATCGAATGCCTTCGGTTCATATGAAAACAATGGAAAACCGCGGGTCCTTTATGGGACCCGTATATAATGATCCCTCGATGCCCTTCTAACCTAACAGAATATTGCAGGGATAGAGAACATTTTATATAATATCATCCACATGCTCATCGATAGAGAGACAAGATAATCCACAATAGATAACAGTTTCCTTGTTCTTGTCCTCTCAATGCCAATGTTACGACATTAACTGCAACCCCATGATGTATAGATTTAATAATGTGTGGATGTTCTAAACAATATTCTAACCCCCCCCCCCCATGTTAATATTCCATCTAGCTTGGTGGTATGTGATCCATCGACAGTTTTTCATCAGTTTCTTCCCAACGATAGTTTTGAAGGTCTAGGAACTAGCATATATCCTCACCCCATCCCCCCATGCCAAGATGTTTCATGATCTTCATTTCCTAGACACTACTATCCTCTTATTCGAACAATCCGTGCCATGATGGAAGATTTACATTGATGGTTCCACCTGGATTCCAACTATAAGGACAATCATTGATCCTATACACAATTGAGTAGGCACGGGTATCATCTTTATCATGACTACATGTAATTTCATTCCTTATTTGTTATTGTTTTGAAAATGATACACCAAATATGAGGTATAGTACTATGGTGTTATAAATTCTCTCAAGAAGGAATTTTTTCCCGCATGACGTTAAAATGCATGGAATAGTTTAAAAATATCCTTCTTCAGGCCCTATGTCCTGAGTCTCCTCTTAGGAGTTCATGGTGTGGGTGGAATCCTTTTTTTCTCACTCACATCAGATTTTTTATCACATCGTGAACATTCCATATGAGACATTATTCCCCTGCATTCCTAGAACCATGAAAATAAACAATGGTGGAACCCTAACACCTTAAAACATGATGTTAAACTATATTTAATGTCAATAACATTGAATGGATTGATTCTCATCCTTATGGGTTTCATAGGAACTCCCATGCATTTCGCCTCAGGTTTTGCAAGATGCTTTTCCATTCCTCTTCATGACCTCATGCCTCGAGTTATATCATGGGATTATGTATTGTGGTGTGGGAATTTGTTGTTCACGTTACCATTATGATATCTTTGACATGCCATAAACAGTCTCCATTCAATACATTCCATCAATATTCATCCTTACCACATAATGTTAACTTGTACAAATTACTAAAACTATGTACGTCTTGATTCCCATCCCTAAGATATATTTAAGAATGCCCTATAATTTCAGCTATAGTCCATTCCATATATCATCCTATTTTACATCTTTCTCCATATATGAACTCGTACCTTGTTTTCAAGTATATTTTAATTTTCTGGTCGTTTTTGGAGAAAAGAGAAATTTTTGGAAATTTACTCTATACACACCGTGTACATTATAAGTACACTCAGTGTACATCCTTGGCGCAGCAGGCCATGTGTTGGACATGTAGTAGCTGCACACACGGCCAGGTTGGAGTGACATAGAGGCCGCATAAATTTGATTACAGAAAAGGAAAGTACATGTCGTGTACTCCAAAATTACACACCGTGTATTTTTTTCATTAAATGCATCGAGGTTGCGTCTAATCGCTAGAACGCTATTATTTTAGGTCTTGTTCGATCGAGTGCTCTGTATGGCCATGGATATTCTATGAACCCATGATCATCCATCCATCCTCTGATTCAAACACCATTTATTGCGTTGAAACCACATCGGTGATATTTCTCTTCATCTTGAGTCTTGTTTTGAAATTCCTCATCTTTTCCATGTTATCATTGATTTAATTTTTTGGATGTTTTTCATAGATCTATCATGTTTCAAGGAGATTCAAGCTTCATGTTTCGTGTATATTGATCTCCTAACATTGAGGTAGGTGGTTTGTGCCTTTCTGTTCGTAGTCTTTGAGTATTATGTGCAAATTCCACCAATACGCTTGAATGGGGTATTGCGTGTTTACTATTTTACCTCTGTTGTTTTCCTTCCATGCTTGTATGCTTATTAGAGGTATTTTAGATATGAAATGGATTGATTAATATGGATTGGATGTTTTTCCTTTTCATTTGTTGTTTATGACCGTTTGGTCCTGTTTATCCTTTGGTTGCTCTGCCTGTTTTCCATGCCTATTGTTGTAGGATGGAGAGTTTGAATTCTAACATGCTTGATATGCTGTAAATGTTATCCAAGAAATTATATAGGATTACTATGGCCATATTTAACTGCTATGCTCGTTGAAATTCATAGGGCCTTGAGAAACTGGTGTAGTAGACTATAAGGGGAATTGACAGGGAGAGATTTCTCAGAGAGTTGTTGAGAACTTTTTCCTATAAGTGGGATTAACCGAGTGAGCATACTAAGAGATCCTAGAACCACTGTGGGATATAAGGTAAAATGACCGAGTGAGCTTCCTCAGAGAGTCCCTGATTACTTTAGACGATAAAGTAATTGGCTATGTGATCTTCCTCAGAGAGTCTTTTTTTTAATTAAACGACTTGGGATATATGTGGAATTGAATGAGTGAGATTCCTCAGAGAGTCCTAGACCTAGGGGATATAAGGGTAATTAACATGTGAGATTCCCCAGAGAGACCTTGAGTACTCTTGAATATATGGGTAATGGACTATGGGAGCTTCCTCACAAGGTCTTTATTCACCTAGACTATGCGTGGAATGGAATGTGTTATCTTCATCAAAGATTCTTACTATTCAATTTTCTAGATGGGGATAGAGTATGAGCGCTTCCTTAGAGTGTCTTATTAAATTCATATGACAGAACCAGAGGGGTTAGGTTGTGTGTACTACCCTGAGGGCTGTCATTAATTCATATGTAGGACCAAAGGGGATGGTTGCGAGTACTTCCTAGAGGGTTACCTAATGAGATTTAGGTGTTTGTTCCGTACTTCTTAATATTGAACTGTGGGTTGTTTACTACTGAGTACCTTCCTGTTTACTATTGACAGTTTACAGTACTTTTACCTCCCATATATTCACTTACTGTTAGGCATATATTTTCGATAGGTTTCCTAATGGGATATAGTCTCACACCCTATTTGGGTAAAACATTTTAACCCATACAGATTATATAGTTGTAGGTATAGATAAGGGATAGAACCATTCCACATTATGTACTTGACTTGCTGTTGAGATGGAGAGCATGGTTCCATGATAAGGCTTGGAATTCTGAGGAGCTGTTTATCTTTGTTTTTGTACTTTGGTTTAGCACTTTTTGTATTTACAACATTGGTACATGTTTGGTTGTATTACTAGACCTATGTATCATGCATCATTTCATATATATATATATATATGTGATCCAGTTGTTTGGTATTCTAAACTTCTTCTATTTACTGTTGTTGGATATTTACTGCTTCTGATATTGTATGTTTTTTTACATCCATTGTGTACTCTACCAATGAGGGCATATTTTCCTCACTATCACACATAAGGACCTAGATGCTAGTCGACAACCTCTATCATTCATGGAAATGCGCTTGAGGCCATTTGACCAACTGGGTACAGGGTGCCTCTAGGTGGCTTCTAAATCCGGGACGTTACAAAGCGGTATCAGATGATTTTATTTCTCTTAACTTAATGTTTGGAGCCTATTTCTAGGAATGGGAAAGAATTGGTTCTTGGTGTTATGTTGTGCCGGGGAGTAGCTAACTCTTGTATAGGGAAAAGTTGATCTACCACAATTAATTACAATTTTTCTGGTTTTTCAACTGTGACAGTTTTTTTGATTTCACCTAATGTGACTCATATGATTATTTATGTTATTGTTGATTTTATTGAGGTTCTATTTATATTGAAACCTGATGAGATGAGGGTATTCAATCTCATTCATCATATGGACAACTTCTAGAAATCACATGCCATTCAAATTTTCCATGCCATCTATGAGGCATTAGTGATTGCATGTTATTGTGATAGATTATGTATAAATATTCAAAGTGTTGTGATAGTTTCCTTGATAGAAATACAAGTTTTTTGATAGGGTTTTGTTTGTGTAGATATTTTCTTGAATGAATGACAAACATTGGTTATTGAGGTGTTATAGACCCTCATGGATTGGAATTTGGTGGACCATTTCTTGGTTGCCTTTCTATAACTTTTATAAGATGTAAAACATTGATTAACGGGGAGTATGGGCCCTCACGAATCGGAATTGGCCCGTTTCCATTTTTTTAAGTTTTTTTAGGTTATGGAATAGTTTCTGATGCTTAGTATCTGAAAAAACCTAGAATACATGCCGTTTAGTGTTAGGTCAATGTCGTGTGATCTTTTGTTCAGGATGAAATTGTTTTTCTTATGTACATGTCGTTTACCTTATGTACACATCGTGTAGTCTCTAAACCATGTCATAGGTCTTGTGGGAAGATACACGAGAAGGAGAAAACCTGGAGTAAACACGACGTGTATTGTCGATACACATCGGGTAGTTTCGACCCTGTGGGCACCCATGTCACTAACAAAAAAGGTTGGTCGTGTCATGTGTAATACATGTTTTGTGTCATCTAGACATGGTGTGAAGTATGACCTAGGTACTCGGCCATGTCACAAACAACATGGGGTGGTGATACCCTTTCGCGTATATTCTGTGTCTACCTTGAACACGTCGTGTATTAATTCCTTAGAAGAGAGTTGTGTGGCTTAACCATGTAGAAGGACTCAGTCAGGGAAAGATGACTCAAGCACAAGTCGTGTGTGGAGACAACATGTTATGTGTCTATGGTGTTACACAACCAGTTTAGACAGGAGTACACACCCATGCGAATGACTTCAAGGAACACGCCGTGTAGGAAATGTATACACCATGTAGTCATGTTTTTTAAAATTAGAGTTATTAATTTATCTTGAATACTTCTTAAAATCATTGTTTGCAGTCCATGATAATCTTGACATAAGGAGTTTGCATGACCTTACTGATTAATGTCACTGAGACATCCTCCGGTTGTGTGCTAGTTGTAAGATGTTGATTAGTCACCGAACATGGCTAATCATGGACCACCTTCAGATACTCATGTTGTTCCAACCTTGGAATCAACCATTGTACCTGACATAGGTGTTGATGCACAATTCATGGAGTGATATATGGGGATGATGTAGACCTTTCAGTGAGTGTCGCCTCCTGCCCCGTCGAGGGCCGATTTGACGCGGGTCTTCCAGCATTAGCATTCTCCCAATTTCTTAGGGGATGTGGGTCCTCAGGCTGCTGAGCCATGGATAGATGCCACATTGATGATTTTCGAGCATCTGGAGATACCTCTAGAGAGGATGGTGAAGCTTTCTACCTACAATCTAAGAGAATCCTCCATGAGATGGTGGTATGTGGTCTGACATAAGGGATTCCATCATAATATTGCATAAGATGTGTTTTGGCTCATCATCAATGATTAATTCTATCTGGAGACCTTGAGGGCCGATCGAGCCCGAGATTTCTTGAGTCTGGAGCAGGTTACTCTTACAGTACTGGAGTGTTCATCTCGCTTCATAGAGCTACAAAATTTCACTACTATTCTAAGAGGCGATGAGTTGTTTCTTGCACGAATGGTTGAGGATGGTCTATGGAATTATATCTGGTCATAGGTAAACATCTTCTGGTTGACTTCGTATCTTCTATTGTTAACCAGGCACTAATCATAGAGGGAAATCAGTGGGATTTTGGAGCTGTATGCCAGGGAGGTTCAGTATCCAGAGTTAGTACTCTGCTAGTAGATAGCAGGAAGCACCTTAAGGAGGCTTCATGAGGAGATCAGAGTAAGATGGATCTTTTGGTAGCTTGGTGGTGTGCTAACAGTGTGGGAGAAGTGGGCATATGAGGCCACATTTCCCGAGAGACATAATGGAGTGAAGAGGTTGTGGCAAGAAGGGTCACCTTCCGCACTTTTTTTAGTTATTCTCACTAGAAAATACTAACAGGGGTTCTTCAATGAATCCTCATTCATGAGCATCACCACTGGTTTCTCACAAGTCTGGTAACTAGAGTTATTCTGTCCGTTCGGGCTGAGGTGGAGGTTATGGTCATGGTAGCCAGTCACTCGATTTTCAGCGACATCAGGGTGGATCAAATTAGAGTGGTCAGGTTGGGTCACAGGGCCTCAAAACACTCTAGACATTTGTAGTGTAGTAGAAATATAAGGGGCAAGATCTCAGAACTTCTATCGTTCAAGGTACTATCTTCATATCCTCAGTTATAGCTTCTGCTCTTTTTGATACAAGGGCTTCCAATAGCTTTATCGTTGTGGCTGTTGTGGAGATCCTTGGGCTCTGTGTCTTTTCTTATGTTGATATCATGATTATAGACAATCTATTAGGGACCATAACGGCTACTATACGTCCGTTCAGAGAGTTACTGTTACAGGTTGGTGGATGTTATTTTCTGTGGGACCTCTATGTCCTAGAGAGGTTAGACTATGATGTCATTATCAGGATGGACAGGTTAGTTCAATTCCTGGAAGTCGTCAACTTTTATCGCTACAGGGTGCATTTCACGTCACAAGAAGGTGAATCCTTTCAAAATATGGGTGAATTGGATGTCTAGGTGAGCGGAGCTGGTCCAGAACATCATGGGTTGGAAGGAGTTACAACCCATATTTCTAGTATTTATTTGGATGACCAGGGGACTTCACAATAAGACTATCCTCCAGTGGTGGATCATTTTAGTGAAATTTTTCTAGAGGAAAATTCTGGATTACCTCTGAAGCATGAGATATACTTCTCTATTGATCTTGTTCCAGGAAAGGAACCTTTGTTCATTCCTCCTTATAGGTTGGATACACCTAATATGTAGGAGCTCATGAAGTAGTTGGAGGAGTAGTAGGAAAAGGGTTACATCATAACCAGTACTTCTTCTTAGGGTTCTCATTCTCTGTTAGTGATGATGGCAGATGGTACACTCCGACATTTTGTAGACTATCGGGCATTGAAACAGTTGATGGTTAAAAACCGATATCCCTTTCCAATTATTGATGATATCTTTGATCTGATTCAAGGATCCCAGGTGTTCTCGAATATTGACTTGAGATCCGATTATCATCAGTTGTTTGGTAGACACACATATTCACCTCTTACACCTTTCTCGAGTAGGTATGGTCTATAAGAGTACTTGGTTCGGCCGTTCGCTCTCATGATAACACCTGCAGTTTTCATGGCAAGGATGAACCGAATGTTCCATCCATGCTTGGATTCTTTTGTGTTGGTCTTCATTGATGATATCATGGTGTACTATCACACTCAACACAACCATGCTACCCATATTGAGATCATTTTGAGTACAATGAGGGTGCATCATTTATATTCTAATCTCTCAAAGTGACAATTTTGGATGGATTAGATTCACTTCCCGGGTCATGTTATCTCAGAGGCTAGAGTTTGAGTAGACCTAGAAAAAGTTAGAGTTGTAGTTTCATGGGAGCAGCCAAAGAGTTTCTATGAGGTGCAGAGTTTTCTAGGAATGGATGGATACTATAGATGCTTTATACAAGACTTTTCATGTTTGGAAGCACCGTTGACACGTCAATCTAAGAAGGGGTTGATGTTCTAGTGGTCAGATTCATGTGACTAAGACTTTCAAGAGCTGATAAGGAGTATGAATTCAGCATTGATACTTGTCTTTCTAGAGCTAAAAAAAGAGCTATACTGTTTAGAATGATGAATCATGTATCAGGCTGGGAGTTGTTCTTATGTAGGGTGATGGAGTCGTTGTGTATGAGTCTCGGCAGTTGAGGCCACATGAAAGGAATTACCTGACGCCCGGTCTGGAGTTGGCAGTTGTTGTTCATGACCTATGCTATTGGAGACATTATCTTCTGGGAGAGCACTTTGTGGTTTTTACTAACCACAAGAGGATCATGCTCATCTTCACTCAACATGACCTGAATTTGATACAACACATGTTGGAATAATACCTATATTCCTTTGACTTTGAGCTTCCCAATACGCCAGGAAAAAGCAATGCAGTGGCTGATGCGTTGAGTAGGAGGACTCAAATAATGGAACTTTAGGAGGCCAGTAGTGGGTGAATGGTTATGGCTCATTTCTTTGAGACGTATTAGGAGGTGAATGACAGTCATGGCCAGTCTTTTATCTCTTCTGTACCTGTTACCTCTAATCTTCATGATCGAGTTTGAATGATGCAGTTATCAGATTCTGAAGTCCTAGTCCTAAGGGAAAGCATGTCAAGAGCGGACCCTATTCCTGGATGGACCATAGGTGATGATGAGATCTTGCATTTACGGAAAAGTGTATGGGTGCCAGCGGAAATATGCGAGGATGTGATGTAGGATTTTAATTCATATGTTTGGGAAGTACATCCTTGCATCACCAAGATGTATTGTGATCTATATTGTCAGTATTGGTGGCCAGGTATGGAGAGGGACGTTGCTAGATTAGTCATGAGGTGTTTCACTTGTCAGCAGGTGAAGGCGGATCATCAGCGAACAGCAGGGCTTTTCTAGCAGTTACCCATTACCGAGTGGAAGTGGAAAGAAGTATCGATGGACTTTGTGACTAGTTTTCTGAGGTCGCCTCAAGGAAATTATGTAGTTTGGGATGTCATTGATAGAATCACAACGGTTTCTCAGTTCATTCCGATCAAAGAAAACATTCAGTGTTGATGATTTGAGACAATTGTACATCCGAGAGATTGTACGTCTTCATGGAGTTCCACACTCCATTGTTTCAGATAGGGATTCCCATTTTACTTCTCAGTTCTAGAAGGGCCTTCAAAAGGAATTGGATACACGAGTACTTTTGAGTACGGATTACCATCCCCAGAAGGATGGCCAGTCCGAGCATACGATTTAAGTGATTGATGATATGCTCAGAACATTCATTCTGTATTTTGGAGGTTCTTGGGAGAAGAATATACCTATTGTGTAGTTTACCTACAACAATAAGTTTCAAAAAACTATTCAGATTTCACCTTAAGAGTCTTTTTACGGTAGTTCATTCCGATCACCCTTCTATTGGCTGAAGGTAGGAGAGGTAGCGTTGCTGGGACCTCGCCTTGTTCAGGATACCACATAGCAGATAGAGTTAATTCGGATAAGGATGGCTACTGCACAGTCTCAACTGATGTTTTATGCTGACCACTAGAGATTACCTATGGAGTTCGAGGTCTTGGATCATGTTTTCCTGTTAGTCACACTGAGGATGGGACAAAATAAAAATAAGAGATAGGGTAATCTTTCACTGAGGTACGTCGGGCAATTTGATGTGTTGGAGAGAGTTTTTCTGGATTTATATCGGTTGCAATTACCTCAAGGGTACTGGACTATGCACAACATCTTCCATGTTTCTCAGCTCTAACGTTACTTTTCAGACCCGTCACATGGTTTTCAACCAGAGAAGGTTGATATTGAAGTGGATGAACCATTTAAGGAGCATCCTATCCAGATTTTGGATTGGAGTATAGTGGATCTTTGTGGATATACTGTTCCTCTGGTATGAGTGCTATTGCGGAATGAGCGAGTATAGGACAAGACATGGGATAGGGAGGTCGATGTACGAGTTTAGTGTCTGGAACTATTCAGAGATTCTTCTTCTATGCCAAACTAGGGAAATTCATGGACAAATTTCTTTAAGTTTGAATTTTTTACGAATCCCAACCATCTTTTCAAGTATGTTTTCCTTTTCTGGTCATTTTTGTTGAAAAGTGGAATTTCTAGAAATTTTCTAACTACATGCCGTGTACTTTATAAGTACATTCCGTGTACTTCCTTGTTCTAGATGGCAGTGTTCTAGCCATGTAGTAGCTGCACATGTGGCTGTGTGGGAGTGAGATGAAATCCACTTAAAGAGGAGTACAAAAAATTCATGTACACGCCATGTACTCCAAAAGTACATGCCGTGATATTTTTTTTCATTAAACGCACCAGGGTCACGTCTAATTGCCAGAACACTCCTCTTTTAGGTCTCGTTTGACCGAGAGCTCTGTACTGTCAATGATCTTCAACAAAACCCCGAGCCTCCACCCTTCCTTCAATTTGAACACCATTGATTGCATTGGAATCACATCGGTGACTTTTCACTCCTGCTTGAGCCTTGTTTTCCAATTCCACTTCTTTTCCATGTTATAATGGGTTGATGGTTTTGGACATTTTCTTAGGTCTACGATGTTAAACGACGATTAAATCTTCGAGGTTCATGTATATTGATCTATTAACCCTGAGGAATGTGGTTTGTGCCTTTTTGTTCATTGTATTTGAGTATTACGTGCGAATTCCACCACTACCATTGAACGGGGTATTGCGTGTTTACCGTTTACCCCTGCTGTTTTCATTAAATTCTTGTATGCTTGTGTATAAGTATTTTGGATATTATTTGGATTTATTTCTATGTGTTGGATGTTTTTCCCTTGCATTTTATATTTACGACTGTTTGGTCCTGTTTAGCCTTCGGCTGCTTTGCCTATTTTCCATGCCAGTTGTTGTAGGATAGAGAGTCTGTGTTCTGACATGCATGATATGCTGTAAATTTTAGCCAAGTAATTCTGTAGGTTTACATTGGACATATTCCACTACTATGATCATTTACATACACAGGGATGTGAGAACCTGGTGTACTAGACTATAAGGTGAATTGAACGGTTGAGATTTCGTTGAGAGTCTTTGAGAACTTTTGGCTATAAGTGGGATTGACTGAGTGAGCATCCTTAGAGAGCCATGAACCACATGGGTATATAAGGGGAATTGACCGAGTGAGCTTCCTTAGAGTGTCCTCGATTGATTTAGACTTTAATGGTATTTACAGTGTGAGATTCCTTAGAGAGTTTTTGTTTAAATTAAACTACCTGGGCTACAAGGGGAATTGAACGAGTGAGCTTCCTCAGACAGTCCTAGTCCTTGGGGATATAAGGGGAATTGACGTATCAGCTTCCCCAGAGAGTCCTTGAAAACCCAAGAAAATATGGGGAATGGACTGTGTGAGCTTCCTGGGAGAGTATTGTTTTACCGGGAATATGCGGGGAATGGACTGTGTTGACATCCTCATAGAGTCTTGCTTTACCTTTGACTATAAGGGGATAGACTCTATTCTCTTCCTCAAGAGTCTTATTAAATTCCTATGACAGAACAAGAGGTGTTAGGCTGTGTGTACTACCCAGAGTGATGTATGTACTTCATAGGTAGGACAAAAGGGGTTGTCTGCTAGTACTTTCCAGTAGGTTACCTGTTGAGATTTAGCTGTTTGATCACTACTTCTTGATATTGAACTGTGGATTGTTTAATGTTGCGTACCTTCCTATTTACTATTTACTTTTTACTATTCTTTTACATACCATATAATCATTGAATATTAGACACAGATCATTGGGTGGTTGCCTACTGGAATTTATTCTCATATCCTGTTTGGGTCATGATTTTGGGCCCAAACAGATTACATTGTTGCAGTTATAGATAAGGGCAAGTGACCTTCTACATTAGGTACCTGACTTTCTATGGAGCTGGAGAGCATGGGACCAAGCTATGGCTTGCGATGCTGAGGAGTTGTTTATCATTCTTTTTGTACTTTGGTTTAGGACTATTTTTATTTCCAGCATTGTGACATGTTTGGCTGTTTTCATAGACATATGCATCATGCATCATTTCATATATATATGTGCTCTAGATGTTTAGTATTCCAGTATTTGTTGTTTACTGTAGTTGGATATTTACTACTTCCGATATTGTATGTGTTTTTTACATTCATTGATCACTCATAAAATGAGGGAATAGTTTCCCCACTATCACACTGATGTCCCTCACTAGTAGTCAGCTACCTCTGGCATTCGGAGAAATGCGTTGGAGCCCATGTGACCAACCTGGTACGGGGCTCCTCTGAGTGGAATTTGGAACCAGGAAGTTAAACTCTAGATGATATTCTCGAGTCGTCTTCTCCAGGTTGATCACATAGGAATCTATCTCATAGCATCAATGTTCAAAGATGTGCTATATTTTAGGTCCTCGAGTGATGGTTTCTACATGGACATGCCATCATTCTATCTAAATGGGTCACATTTCCCATTATTTGGGTCCCTATAACCATTCATGTCATTAGACACGCTTCTAATGGTTTGGATTCTCAGCCATGTGGCCTTCCTACCTCATTGGGCAATCACTACATAGGATCTCGAATGAGAATTTCATATAGTTCCCACATTGAGAATATGTTATGTGGATGATCTTTAATTGTTTGATCCCATTCCAAGTCACATGATGTGGATACTTTGCCACAATTTTTTCATCAAATTTACACTATCATTATCAACAAACCCTATTGTTCCCCAAATATTTATGTCATGATTTAGATTCCCGTCCACATACATATTTGAATGAGGAATTTCAACACATCGGTGTTTTCCCAACATGTGCCTTTGGGCATTGAGAGGACTAACTAGTGGGGTTGTTTTATCATTGGTCCCACAAATTCATTCTCATATCACGTAATTATATTTTTTTAGGGATCTCCTTAACATATTAATGCCTAAAATGAGCATGGATCATCTGGACATAAGTGTTTTGAAAAAAATTATTCCTTCTCGAAAGAATTACGCATCTACGGTCCATACTCTATGGTCATAAAAAATTTCTTCTTGTTAGATAGTCTTGGAATCATGACTCTAAATTGTGTGTGTTCTCATTAAAGATTCTTGTTAGCTGTAGACACATTTTTCTCATTCAAGATGGTTTTCTATAGGGAAGCACATCACATATTTTTGCCTCGTGTACCTTACCCTTTATATCAGAGCACAAAAAACAGAATCTATAATCTCATATATCCTTATTGTATGACCATTTTGACTACTTCTGAGTTTTATAATGATAAAATACCAAGAAGAATGATTTTTTGATATTAGAAAAAATTTCTACTTTGGAACTTTCTAACTGTCATGTCATCTTCAAGAACTATATGTGGATGGATTCTCATCCTTGTGGCATATACAGTGATACCAAAACATTTTTTCTTCAGGTCCAATTACATCATCATGAGACTTCTCACCCCTTATCATGAATGGTTTCTCCCATAAATATTTCATTTGGTGTGAGGACTATTTTTTCCACAATCATTCTAGGTTTTCCAAAAAATACCATGTACCTCTCTTAATGGTTCACATTTTCATCTTCCTTACCACATGATGATAAACTGTATGGGATTTTCCTACATAGAAGACATTAAATTGGGAACATAACGGCCCAAATACTATGACCTTAATCTATGGTTCTTAGTTTCATATATTTCATGAAATTATTCTGTACTACAACGAGGATATTTATCACATGGGAGGATATCGCCCTTCTTGGTATTGGTTATCTATCATGTCACCATGAAGAATACATGTGGTTTTATTCTCATCCTTATGATATATGTAGAACATCCAGGACATTCCATCTAAGGTCCATCCACAAATTCTTTCATCTTTCCCAAACCTTTTGGTATAGGTTCTCAAAGGAGTACATGGCGTGGTTGAGTGATATTTTGGTCCTCATTCACTCCAAGTTATAATAATCTTTCCATGTACTTTTTTTGATATTAACAATCCTTAAAATCATACATGAAACATGTTATTAAACTATATGGGTATGTCCATGCATCACACATACATTTATTTGGGTCTCCATCATCTTTCTGTTTTTTAGGTACTCCTAATGTAAAGGATTCTTATATCATGGACTGCATACCGCTTTAGACCAATATCCATGAGAATTTTAAACGACAGTTTGAGACATGTTCTCCATTATGAATATGGTCACAGGTTCACCCTCATGATTTTTTCCCTATTTCATGATAAAACTGTTGGTATTATATTTTTCAAACATGGTCAATAGTTATCCACCATCGTCATGCAACTCTCTTTGGGTCCCAAATATCTGATTTTGTGGTTTTATATTCTATGTCCCTTTACGTTCCATGGATCTTCGACACCCTTGATGTTTTTTTCACATGCATTTGTGCCCGTCGAGTAGGAATGTCATCATTTCATGGATTTACCACACTTGTCACTTCCTTCCCACAGTTTCACGTTCTCATGTGATGAGTAAAACTTAACATAACACATTTTTACCACACAAATCATGGACCACATGGGCTTATGAGTTTTGGTAAGGAAATACCAACATACAAGAGCATTTAACCTTATAGTCCATGATCTATGACCTTAGTCTAGGATCATCATAATCCATACCACATGATGTTAAACTGCATGACATCTCATATATTCATATGTTTTGATTCCTTCTTTAACTGGATATGTTGTGACATATTGTCATCTCCTCATCAGGCCCAACCATGAAATAGATAATTCCTATTTTTAGCTTTCTTAGATCTAGATTCCATTTTAATAATGCATGTTAGTGTGAGGAATATATATTGTTTTTATCCACATTGGTCTATATACAGCACCACACATTGCACATTTTGGATTCCCACGTCTTCAATTCATGAAATTAATATATGCCCCTACCATGAACATGTTAGGTATTGACCATGATAATTATGGGATGCTTCTTCTTCATTTCAATAGGGGATTATCCCCATTAGTTTCATCCTATAACCACACTAGGATTCCAGAATGACGTATGTCCTAATTCCAATCCTTATCGGATACGTGGCGATGCCCATAGGTTTTTTCTATAGTCCAAGCCCATGTATTATTAACCCCATCTAACTATAAGAATGGTTCAATCTCTATGACCTTAAATTAGTAGAAAACTGTCCATATAAGAAGTTTTTTAAATTTTCTCCATGGTCCATTTTGTATTGCCTTAAACTATGTGCTATATCCTTACTATATGAAGTTCAATTATTTCATGAATCATCCTCAATGTATGTTGCTAAACTATATGTTTATCGTTATCATTTTCATGATGTGAAACTGAAATCCATCCCATTTACTCTCTAGAGAGGTCCCTTATGAAAATATGTTGGACCACTCTTCAGATTGATACACCCACCAATTTCATTTTTTTATGGTGGTGTAGTTTCAATAGTGTTGTGCAACATTTTTAAACACCATCAGTGGATCTCTGAGCCTTTTGTTCCTTCTAATTTGTATCCTCAAACTCATTCACATATGAATGGACCCACTAATGTTTAGGATAATCAATCTCAAGGATCTCCCACCATATATGGTCTATGTTACCAAGGAAATCAAATGAAACTTCAAATTTGGACCCATTTTTTTAATCAGTCAATTGTTGGCCCTCATTTGTTTGTTTCCAATTTTGGATAATGTGATATGAATGATATGTTTGAAATTTGGCCAAAATTTATCCTACATCATTATTCCACCTGCACTAAATACTGAATATTGGGTTTCATGATTCACAAAATCATTTCCCTTTATTCGAATTGATTTTATCACCCTTGGAATTATCCCAAACATGTACTAAAGATCATTAGAAAGGGTCTCACGAACCAGGCCGGGTCACTATCTGACCTGGTGCCCGACCCAGTCCGCGCCAAGGCCCGATGGGCGATCCCAATCTTCATAGGCTGGTATAAGTGCCCGAGTATCAAAACTAATACATGTGAACGATTTACCCGAAATAGTAAACAGAAAACAACTGATAAGAATAACAAACCAAAACTCAAAAAAGACAATAAAATAGGGCCCTAAACTAAAAACATTTAGAGGTATACAACTTGAACCAACATACAAAAATAAACGACAACAAAATAAACTAAAACTTTAACTCTAACCACCATACAACAAGAGAGGCGCAACATCCACATGCCAAAAACCCCGCAACATCCCCACGCTGCAAACAAAAACCTGCACGAGAAGACTATCACCATCCAAAACCACCATCACTGAGCACGATGTCAAAAACTAGAACACACAAAAAACATTGTCTACATACACCTAAAGGTGAATGTCACATGTGAGTCCAGAGCCCAGTAGGACATCACCCAACGAATAGGTTCCACATGTAAACATAAAATGACCAAAACATTTTTAGGATAAATAAATGAAATGATTCCAAAGCTTGAACAATTTTAAAGAAATTGTTTCTATAAATAATACACAGTCAAAGAAAACATCTTTAATAATTAAACAAAAAACCCCTTTCATTTAAGAAAAACCCAAACATTCACGAATCACCATAAAGCTACACCATATGCCGATAGTGAGTGAATAGTATTCCAGGAGCACCAAAAGTAAGAGAGGCCCTGTAGGTACAAGGAAAAGGAATGGGACCCAGGAACATCGTGTGTTGGTGAACAATAGTATAGGAAGCAAAAAAATCTCTTGTGCATGAGCCACTAGTAGGGAAAGACATTCATAACCTATTGGTCTCCAATCATCATCTAATGTTTATTTAGTGTTGTAATCATCAAACCAGGTATGTGAAACCTGTCCAAAGCTGCTTCCGTATGTCTAGCATAGTAGATCCAGTCTGCCCACCTAGTACCCATGCTCCCCCTTTTTGTGCTCAAGATGTTACAATTTCACAATAACTATCAAACACAAACAAATAAAACAAACAACATGTTACATAATCCCAACACCACACTTTCACACACAAAGGAAATCATTTGACATAGTACGCATGTCAAAAGACATTACCCAACTCAAATAAAACAATTTCTGTATTTCTTACAATTTTTTATTTGAAACCTATTAAATTTTTTTGTTAATAATTTTATAAAATCATATTAATTACTTTGTAAACAAATTCTTTAAAAAGAAACATAATAGGAAATAAACTCATAAAAACAACTCAACCCTCCTCCCTGACTAAATATACTCAACGCCGAATCAAGAACATAACCTACACCACATACATAAAAAAAAACCCAACCTCTATTAAAAAAAACCTTACTAATTAAACAAAACACTAGAAATTTTATTGAGCAAATCCAGAAGATAAAACATGGCTTTATACACAAAAGACCCACGAAAATTTCATTCTTGGACAAAATGCATAAGAATACTACATCAAAACATAAACTGTGCACTTTGCGCATTTTCACAAAAACAAACACAAAATTTATTAACCACTTAGAGACACCCCAACAATGGATTTCATAGAAACAACCTACTCAACCAACAAAACACCTTCACTTATGACCAAGCACATGCAACGCTATGTCGAAACACAATTAACACCACTGTCACAAATGAAATGCTATATGCACATATTATTATACACTAACAATTGACTAAAGATAAGTTTTCATCCAATTTACACACCCACCCATATAATCATACTACCAAACAAATTTAATACATTAAAACGTCAAGAAAACCAAATCTTCACCCAAAATAATTAATCAAATAACATCATAAATTAACTATGCTAGAAAATTAATTCATTAAATAATGTTTAAACGTTGAAAAACCTACCTCGTGTGTTGAGACCCCAACCCTTATCCAGAAACTTCAATTGCTTAACATTCGCCCCACAAAGAACCTAAAGCGAACCCTAAAACATGAATTCAAACAAAAAAATTAATTTTAAACCCCAAAATCAGAACATATACCGATTAGAAAAAAACAACAAAACTCAAATGAGAAGAGGGAAAAAAATAGTGAGAAGAAGAAAAAACTGTGGGGGTCAACGCTAGAAAAATGGAGGAGAGGGAGGTCTTTTGGGAGTTGCGGGGTGCACTGGCCAGCATGAGGGTTCTTGGGGGGTTGCACCTGGAGTTGGACAAGGGGATCTGGTTGGGTCCGTGTGGCAGCGTGAGCTGGGAACTAGGGTGTGGCTGGTCTGGTGAGCGGGGCTCAAGACGGGGATGCTGGTCGGGAGAAGAAGGAGGTCGACTGTTCTGACAGAAAACTTATGATCCGTTGATGGAGGCGCACCTGAGGTGTTTTCAGGGGGGGGGGTTAATTGTGCAAGGGAGGCATGGTGCGAGGTGGACGACTTGGAGAAATGGGAGCTCTGCAGCGTGATTCTTCCTGGACGGGAGGGAGAAGATTGTCCAAGTAGGGTTTGGGATGCTGGTGGATGAGTGCGAGGGTAGTGGGGGCACACTTGTTGGATGGCTACGCGATAGGTATAGGAAGGGGGAGGTGGTGTGGTACAATGGGGAACTGAACCACTATGAAAAAATGGGGGAAAAAAACAATGTAATGAAAAGGAAAAAATGTAATGAAAAATAAACAAAGTAATGAAATGAATAAATAAAATAAGTAAAGTAGAAATAAAAAAATTAATAACATTTCATAATGTTAAATATAATATTTTTTATAACAAAATTAATAAAAATTTAATAAATATTATATCCTTAACATTAATAATAATAATAGTACTATTTTATCAAACAACATTTCTATTATTATCATTTAAACAATTTTCATAAATTTTATTAAACTTTTTATTTTTTTATTTTTATTTCATTAATCATTTATTATTTCATTATCATGTTTATTTTATAACTATTTTTTTGATGAATTCTCGACACAACGCGAGGTCTCAAAATCACGCGCAGCCCATGCGTTCGGTGATGCTAAACCCGAAACTGTAATAATTATAATAATAACAATAGTAATAATAATAGTAGTAATAACAATAATAATAATAATATGTTATAACAATAATAATAATAATAATAATAATAACAACAAGAAGATGATATCAAACATAACAAACTAAATAATAAACTATACAATAATCAACTTAATAAAATTCTGTTAATAAATATAATACTATCAATTAAATATTCATCGATGATAATAATAATAATATTCTCAAGTGACATTAATATTTTTTTTATTATTAAAACCCTCCATAATTCATCTTATTTCATTAGTTAACCATCAGACAGGGTGTATGGTGAACCTGGTGAGGTCGTGCATCGACCTAGGAGAGGTCCCGCGGCTTCGACCATGGTGCACTGGATGTTGTCATGGCCAAAACACGAGTTTTAAAATAAGAACTCAAAATTTTAAACTGGCTCCGACCCGATCCCTGGCGAAAATATTTACAGGGCTAGAAATTAAAAAAATAAAATAAATTTTAAAAAGTGAGAGTGTGACAATTCTCCCCAGTATAAAGATTTCCGTCCCTAGAAATCCACAACTAAGGCAGAGACCCAATGTAGAAAATGACACCCCCTTAAGGTCCAAATAGGATCCCCACAATCAACATGTGAAAAGAGGAAAACACATCATGCTTAGTGATAGTGACCAAAATGAAAAATTTAAGAAGCTAAAAAAAAGACTTTCTGATAGGTGTCACCTGCACTAAAGAGTGAAAACACCTCTGGTTTACTGATCTAGGAAGGGAACTCCCATACCCATCGAAACCAACTTGACATGCCAAGCCATCTTATGCACCATTAAAAAAAACCATGTCTTTTGATTGGTACAAACATACAAGGCCAAGCACGTCCAAGGAATACTGTTATCATATACCACTGAGTCATCTCTAGGAACATTATTATGAGCCAACAAGGGACATCCAGAAGGGATCCCCACCATTAGAAACCCTGTGATGCCTGAGACGTGATTGGATAACTAACCCGGGGATGCTCGGGCGGACTCCCCAACATAAGAATAGGGTAATATCGGTTTATTTCATGGGAGTTCTAGAGAGTTACCCAATGGGTCTCACAAGTGTTTACACTAATGAAAACACAAGAACTCATAGGCTTCCCGACACTGACCCTATACCCCACCAAACGGGCATGGAGGGCGGATCCCAACCATTGGGCGTCATAACCACTTCCACAGATAAACCAACATCTCAACATCCCTGGATGAGCACCATTCAACTATGAATCCAATTCACCAAAAAAGACCTCATATGGACGACCTAAAACAATTAAATTCGGTGAGATGCCACCCATGGGACATTAAGGTAACCAGACGACTACACCTCCTCATAGCCAAAAGAAACCCCATGCATCCAAATGGGATGTTCAAAATAGAACCACATGAAACAATTTAAACATATTTCATATTCAGTACCGATGATAGAAATAATGTTGGGGGTCCCATACTCTCCCAGGGTTCCTGACCACACATCAGCTTCACTTTGAGTCCTATGGCTGGAGCCGTGATGTTTGAAGTATCTCCTTCCTCACTGTCAGTTTTGGAAGACTCCCGAATGAATCTTCTCTTATTGTTGTCACTCGCAACCACAACGTAACCAAGACAACACCAATGAACACAATGGATCACGACATCCATATATTCCCTCAAAACACATCCACCAAAAAATAGGTTTAGAAAATGCACATGCATCACTTTTTCACCTTATCCAAGAAACTTCAGAAGGGAAGACGCATGAAAAACACACCACTTTTGACAGAAAAAATAGAACTCCATAAGAGGAGGACACACTCCTAAAAACATGGATTCGTGAAGGGTTTCATGAAGTCCAACATTACACATCGTTGAAAACTCACATTACAAGACATCACCAAACATGACCCTTGTAGCTGATGTGAGAAGTAAAAACCTTTCAAGTCATCGGTCAATGTAGATAATTCTGAACCGCCTTCACCCTTTCCCACTAGAATTTCATTCACTATTTCCAATGGAAAAAATCAGATGCAACGGCGTCAAACATCACACCTGATGACTCAGACAATTTGAAGATACCAAAACTCCCTTCAACTCCCCTCTCATCTGTCATACCGGTGAGAGAGGATCTGCTTAGTTGTAAAAAGGAAATATGGTTTCAATTCTAGAATTCAAGAAGATAGTACTCTGATCAATTGGAGGGCCGACCAAAGACTAATTTCTTGTGGACACACTTTAATCACATGTCAACACATTATGGGGTGCATCAAATAGTCATGAAATAAAACCATGGACCCAACCAAACTGGTACAAATTTCATGACATACCACAAGCAAAATCTTGACATGCAGCAGGAACCACTATATGGGCATCCTGAATCTCTTGTCAAAAGAATTCAGTAACTAAATGCTTTCATACCATGTTACGAATAAGAATTCAAACTCAACACTCAAATTAGTTAGAAAGGATCCTTGGATCAAATCGCCTCACATCCTACATTTCTAAAACACAAGTACACACCACCCTATCACCAATTTTTGACACACTGAATTATCATTTAACAAACCTTTTTAAAAATAAATGAAGCTGGTGGGTTGCACAAACACTAATGAAGTCCCATGGGCCTCACACAAGCTTGTTCCCATGACACACAAGAACCCAGCTCATATCCATCCTGGAATTCATCCGCTCATTCCATTGACCGTTTCTCTTTCCATATAAACTCATGCATGTGGTTTCCCACAAGAATAGCAAGGATCGAAACCAATCCTTTCCATTTTTCAAAACCAAAACATTCAAACCACACCTTCCAAAACTCATTCATTAGTACCTTTTTAAAGTTATTAATTTCAAAACATTTTTCAAGACCAAATCATTTTTACTTAAAAACCAAATTTCGACAATTCCAAAAAAAAAACAAGGAATGGTGAAGGAGAAAACTAGTGTCAGCGGGCGACTAGAACATATGGTTGGTCGCCACATGCTAGTCAGACCACCGCCATAGAGGGTATTCTAGGATAGTGTCCCCGGATGCACATGGCTTGCCCAACCCTAGGAGATCACTAGGACCAATGACCCTACTCTCTTTTCATTTCCCTTAAACAAGACTATTCACGAGGGCCAAAGACTCAGTAGACCTCAACTTACCCTGGTAGCTTGAGTCGTACCACGAGGTGTGCTGGCCAGGCACCTTGCTCATAACCAGAAAGTCAAGTAATGACACCCTTAACTTTGGTCTACACTGACTCTATCCCAAAATTACATGACCCAAAAGAGAAATCCTTCCCTGATACCTTTTTGTGAGGACCTGCCTTCCCATGTCATGAACCTTATCATCTGACTCCATGGGACTCCTCTAATTTCTTAGTTTCCTTCACAGAACACAATAGGCTATTACTCACTATGGTCGCTTATTAGACTAATGACTGTCCCCATAGGCCAACACATGTTCCATCAGTGTGGTTTTTCCTCACTCACACACACCCTGGGAAACATCCCAGAAGGTCACCCATCCTGATTACTCCTATAGGAAAAACATTCTTAACTATGGATTTTTAATCAGACAGGCTCCCGAAAAGAAAGGTTCACCTTGTTGACATGGGTAGTAACATTTATCCTTTTATGTCTCACTTTTCCAGGGGTGTTACAATATCCACCCCTTTAAAGCACAACGCCCTCATTGTGGACCCCAAAACTCAATCCTAGGTAGTGACTAAGAACTTCGGGCTGGGTATTGGCTCTGATAACAGGATGTCATGAACCATGATAGGTTGCCATCTGACCTGGTGCCCGATCCGGTCCACATCAAGGCCCGAAGGGCATTCCCAATCCCCACGATCTGGCACAAGTTCCTGGGTATCAAAACATACACATGGGAACAATTTACCCGAAATACTGAACCCCAAAAAACTGATAATAAAGACAAACTAAAATTGAAAATGGACAACCAAACAGGGCTTTAAACTAAAAACAAATTAAGAGGTTTACCACTTGAACCAAAATCAAAAAATAAACAAAAAAATTAAACTAAAACACTAACTCAAATCTCGAAGAAACAAGAGAGGCGCAACATCCACCTGCCAAAAACTCTGTGACATCCACACACCAAAAACACCAACCTCCATGAGAAGACCATCACCGACCAAAACCACCGTCACTGAGCACGATGTCACAACCTTGAAAACATAAGAAACCAAGTCTACATAAACCCAAAGGTGTGTGTAGGGGGTGAGCCTAGAGCCCAATAGTACATAACCCAATGAAAAGGTTCAATGTGTAAACATTAAATGACAAAAACATTTGCTGGCTAAATTAAATAAATGATGCCAAAGCATGAACTATTTTAAAGAAATAGTTTATATAAAGAAATCACATTCAAGGGAAACAACTTTAATAATTAAACAAAAACATCCTTGCATTTAAGAAAATCCCAAACCTTCAATAAACATCCTAAAACTACACTGTACACCGAAGGTGAGTGTATCATAGTCCAGGAGCACAAAAAGTGGGAGGGGCCCTGTATGTAGTAGCCAAAGGAATGGGACCCAAGACTATCGCATCATGGTGAACCATAGTATATGAACCACAACAAAATATGTTTTCATACCTGAGCCACAAGTAGGAAAAGACATCCATAACCTAGTGGTGTCCGATCAACATCCAATGTTTTGTTGGTGTTGTAATCGTCAAACCATCTATGTGAAACTGGGCTAAAGCCTCTTCCGTATCTCTAGAACGCTAGATATAGTCCACCCACCTAGTACCCAGGCTTCACCTTTTGTGCTCAAGATGTTCCAGTTTCACATTTAATTTCAATCTATGAAAAATAAAACAAATAGGTTGTTATATAATCCCAATGACACAAATCCACACACACATGAAACCATTTGACATCATACACACGCCAAAAGAAATTAACCAACACAAATAATACAATTTCAACTTTTCTAATAATTTTTTATTTGAAACATATAATTTTTTTTATCATTAATAATTTTATTAAAAAATATGAAATTATTTGTAAAAAAATTCTTTAAAGAGAAATATGACACCACTTTAACATTCAAAGCCAACTCAACCCTCCTCCCTGACCAAACAGACTCGACGCCACATAAAGAACACAACCAACACCACTGGAATCAATAAATAACCCAACCTCACTATTAAACAAACCTTTTACTGATAACATAAAATAGTAGAAATTTTATTGATAGAATATAGAAGATAAAACATGACATTAAACCCAAAAGTCCCCCTCAAATTCCATTTTTTGACTAAATGAATACGAATGCTACATCAGAACATAAACTGCGCACTTTGTGCATTTTCACAAAAGCAAATGCAAAATTTATTAAACACTAGGAGACAACTCAACAATGTTTTTCACAAAAAAACCTACTAAACCTACACAACACCTTCACTTATGACCAAGCACATGAAATGCAACGTCAAAACGAAATTTACACCACTTTCAAAATTAGAAAGCTAACTAAACATATTATTGACCACTATCAATTGACTAAAGATATGTTTTGATCCAATGATCACACCCACCCATATAAGAATACTAACGAACAAATGTGACACATAAAAAACAACAAGAAAACCAAATCAGAACTCAAAATAATTAATCAAAGAACATAATAAAATGACTAATTAGGTAAATTAATTAATTAAATAATGTTTAAATGCGGAAAAACCTATCTCATCTGTCGGAGAACCCAAAACTAGGCACGAAACATCAATCACTTGATGTTCGCACCATAATGAACCTAATGAAAACTTGATAACATGAATTAAAACTGAATTTTTTTTGTTTAAACCCTAAAATCATAACATATACCCAGTGAGAAAAAAATAAAAAATTCAAAATAGAAGATAGATAAATCAGTGATATGAAGACATAACCGAGGGTGAGGCTGGTCCGGTGAGTGGGGAATGTGACGGGGATGCTAGACAGGAGAGGAAGGGGGTCGAATGGTCTGGCAGACAACTTGTGAGCCACAGATGGAGGTGCGCCGTAGGAATCGTCAGGGGGGTCATTCTGCAAGGGAGGCATTAAGAAAGGTAGATGGATGGGATAAATGGGAGATGTGCAGCACAAGTCTTCCTGGAAGGGAGTGAGGAGATCGCCCATGAACGGTTTGGGGCACTGGTGGATGATCGCGAGGGTGGAGGGGGCGCACCTGTTGGATGGTGGCGCGATAGTTATAGGAAGGGGGTGGTGGCACGGTACAAGGGAGAATTGAAACCCTATGAAAAAAATAGAGTTAAAACACAAGGTAATGAAAAAGAAACAAAGTAGTGAAAAATAAAAAAAGTAATGAAATGAATAAATAAAATGAGTAAATTAGAAATAAAAAAATTAATAACATTACATAATGTTAACTATAATAGTTATTATCAAAAAAATAATAAACAAATAATAAATATTATATCCTTAACAATATTAATAATAATAGTACTATTATCTCAAACAACATTTCTATTACTATCATTTATACAATTTTGATAAATTTTATTAAAATTTTTGTTTTTGTTTTATTTCTATTTCATTAATCATTATTATTTCATTATCATGTTATGTTTTTACCTATTTTTTTTAAAGCCAGGTTGACCATGCAGTCTCAAAATTGCACACAGCCCGTGCGTCCGGTGATGCTAAACACGAAATAGTAATATTGATAACAATAACAATAGTAGTATTAATAATAATAATAATAAGTTCTAACAATTGTAATAATAATAATAATAATAACAATAATATGATAACAAACTTAATAACGTAAATAATCAACTATACAATTATCAACTTAATAAAATGCTATTAATAGAAACAATACTATCAATTAAATTATCATCCAAGATAATAATAATACTATTCTCAAGTGACCTTAATATTATTATTATTAATAAACCCATTTTAATTCATCTTATTTCATTATTTGTCCATCAGGAAGGGTGTGTGGTGAATCGGGCAGGGTTGCACGTCGACCTAGGCGAGGCCGCGTGGCTTTGACTGCGGTGTGCTGAACATAGTCAAGGCCAAAAAATCATTTTAAAATAAGAACTCGAAATTTTAGTCCGACTTTGACCCGAACCCTGGTGAAAAAAGGTACACAGCTATAAATTAATAAAATAAAATAAAATTTAAAAAGTATGGGTGTCACAAATGGTATGATGGTTATTTCGGGAACCCAATCCTCTGGGTTTTGTCTCTATCTAAACACTAATACTCTTGAAATTTTTTCGAATAAGTGAAGGCCCTGTTATTTTATGGTTATCTAAAACTCTCATATATGTACTGGATAGATATGTGTTTATTCCATGTTTCTCACTATGTGACTTAACCATTTGATATTATAGATCGATCATTATTTGTTTTATAGTTAGGATATAGATGAAGTAGAAACAAGAAAGAAATAAATCTATGCATCTAGTTTAGGATAAATAAAATCAGAGGAAAAATATTTTCCATGATTTTGGCCAAAACATGGAACTTATGGATCAACCCCTTCAATGGAATACCTCTGTACTACCACATAGTGTCTTATAGCGTCCAATATTGTTTCTAGATGCCTAAAATCCAATTCTTCATCAGCATCTTCACATCTAATCTCATTAGCTCTGATCCACATTCATTCATACTCAGTTTGGATCCCATCAATTTAATGCTTGCAGGCACTACCTTTTTCTAGTATTTTTTCTAGCTAGGATTTCAATCATTCAAAAAACATTGAATTAGATTGTGATAAATATATATCATTAATTTCCAGGATCATTAAGTCGATGGAACTCCTTCATAGACTCAAGTATTATTTGGATATTCTCATATTTCATTTATAACTAGGTAGCATTAGAACTTTGGCTACTCTCCCACATCTACTCATCCAAATAAATGTGTATTATTGTGGGTAAATGACAATTAACCACCGATTAGTCATAGATAATTCATATCCACACATTTCGTGACAATATAATTCATATGAATTATTCCTCTGGACGAAAAAAATGATTCTAATTCTTTTCCATGCGTTACGCTACATTTTGGGACTCGACATTATTGTGTTAGGGTCAAAATCATTCATATGCATGGAATTATTTGGATTGTACTATAAAAAATAGCCATGAGTTTTGTAGGAAGGTCCTCTTATTTCATTCTCTCTTCTTTACGGACCATTCCTCTTCCAAATTTAATCTCTTCCCTGGAATTGTTATAAATGGTAACTGTAACTTCTTACTCACCAAGATCCAGGGTTGGAACTTTCCTGATGGCTGGTTCCTCACTAATATGCACAATCATCAGAAGATCTCCCAATGATGACCCAAACATAAAAGGTTTATGGGCCTCTAATAATGTGATCACTAAATATGGAATCCGTGCATGTTTAGATGAGATCTCCAAAAAAAATATGGATATATAAAGGTAGATATTTATAAGAGACATGAATATCCGAGTCTTGTGCCTGAGTCATTGTAGATACTGCAACCACAAGAGTTCCCTCAGATAATATTAGTTTAATGATAGGAAAAAATACCTTTTAGATGGCCAGAAATTCTTGAAATTTTATGGTCTCCACTGTAGCTGTAACACCCCGAGATTTTATGAAAAATATTATTTTTAATTTCATTAATGTCTTGTGTTTTACGCTACACGAAAAGGAGCTTGAACAACACACATCCATGACTTGTCTTGCATTACACGCAATAACGACCTTCCTCAATAGCATGTGTAGTACGCAATACCGTGTTTCATTAAACAAGATATTATTATAATATTATTATGAACTAGCCATTATGAATAGTAATACCCACTTTTTAAAATTTTATAAATTTTATCTTTCAAAATGGACTTCATTTTTGGATTCGAAATATCGATATTAGCTTAGGGTGAAATTTTGGTACTTTTCGGATAACTTTCATATTATGATGAATAGTGAAAATTACTAAATTTTAATTAAAAAAAACTTTTATAATCGAAATAATTAATAGTGATAAATTATTAATTTTAGTGGTGTTAAAGTATATTTATAATATATTATTACCATTTAATACAATGTTGGTCATTGGATGTAATTTCACATTTAAACCAGACATAAACAAGTGTAATTCTTTTGATAGTTATTACCTCTTAAAAACACACTATTTGTTTTGATGACGAGAGTTAATTTTTAAATTAATTAATGAAACTGATATGTTTTGAATTTGTTAAAATAGACATCATTTTTGAATTCATAATATCAAATATAGCTTAGGCCTAATTTTTGGTATTTTTCTGGAAACATTCATTTTTTGATGAATAGTGAAACCATTAAGTTGTAGTTAAAAAACCGAATTTTTCATAAAACATAATTTTACCGCTTCTGTGAGTGGAATTTCGAAAATCTGATAGACATGGTTAATATCAAGGACTAAAATGTGGTTCAATAAAATGGAAATATTTTTTAGTGAATAGTAACTTTTTACTTTTATTTACCACAGTTGAAAGTAAATTGGAAAATTAAGGGTAAAAATGATATTATTATTACCCTAACACATGTCCTAATTCTATTGGATAAGTGTAATTAGACAAAAAAAACCTTAGGAATAAAATATGATCATTTAGGCCCACTTGGATTAGAATAGGACATTTAATATTAATTTATTTAAAGAAGGGTGAAAATAGTTAAAATCAATGTTTAATAAGTAAATCATTTTTAATATAGATTTATACATAAGATAAATTAGAATATAAATATTCATTATAAAGATAAAACTTTTTCCTACATAGTGGTAGTTTATTTATACTTTTTAGACATTATATAATTTAATTTATTTATGACACAAAGGTGATGCAGTAATTATCTTATTATTGAAATATTGACATAATTGATGTTATAAATACCAAAATAAATGTAATTTGAGACTTTTTATGAATTAACCTACTTTTATAGGTTAATATGACATTATAGTATTGATTTAGTTAACTTTTATCGAACTAATCATTCTGTTATGATTTTCACAAAAATCAATTATCAAATAGTGTCAAAATTGACATAAAATAGTTTTTAAAACAAATATTATACTATTAATTGTTATTTTATTACTAAAAATATATGGTTTGGCTAAATGACTTAGATAATGTTATATATCTTAAGAATAAACAACTTGGAGTTCTTTTGGCTTGTTATAGTAATTTTATTAACCTTATAGTGTAAGAAAACAAGAAGACACAGTAAAAGAAAATTTATTTAACTTAAAGTTAAATCTAAATGATAAGGTTAAAATAGAAACCTAAACTTGCCTAAATTCTATTGGATGAGAGGATTTAGACCCATACCAAAATTATCTTTGAAATAACTCAATTTGTATCTATTAAAAACATAATATGACTTTATAATAAAATAATATTTTTATTTTTCCTAAGGTGCCCCTCTCCTACATTATAAAAGGGCACCTCCTCCCTCTCTTCCTGACACAACCTTGTGCCTTAAATCTCGGCAAAACCCTGACAAATTATCTTCTCCACTTCCATAGAAACATCCTAGTGGTTCTGGTATTCTTCAAAGACCAATTTTAGTGCCCTATGTGGAGGTCTCAAAGAGGCGCTTCAAAGAAGAGGTAATGTCCGTTACCGATTCTTTCAACATTATTTCTTCTTCCACTTCTTCTTCTTTAGTTGTTTCATTATGAAGTGATAAAATCAGTATAAATCATATACTGATATGTCATTATAAGTATGAAACAACCCTATTTCACCATATATCCATCCTATGGAAAATAAAATCACCACGCGTGCGTATGTACGGAATACCGTCTCCACGCCGTGGTGAAATATGTTTTTACACCAACACCTTACATGGATGGGTATAATGATGTCAAAAATAACTATATATGGTTATTATAGCATCATAATGATTCTGATATATTATACCATCCACTCCAATTCTATTGAATAATTATGGGAACGATATCATCCCTCGTGCGTACGTACGGACTACCGTCTCCACGACGCGATGAGATTCATTCTCCATGATTAACCATACATGAATGATCATAAAGTTCATATAACGAATAATAATGAAATATATTAATTCTACTATATTTATGTATATATATATGTATTTCATCTATTTAGTTTCATTCAATTCAATAAGGAAACAAAAACAGCGTTCACGCGTATGTACGGCCTACCGTCTCTTTGAACAGTGTATTTCATTCCTTTTATAGATCTATAATATATATATGTATATGATGAATATATATTATATATAAATAATGTTTTACATTATGGAATTATGTAAATCAAGATATAAGTATTAATTTCAAGAATGACAAGTCGAAACACATACGATAAATGAAATGATTTTACCCAAAACGCTGCTTTAACATGGAATTTACAAAAGAAAGGGTAATATAAAGTCATAAGTGAAACATATATGATATCTTAATAATGTTTATGATTCTGTAATAAGTTAATGACATTATTTAAATCATTATACATGAGGTGCGGATACGTATGAAGCATATCGAACCTATGGTAAGAGATAATTTTGCAAATCTCATTTTTTTTATCCGAGATTGCTTATATGTAACTATTTACTGGGGTTATTGATATCATCCAAGTCCATGTTTTATAAATTTTTTTATGTATGTTTAATGTACTTTTTACCCATTTTATCTTTTAGTAGATGGTATGTACGGAATCATTCTTTCGTTTACGTTACGAGGTACTTTTTGACTTTTCTGACAAAAGTACGAGAAGAATGTTTTTTAACATATACGGCATGAAAGGATTTTTACGGTTTTATAATGCCTTATTTTCATGAAACTTCCTCCAAAATATTTCATGACTATATTAATCAAAATTTTTTTCTTTTAATATTGAACGACATTTTGTGAAAAGAAAATTATTTTGAAGAGAAAAGGATATTTTCCTCAAGAATTCATTTCAAGTGTTTTATAAAAAATATTTTTCATCTAAGATGAAATTATTTCATATGTGTAAGTTTCATGTATAATGTCTCTATGATTTACACAGTTTCACTTTTCTTAGTATGAAATGATATCCATTTCTATTATATAGATTATGTTATGATGGGATGATGTTTATGAAATCCATTTTATTTATTGGGTTTTTATGAATGATGTATGTTTATTTTGTGGCACAAGTAATAATGATTTCATTATGATATGGGTGAGAACTATATCTCCATCTAATGCATTGGGTAAAGATTTATATATCATGAGATAGAAATGGATGGAACGGTATGTTAATCCGGTTCAGTATTACAGGACTGGAATAAGGAGTAAACTCGATTCAGAAAGGTACTTTGTCCACTAAGATGTTCTTGCCACCAATGTCTTGTCTGCTTTGGAAATCATTACATGTGCTTAATGGATGCCACAATTACATGTTTTATTCCCATGATATTTTATCATTATTTATGTTCCATTATGATCTATTCCTTATGTACTTCCATGTTTTATGTTGCTGCTCAATATTTTGATGTTTAAACATTAGGTTCATGTTTTTAAGTTCAAATATATATGGTATGTTTTATTTTATCCATGCTTACCCTTACTAAGAATTTGAGCTCACCCTTTTTTATGTTTTATTTTCCCCCAGGATTAAAAGAAAGGTTTTAGGTAAGGAAACAGAATGTGGAAGATCTTTATGGGAGATGTTGAAGATCATTCACCACGATTAGAAGATTACATTCCAAGTTTCCAAAGACACTAAACTATTACGGTCCATGTGTGTCTGATTTTTTTATGTATTAAGTATTTCTGTAGAAGTAATGTAATATCTATGTACATCAAGCTTCGGGTCTCTACAGTATCCCCTCTTGATGGCACACCGCTAACCACCTCAGTTGTGGTTAGTCCTCCTCCTTGCTCAGTTCCATATTCATGTGGTGAGATATTCCCTACAATATCCATTGCTAAATTTTTCCAATTATATGGGGGAAGATCCTTATCATCACAACTAATGTGGTCCTAAACCTGGTAGATATTGCACTAAGTATCTGAATGTTGAAAAAAACCAACTGATATTAGAGTTGAGACCTACCTCGAGTTTTTTGGCTAGTTCTGTGTCATAGTCTGCAATTTCACAACTCTAACATTAGATTTATATTTTTCCACTATCCCATGAGGCCCCTCAACTTCAATATACTCTTCCATAGTTTCCTCATCTTCATATTATTTTTCCATATATGCTTATTAATATTATTCTTTCTCTTATTCTTCCTCATCCTCTTTATCCCCAGGTGTTTTTTTTCTAGGGTTGTGCTACTGGTCAAGCATCAAATTCAGAAAGTGAAGTGGTTCATCATTCATCCCTATTGGAATTCATAAAAATCGATGGGTTTTAAGTACACATATCGATGATGAATTTTCATCCTGACCACCACCTCAATACACCCTACATCAACAAGTTCAAGCCTGGTGTCAATCATCTTTCTCAATAGGGCTTCCAGACATAGCGTTTATCGAAGTATCCACAATGAAGACCATAAGGATGGGAAAATGGAATCATTAGTCCCATGTACAATGTATCTCAGTTTCATTCTATGGATTTCCATATATGGTCCCTGAGGTCTCATATGAAGACCATACTCTTTAAAATGAGGAGGCCTATCATCACCATATGATGTTACCATCTCTGATATTCTAGCTAGTGATGTTTTATCTACCATCCTTGTTCTTGATCCCCCATCCCCCAAAACACCTCACAAACTCCCTCTTCATAGAAACATTCAGCATGCCACCTTGATTTTCTAAATTTTTATCCCCAGAATTGCCTTCAGATACACCTAACCCAATATCCAACCATCTTAATTTGACAGGAAAATGTTGATTCTGTCGGAGGAAAAGTAATTTCAATAGAAAATGAATAATTCAAGATGATTAGCCACAAAAAATGATGGATGACTGTAATACACTCTTTTTGAACCTCTGCAAACACCTTCTTCAACTTCCGCTACATGCAACTGAATTTCATGGAAAAACATGATGAAATGTAGGTTTTGAAATAGGTCATCACATGAATTCTAGATACCATCACACCACCCATGATGCTCCTAAAATAATCTCTTTTCCCAATTGGGCCTCTTCAATCAACATACATCTTTCTAGTCAGGGTTTGAAATGGTTGGATGTTAATGTTTTCATGGTTATTGATCTTTAGTTTGATCCCCTTTTAATTAAGCGTCAATCACTAAATTTCAGTTTCATTTAATAGAGATTGTCATAGGCCATCACTTGGAGGGATGTAGATGTTTAGGAAGTCATAATTACCATAGGTATTAGCAACCCATCCATGAAGAATTTTTAATGTGCTATATATTTCCCTATATGAACTCACTCTTGAGATGTGTAATGAATATTGTAATTCATGGCCATCATAGGCACCTCTGAATTGATCATGTGGTTGGATTCTATGATTCTAACCTTCAAATGTGTTCCTAAGAGAACTCCAATTCTTATATCTCTTAATGGAATTATCCACACAATAAGAAATTCTATATGGATACCGGCATGTGAAAAAATGTGATCCTAGTGTTCATTTAAACCATAGCACCAAGATTGGTATCAAACTATTTACATGAACATCCTTTATGATACATTCATATCCCTCGGGGATGGTTATGGTCACTGATTCCCTCTCCTCTTCATCACTACTTTATTTTACTTCATTAAAATCAGACTGAACGATTATGGATAATGTATTCCATTAGAATGTACTTCATTACCCACATCTCCTACATGCAATCCCACAAACACCTAGTCCTATTGATGGTAGAAATAAAATTGTGATGTCTACACTTCATTGAACATCCCAATATATCAAAATATGTTCCAAACAACTAAAAATCATGGAATAACCAATACAACCATGACCACCCTCCTATAAAAGTACATGATGACAAGAAGTGTCATTATGACCAGACCATGGTTTCATCGGTAATTCTTCTCCTGAGTTTTCGTGCATAATAGGTGGGGAGGTCTTCAGTAATTGTTTTACCCCCACCCCCAATATCCACCCTTGTTTTAAGATTCCTAACCTAAATACAATTATAAAAATCTTCCATGATAGGATGTCTGTAGTTTGTGATCTTGAAAAATGGAAGGTCATCCTCGTGCATCCCCCATGATTGTGAAATATTATTCATGAAACCCAGTAATAAAACCTCTTCACGAATTTCAATGTTCCACTGAGGGAGGATATCACCCAGAAAATAATCTTTCTGATCATTTACAAATATACTAAATAAAAATTGATTATTGGATACAATCCTCCTCACGTGGAGAATGTAAGGATTTGTGATAATTTTGGCCTTCCGTGTAACATATGCAGAAACCACATCTTCTATCTGAACATCAATTCGATCAAAAATGAACTACATTCAGTGTTAAAATTCCAAAATGGGCTCATGTTAAAGAATTGATGTTTGACATGCACGATAAGCAGTTGTGCGTATGATGAACCTCAGCCACCCAAGGAATTTTTTCTCTGGATGAAGTGTGCATGATCTATCTATGTCGTGAAAGATTCAAGGAATTCACATAAAGAACCAGTTTTATTCAAGATATTTCACATAGAATAGGGATTCTATTTCATAAAAAATTACCCTATCTTATGTGAAATTCATGGTATAGAGCCTCCCCCACATGTATTTATCATCATGTTTCAGCGCATCTACATGTACACAATGTTTTTTCACACCGCGTAGGGTATTTTTTCACACCAGCAGAATTGAATATTCTTTTTGGTGTTTCCCTAAAAAGATGAATTTTTGGTACACTTTCATATCAGATTCTGATGGGGGCATTTATTGGAAATAAATTTTAGTTCAACGCATCAATTGGAATACTTCCACAAGCTAATGGAATATTTTTTATCATTAAACTATCCCTAGGACTACAAATTATTTTCACAAAATGTTGATATCATGCACGCAAGAATGAAATTTATGCACAATTCACTTTCACACCAAATTACACGTCAAATGGATTCCATTGTGATAAGGTACCAAGAAACAATCATGCCAACTATGCTAATGAAACTAGGATGTCGTGCAATAAATATAAAACCACTGCACAAGATATTTGCACACCCAATGTGAAATTAAATTAAAAATTCCATGAAGGCCTCCTTCAATTCCAGAAAAAATAGTCTCATAAATAAATATAGGGGTTCCACCTAATTTTAGAAGAGTCTATGGAAGAAAAAATATTATTCTTGTGTGCGCATGATGACCCTAACACGACCACATGAAAATATTATCTTCTATGTATTGAATATAGCCTAACATTTTTATAATGGGTCCTTGATAGGGTGGGCCTACTTGGGATTGACCCTTTTTGATTTCATTTTATTCAGAATAAATTGAGATCAAATTATCCATATTTTAATAATTATTACATTTTTGTAGAACCTTTATTTCCCATATCCCTCATATTGTGTGCATGTGTTCAATATTGTGCGCACCCTTTCCTATGTGCTTAATGTGTTGTCATCGTCGTATGTAACCATGATTAATCCCTTTTTTTTGAGAAACATTTCTATAATGTGGGAGCCTCCCCCGTATGATACTCATGGATTTCGTAGAGGGATATCCTTGTCCCTTGAACAGTGATTCATGTTGTTTTTCTCTACTTAATTTTTCTTCGTAGAGGTATACTAACAACAATTGATTCCTCACATAGGTACACTAATGTACACTCTTCAATTAGACACTCGCCCACCCTATTAACACCAGTCATCTCTCATTCCTTCCTTTCCCCAAGTGAGGTCTAGTGCAATCATGTCAGTCCATGGTATATGGAGTGAGTCCCCATCATCCGAGATGAAGTACATTAAAATAAAAATGAACCATATCAAAAATTCATGATAATAAATTTTGATCTCTAAATTTGCATCATGTATTAGTGGATCAGATTGGTGATAAGCAACAATTCCCTCCCACTCTCTCTTCCCCTATGGGTTTTGTCGCCATGTGCACCTCAGGCAGTCTATACATTATCCTTGAGACATCCTGCTTGGGTCATGTCGGTATGATATCCATACCGTCATCATAGATCTGGACAACCTCCTTAGGCTTCAATCACACAGTATGACCTAATACATGTCTCAATAGGATTCTAATTATGTATAATCCCCAAACAATCCCTTGTGGAAACACTTTTTGCGACATTATCATATGGACTGTTACCGCCTCTAATTTCTCAAAACGAGCATGACTCACGTGGTCTTAGAGAAATTAGAAACCATGAAATACTCCATAGGATGGTAACCATTGATAATTCCTATTACACCCTCATTCCGATACTAGGTTGAATTTTATCTATACATTACAACTAGGGTACATAGGAAACCTTCATGAGGTTAAAGCCTAATATTTCTCTGTCTAGGAAACATCACATCGGTTCACCCTCATCCCACATGACATTAAACTCCAAACCCCTTCCCCTTAATAAGCTCATTGGTTTTGATCCATGTTTTCTGTATAGGTTATGTATGAGGTATCTGATTGGTTCAACCCCATTTAGTGGTAACCCTCGATGCTCCCACCATGGTATGTACTCTTATGAAGTGGTGTCATTCCTCAATCAAATACATTTCCTATATCAAACTACTAGATGTGATCTGATCCACCCATCTAGGTGACTAGGAATAATCCCAACACATAATCCACACACCTCTAACCAAGATTTTCTTTCTTATGATGAGATGATAACACTTTTCAAGCCCCAACATGTCTTCGTGTCTATTTAATTTTCATACAAATAGATTCTATGACACACCATGAACTATGGGGACTTTGATCTTTTCCATTTCTGTGCAAGGTACAAAGGAAGACACTCTCAGGCTCACGCCCATCACTAATGTTTTATCTCTATCTCTCCTTGGATCCTTTGTGTTTTACGAAGATCATACATCAACATAGAGGTTCCGCCAAATCCAGTTCTCATCCATGTTTCCATTTTAACAAGTAACCTCCTTAGTTGGCTCATCACCCCTTCCTAGAACAATGTTGAATTTTATTCTCTATCATATAGATAAATATGAAGCTTCCCTAATGTTCTATCCTGACACCATCACATTTATATATTTTCCTCCTTCATTCATCCCATCCATTAAAAAATCATCCATTTCCACCATCATTTTTTTTTCAGGGCACCACATCCTAGTGAAATTATGTAATCTCCCTAAGAAGCTAACCATGCATAAGAACCAATAATTTTCTCTATAATTTATCCCATATAACATTGGAGATACATAATTGAGTGGGATACTACAATGTATATATACCCAATCATCCCTTTGAAATAAATGTGTTATGATCACATTTTAGTTCATAGGATTCCTACCCAAGGATCAATCCTATCAAATGGGGAATCTGGGTGTCCCCTTTTTTTGTTCCCCACTATCTGATGATCCACCCATTGTGGTGTCCAGATCAGTCTTCATGGTTTGAAAATTTCCCTTTATGTGACTCACCATCTCGGGTCCTCCCTCATTAATATTTCAGATCCATCTATAACACAACCCTTCCAGGTGATACCTTCTAAGGATGTGCCTTTCTAATCCACACACATTTGTATTACGATCATTCAAATCTATCCCCTCAAGATGTTAAGCTCGTGTAACACCCCATGTCAAAAAGAAAAGCTACGAAAATAGTTATAGACATACCTATGGTATGAGGTAACCCACATTTGATATGGGATTCCTAAGAATTCTACACCTGAATAAGCCCTATCACAAGGGAAAATTTAGGTATACCAGCGTTTCATTGAACTGACATGCCAATGATGCCCAACATAACTACTCTCCAAACCGATGGTTCTTCTCTGACATGACCATTTGAAAAGTCTCACAAAAATCATTTTAATTAACAAGTGTCAATGATGTATTGGACAAAGGAATAGTTTCACAAACAATGTATATATCTTTAATGGATACCCAATATAAGAAAATAATTCCATGTAGTAATCCATGGTAGGAGAAATCGATAACCCATCATCTAGTTTCGATTGAGTAAAATCATATTTAATGAAGTGATGAATCTTTTCCAACGTCAGAATGTGGGAACATGGGGTAATAATGCAATAATCTATCAAACATCAAAACAAGATCATGTGGGTGTGACTTGGTAAGAAAAATAATCTAAAATAGTTATTTATCAGTCCTAATTCATCTTCATCAATGACATAAAATAGAGGCCAAATGAACAATGGAAAAGTTTAATTAATCACCTTTTATGTCTTATGGATTAATACCTTATTTCATAATTTGATCACAATGGTTTTTATTTTAGTCACATTTTCATCAAATAATTGATTTTAAATTGTTACCTAATCATTCATTATCCCAATGGATTATATCCGTTGGTAGAGAACATGATGGAAGTTGCAGCTTGACGATCAATGATGATAGTTGGTTAATCTGAGAAAAACTAAATTGACTTGAAAACACTCTATTTTTAAATGTTGTGTATGACAACATAGATGAAGGTTGACTATTATATGGATCCATTTTATTAATGGAATCTATATATTTATTTATGGAAATACCGGTCAACCCTAGATCTGATGTTCTTAGGTGAGATTGATTAAACATATAGAAAAACTAGCTGAAAAATGAACCAGGCATATGTTTCTAGAAAATCATAAGAAACCTAATTTCTAAATCATGATTACAAGCCATGTGTGGACATTTCAATGCTGGATATTTCTTTGAGATGAATATTATGTTATCATGAGTTGGATCCCATGTTAGAATCCATGTTGAACATCTTATTTAGCTAACATTTTATTAATTAATGTACATGGACATGAGAAAAGAAATAAATCAGGTGGCACACCATGTACATGGACACAAACACTGCCAGATGTACATGGGAAGGTACATGGAAATAGCCACTATGCATGGACACCTACATTATACTTTATTTGGATGTTTTGTGTCTCAAAATTATGAGTACTTACTATACACTTTTATTATGTGGTTAGTTATAAATTATGGGTGGTTTTAACACACATGAAGAGATAGGGATAGTTGGAAGCATCGTGTACCCCCTAGTACAAAATGACTGCCCCTTTCATTAGTATTTTTTGCTCATTGTTTAATTATTTCGAACCTATTGAGTTATTTTATAATCCCATGGTAGATTCCATAAATGGTATAATGTATAATTACATCCATATCATTGGAATGTCATCCTCTATAGTGGTGGTGTCTCATATAGAGTTGTGGTGTCCCTCTATCCAATGTAATTTTTTTAATTTTCCAAACACTTTTAAGGGGATAGTGAGAACCCTTATAGCCTTAATCACCAAAAGAAACTATATTGTTTTCTCATATTGTCTGTGGTTTCCCTCAATGTGATTGGAGTGTGATTCAAATCATCATCATTCCCTATATAATGTTTCTGGAAATAGTATAACCACCTTGTTCAAGGTGTTAATCCTTCATTTATAATGTCATATTTCTAGGGATTATGGTATCATGGATATGCGATCCCCTATGTAGTTGTTTGATCAAGATTGGATTCATCATGTCCCTCGATGGTTCTAGGCGTGACCCATTATTTATGAATCATGGAATTTTAAGACCATTGAAAATTCCTGGGATGGTCTAATTACATTGAACCCTTCATCGATTAATATGAATATAGCATAACTAAAGGGTTGGAATCTCAAATAATGAGCATTACATCTAGATGAATCACATGATTTTATGCTGGTCAGGATGTCATAGTGGTGTGTTCTCTTTTTTAAGTATAACTTGGTGTATTTATTCTTAAGTGTTTTATATATCTTTCAATGAGCTTAAAATACATGGTGAATCTAGTTTACTATTCATTAGGATGTCCAACTATTTATTATTATACTGACCAATGTATGGGATTTTCCTTCTCGTGTCATGAATTATATTAATGACGGCCCTTATGATGGTGCCCTTGGTGGGCAGGGGGTAGGAGGAGTATAGAAAGAGCTTGTCTGACTGAGCTTATTATCATGGGTTGTCATTTGGCTTATTCTTCTACATTAAAGGAGGTGGAACTCATTACAGTTTTTGGATGGGATTGTATTTTGCCCCATTTTCCACTTTCATTACTATACTATCATACTCTATTGAGGTATCTTATATTAATTCATGATATTATTTAGTTTTTTTATTTTTGAGAATTATGTTGGATTGGAGAGGTGTGTGTGTAATATATGATTAGCATAATGACTCCCATTTTTTGGATATTCCTTTTGGGAGATGGTCTCTAACCCCTGAAAAATAGTGGCGTTCATGTGTTTTTGATGGGTCGGATCTCTAAATTTATGTTCATGACATTAATAGTTGATTGGATTCAAATAATTGTTCCCCAGTCATGTGATCATAGATATAATTATAACAACAAATTATTTTCACCCTATGTATGATATTGATTAGATCAACTAGAAATTAAACATACATACTTACAAATTCAATCAATCATAATATCAAATTATACATTTGAATCACCTTTTATATTATAATATTTATAAAACTACAAAAAATCATTCACTAATATATCCCATGACTTCCTTATAAAATAAATATTTTGTACATTATATTTAGAAAAGACATAATCAATATTATGTATTCAATATTTACATTAGAATATTCACAATAACATCAATCTATATGTATCAAAACATAAACACTTATTTATAACCAAGTGAAATTAAAATATAAGAAGGGGTGATCATATGTGTTCTATAAGGAGTTTCTTTCCAAGAATGATTTCTTAACATAATAATTACATAAATATTAGGGAAAAATAAACAATAAATATTATTACATCGTTATAATTAACTAAGGACATAATATGATTATGATAGTAAATAATGAGAAGAAAAATAATTACATATCTCATACTAATGGAATACATAATTATGGAGATTATTAACATAGTATCAAGGCCTCACGAAAATATATCATACATGATTTTTTTTGACATACAACAGATACATAAAATAACTTGTCTTATGAGTCCTAATGATGCATCAAGGGGCTATATAATTTTTCCCTATTCACTTCAATAATTAATTCTAATGAATTCTCAATATAAGAAAATTGATAACAATTAAATACATCCCAAATGTTCCTTATTTATAAACATCAATACAAGAAGATTAAGCTTACATGATATCTGTGTTTTTTCCTATCAAAAAAGAATTAAATGATCGTAATCCATATATTGAAATACCGTGGATAGTATTATTTATGTTATATCCAAACTGTAACCACAAAAACTTGAAGGGTGATGAAATAGAAGAAAACCATATCTTAAAAAGAAGAAATTGATTTGTACCATGTTATAATGGAATAAGAAATATTATGTTTGATACTGTTAAATTAATAAAAAATATTAACTATTTTTATTTTAAATAGAAATAAATCAAATTGTTAAAGTGTTATAATAAATCAATTCTAAAAATGTATCAAAAATAGTGGAGGTTATGCGTCATTTTTAATGAGGTAACATGAAATACAATTTAAAAAACACTACGAGGAAAACCAATAACATGTCTTAAAAATATAAAAAAAATTTCATAGGAAATTAATTTTTGTAGAAACAAATAATAATGTATTTGGGGAATTGTTTATAAAAATTTGCAATGATGTTTTCCAAAACCCCAATGTTAGATGGATAATAAAACATCCTTTTGAAATGAGATAATGAAAAATTATATTTCCCCACAAGATTATAAATATTATAATTTCAAACATATGAAATAAATAGAATTTTGAAATGAATATATATATATATATATGGGGGGAAAATCCCAAAATCATGATAGAGATTAAACTGAACAATGTTGTTCTTTTAATGAAGAAATAAATCAACAATAAGAAATGATTTTGTTTGACAATACATTAAAAAATCATTTGTATTAAATTTAATTCATATATATGAACTTGTATGTAAAATATCTTTTAATAATAAGATATTATTTATCTGAATTATACTAATTTTCAATTTGAACAATCTAAACTCAATGAATAAAAGATGAGTAATAAAACCAATTATCGATTTAGTAACCGTTGGCTCAAATTATTAGAAGAACGAAATCATGAAAATACTAGAAAATAAATTCAATATGTCAGTAATAATAATAATATAATCTAACGGGGGACTATTTACACTAAATAATTGAATTATTGGTGTTTAATATAAAAACTTGCTTCGAAAATGTGAAATTTAAGTGTAAGCCCTCACATTGAAGTCATGATCAGTCAATTGTGATTGAAACTTCTATATAAAAATATTAATATACAAATAACATATGTAATAACATTATTCATGTCTATTTCCTTTTTACAATAATATTAAAATATTTAATTTAATATTTTCTATTTATTTATATTTTATTTTCATCATCTTTTGTTATCAATTTTAATTATTTCACACCTTCTTTTTATTATTGATGTCGATCTTTATTATTTTTAGTCTATATTTATAATTAAAATATAATAAATGGTATATAAATATATTGATTATACTTTTTTAAAATATTCCAATTTCTATCCATGATAGTTTGAGTTATGTTCATTGATGATAAAATGAGTGACGAGATTGTATAGGTAATTTTTAACAAATGAATGGTGGGATCTTAATGAATCCACATATTATAAATATACCATTATTGATCTAATGAATCCTTATTTACATATATATTTAAAATATTATCATCAATGATATTTCCATTTTCATCCATGATATAAATGTAATTCAATTTTCAAATAGGTTTTTAAACCGACCCAAACAATAACACTGTTTAATAAATTTGATGGTATGGCTAGGAATGTAATTATTTTTTTATAATATACCACTAACACAAATAAAATGATATTATTTACATATATTTTTATTTTTAATTATATTTTAGAATATTTTAATAAATACGAGAATACTAGATGAAAATTAGGATATGTCGCTTCAAGGAGGCGGTAGTTTGGACGTACACATGTTCACCATTATTATTTATCATACAATGATATTAAAGATGATAAGAAAATAATTTAACAATTTTTTTAATTAATAATGTTATAATATCATATTTTTACATTATATACCCCTTTTTTGTAATCCATATGAGGTAGTCTTTAAAACTAAAATATGGCCTTCAGTCAGATGGTAGTTTTTACAAATGTGTTGCGACATTTTCATTTTTATTTGGTAGGTTGACAAGTAGATAATGATTAGTTCATAAATATTAAAATTGTAAGAATATTAATAATACTTATTTTATCATGTTATAATTTTCAATATGAGTTAGAAGTATAAATATTGATGTTGAAAATATATTAATGGTTTATATGTTCTTAAATTTAGAATTGGAACTTTCTCTTTATGAAATTTGAGTAAATGGTTTACATAGACGAATTTAGATATAACACATGATTACAGTCATGAAATAGGAACATAGGGGAATCATAAATCATTGGTATTAAATAATAATTATAAATTAATAGTTTTATTTAATGGATTCTGTATGTCCAATTTTACATGTGGAGAAAATATCATTGGTATAACATGTTTTATCCCTTTTACACATATTTTAATCTGTTTTTACATAATTTACCATTAATGAGGTAACCACATTAATAACCTATGTAAAAGTTTTTTATGAATAAAAATTCATTACTAATTTTATTAACATTCTTATTTAATATATGGATTTTTTTTAAAAACAATCACTGGCTGAGAGAAATTGTTTTTAATATTAATGGATTTATTAGGTAAATAAATTTTTTTAAGAAATTGTATTTATTAACATGAAAATTATTATTAGGATAAAATTATCACTTTTTTATTTAAAATGTTATTTTTTTTATTTTCTTATAAATATTACTATATTATTTTGTATTTAAAATAGATAGAAGACCTAATTTCAATATATTAATACTTAATTTGAAGAGAAGATTAAAATTTTATTAATTATAATAAAACATGACTTGTGTTCAAATTTTACAGACACGTATTTTTATAACTCAACAATAGAATTTTAAATGAATTGTTGGATAGAACCAATAGGTGAAGTATTCCATTGTTTTTACCTTGTATCCCGTTCATTATTAGATTCATTACAAGATGCTTGTTATATCTAGATCCTTTCATTTTAAATATAATTTATTCGTCATAATATCATGGGTCCCTCACTATTATTATCATGTTAGGATTTTATTTATAGTTATTCATCACATAAATTATTAAAAACTAGAACACAATTTATTCATGAACTCGTTAGATGATCATACACCAACAGAGGCTGATGTAGGTACTTTGGAATTTACATTACTCTACTTACTTCCATTATTATATGCATGCTTTCAAAATAATTATATTTATGTAACATGGATGAGGTTTTATAGACATAATTTGACTCTTCCTGTTGATATATATCTCATAAACTATCTAATCCTCCATTTTTACCAGGAAAAACTAACTATATGAATGTAGATACCTGAATCCTAACGTACATGGACACTACATTACTTTAGCAGAAAACTTAATACATAACAAAAACAGACACACAAGGATCGTAATGGTTTAGTGACTTTTGAAACTAGGAATATAATCTTCTAATCGTGGTGAAAAATCTTCAAAATCTCTGATAAAGATCTTCCCGTTTTCCTCTTACATAAAAACTTTCTTTATATCCTGGGGAAAAGAAAACATAAAAAGGGTGAGATTAAATTCTCAGCAAGGGTTAGCATGGAGAAAATAAAACAAACCATATACATTTGAACATAAAAACATGTACATAATTTTTAAACATAGAAATCTTGGGCAATGACAAAAAACATGGAAGTATGTAAGGCATATATCAAAATAGAACGTAAATCATGATAAAATAGCTTGTAAATAAAACATGTAATTGTGGAAAACATTATACACATGATATTATTTCCATAGGAGCCAAGGCATTGCTGCCAAGACCATCTTAGTGGACAAAATCCCTTTCTGAATCGAGTTCACTCCTCGTTCCAGTCCTGTATTACAAAACCGGTTTAACATTCCATTCCAGCCATGTCTGTCTCATGAGATATAAATATTTACCCAATGAATTGGAGGGATATATAGGTCCCACCCATCTCATAATGAAATCATTCTTACTTGTTCCACAAAATAAACATACATCATTCATAATAACCCAACGAATAAAATGGGTTTCAAAAACATCATCCTATCATCTCATAATCCATATAAAATAAATGGATATCATTTCATAATAAGAAAAGTGAAACCATTTAAATCATAAAGACATTATACTTGAAACATACACATATGAAATAAAGTCATCTTATATGGAAAATTGGTTTTGATAAAACACTTGAAATGAATTCTTGAGGGAAATATCCTTTCTTCTTCAAAATTAATTTATTTTCACAAAACATCATGAAATTTTAAAAGAAGGAGATTTTTTTGAAAATAGTCATGAGATCTTTTTGAGTAAGCTTCATGAAAATAAGGCTTTATAAAAACGTAAAAATCTGTTCGTTCCGTACAAGTTAAAAAAACATTCTTCTCGTAATTTTGTCGGAAAAGTCAAAAAATTACCTCGTAGGGTAAACAAAATAAAGATTCCTTCCATACCATGGGGTAAAAGTAAAAATGGGTAGAAAAGGAATTTAAACATACATGAAAAAACTTTTATAAAACATAGAAATGGATTATAACAATTACCCCAGTAAATACTTACGAATAAGCCATCTCGGATAAAAATGAGATTTGCAAAATTATCCCTTACCTTAGGTCCGATATGCTTCGTACGTATCCGTACCTCCTGTATAATTATTTAAATAATGTTATTGACTTATTACAGAATCATATTCATTGTTATGATATCATTTATGGTTCACTTATTACTTTATATTACCCGTTCTTTTGTAAATTCCATGTTAAAGAGTGTTTTGGGTAAAATCATTTCATTTGTCGTCCGTGTTTTGACTTGTAATTATTCATATGATTAATTAGATCATGATTACTTAATTCCAGAATATAAAACATGATTTATATATAATATATATTAATAATCTACATATATATAATAGATCGATAAATGGAAAGAAATACACCGTTCATGGAGACGGTAGGCCGTACGTACGCATGAATGTTGTTTTCGTTTCCTCATTGAATTGAATGGAATTAATTGGATGACATACATATATATATACATAAATACAGTATCATTATTATGTCATATATTTCATTATTACTTATTATATATACTTTATAATCATTCATGAATGGTTAATCATTGAGAATGAATCTCATCACGTCGTGGAGACGGTATTCCGTACGTATGCACGAGCGATGATATCATTCCCATGATCGTGGAATTTTATTAGTGTGTATATATACTATTACATAATCAATATTAATTTACAATAATTATATATATATATTATTTACACCATTATACCCATCCAAGTAAGGTGGTGGTGGAAAATAGATTACACCACGGTGTGGAGACGATATTTCGTACGTACACACGCGTGGTGATTTCGTTTTACATAGGATGGATAAATGGTGAAATAGGGTTGTTTCATACCTATAATAAAATATCAGTATATGAGTGATACTGATGTTATTACTTCATAATGAAACAACCTAATAAGAAGAAGTAAATGAAGAAATAATGTTGAAAGAATCGGTAACAGACATTACATCTTCTTTGAAGCGCCTCTTTGCGACCTCCTCTTAGGGAAATAAAATTTGTCTTTGAAGAAGACCAGAACCTCTAGGATGTTTCTACGGAAGTAGAGAAGAGAATTTGGCAGGGGATGGCCGAGCATGAAGTCTCAAAGTTGTGTGAGGAAGAGAGAGAGGAGGTGCCATTTTATAAGGGAGGAGAGGGGCACCTTTGGAATAACTAAAAATATTATTTTATTATAAAGTCATATTCAATTTTTAATAGCTCCAAATTGATATATTTCTATGATACGGTGGGGATGGGTCGAAATCCTCTCATCCAATAGTATTTAGACATGTTTAGGTCATTATATTAACCTTATCTTTTAGTTTTAACTCTTAGTTAATTAGATTGACATTTACCATGTCACTTTTTTTTATATTATATAGTTAATAAACTTACCATATACATCCAAGAGACCCCCAAGTGGTCCATTAACGATAAACATATCATGATATAAGTATCTTGGCCGATCCTTAGTTTTTTAGGAATATAATAACAATTAATAATATCATATTTGTTTTAAAAACTATTATATGTCAATTTTGACACTATTTGGTAATTGATTTTTTTTGAAAATCATAACAGAATGATTAGTCATAAAACAATTAATTAAATCAATACTAACATGTCATATTAACATATAAAATTATTTTAATTCATAAAAAGTCTCAAATTACATTTATTTGGGTATTTATAACATCAATTATGTCAATTTTTCATTAATAAGATAATTACTGCATCATCATTGTGTCAGAACTAAATTAAATTATTTTAAGTCTACAAATTACAAATAAAATACCATTATCTAGGAAATATTTTTATATTTCTAATTAATATTTATAGTCTAATTTATCTAATTTATAACCCTATATTAAAAATGATTTAGTTATTAAACATTGATTTTAACTATTTTAACCCTTCTTTAAATAAATTAATAATAAATGTCCTAATCTAATCCAAGTGGGAATAAATGGTCATATTTTATTCCTAAGGTTGATTTTTGATGAATTACACTTATCCAATAGAATTAGGACATGTGTTAGGGTAATAATAATATCATTTTTACCCTTAATTACACTATTTACTTTTAACCGTGGTAAAAAAAGTAAAAAGTTACTATTCACCAAAAATTATTTTCATCTCATTGAACCACATTTTAGTCATTGATATTATAAATGTCTCTTGGATTTTTGAAATTCCACTAACAGAAGCGGTAAAATTAAGTTTTATGAAAAATTCAGTTTTTTAACTACCACTTAGTGGTTTCACTATTCATCAAAAAATGAAAGTTTCCAGAAAAATACGAAAAATTAGGCCTAAGATATATTTTATATTATGAATTCAAAAATGTTTCATATTTTACCAAATTCAAAACATATTAGTTACTTTAACTAATTTAATAATGTATTCCCATCGTCAAAACAAATAGCGTGTTTTTTAAGGGAAATAACTATCAAAAGATTGATAGTTGTTTATGTCTGGTTTAAATGTGAAATTACATCCAATGACCAAAATTGTATTAAATTGTAAAAATATATTCTAAATATACTTTAAAACAACTCAAATTAATAGTTTATAACTATTAATTATTTCGATTAAAAAAGTTATTTTTTATTTAAAATTTAGTAATTTTCACTATTCATCAGAATATAAAAGTTATCCGAAAGGTACCAAAATTTCACCCAAAGTTAATTTCGATATTTTGAATCCAAAAATGAAGTACATTTTGAAAGATAAATTTTATAAAATTTCAAAATGTGGGTATTAATATTAATAACTGCTAGTTCATAATAATATTATAATAATATCTCGTTTAGTGAAACTCGGTATTGCGTACTACACACGCTATCGAGGAAAGTCGTGATTGCGTGTAATGCAAGGCAAGTCAGGGATGCGTGTTGTGAAAGATCTTTTTGGTGTAGCGTACAACACAAGTCATTAATGAAATTAAAAATAATATTTTTCATAAAATCTCAGGGTGTTACATTGTACCCCCCTTAAAATGAATTTCGCCCTCAAAATTCATCGGGGTTATAAATGGTTTACTACTCGAAATTTTCAGTAATAGAAACCCACATGGTAAAAAGGAATACCAAAACTTGGCTTTAAAAACTAAAGTATGAAACGTAAGGGTGACCCAAATTAACTCATCACTGGGTTTCCATGTAGGAGAACATAGGTGAAAATATGGATATGGAAGAAAAATCTAACCATCAAGTTATGATGGAGAGTGGTAGAGAATATGGCTATGAAAAATACAACAATCACAAAGACATAAATTTGTGACGATATAAGGTGCCATCTGATTCATCAGATATAAGAGCACTAGGACAACATTTTTGGTTTTCAAGATCATTTCCCTAAAGTTGATGAAATTGGAATTAGAAGAAATACTTTCGTGATTTTGGTATAGTCTCACCGTTGGTTGTTCTTTGGACAATTTACAATTAATCACTTAAATAAATGAAGTTGAATTTGTCATTCGTGAAGTGTTACTAGACCATGTGATAGAATGATGGGTCATTCCATCTGTTTGAAACAAAAGGATAGAAAAGTTATCAAAAAATACATAAGTCCATCTATAGTGAGATTAATCAAATATAGTTCCTAAAATGGACTTATACTTCATATATCATACTGCTTAATATAATAAAACTAGTTTCTACTAAACATGGACTTCATGTAGGCCAGTGGTAGGCGATAATGGCCAGTCATACTTTGGTTGTGGGTTTGATTCCCACACCCTTGTCCGATGCAATGGGCTGTCGCCCATCCTGCAGGTTGTCCTTTTTCTAATACTACATTACTATAACATCCCATCAATAATATCGAAAAAAACATCTATCCTTAAAAAATACTAACTTATGTCCAATATAATTCATTCCAATCTTTAGTCTTATCCAAAATACTGCTGTCCAATCTCATATTACAGTGAAAACGATTACCAAAGAGTTCATATATCAAGCATGTTAGTACCATCGTTGATCCACATATATCATGAGATATGTCTTGTTGGTCACATTACAAATATTCGAAGGCCTTAATCATGTATTCAATTAAAAAATTAATACCCATTGAATCTTTGTGAAAACATGAGTGCTATCAAAAGTTAATTCTTTCCACATACCAAAACCCCAAAATTCTATATTCTCAAACCAGGATATAACTATTTCCTTTTATCAGTCATGAGCTCATGAATACTATCAAACATTTCATTTTCTCATTATCGCTTCATTATGCGCATATCATATTTTTTCCAAAAATATCTCAATCACTTTCCATGGTTACCGGTACCATAAAATTATTGAAAACCACAATAGACCAATACATAAATATTAAAATATTCCACGATACTATATACAACATTATTTTGGAATCCCATTACATAAACACTTAATCATTCCACCACATCGTTTTAATATTCAACATCGCCAGTAGTGATCGCATGTGACTTCCCTTTGTCCATTGCCTTAAGTGTTTGCTCATGTCGATCATCACTAACCCTTGGATTAGAGAATTTACTAGCATAATGCCCCATTTCCTTGAACATGAAGCATTGAAGTGTTGGTGGTGCGTTCTCTGTAGTCTTTTCTTTATTCACATCATTAGAAACCCTTTTTCCATTACTTAGACACTCATCTTCTCGATGACCTTCTTTTCCACACTTAAAACATTTTCTAGTCCCTTTAAGACAATCTCCACTATGCTTCTTTCCACACTTTGAGCATAAGGAACAATTCATCTTATTTTCACCATTATTTTGAGATTTATCCTTGAAATCAGTCTTTCATTTCTTGTCAAAACTATGGGATGGATAAGTAACACCATCATCCATTTCTACCATGATATCACAACTCACAATTTCTTCATAGCTACTAAAGTTTCTTAATGCTAATGCACTTCAAAGATTTGGTTTTAAGCCACTGAATAATCGATCAACTTTAATTTCAGTTGGATGATAAATCCATATGCATACCTTTCTAGACTTTTAAAATTCGCTTCGTATACACCAACATATTCATCATCCTTTTTCTTAAGTTTAAGAAACTCTTTCTCCATCTTTGTTCGAAGAATATGAGGGTAGTACTTATTGAAAAATATGTTCTTGAACTCATCCCATTACATGGAATCAAATTCATCTCTTGGCCTCGTATTCTTGATAAGATTCCACCATTGATCAGCTTCACCTTCCAAATGATATAATGCTATGATGACTTTATCATGTTCATAACATTGAAGAACTGAAAATATCTTTTCAGTGGTACCGATCCATCGCTCAGCAACAAGTGGATCAGAAGACACACTGAAAGAAGGTGGACGTTGCCTCATGATGGACTCAATAGAATATTGTTCCCTTCTCTGCTCATTTGGATGTCCAAAATGATTTATAGCTTGTATAAGTATAACAATAAAATTTTGCACTCCATCTCCCATAACATTTGTTTTTTCAGGAGGACAATCATTGCTTGTCCATTACATTGAACAACACGGTTCCTTCGGGTTCCAGCCATCGTCTAAAACCTAAAAAGAATAGTGTGAGAGGTAAAAATCATGATAGGGAAAACAACATAGTAAAGAGGGAGTACCCTTAATATCTAACATCTTAGGTTAAATTCTAAGATCGTTAGCGCCATTCTAGGACTATAACCTATTCGTATAATTAGCCTTAGGGACATCCCTAGACATACCATAGAAATATCTCTAGGGATCTCACTAATGTTTTTGCATCCAAGTTTCCAAAGGTTAACTAATCCTTTCCTCTGATACTAACTGTAGAGACCTGAAGGCTGACATACATGGACACTACATTACTTTAGTGGAATACTTAGAACATAACAAAAAACAGACACACAAGGATCGTAATGGTTTAGTGTCTTCAGAAACTCGGAATATAATATTCTAATCGTGGTGAAAGATCTTCAACATCTCCCATAAAGATATTCCACTTTTTTCCATACCTAAATCCTTTATTTATATCCTGGGGAAAAGAAATCATAAAAAGGGTGAACTCAAATTCTCAGTAAGGGTAAGCATGGAGAAAATAAAACAAACCATATACATTTGAACATAAAAACATGTACATAATTTTTAAACATAGAATTCTTGTGCAATGACATAAAACATGGAAGTACGTAAGGAATATATCTAAATAAAACATCAATCATGAAAAAATATCTTGTAAATAAATCTTGAAATTGTGGATAAACATTAAGGACATGATATGATTTCCATAGTAGCCAAGGCATTGATGCGAAGACCATCTTAGTGGACAAAGTCCCTTTCTGAATCGAGTTCACTCCACGTTCCAGTCCTGTATTACTAAACCGGTATAAATTTCCGTTCCAGCCATGTCTATCTCATGAGATATAAATCTTTACCCAATGCATTAGAGGGACATATAGGTCCCACCAATCTCATAATGAAATCATTCTTACTTGTGCCAAAAAATAAACATACATCATTCATAATAACCCAATGAATAAAATGGGTTTCAAAAACATCATCCCATAATCACATAATCCATATAAAATAAATGGATATCATTTCATAATAATAAAAGTGAAACCATGTAATTCATAGAGACATTATAATTGAAACATACACATATGAAATAATGTCATCTTAGATGAAAAAATGGTTTTGATAAACACTTGAAATGAATTCTTGAGGGAAATATCCTTTCTTCTTCAAAATTATTTTCTTTTCACAAAAAATCATGCAATTTTAAAAGGAGATTTTGTTGAAAATAGTCATGAAATATTTTTGAGGAATCTTCATGAAAATAAGGCTTTATAAAAACGTAAAAATCTGTTCGTGCCGTATATGTTAAAAAAACATTCTTCTCGTACTTTTGTCAGAAAAGTTAAAAAAGTACCTCGTAGGGTAAAAAAGAGAAAGATTCCTTCCATACCATGGGGTAAAAGTCAAAATGGGTAGAAAATGACTTTACACATACATGAAAACAGTATTATAAAACATGGAAATGGATGATAACAGTTACCCCAGAAAATACTTACGAATAAGCCATCTCGGATAAAAATGAGATTTGCAAAATTATCATTTACCTTAGGTCTGATATGCTTCGTATGAATCCGAACCTCCTGTATAATGACTTAAATAATGTCATTGACTTATTACAGAATCATATTCATTGTTATGATATCATATATGGGTCACTAATGACTTTATATTACCCGTTCTTTTGTAAATTCCATTTTAAAGAGTGTTTAGGGTAAAATCGTTTCATTTGTCGTCCGAGTTTTGACTTGTAATTATTCATATGATTACTTAGATCAGGATTAATTAATCCATAATATAAAACATGATTTATATATAATATATATTCTTAATCTACAAATATATAATAGATCGATAAATGGAAATAAATACACCGTTCATGGAGACGGTAGGCCGTACGTACGCATGAACGTTGTTTTCGTTTCCTCATTGAATTGAATGGAATTAATTGGATGACATACGTATATATATACATAAATAAAGTATCATTATTATGTCATATATTTCATGATTACTTAGTATATATACTTTATAATCATTCATGAATGGATAATCATTGTGAATGAACCTCATCGCGTCGTGGAGACGGTATTCCGTACGTACGCACGAGCGATGATATCGTTCCCATGATCGTGGAATTTTATTGGAGTGTATGTATTTTATTACAGAATCAATATCACTATACAATAATCATATATAGTTATTATTTACACCATTATACCAATCCAAGTAAGGTGGTGGAAAATAGACTACACCACGTCGTGGAGACGGTATTCCGTACGTACACACACATGGTGATTTCGTTTTCCATAGAATGGATAGATGGTGAAATATTGTTGTTTCATACTTATAATAACATATCAGTATATGAGGGATACTGATGTTATTAATTCATAATGAAACAACCTAAGAAGAATAAGTGGAAGAAGAAATAAAGTTGAAAGAATCGGTAACTGGCATTACCTCTTCTTTGAAGCGCCTCTTTGAGACATCCTCTTAGGGAACTAAAATTAGTCTTTGAAGGAGACCAGAAAATCTAGTATGTTTCTATGGAAGTGTAGAAAAGAATTTGGCAGGTTTTGGCCGAGATTTATGGCTCAATGTGGTGTGAGGAAGAGAGGGAGGACGTGCCCTTTTATAAGGGAGGTGAGGGGAACCTTTAGAATACCTAAAAATATTATTTTATTATAAAGTCATATTCTGTTTTTAATAGCTCTAAATTGATATATTTCGAAGATATAGTGGGGATGGGTCTAGATAATCTCATCCAATATAATTTAGACAATTCTAGGTCATTATATTAACCTTATCCTTTAGTTTTAACTCTTAGTTAATTAGATTGACATTTACCATGTCACTTTTTATTTGTATATTATATAGTTAATAAACGTACAATATACATCCAATAGACCCCCAAGTGGTCCATTAATGATACACCTATCATGATATAAGTATCTTGGCCGAACCATAGATTTTTAGAAATATAATAACAATTAATAATATAATATTTGTTTTAAAAACTATTTTATGTCCATTTTGACACTATTTGGTAATTGGTTTTTGTGAAAATCATAATAGAATGATTAGTTCGAAAAAAGTTAATTAAATCAATACTAACATGTCATATTAACATATAAAATTATTTGAATTCATAAAAAGTCTCAAATTACACTTATTTGTGTATTTATAACATCAATTATGTCAATATTTCATTAATAAGATAATTACTGCATCATCATTGTGTCATATATATATTAAATTATTTTAAGTCTAAAAATTATAAATAAGATACCGTTATGTAGGAACTCTTTTTATATTTCTAATTAATATTTATATTAGAATTTATCTTATGTATAACCCTATATTAAAAATGATTTAGTTATTAAAATTTGATTTTAACTATTTTAACCCTTCTTTAATTAAATTAATAATAAAATTCGTAATCTAATCAAAGTGAGCCTAAATGGTCATATTTTAGTCCTAACGTTGTTTTTGGTCGAATTACACTTATCCAATATAATTAGGACATGTGTTAGGGTAATAATAATATCATTTTTACCCTTAATTACCCTATTTACTTTTAACCGTGGTAAAAAAAGTAAAAAGTTACTATTCACCAAAAATTATTTTCATCTCATTGAACCACATTTTAGTCTTTGATATTAACTGTGTCTCTAGGATTTTCAAAATTCCACTCACAAAAGTAGTAAAATTATGTTTTATGAAAAATTCAGTTTTTTAACTACCACTTAGTGGTTTCACTATTCACAAAAAAATGAAAGTTTCCAGAAAAATACCAAAAATTTGGCCTATGCTATATTTGATATTATGAATTCAAAAATGATGTCTATTTTACCAAATTAAAAACATAGCAGTTACATTAACTAATTTAAAAATGTATTCCCGTCATAAAAAAATAGCATTTTTTAAAGAGAAATAACTATCAAAAGATTGACACTTGTTTATGTCTGGTTTAAATGTGAAATAACATCCAATGACTAAAATTGTATTAAATTGTAAAAATATATTCCAAATATACTTTACAACCACTCAAATTAATAATTTATCATTATTAATTATTTCTATTAAAAAGGTTGTTTTTTAATTAAAATTTATTAATTTTCACTATTTATCAGAATATGAAATTTATTCGAAAAGTACCAAAATTTCACCCAAATCTAATTTCAATATTCTGAATCTAAAAATGAAGTCCATTTTGAAAGATAAAATTTATAAAATTTCAAAAAAGTGGTTATTACCATTCATAACGGCTAGTTCATAATAATATTATAATAATATCTCGTTTAGTGAAACTCGGTATTGCGTACTACACACGTTATCGAGGAAGGCCGTGATTGTGTGTAATGTAAGGCAAGTCAGGGCTGCGTGTTGTGCAAGATTCTTTTGGTGTAGCGTACAACACAAGACATTAATGAAATTAAAAAAATATTTTTCATAAAATCTTGGGGTGTTACAATGAAGGTGTTGATAAATGAATATTTACTTCTTGGGAGACATAATTTCTTTCTTACATTAGGATGGATAATGGTAGAAGGTGTCCAAGATGATTTTCGGGATGCTAGATAGCTTTTACGTTATTATTTGTATGCTTGAACACTATTTCTGTTTATGTTACATGGATAAGATGTTATAGACATCATTTGTCTATTCCTACTAGGATTTATCCCACAAACTATCTATCAAACCATTAGTACTAAGACAAAATCCATGTATTCAGGTTTTGATAAAGTTAATTTACTTCTTTGGACACTTCATTTATTTCTTACATTAGTATGGAGAACAATAGTAGATAACTAAGCTACTGTTCTGAATGATAGATAGATTTTTATATCAAATTTTTTATTGTTTATTACATGATTTTTTTGTTGATCATTATCAATGTTTTTTATTTTATTAGATACATGACATAAATCATCATCATTATCTTTTGAGTATTATGAATGGTTCCTTCAGTTGTTAATATTCCAGTCTACTTATGATGGATCATCTATTATATACATCAATCACTTTTTACCTATTAATTCTTTTATAAATTAATCTATACTCTTGTAATAAGGAAATATTTTACCCATGAAGAAACCAATGGTCGTCAATACTACCCGGTAGCCTCAGGCATTCAGGTAGATTCACTTGAGGCCATGTGTCCCACCGTGATCAAGGTAGCTCTAAGTGGAACTCTGGTTTCAGATGTAACAAAGTTGTATGGGAGATGTTATTTTCGAACTTTAGTATTTTTAGAAAATACACAAGATATAAGAAATTATTTGAAGTAGGTTATAAGCTATTATTGGGAGTATCCAATCTATGTTTGTGATATATTCCTTTTTCCCTGAATTATAACAGTTGTTCTATTTTTTCTATTATAGTTGATATACTATGATGGTTGGGTGATACACATGAGATGTGGTGCCTATTATTTTAAAAATTCAGAATGAGTATTTCATTAAATTTTTTGATCAATTATATGATGGCATAAAGCATTGTTACATGAATCACTATAGGCACCTAGAAATAACATTCCAAGTAGATTAAATTATATAAAGGTAAATTTCATTTCATGTGTTTTTTATTTTCCTTTTTATGGTTGAGTGAACCTTGTTTATTTATATATTCCTTTACTACTCATTGTATGTTTTTTGAGTGATTGATTTATTCAATTAATGAGGTGTATGGGACCTCATGTGGTGGAATGATTCATTTACAACATAAATCCATAATACATCACTCTAAAAATCCTCAGACCAAATGTATATAGTGTTTGGTTGATGTCATATTCATATCAATTTTAGTGATATGGTGTTTGGGAACTCATTCAATATGACCAAAAACCCATAATAAATGAACCTTGATATTTTAAAATAAGAAATTCCAAACTGTATTTGTAAAAATACATTTGAAATTAAAAAAGTTTCTAGTAATTAACTAGGCAATGTTATATTGAATCATCATCTACTGGAAGCTCATCATATATATTGCAGAACTTTCCAATACAAGGACTACTAAGAGGGAATATGGGGTAGTATACATTAGGTTATTATCACTGATTCTTATATTCATCTTTCGATTGTGTTCTTATCTATGTGATTCGAGATTTTTCTGAGGTGTTTTCTTTTAATTTATAATAAAATATCCTCATGACTTCCTAGTGACATTATCCATGAGGGTGGTGACTACCACGATCATTATATTGTGTCCTATGAGCATCTATGATTTACACTATGATTGACACTTGAGGAACCACAAATTATACCAAATCTTGGAATTGACACATAGCTTCATGATAGTTTCATTTGTCTAATTATGTTCATGCATGTTTCTCTCAGACAAGCACTGATGATGGAAGATATGACACGTGAGTTCCATTAGTATTATAATCCAAAATTATCATAAGATAGAGGCCCATAGGATTATGAGTCTTAGATATATTCCACCCTTTATATCATTGGGAATCTATAGATGCCTACAAATCAATGAGTCAATCATTCTATAAACATGCTACATGATTCTTCTAAGCACTAGTGTGATGGGATTACCCATTCTCATTGACATAAAGGGATGATATAGGATAAATACAAGATAATATTCAATGACTATTTCATTACCTATACATTGATATATGACCAAGATATAGATATCATGAACCTTGTTCAATGTTCTATATCAGTTATGGATTATTTAGCATGTTTCACTAATATATGGTTCTTTTCCCTACTTATTATTGAGATCATAATTCGCTTGAAAGACACATCAAGGATGAGATTCAATATGGCATCATTGGTTAGGTGAATAATTTTCTCCCACCTAACTTTTATATGATTTCTGATCAAGATATTATCCATAATTTTTACACAAGGGAAGGAATCAGTACCAGACATTAAGGGTTAGTGTCATGGTGGGAAAAATGTTCTTCTTGATGTATAATGTGATCCCCCATGGTTTCTCATCAAGGAATGGGTTTCCATAGTACAGAAAATTTTATGTTTGTGGTGTGTCATAAATTTTAATGATAATAGAATATGAGTCCACAGTTTCATAGCGTCCCTATGGATTTATGGTCATCCATATGAGTGGGGAATCATCAAAGATTCTGTCAGCCCTTTCCACCTGTTTTTGTTGGAAGATCATCCAAACCAACTGCACCATCAGGGGTAGGATAATTTCTTTATCATTAAGAATGGATTTTGTATATCACTAATAAGATTGTATAAGTAGGTTTTCATGGACGTAGTAGCTTGAATATTAGTCATCTATGCCATTAGAGAAGTCATACATAGTGTATTCTAGATATAGCACAAAATCATGGAATGTAAGGTTTCATGTATTATTGCTAATACACTAGGATAAGAATGATGTTCTTTCTAGAGTATGATGATATATAATATTATCCTCCAATATTGTTTCTATATTTTTTAATACAATTCTTTCATTATCCATCATATCTTTATATATTTTGGAAATTATTGGCATGGTATACTGTATTACTGGGGTGTAATGACCCTAGATACATCATTTTGGAAATGTTTCGAGTGTTTCATACAATGTTGTGAAAATACGTTTGACGTAAGAATATACCCATTCATAGGGGACCAATTTTTTCTCAAGAAAACATGAATCAATTTCATTATTGTGATGGAATAGTGTTTTTTGTATAATTCCATTATATAAAGAATACAACAATGGGTGACCTTTACATCATTAATGGCCATTAGATATCTACAAAATGGTGATTGAGATATCCAACTCAGTAGATATGGAACAGAGCATCAAGGAATATGTGAAACGACATTACACATTTCTAATATCTTCATAGATTATCAAGGAGTACTCTATGATGATTATAATCAGGTAGTATATCATTTTAGAGTTTTTCCCTGAATATTTTTGTAGCATACCACATTAGAGGGAGGTAGATTTCACCAACGATCTCTTTAGAGGAGAAAATATATTTTTCATTCCAAATTACATTATTCATCTAACTAATCTCTAAGATCACTAGGTTTAGTTATAGGAAATAGATGACAAGTGCTTCATACATCCTGGTAAGTCCTTTTGGGCTTTGCCCATGAATTTTTAAAATAATGTGTATGGGGACCATTATCTATGTGTGGATTAAATATGGTGGAACCAGATTATTGTCATGAACTAGTATCATTAAATAGATGATATCTTTTACCATCATTTGGGAGCATGGTTATTCTCTAAGATAGAACTGAGATAAGGCTATCATCAGGTGTCATTAATTCCATATGACATACTACATACTATATTTCATAGTACCTATGGTCTGTATGAGTACCTTGTAATGTCAATCATCCTCATGAATGCACCTAAATTTTTCATGGCTCTAATGATTTTGTTGTTTTTCCCCTACCTGGAGTCTTGGGAGTATGAATTTAAAGAAAAATCTTGATGTAATCATGCACTTGTAGTGACAATTATACGCACATTGAGACCATTATAATTACCATAATATATATTTATTTTTATTATAATATTTCTATTTTCCAACTCTAAATTGAAAATGTTTAGTTATTTGGTAAAATTATATTTTAATTTGGTGTATCTTTTGGCCAAGAGATGGTAACTGTCGTGGTTTCCTTGGATCATCCCAATAACATGTTTGATATACACAGTTTTTTTGGAATGGTTAGATATTATAGTAAATTCATACATCACTTATCAAAATTTTCTTCACATATTCATTTTTTATAAAGAAGTATTTCATGTTCCTGTAGTGAGAATAATTGGAGAAAGACTTTAAATTGAATAAAGGATGGCTATTCTCGATAACTATTTGGATTCTTCTATATCATGGTAGAGGATATTTTTTATCCTATGATGTATCAATCATCCTCCTGGGAGAAGTGTTTATTTAGGTGGAATGAGATGTTTTAAACAGATCATGAATTTTGAGACCCCCATAGATTTACTACATGACACTTAGCCTTGAGATATCAGTTTTTTTAATTCCATACATTAATGGAGACACTATCTATTGTGTGAAATATTTTTTGTTTATACAGAACACAAGAGAATCAAATATATCACTACATTGTGTGGCATGATTCCCACATAGTGGATATAGTTCAAAAACCATCAGTCTGTCAAATTTGAGCTTGCATATATGTGAGGAAATGGAAATGTGGTGTAGGATGCGATGAGTTAGAGAACATAGGAAAAGGACATATGAGAATTTAATAATGATTAGGCATTGACAACCATCTTCTAAAAGATTCATCTAATGATTCAAGATATTCAAAAGAATTCATACCTCTTAGATATAATATTTACCTCTCCCCTATTTGAAAAGATGCTGAATAGAATATTTTCAAATCTTAAAGTATTTGTTCTATGTGGGATTATTTACGGAAAAGACACACATCCGTATTATTGTGTTGATAGAGGTGATGTACTACATCTTCTAAGAAGCGTATGTGTTCTAAAAACATTTATATAAGAAATTATGTGTGAATCCCATGCTTCTTAGTGGGAATTTCATCTAGGCCCATCCAAGGTGTATCAAGATAAGAAAAACCATTATCGATTTCCATAAATGATTCATCAGATAAAAGGATTTAGCACTTTGTGTTCCACATATCTTCAGGTCAAGGAGGGTAAGCCAAGACATGTTGGATTGTTATATAAGCATACAATCCCGGAATGAAATTGCAGGGATGTTTCCATGTTATTTTTCATCGGTTTAGTGAGTTATCATAGAAGTAGAACTTCTATAGGAGTTTTCATTAAAAAACATAGTATATTATACCACATATTTCATATCATGGAAAAATTTTCAGTTAATGAGAATGAAATATTTTATTTATATCAGATTGTAGAATTATATGGGGTCCCTAATTCTATAATTTCTGATAAGGATGCTAACTTCACCACTTGGTTCCTACAGGAATTTTAGAAATCTATGCATACAAAGGTGTTTCTGGGCATTGATTTTCACCCACATGTGGATGTATAATATGAATGCTTGGTAAAAGTTCTAGAGGGAATTCTATAGGGATTAATCCTCAACTTCATCAATTTTGGTAGAATAAAATACCTATTATTGAGTTTTATGATTAAAATAGATTACATTTGATGACTAAGATGGCTATTTTGTGTTGTTTTATAGTAAGTCATGCTTTCGTCCCCTTTGATAGGTAGATTCAAGCGAGGAATCCATTATACAAACTTATATAATTCATGAGACACTAGAGATGATTCAGCTAATTATGGGGAATATTTCTACAACCAATCATGAAAATAATATAATGTTGATCTCTATTCATGACCACTAGATATTGAGGTTGGGGATCATGTTTTCATATAGGTTTCACTCAGTCTTACACATAGATGAATAAAAAGGCAAGGGAAGTTTTTGCCTCATTTTTTAGAGCATTTTGATATTCTAGAGGGAGTGGGTTAGGTATAATATGATTTTCTTCTATCTCACAGGAACAATGTGATGCATGAATTATTCAATGTTTTAGTGCTTTACTAGTGTCATATTGACCAGTCTCCTAATTTTAATCAAATTTAACTTGAGATAGATGTTGATGCTTTATTTTTAAGTATCTCAGGATTATTTTTAATGAATAATGACTAATATCAATGGACAATCTATCCCTTTTAGTATATGTTCTATAGAAGCATAGCTATGTAGAGGATGAGACTTGGGAGTAGGAGGCTGATATACAAAACCATTGGAATGATTTGTTCATTGAATGTGTTTCACCAACATTAAAAGAATAACTCATGGTTGATTTCTATTAAGTGTTTGACTATAAAATCCTAGTTATCCAATTAGGTATGGATGATTTTTAATTTGGTTTAATTCATTATATTACACCTAATACAGATGAATAATTTGTTCAAGATGGTTTTCAGTGGTTTTTAGGCTTGTTGAGATCTCAAATCCCATGTCAGCAGGGAAAATAAGTTTGAAATATGTTTATTCCGAATGCTATGAGATTTGAAACATGGTAACATCCATATTTGTTATGTTGGATAGTGATAAGATAGGGGTTTCACAGTTTTCCCTAACTATGCGAATTGGACCGCACACCTGTAAAAAAACTGTATAAATAGTTTCATATGATTTTTTTCTTGATTGATGCATTACCATAATAACCAAGAATCCTAAACAAGAAATATTTCCCTTAATGTTGTAATGGGCACACAGTTGACACACCGTTTTTCCAACAGTGCGGCCATACCATGCGACCTTTTTTTAGTGAAATTACAATTTTCTCTTTAATGATATAAATAAACACCATCCTTCTACAAATTTTCTCTCTAACAGATATAAAACCTTTATTTATCTAATTGGAGCTCCATTTATCATATTAATTTGTATTTGATCCTATGATTTATTCTAGTGTCAAATCAAAACATAGATAATCTTGCATGATTCTTCATGGTATGATCATAATTCCTTTTTAACTGTTATGTATTTATCATTATCATGAATGTGTTATCGTGATTCTAGATCATATTCCCCATATTTATAATGATTATATATTCATTTAAAAACTTTCATAATAGTCCATACTGAGGTCGATACTAAACTAGGGGAGTTGCATGATCCTATGTTAGGTAGACTACAACGTATCCCTCAGGATTCTTCATTTCATAAATTTTTGTTTTTTTGTACTGATTTCATTAGGTGTGTTTTCATTAATATATTTTATTTTATTATACTCATTATATCAATGTTATATGATCATTTTTTCAATATTTTATCAATAATAGTAGGTATAATTCACTAGGTTGACCTCATTAATTATGGTGACTTCCTTAAAAATGCATTTTCAGGTTTGTTATGTGTGTCTGCACCACCATTCCGGTGTGAATTGTCTTGGAACTATAAATTAAAATACTTCTATAATTAAATTACTATAGAATTGTTTTTATTACTTGAAAGTTTTAGTGTCACTTGACCCTTTTACGGAAGGTGTTCCACTTAATTTACTAACATTCAAATTGTTAAATTGACAAGTATACTACTTATATGATTTGGCATAATTTAATACAATTTAATGAATTGAATGCACTTCCACAGAACCCCATTCCATGATTAATAGAAGGAAGTGTGGTGAAAAAATAAAATTTATTATGACTTATAATTTTCAATAAATTCTAACACTACCCTATCTGCATTTTCACAATAATTAATGGAAATTGCTTGAACCAAAGGTCTTATTAAACAATATGATAATTACATGACCATAATTAAAAATGAATTACATGTAAGGTTTCAATAATATGATTACATTTACATTTTTATATGAGTTTACATACTTGATGTATCCTTTGATTCCTGATAGAATACCGTTAAAACTCATGGATGCTATTTTGATTCATGGATTCTAGTTATCGAGGATAAAACCAACCATGGAACATGATCTCTATCTAACAGTGGATACTCTATAGGAAAATTGTATGATACCTCCATAATAATTAAATGTTACATTGGATACAGTAGTTGGATCTGTCATGATGTCAACAGACTTATGGTGTAATGGTTATACTCATCAGGCACACTCACTTCTTAACCATTTTACCTTGGAAGAGATACATGGACTCAGTTAGAATTATTTTTGTATAATTTCTCCAGTGATGACTCATGGATTAGAAATTTCCCCCTATAAATATGATAATGATTAATACTTTAGTTGGATCATCCCATGAGTCCCAAGATGCCTCAGTTATCACCTTGGACCCCTTTCATTATTATAATAATTTCAGGGTTCCTGTTTTATATTGAACCTTTCATTTCAATTATCATGGATTCCATTCATTTCCTTGGATAACTCACTATCTTTATCATGTTATGATGTCAATTGTGGCTAAATATTATGTGAAATATTATAAACAAGTACATAATTGGCTAATAAACTAGTGATATTCTTAGATATCAGTTTAGGATAAATAAGGTACATGGGTATTTAAATTACTCTATTGTTTACATAATTTAATGTGTAACTACACACTGTTTCAGATTATGCTACACAAACATGATGTTATAGACACCATTGGTGGTAACCTATTGTGATTTATCTCACACAAGATCTAGCTATCCAATTGTACCCAAACTTCCTACAAGCATATAGGTGTTGATAATGGGATGTTTATTTCTTCCGACATTTTATTTCATGCTTTCATTAGGATAGAAAAGGGTAGAAGATGAACATGTTTGAACTTGGTATGCATAGATAGATCTTTGTTTCACTGTGATACTTTTTTTGTACCATGATTTTTTTGTATTGTATATCAATATTTTCCAACATAGAAGATATATTAAATATATTATCATCAAATTTTGATTAGTATTATATGTTTCACCAGTTTTTATTATTACAGTCTTATTTTTCCATGATATATGTCGATTACTTCTCCCAATATTTAACTATTAAATATTTTATCCATTTTCATTCACATTGGTAATTAGGGAATGGTATTACCATTAACACACCCTCATCCATCACTGCTAGTTGGAAACCACATGAAATTATGGAAATGTGGTTGAGGTCATTAGGCCCACCATGATTGAGATCCTTTGACAAAATCCTAGTTTTGAGATGACCTAATTATTTTCTGTTATGATCATGATGCTTTATATTCTGACTCATAGGTTTTTGGAAGTTCATCATTGGCTCATCGGTATCATGATCTTGTGAGATTTATTATACTGAATAGTATTCCTGGGAAATGTGCACATCATGATTTTTATCAATTCAATAATAGTTATATTATGTTATTTTCAGATAGTATCTATTAATTATTCTTATTTTTAATGAATCTAATTCTGAAAAAATATATTAATTACATTTTCCCAATATATTTTATTATAGATATTAGAAATGGGAGTACTAGTCTATTATATTACATTTTATATATATAGTGTTATTTGGTATTAGATTACCATTTATTTATTTTACCACATGTTTGATCATTATATGGTACACAAATTAAATACATTCACTTCAAAAATTATTTAATTATTATCATTGAATTATTAATAATTTTATGGGTTTATGGTATCATATCTAATAAATAATGATGATATCTATATGGGATGTGTGTATGTTGGAATGTTCTCTTCATTCAATTCATAATAAGTGGATGATATTAATGAAGAAAACCCTATTTTTTATCAGTATTGTTGTGACCATCAACCTATATACATCTCATATTAGGTTATTATTGATAGTTCGCATAATTAAAATGTTAAAACCAGGGGATCTATGAGGTCATTCATAAATCTGGTTGATGTATATTTAGTACTTATGTAATATGCATTGTACATACTTCTATATTAAATTTTATATATTTATATTTGTGATTTTTTTATAATCAAATGGGATTTTGATCGTCTCAATATTATATATCTCAATGTTTATAATAGAATATACACTAATCATGTCCATGGAGAGATTATTGGGCCACGAAAACATCATATACGGGTCAGAACAATATTTTCAATATTAAAATTAAATGACAATAATATATTCAGTATATTAATTTCAAACAGAATTTGAAGAAGACATTTGAGATAATGGCTTCTCACACAAATGATGGTAATTATTACAACACTGAGGGTAAACCCACTCGTGTATCAAGATTTGATGACATAACATGGATTTACGATATTCAATATTCTTTTGTTAAACGATATGTTATTTGTATCAACTTTGGACAGTCTCCAAGCAGGTATTGTGGTATTACTACATGGTCACCACCCAAATAGATAAGAACCCATAGTTGTTTGTTATTATTGGATATTGTGTACAAAATATGTGTTGAGATCTGATTGAGGTTATAAATACCCTATATACAAATCATAAAGTGCTTTATCGACAATATCAGTATATTTACAAAGAGTTTGGGGGATGGAATGAGCAGCATCACGAGTAGATGATGGAGTACATGCAACAACTAGTATATGGTTTTGGGATGGAGTCAACTCTACCACCTCTTCTAGATATCCCTCAACCTCTATAGTGTTTGATGTATTTTGTTGACAAATTTATTATGATAATATATAAATAAAAATATTATATGATTTGTTTTTATAAATTTCAAAATAAATGTTTTGTTAAAAATTATTTTGACGTTTTTTTATAATTTTTTAGTTTATATTTTTTATTTATTGGTTCAATGTAATTACAAAGGACTTTTTTAGTCATCTCAAATAGTTATTCTTGATGGATTTTCTATTTCGTCGAAAAACATTAGTTGGGATTGGGAAAAAAATATTATCCCAAAAACTAACATTAAAATAAATGGTGAAACCATTTTATTAAATAGGAATAACACATCGAATAATAAATCCATGGGGAATGATAATGGAATATATATTTTTTTAATCATTTCTTTTTCCTAGATCTATTTTTGATGGAACCCATGGTAACTAAATATTTTCAATGGGATACCATATCAAATTTCCATTGAAAATAATTCAATTATCAATATTGGGTGGACCTAACCCTAGTAGATCTAGATATTATATTAATAGTTCCAAGTATGTGTTAATGTTTTGGTTCAAAATTTTCATTCATCTTTGTTGTAATGCCTGAATTTTGGAATTATTGTCCCTTTATTTATGAATAATGGTAAGGATGTGGGGTGATAAAGGATATGAGTGGTTGAAAAGTAAAATTGGGGGATACCCATGAATGCTAGAGGTCATTTTAACAATGGGATCTGGAAGAGACCATAAAAAATGGTACTTTTCTAAGCTGCCATTCATTTTATCAGTCTTGAATTTTTATTGATCAAAGAGTATTCTTAATCATAGGAATTAATACTTATAAAATTGAAAAAATGAAGTGTGTGGTGCCTCTCCCATATATCTTGGATTATTGTCTGATAAAACTAATATTTTATATGATTTACATATCTAATTCCCTATCTTGTGCTTCATTGGAATACTACTTTGAGTCACTGTTACCATGCTTAACCATATTTAACTAAATGTTATTATATTGGAATGTTTGATTATTCTATGTATTTGAAAATTAATTTACTAATGAGAACCATAAAAACATTTGTTTAATCCATTTTGGTGTTCAATAAAGTAAACAAATTTAATTTTTTAATGTTTTAATGTAATTATTGACAACTATTTCCATACCTCCTACCACAATTATCGGAATATTACCAATTTCTCATCCAAATACACCTCATTTAATAATCGATTTAACAATTATCCCTTGTAATTATTTATATCCACTCATCACATTTACCTATTTGTGGTTTATATGGGGAATCACCTCAAATGTTTTTCATTTATATGGATTTAAATAATTATTCCTATAGAAATATGTTGAATGAAACATATTAATCATGATGATGTCCTTAATTATTTCTCTATATATCAAGTCATTATGGACATTATTGTAAATGTTTCTAGTTCAATATCATTTAAAATAATGACCTTATTTCTATTAAAATAAGTTACTATTAATGGAATTTATAATAGCTTGATGAAAATCAGCAATCATGCACACTCCTTATATTTATTAATCATTAATTAATATACAAGACAAGAACCAACTCCATCATTTCATATTACCATTTCCAAAATGTAAAATGATTAAGGGATTGGGGAAAACATACCATCCTGTGAGGTAGTAATGGGTAGAACAACCATGAACTTTTGATAATAAAAATATATATTTAATAGAATTAATTTTTTTTAATAATGAAATATAGTGATACACAAGTTGAATGTATAAAATAGAAAACATAACTTCACATATATTCATCCAACATAATTTTCATGGATGACATTCTCAATATTTTTTAGATGATAAATGATATATTTAATGATAGAAAACAATCCCATTAGAAATGTAATAACTTAATACGATTCATCCAAATTACCACACAATCTTAATATTTCCTTTTGGTTTCCATTATTGATTTTCTATAAAGTATCATGTATTTATCGAAATGTTACACATATTGCAGGTATAAGAAATGGATATATCCTTATATTTTTATATCTTCTTAAAATTATGAGTTCTTATAAACTCAACAAGTTTTATTGAATGATCATATGATAAGTATGGGTGAAGAAGTACATATGGTCCATAAAACATAGATATAATCCAATATGAAAATTATAATCATATATTTCACATATATTAAATCTATATTATATATCATATTTTCACATTAAATGATGTTATTTAACTTTCATAACTGAACAAAAAAAATTAATGATGATTTTATATGAGTTATTTCTTTCCAACTTTTCTTAATGAACATTTATATTCATACATGTTTCCAATATATGTAGTGTCATTTTTTGAGTTAGAGCTGTTACCAAAAATTAATAATAACATAATACACAGTTTAATGACTTTCCAATCAAATTTTTCTTCAAATGACATTATTTTCCACAACATAATTCAATAACAGAGGATGGATTCAACTAACATGTTCATAATTATCTATCAAAGTATCTTCATATGGTTTACTAACCACAATATATCTCATATATAAAATCAATCATTTCACCATGTGATACTTCATCATTATAGAATGTCTGATAATTATAATTTAGTGTACCGATATGGATGTATTTTTCACATTTATCTCTTTTGATATTCATGATCATAATTAATATATGTCACTATTGTCATATGAGAATAAATAATATGATAATGTGTTCAATTAATGACATCGAGAAATCTCACATTTTTAGGTTCTTTAAAAGTATGTATTATATTTCCACCTATACTTTGTGATTTAAAAAAATCAAGGGGAATATAAATTACCATATAGTTCACTTAGATATAATCGTTTTTGAATGGATTAAAATGGATGTATTCATTAATGGAATTCAATTAATAAATCCATTCAAACCAATATTTGTATAATTTTAAATATTCTAAACACATTTTCATTAAATGAAACCAATTACTGATGGAATTATATTGGGATTAGATACCTCATATTTGATATAACTGATTTTACATAAGCCTTTATATAATTATCCTTATCCCAATATACCATTTTTCATTACTGTTATGGTGTTTTCAACAAATTTTTGTTTTGGGGTCCTCTCATTATGAATGAGGTTACACAGGTCAGTTTTTTACCTTAGTTGTAGGAATAATACATAGGCTACGTTAGTGATCTTTATCAAGATGCCAAAATAAATATAGAGGTTACTATATTGGATATCATGAAAAAAAATTTATATCTTTATTAATATAAAATTGTTATATCATTGTGGATATCTTTTTAACTTATATATGGGTTTTTTCTGCATCCATCAATTATATGATGGTCCACACATCTCATAATTGTTATCGAAGATCTATCTTACTATATGAATCAACATTTTTAAGAATTTTGGAATTATGAATATTATTAAAAACCATAAGTTTATATGACCCCTGATTATTATGTTGAGTGTCAAACAAATGGTATGTTGACTACTTGTGATTAGGTTATTTGATATTATAACCTGAGGTGATTCATATTGGTACTATAATGAGATTCAATGCATTCTCAGAAGAAACAAATTACATTTTTGTGTGTAAATGTGTCCTATGTTTGAAGAAAACATTAAATGTTTCTCAAAATGTTGATGGTGGAGCATGATATATGTTATGGGATAACATTGACTACGTCCAAACCACAAAAAAGATTATCATTTTTCACATATTTAATGAAAATTTGTATGAAAATATATTTTTCACCACTATGAGGAATTTAAATTGAATGTCAAAATAATATCATATAATCTCAATATATTATGTGGCGTTTCAATGTAATTTTAGGTGTGGACCTTCTATATGATGGTAAATTTTATGAAAAAGTCAAACAAAGAGTCACTGTCACACAAAATGTTAAGAAAAAAAATATGTTTAAAATTATAATGTTTTGTCATAATATATTATAATGTTTCTTTATTAAATTAAACTAAATTAATTCTAATACTTAATTTATTTATATTATATTTCTTAATATTTTATAAAAGATAAGTTATAGAATTAGTGAGATTATGTTTATTGGTTCACATTATTTATATATAAATATATATTTTTTAATTAATAAATTTACATTAAAATTAAATGAAAATATATATTAATTATTTATAAATAATTGAAAAATGTTCTAGATTGTTTTTAGCAAACTAAAATTAAAATTTTTAGCATCTATTGATTATTTATTTTTTACAAATGTAATGTTAATATTATAGTATTAATATTATGAATAAATTTATTTGAATTTAATTGTTTTATAAAATTATTATAAATTATAGTTCATAGTATTTTTATAATAATTGAACTTATAAAGATAGTATAGATTACTACAAATTTTTTTTGGTTAATTTATATTATTGAGTTTTTTTTCATAGATGGGAAGGCTTATAACTGCTTTTGAAAAAAATGGAATCATTCATAACAATAATATCATAAGGTAGTGAGTTTAACTAAACATTTTTAAAATATAACAATTGATAGGAAAATGCCATATTGGTCAAGAAAAAAGTTTGTAAGGATGATGAGGAATATATTCTTATTTACTCTATGGTTTCTCTATAATTAAGATTACTAGTTTTTTTCATAACTGAAGTGGGATATATGTTCCCATTATATATGTTAGAGGTAATACTTTTTCTATTTCTAGTGAAAATATTTCTGGCTCTAGCAAAACTAGTATTAATTTATTTAATATAATTGACTATATCAACTCCCCTAATATTGGTTGATATTATAATGAGTTTAATATGAGAACATGTAATAAAAATTCCAATATCCATACCCTAATAAAATGTCTTTTAAAATAATATATTATGAGTTATCTATGGATGATTTCCAAACTGATCTAGACTGGTATGTGAGAAATCAATCATGGAAGACTCTTAATTGGAGTGTAGTCCATCTCCCTATGTGATGGGTATCCCCTATTATTTAATATATAAGACATAACTATATTGATCTTTTTTATGTTTGGTTTATTATATTATTTAATTATGTTTAATGTTCATAACATTTGATGGTCTTCATGTACTCTATATATATGGTGGATATTTAACAAGTTTTATGATCATCTATAGAGAAATTTGATGTTGACTCCAACCATTTTAGTTTCTTTAAATGATAATATTTCCCATACGCATTGGATGTTTCTACCATATTGATGGTGGGTTGATGTAATAAATTTTATAATAGGGATGTTTCATTATTTATATTTGTTTTGTATTTATTTTATATGTTCTGCATTTCAAATATTAAACCCGTATTCCATGTGTGTGTGTATTATTTAATAATTTGTATGGACCTTCTGGTTGGATTTCCAAATCCATATTTCACACCATTTCATAGAAATTAAATAAATTTGGAAAAAATATAAATTAATTTTTATTTAAAGTATTGAATTATTCATAACTAATAAACATATATTATTCAAATAAAAAAGAACCTTATCTAGATCATTATTTAGACATCACCATAATAAAAGTGTATATAATTGATTTTATTTAAGGTTTAAATAGTGTAATTTATAAGATACATAGACATATAAAATGTTTACACAATAGAAACGAATGATATCATAATTATAATTGGAATATGATTATTTATTTAAATTGAAATTCCATATAATTTATTATATTAAAGAGTTCATATTATGTTATTATTATAACAGTTTTTATAATAATGATTTTGAATTATTCATTATATCAATGATAATTAATAATATATTAATATTTATATTTTCATTATTATTTTTTCATAATAATTTTTACATTTAATCTATTATTTATTAATTTTCTTATTTATTTTTAAATTATTAAATATTCATGTTTATTAAATTTTTTTAATTATGATTACGTTGATTGCAAATATTTGTTGGAAAATAACAATTGGGAGTTATATCACTTCATTGAATTCTGTTCATTTTTATAGAAAATGTAGTTTTCATTTACCATTACCATGGTTTATAATTGAAGCTATTATCTTTAATTTATATTTTTGAAATAGTTTTTTATATTAGGATTTAGTGTTATCATGAAATATATTATTTTAAGAGTATGTCCTCTTTATTTAGGGGAACATTGGATCAAAATAACCACTATCCTAAAGTCATATTCCTTTTCAATAAATTATAAGGTCATAAAATTATATCACATTGAGATTACTCAAAAATAGATTAACAATCTTGTATAACTCAATGAATTTATTTGAAATTTTCATTTAATTTATTTATAGAATGTATTCAAATAGAAAAAAATAATTCTATTTTTCAATTTGGTGAATAACTAGAATGATTGATTATGTAAGTGTTATATATTATTGGGAATTGAACCAATTAATTTTGTATTTAGTATTAGAATTCCAAAAATAAATTATTCGAACAATGAATGGATGAACAGGTATAACACCTCTGAATATAATGATTTCATAGGATAAAATAGTTATGAAATCTCCAAGCGTATGATGAAAAATAATTTGTTTAGATATTTAATTAAATCCTCTATAACTCTATGTGAACTTGTCCTTCCAAAATGAAACATTCTAATACCTCCATCATCCAACTAGGTAGGTCATTCAAAAAATAGGTGACCCTATAATATCAAGTCTAAGACAACCATGTAATAGGTATCTCAATATTATCTTGTTGGGTATGTTATTCAATATTTGATAACCCCTTGATTATCCTTGTTGAGCTTTTCCTTGTGTTTTCTATGGGACACATATGTTTTGTAACCCAAATAAGATTAATTTACGAGATTAATATTTTTTAGTATTTTATATAATGGATTTGGATAACGATTTATTCACTCATCTTTACATGAGTTACATCATATATGATTGATATGTTTCCCTAATTAAATCTCTAATTGGGTAGATAAACTCAATAACATACATTTTTCTTTGTAAAACATGAATCAGGGATCACTAAATGGGTATGATATATCAGTGCATCAATTTTACTGTGATTAAATTCATTAAAATTATATTATTAGAATTGATAATTCATTATATTCATCTAAAAAATGTTTTATATATGTATATATCTCTATACACAATATTTATTATTGGAAAAACATGATGAAAAATCCTTGAAAGGTTAAACGTAAATATAATCAACCCTTAAGAATAGTAAGATAATAAATGATCTAAAAGAACATTAATTGTGTAAAATTACCATCTTTTTGAGTAACTAATTTTTGATGTTATTCAAAAACTGAACCTAAATTATTATGGAGTGTAACGCCTCGACCCCAGTTATCCAGAGTCGGTGAATTATTAAATATAATTGGCATGATCACAATAAAGATCAAGTCTCGAAAGACCGATTAGTATAGTATATTTGGAAACAGTAGATACATTCATAAGTCTTACATTACATCGTAAAGTAAAAAAACTACAACAACATCTTGTCTTCATATCCCCTCATACTATCCCTGCAGGTCATTCAGAAATTACTTCTTCACATCCTTTTAAAAATAAAACATTGAAATGGGTGAGCTCAGATGCTCAGTAAGGATAACAGTATAGCGGAAGCATTAATATATAAGTATAAACATTTAAGGAAATGTATAACTAAAACAAAAGCCTTTTAAACATGAACTTCAACATAATATGGAAAAGATAAAATGAAATAATTCCACATACTTATTCACATGGATATTCTAATATTCGAATAATCACATGAAATATCAATAACCACTTTCATAATGAAGTAATTCATAATGCCAAACTTTAATTTCTGTGTCAAGGCCTCATGCAAAGACCTAAGGGATAACTGTAACCAGAACCCAACCCGGAGAGCCTATGTAACCGGACTCCATATGGGAAAGCCTCTGTAACCAGACTCCAACTCGAAGTGCCTCTAAAAACCGGACACAAACCAAGAGGGTCTACTGTACCGATCCCAACCCGAAGGGCTTACTTTTACCGGTCCCCAACCCGAAACATACTAGTCCAACACATTCATCTTAAGAATAGGATGAAATATAACATAAACATTCGTATTAAAACTAGCATATGAAATTCCAAAACATTAATCATATACCATTAATGGAATAAAAATAACTCATCCGTAGTCAAACATACCAGAAAACCTTAAATACAATATGGAAAATTTACATCATAATAAATCAACTTCAAACAAGTGTAAAATTTATCAAAGGATGTTGACATTGATGAAATAAAAACTATTTGAGAGAAATATCTCTCTTTTTGAAATCTTTTAAATGCCACATAATTATAAAAGAAAATAGTTAATCTAAAAATATTCTTATAAGCTTGTAAGGGATGCTTTGAATATTTTATAACGGTGGAAAATAGCCGCAACCGCCGTATAAGTTAAAGAAATACATTCTTACCTTAATTCTTTTGAAAAGGTTAAAAAGGACCTTGTTTCGAAGAAGACGGAAGTATTCCTTTATAAACATCTTATAAAAATTAAAAAAGGGTAAAAATATCTTTAAACCATACTTTTTAAAATAGTAAGAATTTTTTGAAATACATTTTTAAGAAACATGGATGTGGAAGATAAAGAGGTCCCATTAGATAATTACGTATAAAAAACATTGAATAATGAAGAGATTGTGAAATAAACCCTTACTAATTTGGTAACTTATGAAACATACACCCCATGAAATAGGTATCATACAATGAATATGTAAATACACATAAATTAAAGTGTATTACACAAAGAATACAGTTATGGGCAGTACATACACCACACAAAAGGTAATAATGGTAATATGGCATGAATCTCACGGGAATAAGGAGTGAGATGAAAACCCCTTACTAATTTGGTAACTTACGAAACATACACCCCATGAAAGAGGTATCATACAATTAATATTTAAATACAAATAAATTAATGTGTATTACACAAATAATAGAATTATGGGCAGTACATACACCATACAAAAGGTAATAGTGGAAATATGGCATTAATCTCACAACAATAAGGAGTGAGATGAAAACCCCTTACTAATATTGTAACTTATGAAACATACACCTCTTGATAGAGGTATCATACAATTAATATTTAAATACCCATAAAATAATGTGTATTACACAAGTAATACAATTATGGGTAGTATATACACCACACAAAAGGTAATAGTGGAAATATGGCATGAATCTCATCATAATAAAGAGTGAGATAAAAACGCCTTACTAATTTGGTAACTTACGAAATATACACCCCATGAAAGAGGTATCATACAATAAATATTTAGATACACATAAATTAAAGTTAATTACACAAATAATACAATTATGGGAAGTACATACACCACACAAAAGGTAATAGTATAAATATGGCATGAATCTCACAATAATAAGGAGTGAGATGATAACCCATTACCTTTTAATTTTCCTTGGATGAGGTTAGGATAAAATCTTGTATAATGGTGAAATAATTGTTATTAAATTATAAAATGATCATATACATTAATATGATATCATATATGATCTTTTAACATTGATTTGTTAATAATATCTTAGTATTATCATCGTTTCAGGTGTTAAGGAATTCGTTTTCCATTATATATTTTGTTACATAAGATATGTTTGTTATGGATAGGTTATAAAATATTCATATCCAGGTTTATATAAAGTCCTTAAACATTATTTTTAATCATCAAATGAGAATTATAATTGCAAGGATATGATGGGGAATGAATCTCATCACGTTCGTGGAGACGGTAGTCCGTACGTATGCACAATCGACAATATCACTCTTTTGATATTAAAATAATATATAATTGGAAATTATATCATATATACAGAATAATTATCATGTTATATTTATTATTTACATTAATTACACATCATTATTATACACATCCAAATAATAATGTTTTGAATAACAATTACACCATGACGTAGAGATGGTAAGCCATACGTACATAGGTATGGTGACAAGTCATTCAAAGGATGGATAAAATATTGAATATCATTGTACCATATTTATAATAACATCACAGTATATAGAATATACTGGAGTTATTATTATAGAATGGAAATAACAAAGAAAGAAGAAGTTGAAGAAGATATGAACTTGAAAAAGGGTGGTGAAAACATTACCTCTTCTTCGAGTTCTTCATTTTTATTTGATCAAAAGTGCTCCATAGGTTGGATTTCTGATCAAACTAAGGCCTATAGGTTGAAGGGAGGGAATTTGTGATAATATTTGAGCAGATTTTGGCCGATCCAAATGGCATTGAAGGTGTGAAATAATGAGAAGGGGGACTGCCCATTTATAAGAGGGGTGAGGGGATCTTTAGAAAAAACATAAAGTATTATTTTATAATAAAATCATATTCGGTTTCTAAAGGATCCAAGGTATATTATTAAAAGTCTAATGTGGGTATGGGTCTAAATTCTTTCAACCAATATATTTTAGACTGGTTTGGGTCATTATATTGACATTATATTTTTGTTTTTACTCATAGTTAATTAGTTTGACACTTACTATGTCACTTTGTATTTTTATAATATATAGTTAATGAACATACTATATACATCCAGGAGACCCCAAATTGGTCCATTAATGATATAACAATAATGATATTAGTCATTTTTCCGAACCTTATATTTTTAGGAATAGAATATAAATTAATAATATAATATTTGTTTTAAAAACTCATTTATGTCAATTTTGACAGTACTCAATAATTTATTTTATTTAATGTCGTAACAACTTTATTAATTCAAAAAAAATAAATTTAAGCAATCATAGAATGTAATATTAACTAATAAAATTCATATATGTCATCAAAATTTTTGAATTATATTTATATTAACATTTGTAATGCCAATTATTTTATTCTTCCATTAATAAGGAAAAATATTGCATCATTATTGTGACATATATATATATATATATACTTTTTAAATGTATAAAAATTATAAATAAAATACCATTATGTAGGAAATTTTTTAGATTTCTAATTAATATTTATAATCGAATTTATAACATATATAACCCAATGTAAAAATTGTTTTGTTAAAAGATATAAGCTTATAGAATTTTTTATTTACTTTAACTTAATTAATATAAAGTGTCCCTATCACCTACAAGTGGCTCCATGGGGTCCCAAAATCGACCCAAATATGCCCATGGTCGGACATGTATCCACCAATAAGGTCAGGACACGTTTTAAGGCAATTTATTATTATTATAATATTATTTTTACCCTTATTTACCGGATTTACCCTTTAACCATGGTAAATATAATATTTACCGAAGTAATTATTCAAAAATGTCTAAAAATAAAAGGTACCTATTTACCCAATTTGGACATCCTAATTCCAAATATGGAATCCATTTTTACAAATTCAAAACACAGAAGTAGCAGAAATTAATTTTAAATTAATCCCCACTGTCAAAACAAAAAGGGTGTTTTTAAGATATAATAACTATCAAAAGATTGACACCTGTTTATGTCCGGTTTAATTGTGATTTTATTTCCAATGACCAAAATTGTATTAAATGGTAAAAATATATTCTAAATATACATTAAAAAAACTCAAATACAAAATTTATCCCCATTAATTATTTTGATTAAAAAAAGATATTTTTAATTAAAATTTAGTAATTTTCACTATTCATCAAAATATAAAAGTTATCCAAAAAGTACCAAAATTTTACCCAAGGCTAAATTTGATATTTTGAATCCAAAAATTAATTCCATTTTAAAAGATAAAATGTATAAAATTTCAAAAGGTGGGTATTACTATTCATTGCGGCTACTTTGATTGGTCGCAGCGTGTTAGAATCTCGAAGTTGCGTACAACACACGCTACTATATTATTCAAAGAGAAGCGTACCGTGGAAGATTGGGGTGTTACATTCTCCCATCCTTAAAATAATTTCATCATCGCAATTAGAAATTGATCTTTGAAAATAAAATGTTGAAAATAGTGAATACCTTTGTGGAAAACCCATATCGGAAATAGGTTTAATAAAATTTAATATCAATAAGAGGGAAAGGGAAATGAGAATGTCACCACCAAATTAGAGTTTTGAATAAGATAACGTTGGTGGAAATTATAGACACGTAATTGGAGGAAAAAAGTAAATATTTATAGGGAGTGATTGAGGTCATCAATAACAAACAAGTGTAGAATTGAGGGCCTCAAAGCCATCAATCTATGTTGATTTAAAACATCATCAGTTCAACAAAACATAAGGTATTAGGATAACAGATTTTTGGTCTTAATATCCCTTACCTAAAGTTCTAGAATTAATTTATTCATAGAATACGATTAATATTTATATATACATCTTGACAAGTAGTGTTTTCATCTTTCAACTAATTTCTACCACAAACTCATCATTCACTCCAAAAGATAATAGAACTCAAAAATATTATACTTATCTTAATAGTACAAGGTTCCAATCATTAACACATACCATTATAATGAAAATAATATTTTGTAATAACTAGGGGCTTCATGTAGGCTAGTGGTAGGTAATAAAGGCTTGTCGCACTATGGTTGTCAGTTCGATTCCTGCAGCTTTGTCCGATGCGACGAGTTATCGCCCGACATAAAAGTTGTCTTTTTCCTAAAACTATAGTATCATAATATTCAAAAAAAACATAAGAAATGTTTTAACCTTGAATAATACTATCCAAATTTCAACTTAATTCATTCCAAAACATTTTTGTTATCCAAAGTAGCTCTATCCAGACTCTCTGTAAAATGTATCTAAATTCCAAAAACAATTGCAATGTCAGATTCTCCAAAAAGAGTAAAGTTTCTCTTATTGTCACATAATGAAAATATGATTACCTTATTAATATTAAACCCTTAATGAAAACAACAAATGCTGTAGTACAATCCTGATATATATCACGTAATTCTTATAACCAGAATATAATCCTTGAGTCCAAAAACACAAATACATCAATTATTCCTCTTCAACTGTAGTAACAACATAATCATGGACTTGATCCCTGGGACTTTTCTAAGGTAATTTTACTAGATTCTTAGGACATTAATTTTCATAATTCCCCATTTCTCTACAATTGTAGTATTCAACATTGGCAGCCTCCTTCTTTCCCTTATAATCACGAGTCTGGTGACCTTTTTCTCCACATTTGTAAAAAACTCCCATTCATTTTAGGCATGTACCGTGGTGTTTCTTCCCACAATTTTCACAAAATGGAAAATACTTCTTTCCCTTTTCCCCTTTATCTGTATCTTTCTCCATCGTTCTCTTATTCTCTTTATTTATTTTATTTTCATAAGATTTAGAGAATTCCTTTTCTGTCTTGATATCACATGAGACTATATCTTTGTAAGTTGAGAAATATTATGAGACTAATGCTCAAAGAAGAAATGGTTTTAACCCATTAAAGAAACAATAAATCTTAATTATTGGGATGTGTGTATAATCTCTACCATACCATGCTAACCTTGTAAAGTTAGCCTCATACATTGCAATATTCTCATCCTCCTTTTGTCTCAGACTCAGAAATTGTCTTTCCATATCTGCTCGATGGTCATGAGGAAAGTATTCTTCTAAAAACAGATCTTTGAACTCCCTACATTCCATATTTGATACTTCATCATCTTCCTTTATGTTTTGAATCAGTGACCACCATTGATCAGCATCTCCAGTGAGGCGGTAAACTGCCATGATAACTTTTTGCCTTTCACTACTCCCCAAATCCTAAAATATTTTCTATAGGGAACTTATCCATTCCTCACCTACCAATGGATTTTTACTCCCATTGAATGTTGGTGGTTGTTTCATCCTGAAGTGATATAACATTTATCCTCCATGCTGTGGATTAGGGTGCTCCATAAGGGTATGGTTTTTATTCATGACATGAGTGAGTTTCCCCAGTATGGTGATAAACTAATCAGCACCTGTTGCATCTCTAGCTCTACTATAATTATCTTGAGCAGGCGGGAAATCCCTACATGGAGTGCGTGCATTGATACGGTTTCCATTTCTTCCACTAGGCACCATTTATATACAGTGGCATAAACTATATCAGTTTATGAATCAAAATACATAATTCCATACTTGTAGAACACTTTACATAAATTGAATGATTTATGGATATAATCAATAATCATAAAAATGTTTTCTTTGATAAAATATATACTCATAAACCCTTCATAATTGTTTTTAAAGAAAATGAGAATTATCCTAAACATATCCCCCGGGAGTGTCTTAACCAAGAGTGCAGCAATGCCTATTGTTGTGCACCATTTCCCATTCGAGTCTAGCTCAAAGAGGTGTTTTCGAGTTTTACACATAGGTATATCTATGCCAGATCCGCCTCTACCTGCTCGTATCCAGTCAGGGCTGTATTTTTTTAAAAACTCACAAAATCTCTACAATACCAAAATTCTAGGAAGTTATTCTATACTAATCCTCAAAGTCTATCTAAGGGATATGTTCTCTAATCAGAGTTTATCTAAATCTATCTTCCATGTTTTGTACTAAACTTCCTCACATACCAACAGTAACGCCCCGACCCCAGTTATCCAGAGTTGGTGCATTATTACATAACATTGTCATGATCAAAAGAAAGATCATGTTTCAAAAGACCGATTAGTTTAGTAGCCTTGGAAACAATATATATATTCATATGTCCTAAATTACATCATAAAGTAAAAAAACTAGAACAACATCTTTTCTTCATATCCCCTCATACTATCCCTGCAGGTCATTCATAATTTACTTCTTCACATACTGGAAAAAATAAAACATTGAAAGGGGTAATATTAGATGCTCAGTAAGGATAACAATATTGCAGAAGCTTTCATAGATAAGCATAAACATTTAAGGCAATGTATAACTAAAACAAAAGCCTTTTAAACATGAACTTAATCATAATATGGCAGAGATAAAATGAAATAATGCCATTTACTTATTCACATGGATATTCAACTATTCGAATAATCACATTCTATATCAATAACCACTTTCATAATGAAGTAATTCATAATGCCGAACTTTAATTTCTGTGACAAGGCCTCGTGCAAATATTTTAGCGATAACTGTAACCAGAACCCAACCCGGAGAGCCTCTATAACAGGACTCTATCCCGGAGAGCCTCTGTAACCAAACTCCAACCCAGAGTGCCTCTAATAACTGGTCACCAACCCTAAGACTCTACTGTAACCAGACCCCAACCCAGAGGGGTTACTTTTACCGGTCCCCAACCCAGAATATACTAGTCCAAATCATTCATCTTAAGAAGAGGACGAAATATAACACCAACATTCATATTAAAACTATCATATGAAATGCCAAAACATTAATCATAATCCATTAATGGCATAAAAATAACTCATCCGTAGTCAAACATACCACAAAACCTTAAATATAATATGGAAACTTTTTATCATAATAAATCAACTTCAAACAAGTGTAAAATTTATCAAATGACGTTGACATAGATGAAATCAAAACTATTTGAGAGAAATATCTCTTTTTTTGAAATTATTTAAATGTCCCATAATTATAATAGAAAACATTTACATTAAAAATATTCTTATAAGCTTGTAAGTGAATCTTTGAAGATTCTTTAATGGCAGAAAATAGCCGCACCTACCGTATATGTTAAAGAAAAGTCATTCAAACCTTAATTCTTTTGAAAAGGTTAAAAAGGACCTTGTTTGGAAAAAAAAGTAAAGATTCATTTATAAACTTCTTATAAAAAGTCAAAAAGGGTAAAAATGACTTTAACACATATTCAGTAAAATAGTAAAATGTTTTGAAATGCAATTTTACGAAACATGGATGTGGATGATAAAGAGGTCCCAGTAGATAATTAGATATAAACAACCTCAGATATTGAGAAGATTGTGAAATAAACCCTTAATAATTTGGTAAATTACGAAACATACACCCCATGAAATAGGTATCATACAATGATATGTAAATACACATTAATTAATGTTTATTACACAAATAATACAATTATGGGTAGTACATACACCACAGAAAAGTTAATAGGGTCAATATGGCATGAATCTCAAGGGAATAACGAGTGAGAAGAAAACCCCTTACTAATTTGATAACATACGAAACATACACCCCATGAAAGAGGTATCATACAATTAATATTTAAATGCACATTAATTAAAGTGTATTACACAAATAATACAATTATGGGCAGTAGAAACACCACAAAAAAGGTAATAATGGAAATATGGCATGAATCTCACGATAATAAGGAGTGAGATGAAAACCCCTTACTAATTTGGTAACATACGAAACATAATCGACATGAAAGAGGTATCATACAATGAATATTTAAATACACATAAATTTACTTTTATTACAAAAATAATAATATTATGGGCATTACATACACCACACAAATGGTTATAGTGGAAATATGGCATGAATCTCACGATAATAAGGAGTGAGATGAAAACCCCTTACTAATTTCGTAAAATACGAAACATACACCCCATTAAAGAGGTATCATACAATTAATTTTTAAATACACATAATGTAAAGTGTATTACACAAAAAATACAATTATTGGCAGTACATACACCACACAAAAGTTAATAGTGGAAATATGGCATGAATCTCACGATAATAATGAGTGAGATGAAAACCCCTTACCTTTTAATTTTCCTTGGTTGAGGGTAGGTTAACCTCCTTTATAATGGTGAAATAATTTTTTTTTTAAATTATACAAGAATCATATACATTAATATGATATCATATATGATCTTTTAACATTTATTTGTTACTAATCTCTTAGTATTATCATCGTTTTAGGTGTTAAAAAATTCGTTTTCCTTTATATATTTTGTTACATAAGATGTGTTTGTTATGGATAGGTTTTATTTTATTCATATAAATAATGATATCATGTACTTAAAAATTATTTTTAATCATCAAAAGATTATTATAATTGAATTGATACGATGGGGAATGAATCTCATCGCATGCGTGGAGACGGTAGTCCGTACGTACGCACGAGCGACAATATCACTCTTTTGATATTAAAATAATCTATAATTTGAAATTATATCAAATATAATGAATCATTATCATGTTATATTTATTAATTACATGAATTGAACATCATTATTATACCCATCCAAATAATAATGTTTTGAATAACAATTACACCGCGACGTGGAGACGGTAAGCTGTACGTACGCACGTATGGTGACATGTCATTAAAATGATGGATAAATTACTGAATATGTTGTAACATATTTATAATAACATAAAATTATATTGATGATACTGGAGTTATTAATTTAGAATGGAAATAACAATGAAAGAAGAAGTTGAAGAAGAAAGGAACTTGAAAAAGGGTGGCGAAAACATTATCTCTTCTTCGGGTTCTTCCTTTTGATTTGATCAAAATGGCTCCTTAGGTTGGATTTATGATCAAACTAAGGAATATAAGTTTAAGGGGGTGAAGTTTAGAGAATATTTGGGCAGAGTTTGGATGATCCAAATGGCTTTGAAAGTGTGAAATAATGAGAAGGGTGAGTGCCGTGTTATAAGAGGGGTGAGGGGCTCTTTATGAAAACCATAAAGTATTATTGTATAATAAAATAATATTCTGTTTATAAAGGCTATAAAGTGGTTTATTCATAGTATAAGGTGGGGATGGGTCGAAATACTTTCAACCAATAGATTTTATACTGGTTTGGGTCATTATATTAACCTTATCTTATAGTTTTAACTCTAAATTAATTAGTTTGACACTTACTATGTCACTTTGTATTTTTATAATATATAGTTAATAAACATACTATATACATCCGAGATACCACAAAGTGGACCATTAATGATATAACAATAATTATATGAGTTATTTGGCCGAACCTTAGTTTTTTAGGAATAGAATATAAATTAATAATATAATATTTGTTTTAAAAACTCATTTATGTCAATTCTGACACTACTCAATAATTGATTTTTTTAAAGTCTTAAAAACATTATTAAGTCGAACAAAATTTATTTAAGAAATAATATAATTTCATTTAATCCAATAAAATTCGTTTATGTCATCAAAACATTTAAATTATATTTATTTTATCATTTATAATGCCAATTATTTTATTCTTTTATTAATAAGGAAAACTAATGCATCATTATTGTGACATATATATTTTTACATTTTAAATGACTAAATTTTATAAATAAAATACGATTATGTAAAAAATAATTTTATAATTCTAATGAATATTTATAATCGAAAATATAACATATATAAACCTATGTAAAAATTGTTTTGTTAAAATATATAAGCATATGGCATTTTTGTATTTACTTTAACTTAATTAATATAAAGTGATCCTATCACCTACAAGTAGATCTATGGGGACCCAAAAATGACTAAAAGATTTTCATGGAGGGACATGTATCCAGCAATAAGTTTAGGACACATTTTAGGGTAATTTATTATTATTATAATATTATTTATTTACCCTTATTTACCGGATTTACCCTTTAACCATGGTAAATAAAATATTTACTGAAGTAATTATTCAAAAATGTATAAAAATAAATGTTACCTATTTACACAATTTGGAAATACTGATTGAAAATATGGAATCTATTTTTCCAAATTAAAAACACATAAGTGTAAGAAAATAATTTAAAATTAATTCTTGCTGTCAAAACAAAAAGCATGTTTTTATAATATATAACTATCAAAAGATTGACACTTGTTTATGTCCTGTTTAATTGGGATTTTATGTCCAATGACCAAAATTGAATTAAATGGTAAATATGTATTCTAAATATGCTTTAAAACTTCTCAAATTCATAATTTATCAATATTAATTATTTTGATTAAAAAAGTTTTTTTAATTAAAATTTAGTAATTTTCACTATTCATCAAATTATAAAAGTTATCCGAAAAGTACCAAAATTTCACCATAGGATAAATTCTATATTCCAAATCCAAAAATGAAGTCCATATTAAAAGATCAAATGTATAAAATTTCTAAAGGTGGGTATTAATATTCATAGAGGCTACTTTGATTGGTAGCGGCGTGTTAGAATCTCGATGTTGCGTACAACACACACTTCTGTATTATTCAAAGAGAAGCGTACCATGGAAGCATGGGGTGTTACATGGAGTGCAGAGTGGTTCACATGAGGTTTAAAATTAATTATGTATGAATTTACCAATGTAATGTTAGTTATCATTACAAAATATAATAGAGTATTCCAATGACGTGGAAATACATTAGGTTTTCATATGTGGTTTTATGGTTATAGAATTGATCCTATTAAATTTTTTATAAATATCCAGATAATATTAATGACCTAAATAATGATTATAATATATATTCTAAATGTTTTTAGAATAAATTAAATAGGAATATGATGTATAATTTTCATATTATAAGTACAATGATATTAGGTGAAAGAAAAAACTAAAAGATTTAAAAGTTAATTCAATAATCAAATAACATTTATTCACATTTTTATTTAGTGTCCATGATACCAAATGATAAACTACTAATATATAGAGCTAAGGTTATATATTATGTAATTTTTCAAAATACATGAATATATTTCAAAAATTTAATTGATTTACCATGTTAGGTATATGTGTTATAGAAATTTATTTTTTAGTTTTCAGGGTATATGATATAAAATTATTGAATTATATCTATTATAAGTATATTTGAGTTCAAAATGAAATAAATCAATTGGTAGGGTTTGTTTTTATATTTTAATGATTAATCACCATGTCACTATATGAATGTAAAAGAATTTATGGAATCAGGGATGTATTTATGTAATGATCTTGGATCTTTATCATATATCTATTATATAATACGTGGTTATGTTTAATAAAAAATGGTTTTTTTGTACACCACAATATAATTAATTTTACAAAAATGATTTTTGATTAATATGATTATATAATAAGATTTTAGAAGAAGATATGGATAAATCCATTTTCAAAAATATAATGTTATTATCCTATTTGTAAAAATATGATGGATGTTGTTCCTACCAACCAATGTTGGTATATATTATTGACTAATATTACACTAAATAAAATTGTCTCCAGGAATCAATTAGAATATATGATATAAGAGCAATAGTTTCTATGTTAAAAATTCCTACAAAGAGAAAATAATTTGTATTTCTAAAGACATTGATTTTATTAACTCGACTAAGATAAAGAACAAAGTCCCAATTCCATTTTATAAAATGAAAATGAACAAAAAGGATAAGGGTTAATACATGGCTGAAAAATCAATAAAAATAACAGAAATGTAAATTGACGAAATAATAATAAGTCAAAAAGTATAACTAACAGTCAATGTAAACAATATCAATTATGGAAGGAAACCACTTACCTCAACCCCAAGGTACTGCACTAAATTTATTTTATCCAAAATTCGAGGTCTTTTATCATTTCCATGGGTCAGGGTCTGCATCTGATGATGGTTTATCATGATCCATTTTACCCAAATCAATAGGTACCAATCTATAAATATGATCATACTTCTAAAGATTAGACAAGATTACCATATATCTTACAGAATCCCCCATTTTGAAAAGTATAACTCTTGAAAACAATTGGAATAGGATACACTATCCTTGAGCATGTTCTAATTTTTATAATCCTTTGTTATTTATTATAATCATTCCTCATCCTTAGAAAATAGAATTCTTTTCAAATTTATTTTGGGCCTCATACATGTTCTCATTATCTTTATTAATTGATTAATTCATATCCTTATATTTAGAGTGGTCTTTATTATACTTATCATAGAAATAATTATCCTTATTATATTCAATATTCAACAAAATATCCTAAAATTTATCAATATTATGACCTAGTGCATTTATTTTTTATTTTCAGATACATCATTCTTTGGAAATCCAATTACACAATTTTCTTTGAAGCATGATTTTCTACTCTTTCAATAAAAATACGAGAATATATGTCTACTGTCTCCTCTATATAGATATATCAGAATTTGTTCTTTATTTTTAGAGCTCTAAAATGGGATGTAAAATATTTTTATATGAAGTGGTGGATAATCCATCTTTGATATACATTTTTTTCATATCAGTAAATCCATCCAATAAGGGTTTACATGGTCATGGAGTTAATACATTGGGATCATAATCCATTGAACACCACTTCTCCATTGTGGTATCATTCATTTACTAGATTTGAAATACATTTCTAGGCTTCTAATGAAACAAGTCCTCAGTATCTAAAATCATCACGCCTTCTCGGGGCCATTAAGAAATCCATTTCACTAAACAAAATATTGATCTAAAACATGTTTTAAAACTACTTCATTTGATTGTTTCTCCTCAATATTAATCCCTAATTGTACAACATAATCCCCTAAAATATATTATTATTTCATAGGATGTTCTATTTATTCCAAAACATCTATGGAAGGAAAACTATGATTTACTAAAACAACCAGAGTTGCAGATCAGTCCTTCGTGTCAATATTTTTTTCCCTTATCAACATGCCCTTCGTGTATAATGTCATTAGGAAAATATATTTATTATTTAATATCCCTATATCCATTAATAGAGGTTCACCACATTCTTATATTATGACCAGGTGCATAGCTAATATCATGCCCCATCGATCTTACATAATTGTTCCCTCTTACAACATGAATCTCAGCATAGTGAGATTTATAATGACCCCAATGAGTAGTGGATCATGGGATATTATTGATATTGAATTATTAATTTTCCTCATTATAAAATGATTATAAAAAATATCATATTACAGATCTCATGTAATTCATAATATCATGTCCTATGACCCTAAAATCCACAAAAAACCCCAATTTATTTTCCAAAATCCATTATTAAAACCAATTCATCAATATTTTATGATGAAAATACTAGAACAATTAATGTGATGAAAAATTCAATATCCAAAAAATGACGATTGTAGTAGAAAAATATTTCCAACTCAGATTCCTAATCTAATTATATGAATATTACTTGATCCATTTCAATATCATATAAGATCTAACAGTGATAGAGTGCCTGAATTAATATGTAATATTTATCCCAAAACTAAATAGATGTGTTACTCACCCCAAAATGATTGAAATTTTGATCATAATCAATAATTATCAAAATGCATAGTTTTTGGGAAATCATCCCAAAACCCCAATCCTTATTCCTTAGGAAGATGGATGGAAAGTGAATATTAAAAAAATATCACACAATGTGATTAAATTCTATTAAATAAAAACCCAAATAGCCAAACTCCTCACACACAGGTCCCTAATTTTCAACACCTTAGAACCCCTTTAAAAAATACATGTAATGATAGTATTAGTACAATTTTTTAGAGAGAACAGCCTATTAATGGAATTTTTATCCAACTAACTGGATATATTAGTGCCTCCATAATTTTCTTTATAACTCTCAAATCCATCTCCAAAAACCATTTGGGTGTCGAAATAAGATTGGGTTAAGAATGATTCATTGAATCGATAATGTTCATTTAGTGTTTTTTAAAAATATTTTAGGATATGTTAGTCAGTAAAAAATTAAATTGTTACATTGGATTCAAGGAAAATTTTGATGGAATAATGTTCCTTGGATGATGATATTGTACATAGAAATAACTATATTGAGGATATATATATATAATCATCATAACATTTTTTATGATGTAATGAGGTTTGAATAAATGTTAAATGAGTTAAAAAATAGGAATTTCTTTTCCAAAATATCAACAACATTCAAACTAGATTACTTTATAGATTTTAATAACTAAAAGATGTTAATAGGAGGGATTTATCTGCTGGCCACATAAATATGTGACATGAAATATATAAAAATGTAATGATAGAAAATATACATTATCTAAACTACCACATTTGGGTCACGGTATTTTTTTAATTTTTATATATGTATCATTATTTTATAATAATTTGAATCCTTATTAACTAATCATTTATTTATGTTTCAATTTGATTTTCATGAATGGATGAATAATAACAACCTCTAATAGTTCAACATTTAGTTATCCCTATTTGACTATCATCAGGGTGTATTATGGGTAATGATGATATATTATGTATATATTGAATATATTTTTTTACAGCTTACACATGGATGTATAAAAGATATAAAGATTAATACTACGAGGTGATATAAAGTTACTTATTACATGGAATAACCCAACATCATAAATCTCAAGGAATGGTGTATGGCCATTAATATACTTAGGGGTTTATGCTTATTATAAATCCCAATTACTTGAGTTCAGTTAGATACCTAGCATGAGAAACATCATAAATTTATACCATACTTATAGTGGTTTAAAAATAATACAACTAATATTAGGATGGATGAGTATATAGTAGTTCAGGACATCATTTATAGTGAATCCAAGTTGGTATTTGTCCACTTGTATAATGATTTGTGAAATGAATCACCTTATTGAAATTCATGGAGGAAATTTATGTCCATGATAATTTTGAACACATTTTCTTTGTTCAACTACTGAGATGAGGGGCATGTGATATACTCATCTATTAGACGACGTTATATATTCATTGACCTAATTGGTCTTATTTGATAAATCATTAAAATATCAGTTGGGATATATAATATTCATGGTTCCAATATTTATTGTTCCCTTGATAACCTGAAAAAATAATATATTGGTTTACATAAGATGTATATGATAAATCATATAGTGGAAATTTATTTATATATATGTGATTATTTCATATGGAAATCTCATTTGTCCCTTGAATCACAAGAGTAACATTGATTTTTTTATAGAAGTTCCTCATTGATTTCATCGATGAAATTTGGATTTAATACTTGTTTCCAACACTAATAAGGTCAATAGGGTCACAAAATTAGGCCCATGGAAAATAAATATTTTTTATGAATTATTTTATATAAATTTAAATGAATTTGATCAATCTATATTAAAAGAGTTTGGATATATTTAACACGAGTAGTGAAAATTCACATTAATTCCTTGGATATTTATATAATAGTTTGATATCGCTGGATATTCACATTAATTTTCTCAATGAAGTAAATTGATGTCTTTGTATCTTAAAATGTTTGTTATCAGTTATTATCCATTATAAATGGATTAAATGGTATACATTAGGAATATACTAAATTTATTACACAAATTTAAGGGATAAAATGATTAATAATAATGGAATAACTGTTTGTCAATATGTTGAATATGGGAAAAATGTTTTAATTAAATGAAATAACTCACGGATGGATAATCAATGGGATTAAATTCCTCTATTTGGATATTACAGAGGATATACAGGATTTTTAATAGAAATATTTATATTAAAAAACCATTTTTCATGATAGTTAATTTGAATGAACCCTCCTTCAATGTATTGGGGTCCTAATATTATTAATGAGGAATCATGAGATGATGTAGAACCCTAAGTGGTAGGAGGGACACATCTATTTCTATTGTGATCTTCTCCAAAATAACTTGATTTATATAGTGGTTACAATATTGTTTATCCAGGTACACAACATATTTTTTCCCATTACTTATATAGAATAATGATATCTTGATGTATAAAAAAGGTATAAATATCAAGATATATGGGCTTTATTATACATCCAATGATCATATCCTGATCTACAAAACCAATCAGTGGGTTTTAACTCATCAATATCTGAAATTTCCACTTATTATTTCATTAATCAAATACTACTCTATTTCCTAATCAAATATAAATCTTTTATCCTATACTCTTCCTTATGACCAGGATACAAAATATGTCTGAGTCGATAAGTATATTGAATATGTTGATATATGAATTGAATAATTACATTATTATCCTTTATTTTTATGTGACTATGAATCATCAAAAATATATGTTCCAATGTTATTCAATCATTATGATTAAAAATATATTTCCAGTGATAAACTAAAATTAATACCCAGATTATTATAAATTACATCTCCATAAAAACATATAAAGATAGAAATATTTACCTAGAAATGAAATTTTGTAAAGTTATGTATATATGTATAATAAATCATAAAACTATTAGAATTTTATAATTTTTTCTAATTAAATATTTTCCACTTGATCCTGAGACTATTTATAGGGATTGGTTTATAATAATTAAAAAAACCAAAACCTTGGGTAAACTTGTTGGCACTCAATTGTGTGATATTTTAGAAACTAACATTATCATTTCATTCATTGCGTAAAAATACACCTGTAAATATCAATTCCATCTATGTATGATCCTTTAATTACTATATTATTCACATGAATGTGAGGGGTTATGACTGTTTGGAATATATAACAATATACTAGGATAAGCAGCTTTTTATATTCGTTGAAGGGGATGAAAAACCTGTCATAAAAAGAACATAAATTAAATTATTATATATTCTAAAAAAAATTGTATACAACATTAAATTTAAATAAATCCTTGCGCGGTCATCTAATGATCAGTCATTAATTAGTTCACATAATTTTTTTTGGATAGTTTATATTATATACATATATTAAATATATAGTATTAAATTTCTAAAATATTATAATTTATATTACATTATTGGCATTATTTCTTAGAGACTAAATATTTTTAATTCTTATATATATTTATAAAGAATAATAAAATGATGATGATTTTTTAATTTGGTATTATTGTATATTAATGAAATGATCATATTATTATTGTATGGATTGGAATATTTATGTTAGATAAACCAATTTAAACCTACGGGGGATCCATGAGAAAACATTATTTTTTTAGAAACCACTACTATCCATTCATTAATGCTGTAGGAATCCACCATCAATCATCAACACCTCATATAGAACATCATTTTATTAAATAAGAGGGATTCTTTGGGTATTGGAGTATAAAAAAAATCCAAAAAAGACATGTAAGATCTCAGATTATTAGAGAGAGGGAGAAGGCACAAAAGTCATCAATAACGAAATTTGACATAATTATAAAAAATTTTATAACCAAATAAAAAATAATTTAAATATTTATTTCAAAACATTCATTGGTCATTCATATCATGATTGGACACTAGTCAATTCACATACGAATTTTTTAAGTATAATTAATATTTTTTATAGGGTTTAACTTAGAGGTGAGAAACCAATTAAAAAATAAGAATAATGTAGGATCTAATCTGGGAAATGATTTTTTTTGGGTTACTATAGAAATGTTAATATGCACGAAATTTGTGCTTTTGGGCTATCTATATAGGGTTTTATTATAATGGACCGGACCCCTTTGGTCCATTATTTTGTTGAAATCGATGTGGTCATCATGACACGCATTATAATGATAATTTTCAATACTGATGATAACGTAAAAAATATGTTAAATAATAATGATGATGAAATAAATTGTGTGATTAATTATACTAAAAAGAGAATAATCATGGTAAAATGATTTAATGGGTGTTATTATTATTAACGATGTGAAGGGAGAAGGTATGTGACCCATTAGACGTTGATAAATGAAACATACAATTTATTATTAATTGAGTAATTGTTGAAATTTAAATTTGAATTATAATAATGGGTGTTTTGTTTTTAATATTATTCATAATATTAATAATAATGAGAAATTAATGAAATGAGTCATGATATTTATTGAAAACAAATAAATGAAGATGTAAAGTGGAAGCATGGTGTTGCGTTAATAAAATTAAAGGTGAGTTAGTTACTATTATTATGTTAAATAATAATAATAATGATGGTGTAAAAATATTTTGGGTTTATTAAATTGAATGGTTTTAATTTAATAAAAGTGTTTTCAATTTAATCAGTGTGAAATAAAAATAAATATAATTAAATAATAAAGTTGACAGATGTTATGCGACATTGAACTGGCATGGTCAGATTCAGATATCTAACAGGTTGGTTTAACATGGTCAATGAGATGAGGTTAAATATTATCATTATTAAAAACAATAACGGTGATGAGTTAATAAAATAAGTTGATTAATTGTTATTATTATTGAAAAACAATAAATAAAAATGATGGTGTAAAACTATGTACGAGAGGTTAATGAAATAAAATTTATTAAAAAGGGGTTGAATATGTAAGTTATATTAATTTTGTTTTTTCATTTAATTCAATTAAATGAAATGGTTTTGAGGCACATGGAGAATACTTTCTTTGAATATACTATATAACTTATATAATATTTATATATTATAATATTAAAACAATCAATGGACGTATGAAATAAATCAACCCATGAAGGGTGGGGGGGGGGGGTGTTGTTGGTGTACAGGAGGCACATAAGGGGTTTATTTTTTACCTTAAATAATTAATATTCATATAATGATATTATTATAATAATAAATAAAATAAGGGGGAGGCGGATCATGAGGAGGGAGTTCATGCATGTTTTCTTTCCCCCCCTTGACATGAGTAAATTGATATAATTAATTAAATTATAAAATATCATTATTATGGTTTTGGTCGAATTATCTTAATCCGACCGTAACTTCTTCATATAGTATCGGAATGACGAACCGTCTATGATACCATGACATTGAAATAAAGACTGTCATTTTATGACCAATGATGAATATATTTTTATGAATTTTTCCTCTGGTCAAAGAAACTCCTAATATTAATTTATTATTATCATTATTATTAAAATGCGTGGAAATCGCGTGAAGTGGCGTGTGTTGACCGGTCAAGTAGCGTAATTTTTATACGGTTACGACGCATATTCATTAATTCAATATGAATATGGTTTTCATTTCCTTTTCCTATGTAAGAGAGGATAATATATTATTTGCGGACCCTTCTTCTCAACACGACGACACTCCTGGACGACTGAGAAGTCATCCTCCTAACATCCTCATATGGACTCCGATCGTCGATCCTCCAGTGACTGTGGGATCATGTCAGCAAGGAGAACATCATACACCCTATTTTATTCCCTCTTCTTCGGCTTCCCCTCCACATTTTCCGACCATGGAGTCTTCTGATAATTAATGTGACCGACGGTCTTTGACGAACGACTCTAAAAAATATTTTATAGCTATGTTCATGTATTCAATTTACAATCCTACTTCTCCCATTTTCATTCCATGCTATAGAATTTGATCTCCGTGTTGAGGGAATTTCTTGTGTTGTTGATTTGGTGGTGCCACTACGTCCATGGTTGGTGTTGTCATTCTGGGATAAGCGTTGTGATCATGGTGGTCGTGTTCGTAGAATGACATCGAAACCTGTTGAGGTAGAGATCCTACCTTCGTCTCTCTAAATTTCTGTATCATGCGGGGTGGGTTTCCTCTTGTTTACGTGAAACACATTTGAACCGGTTTAAAAAATATAATAACTGGCTTATATAACAAGGACGGGAAGATTGTGAATGAAGTTACATTATTTATATCTCTTGATATTATGTTGTGAATTGAATGGGCTTCTGCCTACGGAAAATCATGGATGTTGGGGGCCTTTGCTTACGAAAATAAGTGTTTCCTTCTCCTTCTGTATTTTCTTATCGATGGAAATTTTATTTAATGTGGAAATTGGGGAATCACGTAATGTTTGCTGATTAAATACCTGGAAACCTTGTGTGATCACCCCGGTTGAAAAAACTGAATTAATAAACATGTGGGTGTTGGATAGGGTTTATTTATGTGAAGGGGGTGTTTTGTGGGTTGTTGTAGATCGGGTGAGCAGAAGGGCTGTAGTTGGCTTTGTTGTGGGTTGGTGCAAATGATATATTGGTGATGGGAATTGGGGATGCGATAAATGGTATCAAAGGGATGATGGTGTAAGGGTTTCAGTGTGATTGTGGTCTTGGTGGTCGGCAGCGGGGCTGCAACGATGGGATTGAATGTGAACGAACTATGGGTTGTTAATAATGAATAAAATTAGAAGATTAAATTAATTGTGGGGCATGGTAATGGAAAGGGAATAATAATCAATGGGGTTGGTTGGTTAATAAGAAGGTACATGTTTGTGTTGCTTGCGTTTTCCTAACTTGATTTGTAGATGGCAAGGATATGTTTTATGAAGTCTTGATCCAGTTTGATTGTTGATAGTTTCCCGGTAGTTAATAAACTGATAACTAAAGCTGTTGAAACATGAAAGCATTAAATGGGGTTTTGGGAATGATTTTTGCATGCATACTCTCGAAGTAGCAGTGCCATGGCACGTGCTCAGATATTTGTGTAGAAGCCTTAGGATGGGCAGAGTGGTTGTTATACTTATATGAATTTGTATGTGTTATGTTTATTTAGGCAACCCACCCATGTCGAGCACTATGTGCCGAACACCCGTGGGACGAGGGGGGGGGGGTGAGTTTCTCAGACATCCGAAGGATGGCAGGTTATTGTTCTTCCATGTGGTCCCTCTTCGAGGTATTATATCCCAAGTTCCTTCGGGCAGGTTACGACAGATGATTCCCAAGAATCTTTGGGATGAGGTGTGATATGTTCCCAGGTGTCTTCGAGATTAAATGTGGTTATGGATGAGGATTGGGTGCCGGCAGGTTACTATGAGATTCGTTTTTCCAGGTTGCGGCAGTGGCTCGAGCTTCATATGGCCAAGTTGCGACACTAGCTCAAGAAGAGGGGGAGGCATCAGAGTGTTAGGCGTGAGGGCTTGAACAGTATCCAGTGGGAAGGTGGTGCGGGTTACCTGTACTTTGATAACAATACTTCTATACTCTATTGACTTGTGTTACTTGATGAGTGTGATTGGTGAGGTTGGGTGGATAGATTCCTTGCTAGGTTTTGGTTCTTCGGTTTTCTCATGGGGCATTAGGATGTCTCCCAACTTGTGCGTGAGATATTTAGGTTTCCCTACTGAGTATACTTGTATGCTCACCCTATGTTTGCTTTCAGGTTTTCCGAAGGACTACAGGGACTATGCGAGACCTTACTAGTCAAGTAGGGGGAGTTGCTGTTGTTGGCTGTTTTTTTCCTTTACTTTTTGGTACAGTACTTTTGGAGCTTTTCTGTACTTTTACTTTTGTTTCAGTATTGTATAAAACATTCATATGGGTTTGGTTTTGGGTTTATTTTCACCTATTATTTTTTCTTTTGGTGTTTGAATCATCCTATTTCTTGATCCTAAATAATAAAAAGGTTAATTCCTCCCATATTTTTGAAAAATCATTCCCTTGGTGCTAGTAGCAACTCCGGTGCCTACTGGAGGTGGGACTTGTGGGTCATTATCTCCATTTCACCATTTCAAGCTTAGGAGGGGCATCTTTAGTGGGAGTGGGTCATGACAGAATGGTATCAGAGCTGATGGATGAGAGATAGGATGAAGTCTCGAGTTAGGCACAATGAGGATTTCATGGGATAGTAGGGAACCAGTGATGGCAGATCTTGTTTCATGTCATAGGCCTGGGAAGACCGGCTTGGACATGGGATTTTTGGGCCCCCGTGATCCGATGCAAGAACGTTGAGCTTACCGAATAACCAAGTATGACTACATTGATTGCAGGGAAGAGACCCTAGGGAAGGTACATGCATCATCATTATTTGTCTTTTAGATGATTTTGGTGTTTTGGGAAAGAAATCAGAATAAAATGATAAAATGAAACCTTGAGAAATTTTCCTTGCCAGATGGGCTTAGGCGTTCATTGTTTACCATAAAACTATGGCACCTAGACGTCGTTTCCGGGTGACTCGGGCGGTCAAGGCCTAGCAGATTCAGATGGTCGATCCACTGAGGATTGACAGAGAGGAGGAAGATGACTTGTGGGAACGCAGGTTTCATGATTTCCAGTGACAAAGCTTGAAGATGTATGAAGGAAACACTTAGGATACAGAATTAGAGAGTTGGATGGAGGAACTCGAGATCACCTTTGGACTGATCAGGGATCCATCATCGTACTAGGTTCCTCTAGCAGTAAGCCAGCTGCGAGGAGTGGCGCGTCAGTGGTGGATTCCTTATCTTGAGGAGGGGAAGGAGATAGAAGTTCTATGGGCCAACTTCGATAAGGTGTTCCAGGAGGAATTTCATTTCGCGAAGAGGATGGCCGAGAAGAGGCAGGAGTTGTTGTCTCTCCAACAAGGAAGCCTATCAGAGCGGGAACTAGTGGTCAAGTTCAAGGATCTCCTAATTTTTCCCCGAATCTCTTTCCGGATGAGGATTCCCAAGCCAAAAATTTAGAGGAGGCACTTCACCCATCTATTTGGTGCGCGGTGACCCCTTTCACCTTACCAACGTACCTGGATGTAGCGAAGAAGGCGGAGATAATCGAGAGGATACACTCGCAAGTAGGTCCACCATGAGAGAGGAGTCACCCAGATCTTCCAAGAAGGTGTCGGTCATTAGTAGATCCCCAGAAACATCACCTTCCATGTTTCGAATAGTAGGGAGCAGACTTCATCATGTCCCATACCAATCTCACAATTTCTGCCCGTTTTCTAGGGGCCAAGGACCTAGGTGCTTTGAATTTGGGAATATTGGGAATCTTGGCAGACATTTCCCTTTTCAGACTCAGTATGGAGGGACTGGCCAGGTTCAGCCCCATCCCCAGTAGCAGTTCCCAGCCCGACCCTTCCAGCAGCAACATGCTCTAGACCCTCCAAGGGGAGCTGGAGCAAGTAGTGGCCAACCATAGGGAGTTCCTCAATGACCCCAACTGGGATGTGGCCGAGGAGGTGGAAGTCAACAGAGAGGCAGAGGAGTGGGACACAGACAGTTGAATGAAACAGAAGCGGCAACCCTAGTAAGGCAGGAGATCGAGAGAGATGTTTTCGGTTTTACTTAAATGCTCTCGTTTATGTTTTGGAGTGTCACACTCCTGTGTTGAAACTCATTCTCGCCCATGATTTGGGCCTGGATCTAGTTTCCCATAAGTCTATAATGCTAAGTCGTTTCCCTCTCTCCTTTAAATGTCTGTGAAGAGTCCTAATATGTGGTAGAGGAAGACCTGATCCCTAATCGAGATGCATTAATGTGGATGCGATTAAACCTGTGCAAGCGAGTCAGTGTCGCCTAAAGTGGATAATATCTCGACATGGGAGAAGGTTCTTCAAGCCACATGTTTGGGAAATTTATTGTTGTTTTTTATAGTGTTGGGGGTAGTGTAAGTTTATAAAATCATAATATATGGAAGTCAGAAGACCTAATTCCTAATCGAGATGCATTAATATGGATGTGATTAAACCCATGTGATCGAGTCAGTGCCGCCTAAAGCAGATAATATATCGACATGGGAGAAGGAATTCCTCAAGCCAGGTGTTCGGGAAATTTATTGTTGTTTTTTATAGTGTTGGGGGCAGTTTATGTTTGGAAATTCCTAATATATGGAAGTCGGAAGACCTAATTCCAAATCGAGATTCATTAACATGGATGCGATTAAAACCATGCAGGCGAGTCATTTCCGCCTAAAGCAAATAATATATTAGTATGGGAGAATGAATTCCTAACTCATATAATTAGGGTTTTTGATTGTTTCCTGTTATGACGAGATCCCTGAGAGTTATCTTACAGGGTGGTTGTTCAGATCCATTCTTTCTTCTGGGATGGTTTTTAATTCTCGAGGACATGATTGTTTTGAGAGGTATCTGATGTAATGGCTCGGACCCCTCCAGTCAATTCCTTTGTTGAAATCGATGTGGTCAACACAACGCGCGTTATAATGATAATCTTTAAATATGATGATAATATAAAAATATGTTAAATAATAATTATGATGACATAAATTGTGTGATTAATTAAACTAAAAAGAGAATAATCAGGATAAAATTATTTAATGGGTGTTTTTTTATTAATGATGTGAAGTGGGAAGGTGTGTGACCCATTAGACGTTGACAAATGAAACATGTAGTTTATTATAAATTGAGTAATTGTTGAAATTAAATTTGAATAATAATAATGGGTGTTGTGTTATTAATATTATTCAGAATATTATTAATAATGGGAAATTAATGAAATGAGTAATGGTATTTATTGAAAAAAAATAATTGAAGATGGACAGTGGAAGCATGGTGGCGTGTTAATAAAATTAAAGGTGAGTTCGTTATAATTATTATGTTAAATAATAATAATAATGGTGGCGTAAAAATATGTTGGGTTTATTAAATTGAATGTTTATAATTTAATAAAAGTGGTGGAAATTACATCAGTGTGAAATAAAAAATAAGTAGAATTATATAATAAAATTGACAGATGTTACACAACATTGACATGGGATGGTTAGATTCAGATATCCAACGAGGTGGTTTAACGTGGCCAATGTGATGAGCGTAAATATTATCATTATTAAAAATAATAACGGAGATGAGTTAATAAAATAAGTTGATGAATTGTAATTTTAATTGAAAAACAATAAATAACAATGATGGAGTCAAACTATGTGCGAGAGGTCAATGAAATTAAATTTATTAAGAAGGGGTTGAATATGTACGTTATATTAATTTTTTTTGTCATTTATTTCAATTAAATGAAATGGGTTTGAGGCGCATGGAGAATAATTGCTTTATATATACAATATAACATATATAATATTTATATAATATAATATTAAAACAATCAATGGATGTAAGAAATAAATCAATCCATGAGGGGGGCGTGTTGTTAGTGTACATGAGGCACAAAGGGGTTTATTTTTTCCATTAAATAAATAATATTAATATAATGATATTAATTTTATAATAAATGAAATAAGGGGGAGGCTCATGGTGAGGTGGGAGTTCATGCATGTTTCCTTTCACCCCTTTAAATGAGTAAATTCATATAATTAATTATATTATAAAATATCATTATTATGGTTTGGTCGAATAATCTATATTCGACTATAACTTCTTTATATGGTGTCGGAATGAAGAACTGTCTGCGATACTATGACCCTGAAATTAAGACATTAATTTTAATACCAATGATGAATATATTTTTATAAATTTCGCCTCGAGTCAAAGAAACACCTAATATTAATTTATTATTACCATTATTATTAAAATGCGTGGAAATCACGTGAAGTCTCGTCTCTTGACCAGTCGTGTAGAATAATTGTTGTATCTTTTTGGTGCATATTCATTAATTAATGCTGAATACGGTTTTCATTTCCATTTCCTATGTAAGAGAGGGTAATATATTATTTCTAGACCCTTCTTCTCCACACGACGACACTCTTGGATGACTGAGAAGTCATCCTTTTGACTTCTTCATCCGGACATCAATCGTTGATCCGTCAGTGACTGCAGGATCATGTCAGCGAGGAGAAAATCGTACACCCTATTCTGTTGCCTCTTCTTTGACATCCCCTCCGCATTTTCCAACCGAGGTGTCTATTGATAATTGACGGGAACAACGGTCATTGACGAATGACTCTAAAAAGGTATGTTAAACCTCTGTTCTTGTATTCTATTTCCGATCCTACTTCTCTAGTTTTCTTTCCATGCTACTTCATGTGTCTCCGTATAGAGGGAGTTTCATGTTTTGTTGATTCGGTGGTGTCGCGACGTCCTAGGAGGTATTTTAATCCTTACCTCTAGTTTAGATAAATTTTTTATTTATTTTATATATATTCACTCAATAATATCCTCTTTTTTTTCCAAACACATTTGATATTTGATTACAACAATAGTAAATGTGTTATATATTTTGATACCATGTTGGAGTATTTTAGAAAAAAATAGTTTTCAAGAAATTCAAGATGTGATTCATGATCATTCGCTATTTTAAAATACAGATATTGTACGTTTGGTTGAATTTTATATAACTCTTTGTATGGAATGGATTTCAAAAAAATTTCTTAAATTTATTGCCAATATAAGGATATTATGAATCATAGAGGTGATGTGGAGTTTCTTATATTTATAGGTGAAACATAATTATTTAAAACATGTATAGATCCTCTCCTTGTATATCAACATAATGAGATTATGGAAAAAGAGGAATATCATGTTTTATATAAAATTTTGGATGGTATCATTAGAATAATAGATTCACAGAGGGTACAAAATATCATTGAGGATTTTATAGAATATTTAATTGTTCATCAATTACTGCTTGAAGTTGAGTTCTCCAATGAAGCAATTCATGAAATATGTCCTATATTAAAAAATAATTGTTTAATAGAACTAGAGGAGTTTTATGAGTTAAATAAAAATATGTCATAATTGAGTGCCAAAGGATTTATACACTCTAGTCTTTATCTTTCTGAATCCCCTATATTTATCATGAAAAAGAAGGATTGGACCATGGTATTGGGCATCGATAATTGGATGATAGATTAAATAACTATAAAAAATTCCATTTCCATTTATTGATAAATTATTTAATCAACATAATGATTCCATATAATTTCCAAACATTGATATTCACATAGCTTATCACAATTAAGGGTGAAGAATGATGATATGTAGAATATAGAATTTTAATCGAGCTATGGACATTATGGGTTTATAGTAATACCTTTTGAATTTACTAATGCTCCATTAGTAATTATAGATATGATGAATATATTATTAAAGGAGTATCTTGGTAACATTGCAATGGTATTCATTAATTATATCATGATATACTATAATTTATATGATTATCGTGACAGTTACATTCTAATAACTATTGAGACCTAAAAAAATAAATTATATGGGATGTATATTATGTTTGAATTTTAGATCAATAATTTTTCCATTTATTTGCATATGTTCTCTATGTATGTGATATATATTTTCTCTTCAATGATTGTGGTAGTTAAATAATGGTATATGCCAATGATGAAAACTGATGTCCAATGTTTTGTAGCCATATCTCATCACTATAAGTTATTAGATTTTTATTTTTCGTAGTTTGAAAAAAATTTATCCATGTTAACAAGTAATGTTCTATGTTCTCACCCAACATTTATTATGTTTCAATTAAAAATCATAGTAATTTTGTGTGTGAACTCATAAATGTAGACACAACGACAATCCCCCATTTTTTATGAATAGCTTATTTTTTTATTTTCAAAATAAAATAACCTTATGGTTGTGTGAGAACTGAAAATGGTAGAACAATAGACAAGGAATCATGCCCATGGGGTTCCCCTATAACATAAACATGTAATCCATTATCAAGGAATGCGGGGTAACTCCACAAAATGATGAATAACCAAAAAAGGGTCGAGAATGAAATCATCCACGATATGCCTAAGGTGAGAAAAATATAATAGACCACATCGATTCGTGAAACCCTACCATTCATGAATAGACACATAACACCACACTACATAAATAGATGATCTATATAAATTAATACGGACACACTAGTGGAGTTCACTACCCCACCACAGAGTTTGTAACTGGCCATTAGAAACCCCTCAAAACACAGAATGTTAAAAACCAATCTTAACATGAACCTTCAATAGATATTGAATGGGGAGAGGGATTCATCAACCTATCTACTATGGGAAACCACAAGACTACCTAACTACAACAAACAACACCCCCAATAAAAAAAATCGCAACTATATATTTTCCAAAAATGAGGCACCCAAAACAATCCAAAAATCAAATGGGATCTGCCAAACCTAACATGGATGGGGTCATGCATGATGGAACAGAAAATATTGGAAGATATCTAAAAATATAAGAAAAACTTATGAGACCATGTAAAAATAGTCTATAACAATACGAGAAATGGAAAGCGAGACTGGAATGATCTAGAGGATAACTGGAAAGGGTACATCAATGGCTCGAAGACATCCTAGGGCCACCTCCTAGAACTGTGAAATAACATGGGATGATGATGAAACCGTTAGAGTTCTGAATCCAATGAATCCAATAATAAAATAATCTATATTATACCAACATGTACCACGAGGACCTCATCTATATAATTCTCATCATTATTTTTCTGGTGAATCTTGGAAACAAGAAGGAGGAACTATATGTGTATGTGGTATTTGGGATGAGTTGGAGAATCCATCACTGATGGGAGAAAAAGAATCCTATTAGAGGAAGGGTGTTTATTTTAAGTGGTTCATCGAATAAATGAATTTTGGGTATCCGTATGTATCAGGAATGTGTTAAATCCAATGAATAAAAGATATTTAAAATAATAGATTAAAATTATCAATTTTATGGAGCTATGATTGAAAATGTAATCATTGCTTTGAAAATTATGGATACTCTACCATTATAGAGAAAGTTGAAGTATATATATTGAAAACATGATTTTTATGTATATCTTTTCTCATATGGAGATAAAAATGGGGTGAATAAAATGGTTTAAACATCTCATGGAATATGATTTCCCATTACACTATAACCCTTGGAATAAAAAATTTTGAACGATGCATTAAGAAGGATGGAAAATGGTGTTATGTCCATGATGATGACTAATAAATTTCAAATATATAGAGAACAAATAAATATGTATACAGTAATTTATAGGAACGAGGACCCTTCAATAATAATCCATGAAATATTTAAACCATCCTTACTAAAAATACATAATGAATCTCCAATAGTATGATATGAACATATAATAAAATATTAATACAGTAAGGGGAAGTATAATATTAGAATTCATCAGTAGATAATAACTGTTGAATTTTTGGATTTGTTTTTGTACTCCATCCATAGTATAATTGATGATGTAAATATATAGGGAATAAAATTTCTAAAATGTATATATACACCATTATAAAAAAAGTGGTACATGGAGTGAAGTGAAATATTTTGGTCAGATTGTGTATACTAGGAAGTCACAGATTATGTGTCCATATTAATATTTTTATAATAGGTTAACGTTAAAAATAACATCATATGTGAGTGATGAAACATTTATAAATAGCTATATGGTTGCGTGAAGATGTTAGAATGGTAACTATCACTTGACACTCATTGAATATGAGGAAGAATTATGTTATATGGGTCATCATTGACCATCTTATTATATTTTCTCATATCATAGAGATAAGAGAAGATATACTCTTTGAGAACCTTTCATGGATATATATCAATGAAATAATAATGATTTATAAGGCACCTCTATCAATTATTTTAGCTCATTACCCATAGACCAGACTAAAATTATAGTGGGGCATTTAGAGGGCTCTAAACCTTGAGATTCATTTAAGCCTGATTGATTATCCCTAGAATAGTTAAAAAATAATAGACCTATCATGACATTGGAATACATGTCGAGATCATATTATAAATACATCCAATGTACATTGTATCGTTTTCTATCAATTTTTTGAGTTTTCATACAGCAATATTTTACATTCAATCATCCACATGGCAACATACGAAGTATTTAATGGGTAGAGGTGTCGTATTGCTACCTATTGGGAATAATTTAGGGTAGTAAATCTATTTTTCATTGATATTAAAGAGGATAAAACTAGTAAAGTACAAAAAATTTGTGATAAAATTGAAATTCCCACAGAATACCAAATTTGTATACACATAATAGTAAAAAATACATGGAATATCATGTTCGGAACACATAATTTAAATGATTCTACGTGAATGGGAGCTATAAGACTTTTGAAAAGAGTTCTGTTAATGCCTAAATACATTTTTCATTTTAAAATATTAGAAAGAGTTGTGATTTTCACATAAGAATTGTTTATTCTTTCTAGACATTGTAAAGTACACAATACATTCTATGTTTCATTAATATGAATATATATATATATACCACTCATTTACCCACATTTATGGGGATATAGATGGATCATATATTCTCATATAATAATGATCCTATTAATATTCTGGACATGTATGAGAATGTATAACAGAACCCGGAAACTCATTTAGTGATGGGCCATTACAGAAATAAAAAATAAGAAGAGGAGAACTTGGATGCATAAAAAGATATAAGGAACGAGTAACTGATTTTGATAAATATAATAAAAATACCCCACAATTGATGACGAAATTATTTAATGTGGGATAATTGAACACTCAACATTGTGTTGTAACAGTTAAATATTACATCATGAAATAGAGCAATAAAAAGCCTATTAAGGATCATTTATTTATGAAAGTATCTAGAATATTAGTTTTGTGATTTAAAAGTGTCCAAAATTATTGGAATCATGAAATATTCATTTTGAAATTATTTTCATACAATATTTTTAGTTGTTTTAGTAAATGGTGACTTTTAGTAAAAAAATTACATCTTTCATAAAACAATTAATTTTTATGACCTTATCATTATATAATAATGGAATATAAGATTTTAAACCATTTTATGTAATAAAATATGAATTTAACTAATAAAATTATCTAGTTAGAAATATCTTTTGTTCTTTTATAACATATGGGAAACATATTTGCAACCAATTAAAATGTTACAATAATATGAAATCATTTTTCTAATTTTTCTTTGAATCACTATTTATCAATAGATATTCAGTTTTCAAATTTCTGAAAACCCTACAATTTTTATTATATATAAATTTGTCTTATTTCATTTTTTATCCAAAATTATTTTGAAATGTATATAATATTTATGCATTAATTATTTTTCCAAAAAAACTGGTTTTACACGATTATGTGTGTTGTTTTGAAAAAACGTTTTATAATAATTATAATTTTTTTTAAATAATATTTACAAATATGAAACTATTTGTATCAAATTAGAAAAAAAATTACATTCGTAATATTTTTTAATAATATTAGTTAATGTTATAAGTCCCCATCCTTAAACATACCTTAATCTTGAGTTATTACCAGATAAAAAATTGAGGATCTTTTCCAGTTTAGAGTTTTAGAAATTATATCAGATATCATACATTACCTTCCACATTTAAACAAGGTGGTTACATAAAAGGCATTCTTATTTTTTCCCATCAAAGGAGACATATTTGAAATAAAATGTAGATTCATTCGTGAGACTTCCTCAACACTATCAACACATCATGTACATTTCCCTTGACCTGTGAAAAACATTTCAAAAACATGGGATGATCATAAAAATCAAATTAAGGGGTATAAAAGTACGAAATAAAAACATTAGTCCATGTATTCATAATATTTAATGAAATCATACTTTACTCATAAAACATACACACTTTAACATACCTCATCAAATCATGAATGAATCACAGAAATCATAAGACATAAAGGTAACTTGAGGCATTCAAAACATTCATACATAGAGAGTAACCCTGATGGTTATGTTTGGAATACCCATCAGAGTATTTTCCCTAAATCTCTTCGAAGAAACCTTAGCTTTTAACCCCTCTGCATTACCCAATGCATTAGAGAGCTATATCGGGCTCACCCTCCCTTAGTTTATCAAAGAACCACCCGTCTTCATAAACAATGCCCAAGAACCAAAACATAATCGTATCACACAAAACATGCATAAAGGAAACATAACATTTACACATTTCAATCACAAGATATCAATAACACATTGATATAATAAAAACATTATAAATACCATTTTCAATACCAAAATGAATGAAAAGTAAAACATGATATTTATTTTTCATTAAGAAAAAGTTATGATTTGTAGAGGAAGCTGAAACTCAAATAATGGGCATGGCGGTGGAAAAGTCATTGTCTCCCAATACGTATGACAAAAACATTCCCTTTTGTCATGTATTAAAATGATTAGTATAAAAAATATTCCTTTTTTATAAACGTAAAAGTCAAAAAGGGTTTATAGACCATATAAAAGAAGGTTGTGTATAAAACAAAATATGCCTCAATGAAAGGAGATTGAGACGAAGTCCCATACCTCATGTCCGACATGACTCGATCATTCATTAATCTTCTGGATAATAAACATTAGTTAATTTATACTTTCTTAAGACACTTTTTCAAGTTCATTATTCCTTTTATATCACTTATTACCATGTTATGAACAGTATGTAATTATTTAAGTAAATAACAGTCGCTTTGTTGATCATTGATACTTGAGTCAAAAATAAACTCCGTTATAATTACAAGTTGTTCATGTGGTAAAATATCCATTATAACCAGAATTATATTCATGATGTTGATATCATATATATCATATATATCCAGTATATACATGCATTTATATAACATTTAGATGTAAGAAATGACATGCACTGTTCAAGGAGACGGTAAGCCGTACGTACACATGAACGCTACTTTCATTTCTATTTCATATTTAATGGAATGAAATCATAATGATATAAAGGTATATTATAATTCAATTATAATATCATATATAATATCATTAACTCCATCATTTATGCTTCCCACATATGGAATTAACGAATCAAATCACTTTGAGGGGGCGGTAGTTCGCACTTCCTAAAATGACGATATCACATTTATCTATAACGGAAACCATAAAGTTATGCCATAAATGAAAAATACAGAATCATAACTAAAACATATATATAATAGATATCATATATAAATATAGTTACATTTTAATGTCCACCATGAACGGTGTTATAAGAAGATTGAACAATCATCGTTTTGTGAGGCAGAATTTCGCCATCCATAGAAACAGTATGTTCTTTAACCATTAGACGGAGGTGTGTGTAAGTGTAGCTATAATCCTGCTCATAAAAACATCCTTTTATATTTTAGATACTTTTTTGTACAAAATAAAGGAATAAAAAGATTTTATGTGGATGTAGAAGCTAAATAAAACAAAAGAACACTAGTGAAGACATTACCTTTTAATCAGGTAACTCCTCTTTGTTTGAACCAAAAGGGTTTCTTAAGGAGCCTTTTGCTTAAGGTAAGGCTTATAGGATGAAGAGAGGGATTTGGAGAGATAAAATGAATAGATCTTGTCTGATTCAATGGCTTTATAGGAGTGGGTAATGAGGTAGAGGTGGGTACCTTTTATAAGAGGGAGGAGGGGCACTCTGGGAATGTCAAGAAATGTTACTTTATATTAAAATGAGTTTCGGATTTTAAAGGTCCCAAAATGAACTATTTCGAGGATAAGGTGATAATGGTTAATAATATACTCATCCAAAAGGGTTTTTGTCAAGTGTAATTCTTATATATTTTATTATCTTTTCATTTTATTTAAATCGTTTATTAACGAGGTAATCCCTGCATCATCATGTTGTCACAAAATATTTATTTTATTTAAAGTCTAAAAATTATAAAAAAACACTATGATGTAGAAACTAATTTTAGATTTCTAATTACTATTTATAGTCCATGAGATCATTTATATAGACAGAATTAAAATTGTTTCACTTAGGTGTTACATACTTTTGTGATATTCTCCATTCTTTAAAAATAAAATTAAAAAATTGTCACTATCACCCAAAAGTGATTCCATGGGGTCCCTAAGTTTGGCACAAGGAATCCCTTGGTCGGCCATGACACAACCAATATAATTGGGACACATTTTGGGGTCATTTTTTATTATTATGATATTATTTTATTATCCTTAACAAATGATTACTAATTAATCATGATAATTAAAGATAATTATCGTCATGACTATTCATAATGTACAAAAACAAAAGAGTCTTAATTAATTAATTTTTACCTTATTATTCCAAATATGGAATCCACTTTACCAAATTCCAAACCCAAAAATTACAGTGATTTATTTAAAAATGATTCCTATTATCCAAACAAATAGCGGGTTTTTTAGAAACAATATATTGGAATAGTTTGGCACTTGTTTATGCCCAATTCCAAAGTGAAATCAATTATAATGACCACCATTGGATTAAATGGTAAAAATTTATTCTAATTAAACTTTAAAACAAATTTAACGGACAATCTAATAATATAATTAAATTAGATGAATAAGCAGTTTTGAAGTAAAATGCAGTATTTTCCACTATTCATTAAAAAATGAACATTGTAAGAAAAATACCAAAAATTTATCCAAAGTAAATTTCAATGTCCCAATCCTAAATAATAAGTTTTTTTGACAGATAGATATTATTCAATTTTTAAAAGATATATTTAAAAATGGTTCATCATTAAAAGGTGGTAAAACAATCTTTTAAAAATATTAGAATATTCTATGCTTAAGATTGGATTTATTCTCATTTAAGCCTCTAAAACACTATCTAATTCATAAATAGACATATATATGAAAATCCCAAATTCATTACTTACTTGTGATGTTATATCCTTCCCCCCTTTAGAAAATTGCGTCCCTGTAATTTATTCACTTATCAAATAAGTGGGGGTGTTTATCCCTCATTGCATTTTCAGATTCCCAAGTTGCCTCTTTAATCACGTGGGTTTTCCACAAAACCATTACATGATGAATAACCATATTCCATTAAAATTTCTCCCTATGGTCAAGAATCTGGACCGGTTGTTCCTCATAAGATAGGTTCTCTTCCAATTGAACAACCTCTGGACTCAAAACATGAGATGGATCTGTCATGTACTTCTTTAACATTGAAACATGAAAAACATTGTGTAACTGAGATAAACTCGGAGGTAAAGACACTTTGTATGCAACTGATCCAACTCTTCCAAAATTTCATATGGTCCAATGATCCTTGGACTCAGCTTTCCTTTCTTACCAAATCACATCACAATTTTCCATGGTGAAACTCTGTGGAAAACATGATCACCTACCTCAGAAGATAGATCCATCCTCTTGTTGTCCGCATAACTTTTCTGCCTAATCTAAGCTTTTCTCATGTGTCTCTATATTAGCTGAACTTTTTTTCCAACTCTTCTACCTATTCTAGTCTCATCAAATTCCTTTCACCCACTTAATCCCAAAAAGATGGAGTTCGACACCGCTTCCCATATAATGCCTCAAATGGTGCCATCCGTATACTAGAATGAAAACTGTTTTAGAAGTAAATTCAACCAAAGAAAGATGTTGGTCCCAACATCCCTGATAATCCATCGAACAAGAACGTAGAATATCCTCCAATGTCTGAATTATTCATTTTGACTACCCATCTGATTGAGGATGAAAAGCTGTAAAAAAATTAATTCAGTACCCAACGACTCTTGAAGGCCTTTCCAAAAGTTAGAAGTAAACTTGGGATCACGATCAGATACAATGGAGAGGGGAAATCCATGTAACCTGTCTATCTCTTTAAGATACAAAACAAGAAAGTTGATCTAGGGAAAAATTATCTCGTATAGCAAGGAAATGAATAGATTTAGTAAAGAGATCAACAATAACCTAGATTACATTATTACCTCGAGGTGTCTTCGGCAATCCAACAACGAAGTCCATGTATATATTCTCCCATTTCCACTATAGAACTGGTAAAGGCTGAAGCATCTCCTTTGGTAAATGCCGCTCTTCTTTAACCTTTTGAAATGTCAAACACTTCACAGTAAAATCAGAAATATCTCTTTTTTATTCCATCCCACCAGTAATACTCCCAAAGATCTCTATACATCTTAGTACTACCAGGATGAACTAAAAACGGAGAACTACGTGCTTCACATAACAACTCTCTCTTCAAATATGAATCACATGGCACACACAGTCTCTTCCCAAATCTCAAAACACAATCATTATCAATGTTGAATTCACGAAACATACCCTTCTGAAACATCTATAACTTTTTCTGTAACTCACTGTCTTGCTTCTTTGCTTTATTAATTCTGTCTGATAGAGAATATTTCACTAATACCTAAAACAAAATAGAATAACATCCTAAACCAACTACTTCTATGCCAATGTTAATAAAATACATAACCAAAGTATCGCATTCCAAATGCAACATTGTTAATGAATCATTACTTTTTCGACTCAAAGCATCATCCACTTTATTTTCTTTTCCCGAATGGTAATGAATTGTACAATCATAATCCTTGATTACTTCTAGCAATATTCTCTGTCTCATGTTAAATTCATTTTGAGTGAATATATAATTTATACTTTTGTGATCAGTATATATTTCACACTTTACACAAAAAAATGATGCCTCCAAATTTTTAAAGCGAAAACAACAGCTGCTAATTCCAAATCATGTGTAGGGTAATTTACCTCATGAGTTTTTAACTAACATGAATCATAAGAAATTACCTGATCATTTTTAAATAAGACACAACCAAGTCCTTTTAATAAAGCATCATTGTAGATAACAAACTCACCATTCCTAGAAGGTAGTTCCAAAATTGGAGCATTCACCAATCTTCTTTTCAATTAATGAAAACATTTATCACACTATTTTATGCAGATAAACATAACACCCTTCCAAGTTTTCTTAGTCATTGGAATAGATAACCATGAAAAATTTATAACAAACCTTCGATAATTGCCTAGAAAACCAAGAAAACTATGAATCTCAGTTTTATTTTTGGGCCTTGGAAAGTTTTCAACAACCTTTGTTTTTGCAGGATCCATAGTTATTCCATCTTTAGAAACAATGTGACCAAGGAATGAAATTTTTTGCAACCAAAACTCACACGTTCTGAATTTCCCATACAATTTATTTTCTTTTAAGGTTTTCAAAATAACCATTAAATGTCTTTCATGCTCCTCTTTACTTTTAGAAAACACCAAAATATCATCAATGAAAACAACCACAAACTTATCCAAGAACTCATAGAAAATTCTATTTATAAGGTCCATGATTACAGCAGGTGAATTAGATATCCCAAAAGGCATTACTATAAATTTATAATGGCCATATCTTGTACGAAACATGGTCCTCAGAACATCTTCTTCCTTTACCTTCAACTGATGGTACCCCGATCTTAGGTCAATCTTTGAAAAATACTGAGCTCCCTAGAGCTGATCAATAAAATCATCGATATGAGGAAAAGGATATTTGTTCATTACAGTGATGTTATTCAAGGCTCTATAATCAATAAAAAGTCTCATAGAACCATATTTCTTTTTAACAAATAAGACAGGAGCACCCCATGGTGATGTTATAGGTTGAATGAAACCTTTCTCTAATAAATATTGCAATTGATCCTTCAACTCTAAAAGTTCAATTTGAGCCATTCAATAAGGGGGTTTTGAAATTGGCTTAGCATCAGGAACTAAGTCAAATGTAAATTCAACTTTCAGATCTGGTATTATTCTAGGCAACTCATCAGGAAAAACAACTGGATACTCATTTACCACTGGAACATCATTAATCAGAACGGTTCCTTTGTTTTCAACAATATGTGAAAGGTAACATTCATTTCCATCTTTTACATGTTTCATATCCTCTTGATATGTTTTCAATAGTAAAGGTTCATTATTATACACAAACTGAAAGTCTTTATGAATAGAAACTTCGTTAGCTCTACCATCAATCTTAGCATGGTAAACAAAGAGCTAATCCATACCAAGGATAACATCAAAATCTACTAGAGGTAAAACAATAAGGTTTTCAAGTAGGTTATTTCCACAGATAAAGATAGGAAGATTATTATAAATTCTTTTTTCCTAAAAAATTCCCCTAGGTGTTTTTACCAAAAGTTCAGAAGTCATTTCTTGATATGGAATTCCCTATTTACTAGAATAGTTTTCAGATATGAATGAATGTGTAGACCCCGAATCAAAAAACACATTAGCATAATCTGAGAAAACAAACAATGTACATGATACCAATTTATTTACTGGACCAACATCCACTTAAGTAGTTTCAAAGGATTTCACCTCTTCTTTTTTGCTTGTAGTCTGAATTCTTCCCATCAATCAAGCTATTTTTGGGACACTCGTTTTCATAATGACCCATCTCATTGCACTTGAAACATTTCAGTAACTGTAAATCAAATTTGGTCATACCATCACCTTGATCATTTTCAGTGCAATCACGAGCCTTTGTCCCATCTTACCACATTAGTATCACTTTCCATAATTTTGAAGACATTCCCTAGCATGCCTTTTATAACATTTATCAGAAACATGAAACTTAGTTTTCTTACAATCAGACCATTTTGAAGGATTCTTCCCTTTATCCTTCCACCTCATTCTATTCTTCTGTTGGATGGTATAGAACAGTTGATCATCGAAGAACTCCATTTCCACCTTCTCAACTCATCAAACAAGCTTTTTAGAACTATTGACCTCGTGAGAAGCTAAAGAACTTCGATATTTTGGCTTTAATTATGAGTAAAAAAAATTTATTTTACTATCAAGGTCTCGGATAAAATTTGGAGCACACCTTGCCAATCGTGTGAGCCTTTCTTCATAAGAAGCCACATAGTCATCCTCTTTCCTCAATTTCAGGAATTGTTTTTCTATCCTAATTTGAACAAACTTAGGAAAATACTTCTCAAGAATCAAACCTTTGAATTAGTCCCAATGAAGAGCATCAATCCCATCAGCGTCCTTGATATTTTTAACCATTGAACACCACTGATCTACTTCACCCTCCAAACGGAAAACAGAAAGACTAACCTTTGGATTGTCTGAACACCCCATGACATAGAAAATCTTCTCCTGTGCTTTATTCCAACCTTCAGCTAGCACATGGTTAGATGATCCTCTGAATGATGGGGTATGTTTCCTCATGAAATGTTAAACCACTGACATGTTCCTCTGTGGTTGATCTGGATGATCTCGTGAATGGTTACCACCACCATTTATCACATGAGTCTACTGCACCATTACTGCAACAAACTATTCAGTTCGAATTACAACTATCTTAGGATGCAGATTCAGAAGGTCATTTCCTTTATATTCCTTCCTAGCACTGCTTCCCTGTTTCCTCTATGGAAAACCATTCTGAACAAACATGTCTTAGATGAAGCAACATGGTAATCATCAAATGCTATATCATTTCAATTTGACCATAAAAAATATTTTTCTATATTCATTTAAGAGAATTTTAACACCTAAAGTTATCTAAACCGACCTTTGATACAACTATAAGGCCCCATCCTTAAACATTACTTAATCTTGAGTTATTACTTGATTACACATTGAGGATCTTTTCAGGTTTAGAGTTTTAGAGAATTAGATCATAAATCATACATTACATTCCACATTTAAACAAGGCGGTTACATAAAAGACAATATTATTTTTTCCCATCAAAGGAGACATATTTAAAATGAATCATAGATTCTTTCGTGACACTTCCTTGACACTATCATCACATAATGTACTTTTCCATTGACCTGTGAAAAACATTTCAAAAACATGGGATGAGCATAAAAAGCTCAGCAAGGGATATACAAGTATGAAATGAAAACATTAGTCCATGTATACATAAGAATTAATGAAATAATACTTTACACGTTAAATATTAGTACTTTAACTGTAACATCCCAGGTAAATAAAGAATAAAATGTTTTCATATTTTTTAATATTTTTTGAATTAAGTATTAATTATACTTTAATGGGGTTGCTATGTTAAATGGAGAACCCTTTTTAAATATAGTTTTGGTCACTCTTAATTATAATATTGGACCAAATAAAATTCTCATTTAGAATCGGGAGATCAAAATTTACTTTATGTAATTTTTTGGTTTTTTCTGATAATGTTCATTTTTTAATGAATAGTGAAAAATGTTGTATTTTAATTCAAAACAACTTTTTAATAAAAGATATTTATAAGTATAGATTATATTTTAAATTGATTTTAAATTTTAATTAGAATATATTTTTACCATTTAATAAAATGGTGGTCATTGGAATTAATTTCACTTTGAAATTGGACATAAACAAGTGTCAGTCTTTTGATAGATATTGTTTCTTAAAAACATGCTATTTGTTTTGACAACGGGAATTAATTATAAAATTAATTAATGGAACTTAAATGTTTTGAATTTTGAAAAATAGAAATCATTTTTGAATTTATAATATCAAATATATCTTGGGGTGAATTTTTGGTATTTTTCTGAAGAACTTCAATTTTTGATGAATAGTGAAACCACTAAGTTGTAGTTAAACAAACTGATTTTTTATTTAAATGAAAGTTTACCACATATATGTATTGAATTTAAAAAATACAACATATATGGTTGTCATTAGATAGTAAAATTTGGTTCAATGGGATTAAAATATTTTTTTTGGTGATTAGTAACTTTTGAGTTTTGTTAACCGTGATTAGAGGTAATTAGTATAATTTAATATAAAAGTGATATTATAAAAATATAAAAATATCGTAACACATGTCCTAACCTTATTGTATAGGTCATGTCCGAACAATAAAATCCATGGGTCAATTTTTGAGACCCCATGGAGCCACTTGAGTGAGATAATGACCTTAATACCTTTTATTTAAAGTAAAAATAAAAATATCACAAACATATATTATTTTACTAAAAAAATTATTACATGGGTTTATATAAGATATATTTTTGACTATAAATATTCATTAGAAATATAAAAATATTTCCTACATCATGGTAAATTTTTAATAATTTTTAGAAATAAAAAAAATAAAATTATTTATGATACAATTATGATGCAGTGTTTACATCATTAATGAATGATTTAAATAAATAAGAAGATAATTTTTAGAATAATATTCAAAAGTTGTCCAATTCTTAATGGATGATTTTATTTCGAACATTGACCATCTTATCTTCTAATGTAATGATTTTTGGATCATTAGAAACCGAATTTTATTTTATAATAAAATAATAGTTTCATGATTTCCAATAGAGCCCCTCCTCTACCTTATAAAAAGACCCCATTTCCTACCATTATATTTCACTTATCAAGCCCTTTGTCTCATCCAAAATATACTCAAATAATCTCCCAATATCTCTCTCTCCATCCTAGAAGCCTCACCTTAGGCAGAAATCTCTTCAAGTGACCCTTTTGGTTCAAACAAAAAGAGTTACCCGAATTAAAGGTAATGTCTTCACTTGTATTCTTTTGTTTTATTTTGCTTATCCAACCCCCTAAACTCTTTTTATTCATTTATTTGGTAACAAAACCAGTATATTCAGTATACTAGGATGTTTTTATAAGAATTATTCGAGCTACACCTACACACACCTACTTCTAATGGTTAAAGAACATACTGTTTCTATGGATAGCGAATTACTGACTGACGAAATGATGATTGTTCAATATTCATTTAATACTTTTAAAGGTAGCCATTAATACGTCACTATATTTATATATGATATATAATATGTTTATTATTTCCTTAATCTTCTGTAATTTTCATTTATGACATACCTATATGGTTTCCATTATGGGTAAACGCGATATCTTCATTTTAGGAAGTGTGGACTACCGCCCATCAAAGTGATTTGATTCGTTAATGCCATATGTGGGATGTATAAAGGATGGAGTTAATGATATTATATATTATATTATACTGGAATTATAATATACCTTTATATAATTATGATTCCATTCCATTATATACAAAATAGAAATGAAAGTAGCGCTCATGCTTATGTACGGTTTACCGTCTCCATGAACAGTTCATTTCATTTCTTACCTCTAAATATTATGTAATATTATAAATGAATGTATATACTGGATATATATGATATATATAATATCTACATCCTGAACATAATTCTGGATATAATGGATATTTTACCACATGAACAACTTGTAATTTTAAGGAGTTTATTTTTGACTCAAGTACCAATGATCGACAAAATGACCGTTATTAACCTAAATAATTAAAAAGTGTTAATAACATGGTAATATGTGATATTAAAGCAATAATGAACTTGAAAAAGTTTCTTAATAAAGTATTAATTAATTAAATTTTATTATTCAGGAGATTAAAGAATGATTGAGTCAAGTCAGACACGAGGTAAGGGACTTCGTCTCAATCTCCATTCATTGAGGAATATTTTGTTTTATACACAACATTATTTTATATGGTGTATAAACCACTTTCTACTTTTACTTTTTTTTTTCAAAAGTAATCTTTTTATACGAAGCGTTTTATTAAATGAAAAAATGAATGTTTTTGTCTTACGTATGCGGCAACAACGGCTTCTCCGCCTCCATGACCATTATTTGAGTTTCAGATCTCTCTATAAGCCATAACTTTTTTTTAAATTAAAAATAAATACCATTCTTTAATTTTCTTTTATTTTGGTTTTGAAAATGGTTTTAATAATGTTTTTATTATTTCAATTTTTTTATTGATATCTTATGATTGAAATGTGGAATTTTTATGTTCCCTTCATGCATGTTTTATGTGATACGATTATATTATGGTTCTTGGGAAATGTTTATGAAGACGGGTGGTTCCATGATAAACTAAGGGCGGGTGAGCCTAAAATATCTCTCCAATGCATTGGGTAATGCGAAGGGGTTAAATGCTAAGGTTTCTCCGAAGATATTTGGGGAATATACTGTGATGGGTACTCCAAACGTAACCATGCGGGTTACTTCCTATGTAAGAATGTTTTGAATCCATGAAGTTACCTTTATGTCTTATGATTTGTATGAGTTATTTATAAATATTATGATTTCATGAGGTATGTTAAATTGTTAATGTTTTATGAGAGATATATGTTTTCAGTGATTCTTATATATACATGGACTAAGGTTTTATTTCCGTATTTTTATATCCCTTACTGATCTTTTTATACTCATCCCATGTTTTTGAAATGTTTTTCACAGGTCAAGGGAAAATTACATGATGTGATTATAGTGTCGAGGAAGTGTCAAGAAATAATCCATGTTTTATTTTAAATATGTTTCTTTTAATGAGAAGAGTGAATATTTTATTTTATGTAACAAAAATGTTTAAATATAAAATGTAATTCATTATTTATGATCTAATTATCTAAAACTCTAAACCTGAAAAGATCCTCAATGTTCATTCTTGAAATAACTCAAGATTAAGTAATTTTTAAGGCTGGGGCCCTATAGTTGGTATCAAATATCAGTTTATATAACTTTAGGAGATAGAATTCTCTTAAATGATTATCCAAAAATATTTTTTTATGGTCAAATTCAATTGGTATAGAATTTAAATATTACAATGTTGCTTCATATAAGACTTGTTTGTTCATAATGGTTTTCCGCAGAGGAAATAGGGAAGTAGTGCTAGGATAGAATACAGAAGGAAATGATCTTCCGAATCAGCATCCTGAGATGGTCGGAATTGGAACTGAAAAGTTTGTTGTAGTAATGGCGCAGTTGACTCAAGCGATAAATGGTGGTGGTATCCATGCACGAGATTAGCCAGATCAACTGCAGAGGAACATGTCAGTGATGGAACATTTCATGAGGCAACATCCCCCATTATTAATTGGATAATCTGACCATGTGCTAGCTGAAGGGTGGATTTGAGAAATGGAGAAGATTTTTGATGTCATGGGGTGTTCAGATAATAAAAAGGTTAGTATTTCTATTTTCCGTTTGGAGGGTGAAGAAGATCAGTAGTGGTCGATGGTTAGAATTATCAGGGATGCTGATGAGAATGATGCTCTTGACTGGGATGAATTCAAATTTATGTTTCTTGAGAAATATTTTCCTAAGGCTGTTCTACTTAGGATGGAAATACAATTCTTGGAATTGATGCAAAGGACGTCTCAGTGGCTGCTTATGAAGAAAAGTTCACTCGGTTGGCATGGTATGCTCCATATTTTTTCCAAGACCTTGATAGTAAAATAAATTGCTTTTACTCAGGATTGAAGCCGAAATATTGATAGGAATTAGCTTCTCATGAGTTCCAATGTTATGAAAAGATTTTTTGACGTGCTGAGAAGGTGGAAATGGAATTTTCTGATGATCAATTGTTCTATAACAACCAACAGAAGAAGAGACCAAGGTGGCAGGATAAGGGGAAAAATCCTACAAAAAGGTCTGATGGTACGAAAACCAATGTTTTCAGTTTGTAATACATGTGGTGAAAATCATGCTGGAGAATGTATTTTGAATTCTAGAAAGTGATACTGATGTTGTATGATAGGACATAAGGCTCGTGATTGCACTAAAAAAGATCAGGGTGATGGTAAGACCAAATTTGATTTCCATTTAGTGAAATGTTTTCATGTGAAATGAGATGGGTCATTATGCAAATGAGTGTCTGACAAAGAGATCGAGTGATGGGAAGCAGTCAGACTACAAGCAGAAAGGTGTTGTGAAATCCTTTGCAACTACTTCTGCAGATTTTGGGCCATCAAATGAAGTGGTATCAGGTACATTGATTGTTTTTTAAGATTATGCCAGTGTGTTTTTTGATTCAGGGTCTACACATTCTTTCATCTTTGAAATATTTTCTAGTAAATTGGGAATACCATCTCAAGAAATGACTCCTGAACATTTGTTAAAAAAACCTGGGGGAAATGTTGAGGAAAAAAGAATGTATAAGAATCTTCCTATACATATCCATGGAGAGAACCTAATTTCAAACATTATTTTTTTACCTCTAGTAGAGTTTGATGTTATCATGGGTATGGATTGGATCTCAATTTACCATTATACGATTGATTGTAGAGCTAAAAAAGTTTCTTTTCAGAAATAATTTCAGTTTGTGTACAAGAATGATCCCTTATTGTTGATAACATACCAAGAGGCTGAGAAACTTGTAAAAGATGAATATGAATGTTACCTTGCACATATTTTTGAAAACAAAGGAATTGTTCAGATTAATGATGTGCCATTTGTAAATGAGTATCCTGACGTTTTTCCTGATGAGTTTCCTGGAATAATACTAGATCGGAAAGTTGAATTTACTGTTGACTTAGTTTCTGATGCTAAGCCAATTTCAAAACCCCCTTATTGAATGACTCAAATTGAACTTTTAGAGTTGAAGGATCAATTACAAGATTTATTAGAGAAATGATTCATTCGACCTACCAGATCACCATGGGGTGATCCTGTCTTATATGTTAAAAATAAAGATGGTTCAATGAGACTTTTCATGGATTATAGATACTTGAATAACATCACTGTTAAAAAAGAATATCCTTTGCCTCATATAGATGATTTGTTTGATCAGCTCCAGGGGGCTCGGTATTTTTCAATGATTGAATTGAGATCGGGGTACCATCAGTTGAAGGTAAAGGAAGCAGATGTTCTAAAGACTGAGTTTCATACAAGATATGGCCATTATGAATTTGTTGTTATGCCATTTGGGATAACCAATGCACCTAATTTATTCATGGACCTTATGAATAGAATTTTCCATGAGTTCTTGGATGATTTTGTGGTTGGTTTCATTGATTATATTTCAGTGTTTTCAAAAATTAAAGAGGAGCAAGAAAGTCATTTAAGGGTTACTTTGAAAACCTAAAATGAAAAAAATTGTATGGGAAATTCAGAAAGTGTGAGTTTTGGTTGCAACAAATTTCATTCCTTGGTCACATTGTTTCTAAAGATGGAATAACTATTGATCCTATAGAAACAAAGGTTGTTGAAGAATGGCCAAGAACACCAAATGTAACCGAGATTCGTAGTTTTAATGGTTTGGCAGACTATTACCAAAGTTTTTTTAGAAAGTTTTCATGGTTATATAGTCCAATGACTAAGATAACTCGTAATGGTGTTATGTTTATCTGGACAAAAGACTGTGATGATTGTTTTCAGGAAATGGAAATAATATTGGTGAATGGTCAAGTTTTGGCAATACTTTCCAGGAATGGTGAGTTTGTGATCTACAATGACACTTCATTGAAAGGACTTGGTTGTGTCCTATTGCAGAATGATCCGATAATTGCTTATTCTTCATGTCAATTGAAAACTCATGAGGTAAATTACCCTACACATGATTTGGAATTAGCTGATGTTGTTTTCGATTTAAAAATTTGGAGGCATCATTTGTATGGAGTAAAGTGTGAAATATATACCGATCACAAAATTTTAAAGTATATATTTACTCAGAATGAATTAAACATGAGACAGAGGAGATGGCATGAATTAATCAAGGATTATGATTGTAAAATTCATTAACATCCGGGAAAATAAAATAATGTGGTTGATGCTTTGAGTCGAAAATGTAATGCTTCATTAACCATGTTACATTTGGAACGTGATCCTTTGGTTAAGGATTTGATAAACTTTGGAATAGATGTTGTTGGTGCAGTATGTTCTTCTGTTTTGTTTCAGGTATTAGTGAAATCATATCTATCAGACAGAATTAAGAAATCACATAAGCAATATAGTGAGTTGCAACAAAAGGTAGAGTTGGTTCAAAAGGGTAAGTTGCCTGAATTCAAAATTTATAATGTTTTTGTTTTAGGGATTGGGAAGAGATTGTGTGTGCCATGTGAATCATAGTTGAAGAGAGACTTCTTATGTGAAGCTCATAGTTCTCCGTTTTTAGTTCATCCAGGCGGTACTAAGATGTATAGAGATCTTTGGGAGTATTACTAGTGGGATGGAATGAAAAGATATATTGCGGATTTTATTGTGAAGCGTTTGACTTGTCAACAGGTTAAAGCTGAGTGGAAGTTACCGAAAGGGATGCTACAACCTTTACCAGTGCCAGAGTGGAAATGACAAAATATATCCATGGACTTGGTTGTTAGATTGCCGAAGACACATCGAGGTAATAATGAAATCTCGGTTATTGTTGATCACTTGACTAAATCAGCTCATTTCATAGCTATACGAGATATGTTTTCCCTATATCAACTTTATCTTTTGAATCTTAATGAGATAGTTAGGTTACATGGAGTTCCCCTCTCCATTGTATCTGATCGTGATCCCAAGTTTACGTATAACTTTTGGAAAGGACTTCAGAAGTCGTTGGGTGCTGAATTAAATTTTATTATAGATTTTCATCCTCAATCAGATGGGAAGTCAGAACGAACGATTCAGAATTTGGAGGATATTCTATGTGATTGTTCGATGGATTATCAGGGAAGTTGGGACCAACATCTTTCTAATGTTGTGTTTTCTTATAATAACACACTACTAGAAATGTGGGCATTAGCGACCGCCAAAAGCGGTCGCTAATGCCCTTTAGCGACCGCCCTGCGACCGCTTTTGGCGGTCGCAGTTGCGCCGTCGCTATTAATCAATAGCGACCGCCAATGGGGGTCGCTAATACTCTCTTCGAAAATCGACGAAAATTTGGTGGCGATTGTACTGGGGCGCACGCGCGGCATGTTGGAGGTTACCCCGAGCATGGGTCGACGGCCATGGAGGAACCACGGCGGCCGGAGGTGTGGGAGGCGACGGGGTGGCGGCGACGGGGGTGACCTGTGGTGGCGGGACCCCGATCATGGTTTTCCGGTAGCATTGGTAGGGGCGACGGGAGTCGACGGGGTGGCGGCGACGGAGGTGACCTGTGGTGGCGGTGCGGCGGCGGGAGGGGTGACCGCTGTTGCAGCGAGTAATCAAAGAAGATAGTGCGGGGGGCGGGAAAAATCCCGCCATTTCATTTCGGTTTTAGCGACCGCTTTTGGCGGTCGCCCGCTACCATAGGCGCCGAAACTAAAAAATCTAGTAGTGATAGTTTTCATTCCAGTATACAGATGGAACCATTCGAGGCATTATATGGTAAGCGGTGTCAAACTCTAGCTTTTTCGGATTAAGTGGGTGAAAGAAAGTTGATTGGACCATAATTGGTAGAAGAGTTGGCAGAAAAAGTTCAGCTGATATAGAAACACATGAGAACAACATAGAGTAGGAAGAAAAGATATGCGGACAACATGAAGAAGGATCTCTCTTTTGAGGTAGGTGATCAGGTTTTTATCAAAGTTTCACCATGGAAAAGTGTGATGAGATTTGGTAAGAATGTAAAGATGAGTCCATGGTTCATTGGACCAAATGAAATTCTAGAGAGAGTTAGATCAGTTGCATACCAAGTGGCTTTACCTCTGAGTTTATCTCAGGAACACAATGTTTTTCATGTTTCAATGTTAAGGAAGTACATTCCAGATCCATCTCATGTTTTGAGTCTAGAGGTAGTTCATCTGGAAGAGAATCTATCTTATGAGGAAAAACTGATCCAGATTCTTGACCATAGGTAGAAAGTATTGTGGAATAAGCTGATTATTCAAGTAATGGTTTTGTGAAAAAACCAGATGATTGAAGACGCAACATGGGAATCTGAAAATGCTATGAGGGATAAATACCCCCATTTATTTAAGTGAATAAATTGCGAGGACACAATTCCCAAAAGGGGGAAGGATGTAACATCCCAGGTAAATAAAGAATAAGACATTTTCATATTTATTAATATTTTTTGAATTAAGTATTGATTTTACTTTAATGGGGTTGCTATGTTCGATAGAGAACCATTTTTAAATATAGTTTTGGTCACTCTTATAAATTATATTGGACCAAATAAAATTCTTCTTTAGAATTGGGACATCAAATTTTTTTTTGTTTAAATTTTTGGTTTTTTTCTGATAATGTTCATTTTTAATGAATATTGAAAGATGTTGTATTTTAATTCAAAACCACTTTTTAATATAATTTATTTATAAGTATATTTTATATTATTAATTGGTTTTAAAGTGAAACTATAATATATTTTTACCATTTAATCTAATGGTTGTTATTGGAATTAATTTCACATTGAAATTGGATATAAACCGGTGTTAGTCTTTTGATAGATATTGTTTCTTTAAAATATGATATTTGTTTTAACAACAGGAATTAATTATAAAATTAATTAATGATACTTATATGTTTTGAATTTTTCAAAATATAAATCATTTTTTTTAATTCAGAATATCAAATATAGCTTGGGTTGAATTTTTGGTATTTTTCTGAAGAACATCATTTTTTGATGAATTGTGAAAACACTAAGTGGTAGTTAAACAAAATAATTTTATGTTTAAATGAAAGATTACTGCTTCTGTGTATTGAATTTAAAAAATATGACAAAAATTGTTGTCATTAGTTAGAAAAATGTGGTTCAATGGGATTAAAATATGTTTTTGTTGAATATTAACTTTTGAGTTTTGTTAACCGCGATTAGAGGTAATTAGTGTATTTTAAGATAAAAGTGATATTATAAAAATATAAAAATATCTTGACACATGTCCTACACTTATTGGATTGGTCATGGCTGACCAAGATAATAAATGGGTCAATTTTTGGGACCTCATGGAGCCACTTGAGTGAGTAAATGACATTAATACCTTTTATTTAAAGTAAACATAAAAATATCACAAACACATATTGTTTTCCTAAAACAATAATCACATGGGGTTATATAATCTATATTTTTAACTATAAATATTAATTAAAAATATAAAAAGATTTCCTAAATCATGGATTTTTTTTTAATTTTTAGAAGAAAAAAAAATATTTATGACACGATGATGATGCAGTGTTTACATCATTAATGAATGATTTAAATAAATAAGAGGATAATTTTTAGAATAATATCCAAAACATGTCCAATTATTATTGGATTATTTTATTTCAAACATGGACCAAATTATCTTCGATTTTAATGATTTTTGGAGCTTTAGAAACCGAATTTCAATTTATAATAAAATAATAGTTTCAAGATTTCCAAAAAATCACCTCATCTCCCTTATAAAAAGACCCCACTTCCTACCCATCTATCACACTTCTCAATCCCTTTGGATCATCCAAAATCTACTCAAATAATCTCCCAATATCCCTCTCTTCATCCTAGAAGCCTCACCTTAGGCATAAATCTTTTCAAGAAACCCTTTTGGTTCAAACAATGAAGAGTTACCCAATTTAAAGGTAATGTCTTCAATTGTGTTCTTTTGTTTAATTTTTCTTCTCCAACCCCCTAAAATCTTTTTATTCATTTATTTTGTAACAAAACCAGTATCTTCAATATACTAGTATGTTTCTATACGAAGTATTTGAGATACACTTACACACACCTACATCTAATGGTTAATGAACATATTGTTTCTGTGGATGGCGAATTACTGCCTCACAAAACGATGCTTGTTCAATAGTCATTTAACACCTTCCCAGGTGTCCATTAAGATGTAATTATATTTATATATGATATATAATATTTTCATGTTTTCCTTAATCTTATTTAATTTTCATTTATGGCATAACTTTATTGTTTCCATTATGGTTAAACACGATATCTTCATTTTAGGAAGTGCGGACTACCGCCCCATCAAAGTGATTTGATTCGTTAAAGCAATATTTGGGATGTATAAAAGATGGAGTTAATGATATTATATATTATATTATACTGGAATTATAATATACCTTTATATCATTTTTATTCCATTCCATTATATATGAAATTGAAATGAATGTAGCGATCATGCGTACGTACGACTTACCGTCTCCTTGAACGGTGCATTTCATTTCTTACCTCTAAATGTTCTGTAATATTATAAATTGATGTATATACTGGATATATATGATATATATAATATCTAAATCATGAAAATAATTCTGGATATAATGGATATTTTACCACACGAACAAATTGTAATTTTAAAGAGTTTATTTTTGACTCAAGTACCAATGATCGACAAAATGACCGTTATTAACCAAAATAAATAAAATGTGTTCATAACATGGTAATAAGTGATATAAATGTAATAATGAACTTGAAAAAGGTTCTTAAGAAAATAGAAATTATCTCAGGTTTATTATTCAGGAGATTAAAGAATGATCGAGTCAAATCGGACATGATGTAAGGGACTTCGTCTCAATCTCCATTCATTGAGGCATATTTTGTTTTATACGGAACATTATTTTATACGGTGTATAAACCTCTTTAGACTTTTAATTTTATTCAAGAGTAATCTTTTTATAAGAATAGTTCTATTAAATGACAAAATGAATGTTTTTTTCTTCCGTATGTGGCAACAACGACTTCTCCACCGCCGTGACCATTAATTGAGTTTCACCTTTCTCTACAAGGCATAACTTTTTTTAAATGAAAAATAAATACTATGCTTTAATTTTCTTTTTATTTTGGTATTGAAAATGGTTTTGATAGTGTTTTTTTATTTCAATTTGTTTTATTGATATATTGTGTTTGAAATGTGGAAATATTATGTTCTCTTTATGCATGTTTTATGTGATACAATTATGTTATGGTTCTTGAGCATTGTTTACGAAGACGGGTGGTTCCGTGATAAACTAAGGGTGGGTGAGCCTGATATATCTCTTCAATGCATTGGGTAACACGAAGGGGTTAAATGATAAGGTTTCTCCAAAGAGATTTAGGGAATATACTGTGATGGGTATTCCAAATGTAACCATGAGGGTTACTCCCTACAAAAGAATGTTTTGAATGCATCAAGTTACCTTTATGTCTTTTGATTTCTAAGAGTTATTTATAAATATTCTGATTTTATGAGGTATGGTAAAGTGTTTATGTTTTATGAGTGAAGTATGTTTTCAATGATTATTATGTAAACATGGACTAAGGTTATCTTTCCGTATTTTTATATCCCTTACTATGCTTTTTATGCTCATCCCATGTTTTTGAAATGTTTTTCACAGGTCAAGGGAAAGGTACATGATATGGTGATAGTGTCGAGGATATGTCAATAAAGAATCCATTTTTTATTTTAAATATTTTTCCTTTAATTAGAAGAGTGAATATAGTATTTTATGTAACCTCCTTGTTTAAATATTGAATGTAATGTATTATTTATGATCTAACACTCTAAAACACTAAACCAGAAAAGATCCTCAATGTGCAATCTTGAAATAACTCATGATTAAGTAATGTTTATGGATGGGGACATATATTAACATACTTCATTAAATAATGAATAAATCATATAAATTATCATACATAAAGGTAACATGAGGCATTCATAACATTCTTACGTAGGGAGTAACCCTCATGGTTACGTTTGGAATACCAATCACAGTATATTCACTAAATCACTTCAGAGAAACCTTAGCTTTTAACCCCTTCCTGTTACCCCATGCATTGGAGAGCTATATCGAGCTTACCCACCTTTAGTTTATCACGGAACCACCCGTCTTTATAAACAATTCCCATGAACGATAAGATAAGCTTATCACAAAAAAATACATAAGGGAAATACAACATTTTCACATTTCAATCAAAAGATATCAATAACACATTGATATAATAAAAACATTATAAAAACAATTTTCAATTCCAAAATGAAAGAAATGTAAAACATGGTATTTATTTTTCATTTCAAAAAAGTTATGTCTTGTAGAGGAAGCTAAAACTCAAATAATGGTCACGACGGTGGAGAAGTAGATCTCACCGCATACATACAATAAAAACATTCCCTTTTGTCATTTAGTAAGACTCTTCATATAAAAAATATTCATTTTGAATAAACATAAAAGTCAAAATGGGTTTATACACCGTAAAAAATAAGTTTGTGTATAAAACAAAATATGCCTCAATGAAAGGAGATTGAGATGAAGTCCCATACCTCGGGTCCGACTTGACTCGATCGTTCATTAATCTCCTGAATAATAAACATGAGTTAATTTCTACTTGATTAATAACATTTTTCAAGTTCATTATTCCTTTTATATCACTTATTATCATGATAGGAACATTATGTAATTTTTTAAGTTAATAACAGTCACTTTGTCGATCATTGGTACTTGAGTAAAAAATAAACTCCTTATAATTACAAGTTGTTCATGTGGTAAAATATCCATTATATCTAGAATTATATTCATGATTTAGATATCATATATATCATATATATCCATTATATACATTCATTTATATAACATTAAGAGGTATGAAATGAAATGCACCGTTCATGGAGACAGTAAGCCGTACGTTCACATGAACACTACTTTCATTTCTATTTTATATTTTATAGAATAAAATCATATTGATATAACGGTATATTATAATTACACTATAATATCATATATAATATCATTAAATCCATACTTTATATGACCCACATCTGGCATTAACAAATCAAGTCACTTTGAGGGGGTGGTAGTCCACACTTCCTAAAATGAAGATATCGCGTCTACCCACAATGGAAACCATAAAGGTATTCCATAAATGAAAAATTCAGAAGCATAAGGAAAACGTAAAAATAATATATATCATATATAAATATAGTGACATCTTAATGGCCACCATTAAAAAGGTTAAAAGAATATTGAACAATAATCGTTTCGTGAGGCAGAAATTAGCCATCAACAGAAATAGTATGTTTTTTAACAATTAGACGGAGGTGTGTGTAAGTTTAGTTCTAATACTTCTCATAACAACATAATAGTATATTTAATATACTTTTTTTTGTTATAATAGAAATTAATAAAATGAGTTTAGGTGGTTGGAGAAGCAAAATAAAACAAAAGAGCACAAGTGAATACATTACCTTTAAATAGGGTAACTCCTCTTGGTTTGAACTGAAAGGGTTTCTTGAAGAGCTTTCTGCCTTAGAAAAGGCTTCTAGGATAAATATAGGGATGTGTAGAGGCAAAATGAGCAGTTATTGGCCCATAAACTGGCATGAAATGTGTGGGAAAGGAGGTAGAGGTGGGGGCCTTTTATAAGAGGGAGGAGGGGAACTCTTGCAAAGTCAAGAAATGTTACTTTATATTAAAATGTGTTTCGGATTATAAAGGTCCCACATTGATATATGTCAAGTATAAGGTGATAAGTGTTCGAAATATACTCATCCAATAGGTTTTTGACAAGTGTATGTCTTAGATATTACATTATCTTTTCATTTTATTTAAATCGTTCATTATTTAGGCAATCACTGCATCATCATGGTGTCATAAAAAAGTTTAATTTATTTAATGTTTAAAAATTATAAAAAAAATACTATAATGTAGGAAATATTTTAATATTTCCAATGACTATTTATAGTCATATATATCATTTATGTATACAAAATTAAAATTTTAATACTTAGGTGTTAATACATTTGTGATATTCTGCTTTCTTTAAAAATAAAATGATAAAGTGTCACTATCACCCAAAATTGATACAATGGGGTCCCTAAATTTGGCACAAGGAATCCCTTGTTCGGCCATGACACAAAAAGTAGAATTAGGAAACATGTTGTGGTCATTTGTTATGATTATGATATTACTTTATTATCCTTAACTACCCGATTACTAATTGATCACGATAATTAAAGATAATTAGCATCGTTACTATTTATAATGTCCAAAAACAAAAGAGTATTAATTAAATAATTTTGAAATTATTATTCAAAATATGGAAACCATTTTACCAAATCACAAGAAAAATAATTACAGTAATTAATTTAAAAATGATTCCCGTTGTCAAAAAAATAGCTGGTTTTTTGAAACAACATCTATGAAAAGGTTGGCACTTGTATATGCCCAATTACAAAGTGAAATAAATTATAATGACCAAAATTGGATTAAATGGTAAATATATATTCCAATTAAACTTTAAAAACAATTAAAAGGACAATCTATCCATATAATTAAATTAGATTAAAATGCAGTTTTGAAGCAAAATGCAGTATTTTTCCCTATTCATTAAAAATTGAACATTGTCAGAAAAATACCAAATATTTTTCCAAACTAAATATCAATGTCCCAATCCTAAATAATAAGTTTATTTTTACAAATAGATCTTACAAAATTTTCAAAATATAGATTTAATAATGGTTTGCTATCAAAAGGTGGTAAAACAATCTTTTAAAAATATTAGAGAATTCTATGCTTTAGATTGGATTTATTCTCTTTTTAAGACTCTAAAACACTATATAATTCATGAAAAGACATAGATATGAAAATACATATTTCTTTACTTACTTAGGATGTTAAAATTTTTATTAGAAATGTATTATCATGGTAAAAGTATAATTGGTAATGAGTGTTTTACTAAGTGTAAATGTCCTAAAAATTATAAAATTTGACTAGAATCTATTGTTTTATATAATTATACACACATACATGTTTTATATACTATTATTTAAAATTTTTATCCATTTACCATTGATTAGTTGCATGGAATAGTAAAAAAATGTAATGGTCATCGCAAAATAACCATTCCATTCACTCATAAAATGTGAAAATCATCACAACATCATCGCACAACAAAAATTTGAGTTTTTTTCTTGGATACCAATCCATTATTATTTCCATATAATCATATATCAAATAAAAAAATCCCCTGGTTAATAATAGTTAATATAAAACTTTTAATTACAATGGGACTTCTTCGAAAAAATCATGTCCCCGGTGTGAGTAATATGAAAAACATGGATTTTTTTAATTAAAATACTTAAATTTATATAATCCATGCAAATATAATTATAAATTTATAATAAATTTATTTTAATATTACTATATTATTATCAGTATCATTATTTATTTATTTCACCCCTACGTAGTGAAAAATAATTCTATGGTTCACGGGTAGTGTATACTAACGATCAATAACAAAACATGTTTTTACCTCATCACTATACAATAATGGATATAAATAAAGTTATAAAGTGTAAAAATGATTTTAATGTTTAAATAAGGTTATATTGTGGAAAATATATAATCCTAGTAAATATACATGCAATAAAAATCATCATTGGTTTATTTAGTTAAAATAAGTGTACTAATAATATAATATATTATTTAAATTGTGTATTGTTTATATATAAATTAATTATTCTTATAAATACAAATAAATTTGTTAATTTACAATTAAAAATAAGTTCATTATATTCATGTTATAATGATATTATAACTAAATCTAATCATAACCATGTACATGTCATTGTAGGTTCATGTTATGGTCGATTTAACCACCAATTTTAACCGTACACTACATTTATGTTTTCGAAGACTATAGGATATTATTTAAAGGTATAATATTATATAAATGTTTAAATAATAATTTACATATTTTAATTGATATATTATATCAATATCCAATTTATCATTTAAGTAAACGTCCACCTTTTATAAGAGATCACCAAAAATGATTAATTTTGACTTTATCATAAGGATAAAGACTAAATCACAAATTAAAAATTTTGAAATAAAATAAAATATTATAATTCATCCATTATAATATTTTTAATGTCCTTTTAGTAACAAAAATTCTAAGAATAATGAATATGAAAACAATATTTATGAAACACATGAAAATTATATAAACTCTAAACATCGATCACGAAAATAAGAAGAATTTCTTTAGATAATAGTTTTTTATAAAATTTATAAAATCAAATAGAGGTGAATTGGGTTATTAATAAAGTTATTAATATTAATTTATTTATTATATAAGTTATTAAATTACATTTATGGAATTCAGTACAAGTGGTATGTGTTTTATAGTTTCAAATTCCACTCTCAAATACATTTTTTGTAATTTAAAAATATTTTCCATTATTTGATATATATACATACTATTAGAAAGTATATATTATGAAATTATTTAATTAATTTAATATTAATAGGATATTAATTTCAATTTTATAAAAAATATGTGAATTTCTACCGAATCTATATATAGGGGGTTTCTACTGAATTTGAATTCTAGGGGAATCTTGGGGTAATCAACATGTATTTTAGTTTGTGTGTTTCTTAAATTTTCATGGTAGAAATCATTATTATTATTCATATAATATAAGGTAATTCATAGTCTATATTTTTTACCTATATAAAATTATTTTGATTCAAGAGTTTCCATTTTATGGTGAAAATTTCATCATATGTTTTAGAAATGTTAATGTGTGTGACAATTAATACATAATAGATTCCTATAGAGATACATGTAAGTGGATGTGGATGTGGAAAATATTAAACTATGGGAAACAAACCAGAAGAAGGTTATATAAGAATTCACTATATTATAACCATGATTCAAGATTACTGGGCGTATGAATTGACACAGCATGGGATAGTTATAAGGGATATGGTTTGAAATATTAAAATTATATTAGTGAACCATTATATAGGGGTTTTACAAAAAATTACCTAGTATCTAACAAAAATTGTTAATTGAATCCAATTAATGACTTTGATTTATAGACATGAATATTTTTTTACCCTATAACAAATATTTATAGGATAAAGGAACTTCATGTTACTTTGATGACAAATCATGGTATCTATGTTTATTAAGGGATATTAGCCTAGAAACCATCATTATTATATTGAATGGGGATGTATATTATATATTTGTTTCTCATTATAAGGATTTCTAGGTATTTAGGTAAGAGGATACATAAAAAATTGTATAAAATACATAGATGACTCTTACGAATGATTCATTGAAATTAATTAACTGGAGGATATGAAATAATATTATATAGTACCTAGATGGATCAACAAGGTCTATTAGGCAAAAAATATGGGGGTTTGTGTATGCCTCTCCCCACAATTGGATAATTCCTTGAGTAAAATCATGAATACAAGTAATGTATCTTGGACGAATTCCTTGATATTTTTTTATTTCAATTATTATGCATCCCATAAACATAATATAAATTATAATTTTTATAAATGTTTTTATTTATTATCATATATTGATCATGACCTTAGTATCAGTTTATGGTGGATTTATGTTTTTCATTAATTTTATTCATATCAAATATATAATTTATATGTTATGAATGGTTTAACTTTTTTCTACTCCCTACTAATTACATGCTCTAAAAATCCTTTTTTTCTTTCTTCCTAGAATACTATAAGTGGACTATGTGTAATTTTATACTACTTGATAGATGTGAAAATATTGTTCTCACAATATGATCATGTTGTGTATTCTATTTTTATTGTGTAATGCTTGTTTGTATGTGATATTCTAAGACTATTAAACTGTATGAAACATCATGAAATCTAGTACTTGTAACATGATCTTAATATAGCTATTGGATTTGGGATTCTGGATTCTAATATATTATAAATGAATATATTATTAGTAAGACACATCAATGAGTTTTTCATAGTATATTACATAAATTTTCATGTTAATATAATATAATATTTTTACCTTTTCATTATATATATATGGTTTAGGAGACATATTATGATAAATATTCTCACATTCATGAGAGTTACGTCATGACTGTTGGTGGTTATGATATGGGTTCATGGAATTCACATTTTTATTAGGTGGCTGTGATAGTGCTGATGGAAATATGTGTTAAGAAAGGATGAGTTTTTGTACACGTTTTCAATCATCCTTATATAGTTACAATAAAAATAAATATGTGGAATAATATGGGTCAAAGGGAGAAAATATAAGATCATCATCATCATTAGATATTTTAGACAATGAGGGGAGTCTATGTGCTCTTGATATTCATATATAGAGATTGAGATGAGATCGTGGTGATAAACAAAAACAAAATAGAGAGAAATGATGATGTCCAGACCAGTGGAGTGAGGATATCATGGAGTTTATATAGAAAAATATATCATGTTTGGGGATATATTTTCCTTCTATAGGGATAAATGATCCTTCGACTCTATTTTTACATTATAATTTACTTATTGGTTTGAAAAGTTTATTGTAATTTATTAATTTCAACAACATAATTCTTTCATGGTTTTTAAAAAGATAAAAAAATATTAATTTTTTAAAAAATAATTATTCTTTTAATAGATGATAAAATTCATAAAAATTAGTTATTTATAATGTATTTTCTATTTCATCATAGAATTTATTATAATGAAGTATTTTTAATAAAATAGTAAATTTTTCAAAAATAATTTTGGGTCAAAATATTAGTTATGGATGCATCGAAAAACATCTATATGAAACATTTTATCCATAAAAAAACATTTAAAATGTATTTCCATCATAAATATAGTGACCCTAATTATCATACAATATTATTGAATCATTTTAAAAAAAACTACATATAATTGTTACTAACATTGAATACATGGTTTTAGTATATTGAGAAAATTAGGATTATACATCCCATTTGAATAATAAATCATAATAATGTACCTAAATTCACCTTCTATATCTTTCTAAATATAATTATCTCTTTTTTATATGTTCACACATGATTATATTCATATAATAATGTTATGAGTAAAAACCTAGTAAGTGGATAAATGAATACATGAATCAATATCGCAAAATTATGCAAAATATGAATTATCCTAATAGAAGAATATAATCATCATTATAATCACAAGGGTAATTATTAGAAAAATACATGAAAGGTGGAAATGCATAAAAATGAAACATCATTTATTATTTGTCAAATATCACATGTATTTGTGAACAAATACATTATAATGTTAATGAAAAACATATGTTCATAATCCTAGAATCATCATTGCGAAAAAAATGTGCGTCAAAATCACACATATTGAAAATTATCTCAGGAGATGAATCACATTACACATTGAATTTAAGTTCAATATAAATCCAGGTTCACCCATCACATCAAAACATTTACATAATCATTCATGCCACATTGAATGTATACCAATCATAGAGATAAAATAATCCATGGAAAGGAATGTGTATCATTTCATAAATCATACATTCATGAATAAAATTTGGGGTTCATAACTGAATGAGGGAAAACATACGAGTTATAAAAATCATCCTTCTAGTGAGAGAAAGAAACAATTCAAGATGTGTTGAAATGAGTTTTTGAGGGTAGAGTTATTTTTGAAAATCATTGTATTTTAACAAAAAAATAGTTTGGAAACATTAATATCATAGAATTTAATATAAAATAATAATTAAATTATAATTTATTAATATAAAATCAATATCCATGTGGTAATATGTAATTAAAGAGGAATAACCCAAATAAATGTTGTTGGGTTAAATAATCATCTTATCATAGGATTGAATGCTTTATTCACATTAATATCATGGATAATAAAATTATATTCATTAAAAATAAATATATATTCTCTTATAAATTTAATATTTTCTTGGTATCTTTATTTTGTTCGTTTATTTTCATTTTGATGAGTAATATAGTTTAATTTTGTCTTTCAGGAATGTTCATTTTCTTTGTTTTCATGATCGATTCGATTTTATACATGTATGGAAGATAATAATCAATGATAATAAATATACATAATTTAAATTATATTTTATTAAAATAAATACATAATTTAAAATGATCTTATATATTATCAGTTTTCTATATATGAAGATGATTCATCAGATAAAATTTTAATGATAATCATTTTTATTAATATTGCGGATTTTCGGTCATCATGAACAAGTCTTGCTTTAATATTTAATATTATGATTATAAGTCAGATAATTTTCTTATATTTTATTTATAAAATACATTTTATAATATATTAAAACCATTATTATAATATTATGATAAGTCTTGAAGGTGTAATTTAAAAATGAACACATGTCACCCTCGAAGGATATTAATCAACACATCATGGATGATGCTATCATTTTTTATATAAAATGTAGTGGAAAAGAGGACTGGATATTTTTTATTCCATTAACATAATGAATTTATAGTATATATAATATTTTTATGTTATAATTCCACTTGGACAATGGGATATGTGGATATAATTAAAATAGATAATAAATTGGAAAAAAATAAAATGAAAGGGGATTTTACCTCTTGAATTTATTTCACATGAGTTCCACCATAAAGAACTTAGGTTAAGTAAATTTTTGATACCAAAGTTTCCTAAATTAGTGGCGGATCATGGAAAGTGTATTGATCCAAATTTAAATAATCTTCATATCTTTTGAGGTGTGAGTGGAAGAGGTGCTTAAGAGTGGCATTTAAATAGTATGATAGGGGTGTTTTTTTATTATAATAATCATTATTTTATTAATTTTTCATATGTATATAAATACTATTGATTCAGTTATGAATTTACCATAATAATTAAATAATATTTTTTATATGTTAATAATTAACTTTTTTACATTGAGAATCATTCCATGTTTAGTGTTTTATCAAATTAGGCCATAAATATTTCAGAAGAAACCAAATATCACAAAGTAGACACTTCTTCTCACTATCTATTTTTTCACAAATTAATATTTTCTAATATAAAAAATGAATGATATTTCGTGATAAAATACTAATAACATTCATCGTGGATTTCTCCATTCTATTACCATTATGAAATATGGGAAACCCTTAAAAACATGGTATGTGCACATAATGCTTAGAAAGGGACATAAATGAAGGAACGAAATACTTTAGCCGTTAATATTATCATGTCCAAAAAAATATCAAAAAATAATAATTTTCACCCCAAAAACATAAACCCATTATATTATCTCATGAACTCATATTTCTATTGGATATATCCATTTAATTCATAAATCCAAATTTTACCTTGTTTCACCAATATCAATTTTATATTATACCATTCGTGGATATAGAGTGAGTAACATTCATGGTTATATTTTTAATACCCATCATTGTATATTTTCCAAATCTCTTAGGAGAATACCATCCAATTATCTCCATTTTATTAACTAATTAATTTATGATCTATAATGAGCTCTTCCAAACATGATTTATCAATGAACCACCCCTTATAAAAAACAATTCCCAAGAACCATGGCATAATGATAACACAAAAAAAATAAAAAAAAACTCTAAATAAAATTTCAACTTTCCAAGCAATTTTAAAAATATTCACAGTCAAAAATGAAAATAATTTATTTTAAATAAATGTGTGAACATGTAAAGGATTAGCAACAACCTAAAATAAACTTAATATAATTAAAAAAATTTCATTTCATATGTGTTAAAAACAATTATTTTGAATTTTGTTAAAATAGTTGAAGGAGGAACTTTAAAGGATGTTTTCAAAAGAAAGTACCTTAATGGTTCCGGTTATGAAACAATTTGAGGGAAATTACCAAATTCCCATTTCAAAATATTTATTTCCTTATAAATACATTCGTAAAACCCATTTTTAAAATGTTCACATAAACTATAATGATTTATAAGAATAAATAGTCAGAACAAAAAAAACCAGGTTTTTTGGGAAAAATGCTCCTACCATGTGTCTTACATGGCCCGTACAATCCTTATATTCTGAAAAAAACATTGGATAATTATTTAATTTCCTTATAAAATTTTGAGAGATTATAATTCCTTTTATATAAGTAATTATTATGTTATAGTAATTTATTTTGGCATTGGGTGCTTGTCGATATTATGTAATCGAGTTAAAAATGTCAATGAAATGATGTGTATATGAAAAATGTTGAAAATAGAAACATCCTTAAAATAATATCCATTAAATAATAATCACATTGATACATCAATAATAATTTTAAATCAAACCATCTATTTAATGTTATGAAAAATGGGTTATGTAATAATCATGCAGATTGTAGGTCATACATTGTCATGATTAACGTTTCTATATTTCATTGATCATTATGAATAGAATACAATAATTATTTTGTATTACCATTGCAATAATAATATCAAAAATATCATATTAATAATTTAAATATATTTATTTATATCATATGTTTTTTATGATGTAGTAAAATGAATCACATCGCTTTGTGGTAGTGATAGTTCACACATACACATGAATGACATTATCAATTTTTTTGTGAATGGAATCTAAGAAATTAATTTATATATAATAATATTATAATGATATATATATCATAAATATCATATATATAAATATTAAATCCTTCAATTTAATAATTCATGAGAGATTTTAATTTAAAAAAAATTGTATTAGTTCACGAGGCGGCAGTACACCGTACACACGAAAAAAATTCAATTTATCATATTATAGAATTTTATATGAATTTAAGGGATGATATTAACATAATAAAATATTATTATATTGAGTCTTATGTATTTATTCTTTAATCATGATGAAATAATATTATAAGGAATAAGAAGAAGAAACCAAATAGAAATACTTAATAAAAAATGTTTCCTTTCCTTCGGATGACCACCATTCATAACACCTTAACGTTTATAAGGATAGTGTTAGGACTAAAATAATGCCTCTAGAATGTGTGCAGGTATTATAGGAAGTGTTTTGGGATTTTAGTGGATGATACAATATGTTTTTAAATTATAAAGAATAGATATGAATGGGCTCTCTTTCATATGAGAGGGTATGAGAACTATTGGATTTATAAAAAGAATTAGAATAAGTTAAATTAATTTTATATTAAATATGGGACCATATTGATTTAGTTATAATATAATACGATTATAGGTAATTATATAATCAACTAATGAAAATGATTCAGTTTTAATATTTTTTAGTCATTAGCTTTTTGTTTTAACCCCTTTTAATTCTTACAGTTTTATCATGTAATTTACATTTTTAAGGATAATGTAATTACAAAAGCATGCCAAATGACCAATATATGATAAATTAATGATATTTGCTTACTTTAATAAAATATTATTTTGTGTCTTAAATTTTAATAATTTTTAAATCATTATATTTAATATTTTATCCCTTTAATTTTGAATTAGGTTAATTTTGATACTATTCAATACATGGCGTGTTAAAATAAAATAACAACTTGATTTGTAACGACCCAATTTTTAATCAATATAAATTATCTTATTATAATTATTTTTAATAAAACTAAAATATGATACTCATTTCACTATCATACTACTAAATACTTGGTGAGTTTTATAGGTTAGAAGTTAAACATAATTTTTCTATTTCTATGATTTGAATTTCAAAAAACTGAAATATCGACTATGATAAGTATGATATTCGGAGTTTGATTGGAAAAACTAAATATATGGTGAATAGAAAAATAACCTTTTAAATATTAATGTCACCCTTTTTAATATTAATATGACCCTAGTTAACAGTAAACTGACCAAATGTATAGTAATTACACCCATGATAGTATGAATATAATTTAGGCATTTTATAAATAAAAGAAAGTAATAATAAACAAAGTAAATAAATGTTTTAAATATATTTATTAATAGATTGTTATTATTGTATGTAAAAATAATTTAATGAAAATTTTATAATTATTTAACAAAAATTAAATTTATTTTCCTAAAATAAATTAATAGATTAACTGTTTAATGTATTGTAATTTTAGTATTATGAGACCGTAAGTACTTTTTTTAAAGTGTTACAAAAGTAGTTATAATTTAAAAATAAATAGTTTTGTTGTAAAAAATGATTTCAATTAAAAATTAAAAATCATATATTTAAGAAATTATTTAAATAAATTGTAGTTAGTTATTGAATTCTACAAATTGAAAAATTGTAAGGTGATTATTTGATATTTTTCTGAAATAAATTAATTTTATTGTATAGTAAAATACAATACTTTATATCATATATAAATCATATATAAATAATAAGATAATAAACAATTCAATGAGTGTTTAATGATGTAAAAACTATTTGTTCAAACACAAATTATATAATTACTTTTTATTGTTCCAAGATTCCTCATTGTTTCCTGTCTTTAGAAAAACAATAAATAAATGATTAAAAAATTAAGAAAACTCATTTCCCGACCTAGATAAATACGACACCTAACACATTATTTTCCACAACCCTCTAAATCCTTGAAACATGTCTAAATTATTCTAAAATATCTTCCCTAGCCCCTTACACAAAACAATGAGCACTTGGTCTCACCAAAATACCAAAACCTCTTCATAAAATATGTACTCAAGGAGGATGAATTCAAGAGGTAAATTACATTGTTTGATTCTTTTATTTTAATTCATATTTTCCCCTTTTAATTTTATCTCATTACCAAATTTCATCCAACATTTATCAAAAACTCAAGTACCTAATATAAACTTGTTTTTTTGTTAATGGAATAATTAATCATCAAATCTCCTTTCCCCAAAAATTTATTCTAATAATGAAAACACATTCCAAACTGTGATAATTTATCTCATTAAAAAATGATGGGTTTTCAATTTCAATTACCTTCACTAATTTTGGTCATAATAAAATTTTTATGGGTGAACAAGATTTTTATTAGTGAACCCAAACTTAATAAGACCATTATTAATTATATTAGTGTATTAAAGTTTCTAGAGTTGTTAATTAATGAACTATTATGAATATATTAAAAATTTATGTGATGAAATAATTTAGACACTAGGTAAAGGGAATTCATGAACCTAGCATTATTTTTTCTGGTTTTCCCTCCTTATTTACATTTTAAATATGGTTATTCTATAAAAATAATTTATTAATAAATATATTAAAATTTTTGGGATATACGTTTTCTCAATTGGAGTTAATTCAAGAACTATGTTTTCTAAATAACATAGTAGTTCAAAAAACATACCTTTTACCTCTCACTCAATGTTGATGGGTCTTATATCATAAATGTTATTCCCTATTTCATTAGGGAATCAAATGATTATGAATTTATGATGTATGAATTAAAACCATTTCTTTCCCATTTTTTGTTTTATATTTAATATTTATATATTATCGATGTAGCACGAATGATAATGTAAATGATAATGATGTGATAGACTCAGAATTATATAACATAATTTAAATGTTATAATGTGAAGGGTTCACTCTTAATTTTATAGTTCTCTAATGAATTGGGTAATGTGATGAACTTCATGATTATTGTAAAATATCTTCGAAAATGATGTTATCTAGGTTCACAAATATGTGTGGTTATTGAACACTAAAACATAATGTTTCATCTCCATGCATTTTTACATTCCGAGTCATTTATTAATGATTCCTCTTGGTATATTGATCATATGATTATGTTATGATGATAATGACTATGATTTCCACATGTTATATTGTTTAACATTATTATCTATTATCTTCTTGGGATTTTAGGTCACCATTTTTTTATGTATACCATCATGTTACTACTTGTATTAAAGAGAACATAATAGGAAATAAGAATTTAGAGAAGAATGAATTAAATAAATGTTTGTGTCTTTTGATGTAAAAATTATGTATGGTCTTAGTTTTCCTAAGACAATAAATCCTTGGATCATCTCTATGTGATTTTTTATGTTTTTATCGTTAATATGATGTAATGGTAACATTATATGAGTATTGTCTCTATTATAGGTATTCGTTGACGGTTTAGTTAATTTTGGAATTAGGATTAATGATCCTTAGTGAATACCATTATAATAATAATGAGTATATGTAATCACCCCAGATGATTTGATTTAAAAAATTCCTAGGAAGGCTTCCCATATGATATTCTTCTCTACATAAATGAATAATGGAAAAATTAATTATTCATGACTTTTAAATATATTTTATTTATCAAAAATTTCTATTTTAGAAAATGGTTGGAATCATGAGAAAAAAGGCCCAGAACCCACTTAAGTGATAAAGTAGTGATTGTCTGAATGATATCCAAAATGTTTAGGGAAGAGGAGTTAAAAATTCATTGGGATACTAAAACCGCTGTATCTGGTTATGAACAGTAACCTTAATAATGAAGAAAATCCTACTTCACCAATTGGTGAGAAACTTGATATCAAGTGTTAAATAAGGAAATAACCACCAATGTATAGTTGATATTATGATCCATTAGTTAAAGAATAGTGGTTCAATTCAATGGAGAAGATATTTTCTTTTCTTAACTATTATAAGCTAAAAAAAGATACATTGACTTTTTATCATCTAAATTGATTGGTCAATCAATGGTGTGATTTTATTAATAAAACCAATCCAAGGGACTAAATAAATGATATGGAATGTGAAGACTTTATGATAATGCTTCATAATAATTTATTCACCCAGACACTTTGAAATGAGATGGACATTGAATTAATAGAGTAGAAGAAAAAGGAAGGAAAATATATCACTACCTGACTAGAAAAGTTTTCAAGTATTTCAAGGAATGATTTGGAAATTGTAATAAACAATGATTGAAAAATCGATGGACTCTATTTTGGTATATTACCAAACATTTGATGGTATATTTACATTCATGACATTTGGAGTTATGATGATGTTTCTGGATGTGCTCTTAATGCGAATAATGAGTTTGGAGAATTTTCCAATGGCTATGGTGATAAGAAATGAAATATGTAGCATCAAGATGAAGGATTTAATGACCATGGTGGAAAAACCTTAACCATCGCCCTATAAAATATCAGTGACTAATTATTTTGAGAATTATATCCAAGGAAAAGGGAAATTCATCATGTCTCTCTGAGAGGGCCACCAAGAACATGAATGTCAAAATGACATGTAAAGGTAGGTCAATGAGGTGGTGGAAAAGAGAGAACCACCCATGGTACAATGCTATGACTATAGGGTGGAAGGGAACTATGTAACGATGTGCACTAAACCTTGATTCCTCAATGTTAATGAGCATTTTCACCGAAAAAACCTATGGAGAAGATATTGGATTATTCCCCCACAAATATGGAAGTGGATTATTAGAGTGAATACATACAAGTTAATCTTTTTATAAACACATGAATGGAAAAAGTATTATTGGATTATAGTTCTACACATTCCATTATATCATGGATGTTTCATAGAACTAATGTATCCTATAACCAAAACATTGAATTAGAGATATCTGTAAAAACACATAATGGATCAATCATTACAAACCTAGTGTTTGACTATTCTTCTATTTGCGTATGAGAGAATATTCTTCTAGAAAATTTCATGATACTTCCCTTGATGGAATTAAACTCTATATTGGGAATGATTTGGCTATTGGTGTATAGAGAATATATAAATTATCTGTTAAATAATATATATTTTGATATTTGGAACCATGCAATGTTCATCTTTAAATGAACGGAAGATCATGAATCTCCTTTAAAAATCATTCAAAGGTTTCAGGGGGTGATAACCTATGTAGAATAATACCGCAATCCAATGGTTTATTCAAAGTAATTTATCTACCATGCTGAAATTCCCCTTTAATGAAAATTTAGTGATTCATTTTCAGAAGTGTTACCTAGACTACCACCATATATGGTCAGTATGGTTATCAATATAACTCATACCCATGGATACTATTATATCAATGTTTTTCAAATGGATGGATATTTTCAAACTGGAGGAGTTAATAAAAAACAAAACTAAAATATTTATAAAGGGTTTATATACCCAAGTGCATCACCATAGGGTTCACCGGTATCCTTTTTCAAAAAGATAGATGTAACAATGTGGTTGATTATCAATTATCAGGAATAAAACCAGATCACAATAACGAATAAGTTTCCTCATTTGAGGATTGATAATTTTTTTTGATCAGTTTAAAGGAGCTCCATACTTATCGAAGGTGGATCTCCAATCTAGATATCATAATCTAATTGTAAAGAAGATATTCTAAAGACTACACTCAGTACATGGAATGAGAACAATGAGTTTTTGGTGATTCCCTATAGACATACTAACACCTAATAAATCTTCATGGATTTAGTGAATATCAAATTTAGATATTAAATTGAAAAAAATTAGGTAGGGTTTATCGATTATATTCTCATATACTTCAATAGAAAGAAGGAACATAGAGAACATCTAAGACTTGTTTTGGAAACATTGAAGAAGGAGAAATTGACGACCATCTTCACCAAGTGTGACTTTTGGATGCAACAAGTCACATTCTTGGGAAATTTGATCAGATGTGATGGAGATTCTATTGACCCTTCCAAAACAAATGAAATTAAGGAATGTCCCATACCATCTAGTGAGACATAAGTACCTAGTTTTCTTCTGAAAGCAGGGTACTATCGAAATTTTATAGAAATTTCATGAGATTGTCAATCCATCTAACTAAGGTGACATGGAATGTGGTAAAGTATATCCAAATTGAAGACTATCGATAAAGAATCATGGTGCTAAAAAGATGTCTTATCACTGCACCAATACTCACATTACTGAAAATATGGGAAATTTATTTGATATATATTGACGCTTCAATGAATTTTTTTGGTTGTGTACTCATGAAAATTGATAATGTGATAGCCTATACCCCTTGAGATTTTAATATCCATGAGAAAACTATAATGAACCTAACCGTACTAAGGATCAAGCCACAACTAACCAAATCCCATCTCCATAGGCCAGGGGCTGGCGACTATCATTGAAAGAACTTCAAACTCGGGGATGCCTTTTCATATTAAATTGTACACAAAAACGTATCCAACTAAATGAAAAATTCTTGAAGAAAATGAAACAATTCACAAAACATCTATAAAAAGTAAATCAATCATAAACATCGACATCTGAACAATTCATGTACAATAAATGTAAAGCTAAATCAAAAAGGTAAAAAATACACACCCAACTAGAAATGTGCCACAACCTGACAACATGTGAAAACTGAAACAACATTGAGAGTCTCACTTTGGAATCCAATGTTATGAACACCACACATGATCTATGCACCCTATACCCTTATTCTCCTCTGAAATCATGATCAACATGTCAGTCATCTGCTATGGAACAACAGTGCTAGAAAATAACAAATATGGGTGGGTAGAAAATACTAATTAGGATTTCCCAAAGGTTCAATGGAGCAGCAAAATATGTTTTTATGTGGTGAGTGGTATGATATATAACCCAAGAAGACCATTAGATAGAACAAGGTATTGTAAAATTAAGTGCATCTCATCAAACTAAAAGACTAAAGTAAGATTAAACAAACACAATGAGAATGAAATATTGAGAGTATGAACTTATCATAGTGTCTCTTTTACATATAGTAGAAGATTATACTCGTCTAACCATGAGAATATATACAGGAAATGAAAATGGAATACCATGTTTTTCTTTTCCTCTCATAGAAAGAGAGTAGCAATAACACATGGAGTGGGAACAAGAATTTTTATATAAATATATATATGTTCCTAGTCACGGAAACCAAAATAATATAGTAAGCAGATATCTGTCTCACAATCTTGTCCCAGGAAAAGTGTGTCGAAAAAAGTTCTAGAAGTAACCACAGATTTCTAGAATCCCGCACGTCTATTCTGAACGGTAATTCAATGGGACTCAATCACCATGACTTCATTCTATCATCTTTGGGTGGAACTATCACACACTCATGGTTTAATGTCATGTCACAAGGACTTGTATTAGTGGAAAAAGTGTCCATAAATCTTTAGAGTCCATATTAATGTCAGATCATGCCTCATGACTATTGCACAGTCGAGATGTCACGTCTCAAAGTCAAGGATCTGTTCCCAGCCCTATTGGAGGATTCCACTCATCATCTAGTGTCTGTTCCCTAGTACATCTGGGGGGATTATCACCCATATGTTAATTTGGAAAACTTACCATCCCGGTTTGATAGTAGTGCCACGCAAGAGTCATCGATGAGTCCTACTAGCCATCCCTGATATAAGGATACTTGAAACATCCATTGGTGACAACATCACTCTCTAGGTAGATTTAATCCTACAAATTCTCTCAGGGACCACATCCCTGCTTAGTCGTAGGTAATCCTGAAACTTCTATGACCATCACTATTGAAGGGATCCTCTCATAAATGAATTGAGGATTTATGGACATCCCTACTAGATGGTACCTATCGAAAAATAATAGAGGATATTTAGCCATCCCTTCTATATGATAACTATTAATAAGAGGTGAAGAAATATGGCCATCCCTATTGGATGTTACCTCTTTAGTGATCATCAAGGAAGTACAACCATCCATGCTAGATGGTATATCTAAAACAATTATGAGGAAAATTGTTATAGTCATCAGTTTCCACCCTGGATATCCTTCACACTTGTAACATAAAATATCAAACCTCAAAAGCCACTACATAGAGAACCACCAGGTTTCTAATGCATAGAAAAACACATAGGATGTGCTACTCGAATTCAAAAATTTGATTTCATAATAATGTTATATAAGATAAAATAATTCATAAAATAGTACAAGGAATGTTTGGGTACCACGTGATGTGGTACCCCAACTCGATTCCATGGTATTTATAGAGTTGTTCTTTGGAAATAAACTACAATTATGTTTCCCTAAGCATGTAAGATTACTACCAGAGTACACAACCTGAATATCCAATAAGCTAATAAGGGAATTATACTTATTTTTTATATTATGGGAGAAAATGTAATTAATCTATCAAGCCTTCTCAAGCGGCTCAAGAAAATTCATCTAGAACTCTTTATATATCTTCTCAATGCTCATTAGGGACAAATCTTACCCTAGTAGTGGATTCTCTTCAAACATTTAAATAGAATCATCCACATATATTCCGATCATGTTTCCACATTTATTGATATAACGAACAAGGATCTCTATGTTTGATCAGATCACCCAGTTGAGATCCATGTGGAAAGACACCTATGATTTACTATTCCTTCACCCAAAATGGACATCTAATGTAAAAGTTATAATTTTCACATTTTTCATGAAATTCATCACATAGGGGACAATCTAGGGTCTCAAAACAAATTATATATAGAGCCCCATTTAAATCCACTTGAAAAACACATGATATAGACTACTCAATCCTCCAAAATGGATAACTTGTAAAAATGATGAATTTCACTGAAACACGTGTGAACAGGCCGTCGTGGGTCCCCATAAAATGACAAAACATAATTCAACTAGTATAAAAAATCCACCTTGATGAGAGTATTTTTTGGCTCAAGACGTATCATGAATCAGATGATCAAATTGTGAGATACAATATTTTTAAGATGATTTGGTCCAAAATGGGCCGAACCACCCAATTGGAATGGTCCTGCTCGACAGCCCATGACCAACCTTTCTCCACAGCCTAGAAGCCTTATCCCGACCAGACCCATCATGGTTTTCCCTAGACTACCCACAACCGCACATCGCTGGTGCGACACCATGTTGGAATCCACTGGCTCGGGACCCATATGTTCCCTACATCATCCAAAATACTCCCATTCTATAGGTCTCAATTCCCCTGTCAGTCGCCTATTGGTTTACCTAGAAACCCTTCCACCACGCTCCCTCATGCAGGCCCCCATGAAAAACCACACACAATGGCTCCGTCTCTCTAGACGTGCACTAGAATTCCCTAAATCGCCGCACCATGACATCTTCCAGCAACCAAGTTGTCTCTCCAACAGACCTCCCCAACAACATGCTTCAACCTCCTCCGCTCCGCGCACCAGTAAGCAACACCATACAGCCACCACAGTGCTGGACCCACATCGTTGGCATTGATTCCCATCATTCTGACAACTCCAGTTGTCCAATTGTAGAACTGAATGTTCATTGGTGATCTCCATGATGAAACATTCACAACACTGGGCTCATATCGACAATCTGATGAAAAATTCTTGTGTTCAAAAATTATAGGAGGCATCCGTGATGAACTGAACAAATAACAGGGTAAAAAACTAATATCAAAGTCCATGTACATGTTTCCATTTATTATTTTAAAAATATATAGTGATGAACAATTCATATGAACTGATGTTCGATGTAGGAATTTAATCAGAACTTAAAACAAAAATGATCCTTCATAGAATCAGTATTCCGTCCTTGGCAATGCATCCTCTATAATCCCTCTTCAATCCACTAACAATAAATTCTTGATTAGATGAATAACGATTGAGAGATATATTAGGGAGAGGGAATTAGTATAGAGAGAAAGAGAAATAACAGTAAACCCTAATTCTCATTCCCTAAACATTTATTTATAAAATACTATACAGTGATAGAAATTCCAAATTTCCACACCCCTCTTTTTATGTCACTCATAGGAAAAACACCACATTCTAATCTCAAAAGTGGTCTCAGATTTCTAATTCGATCCCCCATTCCAATTTTTTTTTATTCAGTGCTCATGATAAAATAATTATGTCTAATTATTTTAGTTTCCATTTTTCCTTGCATGTTGTTTTTCATTGATTTCATGCACTGAAAAAATTTATTCCACTCCAAGTGTAAAAGGCACATTCGGACTAAACCGTGGACTCATATTTCTCACCTATGAAACTTCGTGAGAGATATCCCATTTATTACATGTTCATAGCAAAAAAAACATTTAATATATTGAGTATAACTTATTTCTGGAACACCAAGAAATGAAATCAAATGCCATATCATTTCCTAGAACTAGGAATATATATATAGAAATGTCCCAATGTCGTACAAGAAAAAATTAGGTACTCTACATCATTCCCTCATTAAATATTTTTATACCCAAAAAATAAATGTAATACCCCGACCCCAGTTACCCTGAGTCAGTGCATTATTACATATCACTGGCACGATCACAAAGGATAAAGTCTCGAAAGATCGATTAGTTTAGTAGTCTTGGAGACACTAGATATATTCATAAGTCTTACATTACATCTTATGGTACGGAAACTACAACAATATCTTGTCTTCATATACCCTCATCTTATCCCTGCAGGTCATTCATAAATTACTTCATCACATACTGGGAAATATAAAACATTGAAAGGGGTGAGCTCAGATGCTCAGTAAGGATAACAATATAGCAGAAGCTTTCATAGATAAGAATAAACACATAAGGCAATGTATATCTAGAACAAAAGACTTTTAAACTTCAACTTCAGCATAATATGGAAAAGATAAAATGAAATAATTCCATTTACTTATTCGCATGGATATTCAACTTGTCTAATAATCACATGAAATATAAATAACCACTTTCATAATGATGGAATGCATAATTCCATACTATCATAACCACGTAGCCAAGGAATCATACCGAGACTACAAATAAGATTTTGTCAAGGCCTCGTGCCAAGACACTTGATTGTATCATGAGACCTACAGATGCATCAACGAGATATAGAGGGCTCCACCCATCACTTACTAAGTCCAATACATTCCTCATATTAAAAGTTTGAAATATAACATAAACATTTGTATTAAAAATAGCATACTAAATGTTAATACTTGATCTAAAAACCATGAATGGTATACAAATATCACATCCACAGTCAAACATAACTCATTCGATACAATATGGATGTTTGTATAGTATTATATTAACCTCAATCGAGAATAATAAAGGATATTGACATAGATGAAAATAATCATCAAAACTATTAAAAAGAAATATCCCCCTTTTTCTTGAAATCATTTAAAAGTCACTCAATTTGTCAGGAAGCCATTTAAAAATAAATTTTTGAATCAATGTTTCATATACCAAATTGAAAATTTTAAAAGGAGTTTTAATTTTAAAACTTTAATTTCCTTATAAATAAATACTTAAAACCATTTTTAAAACACGGACATTAATGAGAATGATTTAGAAGAATAAGTCTTTAAAACGTTAAGAAATGATATTTTAGTTAGAGTTTCTAACCAAAAGAGAGACATTTGAATAAAAATAATTGTGGTAATAAAAACATTGTAATATCATGAGAATAAAGGGATTCATGATATACTATGTTAAAGTACATTATATACACCACATAAAAGTTATTTGGGGTATAACAACAATGAAGTCTCAATGAAATGTAAATTGAGATGAAATCTCTCATAAAGGTCGTATCCATAGGTTAAGGATAAATCAACGACATAATTTTGTGTGAAAAATATAAATACACTCAATATGACTGGATATTCAGTGTAATAAAATCAAAGTACATTCACACATATTATTGTAAAAACAACACCAATGAATTGGATATTGAACTCAACAAATAGAAATTGAGTTAAAAATTACTCTTTTCAAGTTCATACTGATCACATGAGAATTTATCAATGGAGTGATTATGTGTATAAAAATTATATCCACAAATAGGGGAGTATAAATTATTACATAATCCAATGATTTGTGATTCCACACATAATCATGGAGTAAAATAATGAATGAATTATGTGTAAAGACGATGAGTGGAAATTGAAATTTCAAATTCCCTTATTGATTTGGTAACTTACGAAACATAAAACCATGAAAGAAGGATCATAAAATTATGATGTATATATCCACAAAATAAAGTATATTACACAATGAATACAATCATGGGCAATACACACACCACATGCAATAAATAAGTGGTGAACAATGGAAATCTCACAGAATTAAAAGTGAGATAAGAAACCCCTTACATTGTAATTTTTCCTTGGACGATGGTAGGTTATCATCCTGTATAATGGTGAAATAATTGTTATTTAATTATACAGAAATAATGTACATTAATATGATATCATATAATATCATTTAACATTTATTTGTTAATAATATCTTAGTATTATCGTCGATTCCGGTGTTAACAGATTCGTTTTCCTTTAAATTATTTGTTATGTGAGATGTATTTGTTATGGTTATGATGTATCTTATTCATAACCAGAATGATATCATGTCTCTAAGAATTATTTTTATTCATCAAATGAAATTTAGTCTTGAATGGATATGATGTGGAATGAATCTTATCGCGTTCGTGGAGACGGAAATCCGTACGTACGTACGAGTGACAATATCATTCTTTTGATATAAAAATAATATATAATTGGATGGTATATCATATATACAGAATAATTATCATGTTATATTTATTATTTACATGAATTATACATCATTATTATACCCATCTAAATAAAAATATATTGAATAATAATTACACCACAATATGGAGACGGTAGGATGTACGTACGCACGTATTGTGTGATTTCATTCAAGTGATGGATAGAATAATGAATTTGTTTGTTCCATAATTATAATAACATCAAAGTATATAGAATATACTGGAGTTATAATTTTAGAATGGAAATAACAAGGAAATAAGAAGGTGAAGAAGAAAGGAACTTAAAAGAGGGTGGTGAAGACGTTACCTCTTCTTCGGGTTCTTCCTTTTGATTTGATCAAAAGGGCTCCGTAGGTTGGATTTCAAATCCAAATAAGGCATCTAGGTTTATGTAAGGGAAGTGGGGAGGATATTTGGGAAGAGGATGGCCAATATAAAAGGCTTTTAAGGTATTAAGAATTAGGTAGAACTGGTGTCCTTTTATAAGGGGGAGGAGGGGCTGTTTAGAAAAAACATAAAGTATTATTTTATAATAAATTCATATTCAGTTTATAATTGATACAAAGTAGATTATTCAAAGTCTATGGTAGATATGGGTGTAAATACTTTAAACCAATATATTTTAGACCGGTTTGGGTCATTATATTAACATTATCTTTTATTTTAAACTATTAGTTAATTAGTTTGACATTTACCATGTTACTTTGTATTTTATATTATATAGTAAATAAACATACTATATACATAAAAGAGACCAACAAAGTGGTACATTAATGATAAAACTATTGTGACCCATGTCTTTTGGCCGAACCCTATATTTTTAGTAATTTAATATCATTTAATAATATAATATTTGTTTTAAAAACTATTTTATGTCAATTTTGACACTATTTGGTATTTGATTTTTGTGAAACTCATAACCGAATTATTACTTCTCAAAAAGTTAATTAAATCAATCATAAAATGAAATATGAACCTATAAAATTCTTGGAATATATTAAAAGTCTCAAATTATATTTATTTGGGTATTTACAATATAAATTATTTTAATATTTCAATAATAAGGTAATTACTGCAGCGTCATTGTGTCATAAGTAAATTAAATTATATAATGTGTAAAAATTACAAATAAAATACCATTATGTATGAAATCTTATTATCTTTCTAATGAACATTTATAGTCGAAAATATAACATATATAACCCTAAGTAAAAATTGTTTTCCACAACGACATAGGCTTACATCATTTTTTGTATTTACTTTAACTTAATTAATATAAAGTGTCATTATCACATAAAAGTGGATCCATGGGGTTCCAGATTCTACCCAAAGATTCACATGGTCGGAAATGTATCAACCAATAGAGTTAGGAGACGTTTTAGGGTAAATTAATAATATTATAATATTATTTTGTTACCCTTATTTACCGGATTTACCCTTTAACCATGGTAAATAAAATATTTACCGAAGTAATTAATTAAAATGCCTAAAAATAAGAGTTACCTATTTACATAATTTGGACATATGATTCCAAATATGGAATCCATTTTTCCAAATTCAGAACATAGAAGTGGCAGAAATTAATTTTAAATTAATTCCCACTGTCAAAACAAAAAGCGTATTTTTAAGAAATAATAACTATCAAAAGATTGGCACTTGTTTATGTCTGGTTTAAATGTAAAATTATGTATAATGACCAAAATTGTATTAAATGGTAATAATATAGTATAAATATACTTTTTAACCATTAAAAATCATAATTTATCACTATTAATTATTTCGATTAAAAAAGTTGTTTTTAATTAAAATTTAATAATTTTCACTATTCATCAAAATATGAAAGTTATCCGAAAAGTACGAAAATTTCACCCTAGGATAATTTCGATATTACGAATCCAAAAATGAAGTCCATTTTGAAAGATAAAATGTATCAAATTTCAAAAATTGGGTATTACTATTCATACCGACGAGTTTTATTAGTTGTGGTGTGTGATAGAACTTGAAGTTGCGTTCAACACCCACTACAGTATTATTCATTGAGAAGCGTACTGTGGAACCATGGGGTGTAACATTCTCCCTTCATTCAATAAATTGCATCCTCAAAATTTTTAAAATTGTGCTTGGGAATAAAATGGAAAGTCTCACATCGAAAAAAGAGTCAATAAAACTATGACATTAAAAAAAGAAAGAGAAGTACAAAGGTCACCCGAGATAACCTATACTAGGATTCCATGTATAAAAACGTGGATATGGATGATAAAATAAGTGTCATGTTATGATGGAGAGGGATAGAAAACATGATCAGGAGAAAGTTAACCAAAAGAAAATCACAAACTTGTGATGGAAAAAATGATCATTACTTTCCAAGTAGGAAAAATAAACAGACAACATTTTTAATATATATATTTTAGTTACATTACATAAAGAATATGAATTCATTTATGAGATTTAATAAGAACATAAAGAGATATACTTAATTTTTATGTAAATATTCATTCTTTAATAAATTTCTACTACGAACTCATTTTTAAATGATGAGTATTCCAAAAGACTTGGTCATACTATAAGATCTACAATACAATTCTTATAGAATCACATTATCCATGAAAAATAAACTATATATTTACCTTGTATTTTGAGATTAATCAAAACCAAAATGGTTAGTATAATTTATGGTGATCCCCTAAAAGGTTATTTCATTAGGGAAAGAAACACTAATCTTAATTTCTAAAATTAATCCAACAATACCCCAAAGTCAAATAAATAGAATTCAATGAAGAATTGTCCTTAAAATCCTTTACTAAATTCCAAAATAATATTGAAACACAAAACATAGAAGAATTTGGTTATGTAGTCTTCCACGTTAAATGGTATCTCCAAATGAAATAAATTTCTCTTAAAGTCATATACTTAAAAGTAATTAACCTAATCACATTTTCTCGATTATAGGTTAATAATTTCCATAAATAACCCAAATCATTATATATCAACAATAAAAACATAGATAAAAATCCACCATTACTCCCCAAATGAAATCCCATACTATTCTATTTTCCTTGGGCATATAGTGTTCCGAACAAAGCAAACATCTTAAAAAATAACATATAACAATTAATTTCCAATTCATTTACCTATAGTATGGATATTCATTTGATAAGACATAAGATCCCAAATCAAATTAATATTGATCTTTAAAATCATTTAACTAAAAATAATAGTCACACTAACCAGGGAATTCACGTAGTCTAGTGGTAGGTGATAAATCCCAATTGCACTTTGGTTGTAGGTTCGATTCCCACAGCTTTGTCCGACGCAACAGGTTGTCACACAGTCTGCGTGTTGTCCTTTTTCAAAAACTATATTTTATAACATTACAAAAATGAGATAAATTCCTCATAATAACCCTAACATAATTTAACCACAAATGTTATCTCACACCTTGCATTTTCACCCCAAATTATAATAACTTGTAATTTCCTCAAACACAATGATCATATAAAACCAAATGGTTCTTCATAACAATATACACAATAGAAAAGATAATTTTCCTCAAATATCATTGTCACATGGAAAAATGAATGGTTACAAATACAAGAGAAAATTATTCCAAAGTAAACCCATCAACAAGGAGCACTAATACTTTTTAAACATTTCTCCAACCATTTATTTCCACATAGCTTATTCTTTGACCAAGAAAATATACTATAGAATAGATCATTCACTTGGGTAATGGCCAGGTCCCCTACATTTACGGAAAATGACTGTAAATGGATTCTTGGGACCAATTTTATCTTCTTCTATAGTACTCTTCATTTTTCATCAGCAATTCTTCACATTATGTCCTTTCATACCGCACATAAAGAATTCTTTTTTTCTGTTGAGACAATTTCATGGGTGTCTCCTTCCACATTTCCTGCATGATGGAAATTGAGGATTCCTTTCTCTATGGTCTCCACTGCTGGAGCTCTTATCATTCATCACCATTCTCTTCTTTGTTGAGTCTGGTAATTGGTTAATATATATATTTTTGATCATATGATTGGAAAATTGATTTGGCATGAAGACGATATCTTTTACGCCTATCAACATTCAATTTTTTTCTCATTTCCACCACCGTTCCCACCTTATACATCATTATAAAGTTCATTATGACTTTCTTGGAATCAAGCCATTGAATAAAACCAGAAAGTATTGTGTGAGTAACAGTAGTCATAAAATCATTTAGAGAATATCATGTAATCATATTCTCAACTTGAAACACTTTAGGATTAACAAAGGTCATTTACTATCATCTTATATATAATACATAAAATCGGATTGTAAAGAAAATGTAAATTATCCTAAGCATATCCCCTGGGATTGTCGTAACCAAGAGTGCAGCAAGGCCCATTGTCTGGCACTAGTTCCCATTTGAGTATAGCTCAAAGTGTTGTTTTTGGGATTTACCCCTAGGTACATATGTACCAGAGCCGCCTCTACCTGCTCTTATCCAGACAGGGATGTATTTCTAATAAAACTCCTAAAATCTCTACAATACCAAAATTCTAGGTAGATCATCAATACTAATCCTCAACGTCTTTCTTAGAGCTATGTGCTCTAATCAGATTTTATCTAAATCTAGCTCCCATGGTTTTTACTAAACTTTCTCTGATACCAACTGTAACGCTTCGACCCCAGTTACAAAGAGTCGGTGCATTATTACGTATCATTGGCATGATCACAACAGATCAAGTCTGAAAATATCGATTAGTTTAGTAGTCTTGGAAATACTATATATATTCATAAGTATTACATTTCATCATAAGGTAAAAGAACTACAACAAAATCTTGTATTAATATCCCCTCATACAATCCCTCCAAGGTCATTCATAAATTACATCTTCACATCCTGGGAAAAACAAATAATTGAAAGGCCTGAGCTCATATTCTCAGTAAGGATAACAATATTGAAGATGCTTTCATAGATAAGCATAATCACTTAAGGCAATATATAACTATAACAAAAGCCTTTTAATCTTGAACTTTAGCATAATATGGAAAACATAAAATGAAATAATTCCATTTACATATTCACATGTATATTCTACTAGTCGAATAATCACATCCAATATCAATAACCACTTTCATAATGATTGAATGCATAATTTCAGACTATCATAACCACGTAGCCAAGGCCTCGTGCCAAGACTACAAATTAGATTTTGTCAAATCCTCGTGCCAAGACACTAGTTTGTCTCATGAGACATACCGATGCATCAAGGAGCTATAGCGGGCTCCACCCTTAACTTACTAAGTCCAGGGCATTCCTCATATGAAAATGTTGAAATATAACATAAACATCCGTATTAAAAGTAGCATACGAAATGTCAATAATTGATCTAAAAACCATGAATGGTATAAAAATATCACATACAGAGTTAAACATAACTCATTCGATATAATATAGAAGATTGTATTGTATCATATTAACCTGAATCGATAATAATGAAGGATATTGACATAGATGAAAATAATCATCAAAACTATTAGAGAGAAATATCCACTTTTTTCTTGAAATCATTTAAAAGTAACACTATTTGTCAAGAAGACATTTAAAAATTTATTTTTGAATCATAGTTTCCAATAAAACATTGAAACTTTTAAATGTAGGTTAAATTTTAAAACATTAATATCCATATAAATAAATCCTTAAAACCATTTTTAAAAAATGGACATTAATGAGAATGAATTAGAAGAATAAGTCTTTAAAACATTGAGAAATGATATTTTAGTTAGAGTTTCTAAACAAAAGAGAGAACTTTAATACAAATAATTGAGGTAATCAAAACTTTTTAATATCATGAGAATAAAGGGATTCATGATATACTATGTCAAAGTACATTATATACACCACATAAAAGTGATTTGGTGTATAACAACAAAGAAGTCTCAATGAAATATAAATTGAGATGAAATCTCTCATAAAGGTTGTATCGTTAGGTTAAGGATAAATCAAAGACATAATTATGTGTGAAAAATATAAATACACTCAATATGATTTGATATTTAGTGTAAAACAATCAACGTACATTCACACATATTCTTGTAAAAACAACACCAATGAATTGGATATTGAACTCCACAAATAGAGATTGAGTTAAAAATCACTCTTATCAAGTTCATACCGATCACATGAGAATTTATCAATGGAGAGATTATGTGTATCAAAAGTATATCCACAAAAAGGGGAGTGAAAATCATGACAAATGAAAATTAATAGTGATTCCACACATAATCTTGGAGTAAAATAATCAATGAAGTTTACGTAAATCCAAATGAGTGGAAATTGAAATTCCAAATTCCATTATTGATTTGGTAACATACGAAACATACACCCATGAAAGAAGGCTTATAAAATTATGATGTATATATCCAAAAAATAATTTATATTACACAATTAATACAATCATGGACAGTACACACATCACATGAAATGAATAAGTGGTGAATAATGGAAATATCATGGAATTAAAACTTAGTTAAGAAACCCCTTACTTTGTACTTTTTCTGTGGTCGATTGTAGGTTAACCTCATGTATAATGGCGAAATAAATTTTATTGAATTATAAAAAAATCAATTACATTAATATGATATCATATATGATCTTTTAACAATGATTTGTTAAAAATATCTTAGTATTATCGTCGTTTCGGGTGTTAACCGATTCGTTTTCCTTTATATTATTTGTTATTTGAGCCATATTTTTTATGGATTGGATGTGTCTTATTTATTTCTAGAATGATATCATTTCTCTAAAAATTATTTTTATTCATCAAATGAAATTTATTCTTGAATGAATATGATGGAGAATAAATCTCATCACGTCTGTAGAGACGGTAATCCGTACGTACACACGAGCGATAATATCATTCTTTTGATATTAAAATAATATATATTTGGATGGTATATCATATATACAGAATCATTATCATGTTATATTCAATATTTACATGAATTATGCAACATTATTATACCCATATAAATAATAATATATTGAATAACAATTACACCACAACGTGGAGATGGTAGGTTGTACGTACGCACGTATGGTGACATGTCATTCAAGGGATGGATAGAATAATGAATTTGTTTCTTCCATAAATATAATAACATCACATTATATAGAATATACTGGATTTATTATCTTAGAATGGAAATAACAAGGAAATAAGAAGTTGAAGAAGAAAGGAACTTTAAAGAGGGTGGTGAAGACGTTACCTCTTCTTTGGGTTCTTCCTTTTGATTTGATCAAAAGGGATCCATAGGTTGGCTTTCTGATCAATCTATGGCCACTAGGTTGATGTGAGGGAAGTTGGGAGGATATTTTGGAAGAGGTTGTCCAAGCCAAAAGTCTTTTAAGGTATTAATAATTGGTTAGACCTGGTGTCCTTTTATAAGGGGGAGGAGGGGATCATTAGGAAAAACATAAAGTATTATTTCATAATAAATTCATATTCGGTTTATAATGGCTACATAGTAGATTATAAATATTATAAGGTGTATATGGGTTGAAATAATTTCAAACAATAGCTTTTAGATAGGTTTGTGACATTATATTAACCTTATATTTTAGTTTTAGCTCTTAGTTAATTAGTTTGACATTTACCATGTCACTTTGTATTTTCTATTATATAGTTAATAAACATACTATATACATCAAGAGACCCCAAAGTGGTACATTAATGAAACACATATCATGATAAAAGTCCTTTGGCTTAACCATTGATTTTCAGAAATTTAATATCAATTAATAATATAATATTTGTTTTAAAAACTCTTTTATGTCTATTTTGAAACTATTTGATATTTTATTTTTGTGAAAATCATTACAGCATGATTACATCTAAAAAAGTGCATTAAATAAATAATAACATGACATATTAACCTATAAAATTTGTTTAATTCATTAAAATTCTCAAATTATATTTATTTGGGTATTTATAATATCAATTATTTTAATATTTCACAAATAAGGTAATTACTGCATCATCATTTTTTCAAAAATAAATTAAATTATTTAATGTCTAAAAATTATAAATAAAATACCATTATGTAGGAAATATTTTTATCTTTCTAATTAATATTTAATGTTGAAAATATAACATATATAACTCTATGTAAAAATTATTTTTCAAAAAGATATAGGCTTTTGTCATTTTTGTATTTACTTTAACTTAATTAATATAAAGTGTCATTATTACTTACAAGTGAATCCATGGGGTCCCAAAATCGACCCAAAGATTCCCATGGTCGGAAATATACCAACCCATAAGGTTAGGTCACGTTTTAGGTTAAATTAATAATATTATAATATTATTTTTTTACATTTATTTACCGGATTTACCCTTTAACCATGGTAAATTAAATATTTACCTAATTAATTATTCAAAATGTCTAAAAATAAGAGTTAACTATTTACATACTTTTTACATCCTGATTTCAAATATGGAATCCATTTTTCAAAATTTATAACATAGAAGTGTCATAAATTAATTTTAAATTAATTCCCGCTGTCAAATCAAAAATGCGTGTTTTAAGAAATAATAAATATCAAAAGATTGACACTTGTTTAGGTCTGGTTTAAAAGTGAAATTATGTCCAATGAACAACATTGTATTAAATGGTAAAAATATATTCTAAATATATATTAAAACCATTTAAATTCATAATTTATCACTATTAATTATTTTGATTAAAAAAGTTGTTTGTAATCAAAATTTAGTAATTTTCACTATTCATCAAAATATGAAAGTTATCCAAAAATTACAAAAATTTCACCGTAGTATAATTATGATATTCCAAATCCAAAAATGATTTCCATTTTGAAAGATAAAATGTATAATATTTTAAAAAACATTTATTACTATTCATAACGACTATTTTTATTAGTTGGGGTGTGTGTTAGAACATGAAGTTGTGTACAACACACGCTAATGTATTATTCAGCAAGAAGTGTACCACGTATGATTGGGGTGTTACAATAAAAACTAGGGAATCAACTCAGGATTACTGAACCCTGCCCCTGGCTCTTCTGTGCTTAGGAAAAACTATAGGTTTTCCAGGCAGGAACAACACACGAACCAAATGGATGGTTCATATTGGTATATTATTCTCTTATCGATGAAGTGGTCAGTATCATTTGTGTATCATCTCACTAATGACATGTGAAAGTTTTCTCACAACCACTTCAGCTATTGGTGGTAGGTCATAGTGATAATAAACCTCGTTTTCTATTTTCATTGTCTCAGAAGATCGACGAAACTCTGATGATAGTTCAATTCCATGACCGAACCTCTACATCACATGTCGCACCAAGAATCATTGTTTTTTCATAGAATATGTTATCATCATTCCCTATGTCATAATATACAACAATTAAAACACTCACAAATTATTTGATATGCATGATTTTGTAGTCGATGATTCAAAACTAGGACTATCTTACACACTCCATAAGAAATGGAGTCAATGATATTGAAAGAAGAAAGGTTGTACCCTCTTTCTCTACATGGGGTTGGGTATTGTGGTGTTATCTTGACAAAGCATTTCAGCACAAGATAGTGAGTCACTTCAGTCTATTCATGGAGTGTACATCATCTTACATGTACATGATAACTATATCAATATTAATGTTAAGCATAAAAAAGAGGCTATACACAGAAATCACATGGAATACCCCATGCCTTTTTTCCAGCCTTAGATGGAGATTAATTCCCAACCCAGTCACTATGTCATGCCCACTTGTGAAACCTGCATAAAAAAGGTATTCAAGAATTAAAACTCCCCTGACAATGCCATGACATTCTCTGACACTCCACTACACAACCTCACCCAAAATGAAAAAGTTTTAGAGATTCACCAACAACACCACGATATTATCCCATGTGGGTGGCACTGACTCACCCTCACAGTTTTTCTTGCATTAAAAAAACTCATACTTTTTGGGGTTGTACACATCCTCCTTGTGCATCCGAAGATATGTAGAACAACAACAACATAGGTTTACATCGTCACCCTGCATCACCATGGTAAAACATCAATCTATGATAAGTGAGAAAATTTTACTTACATAGTGCCTAAAATGATCGACTAAAAAAAGTATAAAAGAAACGAGGCCTTCCGGTTATCGTCTCATTCTCTTCAAGATCATGGACAACCAAATTTTTTTACTATATGTTGACATAGCTATCAGCCTCTTGATCCTGACGTGGGCTACCTAGTGGTGGTGGAAGGACCAGAAATGTTCATCACTAACCTTCTACTCATTCTTCTCCTCTACCCGCACCACCTCCATTGGGACCACCCATATAATGGTGTTGTATTTATCATGGTGGTCCACATTCTACCCTCTTGGTTTTCTCAACACATCTTCTTAGTCTATCTCATGCCTATTTACTACACCCATCACAAGAATAACATTATCCCTCTTCGGGCTGAACCAGTTTCCAAGTCTGATCATCAGAATATCTCATATGTCAATATATTTTCTTTTTTAAATGTTCTTCATTATGAAGATTCAAACTCTATATTTTGATCAGATCTATAATCAGTTTCATGGCATCACTCTAACAGAAAGGTCTCTATCAGCAATGCTTGCTCTAGCACCCCCAAATCGATGAGGCTGCACAAGGGTACTATAATAGCACAGATCTCCATGTGGAGTCCCTGGTCGAACATCCTTGCAAGGAAGTAATAGTTATAGAACATTTAAAAATAGTAGTTAATAGGTTAAGAGAACCTAGTATAATACCCATTCACCATTATCTCTCTCTACTGCTACTAAATTATCACATAATGTCTAATGGAGCCCAAGCATGAGGGGTAGAACTTCTCACAAAATTCTGGTGGAAGTCATCCCACAAAAGGGTCATCGAAACATGTATCTGATTAACCAAGGTCCACCAATGGCCAACTACTCTGTGAAAATTTCTGGCTACCAAATCAGCCATCAAATATGCTGGAGCCCGTGTGAGCATGAATAGTTAGAAAACAAACTCTTGCCATACCTCTATTGTCTAAAGGTATGACTCACCGCGGCACCTTAGTGGTCTCTAGTGCTGGAACTCCCGAAGTATGCTCAACATGATTACATCTAGATCTTACCCTGTTGGGGCTGTCTATATCTTAAAAGGTGATGATGTGTGCTACCTTCCCACCATTAGAATGTGGCTCACATGATGGGACTTAAACTGAAGTCTCATTGATCACAGGGTAGTCATCATGAATGGGATCTAGTATCCTAGTTGGCTATCATCCTGGAGACATACAAAATGTTTTCAAAGAGTACCATGGTCATATGAGAATATATATATATACCAAATACAAAGGGAAGTTGACTAAAGAAGGTTACCAAAATAATGAATCATATATGATTGTTTTATCATTGATCCCTACCACAAGTGTCTCAGTTTACTGAGTAAACAAGTAGGTAATCAGGGTCCGGGTGAATGTATATGTTAGATTCTCATACATCAATGGACTCACTAGCTTAAAATACACTCTCTAGAAACATCAAAAATATTTTTGTAAACCCAAATTAGATCATTTAAATGAATCATCCAATGAACAAACCATGAAACAAGCCAGATCTGATACCACATAGTTACAACCAAACCTGTATCAGGGATGGAGCCACAAATACACCAAGACAACCACTATAGGCCAGGGGTTGTAGACTAGCTTCAAAGGCACAAAAACTAGGCGATGCATTTGTGTAATAAAATGTACACAAACACATCCAACTCCATTCAAAAGTGAATAGGAAACAAAATAAAGATAAAAAACTAACCTAAAAAAATCAAACAATATGAATCGATCCATAAATCATAAAAATTACTAGAAATGTAAACCTAAATGGGAAAGGGGAAAAATATACACCTAATTAGAAGAGTTACAAAACATGGTAATAGGTGAACGATTAAAATATTTGAGAGATTCCACCTCTTGTATCCCTTGTTACGACCGCCACACACGGTCCACTAATCCCATATCCCTATGCTCCTTTGATATCAAGATCAAATTTTTTGTCATCATCAAGGGACCACCAAGTTAACAAAATGCCCAAGAAGGGGTGAGTATACAAATACTCAGTAGGATGCCTCTATGGCTCAAGGGAGACCCAAAAGAGGTACTAAAGAGATGATATATAAGAGATAAAACTGAAGAAAATCTATATATTTACCACATTATAGTAAAAAGAATTGTACCTCGACTAACTAAGAGAGGAAATTAACATAATACAAACACAATGAGATACAAATTATGATAATACAGACATCTTGTCGATTATTCACTACCTATAGAAATATTGTGGACTCATCCAAAAATAATAATATAGACACCGAAATCATGTGGCATACCCTACGCATCTTCACCTCTCCTTGAAAGAGAGTAGAAAAAACCCCAGGAGTGGGTACATGAAGTAGGATGTATATATATGTGTTTGTGTGTGTGCTCAGTCAAAGAATACTAAACACGAGAGTAGGGAATCTCCATATTACAAACTCATCCTATGAAAATTGAGTTGAAAATAGTTCTAGATGTAACCATCGATGCATAATATCCCACACATCTACTCTGAACTACAATTCAAAGGGACTCAATCACCGCACCTTGAAACAATCCTCTATGGGAAGAACTGTCTCTCCCTCAGGTTTATAGGTCACGTCACAAGGATGTGTCATGGAGGAAAATGTCTATATTTCTTGAGAGTCCAAAAACTCACATAATATCATGCCTCTTTATTATTTCATAGTCGAGATGTCAGGTCTCGATGTCATGGATCCATAAACTGCCCTACGGGAGGATGTGGCTCGTCATTGGGTGATTGTTCCCTTTAATTGTAGGGGTTATCATATCCCAAAAATCTACATGTATCCACTACACATCCCATCTAGATGGTACTTCCCAAAAAGGGTCTCCAATAGGTCCCACTGACCAGCCCAACTATAGGGAAATCCATAACTGTCAATTTGGACCACATCCTAACCTAGCTGGAGGTATGCCCGAAACTACTCTTACTATCCCTATTGGACGGTACCTCTCAGAAAAGAATCAAGGAAATATGCCATAACTATTTGATGGTACCCCTCGTAAGACCATTGAAGAATTATATCCATCCCTTCTTGATGGTCCCAGTCAGGATGCATTGAGAAACATTGGCCAACACTGATGGATTGTACCTATTAAGAGAAAATCAGGGATGTCTGTCCATCCCTCCTGGATGGTACCACTCAGAAAATGCCACGGAACAAAGATTTAGTAATTGTATTCACCTGTAGATTGGAATAACACTAGGAAAATCTCACATCGTACAAAAAAATCCATTACGGAGGGCACCATCACATTTCTGATGCACGTAAAAACACTCAATATATGGTACTTACATGCCAATAATCCATGTTTAGAAGAAGGAGATATGTGATATATAATAGTTTTTAATGTATTAAACAATATTTTTGGGTACCAAATGATGTGATACCCTAACTCAATTCCTTTTCATGTACCTAGAATTTATCTTTACAAAACTCATATTATGTACTCCAATGCATGTTAGTGTACTCTAAGAGTACACAACATGCCTAGACAATAATATAATGAGCACAAGATGGTCATTATTTATTCGAGAGGTAAAAATGTGATTTCTCTATCATTCCTCCTCAAATGGATCCATAATATTTCATTACCTATCTTCATGAATATTCTCCACTCTCGCAAGATTCGAATCTCATCCAAGCTATCCATTCGCTTCAAACCTGTCAAAATGATCTTCCAATGATATTACATTAATGATAGAAAATTTACTGAGATCATGACCTAGTCTTTGTAAGTTCGAAAATATCACAATGTTGTTATCCTTTTGGAAAAAAATGCATGACCGAAAATTCATTCACCCAAAACAGAAATTCAACGTAAAAGTCGTATATTGGTGCATTGCGCTCGAATGAAATCACATAGGGCCCAATCCATTCTTCAATGACAAATTATATGCATCGCGCCATTGAGATTATCTTGTAACAACACATGGTATGGACTACTCATTTGTTGAAAATAATTAATTAGTGAAAATTATGAATTTCAATGCAACACTTGTTAACTGGAACTCATGGGGCCCAAAACTCAACTTTAACGTAAGCACCAATATGTTTTGGTGGAATTTACACCTCAAATTCATGGTTGAAACTCTGTATATTTCATGTCATCCAGACCTCCCATTTAGAAGATAGGTTTGAATCATGTTTTCCAAATATTAATAATTTAATTATTATTAATTAACATAGGCATTTCATGTAATCACATCCTTATACCAAGAAAAAAATTGATAACTAGTCTAATGAGATCCTCCTCAATGAGAGGATCATGTGGCCATACACAGAATGGTAGTAAAATGATCAGATTTTGAGATATGAGCATTTTAAGGAGCTTTAGGCCAAATAGGACCGACCCCACCATGTTGGCCTGATAAGGACTCTCGACCCCTCTTTCTCATGGGCCTAGGTGCCTACTCCAAGCCAGTTGGCGTACTCCCGACCTGGCCCATCTTTTTCCAGCCCATCCAGCTGAGATATGTTCCTATATTGCATGGAACCCCAATCAAATTTTCCTCTTCAGGCCCCCTTGGTGTCCACAACAACTGGAAGACCATCATTCTGTTGGTTTCGCTTCCCCCATCGGGAACTCACCGGTCGCACCAATGACCCAGCCACCGAGCCCTATCCTACATTCCCTCAAAACCCAAAAAATTTAGTGGATCATCCTCTCCAAACATGCCCTTTAAATGATACTCTCACCTCCCAACGTCCTCATCATACGACCGAGCTGTCTTGCAAAACAATCTCCCCATCCTCACACTCTTGCCTCTGCCTCGTGTACTAGCCTGCCGCACCATCCAACCGTTTTGTCATACCAGAGTCACCCTCCTTTTCCGTGTGTCATACCAGCCACTCTGTTGGCCTAATTTTAGATTTTATTGTTAATCAGGGATCTGTGTGATGAATCCTTCACATCGCTGGGCTCGAATAGGCAATATGATGAAATATTCATGCGTCTGAAAATAATAGTTGGTATCCATGAATAAAGGAACAAAGGAAGAAATTCATAAAATAGATCTATGATAATGTTCATGTGGAAATATATAATTTTTAAAATATAAAATTAAGATTATGTCATATGAATTAGTACCCGATGTTGAAATTTAATCCAAAATAAAAATGAAAATTCTTATACCTCGAATCAGTGTGTTGTCATTGGAAACATGTCCGCTATGATCCCACTTCGATCCACTAATGATTCTTTATTTTTCTTAAATAATTGATGAGAGTGGGATGAAATAATGGTATTTAGTAGATACATAAAAATAATTATGGGTTAATCCTAATTCCATTTCCCTTGTCTTCTATTTATTAAATCCCCACTCAGCGTAGAAATATGAAATTCCCACACAGTATCTTTTTATGTCACACCAAGGAAAACAAACCATTATGAACACAACAGTTGTCTCATTTTTCCAATATGATCTCCATTTTAATTTTATAATATAAAATAATCATTATTATATAATTATGTTTAAAAATTTATTTACCATTTTCCGTTGTATATATTGTTTTCACAAATGTCTCGTGCCAACAAATGTTATACCACAACTATGGTAAACCAATCATTCCAAACTCAACCATTGACTCCCATTTCTGATTCAAGTGACCCTTTGAGAGATATCTCATTAATTACATATAAATAGTTCAAAAATAGTATCAATTTTTTTATAATTTATTCTGGGAACACCGGGTAGTGAAATCGTACGTCGTCTCAACACCAACCACGATAAATATATTTATAAATATTCTAAAGACATATAAGAAGAAAATATGGTACTAAAAAAACTACCTAACACAGATCAGTAGCTAGACGCCATAATTTTTTCGATTATAATCTTTCAGTACTACCTCTATGGTGAGAATTTTGAAATATATACAAATCTCATGATCCTAAAGTATATATTCACACAAAATGATATCAGTATGTGTTAAAGGATATGGTTTTATTTAATATATGACTGTTAATTCTCTATTAACTATCATATTTGAAAAGATAATAAGGTTTTTAATTATTTAACAACAATTAAACCTGCTACTATATCAATGATATGTATTAAAAATAGACCACACCTCCATTGATCCAAAATGGATGGATTTGGAAATAACAATGAAAGGGAATACATCCTACCTTTCCCAAATGGTTTCCCAACCTTCTATCAAATATAATATTAAAGATGAATAATGAGACAATCTGGAGTTTTAAAAGAGGGAGAAAGAATTAATAGAATGGAATCAGTAAGAGATCCATAACGTTTATGATGGTGTAATTTGGTTTGGATTGAGGTCTTCTGTGACTTCATCTCATATTATAAAGAAGGTTCTATTGGATAAAACACATATCTCAACAATATCTATCCATCCGGATACCACCAAGAAGTACCATGATATCTGAGAACACCTTTAGTGGGACAATATTAAGAAATATATTTCACAATATATCTCAAGGGGTTTGATATGTCATCAAGTTATATTAGATTGACAGAAGTCCAAAGGAATGTAAAAATTATTCCCTATAACCATGTGGAAATGGGATAATTTCACCAAAATCATTATCATGGGTCCCCCAAAGACATCCAATGGAAATATTGTTATATGGGATTTCATTGACCAACTCACCAAGAATAAAAAAAATATCATTATTCAAGAAGATCCCCCACTTAAACAACAAACAATGATATATGTTATTGAAGTTGACAGACTGCATTGGGATTCACAATCTATTGTCGTTGTTCATGATCTCAGGTTTACATTTTAATTGTGGAGAAGACTTCATCAATCCTTGAGTACTGAATTGAATTTCACTATGACATAACACCCCAAACTATTGGCATATCTGAAAGTACTATTCAGACGCTCGAAGATATGTTAAGATCATTCTCATTAGAATTAAAAGTATGATGGTATTAGGATCTCCCATTGGTTGAGTTATCATACAATAATATCATCTACTCGATTATTGAAATTGATTCAAATGAATATTTTTAAGTAAGGAAATTTAGAACTCCAACCTATTAAGATGATGTTGGGAAATGAAAGATACTTATACCAGATCTTCTGAATGAGATGACAGAGAAAGTTCAATCCATCTAAAAACATTTTGATTATTCTCAGAGTCAGCAAAATATCTATGCTGAAAACATACTAAAGGACATGGAGTTAAATGTTGAAGATAATTTCTTCCTTCAGATATCTCCATGGAATAGAGTAGTATAGTTCAGAAAGAATGAGAATCTATTCTCAAGATACATTTTCCCATTTAATATCCATAAATTCATATGATTTGTGGCCTATCATATTTCAATTCCACTGAATATGGATTGATTTTAAGATGTGTTGTATGTATCATTCCTATGGAATGACATACAATATCCATCGCATCTACTGAACCTAGAGGTGGTATAACTGGAAGATAAACCCTCATATAAGATTTTACCTGTAGTGATTCTGGGCCGGAGAGATAAGGTTCTACACAAAAAGATAAAAAACCTTTTCAAAGGGTTTTAGGGGAATCCTATGTATGGAGATGAAACATGGGATCCCTGGTAGGTGATAAAGGAGAAGTACAATAAACATTTTATGTAAAATAAAATTTCAAGGGGAAAATTTCAAAATATGGGAGGAATTTAATGGACAAATTTTTTTTCAATTGAAATTTTCTTCATATAATTATATCACATTAATTTAGAATATGAAACACAATGAAATATCATGCTACTAAATAAAATTTTACTTTTATAGACTATCTGTTTTACATTATTTTTTCACATCTATGATATGAATTTAAAAAAATCTGACATACTCTATTCTGATCAGTAAAGTATTTGGATTATGATAGGACCAAATTAATTTTTTTTGAATTATAACATTACCTAATGAATAGTAATATAACCATTATGAATAGTAAAATTATAAAATGAATAGTAACCTCACACAAAAAGGTGTAAATAATATTTATGCATCATATAAATAAAATAATGTTAGAATAGACTATGTAAATAATTATTTAAAATTATTAATCATGTGATTGGTATTTTTTTTATTCATAATTATTAATTTAACAAATTTATAGATAATAATTTAAAATAAAATAAATATTCATAAAATATATTCAGAGATTAACAATTTTCTGTATTGTAAATTTATGGCAATGACACCTTAATAAATGTTATCAATGTGTTATGAAAATTTGATGACTCAAATTTAGAAAGTTATTTTCATAAAAAAGTGATTTTTTTATTCTACCCGTGGAAAAATGGTCAGGTGAATCTTTGATATTTTTCAGAGATACTTTAAATTTGGTTGACACGTAAAATACTTTAATTTACATTCTATATTCATTATATTATAAAATCAATATTCATTTAGTCATCGTAGTTGTAAGAAAAATTGATTCAAAAACACATGTTCTAATTAATATTTTTAGTCACAATAATACTCAGTATTTCTTTCCTTGATAAAAATAAAAAACTAATGATATAAATAACAAGAAAACACACCTCCCATCAACTATAAATAACAACCCGCATAACCTCATTTTAAAAAATATTTCAATACTTGTTCCTTGTCTATATTCTAAAAAATGTTGTTACCAAGCCCTTTACCCACGTGTAGATGATCTTAAAATCATCCTAAGACCAAAACCTCTTCCCTAATGTGGTTGTCGTGGAGAATAAATTCAAAAGGTCAATTCCTCTTTTTGAATCTTTTATTTTCTTTCAAAATCCATCATTTTTTTCTCTCTACGTCTCCTCTATTAAAAATGTTATGAAAACACCATTACCTAAAGTATACTATATAATTATTATTCTAATTTAATAATTCTTAATACCATCTATTTTCTAAAAATTTTGTAATAAAAATAATAACTCTGCCTCATATGTGATAATTTATGGCATTCATGGATGATAAATATTCAATTGCTATTAACATCACCAATTCATGTTGTGAAATCATTTTTTGGTTGAACATGTTATAAAATATTATAATATATCTTATATAATTTTATTATTCCTTATATTCACATTTATAAAATAATGAAACAAAAAAATTCATTATAGTGAAATTTCCAAAAGTAATCCAAACGTTCATCACTATGGCATTATCTAAGGATTTATCCTCTACTAATTTATTTGAATTTTTTATGTGATCATTTACCATTTTGGAGGAACAATAATAACATATAATAACTGTAACATCCCAGGTAAATAAAGAATAAAGCATTTTCATATTTATTAATATTTACATATTAAATATAAATTTCACTTTAAAGGGGTTTCTATGTTTGATAGAGTACCCGATACGCAACAATGAGTATCATTCAAATCTTACGTTGCACACTAATAATAAAATAATATTATTTTAAATGGTAGTTAAAAAATAGTCATTGTATTGGTGGGAATGAATAAAAATAACTAAAATATGATTATATATTTTTTAAATGTTTTTACATTTATCCAATAAAAGATAAGGGCTTAAAATAAGAAAAGAATTCAATTTTAGGCATATATACTCTAACATTCACTAATGGTCAACTTATCGCCTTTTGATGGAAAACCCTCTATAAATATTGTTTTGGTCACTCTTATACATTCTATTAGACCAAATAAAACTCTTTTTTAGAATCGGGACATCAAAATTTACTTTGTGTAAATTTTTGGTATTTTTCCGATAAAGTTCATTTTTTAAATGAATAGTGAAAAATGTTGTATTTTAATTCAAAACCTATTTTTAATATAATTTATTAATATGATTAGATTATCTTTTGAATTGGTTTTAAAGTGAAATTAGAATATATATTTACCATTTAATCCAATATTGGCCGTTGGAATTAATTTTACTTTGAAATCAGACTTGAACTAATGTTAATCTTTTGATACTTATTGTTTCATAAAAACGAGCTATTTGCTCTGACAGCGGGAATTAATTATTAAATTAATTAATTAAACATATATGTTTTTAATTTTTTAAAACAGACTTCATTTTTGAATTTGGAATATCAAAAATAGCTTAGAGTGAATTTTTGGTATTTTTCTGAAAAACTTCAATTTTTGATGAATAGTGAAACCACTAAGTGGTACTTAAAAATTGATTTTTCGTTTAAATGAAATTTTACCACCTTTGTTTTTTGAATTTCAAAAATCCGTCATATATGGTTGTAATTAGGAAGTAAAATTTTTTTCAATGGGATTAAAATAATTTTTTGGTGAATAGTAACTTTTATGTTTATTAATAGCGATTAAAGGTAATTAGTGTAGTTTAAAGTAAAAATAATGTTTTAATAATATGAAATGAACTTGACACATGTCCTACCCTTATTGGATGTGTCATGGCCGACCAAGAAAATCCATGGGTCAACTTGGGGACCCCATGGAGCCACTTTGGTAGGAAAATGACATTAATACCTATTTATTTAAAGTAAAAATAAAAATGTCACAAACATTAGTTATTTTACTAAAACAATTCTTAAATGGTGTTATAAAAGTAATATATTTGACTATAAATATTCATTAGAAATATAAAAATATTTCCTATATCATGATATTTGTTTTATAATTCGTAGACATTATATAGACAAAAAGTTTTATGACACCATGATGATTTAGCGATTACCTCATTATTTAACGATTTAAATAAATTAACAAGATAATGTAAAATCTAAGACCTAAACATGTAAAAAAGCCTCACTTTGGGCAGAAGACTTCCCAAGTAAGCCTTTGAGCTCAAATCTAAGAGAGTTACCCAATTTTAAGGTAATGTCTTCACTTGTGTTCTTTTGTTTTATTTTGCTTCTCCAACCCCCTAAACTCTTTTTATTAATTTATTTTGTAACAAATAAAGTATCTTAAATATACAAGGATGTTGTTATAAGATTAATTCAAGCTACACTTTCACACACCAACATCTAATGGTTTATGAACATATTGTTTCTGTGGATGGCGAATTTCTACCTCACGAAACGATGATTGTTCAATATTTTTCTAAAACATTCAAAGGTGGCCATTAAGATATCACTATATTTATATATGATATATCATATGTTTATTTTTTCTTTAATCTATTGTATTTTTTATTTATGTCATACCTTTTTGGCTTCCATTATGGGTATACGCGATATCTTCATTTTAGGAAGTGCGGACTACCGCCCCCTCAAAGTGATTTGATTCGTTAATGCCATATGTGGGATGTATAAAGGATGGATTTAAAGTTATTATATATGATTTATGTTACATATAAAAGATGAATATAATTATGTAATAAAAGTATACATACCTCTAATTTAGTTTTAATTCCATTAATATGACATAGAAATGAAAGTAGCGTTAATGCGTACGTACGGCTTACCGTCTCCATGAACGGTGCATTTCATTTCTTACCTATAAATGATTATGTAATATTATAATTACATTTATATTCTGGATATATATGATATATATGATATCCAAATCATGAATATCATTCTAGATATAATGAACCTTTGACCACATGAACAACATGTAATTGTAAGAAGTCCAATTTCGACTTAAGAACCAAATATCGACAAAACAAACATTATTAACTTAAATGACTACATAATGTTTATAACATAGTAATAAGTGATATTAAAGTAATAATGAACATGAAAAAGGTTCTAAAGCAAGTAAAAATTAACTAAAGTTTATTATTCAGGGTGTTAAAGAATGATCGAGTCAAGTCGGACCCGAGGTAAGGGACTTCGTCTCAATCACCTTTCATTGAGGCATATTTCATTTTATACACAACTATATTTTATACAGTGTATAAACCCGTTTGACTTTTTACAAAAGGAGTCTTTTTCTACGAAGCGTTTTATTAAACAAAAAAAAGAAATGTTTCTTTTAATGTACGTGGTGACAATGACCTTTTCCACCGCCGCGAGTATTATTTGGTCTTTGGCTGCCTCAACAAGCCATAATGTTTTTAAAATGAAATAAATACCATATAATCTTTTATGTATTTTGGTATTGAAAATGGTTTTAATATTGGATTTTATATGTCAATATAATTATGTGATATATTGTGATCAATGTGTGGAAATGTTTTATTTCCATTATATTTGTTTTATGTATTATGATTTTACAATGGTTCTTGGACATTTGACGGGTGGTTATGTGGTAAACCATATGACGGGTGGTGCCGTGAATACCAGGACAGGTGGTTACGTTACAACCTCCAATGCATTGGGTATGGAAGTCGGGCGTATGGCTATTCCATTAAGAGATATGTGTGGAAGTCGACCGTACGATTATTCCATTTTTGTATGTTTATGTCCCAAGTTACCTTCATATGATATGTGTTCTTTATATGGGTTTTATGGTAATCTTTTGGTTACAAAAGGGTAAGTATTGATCTTTTATTCAGTAATGAGTTTTTACTACTTCATAAAGGTGAAAATTATTACTTTGATAAATTATACATGGTTTACATGTTTTTTTGAAAAAATAACAGTTTTCATTCTTTGTGATTCCCTTACTGAGCATTTTATGTTCACCCCATATTTTTGAAATGTTTTTCACATGAATTTAAGTGGAATAGGGTCAAGGATGGGATCAAGGAAATGTCATGCTATCTAAAACATAGAACTAGATATGTTTCTTTTTGAGAGTTTTTATTTTATGGAAACTTAGTAGAAGTGTATACATTGTAATCTTTTGAGATGTAATAGTTATGTCCTAATTATCTAAAAATATAAACCTGAAAAGTTCCTCAATATAAATTATTAATTCAATTCAATATTAAGTAAGGTTTAAGGATGGGGCCTTATAGATGGTATCAGAGGTTAGTTTAGACTACTTTAGGAGTTAGAAAATTGTTAAATTATAAATTAATTTACGGTATAATTGAAATGATATAGCATTTAAAGATTACCATGTTGCTTCACATAAGATATTTCTATGTTAAGAATGGTTTTTCATAGAGGAATCAGAACAACTTTTCTTGGAAGGCATATAGAGGGAAATGAACTCTCTAATCAATATCCTGAGATGGTCAGAATCAGAAATGAACAGTTTGTTGCAGTGATGGCTCAGTTGACTTAGGTTACTACTGGAGGAGTTGAAAAGAAGATTGGTGAATGATCCGGTTTTGGAACTTCCTTCCATGAATGGTGTGTTTGTTATATACAATGATGCTTCGTTGAAAGGACATGGTTGTGTCCTTTTGCAGAATGATCAGGTAATTGAATATTTTTCATGTCAGTTGAAAACTCATGAGGTAAATTACCCTACACGTGATTTGGAATTAGCTGCTTTTGTTTTCACTTTGAAAATTTGGAGGCATCATTTGTATGGAGTAAAGTGTCAAATATATACCGATCACAAAAGTTTAAAGTATATATTCACTCAGAAGGAATTGAACATGAGACAGAGGAGATGGATAGAATTAATCAAGGATTATGGTTGTACAATTCATTACCATCCAAGGAAAGCAAATGAAGTGGCTGATGCTTTGAGTCGAAAAAGTAATGCTTCATTAACCATGTTACGTTTGGAACGAGATCCTTTGGTTTTTGATTTGATGAACTTTGGCATAGAAGTTGTTGGTGTAGGATGTTTTTCTGTTTTGTTTCAGGTATCAGTGAGATCATCCCTATCAGACAGAATTAAGCAAGCACAGAGAGAAGACAATGAGTTGTAGAAAAACATAGAGCTGGTTCAGAAGGGTATGTTACCTGAATTCAACATTGATAATGATTGTGTTTTGAGGTTTGGGAAGAGATTATGTGTGCCGTGTGATTCACAGTTAAAGACAGAGTTGTTATGTGAATCTCATAGTTCTCCGTTTTCAGTTCATCTTGGCAGTACTAAGATGTACAGAGATCTGTGGGAGTATTACTGGTGGGATGGAATGAAAAGGGATATTTATGATTTTACTAAGAAGTGTTTGACTTGTCAGCAGGTTCAAGCAGAGTGGCAGTCACCGAAAGGGATGCTGCAGCCTTTACCATTGCCAGAGTGGAAATAGGAAAATATATCCAGGGACTTTGCTGTGGGATTACTGAGGACATCTCGTGGTAATAATTCAATCTGGGTTATTGTTGATCGATTGACTAAATCTTCTCATTTTCTTCTTATTTGAGATACATTTTATCTAGATCAACTTACTCGATTGTATCTTAAAGAGATAGTTAGGTTTCATGGAGTTCCCCTCTCCATTGTATCTGATCATGATCCCATGTTTACTTTTAACTTTTGTAAAGGCATTCAGAAGTCATTGGGTTCTGAATTAAATTTTAGTATATCTTTTCATCCTCAATAAGATGGGCAGTAAGAACGAACAATTCAGACCATGGAGGATATTATTATGAGCTTGTTCGATGGATTATTAGGGAAGTTGGGACCAACATCTTTCTTTGGTTGAGTTTTCATACAGTAACAGTTTTCATTCCAGTATACAGATGGCACCATTTGAGGCATTATATGGGAAGCAGTGTCGAACTCCAGCTTTTTGGGATGAAGTGGCTGAAAGGAAGCTGATGGGACCAGAATTGGTAGAAGATAGGGCATAAAAATTTCAGTTGATTCAGAAACACATGTGAACAGCTCAGAGCAGACAGAAAATTTATACAGATAACCGGAGGAAGGATCTATCTTTTGAGGCAGGTGATCAAGTTTTTTTCAAAGTTTCTCCATGGAAAAGTGTGATGTGATTTGGTAATAAAGGAACGCTGAGTAAAAGTATCATTGGACCATATGAAATTCTGGAGAATGTTGGATCAGTTGCTTACCGAGTGGATTTACATCCGAGTTTATCTCAGGTACACAATGTTTTTCATGTTTCGATGTTGAGAAAGTATATGCCAGATTCATGTCATGTTTTGAACCCAGAGGTTGTTTAGTTGGAAGAGAATCTCTCTTATGAAGAACAGACCATCTAGATTCTTGACCGAAGAGAGAAAGTGTTGTGAAAAAAGGTAATTCATCAGGTAATGGTTTTGTGAAAAAAACCATATGGTTGAAGAGGCATCGTGGGAATTTGAGAATGCTATGAGGGATAAATACCCCACTTATTTTGATAAGTGAATAAAATTGCGAGGACGCAATTCAAAAAAGGGGGAAAGGATGTAACATCCCAGGAATATAAAGAATAGATCATTTTCATATTTATTAATATTTATGAATTAGAAATTAATTTTATTTTAAAGGGGTTTCTATGTTCGATAGCATACCCGATACGCAACAATGAGTTTCTTTGAAATCTTATGTTGCACACTAATAATAAAATAATATAATTTTAAATGGTAGTTAACACATAACCGTTGTATTGGCGGGAATGAATAGAAATAACTAAAATATGAGTATATATGTTTTTTAAATGTTTTTACATTTATCCAATAAAAGATAAGGGCTTAAAATAAGAAAAGAATTCAATTTTAGGCATATATATACTCTAACATTCACTAAAGGTCGACTTATCTCCATTTGATGGAGAACCATCTATAAATATATTTGTGGTCACTCTTATACATTCTATTGGACCAAATAAAACACTTTTTTAGAATCAAGACATCAAAATTTAATTTGGGTAAATTTGTGGTATTTTTCCGATAAAGTTCATTTTTTCATGAATAATGAAAAATGTTGTATTTTAATTCAAAACCACTTTTTAATCTAATTTATTTACATGATTAGATTATCTTTTTAATTGGGTTTAAAGTGAAATTAGAATATACTTTTACCATTTAATCCAATTGTGGTCATTGGAATTAATTTTAATTTGAAATCAGACTTAAACTAGTGCCAATCTTTTGATACTTTTTATTTCATAAAAACACGCTATTTGCTCTGAAAATGGGAATTAATTATTAAATTAATTAATGAAACATATATGTTTTTAATTTTGTAAAATAGACTTAATTTTTTAATTTGTAATATCAAATCTATCTTAGGGTGAATTTTTGGTATTTTAATGAAAAACTTCAATTTTTGATTAATAGTGAAACCACTAAGTGGTACTTAAAAAACTGATTTTTCATTTAAATGAAGTTTTACCAACTTTTTTTGAATTTAAAAAATTTAAAATACATGGTTGTCATTAGTAAATAAATTTGGTTTAATGGGATTAAAATAATTTTTTTGTGAATAGTAACTTTTATGATTATCAATGGCGATTAGTGGGAATTAGTGTAGTTTAAAGTAAAAATAATGTTTTAATAATATGAAATGAACCTGACACATTTCCTACCCTTATCAGATGTGTCACGGCCGACCAAGACAATCCATGGGTCAACTTGGGGACCCCATGGAGCCACTTTGGTAGGAAAATGACATTAATACATTTTTATTTAAAGTTAAAATAAAAATGTCACAAACATGAGTAGTTTTACTAAAACAATTCTTAAATGGGGTTATACCAGTCATATATTTGACTATAAATATTCATTAGAAATATAAAAAGAATTCCTACATCATGATATTTTTTTTATAATTTTTAGACATTATATAAATAAGATTTTTTATGACACCATGATGATGTAGCGATTACCTCATTATTTAACGATTTAAATAAAATGAAAAGATAATGTAAAATCTATGACCTACACATGTCCAAAACTTATTGGATGAGTATATTTTGAACCCTTATCACCATATACTATAATTATATTAATTTGGGACCTTTAAAATCCGAAAATCATTTTATAATAAAGTATCTTTTCTTAACATTCCAAGAGTTCCCCTCCACTCCTCTTATAAAAGGCCCCCACCTCTACCACCTTACCCACACCTATAAAGCCTTTGGTTCGGCCATGATCTGATATTTTTGTCTCTACAAGTCCCTATTTTACTTCTAGAAGCCTCACTTTGGGCAGAAGACTTCCCACAGAATCCTTTGAGGTCAAATCTAAGAGAGTTACCCGATTTTAAGGTAATGTCTTCACTTGTGTTCTTTTGTTTTATTTTGCTTCTCCAACCCCCTAAACAATTTTTATTAATTTATTTTGTAACAACTAAAGTATCTTAAATATACTAGGATTTTGTTATAAGAAGAATTCGAGCTACACATACATACACCTACATCTAATGGTTAATGATCATATTGTTTCTGTTGATGGCGAATTTCTACCTCACGAAACGATGATTGTTCAATATTCTTCTAACACCTTCAAAGCTGGCCATTAAGATGTCACTATATTTATATATGTTATATAATATGTTTATTTTTTCATTAAGCTTCTGTATTTTTCATTTATGTCATAAATTTGTGGCTTCCATTATGGGTATACGCGATATCCTCATTTTAGGAAGTGCGGACTACCGCCCCCTCAAAGTGATTTGATTCATTAATGCCATATGTGGGACGTATAAAAGATGGATTTAAATATATTATATATGATTTATGTTACATATAAATGATGAATATAATTATGGAATTAAAGTATACATACCTCTCATTTTGTTTTAATTCCATTAATATGACATAGAAATGAAAGTAGTGTTCATGCGTATGTACGGCTTACCGTCTCTGTGAACGGTGCATTTTATTTATTACCTATAAAGGATTATGTAATATTATAATTACATTTATATGCTGGATATATATGATATATATTATATCCAAATCATGAATATCATTCTAGATATAGTGAACCTTTGACCACACAAACAACATGTAATTGTAAGAAGTCCACTTTCGACTTAAGAACCAAATATCGACAAAACATACATTATTAACTTAAATGATTACATAATGTTTATAACATAGTAATAAGTGATATAAAAGTAATAATGAACATTAAAAATGTTCTTAAGAAAGTAGAAATTAACTCATGTTTATTATTCAGGGCGTTAAAGAACGATCGAGTCAAGTCGGACCCGAGGTAAGCGACTTCGTCTCAATATCCTTTCATTGAGGCATATTTCATTTTATACACAACTATCTTTTAAACGGTGTATAAACCACTTTTACCTTTTACAAATGGAATCTTTTTCTACTAAGTGTTTTACTAAACAACAAAAAGGAATGTTTCTTTTTAACGTACGCGTTGAAAACGACCTTTTCCGCCGCCGCGAGTATTATTTGGTCTTTGGCTTCCTCAAAAATCCATAATGATTTGAAAATAAAATAAATACCATTTACTCTTTTATGTATTTTGGTATTGAAAATGGTTTTTATAATGGATTTGTTATGTCAATATAAAAATGAGATATATTGTGATCAATGTGTGGAAATGTTTTCTTTCCATTATATTTGTTTTATGTCTTATGATTTTATAATGGTACTTGGACATTTGACGGGTGGTTACGTTGTAAAACATATGATGGGTGGTTTCGTGAATACCAGGACATGTGGTTATGTTATAACCTCCAATGCATTGGGTATGGAAGTTATCCATATGGCTATTCCATTAAGTGATATGTGTGGAAGTCGACCATATGGTTATTCCATTTAAGAATGTTTATGTCCCAAGTTACCTTCATATGTTATGTGTTATTTATATGGGTTTTATGGTAATCTTTTGGTTACAAAAGGGTAAGTATTGATCTTTTATTCAGTAAAGAGTTTTTACTACTTCATAAAGGTGAAAAGTATTACTTTGATAATGTATACATGGTTTCCCTGTTGTTTTGAAAAACTAACAGTTTTCATTCTTTGTGTTTCCCTTACTGAGATTTTTATGCTCACCCCATGTTTTTCAAATGTTTTTTACAGGACTTAAAGTGGAATAGGGTCAAGGATGGGATCAAGGAAAATTCAATGCTGTCTAAAACATATAACTAGACATGTTTCTTTTTAAGAGTTTTTAATTTATGGAAACTTAGTAGAAGTGTATACATTGTAATATTTTGAGATGTAATAGCTATGTCCTAATTCTCTAAAACTCTAAACCTGAAAAGATCCTCAATGTGAATTATTCATATAATTCATTATTAAGTAAGGTTAAAGGCTGGGGCCTTATAAATGGTATCAGAGGTAGGTTTAGACTACTTTAGGAGTTAGAAAATTGTTAAATTATAAATTAAGTTATGGTATGACTGAAATGATATAGCATTTATAGATTACCATGTTACTTCGCCTAAGATATTTCTATGTTAAGAATGGTTTTTCATAGAGGAAACAGAACAACTTTTCTGGGAAGGCATACAGAGGGAAATGACCTTTCAAATCAGTATTCTGAGATGGTCAGAATCAGAACTAAATAGTTTGTTGTAGTGATGGCTCAGTTGACTTAGGTTACTACTGAAGGAGTTGAAAAGAAGATTGGTGAATGCTCCAGTTTTGGAACTTCCTTCCATGAATGGTGAGTTTGTTATATAAAATGATGATTCGTTGAAAGGACTTGGTTTCGTCCTTTTGCATAATGACTAGGTAATTGCATATACTTCTCGTCAGTTGAAAACTGATGAGGTAAATTACACTACACATGATTTGGAATTAGCTGCTTTTGTTTTCACTTTGAAAATTAGGAGGCCTCATTTGTATGGAGTAAAGTGTGAAATATATACCGGTCAAAAAAGTTTAAAGTATATATTCACTCAGAAGGAATTGAACATGAGATAGAGGAGATGGATAGAATTAATCAAGGATTATGATTGTACAATTCATTACCATCCAGGGAAATCAAATAAAGTGGATTATGCATTGAGTTGAAAATGTATTGCTTCATTAACCATGCTACGTTTGGAACGAGATCCTTTGGTTTTTGATTTGATGAACTTTGGCATAGATGTTTTTGGTGCAGGAAGTTCTTCTGTTTTGTTTCAGGTATTAGTGAGATCATCCCTATCAGACAAAATTAAGCGAGCACAGAGGGAAGATAGTGAGTTGCAGAAAAAGGTATAGAAGGTTCAGATGGGTAAGTTACCTGAATTAAACATTGATAATGATTGTGTTTTGAGGTTTGGGAAGAGATTATGTGTGCCGTTTGATTCATAGTTGAAGAGGGAGTTGTTATACGAAGCTCATAGTTCTCCGTTTTAAGTTCATCCTGGCAGTACTAATATGTACAGAGATCTTCAGGAGTATTACTGGGGGGATGGAATGAAAAGAGATATTTCTGATTTTATTGAGAAGTGTTTGACTTGTCAGTAGGTTAAAGCAGAGCGGCAATTACCGAAAGAGATGCTGCAGCCTTTACCAGTGCCAGAGTGGAAATGGGAAAACATATCCATGGACTTTGTTGTGGGATTACTGAGGACATCTCAAGGTAATAATGCAATCTGGGTTATTGTTGATCGCTTGACTAAATCTGCTCATTTTCTTCCTATTTGAGATACATTCTCTCTAGATAAACTTTCTCGATTGTATCTTAAAGAGATAGTCAGGTTGCATGGAGTTCCCCTCTCCATTATATCCGATCGTTATCCCAGGTTTACTTCTAACTTTTGTAAAGGCCTTCAGAAGTCATTGGGTACTGAATTAAATTATAGTATAGCTTTTCATCATCAATCAGATGGGCAGTCAGAACAAACAATTCATACCTTGGAGGATATGCTACGTGCTTGTTCAATGGATTATTAGGGAAGTTGGGACCAACATTTTTCATTGGTTGAGTTTTCATATAGTAACAATTTTCATTCTAGTATACAGATGGCACCATTTGAGGCATTATATGGGAAGCAGTGTCGAACTCCACCTTTTTGGGATGATGTGGGTGAAAGTAAACTGATGGGAACAGAATTAGAAGAAGAGATGGTAGAAAAAGTTTAGTTGATTCAGAAACACATGTGAACAGCTCAGAATAGGAAAAAAAGTTATGCGGATAACCGGAGGAAGGATCTATCTTTCGAGGTAGGTGATCATGTTCTTTTCAAAGTTTCACCATGGAAAAGTGTGATACGATTTGGTAATAAAGGAAAGCTGAGTCCAAGGTTCATTGGACCATATGAAATTCTGGATAAAGTTGGATCGGTTGCTTACTGAGTGGATTTACCTCCGAGTTTATCTCAGGTACACAATGTTTTTCATGTTTCGATGTTGAGAAGGTATATGCCAGATTCATCTCATGTTTTGAGCCCAGAGGTAGTTTAGTTGGAAGAGAATATCTCTTATGAAAAACATCCAGTCTAGATTCTTGACTGAAGAGAGAAAGTGTTGCGAAAAATGGTAATTCATCAGGTAATGGTTTTTTGAAAAAACCATATGGTTGAAGAGGCATCGTGGGAATTTGAAAATGCTATGAGGGATAAATACCCCCACTTATTTTGATAAGTGAATAAAATTGCGAGGATGCAATTCCCAAAAGGGGGAAAGGATGTAACATCCCAGGTAAATAATGAATAAATCATTTTCATATTTATTAATATTTACGAATTAAATATTAATTATACTTTAACAGGGTTTCTATGTTCGATAGCGTACCCGATATGCAACAATCAGTTTCTTTGAAATCTTACGTTGCACACTATTAATAAAATAATATTAATTTAAATGGTAGTTAACACATAGCCATTTTATTGGAGAGAATGAATATAAATAACTAAAATATGATTATATATGTTTTTTAAATGTTTCTACATTTATCCAATAAATGATAAGGGCTTTAAATAAGAAAAGAATTCAATTTTAGGCATATATACTCTAACATTCACTAAAGGTCGACTTATTGCCTTTTGATGGAGAACCGTCTATAAATATAGTTTTGGTCACTCTTATACATTCTATTGGACAAAATAAAACTCTTTTTTAGAATCGGGACATCAAAATTTACTTTGTGTAAATTATTGGTATTTTTCCGATAAAGTTCATTTTTTAATGAATAGTGAAAAATGTTGTATTTTAATTCAAAACCTATTTTTAATCTAATTTATTTATATGATTAGATTAACTTCATAAATGTCGTTTAAATTGAAATTATAATATATTTTTACCATTTAATCCAATAGTGGTCGTTGGAATTAATTTCACTTTGAAATCAGACTTAAACTAGTGTCAATCTTTTGATACTTATTATTTCATAAAAACCCACGATTTGCTCTGACAACGGGAATTAATTATTAAATTAATTAATGAAACATATATGTTTTGAATTTTTTAAAATAGAATTCATTTTTGAATTTGGAATATCAAATATATCTTAGGGTGAATTTTTGGTATTTTTCTGAAAAACATCAATTTTTGATTAATAGTGAAACCACTAAGTGGTACTTAAAAAACTGATTTTTCATTTAAATGAAATTTTACCAACTTTTTTTTGAATTTCAAAAATCTGGAAAACATGGTTTTTATTAGGAAGTAAAACGTGGTTCAATGGGATTAAAATAATTTTTTTGTGAATAGTAATATTTATGTTTATTAATCGCGATTAGAGGTAATTAGTGTAGTTTAAAGTAAAAATAATGTTTTAATAATATGAAATGAACTTGACACATTTCCTACCCTTATTTTATGTGTAATTTTTGACCAAGAAAAACCATGGGCCAACTTGGGGACCCCGTGGATCCACTTTGGTAGGAAAATGACATTAATACCTTTTTATTTAATGTTGAAATAAAACTGTCACAAACATGAGTTCTTTTACTAAAACAATTCTTAAATGGGGTTATACAAGTTATATTTTTGACTATAAATATTCATTAGAAAGATAAAAATCTTTCGTACATCATGATATTTTATTTATAATTTTTATACATTGAATAAATTAAATTATTTATGACACCATGATGATGCAGCGATTACCTCATTATTTAACGATTTAAATAAAATGAAAAGATAATGTAAAATCTAAGACCTACACATGTCAAAATACTTATTGTATTAGTATATTTAGAACCCTTATCATCTTTTCCTCTAATTATATCAATGTGGGACCTTTAAAATCCTAAAATCTTTTTATAATAATGTATCTTTTCTTAACTTTCCAAGAGTGTCCCTCCTCTCCTCTTATAAAAGGCCCCACCTCTACCACCATACCCACACTTCTCAAGCCTTTGGTTCGGCCAATACCTGCTATTTTTGTCTCTCCACATCCCTCTCTTTCTCCTAGAAGTCTCACTTTGGGCAGAAGTCTTCCCAAGGAAGCCTTTGAGCTCAAATCTAAGAGAGTTTCCCGATTTTTAAGTAATGTCTACAATTGTGTTCTTTTGTTTTATTTTGCTTCTCCAACCCCATAAACTCTTTTTATTCATTTAATTTGTAACAAATACAGTATCGTAAATATACTAGGATGTTTTTATAACAATAATTAAAGCTACACTTACACACACCTACATCTAATGGTTAAAGAACGTACTGTTTTTGTGGATGGCGAATTTCTGCCTCATGAAACGATGATTGTTCAATATTTTTCTAAAACCATCAAAGGTGGCCATTAAGATGTAAATATATTTATATATGATATATATAATATGTTTATGTTTTCCTTAAGCTTCTGTATTTTTCATTTATGTCATGCCTTTGTGGTTTCCATTATGGGTATATGCGATATCTTCATTTTAGGAAGTGCGGACTACCGCCCCCTCAAAGTGATTTGATTTGTTAATGCTATATGTGGGATGTATAAAGGATGGATTTAAAGTTAATATATATGATTTATGTTACATATAAATGATTAATATAATTTTGGAATTAAAATATACATACCTCTCCTTTAGTTTTAATTCCATTAATATGTCATAGAAATGAAAGTAGCGTTCATGCGTACGTATGGCTTACCGTCTCCATGAACGATGAATTTCATTTCTTACCTATAAATTATTATGTAATATTATAATTACATGTATATACTGTATATATATGATATATATGATATCCAAATCATGTATATCATTCTGGATATAATGAACCTTTGACCACACGAACAACATGTAATTGTAAGAAGTCCACTTTCAACTTAAGAACCAAATATCGACAAAACAAACTTTATTAACATAAATGATTACATAATGTTTATAACAGGGTAATAAGTGATATAAAAGTAATAATGAACTTGAAAAAGGTTCTTAATCAAGTATAAATTAACTCATGTTTATTATTCAGGATGTTAAAGAATGATCGAGTCAAGTCGAACCCGTGGTAAGGAAATTCGTCTCAATATCCTTCAATTGAGGCATATTTCATTTTATACACAACTATCTTTTATACAGTGTATAAAAACCATTGAAATTATACAAAAGGAATATTTTTCTATGAATATTTTTAATAAACAACAAAAAGTAATGTTTCTTTTAACGTACGCAGTGACAATGACCTTTTCCGCCACCGCGAGTATTATTTGGTCATTTTCTTCCTCAACAATCCGTAATGTTTTGAAAATAAAATAAATACCATATACTCTATTATGTATTTCGGTATTGAAAATGGTTTTTATAATGGATTTGTTATGTCAATATATTTATGTGATATATTGTGATCAAAGTGCCGAATTTTTTTCTTTCCATTATATTTGTTTTATGTCTTATAATTTTATAATGGTACTTGGACATTTGATGGGTGGTTACGTGATAAACCATATGACGGGTGGTGCCGTGAATACCAAGATGGGTGGTCACTATATAACCACAAATGCATTGGGTATGTAAGTCAGCCGTATGGCTATTCCATTAAGTGATATGTGTGGAAGTCGACCATATAGTTATTTCATTTAAGTATGTTTATGTCCTATGTTACCTTCATATGTTATGTGTTCTTTATATGGGTTATATGGTAATATTTTGGCTAAAAAAGGGTAAGTATTGATATTTTATTCAGTGAAGAGTATTTACTACATCATAAAGGTGAAAAGTATTACTTTGATAAAGTATACATGGTTTACTTGTTGTTTTGAAAGTCTAACAGTTTTCATTCTTTGTGTTTCCCTTACTGAGATTTTTATGATAACCCCATGTTTTTGAAATGTTTTTCACAGGACATAAAGTGGAATATGGTCAATGATGGGATCAAGGAAAAGTCATGCTATCTAAAACATGAGACTATACATGTTTATTTTTAAGAATATTTATTTTATGGAAACTTAGTAGAAGTGTCTACATTTTAATCTTTTGAGATGTAATAGTTATGTCCTTATTCTCTAAAACTCTAAACCTGAAAAGATCCTCAATGTGACTTATTCATTTAATTCAATATTATGTAAGGTTTAAGGACGAGGCCTTATAATAACAATTTGGGATATTAATACTCATTTGAATCAAACTTCAATTTATATATAACAATGATCCAATCAAGTAATCTATGAAAAAAACAGTCACGGACATTATAAACAAACTCTATAACACCTCCATTGGACAATAAGAGAACTTAATAAGACTCTAGTGAATTAGATGCTTGTATATAAGGTAATACATTTTTTTTATAATTTAATATAATGTGATTATACAAGAAATTAATGTGAAAAATTCATTCTGACAGATTGTAAGGGGTATTCACGCACTTAACATTCCTTCATCGGGGGTTTCATATTTCCATACATTTTCAGTATGGTTATTTCATAAAAATAATTTCCACATCATTATATTACATTTGTTTAGATATACATGTTTTCTATTGTAGTTTATGTCAAGCATAAATCTTTCAAAAATAACTATTCTTTCAAAAAACATAGCATTTACTTATCACTCAAGGTTAATGGTTTTTATATTAAGTATTGTATTCCAACATTAATTTTGGAACACAATGTTTATGAATTTATGCTTTATTAATTGAAACCCATTCAATTTGTGAGGTTTTTTGTGTTCAATATTGATATATGATCTATGTGGAATTCATGATGAAGTAAATGTTATGATGTGACTGCAATGCTCCAAATTATATAGTGAAATAAAAATGTTATGATTTTATGGGTGAAACTATTATTATATAATGCTCCAATATATTGGGTAATTTTTTCAACTACATGCTTAATGTGATATATGTGTGCACATGATGTTATCTCTTTTCACAACAATGTGAGTTAGTTGACCATTAAAGTGTGATGGTGCATTTTTATGAATTTCTACATTTCAAGTAATTTGTAAATGATTAATATCATGATTATGGTCTGATTACTATGTTATTATGATAATGATTTAGCTCACCACATGTTATATTGTTTCATGTTCATAGCTGTCCTTTTACGGGGCTTTTAGCACACCCCTTTTTGAGGTATATCCTGAGTTGACTAATTATACTAATTAGAACACAAGGAGGAATAAGAATTTAGAGAAGAAGAAATTAAATAAAAATTTACATTTTATATTTTTCAAGTTATTTATAGTCCTAGTTTGACATAGACACTAAACCGTTTAATTATCATTGTGTTTTGATTTTATTATTTCTATAAATAAAATGATGTAATGTTAATGTAAAATAGTAAGGTCATGTATGATTCCATCGAGAAAACAACATTAAATCATATATAGGATTTAAGGATTATCCATAATATTCTGCAATATAATCAAATATTTCAAATTTTATTTATTTTAATATTATTCATCTCATTTATTTGACTGTTTCCTTGAAAAATCTATTACAACATCATTATTGTGTCACAATAAAATTTAATTAATTATTTTCTAAAAATTATAAATAAATTACCATGATGTAGATATACATTCTAACTTTCCAATGAAAAGTTATAGTTGAAATTTAATTATATATAACCCTATATTAAAGTTGATTTACTTATTAAAAATATGAGTATGAAATTTTTAACTAATCATTAATGAAAATATAATAAATGTAATATCCTTACCCAACTAGATTAAAAATGATATAATTTCTCCCTAACATTGATTTTGGTCAAAACCCACTCATTGTCTGAAATTATAACAATCGTTATAAGAAAATATTAATATTGTAATATTTTTTACCTTTAATTGACCAATTTACCATTAAACATGGTAAATAAAATAAAAGAGTTAGCATTCATCAAAAATTAAGTTGATTCTATTAGTTCGCAATTTTTATTCTTATTATAACCATGTACATAAATTTTTCAATATTCTATTCATACATGTACCATAATTATGTTTAACACTATTCTCATAGATATTGTGAGAAGGGGTTATAAAAGAGACGTTCAAAGTTACAATATGATTTTATATTTCATTTAAATATAATAATTATTATAATTACCTTAATTAAATTTATACAACAATTAATGATATTTGGGACTTTAAAAATTATGTTAAGTTTGAATAAATCTTTAAATGAAAAAATTAGTTTCAACTCTATTGCAGTATTTTTTAATATTTATTAACAATGAAACTCTTCAGAGAAATGCTATTAATTCACCATAAGATTATTTTAAAATTAATAATTCAAAAATGATGTTTATTTTTACTCTTAGAATATATAAAGTTTTCAAAAAAAAATATTTAAAATAGTTGTTTCATTAAAAGGTATAAAAAATTACTTTATGTAAAATAATTATTTTATATATAAAATTTAGTTGGATTTTATTTGATCAATATCAAACATATAATATGAATTTTAAAAAAATACTGAATTATTATTTCATTAATATAATCCATCATGTGTTATTTTATTATATTATAAACACATTTATTTTAAATTAAAATAGTTATGCATAAAAATGATCATTTATATATTATTGGTTTTTATTTTCATTTCTATTTAATTTTCTAGAAAATGAATCATTATATAAAAATTTGAAAAAAATATTTAAATTATTTAGTTAATAATACTCATTCTTGAAATTCTAATGGGTATGTAATAATAGTAACATTTAAATAATAATGATTAGCTGTTTGTTTAAGGGTGTTATAGCATATAATGTATGATATCTAACAATGTATTTATTTTTTAAAAACTCAGGATGTTATATTATCCCCAATTTTGGAAATGTTTTCCTCAATGTTTTGAATTTCTTATTATAAATTATGTTATTTATTCAATATAAAATTATTGAAATACCGCATCGGATCATGGTTCAAAAAAACGTCCACATTAAAAGAAAGAATAGTATATATGACGGCCACCTAAGATAACAAATAATAGGATTCAATGTTGGAAACAATTTTCTTGAAAGAATGAAATAACTCCCAATGACCAGTAGAGGGTGATAGAGAACATAATAATTTGAATGTTATCAACCAGAATAAATTAAATATGTCATGTTTCAAAGGACCCTTGAGAAACGTATATCGATAATCTCTATGTTTTCTGATCTTTTTAATAGAGTTGAATAATTTATTTAATTACTAGACTAAGTAAATGTTGAAACATACTTACATGAAAAGTAGGGTTTCATCATTTAATCAATTTTCCCCACAAACTCTCCTTTTTCCCAAGTTATTTATTGTATAAGTCGAATTATTAACACCTAATTCAATAGAATAAATATCTAAATAATCTGAAAATAAATATATGATTAACTATCCATTTCATCAGTATTTAAACATTATCAAATACAAAAAATGGTAAGGATAATATATGATAATTCAAAAAATATAACAAACCTTATATGATGAAAAATACTTTAATCTTCAATATTCAAATGTGTGGCACAAAGATCAGTTTAAAAAATTCGAAACATAATTATCTCTAAAATTTTAATAACATATTATAACTATGATTAAAACCTAAAAATTATAAGTCTTTAATCACATTATTATACATGATACTTTTTAACAATTAACTCCAAATAACATCAATTACTCTTGATGTCTCATTACAAAAATAAATTTTCCTGATCACATATTCTCCAAAATAAGTTAATCATCTCCATAAATAATATGAATCACTATAGTTTTACAATATATACATAGATTGTTTATATACTGTAACTTAATCATTATTAGTAAAATAAATTATTATTTTATTTTATTTAACATGATCATATAGGGTTCCCAAAATATAGAAAAATTTATAAAATAAAATTAATCTCTAAATCACAAAATAGTTTGACATTACTATGTTTATCCATTTGATAAAACATATGATCCCAAAATCAACTTATTCTTATTTCATCAAATCCAAAAACTAGAAAATATATTCACAATAGACATGGACATCACATATTCCCATGTAAGGTGATGCACCCTTTCATCCCTTTGGTAGTGGGTTCAATTATCGTGGCAATATCAAATGTTATAGGTTTTCACTCAGCATGATGGTTTTTCATTTATATAAAACTATATATTTTTATTGATTTTACATTATATGACAAAAAATTACTCATAAATAACTATAACATTTTTTAACCTCAAAGGATATTTTATACCTCTCATTTTCATCCCAACTCATAATTACCTCAACATCATAAATCATGATGCCATATATATATTGAATTTTTTATTTCTCCTCATCATAATTTAATAAATATCTTCCAAAATTAATGTATTTAATATCATGATCATGGTGTCCACCTAGTTTCATCTATGTTTCATTCACATTGATATATGGTCTTGGAATTACAATAATGATTAGGAGATTTTACAAAAACACTGGCTTCTATTGTTCAAATACACCTTGTACAACATGGAATGTATGGGTTGTAACACCCCGAACCCAGTTACCCAGAGTTGATGCATTATTTTAATACATTGGAACAATTACAATGAATCAAGTCCCGAAAGACCAATTAGTTTTGCAGTCTTGGAAAATAGATTAAATAAATTAACCATATATTACAATTTGAAGCATAAAACACAACATAGATTGTTCATTGAGAATTCCATTTTCCCCTTTATCTTAACCCTGTTTATCAATCATAATACACTTCATGGAATCTTGGTAAACTAAAACATAAAAAGGAGTGAGCTCAGATGCTCAGTATGGGTAAATAATTTTCCGGAAGCTATAAACTTTTAAGGATATATGTGTTATAAAAAGAATCCTTTTAAACATAAACATGAACATAATATGGTAAAAATAAATGAAACATTACCATATAAACATGCATATGGATATTGTACTAGTCGAATAATCACATGTAATAATTAATTTCACAATGAGGAAATACCTAATACGGGACATCATTACCACATAGTCAAGGCCTCGTGCCAAGACTACAAATAAAATATTTTTCAAGGCCTTGTGCCAAGAAACTAGTTTGTCTCATGAGACATACCGATGCATAGAAGAGCTATAGAGGGATCCACCTATCACTTATTATGTCAACTGCATTCCTGAAATGAATATTTAAAACATAACATAATCATTCATATTAAAACTATCATATGAAATTTCAATACATTAACCATAAAAAAACATTGGTATAAAAATAGAACATCCAAAATAAAACATATAATAACTCATTCAATATAATATGGAATATTGTATTATAGCAAATCAAACTTAATCAAATATAATATTTAGTAAAGGATGCTGACATAGTTGAAAATGATGAGTAAAACTGTTTGAGAGAAATATCCATTTTTCTAAAATCATATAAAAGTCACAAATTAATAAAGGTAATAATTTAAAAGATATTTTTGAATCAAAATTTCCCACACCACGTTGAAACTTCTGAAAATATTTATCATTTCAAAACATTCATGTCCATATAAATAAATCATTAAATTCATTTTGGTAACATGGACATTAATTAAAAAGATTTAGAATGATAAATCATTATGAAAATTAAAATTATGATCTTGAAAAAGAGTACCTTTCAAAATTCCTTAAAATATTAATTTTGAAATCATTTTATTAAAAAATGGACGTGGATGATAAAAATATCCAAGTAAATACTTTCACATAAACAATCTCGAATAATAATTAGATTGAGGAATTAAACCTTACCTTGCAATTTACATTAGTCAAGGGTATATTTAACCTTCTGTATGAAGATCATAGTATGTTATTAAATTATACCAGAACCATATTAATATTTATTTTATCATACATTATTCAGTTATTACTTTATACTACCCATTTAATAATAATATCAATGTTATAATTATATTTTGGGTAATAATCGCTTTCCTTATCTTACGTGTTTTAACTTGTTTCTCTGAATTGTATCACATAGATCATGATTTAAATACTTACAGAATATTAAACATGATTTATATAGTATATATATTTTGAATATAAATATATATAATAAACGTATATATGAAATGGAAAGCATCGTTTATAGAATAACAATTACACCATGATGTGGAGATGGTAAGCCATACGTACGCACATATGATGACCTATCATTCAAATGGTGGATAGAATATTGAATTTGGTTTTACCAACATTATAATAAAATCACAGTATATATAATAGGATTGTTTTATTATTTTAGAATGGAAACAACAAACAAAAAGGAAGTGGAAGATGAAAGAAACCTGAAAGAGGGTGGTTAAATCATTACCTCTTCTTGGGGTGCTTCCTTTTGATTTGATCAAAAGGGCTCCATAAATTGGATTTCTGATCAAAATAAGACCTCTTGGGGGAAGGGAGGATAGTTTAGAGGTTATTGGGGCAGGGTTTTGCTGAGCCAAATGGCTTAGAATGTGTGAATTGATGTGAAGGGGGAGTTCCCTTTTATAAGAGTCATGAGGGGCACCTTATGAAAAACAAAAAATATTATTTTATAATAAATTCATATTCTATTTATAATTTCTCAAAAATGATTTATTTCTAGGATAAGAAGTTTATGAGTCAATATCCACTCAACCAATAGGTTTTGGATAGTTTTGTCTCACTTTATTAACCTTATCTTTTAGTTTTAACTCTTAGTTAATTAGTTTTAAATTTAACATGTTTCTTTGTATTTTTATATTATATGGTTAATGAACTTACTATAAACTTCCAATAAACCCCATGTGTTCCATTAATGATACACCTATCATGATATAAGTCCTTTGTCTGATTCTTAGATTTTTAGGAATAGAATATCAATTAATATTATAATACTCGTTTTAAAAACACTTTTATGTCAATTTTGACACTATTGTGTATTTTGTTTTTGATAAATTAATAAAAGTACTATTACTTCGAATAAAATTCATATAAAAAATACTAATATATCATATTAACCTAGGAAATTATTTCAATTCATACAAAGTCTCAAATTGAATTTAACTGTATATTTATAATATCATTTATCTTAATCTTTCATTAATACGGTAATTCCTGCATCATCATTGTGTCACAAATAAATTAAATTATATAATTTATAAATATTATAAATAAAATAAAATTATGTAAGAAATCATTTTATCTTTCTAATTTATATTTATAATCGAATTTATATTATGTATAACCCTATATTAATAATGTTTTACTTATAAAACATTGACTTCAACTCTTCTAACTCTTCATTGAATTAAATAATAATAAATGTCCTAATCTAATCCAAGTGGACCTACTTGATAATATTTTATTTATAAGGTTGTTTTTGGTTGAGATACACTTGTTAAATAGAATTAGGACATGTGTTAGGGTAATATTAATATCATTTTAACCCTTAATTACCATATTTACTTTTAACCGTGGTAAATAAAAGTAAAAAGTTACAATTCACCAAAAAATATTTTTAACTTATTAATCAAAATTTTACATATTGATATTAAACATTTTTCATGGATTTTCGAAATTCCACTCATAGAAGCAGTAAAATTACGTTTTATGTGAATTTGAAGATTCTCCTAGGAGATGGGTTAAAGACTGTGAAAAGTTCAATAATTTTTTTTCTATATCTAAATTTTTTATAAAAAGACTCCAACGAATTACATTGAACTTATATAGTTATTATGTATCTATTTTTACCTAACATAAATTTAAATAAAATAAATAATTATTTAAAAAAATTTGGTTTTAAACGATAACTTAGTGTTTTTTCACAATTCATAAAAAATTGAACGTGTTCAGAAAAATACAAAAACATCAACATAGGAAAATTTAGAAATTATAAATAAAAAATTGAAGTCTATTTTACCAAATTATAAACATAGAAGTTTCATTTATTAATTTAAAATTAATTCTCATTTTCAAAATAAATAGCATATTTTTAAGAAATAGTAACTATAAAAAGATTTCCAATTGTTTATGTATAATTTCATAGTGAAATTAACTCCAATGACCAAAATTAGATTAAAAGGTAAAAATATAATCTAATTATAATTCCAAAACATTAAAATTTATAATTGTACACTATAAATTATTTTGATTAAAATAGTTTTTTTCAGTTAAAATATAACATTTTTTACTATTCACACAAATATGAAAGTTATCAGAAAAACACCAAAAATTTATTGAAACTAAATTCATATATCCAGATTAAAAAGAAGAAGTTTATTTTTTCAAATTTAATATATAAATGATTCAAATATTGTATTTAAAAATGGTTCGCCATTAAAAGGCTATAAAATTGAATTTTTTTTATATAATAATTATTTTATATGAAAAAATGTATTTGTTATTACATTATGTCTAAGAAACTCATAATATGGATTCTAAAATTATAAGTATTATAAAAAGTTAAAAATTCAGTTAATACTATTCATAAATACTTTTGAACGGCTAGTTTGGTATGTTGTGGTGCGCTTGAACTCGATGTTGCGTGTAGTGCTTGCTATTGAATTAATTTGAAGAAATAACGTACTATTAAATCATGGGGTGTTACATGGGTGTTCATAGAGAATAAGTGTTTTAATGTAATCCTGTATTAAATTTATATTAAAAATAAAAATAATACATTATTTTTATAAAAGTATCAGGCCATTTTTTAAACAATTAAAGCAATGGAAGTTTTAATATAACATAAGTAAGTAACTGAATAATATAAGTAATGTGAAAAAATTAATAGGTTGTGCAAGGGCCTCATTCTTTATTAGATTTTTCGAATTCGAAATATGCTTCGTTGTTTTTTTATAAGGTTAATATTATAAATTTCTTTTATTAAATTTACATTTTTTAAATAAATTTAAAAAATGAGAAAATAATATTTGACTGAAAAAACCATGGTCAGTGATGATATAATTGAATAAATTAGGTGATTTATATCTCATTATCCTATTTTCTAGAGTGTTTTACATTTGAAGAAGTTTCAGAGTCATTAGGAAATGAAATTAAAATAATTATTTACAGAATTTCATTGGTAACAGATTGGACTATTATTTGAGATCCCCTACATCAATTGGTAACAGAATTTCAAAAATCTGAATAATTTACATAACAATATTTTAACTAAAATAATAGACATAGAAACATACCATATGTTTATCGAAAACTCTTAATCATTACAGTTTTATAAAACATTCCTTGAAACCAACTCTATGGTCTTGTCCATAAACATTACATCATTTCAAGTTCTAGTTATGAAATGACATAATTTTAGAGTTAGGATATTTTTATGTTTTGTATTTTAGATAATTAGGCCATAATAATTACATAAGAACTCAAATATTACAATGTATACACTTCTAAACAGTATCTATTTTTTAAAAAATTATATCTTTCATAAATAAATTTTGAAATATTTTTCCTGATAACAAAATTCCATAACATTCATCACAACTTCCTCAATTCCCATACAAATCCTTATACCCAGTGTATAACATTTTATAAAAAATGGATGATCATGAAAAACTCAGTAAGGGACATAAAAGAGGGATAAAAATTCGTTAATCCATTAACATTTAAATCTCATGAAAACATTTTCAGAAAATCATACATTCACCAAAAAAACAAATAATTTTATTATTATAAATATCCATAGAATTTATAATTCATAATGACAACATGTGGAACCTATATAGTTCTTAAATAGTAGTTTTTAAGCCAATGTATGGAGTACTATTCGTTGTTACATTTGGAATACCCATCATGTTATATTCCATTAATATATTTGGAGAAACCCAACTAGTTAAAATTATATCGTTACAGAATGAATTGGAGATCTATAAATGTCTCACCCATGATTGTTTTATCACGTAACCACATATATTCTTAAACTATTTCCACATAAAATAACCAAATCATTACACACAAAACATTCCTAATAGAGAAACAACAATTTCCACACTGAAATCATTTTTACAATCCTGCGTACTAAAAAGTGAAAACTCTATATCTAAAAATAAAAGTGTACAGTTGTGAATGATGAATCATTACATGAAATTGATATAAAAGAATAAATATATTTCCAGTCAATATATGTTAAAAAAATATATTTTCCTTTGTAATGATAGTTCAAAGTGTATCTTTTAAAGAGGGTTTTCAAAAGAAATACCAAACAAGGATCCCACTAAAAAATTAGTTGAGAGAAATTCAAATAATACCATTTAAAAACATTCATTTACTTATAAATAAATTCATTAAAACCATTTTTAAATATAGACACAATATGGTAAAATTAATTTGAATAAATAATCCAAACCTTAAAATGAGGGTTTTTGTAAAAAAACCCCTTATATTGGGTCTGACTCATCACGTAGATTCATTATTGTCCAAAATAATAAACATTGATTAAATATTTCAATTTCTCAAAAAAAATTTATTGTTTATTTTTCAATTCATATCATTTATTATCATGTTACAATAATTTATGTCCATGTTGGTCGATTTTTTGACATTTGGTACTCAATTCAAAATAGACATTGAAAAGATGTATTTAATGAAAATTATCTCAAGTAAAAATTCTCCAGAAATATATTCATGGAATAATAATCAATTTTATACATCACTTATACTTTTAAATCGAGCCACTTATATAATGATATGAAAAATAAACTGCATTATAATCTTGGAGATGGTAGTCCATACGTACGCATGAATGATATTTCCATTTTTCATTATTCATTATTTAATGATGTTAAATATTATATCATCATTACAGAATTATAAAAATATAATAAATATAATTTAAATAAATAAAATATAATTATTTATATCATAAATGTGATGTGGTATAGCAAATTGAGTCACATCACATTACGGAGAAGATAGTTCACAAGTTCCCATGGACAATGTTATCATTTTTTTGTGAATGTAAAATACAAAATTAATTGATATATTTTCTATTATAATTTTAAAAATGTCACTAATATCATATATAAATTTTTATTTCATCATTATAAACATTCATGAGATATGGTAATGATAAATGAACTATATCGGTTCGTGAGGTGGTAATCCATCGTACACATGATTGAGTTGTTTATTTAATCCTTATCTTTTTGTTTTAACCCCTTTTAACTATTACAATTTTATTATGAGATTTTCAAATTGATAGTTAATATAATTACAATAACATTCCAGCAGACCAATGAATGATTAATTTATTAAATTTTCAGGCTTATCAAAAATATTTTACTAGACCATATATTTTTAGAAATTATTATATTATTCAACTCAATATTTTATATATTCAGATATGAATAATGTCAATTTTGAAAATATTCAATACATGAATTTTTATGAAAAATAATAACAACGTGATTCCATTGAGAGTGATACTTTAACTAAAATATATCAAGTCAATGTTTTCTATAAAATTAGTTGTAGGAATACATTATATCAAATTAAATTTTTTAATATTATTAATATCATTTATTAGATTCATCCTTTAATAAATCTATTTCTGCATCATCATTATGTCCCAATTAAATTTAATTATTTAATGTCTAAAATATAAAAATAAATTATAATTATGTATATAAAATTTTATTTTTATAATAAATATTTATAGTTTAAATTATATTATATATTCACCATTACTAAAAATTGTTTACTTATTAAAAATAACAGTAGATAATTTTTTACTGATCATTAAATAAAATTTAATAAATGTCATATTCTTACCCAAGTGGATTAAAATTGTTATAATTTCATCTTAAGGTTTATTTTTAGTAACACCACTAATCAAATTAAATTATGAAAAGTGTTTGAGTAATTTTATAAAATTATAATATTATTGTTTCCTATAATTACCTGATTTAACCTTAACCTTGGTAAATAAAATACCATAGTTATTATTCACCATGAATTCAGTTCATACAATTAGAACAAAATTTCCATACTGATTAAAACTGTGTGATTCAGTTTTTCAAAATTTAATTCATGGATTTGGGTAAATAAATCATAACACTAATCCCACAAATGTGGTGAGAAGGTGGGTAAAAGAGAGGTTCAAAATTTCAATATCTTTTAATATATAATTTCAGTGTAGAAATTATTCAAACTAACTAAATTTAAATAATACATATATTATTTATCATTTCTGGATTTTAAAATAAGTTTATATTATAATAAATATTTAAATTAAAAAATCTATTTTTAACTGTACTGCAATTTTTTTCATTATTCCATAAAAATGATAATTTTCAAAAAGAATACAAAAACATCACCCTAACATAATTTTTATATTAATAATTTAAAATTTGATTTTTTTAAAAATATAATGTAAAAATTTTTCAAACTGGAATTAAATCGGTGAATCGTCAGAAGGAGGTAAAAAGGACATCTTTGGAAAATAATCCTATTATACATAAAATATAATTTTTTCTTATATTAGGTAAAAAACACATTAGATGAATTTAAAAAAAAATATTGCAGTTATATTTAATTAATATAATTTAATAAGAGTTATTAGATTATTTTATAAACACAATTATTTACAATTAAATATGTATTAATACAAACACATCCTTAATATTAAATTGGATTTTATTTCCATTTATAATTTATTTTCTAACCAATTAATCTGTATATAAAAATGTTTAAACATTATTTTCATTATTTAATTATTATAGTTCATTCCTGCCATTCAAATGGATATGATACTAAGGAAACATTTAAATAATAATATTTAGATGTATGTTTAAGATCGATATGTTGTATAATGTATGAAATCAAATGACGTTTTTCTTTTAAAAAAATTGGAAGTTACATTCTTCCCCCTTTTTTAAATTACATCCTCGCAACATGTAATTTAGTATCAAAAAACATGATTTAGTTTTTCAAAATACATTTATGGAAATTCCACATCGTTAAAAGGTTCAGTAACACTATCAAATTAAAAAAATGAAATACAGTAGTAACATGAGATAACATATACTAGCTTTATATGTAGGAAAACCCAAACATGAATGATATAACTAACCATAAATGACTAGTATAGGATGATAGATAACATAATCATTGGAAATTAATCCATTAAAAAACCATAAATATATGATTATTTAATATACCATTGATAAAAGTAAATATATATTTTTTTAAAACTCAATTAATAGATTTGAGGAATACATTAAAATAATAGAATAAAAACAATAGGAAACATACATAAATGAAAAGTATAATTTTATATTTTAATAAATATTTAACAAATATATTTTTCACCCAATATATGAATATTTAAGATGAATTATTCATGACTAATGAACATGAATCAATTTCTATTGAATCCCATAATCCAAATAAGACAAACTATCTATTTCTCATATCTTGAAACATTATCAAAAATGAAAAATAGTTTGGATATGATAATAAAATTCCCAAAAAATTAAAAACCTTATATGATGAAAACATACTTTAATATCCATATATAAATACTGTAACACAAATTTAAATTTAATCCTTTTTTGAAAATAAATATCTTTTAAATAACAAAATAATTATTACTATGATTAAAACCCAAAACTAAGAAAGATTTTATCACATAATATTCCTTGATATGTTCATCTATTTAACTCCAAAAAACATTAATTACACTTTATTTCTCACTATAAAATATAATTCTCCTAATCACATATTATCTTAAATAGGATAATCATTTCCATAAAAAAATTAATCACTGTATTTCCATAATATAGAAATATATTTCTCTAAAATATAACTCAACCATTATATCTCGAATACAATATTATAGTATTCTATTTACTTTGTTCATAAAGGTTACTAAAAATAGTGAACAAATTAAAAATTATCATTAATCTTATAATTACATAATAATTTTTCAGTAAAATGGATATCAATTTTATAAATCATTAGATCCATTAATAAACATATTCTCATTCCATAAACCAACATAACTAAAACAAATTCAGGAAAAATATGTTCTTCAGATATGAAAATGTTAGGAGATACACCCTTATCACACAATCATTGTCATATTTTTCCAACAGGCATGGAATACTTGATAGGTTTTTCAACCATCTTGAATATTTTCCCTTTTTATGAATCTATATAATTCATATAAATTTAAAAAAATACGAAAACAATTCTCAAAAGTAACCATTGCATATTTTAACGTTAAAGTATGTATTATAACTCTCATTTTCATCCCAAAAAATAATTACATTAACATCTTAATTCATGATGTCTTATATATTTTTATGTTTTTTAATTCACCTTCATATGATTTAATAAAAATATTCCAAAATAAAATATTTTTGTACATAGATCTTGGTGTCCACCAATTTTCATCAAAATTTAGTTCATGTAGATAGAAAGTCAATGCATTGAATGATTGATTTATAGAGTCTTTAAAATAACTATCTTGCATTATCCAAAAACTTCTTATACAAAAAGGGACATTTGGGTGTTCATAGAGAAATAGTTTTTGAAAATAATCATTCTAGGAAAAATAATTTCAAAATATTTTATGTGACTTGATTTTTGTAAAACATTCACACCGAGTTTGTTTTGGACCATTCAATAAATTTCCATTTTAAAATATGCTATGTATGTACATGAATACTATATACTAAAATTATATATAAATAGTTTGTGAAATTGTCCCTTTATTTAGAATTGTTTTCAAATTCAGAATATTCATCATCATATATGGACATGGTAAAATATATAAACATGCCTTGGTAATATTTTCCTTTTATAAAATATGATAATATTGAAAAAATAGTATTTTATTAAAAACAACCCACAATAAATGATTTTATTGAGGTAAGGAGGTGGTGTTTAATATCACATGAAACTTTTTACAATAGATTATTATATTGAAAAAGGTTTCCAAATCATCTAGACATGACTTTCCAATAATTATTGCATGCTAGTAATTGGGAAGAGATGTGAATTTTTATTGAAATCCTCCTCCCTCCATTTATAACCGACATTCCTAATTATGAAAAATTTATAGAAAAATTATTTAACTAAATGAATAGGAATATAAACAAAAAATATGTTTAACCAAAACACATAACCACTAGAGTTTTTTGAACCATCAATTTGATACCAACTATAAGGTGTCAACCGTAAAAATTGAAAAAAAAAATGATTTTTAGTAAATAATTTCATTTATATAACAATTAGGATCATTTTATGTTTATTTTTTAGATAATTAATTCATAATTATTACATAAGAACTCAAATATTATAAAATATACACTTATACTCAATATAAATTTTTTTTCACAATGTAATGCATTCTAAAATAATATTTAAATTATTTTTCTTGATAATAATAATCATAACAATCATTATCACTACCTTCAGTCCAATAAAAATAAAAATATATTATGGAATACATTTCAAAATATTATGATGTGCATAAAAATCATATAAATGTACATAAAATAATGAAATAAATTCATTAGTCCATTAATATTTTAAACCCATTTTCACAAAATCTTATTTGTAACCCAAAAAGAATTATCCCATTAGAAAAGATAATGAAATCATAATATTACCATAAATATAAATTTATTTCATAAATCATAATTGTAAATTGTGAAAACTGTATCATTCCAACATTGTAGTTTTTACAGATACATTGGGAGTAACCTTCATGGTCATATTTGGAATACTCATCGGGATATTTTCCCAAAATATAATATAAGAAACCCAACCAGTTAACTCCATCACATTACCCAATTCAAGGGAGAGCTATTTCAGGGTCACCCATGGTCACTTTATCATGTTCCCACACTAATTCATAAATAATCCCAAATAACCATTACTAAATCTTAATACATAAAAAACATATTTTTTTTTAATTTGAAATCATTTTTACAATGATGTGTACTCGAAAATGAATATTCATTATTTTAAAATAAAATTATAAGAATGTAATGGAAGAAGAAAAACATCCAAGAGAATTAAAATAATTAGAATCTATTCATTTCATATAGGATAAACAAAACTCTTGTATACTTTCACAAAAATAGTTGAAATAATAACTTATCAATATATTTTTCCAAAGAAACACCCTCAAAAGGATACATTTATGAGAAAATTTGATATAAATTCCAAATATCCTATTTTAAAACGTTCATTACCATATAAATACAAATATAAAAATAATTATTAATACATATAACTAAAATAGAATATTTATTAGAATAAATCATCCAAACATTAAATAAGTTTTTTAATAAAGAACACCCTTACCTCGCGTATGAATCATCGATTATAATATTTATCTTCATGAATAATAATTTTTTTATAAATATTTAAATTCCAAAGATAAATTAAATTTTTTTTATTCATTTTATATCACTCAATATCGTGTTATAATAATGTAATTTTGAGTATCCCATTTGACGATATTCTATACTCGAGTCCAAATTAACATTAAAAAGACATATATAGTAAAAATGGTCATAATTATATCATATAAAAAACAATATTCATGAAATAATAATGACTTTCATAAATATATTTTACTTTTAAATATAATTATTAATGCATTGTTATTAGAAATTATCAATGTTATAATCATGGTGACTGTAGGTCACACATTTGAATCAGTAACATTTCCATTTTTAATTTATCATTATGGAATAAAGTTAGTTATTATTTTATCATAATAGAATTTTCATATTATCATTAATATCATATTAATTATATAAAAATACTTATGTATACCATAAATGTGATGTGGTATAGAAAACCAAATCAAATCGCTTCATGTAGGTGACAGTTCACACATATGTACGAACAACATTATCACTTATATGTGCATTTAATGTATGAAATTACATGATATATTATTCTCTCATAATGATAAGTATGTCATGAAAATAATATTATAATTTAAATTTCATCATTTTAATCATTATTTAATGATGGTAATGAAAAACAAACTATATCCGTTTGTGATACGGTACTCCTCCGTACACACAAATGAAAATATCATGTCTCCGTTGATGGAATTGAAGATGGATTTATAAGTTGGCATTAAAAAATAACATCTTTATATATTTATGATATTGAGGATATTATTTAATCATGGTGGATGGATATTTTAAGGAAGTTGAAGAAGAACACGAATATAAATACATACTAAAAATATTACCTTCCCTTTAGATGATCACATTTCATAACTCCTTAACACATCTAAGGAGCGTGTTCTACCTTAAATAAGGCCTCTAGAATGTGTGGATGTATTATATGAATGATTTTTGAAATGGAATTGCTGAACCAAAAGTTTTATTATCTGTAAAGAAAAATAATGAATTGGATACCATTTATAGTAGAGGGGAGAGGAAAAATAATGAATTGGATCCCGTTTGAAAATATTATAAGTATTAAATTAATATAAATTCGTTTTCTATTAAAAATTGTTAATTTTTATTTATTTATAAAACAATATGAGTATTAGTAGAAATATAATATTACAATAAAAGATAATCAATTTTTAATTTTTTTAATCCTTATCATTATTATCCCATATTAATTCGTATAGTTTTATCATGTAATTTACTAATTAATGGTTAAAATGATTTATATTTCATGAAAAAGTTCAATGAATGAATAATTAATGATATTTTTATCCTTGTATACTCTACTTGTTTGAGTCATTGTTTTTTATAATTTTTTTTTTCATTTTATAAAATATTTTTTATACAAATTAATTATGTCAATTTTGACACTATTCAATTCATTACATGTTAAAAATAATCATAGAAACATTATTCCTCTAAAAAATACATTAAATAACAAATCACATTTTATAATCGTCCAAAACATCCTAATATAGAATCAAATATTGGTAATTTCATTTATATTAATATTATTAATACCATTTATTTTATTTTTTCCTTTAATAAATCTCTTAATACGTCATCATTATGTCACAAATAAATTTCGATATTTAATGTCTAAATAATATAAATAAATTGTCATAATGTAGATAAAAATATTAGATTTAAAATAAACATTTATCATCGATATTATATTTTATATAAACCTATATTAAAAATTTTATACTTCAAAAATATATGAGTATGAGATTTTGAAATTATCTTCAAATAAAATATAGTAAATATCATATTCTTACCCAAGTATCTTAAAAATGATGTAATTTTGGATCGAGTTTGATTTTTCTCCCAACACAGTCATCCAAAAAAATTAGGACATGTGTTATCGTAATTGTTTAATATTATAATATTAGTTTTATTGTAAATTACATGATCTACCTTTAATCATGGAAAATAAAATACTAATGTTACTATTCACCAAAAAATATGTTGATAAAATTAGAACACAATTTTCATACCAATTATGACCTTTCATTTCTTTTTTGAAATTTTAAATCATTTTAGTGGAAAAATTATGATTAATAGTAATCCAGTAGATTTTTCAAGAAGGCTGGGAAAATAGACCATCAAACTTTCAATAATTTTTAATATCTAATTTTAAAACTAAAATTATTCATATTACAGAAACTAAATTAATAAATATACTAATGATCTATTGTACTGTTAAAAATCCAGTTAAATTCTAATAATTATTTAATTGAGAAATTAGATTTTAACTATAATGTCGAATTTCTTACTATTGTTTAAAAATTATATTTTAAAAAATTTCCAAAATATCACCGTAAGATATATTTTATATTAAAAATTAAAAAATAAAGATTATTTTGTAAAATATAACAAATTAAAATGTCAAAAATGATATTTAAAATAGGGACACCGTCAAAATTTTGTAAAAATGCCATTTTTTTTAAAATACTCCCTTTTTACATAAAATTGAATTACTTATATATCATATATTGAAAACATGCAAGATGATTTAAAAAACAATATTGAATTTTTTATTTCATTAATAAAATATAACAGTAGCGGTTTGATTATTTTATATACATAATTATTCGAACATTACTAGCTTATCATTAAAACACATCCTTTCTATTTTGTTGGTTTTTATTTTCGTTAATAATTTAATTTGTAACCAATTAATCATTATATATAGAATTGTAAACCATATATTTCTTATTTAGATAATATTATTAATTCTCTCGATTCTAACACCATTGTTATAATGGTAACAATCAGATTGTAATATTTAGTTGTCTGTTTATGCTCGATACATTGTATCATATACACTCTTGAATCATATATTTAATTTTTAAAAATCTATGCTACATATTCCCAGGACTAAATAAAGTACTTAGGGAAGTAGTGTTAACGGTTATGGGATTATACCATCCATACATTATCCATTAATTAATAATTCTTGTAATTTTAAATACCATTAAATATCCCATTTCAATATTCACTGTATAGTCAACTATATTAGAAAAATATAAAAAATTCACCCTTAAAAATATTAAAAGTTAATAATTCATAGATATACTAATTTTTTAAAAATAATATTAAAAACATATGAAATATTAGTTTTAAATTATAAAATTATTTACACGAAAAATAATGATTTTAATATTATATCCAATTTTAGGATATATTAAAAAATTAATTAAGGTCACATAATATCAAAAAATAATCATATAAAAATAAAAAAATTATTATTGATATATTAATTCAAGTTAATTTAATTTAATAATTTTTTAAATAATAAAATTGTAAATAAACTTTTGTATTTTATAAAAAATACCTACACTTAATTTTTCATTTATTAAGCATTTCATTACATATACTATGTTATTATTATATAATATTATTATTAGTAAGATTAATATATTTTAGTTACACATTCGTAGGGGAGTTTACTATTCTAGTGTCCAGATTATTATTCCCAATGCTAATGTGACAATTCATAGGGCCGAGTTACTATTCAATCAATTTTTTTTTCTTAATTTCATTTCATTGATAATTTATAAGACAAATTGTTTTATTGGTAACTGTTTACTATATATTTTTCTTATAACGTATAACATAATTATAAAATGTAAAATATTCTCTGATAAATTTTTTTGTTATTGAATTTTTTCCCACTTTTATAATTTCACCATCAAAATTTTGTTTTACTTGCTAAGGTGAAAACATGTGAGATTACTTCAACATCATTTATTAATCCATTTACAATATTTTTTCTTCTTATTTATGGTTCCTTTATAGTACATTGGCCATGTGAGTAGACATATTGGGTATAACTTTATCTTTATGTTCCCAAATATTCAACATCATCACTTCATAAGAGAAATCATTTTCCAACTGTACCATCTCTAAATTCAGTATATGTGAGGGATCAAGTATGTACATCCTCGAGAAAAATTATCGTAATACATCACATAAATGGGATATGATTGGTGGATGTTCTAGTTGATAGGATAAAAATCTAAATTTATAAACAATATCTAATTGAATTATGTAGCTAGGAAACAACATTTCATTCATACCAAAACCTCTTGAACCTCTTCAATGGAGTTATGTAGTGGAAAAACATGTCTCGATCCTTATATACATTAACTCGTAAACAATTTACTGTACATCATTTTTTTACTTTTAATATAACGGATATTATACTAAATGTTTTTCAACTTTACTACAATTTATTCTACCATTTTAGGTCCTAGTATATTACATTCACTAACTTTAGCCTAGAATGGTAGTTTTCATCATCCTTTGTCATAAAGGTATTTGTATGGAGCCAGTAGGATTTTGAATAGGTAAAATTTATTATAAAAGAACATCATTATAGTTAAATCTCTTTCACATTCTCCCTTAATGTCCATATAATATGAAATCATAATTTCTACTAGTATATTAATAGACCATTCATATTGGCCATCAATTCAAGGTTGATAGGCCATACGGGTGTTCATATCAGTGTTTAGATCATGTTGGGTATTTTTCCATAACATGTAGGGGAATCTCATATCTCAATAGCATACAATATATTTTCGTACTTTATGCATCATTATATCTTATATAATGTATATCCATGATATTTTATTTAGTGAGAGGTCCTCTAGAATTGCAATTTGGTGATAAATATTTTTAATTATATCCCCTACAAACTATATAGCATTATTTCTTCTATTTTTTTTGGGAAGGCTAATGACAATGTAAGTAGGGGTGTTTTACCATTTCTGTGTCAGTATGGGTAATGTGTGAATAATCACCCTAGTCTTTTATATTTCATCCATCAGATGGTAACATTCTATTCACTTCAGCAATCTATTTCATCATATTTTCTCAACAATAGTTCTCTCATTGATCCCAATAAATATTTTTCCTCCTAAAGATAATAGAGAATGTTGAAAAATGAGATTCATTAGGAATCTATTTATTTATATCTTAATTGGATTGTATACATAGTCATTACCCAAATCATATGACGCCTTCATCATTAATTTTGAACCCTAATGATTTATATTTTCTGATAGCTTCTACTTTATTCTGAATTACAAGTTCATTTCATTGAGCATCCTTTATTTTTTACAATGTGCAATGGATGAGTGATAATGTGACAAAATACTAATGAGGTTCCTTCCTATAATATTTACATGTTAATGATTTTTAAATCAAATATGATTGGATCCTTCTTAATTCTCATTATTGATAATGTTTTAAGATCTATTATTCATGTAGTATATTCCAATTTATTCACTTTGATGTGATAGTAGTGGATTAATTAGTCATAGACCTTGGTGAGATCTAAATTTTTTCATTTCTGAATTATTATTTCCTTCAGAGTAAATATACATTTTATCCTCTTTTGTTCCTTATGTATCTCACACTTCCCCTATGTATAATGATGTCAACTTTTTTCCCAAAAATCAATTATTCCAACTCCATAACATTTTGGGACAGATTTTTTAAAATAATTTTCAACTTCCTTGAGATTTGTTCTTTAACATCATCATTTTCAAAGAGTAAACAGTCTAATAAATCTATTTAAGCATCATTGTATACCACAAATAGGTCCCCACATACCAGATGTTTTAGTACTAGTGTTGCGATAAGCCTCTTTTTCAAATATTTTATGAATTATTCATGATCACTTGTCTTGAAAAATATTAATCCCTTTCAATTTATCTTGGATAAGGGATTGTAAAATCAAGATAAAATATTAAAAAATCAGTTATAATGAAAAATATAGAACAACAAATCTATTAATCTCCATTATGTATGTTTCTATGGGCCACTCTTCGATTGCTTTTGTCTTGGAGGGGGCCAAAAATATTGCTTAGTAGGTGATAACATCTCACAATAATTATAATTTTTCTATCCAGAACTCACAATCTCTAAAAAATGAAAATTTCTTCTCCAATTGTAATGTCATTATCATAGTATTCAAATTCTCCTTATATTCCTAATTTCTCTAGGTGTATATTAGAATATCATCAATAAAGACTACAAAATGTTTTCTGCGTAATAATTATATTCTCGATTCATTACTTATATGAATATTTATGTAGAATAAGTGAGTCAAAAATAAATATCTTGGAAATCGTAGTTTTCATATTTCATTCGAAAGGCAGTCTTGGGAATATCATCCTTTCTCATAATTAATTGGTGATATCCTAACCAATGTTCGACCATATAGAAATACATGGCCCCACGTAGTTGATAAAATAAGTAATATATCTATGGGAGTGTATACTAGTTCTTTATCATGATTATTTATCATATGATAATCAATGAAATGTCCCATCAATGTATCATTCTTCTTGATGAAGAGAACATAAACATCCCAAGGTGACATATTTGAGCGTATACATAATTTTTTGATATGCACTTTTAACTACGTCATCAGTTCATCTAGCTCAAAAGTGGTCATTCTAAAAAGTGTCATTGATATACGTAACGATCCAGAAATAAGTTCAAATAAGAAATCTACCTCTTAGTTAAGAGGAGGAATTTGAAATTCTTTGGGGAACACATCAGTGTAGTTCCTAACAATGGGATTGTATTTGAGAATTATTATATCATTTTCCTCTATAATTTGAGCTATATATTATTTCTCCTAAATAAATAATATCCACAATTAATATGGGGATTCCAAAAGAGATTCATAATCATCCTTATACATATATTGAATTAGAGTATTCCTTTTAATGTTCAGAATTATCTCCCTTTCTCGATAGTTGATGTTGTCTTCTTATACTGAAAGAAAATCCATGCCAAATGTAACATAAAAATTCACTAAGCAAGTAATAAATGACTTTTTGGGAGGTTCAGTCTGCAAACATTAACTATTGATGATTTATATACATTGGATGAAATAATTACCATATTTAAATTTATCACAAATAACGCAACCGCTATATTTTATGTTGGTGTTTTAATATAAATGTTGAACTTGAAAGATATGAATGAATGTGTAGACCCACAATAAAATAGCATGTTCTCAATTCATGAAAAAATAACCAAAATTCAAGTAATAATATCATTGTTGGGATCCACCTCATTGAATAATATAGAATAATCTATCGCTTGAACCTTTGGATTTGGTGACTGGTGAAGTTTATTACCCTCAAGGAGTTAAAGTTTACTGAACATGTTTGTAATGTTAGCTATCCCCATTCTGTTGAAACATTGATATATGTGTTGTGACATTTATTACTCAATCACATTTTTTATTTTTCTCAGGTATCTTCTAATTTAATGATCATGTTGTCCTTCTCCTCCACAATTGATGAATTTCCTCATCCAGTTGATGAAATTAACATGTTTATTTTTGGAACATTTTTTACATCTGATTGGTTGAGCATTATTTACACTATTTCAACAGATCCTCTCTCTTGAAACTGAATCTTTATTATCATATCGTTATATCCAATGGGGAAATTTTATGAACTCTATCTCCAATTGATATCATGTCGAACTACTTCTTCAAAACAAATATTATATCGAATGGGTAGAATATTTTGAATGTGTGGTTTTAAAACACAAAATAATCTGTCTATATTAATATCATTTTTGAAAAAAATGATGCATACCATTCAATCCATGTAAAATATTCATTATAATAGGTTATATATTCACATTGTTTTTGCTTCATCTATGTAAATTATCCCTCCAATTTTTTTAAAATAGTTAGAGGTAAATACTTATTAAGATATATGTTCTGAAACTCTACCCAATACATCACTCAAATTTCATCCTTCAGCTTGATGTTATTAATCAATGAACAACAATTGTTGGCACCTTTATCAAAATGATGAATGACCAAAGTCATATTCTACATATCATAACATTAAAGCACATGAAATAAATTCCCTATTAATTATACACATTTTTTTAACTAGTGGGTTAGAATATCCATTAAGTTTTAGTGGTTATTTTCTCTTAAATGAAATTATTTCTAGTTACTCCCACTTAAGATGTAGAGGAAAATCCATATTATTTAGTTTATTTTACATAACCTGATACAACAGTGTGATAATAACCATGAAATTTTTAAATCCACCTCCCAAGGAATTAAAAAGGTCATTCGGCATTCACTACATTCTGTGTCACATGGTCTATTGGCCTCATTTCTCCAAGTTCCCATCATTCCCTAATATTGAAAAAAGATTGAAAAAAATGATAAAATGTTATTTCTAATTAATTTATTCATTTTTGAATTTATCTATAGTGACATATATTATATGATCTATATGCATATAATTTCGTTAAATCAATTCTTATTGTATGATTATATATAATTAGATTCAAAATACGTGTTTTAACAAATGTTCTATAATCCTAATTACCAAATTAACTAAATTGTGATTTGATGTCAATTGTAGAACCCCTGATTTTCATATATTATTACTACATTATTTCAAATATAATCAATATAAAACTATATAAAACCATGAACCATGGGTTTAGTTTCTATTTAAAATTAATATCATACATCACTTATGAATAATAAAACATATAGATGTAGTTAATATCTTCTTATTTATCCAATTAAAGCTCATTATATCCTTAGAAAATGGAGTCACCAGATAATATAAATAAAAAAGGGCATTGAAAAAAATCCATGTTAGAGGATAGAAATATATTCATAGAAATCGTTGGAATATTTATAAAAAGATGTTCCTGGATGAGCATCCAAATAATGGGATAAATCATTAATAGATGATGTGCTTGGATTTGTCCCTAGGAGAAGAAATAATCTTTAGCAACTGACAAGGGCATGATGATTCCATTATAGTCAAAACCTATTTTATGATCACGCATCACCCTGTGAAGCTCATGATCATCGACTGTTTCCAACCATTTCAACGAAATAAGACCACCAGATGGGGCAAATAATTGTGAGGAAAATATAATAAGGATCTCCTTGACTAAGACATTATTAGAACCAAATGAACACGAAGAGATAGTTCCCACTACATGTTACGGGAATGTCGGTAGACTCAACTTGAATGTGACCAATACCAAGAATAAAATAAGCACTAGTAGTGCATGATCTCTTTCACAGGGAAGCGTATCCTATACAATAACTGACTAATTCATAAAGAAGGAAATGGTTGCAAAATCACATCCAACATCCCTTTTTGAGACTTTAGAAAGGATATCCTTGGAGAACTTGTCAGCAGATGATGATGGATGTGACCTTACTAAAAAATAAGAATCCAAACATCATGAAATCACCTGACCCCTTCCTTCAATAGACTAATACATAATGACTATGAATGTGATGGTGATGGAAGTAGTGAGAAGGGTTGCGATTGATAAAGGGGAAAAATCATTCGGAGCCACCATCTATCTGAAGGACAATATGAGTTAGTGGGGAAATATTAAATAATAATTTTACATAATAATATAATTATTATATTTTGGATAGATTACAGAAAGTAAAATAATTTTTTCAATGATCATTAAATAGAATAATTTTATTTATCAATAAATGAAATGAAAATTTAAAATTTATTTTAATTTAATGATACAATAATATAAATATATTCCAATTTATTTATTAATATTCTATTATATAATTATATTAACATTTCAAAAATTAATGATATTTTACAAATATAAATAGTAATATTATTTTTTTATTTAGTAATAATTAAATATATTTTTAATTATACAAACATCAAACATAAAATTTTTAAATCATTCAACATAATCAAAATCATAAAATTATAATATACCAAAAATCATATACTTATAAAAACATAAAAATTTTAAATATAATTCATATAAAATAAATAGGTAGATAAATGATAAAATTAAAATTATAAAAAAATTATTTTACCTTCATTAACACCTAAATAATAAGATAATAAGAACAAATGAAATTTTCAAAGCATTCTAAAAATATATGAGCTAATTAAAAATAAAATATAGTCCGCTCATCCTTTTATAGAATTTTCCATGTATGAAGCATGAATCATGTGAATACATATTTTCTGTCTATTATATTAGATGTTTGAATATATATTACACTTTACTGAACCCATTTTTAAAAATATTAAAAACCATACACAAATTTTAAATTCTTTTGTTAAAATGCATTTCAAAAAATTCTGCTGAATTCATATATTAGATGGTGTTGGGAAGGTGATGACATTAATTCATGGAGTGTAAATTATAATTGTTATAATAATCCAAAAATGATGAAAAATTGGGAAACACCCATTTTTCAAGAATTATAGGCCATTTTAGTTTGTATTATACTAGTACGTAGTAGGCCAACTCATAGGATGTGAGGCTAGGTCCAATTAGTCAATTGGATTCTTTATTGTTTTGATGATCTAACTCTTATACATAAAACTCACCAATAATGGAGGAGGGTCCAACCATGGATAATTTTGGAAATTCTTGTAATAGTTGAAGAGAACATAAAAAATGATTGTCTATTTTATTTTGGGGATTTGATTACATACATTATTTCATGGGATGTTATTTTCTTATCATATTCTAGTTGTGGACATTCAATATTTTGCATTTTTCATCTTCCATTGTACTATTTTTACTTTATTTTAATAAGGTAATCTTTATTTCTAACTAAAAAATGTCATGGTTCAAGGGTGGTTTGGATTATTATTTTTAGTTTTGTTATTATTATTAAAAAAATAAAAAAATCTTCCATTCAATTATGTTATAAAAATGATAACATTATTATGGTTTAGAAACCATGTACAAAATAGAGTCTGACTACAATAAATGATCCCCACCCTCCATTAAATGGAAAATTGTCATTTATGATTTTTTTTCATAACTAATAACCAAAAAAACATGAACTAACCAGAGTTACCCTAAAACTAGGCAAACAAAACCACTATGTCTCAAGGCTTTGGGGGGACCTCTATTCTCCATAATAGGGTGAAAGGTTCTAGAGAAGAAAAATATAAATAAGTAGGAATGATTCTATCATAAAAAATAATTAATCATTTAAAAGTAACCACAATAAAATACTACATTAACCATCGATCAATTGGATACCATTTCATTAGGTAAATGGGCTGATAATAAAAATGATAATAAAATAGTGTAGATAACAAAAATAATTAGAGAAATTTTAGAAACTGTTTGATAAAAATAAATAACATCTCAAGAAAAAGGATACCAAACTGTAGTAACCTAGCTAATAAGACCAATACAGAGTAATCCAAAAATAAAAACAAAAAACCAAACCAAAATAAAACCAAAAAATTCCCTTGTGACACATCAGTCACTTCACATCACTTACCACATACTAGTAGAACATAATGAACACAAAAAGATGGGATCACTACATGAGGGCCTGAAATAATATTTTGAGAGTAGTACATAATTAATGGTGTATACATGTTGTTAGAAAAAACAGCATAATAGGATAACATAAATCATTTTGTGAAATCCTATTCAAAAGAATGGTCTTTTATTCTAGTTTGAAATATATTTATAATTTTTTATATGGATTTATATAAAACATAATATCAAACTAAGGACTATTTCATAATTTCAGGAACATAAAAATAACATTTTAAAAGCTTCATTTTTTTTGAAAACATCGACATTTAAAACCAAAATGAAAATACCCTTGTCAATCAAATTTACAAAAACAATCCAAAAAATGGATGAGAATAAACAACACCAATTATCCATCTCAAAAATATGATAAAATTAATCTACATAAAAAACATATTTTCACACTATTGATCCAAATAGATATAAGGAATATAATAACCATGAATTCCCTTTGAGAATGATTTAATATCGTGAGAAGTATAGTAGGTCAAAAAATGATAAATATTTGAATTTATTAAATACATATAGATATTTAATATTTACCTATATCATCCCTATAAACATCAAGACACCTAATTCCTCTCAGACCATCTTTATATAGGGTTTATAAAACAATACCTTGTTATTATGCATAGGTTTCCCATGAATGTATTTAAAAGAAGGTGAGAAATGGTTAATCGAATGACCATTATGAAGATCATCAACAAAACATGATAAATAATCTCTCATCTCACCTCTGACACCCTTGCAATAAATTTTTTTTTTCATATCATCAATGTCACAACATAATACAACATCATCATAAAGGGCCATAATTAATATAATTAACAAAGAATATAATGTGGAGAATTAGGTGGATTCACATTTCCTATGGTAAATATGTTATTAATGTACAAAATATGACTTTTAAAAATCTAAATCGGGTTTCCAAGAAATATTTCACAATTTTGTATTCTCTTTAAATAAATTTCTCAAGCATACCACTAGAAATGATATTAAATATCCTATAAAACACAACCCATTTTGTTAAAAACCCATTTGATAACCCAAACCATTTAATTACATCTTAAATAATCCCATGATAACCTCATTTTCTTCAGTTTCCTCACCCAATTGGTGTTGAATAAATATTAGCATAAATTTTTTTATTAATAAATCTACTTTGGAATTTTAAAGAACAACAATAACCCTAAAAATCACAATAATATTTGGAAAACCTTTTAATATCTAATTTTTTAATGGAAGAAAAATTAAAAAATTTATTAAATCTTTTAAAACTATCACATAGTAATGGAATAAAATAAAAATGAATTATAAAATATAAATGAAAAAAATGAATGCTCACAGAAACACCTATATAAAATAAAGCATAAATCCAATTCAGTGAGTTACAACACACGACCTTTTATGGTGATCAGAAATCTGAATAAGAAGGATATATCTGAACTTCCCATTTATCAAAATAACCTTAGTTAAACCCATACCAAAGCCTAAAATAATCCTCCATAGAGTAATGTTTGGTGGCGGAATAAAAAAAATAAAAGTTAAGGGAAGAGGGAAGTATATGGGAAGAGAAACCATGAAAACACAATGATTAACAATGAGATATGCCATGAAATATAATGATACAACAATAAAAATTGAATATGGAAGGAGGGATTTATCCCTTGGTCATGAAGACTTTATTAACTAATGACATAAAGGGGAAGGAGGAGAAATCAGGTTAAAAAATGTGTAGTAGTAGTGTAATTTTACCATTTAATAAAACTCAGATCAAATCCATATCATGACCATGTTGATTGAGAGTATTAACCCATCATAGATAGTGCAACGCAATGTCAACTAAAATGGCCAATGTGACATCTAAATAAAGAACCCTGGTTTATTCATTTTGGACCCCTCCAATTCCCAATCCCTGATTTTTACTGTGGTTTTCCCACATTGAGCACTTCTAAAACAAAGAAACAACTAAAATGGCATGCTCAACCACCCTATGTGAAAAATTTAACAATTATTGTGAGAGTCTACAAAATTCCCTCCTATTATATTCGATTATCCTACAATAGCAAGTTCTACAAATGACTTGGAACTAACCAAAACACCTAAAAATTAACACACTAATCAAAACATTAAAATGTAATACATGTTAATTATGTATAGAAAAACATGAAACATGATTCATTATAATTATCCACACAATACCACTCCCCCCTCTGACTGTGTTACAGCAAAACGAATAGAGATGGAACAATATAATGATAGCGCATGTCAAAATGTAGGGGGGTGGGAAACGAAATGGGGGGATAATAAATAAAGAATGGTTCCAATCACTAACACACCATTGACATAAAAACTTAATTCAATTAAAATTACTATATATAATCTATATGAAAATAAAAAGTTAAAATATATAGATACCAAGTATTTGTCACCAAAAAATTTAGTATTTATATAAAATTGTGTTACATAATAGTGTCACACCTAATATAAAAATTCATCAAAACAATCATATCTCCAAAAAACCTAAGAAACATATATATCTTAACAGACATGAATAACCATTCAATAAATAAATTCCATTCCCAAAATGACAAAAATACCCAAATAGGCACCAAAATGACAACATAAATGTCATCCTTAGATCACTATATCCTAAATCCGTAATAGATAAATGGAAGAAATAGAAACCACACTTCAAATGGACCACATGGGATCCGACCATGGGTCCCAACCAAATAGGGTAACCTATAACCTCATATATAAGACACCATCCCATTCTTAAACCATTAAACCCCACGAAAAACAACAACATTGGCATAATATCAATTGGTGAATAACCAATATTTTTATACATGATTTTTTACAATGATTTTATCCATTACTAGGAAATAAAAAATTATCCTTGACATAACTAGTGATTATTAAAAATATTCCATGAGAATCTATTCAGAAAATTATGTTTAAACTAAATTGATATTAAAACTATTTATAGATAATCAATTTAAACAAATATAAATACATTTAATCGATATCATAATATATCATCATAATTTTCATGTATCAAAAATAATAACAAAAAAATCATCTAAAACCTAAATAAATTTAGTAATTTCAGTTATTTTGATAAATTAATTGAAAAATTCTATAAATACGTCCCATGTTACTAAGTTGATGTCACTATCATAGAGATTTCCCAAAAAATTAAATAGAGTTCTTAGGAAAATGCAGTAAAGTACATCTCATCATTTCATCAAAACAAACTGTTACACTACTGGACACAAAACTATGGAATCAAATTGTGGATCATTCTATAACAAAATCATATTCCATAATTAGAAAGTCTACGAACCCCAACAATTAAATATTGTCATCTCACAATTTGGTACCGATCGTTCTCTCATTCTTCTTCTCAGCTTTGAGAAAATGAATGACATCTTAACAAACATAAAATTACATATACAAGCACAATGAACAACAAATATTAACATGATTAAAAAATTTTATACAATATAATGAGTAGATTGGAAAACCATATATTCATTGAAGGAGATGTTTGGGTAATAAAAAAACTCACTCATTCTGATCACCATACTTATACAACAGAAAGAATTCTCACAAATGACTTCTCCCTTTTCTTCATCCAATACTCTCCGTCAATTCTCCATACATCCCAATCCTTTCACTGGGGATTTAGATCGACCACCTTTGGAACTTGTGAGTTCCCATGATGGCTTCCTCATAATGAGATCCACCACATACTTTATTAGTACCAATAAACACTGTCGATTCATACATAGAACAAGTTGTCCAGTGGCCTTCTTATAGTGGGTCAAATATGGTCTCCCAATCAGAACAACAATATAAACAGTATAAGAATCTAATAATTTTCAAGAAAAACATCTCATTTTATATACCACTAATTAATTCATATTATAAAACCAGTTGAATAGTTCAAATCACCTTTTTAACTACCTAATAATGATTATGTATTATATCTCATTCCAAAAATGAAGAATGAGTACTTCCAATGCTTTGAATTATATGGTGTATCATCATACCCAATTCTGAGATGTACTTTACCAAATACCCCCTTGAATGATGATTAAATATTTGAAATTTTCCCGTTCAATCTTAATCTCTGAATTCCATGGGAATATAAATGAATACATCCATGATCAAATGGATCTTTTCCAATCCAATACATAGATTATATTATACATAGAGTTTTATATCACTACCACCAAGACTACATTCCCTGAATCAAGCATCAATGATCATTCATGGAAACTCATGATCACCAATGTCTCATCCACTAAACAATATACATTTATATTTACCTAATTAAGGTTCTTCCATTTGCCTAAATATGAACAGGTCATGAAGATGTGAAATGTCTCCTTTTGGCTTCCCATTTGATTCTTATTGAAAATATCCTTCTAAAATCTATTGTTCTAGAACACATCACATTGAAATTTCTAAAAAATTCTAATAAATAATTTCCTCACAAAATCCTAACAATATAAAGCATTAAAATTGATTTAATAGCTTATGTCTAAAAATATCACACTCAAAAACCATTGACAAACTCAAAAAAAGTACCATTGGTTTTTAATATTCCCATCCGTAATCTATTATAGTTCATACATGGTTCTCCACTCCATTATCCCAAATGTTCATATGATCTCCCACAAAATGAAATAACCCTTTTTCCACCTGAACCATTAGATTCCATTCTTTTATATCCACGACCAAAATCTGAATTCCTCCATGAAATTCATCTACAGTAGATTTAATATTCTGTTTTTGTCCCCCATCATTACCGAACATCATGTGATCATTTTACGCCATGAATCATGTCTCTGGACTCACTTTATCAAAATTATACTACAAAATGCTGATTTTTGAGCTTATAAACCACAATAGTTTTATAGAACAATGATCATCAATTACATAATCAAATCAAACATCATCCAGAAATCCACCATCATTAATGTCTGCTGTCATCAGCATTAGAAACACCCACAATAAATAAATTATGTGTTTCTGAGTCCTTCTATGGTCTTGTCTCAAACATCTCTAACCATTTCCCTATCATTTATAGAATCCAAAATATTTTTCAGAGGTACTAATATTTCTTTAATGATATTATAAAGATATTTATATAGAGGTGTATCATTCCAAAGACATTATTACAAATCTACAAAAAAGCATATGCCATGTACATGGGGATGTCCTTATTCTATATTTAACATTGTTGTGTTAAAATCCATCCAAAGATATTTCATCTTATAAAAGAATAGTTTTTAAACATTTTTACACACATGAAATCTATAGTCTCATATTCAAAACCAACATCGAGTCTACCTATATTAGGTTTCATCAAATTGAAGGTGTTATTTTCTTAAAAGGTTTCCATGAGAGAAACCATAACAACATTGAAATATATTTGAAAACACCAATGATTTCACTCTTTTTAACTGATTTACAATATAACATCACATGATATAGAATATTAATCAATACATCACTAAAACATTAATGTTTTTATAGAAACCATACCTCAGATTCTTTTATAAAATGTAATCCATAACATTTAAATAGTCCTTTTGAATATATCCTTCTACTGTTAGAACAAATGTCCTCATATTTCCATAACTATAAAATCACAATGGTTGTTTTTCATTCCTCATAACATAATTTTTCTCTTATTTAGTTTTTCATATTGAACATGGAAACCATGTAAAATTAGAAATCCTTTTTCTATTGGATCTATCAAAGACATGGAATGTTTTCTCCTTCATCTTCACATTCAGGATTATGGAACTTTTAGAATGTTACATTTGGGATTTGATATTATAATCTCCTATAGTCAAACGGAAAAAAATATTTATCTTTACCATCATGAAAAACATTATGCACCATCAAATCACCCCATATACAAAAAACTGATGCATTCTATGAAAATATAATTTTGTTATTATGAATCAAACTCTGATTATAATATTCAGAACAATCAGTATGTTTTTTTCACAACCTAATGTTTGATGTCATTCTTTATATTGAATTACCCTTCCAATGAAAATTGAAAATCCTTTAGAATTTTCATCACTAGAATATTATATGGTTATAAACCTATGCCATAAAAGAATTATCAGATTATATTAGAACATCATATGTCTTCCACCAAATTTCGAAATTCTACCAAATTAATGAAATAAGCTTTATGAAACCTACAGAAAAAAGGTATCTGGTATCCATAAATCAAGTAAATTAACTACTATCATTTATAGTATATTTTTATAAGACTAAGGATAAATCATAAACTATTGAACCCATTAGTATTTCATCAAAAATGATCCACTACCTCAACAATTAAAAACACCTCAATATTACATCTTTTTATGAATTTTTTCAATATCTAGAAACACTATAATATACAAATTTCTTAAAAGAGACATACCTCTACAAAATTAATGAACATTTGATAATAAAACTCTAGTTCTGTGATTTTTCACTAAAAACTACTACCATTAAAATTGAAACAATTTGATGGGAAACATGGGTGGAAACTTCTAATCATTCCATCAGTAGTATCCAAAACACCACATGAACCATAATTATAGAACATACTTTCAGAAAATTTCCAAATAAACTTTCTTTTATAAACATGGAATTGAAGGCATACTAGCCACCATACCAATTTGTCTCACCATCTGGTTATAGTCACTATATGGTTATCCTTATGATTAATTAAAAAAACACATGATACACACATAACCCAAAAAATAAAAACTCTAGGAGAATATATATGGTATATTGGGGTGGTTTTGAAAATGTTTACTATATCAAAATTATATTATTGGTAATTATTTTTATTATTGTTTTTGTGTTAGATATAATGAGACTCACAACATCTAATCACTCTTAAAATAAATAAGATGAAATATCACCAATGTGTATATCTGTTTACCCATCTGATAAACCCCATTGGATCATTATCCTCTATGATACTTGACAACGTCCGTTTTCTCAGGTAAATTAGGATCATTTGTGAGCTGATGTTTTTCATTGGTATCTGACCAACATTATCCTTTATTATTCCCTTTCGGAACCATCCAGTCAAACACATAACATGAAGTCCAATGAACATCTTGTAAAGGTAATCCTAGTCTACTGAGCAGTACTTCCTTATAAAATGAGTCTGAATCCAACCATATACATGAGAAACAACTGATTTACTATAGTAATCAATACCTCAACAAAAAAAACATGTGAATAGTTAATGTCACCTTTCAGATATCACGATTGATTCTCTATATCTTCATTTTAAAATCAATATGCAGTGCTTCTAGAACTACATATTTAGTGTCTTCATGTTTGAGTGACTTATACATAACATGTCAATAAAAACGTCAAAAATTATCATTTAACATTTTGAAATTCACACATCCATCAAATTAACTAAATTTATCTTTAAAATGATTGAATTATGTTGCACTCATCTTGATGATTCCCCATTTGACACTCAAATTCAACCATGAAAATTTTTATAGGCTCTTGTTATCAAGCTTGCATCTTCTAAACCTGACATAAATTGATCTTTATTTTGACATCCCAATCACCCATGATTCATCCAGTGACCTATATCCATCCAAATTCTTATTAGGAAATATATTTCATTAGAATCATTCTAGAAAAACCATTATGCTATTTTAATGTATCCATATATACTTCTAATTATTTCATTGGAATTATATACTTCTAGAATCATTGATTCTATGATATTTAATTCCAAAATATAGAATACCTTCCAATAAAACATTTTTCCTACCAAAATAATAAATAATTCATAGTTGATACAAACTAAAATCACAGGAGAGTCCTCTTATTCTTATTCTATAAAGATCATCCATCGTAGGCCTTATGTTCAAAAATAGGTTTATCGAACATATACTCCCCATTATCCCTCAAATCCATTAAAAAATATAAGGAAACTAATGAAAAACAAAATATAGACTATATTAGATATCATATTATACTAAAAATATCATCTTAATGAATTAAACATAATAAATTGATCCAAAATCATATAGAATAACCATATGATCTGGATAAAGTCCTATTTTAATGAAATGAGTCATTACAGACTAACTGTTGTATAGTTCTGGGGAAAAGTGTAAAAACACTAGATATTTACCGACATAATATACCACTAACTATTGACGTGGATGTAGTCTCATTAACTCAATGGCCTTCCCCACATTAATATCCTAAATATAATTTCCTCAAACAAATGGTATCTCTAAAATTTCACCAGACCATTCCTCATGAAGTTATGAAGGAACCACTTCCTACCACTATATCTTTCCATGTTTTATAAATAAATAAAAAATAGATATAAATCTTGGAAAATCTATGTTATATGAATAATTGAGGGTTCCTTCAATAAGTTGATTCCACTCCATTACATCAAAGTGCCTCATTTTCCTTAGAATGATTTTAATATATGATTCCAAATGACTTCGATGGGGACCATGTGTATGGATGACTTCAACATTAAATCACAGTTTCTAGTATATGTTAGGTATAATGGTTAAGAAACCAGTCCACAATTATGAGAGGAAACCCTTGAAGTTATATATAAAGAAAAAACTTCCTAATAATCATTATGGACTCTCTGGGAGTCATTCAATAAATTTTATTAAACAAGGACATAATTAATTCATGATTCACCATGAAATCTATAAAATTTGACTATAAAAAAATAAAAATTCTAGAACATAACTAAAAAATATTTAAAAAATCTCAAATATTATTTTATAAGACAAGTATAATTTAATAAAATTCACTCTATAAAAATTCATTTTCTCATTTGAATTTATCTAGGATACCAATTATTATTAATACTTTCCAAATTTATCCTATAACCATTTCCTATTTGAATATTTTCCAAAACAAATGACTATATTAAAATAAAACCACAATATATAGTTTTCATTAGAATATCAAAACACCACCTCAATTTCATTTTTAATATTAAATAATTTCATAATAAATTTATACAATTCCACAAAAAACATGTTTAATATACGAATATGAAAACATTCCCACAAGCATATAAAAACTATTTGTATGATTTGATTAAGGAATTAAAAACTTACAACAGATTCATCCAAAAATAAATAATGGGAATTATCATATCCAATTTGTGATCTAAAATATATTTGATAAATATAAAACTTTTCATAGAGTTTTCTTTGGTTCTTCCACATGGTCTAGTTGGCTATGTGTCAATCATGTGTTAGCATATATGAGAATACAGAGACCTAGAGAATCAACTCCACATGATTTCCCAATCTGTTTGAGCTACCCACGTTGCTTTATTTAACCAATAATTTTCACACCACATCCAAAAATGGATAACTAAATAGAGTAAAAATACATAAATAAAACATAACAAGTAATCTATCATGTCAGATCCAACACCCTTGTGAGGAACATTACATGTTTACCTGATCAATATCAGAAACTTAAATCATAATGAATTACATGTAGTTTATTAATGTTTTTCACATTTTTCATGGAAACTATTTTATAAATATATCAAAATTGAAAATTCAAAATCAGACCGAGTATTCAAAGTGATTTTACATTATTAAAAATAAAAGTAAAATGATTTATTAAAATAATTACCTATAGGCCACTTTTGGTATCATTCAAAACAAAAACCTGTTTCCATAAAAAACAAACAATGAAATCAAAAAACATCATTACATTCGAAAAAATACCATGACAAAATTATTTTAATCCAATGCATGACCCATACAGGTTTGAATACCATTGAACATAAAATTCATTTTTGAGATAATACTCTTATTCATTTCTATAGACACATGAAAATCAAAAAATAATTTTAGAAGACAAAAAACCATTTAACATCATTTTTTCCTATTGAAAGATAATAGAAAATTTAATTAAATCCATTAGAAAAATAGATTTAATTTAATAAAACAGATATTGAAACACCACAATCAATAAAACTTCATTTCAAAAAAAAAAGTGTATAAAAAGACATATATAAAATCAAAATAAAAAACATTGCTTGATGTTAAAAAACATTGCTATCTATAAAGAGAACTAAACTGAGCATATAGGATCCTTATATGATCCATATAAATCAAAATTCCCATATATAAACCAATAAAAGACTTTATATTCATCATATATATTGATATGTTTTCAAGGAGAAAAAAATCAATTGAAAATGACGAAGGTGGAAGAGAAAAAAACAAAAAACAGCGTGATTTAAATTGAAAATTTTCTATAAATTTGAGGTTCCATGATTTGAAATAAAATAAAATGGATGCATAAATTCAAATTTTTTTAACATCACCTATACATTTAAAATAAAATATTAATGAATCCCAATCATGTATAATTAGGGAGGGAATAAAATATTAATTTAATTATTATATAAAATGTGATGATATACTCAACAACTTAACCATGGTGGTTTGGGGTAGATCCCTTTACCGACTACCCACTAAGGTGTATCCTCCATGGCATGTAATTTGGTGTTAAAATATAATTATGAACCATGCTGCAACCATATTTGATGTTTTGTGGTTCCCTTTTATCTGTAGGAGACTGAACACTAACTCTATCTACTGTGACATGACTATCTACTGTGACATGACCTCCAACCCACCATATTGCATTGTAGCTTCAATGGGTTGAACTGAGGTTCTTCCATTTGGGATCCATCCATGGTAAAACCCAAGTTATGATTCATTATTCCCTCTAAAAAAACACCACCATAACATATCCATAACCATTATGATGTGAAAACAACCTTAGGTAAAAATTAAAAATGAAATAGAGTTTTTATAATGTGACCTCCCATGATCATGGAGTAGCCTACTATAACTTGGCCTCAAGATCAGGAATCACCAAAAATACAAAAAAATTACTACACAACCTAAAAACACAAATATCATAATTATTAAATAATATTAATCTATATAAATATGAAGGAGTTGCAAAAAACCAATCCTTAGTGATTCTTGTGTGGAATACATCCTTCATGAAGACATAAAAATGTCAACATAAAATATAACTAGTACTTACTAACAATAATTATTAAATTATTTTCACTGATATTGTCAACTGTACAATTTAATCATGATTTCTAACATCAAATGTTACACATCCCTGTATTTCACTATCAATTGTGGCTTTTTAATCATTACTAATTATATTTAATAATGAATATATCATTGAAAAAATGATACATAATGATAATATATATACAATATAAAATTTCAAATGAAACATTTTAACTATCTATGGCAATTAAAAAGGTATTTAGAGGTGGCACTTTTTTCATTAAGAGGTGACCTTCAACTAAATGTTTCTTGATGTTTTAAAAAAAATCATCAAATTTTGTGATAGGAATTATTTTTTGATGATTTTTTAAAACACAATAAATCATTTGGATATAGTTTTTTAAAATAGTTAAATTCACAAAACTATGGGATTTCATTATATATTTATTTTATAAAAAACATCTAAAAATAATTTTATTAGATTATATTTTTTAAAAAATAATATAATTATTTACTATTTTGAAATATATGTCTGTTGATAAACAATTTATTATATATTTCTACATATTTTTATATTTATTATGTGGCATAACAACACGAAAATGTTGAACTCATCATTAAACTACAATCATTCGTTCATTATTAAAATTGTCATACTAACCACCCCAACAAATATAATTTTTTAAATTTATATAATTAATAATAACATAAAACATATATTTTCATTAGTAGAAATTTATTATTCATTTTTTGGCAACATTAATTTTTTTTAGACACAGAAGAATAATTTTTTAGAAAGAAACCCATCTTTACAACACTCTCACTCATTCTCTCTAAACTATCAAAGCATTAAACAGTCCCCCAAATTCCATTACATATAATAATTTGTTAATAAATATTATTTTTTCTACTTTTTTAAATATATTTTTTAACATTATGCAACAACTTATTATTATTTCACCAATCCATATAGTACACCGTGCTTATCTTTCTTAAAACAATCTAATTTATTTTAAATATTATTATTTTCTAATTAAAAAGTAATATATTAAATTTTTATATATATTAATCAACAATTAATATTTTATTAATAATAAAGAACAATTAAAAATTAAGAAATAGAAAGATTTTTTTTTTAAATTACTAAAAATTAATAATTATAAATTATAAATTATTATTAATTAATAACAATAATGAATAATAATAAATTAATAAATATTGAGAGTTTGGGACTAAACTAAATTCTAAAAAAACCCATAATTTTTCATGAAACTAGGATTAAAAAACGGGTTGGAGAGAATTCTCATAGATAATTTAACAATACTATAATAGTTTGAGTACTATAGAAAGTATAATAGATGGGTATTGTATTAGTAGTACCATTTATTAAAATTTTCCTTTTGGGCCTTGGTTTGGGACTCAAGACTAGTGGGCCTCTAAGTCGTCAAAGTAGGGTTCTTTTACTATACAGGACTAGCCCATGGAAATTGGATCTGAAGTTGTAATAACCATATAAATGAACTTATAATATTAAGAATGGGATTAAAATTGGAGAAAATTCAATGTTTTTAGGTATAATACTCCTCTTAGTGGTGAAAGGACAAGCCAACTACATTGCGAGGTGGTGAGATAAACATAGAATATGAGTTGGGTAAAGGTTCATCTATTATGTCATTCCATAGAAAATGTAAGGACCATATGCCTTGGAGATTTCTAGCCATGTAATCTTGGAATCCATGCCATGAAATGTTTACCTCTCATCCCAACTAAATTTTGTATATTATAATAAAAAAGTATTAATAAATTATAACTAAATAATTTTTAATAATTGTTACGAATTACTAATTACTAATAATTAGATAATAAATTATTGTAATTAGAATATAATAATAACTAAATAATTAATAAAATATATTTTTATATATAGATAATTTGAAACTATTAATTATAAATTATAAATAAATAATTTTTAATTTTTAACATTTACTAATTTGAATTAAAAAATGTGTAAAAAGTAGTTTTAAAAATAAATAAAAATAATAAATAATTTCAAATAAATAATTAATAAGTATTATTAATTTAAATAAGTATTATTATAATGTTTTATTTTGTATTTATTACTTTTTTGGAGTTTTTAAAAACATCATTTACAAAATTATATAAAATTTTCAACAAAATTAACAATTGCTATTAACTGAATTTTTAACCACTACTAAACATTTAGTACTAAATATCAGTGGTATATTAATATACAATTGTGAGAAGGTATATTTTATTTAAAACACCAACTATATAATAATTTTAAAACATTTTGTGATAAAATAATATATCATAACAAATGATGGATCTTTATAAATGATACACGTTCATCCTTTTGCAATAACTTCCAAGACTAACAAGTCATCTATCATCAATGCATGGACCAACATCATCCAATTGTCATTTATTGAAGATAATTTATAAAAAAATAATAATATTTTTTTTAAGCCTCTTCAAGACCTCACATTCGGATCACCCAAAATGATATACTTGTTACCAGAATTTACAAAACTACATGTTGATATTGGGGAAATTATGATTGTTATATAGTTCTTTAAATGTATTTAGGGTTTTTTTTTGAATGATCAGAATTTGAATATATTAGAAAATGGAACTGCCAATGATTGAATCAAACTATTTTTTAAATTTATATGAAAATATATGGGTATAAGAGAAATGTTTATTTACCAATGATTGGTGGTCATGTTGATGAAATCTATAGCGGTAAAAACCTAAGCACCCATTCAAATGGTTATTACCAGCACAGAATACATTCCTTATTTAATTAGATTATAAATGACTAGTTCATATTCATGGAATCACAATCTGAATTATATCCCAAGGTCCAATAGTAGATAAAAGGAGTGCACATCACCCTCGATATCATTGTGATCCATCATTATCGAAAAATACAAATATGTCAATGTGACTGATAAATTGTTTTAAAAAATACTAAAAACCCTATGTAAATTTATGAGTGACAAAACAATAAATTTCCAAACTAATACAAGTGTGATTATACCCACATGATTAAATTTATAAATGACTGTTTAAATAACCAAGATATGAATAAAAAATTGACAATGTAGTAGTGTAATCGTCACCAAATCTTTAATAAATGTCAATAAATTTCAAAGAGGAGAAAACCAATCTTATATTGATGCGAAACATCTTATTTACCTTAAGAAATATCCAATATCAAATAGCACCAGAATTAATTAATATGTGAAGAAAATATCAGTTTTAGATGGTAAAAGGAATTATATGACATTGAAGGTTTACCCCATTGTATATATCTCATTTAAATACAGAAAATCCTCAATAAAAATAATTTTAATAAATTATTTAATATTTGAGATATTAAAGATAATCTGTTCACTTTTTTAAATTTAAAAATTTCATACCCTAGGAATAAATTTCATCCATATGGACCCTTAAGATCCCATACAGAAGATAAATATTTTCTAACATGTGTCATATTATTTCAAAAATCATTATCATTCAATTAATATATTATATTTTTAAATCATCCATATTATTTCCTTGAAAACCCATATATCTATGATATTTTCCACTTATATAACGTTTTCATAAACTAAAAATATGTGCATAAATTATTTTGAAAGCCTGAGGTTGTTTTATTTACATTAAAACTAATACCTAACATATATAACTCATGAATTATATATTTATACAACCAACAAGGTTTTTTGATATATATAAAAACACATACGTAATATTTTTTTTAATATGAAATATATTTACTCTGGTGGAGTGAATTGATAATAAAATTTTAATACATAATATAGATCCATTTTATAAAACTTTCATATGTAACATTCTTTTTTAATATGTAATAAATTTTTTCGAAACATAGGTTTTTTTCCTTATCCAAAATACTAAAATGTATAATTTTATTATTATACCTAATATATTTTTCTCAGATATGATATTTTCATTAGTAATTTCCAATAAATAAAATATTTTATTCCACAAATAATATAATTCATCAAAAGAAATATATATTTCAATGGTTAATTTTTGATACTTAACATATTTCCAATAGCAATGTGTGACACATAATATATTTTTGTATGTAATGTATTTTCCTTCATAAATATTAATACATAATATAATTACCCCTTCCTTTTAATATTTTGTTTCATATATATGGATTTTTACTATGTAGAATAAAGATACATAATATATTTTTCTTTTAGTATTATAATAATGGATATATTATTTCTTTGGTATAAATCCTTATATTAATATATAATATATTACATCCCTATTTAATCTATTTTAATCATAAAACATTTTTTATTAGATGAAAATCGTGGTGTATCATTTATTATCATGATCATGATATTCACCATTTTGTTTATAGATAGTATATTAATTAAATTATTCTAATAATATCCTTCCTTTATTAAGATAATTTATATAAATGTGGTAATTTCACCACCTTACACAGAAATGTATGGATCTACAAATACATAATTTATTTTCAAAAAACACAAAATATCCTCCCAAAATCCTCTGCATAAAGGAAGGTATATCTTGGTCCTATGAGAAAATATAAAAACAACTCCAAATGCTATTTTATCTCATAAAATCTAGATGAAAACCACAATTCTAAAATCATCTACCTCTTCATGACCAAAAACTAATATTTTTATATTATCCTTATTTTCAGAAAACTATAATGAAATGATTAAATACAAAAGGTGTTCACTCGGTTAGAATATAACAATTAGTATTTAGAAGCAGTTATTATTTCATCATTTTGAGTCATTTTATTCTATTTATGTATGAATGATGTTAATGATTTAATATAGAATCTTAAATGTTCAAATAAATACATATTTACAAACAATATTGACTTGTAACACCTTATACAACTCGAACATTGTGTTACATTACCATAATAAAAGTCAACTATATATATAATAAACAAATAAATCATATTCATATGGTACATGATAATCATTTATGTAAATTCTTGTATTTTTATAGAATAAATAATATACATAGGGGAAAGTCTCCAACCACAGATAGTCAACCCATGATTTTCTAGAATATGGAATTATCCGCAACTCTGTTGGGATGTTCATCCCAAAGTCCCTCTATATAGGGACACCATACTCAATAGAGACCCTATTTCAATCCTAATTGTATCCCCTAATACGTATAAATTATAATCAATTACATAATTCAATCTTGTAGCTCAATAAAATACTAATTCATGATAGAATAAAACTAAATCCATTTCATACCATGTACATAACATCTTCGATACTTGTCAGATAATTTTTTTTATGAAGTTAATCAATTGAAACTAATGTATTCACATATTCAATATATGAAAATATACAAAAATAGGTCTGGGTCATACGCAATTATTAATAAAATAGAATCAATTTTTAAAAGGATTGAAAGCGAACCCATTGCATGGCCCACTTAGAAAAGGGTAGAATTTCATTAAAAATTTATAAAATAAAAAATTGAATTTATTTTAATTTATTTTTTTAATGTTAATACGTTTTACATAATTTAATAATTAATAAATTTCAACATTATATAAACATTTACAATTTAATATTAATGTTTCATAATATTTTTCCCCTCATCAAACATTTAAATATAATTCATAAACATAACTATTTATGTAGACTTTATAATCTTGTCTAAATATATATAGCTTCCAAAAATATAATATAAAATTATTTTATTTATTTTTTATAAATTTATCCCATTTATATTTTTCAACACCAAAAAATCCCTTTGAATGTTTTGTTTTAAATTGAATATATAAATTTTTTATTTCAATTTCTATTATGAATTATTTATACAAAATCTAAATTTCATATATTTTAATATTATTTCATCCTTGATCAAATAAATCCTCAAAACTCCATTTTATGTGGCTGAATTTTTTTTTAAAATAAGACATTAATTTTAACAATTCAAGTTAATAATTATGAACTATTCATAATCTAAATATAAAAACCTTATATTTTTTATGTTCAAATTTATAATTTGTTTAATTTTCCTCATTACTTAGGTATTAACTTTTCATATAGAATTTATAAGCTTTTATATATATTGTGATGGTTATTTCAATATTAAAGCTAAATAGTATAAAAAATTTATTATTAAATGTTTTTAAAATAATTATTTAATTCATTACAAATTTTTTAGAAATTTTTTATTTATAAATAGTTTTATAAATTAATGAAAATCCAAAAATACCAGTTATTATATTTTATATCAAAATTACAAAAAAAAAATAATTATATTCATAATATAATTTTAAGAAAGAAATCTTCCCATTAAATAGTATTTATATAAAATAGGGGAATTCATGATTAAGGGATATTGGATTATGATGATTAAACCATTTGTGTTCAATAAAATGTATTTTAAGAATGATATTCTTATCACTACTAATGATAAGTGGTGTGTGTAAGGTTTCTAACATCCATGGTAATGGGTGGAATCATACATTCTAAGGAAAAAACAATATGTTTTAATAATATTTTATGATTCTTATTGATATCGCTAAGGAAATATATAGATCTATCTTGAATATGTAAAATATTTATGTAATTAAATATGATATCTAAATGAATTATAATTTTACATATAAATGAAGATTCATTTATAATTAGGTTTCATATATGGTATTCCATATCGTACGTTGAGACTCAATCAAGGGAAATAAAATACACAATCATGTTTAACGATATGGTGTAGTACATCCATTACCGCATCAAAATCATTATTTTTAGAATGATTTATTGAATCCTTATTGACCAATAAATGTAAATATTTCATAACACTAATGGGTTTAAAAGGATCTAGTTATACTCATTAAACACATCAAAATTAATAAGGAAACAAAAATTCAAGATCAACCATTCCTGAATGGAAAATCATGTACACACTAAAATAATAATTCCTTGTACAATTCACTAAATATCGACACTTTATTTTTCCTCAAACAATGATCATGATAAAAATCACATGAGAGGAATCAAACTAATAGAACTCATTCATTAATATCCATTGGCTAGGTTTTGTCACTCGTTAAATATGTGAGATTCTTCCAACATTTAATGGATGCTAATGCCTCCTAGGGTAAATGAGCTATGATAAGTGAGTTACAAGAAATAGGGATTTAGCTAAGTCATGGATAATCTTTCGCAGTCTCAATTTAATGGTGAATCCCCCATTATAAATCACATGAGTATTCTCCCAAAGTAAATTAACATTAATTTATATGTTTAGAGTTTATGTATTCAATAGTCGTGACCCCAATATATGTACACTCTCTAACATATTTAATTTTAAGAAATGATTCCATTTAATTAAATCCAATCATGGAAGAATAAAAAAATAAAACATTTATAATTCATTTTTCCTGGACATAATTTGATTTTATATATTATTCCATAAGGTTATACTTATAATTCTCTATATTACATCAGCCATTCCTACTCTTTGATTGGAAAATTTTATGGTTTTAATTATTCATTTAATGATTTATGATATACATAATTATCACATATGATATGGACATAATAAATCAAATGTATATGGGGTTGAGGATATATTTATTTTACATCCACAATACGATGTTTATCATTTCCAAAACAAAGTCAATGACTCGAACGTCCCTCAAGATACCTTAATTCCCATTTGAATTTTATTTACTGAAACATTATGAAATTGATAGGAACTAGAATATAACATTAAAAGTTTGATAAATATCTATTCTATGGTACACCATAACATACATGAAATTCATAAACCCTCACTAATTATGAAAAAATAAAATATATTCCTTTTATACATTATTCAATATGACCAAATGTTTTTGACTATAATGACTCAAAAATGGATACCAAAGGATTTGATATTTACTCATGTTGAATCCTTCATTAATTGGATCATAACATCATTCTTATGATATCAAAAATATGTGATTCATTATTTAATGTTTATTTTTAATGTAGGGATGTATAACATATATATATATTTTATATCTGTTGAATAAATTATAGGTTGTCCCACCATGAAAATGAAGAAATCAAATATGGAACACCATAATTATATATGCCAACCCCAAATCAGAAAATTCCATAGGTAGAGGGCATGCTGCAAATTACCTTTGAGATTGAGATTTTATATAATACATTGAGCAAAGAAAAATAAATATATTTATATATAGAGTAATATTTCTATAGATTAATTAATTATTTTTCCACAATTAATAGAGATTTTATTTTGAAAATTAATGAATATAATAAACTTTTACTGACCCTCTTTATGGTATTCAATTAAATATTTAGAAAAGAATTTAGTTTTCTAGACCAAAATCACCAACTTGATATGAAATCTCTTATTCAAGAAACTAAAGTTAAATGCACAATTTCAATAATTATACCTCTTACATTGAATACACATTTCCAAAAAATAAACAAGTGTGGTCATCCAAGTTCATAAAATGTTCATGAATAGATAAAGGATGAACCTTTTCCATCATATTTATAGGATTAACATGAGTACTAACCATTCATGCTATAATATCTATAGGTTGTATAATATCTCTAAAAAAATTATATCACACATCAAGGTATATTTTTACCTCATTAATCACCAGATAGATTCTAATAAATATAAAACATTGACTATCACAATAATTCAATGAAATATAAAAATAAGTACTGATATCAATAGTCATTCCCCTTATCTATATATATATTTTAACAGCCTTTATTATAACCATATAAAAACCTCTAGATTTATATTAAGAAATAGTATTCTGTGATGTTGTTGTATATTTGAAAAAAGCATCCAATGGTAAATAAAGAACTTGTTAATGATCTTCCCCTGTAAATATCTCCAAAAACATCATAGTAAACTTATCCAATCACACCATTGTGTTATCTTCTAGAATTAAAGCTAAAGAAGTAGTACAATAATGAAATCTAGAGAACCAAATGTCTTTCAACCAATGTTATTTACCTAGATTTCCCATATATCTAATAATATCACTATCTAAAGATCTTACTCCTTAATGGTGAGTACTAAAAATTGTTAAAAAAACAATTGCAAAAAAATTCAGAACATCAGGAAAATATTAAACCTCATCATTTCACTAGGGGAATAAATAAGATTAAATACTAAAATGTTCACCTAATGTAGTACTTACTTGATTGGAATTATTAATATCACACATGTAATGAACATTCACACTATATCCTTTCAAAATCAAATTCAAGGATCCAAAATGTTTGTCCCTTGGTTTCTTCATCCTAATAATTTTCTTTTCCAACAGCTGTATATTTTATATCAAAATTATAATTAAATATATTTATAAACTCACTAATATCATTAATATACGTAGCTATAATTAAAATTTCGGCAACAATTTATAGAAACAGGATAGATATCAATATTTTATAAGATATTGAAATGATCCCAACTTTAACTTTTAATAAATGAAATTTCATAAAAGAGCCAAAACATGTATACCACTCTCTACGTGATTATATTAGGAAGTAAAGTGATTTCACTAATGAAAATAGAAAATATTCCTAACCTAGAACAATAACACCCTTGATCTACTACATATAGATTTCATCCTCAATATCAAGAAAAAGATAATTTGTGTTCACATCTAACTTATCTTTTTTATGATTCTGAAAATTCAAAATACAAAAAAGGCTATGAATATAGATAAATTTTATAACTGAGGAGAATAAATCTGTTAATTAAACACTAATAATGTAATTGTATTTATTAGAAACTAACCATGATTTATATGATAATCCATCAACTCAGAGAATGATATCTTTCTTATTAAACACACATTTTAATCATACAACTTCTTACCATTATATAATTGTACCAACTACCATGTAGAATTTTTCTAAGAGTATCATTGTCTTAATATATTTAAAATATATATTTACCTAAATACTAATAAATATCATTATCTAGATATTTTATAGATACATCATTTGAATTAATAACTTCAAACACATTTAGTGAAGAGAAAACCCAGTCAGCATACATATATGGAGGTTTAATATTTCTTTTGGGATGATATTGTGTGACAATATTTTATGGTGGTTTAGAAAGAGTATAAATATAAACAAAAATATAAAATTATTTTGGGGATGAATAATTCAGTGAATAATTTGATTGATTCTAGACATCAACATGATTTTGGGATTTATGTTGTATCCAATCAATAAAGGTGAGGGAAATAATATGGAAGTGTAATATAATATTACATTCTAACTAAAAATAAGATTGGTGTATCCCAGATACGATTACATGTATCCATTATCCCCATACATGTAACAAATTATAATACAATTTTGGATATATGTTGTAATTTTATATTATCAACTAAGGAATAATTCAACAAACCAAATATTATCAAATCAGAGTAAGATTTTGGATCACCATACCATTCCTCTAAGGAAGTATTAATTACTACAAATTTTTAGGGTCACTGATTAATTAGTTGACATTTAATTAAGTTATCCTACTTGAAAAAAATTATAATGATAGTTAAAAAGAAAACATCATATAATGTCTATCAATATCTTTCTCATGCATTCTATAAACCTGTTTCTGTATGGGGTATCATGAATTATAAAATTCATAAATATTTTTTATACTGTTCAAAATGAATTTAATTTCAATGAAAAAAATTCATGGCTATTATCTTTGTAAACACACTTCACATTTCTATAAATTTTATTTTAATTCATAATTGTTCACTAGATAAACGTTTTAAAGACTACGACTTTCTGTTCCAAGATGAAAACTTACTACAACCTCGAAAAATCACAAATGATGGTAATCATAGAGGTGGGAATGCCTTTATAAATCACACTTGCTAGAAACCAAATATTAGAATCATTAATGTCTAGTATACCCATAAAATTTGGAAATCCATTTATGAAAATATTTCTTTTCTAATTCCCAAATTTATAGTGGTTAAAGAATTAAATCAATTTAATATCATATCCATAAAGAATTCCTCTCAAAATTAAATCAATAATTCCAGTTTTTATAATATATTCAAGATCCAAAAGCTATTATTTATAAAAACCATCATAATATAAAGAATGGGTCGAAAAATTTTCATAAAAAATAATAGTCAAGCATTAAAAAAAGTACAATCAACCAATATTTTCCCCATTAACCAAAACAGAAGATCATATACCAATATTTAAAAACTACACAGTCATTAGAGTTCCTAAACCCATTTTGATCATGTCAACTAATATAAATATATATATTATACATCAAAAACATTATTCAAATATTAAAGAATTATCAAAACCCCATAAAATAATTAGATTATTGTTGTTCCAATTCTATTAATTTTACAATTACATTTTTCCCATCCATGTATGACATTTTATCATGATTTAATGTCTTAAAAAAATGATTTAATATAGACCAAAATTAAATCTACATTTTTAATCAAGAATCTAATAATTACAAAATTTAGTTTTACTATTAAAAAATCAATGAATTTCCCATATATAATATTATCCTTTTATGCATTGACATCAATATAATTTCATAAGATCATTACATTCTAGTTAAATGGTGTATTATTATTTTTATTTTTCTCTACTTGAAACATTAAGACATAACATTTCCCTCATTTTAATAGTAATTATAGTTTTTACTATTTTTAGAAATTTTAAACATATATTCTTTAAAGTGGAAATTTTTATTTTATATGTTCTTCCACTAAAAACTAAACCCTTTTCCATGGATTCAAAATCAACCACTTGATCTTTTTTTCTTGAATATTTGAGAATAATACTATAAAACTCATTAGGATGATGTATATTATGACTAAAAAATATTGTATCTCTAATGGTCACATATGATGTAGTTAATGTACATAACAAAATTTGATCAAAATCAACTTCTTTATATTCACCTTCATATTTTATAGATTAAAAATATTTATAAAAAAACTACTAAATGATTTTCAATATATGTACCTTCTGAAATGAGATGATATTATAGACTTTTATACATAAACCACGTTATGGAAGTAATCTTCTTTATTGTTATAAAAATATTCTCCAATTTCATCTATAATGAAATAGTGGTTTTTTCTATCAAATAATCCTATTAAATCTTACTTGACTAATGTATTTTTGATTTGTGAGAGTGTCTTATAATCCTTATATTTTTTTCATTTCTAGTCATTAACTTTATTGTCTTGTTGAGTCTCATCAACACATCATTTGAATCAATTTTTTTATAATATCTCTCATATTAAACATCTATAATGAAATCCTAGTATTCCATTCCAATTTTAGAAAATCAAAATTCATGATCCCCATCATAAAAAAAATTTCATGCAAACATATTAGTTATTCAAAATGTATTTATATCACAAGGGCTATGATGGATCATTATTTATCACACATGGGGTTATGAAACCATTTTTTGTATAATATTTTGAAAAAAAATATAAATATATATAAAACATAAGGTATACCATTATTTTACATGGAATCCAAATATTGGTAGAAACCACAAGAAGATAGAGTGATGAAAATTAAATATTATACGTAGAATTTAATAAAGCCTTATAAGAAAATGAAATTAATTATATAATTATATTTAAAAACATTAATTGAAATATTTTACCATCATTAATAAGGAATTTAATCTCTAAATTTATAGATATAAGAATGGTTTCATTATAGAAATATTGATCACATGTGTGACCCATAAAAATATTATTTTGTTGAAAAAAAACTTCAATATAATAAAATTATTAAATAAAATTTTCACTATATAAATATTTAGGATATATTTATTTTTAATCAATAGATATTTCTGATAATGAAAAATAATATTGAAATCATCACCATTAAACCTTCTGATGAAATCACAGTTCTCAATAATCACTATTCAACACAAATTTTCATTCATTAACGTGTTGAAAATATTCTATATTTCCGCAGTTCCATTTTGAAAACATATAAATTTTTTATTAATTTTAAATTGATTATTTTAATTAATTTTAACATTGGAACTTATAGGTTATTCCATGTATCTATTAACATCAATATATTTATATAGAACTTATTTTCTATATCAACTATTTACACCTCTAGGTTGATGTTTGTCTCAATGAAAGGCCAACTCACCTCAAATACATTTTTAAAATTTGAAAAAAAATAATCACTTCCAATACCATTATTTTTCCCAAATACATTCGCAAAAAATCTATTTTTATAGTAGTTTTAAATATCATTTTCATCATTGATTTCTTAATAATATATTTTTATAGAATACTTTAAATAAATATGTTACTCCACAGAGTTGAATTTTTCTTTATTAAATAAGGATTTTATTTCATTATGCAGAGATTTTATTTAATTAATGTTAATATTAATTCTAATGACCTATCTATAATTATTTTATTATCCCTTGTTAACAAACACCACATAGTCATGTGGGGAGAATCTAATTTTTTTTTAATTTCTAAATGATTTCATTAATTGTTCTTATAGTGTGATCTAATTTCATATATCAATCAACTGGTAAATATTATTTGATGGAGAAAAATAACATTGTTGTTACACATTTCTAGTTTCAAAAATATTTAACACATTAATTAGAATTTTTAGCATACATACTGGTTCTATGTTTTCTATAATACATTCTAGAAAATCGTATTATAGGTGGTACTTGAAGGGATCACCCATATCAAATCATGAATATAAATATTAACATTACATGATTAAAAATAACATCATCATTGATAATTGAAGCATCATTAATTCAAGTTATATATTCGAGGTCCATTTTTTACATCTCAAATTATTCAAACACATATATACTGGGAATATTATTAAAAAATAGGTGAAAATTATTTTTAATATTGATATAGATTTTTATTATTTATCCATTTGATGATCTGTTCCTTTATATTAGTTTTATTTTATTCTCCCATTTTATTTTAATTATTTCACTATTTTTTGTGTTATGGTTTTTTTATACAAGGTATGTCCTGCCATAATACCATTTTATTCTAAATTTGTAATTTTATCTTCATCTTTACTTATTTTATACTTTTTTGAAGAATTTTGTTTCAATAAAATCATTGTTTTGTATTTTATCTTTGGTGTCAAATTAAAAATCAATATTTCTTCTAACTCATTATCAACATTTATTTCACATGACTTTGCTGATAAAACATTATTATGAACTATACATGTGCTCAAATGAATTATTCACATGTCTTTACTATCGATTGAAATGTAATCATATTATTTTTAGACCATATATATGCTTTTACTTATGTATAAATTTTCCAATTTTCACATTGGGATATATGATTATTATTTATTTGAAAAAATTGGTACAATTTCTTATATATACATTCTCATTTCTATAGAACATTGTTTGGAAAGTGTGATACACTCATTAATAAATATTGAGGTGTTTCTAGATCATGTCCTATATTAAAATTTAATAACCTTCATGGTTTTCTCATATGGTATTGTAGTCATGTTATTTTTATATAATGTTATCATGACGAGATTGAACAAGTCATTAATATATTTTGTATCATCTATTTTTACTATATATATAACAAAAATTAAATTAAAGTAATTTAATCATGTTAGTCATTATTTTTACATCATAATATTATAAATACAAAAATGAATACCAAGTAAATGACTTTAGAATAATCGATTTTAATAAAATCAACACCTAGATAGTTAAAATATAACTCTAAATTTCTATGATACGTCTCATGGGAGATTGATTTTACATTATTATTTAGGGATAGTGTAGTTAGATATAGTAGATTTATGAAATAATCATTATGAAGTTTTAAAAGGAATTAAATATCTATCATTATATAGAAATGAGGTAGTATATTAGAGTTTAAATAAGTGAGGAAATATTCCACTAGACACATTTTAGCTTTCATTTTATCCATTTTATTTTTAGAATTTATTATATATTTATTTTCCAAATTGATGGAACATGATTTCTAGATCATTTTGTGTTACTTCAGAGTTAATTTTCAACTAAATATTTACCCATTCATTGCTATCATTTATCATTGTTAAAAAAATTTAAAAAATCATTGGTGCTTTTGTCAACACTAGATGAAAGTGTGGATAAAGGGTATATTTTTCAACACTTAAAATTTGCTAATAAAATGCCACTTTGATCAGTATTTTTCAGTACAGATAAAATCCACCAATATCAATGGTTTTATAGTGCTATTAAAATATATAATATTTGAAAAAATTTATATATCTTAATAAAAAATTAAATATATAATAATATTTATATTTATGTTAATAAAAATGTTTTCTTCTACAATATTAATATAAAACACAATTTTTATTTAATTTTATTATATAATATATTTAGTAAAATATATTATAAAGTAAAAAAATTATTTTATTTAATTATATTCCAAATAATATTGACTAATAGTCCGTTTTTCTTTGTCAAAGAATCATGGAAGGCATAAAAATGTGTTTTTTGTTGGATGGTTATAATTGTTTTAATGTTCGATAAATTTTATCTTCAATGAAGAGGATATTCTTGATTTTTGTAGAGGAAAAAATTATTCTAATTTATTAATTATATATGATTATTATTGTATTTAAATTTTATAATTTCACATATTACAGTGTTATTTTTAAAAATTAATATACATATTTATGATGGATTCATAGGATCTCATTTTCACAAAAAATGGTTGTAATTAAGATTCATTATTATTTATGGATATTACACTTTTTTTGTGTTAATGTCTTTATATGGTGATACTTCATATGAAGAAATTATTCCTAACAGGCTTTGATGATTGGAATGGATCCTCAAATACTTCATCGAGGGACAACGCCAATTGAAGAAATCATTTTCAACTAATAGAAATTACTCAATAATGAGTTATATAGAAAGGAAATATGATTCACATTAGAGATAATAATGATGATTTTCAGAATATATTTTTGGATTATTTATGTTTAGTTTTCATTGTATTATTATCCTCATTGGTGGAATTCAATTAGAAATCATTCATTTTAGGTACTATATCTCTACATATTTTGGATTTCCTATCTGGAAGATCATTCCAATTCAAATAAGATTCTTCCCTTTTATATTCCCCTTGAAATAATTCATGATTGTTGTATAAGGACATGTCATTGTCACAATAATGCTTGGTATCATCAATTTTGGTTATTGGATATTCATATCGATCCTTTATTTATTTGAAATACACAATTTCAAGATTACAATTGTATCCTTGGACACAATTATATTTTTTTCACCCTTAAATTCTATTTGGTGTGGAATTAATTATTTTAATCCCTAAAAAAATTTATAGTTCTGTAGAGGAGGATAATATTTAAAAAATTTCTAATTTTTATTTTAACTTTATATCATTTCAACTATTCCCACAAAGGTCGTACTCTCCACTATGTGGGATTGTATTAATTTTCATTTTTTATGATGAATTACATCCTTTCCTGAGGAATTCCTACACTAAAAACATCAATCTTTATACAAAATGTTTATATATATCTTTATTAGTATATTTTTGAAATGTGTTTTATCTACAAAAAATGTCATGTGGGACAATTTTTTGAAATAAATCTATATTTGACTATACATAATATATATAAAATACTACATATGTAATAATAATAATACCAATAGATAATATATATGATGGTTAAAATATTTTGTGGCATATTTAACTATTCATAATATTATAATCAACATATATAAATAATAACCACAATTAATAGTATTCCATAAATTATATTTTAAGAAAAATATTATTTATGGATATTCTAATATTTTTTTATAAATTATAATATTATATTTATTTATAAACTTATAAATTATTATTTATATAATAATTATAAAATTTTACTTTATGATACTCTTAAAAATTATGCATTATTCAGAGAAACCTGCTCAAACATAATTTAAAAAAATTTCAAATTTTGATAACTGACATAAAGCTCCAAAAACATGTTTCAATCAAGTCACACATGATCAACATCTAAGATGCATTACATGTTGATACATCAAATGTCATCTAATATTTTATTCACTCTCACATCATTTTTCATTTTAATGATTCACACTGGTGGAGTGGTCATGATTTCAATTCACCATCCGATTGAGGAAGTGGCTATACTAGTAGTGATAAATTATCCATGTTTTTATGATTTTATCCATTCCCTGTAGAAAATAATGTGGAATTCTGGTTTCCAAAAATTGATTTCCCATCCCTTACTTTCTTCACCCTCTTCTGTTTCTGCCAAAATGTATTTTTCCCACTTTATCCGTGAGATCCTCCATGTAATAACAAATAACATACACATTATATAAAAAAATTAATATCCAAACCATAAATTAATAAAAATTAAGGTTTATCTATAAAAAATTAAACTAATTAAATTTATGGAAACAAGATATTCATCACAATAATTCTGTATTATAAAAAAACACAATATTTAAATGATATTTTGAAATAAAATTCCACTATATTATCATTAAATTAAATATATATAAATAAACCGAACTGCTATAATGGTTAAAAAATTCAGAAATTTCATAAAAAATAATTCATATTTCCATGGAAAACATAATATTTATTGAATCAATTTTCATTACATGTTCATGATTCCAACTATCACGACCCGTCCTCGGGACCCGTTCCATGACTACCCCAAGCTCGCCTCCCATAGGACAGGGGCTGGAGACTAGCACCAAGGTGTAAATCTCAACATAAAGTGGATGGCATCGCCTTTATAAAGTCAACAAACGCCATAGAGTACGCATGCAGAAGTAAACACTAAGTAAGACTGGGTACGATAGTAGTGTGGAAGAGTAAGTACGCCAGAATACAAACCCAAACTGAAAGTAAAGTAAAACTGGAGAGAAAGTACATCTACTGAAAGTAATGCAGCAACGTCAAGCCGTCCACTGGAAGTCCCACCTGAAGGGTGGGTACAGATAGCCTCCTCAGCCCCTCGAGTCCAGCCGTCCGCTCCATGTACGTTCCACCAAGTGGTCCACCTCCAGGTACCGACTTGCTCCACAAGCCTCAACCACGATCAGCGATGTCCGTCTTCTGCATCCAACACAATGTAGTGCGGGCATAGCCCGTGCAAGTGTGAGTATACGCTACTCAGTAGGGAACCCGAGACCCCTGAAGGTCTCCCAGAATCCACAGAGACTAATTCACAAAGGAAAGATACAATCACGTTGTAACATCCAACACTACTTAGGTATATTCCCATACATATACCTAAGTCATCAATTCCAGTTCATCTCCAATACCCAAGCCATTGTTCGATCACATCCACACAGGATAGTACAACCCGAACCACACAAGATAACACAACCCATTCCACATTAGAATGAAAGTCAATCATATCGAAGATATTGATTGAATGTCAAGACTCAGCTCACACATGTATACTTCTTCGGTGATAGAGATGATCAGATATAACCATTGATTCATCTAAGCTGGGACCCACGTAGGATACTAAACCAGCCAAGCTGTCGGACCCACATAGGATACAGACCAGCTACTCCGCCAGACCCACGTAGGATAGCAAGAACAGTGTCAAACACTGCTAGACCCACATAGGATACAAGAATAGTAGTCATTACCGTCGAACCCACAGAGGATTTTAGCACGGTCTTCATCACTGCCGAACCCATGGAGGATTTTAGTGCAGTCATCATTGTCGCCGAACCCACAGAGGATTTCAGTACGGTTTTCATCACTACCGAATCCATGGAGGATTTCAGTGCAGTAATCATTTCCATCGAACCCACGGAGGATTTCAGTATGGTCTTCATCATTTCCGAACCCACTGAGGATTTCAGTGCAGTCATCATCGTCGTCGCAGTCGCATCCAGATCTAGGGTTCCCGTACACACCATGCTCATTTCCGGGAGGGTCCGCTCCACGTTCCAAGGGAATCGATACATCAACTAAAACTTAGTCCAATGTTTATGTAGCTCAACGTCCCGTATCTATAAGAGGATTCAATGTGATAGACGATGCGTCAATCGGACACCCGGTCTGAGAGTTATTGTCGTTTTCGTTCCAGGTCCCTGGTTGGTTTTTAAGTCAAAACCAACCCGAGCGCACTCCAACTACATCCAAACAATGAGTGGAGTAAGCCAAAAGTCCCTTCTCACTAAGAGGAATCAAACAAAGTTGACGACACGTCAATCAGACCTCCAGAGCTCAAGTTATAAGAGTCTCCGCTCCGAGGGCCCGATTGGTTTCCTGTTCGAACCAACCAGGCCATTCCTAAAGTTCTCCGAAACATTGAGTGTAATATACCGAAACGACCATAGCGATTCAAGTATCGCATCGCAACTAAAGGTGCATCATTCGAAGATCCGTAACCTATGATATGGGCAAAAGAACGAACTTGTCCGGTTTTAGGGGGTGTTGGGCCTAGGCCGACCCGGACCGAGACCCCCTGGGTCGGCCCGAACTAAGCCGCCGCTAAACGGGTCCGGGTCCGGCCCCTTCGGGCGTGGCCCGGCCCGGTGCGGCCAGACCGGCCTGGGTGGCCGGTTGGCCCTAGCGCGGGCGTGCACCGCACGACCACCTCAGTGCTGGTCGTGCCGTTGCGGATGGGGGGGGGGGGGCTTCCCCCCTTGATTTAACAGCGATCCCCGCATGTGGGGGCTACTCCTCTTGCTAGCCGGGGGTTACAACCCCGGGTTTATCGAAAGCCGGCCGGCCCGGTCCGGTCGGCTGGTGCTGCTGCCACGGGACCGATGTGGTCCCACCCCTCCGTGGTGCCGGCGGTTCCGGCCGCCCCGCCTTGCACCGCCGCGGCTTCGACCTGCGGCCTTGTCCGACCAGTGCGGCGCGATGGCGCCACACCACTCCGCCGCGGCCCTGCTCCGGCCACGGCCTTTTTGAGGTTCTCTGGCGCGGCACAACGGTGCCCCGGCTTCGTTCGGCCTCAACGGCATGGCGCGACGGCGCCACGATTCTTCGCTGCATTCCTCCATGGTTTCGCGTAGTGTCACTGCACCGCACTGCCTTGTTTCGAGCCGCAACAAACACAACAACCAAGGGGGAGGAGGTTCGGCTATGTTCATGTGGTCTGGCCTCCTCCCGTTAGGTTGATAACAAGCGGCCCAAATCAAAGACGAAGAATGGAAAAGATTATTCCATGAACAAAATTAAACCCTACCTTGATAACGAGTTGATGTTTGAAGAGCGTCGCGGAAAGAAGCGTCATGAGGTGAGGCCCCATACACATTGACATAGATTTTCCAAGGTGGAATGATGTATCCCTTTTTTTGACATGGGAAGAATAATGAAGGATGGCGCGTCGTCGTTGTTCGGAAAGAGGCATGATGGCGTTCTTCGTCGAGGTAGAAAAGTTCTTCGCCGGGAAGATGATGCTCTTCCAAAATGTGAAGAATTATCCCTCCCTCAACACAACTAATTCACCACAATAAAATATGGCTTTAGCCTTATTTTATTTCCTTTGCCAATAATTTTTAAAATTTTATCATTCAAAATTATGTTCACTCATTTAATTAAATTTAACTATTCAAAATTAAATGAGGTGATAAGTTGGAAATAATAAATGGGGGGGGGGGGGGGGTTGAGGAGTTAGGAATGTGAGGGGTTGGGCTCATGTGGGTCCCACCACACCTTTATCCTCTCATGGTTGGTTAAAAACATGTGGGTCCCACCCCCATCTCCCTTACTTAGGATATAACTGCATAGAGAAAAATAAATAAAATTGTAATATAATTTTATTTATTCCTCACTAAAACCACAATTTTAACAACTCCTCCTGAGAAAATGCACCTTCGGAAAAGGTTGTCCTAAGAAATTACCAATGATGCAGTTTATCGGTGCCCTCAGATTTCAATTCCGAACACCATTTCAAAAGTTAGGAAAACCCACTATTCCGTTAACTGAACGTACCCGAGCTAAACTTCGGAACATGATTCTGGGCACATCGGGCCTCAGAATCAGGTGTCATCAGAAACTGCGTTCTTGTAAAATCCCAAAGAAAATTAAGAAAAAATTTCCCTTGAATTTTACGGGTCTTTAAATTACTCCCACCTCAGGGATTTACGTCCCCGTAAAGATACATCATAAACTAAGGGAACAAATGAGGGTACTTAGCACGCATCTGAGCCTCCCACTCCCATGTTCTCTCCTGGAGGTTCCCGTGCTGCCATCTGATGCACACTAGAGGTATCGACCGTCGACGTAGGACCCGATCCTATCGATCCTCGATCTCCATCGGGACCTCCGAAAAATTCACCCCATCGTCAATTTTCAACTCCCCATGGTCGATGATATGTGTTGGGTCATTCATGTATCCCCTCAGCTGAGATACGTGGAAGACGTCATGAACCTGGTGCAACTGAGGTGGTAGAGCCAGGTGATAATCCACCTCGCCTATCCTACTAAGGACTAGGAATGGTCCAATGAAGCACGAAGATAACTTGACACCCCAGCCAAATCTCTGTATTCCACGTCGAGGTGTGACACGCAAGAAGACGTGGTCTCCATCTTCGAACCCCAGTGGCCACCACCTCCTGTCAGCATAAGACTTCTGCCGTCTCTGAGCTGTCCTCATCCTCTCCTGGATGACCTGGACCTTCTCTGTCATGGTCAAGACCATCTTCAGTCCCACAAGTTCTGACTCCCCAGGGTCTGTCCAGCACAGTGGTGATCTGCAAGGTTGGCTGTGCAATTCCTCATATGGTGCCATCCCGATGGTGGAGTGGTAGATGTTGTTAGACGCGAACTCCACCAAGGGTAGGTGGTCCTCCAAGATGTGTCCATAGTCGAGGACACGTGCATGGACCATGTCCTCGAGAGTCTAAATGGTTCTCTCCATATTTCCATCCATCTGAGGGTGATAGATGGTGCTCAGACGTCGCTGCGTCCCGAATGCCTCCTGCAACCCCTTCCAAAGCTGGTAAGTAAAGCGAGCATCTCGATGAAAGATGATAGATGATGGCACACCATGAAGCCGTACGATCTCCTAAATGTAGAGGCGCCCGATGCTCTCCACCGAACCATGCTCTCTGATGGGTAAGAAGTGGGCCGACTTGGTTAGTCGATCAACAATCACCGAAATTGAGTCATGACCTCTGGAAGTACTTGGAAGTCCAGTCAAGAAATCCATAGATATCCTGTCCCACTTCCACTTCGGGACCTCTAAGGGATACACTAAGCCTGCTGGTTCCGGGTGCTCCCCCTTCATCTACTGACAGGTGAGGCATTGAGAAACGAACTCAGCTAACACCTTCTTCATACCCGGCCACCAGTGTTATCGTCTGAGATCCTGGTACATCTTCACCACTCCTGGATGTACCGCTGAAGAGGAAGTGTGAAACACTCTCAGCACCTCCTCATTTAAAGAAACTGGTACCATGGTACGTCCTCTGAAAAGGACGACATGCTCTCCTACTATAGGGAATCCATCAGGTGCCCATCCGGAAGGTATCTACGCACGCCGTGCCTCACAGTCAGCATCCCCATGTTGTGGCTCTCTGACCCACTATAATAGTGGAGGAGTAACTGAATAAAGGTTTCTCCATATCTATCCATGAAGGATATCTGCAAAGCGGCTAGCTGCTCTGTCACCTCCACGAGTAGATGAATTCCTGTCCTCCTGTTGAGAGCATCGGATACTACGTTCCCCTTTCCAGGAGTATAGAATATCTCAAATCATAGTCCTGGAAGAACTCAAGCCATCGTTGCTGTCATAGATTTAGGTCTTTCTGTGAGAAGATGTACTTGAGACTCTAGTGGTCAGAGTAGACTGTAAAGCACTCACCCATCAGATAGTGTCACCACATCTTCAGAGTGAAGACCAATGCTAATCTCTCCAGGTCATGGGTAGCGTAGTTCTGCTCATTCTGCCTCAACTGACATGATCGATAGGTGATCACAGCCCGCTCCTACATCAGGACACATCTGAGTTTGGTCCCTGATGCATCATTGTAGGCTACATACCCTACTCCCTCCTCTAGTAGCCTCATGACAGGCGTGCTGGTCAATATCTATCTCAACTCTTGGAAGCATTGCTGACATCTGTCTGACCACAAGATGGGTTTCCCCTTATTCTTCAATGCTGAGAGTGGTGCCACAACTCTGGAAAAGTCTGGCACAAATCACCGGTAGTACCCAGCTAGGCCCAAGAAACTCCGCACCTCCATCACGCTCCTAGGTGGCTCCCAAGATAGCACTGCCTCGATCGTTGCAGGATCCACCACAACTTCCTCCTTAGAGAGGACGTGTCCCAAGAAGTGGACATCATGTAACCAAAACTGAAACTTCGAGAGCTTACCATAAAGCTGGTTCTCTTGGAGTGTTTCTAGTCAGCCCGTAAGTGGTAGGCATGGTCCTCCTTAGTAATCAAATATATGAATATGTCGTCGATGAAGACCATGACAAATCGATCGAGGTATGGCTGAAAGATCCTGTTCATGAGACCCATGAACACTGCTGGAGCGTTGGTTACGCCGAAAGGCATAACCAAGAACTCGTAGTGGCCATACCGACATCTGAAGTTCGTCTTCTCCACGTCCTCATCTCGAACTCTGAGATGATGATAGCCTGATCTAAGATCTATCTTTTAGAACCACCGTTCTCCCATGAGCTGATCGAAGAGGCCATCAATCCTTGGTAGCGGATACTTGTTCCTCACGGTCACCTTGATCAGGCGACGATAGTCGACACACAGTCGCAAGCTCCAGTCCGCCATCTTGGCGAACAATATCGGGGAAGCCCTGGGTGAAACACTGGGTTGGATGAATCCCTTTCCCTACAAGTCCTCCAACTGTACCCGTATCTCTCGAAGCTCAGCGGGGGCCATCCGATATGCTGTAGTGGATATCAGGGCTGTCTCGGTGTAGAGGTCAATGTAAAAGTCTACCTCTCTACGAGGAGGTAGTCCTGGAACGTCGTCAGGGAAAATGTCCACATACTAATCCACCAATATAGTAAAACTAGGACTCCACACATCAACTACTCCTAGGATTAGGCTAGCCAACTGATGAGTGATGGGCTGTCCTATCCACTACATGAGTCCATCCTGTGCTGTAATGGATCCCTTCTCACTGGTGAAGGTGAACCTGCTCCCATCGGTGCGAACACACTACACCTTGCACCTAATATAGTTGATTTGAGCATGGACTATGGATAACCAATCCATGCCCAAGATGACATCGTAAGTCCTCGACGCCACTACAAGAAGATCCCAGCCGAATCTCTCGCCTCCTCGAGCATGCTCACATTACCGACACCAGTGCGTAATCGTCGAGTCTACTCCTCTAGGAGTCTCTAGCCATAAGGATCGAGCCAACGGCTCTGTCGGAATCTCTGAGCTCCGAACAAGGGCAGCAGCATTAAAAGGATGACTCACTCGTGTGTCTATAAGAACTACAACAAAGGTGGAGTAGACACAGATGGTACCTCAAATCATCTCTGGCATGCCGTGGTCATAGGCCTCCGCTTCCTGAAGCAGAGCCTGTGTCTGCCCTCCAGCTCCCTTTGGTCGGGGTGGACCTCATGGTGGTGGTGGCGGTAAAGCCTAAAGGTGTCACCCACCACCTGCTGCTTGGCCAGCTCCCCTTCCTCGTCTGCCTGCTCGAAGAGAATCACCATGATCGACCCTTTTCCTCTGCTTGGGTAGCCCCTCAACCGTCAGCTGCTCCTCAGCATGGCGGGCCGGGTAGTCACGAGCCATGTGGCCCTGCCTGCCGCATGTGTAGCACTACCTGCTCCTCAGAAGGCTGGCTCTACGCCGTATGCCCCACACCTCTGAGCTAGTGTCTTGAGGTCATCTCCCTGATGGTCCATTGCGCCTGGACCCCTATGACTTCCGTCGACTTCCAGTTTCAGATGACTCTACTACGTGTCACCCCGCGATAGGTCTCGCTGATGGCGTAGGCTCAGCAAAAAGGCTCTCTTTGAGAAGTGCTCACTCCAATACTCCTGCCTATGTCAAAATGATTAGAGAGATCATCGATGCCCTGATCTGATTCTTCAGTCCCTACTTGAAGGTCCGGGATTGGAAGAATGGGTCTTGTACCATGTCCTTCGAATAGTGCGAGAGATCGGTAAATCTCATCGATTACTAGGCGACTGTCATGCTTCCTTGCCGCAGTTATAGAAGCTCCTAGATGCGCATTGCACGGAGGGTGGCTCTGATGAACTCTGAGCGAAAGAGGCTCTCAAAGTCCATCCGGAGAAGAGATTCCTCGTCCTGCACCAGGAGCATCAGGCACCACCATCTGCCTGATGCCGTGTGCAGGAGGATCACTATGAGAATCAGCATGAGGTCAGCTGGTGTCCCCTCTAACCTGAAAAATCGAGCAACCGCCTCTAGCCAATCCTCGCTTGCCTGAGGGTCCGTCTCCCCATGGAACCTGGGAATTCTTTGACGCTGAAACTCATGCAGTGCACTAAGGTGACGTGAACTCTCAGTGGCTGGGGATGGTGGCATCGGTGGCTCGGTGGGTAGTGGTACCGTTTGTGCCTCCGCTGAAAAATGGTTCTACACTGAGGCCTTGTCACTCGATGGGCTGTCGTCTCGCACAAAGCTCGAAACCCTAGCTGGCTGCCATCATGGGGACATCCTGAAAAGAAACATGTGCACCACTATCAAACAGTATACCTGGTGAGCTGACACAAAGTAATCACAAAGAAAAATTTTGAAACACACATGCAATCAATTGTTTCTTGCATTGAGTCGGAAATCAGAAATCATGGTCCTGGTGTACGGATACGTCGGCCGCCGCACAAACACTAGACACCCTGGACTGATAACCACACTCAATACACTTAACAGTATTTCTTCACATAGATGTAAGATTAGAGTCCTATGTTTTTCGGTAGAACTGAACTCCTCTGATACAAATTTGTCACGACCCATCCTCGGGACCCGTATCGTGACTACCCAAACCCGCCTCCCATATGCCAGGGGCTGGCGACTTGAACCAAGGCATAAATCCTGACAAAAGGGGAAGTCATTGCATTTATAAAGTAAACAAACACCACAGAGTAAGCAGGAATAGGTAAACACTATGTAAAACTGGGGTACAATAGTAGTGTGGAAATGTATGTGGGCCAGAATACAAACCCAAACTGAAAGTAAAGTAGAACTGGAAAGAAAGTACAACAATTGAAAGTAAAGCAGTAATGTCGAACTCTCCACTGGAAATCCCACCAGAAGGGTGGGTACATATAGCCTCCTTAGCCCCTCGGGTCCAGCCGTCCGCTCCGTGTATGTTCCGACAAGTAGTCCACATCAAGGTACGAACTTTCTCCACAAGCCTCAACCACGATCATTGTTGTCCATTGTCTACATCCAACACAACATAGTGCGGGCATAGCCCGTGCAGGGGTGAGTATACGCTACTCAGTAGGGACCCGGAGACCCCCTATGGTCTCCCAGAATCCACAAAGGATAATCCATAAAGGAAAGATACAATCACGAAGTAACATCCAACACTACTTAGGTATATGCCCATACATATACCTAAGTCATCAATTATAGTTCGTCTCCAACACCCGAGCCCATGTTTGATCATGTCCACACAGTATAGTACAACCCAAACCACACAGGATAACACAACCCATTCCACATATGAAAGCATGTCAATCATATCGTAGATAATTATTTAATGTCCAGACTCAGCTCACACAGGTATACTTTTTTGGTGGTAGAGATGATCATATATAGCCACTAATTCATCTAAGCTGGGACGCACGTAGGATACTAAACCAGCCAAACTATCATACCCACATAGGATACAGAACAGCTAGTCTGCCAAACCCACGTAGGATAGAAAGCACAGAGTCAATCACTATCAGACCCACATAGGATATAAGAACAGTAGTGATTCGAAGGATTTCAGTATGGTCTTCATCACTGCTGAACCCACAGAGGATTTCAGTACAGTTATCATTGCCGTCGAACCCACGAAGGATTTCAGTACGGTATTCATCGCTGTCGAACCCATGGAGGATTTCAGTGCAGTCTTCATCGCCGTTGAACCCACAGAAGATTTCAGTACAGTCTTCATCACTGCCGAACCCAAGGAGGATTTCAGTGCAGTCATCATCGTCGTCGCAGTTGCATCTAGCTCTAGGGTTCCCGCACAAAACATACTCGTTTCCAGGAGGATCCACTCCACAAGCCAAGGTGGTCGACACATCAACTAATATGTAGTTCGATGTTGATGTATCTCAAAGTCCCATCTCGACAAGAGGAACTGAACGTGACAGATGGCACGTCAATCGGACGCCCGGTCTGAGAGTTATCGTCTTTTTCGTTCTAGGGACCCAGTTGGGTTTTAAGTCAAAAACAACCCGACCGCACTCCAACTACATCCAAACCACATTCATAGTAATTAAAAAGTCCCGTCTCACTAAGAAGAATCCAAAAAAGTTGAAGTCATGTCAATCAGACGTCCGGAGATCATGTTATAAGTGTTTCTGCTTTGAGGTCCCTCTTCGTTTCGTTTTTGAACCAACCCGGCCATTCCCAAAGTTCTCCAAAACCTTGAGTGTAATATACCAAAACGACCGTCTCAATCTAAGAATCAGATATCAACTAACGGTGCAATGTTCAGAGGTATGTAGCCTATGATATGTGTAAAAGAATGAACCTGTTCTGTTTTTGGGGGTGTTGGGCCCGAACCGACCTAGCCCGAGACCCCCAGGGTCAGCCCGAACCGGGTCGACCCGAACTGGGTCCGGGTCTGGCCCCTTAAGGCGTGGACCGGCCTGATGGGTGCGACTTGGCCCGGTCCGGCCGGTCTGGCCTGGGCGGACGGTGGGCCCGGCAGGGGGCGCGCCTTGTAGGGCCATCTCGGTGCGGGCCGTACCATTGTAGAAAGGGGTTGGGGGGGAGGATGCCCCCATTGATTGAACCGCGCCCCCCCATGTGGGGGCTTCTCATCTTGCCAGTCGGGGGATACGACCCCTGGTTTCTCGGAAGCCAGTCGGCCCGGTTCGGCCGGCCGGTGCTGCTGGCACCGGACCGCCGCGGCCCCGCCCCTCCGAGGTGCCAGCGTCCGGCGGTTCCGGCGGCCCCGCCTTGCACCGCCACGGCCTTTTCCGACCGGCACGGTGCGACGACGCTGCTACACTCGGCCGCGGCCCTGCTCTGGCCGTGGCCTCTTCGAGGTTCTCCGGCGTGGCGCGACGGTGCCGCAGCTTCGTTCGACCTCGAAAGCACGGCGCGACAGTGCCCCACTTCTTCTCTGCATTCCTCCATGTTTCCGCGCGGTGTCGCTGCACCGTACCGCCTTCTTTCGAGCCGAAACAAACAAATAAACCAAGGGTGGGGGGGGGTTGGTCGTCTTCGTGCAGTCCAGCCTCCTCCCGTTAGGTTGATAACAAGCAGCCCCATATCAAAGACGAAGAACGACAAAGGTTATTCGAAGAACAAAATTAACCCCTACTTTGATAACGAGTTGATGTTCGAAGAGCGTCACGGAAAGTGGCATCGCGGGGTGAGGCTCCGTACACAATGATGAAGATTGTCCGAGGTGGAACAACGTCTTCCTTCCTTTGACGCGGGAAGAAGAACGAAGGATGGCGTGTCTTCGTTCTTCGGAAAAAGGCGTGACAACGTTCTTCGTCGAGGTAGAAAATTTCTTCACCGGGAAGATGACGTTCTTCCAAAATGTGTAGAACTCTCCCTCCCTCAACACAATGATGTCACCACAATAAAATAAGGCTTTAGCCTTATTTTATTTCCTTTTCCAATACTTTTGAAAATATGAACATTCAAAATTAAGTTCACTCATGTAATTAAACTTAACATGTCACAATTAAATGAGGTTATAAGTTGGCAATAATAAATAGGGGGGTTGAGGAGTTAGGGATGTGAGGGGTTGGAATCATGTGGGCCCCACCCCACCTTTATCCTCTCATGGTTGGTTAACAGCATGTGGGTCCCACCCTAAACTCCCTTACTTAGGATATAACTACCTAGATAAAAATAAATAAAATTGTAATATAATTTTATTTATTCCTTACTAAAACCACAATTTTAAAGACTCCTCTCGAGAAAACAAACCTTTTAAAAAGGTTCTCCTATGTAATTACCAGCGTTGCGGTTTCATCGGTGCCATCATATTTCAATTCCGAGCACTGGTTCTAATGGTAGGAAAACCCAATCATTCGTTCACTGAACATACCAATGCTAAACATCGAAACATGATTCCGGGCACATCGGGCCTTGGAATCAGGTGCCGTCAGAAACTCTGATATTTCAAAATCCAAAAGAAAATTAAGAAAAAATTTCCCTTGAATTTTACTGGTCATTACACCAACACCCCAAAGAAGTGTTACCCCCCTTTTGATATTGACATTCGGTAACTTCCATGTCCACATTCATAATTATTGAAATCATTTGCGTGAAACCTCAATTAAATAAATTATATTAATTATTTCATAAATTAAAGTGAAATTATTTCATTATGAATTGGAATTTAAATAGTGAAAAAAATATATAATAAAAAAATATAATTCTATTTTATTATTCATGATATAGGGAATCCAAATTATTGTAAAAAAATTAACACTATATGATATCATGAAAAACTTCAAGAATAAAATTAAAATGATATCTTTTAAATAAATATTCATGTCATCACCAGATATTATAATGTAAATATGGTAAATAAAAAATATGTTTCAAAACTGAATGAGTTCAATTAATCACACATGTTTAATGAGATAAATAACAACAATATCCTTATAATAGAGATTATTTAAAACTATATGTATTACGTACAAATATTTTTATCTTTTTCAAGAAAACTATATATAGATTACATAAAATACATTTGAAAAATCTTAATAAAAACGTCATTCCGAATTTGTAAAATTACTCTGCAAAAATGTTTCTATATTTCTTATTATTAAATCATGGGAATTGGATTATTTTTTTATTGAACCATAAAGACACATTTCAAGGAACATATTAACATAATTTCAATATAAAATTTTCATTATTTGTTTTCAAAAATACAATTCCAAAAAAAGTTATTATGCTAAATATGAAAAATAACCAACTCTTTTTATTGATTACCCAGATAATTGAATATTAGCAATCGAAAAATCATTTTCATGTATATAATTATTATCCATGAAGATCACTAGAAATAATTAATTTTCACTAAACTAGATAAAATGTAGACTAATTTGTTCAGAATTTGGAATAAATGGATTAAATATGGGATATAATCACTAACATGTTGAAAAAATTTCTACTATGGATTAGCAATGATATATATCTAAGCCCACACTATTGATTAGATATCAAATGCATCATCCTTAAAAACACAAAATCTCACCAAATTTTCCATTTTTGGTGGGATGATATCTTTCCTGTGCAAGAATCCCTTTGTAACTTAGTTTACATCACCTCAACCCACAATCAACAGACAACCCCCCCTTCCATCCTAATGTATTTCATATAAGGATGAACCCTTCACTTTTCCATCAATGCATCTGAAATTTTTCTAGAGATGAAGAATTCTATGTAAAACTTTTGATAAACATACACTACTTCCCCTCCCCACACATACAGACATTAGGTCCATTATGTAATTGAATAAGTGATATTTTATACCCATGATTACATAAAATTGTTCAAATTGAGAATAAATTGTTTTATATTTTGATTGGGTCGACCCTTCTTACATGAATAATATATCTTTCATGACCAGGATGAAAATTCCCCATGAAAAAACCTAATAACCTAATACATTATAATTCTTATATGGGTAATTTTATTTATATGTAATATTTCATCTAGTTTTTTTAAGTTTATTAAGTTGGGATTTAAGTTATTTTAATTAAAATAATAATTTTAGTCATTTTTAGGCTCACACACTGTAAATAGGTTATGTTGGGACACCATGACAAATAAAATGAGTTATGATTAGGTTGAGGATATATTAGTTTACCAAATATTCATATTGACATAATCCTATCATATGAACCTAGTTTGGTAATTATTTGATAGTGAAAAACAAAAAAACAACAACAATTTAGATCCATTTTTTATATTCTGATTGATGATAAGTCGAATTGAAGAACAATAATAATTTTCATAATATTGATAATCATAAATCACTTATTGTTAATACTAACGAGCTTCTCATTTATGATATTTATCTCTTCTTTATTCTAATATATATCTAACCAAATTCTAATCTATTTCTAAATGTAGGGTTTTATGAACCTCTCATCAATGTCGTCAATGCTTACAAAAGGAAAATCTACTATTTCAGATGTTTCTTAATACGTGCATGAGTTATCATAATCTATTAATATAAAAATTATTTAATTATATTTATCTTAATAATATATATCTATAACGAGTAATTAATTCAAACATACAAAATAAATTAAATTTTGATAATAGTAGTTGTTATAGACCTCCAATAGGATGCATTATCATACATAAATAATTGGTATTTTGAGGAATTTAATTACCTGAGTATACATGTGTTTTTATGTAAAAAAATTAATAGTTTTCATTATTACACAAATTTAGTAAGAAAAGTGAATACATTTAATCTTCTGGCATTCAAATTTTTATGAAGTAGTTCTTTTGAATCACACACCATCATAATATGACGATTGATGAAAAATATAATAGTGTATACCTAATTATTAAAAAATAAGTATCAATCACAAAAATAAAAAAATAATTCTAGAATTATTCAAAAAAATCACATGTATATGATTTTATATTAGAATGGATAAAAAATAACATTTAACCATCAAGAAAGAAGAGAAGAAATAATGTTCATTTTTCACATGACCTGAAACATTATGTTTACAAAACTATTTGAGAAATAAAATATTATTTTTTATCATGTTTAATTATGATTGAAATAATTGGGAAAATAGAAATGATAAATATATAATAAAATTCCCAAAACATACCACATTTCATCCCATAAGGGCCAAGAATATAACTCAAACAAGATTCCAGCAACACAACAATTTAAGATGGTATGGTTTCTCACATAATATAGCTTCATGTACCAGATTAAGTTTCATAGATAATCAAATGTAGGCAAAACTTTATAATAATATTCTGACCATATAAAATATATAATATATATGTTTATTTTAAAGAATAATATTATTTATTTCCACTTAAAAAATAAATCATAAAGTAACTATAAATTTCATTTAACATGAGGGATCTTAAGAAATGGATCTATTTCCTCATAAGACTGATGTATAGAAGAAACATAATTGATATAAATAATTAGCTCATAATGTGTTCTTTTTCATGTAAATATTATAATCTAACAAAAAATAGTATAGAAAACTAAGAACATTTAGGTAATGTAATTACTGAATAATATTTTAACAATATAAGATGACCTTATATATTGATAATTCATAATAATATAACATAGATATATTTTTTAAGAAATATAGCATTTAAATTATTTTACCATCTAAATATATTTACACTAAAAATATTATTTTTTTTGTTTTATTTTTATAAGGAACTCGTACAATATTACAAGATGTTGAAATTTATTAGAATTTATAATATTTATTCCAAAATTAATGGAAACCAACTATCATGTAATTATTGAGAATTTATTAATATATGATTTTTCAGTAATAAAAAAATCACAATTGTATAATAGTAAAGAATATACTTATGAAATATAAAATTTATATTTTAATCCTAAATGTTAATATAATGTACAATTCATTATCATGAAACAATTCTGATTTATGATAACATTGTTTTATCATTGTGAAAATGTAAATATAAATAAAATTCATTTTATATTTCAATTGATATCAAAGGTTCAATTTTTTAATCATCAAACACAAGGCATTCTTTGAAAAAAAAATCATATTATTATACAACCTAAATATCATATTCATTAGTATATTGGATAATTAAAAAACCAAATGAATATAATTCATTTTCACATAACATATAATGGGAACCATTAATTAAATAAGAAAAGATACTAGATTTTGAAATTACAGTGACTAAAAAAATAAGTCATTTATAATAATATATAATATATATAAACATTATTCAAAAAAAATAAATGGATCCCCTTATAATTAGATTATTTAGGGTGTACACATATGTTAAATATTCAATCTACTCTAATTTAATGTGTATAATTTATATGATTATTTTATGTTTTAAAACAATATATATAATAGAATAAATATAGTTCATTTAAAATTTATTTTTACATTTAATGAGATATATAGTGAATTTTTCTCAATTTAAATTTAAATAAATATTTCATCCATCATCATGGGGCCCTCTCCACAATTTAATAACAATGAAAATTTTCAAAAATAAATTTTCGAATGTAAAAAAATAAGTTCATTTCAAATTGAAAAATATAGTAAAATAAATGATACTATTTATAAGGGGTTCATCACTTTTATGATGAGAAGAATTTTATTTTTTTGTGAGTGTGATTAAATGTATAATTGATGCATTCACAAAAAATTCATAGCCCAATATGGGAATCATGATATTAATTTCACATATTTCACTTCTAATATGTTTTACCAAATATTAGTATATTACATGCATTATTAGGATATCTGAAATTTTTAATTGAGTATCAATTTTTAATTTAATAAAATTTTAGGATAATTAGTGCCATATAACCAAAGAAATATTATTCTAGAGCACATCCAAAAAATTAATTGTAATGTGTAGCTCTCAATTTCTATTATGATCAATCAAGATAAGTTCTAGGTATATCATGCCATCATAAAGATAATGGACATTATCATAGTCTATATTAACTTTAGTTCCTCAATAATTTGGGGAAAAATTGTTTCCTCTTATTAATACTGATAGATATTAACATTCCTACTATTCTGTGAAGGAAAGTGCTTACATAAATATCGTTTATAGGATTTATCCAACTCGTTTTCTCAGGGAGGACAATTATATAAGTAGGGGAGGTGGTAGAATATTTCTAAAAAATTTTAATACAATTTTGGGATCAAATAATTTTCCTTATATATGTATATATTTTGAAATCTAAAATCCCCCCAAAAAAAACATGAATTAGAAATATGATTTCATGATAATTTCATTGAAACCATAAATAGAGATAAATATAAACACTGGATACTCATGGTTTTAGATTCTTTGAACATCAATAGTATAGGTGAATCCCTAATAATATGCATAATCATTAGGAATTTGAATGGAAATGTTGATTTTTCCATGCCCATCCCTAGAACTGAACTGTATTGTTGAATGAGTAATATTAAATTGAACAATATCAATTAAAGGTATGATAAATGTATGATAATAATGTGTGTGTATGTGGGTTCAGTAGATGGTGTTAAACCAAGAGTCTGAGAAAGGTAGTTATCACCATTTTACAATCAACAATTATCAGGGGTGATTGGGAAAGAGGGAGATGTGATATGATCACCATTATGTGAGAAATTATGTTCCAGAGGTGTTAAAGGATAAGAGGAGATACAAAAGATCTCCACTATTTTTGAGAATAAGAGAAGGAGGTGATGGGGAAGAGGGATGACTTGGGAGGTTAAGGAGTCAGAACAGATTTTCATTTTTTAGGTTATTTATTTATTTTATATTTTTTATAGATTGATTATTTTATGTGAGTAATAATGTATATTATTATTTTATGTGAACTATTTTTAAAATACTATATAATAATTTCTATTAAGAATTCATATAAAAAATTATTTAGTGAATAATAGTTAGAGGTGATGGGGAAGAGGGTTGACATGGGAGGTGAAGGAATCAGAACCAGTTTTCATTTTACATGTAATTTTTTATTTTTTAATATTTTTATGGATTGATTATTTTATATAAAAAATAATGTAAATTTTGATATTATATGAACTTTGTTTAATATAAAATATAATAATTTCTTTGAAAAATTCATATAAGAATTATTTTTGTATTTTAATCAACTAGATTGTGTCTTATTCCTAATATTTTTCATAATGATTATTCTAATATGAGTATAAATTTTTTAGAAAAATATTAAATGATGTGAAATTTTTTTTATTAGATAATATTTTAGTTGTGAATAAATATAATAAATATATTTATATGTTTAAAAAATCTTTTTTGGTAATAATTAATAACAGTATATTCATTTAAAAAAATTGGTTACAATTAATATGATAAATTACCAAATTTTATTATTTGTAAAATATATGTTGTTATTAAATATTTCATTAAAACACACACATATATATATTAGTGAAAATAAATATTTTTACCTGAATAATTACCAGTAATATATAAAATGTATTTAAATTTCTCATTAATAATAAAAACATATATTATATTATAAATCATATAATAGTATGAGTCAAATATTTTCTAGTGCATGTAATTGTGTATTGGAATTAAAATTCCATGATAGATGTCATACCATATATTTGTTTTCTAAATAGGTAAATGAGAATGTGATATTTTGAATACTCTAGTGTAAAATAGGAGGATCATATGAATTTATATTTTATGATGATCATAAAAGTTTGTAATCTATGTGAAGTTAATGTACTGAGTTTTCTTCTTTTGAAGATATATATACCTCAACGGGGAAATATATATACTTGACAGGTTTTTTAATAAAGTAATCAACCCCCATAGGTAGGTTATCTTTGATCTGGGTTATTCTATTTAGTATCAAGGGATGTACAATCCTAATTTAAAGTGTGTGAAAAATGGATTTACTATCAATGATGTGTCTCACAATGAAGGGTATGAGGCATTGTAGTAACATACAATGATCATTTTTTGAGATTGTATTAATATGGGATGTGAGTATGTGGAGGTTGAATCAATAGATGAAAAGTTTGATGACGAGGTCACTATAAAATATAATTTTGACAGGGAATTATTGTAGGAAAATAAAACAACCACTTATAATGGTAAAAGAAAAGATAAATTGGCTTTCTCTACATTAATGAACACAATTGGAAACATTTTCTACATTCTAATATCATATATTAACAAAGAAATCCTAGTCACTAGGGATTTTACTAAGAACGTAATAGTTAAATATATTAATTCAATGATTCATATGTCTAATGATGTTGGGTATAAAAATAATGTTGGTATTTTTATAACACTAGTTGGTATGGTCATTCCTACTGTAACAGATTTTATGGGATTTAGACAAAATCTCTTAAAGACTATTTCCTCCACCGTTGATAAATTTTATACCTGAGCAAGTAATTTAAAAATTAGTTTTAGTTCGTTGTTATTTTAGGGGAGGGTCAATCATACCTTCATGGAGAATAGATCATGAAATTTCTAAATTAGAAATGTATTGAATGCATTCATTGTAGATAACTGAGGGAATCTACCCATAACTTATTAGATTTAATTAAATAAACTTTAATTTTATTTATTATGGATAAAATTTAAAAATATGCGGAATAATATTAGTTAACTTCAAAACAAAAACAACATATAAAGGAAATTTAGAATGATAAGATACCTAAAAGTCATAGTGATACTAAAGAGGACTTAATCTCATTAAATGTTGAGTTTATTTTATCTAATGTGAATCATTGTTAAATCATTATAAACGATTTTATTAATTCATTTAGATTTTATCCATGAAATATTTAAGATAAAATTTGACATAATCTTAATTTGTTTTTTATCTTTTCACGGTATATATAAACACAAGTCATGGGTCATATCTAGACATCTGATGCTGGGTCAACTACATCACTCACAGTAGAATAATATGAAACATGGAAGATGGAGAATACATAGAGGAATGTAAGATATCCATGAGAAAGAGTTATCCATATAAGTCATGTTAGAAAAAACACATATCATAGTATGGTTCATTTTCATGTTGGTGAAATTGAATATTTGGTGATAATCCATACATTATGTGAGTAGTTATTGTTTTCTCGAACTCTTTCTTTCTTCCATTATTCCTTATTTTATATTCATTTATTTATAAATGTTATGGCCCATCGGGCACAATATTGATCTTATTTTTAAAATAAATTCCAATATACATGTTTTTATATATTTAAATATTAAAATTATATTATAAAATTTAATATTTAAACATATTTATATGTAAAATATATTTGAAATTAGTTAACCATATAGAGGTAATTATTATCAATTTTATTTAGAATAAAATATTAGGAATATTTATATACCTATACAAATGTATATTTATTTTCAATATATACATATATGTATTAAAAATCTCATATATAATTATTTATGTATTCAATTAATATGTAAATAAATACTAATATACATTACATGTAAATAAATACAATATAGATATAGATATAAACACACATATATGAATATATATATAACAACCGCACGATAATTTTATTAAATAAATTTATTTATTTATAATTATATATTAATATATGGATAAATATATAGAAAAATATATATACCTAAATATTAATAAATAACGTGTTATATAATAAAATATATACAAAATCAACAAGGAGCATTGGTATGAAAACATGTATGAATCGGTGGTTGTAAATAGGACGGAACGAGCACCAGTAATATGTGGCAGGTAGGCGGACGAGTGCTGATTAAGACCTATTGGGCATCAAGATTGAGTAGAGGCATGGGGTGTGAAATCATTTTAATAGTGGTTTTGGGTGGGACCATTGAATTATTTTCCCATTAACTTATTTAATCCAATTTTTATCAGTTATTTATTATAGATGATAAAGGGTGTGTTTAGTGACACAAAAAAATTCATAAATGCAACCTTCATAATTTCTAAAAAATTATTTTATAAAAGAAAAAATTATAAATGATTATTTTAGCACTGACAAAAAACACATTTATCTATGATTTTTCAATCACAAATAATAGTGATATGATCTTAAAGTATCTTACGAAAATAACACATTTTTTATACTGATATAAGCCTTTTGTACATTGATAAATGTGTAAATGTAGTATTTATCATTAAAATGTTTTATGATACCACATTTTTCTGTTCCATAAAAAAATTTGAATGATAAATAAAAATTAAGATGATATTTAACATAATTCATTATTATTCCCAAAATAAAAAGGTGATTTTTTGTTTCATTTTTTAGATGTTAAAGGACACAATGAGCTATATTGTTCCCTGAGAATGATTCATGGATTGAGGGGGTGGAAAATAATTATAAGTTAAAATCTATTCCAATTAATGGATTTATTTCCATGATATTAGAAAATATTTTTATTATATATTTATATTTTAATTAGATAATATTAAATTATTTATAATATAGAACATATTAACATCTTCATTATAATTATTAAAATTAATTTTTTATACTTATGATTTAATGTATTTATATTTTAACATTCGTATTTTATATCCACTATTTTTTTGAAATTGTATCTTTTTGAATTAAATAATTTATACGAAGGATATTAATTTTTATTGGAGTGATAGAACCATATCATTGACTGTATTTTTATGATATGATGATATGTTGTGTAGAGATAGGCAAGACAAGAATTTTTATAATATTTTATAAATAAATTGAAAAATAGGTCTACATTTAATCATTTTGGAATCCTAAACCTAAACAGTGTCTAGGTTTGTCACACATATGTCCTCCTCTAATTGAGGCCACTGTCATGAGGGGCCTTTGGACCTTTTTGTTCTATATTATCAAGATGGTTGGGTTACTCCCCATGCCCTTCCTTTCGATAAAAAAAAATTCACAAATAAAATATTTAGAAATAATTATTAGTAATTATTAGTTGACTATTCTAAATATGTAAATAAATATTAGCAAATAATTATTTACTTTCTATTAAATATATATATACCATGGTAAATAATTATATAAGAAGAACTATTACAAATAATTTATGAAACAAAATTGAATATGATTATTTTAAATTCTAATATTAATAAATATTTAAAATCAATATATATATATATTAATAATATTATTAAATTATAATAATTAATAGAAACTAATTATTTCAAACATATTATCTTGGATTATAAATAACTCAATAATAATTACTTACAACTAAAATAATTCTCATCTAATAAATAAATGATAAATTATATGTTCATTATAACAATAATAATATAAATTTATTTATTAATATACTTATATAATAAAAATAAACTATTTATTATTATAAAATAGTTAAAAATAATTAATAATTATGATAAATAAATAATAAATATCATTATTGATAGTGTTATTAACTTGTTATTGGTATTTTAGAAAAATTAATGAGTTGTTTATTAAAATTAATTTAATTTAATTGACTACTAATTATTCTTATATTTTATTAGTTATTAACTATTACTTTCAAATTATTTAAAATACAATAATTTCATAGGAATTGTAGAAATTTTAAAAGAAAATATATATATACATATATAATATAATTATAATAAAAGGTATGGTAAATAATTTATAGTAAAAATGCAATGTATATACATTACAATTGTAAATTTTTTTGTTTGTCAAAAAATTTGAACATTATAATTAATATAAAGAAATTGAAATAATCTCAAATTTTTTATGTAAAAAGAAAACATATAAATCAATGTGTACAATTATTTTTTCAATAATTTTTTTATGTTTTCTCATATCTCTATGAGGAGAGAATTTGTTGCCAATATTGAGATCACTAACCTCTATTATATGGTGGATTTTGTTAATCTTGAGGGGGATCTTCCTTGAGTGAATGTTCCTCAAATCTATGATACTCTATTTATGAATCATATAGTGGAGGTTTCATCCGGATTTCAATATGTACACTTGATCCTTCTCTCACTATATAAGTGGGAGGACCTTCAATTTAATGAGTGTGTTATATGAAATGAGAACCCTCAAACAAAAAATATGGATGCATCGTAAATAAATCCAAGACGAAATAGAATCTGATGAACTCAATTAAAACTATGGATATTATGAAAATAGAATTGGATCTTATTATTTCAGGTTTACATACACTATTAACATAGGATAATCAACGGGATATGATGAGTCTTCTTGTCGAACAATTGAGGCCTCACATGCCACTCAATGTAGTATACTACATCGTTTTCATGTCTCATTAACATTAGTTGCTTCTAGAGGATATTACTCATCAAGATCCTCCTCTCCATGAGTAGGGGCTTCATCTAACCTGGGATAACATTCATCTATATTATCATATAGAACATGATATGATGAAATCATTTCCTATATGAAAACATTTTTGGATACAATACTAAACACATTTTTATCCTTTCGATCAAACAGGTGGCTAAAATGCTCTAGTGGATTATGATCTAAATTGATCCAAATGGTACAAAAAATGGAAAAAAGACAACCAACAATAAATTCATTGATAAGAAATATCCATGATCCGTATATCAAATTTAGTATGATACAATATAAAATTTAGTCAATACAATGTAATATAATCATGTTAATATGATAGTTGAAATCAAATAATTTTCTTTTAATTGATATTAAATGATACACATCAGTCCCCGATGTATATATAATATGCATTTCATCATCCTCAGTAAACATCATGCTTTCCCGTCAACCATGAGAATAAATTATGGTTTGATATTGGGGAACCCATTTAATATATTGAACAAATCAAAATTATTAAGAGAATTTATTAGGTTAGTGCCACTCAAAAAATTTAAAATGTATGAGAGGTAAAAAAACAATGACATCCTGAAGCCTCATAGTTTGGTATGCGAGAATAATGTTTAATATAACATAGTATGGTAGCAATGAAATGTGAAATGATATGAGAAATTGTTTTAAATAATTTTTTTTACTAATTTCCAAAAATTATAATATAATGAAGTTAATTAGTCAAATTATGATTTTATGTACTTAATTTTGTAGGGATTAAACTATCTTAAATGAGATGATATTCACCTAATTTGTGTCTATGTGGAATTACAAACCATTGGTCCAATCTCCAACAGTAACAAAAAAACATAAAAAGTGAATAATAGTAAGTAATTATGTACAATAATCCATATTAACATAAAAAACAACATATATGATCCATCATACCGTAACCCTTGTGAAGCATCATATAACACATTCATATCAATCATTTAACTAATAGTAATAGGGACCTGGGGATCTATTTTCACCATATCCCATATCTCAGTGATGATGAAAAATCACCCAATATAATTACGATATAATTATAATGCATTAAATGATTCCTTATATGTGTATTCCAAGCATGTTGATTCCCAAATATATCTCTCCAACTAATAAAATTCCTCTAGTATCCCAAAATAAATAATGTAAACATGGATAATAGAGTGATAATCACAAATTGTACCTCCATTGATTCACAAGATAAATTCACCACCTCAACATATGATGATCTAATCATCAGTGTTGGTGTGTAAATGTGTAATGTACATATCCAGCCAGCTCATAGAAAGTGATCTTCCATCAGTAAAAGTATTATACCCCAAAAAATCATGGCCTACTAAAAGTATTACAAGATCCTAGTAGTCTCTATGGGTTGGTCCAATAACTATAGTACCCCTGATAGATAGAAAAATAAAAACATGTATATACCCTTTGGAGATGTTCATCTCTACATAGAGCAAGTTAGATTTGTGAGTCTTGGGTCCCCATCTCTCGATGAGGGAATTGGGGATGGGATGATCCAAAAATGTATAATCAAATATAATGATATTATAGATGTCATCACATCATATGTATGATGTAATATCATATTGTAGTATAATACTATTCTAATAGTTTTTCATATGAACCCTCACCCATCGAACCTCATAGCCCACTAGTATCCCATGAGAATCATGTCATTCCTCCATAATTAGTATAGTAATATACTTTATATCAACACATAGAAATTAAATAACTATTATGTATGTGCATATGTAATTAATATTTTATTAATATAAAATGTTATGATTGGAACTTTAATGACCCACCAAATTCTCATCGGCTTGAGAGCTCAACGAGTCATTTCTAGTCTATAAGGAACAACCCCAAGTTGCCAAAGGCTGGCAATAAATGCCGATGAGTTTCAAACAAGTGGGGGACTATTTACCCTTTTGGAACATTCCACAAGACCAACAACCATAACTGAACTAATCAACTAAATGATGCATGATAAAAACCAAGACAACTCAAACAATTATTTAATTATAACCAACCAATAGTACCAAAATGGAAACCAACACTAAATTATAGTAAACTATTGAAAGACAATCTCTAAGACTACAAGACAACAACCCAATACCATGCTCCACAACCTCCAAGCTCCAACATCATGAACCATCCCATGCATCACGAAGTGGTATGAAACACTTTACCTTTTCCAACATCTTGGAACATGACATCTGCAAAAGCTGCAACGTGCCAAAGCAGGGGATGAGTAATGAAACACAAAATGTTTTCCCCAATGACTTCCCAACCCATGCATCTATGAAAAAACATGTTAGCACATTTATATAAAATAATTTATATAAAAAAATTCCAACAATGTTCACAATATAACTTTTTACATGTCAAAACCATTTTCCAAAAAAACCATCTTTCTCAAGAAAAGCATCCAATCAATGTTTCTAATCAAATTATCATTTCAACTTTGGCACATTCATTCCATTACACAAATCCACAAAATGAACCATGCATGAAACCTAGACCTCCCCAAAATTGTGAGTGGTGAGTTAACCATCCACTAAGTCATCACATAGTGTACTACCTTGATGGGGGTACATCACCACCTTATCTGTCTCTTTTGATGGGGGTAATTCCCACCCGTATACATCCCAACCTTTTTTATTGGGGTACTTCTCGCCCTTATCCATCCCAATGCATATGAACACACACCACAACCCATGTAAGTCCACTCCCAAAACCAAGTGTTTTCCAAACCAATTAATAAAGAATCACCCTTTTATTGAAAAAAATTTCTTTCAAGCAGCAAAACTATAGCCAATTTAAAATAACCATTTTAAATTTTCATCATGAACCACTTTCCAAAACCACACAATTTCCATAACACATTACTGAAAAGGGGTTTCATCCATTCTTTCACAAAACATAAACAAACCATTTCAATCAAGGAAAACAATTTGAAACTAAGCCTTCATGTTCTAAGAGATATGAATCTTGGGTGAATCCACCTACCTCGACAAACCTGGCGATACCAACCAACGGATGAAGAATGCCATGAAAACCGAGTCAAATAATCACCCAAACCTCTTTTGATTTATTACCCTTGCACCAACAAAACCGAAACCGGACATAAAAGTCATACACTACCTTATATCTACCTACCATGGGCATAGATCTAAGGATTCATTATGAGGGAAGAAGGAGATCTAAGGAAGCTAATGGAAACGAGACTTACCTCGATCAACTGGCCTATAAACGCCAAGGAAACCCTCCAGAATTCTTCAAAAATTCATGGTAAGTGTTCTCCCACCTTCACCAGAGTGAAATCCAGAGTCAGGACCATCTATGAGAAAAAACAAGTGTGTTTAAGGATAAAATGGATTAGATCCTTAAAAATAGGATCTATGTTGACTTCGCGCACGTTCAGTCCGCACGGTTAGTCAAACTATATGCTAACAATGCGATATTCACTTCTTGGAAGGGGAACTCCACACGGACTCTTGGAACAGTTTCCCCAAACCGTGAACCCACCGTGCAGTCTCCTTTGTCCATGGTGACACCACCTACACATCTTCCACACAGTTTGGGAAAACTGTGGTAGCCCGTGCGACCCCACATTATTACAGTTGACACCATAAAAGTCTCCAAACATTCTCAACCATCTCCCATATGCTTCATGTACATAAAAAACAGAATACAAGGGTTTCTTACCAGAAACCGAGGGTACTACATTCTCCCCACAATTGGCCTTTCCATACTTGGAAAGTAGAAAACTGTCACTTGCATGAAAGAGTTCTGGCCACTACTCTTTCATTTCTTTCTCACGTTACCAAGTCTCCTCCTGAATCTGACCATGATGCCATAAAACCCACACTAGAGTGATTCATTACCCACCGAAGACATTCTCTTGTGTATCCACAGTACATACTAGGATATATATCAACGAAGCATGCATCTCTAGGTCAATGTGATTCCATCCGATCACATGGTTAGGATTGGGCTGATACTTCTTCAACTGAGATACATAGGACAAATTATGCACTACACTGTACCATGGTGGTAATGCCAAACAATAATCCTCCTCTTCAACCCATTTTAGAATCTCAAAATGGCCTATATTATGTGGAGATAATTTTCCATGCATCCCAAAATGATGTTGTCCAAGCCATGGAGTGATTTTCAAAAAGACACGATCACTCACCGCAAACGACAACGGTCTTCGGAGATGATCTGCATAAGATTTCTGATGATGCTAAGCCATCTCCATATTCTATATAATCAAATAGATATTCTCCATTATTTATTGGACAAGGCTCAGCCAGACTAGTGAAGTCTTACATGATTCCACCCAATGATGTGGAGAACGACAAGGACGCCCACAAAATGCTTCAAATGGAGCCGTGTGTATCGAGGCCTGATAACTGTTATAGTATGAGAACTCTACTAAGGGTATATGCTTCTCCCATGGGCCCCCAAAATCCTTTTCACAAGCCTGAAACATGTCTTCCAACATCTGTATCATCCTTTCGGAATGTCTATCTATTTGAGGATGATACGCCATTCTCATTTTCAACTGAGTTCCCAGGGCATTCTGTAAGGATCTCCATAACTGAGATGTGAACCTCAGATCTCTATCCGAAAAGATTGAAATTGGTATTCCATGTCTCTTTACCAATTCTTGGATATTGATTTTTGAAATAACATTGACCGTATTTATAAGGCCCTATCCTTAAACCTTACTTAATCATGAGTTATAACAAGATTACACATTGAGGATCTTTTCAGGTTTCGAGTTTTAGAGAATTAGATCATGAAACTTGCATTACATTCCACATTTAAACAAAGTGGTTACATAAAAGACAGTATTCATTCTTCCCATCAATGGAAACATATTGAAAATAAAACATGGATTGTTTCTTGACACATCCTGACACTATCATCACATCAGGTACCTTTCCCTTGACCTGTGAAAAACATTTCAAAAACATGGGATGAGCATAAAAAGCTCAGTAAGAGTTATAAAATTATGGAAAGGAAACATGAGTTCATATATACATTAGAATGAAATAACACTTTACCCATAAAACATAGGCATATCAAATCATGAATAAATCATAGAAAACATAAGACATAAAGGTAACTTGAGGCATTCATAACCTTATTACGTAGGGAGTAACCCTCTTGGTTACGATTGGAATACCCATCACAGTATATTCCCTAAATCTCTTCGGAGAAACCTTAAAGTTTCACTCCTTCGCGTTACCAAATGCATTGGAGAGCTATAACGGGCTCACCCACCCTTAGTTTATCACAGAACCACCCGTCTTCATAATAATGCCCAAGAACCATAACATAATCATATCACATAAAACATGCATAAAGGAAACATAAAATTTCCACATTTCAATCACGAGATATCAATACAACACATTGATATAAAAACATTGTGAAAACCATTTCCAATAACAAAATAAAATAAAAGTAAAACATGGTATTTTTTTCTTTTAAAAAGAAGGTATGGCTTGTAGAGGAAGTCGAAACTCAAATAATGGTCACGACGGCGGAGAAGTCGTTGTCGCCGCATACGTACGACAAAAACATTCCCTTTTGTCGTTTAGTAAATGCTTCGTATAAAAATATTCCTTTTGAATAAACGTAAATGTCAAAGGTGTTTATACACCGTATAAAAGAAAGTTGTGTATAAAATAAAATATGCCTCAATGAAAGGAGATTGAGACGAAGTCCCATACAAGGATATTTTTTAAATAAAATAGATCTATTATGTGTATTCAATATAATTACACATAAAGAAAGTACAAATACAAGATAGTACATAATAATATCATGACGTAATTTGAAAGTAGGAGATTAACCCAAAGAATGGAAATTGGGTTAAGAAGTTCCCTTGACAGCCTAACGGCATCACATCAAAATGAGTTGATGAGAGATAAAAAATGTATCTCATCACTTGGACATAAAATTTACATCAATAAGGATATATGAGAACATATCCCAACATAACAATATGTAAATTAAAAGACCCAAAAAAAGAAGTCTTTTAAAAAAGAGGAGGGTGAAAGGTTCCCTTACCGACTTGGGTATCTTTTAAAACATACACCCCATGAAAGAAGGACAATAGATCATTGATATAAATACTCCTAAACAAAAGTATATTACACAAAGAGTAGAATAATGTGCAGTACATACACCACTCAATGGAATTTGTGGAAAATGTAGCATAAATCTCACGGGAATAAAAGTGAGAAGAAAAATCCCTTATGAAAACTCGGCAGCCTAACGACGCCACATAAAACTGCCGAATATGGATTGATGAGATCAAATAGGGTATATCATCACATTACAATAAAATGTACAGAAAGAGGAATATAAAATAACTTCCCCCAACATTAAAAAGAGTAGCTTAAAAGAAGTGACATAAAGGAGAGTACTTAAAAAGAAAGAGAGAGGTTAGATCTCTTACGAAAGTTTGGCAGCCTAACGACGCCACTCAAAACTTCCAAAATGGATTGATGAGATAGAATAGGGTCTGTCATCACATGAACATAAAAATTACAGTAAGTTTAATATAAAATATCATCCCAATAACAAGAAATATGAGCTTTAAAAGGAATGACATAAAAGTGTGTACTTAAAAAGAAAGAGAGGAGTAGGATCCCTTACCTCAGGTCTGACTTGACTCGATTGTTCTTTAATCTCCTGAATAATAAACTTGAGTTAATTTATACATCCTTAAGAACCTTTTTCAAGTTCATTATTCATTTTATTTCACTTATTACCATGTTATAAACATTATTTAATCATTTAAGTTAATCATGTTTGTTTTGTCGATATTTGGTTCTTAAGTCGAAAGTGGACTTCTTACAATTACATGTTGTTCGTGTGGTCAAAGGTTCTTTATATCCATAATGACATTCCTGATTTGTATATCATATATATCATATATATCTAGAATATAAATGTATTTATAATATTACATAATCATTTAGAGGTAAGAAATGAAATGCACCGTTCATGGAGACGGTAAGCCGTACGTACGCATGAACGCTACTTTCATTTCATTGTCATATTAAAGGAATTAAAACTAAATAAGAGGTATGTATATTTTAATTACTGAATTATATTCATCATTTAGATTTATCATTCATAATATATATACATTATATACATGTACTTATAATAGTACATTACATTTGGGGATAAGAAATGAAATGCACCGTTCATGGAGACGGTAAGCCGTACGTACGCATGAACGCTACTTTCATTTCTATCTCATACTTTAATGGAAAGAAATAATAATGATATAGAGGTATATAATAATTCCAGTATAACATCATATATAATAACATTAAATCCATCCTTTATACGTCCCACGTATGGCATTAACGAATCACATCACTTTGAGGGGGCGGTAGTCCGCACTTCCTAAAATGAAGATATCACTTATACACATAATGGAAGCCATAAACGTAAGACACAAATGAAAAATACAGAAGCATAAGTAAAACATAAAAATATAATATATCATATATAAAAATAGTTACATCATAATGGCCACCTTTGAAGGTGACAAATGAGTATTGAACAATCATCGTTTTGGGAGGCAGAATTTCACCATCCACGGAAACCGTATGTTCTTTAACCATTTGATGTAGTTGTGTGAGAGTGTAGCTCGAATAAATCTTATAAAAACATCCTAGTATATTGAAGATACTGGTGTTGTTTCAAAATAAGTAAATAAAAAGTGTTTATGGGGTTGGAGAAGCAAAATAAAACAAATGAACATGAGAGAATGAAATACCTTTAAAAGTGTAACTCCTTTTGATTTGAGCCTAAAGACTTCCTTTTAAAGGATTCTGCCCAAAGGGAATCCTCTAGGATGAGGAGAGGGATGTGGAGAGAGTAAATGGTCAGGGTTTGGCTGGGCCAAAGGCTTTAGGAGTGTGTGAAATGAGGTAGAGGTGGGGGACTTTTATAAGAGGAGAGGAGGGGTACTTTTGGAAAGTAAGAAATATTACTTTATTTGAAAATGTGTTTCGGTTTTAAAAGGTACCACATTGATATAATTCGTGGATAAGGTGATAAGGGTTCGAAATCCACCCATCCAATAAGAGTTGGACATGTGTAGGTCACAGTGTTTACATTATCTTCTCATTTTATTTAAATCGTCAGATAATGATGTCATCGCTGCATCATTATGATGTCATAAAAACTTTAATTTACTTACTGTATAAATATTATAAAACAATTACTATGATGTAGGAAATATTTTTATCTTTCCAATTACTATTTATAATAAAAAATCTGACTTGTATAACCCCATTTAAAAATTGTTTTAGTAAAACATATCATGTTTGTGTCATTTTTACTTTTACATTAAATAAAAAGTTATTTATATCATTTCCCAACCAAAGTGGCTCCATGGGGTCCCCAAGTTGACCCATGGATTTTCTGGTCGGCCATTACACATCCAATTAGGTTAGGACATGTGTAAAGTTCATTTCATATTATTAAAACATTATTTTTACCTTAAACTACACTAATTACCACTAATCGCGATTAAAACTTAATAAGTTACTATTCACCAAAAAATTATTTTTATCCCATTGAACCACATTTTCATTCTTAATGACAACCATGTATGTCGGATTTTTTTAAATTCAAAACACAAAGATGGCAAAATTTCATTTAAATGGAAAAATCAGTTTTTATAAGTACCACTTAGTGGTTTCACTATTCATCAAAAATTGATGTTTTTCAGAAAATTACCAAAAATTCACCCTAAGCTATATTTGATATTCCGAATTCAAAAATGAAGTCTATTTTACAAAATTCAAAACATATAAGTCACATTAATTAATTTAATAATTAATTCCCGCTGTCAGAGCAAATAGCTTGTTTTTATGAAACAATAAGTATCAAAAGATTGACACTAGTTTAAGTCTGATTTCAAAGTGAAATTAATTCCAACGACCACTATTGGATTTAATGGTAAAAATATATTCTAATTTCACTTTAAAACAAATTAAAAAGATAATCTAATCATATAAATAAATTAGATTAAAAAGTGGTTTTGAATTAAAATACAACATTTTACACTATTCATTAAAAAAATAAACTTTATCGGAAAAATACCAAAAATTTACACAAAGTAAAATTTGATGTCCCGATTCTAAATAAGAGTTTTATTTGTTCCAAATGAATGTTTAAGAGTGAACAAAACTATATTTAATGATGGTTCAACATCAAAAGGTGATAAGTGAACCTTTAGTGAAAACTAGGGCATATACGCCTAAAATTGAATTCTTTCCGTATTTTAAGCCTCTATCCTTTATTGGATAAATGTAAAAACATTTAAAAACATATATAATCATATTTTAGTTATTTCTATCCATTCCCGCCAATACAACGGCTACATGTTAACTACCATTTAAAAATAATATTACTTTATTATTAGAGTGCAACGTAAGATTCCCAAGAAACTCGTTGTTGTGTGTTGGGTACGCCATCGAGCATAGCGTCCCCTTTAAAGTCATATCAATATTTTATTCACAAATATTGATAAATAAGAAAATTTCATATTCTTTATTTACCTGGGGTGTTACCTCCTTCCCCCCTTTTTGAGAATTGCGTCCTCGGAATTTTTAAAATTGAGCTTGGAAACATCCTTGAAATTCCCACATCGGAAGAAGAGTCGGTAAAACAAACACTTTAAAATAAAGAAAGATAAGTACAAAGGTCACCTGAGTTAACCCATACTAGGATTCCAAGTATGAAAATATGGACATGGAGGAAAAAAGAAAGGGTCATGTTTTGATGGAGAGTGATAGAAAACATGTTTAGGAGAAAGTTAACCATGAGAAAATTACAAACTTGTGATGGGTTAAACAGTATTCGATTCCCCAGTAGGAAAAGATAATAGACAACATTTTTGTTTTAAGTTACTTTTTATTGAGGAATTTATTCATAAGGAAACATAATCACTTATCATATTGACTTTCAACTTTTATTAGATTCCTTACACAAACTCATATTTTCTCCAAAAGACCAGTATTTAGGAAGACTTGTTCACATTAAGAGTACTACAATCAACTTCTAGAGAATCACCTAATCCACAAAATATAACTATATACTTCCCATGTCTTTAGACTTTAACCAAAACCAAAACCAAAAATGCTAGTACAAGATCAGATAATCCAGAAAAGGATAACCCTTTATAAAACGAAAATCTATTCTTAATCTCCAAAATTTGTCCAACAAAACCCAAAGTTCAACGAGGACCATCCGATAAACAATTTGTCCATAAAATTCATCAAAGTAAACCAATATAAGATTTAAACCCAAATATTTGAAGGATTTAGTCGCATAGTCTTCCAAGATAAATCGTAACATTTATCTCCAAACAATATCAGTTGCTCTTAATGTCTCGTATTGAAAAGTAATTAACCTAATCATATATACCCCATGATAGGTTAATCATTTTCATAAATAACCCAAAATAAACTTACTATTAATTAATAAAATCATATAAGTAGAATGAATCAGTCAAACGAACCAGGGGCTTCACGTCGTCCAGTGGTAGACGATAAATACCGGTCGCACATTGGTTGTGGGTTCGATTCCCGTAGCTTTGTCCGACGCGACATGATGTCACACGGTCTGCGTGTTGTCCTTTTTCCAAAACTATATAATTCTTAAAAAATTCCCAAAAATGAGATAAAATCTTCAAGAAGAATCATAACATATATTAACCTCATGTTTATCTCATTCCTTTCATTTTCCATCATATCATAGAGTAACCCATAATTACATAAAAATTAAGTATCATATAAACCCTAATGGTTACCTTAATAATTATTACCTGAATTTCCACATCGAGTTGGCCATATCATACATGATACTTTAGAGAACTCACTAAGGTTGAAGTGGTTGATCATGACTCCTTGATATTTGGTTTAGAACAACCACGAGTTTCCTCATTGAATCCTCCATTTTATCTAGTATCTTAATCAGAGAACCAACACAGTTTCCTTCAAACCTGTTGTCTCTTTGTTTCCTGCTAGATCCATCCAATCACTAAAAATAGAAATGTCAGTGTGAGTATATCAACAAAACCATCATGTACTAATGAGGAAGGTAAACACTAAGATACACTTACTCATTCACTTTATCTAAAACTAGGACTCTTTCTGAAATCCTAACCATTATGGTAATGTCACTTATGCTTAAAGAATACCTTAACCTCTAAAGTTATCTAAACCGACCTTTGATACCAACTATAAGGCCCCAGCCTTAAAGCTTACTTAATCTTGAGTTATTACAAGATTACACATTGAGGATCTTTTCAGGTTTATAGTTTTAGATAATTAGATCATGAAACTTGCATTACATTCCAAATTTAAACAAAGTTGTTATATAAAAGACAGTATTCATTCTTCCCATCAACGGAAACATATTGAAAATAAAAAATGGATTCTTTCTTGACACATCCTTGACACTATCATCACATCATGTACCTTTCCCTTGACCTGTGATAAATATTTCAAAAACTTTGGATGAGCATAAAAAGCTCAGTTAGAGTTATAAAAATATGGAAAGGAAACATGAGTTTATATATAAATTAGAATGAAATCACACTTTACCCATAAAACATAGGCATTTCAAATCATGAATAAATCATAGAAAACATAGGACATAAAGGTAACTTGAGGCATTCATAACATTCTTACGTAGGGAGTAACCCTCTTGGTTACGTTTGGAATACCCATCACAGTATATTCCCTAAATCTCTTCGGAGAAACCTTAATGTTTCACTCCTTCACATTACCCAATGCATTGGAGAGCTATAATGGGCTCACCCACCCTTAGTTTATCACAGAACCACCCGTCTTCATAATAATGCCCAAGAACCATAACATAATCATATCACATAAAACATGCATAAAGGAAACATAAAATTTCTACATTTCAATCACGAGATATCAATACAACACATTGATATGAAAACATTGTGAAAACCATTTCAAATACCAAAATAAAAGAAAAGTAAAACATGGTATTTATTTTTCTTTTAAAAAGAATGTATGGCTTGTAGAGGAAGTCAAATCTCAAATAACGGTCACGATGGAGGAGAAGACGTTGTCGCCGCATACGTACGACAAAAACATTCCCTTTTGTCATTTAGTAAACTCTTCGTATAAAAATATTCCTTTTGAATAAACGTAAAAGTCAAAGGGATTTATACACCGTATAAAAGAAAGTTGTGTATAAAATAAAATATGCCTCAATGAAAGGAGATTGAGACAAAGTCCCATACAAGGATATTATTTAAATAAAATAGATCTATTATGTGTATTCACTATAATTACACATAAAGAAAGTACAAATACAAGATAGGACATAATAATATCATGACGTAATTTGAAAGTAGGAGATTAACCCAAAGAATTGAAATTGGGTTAAGAAGATCCCTTGACAGCCTAACGGCATCACATCAAAATGAGTTGATGAGAGATAAAAAATGTATCTCATCACTTGGACATAAAATTTACATAAATAAGGATATATGAGAACATATCCCAACATAACAATATGTAAATTAAAATACCCAACAAAATAAGTCTTTTAAAAAAGAGGAGGGTGAAAGGTTCCCTTACCGACTTGGGTATCTTTCACAACATACACCCCATGAAAGAAGGACAATAGATCATTGATGTAAATACTCATAAACAAAATTATATTACACAAAGATCAGAATAATGGGCAGTACATACACCACTAAATGGAATTTGTGGTATATGTAGCATAAATCTCACGGGAATAAAAGTGAGATGAAAAATCCCTTACGAAAACTCGGCAGCCTAACGGCGCCACATAAAACTTCGGAATATGGATTGATGAGATAAAATAGGGTATCTCATCACATTACAATAAAATGTACAGCAAGAGGAATATAAAAGAACATCCCCCAACATTACAAAGAGGAGCTTAAAATAAGTGACATAAAGGAGAGTACTTAAAAAGAAAGAGAGAGGTTAAATCTCTTACGAAAGTTCGACAGCCTAACGGCGCCACTCAAAACTTCCAAAATGGATTGATGAGAGATAATAGGGTCTCTCATCACATGAACATAAAAATTAAATTAAATTTAATATAAAAGACCATCCCAATAACAAGAAATATGATCTTTAAAAGGAATGACATAAAAGTGTGTACTTAAAAAGAAAGAGAGGAGTAGGATCCCTTACCTCGGGTCTGACTTGACTCGATCATTCTTTAATCTCCTGAATAATAAACTTGAGTTAATTTATACTTCCTTAAGAACCTTTTTCAAGTTCATTATTACTTTTATATCACTTATTACCATGTTATAAACATTATTTAATCATTTAAGTTAATCATGTTTGTTTTGTCGATATTTGGTTGTTAAGTCGAAAGTGAACTTCTTACAATTACATGTTGTTCGTGTGGTCAAAGGTTCTTTATATCCATAATGACATTCCTGATTTGGATATCATATATATCATATATATCCAGCATATACATGAATTTATAATATTACATAATCATTTAGAGGTAATAAATGAAATGCACCGTTCATGGAGACGGTAAGCCGTACGTACCAATGAACGCTACGTTCATTTCTTTGCCATATTAATGGAATTAAAACTAAATGAGAGGTATGTATATTTTAATTACAGAATTATATTCATCATTTATATGTATCATTCATCATATATATACGTTATATACATGTACTTATAATAGTACATTACATTTGGGGATAAGAAATGAAATGCACCGTTCATGGAGACGGTAAGCCGTACGTACGCATGAACGCTACTTTCATTTCTATCTCATACTTTAATGGAAAGAAATAATAATGATATAGAGGTATATAATAATACCAGTATAACATCATATTTAATAACATTAAATCCATCCTTTATACGTCCCACGTATGGTATTAACGAATCACATCACTTTGAGGGGGCGGTAGTCCGCATTTCCTAAAATGAAGATATCACGTATACCCATAATGGAAGCCATAAAGGTAAGACACAAATGAAAAATACAGAAGCATAAGTAAAACATTAACATATAATATATCATATATAAAAATAGTGACATCATAATGGCCAACTTTGAAGGTGTTAAATGAGTATTGAACAATCATCGTTTCGGGAGGCAGAATTTCGCCATCCACGGAAACCGTATGTTCTTTAACCATTTGATGTAGTTGTGTGATAGTGTAGATCGAATCAATATTATAACAACATACTAGTATATTTAGGATACTGGTGTTGTTTCAAAAGAAGTAAATAAAAAGTGTTTAGTGGGTTGGAGAAGCAAAATAAAACAAATGAACATGAGAGAATGAATTACCTTTAAAAGTGTAACTCCTTTTGATTTGAGCCTAAAGACGTCCTTTGAAAGGATTATGCCCAATGTGAATCCTCTAGGATGAGGAGAGGGATGTGGAGAGAGTAAATGGGCAGGGGTTGGCCGAGCCAAAGGCTTGAGGAGTTTATGAAATGAGGTAGAGGTGAGGGCCTTTTATAAGAGGAGAGGAGGGGTACTTTTGGAAAGTAAGAAATATTACTTTATTTGAAAATGTGTTTCGGTTTTAAAAGGTCCCACATTGATATAATTCGTGGATATGGTGATAAGGGTTCGAAATACACCCATAAAATAAGTTTTGGACATGTGTAGGTCATAGTGTTTACATTATCTTCTCATTTTATTTAAATCGTCAGATAATGATGTCATCGCTGCATCATTATGATGTCATAAAAACTTTAATTTACTTAATGTCTAAAAATTATAATAAAAATTACTATGATGTAGGAAATCTTTTTAGATTTCCAATGACTATTTCTAATAAAAAATCTGACTTGTATAACCCCACATAAAAATTGTTTTAGTAAAACATATCATGTTTGTGTAATTTTTACTTTTACATTAAATAAAAAGTTATTTATGTCATTTCCCAACCAAAGTGGTTTCATGGGGTCCCCAAGTTCACCCATGGCTTGTCTTGGTCGGCCATTACACATCCAATGAGGTTAGGACATGTGTAAAGTTAATTTCATATTATTAAAAAATTATTTTTACCTTAAACTACACTAATTACCACTAATCGCGATTAAAACTTAATAAGTTACTATTCACCAAAAAATTATTTTTATCCCATTGAACCACATTTTACTTCTTAATGAAAACCATGTATGTCGGATTTTTGAAATTCAAAACACAAAGATGGCAAAATTTCATTTAAACGGAAAAATCAGTTTTTATAAGTACCACATAGTGGTTTCACTATTCATCAAAAATTGAAGTATTTTAGAAAATTACCAAAAATTCACCCTAAGATATATTTGATATTACGAATTAAAAAATGAACTCTATTTTACAAAATTCAAAACATATAAGTCACATTAATTAATTTAATAATTAATTCCCGCTGTCAGAGCAAATAGCGTGTTTTTATGAAACAATAAGTATCAAAAGATTGACACTGGTTTATGTTTGATTTCAAAGTGAAATTAATTTCAACGACAACTATTGGATTTAATAGTAAAAATATATTCTAATTTCACTTTAAAACCAATTCAAAATAAAATCTAATCATATAAATAAATTATATTAAAAAGAGGTTTGGAATTAAAATACAACATTTTACACTATTCATTAATAAAAATGAACTTTATCGGAAAAATACCAAAAATTTACACAAAGTAAAATTTGATGTCCCGATTCTAAAGAAGAGTTTTATTTGGTCCAAAAGAATGTTTAAGAGTGAAAAAAACTATATTTAATGATGGTTCAACATCAAAAGGTGATTAGTGAACCTCTAGTGAAAACTAGGGCATATACGCCTAAAATTGAATTCTTTTCGTATTTTAAGCCTCTATCCTTTATTGGATAAATGTAAAAACATTTAAAAACATATATAATCATATTTTAGTTATTTATATCCATTCCCGCCAATACAATGGCTACATGTTAACTACCATTTAAAAATAATATTATTTTATTATTAGAGTGCAACGTAAGATTTCCAAGAAACTCGTTGTTGCGTGTTGGGTACGCCATCGAGCATAGCGTCCCCTTTAAAGTCATATCAATATTTTATTCACAAATATGGATAAATAAGAAAATGTCATATTCTTTATTTACCTGGGGTGTTATAGTATGAGTTTCATGAATTGGGATGAAATCAACCGACTTGGTTAGATGATCCATTATCACCCAAATGGCATCGCGTTTTCGGACTGTTCTTTGATGTCCTATAAAAAAATCCATTGCTATCTAATCCCATTTCCACAAAATGATAGGTAAAGACTACAACATACCCGCTGGCCGCTGATGTTCTACTTTAACTTTGTGAAATGTTAAGCACCGTTAGACAAACTCACCCACTTTTTTTCATGCAGCTCCACCAAAACCGTGCCTTCAACGCCTTATAAATCTTTTTTGTACCTGAGTGTACATCCCATCTTGAATGGTGGTAATCATGAAGTATTTGTTCCTGAGAATTTAAAGGTACACCCATCCAATCATGAAAGCACAAAATTGAACTCCCATCTAGCTTCCATCCGTCAATGGTCTCCCCACTATTGAGTGTTGAACTCATTGCAACACATTCTACATCGGATTCCTGTGCCTCCATTACTATCTCCACCTATTCAGTAACAAGAGAAAATCGAAAGAAAACTGAAGCATCAGCTCGGTATTCACATTCCATATGCATGTCAGCTAGGACGGACATCAACTGCCACTCATCTGAAGCTTCTTTTTCCAACATAGCATACGACTTTATGCTTAATACATCGACCACCGAATTTCCCCTACCCGATGTATATGTCAAGTAAAAAGAGAACATTTAAAGATAATACATCCATCTCCTAAACCTCAGATTCAAATCTCGTTGTGAGAAAATGTGTTTCAATCTTTTTTGATCTGTAAACATAGTTTATTTCTCACCAAAGAGATAATGTCTCCTTGATTTCAAAGCATAGACAACGACAACCATCTCCAAATCATGTGTTGGGTAATTTTTCTCATGCACCCTCAACTGCCTTGAGCCATAAGCAGCCACATGGTCTCCTTTCATGAGAACACAACCCAACCCTATTCCCGAATCATCACAATACACCACGTACACCTGTCCTGATTCTGGAAAAATCAAGATGGATGCTGATCTAAGGCGAACATTCAACTCTTGAAAAGATCTCTAACATTTTGCAACACATTGAAATTCACTGTTCTTCTTCTTCAATGCTGTCATAGGTGAAGATAGTCATTATAAGTCACACACAAAGCGTCGGTAATAACCATATAGAACAAGAAAACATCGTATTTAAAAGACATTATTTGGTGGTTTCCAAGAAAGGAAAACTTCTATTTTTTTTCTGGAAGCAATGAAACACCTTTCTCAGAAACAACATGGCCCATAAATTGTACCTCTTGTATCAAAAAATTGTTCTTTGATAATTTGGCATACAACTGATGGTCTCTCAAGATTTCCAACACTATCACCAAGTGTTGTTCATGCTCATCCCTTGTTCTTGAATACACTAATATGTCGTCTACATACACAAAAACTAAAGAATCTAGATATTGCTGAAATATCTGATTCATTAATGTGAGAAATATTACAGGTTCATTCATAAGATCAAAAGGCATGACTACATATTCGTAGTGTCCATATCTGCTTCTGATGGATTTCTTCAGAATACCGCCCTTCAAAACTCCCAACTGGTGATATCCTGACCGCAAGTCAATATTAAAGAACCACTGAGATCCCTGAAATTGATCAAAGAGGTCATCAATGCGTGGAGGTGGATATCTACTATTTATCATAACTTCATTAGGTTTATGATAATCCACACATAGCCTCAATGTTCCATCATCATTCTTTAAAAAAACTGGTGTTGCCCACGAAGACACGCATGGCCGAATAAAACAGTTGTTTTATAGTTCGTCCAAAGGCACTTTCAATTACTTTAACTACATTGGTGCTATACTATAAGATGTAAGTGTGATATGAATGGTCCTTGGAAGGAGATCAATTGTAAAATCCACTTCTCTTATAGGTGGTAACATTGAGATGTATTCAGGAAAAACATCAGGAAATTGATCCACAATAGCTGGAAAACTATTTTCCTCAATCTCTTCCATTGATTCTAAAGTAAACACTGACAATTGGTGTGATATCGTTGCCACTACTGGTCCCAACAAGCGCGTTGCACCTACCATCACCACTCTTTCTTCTCTAAAGAGATTCCCCACATCATCTTCAATCATGAAACATACTATTCTGCTATAACAGTAAGTATGATCCATAAACTCTGTCAACTAATCCATACCCAGGATTATATCCAAGACATCCATCTCCAGCATAGAGAAATCCCATTTCATCTCAGCTCTATCAACCGTTATAGAATAGGCTCCACACACGAAGGCTCTACATTTGATTTCACCGAGAGGAGTTGTATGTTTTATCACAGAATGCATTATTTCAAGTTTTAAGATCATCAAATTAGAAATACAAGAAGCAAGAAAATAATGTGATGCGCCAGTATCGAAAATAACTTTCATGATGGTAGAATTCAGTAGAATTGTACCACTAACTGTAGGTGGTCCTTCCTGATCATCCACAATCATCTAGTCAACTCCATACAATTTCTTTTTTGCTGCAATGTTCTCCTTGTTGTCTTGCTGATATTTCCCTAGTTGAGGAGTCATAGTATTTTGAGAATCTCTATGGCTAGATATGTTATATTGGCGACATTGATTTTTCTGTCCTCACCCTGTCAATGTATAAGATGCCTGAGACTCCTGAGAAGTGTCACGAACACCCAACCGTGGAGCACTGCGAAAATATCGATGAAGATTCCCCATATTGTTGGAAATGTGGCATGATATTAGTGGCTCTATACATTCTTGTTTCAGGTGATCAATTACACAACATAGAATATACCAAACTTTCATCATGGGTCGTGGAGGAAGATTGATTGATCCAGCAGTCTGATTCTGATTTGCACTCGCACCTTAGAAGTAGGTGTCCCTCTTCTGCTTGTTTCCAACATTAGATTTCCCACCCATTCCCGTTGGTATCATCATACTTCCTCCTCCCATTACTCTTGAGATGTCTCTGTCAGTTATTCTTGCTCTGTTTACCATATTTGTATAATCTGTAATATAGAGCACATCTATATCAGAGAGAATCTCATGTCGCAACCCTGATTCAAAGAAGTGTGCCTCCAACGACACACTTGCAGCAACTTCTGGTTAAAAGTATACAAAATTCATGAAATTTGTGTCATACTTGGAGAAAAAGAGATTCTCATGCTTCATGTAGAAAAAGTTTCCGTCCTTTAGTTCATAAACATCTGAGGATTGAATTTTTTATTAAACAATTCCTCAAATTCCTCCCAGCCCAGGAATTGATCCACCTTAGCCTGCAGTACTAGCTCCCACCACTGTCCTCTAATATCCTCCAGCATATAAATCGCCAACAAGACCTTGAGCTCTGATGGTGTGCTGATTAAATCGATGATACGATTTATCCTACTTAGCCACACCTCCTCCTTTTCAGGTTCAGTATCACCTCGAATGGTTTGTGGATTCTGCTACATGAACTAGATGGTATGATCCACGTGCCTTGGTTCAGTCCTCTGATTCCCCATATCCATAGCTTGAAATCCTTGGACAATGCTCTGAACCTACTCTTAGATCACACGTGGTTTCGGTGCAACCACATTCTCCATAGCTTCTTTGGGTTGGTTCCGTCGATGCCTACTGGGTGCCATTTTCTAAACCAATAACAACCTCTGTCAATCTCACTCTCTAGAAGCTGATGTCTTAGAATTTCAAATTCAATCACTTCATCTATCTCAAAATTGTTCCCAAAACAACCTTTTACCATATTCAACCATTTTTTAAAACATTCAACATACTTGTTGAAAATCAATCCATTTTCAAAATACACCAAATACCATGATTTCAAAGTCTTTCAGTTGAAAACAGTTTCTGTATTTTTCAAAAATTGGCACCTTACACAAAGTCTATACTCATTCCTCACAATGATATATGAAATCGTAATGGGAAGTAATTCCACTACAATGCATGCCATGCACATATCATTGGATAAACCAATGACAATGAGATTTCCAACATTTTAGATGTGTATCCAAAACACATATGTACCCAACACCATGATAACTTGAAGTTTAGCATAAATGTGTTATATATGTCATTTTATGCTATAGATTTCAAGTTCCAACAATCCTAATCCTATATAATAATCCAACCCAAGGAATAGAAAAAAGTAATTTCAACTCCAGAACCAAGATCATCGATGACCACTTTTTTGGCAAGGACTGAATAAGCTGATACCATTAGTAATGACCTGCGAAATTTTCATTGGTTTGAGATCTCAAGAAGTCATTACTAAGCCTTAAGGAACATACCCAAGGTACCAAAGGCTGGAAATAAATGTTGAAGGGTTTGAAACAATTGGGGAGTGATTTATCCTTTTGGAACATACCACAGGACCAACAACCATAATAGAACTATTCAACTAAATGATGCATGATAAAAACCAAGACAAATAAACAAATTATTTAATCACAACCAACCAAGAGCACCAAAATAGAAACCAACATTAAATCATAGTAAACAGTAGAATGAAAAACTCTAAGACTACAAGAAAAAAAATCCCAACACCATGCTCCACAAGCTCAAAGCTCTAACATCACAAACTAGCCCAAGAATCACGAAGCAGTATGCAACACTTTACCTTTTCCATAATCTTGATACATGACATCTAAAAAAGAAACAATGTGCCAAAGCAGGGGGTGAGTAATGAAATTTAGTAGGTTTTACCCGATGACATCCCAACCTATGACTCTAGGATAAAACATGATCGAACATTTATATAAAACAATTTATACAAAAAAATTCGAAAATAGGTCAAAATATTACAAGTTCCACGTCAAAACCAATTTCCAACAAAAACCATCATTCTCAAGAAAAGCATCCAAGAAAAGTTTCCAATCAAATTCTCATTTTATTTTTGGCACATTCATTCCATTCCACAAATCCACACAACCAACCATGCATGCAACCTGGACCTCCATATACTCACGAGTGGTGAGTTATTCATCTACTACATCCTCACATAGTGAACTACCTTAATGGGGGTTTTTCACAAACTTATTCGTCCATTTTGATGGGGGTACTTCTCACCCTTATCCATCCCAACCTTTTTATGGGGGTACTTCTCACCCTTATCCATCCCAGTGCATATGAAAACAAACCAAAACCCATTCAAGTCCATGCCCAAAACCAAGATTGTTCAAAACCTTACAATAAAGCATCACCCTTTATGTTAAAATCATTTCTTTCAAGTAGCAATACTATAGCCAATTTAAAATCAACATATTAAATTAAATTCAACAACCACTTTCCAAAACCACACAATTTCCATCACCCATTTCTAAAAAGAGGTTTCAACCGTTCTTTCACAATATATAATAAAACCATTTCAATCAAGAAAATAAATTTGAAACTATGATTTCATGTTCTAAGAGAGAGGAATCGAGAGTGAAGCAACCTACCTCGACAAATATGGTGAAACCAACCAACGGACGAAGAACCCCAACAAAACCGAGACAACTACTCCCAAAACCTCTTTAGATTACTTCCCCTAGCACCAAAAAAACAAAAACCCGACGTAAAAGTCATCCACTACCTTAGATCTACCCACCTTGGGCGTAGATCTAAGGATCCATCATGAGGTAAGAAGTTGATCTAAGGAAACTAATGTAAATGAGACTTACCTCAATCAACCAGCCTCTAAACACCAAGGCAACCCTCTAGATCATTTCCAAATTGCCTGGTATGTGTTCTCCCACCATCACCAGAGAGAAATCCTGAGTTAGGGCCATATAAGAGATAAAACAAGTGTGTTTATGGGTAAAACAGATTAGATACCTAAAAATAGCGTCTATGTTGATTTCACTCATGGTTAGTCCGTAAAGTTAGTCAAACCGTGTGCTAACCATGAGGTAGTCACTTCTTGGAAGGGGCACTCCACACAGCCTCCTCGCATAATTTTCCCAAACCGTTCACACACCGTGAGGTCTCCTCTATCCAAGGTGACACCCCCTGCACAACATCCGCTCGGTATAGGCAAACCGTGCGCAGCTCGTGCTTCCCCACATTTTTCCTTTCAACACCATAAATGTTTCCAAAACTTTTCCATCCATCTCCCATAAGCTTCATGTACATAAAAATCAAAAAACAAGGGTTAGTTACCAGAAACCAGGGGTACTGCAAGTATAATGTAGGATAAAACATTAATGTTTACACCCTTTACTCTTTCTTAATATGGTTAAATTTATGGATATTTTTTCATCATCCAGTGTATTTTATATAATTATATATATATTCACCATGAAAAATCAATTTCATAATTTTCCATTTATATTCATCAAGAGAAAATTAAACTAATTTTTATTTTTAAAGAATCCATGAATTTTATTAGAATAATAATATTCTGAGCATTCAATAAAAGAGTTGGAAGAAACATTATTAGTAGAGTTGACCAGTCACTGATGATGATTGAGTATTTTCATATGTTATATTTTGAAATTTATATATAATATATTTTCATATGTTTGATTTTCAATCACTAAAAAATTTGGAATACTTCCAAATAATCTGACTTGAGGTCAAACTCTTATCTATTTTTTAAATACTAGGTAAATCTCATTATTTAAAAGTAATACATCATCATGTATAATAATGAGAACTCATTATAGAAATGTTAGGGGATCATTTACTATTATATCCTTCACTATCACATAAATTTTGTCCAAGATATTAGACTTTTTATAGAGGATAGTCCATATAATTTTTTATTTTATTGGACATTGGTCTTTTTTATGGTTATACATTTTTTATTTTATGTATCAATGTGGAATTATCTTCATAATATGGGAAATCTTAAAACTCCCCAATAGGAATCCATAGTTCACTATCACTGTCATAAATGGTTTTATGCCAATAAATTCTATCATCATATTGATCCCATGGGATTATTATTGGGGAACATTTTGTAATATTGTGTGTGCATATTAATCAAAATGCCACTTTTTTTCACAGTCACAATGCAATACATCCATGAATCCCACCAACACTCTACAACTATTTAATATAATGGGGACCTAAAACTCTATCACATCAAATCAAAATTATTCATTATTGATCATTCAATCCCAATAATTAAATTATTCATCAATGTTTATATCAATACCTCTCAAAAAAATACATCTATATAATATACCCTTAGGGATGTCATCAGATGAATTTCTACTTATTTCTAGTATGTAATTTATTCAATGATAAAATCTCTCTTTATCTATTACTATTATTATATACATTATATTCCATGTATATATATAATTTATGCACTCTAGAAATTTTATGGTCATTTATTCATTCATCATACCATCAACTCATTCAATTTTCAACATCAATTTTATTAACATCACAATGTAGTCAAACAATTCTTGTTTAGCCATTCAAATTCCATCCAATCACTACATAATCCTTCACTAATCCGGATCATATACATATTGAATGTGACCTTTTTATATATAATTTACTATTATCATTATCTTTAAAAGATAAAAATTAAAAAACATAATGTACACAAGGATTCTGGATTTCATTCTTCATCAACTCTTCATGAAAATTCATTGAAAATATTTTGGAATGTGTGTCATGTTGTATCAATGATGTGAATTGGATGATCTCCACCTAAAATTATTTGTAATGATTTATTCATGGTTCACTTGATGATTATCTAATATCAAACATACACCAAAATTTTTGTTGAAATAGTATATATGTCATGACAATAACAAATTAAAATTTTCATAATTTTTTGTCACTTATATGGAAAATGATGATGTATAATTTTTATGGTTACTATATTGGGATGATATAATCTAAAATACATGACAAAACTATATTCATGAACATCTTCTATAAATTTATGTATGAATGTCTATATACATATCATTTTCATAAATGAGATATCAAAATAAATGGAATGAATTCCCTGAACAAATGAAAAAATTTATCCTAAAGATAATTATGTTATTTATCTCCAGACACATGTTATTTCTTATCATGGTGGATGAAAATTAGGTTTATTTTCCTCCTTATTGATTTATATTATAAATAAACCTAATAAGTTTCATCCCAATCACCATATCACATGAATTTGTTCTTTTATTTTTTCATCCATCTATTTTCCTAAGAAATATTATAACGAAAATTAAACTGTATCCCCACTTGAACAATGTTTTTAGGGACATCAATGGATTTCCCGATCATCCCAAAAATAATAGATGAAAAAAATCACCTTCTAATGAAAAAATATATTCTAATGGATAAGGCTTTTTGAAATTTTGTGATTCATGAATCATTGAAATCATCCACCCTCTAATTAATATATCTGGAACATACCCCATCTAAAATCTAAAATCATCATATTATTTGTCACATTATATGATTAAATTTATTCACCTTGTCTTGAAACTAAAATATAAAAAATTTATGATTAAAAAACTTTTAATCTATACCATTTATGGAATATTTTTATCAAAAATATCATCTAAATTATAATGAAAACATGTCCATATTTTGACTAGGATTATAAAAGTGGTGGATGGTTCATCATGTGTTGAGAATGTTGTATAAATATTGTCTGACATGAAACATATTCCCCAAAATATCAATCATCATCCACATTATAAATATTTTCTTTTTTATTAAATCACTAAAACATCCTCATAGTAATTTTTATGGAATCATTTAATGTTAATGATTGTTTTATTCATCATCATCTTGAAATAGATCATTGTTGTATTACTAGGATATATATTCTTCAATTACACATGTATGAATCTGACATCAAATTATAGTATGTTGTTGTTGTATGGTTTAAACATCCATTTATTACTCCATAAAATCATTATCAAACTATTAGTTCATTAATTTTTTTCTATAACTTATCCTCAATATCAGTGATTGGATGATCTAGTTGAAATAGCCAAACATAGAATTGATAATGAATATAGTTAGTATTCTGGATATCTAAATAATACCATAAATTTAATCAACCATGAATTATTAATGGATCTTCTCATAGTGTTACAAAATCACAAATGCTGACTAATATTTTTGATTTTCTACTATACAATACACTTGAGTAGTTTCAAAAAATTCAATGAAATATTATACCTAGGTATACATTATTTTATTTGTATAGAAATTATTTTTTCTCAAGATAACTAAACACTAAAAAATTTCATTTTAATTATTTATCAAGTATGGTTAATTTTTCAATATTTTTGTAACTTATTTCACCACACATAGATATAATATGTTCATCATTTTATGAAGAGATTTTTAATAATCTAAAAAATCCTCATAGAGTGTCAAAATATGGGTGTATTTAGTCCTCTTTGTAATAAACCATATGAATGTTGTTTTATTTCCAAATATTCTCCTCTAAGGGTTATTACCACTAGGTATATTTTTAGTAATTCATAACTAAATATGTAATATACAGAATATGATTTCTTTTCATTGAAACACCACAATCATTATAATATCATTATTTTTGAATGTTTTAAAATAATTTTTATTTTACTTAGATATTCATAAAATTAATTATTATTATTAATTAGAGTGACTATTTTTGAGTAAATAGAATGTGGTCAATAAATATAAATTCCACACGAAGTGAAAATCTAGGTGTATAAATAGGAAATATTTTCAAGAAAATATTTAATATTAAGTTAATAAAAAAACATTCATTTTCTCTTTATTTCCCCTAGTAGCATTTGTGCTCGTTCATGCATCTACATATAGAATCTTGATAGGGATCTTATTACTTATATTACTAGAAAATCAATACATTATCATAATTTATATAATTTTTCTTGATTTAGAGATATCAATTATATTCCAAAAGGGTTTTTAAAATTGTTTTTTTTATTTTTTTGGTGTATGGAGATTGTAAATTTTCAATAGTATCTCCTTCGAGATTGTCAAGACAAAAATGTATTTCGGCCACTATTTCATGCACTTAGTGATGATTAATTTAATATTCAATATTATCCTTTAAAGGTTATTACTCCAATATGCCCTTATGCTAGACCCTATATCAACATGTAGTATCGGAACAGGGATGTCGTTGATCAAATTACAAAATGAAATTAACTTCACTAATTTATTAATAATGAATATTAACCATAATAAATAATCTTATAGGATTTATGGTGGAATAATTTTTGAAGAAATTTAATGGTAATGATGTTATTAAATATGTTCTTCTAATAGTTAGATTCAAGGTAAGTAAATATTAAATATGTTTTACTAATTAGGCAATTATTTTTTAAATTAATATTTAGTAAATAGTTTAGGATTAGATAAACATTATTTTATGATTATTTATACATTAGTCAATTGTTAGGTAATGATTGTTCAATCATTATATAATTACTATTAAGTCATTGTTTATTGATTTATTAATCATTTGTAAATGATTTTATATTTATTAGTTACTAATTGGTTAATTATTTGTTTATGATTGGTTAGTCAATAATTAATTATTATTTAATCGTTGTTTAATGATTATGTATTAATTATTTTTGCATTAACTGATTAATATTTAATGATTATTTAATTAATAGTAATGTAATGGTTGGTGAATATTTAATTTTATGTAAATTATTATTAAATTTTTTGTTAAACATAAGTTATTATTTTGTTAATTAGTAGTTAATAATTAATTAATCATTAGCTATTTACTGATTATTTATTAGTTAATAATTTTTTAATCATTTGTTATTGAGTTCTTAATCAACTATTAATAAGTACGTAATAAATATTTAATTATTAATTTATTCTTAATTAATTATCAGTTATAAATAAATAATTACTAGTTCATCATAATTTAATCATTTTGTAATTATTAGTTAATTAAGTTTTATGTGTTAGTTAATAATAAGTTAGTTATTATTAATTAATCAGATAATTACTTATTAATCAATAGTTAATCATTATTTAAATGTTATTTATTCATTATCTAATCATTATTAAATAATTATTAAATAATTTCTTAATAATTGAATAATAAATTTTTAATCACGTGTCAAACAATTGTAAGATATTAGTTATTAATTAATTAATTATTAGCTAATTAATAGTCATTTGTAATTTATTTATTATTTTCAACATATTATAAAATATTATACTATATTATTTAATAAAAAAGTTGTAATATTTATATTAATAGTAACTGCGACTAATAAATTATTATTTACTAAATAGTCATAATTAAATAATTATTAATTAAACTATAAAATTAATTATTATTTACAAATTATATATAATAAAAAAACAACTATGTAAATAATATTAATTTTTAAAATGATTAAAATACACAAAATTATATAAGTAAAAAAATATATATATAACATTATGAGAATCTTCAGAAATTATTTATTCCATTAAATCTACCAAAATATTTTTGGTGATGGGGGGATCATGATATAATATTAAACATATATGGATAGAAAATGTGTAGAGGACTAAGGATATAAGGTTTTTTGGGAGATGGTGGAAGGGATTTATTTGGGCGGTGGACAAAGAAATTGATTCCCTACACACCTTTCAAATTTTATTATTTGAAAATTATTTAGGGAGGAAACATATCATCAAATAAAATGAAAATGGTATTGATAGTATTACTCCTTTTACCATGTCATATTTCGAGGTAATGGAATTTAGGCATCCAACACAATTTTTAATTACATTTAAAATTCTTTTAAAACAACACTTAATTTCATATTTATTCAAAAAAATTTATTAAAAAACCAAAAATACACCACCAAAAAAACGAGGATGCAATTTGATATGATGTAAACTAAAAAGAAAAACTAAAATGTATATAGTGATAATAATTTAATGGATGTGATAAGAAATAAGACTTTTCTATTTTTAGGATGCCTTTTCACCTAAAACTGAAGAAAAATATAAATTACCTACATCACAATACATATTTAAGAATTAAATGATGAAAGATGAAACTATGTTTTCGTAATAGTCGTTAATTCATTATTGAACAATGAAAATTAAGCTGAATAATTTATCCAGGTAATGCATTGTTTTATTTTTTTGTTTAATTTATTTATGAAATTGTAATCATTTATATTTGATTTTCAGACTTCTCTTATGATTTTCAATTTTTTATTTATTTTTTTATTAATATTTTAGTGAGTTTTATTCACACTCATGGGCCTGATGTTTTATGAATGTTCCTTTTGGATCCACCCTATTTACCTTTTCCCAATTTCATTTCCACATTCCACATCAGGGATCCGATTTGTGGGTCTTCATGTAATATAGATTAAAAGATCTTCCCAATTCATCATTTCCTTCCACCTATGTTGACTACTCTACACTTTTATTTTGAACATTTCATTTGTCCATTCCTAGTAATCATTGCCTGTTTATCCCAATAAGCCTACTATGGGCATTGATGCCCCGTGTCATATGTCAGTTATTGTCTATCTCAAAAATTGTCTCCTCATGATTTTATCTCATCTAGATGTGGGAAAAACATAGATCCCCAAGAGATATTTATGGATAATATTAAAGCTTCATCACATAATCCTCGGTCAGATCATCCTCCAATGTGAATATGTGCAGATCAAATACTAATGAATATCCTTAATAGAGAAACATACATTAATCACCAATGTGGTGAAATTTATTTTATGGTAGAAGGAAATATAATCTCAATGTAGTATAGAATAATATTTCATAGACATCATCGATACATTCAACAATTTATAGAACCTCTATTTTTCTCCATATTTGGTTATTGATTTATTATTTTTTGTTTATTCAAAATTGTTCTTTTTGGATTGATTATTTTATTGTATGTTTGTAGTTTTCATAGACTAATAGAAATTTTATTTAGTGTGGTTCTCTTATCATTAAAATAGGATCCAAATGGATCAAAATCATATAAAAAATATTATTTCATTTTTACATAATTTATTTATTTTTCATCATGTTCTATTTTTTACACATCATGACCTCCCAATGATTATATTTATTTTCTGTTATGATAGTATTCATTTAGAACTCATTTGTTGAATCAAATTTAGCTATACCCATTACCATATTTTGTGATCCAAGGATATTTTTTTGAGAGTTTCCTAATTATTATTATTCTAATAACATGATATCATGGACATCAAATTACAAGAATGGATTCCATTAAACACAATATAGAAATGATTTATGGTGAAAATGACTTCATCATTTATGAAATAAATATGTGATTGCCACATATAATTATGGACTCACTGATTATTTTTATGGACTTATAAATCTATTTTTCCCTTTATTATTCTGGTAATAGTTTAACAAATTATCATGATGTCCCTATCAAAGCCTTGGAAAAGGTATATAGCTCGATTCAAATACCCTTGAATGATAATTTTTTGAGAGAAATGGTAAATAAAATTTATGGTTCAATTATATGATTGATATTTGTAAAAATATATATGATATAATCAATGTTATTATCCTAATTATAGAAAATATATCATTTATTTTTATAATGTTCCGGTGTACGCTAATATAGGTACACTGTGATGAATTTATGTATATTTTGTTAGGTATTTTCATTATTAATGTCTATATTGAGACTAAATATAAATGTATTATAATTTTAATTTCACATTATGGTTCCCATAATACTATGATATATACCATGATATATGGTCAATAATATCGGTAATGTCCCCAACCTAGAATCCACTAAACTGGTGCTCTGATTCAAGTTGCCACATTACCACAAGAGTGCCTCCCCATAATACAAATGATTCTGACCAGTAGTGAGTGTCTAAATACAAATTTGGGGAATCTATAACTACTTAATAATAGTCTCCCACAACATATAAATAAATAATAGAATAGAATCAATAAATATAAACAAAGAACCATACATGAAAAATCATTTCCTATTAAGGGGTAAAAACAGAATAAACAATAATGATATCATCTCAATCCAATAGTTCCAAAAATGAGTAAATCCAAAAAATTAATGACTAATATAATAACCCCAAAACACAGTCTAAAATCCACATCTATAACATCAACCGTGCAATTTCCTACCCAACACAACATCCATGAATTAGGCATTCAACCTTATCCTAACCATCAATCATAAAATCTACTCAAATACCAAATGGTGGTCTGGGTAGGGTGTGAGTGCAACTCAGTCATCCACCATAAATAGTTTCAACAAAATATCGACTTAAAATGGATATTGCATTAACATATAAATAAAAGACAAATTAAACAATAAACAATTCTGGTTTCATTGGTTAGAAATATTAACATTAACCATTTTAATAACTAAACAATTTCAATAACATGTTCCAACAGTACGAAATTTACAACATTATCGTAACATTATAATATGTGAAACTATCATGCATATGGTTACATTCAAGTACCCTATCTCACAATGGATAAAATTATATAAAAATACATTAAACGTACCTTGTAGTCTCAGTCTACTTACTCTCATTGAATACAATGATTGGGGGTATAGTGTAATGACCCAATGTTTTATTGATGGAAGTTACCATCTTAAAATTATTTCATATATTATAATCACAAAAAAAATTGATAACACAATAAAAACATTATAAATGAGTAATTAATGAAATAAATGGAATTCCTATAAGTTCAATAAAAAATTCAAAAGAATAATAACCTGACATTTGGATTCATAATATGAACCTTATGAATACTAAACCTGCTAATGTAATAATAATCTCACAAAATAATGTATAAATAGAATTTATACAACATTTTGGTGAAAATATGATGTAATTATATCATTGGATAAGTAATTAAATATTTTAATATTTTTAATTAGTTGTTGGTATATTTTTAAGTAATAAATATTTAACTACAATTTTATAATTAAATTAGTAAATTATGATAATTTTATACATAAAAAATATTAATAAAATAGTATGTTTATATATTATTTTTATATGATAATTTTATGATACCTTAGAAAATGTATCAAATGGTTATAAATACAGTTATAATTTAAAAATCTGTATTTCTTAATTGAAAAAGTTTTTTAATTAATATTTAAATAAATGTTTTTCAGATATTTATTTTTAAAAAATAGAGCTCATTTTTGGGATTTTACAAATTGAAAATTATTTATGGTGAATTTTCCATGTTTTTATAAACTACTTGTATTCTTGGAGAAGAGTATAATACGATAATTTACAGTAAATTCTATACACAAGATTAATGGTGCCATTGAAGATTTATGGTTGATTTATGACCATACATTCAAACCCTTATTCAATTTATTAATATATTTTTATGATAATTTTCAAACTATTTATAGTCATCTGACAAAATAATAATCAAATTATTATAATATTGAGAAAACACCTCACTCTTCCACTATAAATATTATCCCTCACCTCCACTTATTCCCTCACATATCAAGCCTTGTGAATTGTCCAAATTATGCTAAAAAATAATCACTATACCTTCTCCCATGTCTGGAAGATCTTTATCTAATCAAATGTCCAAAAAATCTTCCATAAAAATGCTTTCAAGGAGGATAAATTCAAGTGGTACATTCCTCTTATTGTTTCTTTTATTTTCCTTTCATGTCCATTATTTTTTTTCTATCCAAACCACCACACATCCAAATGGAATGATAATTGTAGAACATTAAATATAAAAAATATTATTATTCAATTGGAAATTTCATCATCATCTCACATTCCTCCTCTTTATATACTAAAAATTAAAACATTATCCGAGATGTGTTCAACTATCACATTCAATGAAGACGGGTTTTCAATTTATATTACAATCTTTTAGGCTTGTTATGAAACCATTTTAATGGGTGAACTAGATTATAATATGTATATAATATCATATTAAATTTTATTGATTCAATTTTTTATAAATTATACTAATTTATAAAACTAAATGAGTTTGTTGTGAATTAAAATCAACCAAATTATTCCAAGTGATTATCATTATAATTTTATCTAAATATTAATCCTCATCCAAAATAATCAAATGAATTATATATAAAAATTATATTCTCTAAGTTAATTAATATAATATAGTTAAACTTATGTAAAACTATTTCCATTTTACATGATCCTTCAGGCTATTATATCAGAAAATCAATCATGAAAACTAAGAAAATGTACACCTCAAAATAATAAAATTGAACACCTCAACACATCAATTATGCCATAAATGAAAATAGTATGGTTTTAATAATAAATTACACTATAACAGGTTATATAATTAGTATTTAATGAATATAGTTATATTATATATGACATTAATAGCAAGTTAAGGACACCTAATGGGTTAAGGTAATGGATTCTACTCAAACATCCATTATTCCTTCGTTTTATTCTCTCTTACATTTTACCCAAATGAAATTATAATTATTTTTTTGTGAATAATAAAAATATTGTTTAAATGTTTATGAATTAGGAATCAAGATCCAATCATCATTATTTTTTGGTTATACATGTTTTTATAAATTTCCCTACTCGATTCTTCCAGTTACGCAAGCCAAAATTAACGGGACAAACCAAATTCGTACCCAATTTCATGTGCACTCTATAATCTATTTTATGCAAACATTATTTAAAAAAAAATTATTTTCATTAAATCCTTCTCTATTCAGTTCGGATTTTATATAAATTATTATTCAAAATTCTTTTAAAATATCACTTTAATATTTTCCTTCAACGACACTAAAATGTTTTAATTGTTAAAATTATTAAAAAACAAATACTTGTTATCACTAATTTTTGACATTTATTATCAGGATATATTCATATTTTACACTATGAATGTCCATGATTGAATTAAATACATGTATTATTTGACCCCACTGTGATGTTCCCTTATGTTATTCCATTTTAAATGATTATTATACCAAATTATTACCACTGATAAACCTTTTGTTTATGATTGATTCATTATGTATGATTAATCATGTTGTACAAATATTATTAAACAAGTTATGATGGGTGTTCTCAGATATCAATACAATGAATAGAGCTATTATTTTTCACGTGATATGTTATGTGCAATGGTTTTGGTTGTCAGCCATTCCACATGGTACATGTACAATAGTCTAGGTTGTTATCCATGAATCATGGTCTACCATGTGAAACATGCCTTGACTCTTCCTAAAGTCAGGATTTATGTTTCTTCACCATTACTATTATTCTATGACTATATGATCCAATGTTTTATATGTTATGATTAATTATATTTAATCATGATTAATTCCCATTTTTATCATTATGTCAATCATTTAAACTCATGTGCTAATCCATATTCTTATGTTTATTCCCTTACTAGAGTTTTTCACTAATCCCTTTATCCATTTTATCCCTAGGTTATCCTATGTATAAGTATAGAGACTATTTATGTTTGGTGCTCATTAAGGATATTAAATAATGATTCATTATGATGTTTAATTATGTACAAAATATTACAAAGACACTAGATGCAATGATCCTTGGACATTAATTTGATGTTTATTTATCAGTAAAATAATGTAATTATATGTGTAAATTTATATTCTCACTATAGTTGGTGTCATAGAAAATTATATTTATTTTTGGGGATTAAGAGCTGGGAAATTTTGTGAGAAACTTTTGGTATAGGAATATGTATATTAAAACTTCCCTATATTTTGTAATGTATATAATAAGTTGTTTATCACGAAAATATAACCCTACCTAAATAACAAAGGATATGTGGCTTTAGAACATATGTACCTTGGAGTAACAAATCATATAGGTGACTCGAGACTGAGTTGGGGTATTCGGGTATAGGACAATGAGCCTTAATATACACATGTTTTGACTCTCGTTGGGGATATTCTTTGGTAAATTTATACGATCATGATGAACCATTATTATGGGAATACAAAATTTCTCATGAGAGTATATACGATAGTAAATGGGTTATGGGTAACATAAATTTAATCCTAGGGAATAAAATCTTAGGATATACTTTTTCTTTAATAGTTTATCCTATAATGTTTAATGTTTTCTTTTTTATGTTAATTATCAATTTATTCATGGCATCGAATTGTAATATATTTTTTCATAGAGATTTTTTGGAAATTGAAAAAATCATGCCAATAATCCATTTGATGGGAAATGTGACCATTTTTCTAATGATATACATGATATAAAGAGAATGGGTCATCAAAACATTGTGACAGTACATTCTCATCTAGAACATGTTATGAATAATAACATGACTCTTGTTCAACACCCCGATTCTACAAAGAAAGTGTAGGTTTATGTCAAATCCTATAGGTGGAAAATTCCACCCATGTTTAGTGGATCTTATGATCCCTTCCTCACTTAATAGTGTATTTAATCTAATGAAAAGATATTTGTTGAATTCTACTGCTCAGAAGATGAAAAAGTGGTGTTTGAGGTCTATCATTTTGATGGGGAATAATATAAGTTGTGGAAACTGATCAAGAATATGAAGTCCAAGTATGAAATTTATTACATGTATTGGGTGGAATTAAAGAAAAAATTTCAATAATATGTTTCCACAAACCCCCAGTCTCCAGATAGAAAGAGAGTTACTTTGAAATAAGTGGGTGTATGATTAGTCTATTAAGGACACTGAATTAAAAATCACATGGCTTGAAATATATACATACAATGTTGTAAGTAAAACCAAAATTATGGGGGATCACTTCTCTATAGGGATAAAGATGATACTATGTAATGATTTTGGTTTTCAAGTCATCAATAGTTATTCGGAGAATATTTGTTGTTCCCAAAAGGTTAAAATGGAGATTGGAAACTATTATTGGTCTTAAGTGACCATGGAAAAAATCATAAAGTGGATTCTAATACGGATATATAATTTGATAAATACAATTATGTAAAGAAGTTTTAAAATCCCATGTTTCTAAATTGTGGGAAGAAGTATCTAGGTTACAATCTAATGGTAACCAATAAATGTTTTCATTATTGATGAATAAGACATATTACCAAGAACTAACAGAGGGATATAATGAATTCCACTATCAAGGAATAAGAAAAGTATGTTTAGATCAATAAACATACTATAATGTAGTGTAAAAACTACATGGAACATGGGAATTATGAAAATAATTTCCCAATGCTAATGGTTTTCGGAGGAAATCAACAATAAACACAATGGAAACAAGGAAGTGTATATTCTATCACTACTACTAAGATTAATCTAAAAAACAATGTGGTGATAGGAATTCTGGTCACTCATTAAAGAATAGTTAATGTACTATATGATTTTGGTACTACACATTTATTCCATGTCGTTCATGTTTAGTATAAGTACTCAAGAACCATAACAAATTATCATGGTGGAGTTGTCTTTGAGAACAAAAATTGGGGGAATTATTTCATCCAATGTATATAACTCTTCCTTTGTTAATTTTTATGGACTAATCATCCTATAAAATAATTTCATAATACCTTTTGGTGGTATTCTATGATATATTGTGCATGGATTGTATATCATTATATAAATATTACATCAACTATTAATGAAAGGGTGATCACTATTTACATCACAAAGCATCCTCTAATTCTGTATAACTATAAGGATGAGAATGAATGTTTATTTGAATCCTTTTCTCTTGTGTAAATATTACTAACATATGAGGAATAATACCTCTTTAAAATGATTGAGATAAAGGAGAGAATGATTCACTAAGACATTCCCATCATGATTGATTACACGAATGTATTCTCATAATAATTTCTCAGACATCCTCATAATAGAATGGTTGAGTTTACAATTAAACTTTTTCATGGGTCTATCCCTATATCAAAGACACCATATAGAATTCCCACAATTGTGTTGGAAGATTTGATGAATCAGTATTAGATAATTTTGACAAGGGTTTTATATTTCAATGTTCATTACCATGGGGATCACCAATCCTCTTCATAATGTATATTGATGGATAAATGTACCTCAACATTGATAATGAACATATCAATAAAATCATTATAAAGGAAAAGTATCCCATTCCATTGATAGATTAATTTATGGATCAGTTAAATGGGTCCAGTTAAATTAAAATGGTAGAAATTCAGTCAGGAAATAACCAATTAATGGTGGTGTAAAAAGATATTTATGAAAACTACCTTTAGAACAAGGTATAGACATTATGAGTTCTAATTGATTCCCATTATATTCACTAATTCTCAAGAAATGTTCATGGATTTTATGAACAGTGTATTTAGAGATTATCTTAAAAAAAATTATAGTATTTTTGGAATATAATCTGATATACTACAAAAAATCGAGGAATGTGGGGAGAATATGGATATTGTGATGAAGAAATTGTGATGGGAGAAAAAATATAAAATTCACAGCAAATGTGAGTTATGTGTAGATGAAGTATCATTCTTTGGTAATGTTATCACGAAAAATGGGATATCTATGGACCCTTATAAGACAATGAAGATTTAATAGTGGCCCATGATAACATGTATAATGGAGGTCCATATTTCTTTGTCCTAGTTGGTTATTATTGATGATTTCTGAAAAACAACATTTGATTGTCAAACTCCATGACCAAGAAGAAATATAAGGTAGTGAAGTTTGTATGGACATAATAATGTGAGGAAAGATCTATCGATATAAGAAAAGGCTTATCACTACATTGGTACTCACACTCCTCATAAGTGGAGAAATATTTATGGTATACAATGATGCATATTTGAATGTATTAGGATGTTTACTGGTGAAAAATATTAATTTAATAGCTTACACCTCAAGGTAGTAGAAAATTAATGTGAAAAAAAATCCCACCCATGAAATATAGATGGAATCTATGATCGTTTCACTAAAAACATACAAGAATATTTTCTCTGGGGATATATATGAGATAAATACTCATCAAAAAAGTCACATATAAATTGCAATAGAAGAAGCATAAGGTTACCTGATGATTATTATTAGAGCTCATAAATCATTATTATTTCTCAATCCACTGTCATCCTAGAAATGAAAATAAGGTGGTGGATGATCTGATTAGAAAGGCTCTATCATCATTATCAATTTAGATAATTGAGTCAGATCAAATATTCTTAGATTCATTGTGGATGGTTATGGGAATCATTAAGGATAAAAATTATCCATCATTTCTCAAATGATATTACTACCACTCCTAATGGATAAAATAATGGATTATCAATAAAATGTTATGGAAATTCATGAAATGGGTGTAGCTATCATAAATGATAAATCCTATGTGTTCATGGTCAATGATGGTGTTGTAATCAGATTTGGGTGAAAAATATGTGTACCATCCAATCCAGAGATAATGAATGTTATTATGAATGATGAACATAGATCAACAATCTATTTTCACCTAAGGATCCCCAAGATGTATCAAGATATCCAAGGGAACTATGGGCGGGATAATATAAATAAGGATATCACTAAATATACATCAATGTTCCTTGTATGTCAGTATGTAAAGGTTGAAAGAAAAAATTTTAAATGGTTAATGGAACCGTTTTCCATACCAACATTGAAGTGGGAGAATATCACCATAGATTTTTTAACTGTACATCCAAGGAATTCAATAGGAAACAATGATATATGGGTTATTATGTACTATATTACAAAAAACAGTTCACTATATATCAATTTTAGAGTACATCTCATTGGATCAACATGAATGGATATATATCGAAGAGTTTATAAGGATTGATGAGGAACCGATTTTGAATGTATCTGATTAAACTGTAATAATTATCTAATTGTTTTGGTGACGTCACCAATATTGTCTAAACAATGTTTTGACCATTATTATAGCATATCATCCTCAATCTAATGTCCAATATGATAAATCTATTCATGCATTGAAATACGTATCGAGATCATGTTCTATAGACCTCGAAGGAGGTTGGGACCAACATATTCATATAGTTGTGTTCTCTTAAAACAATATATTCATAATGATAGTCCAAATGGCTCTAATAAATCCAATTATGGGAAAAGGTGCAAAAAATATTCATTCCAGGATAATGTTGGTGAGTGTATGTTGCTAGAAACTAAATTGGTGGAAAATGTGAAAACCATTCAGTATCACATCAGGGCACCCCATATTCAAAATTAGTGTTATGAATAAAATCATCAATGAGACCTTGATAAATTTTTTTGGATACATGGTATTTCTTTATATATCTCCATTGGTGAATTTCTTGTTATTTGGAATGAAAACAAAGTTCATTAAAATGTACAAAGGCCCCTTCGAGATCCTCGATCCAATAAGAGTTGTGGCATATCAACTAGAACTTCCATAATCTATGTCTAATGTACATGATGTATTCCATGTATCACACTTAATAGAGTACATACCAGATCCTTTACATGTACTGAGTTCAGAGCTGGTACGATTGGAGAATGATATTTCATATTAAGATCATTCAGTGAATATCGTGGATCATAAAGATAATGTACCACACAAAAAATACTACTAACCAAGTCAAAGTAATATGGTGTAACCACAAGTATGAAGAGGGAACATGGGATATGGATGAAGAAATGTAAGATAACTACCCACACATATTATCAATGTACAATGTATAACTTAATTTTAAGGGAGAATTTTCATAAAGGGGATGAATCTAATGAACCAATATTATATCAATTGAAATTCCTTTTGTATATATATTTTATACATTATAATCACATAATATCTCTTTATTAACATAGTAAAAAAATTATATGTGAATAAATAATAATAAAAATTCATTTATAGAAGTTAAGGAACATATAATAGAGGAATAGTTCCATGAAATTTGGAATAGTAACATGAACCTTATGAATAGTCAAACAACCAATTTAAGAGTGAAGTCCCCAAATAAAATATGAATATAATTTATCCATAATATATCTACCAATATCTTATAATAATATCATGGTACATGTAAATAAATATTTAATTAATTATTAATAAAGTGTGGGTGTTTTTGTAAGTCATAAATATTTAATTACAATTTTTGATTAATTTATTAATTTAATATAAAATTTATTTTCATAAAATTTATTCTCAAATTTGAATTTTTTGATTTATTATTTTCAGATAATTTAATGAGACCCAGTTATTATTTCAGAGTTAAATAACATTAGTTAAAACTAGAAAATATTGATTTTTTACATATATTATGCTATTAATTAAAAGTGAAAATTTTCATATATTGAAAATTATTTTAAAAAAATGATGTTCATTTTTGGATTATACATTGTAGAAAATGGATATAGTGAAATATTAGGATTTTTCTAAAATAATTGATTTTTTAGTTAGTAGTAAAATATGCATATTTATGATAAATGAAAATTACAAGAAATGTGGAGTCGTGGATGATTTATGGATGAGGAAAGACCACAGTACCTAATCATAGTTAAATATTTAAATATTTGTTATTATAATTCAATAACAATGCACACTCAAGGGGGAAAATAGACTAATTCTTCGAATAAAGAGAAAACACATCACTCCTCCACTATAAATACCACACATCATCACCTATTCTCCTCACACCTCTCAAGCCTTATTAATTTTCTGAATAATTCTTTAATATCATCCCCGAACCATACCACAAGTCCAGGATCTCTTAGTCTCATAAAAATTCCAAGAACTCCTTCTATAATGAGGCTCTCAGGGAGGATAAATTGAAGTCATAAATTCCACTTTTTGTTTCATTTATTTTCATTTCAGGTTCCATTGATTTATTTTTGTCTTCTATCATCACCTGATCCAAATGGTATGATAACTACAGTAAATTTAATATACTAGAATTATGAAAATATAATTAAATAATTCATCATTATCTCTCATTCCCCCTCCTTTTATAAAAAAAGGAAAACACCATTCAATATGTGTTAAGTTATCAAATTGAAGGAAAACATATTTTAAATTCTTCTATAATTTTCATGGATGGCCATGAAACCATTTTTATGATTGAAATAGACTATAATATATGTGTTATATCTTATTTAATTTTCCTTAATCATTTTTTATTCAAGATAATAATTTTTAAATAATGAGGTCATTAGGATTGAAAAACCAAAATCTTAATCCAAAAAATTATAATTAAATTTATATCTAATGATTAATATTTAGGCAATAAAATAAAATGATTAAATAACCATTTTATCTTATATATTTTCATCAATATAATATAATTTTTGTTCTATAAAACCATTTTTGTTTTACATAAACATCAATACTCTTATACAACTGAACTAATCATGAAAACTAAGAATATTAACACTATTGATTGATAAAATAGAACCTCACAACTAAATAAAAATGGAATAAACGGACTTACTAAGGTTTTAATAAATAAATAACGTGTATATGAGGTTATTTAATTTTTAATTAGTAATTTTAATTTTTTTATGTTGTACATTATGATCTTGTGAAGAACACCTTCAGTCTTAAGGTATGGAATTCGACATAAACCTCTATTTTTCCCTTGGGTTATTAACCCTATTTTTCCAAAATGAAATTATCTTTTATTATTATATGAATATTCTAATTGTTTTTTATATGTTCCAAATTCATGAATAAAGATCTATTCATCATTCATTTCTAGGATATACATGTTATTAAAAGGTTCCCCAGTAGAATAATTCTTATAAGAAAGTACAATTTAAGGGGACATCCAAAATTCTGTTTTAAATGCTCTTAAATATTTTCCTTAAACATCACTAAACTGTTTTAATTATAATGATTATTAAAAACTCTCTTTATTTTTTTTATTTTCAGTTTAATAGAACATATCATGATATATTCCAATTTTATATTATGAAAGTCCATTAGTGATTTAAATACTTTCATTCGTAGGACACATTGTTATATTCCCTTATGTTATGCCTTTTGACATCGTTATTCTACAAAATTATTACCATGGGTAAGGCTAATGTTTTCAAATGACTAATTGTGTATAATTAATCCTTTTGAAAACAAATTAATTAACATTTTATGATGGGTGCACGTAGATAACACTCAATTCATTGGGTAAAGATTATTTTTTTGAGACGCTATGGGTAACGTTATTACTGGATAACCATAACTCATGCCCCAAGTGAGACAGTCTAATTGGATAGCAATAAATCATGATCCTTTATGTGAAATTATCCTTGAAATTTTACAATGTCATGTTTTATATAGCCTCCACAATTCCATGATTCCGTGACTATATGATCCCATGTTTTATATGATATGATACCTTATATTTAATCATGTTCCATCCCATTTTATATCATTATTTCATTCCTTCTAACATGTGTGATAAAAATGATTCATATGTTTCTTCCCATATAATATTTTTAGTTCAAAAAAGTTATCATTTTTTCCTAGGTTATCCTATGTAAATGTTTGAGCACAATTGAATTTAAGAACTCCTGATGGATATTAAATAAAAGTTGATTTTATGATGTTTAGTTATATACCGTATTTTTTAAAGACACAAGACTTAACAATCCTTGGATGGAAATTTGATATTTGTTTATCATTATGTAGTGTAACGTTATATGTAAAAGGTTAGGGTCTCAATACATAGAGCACTAGTCTAACACTTTAAACTATGAATTCCTGAGGGAGATTAGGGAATTAGTTAAACCTGAACTGTGGGTGGAGCCTTATTCCTTTATCCCACCAAAAATCCATTTTTATCAAGTCTGGATGATTTTATCCTATCAATATTTCATGGTTAGAATGTTTTTCTAATGTGTATAGAAGAAACCAGGTCAAATCCTTAATGATGGTAAAAATTTTATGGTAAATTGTTTGTATTTTATTTTTTCATTTAATAGGGAGTTTGGTTAGAGTGATGAAATTAATTTATTATATTATGATTTTAAATTTAAAAATTTGATAAATATTGTGGTTATATGAACATTTTAGATGTATTCTTATGATATCATTGTGCAACACATTATACTTCATTAAGATAACACCCATATCACAAGTTGATTTTGATTGGATTCCCCAATTGTTGGGGATTTAATACAGGACTTAAACTAACAGAATGATCTAATATTAATCAAATAATATTTACGGTATTGTATTAATGGTTCCAATAATCCATTGAAACCTACTGTTAAAAAATACATTAAATTAATCCAAGACACTATATGTTCAAAATACACAATATTAATTTGATGAATAATAATCGAATAAAATTTCCCAATCGCTTATCATCCCCAAATTTTGACTCACCCAAATTGGAGATTTAATCAGACATTGATATATTCATTACACTGGTGTATTATTTTTATTATCATTAATTATAAAAATAATGAAATGAATTTTTAATGGAACACGGTGTCTTCCGAACACACACATGATTGGTGGGGAATTCTAAATACAATAAAATGATTAAATTATAAATAAACACGAAAGGGTTTATTTTGATTGAATTAAAAAAATTTATGTCAATTAAATTTATTAATCATAACTTGAATGAATATAAGAGATGGATAATAAGAAACATCAATAAAAAATCTATTGAAATGAAAACACACCTAGATGATTACAAATACTAAAAAGAGAAAACATATAAAAAAATTAATGTGGATGAGAGGACTCTATTATTGGAACCAGATCATGTAGAGTCTTCTTAATCCATTTTAAATTCAATAGTCATGAAAGAAATATTTTTTATGTGAAGAAATTATAAACTAATTCAAGGATAAGAGGGTAATGTATATATAGAACAAGGAGGCGGACTTGTTACATTACAAAACCGACCCCCGAATTTTCTCATTAATTTTGACAATTATTATAATAGAATCCTAAGAAATCAACTTTTTTATAAGTTGTAGATATGGATGTCTTCTGTCAACTCCAAATATTTTGAGTACATTTGAGTTTTTAGAAAATTTTATTTCTATTTTATTAATCTATGTTTAGTTTTCCATTTTTTCAATATGTTATCGATGAACTCATTGTGAAATGGTTTTTGAATAGGTAGATGCCCTAAAGTATGAATAGTTTATTCTACAATGTCAGTCTCTTATACCTTTTTTTCACACTACAAAATCTCAACTCTAGTAGATGTGTATAGAAATAAAAAAATCAATAAATGTGTGATGATGTTAATTTTAGAACAGAATGGTGGGATAGACATCAAAGCATCCTTTATGCCCCATTTTTGGGGTTGGGCCTCGAAATATTTATCATTGATTCCTTAGGATATTAAATAATATATTTCTATGTTTAATCAAATTTTGTTTTCTTTTTGAGCCCATAAATTATATCATCATGGCTAGTCTAGTTTTTTCATAGATTATTTGGGCCTTATTATTTTGATAATATGAACATTCAAATGTCCAAATTGGCCATAAATTTCTTCTAATTATTTGTTATAAATTTTAATATTAATCCTAAAAATTAATAATCACATAATTTAGATCAGTAGGATGATAATTATTATTAAAATTTAAAACTGACATGAATCTATATTAATTAAAATAATTCTAGAAAATTATACTTAACTTTAAAACATGAATATTCCACACTAGTTATGAAAAATTAATAGTAAGTCAGTAAATAGAGGAAACAAAAATTTAGGAATAAAATTATTACAACACATACCCCAATCATAGTCTTGTGAATTTACAAATGTAAAATAAAAATAATAAAAATAATAAAATATATTCACTCACCAATATATACTATATATTTTTCCCCATTCAAGGGATTTTTTGACCATTCAATTATCCATATTCAATTACACAACAAATTTTTATTGAAATGATGATAATAACAATTCATTTTTCGTGCTCAAATTTGGAAATAGAAGATGCAGGAAAATAGAACTCACTAATCATAATATGATAAAAAAATTGTTATAGAGGTTCAATCATTCACTAAAAATTGAAAATCACGGAGTTTGAAATATCTGCCTTCTTCCATTACCTACCCTATGGTTCACAAGAATCAAGCGGTCTTTTATGGTTTTTTCTATGGCTATGGGATGGTTATATTTTAATGTCAAAAATAGTGGAAAAGTGGGTTAAACATAAACATGGCTATGAATATTGATAATATCTTTTGAAATGAACCATGTATGAAAATGGAAACACAAATTTATAAGGGATTTATTTTGTAAATAATGTTACAATGGAGGTAGAAAATTTATTTTGGATTAGAAGATGAAATTTTTTCAAAACTCAAAACTTCTCCCAATGACACAAGTGTTCTTCTTTATTCTTCTATTCAATTTTATGAATATTGAACTTGAAACAGATCTGAAACTCATCACCCAACCCATGTTTAACCTATTCACGCCACTAATGGTAATAGATATAACAAGATAAAAGGTTAATAAAGAGTGATTTTTTATCTTCCCAATACAAAAACTTATTTTTAGTTTTTTATTTATTCATTTATTTTAACTCTTATCAATAACATTCACAAAATTACATAAATGAAAATACATTCCCCAAAATCAATGAATGACAACCTCTCCCCAAAACTAAAATATATTCTTACCCTAGAGAATATGATATCTTTTTTAAATACAAGAAACATATACCCAAAATTAAATCCATTCACCCAAACATAAATTAAAATAAATTATGAAATGTAATTCCATTTAGATGTTGTGCATGACAATGTATTAGGATTGTAATATTGATATCAATGAATCTTATTTTATAGTCTCAAACGGTATTTTTAATGTGTTATTAACGTAAGGTTAATGGGAGGCTATTTGGATAAAGTGATTCTCAAAAGGTTAAAAAATTTCCACCATCACATAAATGGAAACTAAAGTATCAAATTTTGCTTGAAGTACCACAAAATGAAGACAGATAATCATTTGTGAAAAAACTCACATATTGAAATTATGGTCATAAGTGACCTTTTGATGAAGGTAAATGTTTTTCCTCATGGTTGGGAATGAATAATTTTACAAATAAATAATTGATAATTCAATTTTTGTTTGGTTTTGACGCAATATTCTTTATTGAAATTTATGATGAAAATATAAAATTTATGAAATAAACACATGTCTTTTGACTCCAAAAATTTGTTGGAATAATTTTTAATTTTGGCAGGTGAGAAATAATGAATTCTTCAAATTAGTATTTTTTTAATAACACACCCACCAAAAATAGAATGACTAATAAAATTTTAGATGAATAATGTGGTAAAAATGAGAATGAGAGAGTAAGAACATGAGAGAGAGATATATATAATATTACATATAAGAAATGAGGTGCCCTGAGATTTATTTTGTTGGGAATACTTCTTCATCTAGTCATGGTTCAACTATAGAATTTGGGGGTTCGATGAAAGTCAATGTCATTCTTGGGATGTGTGTCCTCCCATGGTGATTATTTAACCAATGTAAGTTATCCATGAATGTCCTATTAGATGAAGGGTAATGGAATTGAGATAAACCAAAAGGTTAAACATTATCAACAATAAAAGGACCATGAAACTGAGAATTAATCTTACCTAGGTGAATCTAAAATTAATAATTAAAGAGTATTAACTTATAAACATCATGAAATATCATTCAAAAGATGTGTTTTCCATGGAGTGTGTTATGCCTTTATATATATATATATATTTAAATTCTCTTAGTAATCTTGTATAAGCTCTTCCAATTCAGTAAACTCTAATAATCATTCATCACCAAATTTTTCATAGGGAAAATTCCATGTATTCACAACACAAAATGACTTGTGTTGTACTTAAACTAATAAATGACATGCCTTAACAAAAACTAGCTTATGTGGAGACATAAAAATTGTTGTTTTATAGGATTTCTGATAATCCCAAAGTATATTACCAAGTCATTCATGATGATCCTATCTAGATGGATTTCCAATTTTCTCAATGACTCTTTTCACATATCTATTAAAAATTTCATCCATGACATTATTTTCGTGGAGATATTCAAAAAATGTATTTTGTAAAATTCTTTTCTATTTAGAAGATATTCAATTTTATTATCAAGGAAATGATTTCCTAAGTCACTTATCCATGCACGTTGTGTTCCAAAGCCATTGAAAAGATGGGTTTTTATGAAATCACTAACAATATGTGTATAATACTTCTAGTGGTTTTCAACTCAACCTTACTTGAAACATGGTCACATCTAGAAACATATATTAAAATACCATGAATGGTAGAAGTAGTCTAATGTAATCAATACCCCAAACATGAAATATATCACAAAATATTTTTTAGATAATTTCATTTCCTTTAGAAATTGTGGAAAACATTTTTAATATCAGCTATGATTTATAGAACTCATCTGAGTAATTAATGAGTGACATAGAAATTAATCCACAGTCCTGGACCTTTTGGGATGTCCTTTTTGGCCCAATTCTTCCACCTTTGAGATGTGTGTTGAAAAATTCTGAGATGTAGGAATGTACAACTTCATGAAAAAATCTCTTAATTTCCATGTTGGACCTAGTATTCCAACATTTATCATCATACCAAAAAATAAATTTGAAACTCAATTCGGATTTAATTTATTTTTAAAACATTTTATGGAAAAAATAATCAACCATGTAGTTTAATCATGGGACATACCATTCTATCATTGGAGTGTGTCATTAAAGGTGCTCAGTGGGGAATTAAGGATCAATGATTTATGAATGATATGAATTAAATATTTTACTCAAGTGGTCATCTAAAGGGTTAACATGTCATGGACTATATTTAATATCATTTTAAATCTATTTTTGGAATCATGCTATATCTTATTATCCTCAGTTTGGAATCAGGTTTCTAGATTAAGAAAATTATAGAGGAAAGGTATATTATGATGATGATTTGTCACCTAAGAGAAAGGTACAAAAAATTTCTATGGAATAAATAAGTGTTAAAAGTTCCTCTTGATTCATAATATATGGAAATTATGTTTCATCCAATGTTTTTGATTAATAGTCACTGAAATGTAGAATCATTTCTATTCCTTGACCAAGAACAAATCCAATGGCCCTATCATAATAATCACACATCAATTAAAAGGGTAAGGACCAATATATGGGTTGAATTATTAGGTATGATTAAATAATATATTTATGTTCCCTGATGGGTCTCTTGAAATCCCCATTGAAAAGGAATGTGACAACATTTTGGAGTAGCTGAGTGAGATAGAGGGTAATGCAAATGAAGTTATAGTTGAATCACTTATAGAAACCAGCATGTCCAATTAATGGAAAATGTATATAACTCTTGTTTGTATAGGATGTGAATTGATCACCAAAATTTTATAAATAACGTCTTCACTATAATATTTGAAAATTATGTTCCCCATAAAATTCCCATTATAAACCATAATGGGGAATTATTCCTAATATATCACATGGTTACATTTGACACACATTTGAAGGACTAGAGTGATAGAATGCAATCATGATTAAAATGACTCACCATAAATGGTATATTAATCAATTCACACCTTCATGTTGTTCCCAATTAACTCTAACATGATACACATCATACACATCCATAATATAGTAGGATCATTTTATATTTCATAAGGCATTCTACTATTTGTGTATGTTACAAAGGGGAAAGTGAAAGTAGTCTTTATATATTCCTATGGTGTGAATGAGATTAGTATGTAGCTATTGTATTCATAAATAAAGTAGTAGTGTGACCATCTACATAATTTTACTAGAATTTGATCATGTAATGAAAGGGGTTATTGGTCTCTTCTTGTTTAAAAATTATATTTCTGATAATCAAAACAGACATGTTATTTTTTCACTCGATTTGGGACTACCTCTCCATGTTCATTAGTTACAACTATTATCCCACCCATCATAGGTACCACATGAATCAGAATAACCCATTAACTATAATAAATTTTGTTGATTATACCATATTGATATTCATGTTAATCTCTTTCCTATCTACCTAAAGAATGAGTGGATTGGTTCTTCTTTATGTTTTTTATGTTCTTTTGACTTATTTTCGAAATTTATATTATTATATTTTGTTTTCTAAAAAATAAAAATATATCGATTAATTAATGCACCATCCCCAGTAATAGTTCCATTTAAATCATGACTGATTTATTTATATTGATCATTCCAGGTTTCGTGGCTCATCTAATGTGTATCGCGACACTCGGGTCTAATCCTTAGCGACAGTACAAATTATAGAGTAGACTATTTTTAATTCAATTATATTTTATATGGGGGTTTATTGGGAATTATAAATTAAATTATTATTGGATAATGTTTGATTTAATTATTTGATAAAAATTGGGTTGATTTCAATATATGGGATCTTTAATTATGATATCATTGATCTTTTCATTATATTCTGTTAAATTAACAACCAATTCCCAAGAAAATTTTGTTCATAATTCCCAAGTGTCGCGACATTAATCCAAACCATAACATAAAATTGGGTTTTAATCTCAATAAAAACATGTTTATGTTAATTTATTTACAGTTCCAATATTCCCTTGAAATAACTCATTAAACAAAACATGTCATCAATTTATGACATTTTATTTTCAACATACACAATATTAATTTAGTGAATATTAATCGAATAGAATCTCTTAATCCCATATCATCTGAAAGAAATAACTCAACCTAATGTAATATTTAATTACACACAAAGATGAATATTATTATGGATCAATATGTTTATGATTAATAATTATAAAAAGATCTAAAATAATGAGATATGAAATGAGTTATGGTCTAAACACACACACGGGCAATGAAGAAATTTAAATACAGACTATAAATTTAATTAATAAAAGGTTTAATTTTTAATGAATTAAAAAAACATCAAGATCATTAATATTATTAAATATAATGGGGATGAAAATAAGAGATGAATAAGTAGAAGAATTCATTAAAATTATGTTGAAATGAAAACACATTTACACTATTAAAAATAAAAACACCCAAAAACAAGCATAAAAATAGAAAGGGGATGAGACATCTCTATTGTAGAAAAAAGATCATGTAATGTCCTCCCAGACCCTAGGAATGGATCCTGTCATGCCAGAACTCATTATTATGTTCTTAAATAGAAACCCTAGGAAAGGAAATGTTGGGAATGTATATATATCCTAGGGATGTGGACTTATTGCATTCCAAAACATAACCTATACATGGATCGATGAATTTATCATTCAGTCAAAATAGACTAAAGATATCTTCTTCTTACTAGTTGTACATTTTGAGGAGTTCTATCTTATCTAAAACATTGGAAATTTTTTTACTTTTTTGCAAATTTTGTGTTTTTTTTACTTAACATTGTACATTTGTACATTTTTTAAATGACTATTTCGATGTATAGAATGTGAATGTGTTTTTAATATGAATATTCCCTCAAATTAAAACCATTTATTCTACAAAATCTTACACCTATATCTAGGATTTCATATTATGAAATCATAGGTAGAATGGATGTCTATATTTGGAGAAAATTCAATAAATGTTTGATTATTTAAATTCCCAAACCGAATGATAGACTGTGTTTCAAAGCATCTTTGTGCTCAATTTTATTTCAAACGGGACATGAAATTGTTATCTATGATTACATTGGATATTCGTGAATACATTCATATGTTTCATCAATATTTGGAAATTTTATTATGGCCAAGAATTGTATAATCATGTCTAGTCGAGTTTCATCATAGATTCATTAGTCTTTTTTGTGTGGACCATATGACCATTCAAATTGTTGAATATATCAATGATTACATCTACTGAAATGTTGAAAATTTAATACGGAACACTAAAAATTAATTCCACCATTTGGATTAGTAGGATGCTAGTTATCATAAAAACATTAAAGTAAATCAATCTATTTTAATTTAAATAAATCTCATAATTTATATTTTATATTAAAACATGAATATTTACACCAATTATTCACTTTTCATAGAAAATCATTAGATAAGGTAAATAAAAATTTGAGGATAAATTAATTACACTAATTCACATGATTATATATAAATATCCATTTACCATATACACCATATCAGAAACTATACATAATAAATCAACATAACATTCACATTCCAAATTTCATATAACACATTGATCATCCATAAGACTTATATTATTTACATATTTCCAAATATATATATAAATTAACAAATTTATCATATTCAAAAGTCTATTTACTTTATTCCATAAATTCATTTCCATTTAAAATTCATTATCCATTTGAGACATTATCAATAATCCATTAAACCCTTTTTCAATTATGCCAAACAACCCATTATGCATTTATTTTAGTCTAGACCTACTACCAAAACTACCAATTTATCTCATTATAATATATTAACATGTTCATTATGGGATAAAATAAAATTTACCTCAAAAATATGATTAAAATTACACGTTCCATTCAATATTATGTAGACACTCCCCATGGGTGGCACTAAATGTGTATAGTCAACATCAACGCATCCCATTGATGCCAGGATGGGTTAAAATTGACATTTAGATTACTATTTTACCAAATATTGCAGAAGGAATCAAAATAAAAATGAGTGGGAAACAATATATTCACAACATTTGAATAATTATATATAAAATAGATTAATATTATTTTTAAAACACCTACTTTGTATCGGGATTTAAACACATGCTTAACCATAACTGCAGATCCCGATTTAAGAACAATTCAAAACCCCAACCTATGTTCCATAGAAAAATAACGGTTATATGGATTCACATGTTGAAGAATGATACCACAATCTTTAATTTGAATTTGATAATAAATTTAAATAATATATATACTATGATATTCTATCATTACTAAATGTCACACCAATTGGCTGAAAATCGAAGGAGAACCCCCATGGGACAATTGATGGAGTTTGATCATCACTAGGGATATGAAGAGAAAAAGGGAAAAAATGATGTCAATAACATAAAATCCAAAAAGTGGATATTTTGTAAATTTCCAATTTTTAATGGAGATAACAATTCTTCCCCATGGTTTTTCTAACCATAAGAAAAGTTTTCACCTACCTCCATGCAAGTGGTGTTGAGTCGCATAGTGACCTTGAGAGGCCCGCATTGATCGAAATATTGTGTGCCAAATATTTGGAATTATATTTTACATGCATGTATTAGTTTCCCCTACCCCTCACATGGTTTACAATAAACAATCACCCCTCCTCTTGTATAGCATTTTTTGGGTGCACAATTTACACTTACAATATAAACTCCATGACACATTACAGAATGGATAGTTTTTGTTTAATTTTGTATATTGAACCCATAGAACTCCCGCAAAAATCATCATGAACTCAAGAAAAAAATATTTAACAAAATATTAGATACGCAGAAAAAAACATAAAAAAAACATACCTCATGAAAAAAGGGATCTGGAACTCTATATAGTTAGAGGAAGTTCAATCATCTCACATTTCTATTTATTTTTACACCAATCCTAATGTAAATTATATGGAAGAATAATTTTTTTAGTGTATAATTAATAAAAAATGTTAGAAAAATTGAACAAATTATTGATATATAAGGAAAAATAAATATCATGAACATATATCAAGGATTAATGACATAAAGGTTACATTATAAAATTGTGGATAGACTGATAACATTTTTCATGAGTTCTACAAGACAAAAAAAATTGGGCGTTATCTATCTACTGGTCAATCACTGTTAATGAATTTTTCTTGGAAAAATATAAGGATAAAAGTATTACTACTAAAAATATTTGTAGTTAATGGTTTCTAGATTAATGGTTTTCATTTCACATGTTCCCTCTTAAAAAAAATTCCTTCACTTTTCTGAAATATTTGGAAGAAATATTATTCTAGGATACAAAAGGTTGAGTGTAGTAATGGGATGATGATAAATTATATTACCGCTTCATGGTCAATATTTAATTTCCTTTCTAAAAATAAGTTGGTTCCCTCAACTATATAAAAACCTCTTTTCCATATATATGTTTTACTAGAAAGGTTACTATTTCATGTATGATAATGGAAATCTAAGGATTAGTCAATGTTATATGATTTTAATCATAGTGAGTCTTGTAAATTGCATTTATGTTATGTCTAGAAGGAAAAATCATAGACAGTTATGCAAAAAATATTTCACCAATGCAGAATTTACTATTTTTTGGAATAAAATATTGGGCATCCAAATCCATTGGTCTATATGATTTTTGTTAGAAAGAACTTTTTATTGGTATTATAACAAATTTCCTTATATTATGTGGGGTTATTTTTCTTGGAAAGGATAATATAGTCATCTTTGAAAGTTAATACCTTAATATTGGTCACTGATTATATTATTTCTATTTAAAACTATTAGGACCATCATGGATAACCTCCCTTAATGAGGATCTTATTTTTTAACCTTCCTCAATGATATAAATACAAGGGTTTGGATTTAGGTTCATAGAAATATTTTTGATATATTTGAAACATTTTTTTCCAATAAATAACTTGTTGAGAAACAAATCAGTAGAATGATTAAGAAATTCAGAAAACTCTATGGATAAGAGTATCTCTCACTTGATGTAATCTAGCATTATGTATCAGATGCTGTTGTTATAAATTAGACTGTTAGGTAAACACATTAGAAAAATTTTAAGGTGAAATATATGAATTTATATATAAAATAAAGTTTATGACTCGTTTTATCATTCTCAGGGCTCCACAAATCGTTTTGGGAGGAAAATTCTTCTACAAACGTTTTCCTTATCAACTAATGTGCTTCTTATGCATATGGTTTTAAAACTCCATTACTGTTGTTGTTTAAATTAACTACTTCCTATTATAATATAAGAGTTTTTTTATACAAACCCAATGTTCATGATAATGAATATAATCTATAATTGAGATCCCATAAATGAATATTTATATTATAACATGAATGGTGTTAATGGATATAAGTTGTCCATTAACAACCCAAGAAACTATAAATGCATTATTAGAAAGGATGAATTCTTTAATGATTAAGTAGTTCCTAAATATACGTATCCAATCATGGAAAGTGATGGAATAACTTAAAATGAGGTTTCAAAAACTATTAATCAATAATATTTTATGGCTTTAATCATTCATAATCTACCAGAACCATATACGAAGACCATAATAAACAAAAATATCCAATTTAATAAGATAGATATCTAATAAAGGATTATGATGATTACCATATTATGCATGAATAATATATGAGTGTTTCAATACAATTAGACCAGTTTTTCATGTTTGAAATGGATTCCATTACATTCCTTATAACATAAAACATTGATTTAAAATATTAAAAAACATATAGAAAAGTAGTAAATTACAAACATTACTAGAATTAGGTCCTTTATAAGGATTATTAAATGAAATATTTAAAATAAAACAACCAATGTTTTATTGTAAAATATCAAATAATGCTAAATCTACCAGTTATAAGATGATTTTTAAATTTTAAAAAAAGTTAATACAGGTGAAAAGTAAATCAAATATAATTCTAGTATTTTTTCCAATGTTTTCCTTCAATGGGAGGTAATTGACTGTTCCAAAATATTATCTCCCATTGATAAACAATAATCAATATATTTATTACATACTTATGCAGATACTTATGAATTTCCCCATGAAAAAATTGATGTAATAAAAAATTATTAAATTGATACATAAATGTATCTATTTATATGAAATATCCTATATGTTATTGGAAAATTTTTAATGAAAATAAGGTATTTAATATGATTAAATCCATTTTTTATAATAAAATAATTTACCTAGTGGAATTTTTAGTTGGATACACTATTCTATGAGATATTTATAGTATTATTAAACATGATTAATTTATATATTTTAGGGCATTAAATACTGATATTCTTTATTTTCTTCTATATATTAATGAAATAATATTGAATTTTATGGATATAAATATTATCATTTCTATTTTTTCATATAATATTTATACTATTAGATTATTTTTATGCAATCATGGAATGAAATGTTGTCAATATTTTAAACCGATATTTAGATATATTTTTCCATATCAACATTATTTTTATGCTATAGATATGTGATGATATTACATACAATTTTTTGGTTAATTATATTTAAATTATTCATTTAATGTTCATACCCATAAGCCCCTCACATGAAATGAATTTAATACATGTCGATGATCGGTGTCTCGAATATGTAATATGCTATCTATGGTGGTGATATGTACCACTAATACTAAATATATATCACTAATCGATGAAGTCAAAGAGTTTATTTGAATCAATGTGTTATTATATGAATTTTGTATTAGTGATTTTATAATTAAAATATTCACTGATAGTCAAACTTCAATTAAATTGTTTAAAAATTTTGTATTTCATTGTAGTTCCAAGCTTATTTTAATTATGATAAATTGTATTATATGTGTCACTGAATTAGGAACTGTGTGTGTCTATAATATGCACACTAATTACGATCTGTTCAATATTATGACGATTGTCCTGACATTATCTAAATTTATGAATTTCTTTGGACAAAGTTAATTTGTTTCCAATTCATTGAAAATATTTTCAGTAATAAGAAAAATAAAAAAATAATATTATAGATATTTATTTTTTTAATTTCCAAATAAATTTATATTAATCTATTTATAACATTTTAATTTCTCACATGAAAATAAAATTATTTTAATTTAACTTATTCTTGATATATTTCTTGGATTTATTTTTACGTATGGGACTGTTCATTCAATTTTCTCCATTTTTACATTAGTCAGCTAAAATTTTACCATGAAACATCAATAATTTAATGGAAGAAATTTCTTATATTTTTTGCCCAATATCTATATTTACCTTCGCCATTGGTTCCTTCTCCTCTAATTCAGTTCGAGAATGACACACTAGCTTTCTTGTTTTACTTCATATGTTTATTTAACTATGCAAGCCAAGGTAACTGATTCACATTTTATGGGTTTCTCTAGCTCATTCACCCACTATAGATACCATATTTTTTTCACTCATCTGGTAGAGTGAATACCATATTTCTTTAACTGATATTTTATTGAGAAGCTCCAATATTTAGTTATTCATCATTTATTAAAGAATTCTTCAATGATAATATTTGTGGTTTATCAACCCAAGATGATCCCCAATAAATTTTCAATCCAATTTCACCTCAAGTGAGTGATTTTAGATCGAAAATAAATTGATCTACTATCAACTTACCATATGCAAAGGATTAATGGAGAGTTGTAAGACCTTATGATCTAATAAAAACCCCATCATTATTTTTCATCAATTCAATTTTTACTATGTTATGTTACGTTAAATATTTAATTTTAATTTGATTCATGTTATTTTATTTTTCATGGTCATTATATAATACTTTTTATGTGTAGTTTTTTTGAATATAGGATCCCAAATGAAATTAAGCATTTTAAATTATGTTTCCAATTATGGATTTATGTTCATTTCATTTTATAATATTTTATTTTCATTTTTACTCATCTTTACTCGCTAAAATTTAACTTTTTTCATTATTAACTTCATCCATTCAAAATCATTCTAAAAAATATTAATTGGAAATCTGTACACTATTTGGTGATCCTAAACAGCACATTCTTCTGTACCATTTAGATTATCCAGAAAAAATTCCTTATTAATTTTTTATATCATTTTTTCTATAAACAATAACAATATGACAAATGAGACCCTATCATGTTTTTTAGAATATGTTAAATAGTAACAAACACTATATAAAGGCATTTTCAGCACTATGAAAGGGATTTGAATGTGATAAGAAGCATGGACAATATAAAAACTATTAAAATCATATGAACTTTATCTGGACATTTTTCAGCACTGACAAATGATATAAAAGATGTTACGAAGCTACATCCCCTACATCGTACCTATAAAATCAAAAAAAATTATGAAACATAATCATGTTACTATACAAATATATAAAAATCTGGATTGAAATACAAATATTACAATACACAATATTATAAATTCAACATTTACATGAAAATTATTTATAAAGATGCCATATTTACAATTAACATAAAAAATTACAACCTAATATAAAAAATCAAAACTCTTATAGAATTCCTTTTTAGATGATCATCATCTATTAAACTATTTCTCACTAAAAGAAAAAAAATGTTTATATTATTAATATAAAATAAGTATCAAGTAAGTTATAAGTTTATTGATTTATAATACACATATATTAAATTTAACTATTAATTACTATAAATTTTAATTATTTTATCAGTTATACTGTTAATTATGATATGAATGATTATATTGTACATGTTATATTAATGATTAGGTATACAGTTTGATAATAAAACATTGGTGTGATTCTCTATGACTTTTTCCTCTATGGTTCATATGGTGGTCTCAAGTATGAAACCCGTTGAGCACATCCTTGCATTTGTGTGTTGCAATATTTTATTAATATAATTTCCCATTTTTGTCCTGCATCGATGTAATATACAATTAATTAATAATAATATTATAATTTATTAATTAAATTGTTAATTAATAATGTATTTGAATAATATTTGTAATTTCATTATATATTAATGATATTATTAGTTATTGATTATCTCAATTACTTAAATATGTGTAAATAATTATATCAAAAAACTAAAATAACTATTTCATTTAAAAACACAAACATTGTGCCGAACTAAAACCATCATGTATTATATTGAATTTCAATCAATATCTAAATGTCATAAATTAGTTAGAGATCATTATTTAGTTTATTGAAAATAATCCATTATCAATTTTATAGTTTTGGCTTTGTGGTATGGGTTTTAATCAAATACTTATCCTTTATATTTAATACACCACATGGAGTCATAACCTCAACATCATGGGTCATATTGATGTGAGGTTGCTTCCGAAATTTCAAAAATGTATTATGGAAAATTTTCCTCCTGATTGAATATAATATAAGTTTTTTTTTTATATTTTGGAATTTTGATTTGTATTTTAAACTAAAATGACATTTTATATTGATAACAGATTCATGGAGTCATTATTAACACATCGGGCCTTGGAATTATATATAGTCGATTCAGAAACCTCGCAAATGGATTATGAATATTTGTAAATTTTGTTGAAAGGAGTTTGATCCAATTTTCTTTCTTTAGCAGTGTAATGTGTGTTTTAAACTAAAAATATTTTTATTTTTAAAACAATAAATTTTATTCGTACTCTCCATATCATGAGTTATATTTTTTTTCTGTTCGATTCCTTCACATCACATATTTTTTATCATTCATTTCTGAAATATTCAAAAATGATCAGATCATTTTTTTTCTCATTTTTACTATGTGAAGTTAGTTTTAAAAATAATCAAATTTATATTGAAAACACATACTGTAAATCATGTTGACCACATCATTTGTAAAATCGATATATGACTAATTCTAAGAGATGAGAAATGAATCTTGGATTATTTTCATAATTTATGAAAATTATCTGATATTGTTTGCAAGATGTTGGCTATATAATATGTGTTATAAAAAATGATTATTTTATATTGATAACACACACTTGTTTTCAAACCAGCCACATAATGTGTTATATTTATGTGAAATAAATTCATGCAGTTCAAAAATGATATTTGGATCATTTTCCCAATGGTTAAAAATAATCATATCTCGTCTGATTTGTTTCAGCTCTATGACACACATTTTAAACTAATCATTTATATTGAATATACCCACTTTTAGCCATACAATAATTATCATGTGTTGTATAAAGTTTCATATATTCTTACACATATGGAATGAATTATTTATTATTCTACTAATGTTTGATAACATTATGATATCAATTTTATGTTTTTTCTATTAGATATTTTTTAAACAATAATGAAATATTTAAATTCCAAATAAGAACATCATTTTATACAGACCACAATGTTTGGAATATTTATTTTTGATTGATTAATATAGAACATAAAGAATTTTTTTGTTTCCTTATTATTTGAAAAAAATTAAAGTTAAATTTATCAATTTTCACTACGAAACACTTATTCTAAACTAAAATGTCACTTTTATACTAATGTAAAGCACTTAGAGCTATACTAGTGGATTCTTGTATAATATTTTGATGTGATGGATTCTTATAAATAAACAAAATTTGGTCATTTTTATATTGTTCGAAAATAGTATGAGATCATTTTCTTTGGATTAGCTATGTGATGTGTTTTTTAAACCAAAATATCACTTATAATAAAAAAATGAACTATATTTCATACCAACCACATCGTGTGTTAGATTAAAATTTAGTTAGTTATTATAAATAAAAATTGATTTATTGAAAATTTTCCCCATTTTAGAAACAATCTAAGATCATTTAAAACCGTTTGGCCTTTTTTATGAGAAATGTAAACTAAAATGACACTTTTATATTGAAATTAAATACTTCAAGCCATAGATTCCACATCATGGGTATGATTGACATGAGATAGATCTTTCTTTTTATGAAGTGAATTAGATATCATTTTTTAATGTTTTGAAATATTCCAAGTGAATTTTCTTGGTTTTTGAAAGGTAATGAATCTTTTAAACTATACACATATATATTAAATGCCCACAGTCTGAGACATAAAAATATTATCATTTTTTTGGTTGACACGTGTTCAATTAATATATATAATTAATGGATTATGAATCAATTTTCTAAATTTTGTAAATAATCGAACATTGTTTTATCAGTTTTGCAAATGTGAAGGTAATTTTAAATTAAAATAACACATTTATATTTAATACAGTCTCTTTGAATAATGTTTACCACAATGACTGTATATTCAAATGATTTTTTATTCAAAAATGTCAAAATTAAATTATGTTCCATTTCATTATGCTTTGAATATAATATGATATCAATGTATCAATTTCAGCAATGTGACTTGCATTATAAACAAAAATGACACATTAATATTATAAACATTCACATCCTGTCATATCAGCCACATATTATCGCATATGGGAGTTTGAAAATTTCATACACATCTCAAATCAAATATCGACCATTTTTATAATTTTTTACAATTTGTATTTAAATTCTATGTTTTCGTTATGCGATACATGTTTTAAACAATAATGAAACTACTTAATTGAAAAATGGACTTGGAATCAATCATACCACATCGAGTGTTTGATTGAGGTGATTTCAATTAATAAACATCTCAAATTAATTATCGACCATTTTTCCATTTTATAATAATATTAGTTCAATTACTCATATTTGGTAATATGAAAAAAAGTTAACTATAATAATATTTATAATAAAAACCTTCACTTAGATTCATAGATAACCCATCATCTGTCATATAGTTATGAGGTAAACTCATATATACTACAAATTAAATGTGGATAATTTTTCTAATATAAGAAACAATAAAATCTGATTTTCTCAGTTTTGACTATGTGATGTGTTTTTTAAACTAAAATTACACTTTTATATTTAAAACATACAATTAGAGTTATATAGGGTAAATCATGTGTTTTATTTACATGCAATCAATTCCTGTACATGAAAAATGAATTACGGATTGGTGTAACAATGTTTTAAAATAGTTTGATCATTTTTTCTTATTTTTGGATTTTTTGTATGTGCTACAAAATAAAATGGCACTTTTATGTTTGAAACATTCACATCAAGACGTATTAACAACATCATGTGACCTATTAACATGTTGTTGATTTCTATACATAAAAAATGAATTATGAACTATTTAATCAATTTTTGAAAAGAATACGATATTTTTTACAAGGGTATGTATATGTGACATGTGTTTTAAACTAAAATGAATTTTTTATTTAACAAACAGACACATGGAGTCATATTTCCCACATCACATGTTGGATTAATTTAAGGAAACTTCCTACATGTCACTACTAAATTATGGATATTTTTATGAAATTTAGAAAACCATAAGATATTGTTTTATTATTTTTATCAATTTTATGTGAAATTTAAACTAAAATGACACTTCTATGTTGAGAACATTCACTTAAGGTCACACCAATTTCATCATATGTTAAATTGTCATGTATTTAATTCATACATATCACAAATTAATTATGGATCATTTTTCCATTTCTGAAATCAATATGATATCATCTTCGTGTTGTGGAAATGTTATAGGAATTTTATTCTAACATTAAACATATATTGAAAACATACCCTTTGATATTTACCGACCACAATATGTGTTGCACTGATTAATAGTTGTTTCCTAATTTCCAAATATTCCATGTGGATCATTGACCTGAGGTTTGAAAATAATCAAACATTATTTCCTAGCTTTGAAAATGTAGAACATGACTTAAAATAAATGACCATGGATAGATCAATTCACCTATCAATATTTTTTAACTTCCAACTATGGTTCAATGTTCTTCAAAGTTAATTACTTGTATTTACTATTATAATTGCAATGGGATATGGTTGAGGAATCTATAATAGTATTTATTGTAACATTCATTGACATGTTTATGGTTGAATGGCACATGAGTGTTAAAGAATCCATCTTTTTCAACATCCTGGAGGAGTAAATGATTATAATAGGGCCCATAATATTTTTACCAGCTCACAAAAATATTATAATATGACACATTAAAATGATTAGGATATGATCATGGATATACCTTTTCCATAAATTGGTAGAATATCATCAGAATACTGAGTAAATATATCCTTGGGCCTTTTATTTCTGACCATTGTCACAATTTCAAAAATTAATTATAATCCCTGATAGACATGAGAATATTTAGATATATAAACTAAAATTTAAGAATCAAAATAGAATATCCCTATACGATACATCTCCTTGAGAAAAATATAATATATTTCATTCTTATTAAATTCATCAACAAATCCTTTTTAAATTTATATAAACAAATTCTTAGCCCTTAGATGGCGGAAATTAGTGTATATTTAAAAATTAATGAACATTAACTTTGGTAATGGGAATATACACATTATAATCATTTGAAAAATATATTTAAAATAGTAATATTGAAGTACTCACAGGATATGAAGGATTAAAAAACTCATTTTAATGGTAGGATTGATTTTGTACCATCATCGTTGAATCAAGTGTATTTGAATTATATGAAATATTTTCATATCAATTTATATCTTGTTCTCATGATTCTTTTTGTACATCCCCTATATGAAACACCCTCTATAAAAAATTCATACAATTTCAATCTGGTATAGGCACCATTGGTGGAGGAGGATTATATATTCTATAGCATCAATCAAGATGGTAAAAAATAAATAGTGCGGTTAAAATTAATTTTTAATAATGGGATGAAAAATATGAAAAAAAATGTTTCAATGGAACATTAAAATATAATATTTGAAAAAAAATATAAATAGTATATTTCCAATAATATAATTATTTTTTAGGTAATGTAATATCAATGAATAATGATAGTAATTTTTTATATCATAAATGTATCAATAGGGTAATATCTTGTACTAGATAAAATCAAAATCGGTAATCACCTCAACATCATGTCAAATTCGATTATAAAACCATATACACTTACCACTCATCTTTAAACAAATTTAAATATTATTTGAGGTATGTAGATTATATTGTAATTAATAAGAATTTATATATAAAAATAACTAATACATATTTTTTTTTTGAAAATTTTATTACCTTCTTAAATTACATGTTTTGGGATTCTATATAATTAATGGTATATGATATATTTTCATAAATTTTGAAACATAATATAAAAAATCATTGAAATTATTTTTATTCATACATTGTAAAAACATTAACAATTATATGTAATTTTCTGAAATAAATTTTCATTGTAAAATATTACTATATCTAATTTAATTTTAATGAATTTTAGAAAAATAATATGTTTCTTATGTTTATTCACAAAACTAATTCCATGATTTATTTTGTATTTATATAACACCCTATCATAAAAAATATTCATTAAAATATAAAATAAATTTTTTGATTCAACGGTTATCTATAAACTACATATTTGTTTCAGATTAAATTTATAATAGATTTCATGTCTGGTTATTTTGTTGGGAATCTATGCTCTAGATTAAAAACAAACATTTAGGGTATCCTAAAATTTCTTTATGATAGAATATTTCTTCATTAAAGAAAAAAATAAGTAATAAAAATTATATATATTATATAATTGGATTTTAGAGTTGGACCCCATAATTTTTGGCATCATGATTTTTTTCCCTAGTTATATTATTTTTAAACACCTTTATTAGTCAGTGTATTGTCATTTCCAATTTATACAAATCTAAAAAAAATTCCTTATAAATGATTACGAGGTTAATATGTACAAATAGAACTATACATGGTTATCAATTTTTATAATTTTAATACTTATTCATATGGAAGATAAGAATTTTTATTAACTGAAATGAACATAGTATAAATTTTTTGGACTAAAGAATTGTGATAATATACCTTATGTATGTATTCTCCACTATTATTTTAATCCATTCAATATAGAAAATTTCATTTATTCTCTTTATACCATGTACCTCAATAATTGAAAATACAAATATCTCTCTTGTATATTCAATTAAGGATATATTTTCATCATCAACTATTTTATCCTTATAAACATAAAATGATAACATATGCAGTGGTGAAACTTCTATGGTGAATGGTAACTGAAATGGTTAATTGATTTCTTAATTAATCCACTAGATTATCATGATTTGACCTTCTGTTTCCCATATGATTTGCTTGTATGTATTTATATACCTAATTTTTGACCATTTTCCCTCAAATGGTAGATAATTTTATTTTGAAAAATATTATTAAGGATATTCGTAATGTATATCTATAATATTATATGAAAATTCTATGAAGGGTCCAAAAGCATTTTTAGCTATCATGACTTGTAGATCATGAAGTGGTAGTGGAAACTTAGTTCTTGGATCATGATATACTTCATTCTAATTTATAAAATATAATTTTGGTAGTTATACATTTTTTTTCATTAATCACATGTTATTTTACATGGTAGCCCTCGATAAAGGTAATTCATGGGTTTTTATTTATTATTTGTTTTCCATTCACATTTATTGCTCTTCCAAATGAGACTGAATAGTAATAACTTTTAATGCCACTATTTTTTGATGAATTCACTTCATTATATCATATGTATATAGTTTTGGATTTATCATCTCATGATATATTCGAGGAGACACATTAAAACAAGAATATATAACAAGATCATATTTTTTTTCTTCAAATTTCTTGAATGTATTTTTCATTTCGTAACGATCGATAGTGATTCTTCTGTCCAAAACTTATAAAAAGCATATGAAAATAAATTCTTATATTTATGGAACCAAATTTTAAATTATAAAAATAATTATTAATTCATACTTATACTTGATTCCCATATTGTTTGTGTGTTTTCATATATTAGTTTTCCTTCATTATTTAGATGATCCTTATTCCATAAAAATTGATGTGGGATAGAACTAGCATTGGATTATGTTTCTTTAAACTACATATAAAAAAATTAAAACATATTTTTTATCGAACCACATAAAAAATTTAGTTTTAGATTCAAAATATATCACATTTTCTTCTCAAGTGAAGCATACACCATCACTTATTTATGGTAGGGGTGTATAGGTATCAATAGACATTTTCTATTTTTAGAACTCTTTTTTTATTTCAAAAATTCAGCCATTTTATTCCATGAGGATTAAATAAATATTTTAAAATAGAATAGTATTGATTACAATGTACAATAAATGATTCTATATCATTAATATTAATGGACTATTTCTAGGGTTCATAGATTATATTGGGTCTATACGTAGGTGGGGGATATGAGTTTACATTCCCCTTAGAATCATTGAGATTATGATTCATCTGATGTGTCTCAGATCCTCTGTTGTATTTTCCAGAAACCATTACAAAATGTTTATTATGATCGTCATCTATAAGAAAATACCTAATAAGGGGATAATTAAATATAAATCAATATTTCATTATAAATGTTTTCTAAAAAATGAATAATTTTTATTATGACACTAACAGAATGTATTCCAAATTGGTTTTCATTATTGTAGTCATTAATTTATTCCATATGTCAATATCAATTATCACATGAATTAATGTTCTACCCAAATATAACTAATAAAATCTTACATATTAGGGTAAATATGTAGGCAACATTAATTCTATAGAAAATCAAATTTTATACAATAACTACTTTCCTTGATAAGGTTTGTTAACATGGTGTTACGACACTTCCCTTCTATTTTTTATTCTACATGGCGTTGAAACATTAATAATTCAGTAGTTTATCCAACAATAGTTTGTTGTTAAATGAGATTGATGACATTAGTGTTTGAATAATTCCTTATCAACATTAGTAGTTATGACTGTATATCATATTACATGTAAATGATATAATTAACACATAATTTTATAAAGAAATTATGATTTGATTAATAATCAAAATAACATATACAATGAAAACTCTTTAATTGTTTAATAATTAAATGGATTAAGATCCCATTTTTAGTATTAATTTTCCCTCTTCATGGTCTTTTTTAAAATACCTGAAACTATATACATTTCCATTTCCCTGAAATGATTATGGTCTCCAATGAATTGGTCATCTTCAATTGAATTTTCAATTGACCCTATTGTTTTTTGGACACTATAAGAATAGATGATCAATTCATAGTTTTTGGATCCTTGATATAAAATATTTTTACTACGTGTAATATCATTATGAATAGATCATCCTTATCCCATTCTATACTAAAATTTGACTTCAAAAAACCCAATTCTTCGCCATTAACTGACCTCTTGTTCTAATCCCATTTAAAATAAAAATTAAGAACTGGAAATATTTTATAATAAATAAAATATATTTTTATAATGACATTGAATCATGTCATATTCGTATATGTTAGAACTATATCCTTAGAAAAAGATGCATTCATTGCTTCCAACAAATTTGTTGCTCCATATTTTTACTTATACTGCAACCATCATGTTCCCTCATATATAATATATTACAATAAATTATAAAACACTTGTAAGAGATAACATTTAAATTTGGTCCCTAACTAACCGCTGATTAAATACATTAATTGAATTTGAATTTTCAGATGATTTCTTATAAATATTTTCTTAATACAATACAATAAACTAGTGATTATATGATTATGACATCCATATTTCAGATCATTGTTGATTCAAATTTACAAGAGTTTCATTAAAGGATTATATTATATGGAGAAACCTCTAAAATATTATGAAAATATTTTAGGCGATCCTACCAAAACATAGTAATGGAAAATCATAGCACATATCATAAAAAACATCATTCTCCCATAAGGTTTCCACTATGAAAATATTTTGGGAGGCCAATTCTATCATCAATGAAACAATACTTGTTATAGAATTTAACAAATTGTTAAAAATTATGTCATTTTACAGTAAAAACATTAGTCATACATTGATAATTAGCATACCATTTAAAAATTATTATATATTGTTCAATGGGGTATATATATATAATGGATAGGATCACATAGTTGAATTAATATAACCATATCCAAAATGAGGTGGACCATTGCATGAAATATTTATTATGGGAAGAATATCATTAATTAAATAAAGTATCTATAACATCCTTATACATGAATGAAATCCCAATTAGGAATATATCTTTTCTACCTATGAGATTGGAAGAGTATAAAATTATAGTTAATATATGACAAGATCTTTTAGGAAGAATGAAATAAATATTAATATACATGAAATTAATATTCAAAACATAATAGTCATTTGATTTCAAACCATGTAACATCAAATAGGAAACTGAAATAACATTATCAATATTTTATGAATACCCCATATAGATCAATTTCACAATAATGGTGGGATCAAAATAGGAATTTTTTTATCTGGATAGAGTATAAACTATTAATGGATGAATATTTAGTTTTTCAAACTACATTGGTGGAAACTCTTTCCATATCCATATATAAGTTATTTCCAAACTATCCTTGTTGTCATTTTTGTTTTTTTGGAACATTAAGTAATGTTCAAATAATAGTATAACTTATATATTTTTCAATGTGAATGACATCAAAAAAATATACAAAATACAAAAAAAATCCATCATTGTAATAAAAGAAACAATATTTACTTTTTCCAAAATGTTTTTGAGATGTTTTATAAAAAACTTTTAAAAAAAATAGTGTACATATAGTTCAACTCTTAAATAATTGATAATTCATTAGTGGATATGGTGTTGTACATTGTTATGAATTTCTATTAAATTATGTTTTCCAGTGTCACAATTTACATCATTAGGGCCAAAATTAATCAGGTTCTAAAACAAACACATTGAGGATTTTTTCAACATATTTGAATGTGTAAATTCTTCATAAATGGGACACCACAATATTCCATGAATTTATTAAAAACAATTACATAAACCAGAATTTTTTTATCATCCTTCACATCATGGAAGACAATGTGAAGTATTCAATTATAAGATAATCATGTGATGTAAAACCTATATTTGACATTAATTTTATATCTTCAAAGATAGCATCCAAATAAAAATCAATACCATTATTGATTTTATGGTCCAGATATAACTAGAGTCAACATAATGTGTTTCTTCATCTTACACAACCATATTGGAATGTTATAATATTCCAAAAAAAACTTCATGTACTTTAAGTTATAATTTTTATAACAATATTATTTATTCTTTCTATATATAATTCATGATTGAGGTTCTCAGATTTTAACCAAATTATGGAAAGTCATAATCAATTTTCTTCACTAAGGAGTGTTTTCCATGTGACATAGTATTCATCATTAATTCTTATAACTTTGTTCCAGGTCAATTCTTTAGTGGTTTCCCGACACACACATTGTTTTATAAACCATTATATTGACGAAAGGTATAACAGAAATATTGACATATAATATTCAAATTTCATATATAAATCCACACCACCATTATTGAAATATTAGTGTGATACATGGTCCCTAGAAAAAATTGTGATATCATTTATTTAAAAATTTATTTTTCCTAATTAATACCCATTTATCATTACATTTATATATTTTCATATGTTTGATAAAAAAGCTCATTTTACTGTGGTTGCATACAATTCAGGAGACTAAGTAGCTATGTAAAACTGGTTTCACTTCATCTTCTTCAAACTTAAAAATTATATAAAATCAATACAACATAAAATGTTTTATATTTTGTAAGACTGGTATACAATAGTCTCTTTGAATAACTATTTATCTTATCAAAAAAATTTGGATAATATATGTTTTCATATCCAAATTAATTTTATTTACATCCATACAATATCCAATATAATATATTATAGTATTCATATCAATTGATTTTTAAATAATTGTATCATTCCAATCATTTGGTAAATTTAGTTTTTCCATATTTTTAATAAAAATTTTAAACCTTTTATCTATTATGTGAAATAGAAAATGTTATTTCTAATATTCTATATAAATATCCATTAATTTAAACAAAGTACGCATGAAAAACACATTTAAACAGGGTTATAAGGAATCTCTATTGAAAAATAGATAAACTCTTTAATTACATCACTATACTCATTTTTTATATTATTAGAATTCAGCCATTTTGTATACATGTTAATAATATTATATTTATAAATATTCATTTTATAAAACAATACACATATGGTATAAAAAATCAATGGATAATGTTATATATATTTATAATAATTCATTTAAAAAAAGGAAATGTGTTAGATATATTATCTAGCAATGAAAATAATTTTATTTTTATCTTTGAAAAATACAAATATATAAAATGTTCAGACCTAGAATAATTAATGTTTATTAGTTAGGATAAAATTATGAAGGATAATTCATAGTTTTCAAAATTGATAGAAAAAATCATCATTTATAGGTGGATCATAACATTATACGTAATTCAGGGATTTGATAACTATTTTGAAATATTAAGAAACTAAAAATATGATACAAGGTTAATCCAATGGCTATTGATATAAGTTCATGATTTTATGTCTAAAAATATAAAATGGAAGAAATTCATGGATATATTTTGAAAACATTCTAGTTGAAAAAGCTACAAGGGAGTAGAGTTGATGTTAATTTAGATTTTAAAATGGAACTTGGATGGAAAAGTGGTAATTCATTGATAGGTTTATAGAACCTGCAGATGTGGTTAATGTTTTAGATGATGAATGAATTTATTGGACAAAATATGAGGGCCTTGAGAACTAAATATTTTAAAAACTCCTGATTCTATATCTAAGGAATGAAAATATAGGATATGGGGTTTTCAAGATACTAGATAAACAAAAGAAAAATCTAATTTTGCATTGATTTATTCCTCAAATTTAATCAATTCACATGGTTTGGATAAGGTCTCAATGAAGAGAAATTAAAATTATTATTGGGGATAAAATTTACAAAAAAAATCATCACATGTTAAATATTTTCCAATGTAGGATTAGTATAACGCCTCAGCTAAAACTATTTTTTGGATTGTAATCCCAAATACCTACGATCACAAAAAAACTCATCCTTGTGGAATAATCAATGAAAATAAATATACGAAAATGTAAAAGTGGAAACATGGAGAATTGTTTAAAAAATAAGGTAGCTGATATGGATATTTTGAATGGTGGACATGATTCCGATTTATGGAGTGGAGGAATGTAATAGTTATGATATAAATTTAGTTTTATGATTTCCCATTATAGGGATTATAGTTTAATTTAAACAATTGTCTTTTTGAATGAGATGAACTGATAACTTCAACTTGAAAAAACTAAAAAACAATGTTAATGAAATGAAAATGTGGTTGGAATGAATAAAAGTGGTTCTAGGAACATGAAAACACTAAAAAATTCCCACTAACTAATTGGGTATAGAGTTTGAATAAAATTGGATGGAATCGTCGAAGGGGTTAGCATTAATATTAAACTACCCTCACTGAGAATTTACATTTTATTGGAACTCCAAATGAAAAAATCATATGATTTTAGTGAACATGAAATTTTTTTACTACGAGTTCTCTACATGTAAGTTGTAGAAATAAAATCTAAATCATTCATAAATGGGGACACCCAACAAGATTACTATTTAGGAAGGGTGATACAAATGATCCATGTGGTTGAATTACTTCATTTAATATGAGATACCAGAATAACATTCCCTATACAATTGGGGAATGGAATTTACAATACAATAATAAAATAATTGAATTGTTGTATATAGCTTTAAAATGATTAGACACATTCACTACATAAGTATGGGACATTATCTTTGATGTTCAAATGATTATGTATTATTTAATATGAATTGTTAATAGAAAAAATGTATGAACTCTTTCCTAAAGAATTATGATGTAAAATGTGTATGAGAGGAAACAAAACAAGATAAAAAAGTCAGGGTCGACTAAACAAAAGTAGAAATACAAAATTACCAGTTGTTTTTACATGGTCGATTATTCAATGAATTTCAAGGGGGAGCACCTACAGAGGGAGAATTCCACATGAGCTTGAATGGTGTTCAGAAGAGGGTTATTTTTTGGTTAAATTTATATGATCAATAAAATATTATCTGCAATTTATAGGCATTGGAAATAACATTATAAATTTTAATATAATAATAATGAATTAATATATATATATTAAAAATGAATATAATTTAAAATAATGAAAAATAATAGTTAAAATAATTAATGAATATATATTCTTTAATGTATGAATGATCAAAATGTGTTCTGTTGATTAATTAAAAATAAATATACTTTAAATTTATTAAAAAAATGGATATCTATTATTTATTATATAAAAAATTAAAAAAATTATATTTAATACATATTTAAATAAATATTACTACTTTTAATAACCATTAAATGCAAATTAATATATATTTATAAATATATATTAAAAATTAATACATATAACCAAAAGTAAAATATTATTTAAATTATAAGTGCATAAAATATATTAAATCAATGAATGTTAAGAAGGTGTAAAAATTAAAAACTAAAAAATTATTACATTATAATAAATTTAGTATGATATATTTATTAACTATATAGATATTTAAAAAATCTAAAAATGAATATATGTGAAAGGAAAAGTGGATATATATTTCTGTTATAAATTTAACATACCATATTGAAGACATTAAATGTTAATTGACAATCATTTATTAATAAAAATTAAATGTTAATAAAATTAAAATAATATTACAAATATATATAGTTAATTATGAACAAATTTGTTAAAAAAATTAATACAAAATCAGTAATATTTATGTAAATATTATATTAAAAATGAATAAATTATAAAAATATGACTTTTTACTAATGAGTAAATAATAATAAAAATATAAAAAAAATACAAATTAAAAATGTTAAATACAATATTTTTTATGCATGTAAAAAAATATAATTTTCAAATAAATTTTATAAATTAAATAAACTACATAAATATTATGTCTGTGTGTTTTTCTATATAAAATTCCATTAATGACATATGTGTGTGTTAAATTAATGTATATATACACCACATGTTTGAAAGGATTTAAATTGATAATACAAATAATTACATTATATAATATTTAACATCTATTAAACATTAATAAATAATAAATATTTTTAATTAATTGCAATTTTGTTATTTTAATACATTATTGCAAGATATATGACTTATTAAATCTAAATTCATAATTTTCTTATAAATAAAATTTATGGATGAATTATATGTTGATATATATATATATATCAATATGAATATATATCTATATTAAAAATATTTAGTATATTGCGGAATAATTATGTTTTAAAAATATAAAAAATGAATTATTTACTTAAAACGATAAATAAATAAATATTAAAAATCAATATATTTCTTTTAAAAATTAAAAGTTTAACATAAAATTATTAATGAACAAATAATATTTATTTAATGATAATTAAAAGTTAGTTAAATTTAATTAAAAATGAATTAAATCAAAAAATATTAATATAACTAATAAGATTTATAAATTATATAAATTTTAAAAAATATAATAATGTACAGATATAATAAAATAAATACATATATTAAAAATAAAATGTATTTCATTATTAAAAATAATAATTTTTAATCAAAAATATTTTTATGTAAATATTAAAAATAGTAAAAAACAAAATAATATGAAAAAAATTATAAACTAATAAGATAGAGAAATAATTAAAAGAAATTGAAAAATATTATTAATAATGATGAATTAATTAAAATATGTATATATTAAAAATTAATAAATATTTGAAATATTAAATTAAAAATATAAAAAGAATAATATTAAACAAATACGAACATAACATATTAAATATTAAATATCAATAAATAAATAGAAAAAGTGATAATATTATGAAACAATATTATTAGTGTATGATTGTCTATATGTTTTTTTAAAAAAAATGGGGTTGATGATGATTTTTATTATGAATCATATACTACATTATATTTTGTTAGAGGGAGACCCAATACTTATCCAATAAGCCCAAGGCCATGTGTCCCTTGGACAAAACCTGAAGGCCCAGTGCAACATCATTCCTCCATAATCCGTCCTATATCACCGGGCTTCCGTTATGCCTACATCTCCACCTGGATCACGAATCTCCTATGGGGTTTATAGGATTCAAACCCCACTCTTTTTTTGAATGATTACATGGTTTACAACTCAGTTGTCACCCCAACTACACTTATGTTTTTCTCAATGAAATTTAATTAATATCACCCACACTCACAAACACACACACACAGAAATATATATATATATATGGTATAATAATTGTATAAAATATCATGTGTAAATACATATTTAGTAAAAAAAATTAATTTCACATTTAACATTTTCTATTTTATAAAATTTTTAAATTGAAAAAACAAATGACCTTAATATAAACTTTTATTAGATGTAAATTACTATTAATTATATAATTTTTTTTAATTTTTATTAAATTTTCAGTTACTCATAAAGCTTTTTACAAAATATGATGTGTAAAATATTAAGTATATATGAATCATTTTATGTAATATATATATATAAATATCAATATTAAAAATTCTATATATAATATTATTTTGGACATTACATTAATTTTTAAATAATTTTATACAACATTTCTTAGTAAATATATTATATATTAAGTGTAAATATATATTTAGTCATATATAAACATATATAATCAAATATATTTTGTATATATCATTATAAATATATTAATAAATCAATATATTATTTTTGATTATATAATTTCTTTATATGAAATTTTTATTTCTTTGGTTCTTTATTTACACACTAAAATGTCACTATTTAGTGGTGAAAAGTAATAGCATGGGAAAATATGCCATTATCAACGCAAAATAAAACATTATTAAAAGGGTTTCCTTTATGAGAACCTTTTAAATAAATGATAAAGGGAACCCGTTGATAAGAAATTTAGCATCACTTGATAATGTGTAGCGATGATTATTGCAGATTTTATGGTATTGAACATTGTTAGTGATGGGGTATTTACGCCAATTTTGAAGGAATGTGGATGTGTTCCAATAGAACACTAACATATGTTACCATATCATAATTAAATTATATTTAAATCAGGAATCACATAAGATATTTGACATGATGTGATGATATGGATATAAAATTGTATAATTTTGGGATATATACCAAAATATTGAACATTATTTTAAGGGTTCAATGAATATAGTTATACATTCAATATAATTATAGATTGAAATTCTACTGAAATTAAATGATATTTTTTTACAAAATAATTATATAATTACTCCCACAATTGAAAATTAGGATATTTACTAGGAAATATGGTATTATCGTCTCCCCCTTCTTGGATAGAACCCAACAATCCTTTCACAAAATCTCCCATACCAATTATCCATCTACGAAATCATGTTCAATGTTATGAAATTGATTTTATATTTTGTGAGCCATGAATAACTGATTTTACATTTATTACATGTTTATTCAAGGTATTGAATATTAATCTAACATCTTAGAACAATTTTTTCATTGTTCTATATTTAATATAATATTTTCCAACAATATTTGTCAAATGCTATAGAGATAGTAGTTCTATAATATGATGAGGAAAATTTAGTTCTATGACATTATTTCTAATATATTTAAATGGTTGTATAATATATAATGATGGGGAACGTAGAATATAGAACATTTTGTTTAATTACTCATAAGAAGAAAGAATCTTCTTCTTACGAAGTACTAACATGGTAATGTATACGATGGATGATTATTTGAATATATGCACTAATAGGAATTCAATAAATTTTTGTTCAATATGAAATTCTTTTCTATAGGCAACTGTAATTGTCTATATATATTAATATTATCATTTATACATGTCTTGACTTGTAAACTTATATTTTTTGAAAAAATATGCATTATATATTGTCGTGGGAAGTAGGGTACGTTGGTTGTGTCATGAATAACATGTAATTAAAGGATATGTCAAGGATTTATTTCTTCCATACCGCATTATTTTATTTGATATCTCATCCATATGGCTGTATTATATCAATCTACTCATGGTCATGTTGCAACAATGTTTTTATTTCATATATTTAACGATAGACATACCATGAATATATTTTTATGAATTCTTCATGGAACATGTTTTATGAGTTATTAAGAAAAGGATTATATTACAAATTAATTATCAGTATATGTTAATCAATGCTGCAACACCTAGTTCTTTCTCTTAGGTTCCACCACCCACTACAATATAGTAATATTTGGATTTAGAAAATCCAACAAAATTCCATAGAGAATGAATCTTAGAGGGTAACACACATTGTATTTCCATTGATCCTTATTAAATTATATTTGAATTTAATTAATGTAATATATAAGGCCCCAACCATAAACATTGTGTAATCATTAATTATGTTAACAATTCACATTTAGGATCTATTCATTTGTATTGCATTAGATTAATATGTCATAACTTACATATAATAACTTGAATATTACAGGTAGGCACTTCTACTCAGTATGCATTAATTTCATAAATTAAAAATACATAAAAAACATGTCCAGTTCCATGTTTTAGATATCATGACTATTCCTTTGTCCCATCCATGTCCCAATTCATCTTTAAGTCCCATGGAAAACATTTCAAAAACTTGGGATGAGCATAAAAATATCAGTAAGGGAAATTAAAAAATGAAAGAAAGCATTACGACATGAATAAATAAAAATCAATGAAATCATTCTTTTCAATCATACCTCACAAAATCATACGATTTATGAATAACACATAGAAATAAAAAATCATAAATTAGCTTGTGGCATCTATAACATACTTACATTTTAGATTACACCGCTACATAGGGAGTTCCATTTGTAATACCAATCATAGTATATTCCTTAAATCACATAGGAGAAAAATTAACGTTTACCTCCATATCATTACCCAATTCATTATAGATCTATCTCTGGATCACCCACCCTGGGTTTATCACGGAACCACCTCTGCGGGTAAACAATTCCCAAGATCCATAACAAAATCATAACACATCAATAAGCATAAAGAAAATATAAAATTTCTATATTGTAATAGAAAAATAATGTTTATATATATTGATATAATAAATGAATTTTCAAAACCATTTTCAATATCAAACTACGTTAAAAGAGAATATGGTATTTATTTTCCTTTTAAAAAACTTTTCAACTTGTAAATGAAGACAATTTTCAAATAATTCTCCCAGCGGAGGAAATGTAGTTTTCACCATGTACATTAAAAAGAAAAATTCTTTTTTCCATTTAAAAAATTGTATCATAGAAAATAATTCCCTTCGAAAGAAATAAAAAATCAAAGGGGTTTATACAACATAAAAAAGAATATTGTGTATAAATAAGGATATTTTTCAATGAAAGAGGGTTGAGATGAAGTCCCTTACGACATGAGAAAATACATGAATAAAAATAATTATATAATAACATTGAAAAAAATATTATAATACCTTGAGAGTAAGGATATTCTTGAGATAATATTTCAAATAGAATTATATACAACATAAAAATGGGAATCAGTGTATACTAAAAAATAATTCTTGATGGACTGTAAATTGAGACAAAATAACTTACAATGATTTTATCAATGACCTAAGAATTTATTAATGAAGTCATTATGTCTTGCAATAGTATATCCATAGATATGGAAGTTGAAATTAAAACATAAATAAATAAATATTGATTACACACATAATCATGACATAAAATAATCAATGAATTATGCGTAAAACCTAATGTGTGGAAATTGAGTTTAGAACTTCCCTTAAGAAAATTTGACAGCCTAACGGTGTCACTTAAAAATTCAGAAAATGAATTGATTAAAGAGAAAATGGTCTATCATAAAATGTTATAAAAACTTACATCAATAAAAATATAGAATAACATATCCCAAAATTAAATATTGGAAATTAATGACATAACATAAAATATATCTCTGACTAAAAGAGTACGATGAAAGGTTCTCATACCTATTTGGTAACATACAAAAACATACACCACATGAAATATGCATCAAAAAATTATTATTTAAATAAAATTTTTTTAAATTATATAACACAATTATTACCGTCATGGGATGTACATAAAACATACAAAAGTAAATAGTTGTAAATATAGAATGAATCTCACAAGAATAAAAAATGTGATTAAAACCCCTTACCTCAAGTCTGATATGTCTTGTATGTTCCTTGTTCTTCTTCAATAATAAACATAAGTTAACTTCTACATGCGTAAGAACCTTTTTCATGTTCATTATTCCTTGTATAAAACTAATTAATTTCTATAAAAATTTCTTAATTATTTGAATTAATATCAGACATTTCTTCGATGTTCAGAAATTTATTCAAAAAAACTTGTTATAATTTATAATTTTCCATGTGGTAAAAATTTATTTATCTCCAGAATTATATTCCTTACATATATATCAAATATATCATATATATACAATATATATGAATTTATTATATTACATATCTTTAGGATATATGAAAATTAAACACACTGTTCAAGGAGATGGTAAACCGTATGTACGCTTGAACGCTACTTTAATTTCATTTTTTTCATTTTTAAAGGAATGAAAACAAAATGATACAAAAAGATATTATTGTTATAGTATAATATCATATTTTATATATGTTTCATATGTTCATTAACACCATTATTTATACATTCAATTTAATGTATGATTGAGTCATATTACATTGAGGTGGTGGTAGTCCGAACTTCCTCAAATGAAATTATGGTATTTACACATTATGAAAACCATAAAGCTATTCCATAAATGAAAAAACAAAAAAATAAAATTAAATATAAATATAATATATATACCACATAAATACAATTCCTTCATAATAGATACCATGAGAGGCAGTAGGTGATAATTAAACAATTGTCGTTTCGTGAGGCAATACTTCATTGTCCATGGAAACATTATATAGTAAATCCATTCGAGGAAGGTGTGTGAATGTATGTATTGAATCCTTCTCATTACAAAATACTAGTATATATAGTATACTTTTGTTTTCTTAACCAATGTATAAGAATAGAATATGGTGTGAAGAAGTAAAATAAAATAATAGAACTTGAGGGAAAATGTTAGCTCTAAATCTGGTAACTCCCTTTTGTTTGAACCAGAAAGATTTCTTGAAGTGCATTATTCCTATGTTAAGGATTCTGGGAGGAATCATGAGATGTTGGGAGATTATATTGGAATGATATGGAAGGTCCAAGGTTCTTGAGAGGTGTGAGTAATGGGTTAGAGATGGTATCCTTTAATAAGAATGGGGTGGGCTCTTTAAGAAGGTGTGAAAGTATTGTATTTTAATAAAAAATATTTCAGTTTCAAAAGGTCCATAAAACATTATATTCAAATATAAGACGACAATTATTAGAAATACTTTCAACCAAAAAGTTTTATAAAAGTTTTTTATTCATATTTATCCTTATCATTTAGATTTAACCCTTAGTTAACTAATGTATCTCATACAATGTCTGCTTTTATATTCATACAATATGGATAATATAGTTACATTAAATTACAATAGAACCTCAAGTGGTTAGTTACTGACATTTTAAACCTTGTATCATTCATTTTTTCAAATTATAGATTATTATGAAAAATATATCAATTATTAAATATTATTTATTTTAAAAATTGATTTATTTGTATTGATATTCTATTCAAATCATGATGTTAGAAAAAAATCCAAACCAACAAGATTATTTAGAAAAAAAAATCATTAATGAAATTATAAGAAGTCATATTATTCAATAAATTTCGTGGATTTCATAAAATATTTAAAAACAAATTTATTTTAATATTTATATTCTCATCTATTTAAAACATTCATTAATGAGGTAATCATTACATCATCATTATGTCATAAAAAATTTATTTATTTGATTATTAAAAATTATAAATAAAATATTATGATGTAGGAAATACTTTTAGATTTCTAATATCTATTTATAGTCAATGATATCAATTATATAATAACACATTAAAATTTTCCTCGAAAAATAATACATGTTTATAATATTTGTTTTACTTTAAATAAAATGTTATTAATTTAATTATCTTACACAATTGGCTTCCAATGGGCACATGTTCTACCCAAAGATTGTATTTTTAATCCATGACTCATAAAATACTGTTAGAACATGTCTTATAGAAATTTTATATTATTATATTAATATTTTTACCTTGAATTTCCCTATTTAGCTTTAACTATGGTAAATAAAAATAAAAAAGTTACTATTCATAAAAAATTATTTTCATCCTATTGAACCAAGTTTTACATACTGATGAAAACCATGTATGTCTGATTTTAGAAATTAAATTCACAAAAGTGGAAAAATTTCATTTAAAAGAAAATGTCAGTTTTTTAACTACTAAGCAGTGTTTTCTCTATTAATTAAAAATAAAACGTTTTCAGATAAATATATACAATTCACCCAATGATAAATTTGATATTCCAAATTCAAAAATGATTTATTCTTTTACAAATTCAAAAAATATAAGTTTCATTAATTAATTTAAAATTATATTCTTGTTGTCAAAACTACAGAGCGTGTTTTTATGATGTAAAAAAGATCAAAATATTATCTTTGTTTAAGTCCAATAAAAATGTGAAATTACATCCAAAGAACATAATTGGAATAAATGGTAAAAATATAATTCAATTAAACTTTAAAATAATTTAAAATAAATATCTATCTATATAAATAAATTAGATGAAAATGTTGTTGTGAATTAAAATGTCGTATTTTGAACTATACATTAAAAATTAAATTTTATCAGATAAATACCAAAAAATTACGCAAATTAAATTTTGATGTCCTACATTTAAATAGTTTTTTTATCTAATCAAATGAAACATATAAATGATACAAAAACTAGTTTTAAACAGGGTTCTACAAAAAAAGATTTAAAACTACCTTTTAGAAATTATATAGTATTTATGCTGGAAATTGTATTCATTCTTAGTTTAAGCCTCTAAATTTTATTGGAAAATGTAAAAACATTTAACAAACATGTTTAATCATAACATGGTTAGTTATGATCATTCCCTCTAATTGACCGGCTAGGTGATAACTACCTTTTAAAATAATAATATTATATTATTATGTTTTTGTATAACTCAATGTTGTGTACAATATATGATTTCAAAGGAGCCCTCGTTGAATGTTGAGTAATCTATCATTCAAAGTTTCCTATTTATCAAAAAATTACCATATTATTTGTAAATATTAAAATATATGAAAAATTATTTTTCTATAAATACCTAAGTCATTACATCTGTCACCCCTTTTGGAAATTGCATCCTCTCACTTTTAAATTTGGGAATTGAAATTTCATTGAAAGGACGACATCATAAAAAGAGTCAAGAAAAAAATAATTTTAGAATAATTAAAGATAAGTAAACAAGATCACTTTAGATAACATATAATATTATTTCATGTATGAATATTTGGAAATGGAAGATAAACTAACTCTCATAGATTAATATAGAATGATAGTGAACTCGATCACAGAAATTTTACAACCAAAATACCATAAATTTGTGGTTGGGTAAAGTTAGGATGATAAAAGCAAGAATATCATTTTTTTCTTCAAGATCCTTTTCACATATTTGAAAAATTTTATTACTACCTAGACTATGATAATAAAGAAATATACTTACTTGAAATGTAGTGTTTAATCTTTTAATAAATTTTCTTCCACAAACACATCGTTTCTCTGAAATATGAGTATTCCAGATGACTTGGTAACATCTGAAGCACTAGAATTTACTTCTAGATAATTTCATAATCCAATAATTATGAACAATATATTTCCCCTATATTTATACATTAACCAAATCCAAAATGGGTAGTATGAGATTAGATAATCCTCAAAAAGGATAATACATTATTTAAATAAATACAACTCTAAATCTCCAAAATTCAATAAACAATACCCAAAGATCAAAAATGGCCATTCAATAAAAAACTGTCCATAAAAATTTTCAATGTAATCCAAACTATGATTGAAACCAAAAACTCAGAAATATTTAATCACATAGTCTTCCACAATATATATGATCATTTATCCTTAAATAACATCGAATACTCTTGAAATCACATTATGAAGTTTAATTAACCTAATAAAATATTCTTTATGATAGGTTAATCATTTCCATAAATAACCCAATTATCCATATGTCCAAAATAAATATATATTCTTCCAAAATAATATTACAACCATTACTCCACAAATGAGATCCCATAGAATTCTATTTTTTATTAAGAATCTAGTGTTCCCAAAAAGAGAAAACATGTTCTAAAATAACTATTTTCACCTAATTGACATATAATTTTACTATACTATAAATTTCTATTTTATAAAACAAAATTTCTCAAACTAAACATATTTTTATTCCATAATATCATTGAACTAAAAATAATAATTCATACTAACCAGGGACTTCACATAATCTAGTTTTAGGAAATAAATCCAAGTTGCAATTTAGTTGTGGGTTCTATTACCGCTGCTTTGTCTGACACGATGGGTTGCCACACAGTCTTTGTGAATTCCTTTTTCTAAAACTATATAATTTTATTAAAATTCCCAAAAATGAGGTAAATTCTTCCAAAGTCACCATAACATATATTAAACAAAAATTTTATCTCATTCATCAAATATTCATCCCAAAGAGTAATAGCTTGTAATTCTCTCAAATTCAAGGATCATATAAACCGAAATGGTTCCATATAACAATATACAAAAAATAAATTATAATTCTTCCTTTAGAAACATTTTCACATATCAAACATCAGGTTTAAACATACTAGAAAACGTATTCCCAAGAAATCCCATCATCAAAAGAGCCTTAATACTTTTAAGCATATCATCAGCCTAAAATCATCAATAACTCTTAAATCCATTATATGTGGCCTTCTTACTCATTGAAAGTTCTTAATAATAAATTAACCATTCATTTCCAACATATTCAATAATACTTCATTCCTACATTCATATTCATAGATCATATCATATGATTCATTAATTTCAAAACATCATCTAAGAAATAATCCATAACTTTGACTGGGAATTTTCAGTTTATTCTTTACCAATTGGAATGGAATTAAGAATTTTTAAACATATAATTTACAATCCATCTTATTCCATTCTCGAACCATTTTTGTATTTCATCTATTTTTATAGTGATAATTCACACCACATTTAAAACAATCAATTTATCCTCTTGAATGAACTTATTCACCATTGCAAGATTCAATTGGATGCTTCCTTTTTCAATGGAAGGTTCATGCTTTATGACCTACATTACCACATCAAAAACATATTCATGTCCCTTATTAGAATTTTCCAAGGTGTTTCACTCCACAACCTTGACACATAGGTTATTTAATATACATACCTTTATGATTATTACTTTAACATCTGTAGAGATTTTTTTCTCATATGTATGATGACATAGAAAAATCAATAAGGTTTATGTGGTCAATAATTACTCCAAGTACTTGGTGGAGAAAACCCACAAGAGTTCACAATGCATCTCCTATTTCATTCATTTTTTTTAGAAAACTTTCACAGTTTCCATCATGTCCATAATTACTTTAGTTCCTGTTAGATCCATCCATTTACTAAAACCCAAAAGGTCAGTGTGAGTATTTCAGAAAAATCATAATATAATATCTTATGAAGTGGTTAAAAAATAAGATATACTTATTCATGTCATCTTAAAAACATTCGAATTACCTAAAATAAGGAATAATCTTTCTAATATTCTAACCATTATGTTTATGTCTCTTATGCTTAAATAAAACCCTAACCTCTCCTATTATCTAAACTGAACTCTGATACCAACTTATGGCCCAAACCATAAACATTAAATAATCATGAATTATGTTAATAATTAACATTGATGATCTATTTAGGTTTATATCATTATAATATTAGGTCATAACTCAAACATAAAACATGAATATTACATGTATACACTTCTACTCAGTATCCATTTTTCATACAATAAAAATTCATAATAAATGAATAATCTCCAGTTCCATATTTTAGACCGCATTTCTTTTCCTTGATCCCATCGTTGACTATATTTATCTTTAAGTACTTTGGAAAACCATTAAAAAAACATGGGATGAGCATAAAAATATCATTAAGTTATATAGAATTAGGAAAGAAAATATTATTTCATGACTACATACAAATCAATAAAATCATACTTTTCGATCATACCTCTCAAAATCATAAGATTTATGAATAATAAATATAAATCATAAATCATAAAGATAACATGGTTCATACATAACATACATAGATTGTAGAATTCCCATATACATAACGGGATACATTTGGAATACCGATCACGGTATATTCCCTAAATATCTTATGAGAAACATTAATGTTTACCTTCTTCATGTTACCCAATGCATTGGAGAGCTATCTCTATCTCACTAGACCTAGGTTTATCATGGAACTACCCGTATGTGTAAACAATTCCAAAGAACCATAACATAATCATAACACATGAACAATCATAAATTAATGATAACATTTATACATTATAGTCAAAATATATCCTTTAATATATTTACATAATCAATAAATTATAAAAACCAATTTCAATAAATAAACATGTAAAAATAATATATGGTATTTATTTTCCTTTTATAAACATTAAGATTTGTTAATGAAGGAAAATATAAAATAATGCCTGTGGGGATGGAATGGTCAATGTAACTATGTATGTTAAAATGAAACAATATTTTTGTCGATAAGTAATATGTTTCTTATTGAAAGATTACCTTTCAATGAAATAAAATTTCAGAGGGGTTTATACACTATATAGAAGAATGTCATGTGTAAATCAAAATATGGCTCATTGAAAATATTATGAGACAAATTCCCTTACCACTTGATAAAATACTTGAATAAAAATAATTACAGAATAACATTAAACAAATAATATAATATCATGAGAGTAAGGATATTCATGATGTAATATGTCAAATATCTATATATAAATCATATAAATGTGAATTGGTTTATAATAACAATTAAGACTCAGTGAATGTAAATTGATACAACATCCCTTACAATAATTATATAAATGACGTATAACATTATCAATGGGGTGATTATGTGTTAAAAAGTATATCCACAAATTGGGAGGTGGAAATTACAATATAAATATACTATCAGTGATTTCATAGATAATATTGACATAATATAATCAATGAATTATGTGTAAAACCCCAAAATTAGAAATTTAGTTTCGAAATCACCTTATAAAAATTAAATACTCTAACAACCTCACATTGAAATTCATAAAATTAAATGATGTGAGATTAAATGGTCTCTTATCAAATGGAAATAAAATTTACAATAATAAGGATATAAAAGAAGATATCCGAACATCAGAAAATTGAAATTTAAAGATATAACATAGAATAATTCTTTGACTAAAAGAGTACAATATGAGGTTCCCTTACCCATTAGGTGTAAGAACCTGGATCGTCGTTTCAGGTATGTTTTCCTTTTTTGGTGGTTTTTTAGAAAAAAGGGAAAATCTAGAATCTTTCAGAGTTCAAGCCATGCACTTTATGAGTACACTTCGTGTACTTTTCTTCTGTGCGAGGCCATGTGTGGGCCATGTACGGGCCACACACACAGCCGTGTGGGGTGACGTGGAGGCCGATTAAAGAAGAGTACGAAAAACAAGGGTACATCTTGTGTTCTCTAAAAGTATATGTCATGTACTTTTCATTTTATTTCATTAATCAGACCGGGGTCGCGACATTACCATGTTTTCATCTTCTTCTCCACCTAATTCTGACCAGAGCATCCATGGAGGTCAAATCTTCTCTGAGCCACTAATCCATCACTGGCTACCCGAATTGAACATCGTCAGTTGCAATAGAATTGCAGCAGTGAGTTCTTGGTTCTAGTTTGGACTTCTTTCCTGATTCTTCCTCTCATGTGAGTTATATGAGGTTTAATGTTTTAGATGTTTTTGCAGATCTACTCCATTCTAGGATGATTCACAAGCCGAGGTTCAAGTATATCAATCTACGAGGACCGGGGTAGGTGGTTTGATGTCGTACGTGGAATGTCCTTGAGTATTTGTGCAAAATTTCTAGATATCTATGTATCAGGTATCTCGGGTTAGGTTTTTGAACTTGTTTTGATATTTTTCTTAGATTGCTTGTGTGCGTGAGGCTATTAGATGAATTATGTTGGTTTTCAGTATGTTCAAGGATCATCCCATGGGTGTTCTCCTTCGTTTTGTCTGTTTATCATCGTTTGGCTTAGGTTGCCTATGATGAAAACCTTGTTGCATTGATTTCTTGCCTTGATATAGTTGATAGAATGTACTGCATACTGTTTATATTCTATTTATTCATTATAACTACTATCCATGTTGTTTTCTGAACATACTTAGGGATGCAACGAATCGTTTACATACGATAGCTTTTAATCGGGGGTGTGGGAACCTGGTGTAGTTAGACCATAGGGGTAATTGAAGTTGAGTGATTCCTAATAGGGCATGTTTAATTATTACCAATAAGAGACCGCTAGGGGGATTTAATTTTTGCACTCTCAGAGGGTCTGATAATTATTCAATCGAGACTAAAGGGAGAATTAGACCTAATTTCTTCCTTAGAGAGTATGTAGTATCACTGCAAGACCATAGGGGGAATTGGCATTGAGTGCTTCTTAAGAGTGTCGTTGCCTTTGTTCAAATGCTTTACCATAAGGGCATGCCCAAGTGAGCCACACAAAGGGTCAGTGTAATAAGTATTATTGGTTGGTTGTGAAGAGTCCACTAAGCCAAAGAACAACCTTGGGTTATAATTCTTGTAGTTTAGGTAGTCTGATAGGATACCTGTTGTGTTACTTTCTATGTCATTGGACTATATAGATATTTTCTAGATTTGCGGTTGATGATTAAATGATTGAATTATATTTGTAAATAAATGTGAATGGAGAATTGTAGGATTGTTTACTTTAGTGTACCCCAATTTCTCTACTGCATTTATTTACAATAATTTTTCTATATTGGACACTGACAGTAGGGAACATATATTTTGGGTTTTCCCTACTGGGATTAGTCTCAAACCCTGTTTGGGTCCTTCTTTTTGGCCCAAACAGGTTATATGGTTGCATGTGTGGATAGGGATTGCGGGCCTTCAAACTCAGGTGCTTGATTGCGGGTGAGATCTAGAGAGCATGGGACGGATCTTAGGCTCACGATGCTGCTCGAGTTACTGTTTACTTTTGCTACATGGGTTATAGTTGTATTTCAGAACATTATTTTATTTATTTCTTTCCATAGGAACATGTGTAATGGTGCATCATTATTATATTATACATTGCTTCCGATGTTCAGTTTCAGTAGGCATGTGATGTTTTCTATTTCTGATATTTTTTATATTATTTTCCTTCCGCTGAATACTTTACCAAATGAGGGAATTTTTTCCCCACCGACTCACCTAGGCCCTTGATAAAAGTCGGCAGCCTCTGGAATATGGAGAAACATGCTTGAGGTCATGTGGTGAACCAGGTACAGGGAGCCAGTTGAGTGACTCCAGATTCGGGTCGTTACAATGTGGTATCAGAGGAGTTTTCCTTCTATTCTATTTCCTTTCTATTTGGCGACAATAGTCAAAGATATGAAGGAATGGGTAGATGGTACTTAATAGTTCCCAAGAGTAATTAACACGTGTACAGCGAAAATATATACTACATCATAATTGAACTTTTTAGTTTTTTCAATTGTTACAATTTATTGTATTTCACCATTGGGTGATGCAATTATTTTTTGTTGTTACCATTTATATGATTGTGGTTCTATTTTGTCGCAACCTGATGAGATGAGGGTATTTCATCTCATGCATCATATAGGCACCGTTTAGAAAGATCACATGTCATTCATTTTACAATGCCATCTATGGTGAATTAGAAATTGCATACTGTTATGATAGATGTCTTGATAGATTATGTATGTTGTTGTGATAGTTGTTGTCATCGAAATACCTGCTATATTGATAGGGTGTTGTTTATCATACAACTTATTTGGCAGGGATTCCAAGCTTTGATCCTAGAGGTTTTATGGGTACCCAAGTGTCGGAATTTGGTGGATCATGAGATTATCATACTATTTACATGTTATATGCTTTGTTATGTTGTCAAGATTTTATTCGCGGGGAGCATGGGCCCCCACAGATCAGAATTTGACACATTAGTGCTCGTTTTCGATGATTTTCAGTGGTTTTTGGATGTTTTGTATTCCTACTGCCCAAAAACCCATATTACACAGTGTGTGTCATTATGAATACACACCATTTATTCTTCTGTTCAGGAAGAAATACTTTTCAGGGTTACACGCCATGTACTTTATTGTACACGCCGTGTACTCTTCTTCCGTGCGATCTAGTCGTGTAGTTGAATACATGGGCTGGAAAAACTTAATAACAGAATGTCATGTACCATGTTGAAATGCCGTGTAGTAATGGCCCGTATGACCCAGCCGTGAAGTTGAATACATGGGTTGAATAATCATAGGGACAACATGTCGTGTACGTTATTGGAACGACATGTAGTTTTGGTCTGTGTACCAGTCCGTGTGACTAACGACTGAGATAGGGGGAAAGGATTAAGGAAATACCATGTATTGGATTGACACGCCATGTAGTCTTAGGTTGGGACAGTCTGTGTGACTTTGTCTAGTAGGAGTAACTGGTCTAGAAAAAAAGGATGGTACACGCCTTGTACATGTAAGAACACGGCGTGTAGTCTGTGTTTACGGATCCAGCTTGGCCGATGTACACGCCCAAGTAAAATATTTAAGGAACATGCCATGTATAAGGACTACACGCCGTGTAACCATGTTTTAAGAGTTTTTCCTTTCCTGTTCCACTTTCTCTCTATTATGTTGAAACTATGCTCATTGCTAAAAAAGGTGGGATTTTTGACCTTGCAAAGTCATGCCACAAAGACGCCCTCCCGACGCACATCAGGGTTCTAACGATCATCGTACGTCAGATATAGAACATGCAGTTATCCCAGATACTGGTGAAGGTGCTCAATTCTATGAGGGATTCATGAGGTTCATAGAGTCCTTTCAGGGAGCCCAAAAACCTGCCCAGTCTATGGAAGAGCTTACGCGAGCCTTCCAGTAGCATCATCCTCCCACTTTCTCAGGGGATGAAGGACCTCAGGCTTCTGAATCTTGGTTTGAAGCTATGGTTTCTATATTTGATCATCTCAAGACACCCCCAGAAAGAATGGTGAAGCTTGCAACTTACATGCTACAAGATTCCATCAAGAGGTGGTGGGACGTAGTTTCTCAGGTAGGGCATCAGTAGATAGTTTATTGGGATGATATTCAGCGTACGTTTTATGAATACGTTTACCCAGCGACACTTAGGGATGATATAGCCATAGAGTTCATGAACCTGCGACAGGTTACTTTATCAGTTATGGATTATTCCTCCCGTTTCACTGAGTTACATCATTTTACTCTTGTTCTGGAGAATGAAGAGCTATTTTTTACAAGAAAGTTTGAGGAGGACCTCAGACCAGATATCAGATCATAGGTGAATGTCTTCCAGTTGACTACTATTTCATTGATTGTTTACCAAAAGTTTATCACGGTGAGAAATATGAGAGATGCTGGAGTAGTGAGCCATGGCGGTTCATCATCAATAATTAGTAACCATCTTTCTGACAGCAAGAAGCGCCACTAAGAATCTACATGAGGTTACTCTAAGAAGCGAGATGTTCCTTCAGGTATCAAAGTAGTGTTCTAGCAGTGTTGGAAGGACGAGCATACAAAGACACAGTGCCTGAGGGACCCAGTGTAGTGTTGAGATTGCGGAAAGATGGGTCACCTGCAGCGGTTTTGTAAGGTTAATCTTCCAGTGACTAGCGAGGGATGATCAATTTCGACTCCACGTGCAGGAGCAGGTTTACCAGTTCTGCAGCAGAATAGGGGATGAAGTTCTACAGGCTGTTCAGGCTAGGTTAGAATCCATGGATTTAGTGGTCAAGCTCATGGAGGATTAGCCCAGGGATCTCAGGCTGCTATACAGGGCTGTGGTACTGGCCAGATGTTTGCGGTAGAGCAGATTCATCAGGAGCAAGATCATGGACCCTCCACAGTGCGAGGTATGATCTTAGTAGCCTCAGTTTTATCATTTGCTCTTTTCGATACATGATCTTCTCATAGCATTATTTCTGTGCACACTGTGGAGAGCCTTAGAAATACTATCTTTATTTCGGAGGATATGATGACACTAGACACTCCCTTGGGACATAGAACTGCTAGTCTGCATCAGTGCAAGGAGTTCCCCCTAGATGTTGGTGGGTGTCACTTCTTGTGGTATATTTATGTCGTAGAGATGACATGTTATGATTTCATTCTCGGAATGGACTAGCATGTTTCTTTTTCAGGCCTTTGTCGATTGCTATCACAGTAGGGTGAATTTAACGTCACTAGAGGGCATATCTTTTCTTTACAAAGGTGAATATGATGTCTAAGAAAGCAGAAACGGACCAGAGCATCATGGGTTAGGCAGTGTTACAGCCCAAATTTCAAGGTCATATCTGGATGATCATGGGACTTCTCAAATAGATTAACCTTCAGTGTTTGATCATTTTCTGAATGTCTTTACAAAAGGATTTTCCGAGTTCCCTCCAGAGTGTGAGGTATACTTCTCTATTGAGATTATTCCAGGAGTAGCACCAGTATCCATACATCATTATAGGATGGTTATTCCTGAGTTGCAAGAGCTGAAGAAGATGTTGGAGGAGTTGAAGGCAATGGGTTTTATCTGACCCAATACTTCTCCTTGGGGTTCACCTATTTTATTTGCAAAGAAGGGGGATGGTACTTTACGTCTTTTTGTGTATAATTGGATGCTGAAACATTTAACGGTCAAGAAACAATATCCTTTACCAAGGATTGATGATATTTTTGATCAGCTTTGAGGAGCCAGGGTGTTCTCAAAGATCGACTGGAGATCTGTCTATCATTAGTGGCATGTTAGACCATTAGATATACGTCTTACATCTTTCTAGAGCAAGTATGGTCTGTACGAGTATTTGGTTATGTTGTTAGGTCTCATGAATGTGCCAGCATACTTCATGGCACTGATGAGCAGAGTTTTCCATCCTTCCTTGGATTCCTTCGTGGTGGTTTTCGTGGACGACATCTTGGTGTACTCTCACACTCTACACAACCATGATACCCATCTTGAGATCATATTGAGTACACTAAGAGAGAATCAATTATATGCTAATCTCTCTATGTTACACTTCTAGATGGATGAGATTCACTTCCTGGGTCATTTCATCTTAGAGAAAAGAGTATCGGTTAACCCAGATAAGGTGAGAGTGGTAGTAAAATGGGAGGAATCAAAGAATTTCTTCGATGTACGGAGCTTCTTGGGAATGGATGGTTAATATATGTGTTTTATACAGGACTTCTCATGCATGGCTGCGCCGTTGAAAGGATTGACTAAGAATGATGTAATGTACGTTTGGTCAGAAGCCTGTGATTTAGCCTTTCAGGAGCTTAAGGGGAGATTGACTTCAGCACCGATTCTAGTTTTACCAGAGTCGGGCAAGAGTTATACAGTTTTCTTTGATGCATCTGGCATCGGTCTTGGATCAGTGCTTATGTAGGAGGATCGTGTTGTTCATATGGATCTCGGCAGTTGAGGCCACAAGAGAAGAACTATCCTACTCATGTCCTATAGTTAGCTGTTGTTTTTTCATGATTTTCATTATTGGAGAAACTATCATTTGGGAGAGCATTTTGTGTTATATACTGAATACTAGATCCTAAAGTATATCTTTACATAGCGTGACATAAATCTGAGATAGCGTAGGTGGGTCTAGTTCCTATAGTCTTTCGACTTCGAGATTTCTTATACACCTGGAAGGGAAATGTTGTGGCAGACACACAGAGTATGAGAACATAGTTGCAGGTAGTTCGGGAGGCCAGCAACAAGTGGAATCTTATGTCTCTATTCTCTAATATGCATTTGGATGTTCACAATAGACCGGGACATGCGATTCTTTCTTCTATAGCTGTTACCCCCTCTCTTCTGGATTGAGTTCAAATGAGAAAGCTATCAGACCTAGAAGGACTAGTCCTATGAGAGGATGAGTTGGATGGAGACCCTAGAGAAGGGTGTAAGGTGGTCAACAATGAGGTGTTACGTTTTCATTGCTGCGTATGGGTTTCAGCAGACATACGCGAGGAGCTAAAGTGGGAGTTTCATGCTTCATCTTGGGAAGTTGATCCTGGTGTCACAAAGATGTATCGAGACTTACATCATCAGTATTAGTGGCTAGGTATGAAGAAGGACATGGATGGTTTTGTTATGTGGTGCTCCACCATTCATCATGTGAAGGCCAAGAATCAGCGACCAACATGGATTCTACAGCAGTTACCTATTCATGAGTGAAAATGAAATGATGTCATGATGGACGTCGTGACAGGGTTACCGAGATCTCCTTGAAGGAATGATCCGGTATGGGTTGTCAATGAAAGGCTCACAAATGTTGCACATTTCTTACCTATCAAGGAGACATTCAGTGTAGATGATCATGGGAGGTTTTTCATCCAAGAGATTGTACGCTTTCATGGTGTTCCGAGTTCTATCATTTCTGATAGGGACTCCTGCTTTACATCACATGTCTGGCAGGGCTACAGAGGGATTTGGGTACATAGGTACTTCTAAGTACAGCTTAAAATACGCATACAGATTGCAAGTTGGAGCACACAATTCAGGTTCTGGAGGCCATTCTACTAGCATGCATCATTGATTTTGAAGGTTCATGGGTGAAACATATTCCTCTGCAGGAGTTTTCCTATAAAAATAGTTTTTAAGAAACTATTCAGATGGCACCTTACGAGGATTTGTACGGTAGGCCGTGCCTATCACCCATGTGTTGGCTGGAGGTGGGAGAGGTAGCTATGCTGGGACCTCGTCTTATTCAGTAGACCAATGAGAATTTGGAGTTGATTCGGAAGAGGATGGCTACTACACAGTCTCGGCAGAAATCTTATGCTGATCAGTGAAGATGACCCATGGAATTCGAGGTCGGAGATCAGGTTTTCTTGTGTGTTACCCCATGGTTGGGACATAAGAGGATTAGGAGAGAGGGAAATAATTCACCAAGATACGTCGGGCTATTTGAGGTTTTGGAGAGAGTCGGGCTGGTTTCTTACAGGTTGTAGTTACCTCAGATGAACCAGGCTATGCACGACGTCTTTCATGTTTTTCAACTTCAGCGGTATTTCTCAGTCTCGTATCATGTTTTTTAAACTGAAAAGGTTGAGATAGATCAGGATTCATAATTCGAGGAGCATCCTATCAGGATTTTTGATCGTAGTGAAAATGTACTTTGTGTCCGGTTTGTTCCTCTGGTATGGGTGCTATGCCAGCATGACCATGTACAGGACGATACTTGGGAAAGGGAGGCCGACATGCAATCACAGTGGCCTGAGTTGTTCGAGGGTTCATCTTCTAAACATCATTAGGGAAATTTGGTGATAAATTTCATTAAGGGGGGAAGTTTTTAAGAACCCGGATCATCATTTTATTTATGTTATCATTTTCTTGTCATTTTTGATAAAAAAGAGAAAATATTGAAATTTTCAGAGTACACGCCGTGTAGTTTATGAGTACACGCTGTGTACTTTTCATCAGTGCGAGGCCATGTGATGGCCGTATCCGGGCCACACACCCGGAATTGTGGGGTGAAATGGAGGCTGATTAATGTGGATTAAGTAAAACCAAGGTACACACCGAGTACTCTAATAGTACATGAAGTTTACTTTTCTTTTTATTTCATTAATCGGACCGGGGTCACGTCTTAACCCTATTTTCGTCTTCTTCTCCGCCTAATTCCACCAAGAGCATCTAAGGAGGCTGGATCTACTCTGAGCCACCGATCCGTCACTAGCTACTCAAGTCTAACACCATCGGTTGCAAAAGAATCTCATCGGTGAGTTATTGGTTCTTCTTTGTCCTTGTTTCTAGATTTTTCTTATCATGTGAGTTATCTGAGGTTGAAAGATTTAGAGGTTTTTGCAGAGTAACTCAATTCAAGATCAATTCACATGCCAATGATATAGTATATCAATCTAATAGGATAGAGGTAGGTTATTTGATTCCCTACATTGAATTTCCTTGAGTTTTTGTGAAAAAGTGTCGAATATCCATGTATCAGGTATCTCTGTTTAGGGTTCTGAACCTTTTTTGTTATCTTCCTTCAATTTCTTATGTGATTGAGGCTATTAGGTGAATAATTTTTGTTTTTATCATGTTCAAGGATCACCCCATTGGTGTTTTCCTTCTTTTGGGTTGTTTATCACCGTTTGGCTTAGGATGCCTATGAGGCAAACCTTATTTCATTGATTGCTTTCCTTGATATAGTTGATTGCATGTATTGAAGACTATTTATATGCTTTTGATGCATTGTATCTATTAGACAAGTAGTTTGTTGAAAATATATAGGGATTCTATGAATCATTTACATACGATTTCTTTTACTCAGAGATGCGATAACCTGGTGTAGTTAGACCATAGGGGGAATTAACATTGAGTGCTTTCTCAGGGGGCCTGTATAATTATTACGATAATAAGACCATAAGGGGGATTGACTTTGTTCTCTCTCGGAGGGTCTGATAATTATCGAATTGAGACTAAAGGGGGAATTAGAAGTATGTTATTCATTACAGAGTCTGTAGTGTCGCTGCAAGACCATATGGGGAACTGACGTTGATTGCTTCCTCATAGTGTCTTTGCCTTTGTTTGTATGCATGACCATAAGGGCATGCCCACGTGAGCCACCCAAAGGGTCAGTGTGATATGTACTGTTGGTTGGTTGTGACGAGTCCACCAAGACAAAGAACAAGCTTGGGTTGAACGGATTGTAGTTTAGGTAGCCTACTGGGATACCTGTTGTGTTACTTGCTATGTCTTTGGACAATAGAGATATTTGATAGATTCATTGGTTGATGATTAAATGATTTAATTAAAATAATAAACAAATGTAAATGGAGAATTGTATCATTTTTTTACATTTATCTGCTGCATTTATTTCCATCACTTTTTTCTATATTGATCACTGATAGTAGGGTCCAACTCTATTGGTGGTTTCCTACTAGGATTAGCCTCACACCCAATTTGGGTCCAACTTTTCTGCCCAAACAGGTTATATGGTTGCATGTGTGGATAGGGATTGTGGCCCTTCTACATCAGGTTCTTGGTTGCTGGTTAGAGCTGGAGAGCATGGGATCAAGCATAGGCTCACAATGCTGCTAGAGTTACTGTTTAAATTTTCTATATGGGTTTTAGGTGTATTTCAGCATGTTGTTTTTTACTGCTTTCCATAGACACATGTGTCATGCTGCATCATTATTATATTATACATTTCTTCCACTATTCAGTTTCAATTTCCATGTGCTGTTTACTGTTCCCACTATTGTTTTCGTTATTTTCCTTCCACTGCATACTTTACTAAATGAGATCATTGTTTCCCCACCGACTCACCGAGGCCCTCACAGCTATTTTGTAGCCTTAGGTGTTTGGGGAAATGTTCTTGATGTCATGTGGAGAAACGGGTACGTGGTGCCAATTATTTGGCTCCGGATTCGGGTTGTTATATTTGGTAACACAAGAAAACATACACCTAATTAAATAAGGATCATACAATGAAGATGTAAATATACATAAAATAGAGTATATTACACAAAGATACAATCATGGATAATATATACACCAAACAAGAGGAAATAGTTTCAAATATAGACTGATTCTCATGGGAATATAATGTGAGATGAAAACCCCTTACCTCAAGCTTGACATACCATGTATTCTCATTGTTCTTCATTAATAATAAAAATATGTTAATTTATACATTAATAAGAACCTTTTTCAATTTTATTATTCCTTTTATGTCACTAATTACCTTGTAATAAATAATTTTTAATTATTCAAGATCATAACTGACATTTTGATGATGTTCTGAACTGGAGTCAAAAATTAAAATTATAATATTTACACATGATTGAAACCACAAAGGTATTCCATAAATGAAAAATAAAAATTATTATAGAAAACATAAATAATATAAATATTGTATATAAATACAATTCCATCATAATGGCCACAATGAGAGGTTGTAGGAGATAATTGAAAAATTAGTGTTTCGTGTGGCAGTAGTTCACCGTCCACAGAAATAATATATTCTACATCCACTAGAAGGAGGTCTGTGAAAGTGTAGTTTTAATCCATATCATTAAAACAACCAAGTATATTGAGGAAACTAGGGTTTTTATTTAATCAAAGAATAATAATCTCATAGGGAGTGAAGAAGTAAAATAAACGAAGGGAACTTGTGGGAAGACTTTACATTTACATCAAGTAACTCCCATTGGTTTAAACCAAAAGGATTTCATAAAGTGCCATGTACATTTTTTATGGGTTCTAGGAGGAATATAGGGATGTTGGGATGTTTTTTGGGTATAGAAAGGACTAGAAAAGAGTCTTGAGATGTGTTATTAATTTGTTAGAGGTGGTGTCCTTTTATAAGAGGGATGAGGGGCTCTTCTGTAAATATTCAATGTATTATATTATTTGAAAATTATTTTCTGATAAAAAAAACAATAAACCATTTAATTTAGAATATAAGATGACTTTTATTTGAAATAAATTCAACCAATAGGTTTTAGATAATATTTTGTTTCATTTCTACCTATATCATTTAGCATTAACACTTAGTTAACTAATTTAACTTTTACCATGTCTTTTTGTATATTCATACTATATGGTTAATATATTTACAATAAAATTTAAAAATATACCTATTTGGTCAATTAATGAAATTTTAAATCATAACTATTTATTTTGGCTGAATCATAAAAATTTAGGATTATTATATAATTTAATAATATATTATTAGTTTTAAAAACTCATTTATTTCATTTTATATACTATTCATGTCATGACTTTTAATAAAATCCAAATGAACAATATTCTTTAAAAAAACATCATTATTTAAAATATAAGAAGTCATATTAAACCCCAAAATGTAGGGATTTCATAATAAGATTCAAAATAAATTTAACTTAATATTTATAATCTCATTTATTTAATACATTTATTAATGAGGTAATCATAACATCATCATTGTGTCAGTAATAAATTAATTTATTTTTGTCTAAAAATTATAAATAAAATACCATGATGTAGGATATATTTTTAGATGTATATTCTAATATTAATAGTCAAATATATCAATTATATAAACCCACATAATTTTTTTTTAGAAAAAATAGAGGTTTATGATATTTTTATTTTTTCATTAAATAAAAAGTTATTAATGAAATTCGATTACCCATGTGGCTTCAAAAGGCCAAATTTCTGTCCAAGGATTGTATTAATTGGATATGACTCATCTTATAAGTTTATGACAAGTGTTAAGGTAATTATGTATAATTATAATATTATTTTTACGTTGAGTTACCCTCTTTACCTTTAAACAGGGTAAATAAAAATCAAATGTTAGTATTAAAAACAATTATTTTCATCATATTAAATAAAATTTTACATACTGATGACAACCAATTATATCAAATTTTAGAAATTCAATTCATAGAAATGGTAAATTTTCATTTAGATGAAAAAGTTTGTTTTTTTACTATTAGGCATTGTTTTTCACTATTCATCAAAAATTGAATGTTTTTAGAAAAATTAAAAAAATTCCAATTATAAATTTTATATTAAAAATTAAACAATGATTTGTATTTGAAAAAATGAAAACATATAAGGGTCATTAATTAATTTAAAATTAATTTCCCTTGTCAAAAATATAAAGCATGTTTTTAAGAAATAAAATCTATCAAAAGATTGACAATTGTTTAAGTACAATTTAAATGAGTAATTACTTATAATGACCAAAATTGGATTAAATGGTAAAAATATAATTTGAATCTACCCCTTCAACATATATATCAAATAAAACTGTAATCATCTAATTTAGATATTTGTTTCCAGAGATATTCCATGTTTAATAAGTTAGGGTCTATTATATAAAAAAAACTCTTTAACAATGTTTATTTTTGAGAATGTGGGACATCTAATGGGATCTTGTTATAGCAGAATATTTTGTATCCCCATATAAAATATTAATCACATTACTAGGATAAAAAATATATATGTTATGTTTGATAAACAGAAGCAACCAAAAACTTCCAAATGTACAGATTTAACAAATTTTCACATTTATCCCCAAACTACACAAAAAATCATTGAATGATGAAAATAAGCTAAAATTAATTATTTGATTGGGATTAAATAAATGGATACATATATATAAATTTTAACATATTATCTTTATCACATTATAACCACGATACATGGTGTGTGGGAAGCCTGTACACTCTGTGTTGTCTGAAATGGATTCATACTGAAGCCCTAAGTTTTTAACTTAGGTTCACAATAAGAAATATACATGTAGTGTACTTCAATAATACCCAAAATATAGTTTTTCAATTAACAAAATAATTAAATTACATCAAATTATCAATTGTAAAATTAAAAATTTATTTTATTTAGTGACCCATGTTGTGTTTGAGAAGTTAATAATTGTTTTAAATATTAATAAATTATCAATTAATTATCTATAATAATCTATATTAACTTATTTTGATATTAATTTACCAAATAGTATATTATTATGAGAATCTCAAAATGAATTTAGGTGGGCATTATGATCAAATGGAATTAATAATATAATTAATTAATTAATTAATGTAATCATGTTTTTGTTAATAATAAATAATGAATACAAATAAATGTTATGAATTTTACTTTTGTGTATGTGTTGCATGTATAACCATTAAAAAGATAGAACATTACAATGGTATATATTTAATTTAATTTGATTTGATTTATTAGATGGTTTTGTAAAATTTGTTATCAATTTACTTTTATGGACATTGTTTCATCTCTCACTCCATTATTTTGTAGGACATTCATGTTAAAGAAACTTTAAGCAATCAACTTCCAACAATCCATTGGTTTATCTCACATGCATATAAGTTATAAATACATTAAATAAATGGTGATTCTCAAGTCTCATAAAATAACTTCATGATATATCCATAATGAAACCAATCCATGTGTTACATAGTTGAATAGGTGGAAGGTTTTAAATCATGTGAGGATCATAAATTTGAGTAATTTTACTATGGTTATAGGTTGATTTATTGTTTTTTCATTAAAAAACCAATGAATTATTCTCATAAACATGTCATTTAATTAAATATTTTTTCAATATATAAAATATTTATATTATGTGTGCTTGACCATGGTTACATAAATAAATGAATTAATGTGAAAATATTTAACTCAAATAAATAAATTATTTGTAAATATTTTATCCAACATTGTGAGTTAATAAATAAAAATAACATTAATATTATATACATATGTAAATGATTAAATATGATAAAATTTACACATAAATATTTATATCACTCAAAAATTAATTTGGTCATCAATGTTGGAATCACTTGAATTAATATGAAACCATATCTTATGATAATGTTCATCTATATGAATTCATGTGCAGATTCCATACATGTGACAATGGGTCACCTTAACCGAATATGTATTGGGATTGTTTTTCTTCATCCTTCTGATACTAATTTAGAGTCAATTATTTTTGAAATTGTAGTATGGGTTTCAAGATTGGGGAATCCACTCAATGGATCAATGAGATTCAATCCAAATTTAGGAATGATTTCCTACCAAAATATTATATAGTAATTTTCATGGAATCTATCTGATTATATTGGAAATATGGATCTTTTCCCCTAAAATGATTGAAAAACTAGTAATTCGATGTTAAAAAGTGAGGATTTTTTATACATGATAAAATAGTGTGAGATTTATTGAAATTTATTATTATTATTTCTAAATTAATTATAAATAATGTAATGTACTAATAATTGTTTGTAATTATGTAAAATAATGGTATAAAACCCAAACAAAATAGTGTGACCATTATTTAACTCAAGGTAGGTCTGTATATATAAAAATTTTCCTCTATGGTTTAGTTTTTTGTTTGATTCTTTATTATCAATAAGATTATACTATGTTTTGGAATCCCATATTCATGATCTACCACTCAAGCAGGTGAGCTATGGTGAAAAGGATTCATACCAGAGATATATTGAGAATGTGTCTTATTTCTATTTTATTATATTGTAATCTATGTCTTCAGAGTTGATGATACAACATACATACATATATTATTACATGATAACATCTCATACCCATAGATAATGTCTTTTAATAATAATAAAATGTCAATGCACTATATCTTTGAAAAATATAAGAAGTTAATATAGTTGTTTGTTATGATTTCAAATTTCTGGAGTATATTGATCATTTTGTGAAATGAATATTCTATATTAATAAGAAAGTATACATTAATATTTTTTATTATCCTTACTCCCATGATTATTATAATTTTTCCATGAATGGATAAAAAATTGGATAAGTCACTTTTGATGACTTTTTCTATACATTACCAAGCTGTTAAGGATTGGTTGAAACATGTTTCACCACCATTTCAGTGAAATGCATGAATGAAATAAATCATAATATCCGATTGATATTATAAATCTAAAATATCAATTACATTATCCTTAAATGTTTAAAAATATTTTGTGCCAAAATAATGAATAGATGGAAATTATCTACTTTTTGGTATTGAATTTACAATTGAAAATAAATTGTAATTAATTGAAGGAGAAATCGGTTTCTTCCAATTTATTTAAATTAATCATGTTTCTAGTAAATCCTTGTGTATTAAATATAATATTCTTACAAAATAAATTAATTTAATTACATGAAATAAGTAAGAACATAAATATGGTTGATTAATCTTAAAATGAAATCAGAAAGTGTGATTTCAATGATTTCCAAGGGGTGATCACTATTTCACAATTTTAAATGGAATGATTTATGTCCTTAATAGCATTTACTAAAAAAATATCTTCATGAAAGAATACAAACAATGACACATTATTTCATTTTTAATTAAATTTATTTCTTGTAAATTATTACTAAGTTAACAATTAAAAAAACCAATATTCACGAACATTCATTGCAATGAATTATGAATATAAAATAAAAGTCTCTTACTAGAATGTTGTGGTTAATTAGTTTCAATTAAAACTAAAATTAATTGACTTTTATAATAATTTTAAATTATTTTTACCTCTATATATATATATGATAATAAATATGAAATTAAAATACATATCATATATTAGATTAAGAAACCTTTTAAATGAATGTATTTATAAATCCTTTTAGCGTTTCCTGAATATGTATATGTGAACTACTCTGAAGATAATGATAACATCATATACATAATAAAATTTCTCAAAGAAAATATGAAATTCTTAGTAAAGTAGTTTAGATAATTCAGTAAATATGGAGAAATAGTTGAGTTATATTTTCAGATAAAATCGTATCCAATTAATTATTAATCATTTATATGGGGTGAAGGTTCTCTTTAACTCAGTCATTCTTATATACAAAAATTTCATGATGAAAGTAAAAGGAAGATAAATAACAAGTCATATATATAATAAAAATAATTCATTCTACAATGAAATACATATTTTTCAAACAAAAGTTGAATAACATACCTTATTCTAAATATACTATCTCACAGATATCTTATAAATTTTGATAAGATATGAATAAATTGGGACATTATAAAAAATTTTTTGAGAAAATATTGGTGAAAATTTATGCTTAGCTAAAATTTTTTTAAACACAATGGTTATTCTATGTTATTGATCCTATAACCACTAAATATATTAACATGTTATGATGATCTACTATTTTAAAATTTTGGAATCCAATATATTGGAATACATTTGGTGAAAATATATCATCTACAGGTTATCACTTAGAATAAAAATGAATTGGAAAAGGAATACAAGAATCCAATCAGCGTAATGTGGGGATTAGTTCCAAACAAATATATAAAAATATAATATGTATCCAAATAAGTAGTTTATATAAAATGCATTGGGTGAAATATATTTATATGGTATATTATAGAATAAATATTCCTATAAATATGTAGTAAATATTAATATGATATGGTAGAAAATTATGTTAAAATTCATTTATTGGACTCTATGAATCATGATTTAGGGAGAACATATAACAATTATTTCAATGAATTAATACTTCCTGTGAGTATTCTTGATAAACTAGTCATGGATGGTAAAATATGATACCAATCTAGAGTGATATATTATTAAATGATCAGTTATATGAAATGAAATATTTATCACTCATCGAGACTAAAATCATTTTTGATTTAAATTTATCAAATATTATTTATATAATATTTATATTAGATATTTATAATCAAGGAAAACTCATTTTGAATAATCCTAAATGAATTTCTCTATATATGTGACCCAAATGAGAGCCTATATTATATTTCTAAAAGATATGAATTTAAATGTATAGTGAAATCAAAAATTTCCATTATGATATGAATATTACTCATTTCCATTTAGAAATATATCATGAGTTGTAATCACAGAATATTCATTTGTAGTGAATGAGGGTCATGAATCACTAATAGGTTAGTGGGAGTGCCATAAATTTCAATGATACAAATTTGTATAATAGATTGAAAACACATGTTTTGTATTAACAGTTTATTCTGTCAATGGAATGACATTTATACATGTATGAATTATAGTTGTAAATATGTTTTATAGAGTAATATGTAAAAAATATATACATGGATTTTTTAAATATTGTCATAGTACATATATTGATAATTTATAGAAAAATACCGGTTGAAATAACACAAAAAATGCGTTTTTGTTTTAATATAATCCTTCTAGTGCAACATTCATGGGAAAAGGAAGTGATTATGTTGATTGAAATAATATCACAAGTGTAAGTTCTTGTAATTAATCTTATATTCAATGATAAGTACAAACAATAGATAATAATGATATATAATTCATTGTAGGTGAATATCAAATTCATTAAAAATAATTTCATCAAATTATTCGTAGAACTATCCCAAAATACTGGGAAAGGTAAAACATGATGAGTTACATGTATCATGTGAATAGGGAATACTAGTGATCATGGTAAATAAACACATATTTAAATTTTATCTAGTACTATTGAAATGACTAATGAAATATGATTGAAAAACATATTTTAGAAAGTGGTATCTACAATATCTGAGTGAGTTTAAGATTTTGATTCAGCTTAATAAGTTGTTCGGAAATGTCGTATTTATATATTGGTAAATGGTGAATTACTTATTTTATCATTAACATGAAAAGATTTGATTATGTACGTAGTCATGATGTTAAGATATTTGAATAGTTAGAAAATGGTTATAAAAGGTTTTATCACTATATAGGTAATTTTATCAATTTATTAATGTTCCATTAAATATATTCACTACACTAACATGTTATATTAATTGAATACCCACTGAAATTTAGTAGACATGGAATCTATATCCACATATAGTAGAATCATGTTAACATTTTAAGACTGACAATTCAATACCAATTGGCTCTAGTTCAAGTGGGGGTTTCTTAGCATTTTTTCCTAGAACTAACAACATTGTACATTAGATTACATGTGTATTCAAATAAATAAATGTTAATAGAAATTTATTTTCTCATATTTATTGGTTTTTAACATAACATTGATGTGCTGAAGTCGTAGGTTATATATTGCATTTAAAAGGACTTTGTAGTTCCTTGTTATAATAAGAAACATGATGTTCTATGCTGATATTCATAAATTTATTTATATATATGGATAATGTACTATGATAGGACACATATATATAGACTATTAGGTGAGAGTACTCATAAGTGGATGAGGCTTCTTCTCATGAAGATCATTCTTCGTAATCTCCAAGATGATTGATTATGAGAATAGACCCACTATTTTGAATTCTTCATGATTTTGTGTCATTTTATATTCATATAAGAGATCATGTTTCACATTCCATATAATTTTAGATTATCATTAATCTGTGTAATGACTTAGGCACATTAATTTTCTAACAAAATCCATGATTCATAATGTTAGCGGCGAGCATGGAAGTATTTTTCCATTCTATCTTCAAGGATGTTGATATCTAGACCCTTTGTATTTAAATTTAATCATTATTATAAAATCCATGGACATTTTATGATAACATGTTAATTTTAGACACCAAAATAATGGTTGATTGAGCATATAAGATGGTTACATAGATTTCAATCATGCTTGATAAGATATATGATTAAGAAATAAAATAATATATTGAAAGTTTGTATGTGATTTTCTATATTGCAACATAATCTTCATTCCCTTTGGTTGACATTACACATTTCTAGAATGTAATCATGTATATTAGGTGTAAATGGATTATTAAAATGACAAATAATCCAGAGGGTCACTCACTAATTTTTTTAGTTGATCAACATTAAATTCTACATGTATTTAACTATAAAAAAATTATTCTTATTACTACAGAGTACTTTTATTATGGTTTTACTGATCATTAATATTTTCCAGTTAATAAAAAATTATTTTTTATTAATAAAAAATGTATTTTATTTCCTGAATGTAAAATATATATTTATTTTCTAGTCTTTGATAAAATACAGATTTTATTTATTGAATATTTTACATAAATATTCATATCCTTGTTTTGAATAAATGTTTTATTTATGAACAAAATATCTCATATGTTATTCAATAAAATTTTGTGAGTTTGAATGTTTATGGACAAGATCAGCTGATAAATACTAATTTACAAACTAGTAAAAAAATATTTATTAATTTTCACATTATTTTGTGATAAAATATATTAATAATAATATTATTATCATGTGTAATGGGAATTATTAATGATTATAATAGTTTTTAAGGGTGGTAATATAAATAAATATTATTTTAATTAATATCATAAATCTATAATTATTTGATTATATCTATTTTTGTATTTATGAAAATAGAGAATCATTGTGATAAATAAAATTTTCTCTTGACTACACCACTCCCCGTCTCAAGAACGAGAAACAAAAGAGGGAATTCTTCAATGCTAAAGGATGAGCTATCAACATTAACACTGCTTGATTATAAACTCACCATGCTAGCACCCATAAATCAAATAGTGTATGCTGGAGATCCAAAGAGGGCATGTGATCCATATAAGAGGGATCCTATCCTTGGATTGACATTGTTTAATTATTGAATTCCGATTGGGTTTTTTCAATATCCACATCATCAATAAAGAAAGGATCCAATTATAAAGTATTTAGTTTTATCCAGTCAGAATGAATTAATTATAATTTTGTAGGAAATATCCTTTCTCGAGGTTTCATGAAACCAAATATTAAAATAAATCCTAATATAATACCCAACATGGGCACCTGTACTATTCTTAGAACCCTCACTTACCACCTATGTATGAGATCTAGTATACGATTGGTTTTGTTCTATGTGTTGAGAAATATTTTATTCCTCCTTAAAAGATTTCTTGTGTAAAGATTCATGATTTGAAAATTTACTTGGAATATCTAGAATAGATGGTAATAATATGGAATAAAACATCACCCTGGGGTTTATTTATTATTTAACCTAAAAATTAGTGTGTAACATTGTTATTTTTTGTGGATTATCAGTGACAGAATGATATGACGATGAAAAAATAGTGTCCCCTTCTATGCTATTATGATCTCTTCAATCTATTGATAGGTGTCCAATTTTTATCTAATATAGATTTTTGGTTTGGGGATTATTATTTGACAGTTATTCTATCTAACATAACAAATAATACAATTAAAAATGGTATAGATTGTAAAAGTTGTTTGAGATGTCATTCTGTCCTGGGAGGGAACCAGTGGTTTTCAGAGACATGTTAAATAGAATATTTCATCTATTCTTAGATCTGTTTTGGTAGTTTTCTTCAAATATATATAAGTATACTCCCACTCTTAAATTATAAATCCGAAAAATATTACATCATATTATGTACACTGAGACGGATTTTATTTTACACCATGCTATCTAAATTCAAATATTTTGTTGATAAATTGAAATTCATGGGTCATGTTATCTCATACGATGGAGTGATATTAGACCTATAGAAGTTTGTAGCCACAATATCTGGGGAAAGAACAAATAAAATTTTTTATTATGATTTTTCATAGTCCAATAGAATGTTAAAGTTATTTCATCCAAGGTTTCTCTAATCTTGTAACATCGATGTCCTACAAACCATGAATGTGATGAGGTTTGTTTGGGATGATTCTTATGAGAGGTATTTATAGTAACTGAAGAGAATAAATTTATCAAAATTTATCCTCACATCACCTGATCTATGTTAGATTTACACCATGTATTAAAACATATATTAAGTCATACAAGGAGTAATTATGATATAAGAGAATCATGTGGGGGAATACAACTGAAGACAACTAATACTACACGAGAGTAATTAACTTAATAATGATTTGAAGTTGTATATGGTTCTACACAACATGATATGTATGAAAAATAACCTTATAAAGATATATCTTTTGTGTACGTAGACCACAAGGCCCTTAGGTAAATATTTTCATAGAAAGACTTTATCATTCTGTATAAGATTTTGGCTGAGTATCAGTATTCTTTAATCTTGGACATAACTTACTCACTTAGAGAAGGAAATATGATTGTCAATTAATTTATCCACAACACAAAAAATGGATAAAATGAGATTCATTGATTGAGTGGTTGTAGATAAAATGATTTTTGGGCAATCATCCATATGTTTAGGAATCCTAGGACTGAGTATCTATGACTCCAACACCAATTATACCCATGATTTTGAACCAAATCATGATAGAGTAGTTATCTAGTCTAGTAGAATATTTTCCAAAGGAAAATTGTATTATGAGAATAATCTATTTGGATTGTGTCTTTGTAGTAGAATTATTTTACTTCTCCATCAGCTTGTATGGGTTGCTAATGTTTTACTTGAGGAATTAATCAGGGAGTTGGACTCTTCAAAGCGGTCAGCTAATCTAGTTATGAAAATTATGTATTGTGATCTCCATAAGAGTTACATGTTTCCAGGAATGAAAATTTAGGATGTAGGAATCATTTGGATTTGTTTCACCAATAACATGGTGAATACAATTAATCATAGTCTTGATTGTATATTCCATCCTATGACAATATGGGATGAATGTTGGATGATTTAACAATATATTTAATGATAGGATTTCCTAGGAAACCTCAAAGGAATTTTTTCATGTGAGTGATTGTGGATCTACTAAATAAAGTACTCCACTTTTTTCTTTTCATGTATACCTTCATCATTTCTAATATGTGTTTCACTAACATGGGAGAGTTAGTTTTTCAACATGGTGTTCCACGTTATATCATTTTTGATCGATTTCCTCATCTCACATCTCATTTTACATGAATAGTCATTAGAAGGAGCTGGGATTATAAGTCATTCTATGTATATAATATCTTACTCACAGTGATGGTAATTTAAAAAGGATGATTTTGATTTAGCGGGTTATGTTGTAAGGTCGTGTTTTGAATTTTTTTGTTTTTTGGTTACATCATCTAGATCTTTTAGAGTTCGCCTATAATAAATTCTTTCATACATCAACTCAAATGGATTATTTTGAGTATTTATATCGAAATTCATGTTGTTATCCACATTGTTGGTAAAATTAATTTATGTTAGTGCTCATTGCACCATGAATCATAATGGATATATTTGAGTAGGTCTAGTTAAATAGAATGAGGTTGGTGACCCTACAAAGCTTGTAGAAATATTACACTAACCATCAGATATAACCTCTAGAGTTTGGGGTTGGTAGTCATGCAATTATTTTAGTGTACCCTAGGTTGGTGGAATTCTATATCTTAAATAAATTCCAAAAATCACCTAGGTTTTCTAGCCCGTTCAGGGTATTAAAGATGTTCAATCAAATAAGATTCCAATTGAACCTTCCACATTTTTATAATTACATGAATTGTGTGATAAACATGTCACCGAATTATAGTTATCAACCTGAGCATTCTTATTTGACAGAATATGATGAAAATTTTCTATATTTTTATAAATTCATTGAGGAGAATCTGATATGTTTCTTGAATTTTAGTGATATGATTCCATGGTGTAGGATGGTACCGATAGTCTAGTGTAATGGAGGTAATGGATTTTTTAAGAGGACAGCCGGGAGAGGGAAACTAATATGAAGAAACAGTGGCTAGACAATTCCATCCATACCCCTTAGTGATTTATGTAATATCTCAAGGATTAGTAGTTATATTGTTGGGAGGTTGTACGATCTGTTCCATTTTTGGTACATCATTTTTCTTATATTTTGTTTTACCTTCATCGAGTATTTTAATTTCAATATAATTCTTTATCATTGAACAATAACGGAGTTGGTGTTGATATATATGGAAACACTATAAAAGAAAATTAGTGTTATGAAATATAAAAAAATCATGCAATGAATTCATATTTCACGGTGAGAATTAATCTGAGCTAACCCCGTGAAATCCATATAGGTCATCAAGGGTTCTAGGTAACATGTCATGTCACAACCCGAACTATGCTAGGGCACAAGCCGTGACTACACAAATCCATCCTCAATTGGACATGGGATGGAAAAAAGCATCGAAGACACAATAAACATTGGGAAGACTTTTTTTAAATACATGTACACAATCAAAGGTCCAAATTAATGAAAAGTGTACATGTAACTAAATAAAAGATGCAACACGTCTATAAATATACCAAATATACATCGACCACTAAATGTAATGATGGGAGGTCATGTTAAATTAATATTAAAAGGGTATAAATCATTTCTCGGACATAAATATTCCCCAACCTGAAAAACTAGAAATTTTAAACAACCATTATCATAAATTTTACATCCCAATCTATGGAAATTGTACGCAGTCCAACCATTCTATATACCTAATATCCACTAAAGACATGATCAAGCTATCTGATATTTGTAAAGACATAACATGCATTAAAAAAATCATATGTAGAGATGAGTATATACATGCCCAATTGAATTCAATAAAATCATATGGGGTTTAGTAAGATACATAACTAAATATTAGAGTAGAAGATAGAACAAGGTACAAAAAAGAAGAAGACCACTCAACCCGACATGAGATAGAAAGTTGCTAATCCAAACACCATGAGCATGAAATGGTGAGAAGATGAAATTCTCATTGAGTATCTACTACCTATAGTGGGAGATTAGACTCGTCCAACAAAGATAATCTAGACAGAGAATTCGTGTTGAATACCCTACGTGTCTTTTCCTATACAAGAAATTGTAGTAACCAAAACACAGAGAGTGGGTACCAAAGTAGGATATATATATATATATATATATTCATAGTAAATTAATCCCCAATGAGATATTTAGGGGGTCTCCATCTCATAGATCAACCCTAGAATATGATTCACCATTAGTTCCGAGGTAATTATATCTATGATTCCAAACACCTCATGTGTCATCCTATGACATAGCAGTTTAAGGGAATAAAAAACTAAAACATGATACTTTCTGATTTGGATGGTACTATCTCACCATCCCAGTATACGGTTGTTTCATAAGAATGTATCTTTGTGGGGGAATCATCCATCTTTATTGTGAGTCCAAAGGTATGTCAAACCACATCCCATCACTACGTATCACTATTAAGGGTTCACCATTTTTGGAACGAATAATGTTTCCTCATACTCTAGGTGTTCCAAGTCCTGTAGTCACAAAGGAACATAAATTCCTATATCGAATGAATGGTACTATTTAAAAAGTTCAGAAGAGAATGTCACTGCCAAGTACTACTATATGGTAAACCTAGTAAGTCATTAGTGAAATTCCACTACCCATACCAAATGTAGGGTTATGCCTAGATGATTTCATCTGGGAATGCCACTTCCCAACCCAAGTGGATGGTAATCCCAGTGCATTAGAGGTACTCCACTACACATTCTTAATGGAGGTTTACGTAGAAATATTAGAAGATAACATCACTTCTAAACCCAGTAGGATGGTAATCAGGGAACTACCATTGGGAAATTCCACATCCAATCTAACATGGGGGGTAATATTTTTACTTCTCTAGTGATTCTACTTGAGGGATACGTTCATCTGGTGTCCCCACAACACATGATAAAGAAATAACATTTCACCTCATATCTCAAAATCCTTTTCTTTTGCACCATTTCGTTATATGTAGAAAAACACTTTGAATTGGAATCGTGTGGGCTAGAATCCTTGTTCTTACCAATGATATACAATGTATTGATGATTGCTATGATGATCTCATGTCGAACTTGTTGTGTGAGGGGATCCACAAAGCGTGTTGTCCAACATCATCGTATGGTATGGTCTTTGGTTTGTACACCGGTCTCATATGTGTGGGGTGAAATTCCACGTTGGTGGAAAAAATGGCATGTTCCACCTTCTAGGGACCGATTCATGTCTTCTTGGCGTGTCTGTGGACTCAAACCCCACGTTCATGTACTATGATACATGGTGTGTTAGTCTATATGGGATACCACCCGCGTGGTCAACCCTTGTATGCGTTATTTGTACAAGGAGTCCCTACCCATGTGACCAATCACAATTATTTTCCAACCATGGATGGGGTACATGGCATGTGAGGGAGGACTATACGCCATCTCATCCTTTTATTTTCCCAAAACTTAGCACCACTGCAGAGGGAGGCTACACATATTGTGTTATTCCTACTACATAGTGTGTTGTATGGATTTTTCTAGAATGTTCAGGTTTTCATGAATCATTATCTGTGCTCAAAATGTAGCCAATCTAATAAAGGTCTAACACTAAATGATTCTAATATACTAGGATTTATCTGCAATAAATGCTAGTCATCCATCATTTTTTTGGAATTGTCTATTGCAATTAATGAGGATTTCGTTATTCTTTACCCTCAGACCCATCCATTGAACACATGACAATCCAAATCTAAATCATTGATGTTTTCATCCTTTAATCATGGTGATTCTAGAACTATGATATTCGTGAAAAATCATTGATGTTACGTCAAACATCCAAAAATTCGGTCACCCAGTCGAGATACGAACTCCTGAAAAAATCTTGAACCGGGAACCGTGGGGTCCCAATAGAAAAAATTATCGGGAAAATTGAAAATTTAAAAATAGTTTAATGATTGTTGTCCAATTTCTTTTTCCAATGATCTTGAATGAGAAATTTGATTAGAAATAATAGATAATAAAAATAAAATAACATAGTTTCAAGTCATTAATGAATGAAAGGAGTCACATATTGAATAACAATATTTTTGATCTACTAATAATTTAATCTAAATCATTAAATATTAGCAAATGTGAGCCCTTCATATTTTTTCGATCGTTATTTTATAAAGAACATACTCATGTAGTGATCATATGAAGATGGAGTTTCTATTTCGCTTTGATCCACCACGATCTGGAGGTATGTTGTCGCGCGATCTAAATTTTCAAATGAAGGAGGGAAGGACCTCTCACTAGTGCATGGGATAAAAACCTTCAAAACAAAGAAATATTCCATTAGCATTGTATATATAACCAAAATTATATTAAAATAAATTAGTTTATTAATTAGTTATTCCACTTAAACACATGTGCCAACGATCAAGGGTTGTAAACGTCCCATGTAAACTAATTTTATATCATGCCTAGGGTAAAAAATGTGTTTCAAACACAACCATGGTATCAGATTTTAAATGTGATCAAACATTTATGATTTATTATTTTTTCTGTAATTAATTGAATGCATAAAATATAATATACATTTAATATTTTTATATAATTAATTATGGGAACATCACATCCTGGAATCACACACTTTCATATCCCCTATCTTAGGAAATATATTTAAAAATATTTAATATCCATACAAGGGAATAGTTGTGTCCCTACAAATTTCTATTATTTATTATTTAATTCCCTGAAAATTAACAACTAATAAAAAAATGGGATACTGAACATGTATCTAGCTATCCCTCTCCTAGTAAATATCATCCACATTTGCATTCAACCACAATATGCCAACCAAATCGATGGTTCTTCCTTGCAAGGTCTTATAATGTCAGTCTTCGATTGCCATCTAGATATCTAAAAATGTGGATCTATCATTGATGTTTAGATCACCCAAGTCAATTATGTGAATTGGTTCATGTAGTTATCTCCTCAGCTACGACATGTAGAAGAATTCATGCACCCACTCCAGCTGTCAGTGTAAGGCAAGGCGATAGGCAACCATGCCAAACCTCTTCATGATCATGAATAGAACAATGATCCACATTGATAGATTATATATCCTTCCAAAACACAGCATTACTCATCATGGAGAACCTCTCAAGAATACATGGTCACTCTACATTAATTCTAGGTGTCTATGATAGTGATTCGCAGAGTATTTCTATCTACTTTGGGCCATCTTCTTCCGTTAGTGGATGACCTGTCCTTTTTTCATTGTCGCTCCACCAACTCTATACCTACAAAGAATGAGTCTACTATATTAGTGCAACATAAGGAAAACTTATAGATTATCTATAATAGGGACTCAAATGTTTAAAATCCAATGTTATTGTGGTAGTTTTTGTGGTATGAAAATTCTACCAAGGTAAGTTGAACCTCCTAACTATGAAAAAATTTCAACACTAAAGCCCTTAGCATATCCTTCAAAACTTGAATAGTGAACTCGGTCAACCCATAATTATGAGAGAGAAAGTATATACTCATCTGAAAATGGGTCCCAATTTTCTAATTTAGTCCTCCCCACAATCATGACATACACTAGGGGTCCTGATCAAAGACTATCATCCAGTGTACATGTGATCATGAATGATCTACCACACCTAAAACTACATGAACCACTTCAAAAAAATATGCTATTTAATAGAAAATAAGTGTGATGTTTTTTTAGTCTACTATAAACTAGATAACATTGTGGTCCCTCACTTTTCATGGAATCCATCTGAGGAAGTCCGTGTTTATTACATCGCATATTCACTCCAGGATCTCAAGAGGATGCAACAAACCTTCCAAAACATGGTTCTCAGAATTCAACTACTAACATATGAGGCATCATGAGATGAACTCAGAAATGTTCCATCTCATGCCATTCCCCCAAAATATCTTATTATGGGCTTTTTATGTCATCCACAGAATGGTATGTTCAGCTAAGGGAGAAGTGTGGAACTCCTACATCACCTCCTCATGCATCGTGACTGGAACCATTTTTCCCATGGAACACGATCTTGTGATTACCCCCTTCCAAATATCCATCTGCTATGTTTTTATTGATATATGATCATAAATTAATCCACAATAAATGTCCCTCAAGTTGTAACTCTTTAACGAGATGGAGGAGCGATGATGTCAAACACTATCAACTATTGAAAACATGTACCTACCAACTCCTCTAAGTCCAATTATCGGTAAGCTAAAATCTCTAATTCTTCCTGCATTCTGTGAGCATGGGGCTTCCTGATATGAAAATTCACTACCATATTCCCCTTTCCTGAAATATAGACTATCCCAAATTTATAGTCATTCACATTCTCAAACATGAATCTCTATATTTTTTTCTGGTCTCTCTGAGTGAAAATGAACACGATAATATGAGGATCTGAGAAACCATAAAGTGATCTCTTATAAGGTAGTTTCAACACATCCTTAGAGAGATGAAAACCATTTGAAGCTCTAGGACATGATTCAAAGAGTTATACTCATGGTGTCTCAACTACCGTGTCCCATATGCAGTGACACTCTATTGTTTCATCCACAGACAACTGATCCAAGCTCTTAAGGTTATGGAATACACTACGAACTCAGTGCCTTCCTTTGGTAGCCACAACACCATTGTTCTTGTTAGAATCTTCATGAACTTCTCTATGGAACTATAAAACTACAAATACTATTTAAATGGTTGCCACATCCACATCATTGTAGTCAAATGGGATATGATTAAAGATAATTATCGCAATAATACCTCTATGTATAATGCCAAACCAAGAATAATCTTCACCTCAAACATCAACTTGGTGCATCCCAAGTAAGAAATTCCTTGATCTTTTATAGATACAATGATAAAACATATTAAATAATGGGAGTAATTTGAATGTGAATCTATAGTATCGAGAACTGAAATTTCGAGAGCATTCTAAAAAGCTGGTTATCTAGATGTAAATCAAGAACCATCTTCATATTACAACCAGGTTCCTCCTTTATTACAGAGTAAAAAATTATATCATCGATGAAGATGAAAAAAATTAGACCCATTATTGATAGAAGATATGGTTCATCAGATACATAAAGATGATGAGGGGTTTTTTCACACCAAATGGCATCACAGTGCACTCATAGTATCTATACAGACTTCAGAAATCTAACATTGGGATTCCATCCTCGAAAACCTCAAAATGGATGTAGTAAGAATTGAGATCAATCTTGGAGAACCATATTACACCTCGAAACTAATGAAATATGATTTTATTCCAGATAAAGGGTTAATTTTACTCAATTGTGTCCAGATTATGGAAATGATAGTCAACACAAAGTGGTATAGTTTTTTCTGACTTCTTCACGAATAGAAATGGAACTACCAAGGGGGACGAACTAGGTTTACTGAAACTGAATTCATGAAGGTCCTATAACTCCCACCATAGATCCCATAGCATCGTAGGTTACATTTTTTTTATTAAAAAAAGTCTTTCCAATTTGATGAAGAAAATATTTGAAAAACTTAAAGTCCCTCCTCCAATGTAGTCTCGAATCATGTTTGGGCAATACATCGATATAGTCATCTATGACTAAAGGAGACAATATTCTTAAATATTTTAATTTCATTGGTTTTATTCTTGTTAACTGATGGATAATATGTTGAATCCTCTTGTTCACATCACCCACTTATCCTTCTATGAGGCCTCTTTTACCAAAAAAAGGACAACTTTGTCTCATCAGTGTATAGGCATTTGGGTAGTCTGTTGTGAAATTCAATCTAGGATCGAAACATTGAATTCCAATATACACCTAATATGATTTTAAATGTTAATACTTTTTCATCAAAACATTCTCACATAAAGAAATCTCCACCAAGTGACATCTCACACTACCAGCTGATGGTAGTCATATAAGAGTGTTCTCTGTATGAATCTCGAGACAAAGCTGATGAGCTCGGATCTTTACTCGGAGTTCCAACTCCCACACAAATTGTCGAGAGAGAATAAAATGATTGGAATATGTGTCACATAATACTAAGGAAATTTTAAAATAAACACAAATATTACAATGAATCATCTCGGGTTCCCCATGATCATAATCATCCGAAGCATGAATCTCTCCATGGGCCGAAACGCCAAATCTTTATGATTTAGATGGGACACATGGTGGTGGAGGTGGGAGGAACTCATAGAATATTTACCAACCTATATCTCTTCCAGATCCACTACAAGATATACCACTATAGGTGCCAGCCATATCCATGCATGGGAGAACCCTGATCTTGGTGTTGTCTCATCCCTGGCAGTCTATCCGCCACCTTCCTGAAATGCTCATCACATAGGGTCATGTTGTCTCATTCTATGTGACATCACCCGTCACAAGCATATAGAAATCTCTCCTTGGGTTTTACTGGTTAACTATGTTTCCCATAAATTGTATGACAACATCTATGAGTCAACTCACAAAAGGGACTCATGTTCTGAGGTCTTGGGTTCTTAGACACTAGCGTAGATGACTCAGCCATGTCATTCCCCCATCAAACTCTAGCTATCTAGAATCCCTAGGATAGAAATATAATTATCAAAAGATCTCATTCCATTATGAAGACTAATGTGGTGATGAAAAATGTAATCATTATAGATCAAAAATCTATACAGATCCCCTAATAAATATTTTTTCTCAGAAATATCCATCAATGATCATGTAGAGAGAGTAGCTTGTAAGTCCACATAACCTGGAAACAGACTCATCCACAATCATCCCTCCAGTTTGAAAATCCATAATATATTGAATATTAATTGATCATAATATTAAGGGTTAATACTCCTCATGAAATATATTCTAAAAGTCATCACATGGGAGTGTCAACTCATCATGAATCTTGGTATCATGGTTCACCAATACCTAGTTTCTCCAAGGAAATTACTGACTTCCAAAGACACCAAGTGATCCATCAATGTCCGAATAAGCCTAATGACATAGAACAATAACTCTAGCCAATCCATCACCACCAGAGAATCAGTTTCACTACAAAACCATAGCAGTTTATGTTGTTGGAACTCATGGAGTATGCTTAGACCATACAAGCCCTCATCCTCCACTATTACGACTATTAGTTTCTCAATAGTTGGTGATTCTGGTGAATTTCTACCTAGAGGTAGGTGATCATGGTAATGACATTGAAATAAGGAAAATTAACCCATACATTCATATTTATAGACCGGATTTGGTATCTTGGATGACTATTTTCACCAATGAATCGTGATTATAATCATGGTGTACCATAGTTAGATTATAATATATTTATATCAAAAATAATGGGGTGGCGATTTAATATGGAAATTCAAAGACCCAATTTAATAAGATGTGCATACCATTGACCACTACAATAAATGTTTTAGCTTATATAGTCAACAAGAATTTCATAAGGGTCTGGGTGAATAGATATAACAGCTATCATTATATCACTAGACTCTCTATCCCAAGAGTAATATTTGAGACACTTCGATACTTTTTACAATAACCCAACCAACCCTCTTGAGGAGAAACACCCAAATAAATATCCAATGGAATGAATATTCTCTTATACTAATCTTTCATGACATGTCCCAAGTCGGGGCTCGAGCTGCAACCACCCCATGCATGCATCCAAAGCACATTGGTGGCGACAAGCACCGAAGGCACAATAATATCAGGGAGGCCAATTCTTAAATATGTTTACATAGGCACATGGCCATTAAAATGAAACAGCGTAGTGGGAAAGAAATAAATGATGAAAGATACTATTAATATTCCCACAATGAATGGACTACTAAACAGAATGAATTACAGTTCAGTAAAATTAAATGTGACATAAGAAAACTACATGCTAACCAATAATATTCCCCAACTTCAGAAAACATGATAATGTAAACAACTGAGATCCTATCACCTTTTTCCTAATCTATAAACACCATACTTGGTTCTTATAGTTTGTTACCCTAAACTCATCTAATTTCACGATCAACCTGTCCACTGTATGAAAATGACATGACACATATTGGGAAAATCTCATTTAAGGGTAATTATATACATACAAGGTATAATTCCTAGAAAAGGTATGTTGAAGTAGTAATTGTTACAACCTAAGTGGAAAGCTATATATAGAACAAGGTAATGTCAAAATAGTAAATCATAACCCAATAATTGTGTGAAACTAATTTATATAGACACAAAGTGCTCGAAATTATGAGAATATAAACTTCTCATCGAGTCTTCTATAGCTATTTTATGATATTATACTATTACAACCATGATAAGTTAGATAGAGAATGTTTGTGGCATACCCAATTAGTCTTCACCTCTACTAGATGGAGAGAAAACAAAAAACAAAGAGTGGGAACCTATGTAGGATTTATATATACATACTCTAAGAACACAAATCCCAGATGAGCGTGTAAGGCGATCTCGATCTCATATTTCATCCCAAGAAAAAGAGTTCCATCAGTTCAATGGTAAGTACATATACGATTCCAAAAAGTCATGTGTCTACCTAGGTCACACAAGTCAAAGGGACTCAATCAACACACCTTGATACTATCCCCTTTGTGTGGCACTGACTCGGCCACATTATTTTTCGACACATCACAAGAATTCATATTGTAGGGAATGTGTAAAACATTTTTATGAGTTCAATGGTACTACAAACAACATCTACTCGTTGTGCGGAACAATGGATGGATAACAAGTTTTTTGAAAGGATCACATGTCCTGATATTTTAGGAGGGTCCTACTCTATTTGTCATCATTGAATTCCAATGACCATCCCATCTAGAGGGTACCACTCAAGATGTTGATAGAGGGACACCACTACATAGTTCTACTAGAGGGAAATCCTCTAAATTAGTAAGGGAAACACCATTATCCATCATGAGGGAGGGCTATGTCTACAAGATATCATTGTGTAATTCCACTAACTATAGAATCTTAAGGTAATACTGTAATGTCCAGCTAATCCACTACCAAGTACAACTGGATGGTATCTCAGAATGGTCATTGGGGAATGACATTTTCTTTCCCAACTGAACGGTATGACTGAAAGTTCCATTGTGTAATGACAGTACCCATCCCAGCTCTAGAGTAAGCCTAATAAATCTCTAGTGATATGAAATGATCGTTTCAATCCTTAGGTTTCATAATAGCACATGCCTAACATGGAAAATTTCACATCATCTATCAAAAACCACTTCTGATTGAAATACATCATTCTAGTTGAAAAAAGACTAACTAAAGGCATCTTATGGAAAAAAATACAAGTTATAAAGAGGTGGTAAAAATGATTGAATTTTGGTCGAAATAGATCATTAAGAAAAAAACCTGTGAGGGGGCCAACATGTTGTGTGGCCCCTCTCCCTATCCTAATTATTTCTCTGGTTAGTACATGTGTCCCATTTTTTAGGGGTATATGCCTTGTAGGTGGACTGCATGGTCAGTCAAGCCCATTTGGGGACTGGGATCTAACAGATGGTCTGGTTCATGTACTCAGACCCCTTGTATTTTTTTCTATGTTACGAAGACTGTTAGTCCACAAGGGATGTCACCTGTGTGGTCAACATGTGGCTGTGTTATTCTTACATGGAGTCCCCACCCATGGAACACATCACATTGGTTTTCCATCTGCGTAAGGTCTACCAATCGTGTGAGGTAGGACTACATGTCATTTTATCCATATCATTTCTAAAACCTTAGTACCATTTTATAGGGAGCCTACTTGCCTTGTGTTCTTTCTACTACATAGGATGTAGTAAATATTTTTCCTCAAAATAAATGTTTTTTAATATCTTCATATGTGCTATAAATCTGGACAAACAAGATCATATATGACAACAAGTTCTTCCCAATTCAATATATCATTTCGTGAATCAGGATCATCGACTTTTGTTCATCAAGAATCAGAAAATTGAATGAATGAGGGTTTCATTCACTATTCCACTCATACCCATCCATTAAAAACATTATAATCTAGACCCAAATCATCAAATTTAACATCATTTCTTCGTAACAATCCCAGTAATGTAGTCCCCTCGAAGAATCATTGACATCTTCCAAATCTACCAAAAATCTATGCACCTAATCGAGCCCGAGACACCAAGATATTGTTGTTCCAGGGACCATGAAGTCCCAACGTTAAATAACATTTTGAACATGTGAATAAATTCACCAGGAATAAAGGTTTGACAGTCAATGGATTTGTGTTCATGGAAAAAGATCAAGAATGTGCAATTGGATTAAAAATAACTGATAATCAAAGGATAATATCCCAGTTTAAAATAATTGGAACAAAAAAGCGGGTGGATATAAAATAAATAGATAAGAAATCTAACCAAAATATAATCCAATTCCTAAAAATATCCAAATATGATACATACCTCTTCTAAGGATAGTTTGTTAGTTAAGAACGTACTCATGCAATGATAGCAATAATTTGGTGTGTCTATTGCCCATCGATCCACATTAATCCAGAGGTTTTTTTTCACTCAATCTTGATTGTCCAATGAATGATGGTAGAAGATATTACTATTATATGGGGGAAATATGAGCAAACATTGGCTGAATTATCCAGGTGATGTATTTATAACCAATCTGAGGTTAAGTTAAATTATGTAATCAATTAATTATTACAATTAATCAAACCAAAAACGAGTGACGGGTTAGAACACCCTATAATGACTCATTTAATGTAGCACATAAGGTTAAAACTATATTCTAGACCCATCCAAAGTCTATAATTTCTTATCTGATCAACCATTTAACATTTATTTGGTTTTAATTAATTAATTGTGTCTGTGAGATATAAAATAAAAATAATATTTTTATTGAATCTATTTGGGTCACACATTGTCTCATAATCTCACTACTTCTCAGATCCTAACACAAAAATATTATTTGATATTATTTTAATTTATTATAATTGAAAAATTTGGGTTCTACACGTGAAATTAGAACTATCATCATGAATGTAGTTTATAATGTGAAAGGATTTTTATTGGTTTTTAATATGAGTCAATGGTTCTAATAGTGTATGTTATAATTGATGTATTCATGATGTTAACTCCCTATTCCCATAATTAATTTTCCATTAACAAGTTTATTTTAATCCTCCTGTAATAATCAATTTTTATGTTGTTTTACATTATTACACAATTCTAGGCTTTCCTATATCCACATCTATGTGACCTATTTGATCCATGAAAAAGACCATACTGTATCATGGTATTCCTAGCTGAGATGTTGAAGGAATAATGGAACTTATTTCTAACTCATTCATGATTTTGTTTTTATTAACACTTTCTTGATGTAGGTGGGCTAAAAAGAGCCCCAAATTATCTGTTATAAATACTCTAGTATGTGAAATGATTCTTATCACTCAAGAATTTCGGGTTCCTGACCCATCTAATTTAATATATATTGGTTGATGATAATCCAATCATTTAGACTTCCATGTATCATGTTACACTGACTGGGGTTATGGTAATTCTTATTTCCACCTAATTGGTGTTCCTACATTTAAACTCATAATTATCAACTAGTAGTGTTAATGTTTTATTTGGCCTAACATTTGAATTGTTATGACATGGTAAATGGGTGATTTTCGTAAATATGAGTCAAATTACATCAAAAAGGATTTATAAAAATTTAGATTAAAATTGATGTTTTCTTCATAGAAAAAGAGGGTAAAATTTGATACTCAAATGGTTAAATATTGTTGCATTTGTTTAAATGTTTGGTATGATGAATTTCTTATATAAAGAAATTGCACCAAAAAATGAAAAAATGATTATATATTTGAATTTAAACTTGTTATTCTAAAATAATTATATAATGGTATTGGGCCAGATTTTACTGAGATTCTCATATAAAGGGATTATGCATTATTTTGTGGATGTTATTATATAAATCGTTTGGACGAAGAAATATTTTACTGATTAAAGAGATCTTCCTAGTTCTAATGTGATTATTATTTTTTGATGAACTATGAGAGGGTTATGGATATGGATAGAGTAGTTCCGCTATATTTATAGTGATATCTATAATATTGTTAAGGTATGCTATAATAAACCTATGTTCCATCCATGATATCAAGGGAAAATGGCTTCATTTCATGTAAAATGTTATTTCTTAAATTAATTCCCAGATTATCACTTTATTTCATATACAATAGACACATAATATATTTTTTGGACACCTTGGATGGTGGAATAATGAGGTGTAATCCCACCCTATTTGGGTCATCATTCAATATCCAGGCATATTTCATGGAAGCAACTCATTACAAGGGAAAGGGCTCATACATTGGATAATGTCTTCCATGATTGGTTGAATATTGGAAACAATACCGAAATGTGGTTCTGTACTAGGGTTGTGTTGAATTTTATCGACCGTGATTTTTCAATCATTTTTATGTATCGTAGAACATCATTTAGTTACATTAAGCATGATAGTACATTATTCTATTTTTATATGGATTGTTAAAATATTTCATTATTCATCTTCAGTTTCCAATTTTTTAGTTATACTATTTCATAAATTTTTCAATTACTTTTTATTGTTATTGAGACTATATACTAGAGTTTATAATCTCTCCACTATATTTCATTTACCCTCAAAGCTAGTTACCAGCCTTTATTATATGTGTAGGCATGCATAAGGTATAGTACCCAACCAGCTCACTGACATGACGAAGTGTTAGGTTGGGGATGTTATAAAACATTTTCTACATTAGAACAAAACATCATAGAATTATATGTTTATTATTTGATCAATATCCAACACTATAATTCAAATAATGAAAATTTATACAATTATTCACATCATCATCTTCAAATCATCAACTTGAATGATGATCATTATGACTTCATGATGCATGTTTTCAAGAAACATCTTTTATTCTAACAATTATGACAGATATTATACACTAAATATATCAACCATGGTGCCTTCCAAATTACAAATATCATGGGATGGTACTATTCACATCAATAAAATATATAAAATCATATTATAGTTAGATAAAAAAATCATATTTGGATTTTTCTCAATATTTGATATATTTATGTATTCCTTCATTCCATAGAAAAGCATCATAGGGAATTCATTAATCAAAGAATTTATGTAACTTTACAGAACAATATATTCTAAAGATAATTTAAAAAAAATCACTTATTTATTTATATTAGTTATTTTGTCATTATTGTATTTAATTTTCAATGTAAAATATTTTGAATAAGATTTTTTACTGTCATTAGTTGGATAAAAAATTTACGATTAACAATTCGATAAAATGTAATAATAGTAATGTATGACAATAATATTAACATGTTCTCAATATATCCAAATGAAAATCAGTAATATTTTATAGTAGATGTAATTGAATAATTCATTGTTTTGTTTCTAAATAATTTTTTATAGTTTCATCGTTGACTATAGGATGACTCCAATCATACTTAGGATTATAAAGAATGAAACCCAAATTTTTTAAAACAAAATTGATGTTTGGAATATGTTAAACCATTTTGGGTGTTGGGTCATCAATTCACTCCCTACAATGTTCTGTGCTAATGATGGATGATGGTTTCTAGGGAATTAACCAGAATGTCTTTATAGCATTGAGGATTTTAGATAATTTTAGATATAATAATTTGTGGGATTTGGTACTATATAAATCCTCATTTTTAGATAGTGAATAACTGATTCCAAAGGGTGGTAAAATCCAAACATAATATAAGGAATATTTTCATTTAAATTAATAGTTGTTTTGAAGAGGCCCACATTTAAAAGTCATAGGCCATTGATTAGTCACTAAAAGTGTCTAATAGTAATTTTTAATATATTTATATTAATTTTTCCAAAGTCCATAAACATTTTTTAGTGCATTACATAAATAGAACTTCATTTCTCATAAACAATGCAATTCATGTTTAAAATGCAAATTTGGGCCCAATCATTAATTTGTTTGTGGACAACATTATATTCATTTTATGAATTATAAATTTTGGTATATGATTGATCACGTTGTTTGGATCATTTTATCTTTTAGGTCTGATGGATGAATCCCAATGGAAGATGGAGAATTTTGCGCCTGAATGTATAAACTTGCTGGAAAAAGCATAATGGGAATAAAGACCATAAATCAAATGTGGGGCCCAAAAACTAATCCCAATGAAGCTCAAAATTATACATTAGAAAGATAAAAATATGATCATCATTTTATTCAACTGTGGCCAGAGCTAATTCTGTTGTTATCATGATGATAAAGGGATATGAAGTTGAGATTTAAATGGTGGACCTGGCATTAATGCACAGAAATCCGTCCCACCATTACGACTATAACATCCAAACGGTAGAGAGGAAATTCCTGATATTTTTAAAGCTCATAAAGGACAGATGGAAGAAGATAGTTATCTTCTACAACCCCTCAGGATTCGGCCTTCATCAATTTCTAATTCAGATGTCAATATGGTGGACGAATCTGGACAGTTTTCCGGGTCAAATTCGAAACATCAATTTTCTTTTGATTATTCACCATCCATTTGACTCTATTAATTGTTGGGGGGTGAATTAATTGTTGGGGGATGTAACTAAAGCTCCTAATATTCATATATAAAGAGCTAGTGGTGAATTTAATATGGCTGGATATTTTCATATCATCTTTTGTTGCTTGTTTCAATATAAGGTTATGCTTCCAAATTTCCTTTGTAATGTTTTCCATTTCCATATAAGTATCATTTTTGTATATTTATGTTCTTAATCAAATTATTTATCCTCTATATTATCCATTTCATTTATTAAAACTTTATTATCACAAAGCACAGTGATATCTCTGTGTTGTTGTGAATTAGTTCACACATAGGTGTGAATTTCATTCACACACACGGAGAAGTGCTCGTTATTTCTGTGGTTTTAATTTCTTCAATATAATTCTTGTTAGCCATCTTCCGCCCACCATTGAGAGTATACCATCAATGTAGGGATAAAACTTTAATGGGATGATCTTAGGAGGATGCAAAGGCTGGATTGAATGTTATTTTATGAACGAATTGTTGTTAATTGGATAATTAATTTAAGACATCCATTCTTCAGTTATTTCTACTCTTCATCTTTACTGTGTTTGAGAAAACTAAATTCAAATAATAAATTACCATATACCTCAGAGATATCATGAATTTGGTTCTCTAAGTGTATAGGGGATTATTAATTGTGTTTAGTAAGCACCAAACCAGAAAATGATGAATGTAATGTTATTTTTGAAAAATGGATTCATCAAAAATTAATAAATCCAAAATTTTCTAATGAATTAAAATTCATTCAATCCACCGCGAGCATAATCCTAAGATTAACCCATTTCCATTTAATTTAATTCACTTAAGTTTATTAGAGTTCTTTAAAAACCATCCAAAATCAAACCCAAAGATGGCTACTTCATAGCCCATCCTTCACCAAATCATAGCGTCTCAAGGTTACTTCTTCAGTCCCTGCAGATTCGACTCCTACATGTACTATATTGATCGCGTTTACCAATAGGGTAAATTTGGGCACATCTAAATTTTGGCGCCATTTCCGTGGACCCAAGTAAGTTCCTTAGACACTCATCTTCTTTTCTCACCCAAAATTCTCTATTCTCATCCTAATTTCTCTTTTCTATTCCCCTTTCTTTTTCTGTGTGTTGAATGAATCCCAAAAACAACTTTCAATCAACTCCAATGGATTATCTTCAACAATACCCATTAATATACCAAGGGTATAATCAACTGGAAAATCAATATTTTTAATCATCTCATATAGAAAATTTCCTTGACCAAACCATGATTGAATACACCACACCAGATGAGATCTACAATCAATGGGATGCTGATTGCTTAAAGGATCAATTTCCATACCTATCGTGGATGATTGAAGAGATCAAACATAATGAAGTTAATTATTTCCAAACATCTATCAATCCTAATTCTGAAAAAAATCATGATCATTTGTGTGAAAAAATGGATGAAATGAATTGAGAAGTTTCATCTTTAAGGGAAGAACTACAAAGCATTGAAATGGTTGTGGAACCCATTCCCACTCAGGTTGTTTCTTCCTCATCACTAATACAAGAATCTTGTCTCCCACAAACCTCACATGAATTTATTGAAGAACCAACCATTGAATTTGCGATAGTTGAAGATAATAAAGGAATTGTTGATGGGTGATTAAATTAGGAGGAAATTATTTTTTTGGATTCACAAGTGGAAAATTTGTCTTCATGGATTGAGGGTTTAGAATATTGCTTCAATAACATTTTTTTAGAATCACCGATCATTGAACCATTGGGAGATATAACGAATAGTGAGTCCATACCCACTCACTAAATTAAAATGTAAAATTATAGGGATGAATCATTTTTTCAAAAGGAACAAATTCTTTCAAAAAATTTTGTAAAAGAAAGAAATTTGGATTCAAATTTCCATTCATATTTAGAAAAAATCAATGAAACTGAACTCAAAATTATAATCTTTCCTTCCCCACTCAATAATACCTCTATTTATGAAAACATAGACCATTCAATTATCATCTATTTTCATCAAGAATCTCACCAAGTAGGAATGAACCTTGAAATCTTAGGAAATAAAAACATGATCAACCATTTTAGATATTCCTTGGATTTTACCAATCATTGTAGAAAATAGGATTTCATACGAAACAAATTTCAAAAAAACAATCAATCTAAATCTTGTTAAAGTGAAGAAGTATGGGTTAATTAAACTTTTAAAAGTTGGAATTGGATATGTTGGGGGGTTCAAGTCAAGATAACGACGTTAAAAAAAAGCGATGCATGGGAGGCAACCCATGGTTTTCATGTTTCCAATAATTTTGAATCATTTTATTTTTCATATAATAAATTACCATAGACTGTTGACCTGTTCTTCTATTATGAGTAAGGATGGGTATGAAAGGGGAGCACCATATTCATCCGTGTCACGTGGTGTGATCTCTGAGTAATACCTTACCCAAAAATCTAAAAAGAAGAAAATGTATCATCATTTTATTTGGTTTTGTTTATTATTATGTTTTTATAGGTTAAAAAAATAAAAGGACATGTTGTAAGTCATATAGAAAATCCATTCACCACCATCCAAGCCACTGGGACTCAAATCTATGATTGAAGGGAGACTATGACATGCACTATCATCATCAACCACCAGGTGACTTCATTCCATGATTATCATTTAAAATTTACTATTTTAAATTCACCAATACCCCCTGCTATGTTTTCTTTAAACAATATATACAGTTTTATTCTATGTTGGGGGGAGATGAGATAAAAAAATGATTTTTTTGTGAATAAAAACATGCATGAAATGAAAAATTCCATTTACCATAAACATGATAACACACATTGAAAACTCTAAAATTGGATATCAAATAAATTTTGCATGCCTTGATTCTGATTTTAATGCAAGTTTACGTTCGTGAGCATAGTTTTTGGAAAGTGCGATTGTCTGATGTGATTTTTCAATGATTACATTTTCATCCTCTTAATAAAAATTCCACAATGAACATCTACTGGATCGTGGGTGTAAATTTGAGTTCTTGGGTCCCTTTCATTATAGCATTGGGTTCTGGGGTTGCTTTTAATTTAATTGGAGTATAAAAAAAATCAAAAAAAATATACCACATAGAGAAATGTTTTGTCCAAATGCGTGGCGTCCGACACTTGGGGATCGTGAATCCATAGTTTTCTTGCCCATAGTTAGGATTTATATCTCTATTTTAGAGCATGAAATTGACAATATGTGTGGCGTCCGACACTTGGGGATCGTGACTCCATAGTTGTATTGCCCAGAGTTAGTCTTTTTATATCTATTGTGGATAAAAAAATCATCAAAAAAAATCGGAAAAAATGGATACTCATATTAAGGTTTAATGTGATTCCCACCTAGCACTTCCATTTTTCCCCTTGAACAATAAAATGGGCCCCATATCTTTTGTGATGCACAACACTTTATCATGCTTAATTGAAATTGGATGAAATGTGGTGATGAATTTGAACAAAGGAATGGGATTGGTCTTAGGATATTCTTATGGACCTAGCATTTTTTAAATGATTTTGATGGGTTCCATAATTTTTTTGGTATGATGTCTTTGGGTGAGAAGTGTGTATTTAAATGTTTTTGGAAAAGGGGATTTGAATTTCATATTTGTAATATATTTTTCTCGGGACTATAAAAACTCAAGTTGGGGGCTGTGATTAGTCACTAAAAGTGTCTAATATTAATTTTGAATATCTTTATATTAATTATTCCAAAGTCCATAAACATTTTTTTGCTGCATTACATAAATATAACTTCATTTCTCATAAAAAATTCAATTCATGTTTAAAATGAAAATTTGGACCCAATCATTCATTTGACTATGGACAACATTATATTAATTTTCTGAATTTTAAATTTTGGGATAGGATTTATCACTTTGTTTGGAACATTTTATCTTCTAGGTCTGATGGATGAATCCCAAAGGAAGATGGATAATTTTGTGCCTGAAGGTAGAAACTTGCTGGAAAAAACATAATGGGCCTAAGGCCCATCAAACAAATGTGGGGCCCACAAACTAAGCCCAATGAAGCTAAAATTTATCCATTAGAAAGATATAAATATGAGGATGATTTTATTAAACTGTGGTAGGAGCTAATTCTGATTTTATCATGATGATAAAGGGATCTGAAGTTGAGATTTAAATGGTGGACCCGACATTAATACACAGAAATCCGTCCCACCATTACGACCATAACATCCAAACGGCTGAGCAAAAAGTGGTGAACATTTTACATCTAATAAAGGACATATGTTAGAAGATATTTCTCTTCTACAAACCCTCAGGATTCGGCTTTCGTCAATTTCTATTTCAGACGTCAATATGGTGGGTGAATCTGGACAGTTTTCCGGGTCAAATTCGAAACATCAATTTTCTTTTGATTATTCACCCTCCATTTGACCCTATTAATTGTTGGGGGTGAATTAATTGTTGGGGGATGTACCTAAGGCTACTAATATGCCTATATAAGGAGCTAGTGGTAATTGGAATATGGGTGGATATTTTTCATATCATCTTTTGTTGCTTGTTTCATTTTAAGGTTATGCTTCCAAGTTTCCTTTGTAATGTTTTCAATTTCCATGTAAGTTTCTTTTTTGTATCTTTATGTTCTTAATCAAATTTTTTCTCTTATATATTTTCCATTTAAATTATTAAAACTTTATTATTATAAAGCATAGTTATATCTCTATGTTGTTGTTAATTAGTTCACACATAGGTGTGAATTTATTCACACACACGGAGGAGTGCTCGTTATTTCCGTGGTTTTAATTTCTTCAATCCAATTCTTGTTAGCCATCTTCCACCCACCATTGAGAGTATACCATAAATTAAGGTCTAAAACTTTAATGGGATGATCTTAGGAGGATGAAAAGGCTAGATTGAATTTTATTTTATGAACAAATTTTTGTTAATTGGATAATTAATTTAAGACATCCATTCTTCAGTTATTTCTACTCTTCATCTTTACTGTGTTTGAGCAAACTAAATTCAATTAATAAATTACCACATACCTCGGAGAGATCATGAATTTGGTTCTCTATGTGTATAGGGAATTACTAATTGTTTTTAGTAAGCACCAAACCAGAAAATGATGAATGTAATTTTATTTTTGAAAAATGGATTCATCAGAAATTTATAAAACCAAAATTGTCTAACGAAGTAAAATTCATTCAATCCACCGCGAGAATAATCCTAATATCAACCCATTTACATTTAATTTAATTCAATTAGGTTTATTAGTTTTCTTTAAAAAACATTAAAAATTAATCCCAAAGATTGGTACTTCATAGACCATCCTTCACCAAATTAGAGCATCTCAAGGTTACTTTTTCGGTCCCTTAGGATTCGACCCCTACATATACTACATCGATCGCTTTTACCAGTAGGGTAAATTTGGGTGCAACCATCCATATATTTATCTCCATTCTTAATTGTCAAATAGATATGTTTTTGATATGTTCATGCATACCGCACCCTGCCAACATTAATATATATATTTTTTATTATTTTTTTTGTTCACAAAATATATTTAGTCAATTACATTTATCTTCAGTTTCATATTAATGATCTGTCTATGGCTTTGGGTTTCATACATCGAGGAGAACTATTTGTGTCTAAAATGTAATTTTTCATTCAAAAAATATGGATGGGACCTAAGATTCCATGTTATGCCATCATGTGGATTCTATGAAAAATGTTGTTTCCACTAATATTTCTAATATTGAAAAACAAATATTCAAAATATCAATGTTCCATGTATATTGTTATGACAAAAAATTTCAAAAAATTATAGTTTAGTTATGAATCATTTTTAGTATTTTAAAATATTGGATAATAAAACTAACGACGCCGCGACCTACAAAAAATTCAGATAAATTATTTATGGACATTATTACAGAAATTATGTTCTTAGTTATTAGTTATCTAACTATTCTATATTATATTAAATTTTATAAAATATGATAATTATATTTTAATTTATTAATTATACAAAATCATTATTAACATTTAATAATTAACTAGAAAAAATATGTATTAATTTTCAAAGAGAAAAATATTAATATTATTAGTTATCGATTATTAATTATATTATATTTGTTTTTTATAGTAATTATAAAAACTAAATTATTATATATTAGTTATGATGCTAAATATGAAAACATTATATAATTATTATCTATATTATTAATTATTAATTATGTTATTAAATATTAATTATATAATTAGTTATAAATTATGTTAAAAAGTTTTTAATTATTATTAATTTGATAATTTACAACTGTTTTTGAAAATTAAATTATTAATTATTAATTAGTCTATGAATTTACGACTCTCGACTTTTATAATTATTAATTTTGAATAATTACTTTTATTAATTTTATTATAAATGTTTACTTATATTGTAATTTATTAGTTATTTTTTAATTATTTTTTGATGTAATCCCATCACATCCATGTAGGTGACATGATCTTCCTAGAATTTCATATTATACTATAGTGGTACTAATCCCTTCCTCTAGGATACACATGTGGGAGTAGACTATGTAAAACCTCCCTTCCACACAATGCCTCACACAATCAATGGTATTAAATTAGTTTACGTGTAATTACAGGTCCCCTAGTATTTTACGATTTTTTTGTACCTATAATGGGTGTGTTTATCCATGATAATAGATGTGTCTAGATTTTAATGGTACATAGATAATCTTATATTCTTTTTCACTGATAAACAATAATTCTATAATTGATAAAAGTTGAATATATTGTACTATATATAAATAAATTTATATATATACGAATAAAAATTTGGTATTAAATATATATAAATAAATATATTAATCATATAATATAAATGGAATCTTCTTGTAGAAGTGGTAAAGGAACCTGCTTGCATTGGTGGGGGTCTCAAGTTCAAATCCCGATAGAGGTGTGCAGGGGACGACGGATTGGGGTTTTGTATGTGATACATAAGGTAGGGAGGGCTAGATTTCACTAATATATTTATTTTGGGAATCGTGAGTAAGTACTGTTGGGGTGCTGGTTGCATTGATAAAGGTGGTGGTCAGTGGGAGTGTTGAAAGAATATTTATTTAGAAACAATATTGTTTTCTTATATTAACAAAAAAAAATAATTTTTTAATAACACCTTTATCAATTATTTTCAAAGATAAATAAAGATTTTATCATAATATTTTCTAGAATGGATAAAAGAATCTATCTTTTCAATATGCTTACAACCTAAATAATTTTTTATCACTAAGAAATGTCTTTTTCTATTCTTATAAAGGAGTGATATGTTTTAGTGATTGTAGAACTATTCTATAAATTTTTTTGAATGAGAAAAAATTCATGTGAATGAAAAAAATAAGATGATATTTAGCGTACATTTACAATGTTTATTCTTCAACATATGTCTTTCATACTTAAGTAGATTATTGGTAATGGACACACAATGTTGCAAAGTGAGAAGAAAATTTAATCTTCTTTTAAAAGGGATGAAAATAATTAAAACAAAAATTTCACACTATTGTTCAAATGTATTTCATTCTAATTTTAGTAATGTTGAAAAATATATTAATATAATAAAATCACATCATGTGATCAAGAAAATAGAATTTTATTACTCCAAAAATAATTATTGTAGTCGAGAAACTTCAATATTTATGGGTGCCCAATCCTATAGTAATTTAAATAACTCTCACCATTAAAACCGGGTCTGCATTACCAGTGGTACTCAATCACCAGCTTCCCCTTTATATCATTCACCCTAATAGTGCGTCCCACTTCCTCCGTTGTGGTGTGTTCAAGATTCCACCGAGGTCAAACCCCAATGTGGCTCACCCACCACATCATCCTATGGGCACTTCATCATATCCTTAATATTAGTATTGACATTACTGTGTTTCTCATAAGAGTTTTCATATCTTTCGAGATAGAGTGATCCCTACTATAAATCGACTGCAACAGAATGGGGATTTCTTCATAGAATAGGTGGATGTGGTGGCATATAATTAATGGATGAGATGTTTTTCAATGATAATCGTGAAAATAATATCTTAACATATTTGGGGAGGATATTTTTTATCATGGTTGGGGAAATGTTTTATACACTATGGATATGTTAAATGGTTTATCTCTGTGATAGATCGGTCCCAAAGCCTGAAATGATAGGAATCCTAGGAATTATTAACACTAATATATGGGTGTGGGTGATACTCGGTAGAGATACGACCACTGAAATAGTATTAAAACAACAAAATTGGGGGTAGAGGAGAATGTTTAAATTCCTTACAATGCATGTAGGTTTCAATTATATAATCAAAACCAAGCTATCAAGCTCCGACTAGTGGGTAGTCATAGTACCAACCAAAGGATTAATTCAAATTGGGTAGGATTCTGTCCATTTACGATTAAAAATCATTATATATTTTAATTATGTTGTTAGTTAATAATTATATTTTAAATTATTTATATTTTAAGTTATTAATTATTTTATTAATTATTTTAGTTTTTTTTGTACGGAAACTCTACCCAACCCATTTATAATTTTTTCTCTTCCCAAAATATACCATTCCATTACTAGGGTTCTAGGCCTTGTGTATTAAATTCATCATTGGAAGTCAATAGGAAAAAACCTCCACTCACAATGGATACCTAGACAATTGAGTTTATTAAATCAAAATTCATTTAAATACAATGTTGAATTACAATATTTAGGAATAAATTTCTATCCATGTTGAAATAAACGATCTACCATAACCACTTTTCCACCCTTGCGTGGGCTATATTATTAATCATTAATAATTATGATTGTATTGTAAATTACTAATTATATTATTATCCTATCCTATTATTTATAACTAATAACAGATTTGAGATTTTTTTTAATGAATACAAATATATTTACATTTTACTGAATTATAAAAATGGTGGACAATCATGGAAAATATGGTCTGAAAGAACCGTTTGAAACTACACCTTTTAAGTTATTACTATTATGCCGTGAATATAACATTACATAAAATAAATATAATATTATTAAAACATTATAAAAATCGAAATTATCATTTTTCCACGACTTATAATATAAATACATTGTACATGAATTTTTATATAAGTATATACACAATAAATATAATGAGAAAGTAACACAAATATAAAATTACATAACAGGAATATAGAAAATAAATAAGACAAATATAATGTATATATAATGAAATATAATGTAAATATAATGTAATATAAATTATATATAATGTAAATATGACATGTTTATAATGTTATATCATGTAAATAGAAAATATTCTATTGAAATACATCCCCAATTTAATGTATTTTTAAATATTATAAAGTAAATATAATGTTATATTGACGTTATATAAATTTATATTTGTGTTCTTCAATGTTATTGTTATAATATATAATAACTATATAAATTTTTTTATATGTTATATTTAGTTTACATGCATGTCATATTTACATTATACACTCCTACAATTCACACAATATTCATTAATAATGTATATCAACACTAAAAAGAAAAAATAAATGGTGAATATTTATTAGCATAATCTCAAAGTACTAGGTATGGATAAAATGTTTCAATATATAAACATATACATGTGGTATGGAAATAATTATCATATAACATATTATAAGAAATTGGTATCAATTTCATTTTCTTAGTTTTTTATATATAAAAACCTAATGTCTATATTAATTAGTAAAATTGTAATGTCCCAGATTTTTTTTCCATGTATTATTTTAATATTATATTGGAATTATTTCGAGAACAGGCTCTGAGACGACGTGTAGTTCTGAGGCCCAGTGAGGCCAAAACAAAAGTTTGAATTTAATTGAATAATTAAATTACACGCACGTTCGGTTTTCCGGAAAAAAGTGGAAGAAATATTGAATGGGTGCTCAGATCAGAAATATGAGGACACAGTTGTGTTCAGAACAACCGTTTTACCTTAGGCAAGGCCAAACATCGGCCGGCGCATGTCACTGGTGAAATTTGGTTTTGGACCTAACTGAAATAAAATATTTAATAAAAATTATTTTATGAAAAATTATTTCTACAGAAAGATCTTTTTAAAAATATGCTTCACAAAATATCTTTCATCCTCTTTAAATAAAGGTGTGCTCCAGGGTCCACTGTTACAAACCCCATAACCCTGAAAACCTTTGGCGGCTTTGGAGGTCCTAAAGGAAGCCTCCCAACGCAGTGATGGTGTTCTTGAAGAGCTTCACCGGTGAAAACTACTCGGAAACCGGATCATCACCAATGAACACCGCGAAATCTAGGTAGGATTTCGTTAAGATTTTATTCTACCTCGTTATTGATTTCCACGAAGAACGTGAACTAATTCACGAACAGATTAGCATCCAGATCGATCATTCTCGTGGGATGAGATATTTGTGGAAAACTTGGGATTTGATTCTTGATATTGTTTGGTTTTCATTAAACCTTCTAACAGCGACGAACCAAGATCGACACAAACATCGATTGAGGTTTTTCCCTCTCGATTTATTGTGTTCTTCTTCCCAAAATTCTCGCGTTCTTCATCGCGTTCTACTCGTTCTTCATGGGGATATGAACAAAGGATCATTACACACCCGTTGTGCGATGCAACTATCCAAAATTGAAGATCTGGCATCAGTATGAACCTACGGAGGTGTGGCTGCGGTGGCGATAGACAGATCGAAGTGAATTGGAAGAAATTTTTCTTCGAACAATTTTCCCATGGGTGACCGGAATCGTGTTTTGGAGAAGATTGAAGGCATGAAGCCCATGGATTTGGCATCACGATGATGAGGAAATCCAGCATATTGAGTTCCGTGGAAAACAGGCGGCTGAATCTAAGTCCGGAGGATCAGCCAAGGCGCGCGGAGGAAGACGACGTTTTGGGAAAAATCCCGACTACACGCCGTGTAGTATGGGCTACACGACGTGTGTTCGTCGGCGAATGTCCTTGTGTTTACTCCGGGAGTACACGAACATGGGTATGGTACATGACAAGGACATGCTGTGTATACCCCTCCCCGGCCAGACCCGACCAGATACATGGGACACCCCGTGTACTGGTACACGGGCAAGCAACACGGGCAGAGACCGTGTGCAGCACATGGCCATCATACACGGAGTGAGCCCAGACACTCTGACACGACGTATGGTCCTTCTACAATCCGTGTAATCAATTTTTATCTGACAAGTCATATGACATGGGTCGTTCCCACAGGAAGTACCCGGAGTCAAGTAACACGACATGTGATTATTCCACACATCGTGTAGTTGAGTTTTACACAATTTTAACGGATGACATGGGCCATTCACACGGGCAGTACCTGAGGTCAAGGAACACGATGTGTAACCATACTACATGTCGTGTAACCTTTTTCTTCATGTCTTGAGCCAGTTTTCTTCCGTGACTTGGGCTAGCCTTCTTATGGTCCGTACCCTTGGCCTTTCTCCTGAAGGTTTCGGGTATCATTTCCTAATATACATGTGTATGATCCCTTCAACAGGACTTCCTGAATAGAGTCCTTGGAAACCCCTCTATGAGACATAGAGCCAGATCCTCTATTCATTCATGATGACCTAGGTAGAGTTCTTGGTATCGATGTGACCTACCTTACCCGGGCGCCAATCCTTTGCCTAGTGGATTTGCTTAGACTCAGTTTTCGGAATCACCCCATTACTTGGGTTTGAATACTCACTTGAGCATCATGTTCTCAATGTACTCGTGGAGTGTGTTCTCCAGGAATGAGTAATTCGTATCTCTCTCTTCAAACCTAGGAGTGTGTTCTCCCGGTTGTATGCTTAGTGGATTCTTCATGCAGGATCATAGTGGTGGTTTCGCAATGGTCGTCTGTGTATGAGTATATCTGGATATTCTTGTTATATGTTCCGTAGATATATACTGTGTAGAGATGACTGTAGCTTTCTTTGTGGTATTTTCCGTGTTTTTAATACCTTTGTGGTTTTTGGGGTGTCCTAATGGGTATTGTTATACTCACCCCTGCACGGACATTTCCCGCAAGTGTCATGTATTGTGCAGACGAGTGATCCTTTAACAGGATTTTAGGCGGACTAGGACCATACTGTGCTCAGTGAGATCAGACAGGCCGAGGTGTGTTCCTTCGGCGATGGGTTGTAGTCCCAGTACCTTTATCTATAGGTTGGACATTGTTGCAGACTTCATTTTAGTGGGTTTGTACTTTTGGCCCATGGTTTTACTTTACTGTACTTTATTACACTGTCATACTCTATTGATTGGGTTTTTAGTGTATGCATGTTTTTCCATCTATAGTACTTTTTACTTTTCGGCTTTGTGGGATTGGAGATGTGTGTGCATGTGTACAAGATTATATTCAATGCCTCCCATGTTAGTGGCATTCCAACTCGGTGCTAGTCACCACCCACTGGACTATTGGAGGCAGGCTTGGGGAGTTGCGGCTCGAGCCCCACCAGGATGGGTCATTACAGAGTGGTATCCGAGGTGGTCAGTTCTACCATAGGTCCGAGATTCTGTGAGTTGTTTTGGGACAATAGAGTTAAAAGTTTCGAGTTTGGCTCTCAGGCCAGGGACTCCAATGTTGGTGCGGCGGCTGACGTATCCATACACCAAGACTCTGATAACTTTCTTTTCGACTCGGGACATGAATTCACTAGTTTTATGTGTGAAAATAATGGTTCACGAATCATATAGGAATTGTTTGTGGATTCCATGTCATTCTTGAGTCAGCTCTCCAGATATACTCACTAACTGTGATACATCTTGTTTCTTAAACAGGATGCCTCCGCGGCGTGCACCTGGTAGGATCCAGCAACTCGATCACGAGCATGACCTCCTTAGTGATGATGCTTCGATACAGGGACCAGATCCCCCAGTTCTACCACCAGGTGGCGTTCCAGTTATTCCACCACATGTGGGGCAGTGTTTAGCGCCTGCTGTACCAGTGGATGAGGAGCGCAGGCTGGGCACACTACACGAGTTTCAGAGATAGAAACCCCTCAGATTTTGAGGTGAGCCTGACCCTCTTGTAGCAGAGGACTATCTTGAGGTAGTGACCAGAGTCTTCCGTTTTGTCAGGACACTAGCAGCCAGATAGAGATCCTGGCAGCGAGCCTTCTGCAGGGATCGGTAGGACGATGGTGGAGTTTAGTTCTCCAGACTCAAGACGAGGTGACACATTAATGGTCAGAGGTTGAGCATCTATTTAGAGAGAAGTTTTCAACAATTATCCTAAGAGCAGTACGCATACTGGAGCTTCTTCAGCTCCAGTAGGGAACCATGACGGTGACTGACTATTCGTCGAGGTTTACCGACCTCTCGTGGTACTCGATAAATATGTTCAGAGATGAGTACTTCAGAGCTCGGACTTTTGAGCGGGGCTTGCGTAGAGATATCTGAGCTAGAATCATCCCTATGAGTATTCCTACTTATGTTGGGGTGCTCGAGCGGGCTTTGGTGGTCGAGAGATTCCAGGAGGAGCAAGGATAGCTGATAGTTGTCAGTAGTGGGCGAGCTGGAGCAGAGTCCTCAGCGGCAGGGAGCCGATGTTAGGGACCCATGTGTGGGAGACGTTTCCATAGGAGATCCCATGATAGGGGATCAGCCGTACATGGTTCACAGGGCGCATCCATCCAGCCTCGATAGAGAGGGTGTTACTCATGTGACGTCAGGGGACATCTCGCTCGAGATTGTCCAAAACACCATACTGCTAACACAGGAGTAGTGGATGGACCACCTAGGAAAAGGAAATGTGTGGAGCAGGCAGATCTACGAGGTGGAGGATGTGGAAGAGGAGCAGGGAGAGCAGCTGGAGGTGGGCGGCGTTTCGACCCATTACCACTCCCACCGACAGGAGGTCCACCCCAGCCTCAGGGAGCTGGTGGACAGAGGCAGGGACAGCTACAGGCGGCAGTGGTTTATGACCTAGGTACTCCCAGAATGATTATAGGTACTATCTATGTCATTTCTACTTTGGCTATCGTATTTATTGACACAGGTGCTAGTCATTCCTTTCTAGCTTCTTATCTTGTTCGAGACCTTGAGATTCCAGTTTAGCCGTTTACTCGACCCTTATGCTTAGAATCACTGACTAGAGAAGATTCTAAAATCACACACCTTTGCAGGCAGTGTGACCTGACCATTGGATGCGAGAATTTTGATTGGAACCTCTTGGTGGTAGCGCTGAGGCCTTACGTTGTCATTCTTGGTATGGATTGTCTATCCACAGTTCATGCCCAGATTTATTGTTTTAGGCAAAGGGTGAGGTGTGTCCGCTGTGATGGGATGAGGTTCTCTTTTGTCAGTGAAAGAGAGACCTAGGCAGTGCAGGATGGACTTGTGCAAAGGAGGGCACAACCGATTTCACATCAGTTGGCTAGCCTATCCCTTTGCGCGACAGATGTTACATGTTTCCAATTTCTAGAAGTGGTGGCTGTGTACAAGTAAGTCATTCCAGAGGATGTCCCTAGGCAACCTCCCCATCGGGAGATATATTTCTACATTGAGTTGCCACCAGGGACGACCTTGATATCAGCATTAGCTTATCGGATGGCTCCAGCAGAGCTTCGTGAGCTTAGGATGCACCTGGATGACTTGTAGAAGAAGGGCTTTTTGAGACCCAGCATTTCACCCTGGGCAGCCCCAGTGCTGTTTTCCAAGAAGGCGGATGGGAGGTTGAGGCTGTGTGTGGATTACCGGCACTTAAATCAGGTGACCGTGAAGAACCGGTATCCACTACCGAGGATCGACGACCTCTTAGACCAATTGAAAGGGGAACGATGGTTATCGAATGCTGATCTACGATCAAGCTATCACCAGTTACGAGTAACAGAGGATGACATACCGAATACATCTTTCAAATGTCGCTACGGTCACTATGAGTACTTGGTGATGCCCTTCATCTTGACTAACGCCACGACAGTGTTCATGGGACTCATGAACCAGATATTTTAGCCATATGTAAACCGGTTTGCAGTGGTCTTCATAGATGATATCCTTGTGTACTCTACGTCCGAGGAGGAGCACACGAGACACCTAAGGATGGTTCTGGACACACTCCAAGAGAACTAGTTGTAAGGGAAACTCTTGAAGTGACATCTCTGGTAACAGGGGGTCCACATTCTGGGGCACATTATCTCAGCGGATGGTGTTGTAGTGGACCCAGCAAATGTGGGGGCATGGCTAGCATGGGAGCCACTTCTGAGCATTACGGAGGTGCGGTGTTTCATTGGGTTGGCATACTTCTATCGGAGATTCATCCATGATTTCTCCAGGATTACAACACCCATGATAGCTTTAACCCGAAAGGGACAACCTTTCGTGTGGACTGAGATGTGACAACATAAATTCCAATGGCTCAGACATTGTCTGACAAGCACCCCGATATTGAGATTACCAGAGGAGGGTGTTGAGTACATAGTGTTCTGCGATGCATCAAGAAACGGGGATGGTTGTGTCTTGATGTAGAGACAAGCGGTGATTGCATATGGCTCATGTCAGTTGAGACCACATGAGCAGAACTACACGACCTATGATCTGGAGTTGGCAGCGGTTGTCTTTGCATTGAAAATGTGGCGGCACTACCTGATGGGAGAGTGGTTTATCATCTACTCTGATCACAAGAGTCTCAAATATATCGTCTCTTATAAGTAATTGAATTTGAGACAGAGGCGATGGCTTGAGTTCCTCCAGGATTTCGAATTTGAGATCATTTATACTACTTGGAAGGGGAACGTGGTGGCAGATGCTCTTATTAGAAAATCTTGTTCATAGTTGCTAGATGAGGCGACAAGGTAGTTGGCCTCTTTGCAGTTGTCCTTCATGGATGGAGACGAGGGAGCTTACCTACAGTCGATGGTTTTTATCCCTACACTCTTACATAGAGTCAGGGAAGCACAGTTACAGGATGCTAGTTGTTAGACTCTACGTGTTCAGATATCCACAGGTGATGCTGCTGATGGATATTCAGAAGGTGGAGAGCACATTGTCATTTTCATAGGGAGAACGATAGTACTAGTGACATTGAAAGAGGAGGTTCTGAGGGAAATCCATAAATCCCCTTTAGCGGTGCATCCAGGCTTGGAAATGATGTACCAGGACCTCCAACACCAGTTCTGGTGGCCAGGAATGAAGAAGAGTGTGGAAAAGTTTGTTTCTCGATGCCTTACTTGTCAAAAAGTAAAGGCTAAGAACCAGGTTCGAGCAGGTTTGACTCAGCCCCTTGTGGTGTCAAAGTGGAAGTGGGACAGGATATCTACGGACTTCGTGACAGGTTTACCATGTACGTCCAGGGGACACGATGCCATCTGGGTGATCGTTGATCGACTCAGTAAGTCGGCCTAGTTTCAAGCCATACGTGAGTAGAGTTCAGTAGAGAGCGTGGGATGCCTCTACATACATGAGATTGTTTGACTTCATGGAGTACATTCCATGATCGTCTCAGATCGTGATGCTCGTTTCACATCCTGGTTGTGGAAGGGATTGTAGGAAGCCTTTGGGACTCAGTTATGATTGAGCACAACGTTTCATCCCCAGACTCATGGTCAGACAGAACAGACCATCCAGGTCCTGGAGGATATGCTATGAGCTTGCATACATGGAATCAGTCATAGCTGGGAGGATCACCTACCACTAGTGGAATTTTCTTAAGACAATAGATATCATTCCACTATTGGTATGGAACCATTCAAGAGTCTATACGGGCGACCTTGCAGGTCGTCACTTTGCTGGACTGACCCACGAGAGTCAGAACTCATGGGCCCAGAGATGGTGAGAGCTGCTACAGAGAAGGTGCAGGTCATCCAAGAGCAGATGAAGACTGCAAAGAGTCGGAAAAAGTCTTATGCCAACCGGAGACGGAGGCCCTTGGAGTTCGAGGAGGGAGACCATGTGTTCCTTCGGGTCTCACATTGACGAGGATTGCAGAGGTTTGGCCGAGGCAGAAATCTATCTCTGAGGTTCCTCGGCCCTTTTTATATTCTGAGTAGAGTTGTCAAGGTGGCATATCACATGGCTCTACCTCCTCAGATAGAATGGGTACACAACGTCTTCCATGTGTCATAGCTACGGAGGTACATGCATCATACATCGCACGTCATCGACTAGGGCGAGCTGGACATCGACGATGCAGCATCCTTTACTGAGTACCCAGTGGAGATAGAGGATCAGCAGGAGAAGATACTTTGTGGACGAGCTAATCCCTTGGTGTGTGTCCAGTGGCAGTACGAGAATCTTCATGAGAGCACGTGGGAGCCGGAGGCACATATTCACGTGCAGTACCGACATCATTTTGAGTAGCCCTTGTTTTGGCTTTTCGGGGACATAAAATCCCTAAGGTTGGTGTGATGTAATGTCCCCGATTTTTTTCATGTATTATTTTAATAATATATGGGAATTATTTTGAGACCAAGCTCTAAGATGGTGTGCAGTTCTGAGGTCCAGTGAGACCGGAACAAATATTTGAATTAAATTTAATCATTAAATTACACGTGCATGCAGTTTTTCCGAAAAAGATTAATAACCCTTGAAATGCTGCTCAGATCAAATATATGAGGGCACAGTTGCGTTCCAGACATCAGTTTTACCTTAGGAAAGGCCTAACGTCAGCCAACGCAGGTTGGGGGTGAAACCTGGTTTTGGACCTAACCGAAATAAAATATTTAATAAAAATATTTTATGAAAACTCATTTATGCAAAAAGATCATTTAAAAAATCTACTGCACCAAATATCATTTATCCTCTTTAAATAAAGGCTTGCTACAAGGCCCATGTCTACAACCCTCATAACCCTGAAAACCCTTGGCAGCTCTGGAGGTCCTAGAGGAAGCCTCCCAATGCGGCGACAATGTTCTTGATGAGCTTCACCAGGGATGATGACTCAGAAACTGGATCTTCACCAACGAACGCTGTGAAATCCAGGTAGGATGTCTTTATGATTTTAATCTTCCCCATTTTTGATTTCCATGATGAACACGGACTAATCCACGAACAGATTAGCCTGCGGATCGATAGTTCTTGCAGGATGGGAGATTTTCAGAAAACGTGGGATTTGATTCTTGAGATTGTTTGTTTTTCGTTCAACATTCTAAAGGCGATGAACCAAGATCGACATGAACATCGATCGAGGTTCGTCCCTCTCGATTTATTATGTTCTTCTTCCCAAAATTCTCGTGTTCTTTGTCACATTCTACGCGTTCTTCATGGGGATATGAACAACGGATCGTTGTGCACCCGTTGTGAGATTCAATGGTCCCAAATTGAAGATCTGGCATCGGTACGAACATACGGTGGTGCGGCTACGGTGGCGACAGACGGATCAAAGTGGATGGGAAGAAATCATTCTTCTAACGATTTCTACAAGGGTGACCAGAATCGGATTTTCGAGCCGATTGAAGGCCCGAAACCCATGGATTCGACACCACGATGAATAGGAGATTCAGTATCTTCAGCTTCACGGGAAATAGACGGATGAATCAAAGTCTGGAGGATTAGCCGAGGCATGCGGAGGAAGATGGAATTTCTGGAAAAAACCCTGAAAACACGCCGTGTAGTATTGGTTACACAGCGTGTGTTCATTGGCGAACGACCTGGCATGTGATCTGGAAGTACACGGACACGGGAAGGGTACATGGAAAAGGGCATTCCATGTATACCCTCCCCGTACACACCTGACTAGATACACGGGACACCCCGTGTACTGGTACACAGGAGGCGATACGGGCTGAGACCGTGAGCGGCAGATGGACAACATACACGAAGCGAGCCTGGGTTCTCGGACATGGAATGTGGTCCTTCTGCATGCTGTGTAATCACTATTTGTCCGACAAGTCATATGACACGACCATTCTCATGGGTAGTACCAGGAGTCAAGGAACACAGTGTGTGATTATTCCACATGGCGTGTAGTTGAGTTTTACACAACTTGAACGAATGACATGGGTCGTTCACACTGGCAGTACCCAGGGTCAAGGAACATGTCATGTAACCATACTATAAGCCGTGTAACCTTTTTCTTCATGTCTTGAGCCACTTTTATTCCATGACATGGGATATCCTTTTTAGGGTATGTACCCCTGGACTTTCTCTTGAAGGTTTATGGTATCATTTCCTAATATACAGGAGTATGATCCCTTCAGCAGGACATCCTGAATTGAGTTATTGGAATCCCCATTGTGAGCGATAGATCCAGATCCTCTATTCATTCCAAATACCCTTGGTACAGTCCTTGGTATCGACTTGGCCTACCTTACCCGGGCACTGATCCTCTACCTAGAGGATTAGCTCAGACTGAGTTGTCGGAATCACCCCATGACTTGGTTTTGATCCTCACATGAGCATCATGTTATCAAGGTACTCGTGGAGTGTGTTCTCCCAGAACGAGTACTTCGTATCTCTCTCTCTTCAAACTTAGGAGTGTGTTCTCCCGGTTGTATTCTTAGTGGAATCTTCAAGCTGGATCATAGGAGTGGTTTGGCGATGGTCTTCTGTGTATGAGTATATATCGATATTATTTTTATATGTTCCATAAACATATACTGTGTGGAGATTTCTGTACCTTTATTTGTGGTATTTTACTTTTTTGTATTTCCTTTGGGTTTTTTGGGGTGTCCTACTGGGTATTGTTATACTCACCCATGCACGGGCTTTTCCCCCACTTGTTGTGTCTTGTGCCGACGAGTCAGCCTTTGATGAGATTCTAGGAGGACTAGGACCAGATGGTGCTCAGTGAGATCAAACAGGCTGAGGTGTGTTCCTTCGGAGACGGGTCGCAGTCCCATTACCTTTATCTACAGGTTGGACTTTGTTGCATACTTTCTTTTGGTGGGCTTGTACATTTGGCCCATGGTTTTACTTTATTGTACTTTATTTCCCTGTAATACTCTGTTGGTTGGGTTTTTAGTGTATGCATGTATTTCCATATTTGGTAGTTTTTACATTTCAGCTTTGTGAGCTTGGAGATGTGTGTGCATTTGTACAGGTTTATAGGTAATGCCTCCCATGTTAGTAGCATGCCTACTCGATGCTAGTCACCAGCCCCTGGCCTATTGGAGGCGGGCTTGGGGAGTTGCGGCATGGGCCCCACCGGGACGGGTCATGAAACAATGGCTTAATAGTTTATTTTTAAATATTTTTCCAAAATTTATACATTATTAATATAAATAGGAAATATCAAGATTTTATTTAAATTAGTATATATATATATATATGAATGTTTTTATTTAAATGTGTGATTTATATTTGAAATTATAAATATATAATCATATTAGCTATTTAAAAATATAGACACATGTATTTGTATGTATATGTGTGTAGGTGTACAGTTGTAGAAATATGAGTACTCATGGGGGGTTTATTCATGAAACAACCATTTGGTGTTTGGAATTGATTTTATGAATCACAACTAATGTATTGTCATTGGAATATTCCCACTCTCGCCCCCACATCCTTTCTTACTATCCAGTTTCCCACACTCTGACACATGAAACCAATTACCACTATATAGTTACACCCACCATCCCCCCTCGTGTTTTCCATACACATAGTCAAGCACCTCTCCACCCCCTTTCACTATGCCCCCACCCACACTATCAGGCCCTCCATGTTCTGTTAAACCCCCTTTCTACCTCACATTTTCCTATCAAGACACACTCCACCACTATTAAACCCTAAACCAACATTCCCTTTTCACTCATCTTTGATCCCCCATAGGCCCTAGTCCATCCCCCAAAACTCCTCCATCATTTTTTAATGCAAGGCTCAATCAAACTCTCGATCAGATCCCTTTTTTGGCTAATCCAATATATTTGAATGGGACACACCAATAACTCACTACTTTTAGAGGCATAATGAAGGGGGAAACCTCACATTATCCAATGACATGATTGAAATTACACACATTACATTAGTTTTAATAAAAAAAATTGTCATTATTTCTAAATCCCTATTTTATAGGGATCTTTTAAATTCTAGGAAAACTACACCCTATGTATTTCCTCCGTATTAGCTACTGTTGAAATAAGATTATATTTATATTTTTCAAATTCAAGCTATGAAATATCATCATCAATTTCTATTTAGGTTTAATCTTCTTAGATTATCAGTTATATGTTTAGAAATTTTTACTTTTATTATTTTATTACCATTATATTATGTAAAAATACAAATATGATTTCATACTATGTTCTTTTTTGTACTATGTGCATCTAGATTTTGTATCTAAATCTTAAATGTGACATAATTTAACTTTATTTACTCTTATCATGTATAATTCATGGGAGATTCAATATAGTTAAGGAAATAAAATTTACCAAATTTTTATATATTAGGGTTCTTTTTTTACAAAATTTATTGAATAAAAAAAGCCTATATAGAAATATTCTTTCAATATGTTCTCCATATACATGTTATTCCTATTTCATTCTATAATCCATTCATTTCATAACCTAATTTTATATTTTTATCTATATTTGTTTTATTATATAATTCATTAAATAATTTATCTGATTTCATTTCAAAAATAGGCTATCATAATTTAATTGAATGTAATCCCCAAATTAACGAAATGTTAGAGATTATTTGAATAAATTTTAACTTCATCCATCTCAAGGTGATACCTGTGATCTATTTTTCAAAAGACTATTTATCATTTGAATGTTATGTTTTTGTATGGAATAAAATAATTTATATTAGTATGTTATATTTTATATGTCGCTTAAATAGAAAAATAGTTATTCTTATAGAAATGGTACATAGTGCATAATATATGACATCTTTTGACAAAAAATTTAAATGGAACCATGTGAGAAGTAAATGAAATTCCAAATGCTGATAAACCAAATATATCATAAATAGTAATTGTATAGAAGTTAAAATGATGGAATCTGGGGTGATTTGTTTTATTACATTCTTGTTATGAATCCCTAAATTTTAGTTTTTATCTATTTCTATAATGGTATTAAATTGAATTTATTATATTGAATTTAGTTCTTTGTATTAATTTATGTATATTAGGTTTTAGATTTATCATGAATTGGATTCATTCATGAGTAATGTCTCGATAGTGAGAGTGACTTGGGGTCAGAATTCCCAAAATCTGGAAGGCTTATTACATTCCAAAAAGGGTGAAGTTTTCACAAATCTATTTCTCTTATATTACTCATATAGATATTTTCAATATCATATAACTAAATTCATTTAAATGAAATTTTTATTTACATTCTGAATAAAATTCATAATAATATATATTAATATAGATGAATTTGGTTTTTGGGTGGGTAAAAAATTATTAGTCATGTAAAGGGTATCATTTTAACGTGGTTTTGAAATATTAATTTGGTTGTTATAATATGAGTTCTAAAACTAAATCATCATAACAATTAATATATTATATGGTATAAAATATTGGAAAAATGATGTATTAAGATGAAAAGTTTATGAATTTAATATTTATATAAATAATATAAAATTAGTGATTGATTAAATGAAAATAATTCTACTACAATGTGCAATATTCAGTCAAACCAACACATTTCATGTCCTTGATCTTCTAATTGGGTAGGTCTTCCTATATAAGTAAGATCCCCTAGATTTCACAATGTATTATAAGAATATAATAATTAAATATATATTATCATGTCTGGTATGATGTTCCAGAGTTTAGAACCACCTGAAATTCATTCATTGGGTTACTCCTGGCACATTCATTTTGTTACACTAGCTATGAGATCTAAATAGTATTATATTACATTGGGAACATTGTTGATTATTTCCATAAGATTTAATTGTATTTTGAGTTATTAAATAAAAAACCCATGAGTCACAACCATATTTTTTGAGATGATTCCCAACATAAATAACTGAGCGGTGAGAGAAACTCCAAAAAAAACTCATTTCTTAGTGAAATTTCAATATTGGATCACTAAATTGGTATAATGTATAGGATCATTAATTTTAGTGGGATAATTTTCATTAATATTATTTTATGAAACCATATAACAGATGATATTCATTAAAAAAATTATTTGTAAATAGAATGGTTGTCTTGAAAAAACAATGATATTAATAATTGAATGGGCAAACATTAATATAATAAGTTCTAGAGATCGATAACATAAAAAATGTTATTATTTAAAATGATAGTTTTTAATTAATCACCATTCGGGGTCAATAAATATAGGATTTGTTAAACATGTTAACATAAATACTTATTATGTGTGAAGATATTCACTTGATGTTTCAGTGGTATTCAATTAAAAATTACATAAGAATTGTTTTTTACATTATATAATTGACTATGTCAAATACATAATATGATTTTGGGATTCCTTAAGTGGTATTCTAGTTAATGATTTAATATTTTTGTCATTGATATAAATATCACAACAATATGAATGTGTTTTATTAAAATGTTACACGATAATCAAAAAAAAAGGGAGGAAATGTGCTAGGAATATGATGTATATATTCTGGTACTATATTGATAATGAAATTGGGTAAAAGTTCAAACCGATAGAATTAAAAGGTGAATTCGAGTATCCAATAATGTTTCATAAATTATCTATATAAGGTTTCCGATACCTATATATAAACTAAATAAGAATGGAGTAATGATTATATATGGTGGAGTTTTTTTAAGAATACATAAAAGAGTTTCGAAAACTCCATGGAATTTTCAATATTTTGTATAGATGTTTTAGAAACTAATTTATTAGTTATGACGGGTATTTGATGCCAAATGCATACATAACAATGGTTGTAAATAAATAGGATTTCAAAATAATAATAAAAATTTTAGATAATTTTTTATAATCATGTTATCAAGAATTAAGATACTATTTAAATATTAATGAAATTTTACGACCTCAAATGAATTTAATTAATGGAATTGTATCTTTAATTATATCTCATATATATAAGAGTTTTTTATATAAATATTAGTTTTTATGAATAACATAATATGATTACTTTTTTATAAATAGATGTATAGATAAAATTATTTTATAACATTTATTTAGAAAATTGTATGGATAAAAAAATTATAGATATGACAATGTATTTATCTAATTTGTTAAAATATGATGGAATGTTTTCCCAGCACCTAATAATGTAATATTATAAGGAATAATATTCCATTCAATAAAATAGTTTAAAATCATATAATACCCAATATTAAATAGTAATTGTAGTATTTAACAATTTCTAGAAAATGGAATGAAGTGATATTTTCTAATAGAGAGATGTTTTTGTTGATTCTTATAAATATATTCTAATAAGGGTATCGTTTCAAAAGGGATCGTGGGATATGTTTTAACCTAATGAAGTATATAGTTAATAAATAAAATATTATACCAACTAATTAGATAGTGATCTTCACAATTTCCAAAAGAAATATGATAGTTAAATAACAAAGTGAATATCACTTTATCTAAAAAGTGTTTATGATATTTTGTATATTAAAAATATAAAAGGTTACATTGGTTCCATGAAAAAACCTGATGGAATAATTTACATAGTACGATGAAATTAAACCTTAAATAAATTATAATATAATAATAAAATTAAATATTGTTACATTTTATGTTATAAATTAAAGGAGTTTAAATAAATGATCAAGGAGTTGATCATTAGAAATGGGATTCCTAATCTTAACTATTATTGGAAAATGATTAAATTATATATTTAACTTTTTATAGGAGTTTAGTTTGATTTTTATATTTAGATTTCACATGAATATTTGACATAAATAAAATACTTATGTAATGTTTTAATGGAACCATTATCGCAACAACTTCATGAGGGCCACATAACTGATGAAATTCATGTACATAAAATTTTCATTCATATATTTATATTGAAAATTAATTTGCATGAACATTTTAATATTAATATCCACACAATTGAAAACATTTTGTAGTCACAAATTTATTATTTAATGTATTATTATTTGTTATGATAATATTATATGGTTAGATTGAATAATATAGGAAACTAGAACACTCTTAGAGGGGTGCCGTGAATTAGGCTGTCAACATTTTAGTTTAAATTACAAGGATCTTATCCCTTCAATGGAAGGAACTAGGTAAACCAATCAAATGGAAATGAATTTTAATCCAACACCAAAATGCTAAAATAGAAACACAACATAATATTTTAACATGTTTCACCACAAAGGGCCTGCACATGTAGCATATAATGCTAGTGAATTAGTTATACCTGAACCCACTAATATTCACTAGTTGTGGATTAAATTTGATTATGCTTGGTCACTCTAAATCAGTCTCCCTACTTTTATAATACTTTTATGGATAACACATTATTTCCCTCAAATAAATTCTATTGAGTCCCCTTTTCCCAATTCCATTGGTTATGTCTAACATGGTTTATTGAATTTAAGGTTGCCTAAATATATTTGGCATGTAAGTCTTTTCCCTACCTAACATTAGAATCTGGTTGCACATTTTTCTTGAATAGATTCACATTGTTTGAATATTTTACTAAAACACTATTTTCAACCATTATATTTTTAAATCACTTGTTCTTTACAAAAAACCATTATTTTTTATTATATACAAAATCTTTCACCATCAAACTATATTTTGCGAAGCCTCCGACATTTTCAAAGATCCCAGCCTTAATAAAACTCTAATCAATTTAAAATAACCATGTTTTCATCAGTTCTCCTTTTCTAAAATGCCATAAATTCATTCAATTCATAACCATACATTTTCAAAATATTTTGTTCGTCCAGAGTTATTGATTCACAAGGAATTATATTAATGAAATGACCTTCTGGAAATCAGAGTGATTCACCATTTTCCCATCAAAACTCAATTATTTATGAATGAAATCAGCTGCAATTTTATTGCCATTGAATTATGTGAATCTCTCGAGTTTACTTGGGAATATTCGTGAACCTATTCATTCAAGTTCATGAAGATCCATTTATTAAAAAAATTCCCATAAATATATCTAATTCATGAACCTTCATTAAATTATGAATCTTATCATCTTTTAATCACTCCTCATCCATTTATCACCGAAATTTATTATTGATTTTTTAAAACTATATGAAAATTTAGATTAGGATCATTATTGAAGATATACATATTGAAGAAACTCTAATCTTCAAAAAACATGTCCATTACCATATTTTTGAAGTGTCTTTCTTAGAATTTGTTTTTCACACTACACACCCCTTTTTATGTATTTTGAAATCCATCAATTTCAATAACACTGGGAAATGATGTCACCTTCAACATTGAAACAGAATGTATTGTACTATTAAGTTTAAAAAATAATTATGATTAATACATTTGGGATTGAAAAAAGAATATAGAAAACCATTTTTATATTTGAAAGTCATTAGTTCAAAAAATATATCTCTTTTGGTTTGTTTGAATCTATTGATATATTAAATATTGTAGTATCCTTGATCAAAACAATGATATGTATGAAACAAAATATCAGTCATTCATATTATATATGTGAAATGATAAGTATTTAAAAAAGTGTTTTAAAGATATTCTATTTCCATGATATTCCACAATCCAATAATATAGCCACCGAATCCTACAACCTGCATTTTTCATAATTCCACTTATCCCCTCATTTTTTCAATAATCCAAAATAACATGTATTATTACCTTAGTAATACTAAAAAAAATCACTCCCCTACATAGTGTCTCTCCCTTAGACTGGAATTATATACTAAAATAAAATAATAAAGTTAACACTAATGGTGATAGGTGAAACAGTAACCTCCTCAAGCAATTGGAGCTAGATGAACATTGATATTCCACCAATGTTTCTTGAATATTGGTGCTGCCAAAAGAATTTTTGTAATGTTAGCCACTATATCTATAGTTATAGCATGATCCATTTAGACACAAAATTTTAAGTATTTTATTTGATGATGTGATATCTGCTCTAAATATGTTTGATATGAGAAGGTTGAAATATATTTTTATTTGTATTGATTTCCCAATTTTTAACATATAAATCATTATAGATTGTTTCAAAATTTCAGTAATATCTGTAACATGTTACATAATTTTCTATAGATGAATGCATAATATTATCATATATATATATATATATATTCTATTCTTTATCAATATTACTGATAATTGATTTCTTGTATAATTATCATTCATAAAACACAGTTTTTCCATTTAATAGTGCACCCCAAATTTTTAACATTCCATCCAACACATCTCTAGCCCAATCTGCGTTAGATAATGTATATAGGTCATTAAATATTCCTTCTAAAAACATAAGTCAAAATTTAGAGTACCTTGAATATATATCTTTAATATTTTAACTACTTCAATATTTTATTCCTTAGATATACGTTGGAATAGATAAGACAAAAATTATGGAAAGAATACATCAGATCGTCTTGCTGTCCGATATAATTAGGCTGATATGATGCTATTGTATAATGTATGATTGAAAAATTACTTATCATCATGATTTTAATGTTTTTCCCCAACCATAATTAAAGGCATCATTGGATTGGATTCATGCATGTTGATCTTTTTTTGAAGCTCTCTTGCATAAATTATATATGAAATTAATATGTTTTGTTTCATTAGGATCCTATACTACCGAAAAAAGTAAATTAGTTAATCTATCATTGACATTTATAATTCAAATTTCGTATGATTATAAAAATATTTCACTTATCTATGTATTATTAAAAATTATATAATATCATCCACATACATCAGAACCATAAATTGATCTATATTTTAATTATTGGAATAATGATTTTGATAAAATCCTTTTATTATTGAATTGCAGCTTCATCAAATAAGAATCTAGTAATAAATAATATACTGTTGGTTCTTTATTTATATTATAAAAAAAATTATATAAACTATTTAATATTCATTCATTGTTTCCCATCATGTATCCCATTGATTTTACAATATATACTTATTATTCAAGAATATCATTTAAAAATGTTATTTTAACAATAATCAAGTAAATGGTTCAACCTCTTTCAATTTCATTGGAAAGGAAGATCCAAATAGACTCTACTATAGCTTCTAAAAAATTGATTCTTCAATATCAATTCCTTCAATCATTGCATAGACCTTACTCAACATTTATTCCTTGTTTCTGAATACATTTCCATGTTCATAGAATTTATTTTTGAAGATAAAATTTCTTACAATCAAAATGTTATTTTATGATCTCATAAAATATCATTTTAGTTTTTTTAATACGATCTTTCTATTCATTCAATTACTTTACTAATGATTCATCCTTCTCTACTACATCAATTGATTTTGGATCCATAATTGAATGGGGGAAATATTGGGTTTTTTTCTCATTATTCTTTTTTAGTTGTGTTCCAATCCACAATGATGTTGGATTGATAATATTATAATATTTTATTTCATAAAGGAGGATCTGGTAGATTTTATGAATCATCTCTATCCTCTTTTTATTATTAATTTTAATAATTATCACGTTGAAATCATTAAATGTTTTTAAATACTTCCCCATTTTTTGTACTTTAATATATCCCTTTTCCACAGTATTCTTAATTATCAACCATATCAATATATTAATTCTTCGAGTTATTCGTTGTTTCATCCTCATTATTCAAGAAAAGATTTATCTCACTAAAATTTTTATGATTATTTTTGTATAATTTCTGTGATACATTCTCCATAGAGTATCTATTTAATATTCCCTCATATATTGAATTCTTTCATTATTTCAGAAGAATCATTTAATTCCCAAGACATGAAAACATTCTATTCAGGGATTTATTCCATTCCATATCTTATATAGTGTCCAATCATATCATAAAAATAACAATTTTTTTATTAAGTTATTACACTACAACTTTAATGGCCTCTTTCTTGTACATATAATAAACCCAACTCTTGATTATCAACGTTATGGCCATATTAATCACCTGTTGATTTCTATGATCGAAAATCAAGATTTGTTTGGTGTTCCAACTGATTAAAAATTATACATTATCCAATGACTATTTTTTTACTTTTTAAATTCAATGGATTTTAATTCTATTCATTTTTCAGATCATAATATATTGATTTTAAGATGAGTATCATTCTCAACTAGTCAGATATATATCATCATATAGTCTATCAAAATATTTTTTCACCATATTAACATAAAAAATATAACTATACTATAATAATAATTTAAAATAATGACGTATATTTCATGTTGTCTCCCATACACATTAACCGGAAAATACAAATATATGTGGATGAGATCAAGATGGATGGATTTTCTTATGTTCTTAGGTCAATATGATTTCTAGACCATCTTTCTTTGCCTGAAATCTCCACATATTTTTTTGATAAATTCATAGATTTGGAATTTTGGAAATAACCTTTATCTTATATATATTTTCCATGAATTATTGGTAAATGTAACCCAAACTCCAATTCTATATATTTTATCCACTTTAATTTTTAAGAAACAATTTTATTCACTACTATATAACATATATAAATTACCATTTTACTCAATATTTTCATGAGAAAGTTTCATGTATTCAATTTGATGGTGAAACCACTCTGATTAATTGACATAAATATTCCTGATTCACATTGCTGAATTACACTCCGGAGATTGTTCACAACACATCCATTAAAAGAACATTTATTTTCATTATCTCAATATTTTATAATTTTATATTTCTACTTCATTGATCTATAAATAACCATCATTTGTAGATCTAATTTTCCAACAAAAAATATCATATAATATTCCAATAGACATGAATTTCCTATCACAAAGGAGGATCACACTCTATCATAATTCCTGGGTCTACTATTCATTGTAGCTTTGAGGGACATTTTTTCAATGATACCATTCAAAATATTATTATTTTTCATCTATGAGAAACATGATTGAGTGGAGGAAATGATGGCATATCCAATTTATTTTCAACGATCATGGATGAATCATATAGATATTCGTAATCCATTGAAGAATACCTATTTTCAAGGATAATTATTCTTGGCTGTCTGGTATTTATGTGTCTTAGATATCTATAGTTTTATTCTCATTGATCCTCTTCCCTCGATTAATATACTTATAGACAATGATAGAACAGTGAAAAAATATAAATAGTTATTATTTCTTCTATATATTAAAGGTTATGTTCTAATTATTGTTTATTGAGTTATATGTTCTTCCCCATCTTTATAACTGCTTTCATCTTTATAGAATGACATGGTATAGCCCATAATTCCATAGAGATGACTTTTCATAAGATTAAACAACTTCCCATTTCCATTAAAACATATGTCACTATATTTTGAATATTATTTTAGTCGACATTCCACTCTAGAAAATTGATGATTATTTTTACTCACATCCCTGTTTGGTTTAGAGATATTTTTTTTGGAAAATCGTACACCTTTTTGGTAAATACTACTTTATACTTCCCTTTTGTAATAACCCAAAACATCTTTTTTAGTGTGTATCATTATTTCATTATTGTATTTTTTTGAATAATAATGAATTATAATTATTTCTAAGTACACTCCGTGTAATCCTATGTACATGTCAAGTATATAGTTTTTGCATATAGTCGTGTACTGTAAATGTAATATCAAAGTAGTTGTCCTTGTGGGTGACATAACTAGCCAGCTAAATAATGATCTAGTTGAGCCTTGTACATTGCTTGTACAATTAATGAATGTGCCACGTACTTTTTGGGTAATTTGATCGGTTGCAGCAGGTTCGTGTCTCATCATAAGGAATAAGGTGTTCTCCCTCTATCTCGTGAAGGTGAGCGATGGAATGCTGATGATCATAAATTCCTCCAATTCCTCCATATGACCTCTAATCAAGACTCCTCTTGGTTCATTGGAAATCCAATAGGGATTTCACTCTTCCCCAATATCCACTCTTCCTAATTTCTTCTCTCTCACGAGTCATCGATGGTTGATCTTTCTACCATTTGCATAGATCTATGTTGATATAGTCCAATGAAAGGGCCTACATTCATAAGTGGTCATCATTTAACCTCATGGTTGGTGGAATTTTATTTTCATTGATTGTATTTTTATTATATATACATAAATTACTAAATACCCCAGATTATGGTATTGCGTGTTTTGGATTTTAACCCTAGATAAGACCTATTATGGAGTTTTTTATTGATAAATGGTTTTTTATTATGAATATGGTTTTATTACTAGATTATGGGTGTGGTTAACCATGTTTTATTTCTCACACCCTCTTGGTCTTGAATTTCCTATTAGTCCAGCTTCGTTTCCATGTGGTGTGTTGTTAGGATGAAGTTATTGTTCATTTGAGATTCATGGACATATCGTTGTGAATTTTTGAATAATGGGAATTAAATATGATAGATTACCATGGTAGGTTCCTTTATTTATAATTGTTGTGATGTTGACTCATATGTATTTACTATGAGGATGTCATGTGGTCATAGGCCAGCAGGGTTAGACCTCAAGAGGTACCCAAAGGGTAGTTATAAATGAATGTATGACCATAGAGAATTTTCTATGATAGCTTCAAGGGTGTTATTATAATTTTTTAATGCTATGAAGATTAGGTGGTATTAATAGTGATAGCTACCCAGGTGGTCATTTGTAATTGTTTAGTGTTATGTCAAACCAAGGGTCTTAGATTATTTGAGCTTTCCCAATGGATAATTATTACTTATAGAATTGGTGATTTGTTAAAACATAGATTTTAGACAATGAGAACATTTACAGAGTGTTTCTTGTGAATAATTAAATTACTATGATGAGTCTTCCATGCCAAAGCACAAGATTGGGGTCAATCCTACTAGTCGGATTACATGGTCTTATGAGACATCTATTTTCAATAATATATAGGGGGATACAGAGTGTAGGATAGATCCCAAGGTTACATTAATCCATAGAATAAATAATTAATTATCGGAAATTAATTTAATTGGAAACTGTTTGATAGTTTAATTTTGAAGTTGGAGAGTATTGTACATAGATGAAGCTTACGATACTAATGGAGTTTATTATTTGTTAGCTTTGGTTTTAGTATTTTATTTCCAGCATTGTTACATTATTGGATTCCTTCCTATATATATTTTATATCAAAAATTTCTTTATATATGATATATTTGTTTTGTACTATCATTTTTTTTAATTTACTTCCTATTTGGGGTATCACTACTTCCAATACTATTTAATATTTGTTTCCACTCTTTAACTCTTCCAATTAGGTCATAGTTTCCCCAATATCACACCCAAGGCCAAAACAACTAGTAGGGAGCTCTGGTGTTCTATGAAATATTCTTGAGGTCATGTGACCAATTAGGTATGTGGAATCTTTGTGCGGAACCTAGATCCTAGACGTTACAAACTTGTTTCAGAGGAGATTCATTTCTTCTTTGTCGTTTTATTTGGAGCCTATAGTAAATGATGATAATGAATAAGTAGTTGGTAATAATTAGTTCCCATGAGTAACTAAACCATGTATAGTGGAAAACCAATTTAAATTAATTATTGCAATTTTTTTTGAAATTATTTCAGTTGATTTGATTTCACCATTGAGTGATTCACATGTTTTCTACTTCTATAATTTATATCATTATGGTTGTATTTTTATTGAAACGCAATGAGATGATGTTCTTCCATCTCATGCATAATATAGGCACCTTCTAAAGATCACTTGTAGAGGATTTTTTCATGCCATTTAGGGTGAATTATTGATTTCAAGATTTTGTGATGGATGTTATGATATATATTCATGTTATTGTGAGAGATTCTGTGATAGAATACCTTCAATTTAATAGGGTATTGGAAATTTTAATGATTCATTTTTATAGACTCTCAAAAATTTTCCATGAGTTTTCATGGGCCCTCTTGGATTGATATTTGGTGGATAATATAAAAACTTTATCAGAATTTTGTTAAGTTGTAATATGAATAGGATTCCAATCATTGAATCACGTTGAGTATATTATCTCACGGGTCAGAATTTGTTATCCCTTGGGAAAAATTTTATGTTTTCAATGGTTTTGGGGATGTTTTAGAGGCTTATTGTCTGGAAAACCAGACAACACAGTGTGTGTTGTCATGAAAACATGTCATGTGTTATTCTGTTTTAAATAAACAACTTTTCTAATGTAACCAATGTGTACTGGGAGAACTTGCTGCTTATTCATTAATAGTGTGATTGACTATGTGTGTAGAGACACAGGGTTGATAAATGTTTGGTAGAACATGCCATCTCTTTACTTAACATTGTGTGTTATATGGAACTTGTATTTAGCCATGCAACCAATGAAACGGGTGGATGAAACATAGGGTGTATCCGCCTTCTGTAGTTTATGCACTCCATGTAATGTCAATCAAGTATCTGATCGTGTGACTAGAAACACAGGTGGTTAGAACTCAAATAGTTCATGTCGTGTCTATAGTGAACACATTGTATATTGTTACACCGGCAGACCCCATGTGGTTTTACATTGTAGATTTACATGGGATGGAATGAAAATTCATATACATGATGTGCCAAAATTTTCACACATTGTGTGTAAGGGGTGTTACACAACCAGGTTGGGCAAAGTACACACCCATGTAAGGATTAAAGCGAACAAGCCATGTGGAGGATATACACACCATGAAACCTGATTTGTAAAACATGAATTATTTATTATCCTTTTTCTTTCTTGCAGTACTATGTTTCAGTCGTCGATAGTTTTAAACTGAGGTGCACGCTTGGCCTTGTTGAGTCATGTAGCCAAGACATCCTCCTGTTGTACACCAGGTGCAGGGAAATGACCAGACATTGTAATGGATATGTTAGGGGCTACCATAAAATCCTACCCTAATTCTATCATGGAATCAACTGTTTTATAGGAAATAGTTGTTGATGCATAGTTAAATGATGGATTTTTTAGGATGTTACTGCTTTTCAGGGGGCACCACATCCTGTCCAATCTATGGCAGTCCTGAAGCAGTTGTTCCAGTAGCATAATCATCTCTCCTTTTCTAGGGATGGAGGACCACATGATGTAGAGTAATGGTTGGAGGACATGGTTTCTATCTTTCAGAATCTGGAGACACATCCAGTGAGGAAGGTGAAGCATGCGACTATCATGCTACCTGTTTCTGCCAATATATGGTGGTTTTTAATCTCATTAGAGAAATCTCATTAGGTTATGGAATGGATAGACTTTCATAAGAACATTTATATCTACTTCTTACTCAAGACTTTGAGGGATGATTGAGCCCAAGAGTTCATGAATATAGAGTAGGGTTCTCTTTCATTGATGGATTACAAATCCTGTTTTATATAGAATTAGACCATTGCACCTATTATGGGAGGTGAAGAGTTATATTTGGCTAGTGGATTAGAGGGTGGTCTCTGGTGTGACATCCTATTGTAGGATAATGTCTAAAGTCTGACTTAAGGGATAGTTATAGTGAACCATGCACTGATTATTGAGCTCAATATGATGTAGTTGGGGGCTGTGAACTAGGGTAGTTCAGTATTCAGGGATAGTACTACTACAATATATTTCATGAAGCACTGTAGGGAGGATTCCCACGATGTATCTTTAGGTATCAAGGTTATATGAAATAGTGTGGGAAGAGTGGGAATACTAGACCATATTTCACAAAGGACCTAGTCAAGTACCAATCATGTGGAAGGATGGGCCATATTTAGAATTTTTTGTCCAGTGTTGTCACTAACAACGTCTGATTGGCATTCTGTTATGACTCCATGTTCATGAGAAGGACTAACAATTTATCATAAATTAGGGAACTAGATTTTTTCACGGCATTCGGGCCGAGAAGATGTTCGTGGTCGTGGTAGTTAGGCTAAAATTTCTTAGCAACAACAGGGTGGATCAACTAAGGGTAGTCAGGGAGGTTCGTAGGGTTGTTGTATAGTTCAAAATTTTGTAGTGGAGAAGACCTAGTTGGGGCATGATCCAGGACCATCTACGGTTATTGGTACGATTGTTGTTGCCTCTGATTTAGCTTTTGATTTTTTCATACAAGGGATTTCCGGTATTTTTTTATATGTTTCTGTTGTGTAGATTATTTGTCTCTATATCATTAATTATGAGAATTATATGATGATAGACACTCTGTTGTGGATTAGGACAGATGTTTTATGTCAATGAAAGGAGTTACCTCTTGAGGTTGGTTGGTGTCACCTCTTATGGGACCTCTATTTCGTTGATATTATAGGCCTCGATCTAATTCATATAATAGAATAGTTAGTCAACTTTAAGTACATTTTTTATAAATATTGTCATAGGGTGAGTTTCCAGTCACTAGAGGGTGGGTATTTTCTACACAAGGGAAAATGGGATGTCCAGGCGAGTAGAGATGGACCCGAGCGTCATGGGTTGGGTAGAATTAGAGCCTATATTACGTGTTTATATCAGGATGACCAGGATAATTCATATATGAACTTTCCTCCATTGAAGGACTATTTCAGATATGTCATTCATGATGGATTTTTAGTTTCACCGCTAGATGGATAGGTATATTTCGTTTTTGAGCTTGTTCTGGGAGTGGAAGTACTATTCATTCCTCTTTATTGGATGGCTACGTGAGAGTTACATGAGATCAACTAGCAGTTTGGGGGATTTCATGCGAAGGGCGCCATCCGACCCCATACTTCACCATGGAGTTCCCATATCATTTTTTCAATGAAGTAGGAATGTACCCTTTCAATTTGTCTAGATTATTGAATGTTGATCTAGTTGAGGGTCAATATCTGATACCCCTAACTGAGGACTGATGTTCTCTTTGATCATCTTTTAGTAGCCCGGGTGTTCTCAAATATTTAAATGATATTTCGTTATCCTCAGTTACATGTTAGACTAGATGATATACCTCTTAATTCCTTTTATCAAAGGTATGGTCAATACGATTATTTGGTTATATCATTTGGTCTCACGAACTTTCCAACATTTTCTTGGCTCTGATGAACAAAGTGTTCTATACGTACATAGATTCTTTTGTTTTAGTCTTCAAGGATAATATTTTGGTGTACAATCACACTAAACTTTACCATGAACCCCATCTGGAGATTTTATGAGTATTCTGATATAACATCAGTTATATTTCATGATTTTAAAATTTCAATTTTGGATGTTTTATATTCACATATTGGGTCACATCATCTCATATACTAGAGTATCAATAGTCCCAGATAATGTGAGAGATGTAGATTCATGGGTGAAGCTGAAGAATTTCTTTGAGGTGTGGAGGTTATTGGGGATATCTAGTTTTTAAGGACACCTCATACAAGTCTTTTAATGCTTATTAGAGCCACTTATTGGGAAAACAAAGAATGGTCTACAGTACTTGGGGATAGATTCTTGTGATTCACCATTTCAATAGTTGAAAGGGACATTGAACTCTGCCCCGATACTGGTTTTTATAGAGCCGGTAATGAGTTACACACTTTACTATGATGCATCAGTTATCATACTAGGAGTAGTACTTATACTGGGAGAAGGAGTCCTTGTATATAGTTTTTGGCTGTTGAGGCCACATTATAGGAATTACCTGACACACAATCTTGAGTTTGATAGAGTTGTGCATGCATTAAACTATTGGAGACATTATCTTTTGGTTGGAAATTTTGTGTTATTCCATGAAAAAATTGTCTCAAATATATCTTTACACAAAGTGAGATAAATTTGAGATAGAAAAAGTAGGTCCATGAACTTTAGTCTTTTGAATTGGAGCTTTCCTTCGTGCATGGGAAAGGTCACATAGTGGCTAATGCGTTGAAAGGGAGGACTCGAATACCAGATGGTCAGAAGGCGAATAATGAGTGGCATATTATGTATATATTCTCTCTGTAGCATTTGGAGGTTCACGACGACCAAGGGTGGGCATTTTGTTCTTTTATAAATATTACCTATACTCTATTGGATTGAGGGTGAATGAGGAAGCTATCATATTCAAAAGGCCTAGTCCTACGGGAGAGTGTGTTAGGCAAGAACACTACTCCTGGGTGGATCTTAAGAGAGAATGAGATCTTGAGTTTTAATGGGCATGTATGGCTGTCAGCAGACAGATGTGAGGAGTTGACGTAGGGTTTCCATTCCTCGGTTTGGGAATTCAATCCTAGTGACACAACGATGTATCGATATCTACACTATTATTATTGGGGACTAGGTATTCAGAGGGATGTAGTTGGTTTTGTTATGAGATGATCCACATGTCAGTAAGTGAAGGTTGAGCACTAGGGACTAGGAAGAACTACACAATAGTTACCCATTCTTGAGTGGAAGTGGAATGATGTCATGATGGATTTATAGATAGGTTTACCAAGGTCACCTCGAGTGAATGACCAGGTTTGGGTTGTTATTGACAGTCTCACTAAGGTTGCACATTTCATTCTGATCTAGTAAACCTATAATAACGATGATCATGGATTGTTGTACATATGAGAGATTGAATGTTTTCATGGGGTTCCACACACTATCAATTTAGACAGGGAAGCCCAGTTTAATTCTCGGGTCAGGCAGAGAATACAAAGGGCTATTGGTATAGAGGTACTTTTGATTACATCTTTCCATCACCAGATTCCTTGCCAATCCGAGCACACAAATCATCTTTGGAGGACATGCTTCGACCTTGCGACCTGGATTTTGGTGCGTCTTTTGTGGGACACATACCACTAGTGTATTTTTCATACAATAATAGATTTCAGGAAATGATCTGATGGAACCATACGATGATTTTACATTAGGTTATGTTGATCATCCCTATGTTGGATAGAGGCATGAGAGGCAACTATGTTGGGACCACATCATGTCTAGGAGACCACTGAGCAGGTGGAGTTGATTAGAAAAAGTATGGCTACTGCATAGTCCCACCATAAATCTTATGTTGATCGAGTGATACAAACTCTGGTGTTCGAGGTCGAATATTAGGTTTTCTTACATGTCACAATGTGGTTGGGACACAAGAGTATTAAAAGACATGGGAAGCATTCACCAAGATATGTTGGGCCATTTGAGATTTTGGAGAACGTCTATCCCGTTGCCTATTGGTTTCAGTTACCTCATAGGTATCGATCTATGTAAGATGTATTCCTTGTTTATCATCAATGACATTACTTTTTAGACATATTTCATGTTTTTAAATAGGATGAGGTTGAGTTGGAGGTGGATGCATTCTTTTAGGAGCACCGTATTCAAATTGTGGATCACAACACGTGGGTTCTCTGTGTCTTATTTGTTCCTTTGACTTGGGTGTTATGGAAGAAATGTTGAGTACATGATGTGACTTTGCAAAGTGAGGATGATATAAGATCATATTGGAAAGAGTTGTTTTATGTTTCGTCTTCACCATCCATGGAAGGGAAAATAAAATATAAATTTTTTAAGGGGAAAAGACTGTATGAACCTAAATATTATTTTAAATATAGATATTTAAGAATGTTTTTTTAGAAAAACAGATTAATTGGGAAATATTCTATGTATACACTGTGTACTCTTAAGTACACACCTTGTAGCCAGTTACCATGTGTAGCTATGTACTGGCCATGTAACATCCAAGTACATATATGTGTGGATGGCCTGGATGATTGCCCAAATCGAGAGTTGTTTGAGCATAGTATACCATATGTACATTAAAATATCACTCTGTGTACTTTTATTTTTATTGGATTAATTAGTGTTGGGTCGCATATAATCATCATAAATACATTCTTATCACTGTGTCTCCTTTAGGAGAGAAACAAAACGCTGAGGATCTTCAACCTCCTACAATTCCTTCGTCTGATCTCCAATTGAGACACTGCTAGGTCTGTTAGATTCCCATTAGTGTGTTTTCTCTTCCACTCTAGCATCTCATCCTGATTTTACATATTGTTATTTATCAAGGGTTTATTGTTTTTACCCTTTCCTTAGATCCACATCATTGAAGGCCATTTCAAGGTCTGATGTTTAGGATTTTTCATTGTAAAAAATCATAGTAGGTGGTTTGTTCCTATCATTGATTTTCATTGGATTATATTTTCATAAAGTGTCGAATACCAATGTTTAATTTACAGAGTGCTTTGGAATTTTACTATATTTAAGAATAGTTATGGTGTGTTTGATTGAGAAAGGGTTATTATATTATTAATACGGTTTTATACATTAATTATGGGTTTGTTTTCCCATATTTGTTTTCTTATGGTCGCTTGGTCAATAATAGCTTGTTAGGTTTTTTTTGTTTCCATGTATCATGTTGTTAGGAACGAATTAGTATTTATTTAATATTCTTGTGTTTTAGATTTATGAATGTTTGGATAAGGGGAATTGATTATGGGAGATTTACGAGGTAAGGTCATTTATATAAAATTACTATGATGTTGACCTAGAGGTATTGATAGTGAGAGCATCCAGGTGGTCATAAACCAGTGGGGCTAGACCTTCAGAGCTGCACAAGGGGTCATTATTAAATGCATTTTGGATTTTAGGTCATTGGCTATGAGAGAGTTAAGTGGGTCATTATAATTTATTGATGCTATGGAAAAAATGGATGTTGACTATGATATCTACCAGGTGTTCATTTGTAATTGATTTTTTCTAGTTCGGTTCAAGGTGGTTAGACTGTGTGAGAATTTTAAGAGGGTCATTTTTACTTATTGAATTGACGAGGTGTTAAACTAGAGGGGTTACACTATGAGAAAATTCATACACGGTTTCTTGTGAATAATTTAATTATTGTGACTAATATGCCAATCCAATGCCCAAGCATGGACAAGGTCGTACTATTTTACTTAGATGGTATTTGGATATGTCTGTTTGTAATATTATATAGGGGATAAAGAGCTTAGGATTGATTTGTTGGTTACTTTATTCAATGAATTGAATAATTAATAAATGGAAATGAGGGTAATTGGAAACTATAGGATTTTTTACTTTTGTGTAATTCCAATTTTATTGTTTTATTTTTCATATTTCCTGTTATATATATTTATATATTCATTGAATGTTAGGAATAGTTATTTTGGTGGTTTCCTATTAGGATTCATCTCACACCATGTGTGGGTCATTATTTTGGAACCAAAAATATTTTATGTTGGAAGGTATTGATAAGGGAAAGTACCCTTCTACATCATGTACGTGATTTCTATTGGTGTTTGAGAGAATGGGACCAATCTAAGGCTTGAGATGCTATTGTAGATTATTATTCTATGCCCTTTGGTTTTAGTATTTTATTTCCATAATTGTTACTTGTTTGGATGATTTACTAGATACATGTGACATGCATCATTTATTTATAAATGTTGGAGTCGTTTATACTATCAATCATACATTGGTTACTTATATTGTATGGTATTAGTGCTTCTTCAATTGTTTACTATTTGTTTCAGCTATGTTACTCGCCCAATGAGCGCATTGTTTATAAACTATCACACATAAGGACCTCGAATGCATGTCAGAAACCTCTGGTATTTGTGGATATGTTCTTGAGGACATGTTACCAACCAGGAATGGGGAACCTTTGGGTAGCACCTGGATTCGAGACGTTACACCTTTTATTTAGATCACCCCATTTCCAACGTTTTATTTTCCTATATCATAGGCAATTCAAACATTTCCCATAAGCATATTTTTTTTTGATTTTAATTGTTTTTTTTACTCCTTTAGATCCATATTTTACTCTTTCAAGAAGCTACTCATCGCATAACCATCCAAACTATAATTTATTCTTTGATTATATTAATTTTTTTAGTCTTTAGTTTACTAATCAATGAAACAACTTATCCTTCATGACTTCCAAGTATCATATCCATTTCCTCAATTCTCATTGGAAGGCCATTGAATAATTTTACTTATCATTGATCCAAATATTAATCTCCACAACATATTTCTAGCATTAAAATGTTATTAAATTATCTATTAAATCTCCTTATATTTTATAAATATCTAGTTTATATTGTCTATATACTATAATGAATCATTCAAAAAATATCATAACATTTTGTTCTTCATTCATTGAATTTCATGCTTAGGAAAAGAACCCTCATGTTTTACCATGAAATCTAAAACACTTTTCAACTAATTGTATTTATCATTAACATGTTTTACCTTTTACACTATATCCATAATGAACTCATCAACATCTTATTCTATACTTCATAATCCTCCAAAAATAATTATTATCTTATGCCTCTTGGTATCATGTCCTATTTTTCTATAAATGTTTTCCAGATTTGTCATATCCATTATATAAAACTCGCCTCTAAGTCTTCTAAATGAAATATAATTCACATTATTCATCATTAAGTCTCCTTGAGGACATATCAATCATTTTACTAGCATTACCACACAAAAATAAAGCCCATGATCTCATTCATTTAAATATTAATTTTAGAACCTATATTTTTTGGAAAAGAAAGAGATAAATTCATCATCCAAGTCATCTCTATTATCACTGAATATAAAAGTTTAATGTTCTGCATTTACATGAATACCAATATATAGATTAATTAAATTCATTTATCTTCTTGTTTGAATCTCATTTAAAAGGAAATCTATCTTCATAGAATATCATTAAGAGAAATCGTATACATGTATTTTTACTCAAGGGATAAAAATCTTGGACTATAAACAGGTTGGATCCTTATAATAATTTTAATCATATTTTCCATATCCTTATTTTATTCCCAATCTCCTCAAAAATATCTAGGATAATTAGCAATGTAATTAAATAACATTTCAACCTTTTCATTTTGATGAGTTTTCTAATGAACGACCTATTTTTGAAAAACTGTTTTTTATGGAATAGTTCACTTTGTTATCTCCTTTATATATTTGTTCATGTTTCTCAGTCATATAATTAGATATATAGAAAATAAAAAATATACAGTATATTTGACTAGATAGTGATGTTGTGAATTAATTCTACGATTTCCCATATTCATACAGAATTTTCAACCATTTTTAGTCATAGAAAGTTTTATATCATCACTGAAAATAATCCTTGGAATTGTGTCCTAGAAAAAAATCATCCTAAAATATTGATTATTATATCCCATTATATTCTTCCATATATAGTAGTTGATTCCATTATAAATTTATATCCTCTAAAAATAAATGAATACTCGATAAAAACAACAGAGTATAGATTTCACACTTATAATATAATCGCGTTGGTACCACATATAGGACCCTATAATACACTGGGAAGAGATAAGTGAATTAGGTTTTCAAAATTTTCTATCAAATTATTTGCATCTAATCCCCACATTAGTAGGAACCTGTTAAACATGTATTGTGGAATTGTATAGTTATCGATCATTCAATTGAATTAATTTAAACACAATACTATTCTTTTACTTGGTTCTCCACTAACGGGTATTCCAAATAGTAATCAAGGACACTGTGTTAGAAATACAAAAATATAGTGTAACACCCTGAAATTTTATGAAAAATATTCTTTTTAATTTCATTAATGTCTTGTGTTGTACGCTACACCAAAAGGAGCTTGCACAACACAAATCCTTGACTTTCGTTGTATTACACGCAATCACGACCTTCCTCGATAGCGTGTGTAGTACGAAATACCGAGTTTCACTAAACAACAATATGCTATTAAAATATTATTAAAACTAGCCGTTATGAATAGTAATAACCACTTTTTGAAATTTTGTAAATTTTATTTTTCAAAATGGACTTTATTTTTGGATTCGTAATATCGAAATTATCTTAGGGTGAAATTTTGGTACTTTTCAGATAACTTTCATTTTCTGATGAATAGTGAAAATTACTAAATTTTAATAAAAAAAAACTTTTTTAATCGAAATAATTAATAGTGATAAATTATTAATTTGAGTGGTTTTAAAGTATATCTAGAATATATTTTTACAATTCAATACAATGTTGGTCATTGGATGTAATTTCACATTTACACCAGACATAAACAAATGTTAATCTTTTGATAGTTATTATCTCTTAAAAACACGCTATTTGTTGTGACAGCGAAAATTAATTATAAAATTAATTAATGAAACTTATATGTTGGGAATTTTGTAAAATAGAAATCATTTTTGAATTCAGAATATCAATTATAGCTTAGGGTGAAATTTTTGCATTTTTCTGAAAAACTTCAATTTTTGATGAATAGTGAAACTACTAAGTGGTAGTTAAAAAAATTAATTTTTTTCATAAATCTTAATTTTACCGCTTCTGTGAATGGAATTTCATAAATCCGAGAGACACGGTTGATGTCAGTAAGTAAAATGTGGTTCAATGAGATGAAAATAATTTTTGGTGAATAGTAAGTTTTTACTTTTATTTACCACGGTTAAAAGTAAATATGGTAATTAAGGGTAAAAATGATATTAATATTACCCTAACACATGTCCTAATCCTATTGGACAAGTGTATCTCGACCAAAAACAACCTTAAGTGTAAAATATTATCATTTAGGCCCACATAAATTAGATTAGGACATTTATTATTATTTAATTCAAAAAAGAGTTAAAAGAGTTATAATCAAAGTTTATTTACTAAAACATTTTTAATATAGGGTTATACATAATATAATTTCGACTATAAATATTCCTTAGAAAGATAAAACTATTTCATATATAATGGTATTTTATTTGTAATTTTTATACTTTAAATAATATAATTTATATATGACACAACGATGATACATTAATTACCCTTTTAAGAAAATATTAACATAATTGATGTTATAAATGCCCAAATAAATGTAATTTGAGAATTTTTATGACTTACACTAATTTTCTAGGTTAATTTGACATGTTATTGTTGATTTAAGTATCTTTTTGGGAACTTATCATTCCGTTAGAAATTTTATAAAAATCATGTACCAAATAGTGTCAAAATTGACATAAATTAGTTTTTAAAACAAATATTATATTATTAATTGTTATTTAATTCCTAAAAATCTAAGGTTTGGCCAAATGACTTAGATAAGGATATATATATTAATAATAAACAACTTGGGGTTCGTTTGGTTTTATATAGTTAGTTTATTAACCATATTGTAAGAAAACAAAAAGACACGGTATAAGTTAAAATATTTAACTTAGAGTTAAATCTTATTGATAAGGTTAAAATAATAACCTAAACTTGTCTAAATCCTATTGGATGAGATGACTTAGACCCATACCGACTTTATCTTCGAAATAAGACCATTTGGAACCATTATAAACCGAATTTGACCTTAATATAAAATAATATTTTGAGATTTTCCTAAGATGCCCCTCTCCTCCCTTATAAAAGGGAACCTCCTCCCTCTCCTCCTCACACCCATTTGAGCATTCAAGCTCGGCCAACCCCTGCCAAATCCCTTCTCCACTTCACTAGTATCGTCCTAGAGGTCATGGTCTTCTTCAAGGACCATCCTTAGTTCTTTAAGTGGAGGATAAGTGAAGGCGCATCAAAAAGAGGAGGTTCGGACACTTATGAAGCAAATCGGACCTAAGGTAAGGGAAATATCACAATCTCATTTTTATCCGAGATTTTTTATACTTTAGTATTTACTGGGGTTTATTTTATCATCCACATCCATGTTTTCTCAATATGTAATATCATTTCCATCCACCTACAATTGATTAACTCCAATTTTACCCTTTGATGAGTTTTTAGTAAAGGATATGAAAGGAATCTTTTGTCGTTGTTTGTACGAGGTACTTTTTGACTATTCCGAAAAAAGTACGAAGAATGTTTTTTTAACTTATACGGAATGAATGGATTTAAAAAAAATTTATTTCCAAGAAGCTTCCTTTATAAATTTTCATGTTTATTTTTAATCAACTTCTTTTAGTTTAAAAGTTTATGACATGATAAGAACAGAAAAATGTTTTTGAAGTTGAAAGGATATTTTCCTCAAGAATGGAGTTCAAGTGTTTTATAAAAATTATTATCTATCTAAGATAATATAGGGTTATGTTTCTATCCCTATTATTACATGGATTTAATTATGTTGTGATGGAAATATTTTTATGAATTCCTTTATCCTATATGAATTGTTTTATGATGTCATGTTGTTTAAGAATCCGATTTTTATTACATGGGTTATGCAATGATGTATGATTTATGATTTTGTGGAACACATAAGAATGGTATCATTATGAGATGGGTGGGACCTATATCTCATTCCAATTCATTGGGTAAATATTATATATCTCATGAGATTGACATGGCCGTAACGGTAGGTTATACCGGTTCAGTGAAACAGGACTGGAACGAGGGTGACTCGGTTCAGAAAGGGACTTTGTCCACTAAGATAGTCTTGGAAATGAGTCTTGACTAACAAGAAATGATTATCTATGATTATGTGTGTATTCCACAAAGTTTCATGTTTTAAGTTATGATTATTGTGATTACATTTCGCTGCCATGATTTATCCCATGTTATGAAATTATGATCTCTTTTGCAGGTTAAGATTTCTAAAAGTTATGTGCTTGATGTGATTTATATTTCTTTTGTTTACCCTTACTGAGCGTTTGAGCTCACCATTTTATGTTTTCTTTTCCCCAGTATATAAAGAAAAGTTTTAGGTATAAAAAAAGAAGATCTTTATGGGAGATGTTGAAGATCTTTCACAAGGATTAGAAGATTATATTCCGAGTTTCCATGGACACTAAACTATTACGGTCCTTGTGTGTGTGTACTAAGTATTCCGCAAATGTAATTTAATGTCAATGTATGTCAAGATTTGGGTCTCCACAGTTGGTATCAGAGGAAATGTTTAGTCAACCTTTGGAAACTAGGATGTGAGAACTTTAGTGAGATCCCTAGAGATATTTCTAAGGTATGTCTAGGGATGTACCTAAGGTTAAGTATACGTATAGGTTATAGTACTAGAACTACGCTAATGATCATAGAATTAAACCTATGATATTAGATATTGAAGGTACTCTCCCTTTATTATGTTGTTTTCGCTAGCATGATTTTTGCGTCTCACACTATTCTTTTTGGGTTATAGACGATGGCTGGAACCCGAAGGAACTATGTTGATCAATGCAATGGAAAATGCAATGATTTTCCTCCTGAACAAACAAATGTTATGGGAGATGGAGTGAAAAATCTTATTGATATACTTACCCAAGCTATGAGTCATTCTGGACTTCCAAATGAGCAGAGAAGGGAACAATATTCTATTGAGTCCTTCATGAGGCAATGTTCACCTTCTTTCAGTGGGACTTTCGATCCACTTGTTGCTGAACAATGGATCAGTACCACTGAAAAGATATTTTCAGTTCTTCAATGTTCTGAACATGATAAAGTCATCTTAGCAGTATATCGTTTGGCAGGTGAAGCTGATCAATGGTGGAATCTTATCAAGAATACATGGCAAAGAGATGAAATTGAGTCCATGGAATGGGACGAGTTCAAGAACTTATTTTTCAATAAGTACTTCCCTCGTATTCTTCGAACAAAGTTGGAAAAGGAGTTTCTTGAGCTAAAGCAAAAGGAAGATGAATCTGTTGGTATATACGAAGCGAATTTTACAAGACTTGTAAGGTATGCATCTGGCATTATCATCCAACCTGAAAGTAAAGTTGATCGATTTTTTCAGTGGCTTAAAACCAACTCTTCGAAGGGCATTAGCTATAAGAGACTTCAGTAGCTAGGAAGAAATTGTGCGTTGTGCTATCAAGGTAGAAATGGAAGTTGGTGTTACATATCAATCTCATGGTTTTGACAAGAAATGAAAGATGGAGTTCAAGGAGAAATCTCAGAATAATGGTGATAAGAAGATGAATGATTCCTTATGCACAAAGTGTGGAAAGAATCATGGTGGATATGTCTTAAAGGGACTAGAAAATGTTTTAAGTGTGGAAAATAAGGTCATCGAGCAGGTGAGTGTCGAAGTAATGGAAAAAGGGTTTTTAATGATGTGAATAAAGAAATGACTGCAGAGAACACACCACCAACACTTCAATGCTTCAAGTGCAAGTAAATGGGTCATTATGCTAATAAATTCCCTAATCCAAGGGTTAGTGATGATCAATATGAGCAACCACTGAAGGAAAAGGAAAAAGGTAAGTCACATGCGATCACTATTGGCGATATTGAATATGACAATAATGTGGTGGAATGATTAAGTGTTTATGTAATGGGACTCCAAAATAATGTGGTATCATAAAGTATTGGAATATTTATGTGTTGGTCTAATGTGGTATTCAAAGTGATTAAGATATTTTTGGAAATAAGATGATATGTGCATAATGAAGGGAAAATGAGAAAATGGAATGTTTAACAGTATTCATGAGCTCATGATTGATATAAGGACTAAGTGATATCATGGTTTGAGTATATAGAATTTTGAGGATTTTGGTATGTGGAAGGTGTTAACATTTAACTGCATTCATGTTTTCACTAAGGTTCAATAGGTATTCAAGAGAGTACATGATTAAGGCCTTTGAATGTTTGGAATGTGACCAATAAGATATATCTTTTGATATATGGGGATCAAAGATGGTATTAAATCTCTGGTAATTGTTTTCACTATGTTATGAGAGTGGACTGCAGTATTATGGACAAGCCTAAAGATTGGAATGGATTATGTTGGTCATAAGTTAGTATTGTTTAAGGATAGAATTTTTTTAGATATTATAGTAATATAGTTCTAGAAAAAGGAAAACCCGCAGGACGGGTGACATCCCATCGTGTCGGACAAGGCTGCGGGAATCGAACCCCCAACCGAAGTGCGACTGGCCTTTATCGCCTACCACTAGCCTATAGAAAGTCCCTGTTTAGTAGAAACTAGTTTTATTATATTAAGCAGTATGATATATGACGTATAAGTCCATTTTAGGAACCATATATGATTAATCTCACTATAGATCGACTTATGTATATAATTTTTGCTAAACTTTTGTTTGAGATAGATGGAATGACTCGTCATTCTATCACATGATCTGCTAACACTTCACGAATAACAAATTCAACTTCATTTATTTAAGAGAGGAAGTGGAAATTGTTCATGGGACGAACAACAGTGAGATTGTACCAAAATAAAGTAAGTATTTATTTTCAACTTCAGGGAAATGATCTTGAAAACCAAAAATGTTGTCCTAGTGCCCTTATATCCGATTAATTAGATGGTACATTAGATCATCACAAATTTATGGATTTGTGATTGTTGGCTTTTCCATAGCCATGTTCTCTACCACTCTTCATCAGAACATGATGGTTAGATTTTTATTGCATATCCATATTTTCACCTATGTGGAAACCCAGTGATTAGTTTATTTGGGTAACCGTTACGTTTCATACTTTCGTTTTTAAAGAATGGTTTTGGTATTCCTTTTTACGATGTGGGTTTCTATTAAAGAAACATTCGAATAGTAAACCATTTATAACCCCGACGAATTTCGAGGGATAAATTCATTTTAAGGGGGGTAGAATGTAACACCCTGAAATTTTATGAAAAATATTCTTTTTAATTTCATTAATGTCTTGTGTTGTACGCTACACCAAAAAGAGCTTGCACAACACGCATCCTTGACTTTCCTTGTATTACACGCAATTGCGACCTTCCTCGATAGCGTGTGTAGTACGCAATACCGAGTTTCACTAAACAACAATATGCTATTAAAATATTATTAAAACTAGCCGTTATGAATAGTAATAACCACTTTTTGAAATTTTTTAAATTTTATTTTTCAAAATGGACTTTATTTTTGGATTTGTAATATCAAAATTAGCTTAGGGTGAAGTTTTGGTACTTTTTGGATAACATTCATTTTCTGATGAATAGTGAAAATTACTAAATTTTAATTAAAAACAACTTTTTTAATCGAAATAATTAATAGTGATAAATTATTAATTTGAGTGGTTTTAAAGTATATCTAGAATATATTTTTACAATTCAATACAATTTTGGTCATTGGATGTAATTTCACATTTACACCAGACATAAACAAATGTTAATCTTTTGATAGTTATTGTCTCTTAAAAACACGCTATTTGTTGTGACAGATGAAATTAATTATAAAATTAATTAATGAAACTTATATGTTGGGAATTTTTTAAAATTGAAATCATTTTTGAATTCGGAATATCAATTATATCTTAGAGTGAAATTTTGGCATTTTTCTGAAAAACTTCAATTTTTGATGAATAGTGAAACTACTAAGTGGTAGTTAAAAAAATTAATTATTTTCATAAATTTTAATTTTACCGCATCTGTGAATGGAATTTCAAAAATCCGAGAGACACGGTTGATGTCAGTAAGTAAAATGTGGTTCAATGAGATGAAAATAATTTTTGGTGAACAGTAACTTTTTACTTTTATTTACCACGGTTAAAAGTAAATAGGGTAATTAAGGGTAACAATGATATTAATATTACCCTAAAACATGTCCTAATCCAATTGGACAAGTGTATCTCGACCGAAAACAACCTTAAGTGTAAAATATTATCATTTAGGCCCACTTGGATTAGATTAGGACATTTATTATTATTTAATTCAAAAAAGAGTTAAAAGAGTTATAATCAAAGTTTATTTACTAAAACATTTTTAATATAGGGTTATACATAATATAATTTTGACTATAAATATTCATTAGAAATCTAAAACGATTTCCTACATAATGGTATTTTATTTGTTATTTTTATACTTTAAATAATTTAATATATATGTGACACAACAATGATAAAGTAATTACCTTTTTAAGAAAATATTAACATAATTGATGTTATAAATGCCCAAATAAATGTAATTTGAGACTTTTTATGACTTACACTAATTTTCTAGGTTACTTTGACATGTTATTGTTGATTTAAGTAACTTTTTTCGAACTTATCATTCCGTTAGAAATTTCATAAAAATCATTTACCAAATACTGTTAAAATTGACATAAATTGGTTTTCAAAACAAATATTATATTATTAATTGTTATTTAATTCCTAAAAGTCTAAGGTTCGGAAAAATGACTTAGATAAGGATAGATATATTAATAATAAACAACTTGGGGTTCGTTTGGTTTGATATATTAAGTTTATTAACCATATAGTGTAAGAAAACAAAAAGACACGGTAAAAGTTAAAATATTTAACTTAGAGTTAAATCTAATTGATAAGGTTAAAATAATAACCTAAAATTGTATAAATCCTATTGGATGAGAGGATTTCGACCCATCCCCACTTTTTCTTCGAAATAAGACCGTTTAGAACCATTATAAACCGAATTTGACCTTAATATAAAATAATATTTTGAGATTTTCCTAAGATGCCCCTCTCCTCCCTTATAAAAGGGCACCTCCTCCCTCTCCTCCTCACACCCATTTGAGCATTAAAGCTCAGCCAAACCCTACCAAAATCTCTTCTCCACTTCACTAGTATCATCCTAGAGGTCCTGGTCTTCTTCAAGGACCATCCTTAGTTCTTTATGTGGAGGACAAGTGAAGGCGCGTCAAAAAGAGGAGGTTGAGACACTTTTGAAGCAAATCGGACCTAAGGAAAGGGAAATATCACAATCTCATTTTTATCCGAGATTGTTTATACTTTAGTATTTACTGGGGTGTATTTTATCATCCACATCCATATTTCCTCAATATGTAATATTATTTCCATCCACCTACAATTGATTAACTCCAATTTTACCCTTCAATGAGTTTTTAGTAAAGGATATGAAAGGAATCTTTTGTCGTTTTTCGTACGAGGTACTTTTTGACTATTCTGAAAAAAGTACGAAGAATGTTTTTTTTAACTTATACGGAATGAATGGATTTTTAAAAAAATTTATTTCCAAGAAGCTTTCTTTATAAGTTTTCAAGTTTTTTTTAATCAACTTCTTTTAGTTTAAAATTTTATGACATGATATGAAAGGAAAAACGTTTTTGAAGTTGAAAGGATATTTTCCTCAAGAATGGAGTTCAAGTGTTTTATCAAAATAATTTTCCATCTAAGATAATATAGGGTTCTGTTTCTATCCCTATTATTACATGGATTTAATTATGTTGTGATGGAAATATTTTTATGAATTCCTTTATCCTATATGAATTGTTTTATGATGTCATGTTGTTTAAGAATCCCATTTTTATTACATGGGTTATGAAATGATGTATGATTTATGATTTTGTGGAACACATAAGAATGGTATCATTATGAGATGGGTGAGACCTATATCTCCCTCCAATGCATTGGGTAAAGATTTTATATCTCATGAGATAGACATGGCTGGAACGGTAGGTTATACCGGTTTAGTGAATCAGGACTGGAACGAGGGTGACTCGGTTCAGAAAGGGACTTTGTCCCCTAAGATAGACTTGGCAATGAGTCTTGACTAACAAGAAATGATTATCTATGATTATGTGTGTATGACACAAAGTTTCATGTTTTAAGTTATGATTATTGTGATTACATTTCACTGCCATGATTTATCCCATGTTATGAAATTATGATCTCTTTTGCAGGTTAAGATTTCCAAAAGTTATGTGCTTGATGTGATTTATATTTCTTTTGTTTACCCTTACTGAGCGTTTGAGCCCACCCTTTTATGATTTCTTTTCCCCAGTATATATACAAAGGTTTTAGGAATAAAAAAAGAAGATCTTGATGGGAGATGTTGAAGATCTTTCACCAGGATTAGATGATTATATTCAGACTTTCCAAGGACACTAAACTATTAAGGTCCTTGTGTGTGTGTAATAAGTATTCCGCAAATGTAATGTAATGTCAATGTACGTCAAGCTTTGGGTCTCTACAGTTGGTATCAGAGGAAATGTTTAGTCAACCATTGGAAACTAGGATGTGAGAACTTTAATTAGATTCCTAGAGATATTTCTAAGGTATGTCTAGGGATGTCCCTAAGGTTAAGTATACGTATAGGTTATAGTACTAGAACTACGCTAACTATCATAGAATTAAATCTAAGATATTAGATATTGATGGTACTCCCCCTTTATTATGTTTTTTTCCCTAGCATGATTTTTTCCTCTCACACTATTCTTTTTGGGTTTTAGACGATGGTTGGAACCCGAAGGAACTATGTTGATCAATGCAATGGACAATGCAATGATTGTCCTCCTGAACAAACAAATGTTATGAGGGATGGAGTACAAAATCTTATAGCTATACTTACACAAGCTATGAGTCATTCTGGACTTCCAAATGAGAAGAGAAGGGAACAATATTCTATTGAGTCCTTCATGAGGCAACGTCCACCTTCTTTCAGTGGGACTTCTGATCCACTTGTTGCTGAACAATGGATCAGTACCACTGAAATGATATTTTCAGTTCTTCAATGTTTTGAACATGATAAAGTCATCTTAGCAGTATATCGTTTGGAAGTTGAAGCTGATCAATGGTGGAATCTTATCAAGAATACGAGGCAAAGAGATGAAATTGAATCCATGAATGGGACGAGTTCAAGAACTTATTTTTCAATAAGTACTTCCCTCGTATTCTTCGAAAAAAGATGGAAAAGGAGTTTCTTGAGCTAAAGAAAAAGGATGATGAATCTGTTGGTATATACAAAGCGAATTTTAAAAGACTTGTAAGGTATGCATCTGGCATTATCATCCAACCTGAAAGTAAAGTTGATCGATTTTTTCAGTGGCTTAAAACCAAGTCTTCGAAGGGTATTAGCTATAAGAGACTTCAGTAGCTATGAAGAAATGGTGCGTTGTGCTATCAAGGTAGAAATGGAAGTTGGTGTTACATATCCATCTCATGGTTTTGACAAGAAACAAAAGATGGAGTTCAAGGAGAAATCTCAGAATAATGGTGACAAGAAGATGAATGTTTTCTTATGCACAAAGTGTGGAAAGAATCATGGTGGAGATTGTCTTAAAGTGACTAGAAAATGTTTTAAGTGTGGAAAAGAAGGCCATCGAGCAGCTGAGTATCAAAGTAATGGAAAAAGGGTTTCTAATGATGTGAATAAAGCAATGACTGTAGAGAACACACCACCAACACTTCAATGCTTCAAGTGCAAGGAAATGGGGCATTATGCTAATAAATTCCCTAATCCAAGGGTTAGTGATGATCAACAAGAGCAACCACTGAAGGAAAAGGACAAAGGGAAGTCACATGCGATCACTATTGACGATGTTGAATATGACAACGATGTGGTGGAATGATTAAGTGTTTATGTAATGAGACTCCAAAATAATGTGGTATCATAATGTATTGGAATATTTATGTGTTGGTCTAATGTGGTATTCAAAGTGATTAAGATATTTTTGGAAATAAGATGATATGCACATAATGAAGGGAAAATGAGAAAATGAAATTTTTAACAGTATTCCTGAGCTCATGATTGATATAAGGACTACGTGATATCATGGTTTGAGTATATAGAATTTTGAGGATTTTCGTATGTGGAAGGCGTTAACTTTTATCTTCACTCATGTTTTCACTAAGGTTCAATAGGTATTCAAGAGATTACATGATTAAGGCCTTTGAATGTTTGGAATGTGACCAACAAGATATATCTTATGATATATGGGGATCAACAATGGTATTAAATCTCTGTTATCATTTTCACTATGTTATAGGAGTGGACTGCAGTATTATGGATAAGCCTAAAGATTGGAATGGATTATGTTGGACATAAGTTAGTATTGTTTAAGGATATAAATTTGTTTCGATATTATAGGAATATAGTTTTAGAAAAAGGACAACCTGTAGGACGGGCGATAACCCATCGCGTCGGACAAGGCTGTGGGAATCGATCCCAAAACTGAAGTGCGACTGGCCTTTATCGCCTACCACTGGCCTATAGAAAGTCCCTGTTTAGTAGAAACTAGTTTTATTATATTAAGCAGTATGATATATGACGTATAAGTCCATTTTAGGAACCATATATGATTAATCTCACTATAGATCGACTTATGTATATAATTTTTGCTAACCTTTTGTTTGAGATAGATGGAATGACCCGTCATTCTATCACATGATCTGCTAACACTTCACGAATAACAAATTCAACTTTATTTATTTAAGAGAGGAAGTATAAATTGTTCATGGGACGAACAACAGTGAGATTGTACCAAAATAAAGTAAGTATTTATTTTCAACATCAGGGAAATGATCTTGAAAACCAAAAATATTGTCCTAGTGCCCTTATATCCGATTAATTAGATGGTACATTAGATCATCACAAATTTATGGATTTGTGATTGTTGGCTTTTCCATAGCCATGTTCTCTACCACTCTTCATCAGAACATGATGGTTAGATTTTTATTGCATATCCATATTTTCACCTATGTGGAAACCCAGTGATTAGTTTATTTGGGTAACCGTTACGTTTCATACTTTTGTTTTTAAAGAATGGTTTTGGTATTCCTTTTTACGATGTGGGTTTCTATTAAAGAAACTTTCGAATAGTAAACCATTTATAACCCCGACGAATTTTGAGGGGGAAATTCATTTTAAGGGGGGTAGAATGTAACACCCTGAAATTTTATGAAAAATATTCTTTTTAATTTCATTAATGTCTTGTGTTGTACGCTACACCAAAAATAGCTTGCACAACACGCTTCCTTGACTTTCCTTTTATTACACGCAATTGCGACCTTCCTCGATAGCGTGTGTAGTACGCAATACCGAGTTTCACTAAACAAAAATATGCTATTAAAATATTTTTAAAACTAGCCGTTATGAATAGTAATAACCACTTTTTGAAATTTTTGAAATTTTATTTTTAAAAATGGACTTTATTTTTGGATTCGTAATATCGAAATTAGCTTAGGGTGATGTTTTGGTACTTTTTAGATAACATTCATTTTCTGATGAATAGTTAAAATTACTAAATTTTAATTAAAAACAACTTTTTTAATCGAAATAATTAATAGTGATAAATTATTAATTTGAGTGGTTTTAAAGTATATCTATAATATATTTTTACAATTCAATACAATGTTGGTCATTGGATGTAATTTCACATTTACACCATACATAAACAAATGTTATCTTTTGATAGTTATTATCTCTTAAAAACACGCTATTTGTTGTGACAGCATAAATTAATTATAAAATTAATTAATGAAACTTATATGTTGGGAATATCGTAAAATAGAAATCATTTTTGAATTTCGAATATCAATTATAGCTTAGGGTGATATTTTGTCATTTTTCTGAAAAACTTAAATTTTTGATGAATAGTGAAACTACTAAGTGGTAGTTAAAAAAAATTAATTTTTTTCATAAATCATAATTTTACCGCTTCTGTGAATGGAATTTAAAAAATCTGAGAGATACAGTTGATGTCAGTAAGTAAAATGTGGTTCATTGAGATGAAAATAATTATTGGTGAATAGTAACTTTTTACTTTTATTTACCACGGTTAAAAGTAAATAGGGTAATTAAGGGTAAAAATGATATTAATATTACCCTAACACATGTCTTAATCCTATTGGACAAGTGTATCTCGACCAAAAACAACCTTTAGTGTAAAATATTATCATTTAGGCCCACTTGGATTAGATTAGGGCATTTATTATTATTTAATTCAAAAAAGAGTTAAAAGAGTTATAATCAATGTTTATTTACTAAAAAATTTTTAATATAGGGTTATACATAATATAATTTCAACTATAAATATTCATTAGAAAGCTAATACGATTTCTTACATAATGGTATTATATTTTTAATTTTTATACTTTAAATAATTTAATTTATATATGACACACCGATGATACAGTAATTACCTTTTTATGAAAATATTAACATAATTGATGTTATAAATGCCCAAATAAATGTAATTTGAGACTTTTTATGACTTACACTAATTTTCTAGGTTAATTTGACATGTTATTGTTGATTTAAGTAACTTGTTTCGAACTTATCATTCCGTTAGAAATTTCATAAAAATCATGTACCAAATAGTGTCAAAATTGACATAAATTAGTTTTTAAAACAAATATTATATTATTAATTGTTATTTAATTCCTAAAAATATATGGTTCGGCCAAATGACTTAGATAAGGATAGATATATTAATAATAAACAACTTGGGGTTCGTTTGGTTTGATATAGTAAGTTTATTAACCATATAGTGTAAGAAAACAAAAGGACACGGTAAAAGTCAAAATATTTAACTTAGAGTTAAATCTAATTGATAAGGTTAAAATAATAACCTAAACTTGTCTAAATCCTATTGGATGAGATTATTTCGACCCATCCCCACTTTATCTTCGAAATAAGACCATTTGGAACCATTATAAACTGAATTTGACCTTAATATAAAATAATATTTTGAGATTTTCCTAAGATGCCCCTCTCCTCCCTTATGAAAGGGCACCTCCTCCCTCGCCTCCTCACACCCATTTGAGCATTCAAGCTCGGCCAAACCCTACCAAAATCTCTTCTCCATTTCACTAGTATCATCCTAGAGGTCTTGGTCTTCTTCAAGGACCATCCTTAGATCTTTAAGTGGAGGATAAGTGAAGGCGCGTCAAAAAGAGGAGGTTCAGACACTTATGAAGCAAATCAGACCTAAGGTAAGGGAAATATCACAATCTCATTTTTATCCGAGATTGTTTATACTTTAGTATTTACTGGGGTGTATTTTATCATCCACATCCCTGTTTCCTCAATATGTAATATTATTTCCATCCACCTACAATTGATTAACTCCAATTTTACCCTTCGATGAGTTTTTAGTAAAGGATATGAAAGGAATCTTTTGTCGTTTTTCGTACGAGGTACTTTTTGACTATTCCGACAAAAGTACGAAGAATTTTTTTTTATCTTATACAAAATGACTGAATTTTTTTTAAAAATTATTTCCAAGAGGCATTATTTATATGTTTTCAAGTTTATTTTTAATCAACATATTTTAGATTAAAATGTTATGACATGATAAAAAAGGAAAAATGTCTTTGAAGTTGAAAGGATATTTTCCTCAAGAATGGAGTTCAAGTGTTTTATCAAAATTATTTTCCATCTAAGATAATATAGGGTTCTGTTTCTGTCCTTATTATTACATGGATTTAATTATGTTGTGATGGAAATATTTTTATGAATTCCTTTATCCTATATGAATTGTTTTATGATGTCGTGTTGTTTAAGAATCCCATTTTTCTTACATGGGTTATGCAATGATTTATGATTTAAGATTTTGTGGCACACATAAGAATGGTATCATTATGATATGGGTGGGACCTATATCTCCGTACAATACATTGGGTAAAGATTTTATATCTCATGAGATAGACATGGCTGGAACGGTAGGTTATACCGGTTCGGTGAAACACGACTGGAATGAGGGTGACTTGGTTCAGAAAGGGACTTTGTCCACTAAGATAGTCTTGGAAATGAGTGTTGACTAACAAGAAATGATTCTCTATGATTATGTGTGTATGAAACAAAATTTCATGTTTTAAGTTATGATTATTGTGATTACATTTGACTGCCATGATTTATCCCATGTTATGAAATTATGATCTCTTTTGCAGGTTAAGATTTCCAAAAGTTATGTGCTTGATGTGATTTATATTCCTTTTGTTTACCCTTACTGAGCGTTTGAGCTCACCCTTTTATGTTTTCTTTTCCCTAGTATATAAAGAAAGGTTTTAGGTATAAAAAAATAAGATCTTTATGGGAGATGTTGAAGATCTTTCACCAGGATTAGAAGATTATATTCAGAGTTTCCAAGGACACTAAACTATTACGGTCCTTGTGTGTGTGTACTAAGTATTCCGCAAATGTAATGTAATGTCAATGCACGTCAAGATTTGGGTCTCTATAGTTGGTATCAGAGGACATGTTTAGTCAAAATCTGGAAACTAGGATGTGAGATCTTTAGTGAGATCCCTAGAGATATTTCTAAGGTATGTCTAGGGATGTCCCTAAGGTTAAGTATACATATAGGTTATAGTAATAGAACTACGCTAATGATCATAGAATTAAACCTAATATATTAGATATTGAAGGTACTCCCCCTTTATTATGATGTTTTCCCTAGCATGATTTTTTCCTCTCACACTATTCTTTTTGGGTTTTAGACGATGGATGAAACCCGAAGGAACTATGTTTATCAATGAAATGGACAATGCAATGATTGTCCTCCTGAAAAAACAAATGTTATGGGAGATGGAGTGAAAAATCTTATTGCTATACTTACACAAGATATGAGTCATTCTGGACTTCCTAATGAGCATAGAAGGGAACAATATTCTATTGAGTCCATCATGAGGCAACGTCCACCTTCTTTCAGTGGGACTTCCGATCCACTTGTTGCTGAACAAAGGATCAGTTCCACTGAAAAGATATTTTCAGTTCTTGAATGTTCTGAACATGATAAAGTCATCTTAGCAGTATATCGTTTGGAAGGTGAAGCTAATCAATGGTGGAATCTAATCAAGAATACGAGACAAAGAGATGAAATTGAGTCCATGGAATGGGATGAGTTGAAGAACTTATTTTTCAATAAGTACTTCCCTCGTATTCTTCAAAAAAAGATGGAAAAGGAGTTTCTTAAGCTAAAGCAATAGGATGATGAATCTGTTGGTATATATGAAGCGAATTTTACAAGACTTGTAAGGTATGCATCTGGCATTATCATCCAACCTGAAAGTAAAGTTGATCGATTTTTTCAGTGGATTAAAACCAAGTCTTCGAAGGGCATTAGCTATAAGAGACTTCAGTAGCTATGAAGAAATTGTGCGTTGTGCTATCAAGGTAGAAATTTAAGTTGGTGTTACATATCTATCTCATGGTTTTGACAAGAAATGAAAGATGGAGTTCAAGGAGAAATCTCAGAATAATGGTGACAAGAAGATGAATGTTTCCTTATGCACAAAGTGTGGAAAGAATCATGGTGGAGATTGTCTTAAAGGGACTAGAAAATGTTTTAAGTGTGGAAAAGAAGGTCATCGAGCAGCTGAGTGTCGAAGTAATGGAAAAAGGGTTTCTAATGATATGAATAAAGCAATGACTGTAGAGAACACACCACCAACACTTCAATGCTTCAAGTGCAAGGAAATGGAGCATTATGCTAATAAATGCCCTAATCCAAGGGTTAGTGATGATCAACATGAGCAACCACTGAAGGCAAAGGACAAAGGAAAGTCACATGCGATCACCATTGGCGATGTTGAATATGACAACGATGTGGTGGAATGATTCAGTGTTTATGTAATGGGACTCCAAAATAATGTGGTATCATAAAGTATTGGAATATTTATGTGTTGGTCTAATGTGGTATTCAAAGTGATTAAGATATTTTTGGAAATAAGATGATATGCACATAATGAAGGGAAAATGAGAAAATGAAATGTTTAACAGTATTCACGAGCTCATGATTGATATAAGGACTAAGTGATATCATGGTTTGAGTATATAGAATTTTGAGGATTTTGGTACGTGGAAGGTGTTAACTTTTAACTGCATTCATGTTTTCACTAAGGTTCAAAAGGTATTCAAGAGAGTACATGATTAAGGCCTTTGAATGTTTGGAATTTGACCAACAAGATATATCTTATGATATATGGGGATCAATGATGGTATTAAATCTCTGGTAATCGTTTTCACTATGTTATGAGAGTGGACTACAGTATTATGGATAAGACTAAAGATTTGAATGGATTATGTTGGACATAAGTTAGTATTGTTTAAGGAAAGAAATTTTTTTGATATTAGAGTAATATAGTTTTAGAAAAAGGACAACCTGCAGGACGGGAGACAGCCAATCGCGTCGGAAAAGGCTGTGGGAATCGAACCCACAACCGAAGTGCGACTGGCCTTTATCGCCTACCACTGGCCTATAGGAAGTCCATGATTAGTAGAAACTAGTTTTATTATATTAAGAATTATGATATATGAAGTATAAGCCCATTTTAGGAACCATATATGATTAATCTCACTATAGATCAACTTATGTATATAATTTTTGCTAACCTTTTATTTGAGACAGATGGAATGACCCGTCATTCTATCACATGATCTGCTAACACTTCACGAATAACAAATTCAACTTCATTTATTTAAGAGATGAAGTGGAAATTGTTCAAGGGACGAACAACAGTGAGATTGTACCAAAAAAAAGTAAGTATTTATTTTCAACTTTAGGGAAATGATCTTGAAAACCAAAAATGTTGTCCTAGTGCCCTTATATCCGATTAATTAGATGGTACCTTAGTTCGTCACAGATTTATGGATTTGTGATTGTTGGCTTTTCCATAGCCATGTTCTATACCACTCTTCATCAGAACATGATGGTTAGATTTTTCTTCCATATCCATATTTTCACCTATGTGGAAACCCAGTGATTAGTTTATTTGGGTAACCGTTACGTTTCATACTTTTGTTTTTAAAGATTCGTTTTGGTATTCCTTTTTATGATGTGGGTTTCTGTTAAAGAATCTTTCGAATAGTAAACCATTTATAACCCCGACGAATTTCGAGGGAGAAATTCATTTTAAGGGGGGTAGAATGTAACACCCCGAAATTTTATGAAAAATATTCTTTTTAATTTCATTAATGTCTTGTGTTGTACGCTACACCAAAAGGAGCTTACACAACACGCATCCTTGACTTTCCTTGTATTACACGCAATTGCGACCTTCCTTGATAGCGTGTGTAGTACGCAATACCGAGTTTCACTAAACAACAATATGCTATTAAAATATTATTAAAACTAGCCGTTATGAATAGTAATAACCACTTTTTGAAATTTTTTAAAATTTATTTTTCAAAATGGACTTTATTTTTGGATTCGTAATATCGAAATTAGCTTAGGGTGATGTTTTGTTACTTTTCGGATAACATTCATTTTCTGATGAATAGTGAAAATTACTAAATTTTAATTAAAAACAAATTTTTTAATCGAAATAATTAATAGTGATAAATTATTAATTTGAGTGGTTTTAAAGTATATCTATAATATATTTTTACAATTCAATACAATGTTGGTCATTGGATGTAATTTCACATTTACACCAGACATAAACAAATGTTAATCTTTTGATAGTTATTATCTCTTAAAAAAACGCTATTTGTTGTGACAGCAGAAATTAATTATAAAATTAATTAATGCAAATTATATGTTGGTAATTTTGTAAAATTGAAATCATTTTTGAATTCAAAATAGCAATTATATATTAGGGTGAAATTTTGGCATTTTTCTGAAAAACTTCAATTTTTGATGATATTGAAACTACAAAGTGGTAGTTAAAAATATTAATTTTATTCATAAATCATAATTTAACCGCTTCTGTGAATGAAATTTCAAAAATACGAGAGAAATGGTTGATGTCAGTAAGTAAAATGTTGTTCAATGAGATGAAAATAATTTTTGGTGAATAGTAACTTTTTACTTTTATTTACCACAGTTAAAAGTAAATAGGGTAATTAAGGGTAAAAATGATATTAATATTACCCTAACACATGTCCTAATCCTATTGGAAAAGTGTATCTCGACCAAAAACAACCTTAAGTGTAAACTATTATCATTTAGGCCCACTTGGATTAGATTAGGACATTTATTATTATTTAATTAAAAAAATAGTTAAAAGAGTTAAAATCAATGTTTATTTACTAAAACATTTTTAATATAGGGTAATACATAATATAATTTCGACTATAAATATTAATTAGAAAGCTAAAACTATTTCCTACATAATTGTATTTTATTTGTAAATTTTATACCTTAAATAATTTAATTTATATATGAAACAACAATGATACAGTAATTACCTTTTTAAGAAAATATTAACATAATTGATGTTATAAATGCCCAAATAAATGTAATTCGAGACTTTTTATGACTTACACTAATTTTCTAGGTTAATTGGACATGTTATTGTTGGTTTAAGTACCTTGTTTTGAACTTATCATTCCGTTATAAATTTCATAAAAATCATGTACCAAATAGTGTCAAAATTGACATAAATTAGTCTTTAAAACAAATATTATATTATTAATTGTTATTTAATTCCTAAAAATCTAAGGTTCGGCCAAATGACTTAGATAAGGATATATATATTAATAATAAACAACTTGGGGTTCTTTTGGTTTGATATTGTAAGTTCATTTCCCATATAGTGTAAGAAAACCAAAAGACACGGTAAAAGTTAAAATATTTAACTGAGAGGTAAATCTAATTGATAAGGTTAAAATAATAACCTAAACGTGTCGAAATCCTATTGGGTGAGAGGATTTTGATCCATACCCACTTTATCTTCGAAATAAGACCATTTAGAACCATTATAAACCGAATTTGACCTTAATATAAAATAATATTATGAGATTTTCCTAAGATGCCCCTCTCCTCCCTTATAAAAGGGCACCTCCTACCTCTCCTCCTCACACCCATTTGAGCATTCATGCTCGGCCAACCCCTGCCAAAATCTCTTCTCCACTTCTCTAGTATCATCCTAGAGGTCCTGGTCTTCTTCAAGGACCATCTTTAGTTTTTTAAGTGGAGGATAAGTAAAGGCGCGTCAAAAAGAGGAGGTTCGGACACTTATGAAGCAAATCGGACCTATGGTAAGGGAAATATCACAATCTCATTTTTATCCGAGATTGTTTATACTTTAGTATTTACTGGGGTGTATTTTATCATCCACATCCATGTTTCCTCAATATGTAATATTATTACCATCCACCTACGATTGTTTAACTCCAATTTTACCCTTCGATGAGTTTTTAGTAATGGATATGAAAGGAATCTTTTTCGTTTTTTTTGTACGAGGTAGTTTTTGACTATTCTGAAAAAAGTACGAAGAATGTTTTTTTATCTTATAAAAAATTACTGGATTTTTAAAAAAAATTATTTCCAAGAAGCTTTATTTATAAGTTTTCAAGTTTATTTTTAATCAACATATTTTAGATTAAAATTTTATGACATGATAAAAAAGGAAAAATGTCTTTGAAGTTGAAAGGATATTTTCCTCAAGAATGGAGTTCAAGTGTTTTATCAAAATTATTTTCCATCTAAGATAATATAGGGTTCTGTTTCTATCCTTATTATTACATGGATTTAATTATGTTGTGATGGAAATATTTTTATGAATTCCTTTATCCTATATGAATTGTTTTATGATGTCATGTTGTTTAAGAATCCCATTTTTCTTACATGGGTTATGCAATGATTTATGATTTAAGATTTTGTGGCACACATAAGAATGGTATCATTATGATATGGGTGGGACCTATATCTCCCTACAATACATTGTGTAAAGATTTTATATCTCATGAGACAGACATGGCTGGAACGGTAGGTTATACCGGTTCGGTGAAACAGGACTGGAATGAGGGTGACTTGGTTCAGAAAGGGACTTTGTCCACTAAGATAGTCTTGGCAATGAGAGTTGACTAACAAGAAATGATTCTCTATGATTATGTGTGTATGACACAAAGTTTCATGTTTTAAGTTATGATTATTGTGATTACATTTCACTTCCATGATTTATCCCATGTTATGAAATTATGATCTCTTTTGCAGGTTATGATTTCCAAAAGTTATGTGCTTGATGTGATTTATATTTCTTTTGTTTACCCTTACTGAGCGTTTGAGCTCACCCTTTTATGATTTCTTTTCCCCATTATATAAAGAAAGTTTTTAGGTATAAAAAAAAGAAGATCTTTATAGGAGATGTTGAAGATCTTTCACCAGGATTAGAAGAATATATTCTGAGTTTCCAAATACATTAAACTATTACGGTCCTTGTGTGTGTACTAAGTTTTCCGCAAATGTAATGTAATGCCAATATACGTCATGATTTGGGTCTCTACATATAGTAATAATTTATTGTTATTATTGATTAAAAATAGTCAGAGATAGTCACTATATTCCAGGATCACTACAATTACAATAAATGTTGCGATAATACACTATGTCCCTCAAATCAATTCCTTCAACACCCCCTTTCTCAGAGTAATGGGTGAATACATACATAGTTTATCAACATGATTTTCATATTAATAGATCCATCATGTAATTATTTTTCCCCAAAATGTTTATAGAATTATGGCCACATAGTCTTGAATTGATGCACTTTGAAATAATGGTTTACAAAAACCAAATTTTCATCCTTACTGGTTTCGAATCTCATTCCTTTGCAAAACCCACTTATTATTCCAAATATAATTCATCCTTCATGAACACATTATCATTCCCAAATAACCCAAAATTCAAATTCTCCCATACCATAAATTATTATATAGTCACAACTCTCTTAGTTTTCATGAATCTCCCTTGTCTAATATTAATATAAATCACATAGTTCTTAACAATAGGATTTACAATGCTTGTGTCAATAAAGTGTTATCGATACACGAATAAATCCCTTAATGAATGGACCTTTGTGAAATTAGAGTGTTTAACACTTATTTCAATATTCCATTTATTCTTTCTAATGGTGAGTGTCCACCTAGTGATAGAACTTGATTTTCATGAAGCTCAGAAGCTTAAAATGACATTTTTTTGCTCTCCATTGATGTTCCTAATGCTCTATTTATTCATAATGTTCTAGTTAAACATTTATAATTTAGGAAACCTATCATAATCATTTTTATTACCATATTTAAATTTTCCAAAAAAATTAATTGAAAAAAATCATCCATAAACCTTTAGGCCTTAACGAAAAAATTGACGTGATCATTTTTGAGGCTCCATAACTTCATGAAACTCCAATCATCATGAAAACAATAATTTTATTAAATTTTTGAAATGTAATTAATGTAAATCATTATTTCATGAATTTTATCCCATTATAATGATTTTGAGAACATATAAATTCGTTAAACACAAAAAAATTGGTCACCCAAAACGAAAAATCACACCGTAACATAAGATAACATTATTGGAAAACACTATTTTCAACCTACTTTGGATTGAAAAAAACCAAAAAATCCACATCTAGTTATGAAAATCCTTGGTTTCAAAAAATAATTTTTTATACTCTTTACAATAGGTTTCATAGGAGATATGGAAAATAGATTCATTAGGTGATAATTTTATAATTTTTACATAGACTAACACAAAAATTTATTTCTCATAGATTTTTGAATCACCACATATATTGTTGGTGGATTATGCTTATAACAATTCCATATTATCTATGTTTTTTTGATAAAACTACCATGAGCGCCATCATAATATTATACCCTATTTATGTAGGCTTTAAAATAATATATGGAATATTATTTGGTTTAGTATATTGTTTTTCAAGTAATCGGTTGGAGTGAAACCAAGATTGTATTTGTCCACTTATTTGAACTATTAAAAAACATGACCCATAATTGAATTGGATCATTGATGTATTTAAAATCTTATTTTGGACATGTTTGATTAGTTCCACAAATTTATTGATTATTATGTGATTTAATCCTCTATTAGATGATGTGTTTCATTCATATATAATGTCATTTTTAGAGAATAATGATGTAATATATTTTTTCATTACAATATTTTTGTGTTCCTTGACTATTAGTCACTCTATTTAATGAAATATAGATTATATAGGTTTAAATATTATGTTTATTACATTTATTAGAGTGAATATGTTCATGTAGTAATGATATTTTTAATATCACTCTAGTTTGATTTATATCTTGAGTATAACTGATGATTTTCAAAAATAATATGTTAATTATATCTATAAAATATTGAATTTATAGTTTTTTTCAATTCTAATATGTTTTATAGTGTCACAATGTTCATCCTTTGAATAATGTAAGATTTTGAATAAAATATTTTCTTCCAGAAAAAATAGTGTTCAATGAATCTATATCTATAATATTTTAGATGGATACCCTATAATTTGTAAAATTTTACATTCATTCTTTATGGATTTAATTGAATTTCATAGATTATGGAATGTTCAGTTGAAATAAGTAAAATAATTAAATCAATATAAATGAGTGTTACCTTGTTGGTTCATAAGTTATAATTCATTATGAATGGATTAAATGGTTTCCATTAAAAGTGGATTAAATATATTACAATCATTAATGTAAGTCAATAGATTTATCTAATTTAACTAATGTGTGTATATACAATGAATATTGTTAACATCATTTCATTAAATTAAATTCACCATAGAAAACTATATTAAGGGTTTTATCACTCCTAATGGATATTAAAAACTATATAAAATTTCTTTTATAGTTATATTCATATTAATATAGAGTTTGAAAGGGTAGTAATGGTATTATCACCCCCTTTAATTTATTAGAGTTCCCATGTTGTGAATGTGGATCCACAAGTTGGATAGCTACTTTTGGAGGCAAGAGGCATACATATTATACTATAGTAATATTATTCAAGATAATGTGATTTATATGGAGGATAGTATATTGGATATCTATGTACTCATCCTATTTATGTTCTTTATTTACATAGCTATTTGAGCATTTCATAGATAGATCCAGATTACATTTTTATATATTGGTTTTCCCACTCTAAAATGGACCATTTGCCTGTCATCAAAACCCATCTATATGTTTCAGCACATCAATAAGAAAAAACTCAACACAAATTTCCATTAAACTATTATTATATAGTTAAATGAATATATATGATGCTTTTACCCAGTTCTCCTCATATAGTATAAGATACCCAATACACCATAGGCGATCATCATATTGAACATTCTAATAAAGATCGATGTAAATTTTTTATGGAAATTATTTTTATGTGTCTATGAGGATTAATATGAATCTTTTATAATTCTACATAATCATGAACATGGGAATTATTTCTAGTGATAAACTATTACTGAGACCCTGATCATTATAATTTACATCTCCTATAAATCAATTTTTTTTATTTTTTTACAATAAAACATATGGTTTATTGGTAACATCAAATTTCATAATTAAAAAAGATATACAATGAGGTTTCAAAAATTAAATTCTAAAATAAAAATGAAAAAGAACACCAATATTAGATTTAATCAATTGATATTCCCATCATGCATGAATCATCTTATTAAATGTTTTTACAATAAAACATCAGAGATAATTTTAATCATCCATGCATTATTGATTCATTGTCATGGTACTATGTCAACAGTGGAATATATATAGGGGAATTCATGATAAGATCATATAATGGGTATCAATGGCCTAGAACTATAAGATGAAAATTATAATCCCTACATTGATCTATGTTTTCTTTTCCATGTTACCTTATAGGTTTGACCATAGAGCCAACATTCTTTCCTTCCTCCAATGAGAAATAAATTTTTTGAACTAAACATTAACCCTTGATAGGGAGTGAATCCTTATCCATTAATAATCATCTCCAAAACCATCTTCTTATAAAAGACTTGACCAAATGAATCATCAGAGATAAAGAGACCATGCTTCTCCCTAGGATTACTCCTGCATAGAAATATGTATATGGATCCATTATCCCTTGAAATCGATGATAGAGTTCATCCACTTACTTCACACCCTCATATTATCTTGTCTATCCTCCTTTGATATGAGTCCACTTAGTCTCCGAGAGAACCTATTCAAAAGGACCTTTCTTTACAAGATCATCCTCCCCACCAACCCTTTATAAAGTTGCTGAACCATAGACAACGCAACATCAGTGGAATGAGTTTAGACCATAATGTGGCCCTATGGATACCATATAATGATGCACTAAATTTGCAAAAAAGTAATTCATTTTTTCATTGATACCTCCCTCTTTATAGAATGAAATATTGGGAGATTCCATTGACGTCTCTCTCCATTCAAGAATTCATACATTAGAAAACTAGGGATAACACTTGAACATATCCATAAAATGGTTTTTACCTAATATGTTAAAAAATAGGGTTGGAGGAACATTTGGCTTCCTCTCATGTTTAGAGGATCGACCACAATGATCTCTAAGACTGCAAGAGTCCCAATACTATCCATAAATGGTACTTGTATCGCAAAATCGGATCCATGATTCAACGTAGATCTATTTTTAGAAACCCTTGTTCCAAAAATAAATATGAGATAACTAATGTAGATTTGAACCATTATCCATGTTTACACCAATAAAAGTCGAGGATAGATTCAAAAGGTGGAGTGTTGCATCATTCGCGTGGTAGAAGAACCCGACCTCATCTAAAATAAATGTATGAATGGAACAGTCATATAATATATGATTATGATTATGAATCTGGATCCACAATGCTTCTTGGATTTTTTCATGACATTTTCTGAAACATAAAGTCTATAGAAATTGTGGGGAACAAAATTTTCATCCAAACAATCCTAAACTAATGATTTATTGGAAGAATCATCCATTGACGGGAAGAAAAAACTGATGTTTCATTGATCATGTATACCAATCACAATAGGAGAACATAATCCATATGAGTAATTAATGAAAATTTAAAAAATACCAATGGTGGTTGAACACTTCCAAACATACAGATGAGCATCTAAGAATATTAGTTGAACACATCTTGGTATGCTATGGGTGAATTGTAGATGGGAGAGCTACATGGAAACCACTATTTCTTTATTATAATGAAATTATAGATAATATTTATATATATATATATATATATAATACTGTTGGAACCGGGCATGTAGAGGAATCCCCAAATAGGTGTGATTTAAAATTCTTCCACCTATGGTCAACATAAACATGTCAACATCGTAGAAGAGTTGCCCGGTATTAGTTGAGGACCATGTGTGGATGATTTTGAGCAAAAAAATTAAATCATAAAATACCTGGTTTAAATCTCAAGCTTCGCACAAAGTCTACTAATTGTTGGCGATCACTGCCCGAAGAATTCGAAGTCTAATTCCTCTAGATCATCCACACCTGCTTCATGGAATCTGCGGGAGTTCCATTCATCGTATTCCGAGTGCTAGCATGGATTTGCGACGATGCCTTCAATGCTCCAATGACCACAGCATCGCATCGCTAGAAATTCCTGAGAGAGAGCTCTCTGGATCTAGAGCATCTCACTCAAGAATGTGTGAGATTGGAGATGAGAGAGAAGCACCATGAATTGTGTTTGGAAAATTCCCCTCCTCTTATATTTATAGTGCTAAATTAAAAATCCAAGTATCTCCTTGCCGATCTCGAATACTTAACACATTATCAATGACATTTTACAAATACTAGTCTGAGTCATAAATATTATTTTCACATACATGTAATATATATTAAAATATATTACATGATAATAATAAAGTCATTAGCTCGACTCATTTCTCCCATAAATATTAATTTATCCTTGAATAATTTAATATTCATCAATTACTATTTTCATGTATTTACTAAAACATGTAAATAAATTTAATAAATAAATTCATTATTTATTATTCGAAACTCGAATAATATGAATTCATATATTGAAATGGTGATCAATTAGCTTTGGAAAATTCTCGGACCCCTTTTGTGGGTCCTACTATGTTCAATACTCTTATTTAACTGAATAGGGAAGATTCTTGAATACGCTATTGTGTATGACCCTCTAAGCCCTTATTTAGACAGCCGTGAATATTATTCACCGACCAATAGCGGGATCTAGCAACCCATCATGGCCCCTGAATAAATGAGGATTCTCACAGCAGTGACATCCATCCTATGAACACGAACTGTGTAATATAATGTCTTTTTCTATAATATCTCTTAAAGCAGGACGCACTCTCGTGTCATCACCCTTTTCTTGCATTATTTTTTGTTGATGTAACTAGATGAATTTACCCTCAAAGTCCATGGCCATGGTATTATAAAGGTACTTCCATACATATCAACATGGCCAAAGATATATAACTTCCATAACCCAGAAGCGACAAATCCTTTCTTGACCATTCAACCAATGTCATGCCACCAAGGACACACCCGACACAAACTACCTCGCCATGACTTCATCACCATGGTTTTTGTCCTGCATCAAAGTACAAAATCATGTGACATACATTTTTAATTATCTCAAGACAAAAGACCATTACACATGATCATAGATAGGAACATCCAATGACACCTAAAACATGAGGTGTTCCTATTGGAGGGTCAGTCCTCATGATCTCAATACTAGAGATCACCATTTGCGAACTTCATGAGAAGGGGTCTCAATGCTTATGAGCCCCCAACACTAGATGGTCAGAAATCTTCTATGTCCAATTAGTAAGATGTAACAACACCATAAAACATATATTTAAGATTAATGTCATAGCATCTAGAGGTTCTCATTATATCCTGGGAACTGCTATAACCTTTCGATACGAAAAATAATATTTGGACAATACCATTTTAATATTGGATATAGAAAAGTATACACTATAATAAAAATTTGACATCATGAATAGCTTATTTTATACACGATATGGTAATCAAAAGCACTAAATAGTTAGGTCTATGGAACACACTATTTCAACAATCCCACTTGCACTAGAGCCAACTTTCTAACCAAACCTGTTAGATACCCACATGATGAACATCATGTTTCTACTATGTAATGGTTTTAGCTGCTAGGTCCACCACGGTTCCACCGCATGGTTATTATACTATTGCGACATTATTTCATTGAGTAAAACATCTCAAGAGATGGTATCCCGATTATATAACTTTTTTTCCACTATCATTACTTGACATCTTGTCTAGTATGAATATCATAATCTACATTATGATAATACTTTTCTCAGCTGGTGTGATTCCAGGAACTGGAAAAAATCATTGCATTTAACTGCTTCTTAGATATCTTAGAAGGTGCAATGTACTAGGTATTATATGTATGGATTCCACTGGCTGATATGATCTTGACTCGCTCATCGCCTTTAGCCTAACTGCAATACTATATCTCTTGATCTATGTAAGACTATTTTCTATCCCTAAAAACTATTATCCTTTCTTCTCAACGTACCAGGTACATATCTTCTATAATTTCATATATACAATTAGATAGTTTTGACTACATCCCTTGTAGTGCCCCTGAATATAATTGATATTTTCCTATTGAAAAATATAACTTGGAAATTTCGGTTCTTTTACATATCATGGCATACGTGATTATTCCATCGTTCTGGCATATGGATTTCAACTCACCACATTTATCTCTTCCCATGTCACAGATGGGTCAACACGGAGAGATTATGCCCTCTGCCAAAGGCAACAATTCATCTCTTGAATTATTCTAACATGTATTTTTCAATACAATGTCACTATATGTATGATTGACTAGGAGCAAGCACCCTATAGATCTACCTTAGTATATCCTATTCCCTAGAACATATGTTTCTACTTTAAGTCAATCATTAGAGAGTAAATTTCATTTTGGTCATAACTAAATGTCAGACCAATGTCTATTTTCCATATGTTACTGAATATATTTCTTGTTGGAAAACCATAACACTCACACTAACCCCTTGTAAAAACATGGAAAAAATTTGTTTTAAATGTATATACTATGACCATGTTTCATTCTTTAATCCTAAACCGGATATCAGTAACAAGCAACCATTATTAGCATTCTGTGATGTGACTATCCCTTTAAGGTGGCGTCGTATAGACACCATCCACAATCAGTGGTCAGGAAAAACAATGCTAAATAAATTGATCATATATATTAACTATGAAAGTAAAATTATAATGGATTTAGGAATAATGAATTGGTCAAATCAGTCAATCCTTATTGGTAAAATTCTCGTACCATCCATGTATCAACTCACTTGAATAACCACCGCATTATTCAAAATATTAAGCCCCCTTTTTCAATTCGATCCATGGAATCCATTTAATGAATTTTAGTTAGTCTTATCAACTTTGGATAATTTCTATATACTGCTTATTGTAGGAAATATTATTCACATTGAATAATAGATCATCGATCGCAGTGAATATAAACACCATCACCATGGTTTTATCCGTCCTACGCAGTATGTGTCTCTAGAACATTCTCTATTCCACATGAGCTTGTGGATCTAGTTCCTATGCCAACTGCTTGTGCATTTTGATCATTGAGTAAACACAATTAAATATAGCTTCTACCATGTCTACTAGAGATTTTAACCCTTATATAGAAGTGTAGTCTATTTCATGACTACCTACTCATCTATTTTAGGGATTTATGTAACATCCTAACAACTGTTAGGATTATTACACCAAATGAACATTGTGTTTATCTTGATGCATGTATGTTTATGTCCTAACAAACTCTTTCTATTCAAACAAATGTTCTTATGACATAATGGGTTTACATCATACTATGACTCGTATGATATCAAGTTTTCATTATAGTCGACATATGGTTGTGGGATATCGTTGTTATTTTCAAAGCATTTCAGGAAATATAATGGATGTTTCTGCTACTTCCAACATTGACAATACATACATCAAAATTTTGATGTATAACATATGCGTTTAGGAATTTCTCAATGATATATTTCTATTGATTAATGTTGATATGTAGGACTTGATCATCAATCCTCCACATTAACACCAATGTCATGATGTCGATAATGTAATGTGGGTTTAGGAATTACTCCACACTACCTTATCCTGATTGATGAATGCATGGTTGAGATATTCTTTGGTATCCCAACCTGAAGGAACTCATATATCATGACCAAGAAAATACTTCACTTTATTATTCCTTAATTTCTTAAAGGAATTTTATGAAGTATATATACCTCTAGATTATACTCAGAATAGTTCACTCTTACATGTTGAACTATTTCCAAAATCATGGTGACGTACCATTATTTATAAAGGATCCTTTTTCTAAACTAATGTCATCGATAATACCAAAAGTATTTAGTTGTGATGAGCCTAAATCGCATACATGGTATATTCATGACGTCCATTTTTAGTATTACTTAACAAAGAGTTATCCTGTCACAACTGGGTATAAGTCTTACCTTTATATTCATCTCTAATTTCCTATGATTGATGTATTACTGAATGAGTGATTGAGTATGACAAAAACATCATTCATTGTAGAAATTGAAAGAATTTATCCTTGAGTCCATGGGCACATGAGATTAATGTTTGTGGTTATACTCAACAATAGTTCAACATGAATCTCTCACATGGAAATTAAAGAAGTCATGTACTTCTCACCACTGGCCTAGGTATCACCCTTTCACAGCCAGTTGTAGAATACACCTGAATACTAGTAATTTTTCTATACTTACTTGGTTATTGTATTTAAATACACATATGTAAAAAGAAAATAGTATTAAATCCCAAAGTAGTAAAATCAATCATTAATTTGATGAATATTCATAATGTAGAAGTGATAACTTGATTCTTTAAATCTGTTTATTGAACTTAAATGTCCACAGTATTATTTTATAATATGCAATATAAATATCCTCTATTAATACCTCATTAATTGAAGGACGCCATGAATATTTCATTAGCATTAAATGCCTTTAACCTTTTCAAATTTTCTTTCAATTTATCTACCATAATAATTAATGCTTAATTGAGTTTTATTCATATTCACTTGGAAATCCTTACCTAGATAGGTAATGATGCATTTACTCAATACTTGTTAGTTTTTTAATTTAAAATGTGACTTGAGTAATGTGGTGAAAATGATATTTAAATATCATGAACAATCTTTCAATTCACACATGCCGGTGTAAATCACCTTATTCATATCATTGGTTCTCTTTCTCCTTGAAAACATCTCATAGATGAGACTTTATGTAATATCATCTAAGTCCTGGTGTAGCGACCACAACTGACACTAGACGTTGATGGAAGCATAATTATATATCTATCATATGCTTTGAAAATTAGTCTCATGTATGAATTATCACCCACACTTCTTTAGGTAGTTTAGCAGTGTCGGGGACACTAACACCATGAGTTTCCAATATCATAGTACTATGCGTGTGTGCATGTACTATTCATGGATACTCATGTCAGTGTGGAAATTTAATTTGTCCATTTTAATATCACAGTTTTAATCTTGTGGTATAACTTGGAATTTTTCTACAAAAAAAAATTAACAGAAGATTTCCTTTTATATGGATGACCGGTTTAGGCATTGTGATTAATTACATAAATCACTCAACGTCGCCCACTATTTTATTGGATTCTAGGAACCCTCTATGCTAGAATCAGAATAATCTGTTGCTTGAGTATTCATGTGGCAAGGATCCCGAACCCCCCCCCCCCCCCTATAGTCTACAAGCTAAGGATACACCACTACTTGTAGGGTGTAGGTAGTCTCTTGGATGGCCAACTGCTATAACTTGTGCTTCCATGATCTATTGAGTGAAGTCCCAGCTTCATAAAATCAAAATTTGATTTACTCAACGCATTCCTCTAAAATGATAGGAATTTATCTATAGATAATACTTACTAGATCTTAAGTTAAATCGAACCATCATTCTTATAAGGACTCCCCAATAGTAAGAGGCATCCTCAACTAAGGCATGATCGTCACCTCAAACAGCTGGTTTTGTCCAAATTAGAATGACAGAGGGCTGTTTAGAATTAATATATCATTGAGGGTTTTATTATTTTTAGTGTGACGAAATAAATCCTTTTATACATTTTTATGAACGTACTATGTGATCGTACTCACAACTGACCGTGAAAGATATAGAAATTTCATTGTGTCCCATGTTCATTTCTTCTTGTATGCTTGTTTATTATTATACTATGTAATCACGCAATAAATTACACATACTCAAAAATAATAGACCATACAGAAATAAAACAAACACCTGATCATGATCCGGTATTATTGGCTGATATGTTGAGTGAATAACTGACCAACTGAAACCCTAATGTTAAATACCTTTCATCGCGTTGATTGTAACATTAATTGCAATGTCTTCTCATCCAATTCATCCAACTCCTGTCTGGTGTGTCACCGTCACTTGGTGAAAAATTCATCACCGGACGACTCTTAATTATACAATTGTACTCGCACGTAGGCGAGGGGGTATCAGGGTATGAATATACAACTCTGAGAATGGATGTGCATGCCCTTATACACATAATGACTATGAGAAGACACACATATCACCTATTTTATTTAAAATAATTATTACAAAACCTCATTAAATAATTAAATAATTAAATTAAATAAATAAACAAATAGTAGACATGCATTGGTAGGTCTACAGATCATGGCCAACATATAGGAATTAAACTCGTGTATATTAAATAAACACAGAATAAAAAATTAAATTCCATTAAAATAATCTTGAGGGCTTAAAATTGAATTAAAAATTTTACTCTAATTTTTAATTCAATAAATACGTCGTTCGGTCCCGGTTAATTAATTTAATTTTAAAACTAAAAATTAAATTTATTAATTAATTTAATTAATCTCCCAATTAAAATAATTATGTCGTAATAATTATAAAACAAAGTTAATATTTAATTAATATAATTCTAAACTGATATTAAATTAATTAATATTAATAACTTTTTATTAAAATTAAATTATTAAAGCCCCATGAACCCTGGAAAGGGCCTAGGAGGGTGGGGGTGAACCTTTACAGGCCCATCCTGGGCTGTACCGACCCCGTTCTTGGGAATTCTGGGCCAGGCATGTCCCCACAAGCCTGTTGCAGGCTGATTAGACCCGACAAGACAGGTTTTGTGTCGGATCTAGTCCAACCCCATGAACATGGGTCACCTCATGGTGGTGCGGGTCATGCTGTAGTGGTGCACCGCTGTGCGGGTGAGTGCAGTGAAGGTGGTTGGGCAGCTTATGCCAAGTGGTCTGGTGCTGAATGAGGTAGCCTGGGCAGCACCGCATGGTGCGCCTGGTTTAGGAAAGGTTGATGTTGTGGGTGGTCCACTTTCGTTCGTAAACCGAATGGGGCAGTGTGTCCAGGAGACGCCTGGAGTCTGTAGAGGGAGGAGAACTGGTGGGAGGCTGCTGGCCAAGGTGCTAGAGAGAAGGAGGAGAGACCGGTCTGGCAACCTGGTGCGGTGCACTACCATGTATGATAGGGCAAAGAGAATGTCACATTGGTTGTTGAGGCAGAGTGGCGTGGGGCTGTTCTGCTGCAACACCGTGGGGTAAGGCTGCTTGGTGCAGGGAGATGAAACCAGCCGAGACGGACAAGGCGCGAGGTGCGGGACATAGCAGCCTTGTGTGCCGCACTGCTGCTGCTGCACGATGGGGAGAAGGCGGGCTCGTCCGGTGCCAGTTACAGGTGGTTCCAGCATGGATGCAGGGCGTGGGAAGCAGACGGGATGCTGGGATGATGTGCCACTGCTGTTGCGTGCTACAGTGTTCCGTGGAGAGGAGGCCCCCCAAAAAATGTGGAGTGTTGCATCATTCACATTCCAGAAGAACCCAACTTCATCTAAAATAAATTTATTAATGGAAAGGTCCTATAATATTTGAAGATGATTATGAATATGAATCCAAAATGATTCTTGGATATTTTCATGACACTTTCTGAAACATGAAGTCTATAGAAATTGAGGGAAACAAAATTTTCATACAACTGATGATGCATGGGAAAAATCATCCTCTGATGGGAAGAGAAAATTGATGTTTCATGGATCATGTATGGCAATCAAAAAAGGCGAACATAATCCCTATGAGGAATTAACGGAATTATAAATAATACAAATGGTGGTTGAACAATTACAAACATAGAAATTAGAATCTATGAATATTGGTCAGACACAACTTGGTATGCTATGGGAGAATAGTAAAAGGGAAGAGCTACATGGAAACCACTAATGCCTAATTGTAATGAAATTATAGTTAATATTTATATATATATATATATATAATAATGTTGGAACCAGGCATGCAGTAGAAGCCCCAAACAGGTGGGTTATAAAATTTTTCAACCGATAGTCGACGTAAACAGGTCAACGTCGGAGAAGAGTAGCCCAGTCATACTCAAGGACCACGTGTGGAGTATTTGAAGCACAAAAATTAAACCGTAATATACAGGGTTTAAATATGATGCCTCGCATGACATCTGCTGATCGTTGGCGATCGCTGATCGAATAATCTGATGTTGAATTCCTCTAAATCATCCACATGTGCGTCACGAAATCTGCGGGAGTGCCGTTCATCGTAATCCAGGTGCTAGCGCAGATATGCGACGATGTCTTCAATGCTCTGACGACCACCACATCACATCGCCAGCGATGCCCAAGAGAGAGCTCTTCGGATCCAAAACATCTTACTCTAGAATATGAGAGAGGGGAGGGGAGAGTGAAGCTTCATGAATAGTGTTTGGAAAATTCCCCTCCTCCTCTATTTATAGTTCTTAATAGAAATACCAGGTATCGCCTTGCCGGCCCCGAATACGTAACGTACTATCAATGAAATTTTACGACTACTTGTCTGAGTCATAAATATTATTATCACTTACTTGTAATATATATTAAAATATATTACATGATAATAAGTAAGTCATTAGCTCGACACATCTCTCTCATTAATATTAATTGATACTTGAATAATTTAATATAAGTCAATTAATAATTTTCATGTATTTACTAAAACTTGAAAACACATTTAATAAATAAATTAAATATTAATTATTCTAAACTCGAATAATATGAATTAATTTATTTCATTGGTGATCGATTAACATTGGAAAATTCCCGAACCCCTGTGGTGGGGCCCACTATGTCCAATACTCTTATTCAACTGAATAGGGATGATTCTTGAATACGCAATTGTGTGTGACCCTCTAGGCCCTTATTTAGACAGTTGTGAATAGTATTCAAAGACCAAGAGTGGGATCTTGTAACCCATCATGACCCTTGAAGAAATAAGGATTGTCACTGCAGTGAAAACTAACCAAGAACAAGCACTGTGTAATATAATCTCTTTGTCTATAATATCTTATAAAGCTGGATGCACTCTCATGTCATCACCATTTTCTTTCTTTATTTTTTATTGAACTTGATGTATTTCCCCCGACTGCCATGGCCATGGTCTTATAAAGTTACTTCCATCCCTATCAACTTTGCCAGAGATATATTACTTCCATAAACTCGAAGTGACAAATCCTTTCTTGACCATTCAAACTCTGTCATTACAACAACGATGCACCCGACAAAAACTACATCACCAACAATTCATTGCCATGGTTTTCTTCTTGCATCAAAGTAAGTAATCAAGTGACATAAATTGGTAATGATATCATGTCATGAGACCATTACACATGATCATGGATAAAAACATCAAATGAAACCTTAAACCTATGGTGTTCCTATTGGCGGGCCAGTCCTCATGATCTCACTACTAGAGATCACCAAGTGTGAACATCATGAGAGAAATTATCAATGCTTTTGAGCCCCCATCACCCGATAGTAAGACAACATCTATGTATAATTAGTAAGATGTATCTAGACCATAGAACATATATTTAAGATTAATTTCATAGTATCTAGAGGTTCTCATTATAGCCTAGAAACTACTATATCCTTTCGATGTGACAATTAATCTTTGGACATTACCATTTTAATAGTGGATGCAGAAAAGTCTAAACTATAATGGTAAGATTACATGATGAATATATTAATCTATACATGATATGGTAATCAAGATCTCTGAATAGTTGGGTTTAGGGCACCAACCATCAGATTTTTTTTATAATTTTATAATTATATCTAATTAAATAAATGTGACCAGATCTAGAAAACTTTTATATAGATAGGTTTATCACTATTTGAAAAAATAATAATAACATGTGTGTAAATTATTGATTCTCCATTATATAAGATTTCAGAAACAAACATTATCCTTTCATTCATGGCATAAAAACATCATTGAACATAAAAACCTCATAAAAAACCTTTTTTTTTACTACAATATTTATTATATAAATGTGTGGGGTATTAGGGTTTGAAAAAACAAAAAAAATTTCCATGACATGATTATTATTATATTATTATTGGGTGGGATAACACATAGGTCATCAATAAAGAAAGTAAATGAAATTATTATAAATTATATTAAAAAATAAAAAAATGATTATAGCATTCATTTCAAATAAAACAATGGTCGGTCATTTGACGAACTTATATTATTCATTACACAAGCCATGAATTTTATCGATATATCATATTTTAAATATATTGTAAATATTTCTTAATAACATATTTAAATAAAATAATATATATTACTATTCATTCATGATTACCTTGAAATAAAAATTTTATAAAAAATTATATATATATATAATATTTAAATGATTACATTTTTTAATTATTTATTATTAAATATCTGTGACTTGATCATGAGTATTTTTATATATATTGGTTTATCATTTTTTGAGAGACCAATCAAAATATATGGGAAACTATTTGGGCCTACATTGACATGGATTTAACCAACCACTATTATCAAGTCCATCATGGTATATAAATCCAACATTGATCATCAATGCCTTATATTGAACTTCATTTTATTATAATATTAATCATATGCATGTGAGGTGTTGATTGGGTTTTGAATAAATAACAATTTACTATGTTCCCAATGGTAATCATATTATATGAAATAAGGATGATGAAAAAGTCATCAATAAAAAAATTTATTTACTTATAAAAAAACTTATATCAAAAAAATTATTTTAATATAAAATTCCATTCAATTATTGGCCATTCATCTCAAGATCCCTCAACAATCTATTCGATGACTACATTTATTTTGGATTTTTTTTATTTTTAATTTACTTTTTGTAATAGTGTTAAAAACCCCATAATAATAAATTTAATACATGTTATCAAATATAGATAATGATATCAATAGTTACTGTAGTATGTAATTTTTAATAAAATTTTGGCTTTCGGTCTATATACTTGGGCATTTTTTCCACAATACCTTCATGAAACCAATGTTATGAAGCAAGGTTGTATAACTGTAACAGGCAGATGGAACAACATGAATATGCTAGTAGCCCCATATAATAATACAAAGGAATTAATCATGGGGTGGCTTGGGAGATTTTTGAGTGTGTTGAAACATACCATCTGGCCCACCACCTACTTATATGTATGATGATGGATAAAGAGGATCCATTTCATGGTGTGATGGAGGAAGAAAAAATGCATCACAATATATTGAAGTTTATTTCTTACACTAGGTTATTTGTGACAGAAAATTTTTCCCCCAATTTTTTTTTAAAAACATATTTTGATGATCAATTATTTTCAATGAAAATAATATTTTCCAACATAGTTAAATGTGATAGAATTACTCTTCCTTTGTAAAATCCATTGGTCAGTTAACACGCTTAAGGGTGGGAAATTATTATTTTTTTGAATGACATTATTTTCCTTCGCAAATAGTTTCCACGAGATTATAATATTTTTGGTCTTCTATGTAGATATAAAATGAACAAAAATTTGAAACACTATTTACAACAATACTTCCAAAAATATTTTTTTGACAATAGATGTGTCGAAATAATTTTATCTGATGATTTATTTATGATCAAAATTTTGATTTTTAATAATCTTCAAATACATAGAAATAATTATTTTTTGAGGAATTCATTTTGTGAGTGATTTGTTATCCGTGGAAATTAATTCATACAATGAAAAAATAAATCATATATAGTGATTTTTCAAACAGGAAATTATGTACCAAATAGTTTATCACAATAAAAAGAAATTAATAGTCACCCTTTCCCCTTCCCATTCATTCCCCAAATTTTATATTTCTTTCAAAAACATCCTATCAATTCCAATCTAATATTTATATTTGTAGATTTGGGATCAGATCTACACATCATTTTCCAAAGCTCCAATTTCATATTATTTTTTCATTTTTTAATTATAATTTTTTATATTTAGTATGTTATTTGATTATATATTTTTTCCATGGTTTAATATTATATATTTTATTTAGATTAAATATTCTTTTATGTTTATTAAAATTAATATTATATTAGTATCGACTAATAAGTATTATAAAAAATTATTTTTAAACTATATTATATCAACAAATTTTTATATAAATTTAAATAAATTAATGAAAATGATAAAAAATTTATAATTTTCTATAATTTATTAAAAAATATATATAAAATATTATAAAATTGAAAAATTTAAAATATAATGATATAAATTTCAATATAGAACTATAAATATGTCATAAATATGATCAAATTATAAAATTGATATAATTTAGTATAAATATATTTAAGATAATATAAATTATTAAAAATTACTATAAAATAAAATAAATTATTGTTTAATAACATAAATTACTATTTATTAATATAAATTATGATAATATATTAGTATTTAATAGGATAAATTATAAAATGACAACATTTAATATGAATTATAAAGAATTACTTATAAAATAATATAAATTTTTATAAATTCATCAACAATAAATGAAAATGTATTAATTTTTTCTTAAATTTTTATTAATTTATCTATATTAATATAAATTATTATATATTAATTATTTTTTTAATTAATTACATATAAATAAAAAAATTATAAATTATTAAAACCTGTTAAAAAAATTTATACATTTTAAAAAAATAAAATACATAATATATTAATATAAAATATAATAAATAGGTTAAAAATTGAGCTAAATTTTTACAAATTTTCAAAAAAATATATTACTTCTAATAATTTCTAATTATATTATATAAATTAAAATTAATTTATTTAAATTATTGTAAATTTCTATAAATTTCTAGAAATTATTATAAAATCCTAAAAATAATAATATGTGACTATACGTTATTTAACATTAGTAAAATTAACTTAATGTTTTAAAAATATATATATATTAAAAAATTTATAAAAAAATAGTTGAAATTAATATAAATTATAAATATATATTAGAAGTTGTCATAATGTAGTATAAATTCATCAACAATTATATATAATTAAGAAAAATTACTAGAAATTATTATAAATCTACAAATTATTTTACTTATATATTAATTAATAAAAATTACATTTAATTAATATATGTTTCTGACCAATAATTGTAAATTATTATAAAATAAATGATATATTTTTCAATAAGATTGTATAATTTTCTATAAGTTGATAATGATTAGTATAATGTACTATTAATTGTTATATGTTATAATAATTAAATATAAATTATAATTAATTAACATAAGTTATTATGATTTATTATTAGTAAATAAAAATTATTATAAACTCATTTTTATTAGAAATCATATAAGAAAATTAGTAATAAATAATACAAATTGTTATAATTTAATAAAAACTGTTGTAATTTAGTATAAATTCACGATTAAATAGTATAAATTAAAATTAACTATTATAAAATAAAAAATATTAACATAAAATAGTATAAATCAATGAAATTGTAAACATTAATATAAATTATTATGAAACATAATAAATCATTCATGAGTTAGTATAAACTGTAATAAATTAATATAAATTTTATAAATTTATGTGATTTAGAAAAAAATAGATAGATGAATATAAATGGTTATAAATTATTATAATTTAATATAAATAATTATACATTGTTATAAGTAATTATTATTTGATATATTTTATAATAAAATGACATAAATTGGTATAAATTCAGAAAAATTATTATAGGTTGATATAAATTATTATTAATTGATATAATTTTTTATAAAGAGATATAAATTATCATAAATGTTAAATAATTTATTTCATAAATTTGTAATATTATATATATATAACTAATTAGTGACAAATTTTATTAACAAATTACTGTACAAGGAAATAAATATTATTTTTAATTATTGGATTGTGATTAGATAAATAAATGGATAGATCCAAATTGTTCTAGTAAAAATCCATTCTTTATCGACGGTATTGAATCAATTCTATAGAATTATTGAATCTAGTAATTGTGATATGATATATAATTAATTTCATTGGTCAAATATATAGGGTATTTCACCATGAATGATATATCAATTTTTCAGTCCTGGGAGACTAGCAACATATTTTTTTATTACATGGTTAAAAATAAAACATCGATTGATAAACATTATTTAATCATTTTGGTTCATTAAAATTTCAATGATTATTATCATAGTAAAAAAAATGTTGTAATAAGATGCTTTAAATGGTTTTTCTACATTTCATGCAATAATGAGTAACTATCGATTAATTAATATGTCACAGAGGATAATCAAAATAAATTATATTAAATATATAATTTTATTTCAATGTATCTTAGTAGATTATATCAATATTAAAATAACATGGATAGAAAAATAAATTCACAGTAATAAACTTTTTAAATCATAGCATTCATGATCATATAATCAAGGACTCAATGATATCATAAATCTTTTGATCAAGACCTCAATTAAAGAACATTCATTTTAAATATAAGTATACACCAATTACACAAATAATTTGGAAATGTGTTTTATCTCATAAGACCTAATAATGCTTCAAGGTGATATCTATAACACATCTATACTCATTAATTTCAGATACCATGCATCCATCATAAATTCAATTATCAATAAAATTTATCTCAAAATTTATTATAAATATAAATTTATTGGTATTGAATATTTATTGTGGAATCTTTCCCTAGTAATGAAAATAAATTTTAGAATAATTTTTCTTCAACAAATACTATATATAAAAATGGTATACAACTAAGAAAACATTTATGTGGTGTAAATGATGTCATATAAATCCATAATACAAAAAATATTCATATAGAGGAGAATGTAATGTGAAATAAGATGAAAGAGTGAGATAGGGTATGTGATCATGATAAGAGTTATTTTGAGGAAATATATATATATATTGGATGAAACTAGAAAATATATTTATATGAAATTTATGTTTTTAACAAAAGAGATTTTATTGAAAAATATAGAGAATAATCGAAGCAAATTTGTTAAATGTGATATCCTTATATCATTTATAACATTGATGTAAAGGTAAATTTGAAAGTAATTTTTAAAATTCCCCTCCTTAATTTATGAAAATAATACAATTTTATTTTGATTAAATATCAATTTAAAATTAACCAAAATAATAAGAAAATGATTTTCACTAAAAATATACAATGTATTCCGCTTTTACATGCAAGTGACGTTATCATTTTCAATTATCAAAAGGGTTAGAATTTAGGTGATTATTATATACCCATAAAAATAATTATGTCATAAATATCATATATATTCACTAATTCTATCACTATAACCATCCAAGAAATGTGATGATGAAAAATGGTTTACATCGCTATGTGGAAATGGTAGTACATATGTACTCTTGAGCGAAGTTTTCATATATTATATGATAACATGTAAACAGATGATTTTTTTTACTACGTATCTGGAAAAATTTAATTATATGTAGAATACCATTATTATTATATCATAAATGTAATAATATAATTTAGGGTTGTAGAAGAAGAAATAAAATGAATGAACACTGTTAATTTCTATACATCTAAATTGGAATTTTCCACTCTCTTGCACGTTAATAATTATTAAAACATTTATTGAGAAATGTAGGAATATCTACATTATGGGGGAGAAATATATAATATTATATTTTAGGATTCAATTGATTAAAAATTCCCAATATTTTAAAATATTTGTGGAGAGGAGGTCCCCTATGATAAGTTAGGAGGGTAGAAAAAAATGGAAATACATGAAATATTAATATATATAATATTTATCAATCTATTGTAAAATGGATAAAAATTTCTTTATATATTAACGTATGAATTTTATATTTTTAATAAAATTGAAAAATTAATTTTATAAATGTTTATGTGTAATTTAAAAAATTTTCTTTTAGATTATCCTATATATTAAACTTGCTTACCCATAACAATTATAAAAATTTATTCACACATTAAGTATTATTAAATTAAATTTAAAAATTTCTAGTATCACATAAAAGAACCAAGATTTTAATTTTTAAAAATTTCACATTCACTTATGTTTAAATTGGATTTTCTTAACTCTATTATGTCTAAAAAATAATGATTAAATATTAGATGTCATTTAAGCTCATTTACGTGACTTTTTACATATATTGACATTTAATGATCCATGAATAAATATTAATTCAAATATAAAATTTCTGTATAAAAATTATACATTTAAATTATCCATTAAATTAATTTGTCATCATAACTCATTCAAAATATATGAGTTTTAATTTTTTTTAAAATAATTAATTTTTTATATTGCTTGCATAAGCATTGTGTTATCATGTTTTGAGCATTCATGGAATTTTTTTTAAATATAAATTAAAAATAAATTTCTATCATTAAAAATACTATTCACCTAAAAAATAGTCATCCATAATCACTAATAAATTATTCTTATTTCTGTTAGAATAATTTATTTGTAATAAAATATGGAGAGTCACTTTTTTATTTCCCTTAACATAAAATAATATAATGGCCATATTATAAAGAAAGTCGATAGGAATTACATATTTTAAAATTTAGGATAGTTATATTTAAATTCAACTAATAAAATAGTAAAATTATAAATAAATAAATCTTATAATATTTATATAATATTCCTATAAACAATTTTCTAATGAATTGTATTTTTTAATGAATAAAATGAATTCAATCTAATTATGCACCTAGTTACAAAAATTACATTAATTTTAAAATTAATTATTTAAATCATTATTTATATTAAGTAAATGTTCTCTTAAATATATTTCATAATGTGGTTATTCCTATTCATAGATGTCAAACAAACAATTCGGTTCTGACAGTCATGTTTAAATATTATTTCATATATGATATCAGTATTTCATGCATATTTTTTATGATGTTATAATGAATTGATTTCTTTATTTAATTGATTATTCTGTCCATTTTGTGAAAAATTTAATTTGTTTTATGTTTTATGGTGGGATTCAAAATATATTTGGAATGAAATTTAAAGAGTTGATATTTTGGATCTGAAAGAAACTTCATTCCACCAACCTCTCTCCTAGTGCGATACATGATTTTTTAGATCCAGCGGTGTAGGGGAACATGAGAAGAACAATTAAAAATCATATATTCAATTACATGACATGATTTCATATAGAATATATCACTGGTCAGGAATATTATTGATTCCATTACATGTTTTGAAAAGAAATTTCCAGTCATGTAAATAAATACATGCCATGAATGTATATGGTAGGATAGATATGAAAAAGACGTTTCTGACAAGGATTACAAATCCAGTAAAGAATTACATGTCATGAATGTAATGACCACATGTCGGCCATAGATCATTGGGAGGATGTCTAGGATGAGAGGATAACTTCAAATGTCGACGAATAATTTTAAAAAACCAAGTAACTATATAGATCCCTAGTTCACCACCATTATTTACTTCCATTATTTCATCTGTATCCACATTTCTTGTTCTAACAAAGACTAGAATGAGTGAGATGATTTCTCTATAATGGGTTATGTGGAATTTTGTTCATGTGTTGGTAACTGATTATTTATATTCATTATTCTTGTTTTGTATTTTTGAAAAAACATTTATCAAGTACAGTTCGTATTCTTATAATCATTCAGGACCACAACTGCATTTTGAGAATTACAATTTCATTACATCCATTAATTTTCCTCTTCTTTTATGAACATTATGAAATATAGGTTAGTAATGAATAAAGTTGGTATTGGGTTTCTTAGTTTTTGATTCCATCATTTTTATGACCATCCTAATGGTGAAATCACTGGATTAGAGATGGATAACAAGGTAAAGGGTCATTGCTGACACAATTCTTACACAAACCCTAAATAAAATAATTATCAATTGAATTCCTAATGCACCAACATGAAAATCATTGAACCTATCATGTCAATATCATTATAGTCAACCCAAATATTTCTCTAATTAATCAAAAAATATCAATTTTAATTTATATAATTAATTTAGAACATATGGATCCCTTATATGGGTTATACAATAGGTCATTACATGTTAAATATTTCTATTATTTTTTATTTGTTTTTAAATTATTAAATTTTTGTAGCCCTATATGAAAATAGAAACAACCCTGCAGGATATCAGTGGTTCATTATTACTCAACATTTTGTGTCATGTAAACTATGAAAAATATTATTCTTTTAACAAAATGTAAAATAAAAAAATATTGTAGTACACTTATTATAATAATAATTATTAAATTCTATTTTTTAATGTAAAAATTATTTTCTCGAGTAAATTGTGTGATGTCAAAAAATATGACTGTTTTATAATATTTAGGTTAGTTTATCATGTTTATATTTTTAGAGTTATTAATTATTTTTTAATAAATATGGTGAATAAAATTTATAAGGAAATTAATTTTTTTTGCAAAACAATATAATTTTAAAATTTTAGTTATTCATTATGAAAGTCAATCTTTCTCAGAAATATAAAACTCATAATTAGATTTTGAATCCCAGATAATAATAATCTCGAATTTGTGATATTTTTATAACAGTTGATGATGTGTTATTTTGAGGATTAATGAGAATAAATTTTCAACTTGTTACATTTTTTTTTTAAATTAAATCCTTTGTTGGGATTTTAAATATTTTTTTAGAAAAAAATATTCTACTGGAAAAAATCTTTATTAACCAAAGGGTATACATTTCTTGAAAATTTATATGTATATAAAAATGGATGGTTCAAAATTTTTATATGAGATGTCATAATATCTATGCATGTTTAAGTGACTACATATTATATATTTTTGAATATGATATATTAGTTAATTGTCCATATTTTTCAAAATTAAGGTATAATGAGGTACAACAGGGATAGTACATAATTAGTCTCATTAAAAAATTGATTTGTTTTCTAATATCAACTAGACTATAAATATATTTTTGTCTCCCAAGATTGATGCATTTGTAACAACCCAAAGAAAAGTTCTTCTGAAGATAATGTGCCTATGGACTCTCATTATGTTTCATTATTTTTTATATAATGATCACATATCCGGAATTTTTATTTTTTAAATAACTTCGAAAATCATGTGTGTTTATGAACTAGTACAATTAGTAGTAGTAAATGGATATTAAAAAATACTATAAACCAGCATCACCTTAGTAAAATGATTAACAATGTTACATTTAGTAAAAAAATACACACTATCTTACAAAATATTACAATGGAATTAAAAATGGATGATAAATAATTAGAAATATAGAAAACAGGTCGTCTTCAATCACCTAGACACACTAAACCCACATGCATCACTATATTTGAGGATGAGATAGTTAAAAATACAATACTTGTTTTTTGAAATGATTTTTAACATAGATTTGGATAAATGTGAGCACTGATGAATAATAATTATGGTGTATTTATAGAGAAATATGATCATCATCTATTTTTCAAATAGTATATATGATCCAAATTATGAACATTATTCAATAAAACATTTGGTAATTATTATCCTTGGATAATTTGGTGAATTTAAATGATCATTGAGATCATTTAATGATATAATAAAAATATTATTATATTCAAATACTGTAAACAGATGCTATAAAATTTTGATTTGTTATAATTTCTAATATATTCTTTTTTCATGAAATACAATTATAAATTTTTTATTTATTGATAATATATTATTATGAATCCCAACATAATTTTTATAATTTTCAAAATGTTACATTTTCCATTAATTTATTAATTTGAATCAAAATAACTATTTGGTTAAAAATAATAATCATCATAAAAAGGAACGATTTTAATGAAATTAATTTCAATCTTGGACTAAATATGTCAATGTTTTCTTATAGTTATATTTTTGGAATTTTGATACAAAAAATATTTTTTTGGAAAAAAAAGGTAAAATATAAGAATTAAAAGCACTATGATTTAATGGAATCACTAATATGTCAACATGATTAAAAATTTTATGAACCATTAAAATAAAAAAAGAAAAAAAATTTATTAAAAAAATTTGATATCAATATTAATTTATAAATTTACACTTTATTTTTAAACTCACAATTTCATACATAAAATGATATAAATTTTTTATATTCTACACATTTGTTGTTTTGGATAGAAGATTTGGTTTTGTTTTAGTTGTCATGTATCATCAAAAAACACACTCTCTCAAATTAATTATCAATAAAATTGGATATAATTCTATTTCACGTTATGGTTTTTTCTTAAATGGAAAAATAATCAACATTTAATCCATTAAAACACACACCTCCTTGTGTATAAATTCAACCTATTATCTATATCTCACCACTAAAAGTTCATAATCCACAATGTTCTGGAAATTTTAACACCCACATAGTACCTCAATGGTTTCATCATTTTTTTATGGTTCCAACCTGTGGTTTTAGGAATCCAATCTTCCTCGAACTTGAAATTCTTCTATTATTTTTCCATTCAGACACCATCATGACTTTATTCAATTGAATTCCAAATCATAATGTTTGGATATTTTTTCTACATCCCCTGTTATATTTTTTATTTCAAAATCATGGGAGACCCATATCTCTCTAATTAAACTATTCTATTAATCTTTATATTCAGCAGTTATGCTACCAAAACATCACTCTGTTTTTTCATGACATGATTTTATTTGAGAACCCTGTTCCCCACTACCTTTTAATTCACAATTTTTCCTATTTTAAAATGTTATTATATATCCATGTTAATACACTTATTATTTCCTTGTGTGGAGATAACACTTTAAATCTTATTAATCCCTCCCATTATCCTTTACATTCCCCTATTATGATTTAGAAATTGTCCTCTGATTTTCTATGTAAATGTTTTGGGAAGTGTATACCAATACCCATCATTACTAAAGGGTATTAACCTAGTTGTGCCAATAATTAAATTATTAGTGGAATCAATGAATGTAACCCACAATCTATAATCATGGTATTAAGTGATATTATATAAGTTAATATGTTAAATGATCTATGCAGTGGACATATTCATGGACATGATATGATTATCATGGGCATTCCCAGATAGTATTCCGATTCATTGAATAATGTTTTTATCTCACGAAATTCCATGTATGATGCGTGGGAGGTTGACCTATGAACAATATGTTATTATATCTTGGATTTTTAACATGAATTAATTATAATTTTTAATTTTTAATTTTTTTCCACATTCCTATGATAAATTTTTGCTATCATGATATATAATGCATAATTATTTTTGTTTTTTATTCTAACCTCTTATGATACAATGTGGTTACTCTTTCACAAAATGTATTTCTTTATCCTTTTACGCTATTTTTTAATTCCCTTAATAGTATTTATATCTTACCCATTTATTAGTTAAACTCATTGATATCAAATGTAGTTTTAAATGGGTACTGGAATATTAGATGAAATATAAAGATGTTTTCCAAAATTTTGATTTTTCCATGTAACATGTTATTATTGTTTGTACCAAATTCCTAGAGAAAAAATTCTTATTAATCAATTAGGTTGTATTTATTTGAATTTATTTTATAAATCATGAATTAATATTTAATAACATTATGGTTTATTCATTTTTTGTTTTAATGGGAAGTCTAATTATTTTTTGATTAAGATTAGATGAAAATAGAGAAATATTTTGGGAGAATACTCAACATAAGAAGATATCACTTAATTTTGGTATTTTTTAGAGTAACTTTTTTCCATGAAGATGCATCCCTATCTGGATAATATAGGTGGATATGGATCTGTCAAACATTTTCCTTGGGGTAATACCCATAATAAACACCATATTGAACGAGAATCAATCAGTAACTTGTGAATGAATAATATCCTTATTTCACACCTTTTTTGATACTCCATGGGGATATGGTTTGGTAAATTAAGAAGTTAATTATGAATAATTATTAAGGTAAAATACCGATTAGTGTTTTTGTGAAATATAAATGGGTAAATAAGATTAAAACATACATATTTATAATTTGAGGAATATGTTAAATGAAATAATATTTTTTGGATAAATTATGTGGTAAATTTTAAGCACATATATTTTAATGGTTATCAAAAAAATTTACCGAAGTTATGGGATATTAATTTTTTGAATTGGGATAATAATATTTGAATATCCAACATATTGAATGATATATTAACCCAATGATAAAATTGGTTGACAAGAAATTTGAATGATAAAAAAATTTGGTTATCGATAGTCCTTCGGTAGATGGATTTCATTATATTTATATACTTTATGATATTAATATATGGTTGATCACTGACAATTATCAATATTTGTATTATTTGAACACTGGGAAGAAATGGAAGATAATTTCATTATAATTATATCTGGTGTAATTAATTTCAGGTATTAATTATGTTATTAAAAAAATTGATTAATGTTATTCTTCCAAGATTGAAGGATCATGTTCACCAATAGATCTTCTCTCCCTTCCAGAACATCTAGTTTCATGTACTATCTTAAATTCAAGCACAAAGGACTTCAAAAATTCAACCAATATCCTTGTTACATGATAACACATTTTTATTTATATAATACCACTACCATCCCTACATTCTTTCAAGGATAATGTGTTGTCTATTAATGAATGTTTCACTTTCAACATTCTCATCAGAAATAATGTGGGATTTCCATCAAGGTATTTACAAATTCATTACTTTATTTCTGCAACATGAAACACATAATTATTTTATATATTTTTTAAATGGTGGATACCTCCAATCATCATATATATATATCCAATTAATTATTTTAGTATTTATTTAAATATCAACATTTATTTATTAAAAAATCATTTTTAAATACATTATCAATAATCTGTAAAAATATTTTATAAAAAAATAGCAAGATGAATTTAAATATTATTATATTAGAAATAATTTCTCAATGATTTAATGAAGCTTCCATAGATTTAATCAAGGATAAATGAGATAAATTTGGATAATGAATGTATATTATTTGGAAAATATCATTTCATTATTTTGTGATGGATGGACCGTTGCTCCTTGAAGGAAATTCCAACATGAAAATTGAATAACTCATGGAAGGGATGAAGAAACTAGAAGAATGAATCATAGAATGTGATTTTCATTGACATATATTTTATAAAAATAATAAAAAATTAGATGATTAAATTCTGTTAGGGCGGGATAATGTATTGACATGTCAAATATTCTTATTTACATAATAGGCCACTTATCCCTCTTTAAATTTGATAATTTTTTAAAATAGTAGCAATATGAAGGAATATTTTTCATATGAAACTGTAAAAACATATATCATTTTGAACATGTACTAATATAATTAGTAATGGGATAGAAAACAAATACTAGAGACATGATACACATTATATCATTTTTTAATAATATTAAATTTATTCAAAAACAATGTCCAATATCCGACCAAATATTACAATGTGAATAAAAATTGAGATGTAAAATATAAGAATTTGGACCAAATTAATCGCATCGAAACATTTCACCCATGAACTTCTCTATAATAGACGAACAATGAGTATGTAATACAATAACCATTTTGGAAATGATATTTATACATTATTTAAATGAAAGTGAATGATAAAGACATAGAGTGATGGTGTATTTATAGGGAAATATGAAAATTATTTTTTATTTTTTAATCTAATATAGATGAGAGACATTATGACCATTAGTCAAAAAACAATTTTTCATTATTTTTGTTGGTTATCTAGATGCATTTAAATGACCATCGGAATTATTTAATAACATAATCAAAATTTTATTATTTAAAATGAGTATAATATTACTCTATTATAATATTAATTATGTAAAAATATTTAGTAAAAAATTTATTTCATAGAATATTCTTGTAAAACGTTTTTTACTTTAACTATAATATTTAATGTATCAAAAAAAATTTAAATGGTCAAAATATTATTTTTTTACTAAATTGATAATTTTAAATAAAATTATTTTTTATTTTGGAAATAAAATTATCATTTTAATAATATTATTTTAATTAAATAAATTTGGATTTTTTATTCAACATGTAAAAATTTATAGGTGTGATTTGTTAGGAATTGTTTCGAAAAAATTGATTTTTGTGGGAAATAGTGATTCTTGCCGCTTTATGAGGACTGCAATTTTATAAAATCCTTTTTATTTCACCATAACTATAGAACTTATGAAATTATTTATCAAAAAAACATAATATAATATGTATAATAATCAGTATATAAATATCAATTTTAATTTATAAATTTAGACAATATTTTCTTTAATCAAAAAGTTTGAATTTTGAAAAAAATTCTTTTTTTTGATTTTCAAACATTTATTATGTTTCACATGATATGTGGTTCATTTTTTTAGGAATTAAACACCCAAAAAAATTATAAGACCCATTAATTAAGATGAATTTTTTTAAATACAATTTACTATCATGTGGTTGGCTTATATGATTAAATAATCAATATTTTATCATTTACAACACATGCTTCCTCATGCATAAAGACAACCCATTAGCCATTAATGTATTTTAAAAATTCATGAGGCATGATTAGTTGGTCATTATTCCCACCATTTGTTCCCTACATGGTTTTTTTAATTTTTTTTAAATTCCACCCTCATCTTTGTGGAATGAAATCATTATGGCAAGGGACCTCTCTCTCTGCATTTCAATTATAGTATCTTCTTTAGTTTATGACTTTGAATTTCAATTCCTAATGTTTTGATATATTCTACCACATACCTCGTGCTTTAATTATGAATTTTCAATGACGATATAACCATTTAACTATCATTAATCCATTATATGATTCTCTATATACTGTAGTTATGCAACTGAAATGTCATTGTGAATTTGCATATCAATAAATTATTCCCGAACACTTTTTTGTCTTATTACTTTTAATTATGAATTTATCATGTTTGAATATATTCATACATATCCAATCTACTACCACAATTTATTACATGTGATTAGATAACACATTAAATCCCATTAATCCAACCAGTAATCATTTATTTTCTACCATTAGGCTACCAAAATATTCATTACTTTTTCATGCCAAATATTTGTGAAAGGAATAACCATAACCATTTTTATTTAATGTTATTCACCTAGTATTATGTATACTTAAATGATTGGGGAATTAAAATTATGTATGGAAAAATCATTAATAATTGAAATAAATGATATGAGATATATTCTTATGTTATATAATCTATGTGGTACACATATGCATAAACATTAAATAATTATGAAAGGTGCACCTAGATAGCTCTCCAATTCATTGGGTAATGTTCTTGTATAATGATTCTCCATGTTTAATAATTAGTGTTTATATAATGAATATTATGTTATTATATTATGTTGATTAACCATGGATTATTCTTAGAATTTCAAGTATACTATTTTTCACATTCCTATTATACTTTAATCTGTAATGTTACATGATGCGTCATTGGTCATGATTATGATTCTCACCTCCTTTAATAAATTTTAATGCCTATTACCCCACATATTTTTATTTAACCTATTTAATTATTTTGTTATTATTTTATTGGGATTCATTGATCACCCATTTCATATGTATGTCCATATGATATATGGTGACATTTTAAATAAGTACTGGAATATTAGAAACATTTCAAGGAAATATTCAATAATCATGTTTTATCAATGTTACATTTTCATATTCATTTTACCTAATTCCAAAATAACGTTGTATTATAGATCTTATGGGTTAAAATAAGTGTAATTATATATATTAAACCCATAATTTATTTGTAAATTTGTCCTAGGTTTCAATTGAATTGATTAAATTTCAGTAGTCAAATATTTTTATTTTAAAAAACAGAAAACATTATTATGAAGGGGATTTTTGGAACCATTTTGATTTGGTTCATTATTATTTTTATTTCAAACATCATTGTATATTGTTGTGTATTTCTACAGATTTTTTCAAGAGATTTAAAGATTATTTATTTTATTATTATTATTTCCTAGTTTTCATAACTCTATATAATGTACCACTTTATATGTTTATGATACAACCATATATATATTTTGTGTATTTAATTAAAAATGCATTAATAGAAGAAGAATAATTTTTTATTTGAATCCACATATTGATGAGTTGATTTTATTATCTAATAATTATAAAACAATATATGATATAGTCACAAATCACAATATTCTACATAAATATAAATTAATGTCGACAAATAGTGTCTATACATAATATGTTATGTTATTAGGATAGAGTACCATGGTCCAAAATATTTTCCATATTACAAGATGAAAATATATCATTTATGATTGTTAATGGAAGAAAGTATTATTTTTTACTTTTAATAGGATATTTCATCCCATAGATAACTTATTTCGATGAAATAGAAATAATTTTATAAAAGGTAGAATTGAACGAGATAAACCTCCAACAATTATACAAGGTATTTAGGTAAAATCTATTATTTAATCATTACCCCATTTTAATTATAGAGTAGTTATTAATTGAAAAAAATATGTTGTTTTAGTAGATATCACAATTGGATAAAGAGAAGAATATTTTTCAAGCTTTCATATTATTGTGATTTGGTTATTTTTATATGTTATACTGAATACATATTGAAAATAATTGCATCGATAACCTATTTTATAGATTTTTATACACACCTAGCATGACTAAAGTTTCTATATAATCATTGATTCATCTTTTATATATATATATATATTGGAATCCCCATCCTATGTTATATAAATATCAATGTTCAAAATGGATAATGAATCCAATTGAAACAATATCACATTATAAATATGATACTTTTGTATTCTATGAGTAGATTATATATTTGTTGTCAGCAGATGGCTATGCAACTAATATTTCTCATTACATTAAAAATAGACAAATTACCATTTAAAAAATTCATGAATTTCAATTCACAATTAAAATATTTCTACTTATTAGCCCCATAGGGCCATTGAATTATTTTTTATGGGATGTCTCTATTAAAATATCATTCTTATTCCTATACATTTATATAGAAACAATAAACATCGATGTCCGTATTATGCAACAAAAAAAATTATTCTAGTTTTATATAAATTGGTAAAAATAATGATACGAATATTCTTTGATAAATTAATCAATTTCTTTTAGATTTTTTACATGATTATAAATTTGTGGGGCTAGATAAATATTGATATAAATACCAATTGAACATATGTATGTGAAAATTGTATAACAACGCGAATAATATAGCAATATGTGAATGATTAATTACTGAAATCTATATATAGGAAGCAATTTCAATTTTCAGCTCTTATTTATTTCAATCTGATTATCCATCAAATCATTATTTAGTTAATCACAATAGGGGAACGGGTTATGAAGGCACATATTATCAATTGTTAGTATTTAATCATCCTATAATTGGTTATGTTGATCATCATGAATAATGAATTTTATATAATTAAGAATACTAATATCTTATATTTATACTAATCAATTGTGAATTAATGAATAAATATGTGGAGTATGGATTAAATTTACATTTAAAGAAACATGTGAAAAGAAAAATTTATTTCACTAATTTTATAGATTAACTAGGGTTTATATCAAAAATTAATTCACCCAAATAACCATAAATATTCTTTTATATTGTAGATAATTTAATTTTTCCTTCTCAAAATACAAATTGGTAACGTAAATTTATTATGATCAATCATATGAAAATATTTTTTTCATTATTATTTTTATTTTTACATGACTCAAAAAATTGAAATAAAATTTATAGTCAGTTATGTGAATTGTGTTATCCAGCATAAATATTGATTAAAAATATTAATGTTCTAATGCTTAATAGATTTATATTTAATATATTCACATATAAAGATTCAAAAAATAAATGAAAAATGCCCTTTTTAGAAAGGTTTTTATTAAAATATATTTGATGTTTAATTTTATAACTTGTTGGATAAAATACATGAGTTATACTATATGGAAAATATTTAGATAAAATTGATAAAAATTTATTTATTTGATATAAATCATGGAATTCTTGTTCAGCCATATATTTCTTATTATATATATATAATAAATAAAGTAGTAAATAAATAGTATTTTTGGCATATCAAGAACATATAGTTTAGTTTGAAATTTTTTGTGAGACTTTTCCGGATATAAATTAATAGTGCTGTGAATTAAAAATGAAACATAAGGACAATTGGTTTATGGAAAATAAATTTTGTTCTATAGAAGTTAATGATGTTGAAATTTATTAATAATTATTTTCAAATATATCTTATAATTGATGAAATTATAATATTGATTATGATATCACACATTTAAGGGCTTATGGTATAGATAATGTCAAGTATATAACCAAATACTCTGAAATTGCAATTGGAGATTATTTTATAGATCATATTGAGAGTTACCCAACCATGGAGGAATGTAATGGAAATGACCTAGATGAATATAAAAATGTATATTTAGGTGGAGATGAAAATGAAAATGAAGATTTATGTATTATTTTTTATAATAAATATTTCTTCATTTCATATTTTTGATATATGTGTTGAAAATTATTTTCAGGTAACATTATTTTAAATCAATAACATTCGAAAAGAGGATATCTAATTTTATAATGATTAATATTGTTTAATAAAATTTTATATTTTTATAAAATTAATTATATTATTCAGTTTAATAAAGATGGTTTTGATGGATTGTTATGTATCATGACTGAAAATAAGAAACATGGTGGTGAGCTTCATGATTTTTCTATCATGGGTGTTGACATGGAAGCAACAATAAGACATGGATGATTCCTTTTGTGGTTAATTAATACATATCCCATACCATTTTTACATCCCTCCCATTAATAAAATCATTCTTTTAGAAGGAATAAATAAATATGTATTTAACATAGTTTTCATTAATATTTTTTAATTCTTCAATTATCTTCTTAATTATTCTTATTTTTATATTTGTTTCACATATACTTGTTGATCACATGAGTTATACTTTGTGGAATAATTATTTTTATCCATTATTGTTCGGGTAACATGTTCATAGTCGGTTATATCATTTTTTGTTTTAGCACTATATGGTATATAAAATTAAAAGTTTAATATAGATTAAATTTATATAATTTTTATATTTCTATATTATAAAACATTTTTAGTGTTTATTCTATCTTGTCAATGAAATATGTGATTATCTATTTAGGAGGTATGATTGGTGTTCATGTATGATCATTTCAGTTTGCTTCTACATATAAATTATATTATAACTATTTTAGAATCATATGTGTATATATTTGATGAGTATGGTAATCATAATCTACTAGATTACATACCCACTCAAGCTTGAGAAGCATTTCCCACATTATGTGTCATGACCCCCTCCCCACAAAGTGTACCCCTCTGGGGTCGGCAATGTGAAAAGGGACATAATGACCCCTAGTCCCACCTCTAGTAGGCCCCGTGTTGGAGACTAGCATCGAGGGTATAATAAACACAAAATGATAGTCATTACCATCTAAGAGAACACATGCAGAAGAGAGAGATAAGATGGACACCAACTAACTCAAATTCAGAACATAAATATAAATGATACCGAAGTGCACGTATTTAATGCCATGCAAAAGTACTAAAAATAGAATTGAAAAAATGAAACTACCCAAAAGATTGTAAAAACAGCAGGAACCTCAAACCCGAACAACTAATGTATCCCCAAGCTAGTATAAACTAGCATGATCTCCAACATACTCTAAGTGACCTGAAAATAGTTTATATAAACATAGGGTGAGTATAACAATATACTCAGTAGGATGCTCCCCAATGCCTCTTGTTCAAAGTAAAGAAATCATACTAAAGCACAGTAAACAACAAGTGAAACTAACTCATCACCTAAACAAGTATACTATGTTCCCAACCTAACAATGGATACTCTCACCAAGTAGCGCATACAATAATATATCATATAACAATGAATATCAAGGGTACCCCGCTACAACTTCCCCACTTGTTTCCCGCTTTTCCCCAACATTGCACGTCCTGAGCATCTCTCTCCAAAAAGGTTTGCCTACAAACACTTGGGCGAAGCACCACAATATGCACCTCATGCAACAAAACAACCATGTCCACACACCAAAGAAACCAGGTAGTTTCTAGGAGCCACCATAGATTTCATAACGTGCATCATACGTCAGGTATTATACCTCAATCCATTATAGCCCATACACCAAGTAAAAATCCTCAAGCCATCACATCCTATACATGTTACACCTAAAGTAGTTCATAGAAAAATATATACAGAATATATGTTTGTGAATGACTACAAGAAATTAAATCCCTCTACACACATATATGGGGAAAACTTACCAATGTTCCTGCCATCACCAGTAAATACCAAGAGAAGAGAGTATGGCCAAAGGCGGTAGTCATCCATCTATCCTCCCTTCTAAATATTTGGGAAAACACCTACCAGGGATCAGAATCCCCATGGTGTCAATTTCCCTTACTGAAAGGGTGGAGTAGCATTTAGAAACACAAAAAGTACATGATATATTATATCTCACAACCACACTATGGGCATTACCTAATCCTAGACACAAATGCTTCTAACGTCACTCAGACTCCGGGCTGTTACTTATAAGACTATGTATCCTATAAGAACACAACCATTAAAAGAGGATTATTAGATTACTTCATTCCATTTTTATTTGTTCTAGTGTACATTAATTAATTCATTAAACATTATTTAGCTATGAACAATTCCACATTAAATTTCATTAGCATCACACCCAATGTGAATTTTTCCTTAAAAAATTACAACCTCATCATTATATTCCGGCAACCCCATCCCCATGGTTTAAAAACATTTATTAAATTATTAATTATAGAAATACTTTCCCACATTCCAATGAATTCTAGAAAAACATTATATGCTACCAAACACAAGGGGTCCCAACACGGTGAGTAGATATACTACCCTTTGAGTCTTTGATGCTTATAGCTAGAGCATATATCCATCCTTCCTTGAGAGTATAAAGACAAAAATCACATGGCATACCCTCTGTGTATTTTACTCTTTCGGAAGAAGGGTAAGTAAGACCAACTACCTTGAACAATGGAGAAATGTAAAGCAAATAAAAACCCAATCAAAATTACCAAGCATCCAACAATCACATCCACTCCATTTCATCATCCCTGATGTCCTCCCTGACACCCAAATGCATAAAATGATGCGTCTTTCCATTCTAGGCATCATCTGCTACAACAACCAAAAGCCACCATTCCCCCTCATATATAACATCCCACCTTTTTATCACATAAACATTCATTACATTATACAAAACTGAGGATCATTAAGGTTTAGTGTCTTGGAAACAGGGATCTTAATACATAAAATCGACATAAAACATTCTTATTAAACACTTTAAAGGATTATTAATTTTTTCATATTATGTTCATTGCATCATCTCATATCTTGGGAGTATACATCAACGGAAAGGGTGAGCAGAAGGCCCAATAAGGGAAACTAGGGAAACATTTTACATTTGAACTGGAGATATATCAATAAACTCATGAAAAAGAACATTAGGGCATGAGAATGAAATCATGAGGCATATCATAATAAAAAAATGTATTTAATAACTTGAAGATGTGGATACAACATTTACGATAGAAAATAATTTTTCATTTCACCAAGGTCCATCCCCAAGGTGTCATTAAAAATTATCAAGGTTATTCACCAACATATCGTTAAAAAGGCCATCTTTAGAGATTAAGTCTTACCCAATGCATTGGAGTGATATTAGGGAGCACCATTAAATTTTACTTTTTGTCATGTGAGATATATATATCATCATCAATAATTTCATAAATAACCCATATAGCATAAAATAAATGGGTTTCATTTCATACTCATAACATTGTAAAAACTGCTTTAAAGACATGATCTTTATGTCACTTTAAACCCACGGAAAAGAAAGCGGGTCTCATGTATGTAAAACACACAATTTAAAATAGAACATTTTGGTATATATGTGAAGACCCCATTATAATAATGAGCTTTGAGTATTCACTTAATAAAATAAAATTATTTTAGAAATAGAGAGAGAGATTTTGAGATGGAAATTCGGCAGCATAAAAACGATGTTGTAGGGTTTTAGAAAACATTTAAAAGAGAGGGGACATGGGTCACCCACTCATAAATGATCCATAAAAAAGTAGGGGGACAGAATATAAAGGCTTTGAGAACATGTTAATGAAATTTTAAATATATACCATATGAAATGAAGAATATGAAAGGAAGACAGAAATAATATTTCTCTTATGAAAATTCGGCAGCCTAACAGCGTCACTTAAACTTCAAAACAATGAATTGATGAGATAAAATAGGGTCCCTCAACATACGAACATAAAATATCAGTATGATAGATATAGAGATAATATCCCATCATAATAAAAAGGAACGTGAATGTCTTTAAAAGAAACATTAACTTGAAAATGAGAAGGGTGAAAGAATCCCTTAAAAATTCGGCAGCCAAATCGCGACACTTAAACTCCAAAAAAATGAACTGACGAGATCAAATAAGGTATCTAATCATATTAATATAAATGGTCATTTTGATAGATATAGAGATCATACCCCAACATAATAAAAAGTATCTTCAAAGACTTGACCAGAAAATAGATTTTGAAATCGAGAAGGGTGAAAGAATCCCTTAAACATTCGGCAGCCAAACGACGCCACTTAATCATTATTAAAACGAATTGATGATAGAAAGAGAGGTTATATCATCATATGAACATGAAAAGGATAGTAGGATGAATATAAAAGAACATCTCCAACATAATAACATGGAGCATAAAAGAAATGACATAAAAAGAGTACTTGGAATGAATGAGAGAGCTAAGATCCCTTACAAAAAAAGTAACTCATAAAACATGATGGTTGGGACCTTGAGGGCTTGGGGGAACCTTGGGAGGACTCCTTGGGTGGTAATGTGACCAGAGATTATTTTGGGGAGTGTTGGGAGTGAAAACTAAAGGACGAAAGGGTGGGTGTTTATAGGGAATGTGAGGGGACAAGGCATTAATGGCCAAGGGACACCTCAGTGGTGGTTTTGGAAAAACAATGGGCTTGCCCAGGGTATATGCCTATGGTATTGGACACTTAGGACACCTCATACCATATCTTATTATTCATAAGTAGAACATATTTATTACAAACATAATACATCATTAAATGATGTTATTAAACACTCGTAACTTAAAAACTGTATTTTCACTATTCACTGAAAATTCATCTTTCTCAGAAAAATCCCAAAATTTCACATTAACGAAATATCGATACTCTAATTTCAAAAATGAACTCCATTTTAGAAAAATATTTTTCTCAATACTTTTATTTTAATTTTGATATAAATACACTATTCACAATTTTTTTTTCAGAAAACCCCCCAAAAATGACCTTAACATAATATCGATGCTCTGAGTTCAAAAAAGAACTCCATTTTATAAATATAATTTTCTAAATAATTTTAATTTAATTTTTAATAAAAATACACTATTCACCCATAAAAACTGAAACTTGACTAATAATTTTTGAAATAGTTATTTATCTATTTTATTGAATCACATTAGTAAATCAAGGTTCTCTCTTTAAGTTATATTACTAATCCATTTGGTGACATTACTAATCCTAAGCGTAAAATTATTATTCATAATTTACTATTCATCAAAAATCAAGTTGATCTTATTAGACTATAAGTTTTTTTGCTTAACATAATTATAGAAGACAATTTTTTGAAAATCATTACACATAATTAATTATTTTAAGTTTATAAAAATATTTTCAAATTTTCTTTTTCTAGAATTCATCGAAAATATTCATACTATATTTATCCGGAAATTTGAAAATTCACATACTTCATCATATGAAGAAAACACAATTTTATTTATCTCAATGGATTGCACAAAGTTGTTACGGTCTCCTTACATAGAACCTTATAACCCCAGCATAGGACCTAAGTGTAAGGTGTGCTAATTTGAGAGAATCTATGGGAGGCTCGACCAACATTGCACGAGTAGTAATTTCTATCATTTTGAAATTCTCGAGATGGATATTCTATTATAGCTTTACACAATGATGTTCATCTTGGGATTGGTCTAGAGCATAGACCAGTGCTGCAACCTCTTTCTAAAGTTCTGTTAGATGGGCTTCGATTGGCCCGATACTACTCGATGAGGCCATCAAATCTTCCTTCTATATTCATTATCCAAGATCAATTTAATTTAGATACAATAGTCACAACATTTAGTTTCCAACGGTCATACTGACTAACGTTCATATAACCATCGAAACCAAATGGTCTCATTTTAATAATACTGATGTTGTCAAATGATTTTTTTAATTATATAAAAAACAAAAAAAATTAGGAAACATGGATTATTAAAAATTTTGGGTCGTTACAATCTTCCCCCTTAAGAAATTGTGTCCTCAAAATTTTTAAAATTGGGATTTCAAATTTCACTGAAAGTCCCACATCAGAAAAAGAGTCAGTAACACTATTACTTCAAAAGAATGTAAAGGAAGTACAAAGGTCACCCGAGTTATCCCATACTAGGAATCCATGTAAGAAATCATGGATATGGAGGAGAAAATAATGGGTCATGTTCTGAGGGAGAGTGATAGAAAACATGATTAGGAGAAAGTTAAAAACATGAAAATCACAAAGTAATGATGTGTGTAAACGGTCTTTGATTACCCAGTTGGAAACATAAACCGAAAACATTTTTGTTTTATGTTACATTTCATAAATTTGAGGAATTAATTCACTACAAATAATATGAACAAAAAGAAATATAATTACCTTCAAGTATAGTTTAATCCATTAATAAGTTTCTACCAAAAATAATCTTTTCTCCAAACTAATAGAATTTAAAAACACTTGGTCTCATCAAAATCACAAGAATCATCTTCTAGAGAATAAAATAATCCACAAAAGATTAACTACCTATTCCTTATATCAGTAAAAAATTCCCCCAAAAGAGAAAGGGTAAGATAAAACAAGTCTACAAAAAGAAAGAACCCCATAGGAAGGGAAACTACTTTTAAATATTTAAAATTCCACGATACTACCCAAGGTTCTTCATAGACCATTCCATAAATAAATGTCCTTAATATTACTCAAAATACACCAAACTATGATTGAAACCCAAATAAAAATGAATTTGATAATATAGTCTTCCATGATAATCATTATCGTTCATCTCTAAAATACATCAACCACTCCAAACAAATGTAACTAACCTAAACATATTTTCCCCAAGATAGGTTAATCATTTCAATAAGTAACCTAAATTAATATAAGTTTGCCTAAAATTCATCGAATCATCAAAATATAAGTCAACATTTACTCCACAAACAAAATACAGTAGTAATATATTTACCTTGATCATATAGGGTTCCCAAAATAGTGAATGTCTTCCAAAATAATATTCATCTTTTAATCACCGAATCATTTTTTTAAATAAGAATAACTTCAAAACATCAACATGTTATACATAACAATAGATGTTTTCTTTAATGATATAAAACCATCTAAGGTATTGACTTGATGTTCTATGAAAACATTCATGATATACTCATAGGGAACGAATTAAAATACAATATGACGTAGACAATTATTGTGAAGAAGTTACATGTAATTCAGTCATCATGATCCATCTTGGCATAGGACTTGAATTGTTACCTTTTACTTGAAGATTGTTGATGCTCATCATGCTTCTCATTCCATCTAAGAGAGCATTGCGTTGGATAATTTCCAACTTCTCCAAATTTATGAAATTGAAATTTATAAGGTATATTAGATTGAACCTTATCTCTATTCATCACATTAACAATTTTTTAAATCAATATGCTACTTTATTCCATATCACCCCCACACATAAAACATCTCTTGGTTCCTTTCTGACATTCTATTTCGTGCATCTTTCCACACATATTGCATAAATGAAATTGGTTCTTCTTTCCCTTTTCAACTTTACTAGATGAACATCCTTGAGACTTCATCTTCTTCTTCCTTGATGAATTTGGGCATTCAACTAGGTACCAATTATTAATTGTAATTTTTGATAGCTGGTTTTTCATAATCACAATATGTTAAACTTGATCTCTCATCATCTCTATCACATTAATAGGGAAATAATCACATTTCCTATCACATTGGTTGTTGGGGCATGTTCTCTCATTTCCCTCCATTAACTAAGAAAATAAAGTATAATCAGGTGGCTTAATTACATAGACAATAATCATGAAAAGGAAACATTAAGCACAGAAGGATAAACTTGTATAAGAAAAGTATATCCTATCTTGTGATCCCCTTGGTTCCAATCTAGGTTATCCATGATTATATATTCTTATGTGAATATTTATTTCATTTTATCTATATTCATTTAATAATGGTTCATAATAAGATTATTAATTTACCAAGGCATATCCCCCGGGAGTGTCATAACCAAGAGTGCAGCAAGGCCCACTGTCATGTACCAGTTCCCGTTCGAGTCTAGATCAAATCAGTGTTTTTGGGTTTTACCCCTATGTACATCTATTACAGAGCCACCTCAACCTACTCGTATCTAGACAGGGATGTATTTGCTTGATAAACCACTTACACAATACTCACCAAAATACCAAGAAGATTTCTTATATTTAAACATGTCTATATGGTTCGTCCTAATGTTTTAATATAATAATTTCCAAAAATAACTAAACCATCCTTTCATACCAATTATAGAAGCCTACGTTTTTATCACATAATATTTAATTACATTTTAAAAAATCAAGGATCATTAAGGTTTAGTGTCTTGGAAACCAGGACCTTAATACATGAAAATGACATAAAACATTCTTCTTAAACCCTTGAAAGGATTCTTTATTTGTTCATCCTAAGTTCATTACAAAATCTCATAACCTGGGAGCATACATTAAAGGAAAGGGTGAGTAGAAGGCCTAGTAATGGAATCAAGGGAAACATTTTACATGTGAACTTGAGATACATCAATAATGTCATGAAAAAGAACATTAAGGCATGATAAAGAAATCACGAGGAATATCATAATAAAAACAATGTATTTCATAATGTTAATATGTGGCTACCACAGTTAACTTAGAAAATAATTTATGTTTCACCAAGGTCCATCCCCCAGGTGTCATTAAAAGTTACCATGGTTATTCACCATGATATCGTTAAAAATGGTCCTCTCTAGAGATTAAGTATTTACCCAATGCATTGGAGCGCTAACAAGGCTCACCCTTAATTTTGACTTTGTTATCACTTGATACACATATATCATTGTCAATAATGTTATAAATAACCCATAAATCATAAAATAAATGGGTTTCATTTCATAGTCAAAACATTTTAAAAACTGCTTTAAAGACATGATCTTTATGTCACTTTAAAACCACGGAAAAGGAAGCAGGTCTCCTATATGTAAATCCCAGAATTTAAATTGAAATATCTGGTATATATGTGAATACCTCTTTATAAGAAAGGGATTTGAGTATTCACTTAATAAAATAATTTTTTTTAGAAAATAAGACATACATTTTGTGATGGAAATTCGACAGTATAACGACTACGATGTAGGGTTTTAGAAAACATTGAAAAGATAGGGGACATGGGTAACCCACTCATAAATGATCCATAAAACAGTAGGGGGACCGAATATACAGGTTTTAAGAATGTGGTAATAAAATTTAAACGATATAACATATGAAGTGAAGAACATGAAAGTAAGACAGAAATAATATTTCTCTTATGAAAATTCTGCAGCCTAACAACGTCACTTAAACTTCAAAAAAAATGAATTGATGAGATCAAATAGGGTCTCTCATAATATGAACATAAAAGATAAGTTTGATATATATAGAAGTCATATGACAACACAATAAAAAGAAACTTGAATGTCTTCACAAGAAAATAGAACATGAAAATGAGATGGGTGAAAGAATCCATTAAAAATTCGGCAGCCTAACTGCGTCACTTAAACTCCAAAAAAATGAATTGAAATGATAAAATAGGGTCAATAATCATATGAAAATAAATAATCAGTATTATAGATATAGATATAATACCCAAACATAATAAAAAGGATCTTGAAAAACATGACATGAAAATAGATTTTGAAAACGAGAAGGATGAAAGAATCCCTTAAAAATCCGGCAGCATAACGACGCCACTTAAACATTATTAAAACGAGTTGATGATAGAAAGAGGTGGTCTCTCATCATATGAACATGAGAAAGAATGTATTGTGAATAGAAAATAACATCCCAAACATAATAACATGGAGCATAAAATAAATGCATCAAAAGAGTGTACATGGAATGAAAGAGAGAGCTAAGATCCCATACCTTAAAACGTAACTATTAAAACTCGAAGGTTGAAACCTTGATGGATTGGGGGAACATTGGGAGGACTCATTGGGAGGTAATGAGACCTGATATTCAATGGGGGAGGGTTGGGAGTGAAAAATAAAGGAGGAAAGGGTGGGTATTTATAGGTAAAGTGAGGGGACACAACATTAATGGCCAAGGAACACCTCATTGGTGGTTTTGAAAAAATCATGGGCTTGCACATGGTATTTTCCCAAGGTATTGGCCAATTGGGACACCTCATAACTTATCATACTATTCATAAGTCGATCATATTTATTACATACATAAGACATCATTTAATGATGGCATTAAACACCCGTAACTTAAAAACTGTATTTTCACTATTCACTAAAAATTCAACTTTCTCAGAAAAATCCCAAAAATTTCACCTTAACCAAATATCGATAATATTATTTCAAAAATTAACTCCATTTTATAAAAATAATTTACTATATATTTTTAATGGAATTTTTAAATAAATACAGTATTCACTGAAAATTCATTTTTTCAGAAAAAACCCCTAAAATTACATTAACATAATATCGAATCTTTGAGTTCAAAAATGAACTCCATTTTATAAAAATAATTTTCTAAATATTTTCAATTTAATTATTAATTGAAAAACACTATTTATCCGAAAAACTAAAACTTGACTAATAATTTTTGAAAGTGTTATTTATCTATTTTATTGAATCTCATTACTAAATCAAGGCGCCTAGATTATATTAATACTTTCTTTAAGTGATATTACTAATATATTTGGTCATATTACTAACCCTAAGCATAAAATCACTATTCATAATTAACTATTCATCAAAAATCATGTAGATCTTATTAGACTCTAAATTTCTTGCTGAACATAATTGTAGAAGTCCATTTTTTGAAAATCATTACACCTAATTAATTATTTAAAGATTACATAAATATTTTAAAATATCATTTTTCTAGAATTCAAATAAAATATGTATACTATATTCATCTGGAATTTTGAAAATTAACAAAATTTATCATTAGAAGAAAACACAATTTTATTTATCTCAAAGGATTACATAAAGAAGTTATAGTCTCCTTATATAGCCCCTTATAACCCCATCATAGGACCTATGTGTAAGGTTTGCTATGGTGAGAGAATCTGAGGGAGGTTCGACCAACATTGCACGAGTAATAATTTCTATCAATTTGAACTTCTCACCAAGGCTATTCTATTCTAGCTTCACACGATGTTGTTCCGCTTGGGTTTGGTCCATAATAATGATCAGTGGTGCTACCTCCTTCCAATGTTCTGTTAGATGGGCTTTGATTGGCCCAAGACTACTGGATGAGGACAGCGAAACTTTCTTCAATATTCATTAACCAAGATCACTTGTATTTAAGGAAAATAGTCACAACATTTAGTTTCCAACGGTCATACTGACTAACAGTCATATAATAGTCGAAAACCAACTATCTCATTTTAATTAGACTCGTGTTATCAAATGAAACCGTTTTGTTGAGTATATAAAATAACACACAAAATTAGGAAACAAGGTCTATTCTAAATTTTGGGTCGTTACATCATATCACATCAACCATCCAGGATAACATCACAACACAAAATTCAGGAAAAAAACCATATTTAATTGGACTCTTGGCACATTAACAATCAAGAGCGTAACTCAAAACCTTATAAGGAATTATCAAACAATAAGTTCTTTTATCCATCTTGAAATAACATATTACTTATTTGTAGATTCCAAATTCTGGAAACCTAATCAGTAGGCTATCTCAAATACATAAACATGATTACTGCGCCAATTTGATTAACATCTAATTATAACTACAACCAGATTCGTTTACATGCCTCTTTATCATTATCCAAAAAATTATAAATTAATCCCAATTTATGTTATTTGTTGATTTCCCTCAATAAATATCAACAAATCAATGAATACGTAGATATCACAGTATCTAGAAAAACATGAGGCAATAACATGCGATTGATATAAATTTATTTTTCCAGTTAAAATATTTATTATGTCAATTCCATTTTCATCTAGCGGGACTAATCATGCTAACAATACAGTTTCACGCAATAGAAAAGAGAAGCAACAAATCCCCTACCTCTAAGAGGTTCTAACATTCATTATCCACACAACGGGTCACGATCCTCCTCTCCCACCAACTGCATCATCCCAAGGATGCCACAGTATGACCGCACCAAACAAACCCCAAGAAAAACCCCATTAAGAGCATGGAGATTACATGATATAATATGGAAGGGAGAAATAGGAGAATATGATCCCATTGTAATGACGATAAAACATACCTTATATCAAGGATTTATCGATACAACACGGTTGCCTCAAAACAAAGAAAATATGATATGAGAAGTAAATTTTGATTGTGCAACTCTTATGGGAATGATTTAAAGGTTCTTGCATCGCATATATGATGACAAGTAGGAAGAATAAGGGAGGATGATATCTTGTCCCTTTTAAATATTTAATGGGGTGACGGTTAAATTTACACATAATTCCCCATTAGAAGAGGATCACATTAACCCACATGGTTTGACCGAGTAAAAAATACCAAGACATATGAATAATTAATATAGGATTTATTGTCTTTGATTCATCTATTTTAATTTTAGTGATGCAACATCACAGATGGTTGGAAATTCCAACACTATATGAGGGAGATAAGTTGGATGCAAGATCCCATAATAATAATAATAATAATAATAATAATAATAATAATATTGGGTGTTTTGTGGACCCGATCCATGATCCTTAATATAATATCCCATGTTACAGTTGAATTGACCGTATTAATGACAGGATCACATATCCACTGATGTGAAGTAAATCCATCATTGTACACAGGAGTTATGGAGGGTCGAAGATTTAATAATAATACTAAGTCAATTAATTCATGAGTGTTTTGGGTACATAATCCAAAATCCTTAAAAGATCATCTAATATTGGACTCATAAATTCTGTCATGAAGTTAGGGTCACATTGCCATAGACGGTTCGGGAAATCGAGGTCGAACGAGGAAGATACCTACAAAATTTAGTTTTCCCAATGAAAATAATAATTACATTATTAAATTATTATTATTTTAAATTTAATTTAATTTACATCCTTAAATTATCAGAGTCAAAAATATGTGAACAAAAATCTCTAAAATTGGTGCACATCAACCCATTCCACCTTGATTGATTTTTTATTTTTAACTTATTTATATTAATTCTTTAAAATTTAAATCATTATTTCCTTTAAACTCTTTCTCTATGCAATCTCTTTCCCTCTTCCACAATTCCCACATGCTCCAAAAAAAGCAGAGCCTCCTCACGATTGACTCCAATTTTAACATATTTATTTTATTTTAACATTATTGGAAGTAATAACATAATGATTATTATACATGAATAAATGTTCAATCACTCACACAAAACTATATTTCTATTCCTCCTCCTTCCACACATGCGCTACTTGTGTGTGGCACCCAACTCCACTCTCACATCAATTAAATACTTCTCCCACGAATTTCATGTGGCCTCTTCCTAACCCTAATTTTCACAAAGTAATGGAACAGAGAGGTCCGAGCCATTACATCAGATACCCCTCAAAACATTCTCATCCCCAAGAATTCAAAACCAACTTAAAGCGACAAAATAATAAACAGGGTCCGAACAACCACCCATCGAGATAACTCTGAAAAGAGAGAAGGACACAAAAGCAAAAAAATAAATTTATAAATAAAACTAGAATGTTCTAACCACTAAGGGGACATCATTACATGAAAAGAGTTAAGAATCAAACAACTCTTGGTACTGAGCACATAACTGTGACTCACATTACTCAGTACTGTCCTCCATGCCACCATGTCACCAAAAGACACAGACTAAAGGGATAGAACGCATGTGCAACACATTATCCTAGCAGTCTTGTATCTCCACATGTTTCTCCTCAAAAGTTACATTATCATCAACATCTATCATATTCCAATCGATAATATGGGAGTCATCATGAAGGTAACGATGAATCTTTGATACATCGAAAAAATAATGTATCCAACTTATGTGTGGATGAAGTAATACTCAATATGCCACAACACTAACATGAGCTAACCCCTTTAAAGAGCTAAAAAATGTGGAGAAAGCTTACTTCCAGGACCAAACCTTCATTTCCCATGACAGGGAGTCACCCTTAAGAACACATGATCCCCTACATTAAACTATAAGGGCCTCCTTCTTTGATCAGCATATGATTTCTAACAATCTTGCACTATCTTCATCCTCCCATGAATCACCTGAACCATCTCTATTGTATTCTTCCCTAGGTCCGGTCTGAGAATGGTTGACTCTCTAACCCTAGTCCAGCACAATGGAGAACGGTAAGGCCAGCCATACAGGGCTTCAAATGGCAACATACCGATGGTGGAGTGAAAAATATTATTTTAAGAGAACCCCACCAAGGGTAAGTGCCTCATCCATGAACATCCAAAATCAAGAACACAAGACCGTAAAATTTCTTCAAGAGTCTGGATGGTTCGCTCAGTCTGACAATCTATTTGAGAGTGAAAAGTAGTACTATAGAACAATTGATAACAAAAAGCATGTTGGAGACCTATCTACACCCTAGAGGTAAAAAGATGATCTCGATCAGAAATGATCATCCTATGGACTCCAAAAAGTCTCACCACCTCTTCTAGATACTACCTCGACAAAACATCTACTGAGATCGACTCCTTGATCACTATGAAGTGGGCCAATTTTGTTAAACGATCTACTACCACCCAAATAGATTCATGTCTTCTTGGAGCTCGAGGTAAACCTGTAACAACATCCATTAAAATATCCTCCCACTTCCACTAAGGAATATCTATTGGCTGGAGAAGAACATCAGAGAACACGTTGTTCGGCCTTCACCTTCTAGAAGACAAAACATCGAGACACAAACTCCGCAATTGCATGCTTCCTCCCAGACCACAAAAACAGACTCTTCAAGGATCGTTACAACTTTTCTATGCCATGAAGTATTACTAAGGGTGAACTATGGAACTCTCGGAGAACTGTCTCGTGCACGTAAGGGGAAAAACCATCCATGATACAACACCCAGTGTTGTTCAACCTCCAACCAACCATCAAGGGCCTCATCACAAACAACTCGATATCTCTAAACATCCACCACTAGATCTCCCAACTAGGAGTCATCAACCTTATTCACCTTAAATGAATGTACCATAATTTGAAAAAGACATCCTCTACCCCCAGATTCTCCCATATCCATATGAAATGATGAAAATTCATCCATTACTCTCCATGAATCACCAAATTTACACACAACATCACTACGTGACCTTCAGCTCAGTGCATCAGCTCCAACATTCCCTTTTCTAGATGTAGATGATATTTCAAAGTCGTATTCCAGTAAAAACTCTATCCACCTATGTTTTTGTATGATCAAGTCATGCTAGGAGAAAACATACCTAAATATCTTATGATCAGTGAAGACCACAAAACGCTCACCAATGAGGTAATGTCTCCCCAACATCAGATCAAACACCATGGCTTCCAACTCAATATCAGGGGTGGAAGAGTTGTGTTCAAGGGGACACAACTGTTGAGACCCATAAAAGAATGACCTCTACTGCATGAGTGCATAGACTAACCCCAGATGTTATGCATCATATGAAAAATCAAATTGGACTCTCTCGAATGGCGTGAGGTGAACCAAATTGGAGTGATTTTTGTTTCTGTATTTTTGAATGTGAGAATTTAAGGAATTGAATTAAATTAAATTAATAATGATAACAATATAATAATTTAATTATTATTATTGTTGGGAAAACTAAATTTTGACGGTATATTCCTCATGAAACATCGGTTTCATGAACCGTCAGCAGCAGTGTGACCCAGACTTCAAGAAGGAATTTATGAGTCCAATAATGGATGTGTTTTTCTGGTTTTTGGATCAGGTACCTGACATGGACATGAATTAACAGATTTAATATTATTATAAAATCTTTGACCCGCCATAACTGCCACTTGCGACGTCTGATTGACTCGATTCAAGTAAAATGTGGGATATTAAATTATGGTTCGTGGCTCGGGTCCACGAAACACACAATTATAATAATATTATTATTATTACAGGATCTTGCATCCAACATATCTCCCTCGTATGGTATTGGAATGGAAAACTGTATGTGACGTTGCAACCTTGAAGTTACGACAAATTATTCAAAGAAAATAAATCCTATATTAATTATTCTTATGTCTTAGTAAGTTTTTACTCGATCAAATTGCATGGGTTATTGCGATCCGCTTTTAATAGAGAATTAAGTGTATCATAAAACATCACCCCATTAAACTGTAAACAGGAACAATATATCATCCTCGCTTTTTATTCATCTTTGTTCTCAGCTATGAGATGATAGAGCCTTCCATTCCTTCCCATAGGAGTTGTACAATCATACTTTACTCCTCGGATCAGTTCTTCTCTATTTTGTGCAACCAAGCTATATCGATCAATCCTCCATATATGTTTTGTTTTATGGTCATTACATTGGGATGATATTTTACTATTTATCCCTTCCATAATAAACCATGTAATATATATGCTTCTAATGAGATTTTTCTTTGGTTTTGGTTGGTCTGGTCATGCCGTGGAATCCTCGGGTGGATGCAGTTTCTGTGAGAGGAGGATCGTGACCCATTGTGTGGATAAATAATGTCAATACATCTTCGAGGTAGGGGATTTGTTAGTTCCTTTTCTTTTACGTGAAACTCTATTGTAAGTATGTTTAATCACACTGGATGATAATGGAAGTGACATAATAAATATTTTAACTGGATAAATAAATTGATATTGATCGCAGGTCATTGCGTCATGTATTTTTAGATAGTGTGAAATCTATTTATTCATTGATTAGCTGCTCGTTCTTGATGGTAATCAGTAAGGAACAGAAATTGGGATTAATTTATAATTGTTTGGATAAAGATAAAGAGGCATGTAAACAAATCTTGTTCTAGTTGTAATTCAATGTTAATCAAATTGGTGTAGTAAGCATGTTTAATTATTTGTGATATCATTCTTATTACGTTTTCCGAATTCAGAACCAACAAATAATAAATCTGTTAATTCAATATGGATTAAAGAACTGATTGTTTGATAAATCTTTAAAGGGTTCTGAGTTACCCTCTTGATTGTTAAAGGGCCAAGAGCCCAATTAAATGCGGTGTTTGATTTCATTATATTTGTGTTGTGATGTGATACTAGATGGCTGTTGTGATATGAGGGGGAATGAAGGATTTTGGTTGTGGAAGTAGATGACACCTAGAGTGGCCAGGTGAAACAGTTTATGCATGTGGGTGTTAGGGGGGACACCAGGGATGATTGAATGGAGTGGATTTGATTGTTCGATTCTTGATAATTTTGAGTGGTTGTTTATCTGCATTACATTACCCCAAGGCTAAAGGAATCTAGTATTACATAACATTCTTCTGAAAGAGGTGATGACACATGGGGTTTTCCATGTGCTTTCTATGTTTATTTTCTTAAGGAAGGATGGGTATATTCTCTTACTATAAGGGGTGTAGACTCAACGGGTAGTACATCTACTCACCATGCTGAGCCTCGTTGTGTTTAGTAGCATATAATATTTTTCTAGAATTCTTGGGAATGTGGGAATATATTTCCATAATGAATAGTTGAATAAATGGTGTTAAACCATGTGGATGTAGTTGTTGGAACATAATGATGCAGTTGTAATTATTGAAGTAATAATTGACATTGAGTGCGATGCTAATGAGGTTTAATGTGGAATTGTTCATGGTTAACTAATGTTTTAATAATTAACTAACATACACTATAACTTATAAAAACTATATGAAGTAATCCAATAAATCTCTTTAAATGGTTGTGTGCTTATAAGATACCTAGTCTTAGAACTAGCATCCAGAAGTCTGAGAGATGTTACCTGTATTTGTGTCTAAGACTAGGTAATTCCCATAGTGTGGTTGTGAGAAACAATATATCATGAACTTTTTGTGTTTTTATACTCTTCTCCACCCTTCCAGTAAGGGATTCTACACCCCGGGGATTCTATGCCTTGGGTGTGTTTTCCCCAACATTCTAGTGGGAGGGTGGATGGCTGACTACCTCCTTTGGCCCCGCTCTTTTATCTTGGTAGTTACTTGTGTTGACAGGCACATTGGTTAGTTTTCCCCATATACATGTGTATAGGGCTGTAATGGCATGTGGTTATTCACACACATATATTCTGGATATAGTTTTCAATGTATTACTATAGGTGTAACGTGTATAGGTTGTGATGGCAAGAGGATCCTTACTCGGTGTATGGGATGTAATGGCTTGAGGAATAATACCCAACATATGATACATGTTATGCGAGATATGGTGGATCATAGATACTACCTGGTTACATTGCTGTTTGGATGTAGTGGTTTGGTTGCACGAGGTGCATATTGTGGTGCTTCGCCCCGGTGTCTGCAGGCAAGCATTTTTGGAGAGAGATGCACAAGACGTGCGATGTTTTAGAAAAATGTCAAACCAGTGGGGTAGTAGTAGCGGGGGACCCTTGATACTCATTATTATATGATATATTCATGTATGAGATAATTGTTGAGAGTATCCATTGAGTGGTTGAGATCATAGTATACCTGTTTAGGTGACAAGTTAGTTGCACTTGTTGTTCATTTTGATTTAGCATGATTTTGTTACAGTGCACGAGAGTCATTAGGGAGGATCCTAATGAGTATACTGTTATACTCACCGTATGTATATATAAACTATTTTTCAGGTCACTTGGAGAAGGTTGGAGATCAAGCTAGTTTCTACAAGCTTGGGGTTGAAGGAGCTGTTCGAGCTTGTGGTTGTTGCTGTTTTTACTTTTTGCTGGGTACTTGAAGTTTTCCATTTCCAGTCGTAGTAATTTTGCATGGAATTACATACGTGCACTTGGATTTCTTCTATATTTTTGTTTTGAGTTGGAGTTGGTTGGTTTCTATCTTGTCTCTCTCTTCCGCATGTGTTCTCTTAGAGGGTAATGCCTCCCATTTGTCTTTTTATTATACCCTCGGTGCTAGTCGCCAACTCGTGGCCTACTGAAGGTGGTTCTCGGGGGTCATTAACTCTCTTTTCACATTTTGACCAAGGAGGGGTACACTTTTTGGGGAGGGGTCATGATATGATGGAATATTTTTATTTTTCTTAGTATATGTTATATTGGATGATAGAATCATGGAGACAAGAAATCACCCACAAATCTCTGATTACAAATTTCATTATTCATTAACAAAATTTTGTAATTTATTTTATTTAATAAATTAAATATATGAATTATTAATATAAAATATATATGGAATATTTATGGAGTCTATATTTGATCTAGACACTATAGTTTTTTATATGTTCACATTAATTTACAATGATAATGTTGATTTATCACTAGATACTCTACTATAACAGGTAAATATAGTATGATGAACTATTACACAAATATTTCCTTTACATATCCTAAAAATAAAAGAATAATTTAAAATTGAAAATATATAATTTTATGTTAAATAAGATAATTTAGATTTATAATTCATCATATTTAAAATATCTTGGTATTAATTTATGATATTTTTTAATAGGTTGTGTTTTATTTTAAAATTATAGATTTCATAAAACATGCTATTTGTAACAATTTACCACTATATAACAATAAATTAGAAGTTTATAAACCATTTAAATTGAATAAAATTAATTTATTGAGTATTATAAAAAATTTTAAAATATTCTTTGAACATAAAAATCTAATTGAAAAAATTACAATATTATTAGAATGTTAATTTGTTTTATTTTTTGAACATTTAAATTGAATAAAATATATTTAAGGGATTTTATATTTCTTATTGAAATGACTGAATAAAAATATTCTTTTATATATATTAAATAAATATTGTTCTTTAAATATACTAACTTAGAAAATAAATTATATATAATTTTTAAGCTTGAAAACATTATATCTCTAAAAACACTTCTTAGGTGATTAAGAGTATTTATCTAAGAAATAAAATATTATACATTTATAAATATTATTTTATAATATTATTTCCATGTATTAATTATATTTATCAATTTAGTTAAAATTTTCAATCATAATATGTTATTCATTAAAAATAATATTAGGATTATAAATAAATTACATAGGTAAATCTAAAATCGGAAAAATGAGTTTAACCTAGTGTAAAAGTCCCTAAACATTTTAAAATGCACCATGAATTAAATTGTTTATATTTTTGACAACTAATAAATTTAAATAAACAATTTTTTAATTTTTCTTCCATTTATCCTTTAATATTTTTATGATATTAAAGAAAAATGCAATTGTTTTCCATAAACTACCCTTTCATTCACTTATAAAAGGGGATCATTATTACTACTTCAGCACCCAAATAAAATTATAATTTCTCCATGAATATATTAATATTATGACTCTTTATAACACCTAACATTATAATTATCCATTGGTCACTCATATATAGGATTCGACATTCAAATTAATGGAGACTTCGAAGAAACAATCATGTCCCCAATGTTAGTATTATCAACAACATAGTCTTCATCTTAATTATATCCTTTAAAATTTTTGATAGAATCACTGATATAATATTATTATTATCACTTTTATAATATAATCTTACTATATTATGGTTATAAAAACTATCTTTTCATATACCTCATCCATTCAGGAAAATAAAACTGATGTTTGCGGGTTCTGTGGATTACCACTGCCATGATGTCACATGTTGTTTTCCTTATAATACTTATATTGAGGGTTAAAATGATGTTATTAATGTATTAATATTAATTTTATGATATTAATTTTTTTTTATTTTGGAAAATTTAAGAAACTATTAATTATATGACTAACAAACTATCATCAATAGTTGAATCATTAAAAATAAGCATACTAGAAACATAAAATTTTTATCAAAATGAATATTTTTACATAAATTTTAATGCAAGTAATAAATCATTATAATTATTATATATTAACCTATTAAAAACTAAATAATATCATTATACTCCTTTAATAATTATATTACAACTAAACAATATCAAAACACTCATGTAATCATGGTAATTTCATGTTTGGGTCGGTTTAATCACCAAATAGAACAATGATATATATTTATTTCATGGATGAATATGAAAAATTATTAAATATTTATATATTTTATAAATTTCTAAATAAATATAATTTTAGTTTAGTATATTTTATATCAATACTTCAATCATTAAATAATGAAACTCCCTTTATTCATCAAAAATCACTAAAACAATTTTATTATCGACATTATCATCAATCATTAGATCTAAACACTCATGAAATATATTTTAAAAACTGTAAATTTTTATAAATAATAACCAATAGTATATTTAATGTGTTTTAGAAAAATATTTTATGATTAATGTATATAAAAACATCTCTTATTAATCTCGTGAAGCATTCAAACTATAAACATCAATTTGGAAAATCTGAACAATTAATGTAGATAATGACAATTTTTAAATAGTATATATAAAAATGGAAAGGTATTATTTTAATATATTAAATTAATATTATATGTTTGTTTGTGATATTTTATGTTAGTTTCTGTTTTTTGATTTCTAAACAATAAATAATGGTTTTTCAATCTCAAATTCCTCCCTATGAGGCATGTTTTGTAATATTTACATAATTTTTTTATATTGATTTCTGAATTCTTATTTGATATTTTATATCATTAAAAAATATAATTAATTGTTTTTATGATATTTTTGGATTCTTTTAAATTTTTTTATGATTTAGTTTATACCTAATCCGTAATTGGGGGGTTTGGTCTGAATTTTGATTTTTTGGGTCATAAGTGGTAATCACCAACAATGTTATTTTTTGGGGCGCATAAATTTTACAAGAAGAATTTTTATAATTTACTCAAGACATTTAATGATTTTAAATGTATCTATTGTTTTAACTATCATATATTCTTTGGAATCAAGAGTTACCTTTTTTATTGGGTAAAAATCATCATGTGTTTTATCAAAGTAATGGTTTGTATCATTTTATAGAAAATGGATCCATGTATGGATACTTGGAAATGAATGTGTATATGGTATAGATTTGGCTATGGGTTATCAACCTAATATGGGTTCTTTGTTAATAAAATCAATCATCACCCTGATGCCTGATGAGTTTTTCAGTGAATACACACTTTGATATTGACTTCTTAGGGATATGCATTAGAGTATTCGCATGTAACACCCTGATATTTTATGAGATATATTCCATTTAATTTCGATTATATCATCTGGTGTATGCTACATGAATATTATATTGTGCTATACGCAATACCTTATTAGCTTGTATTATCCAAAACACTATTCTTGGATTGTGTTGCACGCAATAACAACCTTCCTCAACAGCATGTGTTGTACGCAATACCGAGTTCTACTATACAAGAATATATTTTTATAATTATGAACTAGACATTATGAATATTATCAACCAATTATTGAATTTTAAAAAATTATAATTCATCTTACACATTTTATAGATCAATGCATGTGAATAAAATAAATTTTTCACGTAAAAGAATTTTTTTCAAAAAAATGCAGTTTTGCAGCCTTTTGATGGCGCACCAATTTTGAATAATGTTTCTGACATGTTTGAAAGTTAAATTTGACAAAATAAAATTTTATTTTGAAATCAAGATGTAAAAATTTACTGTCAATAAATTTTTTATATTTTTCTTATAAATTTCTTATTTTGACGAATAGTAAAAATACGCTAAATTTTAATTAAAAATAAGTTTTTTCATAAAGCTAATTTATATGATTAAATTATAATATTTTCTAGTTTCAATGTTTAAATAGAATATTTTTTCACTATTTAATATAATATAAGTCATTAACTTTAATTTTACATTGAATTCATAGGTAAAAACATTTCAATCTTTTGCAATGTTTTTACTTTTAAAACCCATTTTTTCAATAGCGGGATTAACATTAAATTAAGTATTTACGGATCTGTGTTTTGAATTTTGAAAAATGGTTTCTATATTTCGAATAAGTATGACCAAATTATGCTAATAGGAAACTTTTTATTTTTAGACATTATGAATAGTAACTACGGTTAATTTTATTTAGTACATTTAATGGTAAATTGGTTAAATTATGGGTAAAAATAAGATTATAAAATTACCCTACTACCTTCCAAATTTCTATTGGATGGATAAAAGACAACCCATATCACCAAAGGGTCAAAATAGATTAATTTCATGGAATTTTGACAATTAAAAGGATGTTATTATTATTTAATCCAAAGAAAGTGACAACATGTCAATCTCTTATATCTTATAAGTGTAATAAATTTAATTTAGTGATAAATATAATAAAACTCTGAACATAAATAATCACTAGAATGATAATCAATTATCTACATATTTTTTATTTATTTTAAATTTTTAGGGATTATATAATTATAATTAATTGTGACACAATAGTAATGTAGAAATTATTTTATTGATTAAAATATCTAATAAATGGTTCTAATAATATTGAAAAAAATATTATATGAACAAATTAATTTTCTCCATGAAAAATTTATATTAATATGTAATTTTAGGAATCAAATATATAATTAGGATCGAATATATCTTCTGTGTGGATTTTATTTAAATACATATAATTGAATAGTTTGAAAATTGACACTATGGATATTTTATAAAAATGAAATATTATTATATTGTTTAAAAATCAAAAAAATATTGAAAAATTTTATATTTAAATTTATGTGGTCTGAAATTCCAAAAAATATCCAATTATGGACAATTAAAAACACGTGAGTAACTATTTATAACCATTTAAAATTTATAATATAATAAAAAAAATATAATTATATAGATTAAATAAGGATAAATCAAAATGATATGGTTTAAAAAAACATGTCTAAATTTGATTGGTTAATGATATTAAAACCCCATCGTACCTCATATCCAAATTTGAGTCAGTTAGTAGGTTTTTATGTGGGGGTTGAGTTTACAATAAATTAATATATTGGAGGTTTCCAAAAGTTTCCATCCAATTCTTATAAAAGGGAACCTCCTCCCTCTACTCCTCACACCATATTGAGCCTTCATGTTCGGCAAACCCCTTCCCAGTTTTCTTCTCCACTTCTATAGAAACATACTATAGGTCATGGTCTTCTACAAATACCTTCTTTAGTCCCCTAATGAGAGGTTAAGAAGTGGCGCATCGAATAAGAGGTAATATCCTTTACCGATTCATTCATATTTATTTCTTCTTTTCCTTCCTCTTAATTATTTGTTTCATTATAAAGTAATAACATCAATATCACTAATATAAATATATTTAATTATAAATATGAAACAACACTACGTCACCTTCTATCCATCCTATGGAAACAAAATCACCCCGCTTGCGTACATATAGAATACCGTTTCCACGTCGCGGTGTTATTTGGTTTTCAACCACCACCTTTCGTGGTTGGGTATAATGGTAAAAATAAAAACTATATATTATTATTATATCATGATACAAATTCTATGATATTATATAATTAACTCCAATACCATTCAAAAATTATTCAAATGATATCATCGCTCATGCGTATGTACGGATTACCGTCTCCACGACGCGATGAGATTCATTCTCCATGTTAACCATTCAAGAATGATTATAATTATTATATAATAAATTAAAATTAAATATATAAAATAATAATGACACTATATATATGTACATATATTTTTCATTTACTTAATTCCATTCAATTCAATAAGGAAATGAAAACCACGTTCATGCGTACGTACGACCTACCATCTCCATGAATAGTGTTTTTCATTTCGTTTGTTGAGCTATCATATATATTTATATGATGGATATATATTATATATAAGTCATGCTTTACATTCTGGAATTATGTAACTCAGGATATATTTAATAATATCAAGAACAACACGCCCAAACACAAACGATAAATTAAACGATTTTACCCAAAATGCTGCTTTAACATGGTATTGACAAAAGAATGTGTAATATAAAGTCATATGTGAATCAGATATAATATCATAATTATTATTGTGGTACTTTTACAAGTTAAAAATATGTTTAAAACCATTATACATAAGGATCAGATACATACAAAGCATATCAGACCTAAGGTAAGGGATTATTTCTTCTCACTTTTATTTCTGTAAGACATATGCCTTAATCACCATCTATTTATTTTTTATGGTGTTTATTCTTCCCATGACTATGTTATGATTTTTATTACTAAGGATATTATATTTAAATATGCATGTAATTTTCATTATTTTATGACATGTATTATTCCACTAACTATAAATGGTAAAGGAAAATATCACAATCTCAATTTTTATCCAAGCTTTTTTATAAATCGGTATTTACATTGGCATATTTATCATCCAAATCCATGTTTCCCCAATATTTAATATTATTTAAATCCTCCTAGGATTGTTTAAATCCATATTTACATATTGGTGAAAATTTTATTAAAAGATATGAAAGTAATATTTTGTCATTTTCAATAAGAGATTCTTTTCGAATTTTCCGACCAAAGTACTTGATGGATGTTATTGTTAAATTATATGGAATGAGTGGATTTTTTATTGAAACATATTTCCATGATGTGTAATTTATAACTTTTCATGTTTATCTTCAATTAACTTCTTTTATTTTAAAATGGTATGACATTTTGAGAAAGGAAAAATGTTTTTAAAGAAGAAAATATATTTTCCTCAGGAATGGTGTTAAAGTGTTTTATCCAAATTATTTTCCATCTAAGATAATATAATGTTCTGTCTCTATCCCCATTATTACATTTATTTGATTATGGTGTGAAGGAATTATTTTTATATAGTCCTTTATCTTATATAGATTCTGTTATGATGACATGATGTTTAAGAATCCCATATTTATTACATGGGTTATGATATGATGTATGATTTATGATTTTTTCAAACACATTATAATGTTTTAATTATGAGATGGTTCAGACATATATTTCCCTCCAATGAATTGGAGATTTTTTATATCTCTTGAGAAATACATGGCTGGAACATCAAGTTAACCTGGTTCAGTGATACATGACTGGAACAAGGAGTGAACTCAGTTCAGTAATTGACTTTGTCTTCTATGATGGTCTTTGAAATGAGTCTTGACTAATATAAAATGTTTTATATGATTATAAGTGCATGAAAGAAAGTTTCATGTTTTATGTTATTATTATTGGTATTACATTTAACTATTTTGATTTATTCCATGTCATGATATTATGATATCTTTTGTAGGTTAGGATTTTTAAAATGTTATGTTCTTATGAATATGATATTATTGATATTTTATTTGTATACCCTTACTGAGAATTTCATCTCACCCTTTATATGTTTTCATTTCCCCAGGTTTTAAAGATTGGTTTTAGGTAAGAATACCAAAAGGGGAAGATCTTTATGAAAGATGTTAAAGATATTTCACCATAATTAGAAAATTATGTTCTATGTTTCCAAAGACACTATACTATTACGGTTCTTAGGTATATGTTTTTGTTATGTATTAAGTATTTCTCAAAAGTAATGTAATGTCCCATGTACTTTAAGCTTGGGCCTCTATAGTTGGAATCATAGGAAATGTTTAGTTAACCTTAGGAAACTAGGATGTGAAAACTTTACTGACATCCCTAGAGATATTTCAAAAGAATGTATAGAGATGTCCAAAAGGTTATGTATATGTATAGGTTATAGTCCTAGAATTATGGTAACAATATTATAATTAAACCTAATATGTTAGATATTGATGTTACTCCCCCATTTTTTTTCAGGCATGATTTTTTCCTCTCACACTATTCTCTTTGGGTTTTCGACAATGGCTAAAACCAAAAAAACCGTGTTGATCTATGTAATGGACAATTAAATGATTGTCATCCTGAACAAAACAGTTTTATGGGATGTGGTGTGAAAAATATTATTGCTATACTTACACAAGCTATGAATCATCCTGGACTTCCAAATGAGTAGGTAAGGGAACAATATTCTATTGAGTCCTTCACGAGGCAACATCAACCTTTTTTCGTGGGTATACTGATCCACTTTTTTTGAAAAATGGATTAGTAACATTGAAAAGATATTTTACATAATTCTTTGTTTAAAACATGAATATGTCATTTTGGCTATTTAGAATTTAGTAGGTGAAGAAGACTAATGGTGGACTGTAATTTAGAATATGAAGCCCCAATATGAAATTGAATCCATGGAATGGGATGTGTTAAAGAACATATTTTTCAATATGTACTTTCCACATATTCTTTGAAAGAAGTTGTATAAGGTGTTACTTGAGCATAATCCCAAGTAGTATGAATCTTTTTTTATATATGAAGTGAATTTTACATGGCATGCAAGTTATGCATCTAGATTTATCATCAAACCTAAATGTAAAGTTGATCGATTTTTCAGTGGATTAAAACCAAGTCTTAGAAAGGCATTATCTAAAACAAAATTCATTATCTAGGAAGATATTGTGCATTCTACTATCAGGTTAGCAATGGAAGTTGGTGTTACATATCCATCTAATGGTTTTGAACTGAAATGAAATATGGTGTTCAAGGAAAAATCTCAAAACTATGGTGAAAAAGAGACAAATATTTCGTTATGCTAAAAGTGTTGAAAGAAGCAAGGTGGAGATTGTATTAAAGTCACTATAAAATGATTTAAGTGTGGAAGAGAAGGTCATCGAGTTTCTCAGTTCCAAATTAAATAAAAAAAGGTAGCTAATGCTATGAATTGAGAAAAGAATGTAGAGAATGCACCACCAACACTTCAATTCTACAAGTGCAAGGAAATTGGGCATTATGTTAACCAATGCCATAATCATAGTGTTAATGTTTATCAAAATCAACAACCTATTAAGGAAAAGGACAAAGGGAAGTCACATGCGATCACTACTGGTGATGTGGAATATGATAACTATGTGGTGGAATGATTAAGTGTTTATGTAACAAGATTACAAAATATTGCTGTGGAATCTCATTTATAGTATCGTGGAATATTATAATATTTATGTATTCTTTTGTTTTTTGTTTTCAATAAATATATTGCACTGGTATCCATGAAAAGTGATTGAAATTATTTTGGAAAGCACATAATATGATCATAATGAAGGGATAAGGAGATAATGACATGTTTGATAGTATTAATTAGCTCATGAATGATATAAGGACAATGTGATATAATGGTTTGATTATATAGAATTTTTGGGATTTTTGTATGTGGAAAGAGTTATCTTTTGACAGCATTCATGTTTCCAATAAGGTTCTATGCTAACTTCTGTTTGAATAGAATATATGATTAAGGAATTAACATGGTTGGAACGTGAACAAAAAGAAATATCTTCTGATATATGTGGGATAAATGAAGGTATTCACATTCTTGGTAGATTACTAATCTAGTAAAATTTATTATATATATTATGAGATTGGACAGATGAATTTTTATTAGCCTAAAAATTAGAATAGATGATGTTAGATATCAGATAGTGTTTTTGAGGCTATAAATTTTTGATATTACATCTAGAATGTTATAATAGTATAGTTTCAGAAATAAAGGACAACCTACAGGACAAATGAAAACTCGTCGCATCAGACAAGGATGTGGGAATGAAACCCACAACCGATATTTGACAGGCCTTTATCACCTACCACTGGCATATATGAAGTCCCTGTTTAGTAGAAATTAGTTTTAATTTATTAAGTTGTATGATAGATGTATTATAAGTCAATTTTTGAAACCATATACGATTAATCTCACCATAGATGGGATTATGTATATAACATTTTCTGAACTTATGTTTGAGACATATGGAATGACCTATCATTCTATCTCATGATCTAATAACACTTCATGGATGAAAATTCAACTTCATTTCTTTATGAGATGAAGTGAAAATTGTTCAAGGCACCAACAAAAGTGAGATTGTACCAAAATCATGTAAGTAATTTTTTAATTAAAAAATTCTTCAACATTAGGGAAATGATATTGAAAACCAAAAATACTTTCATAGTGCCCTCATATCTAATTAATTAGAGGTTACCTTAGATAATCACAATTTTATGGCTTTTAGATTGTTGGATTTTTATAGTAATGTTCTCTACCGCTCTTCATTGAAACATGATGGTTATATTTCTCTTCCATATCCATATTATCAAATATTCTCTCCTATGTGTAAAACCAATCTTGTGTTACAATGAGTGAACATTATGTTTCTAAATATACAATTTAAAATTTAGTTTTAGTATTCTTTTTTATGATGTGTATTTATATGAATGAAATATTTATGTAGTAAACTCTTTATAAGCTCGACTAATTTTGAGGGAGAAATTCATTTTAATGGGGGAAGAATGTAACACTCCAAGATTTTATGAGATATATTCCTTTTAAATTCTTGTATTTCTTCTGTTTTATGCTACATGAAGATTATATTTCTCTATACGCAATAACGTATTAGATTGTATTATACACAACTCAATTCTTGGCTTGTGTTACATGCAAGAGCGTCCTTCCTCAATAGCGTGTGTTGTATGCAATACCAGATTTTACTAAACAATGATATATTTTTATAATTATGAACTATAAGTTATTAATAGTATTAACCAGATTTGGAATTTTATAAAATTATAATTATTTGTACACATTTTATTGATTAGGGTGTGAGAACAAAATTAATTTTTCAAGTAAAATATGTATTTTAAAAAAAATGTTGTTTTGCTGACTTTTGATGGATCACCCATTTTAGATATATTTTTTGAAATTTTTTTAAGTTCAATTTGACAAAATAAAAATCTTATTTGGAATCAGGATATAAAAATTAACTTTGGATAAAATATTGATATTTTTATGATAAATTTCTTATTTTGATGAATATTAAAAGTTCGCTAAATTTTAATTAATAAATGTTTTTATCAAGATATTTTATATAGATAAATTATATTATTTTATGGTTTTATAGTTTGAATATAATATATTTTTACCATTTAATATAATCAAATTCATTAGAATTAATTTTACACTTAATTCATAGGTAAAAACATCTCAATCTTTTGCAACATTTTATCTTTTAAAACCCATTTTTCCAACCACTTGATTAATTTTTAATTAAATAATTCCAATTATATGTTTTGAATTTGGAAAAATTGATTCCATATTTCGAATAAGTAGTTTCAAATTATGTTAATAGTCTACTTTTTATTTTTAGACATTGTGAATAGTAACTACGGTAAATTTTATTTACTACAGTTAAAGGTAAATCAGGTAATTAAGGGTAACAACAAGATTATAAAATTACCCTAACAACTTCCAAAATTCTATTGGATGAAACATAGTTGACCCATATCACCTAATGGTCGGAATAGATTCATTTCATGGTCTTTTGTCCATGAAAAGTATGTAATTATTTTTAAAACCATAGAAAGTGACCACAATTAACTCTCTTATATCTTATAAGTGTAATAATTTTAGTTTAGTTACAACCTTTATAAAACATCGAACATAAATAGTCACCAGAAAGCTAGTAAAATTATCTACATCATGTGATTTTTTTATAAATTTTATGGATTTAATAATTATCATTAATGGTGACATAATATTGATGCAGAAATTATTTTATTGATTGAAATATCAAATAAATGCATTTAAAAATATTGAAATAAATATTATATGAACAAATTAATGAGTTCCATGAATTTATAAGCTGAATATGACATGTTAAAAATCTATTAAATATTTTTTTATCAAATATATATTCTGTGTGGATTTTATTTAAATTTAAATAATTGCCAAGTGTCAAAATTGATAGTTTTGATATTTTATAAAAATAACTACTTGTTAAATTGATTAAAAATCACAAAAAAAATTAATAATTAAAAAATAAAATTTATATAGTCTATAATTCCCTAAATTATCTGATTATGGGAAATTATCAACACATAAGTAAGTAATTATAACCATTTAAAATTTAGAATATTATCACCACAAATAAAATTAAATAGATAAAATACGAATAAATCAAAATGATATTGTTTAAAATAAAATAAAAACTTGTCTAAATTTGTTAATTTGATGAGATAAAAACAATATCATACCTCATAACCTAATTTGAGTCACATTGATGTTTTTATGTAGTGTTTGAGTTATTATAAATTAATATATTTGAGGTTTCCAAAAGGTCCCATCCACTCTCTTATAAAAGGGAACATCCTCTATCTACTCATCACACAATTTCAGCCAAAAATCTGGGAAAAACCCAGCCCATTTCACTTTTAAACTTCCCTTGAAAAATTCTAGAGTACTTGGACTTCTTCGAAGATCATATTTAGTGCCCTAAGAGGAGGATTATAAGAGGCGCGTCGAATAAGAGGTAATATCCTTTTCCGATTCTTTCAAAAAAAAATTTCTTTTACATCCTGTTATTTATTTGTTTCATTATTAAGTAATAACATCACTATCAATAATATACTTATATGTTTTTATAAATATGAAAAAAACCAATTTCTCTTTCTATCCATCCTATATAAAATGAAATCACCGCGCGTGCGTACGTATAGAATACTATCTCCACGTCTTGATGTAGTTCACTTTTCCACCACCACCTTACATGGATGAGTATAATGGTGGAAAATAATAAAAATATATGATTATTATAACATTTTAAAAATTATGAGATATAATTTAATCCACTCCAATACCATTATACACCTAGGGGAATGATATTGTCACTCGTGCGTGCGTACAGATTTCCGTGTCAACGACACGATGAGATTCATTCTCCATGTTACCCATTCAGGAATGATTATAAATTATATATAATAAATTATTATGAAGTATATGACATAATAATGAAATGGGATTTATGTACATATATTTTTCATTTAATTGTTTCCATTCAATTCAACAAGGAAATGAAAAAAACGTTCATGCATATGTATGACCTACCCTCTCCATGAATGAGGTATTTCATTCCATTTATAGACCTATAATATATATTTATATGCTGAATATATATTATAAATAAATCAAGATTTAAATTCTATAATTATGTAAATTAGTATATATGTAATAATATCAAGAAAAACTAGTCCTAACACGTATGATAAATTAAATGATTTTACCCAAAACACTGCTTTAACATGGAATTGACAAACGAACGGGTAATATAAAGTCATCAGTGATTCATATATGATTTGTTAAAAATTATTATGCTTCTATTAAAAGTTACTAATATGTTTAATCCCACTCTAACGTAGGTTCGGATACATATGAAGCATATCAGACCAAAGGTAAGAGATTATTTAATCTCACTTTTATTTCTATGAGACATATGCCTTAATCACCATATATTTCATTAGTATGGTGTTTATTATTCCAATAAATTTTTTATGATTTTTATTATAAAGGATATGATATTTAAATATGAATCTAATTTTCTTTATCTTCTAACATGCATGATTCCACCAATTAGAAATGGTAAGGGGAAATCTCACAATCTCAATTTTTATCCAGGATTATTTATACATCGGTATTTACTGGGGAATATATATCATCCAGATACATGTTTACTCAATATGTAATATTATTTAAATCCTCCTAGAATCTTTTAAAAACAATTTTACCTATTGGTGAAAATTTTAGAAAAATTTATGAAAGGAATTCTTTTTCGTGTTCAGTACGAGATACTATTTGAATTTTCCGACCAAGGTATGAGAAGAATTTTTTTGTTAACATATACGACATGAATTTATTTTTATAGAAAATTTTTTCCATGAAACTTAATTTACAAGTTTTCAAGTTTATTTACAATTAACATATTTTAGTTTAATATGGTATGACATGTTGAAAAGGAAAAATATTTTTGATGAAGAAAATATATTTTCCTTAGGAATGGAGTTCAAGTGTTTTATCACAATTATATTCCATCTAAAATAATATAGGGTTCTATTTCTATCACTATTATTAAATTGATTTTATTATGTTATGAACAAAATATTTTTATGAAGACTTTTATCTTATATGGATTATGTGATGATTTCATGATGTTTATGAATCCCATTTTTATTACAAGGGTTATTCTATGATGTATGACTTATGATTTTGTGGCACACATAAGAATAATTTCATTATGAGATTGGTGGGACCTATATCTCCCTAAAATGCATTGGGTAAAGATTTGTATCTCATTGGATATAAATGGATGGAATGAAAAGTAAATTTGGTTTAGTGATACATGACTGGAATTGGGATTCAACTCGGTTTAGTAATTGACTTTGTCCGCTATGATGGTCTTGGCAATGAGTCTTGACTAATATGAAATGAATTTCTATGATTATGTGTGAATGCCAAAAACATTCATGTTTTAATTTATGATCATTTGGATTACAATTCTCTAATATTATTTATTCCATGTCATGATATTATGATATCTTTCGGAGGTTAAGATTTTCAAAATGTTATGTTCTTATGAATGTGATATGATTTATATTTCCTTTGTTTAACCTTACAAAGAATTTGAAGTCACCGTTTTTATGTTTTCATTTCCCCAAGATTTAATGAAAGGGTTTATGCAAGAAAACATAAAGGGGAAGATATTTATGGGAGATTTTGAAGATCTTTCAACATGATTAGAAGATTATGTTCTGAGTTTCCAAAGACACTAAACTGTTACTGTCCTTGGGTGTCTATTTTAGTTATGTATTAAGTATTTCGTAAAAGTAATGTGATGTCCCATGTACTTCATGCATGGGTCTCTACATTGTGCACTATTAATTAACAATGATGGTGGAATTTTTTTACCACTTCCTTTGTCTATTAAAAATTAAATCCTTTGAATCTAATTAGTAACATAAATAGATAACCTAGTACACATTAATTCCCCTTACCACTATATTTATTTTACAGGGGATGATCATGTTACTTTGATAATACCTCGTGTCATGGTATATTATAAGGTGATATACTCCTAGACATCCATGTTATTTTATTGAATGAAAAATATATTTTATCCTTATTTATCATTATCCAGAGAGCAATTTTTTTATTAGTAAGATGTTTCTCATGTAATAGTATGTATGGTCATGATGAATCTTATGTTTAATGCCTTATAATTAATAAATTATGGAGTATGTACTAGAAATATATATCCCATTCAAGGATCAGTTGGTCTCATGAGACATATTTTTTTTATTTTGTTTTATACCTCCCCCAATTACAAAATATTTACATGATTATGGATCTAGGTTGTTCATTAATTCTTTACAAATTACTAATGTCATGTTTATGTTTTTTAAAATTTTATTGTATGATAATTCTTTCTAAGAATATAAGATCACACTTGTTTTTTATCCATTCCCCAAGGAACAAATAGGTTGACTATGTGTAATTTTTGGGATATGATATAAAGGAAAATCAGGTTCTCATAAAATGTTATTGTTGTGGATTTTTTTTCAAGTACAATTTATGTATGAATTTGGTCTTCCAAGACAAAACAAATGTTTGATCTCCATAAAATCCTTCACGTGGTACCAAAAAATTAATAGAACTACTAGATTTATTTTATTAAAGTTTAATATGTTACATTTCATATCCAATGATGTTGGTAATAATCCTTATGGAATAGATTTAGATATACCATGTAAATTACCACATGTTCTATTAAATTCCATTATGATTTATAAGGAACACTAAAAAAATTAGTAGGGATTGTATTTTACAATATCATGAACTCATCATATGTATAAAATTGTATACATACATAAAATAATTATAGGAATAGTAATTTAATCCATACTCAATTTTAGTGTAGGGGTATTTTACTTGAGTATGTTGATGAAGATGCAGTTTGAAAAAACCATTTCAAAACAATCATTGGTTAGCTAATAATAATAATAATCAATCTCACTCATATATATTTTATTACTAATCTAGAACATGGTTTACCTATGATGGATCACATAATGCATCAAATACCGCCATCAATCCCTGAATCGTCACATCCATTAGTAGTTGAATAGTGGATATTGTCCCTAGAGAAGATCAATCTCACATATTCATGTATTGAAATGTAAGAAAGTCTTAATGGTGGACAATATTCTAGTGTTATATAAAGACTAATGGTGGTTGATAATTAAAAAAACCTAAAAACTAAATGATCTCATGTATATTCTATGGTGAACCTTTAAGTATGTATTTTATGAAAAATGTTATCCTTATGGGAAAGTATTATAACTTTAAAGGAAGTTCCCAAAAACTAGACAAATGTAAAAAAATGTTGGTGAGTTTTATGATATCATTTTAATGTTATCTAAGAACACTGTAGAATATATATATATATAACTAAATTAAATATTGATTGTCTCATTAAAGGGTTATGTTTGGGCCTTCAAAGGAAATGGTACTCTTAGACCATTTTTCATTTAAGTATCTAGTATCATGGGACATAAAGAATGAAATAGAGCTCTTTGGTATGTATGTATCCAATAAAATTTGGAAAATATGTTGAAAGTTGAGAATCATAGGAACAAAAATGTGGCTAATTTGAATAATGGAATAATTTGTTTCCCACATGTGATATCTATGGAACGAAATGACCGGGGGAATGGATGTTGCGAATGGGAGATTACTTAATTTGTAGAAAAAAAGGTTATAAATCTCACCAATGAAAGGGAATGGTAGATGATATTTATATTCAGTTCCATAACTATATGTAGATGTTATATTATATGAATGAATACCCCAAACATTTACATAATTTACCCTAGAAAAATACAATGGAGAAATTACAAGCTAATGTGGTTATTGGGGCTATAATCGTAGTTACTAATGATGTTGGTAGGTACATTGATCATTTACTAAATGTTAGATAATTTTTTATTTGATTATAGATTATTGAACACTTTATTATATTTTGTTTTTTATAATAATATTAAAATTTTCCATATCACCATAGTAAGGGAGATATCAATTGAGGCACCAAATGGGAGTCTTATAGAAATAATATATATCATGTATTTATACTTATGATGAATTGAAATAACATAATTAAAATTTTGGTTATTATACATATGATTGATGTTGATATGAACATTAGTATTGAAAGTAATTCAAATGACAAAGCATGCATTTATTTCCAAGATAATTAGATTATGATTCATGTTGATGATGTGGAATTTCATTTCATTATTGGTGGAAATTAATCATTTTATTACTATATAAATACAACCATAGTAGCATTCTATATTGAAACTCTATATTAAGAGGATGATCAAGTGAGATATTTGGATGAAAAAGGTATCTCATGAATATATTATTAACTCATGGTACAAAATTTCATTTATCTTTTCCAAAATATTTACCTATTCATCCACAAAATCCTGATGTTGATTTATCAATTTAACACATTCCTAATGAATGAAACATATCTAAAAATGATTATTATATGACATCAATGGAGTTATTTGTGTTAATGAAATATGCACATGATTTTAATAATATTGGATTTATATTCCCCAGTGTTTCATTAATGTAGAGCCCCTATTTTTTTTCCTAAAAATGTAGGATATGTCCATGATATCATGTATCAATTATATAGATTTCCATATCTTCACTATACATATTATATATCATTTTCCATGCATTGATGACTTATTTGATCAAATTTAAAGGCACTAATACTTTTAAAAAATAGATCATCCCATGTTAATCCTTGGTTAAGGATGATGAACTATGAAATATATATGATGACATTTCCAAGAATGTATTAACATTTTGACTGTACATTAATTAAATTTGGATTGACTAATTCACATTCAACTGTTGTAGTTATATTGAAAATATAATTCATGTATAATATTGATAATATAATTTTGTTATTGTTTAATGATATCATGAAATAATCTAATAAATATGATGAGAATGATATTTATCATCTATTATTCTTAAAATCCTCATAAAATAATTTTCTATGGAATGTATATTTATTTTTAATTTGTGTTCAATAATGATTCTTTTCAAGTGAAATTTATCTCTAAAATGTTTTATATATTAGACATTATATAAATGTCAGTGAATGATGTAAAATTTTGAAAATAACATATCTATGAAATTTCCTATGCTTGGAATATTTATATCAACTTTTTTTTATGATTTCACATGGTTCACCAATTCATTTACCTAATTGACATATAATGGGATTAAATTTACATCAGTATTTGAATATAAGGAGTGTTTTGATGAGATGATGATGATGATGTTTAATAAACATGTATTAAATTTGTCATCTTTTAAGGAATCATATTTAATTTATAGTTATACACCACAAAGAGTACATTTTTTGTCCTTACATATAATAATAGAGCGATTTCCCATGCATCATCGAAATTGAAAATCCATGAAAAAAACATAGAAATAGTAACATTGAATTTGAAATAGTAAAATGTTCTTTGAAAAAATAGATACACTGAATCTATAGTTAATTTTTTGATATATATATGAACTACATGAGTTGGAAATATATATTCTGTGATTAGGATCTTCACATGAGGTAATGAATATTTTGAGAACTACTCAAGGGATATGATTTCACAACACACTAACACCCTAGGAAGTCAAAGAAGTTATGAGATGCATTGACTAAGAGTGGCCATGGAGTTTGGACCATGAGATTGATTAACTATGATAATATATACAAAGAACTAGTAAATATGGATATTCGGGTTTATAAGAAGGGTTAACCATCATTACCTTTCCATGAAATTGTTAAACCATATTTACAAGATTGAAAAGATATGTCCCAGTTGAATGATGAAAACATATAAAGTAAGGTTAAACAGTTGAGTGATACGAAATTGAAAGTCTTCATCTAAAAAATTGAGGGTTTATGTTTTGGAAAAGGTTATGTGTCATATCCAAACTGAAACAGAAGAGGTAATTGATAGGTGATGCACATCCCTCAAATTTCTCTCTACACCATTGTATAAAAATAGATGTATATGAATATAGGAGATTATTTTTTGTAGGATGGAATGAATTATTAAAATACATATTGAGTGTCTATATTTATAGTATTCAAGTAGTTAAAGGATGAAATAAAACACCCAAGGGTACTTATTCACCAATTACTATACCAATATGGACTTTGGGTAGTGTTACAATGTACTTCTTCATTGGACTCCCAAGGACTCTAAGGTAGAAAGATATAATAATGGTCATCATATATCATCTAAATATGTCTGATTAATTATTATTGATAAGAAATGATATACCCAAGGATATCATTTCCCATAAATATCAATTAAATTACAATGCTTTACAAGGCACCGCTACCAATTGTATTTGATTATGTCCCTCAGTTCACATCAAAATGATGCTAAATCTATAATAGGGTTTTAAATAGTTGAATATACATAAGAACCACCTAACTTACCAAAATTAATTGTAAATATAATAGATTTATCCAAAAAAATTATGTAATGCTGAGATCATGTTATCATTACTTCCTTGGTACATTGGTTCATTACCTAACTTTGGTGGGATTTTTAAACAATAATATCACCAATTAGAGCATCCATATGGAATAATTTGTGTAATTATGTGAGATAATGTGTCTTAACTAATCTTCTGGTGAATAATTTATAAAAGGAATGATAATTTTTCTTTAACTTATAGAGAACACAATTATTACTGTACAATCTATTATGGTTCACACTAAAGCATCCAAAAGATGAGAAAATAGTTTTTCTAATAATCAAATGAAATACATGGAATTTCAAATTTTGGATCATGTATTATATAATGCTTAAAATTGGATAGTAGTAGTACTGTTTGGTATGATGGGATAGATAATCCATTGGAATATTCATAATTTTTTATATATGATAAAGAATTGGAGTTCTAGATTATCAATTATCTTTGTCTCCCATCCATTCTATAATAAACACTATCTTCCCTATTTCATTATTGAGGAAGTAAATGATGAATTTTACTCTCGTTCTCATATATGATTTAATAGTTATAGATCATGATTAGTCTTAAAATAAGGATTCTAAAGAAATTTTTGAAATGAGAGTGATATTATTTTAGAATTGGGAAAGTCATTAGTGGAAGTCCTTTGGAAAAATAAAAAATTAAAGAAGGAAACCTAGGAGCCTGGTGAAGTAATAAATAATGTGTATAAAATATTATTCCACACCAAATATATTCCCCACCTTCAAGTATTAAATTTTTTAGAGGTATAGAATTGAACATCCAAAACACTATTAGATAAAGTAAATACCCACAATGAACTATTTCACATATTATCACTTTAAAGAGACTTCAGTGAATATATTATCTAAATGTTAAAATTTAAAATTTTAAGTATTTCAAAAAAAATCAATTTTATAATTTTTTATTTATTTATACTTATATTTATATTATTTTACTATGAATTTTTATCTTTTTTTAAATGGTCTCTTTTTATTATAAAATAATTACTTTCACAAAACATGTAATAAAAATGAAATAACTATTATATAAGTATGACAAAAAAGATAGAAAAATATTTATAAAATCAAATATGAATTTAGGAGATAAAATCTTACATTATAAAATATTAATTTAATGTTATAAACATATTTAAACCATTTTTGGAACTAATTAAAATGTAACATTAATATAAAATTATTTTTTGGTATTTTAATTTAATAAAGTGTTTCAATGTAAGATTATATTTAACATTTCCATGAAATACACATAATTATTATTAATATTTTAATTAATAAATTTAGTTCATTTATATTAGTAACCATAATAATTTTACTATATATTTAAATGTTATTTCTCTAATAAATGTTTTTATATGATTTATTGTTTTTTAAAAATAATCATTTCAATAATTTCGAAATTTTATTTTAAAAATGAAATCTAAATTTGAAATTTTATGTATCAAACTATGTTAAATGGTAAATATCAATATTTGAGATTAATATTAAGTTATAATAATAGATTTTAAATAAAAATGATAATATAAATTGTGTAAATTTAGTTTCACCATTTGGAAAAGGCTAATGGTATTTAAAAATATGGATATAATATAATATATGATATTATTCTACACCAATAAATTATCCACCTATAATTTTATAATTTTTTCATACATTTACCCTTGAGTGGTTCCATATAATTATTGAAAAATGAAACTGTGATCTGAAAACAACCCTTCCATTAAGTTATAAAAGTGTAACATCTTTACAACTACATGACACATCTAAAATTATAATTTATACTTGAAACACTTCTATTTTTGTCTCCCTATAACCCTCTCATAAAAACCATTTCCCTAGTGAGTTAACATGATCCTAATCCATTAAAATTTAAGGATACATCTAAGGAAAATTAAAGTATACAATGTGATTATTATCAAATAATTAGAACACTTTTTAATTTTATTCATTAATGATTACTTTAGAATAAATTTATAACCAAAATATTTTCATTTATATACATTAATTTTATTGTATTATGATAATTATAATTATTTATTTTATAAGCCATCCAATTAAAAAATAATACCATCCTATGATAGTTGTCTGGTCTTCCACCACAACGATACAACATGATTCATTTCATTACTATGCGATAAAATGTTTTATATAATGATGTCAGTAAAGGACAAATATGGTTTAAAATTTTTCATTATGGTTATGGTATGAAATTTTTCAAACCATATTAATGATATGACCAAAATAAATAATTTATATTTTAATCGTTTCAACCAAGCATACATAGAGGACAATATTTTATTCAAATTGATTTATGTTTTCATATTTGTTAATTGTTCTAAAAAAACCTTATAATTATGATATATCACAATATTAAGGACTAAATAATATCATTTTACCCATTTTATAATGATATTTCATTAAAACCATCCCATAATCATTAAACTAATCATATTTTTATATGTTTTAGGCGATTTGACAACCTACTTGAACAATACTATACATTTATTTCATGTATAAAAATGGAAAAAATTACACGTATAAAGTGATATATATGGTTAAATAATTATATTTTTGGTTCTCGAGATATTATATAAATATATATTTCATCAAATAATAATACACCACATGTTTGTAATAAATTTCCAAAACATGCTTATTATAAGCATTATCAGGAAGGATAAGGACTAAAAACCCATTAATGAACATGAAATAAAAAAGATATTATAAATAATCAATAAATTTATAACTATTGAAATAATACTACTACATATTGAATAAATAATTCCTACAAACACTACTATTATGAAAATCATTCAAACCATCAAAACATATTATGGAAGTCGTCCAAATAATCAAAACTATTAACATCAATAAGGAAATTCGGATAAATTCATATAGAGAATGAATATTTATGAAATATATAGAATAAAATATATTTTAGTAATGTTATTAATCATGTTATTACTATATTAATGAATATTATACATTATTTTAAATTATATGTTAATAATTTTGGAAAATAGGTCACAGTTTTTAGGTCTCAATTTCCTCTCCCCAACACATGTTTTTTAAAATGAACATAATTTATTGAATGTTGTGTAAAAAATTACTACATAATAATGTAAATAATGAAATTATTTTATTTGTGTTATTTTAAGAAAGATTTTAAGACCATTATTTTATGTGGTTAGGATTTAATTTCTACACAATCCATAAGATGGATTTTATGTCTTATTTTTTATTATTTAAAACAAATGTCGTAATCAGACCTAATTATTTTATCTACTTAATACAATTACATGGAATAGTTTTTCAATATTACTCACCATATTTAGAGGATATTAAATTCTATATTTTTATCACCCAATAATAATTTTTGGATTCAATAGTTACCTTTTCCCTTGTGGACGAATTATCCAGTTTTTTAAATTAGAATGTGTGTAAGATATTATATAATACACATCCTTATCTGGATTTATGGAATGTGGATGTAGTTGTGAAAAAAAATCATCTATGGTATGTTAGTCTGAAGGGGGTTGGTTTATAATTCCCTCAATCATCACTTTGATGCATGATAAGTGGGCCTAATACTACACCCACTAGAGACACACTTCGGGGATATGCTTTGGAATATTAACACAATTATAAAGAACCATAATGAATGATTATTCGTCCAATTTTTGTAGTCTATTACCTTTATTATCTATCAAATCCAATTACTCTCTTAATTTTATAACATACCATATTTTAATTAAACTCTATTCATTATTTCATTTACATGGTTTCTTCATGACCATTTGATGATACCTCAGGGATTTTTTATTTATTAAAGGATTTTCTCCTTAATATCCACATTATTATATTAAATGGGGATTAATTTAATATCTTTATCTCACTTGTATGGAGATATTTTTTTTGGAAATAGGTTTCTCTATGAACGGTCTGAATGGTCTTGATGAATTTAATGTTCAATGAATTGAAATTAATAAATCAATGGGTCGGTCTTAGAATTATATACATTGTTTATGAGTCCACGGTACTGATGAAAAAAAACAGTTTGGTATTTTGTGTATGCATATTCCCATAGTTGGAAAATTTCTTGATTATAGTCATAAAGTAATGTAATGCATCATTTTATAAGTCCATCACATCGTGTTTTTGATGTCAAATTATATGTATTATAGATGTATAAGATCAATTATTATTGTTATCCATGTTTTAAATTAGTGAAACTAATATTGAATAACATTAGTTTTAGTTGATTATGGATTCATGTTGTTCAATTCATCATTCAATATAACTTATTCCATGATTATGTTACGTAATATTGTATTGTATTATACTACCTACTATGCATATGAGCTATCCAATTATTATTTTCTTCTCCCAAGGAATCCTGGAGGAGGATTATCTATAATTATCCAGGATTTGATAGAAGGATTAATATATTCGTCACAATCAGTTCTTGTTGTATCTTATGTATTCTACTATAATATATATATATATATTTCTATTCTTCCATATCTATTAAATTAATTATAATTTTTAGAAATATTGTGGTTTTTACCAATAATGTGATATAATTACTGAACTTTGTATTTCAGAGTCCAAGATGTTACAACTGAATATATTATTTTCTATAGATAGTGATGAATTTTGGCTAGTATATTTTTAGTTTATTATATTAAATTATTTTAATTTTTTAAATTATTAATTTATATTAATATGGTTTAAGGTGATATATGAGGTAGATTTTCTGAAATTTTGTTTGTGTTAGTATAAGACAGAGTGTGGTGGCGATCAAGGATCATGTAAGTCATATTTTTAAGAGACATCTTGGATTGAGATGATAACAAGATATATTTAAAAAGTACATTTGTTTAGTATAAGTTAATGATTAACCAAAAATAACTATTATATAACTATATATATTGAATAATATTGGCCAAAAGAACCATGTGTATGATCTCCATTTTCATAATTTGCTTCTATAAAGTATGAGAAGAGGATATGATCTATGGATATGATAGTACAATGTCAATTATTGAGAAGGATGATAAGAAATATATATAGGAAGAGCTGTGATAACAACATGAGTAATGGTAGAAAGATATGATGGAGATTATATTCCGATGTATATGTTTTTTATGGATGGAGTTTACTCCTTTTGAAAGATATGACCCCCACCTATTTAGTTGAATAATTATTATATTTATTATTTTGTATATTTAATTGTATTTGAAATTATTCAATTTGATAATCCATTCATGGTTTTTAAAAATTATCTATATATTTTAATTTCACTATTTTTTTCTCTTGTTGGTTTTAGAATAGAAAATTCATCATAATTAATTATTTTCAATAAATTTACGTCTTCATTAATGAAAAATTTCTAGGGATGTATTTTCAATTGAATATGAAATCCATTGAAAATATTTTGTTTTCAGAATATTTGTAATGGATACACAATAAATTATACTATTTTTTATATTTATTTCCCTAATAAATTATTTTCAAGGGAATTAAATCATAAATACACTTATTTATGGAATTCTATAACAATTAATTGATAACAAGATCCCATGATATAGTGGTTTATCAGAGTGGGGAATACATCATCTTGACTGGTGACACCGTTTCCCATGTAACCGGTTTAGTGATGAACTATGATTGGTAAGTAGAACAACATAAATACATATTGGTTTTTCATGATGGTTATCTCAAAATAGTGATGGGCATGGGTGTGCTTATCACAATAATTCATGTCAATAATGATTATTTATTAACATTCTATATCCAAAATAATAATAAATTCTTTTTAATTGGGTTATTAAGCTATATATTTTTATGATACAGTAGGTTTATGTATTTTTATGGAATTACCACTAAGTATTATGGGTTTTTCATATATAATTATTCCATTTAATATATGTTTTTCACTATAACCCTAATTTATTTTATTTGGTGAATATAATTCCTATTTGAAAATTAATATCATTAAATTATTTTAATAATATTATTTTATGATCATGTTAAACACATTATCAAATTATTTTTTCAACTCTCCCTAATCCATAATTTGGGGTTTCCATGTCAATTTTCAATCTTTTTGTCCCGAGTTGTAATCATTATCTATTTTGTTCTATTTGGTGCATAAATTTTCATGGAAGAGTTTTTCAATGTCAAACATGAAATTTAAGGGTTTTACGTGTCTATATTGTATTATATCTCCTATATAATTTTGATTCTGGAGTTACAATTTTTATGTTGGAAAGATGATCCAAGATTTTATCTAATTAAGCGTGTGTATAATTTCTTGTTAAATTAATCCATATATTTTTACTTATTTATAGATATGTCTATGATATAGATTCGTCTAGGGGTAATCACCCAAAAAAAATTATTTCATATTTTCCTCAGTCATCATCATAATTAATGATGATTTGGTATATAATTAAAGACATGGAGTTAACTTCCTAGGGGATAATCATTTAATTACTCCCACACTCATAGAAAACAATGTTGGAGGAATTTTTTTAGCATTTCCATAGACTCATAACATTGCAATCATCCGATCCAATTAGTATATTTCAATGATAAACTCAGACATTTTAAGTACCCATGCCATAATATTTCCATTACAAGGGTAATTCATGTTTCAATTCTCATAACCCATGAAACTCGAGATTATTATGGGATATTCATATAGAATTAAATTTTGTTATATTGAATGGGGAAGTATTTTATATTCATGTTTCTCAATTTATGGATAACCATGTTTTGTTTATTAAAATGATACCCATGTTAAAAAATAAATTTAGTTCATGTATATTATGTTGAATTCATTTGACTAAATCAAGTAAATAATCGAGCATATAATCATAAAAACCATTGATGCATTGATCGGTCTCATGGGATAGAATGATTTAATTTTTTTATACCACTACCAATAATATGATAATTACATGATAATGGTCTCGATGATAAGTAATGTCTCTTATACCATGGACATGAAAATATGTTTTTATGTCCACCAATATGCATCCATTAGTATTTGAGAAATTTTTATTATTATCAATGTTGACATTTTAATAAATTGATATAGTATGCCCTTTTTTTAATTGATTGTCAATTCATAATGTTATTTTATTTCTGCAAAATTACTAATTACACATTTATGTTGTATAATATTACATTTTATGAGACTTATTACTGAATATCTAAGCTTACCCATACATTTTTTACACTCCCCAAGAAACATAGAGGAGGAATTTGTGAAATTTTTGGGAATATGATGGGAGGGATAATCATATTCTCATAAAAAGTTAATTTTTTTATCTTATGATTTGAAATTGTATTGTATGTATGTATTTGGTCATCCTAGATTACATAAATGTTTGATCCACCATGAAATCCTTAACATTGTACCAATAATGTAAAACAAAAAAGTCTTTTTTTACTGCAGATTGATATGATAGGGTTTATATCGAAGGAATTTTAGTAGAAACCTATGGGAATTGATTTAGATGAACCATATATGTTATCAGAATTTCGATAAAATTTTAACAAAATTTATAGAGAACAATCAAGAAACATATTATAATTTTTTTTACAATTTAATTATCTAATCATGTGTATACCTGTATTGAAATATTGAAAATGATGAGAGGAATTGTAATTTTATAGCAATCAATATTAGTTCTGGGAAATTTGACATGAATATGTTAATGTAGTGTGATATGAGGATAACTAGTTGATAAAAATATTGGGATATCTAAGGCTCATTATAACATTAAATCTCACTCATATATAGTCAATTACTACTATAGAACATGTTGTAACTATTCTTGATCACTTCATGTGACAATACTTTCCATCATCCTATATAACTTATTATCCATTTGTATATGAACAATTGATAAATAACATGGAGAATATCTATCTCACTTTGGAATGTCGTGAAAATAAAAAAAATCATCATGATGGTCAATCTATAAATGGGAGATAGAGACTAACCGTGGTTTCTTTGTCAACAGAATAAATATGTAGATAATCTAGTGTCAATGGAATCAGTAACATTTAAAGTGATATTATACAAAAAATAATGTTCTCATGAGACATGGATATAAAGGTAAATGAGGTTACAAAAAACTAAAAAAATGGAAAAAAAATGTTACTCAGTATGAGGCTAACATTATGATGTTATCTAGAAACATTGAAGAATATGTTTGTTATTGAAATGAAATATTAGATGTTCATTGATGATTTAATGCCAAACCATAAAATTAAATTGGTATCTTCTACAATATCATCATTTAATGATGTAGTCTCAATTATTATCAAGAATAAAATAAAGATATCAAGGATGTTGGATATAAATAAAATCATGAAAAGAAGTTGTAAGATATGAATCATCAAAAGAACAAAGAGTCTCATTGAATGAATGAAATAACAAGATTTAGCACATGTGCTAAATATGGGAAGATATGGATTAAAAAATTCAACATGAAAATGGGAGATTCATACATGTGTGTAGAAAAAGGCCATCAATCTCCTCAACGAAAGGATATGATAGAATATATTTATGGTCACTGATTTAATTATAGGAATAAGTGACGTTATACAAAACAATATTGATAACATCAATATTATTTACAATGTAAAAGGCTAATCTAATGTGGTTAATGTGGATAATGTCTTTGTTCATAGTGATGTGGGGTAGGTATATCGATTGTTTACTAAAAGATAGAAAATTATTTTTTATTCTAGATCATTGAACTATTTTATAGCTTTCATTTTAATAATAATATTATATATTTTCATAGAACCATGGTAAGGGAGTTAATAATTAAGGCAAAGAGTGGATGTGTTATGTAAAATGATATTTCAAGGTGTTCTAATTATGAGGCATTTGTGAACCATATTTAAAAATTGTTAATTGAAACATTGTTTAAATTTGAAATAATCCTTGGTAATGACAATATTCAAAAGTATAATGAAAAAATTTATTTCCAAGAGAATTAGATTCTGATTCATGATAATATAGTGTAATTTCTTGTCTTTATAGGGGAAAATACCCATTTCAATCATGTCTATAGATAACCATAATAGCTATCCTTATTAAAATTATTGATTAAATGGAATTTAATGTGATATAAATGAATGAATATTTTATCCTAAGAATATATCATTCACCCATGGTACACAATATCATTCATATTTTTCATAAATAATAACCTAGTCACTAAGTCGATCATGAATTTTCATTCTCTATTGAAATCATTCCTAATGAGAAACCCATATCTAATACTCGTTATAGGACAAACCCTATGGTTTTAGTGGGTTTAAGGAACTATCTAAAGGATTTGAATACAATATGATCTATATTCTCTAGAGTTTCACCAGTTATAGGCCATATTTTAGTCATGAATTATCATTATAGGTCTATGAGATTATGTATCGGTTATAGGTATATCGATTTTCTAATTATAAATATTATATATACTTTTACATGAATTAAATATATATTTAATAAAATTTATGGAGCCTAATAATTTTCAAAGATTGATCTTCTCTCTAATTTTCATAAGTTAATTGTGAATACGGGTGATATACAGAATGTTGAATTATGAACAAGGTATTGAAATTTTGATTTTACTATAATTCATTTTGGATTGAATAATTATCTTTCTATAAGTATGGATATAATGATTAGAGTATTCAAGAAGTATAATGATAGTATAATTGTGTTATTCAGTGATTATAACCTGATATAATCTATGATATATGAAGATCATGATATTTAAATACAATTGATTATTAAAACCCACATTGAAAAATTATTTATATAGAATTTATAGTAAGTGTGACTTTTGGTTCTATAATGTTTCTCTTCATTGAAATATTCAATCCAAAATCATGCAATATATTATCCTATAAATGAAAACAAAGTACACTGTGAATTATATAAACTGATGAACTTAACTGAGGTCTGAAGTTTCCTTGGAATAGAATAATACTATCAATGTTTTTTTCAATATTTCAACCAGTTTTCCAACTCATCATGTTAATTTAAGGGTTTTACTGATTATATGAAGAGGATTGTGATTTATGAACTGGTATTAACGTTATAATATACTAAAGAAAGGATTGTAATTTATTTTGATTCATCAAAGAAAAGACATGTTTATTTCATTTTACAAAATAATAGAGTGGTTTCCACTGCATTATGGATTTTGAAAATAAATGAACACAATTATCCAACTCATGGTCTTGATAATGAAAAATAATTTTTTTATTTGATAATATGGATACCCTAAATCTATAGAGAATGATTCAATATATATAGGAACCATACGATCATTATGTTTATATTTTCTTCTAAGTATCCCTACATGAGGTAAAATTAATTTTTAAAACTAATAAACATGTATGATTTTTCAGTACACCAAATCCTTGGGAAGTTAAAAAGGTGCAAGATGTATTGAGTAGGAGGTACCATGGATTTATGACCCTGAATTTGACTAAAAAGGGTAACATACACCACGATAAATCCAATATGAATTTGTCTACTTATATGTAAGGGGAACCATTATTAAATTTCCATGAAATTGATAAACTATACATACTTGATAGAAACAAGACTTCTAAGAATGATTATGATAAATTATAAAGAGAGGTTAAATGTTTGAAAGATAATAAATTTTTCGGGTTCAACTGAATGAATATCATCATGATGTTTTGGAAGAGGATATGTGTTCCATCCGTAATAGAATTTAGTAGTTAATTGATAAATGAATCATATAGATCCAATTGCACTATAAAACCTTGTATAAAAAAGCTTTATATTGATTTAAGATAAAATTTCTAATATGATTTTATTATTTGAGAAATTACATATTGTGTGTCTAGATTCATATTATTTTAATAGTTATTTGATAAAAGTAAATGTCTTTTGGGAGTCCAGAAACCCCTTCCTATGACAATATGGAAGTGGGACAATGTTAAAGTGGAATTTTTCATTACATTATCAAATACATCACATAAAAATGATGTAATATGAGAAATAATTTCTCTTTTAAATAATTCTGATTATTTTTTATTCATAAAAGAAGAACTACACCTTGATCACTTTTCCCATGTATATAACGATGCGATCAATTGGATTCCCACGTTCAATTCTCTATAATCATGACCCTCGATTTACATCAAAATGTTTGTAGATCATTCAAATGGATGTTAACAATATGATATGCATTAAAAAAACCAATCATGCACTAACTAATGGGAAATATAAGTAATTATCCAAACATTGGATGAAATGTCAAGATCATGGTAACTTGAGATCCTAATTATATATGTTTAGTGTCTGAATTTAGTGTATTTTTTATATAATAATATCACGTATTCATGGGAAAACGATTTCATGTTAGGAACTACGAGTGGAAGCACACCATCCTTCTCACGGGGTTAGTTTCTTTTCCTCCAGATTCGTCCCCTCCTCTCATCCAACGCGACTCTTGCAGCTCGGCATCAACATCCTTCATATAGGCATTAGCGTGTGTGAAGATCTAGAATCATCTTCTCAAGAGTGGCATCAAATTCCTCTCATGATGTGTATTAATGGCTGGTGTTTTTGAAAAGGAGTGTGAATGATATGGATCTTTGCGGGTGAAGGAGTTAGTGGAAAAGCTTCTCATCATTGGATATGGGTTCTACATTGGATGGTGAAAGCTTTCCCATCCTTTTTGGATGGGATTGGCGTCAACCGTGAAGTTGTATGGACTGGAGGGGATCTCTGGTTCTGGATTACGGTGGTTTGGAAGTGCTCTTATAGGTCTTATCCTAGTTATTTCTACAATTGTGGTGAATGTGTTAAATTTTTGGATCTATTAGTGTGTGGGGGATGGTTGTTTCTTCGTTTTGATTCTTCCATGAGATTTCTCCCCAATTTCTTGTGGTCTTCTACATGAGATTCTGCTGAATGTTTGTCTACGAACCTATTTAAAGTAGATCCATTCCCAAAGTAAAGTTTCTGTTTCAGAGTCGAGCAGACCCCTTTGTCAGTGATGTTCCCTTGGTGTGTTGTTTGGACATCTAATCCATGTTGATGATGTCATGGATATGTATTCATTGCATCATCCTTTGGTTTCTTAGGTGACTACAGTGGTTTTGGGAATCATGAGTGGTGTGGCGGGTTCTATCCTGGTTATTTTATTGAATATGGTAAACACAAGAAGTTCTTTTGTGATGTTTTGGTATTTTTTATCTAGATATTCTTTTGTGGTGGTGAATTCCTTGTGGCTATGCAGTTCATGGATTAATGAATAATGACTCTATTATCTTAAAAGAGATTTATCGTGATGGGGGTCATAGCAAAGAGTTTTTTTATCCATTTCATTCCAGAATTGGATGTTTGAGAGGGTATGGATTTTCCACCGGTACTGGGATCATGTATCCATGCACATGATATCTATCCAAGCAGCGAAGAGTATGAAGGAAGTTGATATTATTGTTTTTTATTATATTTAGTGGATCTTCTATATGGGAGAATGAGTTGTTTAGTCATGATCTCTTGTACCATGGTGGTGTTTTCCTGATTTCATTGATGTCATGTTGGGTTCCCATCCTTCCATTAAAATTGGGATTATACTAACAAAAATGTAATTTCTTGTCAGCCAATATCACCCATTCAGGTGTCCTTATGGAACTATTTGTTGAATATTGTGGGAATATGTTTTATAAATAAACATTCAAGGATTTATATAGGGGGAAAATATTGGTTTTTCTATAACTTTCTAAAGATAGAACTATTAATGTATGAGCTAATCATATTCTCAATATGTTAGCCAATGTAGACAAAATAATTATGATAATAATAAAACGAATGAGGGGAAATTTATTTTGGGGAACATATATTCTTTATGTATATAACATGTTATGGAGTTTTAATAATCGGTAAGATAGGTATGATAATCCCTATTGATATAGAAAACATTAGAAATTTTGGAATAAATTTGGATTATAGATTACTATTTAATGTCGCCTCCCAACCATTATAATGTAAATGATGTCTTCAGTATTTCAATAATAATGAAATATATGATAAATTTGACTTAGTCTCTTTAATATGATGTAATAGAGAGGGATCTTAGATTGTATACCAATGAATGGTCTATCTCTTGTCATTAACTAAGAGTGAAATTATAGTGGAATTGGAAAACTCATTTGGTGATAGTTTATTAGAGAAATCAAAAATTAGAAGAGGAAACACAAGAGGCCAATGATGTTATAAATATTTTATATTCAAATATATTCAATATATGAACTATTCCTCATCTAAAAGGAATAAATTATTTTTAGTGTTAAAGAATTTAACACCTAATACTCAACTGAAGTAGTTAAATACCGTATCATGAACTATTTCTCATATTATTTTTTTAAAGATACATTATTGAAGACATTATCTAAAATAAAAACATTATAATTTATGATTTTATATACTAATTCCATTTTTGAATTAATAATATTGATATTATTTTGGTTTGGCTTTTTTATGTTTTTATTAAAATATCTCTTTCAAATCTATGTGTTGAATTGTAAAAGTCTTGTAATTTGTATTACATTACCATTATATAAGAATATCTAAAATTTTTTGAAAATGTTTTTTGAAATAAAATATATATTTATGGAAAAACATTAAATATTTTAAAAAATTCTTACAAATTTTAAGAACATATTGGAATCATTTTTAAACTAATTAAAATGTTACTATAGTAGGAATTTTTTTTGTAACTTTTGTGAATGGAGTGTTTTTAGGTGAGATACTATTTGGTATTTACAATAAAGCCTCATAAATCTTATTAGTGGTTTGATAAATAAATTTAGGAAATTAATAATAGTAACTAAAATATTCATACATTTTATATAATAACAATATATAAAATTCTATGTCTCTAACAACAATTTTTACATTGATACGCATACTTATTTTAATGTTAAATATTCAAATGTTTAAAAATTATATTAATAATGAATTATAAATTGTAATTTCAGGTATAAAATTATGTTAAATTTAAAATCATAATATATTTCATTAAAATTAATTTCAATTATTAGAAATAAATTATCATTGAGATATTAAATCAGATGAATTTAGATTCACCTTGTGTAAACTCCGGAAAACATTTCAAAACATTGATTGAATATAATTTTTGTGATTATTCTATACCATTTATCAAATATCATAAAATTTATTCCTTTTTTATCCATTTACCGTTGAATGGTGCCAATGTATTTTTGACAAATGAAAAGGTGTTCACCAAACTACATTTCCCTTCACTGTTAAATGTGGAACATCTTATCCACATCATGACACACCAAACATTCAAATATCTACTAGAAAAAAATTACCTCCCTAGAACCCTATCATAAAAAACACAATTCCTTGGTGAGTCATATTTATCCTAATCCCTTTATAATCAAGGATACTTAAGGAAAATTCAAGACTCCAACATGAGTTGAATCAAATACTAAGTGGCCTTCTTAATTATCATCTATAAATTTTATTATGGAAATACAATTATAATAACAATTTTATCATTTATATAAATTAATTTTACTATATTATTGTTATTATAGTTATTTACTTTTATAACCCATCCATTAAAAAAATCATTGTTTCATCCTTGTGAGATCTACCATCTCCATGACACAACATGATTCATTTTCCTTCAACAACATAATAGTTCTGATATTTAAATAGTATTAAAGTATAAAAATGTATTTCATTATATAATTATGGTTACAGTTTAAAGAATTTAAGAACCTATACATTATATGACAAAATACTTTCCTTCTTATTTTAATCATTGAAAATAATCATTCTAAGAAGAAAATATTTTATTCAAATAATGTAATTTCTTATTACCCATTAATTATTCCCATAAATCCTTATAATTATAATATATCATATAACTACTCTAACCCTGTTTCTAGGAATTGGTGCATTATTACATTATATTAGAGTGATTATAAGAAGGTCATATCCCTAAGAAACAAATTGTTTATTATAATTGGATAATATGATACAAACATACAATCAATATTACAACATGAAATGAAAACAAAATTAATGTTCCATTTGAAAAATCTACCACTAAGTGATTAACATGGAAATTCAATCACAATATACCTCATCATATACTATGAAAAATGAATATTAAGAAGGGGTTAGCTCATTTTCTCAGTAAGGGTAATCAATAAAATAAATGATATCATAAACATAAACATTAGGCATGATGAATAATGGAAGAGAAATGATTTTAGTGATAATAATCATGATCACATTATGGTAGTAATATTAACTGAGTAAATATTTCCATAATAAAACATAATCATGGTTGTTCTAATATTTAAATAACCACATGAACTATGAATTTCTATCTCCATAATGATGAAAAACCATATGCCAAACATTATAAAACATAATATCAAGGCCTTGTGCATGACATCTAAAAATGATTAAGGCCTTTTCCAAAACCATATATAAAAATGGGAAATGCCACAGCTAGGTCAATATCTATTAATCTCATGAGACCTAATAATGCATAGAGGGGATATAGTGGGACCCATATCTCACATATTACGTTCAAAATATTCTTTATTAGAACATGTATTAACATATAAAACATACACATTCATATTGAAACTAACATATGAAATGTAAATAGCTTTTTCAGAACAATTTATATAAACACTAACACTTCAGAGAAAATGAGTTAATTTTTTTATGATATAACATCCACTGTCAAAATAATAATAAACAATTCAATTTATTATTTTATATGATATTATAAAATATTAAATCCAATACTACATAACAATCAACATTTGTGTTGAATCATATGATGATACTATTATAAAATCATCGAGTAATTCTGAAGATAAATATTGTTTTACTTTGGAATGAAGAGTTGTTATGGAAGATTCTTTGTATAAAACCCAAAATTAAGTAAGATATTATTTTCATAATAACAATATTGATTGTAAAAATATAATGGTTTATAAATATATTATACAATGACCTTGAAAATATTTAAAAATTTGATAAATTCCTTTGAAAGAGGTTTGAATTCGAGAAATAATTTTCAATGTTTTCTAAAAAACATATAAATCAAATAAAATAGAGAAGGATTATTGTTTGTACACATACATAAAAAATTATCTTTGTGTTTATGAGGAGTAAATATGATTAATTTATAATATTTTTAGGATAAATAGCGACAAAGACTAACCCAAATGAATATTGAGGTTCAGATAGGGTACCCATAACATAAGTCCAAAGGTGTTTTTCACATGATCATAATGACCATACTAATAAAATCTAGGATTACAAATTAATAATTCCAGAACCACATATACATGGAATATATTTAATAAAAACATATTAAGTATATTAATGACCTTCTGATGTGTTAAGATATTCAGTTTCATTGTTTATGAGCGTTTTCTTCCTTGGTTTTCATGAAATGTTTAGTTATATTCATATATGGGTAAGCATGTAGAATGAGAATGGTTTAATAGATTATAATTTGTATGTTAATTTTTACCAACCATAATATTAGATAATTACATAATTATTTTTGTTATTGGGATTGAATATGAATCATTATATAAAATGTTAATTAATTTTTTTGGTTTAATTGGTGGTTTCAGATCACAACGAACTCAATTTTATTAATAAATAAATATCATGTGTAAAAAACGTTAAAAGAACTTCACATAAGATAAAATACATATATTACAGAATTTTTGTACCATAAATGTGTTTTCATGACAGGATTTGAAGATTATAGCAGAAATTAAAAACCCATTATCCTTGAATGTGATAAATTAACACATCTCTTATGGTGTTTTCATTTATACTGTTATATAAGGGGAAAAGAAATATTATGATGAATTATTCCATTATAAAAAATGTTCTATTACATGTAAGGTGAGGAAGATATATTAACATTTGGATGAATGGAGTTGTGGAAAGAAAATGAAAATAAAGGAACATGAAATAAATGAAATCTAAAGAGGATTTTACCTCTCAATATAATCTTCCATGAGATCCACATTAGGGGAAAGGTATTAGTCATTTATGAGAAAAAGGCTATTGGAAAAAACTCTATCAATATACATAAGGACATAGCCATATCATTTCATTGATAGTGCACTATAGCTAAAAAATCTACCATTCCATGATGGTAGAGTTGAGATCGGGGAATTCACTAATCTCCTCTATAATTTTTTGAAACATTCCTCACATTCATTTGACAATAATAACATAACTACTTTAGGTGTATGCATGGTTATTGGGTTGGTTAAATGGGAAATGTTCTAAATGAAATGCTGATAATAACTATCTAAACGTATAAAACAATGCACTGAGGTAATGTTCATTGGTGTATTCTATTCTTGAAAAACATTTTTCTTTACTGGATCAATAGATATTCAATCCTTAGGGACAATTTATTCAAAGAAAGGAAACTGATTGAAGCAAAATTAAACACTTACTAAACTTCCCACATCACTCATTTCTTTTAAGAGTCATTAGAATATTGAGAAAGGAATTTTCATGATCTTCATAGCTTTTTGAGTATACAAATATATCATCAATAAATACCACCAAAAATTTATAATGATTCTCATTGGAAAATCTATTCATTATATACATTAAAATAGAGGGTGAATTATTCTGTCCAAAAGACATTATTGTAAACTCATAATGCTCATACATGGTTTTAATTGTAATCTTGGGAATAACTTCCTTCCTCAATCACAACTGATGATATCCAGATCGATGTTCAATCTTTGAAAAATATTCAGCTCCATGTTGTAGGTCAAATAATTCCAGAATATGAAGAAAGATATAATTTTTCTTTATTTTTATAAAATTTATCTTCTTGTAGTAAATTAAAAACCTCATATATCAGTCATTATTTTTAACAAAATGAAAATGGGCTCCCCATGGGAATAACTATGTATAATAAATCCAGTATCACTCAATTCCCCTATTTGTTTTTTTAGTTATACTAATTCCACAGTTGACATTCTCAAAAGTGTATTTATTATAGGCCATGAACCATGAATTATATTAAAAGAATATTCATTTACCGGTTCTGGAGGATGTGAATGTAAATAATCTGAAAAAACATCAATATATTGCTTCACTATAGTTATATACACAATTTGATTGTTTATTTTCTCACCCATAGATATTCCATTCCTAACCCCTCAAGAATTTATGTATGTTGAGAAACTGGGGGTTGATATAGATAAGATCCAAATGATGATGTGTCCACTCTAAAGATAAGGGATTTTACATCATTGTTAAAAATTGTATCCTCCTTATTCATAAAATATATTACTTCATCATGACTATAAATCCAATCCATATCATGGATTATATAATATTCAATCATTAGTATGATAATATAACCACTAGATAAACTACATTCATATTCCATAATGGGGACTTCCTAACACATCTTTGTTGCAATGATACATCCAATAGTAGTTTTGACTAAAAAACACATATTACATTGAATTAGAAATATCTAGTTCTCCTGAGAGGATGGTAATATATGAAAGAATAAAATGATCCAAAAAACATTTAAATCAATTGTTATGTTTGAGGAAATGATTAAATTACCTACCACAATGTCATTATTATCATAAACATCAGTAATTGTGATCGCATAAGCTTCACCATGGTCCATGGTCATTTTCAGCGGGACATTTCTTTGATGCTTTATAAATTCATTAAAAAGTGTCTCATCCCCCAATAATTATATAATGGATCATTTTTATCTTTTTTCATCCCCATGAAATCACCAATATGAGGTCATTTCAATCTAAACATGTATCACGCCTCATTTCCATTTATAAGGAACTATGTTGTTTCCTTCAACCATTTTCATTGGTTTGATAGTCCAATATTCCCATCATTTGCATTTACTTATTTCCCATTCCATAATTTTTAGTTTACCTCTTCTTCCATTTCATTCATTTAATGTCAGAATAATTATATAACCCAGTTTACATCCTGAAGGTATAAGAAACTTCGCCTTTTCATGAAGTGAAAGTTTGGTAGAATTGTGCTCTTCAGAGTAAAGGACTTGGGGCATTAAATAATTCATCAATCGTTCTCCTTGGATTACTTATATAATCAACAAAATTACTATTTTACCTTGTGATTTTTTCTTCATACATTTCAGTGTTCTCATCTTCATTTTTCCTAAGAATCATAAACTTCCATTCTGTATCCTCTCGATGTTCATGAGGAATGTAATTTAATATGAAATGGTCTCCAAATTTACTCCATTCCATTATTTATATTTCTTATTCCAACGTTGTGTTGGGAAATATTGACCAGCACTGATCAACATCTACAAAAAGATGATAAACTTCCACAATAACCTTCTCCCTTTCATTACATCCCATGGCGATAAATATATTCTATAAGGATATTATCCACTTTTCTACTATTATTGGGTTTGATGTCCCATTAAATGATAGAGGTTGTTATCTCATAATGTTCTCTAACATATCTCCTCCACATTGTGGATGTAGATTTTCTTTATGTGTATGTTTATTGTTCATAACCTGAGTAAGTTATCACAGTATATATATAAGATTACTTTCACCAGTCGCAACTCCAGACCCCACATCATCATCTTTCCAATGAGGGAAATCCCAAAATGGGATACACGGGTTAATGCGGTATCCATTCATTCTACTTTTTGCCACGTCCAAATAAATTCATAAAATAGATTAGGTTAAGAATCATAATGTTCTATCTAAACTAATAAAAATTATATAACATAGGCTAACCCCATAATCATAAACATGTGTTTATTGAAGAAAAATATATATTTAAATCCATCATAATGACTTTCAACGAAAATTTGAATTATCTAAAGCATATAAATAGGTTGTGTCAAACCAGGAGTGCAGTAATGCCCATTTTCATGTACCAGGATACCCCGAGCCTTTCCTAAAACTCCATGTTGGAGTTTTCACTCCTAGGTACATATGTGCCTGAACCACATTGAATTATAGTATACATACATGGATTTATTTTCATGAAATATCCATATAATCTATTCTTTACCAAAATTCAAGTATTTTCTTTTATATATATTCTCAAAGACTATCTGTTAGTTTTCTTCATTAATCTACATTTTCTATATATAGTTTCAAATCATTCTACTAAAAATACTCTAATACCAATTATAAATACTTGTCCCTAGTTTCCAAATGACTGTTCCTTATTACATTACATTATCATTGTTATAAAAATTCATATCTCAACGGAATGATTATTTTACGAGATTTTTAAATCCAAATACATACATAAGTTAAACATTAATACTTGAAATGAAAAAAAATTAATAGTTCCCTTGGAAATGTCATCCACTCTAATATTTTCCCTATAAGGTAATAATTATATACCCCTCCATGTCCTGGAAAAATTACACATATGATGTGGTGAGAAAAGTTACTCAATAATGGCAATCTATTCTTTAAAATATATCATAAACATAAACCATTATCATGTTGAATAAATTAAAACAAATTCCATTAAAAATAATAAGCTTAAACATATTATGTCAAGAATATTTGTTGAGTAAACATTTCCAGAATAAAAAATAATAATTGGCCTTCTGTTAGTGGAATAACCACATGAACTATGAATTTATATATTAATAACGAGAGAAATTTATTTTTTGCATATTCTGAAACATAATTTTAGTGTCTCGGCCATGAAATCTAAAAATGACTACGGCCGCAGCAAAAACCATATATGTAAATGTCAAAAACCATTCCTAGGTCCATATATGTTCATCTCAGGAGACCTACAGATGCATCGAGGTGAAATAATGATCCCCATCCATCATATAAGAAGTGAAATTAAATACTCACATGAATGGGGTTAATCATAAACAACATATACATTCGTATTGGAACTATCACTTGAAATATAAAAAATTTTCCTTGAACATTAACCATAAACACAAACCATTTAGAGTAAATTTGTTAATGGTTTTATGATAGTACATCCACAGTAAAAATAATCATAATCCATTCAATTAAATTTTGTAGATGATATAATAAATGATTAATTCCAATAATACCAAATAATCGACATGTTTTTTTGAGATAAATTATGGTAATCATATAAAATCGTCGATTAGATACTGACATAAATAATCTTTTACTTTGAAGACAACTTCAAAAATTTGAAAAAAATGTATCTTCATTTTCATCAAGTTTCATTTTCAAATTGTACAATGCATTGTGAAAATAATTGTTTTTTTTATCACCCACATTGATGATTAATTCATATATAATTTCCTATTTACCCACAAAGTTTTATATAAAGTAAAATGCATCACATTTTAGAATGTTTTTTAAGATAGATATGTATTAATTGTATCCTTTGTCCCAAAATATTAATCATTCATTATCTTTTATCGAGCATTCATAGACATCCCTGTTGAATCAATGACACAAATCCTTTATGTAGTTGACAAAGGAAAATCAATTATAATGTAACTTAGATGAGATCTCATCTAGTACAACAAAAATTAGAAATCTATTTCAATAAAAGAGAGGTACTCCCCTGATATAGAATGAACTCCTCAGAAAACAATACTGTAAATATTTAAAACATGTTACATGTAATCTTTCATCCCACTTATAGGATTTCGAAACACCCTAATAGGGGAGCAGTGAATAAGGCTGTCCACATTTTTTATAAATTAGAGTGATTTTGTTCATACATTTATAGGAACATTTCATACATTTTATAGGTAATATTGAAGTAATTAATCATTAAATGTGATGAGATATCATGATAGTATTACCTGGTCAATGACCATGGGATTGTCTAAGGAAAATATTTTGATAGTTTTTAAGTCATACAAAAATCCACTAAACCTTACTAGTTATGTAATTAAATTGTTTAGACACAATCACATTGTCATTGGAATACTTAATGTACATGATTTGTTGGATTCCATGCTATATCCCTCATAACACTTCTATTGAGACCACCATTAAAACATTATTATGTTATTTATTACCTAGTTTCACAACATAATGGTAACTTCAAGAGATTAGAATATAGGTCTTTGTCCCTTACTAGCACGATAATCATCGTGATCCATAGTCTGTAATATATGAAATGAATAAATTAATCATAATAACTAGATATTCCAAACATGACTGTTGTGAAATATACCTCTTCCAATATACACATATTCATGTATTAAACATTTATTTTTTTCATGAATGATTCATTACATAAAAATATTATATTTCCCCAAATATTCCAATAGTTTAACATTCCCTTGATAAAAACAAGGTAGACTCTATATCTATGTATTATGTGAGAAACTGATTCATGTTGAAGAGAGGTTGAATACTTATTAGAAAACGTTATAATTCTAGATATGGGTAAAATCATATTTATATACAGATATTACCATGATCGTATTTTCATTTCACAGCACTTCGCATGTGTAATGATTTTATTTTAACATTTTATTTGGTGGGCGTGATTTTTTAAACAATTTTTTCTTTTGATCACAACTAATTATTTTTCTCTATTTTTATGTGAAGGTCCCAAACCTCCACTGGAACACATCTAATTTGAAAATTTTTTTTGTGTAGTATTATTTTCCACAATTTCATCTTTTATGTGAGGATAATATATAGGGAATATTCCTTCATGGTGATCTACAAACTTCTATTAGAGACATATTTTTTATTCACATTAATTATTTAATGAAAAAATATACTCATCTTCAGAATTATAGACCTAAAAATTTGGTAATCATTGGAAAACAGTTCCCCCTACAACACTAATGATATATGAATTGTAAAAACGTTAATCATGATACATGATGACTTACTCCTTGTGGATTGAAAACAATCACAATCGTGACTCCATTTATATGTGGATTATGATAGATGTATTTGTTTGAAGAATCACCCCATTTTGGTTAGTTGGAACTATGTATGATAATTTTATAAAAATAGTAATAATCAAAATTAAAAATAAGGGAGATATTTCAACATACACTATAAGTTTATGTTAACAGATAATGGTTTAGAAAATAAGAGGTTAATAATTATATGTCTTTTTTAATTTAAGAAATACAAATGGTTTCCATTTTAAACAATGTTTGTTTCCTCATATCTCTTAATTTTCATCGTGTCATAGAGAAATTTCATACAGTTTCCATATAAAAAATATTTATCATCATGTCAAAGTATAATTTCATTGTAAAAAGTACTACAACAATGAAATCCAACAATAACAACATAAGTTGAATAACCCCATTGTAAAATTTTTATATTATCTCCATTTGAAAATAAACCAAATAAGACAATATTTGTAAATAATGAGATCAAAAAATACACATCGAGACTTTATCTCCCACATGGACCGATATTTTTAAATTACTAGTTCAAAAATAAACCCCTTTGAAATAATATCTCCCCCATGAACATGCATATCATCCTTAAAATCGATTATAAGAGTTTAGAAAAATTGTGAGAGGTGATCATTCATAACCTCCTCATGATATAATAGGTAGTTGAACACCAACGGTCCATTGATGTTTCTTGAAAAAAAAATTCCTTACAAAAGATTAATCATAATGACTTCCACATGGTGATTAGTTTAAAAATCCAACTGTTTAATAACAAAATTAAGAAATTTCATTAATTAATTAAAATTAAATATCAATACATTTGGTATGATAGTGATGAACTAGATTCATCATATGATAGATTGTAAAATTTTAATCAAATTGAGTCATCATGAGTTGTTTCAAGTCATCGAAATAATAGCTATTTTTTATTCATCTATAACATCTATGTGAGAGTATTTGTTTCATATATATATATATATTTCACTAGTCATAATAATGGATTTATTTCATTGTTTCAATATCAGAAATATTATACATTTGTATCCACTAATGAATTCTCCAACACTTCCGGACTTTATAAATGCCACATATCCATACCATTCGACTTCAGATAAAGTCAAAAAAAAAACATTTTCTATTATTTGTAAAATTATTAATCCTAAACTGGACATACCATGAATATGACACACGAATTTTTTAAAAAATGTATGAATCTCTTCTTTTATATTATCTTGATTATGTGCCACAATTCTTGTTGAAATGATAATATCTATTAATGTTTTAGTCAAGTGTAATAAAATTCATATGATTCTAATAGATAGGGTGGGATCAAAAAACGTCACATCCTCAAAAATGACATGTTTTTTCCGAAAATTTCTTACAATTCAACATTGGATTGGATTAATGAGTGATGAATTTCATTAATGGAACTATTTAATATTTTTCATAATAAATGATGGTGTAATCCGTCTTCTGAATTACCTGCATCCCCATGAAGTATGTAATTTCCTGAATCCTAGTCATTGAAAATTCTGATTTATGTGATTAACAAATTATTCCACTAATCAACGCATTCTTCCTCACAATATATTATTTTCTACATATAAAATAAAAATAAATTGATCTTCTTGGGAATTATTTACTTACATGTTATGAACAAAACATCCCCTTTTAATTGATGCTTCTTCAACTAATCATGTAGTCAATAATACCATTAATTTGTGACCTAATTTTGACTATAACAGCACATTAATAATGTAATAATAGTTTCTGAAATATTTCCTATAACAAATCCAACAATTTATTCAATGTAGATTTCTTTCATTAGGACCCTAGTTAAGAAAGATATTTAGAAATCCATATATATAACTATGTATCCTAATTTTTTTTCACAAAAATAAAAATATTTATAGAATCATGTCTATCTACTAGTTTAAATTTTTGTTAATAAAAATTCCATTAAACTATTCATATTACTTATACAGTTATTGTTCCTTAGTTTCTATCATATTTTCATTTAATTGAATTTATTTTTAGAGATCCAGTCTTTTCAAATAACATTGTGATTAAAATATCAGTTAACAATATCACATGTATCGTTCTTATGAATCATATATTTTTTATCATTCATGAATTTATCCCATGATTAACAATCCATTCATTCCTCATACAAGTTTGGATATACAATTCAATTGATGGAAGATTGTGCTTCACTCCTTATTCTTATTATCTGTGTTGAGGTAGTCCAATCCATAATGATGATGGATTGATCAATTTTTTCCATTATATTTCACATGTCTTGTATTTATGATGTTTCATCATCCATTAATTCCACTTCATATTCTACAAATGAATCATCTTTATTTTTTGATCACTGAATGTTTCTCAATAATTCTTCTTTTTAAATTTGAAAAATTTCATCGACAAAATTCTTCTTCAATATCTATCACATCAGCATATGAGAGCCTCTATGGAATTTATGGTTTTAACTTAATTTATATTGCTATAAATTCATTTCAAAGTTCTACAAATATAGTTAATGTTATATTTTTATTTTTATCCCACCATTTAATAAGCATATAATATTACATTGTATGTAGCCTCAATGTACTTTTGTTGATTACCTTTTTTTATAGAGAAACCATTTTCTAAAAAAAAACAAAAAATCACTTTTGAGAGTTCGTCCTGAAATATCATAAATAATTTCATATCTTGGTTTCACCCATAAAAATATATATTTGATTGAGTGTGTACAATGAAACATCAAAGACTTCTTTCTATTAATGATGAGTTATACGACTCTCAATTAGTATAGTATTGTCCATATTTTCCACCAATTTATTTTATGTTAAATATATCCATTTAATTAAGAAGTTGTTATTTAAAAAAGCTCATGAATTATACCATATATTTTAATGAAATTTTCATATTCAATTAATGTTTATTTTCCTCCATTGTTAGATCAAATAATAGTGATTGTGCTTCTAGTATCATTCTCATATATTTGTTGTAAATGTTTCTGGATATAAATCCATTTTTTATGTTATATAATCGTTACACAAACCATTCTATTATAATAATGAATTATAAAAATGAAGTAACTATATTTATAATTTACATCTATATACATAGGAGAAAATAAATCTGTGTGGATGCGATCAAGAAAAATTTATGCCCATTTATTCATTGCATGATATGATCTTCTGAACATTAATACTTGTATACGAGAATAACATATATTTTTTCATTCTTTCTTCTTATTCAGAATATAAATGATTGTCATCATCTTAGATATTTGTTCCATGCTCTGTTGGTTAATGTGACCAAACCATCATTTTCATAGGTCGTTTTCTTCATCAAATGTTGTGTAACAAATGTTCCCTTTAATGTTGACATGGTATAAATTTATATTGTTTTTCAAACATTCATGATATAATTGCTTATATTTCCTTTGATAGTCATCACAGTTTTAATAAATGTCACTATTAGTACCATGTCTCAATATTGACACACACTCATGATGTTTTGATTCAAAATAACCATATATATAATTACTACTTTCCTAATAATGTTATTTTCAATTTCAATGCATCAACATCCTTTAATTATTAATGATAATTCATTATTTATCCTCAATATCACATCATCCATGTTCATAAAACATTTATATATTATCGAATTGTCTATTATATGTGATGTACATCTTCTCTCCAGAATCAAGGAGTTGAATGTCATTATAGCTTAGAGTCCTATTTTTTATTTTTGGATTGATGTATTTTTTCTTTTTTCCTTCCATGATGTTATTAATTTTGGAGACTAAAAATTTCATTTCAGAAATGTTTTCCATTTTCATAGGTTCATTGTTATCAGGTTTTTATTCATGGGCATAAAACATTTTTTAAGAGAAACTCTACTTGGTTGGGGGTATTGACTCGTCTTTATGTTATATTGTTTTTATTACATCCTTTCATCTTTCTAAAATAAATTTCATTATTTCGATTAATAGAAATATGAGAAAAATATTATTGAACATATTAAATCTATATGATGAAATATATAGTCTCATACTTTTTTATTGACAATCAAGAACATTTCCATCCAGATACCTCCCAAACACTTCATAATATGGCACAGTATGGCCCAAATATCCACATAATTGACATTTCATGAGAGGAAATGTATAATAATTTCCTTTATTAATCACGTAACCATTTTTGTAAAATGTATTTGATTTAAAATATACTGTAGATACATGAGGAAAAGTTTCATCTCTTTTATCATTTGAATCATTCTATGTAAGGTCATAATGTTCCTTTGTGATAGGTCAAACATTCTATATACCTTCCTCTTCACTTGTTCTGTTAATAGTGTTTGATGTCTTACCGTCACAAAAAATTACATCTATTAGACATAATATTGATCTCAAATCATTCATGTACATATATACACCTTAAAACACAGATTTACATATTTCTAATAGATTTTCATTCGATAATATTCCTAACATTAATTTCATTTATATTTCTCTATAATTTGATTAGTTTTTAGATTACTCTATAGATTATGAAAAAATTATACCAAACACTAAAATGTATTGTACTTCTCCTCATGTATAGATCTATGTTCATTAATGATAATTTTCCATTTTGTATAAAGCATAAAATCCATCAAATCATCTATACATTCATGAGTTATTCTTTGTTCTACTCCACCTGCTTCCAGTCATTCAATTTCTACTTCATGACATTCATAATAATCTAATAAATCATATATAATTGATACCATCCTTCTATTTTGTTTTATTTGATCATAAATCTTATCAAGTACACCTTAATGTTTTACCGTGAGATAAAATATTATAACAAACTGAAAAACAATAACTTTTTATGGTTCTTCATTTTCAATAGTATTCATCATGGATTCTTGGGATGTAGATTATGACAGTCCTTCATCATACTAAAAAAATTGTGGGATTCTATTAATCTTTAAAGAACAATTAATTTCAATATAATTTGATTTTTTCATTGAATCATCCTTTTTGAGTAACTATTTCTATGATTTATACATGTATCCAACTGTATTTTCCTTATAATCAAACATTCATTTCCATTAAGAAGAGATGTTCCCAACTCTTCATCATATAAGAAATACTAGAGGACTAATTAATTCTAATATCTATTTTAATCTAATGATTTTAATTGATAATGGGTAAAGAGTTTCATCTTCCTAAATATCGTAATCATCTCTATCTACATAATCCTTATTTTTTCCATTTTATAGATTGAAATTTCATTTCTTATTCAAGTTGTGGAATCATTTGGCCTCACAGTAATTTCTTATTATACAATATTGAATTATAGATTATCAAAATACATTTTAGAGAGATGGTTTTCCTCTAGGTATGATACATTTTTATTATATATTGTTGGAATACATTTCAATATATTTATAAAAATGTAAATATCCTTAATTTCAATATCAATTCTTCTAAATTTCTCAAACAACCTCAATAATTTTATACAATAAGGAATTTTTTTTAGTCAGGATTAATTTAATGTCCATTAAATGTGTTATAAAAAATTTGGAGTATTCCAACCATCAATTTATTTTCTCCTTCATATATATATTTTATTTTTCTAATATATAATTATATTATGTGATTCACATAACCATAAAATATAATTAATTTTATAGACCTCTAGTTAGTATGTTCAATGCTTTGTTATATTCATCATATATTTTCTAATCTGTCTCAATCATAGACAGTCCAGTTTCATTAGTGACCTCAATACCCTGTGTAGTGGTAAAAAAAATACATTCCAAGGGATTTTATTCTAGATATAATTATGTTATTCCAAATATAGACATATCTTCCATAAAATATTTGGACATCCCAAAAACATTTTCTGAATTCTACATTATAATATCGCTGTACATATTAAAATATTGTAACTTATATGCTCTAATACCACATGTATAATACCGAATCATCTTAATATGGGAGGTGTAAATCTGGGTGTCATGATTTCATTTAAAAAGGTAGATCTTATTCACTTAATTATAAACACATGTTACACATATATGATGGAATTTTTTAGTAATTAAACATTCACATGAGAAGAGAGAACACACTATCTTTAACTGTTCACAAATAAGTTCTAGTACAAGGATAATATGATGATATTCTTTTAGTCATAGAAAAATACAAAAATATACACAAAATTTGGATCAAAAAAATTCACACACAATAACTATGAGCTTGGGATAATGTCCTTATAATATTTTAGGGACATCACATTTCATACCTTACAAGAATTCAATCGAATCTCCCAAGATTAATTTTTTTTTGAAATATTTCAAAGTTTAACGAGACCAAGGCCAATTTAGTATATTGTAATTTCAGTTTTTTTCCTTAACAAGAATAAGGCTATTAGTTCACAATAATCCTAATATATACCCTTGAATTCACTAATAATGAAATCTAAACCGTCATAACCATAATGTAGAGTAATATAGAACTACCATTCTGTACACGTTCTGGAGTCCACATTTAGTTTTTTAATTTAGTTAACATTTTTCACATCTAGTATATTTATCAAAACTATTTAGTGAATTTTTCATTGTCCTTACAGACAAAGGGAACACTCTACATGTCTAATTAACATTGCATTAGTATTATTCATGTAATTATTTCACATGTAGAGACACCAAATCATCATCGTAAAATGTTCTTTGTCTTGAAAGGGGTAGCTGAATATTTATAGTCCACAATATCCCTTAATGTATTTTATATACAACCCTTTCCACATGTGAATAATATTAATTTTTAGGTTTTATTTTGTGTGCAAGATCATTATTCACAATTTTCACATTCATGTGATCCTCATGCATATTCTGTATATTGATTTAAAAATTCTTAGAACTCTAAATACGTGCTACTATTTTGACCTAGTTTGTTGTGTGTATTACTAATTATATTATTATTATCTTATGTGTGTAACTCATATATTTTATACATTTTTTCATGGATTTATGAAACTCCACTTGCATGAAGGATTTTTGATTCTCCTTCATTCTCGCATTCATGTACCTTTTCTGAAAACAAAAATTTTCATCCATTAAATCTTGCACCCAGAAAATATTGAAAATGGTAAGAACAAATACAATCTTTAACACATAATAGAGATAAATATTTTAAACACTTGTCTTTCAAACTCATTGATCAACCCATTGTGGACTGACTATAAGAAAAAACGAGTCTTCGTTTCATTTACCATGTTATACATGAATTAGTCCCAATAAATTTATCATCCATATTTAATGATAGTTAATATTATTAAAAATACTAAATATACCATATATGGGGTCTGTATAAACAGTATAGGAATTACCAAACAACTACCTAACAAATTTCATTAGGACATGAATTGGTTTTCACATTATAGATAAACAGTTTAAAAAGTAAATTATATTAAAATAAAATTTTTAAAATGAAATTAATGATAGAATGTGATAAAAAAGATTCATTTTTATTTAGTAATAACAATTTCCATACTGACAAAAAACACACGCACACCACTCACACAGAAGCACTGATATATTGTCTTTCACATCGATGGGGTACATCACAACCATGCTCCATCAATCATTTTGATAGTTATAATTCAGGAAAATACCCCATCCCATTAATTATCATAAACATATGTATGCCAATTTTTATATTAATTATTTTAAAATAAAATCCTCATTTTAATTATATGAATCTTTTTATCGAACACCATTCATATATCAAATAAAAATCATAATTTAAAAATAATAATTTTAAAAATAGAAAACAATATTATTCTTCCAATATATATCCAATTTACCATATTTAAAAATGGTCGCAGAAGAGTGTTTTATTCAGTAAATACTAACACATAAACATTGAAATAGTGAAATTCAAATATCAAATATCAACAATAGAATTTATGGAATGAGTAGAGATGATATAGAAGCCACATATATCTCAATGGATGAAATAATGAATAATGAAATTAAGATGATTTAGATATTTTGATAATAATGAATTTCCTTTATTAGATTCGATAAACTATTATCAAGATGTTACATATTTAATTAATATAAACACATAGTGTACTATATATAAAAATTTGAGTGAGGGAAAATGAGTGTATCTAAGGAGAGATTGTCGAAATTATGATATATTGGTGAATCTGGATCTCAAACACCTTTTATTTTCATAAATCCCTATACATATAAAGGGGAATAAAAAAATATCCTTTAAAAGATGAGAAATTAGACACCCATAACGTGTGTGTTGAAAGTGATGGATTTTTGGATGTAATCCTAGATTGTGGAAATATTTTAGATTAATTAATTATCATTAAACTGTTTGGTGTGAAATCTTTGAAAACTGTGTGACCATTTTGTGGTCCTATTAACTCAAGGCCAACCTTCATATGGATAGCTCACATGGTATATAAATATTTCACCATGTTTTTATGTCTATTTCACTTTTTAAGGTTTCAGCTTTTAACTCATACTGTTTGGAGAGTTTTTGTTATTTCGGAGTGACCCCTAAATGATTGAACTATTTCCTAGTGTTGGTTGATAGTTTTGGCTAGACATACTCAATTAGTGAACCACTAAAAAATATTCTAATGTACATTAAAACAACCAGGAATTTCCATTACAATGACCAAATTATTATGAATGAACAAAATATATAATAAATGGCAAATGAACATGATTCATATGGTCATAATAAATGAGTATTTATAGTAATAAAACAGTACATAGAACCTTAATGAAGTATCATTTGTATATATTTAATAACTTGTTCATTAATTTAGCTAATGTAGATAATGTTATTGAAAATGATGAATTTTATTTGTTGTTATTTAATACATCAAATGATTAATTTAATTTAGTTATATAGTCTAAGATAAAATCAATGTATTCTATGACTTTAGAGAAAGCGAAATTTTTAGTATTCTTTAGTGATACCTAAATAAACTGATTGATGGTGAATTAATGTATGGGGATTTATGGGACAAAATTTTTCATTTAAAATGTTCAATAAAAATTTAAAATAAATGATTATTAATAAGGTTGTTAGTTTATGATTTTTTTGATTTATTAGTATCAATAACTAATCACTATTTTTATATATTATTGTTATGCCTTTTCTAGGGATATTATGGTATTAAAAAATGTGGTAACCAATTTTTTTTTAAAGTGGATATGTTATCTATGAATCTCAATAAGACATTAGTTTAGAGTCTTTATAACATTAGGATGACTATATTTCATTTTAATTGCTATATATCTATAGGATATTTCTACATTCCTTTAAAAATAGAGTGGCTCTATGTGGGGATAGTTTTTAATTTTGTATGGGGGAAGTTGGACTCATAACTTTATAATCATTATTTTTGAATTTGGTAATATTTTATTTTCATATCTCTTACCTTATATAAAATATTCCTCATTGTAAATAATTTTATACATAGAATTTATATGTTTAATATTATATTTGTTTGATGTTTTAAGGACTACCCTGGTTTTTCAGGTGTATTATTTGCATGGGAGGGAAAACCGAGACATCATATGACATATTTATAAATGGTACAATTAGTATCATGATTGAATATTAGTAATGTAATGTTATAATTTCTATTCAATGTTGTTTCATAGATCACTTGTTTTTATGGGAATGTTTTAGCTGTTGTTAGTTGTGGATGTTTTGTTATAGGAAGATATGTTCCACTATAGTACATTCAAGTCAGTTATCTAAGGTTGGATGATCTGGATTGATCATAGTATCATTTTTTTAGTGAAAACAATAGTAAACATATAATAAATTAGGATCATGTAATATTTAATTAACATTTATTTTCTATAGATTATATTTTATTTTGCTAGGTGGATATTTTATAATTTTGGAATATGGATATCTCAAATAGAAAGGATTAGTTTTTTATTTTATTTTTCAATAATTAATATCATTATTTTTTTCTCCGTTATGTTTACTTTTTTTTCTAAATGATTTTAAATTTTTCTAGATTAAAGGATACTTTTTCCTTACATGATGTTTTTTTCACACTTATATATCTATGATTTTACAATAATTAGGATTTTATATTCCATAACTAACCGTTATATAAGTGAGGTTTTACATATACATGTATATTCATTTTAGGATTTACTTTTACATAGGGTTTGGGATGAAATGATGTAGAACTAATAATATGTGTTCTTCACTAATGTGATCTCGATCATTCCATTATTCTTGAGTGATGTACCCTTTGATACTAGTATGGAATTACGAGAGTACCATATCATTGGATATTGGTTAACATTAATTTAGTTTGTGCTAGATTTTTTGGTGAATTAATGATACATAAGAGTCTATTTTTGGTCATTTATGAAATTAGATAAATCCACTACTCTTTATAGAATACACTTACGAATTTTCTCATTTTAAAATTACAAGGGGATGGAAAAATTACAATGTAGTGACAACCCTTATACAGAGATAGAGTGTTCCTATTATGTAGGAAATCATGATAGTAACCATGTGTTGAGACATCCATTAATTATGTTTTTGTAGAGACATCATTCTGAATCCTCACATCCAATAATATATCCCAATGTTGAATCAATTTTTTGATAGTTTTTCATGGGTTTTTTTATTGGAAAATCCATCCATGTGTGCCTAAAAATATAAATTAATATTAGAGAAATGGTGGAGTTTATGTAAATTAAACATGAATCTAAAAATCTATAATGTGATATATTGTTGTTGAATATGATTGTTGATAGAACATGTAGATAGATCCTGGATAAATATTATAGTTTTTCAAAAAAAAATTCTAAATTGATTATTATAGGTTATTATAATAAATTATCTTTTGACCTAGTAAATGATGATTATGACTTGTTTCTCATGTTAATTTTGATTCTTAAACCTAGTTTATTTATTTATGAAATTAATAATATGAGTTTTTGGGGTTTCTAGTCTATGGAGTGAGATCCAATATTTGAGAAAAATTATACCTATATTTAATTAATCATTCATATATTTACTTTTGTTATCATTTTCATTGTGCTATTATTACATGATACTGGGACACTAGGGTTTGTTATTTTTTGAGTATATATTAACATTTTTTTTCTTAATCTATTATGTTTTATCCTATTATATTATGGTTGGTTTATTTTATGTGACCTCCTAAAATGGGTAATAAAATTTCAGTTCCACTAAATCGTGAATGACATTGAGGGGTGGAATGACTATTATAGTAATTTTAAACTTATAGAACGAGTTTAAACATCACTAACAAAACATTTTTATAAATGTAATCATAATCTTCACTAAAATGATATGTTTTTATAATGAAATAATTTACCAATCCTAATTTTCATTATGTAGGGGGGTTACAATATTGTTAAATAATCCTTCTAATCTTTTATGATGTCTAGTTTCAAATCTAGGTGCGGGGTAATTTTATTGAGACTGTATTTATACTATAGTAGTGATTGAATTTATGTTGGTACACAAGAAATGGTTAAATTTAATAAATTTGGGTTTCCTTTTGTTGTATTTGGGGCTTCATACTATGGATATTTCCGTCAATCCACATTCATATGGGACATAGGGAGCCATAGTCCACTGGATATTCAGGTCATTATACATCTAATTATTTATGGTATGGAGAAAACTAAAACATATGTAACCATAAGATTATATTAGTAGTCATAGGTGGAACCAATATGAGAATAAATATAGGAAGAATTATGAATCACCATAATATATATGTTGTTAAAATCTATGTGTGGCTCTTGGCTACTCCATGTTTTGGAATTAGTTGTGGCGAAGAATTGAATCTTTATGGGGTCAAGAGGAATGTTTTACATAATATAGACTTTAATCCTCCACCAATTCGAATCATATATAATTATAAGGCCTATATAAATTTTAGTCTCCATAAAATGTAGGGGTTTTATCTTATCCATGTTAAAAAGGGTATTATCAAATAAATTAATAAATATAATTCAATCAAGTACATGATTTATAATAAATGAATCACTAATAAAATTTCAATTATCATTATTAATGTTAGAACTTAAAAATGTATGATATGTATGTGTAACTAATAGTTGAATATGTTTTTTCACTAATTTATTATGTCTGTATTATTTATATTGATAAAGATGATATGAGTTATTATAAAATAAATAATACAAATTATTAATTTTTTTTATAAAATATAATTATATTTATAAATAATTATCCAAATATAGTGGGATTAAGATGAAAAGAATTCACAATTTCCATAGCTTGGGAAGAACATTCTAGAATTTTTAAATATGTGTATGTATTGATAAATCATTTAGATGGGATTCCTAGGCCATGTAGTGTAAAGGGAGTTCTAAAATCTATAATAAAGTGGAGATAGGGATTGTTATTGGGGATATGAGAGTTTTATTATATGAGTTGGGATTATTAATTATGTGACATTTCTAGGGACCTATTGAGGATAAATCTACTTATCAAATTCTTCTTTTTCCTCCACCCAACCAATAGATCTATTATATTATAAATATTATATAAAATAAGTATTTTTAAATCATATCAATGGGTACATCCAATCATGATTCATCATCTCCCGCTCATGACACATAAATTTTTATTTATCATCTTCTTATATTAGATGAAATTGAATGCTTTTAATCTCAACTAATCAATTAATACACAATTATAATTGAGTTATATGGGACATTTATTTCTTGAACATAGTCATATGAGTGTTCTATTCATGGAAAATTTTCATCAACCTCAAAATTATACCTTGGACCAATGTGTGGAATACATGATAAAGTAATGATCAATCAATAATTGAACATTATGAAACCCTCAAGGTCTCATTTATTTTCTTTTAACTCATAGACTTTTTATTTTATGTTTCAAAATTCTTTTAGTATTCAGAAGTTTAAAACTATTAATTTCCTGAAAATTTTCCAAATATCTGTTTACATGATTGGTTTGTCATACCATATTGTAATCATGCGATACATATCTATGATTTTATATAATTATTTAACATGAAATTTAAAACATTGCATTCCACTCTGAAATATTGTAGTTATTTTTTTAGGGAAAAAATGATTAAAAAATGATAGTGCATGGTTTTTCAATCCACATTTCCAAAATAATTTCAATAGTTTTGAAATTTTACTATTCTGAACTTGATATGATTTAATTATAAAAAATAAAAATATCTATTATGATTTACATACCTATCCTATTTTCTCTAAAGACTTCTCCCAAATTATATTAAATTATTTTCCTTCATTCATTGTGTACAACATCGATTTATATTACATTTTGGATTTAGCCACCTCTCATATATCTTGATATCTCCTTTATCGCTTCCCACTTATTTACATAGTCCACAATTGGGTTTTGATTAAATTAACTAAAAAAATATAATGAGTAATTTTAGATGTTAATTTTGTTTCAAGTCTCGTAAGGATCACATCTCCACATGTCTAAAATTAATATTCAAGGGCGACTTGAATTTTGATTGTTGTTAATCTAGTTGTCTCTATACAAGGGATATATCCCATAAATAATGAAATTCTATTTTAAATGCATATTTATTGTTTTATGAAATTTATTTATTGATTTTATCATGCTATAGGAAAAAGTTTATTGTGGGGTTTTTATTTAGAAATTGTTTATTCACATAATGCGTTCATTGAAATTCATTAATGATAACATTGAATTTTGAGAATGGATTATCCTTAATGGTTGGTGTGATGATTTAATGTGAAAATTCTATATAAATTGTTATCATGGAATAGTTAATGTTTTTCACTATAATATCACAATGCAAACCATGTATTAATAAAGTATCTAAATATTAAAACCATAGTATGTGTGGAACCACTGGGGCATGTTATTTGGATATTTATAGACTATATAATGACTAGAAATTTTTATTATTCACATAATTCCATGTTTATTTTTCCTTCATGATTCATAGTATATGTACCCATATTCTAGGGAAAAAATATTCATGGTATTATAAATAAGGGTTTGGTTTCATTTTTGATTTCTCAAATGATAATCTTACGGTGCTTCCTTTGATAATTTAATTACTTCCATTAATGTATTTTTCATAAAATATTTATATTCCATAATCATGGGAATATGGAATACATTAGAATAACCGAATTTATGTTTTTAAAACATTATTTCTTTTGATATTTCATTATAAAATTCCACCATTATATTTTTAGAACAAATAACTACGTGCTGTTAGAAATTATATATATATATATATATATATATATTCATTTTTGGTATCCAAAATATTGTTGGCACTAATGCACTATACATGACATTGGGAATTAATAAAACTACCGTTTTGGGACTTGGGTAAAAAGAAGGTCATCATATAGCTACAAATTTAGGATGATTGTTGTCATATTTATAAAGGAGTTTGATGGTCATGATTGATGGTAACAAATAAATTTTTGTTGATATTATCTTTTTCATATTTAATTTTTTCTTTTTCATAATGATGTTTAATGTTTTTTGGGGTTTTATTAGTCTTATTTTTTGTACTATATATATTTTATCTCTCTTCAGTTACACATTAGATATATATGGATTTTTTTGGGTATCACAAGAATGTGGGAGGAAATCTGGGTTGATTTACCATATTATATATGTTTATTTTGTTAAAAATTATTATCAATGTCAATACCTAGATTATTTCATAAAATCATTGAAATCATTTAATTATTTTTGTTTAAATGATATTATTTAGATTCATGAATTTAATCATATGATTCATTAATTTTCATATACCCTATTTTTTTTTATTTTACAATCTTAATAAAAAATAGCTCAATAAATATATTTTTTAATCCTTGTGTGGATATAGTGGGAGATGTTCCACAAAAGATCTCTCTGATATAAAGTTATTTTGTGGAAGTTATTGATTACATAATTAGGACCTAGGTTCAGCTAGTAATTGGAAACACATGGAAAATAATGGTTAAAGGTTTGGAAATTACTTAGCATATTCGCCATATATTCCATGATGACAAGGGACCCTTAATATAGAAATAATGTCTTAATGTATTGAAATAGTCATCAATATTATGAAGACATGAAATGATTGAACGGTGGGTTATTTCTACATCACTGCTTGATTATACTTAATAAAAATGGTGGGGCACATCCTACAAAAATATTACATGAGGATAATACCATGACTTATTTAATGAACGTGTTCATAAGATTGTATTACAATGAAACATTGTGATTTATAATTACTATATAATTTACACACTGATAGTATTTGGATAATTCAATCAATGAATATTCCATATGTTTCACCATGTTGTTCCCCATATCAACAAATAATGTTTGTAATGATTTTCATATAAAATGGGTGTATAAATGGGTCTAATTGGTGATTTTTGATGAATTCATATTATATTATAAATAGAAATATTTTATCGGGTAGTTGAAAATACTGGTATGGATGATCAATTCATATATGGGTAAAATCATTATGTATAGCTAGGGGTGATGGATGATGAATACAAGTTCTTCTATGTTATAAGGAAAGGAATCATAATAGTTCTTAGATAATATCGGGATCAGTTTTATGAAATCTAATATGAAAAAAATATTTACATTTTATTATTGTGGGTGACCTTGTTATATTATAAAAATGTTTACAGAAGTTAAAGAGTCTTTTTCGTATTATGGAAAATATATTCATCATAAAATTTATTACGGATGCATTACAAAGGTAGTAGAGATGGATAACCTCTTATAAATAGATTTTATGATCATTTATATCAATAAAAAGGAATTAGATATCAATCATAGTCAATTGAGTTTCCCAACATAGTATAGAAATCACAGGGAGGATATTATTCTAAATATTTTTTTTAGTAGACTATGCTCTAGTTAAATATTAAGTTGAATCATTTATTGATAGACTTATATTTCCATTTTTTCTATTATTGTGCCATGATAATTTGATATAGGTGAAACGTTTTGATTAATAAGATTAGGTATTAAAGACATTGTTAGATTACACAAGATTATTATTTCATTCATTTTTAATATTCAACCCCATTTGGAAAGGGATCAAAATAATATTTTAAATGATAGGTGTGTCAGTTTACTACTTTCGACTTCAATGTGGGGTTAGATTTCATTGTAAATTATCTTGATATTTACATACTTTTTATTGAAATAACATGGATAATAAATGATAAGCCCAAATTTTAATATTATCGTGATCAAAATAATTTTCTTTCTCTCAATGGAGTAACTTATTAATTTCATGGGGATTGGAATCCCAGAATAAGTAATAAGGGATAATTTTTTCTATATGCTAGAATGAGGTCACAATAGTTTCCTATGATTTACCATGATATATTCCATCAGCATTTTCATAATCCACTTATTACATTAGCTTGTGACTATCCTTATTTCATTCATGATGAAATTATGGGTTGTTTCACTAGAGAGATGATATGTTCACTATGAACCCGATTCCTTGATGTTTTCTCTTTTCCAAGACATTAGATTTTATATAACCTTCTAATTTCGTTGATCATAAATTTAATCTTACATACTATGAGGAAATTATAGCTATTCATACATCAATTTCACAATTCGAATCTCCTATTCTAGTTAAAAAGAAATATTATGATAGCATAAAATATTATATTGATTACTGAAATCCTAATAATGTAACTGTTATGAATAAATACAACATTAATAAGAAAAAATATCATTTATCAACTCATAAGAGACTGATGGTCTCTATTATACACCTATATTTGGGGTACCAACTGTTTATATTTCAAGAATATTACGTTCCAACAATAGTTTTCAAGTGATGATAATAGATTTTTTTATTTCATGATATTCAATTCAGTCTTACTGACAACCCGATGATGTTCATGGAATTTATGAATAGTTGTTTGGACTGGTTCATTAACACGTTGTTATTTTTTGAGGAATATATTTTTGTTAATTACATTTTTATAAAATAATGTAGGAATCAATTACATATAAACAATATGATCATAATTTTTTTTGTTATAGGGTGATTTGTGAAGGTTATCTTTGGCTCATAGACCATAAGATTTGTTGTAATTCTACATATATGAGGGTAATCTTATAAGATCCTAAATATGTTTATTCAATGATATTTTCTAATGTATACCAGAATTAAATTTATTATTTGAGGCATCCAATATCCAAAAAAATAATAATTGGTGGATTGTTCCATATTTAACCATCCTTACTTCTATTATGCCAGAATTAACCAAAAAGGGTTTTCTATTTTATTGGAATGATATATGTATACGATATTTTGAATAACTATTATTGAGGTGAACTTTTTCTCCAATTATGATTTGTATTAAAGTATTTGTAGTGTATGAAATATTCTATTGTGCCTCTATTACTGTAATGGTGTTTGTCATGATTCATGAAAAATAGCTATGTCTTGTGGATATTCCCAAATACACCCACGTGAGATAAACTATAAAACCCATTAACTTGATAAAATATCCATGTTTGAAGATCTCATAATATGATGTCGTGATCTATTTGGGATGAAAATAATTATATATTTTTGATCAGGATAATAGGAATTATATTTTATATCAAATTAATTTTAAAATGAGACAATGAATCTTGTATTATTATATTCATGATATTGATTGTTTAATATCTTATACATTTAGAAATTAGAAAAAAGATGTCAATTTGTTTTGAATGATGTTAATGATGCAATCCCAAAAGTAATCTACGGACAAGTGGTCTCTAATGTTTATATTTTTTGTGATGATAATTGAAGTGTAATAGGTTTATGGATAGGTGTTCCAATCATCATCAAAATATTACTCATCATTTGATGAATAAATTCGTATTGAAAAGGAACAAGTCACTAATACTAGAAATAATAGTAGTATACATTGTTATATGTTGATTTATGGTGATCAGCCTAAGTCTCATGTTCTTTATTTTGGTTTATGTGGTCAGTTTTTCATTCTGGCATCTCTAAAGAAATGTTTATGTTTAGTGGACACTCGTATTATTGGTTCATACACTATATGATGTATATGATGTCTCATGATATAATATATCAATCTGTGGGGTTATGGATGTGTTGGTTAACCATATAATTCCATTCATGATACCTTACATTCTAAAATACAATGGTTGAGATGCAAAGACCTACTTTTTTGTTTCAACATTTTCACATTTCATTTTTGAATTTGGATGAGTTATTTATAGAATTCATCATCATTTTTTATGGAATACTATAGGGAAGTATGTTTTTTGAGTGAACATTGATTGAATTTTGAAATCATATCACTTCCATCCTTTTAAAGAGATAACAATGGTAGAAGGGCTCAAAAATTTGTATACTAAAGAGATTGTGAAGCATTATGTTTTCTATCATTAAAATTTTATGATACAGATCCTTTGTTACAATATATTATTTTGGATAGATTACATTTCTTTATTAATACCAAAGTGAGGTTATGCATGACATGACATCATCATGTAGATTGGTATACCGAGTGTGTCCTACCGATTCAGGATTATATTATTCGAGCATGAATTATTTATTTTGATTGTTCATTGTAAAAGAATTCACATCTGGTAATATTTTTTTATAATAAATGTTATCAGGATTAAATTAAATTTATCATTTCAATGTGTTGTATATAAGTCCATTTTGATATAACATGTGTTGGGTTGATATTGGGAAGAGGTCCGAAGATAGCCTTTTCATTTTAATATAGATGATATAACTGATATACTAGCTTTGTAAAAGTTTATTGAATACAAAAGGTCTTAATAAATAATATGAATTCTGTAATTTTCACTATATGGAGTTTTCCATTAGTGATCTTTATTCAATGTGTTATACCTTGTTTGGGGAACATTATTTTTGTTAATCATGGATAGGTGGCACTGATGTTTTTTATCACTTTTCAAATCATTGAACTTCATGGAAAGGTGGATTATTAGTTGGATTATCAATATTTAATGACATTGATTCATGATTTTTTATGATTCATACTATAGGAGGTATCGAATGGATTATAACCATTAGATTTAATTTCAATAAATTGATCATGAGAGAAAAATGTATTTGGATGAGGAGGTGGATCAAATATATATGTGAATTTATTAAAAATCTATTCTCATGGTTCATGTACTATATATATAGAGAAATGAAACCCATGAGATGATGAATATACAATCATTTATGATGTAGAAATTGACATACATTTTTTGGAGGTAGAATCTTCATTGTATTCTCACGAAATAAAATTTCATGGGGGGAGAAATGTTACAAATTCCATGATAAAAATATGACACATTATGATCATTATCAAAAATAATTAAGGAAGGAGTGGTTTTGGATCGTTTGAGGCTAAAAATAAAACAATTGAATCAAAAATAGAAAGTTGTATGGTTTCAAAACACAATTACATGATCCATGTGGTTATTGTGTGATACAACTATATGATTTTCCTACAGTATTTTTCACAAAAACCTAAAAATATATCAAAATATTCATCTTTATTTATGAAATATTGTGGTAATTTTCTAGGTGATAATTTCTAAAACATGTTTAAAAATGGGTTTTCAAACCCTGAAACCTAATATTGTTGACTGATTTATGAATGTTATTTTGGAAAAATTACCCCACATACCATGATTATTTTTAACTACAGTTAAATTCAAATATCTCTTAAGATCTACATCAATACAATCCGAATCCATATAGATTTATACCCTTATATTTTTTTAAAGACATTACAATATTCTTCGTGTATTTCACACAATAACATTTAAATTTTTATATGATCTACTCTCCTACATCAAGATCCCAACATGATATCTTCTCCACATGTTCCATTGAAAACAAATTGGCCTATGATTTCATGATCATGATATAATTATGGGAAATTAATGACGATTCTTATAGATCTGTAATTTTGATGATTAGATATACTAATTTAATATAATTATTCTCATAGTTAACTATATTTCATATGATGGTGGTTTTTTCATCTATACAATTAGGATAAATAATAAATTATATAATATTATTTTAAATTCATTAAGAATTGTTTAACAAATTTATTTTTTTATATCATCGATTAAATATGGAATCTTAATAGTGGTGTTTTATAAAAAAAATATTTTTCTCTTTATGTATTTGATAAAGTTAATGAATTGGGATTTTCTCACATAGATAGATTTTCAGGAGTAATAGTGGTAATGATTTATTGTTAAATAATTTTATATATTATGACCATGGATTATTTATTTTTTATAGAACATAATACATTGGGAACCACAAGTTCATAATAATGTCAATATAATAACCATAGATACTATGACACCACTAGGGACAATTCTTATTATATTTATACATTGTGTTAGATATTTTTTTTATTATTATTCCCACAAGAATTTGATTAGTGTCCCATAATGTTTCATAGTATTTATTCCATTAGTTTATATTTTATCACATTCATTTTTTATAGAGTATATTTTGGTTTCTATATTATTGATCATTTATTTATCATATGGTGTTTTTATTGATATTTCTATTTGAGGATTAATAAAAACATTCATTAAAATTTCATATTCTCTTGTTATGAGTAGATAGAATGATTTAAATTAATCCCAATGTTATTTTATAGAATAGTATTCATTAGATATATATTAATAAATATGTTTCATTTCTAAATGTTAAACTATTGGTTTTATGGTGCTCAAATTTATAAATATTTTTTGATAATATCATACTAGGATTTAAATCAGACACCTTAATATTACAATCCGGAAATTATAGATCGGGTTCTATTTGAATTAGGATAATAGAAGGGTTTCATCTAGGTCACATGTAAGTATTTCTACATGGAATCCTCATTGATGATAGGGAGGGTGGGGGTGAATGGTTACAGGAACACTTATGTTGATATTTTTTTTTTTTTGGGGATTATCATTTTATGTGGGACAATGTAGATCTGTTGGATGGGAAATTTATGTTTTTATTGTACTCATTTTCTATATCCATTTAGTTAAACATGTGATTTTTATGTATTTAATATTATTTCTCAAAATTATAGGAGGCCATATCGCTAAATTTTACATGTGGACGCAAGTTGTTTTGTTACTATGGAAAAATGAATTACTAAAGTGAAATATTATTTTTTGGGTGGATTTATTATTTAGTTTTTCATCAATGAAAAATGTTACCACCCATGTGGGAATGATCATCTCAATAAAATGTGATAAACCCTTCTCATTGAACTTCACCTTCAATGTGTACAATTGGATCATCATTTCCAAAAAAACAATGTTTGCAATGTGGATTTCTAATAATAGACTATAATAGCATTTACATCCCTGTCAGATAATGAACACACTATAATAGGATCTTCCAACATTGTAAATAACTCTTATACATAATAATTGATGATTACTGTTGAATATTCCTCATCATTCACACCATAATTTTATATAGATCTCAATGAAATGTGGGAAAAAAATTATATGGGCATGATGCAAGAACTATGGTGGAACATATTAGTAGGGATAGATACTGTAAGAAACTGGATATGTGACATTAAATTATAAAATATATATGATGAAGTAGGATTTAAAGCATATTTTTGGGGTTTTCAAACTGTGTTTTTTATATTCAAATTTTCAAAGTCACATACCAAATAATAAGAAATATTCATGGTTTTCATGAGAGAGGAATTATTTTTATAGACAAATGATATTTGATCAAAAAATACATGGACTTTAGAGGTGTATCCCATGAAATTTTTAGTTAAAGAATCATTCTATAAATTTTCACAAATTTTAGATTTAGATTACAGATATGTAAAAAACATCACATTGATAAGATTTAATGTGATGTATGTGATACAATTATGATAAAAATTCAGTTCTTTAAGAATCTAAACCATAAAACACCATCTTTGAGATTTCATAGAGTGTATGTTAAAAATTGGTGTATCTTAATATAATTTATTTTCACATTACGGGGGAAAATATTTATTTTAAAATTTAATGAGTAATAGAAATATATATCCATTAAGAATTTTGGGATGAGGCTTCTCAAACGGGTACATATTTTATAAAAGTGGATAAAAGGGTTTATGGTATAATGGATCCGTGTAATGTAGTGGTACGAAAGTAAACTATTATAAAGAATAATGGGTGAGTGTTAGGGGTGAATAGTAATATTTTTTCTATTTCGGGAGACTTGATTGTGTCTCAAGAGAATGTTACTGGGGCCTCTTGAGGATAATTCATACCACATAGTTCATCATCATCATCATCATTTCCATTGTAACATAATTTAATTTTCTATAATACAATGAAGAATTAATACAATTTATTGTTAAATTAGATAATTTATTTATTATAAACCAATATAAATTAAATTGTGGGATGTGGGTATAAAGGAAACACAGTCCCTAAATTTGGATAAATATAAAATGGATTGCTAAAAAACACAATAGAAAAAATAAAAAATGAATCAATTTGAATTTTTAAAAAATATTTTTTTTCTCATAAAACATATTTGTAGAGAGGAGGATTATAATGTGTTAAGATACCAAATCTTCTTGATCGTGATTAATTCTTATTATTTTCCATTATATAATGATCTCTTTCAGAGAATGTTTCATCCATGTTATGCTGGGTGACAACCTACTCGTTAACCAATATTCAAAGTCCCTCTAAATGTTATCTACCTATAACTAATCATTGTTCACTACATTGATGAATATCAGAAAAAATGACTATCATTCTTGGATAGTTGAGCCCCATATAGACTAGTAGGAAAACAAATTATTTTTCTATTAACAATTTGATAGGAAAATCCCATTCTAGATTTCCAATGTTTTGATGATTCATTAACTTTTCGTCATCCACCTCATTATCTTCACCACACTACCCTTCTAAAATGTCACCATGTTTTGAGTAGATATAAAAACCACAACCTTTGAAGCTCTATCCAAAAACTATCTCTACAATAAAAACACCCAAATATGAATCACCACCTTATACAAACTCATTAGACTTATCATTTACCACTTCAGTTAAGTGACCATAATTCCCTTATAGTGGGAGAGGTTAATTCATAGAAATATCTACCCTTTCAATTTGATAATGAAAATAATACCCGTAAAATTCCATATCATTGCCCATTGTACATGCCATAGTTTGGTAGATGACCAAATGAACTAAATTAGAATAAAACCATGTAATATGATCACCTTGAATATTTCATGAAAGAAAAAAATGAACAGTGTTGAAGCTAAGGGATTACATTTGATGAAAGTTTCTATATATAACTGTGTTCCATTAAAAAATACATTTTCTTCTCAGACAATAAATGAAAATCCACAATGCATTGTGTGTTAATTTTATAAATTTTTAGGTCATTCACAGGGTATGGAGGACCCAAGGATGCCGACTGTTGGAATGAAACCATGCTGATGATCATTAAGCATCTAGAGACACCTCCAGAGTGGTGGGTTACGATTGCAATGAGTATGCTTTTGGATTCCTCCTAGAGATGGTGGGATGTGGTCTCACATTTGGGATTCTAGTATTGTATGGATAAGGAGTAATTTCATCCTACCTTAAATGATTACATCTACCTAGAGGATTTGAGGGCCGATCGAGCCTGAAAGTTCAGGAGTTTCTAACAAGGTACTCTTTCAGACATGGAGTAATCATTTCTCCTAACAGAGCTATATCACATTACACCCTTTATAAGGGGAGATGAGTTATTCCTAGAGAGGATGTTTTTGGATGGACTCAGGAAGGACATTCAGGCTCATGTGAACATATTCAGGTTGTCGACCATATCTTCTATAGTCAACCAGGCGCAAGTCATAGAATGAAAACTGAGGGATTCTGTAGTTGTGGGAAAGGGTATTTCAGCATCTAGAGTTACTTCTTCTTCGACTGATATTAGGAAAATCCATAGGTAGTCTACACATGGATATCCAAGTAGGTGGGATGCAATGTCAGGATTCCATGTAGTATGCTACCAGTTTCGGAATGTTGGGCATATATGGACATATATCCCGAGAGACCCAATAGAGTGCCGATCTAGTGGCAAGATGTGCAATCTTTAGAGTTTATGTCAGTTTTTCTGACCAGAACCTGGTGACTGTGGTTCTTCTATGACTCATCATTCAGGAGTAGCACCAACAGTTTTTTATCAGTTTGGGAACTAGATTTCGTATAGCTGTTCAGGCCGAGGTTGAGGTAGTGGTCATGGTAACCTGTCACCAGGCGTACATAGACAACATTTTTTATTAGCTCTGGGTGGTTAGGCAGGGTCATAGGGCCAGGTACATGTCACACATTATTGGAGTAGAACCAATATGAGAAGGATCCCATAACCTCTATAGTTAGAGGTACTATTCTGGTTTCCTAGTATTTTCTTCTTAACTTTTCGATACAGGGGCATTCCATAGCTTTATATCTATTTTTGTTGTGGAGAGCCTTGGTATCATTATTTATTCCTTTAATGATATATTGATGTTAGATACACAATTTGTTACAAGAACGTCTAATGTACCTCAGTGGAAGGTGTTCCATCTTGAGGTTGGGGGTGTCACTTATTGGGGGCCTCAATGTCTTAGAAATGACATGCTATGATTTCATCCTCAGAATAGACTAGTTAGTTCAATTCCAGGCTGTTGCTGACTTTAATCACTATAGGGTGAGTTTCACAACACTATAGGGCAGATCGTTTCTTCACAAGGGTGAATGGGATGTCCAAGTGAGCAGAGCGTGACTCGATAATCATCGGTTGGGAAGAGATACATCCCAAATTTCTAGTCTACATTTGGATGACCAATGGACTACATAGACAGAATTTTTTCTAGTGTTGGATCATTTCATGTATGTCTTTCATGATGACCTTTCTGGTATTCCTCTATAGCGAGTTGTATAATTATTTATTGAGGTAGTTTTAGGAGCAGCACATGTTTACATTCCTCATTATAGGATGGATACGACATAGTTATATGAGCTCAAAAAGTAGTTAGATGAGTTGTTTGAAAATGGTTTCATCTGACCCAATACTTCTCCTTAGGGTTTGCATGTCCTGTTTGTGAATAATTCAGATGGTACCCTCATAATTTCTGTGAATTTTCAGATGTTGAAATATTTTACGACCAAAAACTGATATCCCATGACGAGGATTGATTATAACTTTGATCATCATTGTGGTGCCCATGTGTTCTCAAAGATTGACATGAATACTAGTTTTCATCAGCTATGTGTTAGACCATCAAACATACCTCTAATAGCCTCTCTGACCAGGTATGGTCTATACGAGAATGTGGTTATGTCGCTCAGTATCACAAAATCGCATACAATATTCATGGAACTGATGAACTGATTGTTCCATCCCATCCTGGATTCATTCGTGGTAGTCCATGTAGACGATATCTTGATGTACTCACACAATCGACATGACAATTCCAAACATCTTGAGATCATTTTTATTAAATATATATAGAATCAGTTATATGTTATGATCTAAGCTTTTTATTTTTGTCTAGAAAACATTCACTTCTTGGTTCAGGATATTTTAGAGACAAAGAGTATCAGAAGATCCAAAAAAAGATATAGTAGTGGTTTACTAGTAGAATCTAAAGAACATCTTCGAGGTAAGAAGGTTTCTAGGGCCGTATGGATATATCTGACATTTAATACAAGAATTTTCATACATATCAGTTCCACTAACGAGTCTGACTATAAATGGTGTGATGTTTCTGTTATCAGATTCGTGTGTCAGCCTTTTAGATTCAGAAAGAAGGTTGACATCAGCACATATACTTGTATTTTCAAAACCATCCTTGATATATACTATATATTGTGATGTTTCATGTATCATGATGGAAGTTTTGCTTATTCAGTGGGAGGTAGTCCTTGCGTACATGTCACTATAGATGAGACCACATGAGAGGAACTACTGGATGAATGATCTTGAGTTAGCAGCATTTGTTCATGCATTATGCTTTTGGAGACATTATCTTCTAGGAGGGAATTTTGTTGTTTTCACCGACCAAAAAATAATCAAGTATAACTTTTCTTACTGTGACCTAAATTTGATATAGAGAAGGTTTTTTGAGTACATTCAATATTTTGAATTTCATCTTGCCTACACGCCATGGATAAGCAACATTTGTGGTTGATGTGTTGGGCATGATGAGGCATATACAGGCATTTTAGAAGGCCAACAGTGAGTGAAATCTTATGGTTGTATTCTCTAAGATTAATTTGGAGGAGTATAACAGAGAGTGGCATACATTTCATTATTTTTTTGATTGTTACCTCTACTCTACTTGATCGAGTGTGAATGAGGCAACTATTAGATTCGGAAGTCCATTTCTATGAGAAAATGTCTTAGGAGAAGACCGTATTAAAATATAGTCAATAGGTGAGGATATGGACTTTCATTTTCAATGGAACGTGTCGATATCATCCAAAATACCTGAGTTGTTGATGTGATGCTTTTATTCAAGAATTTGGGTTGTTCATCTTGGATTCACCAAGACGTATCATGATCTACATTTTCAATACTAATGTCTCGGTATGAAGAGAGATATTACTAGTTTAATCATGAGGTGTTCCACCTATCAGCTGGTGAAGGTGGAGAATTAGTGACTAGCATGAAATTTTTCCTAGTTACCCATTCCTTAAATTATGTGAAATGTTATCACAATGGATTACTTGAGAGGTTTGTCGAGGTCTTATCGAGGGAATTTTTCTATATGTGTTGTCATTGACAGACTCATGAATGATTCTCAATTATTTTAAATCCAAGAGACCAACAGTGCTGATGAGTTGGGGAGGTTTTACATTTGAGGGATTGTATGCCTACATAGGGTTCCACTCTATTTGTTTAGACATGGATGCATGTTATACTTCTTGGTTTTGGAAGGGACTTCAGAAGGCTTTGGGAACACATGTACTTTTGAGTACAACTTACCATCCCTAGACCAATGGCCAGTCTAATAGTACGATTCAGGTGCTTGAAGACATCCATGGAACTTGATTCCTAGATTTATGATGTTATTGGGAGAAACATGTACCTCTTTTGGATTTTCACTATAATAATAGTTTTCACAAAATATTCTGATGGAACGTTATGAATATTTTTATGGTGGACCACGATGATCACCCTTATATTGGTTGGATAAAGGAGAGGCATCTATGCCTGGATCTTGTCTTGTCGAGGAGACCACAAAATAGATAAAACATTGATTCAGATGTGGACGACTACTACTCTCTAACAATAGAAGTCTTATGATGATCGATGAAGTAGTCCCATAGATTTTGTGGTCGGAGAATTGGATTGTCAGCACATCACACTGATGATGGAACACACGAGGATTAGAAGACAATGTAAACATTAACTGAGATACCATGGGACATTTTATGTTTTAGAGATAGTTATGTCTGTTTTCTATCAGTTGATGTTACCTTTTTCTTAACGGGCTATGCATTATTTCTTCCACAATTTTCAAATCTAATATTACTTCTCATGCACATATCATGTTTTCTAACACGAGGAGGTTCAATGGGAGGTAGATGCCACGTTCGAGGACAATATGATCCGGATTTGTTATCAAAATGTGATGGTTCTTGGTGGTTGTTTTGTTCCTCTGGTACGATTGTTATTGCAGTAGAGGAAAGTGCTGGATGAGTCCTTGGAGAGGGAGGCCGCTGTATGATAACAGTGGTCAGAGCTATTAAAGGAATCTTTTTCTACACCACATTACTATGGAAATCTGGGGAATTTTTTTTTGTGATTTCTTCAATAAATAGGATCTTATATTCAGGTATGACTTTCATTTATGGTTCATTTTTGAAAAAAAGAGGAGTTTGTGTAAATTTCCAGAGTACACCCCTTGTACTTATAACTACACACTGTGGACCCGATTGTTGTTGGTGACCTTGTTTTGGTCATGTAACGACCTATCACATGGCCTTGTGGGGTAAACTAGAGACCACCTAAATCAGAGGCCGGTTATGGAAATTAACCACCTTGTACTATTAATGAACACACTATTTACTTTAGTTATTTTTTCATTAAATGTACAGGGGTCATGCTTGATCAACATAACACCCATCTTCTCTATTTGTCCCATCCAGGAGAGACCGTACATTGCGAATCTTCCCCCACCCCCCAAATGATCATCCTTTCTCCAAATCGAATTTCTTTGATTTCATTGGAATCACCCAGGTAGGCTCTTCCTTCTCCTAGATCCTTGTTTCCTGATATCACTTCTTTCATCAGATATCATCGGTTGAATGTTTTTAGCATTTTTGTATATCTATGGATTTATAAGGATATTCAAGGCCTAAGGCTCGCATATAACCATCGTACGACACTGAGGTAGGTGGGTTGTGCCTTTCAATAGATAGTATTTGATTTATATGTGAAAATGTTCTCAATACCCTGGTTCGGGGAATTTCATGTTTAGTGATTTTGACCCTGTTAATGTCTTCTATGCTATTTATTATTGAATAAATGTTGTTTGATTGTTAATATGGTTAATTTTTATGGTATAAATGTGATTTACCATAATTGTTGATTTTGAACTTTTGTTCTAACATTGCTAGTTAGGCTATCTGTTTTTCCATTCCTTATGTTGTTAGGATGGTGTGTTTATTAATATGATAGGATATTCTATCCCATATAGATAATTAGACATGTAGTAATTTGAGGTTTACATTGACTATTTATTGTCAGTTATGTAAGATTAAATTAATTGGGGTTGTGGGTACTAGGTGTAGTGGGACCATATGAAAAAGTGACATTGAGGTCTTTCACAAAGAATTATCAGGATACGAGACTATAGTGACGATTAAAGATGAGTGCTCCCTTAGACTGTTTGAAGATAAGTTATGTTACCACATATGGAATTGACGATTTGTGCATCCTTAGAGTGTCAGTAGTTTACAATTAAAATACTATAGGGGGAATTAACATTGATTTCATTCTCATAGAGTGTTTGATTATACGAGACCACATGGGGGAAAATGACGGTGACTGAATCCATAGAGATATGATGCAATATCCTTATTCTGAATTGATCCATTGAGTTTAGGATGATAGAACTACCCTGACAGTTATGTGAGAATGTTGGATGAAATATAGGGGATACTATTTGAGAATTATCCCATAGGGTATCTTGTTTTTGTAATTTGTTGGTTAAATTTTTAAATGTTAATTATTGTAATTATAACTATATGACAGTTTACTTTTGATTACATCCTTGCTTATTACTTATTTTTCAGATTTTCTTCCATATGTATTCACTAACTGGTTGGCAAAGATCATTGGGTGGTAGCCTTCTGGGATTCATCGCACAGAATTTATTGGTCATGTTTATGGGACCTCATATATTATATTTATTTACGTATAGATAATGGAAACCACCCTCCTTCTTCAAATACTTGATTGTTGTGGTGTTGGAGAGCATGTGACCATGTTGAGGCTTTCATTTCATCTGGAATTTTTTTTTATTTTCTGCATTGGTTCAGAACTATATTCTAGAATTGTGACTTGTTTGGCTATTTTCCTTGACATATATGTCATGAATAATTTATATATGTTCACTAGTAGTTTATTTCTTTCAGTCATCCATTGTTTTTTTAGTGTATGGTAGTACTGCTTCCTTAATTACATAATATTTTTATTCTGATGTGTTACTCTTCCATTGATGGAATATTTTCCCCACTATCATAGCAGTGGCCCTCACTACTAGTTAACAGCCTATATCATTTGGTTAATTTTACATGAGACCATGTGACCAACCTGGTACGGAACACCTCTAGCTGACACCTAGAACTGGGACGTTTCATGGAACTATTACTATCCACCAATGTATCACATGGGTATATTTCACCTCAAAACACATATCTTTTTTATACAACATAAATGAACATGGGAGTTCCTTTCAGTAAATATTTTTTATATTCACTTACCGGGGAAGGGTAACTACGGGTTTGTGAAGTTTAATTTACAAAAAAAAATAACATTGGACACATAGGTCATCTATATTTATGGAGGGATGAATGACACACACGCTATAATATTCATATATTAATAATTGAAAACACCATGAAATGGATATGAATTATTCGGATTATTTTCCTGATTAATCAATTAATTCATTTAAACATAATGTTCATCTAATATATCCTAAAAATTCTCAATCACTATGACTTTAAATAATATAAAATGTTAAATTTTATATTAATTTTAAAAAAATATTTTGAAATATTTATACATAGAAGAAACCTGACGACTGCTAGTTCTAATTACATCCCAAGGTCCTCGTGTTATGTAATATACTCACATGATATGTCACAAACATTTAAATTACTGAGCTTTTAATGTGTGTACATTCAATAACTAACACACATAAAACATTAAAAATATATTATTTGTACTGATTTATCATATATAGAATATTTATTTTTTAAAAACTATAGAAAAATTTTTATTTTCCATATTATATATGTCCTATTATAAATTTCATATAATATAATTCATGACACCCTAAAACAAAATGTATGCCTCATGTTCTTGAAATGAAGGAATATATATAATGGATTTTTGATCCATGCTTCCATTGGCCACTAGTGGACTAATAGTGATGATGGAATAACAAACTCCGTGATAAGAGGTATTAAAATATATGATTTGAAATGTAGGAGATAAGATGAGAACAACTAGTAAATAAATGATTCAAAAAATAATTTTTATGATGATCCCATTTACATTCATTTCATGGCATAAAATTGAGTCTACTAAAAAACTAAAACTAATCCTCAATAGTGATAGTAAAATCTCCAAAAAATCCTCGATGATGTATTTTCCATCTTGATAATAAAGTATTTCCTATTAACCTAAATATAGTTTATATATAAATAGGATGTAAATTACATGTATACTGAGTTGGATCCTTTCTGTTATCACTTTTTGTGAAGTTTTAAAAACCACACTATAGCCCAATCAGTAAAACAATAAAACCAAATCATCAACTAAAATGGTTTAAAATTATTTTTCAATCCACTAGATGGTTCACTCACAATATAAAACATACAATTATTCATATAGAAACCAATATAATATTCATTAAATGAACCCTACTAAGACTTCCCGACTAGTTTTTATCTCCTCCCAAACGTCGGTCATCTTGATCAATCTATTTTCAAATGTACGGAAGTCAGACGATACCTAGGGTGATGTAATATATCATATACCCCATTAAGCATTTCATCTGAACATCCTAACCACATCGATATATAGTAAGAAGGTGGTTTATAGGATCCCCAATAGTCTAGATATCTTTTATTAAAACTCAATCCAAAAAATCCCAAACATGACGTGGCAATAATAATATATAATAAACTAAATATGGATATTAATATGATCTAAATAAACAAAATACATTATATAACAACATACACTTATGAAATGAAAAATATAAATTGTTCCTAAAATCAAAGAATACTTCTATGATAATAGAGAATAAATATTGTGGTATTCATCCTTCCATTCCTCACCAAATTAGAGGTTGTTGATAAAACCCTCCCGCAGTCCACTAGGTGTTTGTCTCGTTATCGATAAGGGTGGGGTAATGTATATAATCCCATAAAATACATGTTATATATAAATATATAAACCCAAAAATACAAGACTATAGTGATTTATTCTCATCATTCATAAAAATCAAATTATAATCCTAGAATAAACATCTATAGAGTAAGAATCAAATAATTATATAAGCATAAAAATTAATTCAATATAAATAAATACTTAATTAATTACCAATTTGTTTTATATTTCAATTAAAATTACCCCATATAACAATTTAATCATATAAGCCATGTTTCTATGGAAATATTAATTACTTTCTTATATTATCAATTATGAAATCATCATAATTTAATAATTCAAAACCGGTCTTATTATTCAATTAATTCATTTATTAATTCATAATCAAATTCATACTCTACGAGTTATCCCAACCAACCAAATAAAATATATACTCACATTAATCTCTATAAATAATTGTCATTCAGTTTTATATTGAAATTATAAATATCAATTATCCATATAACATAAAACAATTTAATTCATTATAAATAATGTATCATATCTTCTATTACAACAATAGGAAGAAATCATAGATTCCATGATTTCAATTAGTCCTTGTACCATCCCCAACCACATGAAACATAATTTCACATCCAAAATACCACGAATATATAAACATAAGAACTGGAACCCCATGAGACTATCAAACCCTCGAGTGTTCCCACAAATATCATCACCCAAATAGAAAACCACAACATAAATAATATATTCGAGTTTCCCCAACCCTTATTACAATGAAAACGGAAAATATTAAATCATATGAAGGATAAAAATTAATTGAGGATAATTACTTATTGAATTAACTATTCCAAAAATAATTTCATTGAAATAAAGTCCTAAAAAATAAGGTGTATATGAAATTATCAAACATTATTCATCTCACCTAAATGAAAACTAATGATTTTTTAAATCATAAAATTTATATTAGCATAATTAAATAATTTATTAATTTAGGATATAATATGATAAGATATTACCATATAAGAACCCTTGGAAATATATTATTCATTTAATTTTTATATATTATGATTTATTTTAATATATCAACAATCATGATAATAATTATTTCAACCAGAATAATTTATTAGAATCATTTCATTACCATCATTATTTTTTATATAATTTTGGAGAACATAAACAATTATTAACAACATAAACAATTATTAACAACAATATCAATAAATAGTTCAACATAAAATAAATACCATAATAAATAAAATATATTTCTCAAATCCATGCCATCACATATACCATATATTTACTAAATATGTATATGCATTCCCACATACAACAATACTTATGGTATATAGATTACAAATAAATTATATCTTGTGATAATACCATTAAATAATAATATAAATTATATTCTTATAATAATATTCATAAATAGAAGGTTACAATGAATAAAACATGTTAATATATCAATATTAATCTTCTAAAAATAGATTCATTATATTATTAAAAATAATATTATTTATAAATTTTAACACAACATCATGCCATTTTTTGTAAATACCTCTTTAATAATACCAAATTAAGTATCATAAATCTAAAATATACCAATACTATTTCCATTTTTATTATGATATTAAAATATTTTATCCAATTTTTTTTAAATACATGTTATAAATCATATATCACTAGTATTGAATTTGTTATAAATAATATTTAATCTATGAAAAAATTTCTATACTCTAGGATATCTATATTTATCATCATCAGGAATTATTATTTCTAATTCTACTTTTAAAAAAATGTTTACTATATTCTGAAACTAGTAAAACATCAATAATATTTCATGAAATAATAGACATATGATGTTACCTAATATTATAGTATTAAAAAAACAAATTGTCATACAATATAATTAATTATTCAATTTATAATTTCATAATTAATAATATTATGTTATCATTAACAAAATTACACATCATATATTTAATTGTACACTATTATAATTTTGATATTATAATATATTGACATTTCATGTATTTTTTTCGATATTAATATATGATTATGGATAAATTAATATGTTTAAACCAAATAATCTAATGTACCATAGGTTCAGGCATATATACTATTAAAAACAAAAAACACACAGAACAATGAACATATATTTCTTTTTCAATTCTTTACACCCAAAAAATTTAAGAGATAAATAATTATTAAACAAGGAATCATAAGCATAGTGCATGAATAAGAAGGTTGGATAATCTATATATAGATTTTATATAATTTAGAGGATAATTTGAAATCATTAAATTTATAAAATGAGGAATGAAATAAATGGTAGGATCTATTTATTTATAATAGAATGGTATATGTTTAAAAAAATAATTTATTAACCATTAAATAATTCCAAATTAATTATTAAGAAAAAACAAAAAAATTAAATAATTTGAAAATTACACATTTACAACTCATAATATTTTCAAGGCCAAAAGTTTCAAAATTTAATTACTTGAATTTCATTAAAACATCTTCACCAGAGCTCTAGAAGAAATGAAATAAAAATTAATAAAATTCAAAAAAAATTCCCCCAAAAAGGGCATTGTGTAAGGGTATCAAGGAATTACAATTGAAAAAAATACTAGATTCTATATGATGGTAAATATTTTAACATTATGAAACATATAAAATGAATGGTTTACACATATGTAGTTTAATTAAATTTTTTTTACCCTTACCTAGAGGTAGATTACAATTAAATTTTCATCGCAATACCCATAGAAATATGTGGTTTCACATATATTATATTTATCATAACCGTATATAGGATTTATAATTTCTCCCTTACCATTTCTAAATCCAAGGAATCATTACCTTACCATTATAAACCATTTGATAATTAGTGTTTATACCTAACACAGGTTGACTGTTACCATTATGCAGTTCATGGGGGTTCCAAGTTACCATTATAGAACACATAAAAACGAATACACAACATTATAAAAATAATAGAATATATAATATTAATTTATGTTAAAATTAAAAATGATTTACTACCTTTTCAACGAATCATCTCCATGAGTAAGTCTAACAATTACCCTAAAACATTTATTTTTTGTTTTCATAAACATTTAAATAATTAATAAATGTTTTTATGCTAATTATAATAATATTTAACTTATAATAAAATTTATATCATATAAACTAAATTCAAAATAAAATTATTACTAATTATATTGCTTGAATTTTTTTTAAAAATATTTTATAACTCTATAAAAATTTTATTAAATTCAACATGAAATTTTATGAAATTTTTCCCATGCCACAAAACATCATTGAATGAAAATTTAAGGGATTGGAAATATATAGACTTTTGAATAAAATAAATCATAAAAATATCATACTTAAGAATTATATTATGAATTTGAAGAAAAATAATTGAATATGGAAGCATTTAACCACCCCATGATATACCTCCCAAGGATATCGTTATATATGGATGATAATAAACTCCAATGGAACAATGTGTATAGCTCCACAAGTCATTAAAACAAACTCAATAAAATCTTTTGCTGAGTTACATGTAATAAAATTAAAATTAACTCAGTAATAAATTACATCATGGGGGTAAATCCGTCTCATTTATCCACATGAAATCATACATCATTTCAAATCAATAAAGAATTATTAATTTAGGGCACACATTTTTTACTCATGTTCTTATATAAGATAAAATATTAACATAAAATTCAATACATATAGAAAAATTGAAATCAATATGAAATTAATATAAAAATATAAAAAATATAAAAAAAAAATAGTTTATAAAGAAAACATTAAAAAAAAATACACCACATTGATTAATAAAATTTTAGTAAACGACATTTGGAATAAAATAAATTTGTCTCCATTTTTTCAAACAAAATATTACGTAGTTTTTACATAAAAATAAAATCAATATATTATTTACTACAATTTATAATTATATAAAATTTAAATCCCACATTATTTTTTCCCAAATATTCCTTTCATTCTAGACATGGATAATAACATATCACATTAAAAGATGTGATATTTCAAAACATGAGGATATGTCATTTTCCAATATCTAGAATGTTTATAATTGGGTAGGAATAGAAATCATACAATGAAAAAACACTTATATATCTCCCTATGATGTAGTATATATCATAATATACTTTTCAAAACTAAACTACATACTTTTTTAAACCTCTTTTTTCAGAAATTCAATTTTACCGATGAATTGAAATTTTTTATTAAAGAAAATTTTTTGGTAGAAAATAAATTTTTCCCAAAGGATATCAATAAATATTATAAGTAATATTGATAAACAAATTAAAAACATGACACAATAAATGTACATTTTATTTCTCTAAAAATATCATATTTTAAATCATTTTTGTGATAACACAAGTACAGTTTCTAGTTACATGCTTTCACCAGATCCATTTTTCAAAAAAGTGGATATATATTTATCCATAACATTATAATATTATCACATAATAAGTTATTTAATTTATAACTAATGTTCAATTAATGGAATGTGTCATAACAAAACAGGTGTTTGGACCCCCAAAATAATCAACATAAATATTTATGTTAAATAAGTTAATGAAAAATTATTCACTAGGGGAACACTATCTTAATCCATAAAAGGTAGTAATTTTTAATATAATACTATTAAAAGAATTTAAATATATAATTTAAATATCATAATCACATGAAATTTTTCAATAATCACTTGTAGAAATTAAAATATTTTTTCTACAAGCATATTAATCAAACAAACCCATCCACACCCACATGATATTATCATCGTTGGATTGTAATGACTCTCCCACACAACTCTAAAATATGATCTAATTTAATTCAACATCATATGTTAATTTTACACCCACTTTATATTCTTAATACCATAACATATGTAAGAGATATGAAAAAATAATTAATTTTTTATATAATAACACTAGGAAGAAATATATTTTTCAAAAACATAAAATATAATCCTTTTCATGAACAAAAGGCCATATAAATTGAAATTGGTGATGAGAATATTGATTTAAATAATGTATTACATATAATTAACCCATCAAATTGAAAATATATCAACCACACAATCTAAAAAACTAAATTTTACAGATTATTATAATGAATCCTCACCCTCCTTGACCAATCATGATCCGTTAGATAGGGTAATAGAATGATATGAATGATGTCAGATAAATCCATTAAAACATACAACATATCCTTATAAAAAACAGAACTATTTACTTTTTTATTATTATACTATCATATATTTATTAGTTATGGGTTTGAATGAAAAATATATAAGAGATTGAATTGATCATTGATCATGGTTTTTTAGGTGGGCTAAATTGACTGAATGATGAGGTTTCCCTACACTAATACTAAAATTATAATAATTGATGATGGAGGTTACGATCTAGGGGAATACAATAAAAGGGATTCATTATAATTAAATAAATTCAATGGTCTCACAACACATCTTAGAAAGAACATAATATTCACATAATTGATATAATTCATAACCGGTAGAATAGTATCCCCTCATAGTGTGGAAGAAGATATTCCATAAAAATATTCCTCATGAAATACCAACCAAATATTTAACACATCAAAAAATATGGGTATCAATAATGACCATTATATATCTAATCCATGTCAAATCATCATATCCAAGAATGACATGTTCTTCCTCCAATGATAATTCAAACACAATTCCATCAATAGATCCTAATAAAACACCTATATGTGATTATCCAAATTAGATCCCTATTACTTCTGTAGAATCTTGTTCTAGGACTCTCAAAGTGTCATATTTTGAGTATTAATGTAATCATACTCTAATATACATCGATTATATCACACATAATTATATAATTCACTTTTATATACTTAGCAGGGATATAGACCTTCATAAATTCATAGGAAATAATAATCATTCGAGTCTTTGAACAGAAGAAATATAACACATTAGATGAATTATATTATTGATTCATAAATTTTTATATTATATATCCTATTACAACATAGACACATACATTATTACTGAATTGTTTTCTCAATCCATACAACAATAAAATAATCACTTACCATGAAATGTATAGTGAATTTGATGGTCCATGAAATGGATAATAATAAATCATACAATCATGACTCACAATTGTTCCCCATATTCAAATCATGTACAAAGCCTATATGACACCATTTCCCAAAAAATCCATTAAACCTCACGAGTGTCTTACACAAAACACTATAATTTATCACAACCATCAAATTTTATACCACTTTATCATGACACCCTCCCAACAATGGTAGTACTTATGTCCCATAATTATTGTATTGGGGATCATGGAACATACAACAACACTCAAATAGGATATAATTTGGGGACAACAACTGAAGGGGTAAAAGACACATATATTTAATTAATTACCTTATATAATTTAAAAAGTAATATATTTAATATGAAAAACCACCAAAAAACACATGATAATATTAATATTTAAGAAGATACCATTTTCAAGCATGTATTGGGATATAACTAAAACAATAGAAAACACTAAAAAACATCCTTAACAGTGATCATAATGATCAAATAGATCCTGAAAAACCCTTTTATATAGTAATGTCCATCATTATATCCATGTATATACTGACAAACTAAAAATAATTATGTATATTAATAGAGTGATTATAAAAATTTTAATATGTTGGATCCTCCTATAAACCTCTCTAAAAAAATGTGAATGAATTATTATAAATCAAAGTGTGTAAACAAATTAAACTGACCCATCAAATATAATTTTTATGTATTATTTAACTTCATCAACAAGGATCAATTTACTAGAATCACATATGGGAAATAATATAATATTAAACATAATTCCAAATAAAGGGACCCCACTACCCATCATCACCAGTTTCCCACCCTACCCCCTTAACACACATCAATATTCATCTCCATTTAAAAGTAATTCATCTGAAATACACCTTGTATAAGGTATTATATCATGATACACATCCATTAAAACATGTAATCATCCAATTCACATTGACATAAAGTGACCAAGTATTTTTCGAGATCAAACACATCATGTATTCCCTGAATTTTACTACATTCTCATACATCTCATACATAAAGTTACAAGAACATCCCAAAAGAAAATATATTTTGATATATGTGTGCGTAAAATTTTCACTTCCCATAATATAAATTTATTTATCCCAGGAACATATCATCATTATAATCAACCCACCCCACCCCATTAAAACATCATAACCTCAATATTATACAACATTGTCACCACCATTATCGGGACAATATTCCACCATCCCAACCATGGTAATCACCACCCATTATTATCACAGCAAAAGATTAATATTCCATTTAATCTAGGATCAAAATACATAGCTAAATTATAAATATTTAATATATTATTCCCATAATTATTTAACTAAATCATGGATAAATCAAAATAGGATGTATAGCCTTAAGCAAATTATTATGGGCACACCTGACCCAAAAAAAATATTTATCTATTCATTAAATTTATATTACTGTCTATAATTAATAGATTAATTTATGAATTAATATCGGTAGCAATGTACTTATAAATTATCATAGATAGATATTATTTATTCAAATCCTCATCTTGTATTTGGAAAAAAATTTATATATCATCAATATCAATGATTTTTATTTCAGCATTCCAATTTTTTTTAATTAAAAATTCATATATTATAATTGACCATTAATTTCATAGAACATTAACCATGATATGTGAGCAAATCAATATATATCATAATATATGGTATACATTATTTGAAATAAAATATATGTCTAAAATTAAAGAGATCACACATATGAAATACATCAATCATTTATACAATAATTCCCACATGTAATAATAAATACAGATTCTATAATTCAATTTATTTGTTACATTTGTTAACATTTTCAAATAAAAATTATAATTAAATGAATTTCGTAATATTAATTAAAATATTCATATATATAATATAAAATTTTAAAGTAAAAATTTCAATATTTTAAAAAAATTAATTTCTAAACAATTACAATTAGTATTTTTTATCAAATTTAAAACAGTTTCATGGTATTATTATTTCAATACCTTTAATAAATTCCAGAACAGTTTTCCATTATAAATGAAATGAACATTATAATTTATTCTTTATTATTATAATTATAGAAATTATAAAACATTATTTCATAATATATATAATAAATTATCAATAAATTAATTTATATTATTATCGAAAATTTCTATTCCATTAATTAATTACCATATTCTAATATAATATTATTTATCCTGAGTAATAAATTTTACTCTTTTTTAATCACTAGAAATAAAAAAATAACATGTTAAAAATTTATTCTAGTATATAAAACATATATATTATTTCATGAAATATTTAATAACTTTTATCCTAGGAATTTACCACACAAACAGATGCAAAAATTCTAATTCATAAATTATCATTAAATTTAATATGATGAAATTAAAATTATTTTTTTATCATTAACATAATTTCACAGTACTCATTTCATCCTCCACATTTATAATATTTATATTATATCATTTTGATTGATCAATTTATTACATTATTAAATTATTTTAGGATTGTTGATTATAACATTTATCAAAACAAATGTGTCTAAATAATGGTATATCAACACATAATCAATAAATATATGTTGAATTTTTATATCATTTACCTGGAATTTCATTTCCAATAAAAATCACCCAATACATTGAAGTGATAGAAAATTATTAACCAGGATACACATACATAATGAGTGATGGTAAAGCTCAGATCATATGTAGATGGATGTACCAGAATCTCGAAAAGGCATTGATATCATTCTGAAATGAAAATAATGAAATACTCAAATGGGATGATATGGTATATGAAATATATTGAGAAATATTTTCATTGATATTAAATCCTTTGTTAATTAGTTCCCAATTTGTTCCCCACAAAAAACATCAAAACTCAAAAAATGGGGAGCACACCATTGATAACATTTTAAATGCAGAGTAGAATAAAATACAACAATTTCCACACAAAATGAATCTATTTATCTTAAACCAATATTATTAGTGTTTATAGAAACATAAAAAATGGATATAAAAACAACTTTTCAAAAAAAATATGTCTTTTTATAAGGGTAACAGAGTTTTACCATTACATAGCTCATCTTGTCGCAAAGAGGGAAAATAAATTACTCTTATGTGACTGATGAAAATAAATATTTTCCATTATATATTGGGTTAATAATGTTCATTTAAGATAATTTATTTAGAAATTAACAATCAACGTTTATTAAAATGATGGAATATAAATATATTTTGGGGAAACCTCTTTTATCTCTGGTGTTTCGGGAATTTTTCATTGGTATTCTATAATATGAATATTTATACATTCATTATTTTCATTATGTGATAAAATCTGATTAAAATTTATTCTTTTTTTCAAAAATATTAAATTCTAGATAAACATGTATCCTATAATTTTAAACTAAAACATGATAAATTTGAAAAAAAAGTTAAAACTATTAAGAAAATTTATAAACCTGTATATCAATGCCTTTGAATGATGCCCCATGTCTATTTAGCCACATGGCCTCCAGAGCATCTACATAAATTCTCGAGGCTTCTAACCTAAATCGAAGTCCTAGGGTTATTTTTTTGGGAGACAATTCCATCTTTCTAGTGTGTAACAAAACACAATATCATATCAATCAAATAGATGAAGAAGTTTAATAATTTATAATTTATAGGAAAAAACACTAAGTCCACTTGATATGTAACCAACAATATTTGAGATTTAAAATAAATAAAATATAATAATCAAATAATTTATTATGTTATGTCATTAAAAATGATGATCATTTCATGTGTCTACTATGAAACCAAAATATGTATACATAGTTCAGTAAAATCTATGTATCAAAATAATAAAAATAACAATATGATCTATCCCAGATACCATTGTGTGCCTCATCCCAATCTCGTTCTACTCTTCTCTTATGCATAGGAAAAGGACATTCATCAAATTGTGTGTGATTTTCCTAATCCCCACATTTATTCATATAGTTTTATGGGTACCCAACAGTTACCCCGGATAATGTGTGAGATAAAATATCAATATTCCCCCACTAGTGGTGTATATATCAATCTAGGAGGTATTATACAAAATAATTTTGTGATGTCCTTTCTATCGGTATAAAAATAGTAATGAATGCTCACATGGAAATTTTATATAAGTATGTGAAACTATCTAGGAAATTATGTCTCCTTGAAAAAAAAGTGTCAATATACTCTAAAAATATAAAAATAATTAAATATGTATGTAAACACCATGGCCATGACAGATACTCAACATCTCATGTCATCCATTTTAATGCCATATAAGAAGTTATTTAATACAAAAATGTACATTTTTTATAATCAAGCATATCAAATTTACCATATCCATGATTTATAAAAATAATTTTCATTCACCATGTGTTCGGATCGAAGGTATATTTGATTAAGCAATCCTCGTCAAGTCCCATGATAATATCAATGGTAACTCGATAATAATTTTTTATGACTATGAGAATGTCAACAGAAAATGTCTACTGGTAGCCCAAACTAGACATATCCATGGGGTATAATGGAAAACTTCAATCCATAGATTCAAAACCCAATGAGTAATAACATCCATGAAATTTACTACCACAATCCATATAAAAATATTAATATAAAATCATCTAATGAGTACATTCAACATTTATTCAATTTAACAATTTTAATGCATTCAATTCCATGAGATTACCCAATAATATAAAAAATCTTTCAACTGCATAAAATTAGGTTACCCACCCATAAAATATTTCACATTAAAATAGGTATATAATTCTCATATTTTATAACAGGGAATATGAGGAAAACCATATACTAATAAATCAATGCAAGTAAATTTATTTATATATAGTCTTTTTTTTCTATGAATTCTCAATGACACACCCAATGGGTGTCATATATAAGAATAATCTATAATGCACACCCTGTGGGGTACATTGGTTGGGGAATGAACCTCTAAAATTTCACAAGTAATAAAAAAGAATCCCTAAAAGGTTATAATATGTTAATTGTAAACATGCAATTAATTTTATGGATGGTTAAATAATGATATACACATGGGAAAATGGAAACTATATTTGATGAAATATATAATGAAAGGGAATGTAATATACCGACTTCGGTAAGTATATAGTATTTTTCATTTCCAGTATCAAATCATCATAGACTTAGATCATGAGAAATTAATGAATTAATGGTGAACATGCTAAAAGGCTATATTATCTGGAATATAAATAGTGCAGGTTATTCCTTGTTATAAAATCAAAAGTTCCACAAAATTGATGTACTTAACAGTTAGTATCAAATGAGATGATTGGTGCTTGAATCCGGGTACAGAATGTATAATGAGATAAAAATATAGGGAATGACCATCAAATGAGAGATTTCATGAATAATTTTTTTTTCAAGGGAGGAAAAATAAATTAGATTTTTTAACATAATTTAATAGGTAATTCTCCTTTGATCAAAACAGATGCCAACTCTTCACCCGTTTTTTTGTTATGGGGGAAACTTGTTTGGTAAATGTGCTTGACCTAACAATAATTTTTCAAAACATTCATTTTAACATTAAGAAACACTCATGGTTCCCCATGGTGGTTTAAACCTCCTACTACATGGTTTCCAAAAATTTTGTTTTCTCCACTTTCCCTCTTCTCTCGACTCACATTGTTAGTCAGACCATGTTGCATGTCACACGATATTTCTAAAAACCATGAAGAATGTATCAATTTTACAAAATGAATATATGGATTCTAAAAATAATTAGACAACAACATACCACCATTACATCAATGTTTATTCTAATCTGGTCATGAATAAGAATTTATGTTAAAATTAAGGGGATTTGTACATCATCTAAGAGCACGATATATTTCAATCACCCCCTTTAAAAAATTATTCAATAAATTATACTCTCAATATGGGTAAGGAATCATCTTAAATTAACACTAACCACTGATCATATACATTGTCCTCCTGCTCCCAAGTCTCTCATATGAATAGTAACGTAGCCTTAGAATTCATAATAGGGAAACAGACTGACCTCAAAGAACCATTGTTCTCTTGTCAATGATATAGATATGATACTTCAAGAATAATGAATTTATATGTAATTAAACTTAATGAAGGTTAAAATAATGTGACTTTTCTAATAACTTACTATGTAATGATGATACATTGAATACATCATGAATCGGTAATTACATTTGAGATAACTATAACATACAGGTTACTGGCATTAAATTATCTAGCTTCATGAGCTTCCCAAGATATCATTGTGTAATATCACCCTATCTCATCAGCCATTTGGGTCCTAAAATCGGTGAGAGGTCTAAAAAAACTCGATCCCCAGCCTCAAACCATATAGTTCATATGTAGAAACTCACTTAATATTTATTTCGAGAGAATTTAGTAACCATATAACAACTAATCAACAAAATATAATCAAAAGTACTCTACTTGGTGCATTTTCCTGGTAAATCTACATTGACTATATCTATCTTTGAATGAAATTATTATCTTGGAATGCTGTAAAAACCCACATAAGATGTCATATATATGGCTTTCTGATGGATATTATTCTAGGATAAGTTAATCAGGTGTATATTACTCTCCCAAGGGTATCCAGAATCCATGATGCAAGTTCAAAAAAATTTCCCCAACATTTGATTCATCTGACTAGATTGCACATTGGTCAAATCGTTGTATATTGTGCAATGGTTCACTTGGGTACCGAACACACTCTGAACACAATACCAAAATTATGATGTAATCATGGAATCCATATATAAAACTATAATATGATTGAACACGTGATGTCACCCTATATAAAGTGAATATAATATCCCATAATCAATAAAACTATATATATCCTAGATCAGTGTGAATTGAGAAAAATTCATCATCCTATCAATAATAAACCATATAACATCAATACCTTATGTTGACCTCTGCAAGTTAGTCATAAAATACATCATGACATCATATTATTTTCAGTCAAGAGTAGGTGGAAACTATAAACACACGACAACTCATTGATGTTATGCCTTCAACTGCTGATAGGTTGACTACATAAGATCAGTACCATATACATTATTTATAATAATCAATAACCAATACTAACTATCTAAATATAGAAAAATCATGGTAACATAGAGATGAATTCCAAATAATTATCTATGAAAAATCCACATAATCTCCCTTTATACTACTAATGGAACCAATATGTGATCCAGAATATATAGGACCTCATAATTTATAATTGTCAAACTAGGAGGCACTTCCACACCAATCACACTCTCTCTTAGGAAAAATCCTCTTGATTCTGATTCCATCATCATCCTCACTCTCTCCAATGTGATAGATTTCCCATGTAAGGTTGAGTGAAATGTTTTCCATGACTGTTTGACACCACCAAGTGAATATCAATGAATAAATTAATAAACTAAAACTCGCTAATTGAGTCCTAAAATAATTGTATATATGTCTTCTTATATAGATAATCGGCCACTATGTTTTCATTTAAAAGAATATATTCTAGATATTTTTGGGGAGAATGTTGGTAGTTCACCCAACTTCGCTGCCATAGATTTAGACGACGCTACGTAAATATATACAAGATGGTTTCTTGTTGGTGTACAGAAAAAATTTCAATCCTAGTAAATGGAGTCACTAATAGTGTAATTTGTAAACCACATTCACAATCTCAAGATAGTACATGGAGAAATTCATCTTTCCTGACATCAATTTCCATGACTCTTACACCATGAATCTATTCCCATTAATCTAAACTACACCATGAATGATAAATAATGTATCATAATACAATTTAAAACTCATTATAAAGTCTAAATGAGTTGAGATAAGTACTTAAGATAATCCACATTTGTATTCTTAAATGAATTTTTTCACTTTTATTTGTTCATTCAAATATCACTCCCATCTTTCTCAAGAACATTAATGGTGCTTCCATTTATGAAAATTACTATATGAGACACCTGTAATAACAAGTTAGAACAATAAACCTTAGTATATCATATATGTCATTAGTTTATACTAGAAACTATATACCATACCTTATATTCATATATTGATACTCATATATCTGATATAATATGGCAGAGATGTAAATTTCAACCATCGTGATGTCACAGATTGTAATCATAGAATATAACTGATGTCATCTAAATTTATATAAAATTATATATTGAATCCTGGAATAGATGTTTATATTGTGATAATAAAAAAAAAATATAACCAAGGAATAAAATATAGAAAAATCTAGATAAGGATGCAAAACACAGTTCAATTGCTTCATGAATACCACTAGGACCTTAATGAGACCAAACTGCATAACTAGATACTCATAAAAACCATAATAGATTTGATATATTGTCAGAGGCATGTATTTAGTTCAAAAAAAAACACATGATACTATCTTGATCTCAATTCAATTTTCTAGAACACTAGATATTATTAGAGCTGATCAAAATAGTTCATCTATTTATGTAAAATAATAAATATTATTAACTATCAGCTAGTTCAGTTTCAGAAAATCCTAACATACCATTTGTTTACCAAGATTTTTTTTAAAAAGAATAGTTACATAAAATGTTATGTGATACTTCATATAAACCCCTTTTCCTCCATGTTCTCTTTCATCATATTAACATCCTAAGACATCTTCACAACAATCTTGTATGGAGGAATGGTTAATATTGTTGCTCTACGAACATGTTATATGGAGAACAACACCAATATATTAAGAGGTAAATTAGATTATTTATTAGAAATATTTCCCCAAACAAATCAACAACATGATGGAAATATAAATAACGCACTACCGAATTGTCGATATAAAACTATTGATCTAGGCTATCTTCATGCTCATCCTAGGATGTGGTTCACCAAATTGTCTCACCTAGACATACAATTTAACATATTTAACAAAATATTCACTCTCTAAATATGTGGTTGTAACCATTTGGAAATAAAAGTAATCATTGGATTTATAAGACGCTATCTAGTGCATCCTGACTATGAAATTAATCTTAGTCGTCTTTAGGGGAAACATATCCCAATTTATGTTAAACCCACCTATCTAATTGCGAACCCAATGAATTTTCATACACTTCTCAATCAGATCCATAATGAATTATCATGATTCATAAATCCCTTAGATAACAAAACCATGGACCCATGTATTTTAACCATAGGTATATAAATGAATATCGATGATACACATGTATCAAAAATAGAAGATAAAAGAGTCTACGATACTAATATCTAACTTCTCACCAGAGACAGTCTAGAACTCTTCTCTATCGATGTAATGTAAACAATATATACATCAAAAAAAAATTTTATGAGAAAATGGATAAATTATTAAAGCAAAAAAACTATATTTCCTTGATAAAACTAGTGTCTTCCTTACACGGCCATGACCACCACCAACACATCCTAGACGGCCGTAATTTCTCCATATCCCATCTTTTCGAAAAAAAATATAGTACTTTCTTCCATCCTAGTGTGGAATAATTCCATTATCATTATCTATTGGATGGATGGTCCTACAGAGTCATTGTATGGGTCCTAATATACTACATTCTTGGCACTCGAATGGGTTGTGATCACATTGATTCTCCTTTTTTCCTTATATACCACACTACTGAAATACTCTTGCACATCTGATACGAAAGAAAAATACATTAATCATTTTATGGAGAGCCTCAAAAGGAATCTTCCTACCACTGGATATTGCACCACTGGGCCAAGATACTACACTTCATTGATCTATTCCCCCATCTCCACTTAGGATAGACTCTTTAATTATCACTTAATTCATAATCTCAGAAGTATTAATAAAATTGAAAACATTGACCAAATATTGATTATTAGGTTACATACCTTCGCTAAATCATCTCTCCCTTGATAGAACATAAGAATAATATGTTGGTGAAATATTTTAATTCTTCATAATGTGTTTTTAATGGTCCATTATAGTCATAATCCCTTGAGCTAGAAGCATGAAATCACTATTCTTATACTCATTCTTAGTTGCGTGAAAATAATTAATCATAAAATAAGGATTTTATATCACCACAATCCATGTATCATGGAATTAATTCCTAGTTCATAACATCCATAAAAATATTTTCTTCTCCCAAAAGAATATATGTCATGAACATAACTCATTACGAAAAAAAAATTATATAGATGAAAAAAATTAACATCATAGTCGCAATCTATTGCTCAGTACCCAATGGACATCCATCCCCAAAAAAATGTAAGGATTTTGCTACTGGAACACATGTTCCATATCAAGCATCAACAATATGGGTTGTATTACTCTCTAGAACATCTACATATTCTAAAAAAACCAATCAATTAACTATATCTCTACACACATGCCTGGTCAAATAGCTATTGTATTATCTTGAATTATAAGAGGACCCACTTATACACCATGACACACCTCATCCAAAACTTGATCACCTCTACCATCCTAAAATATTAATGGATGCCATTGCAGTGGAATGTATCCACAATTCCAAACACATTCATAATAATAGATTGATTTCACATTCAATAGATAAAATAAAAAGTCCAGTGAAACCATCCTAATAACAAGTAATATCACATGTACTACTCCTAAATATTGGATTGGGTAAATTAAATAGTTGTAACATCACTTGAGAGAGTACATATATCCCACTGTATGGTCGGGTAATGGTCATGTTCTCTATTTCAGAATTCAAATTCAAATTCATTACCCATTAAATTCATATCCAATTCAAATTTCTTTTAATATTGTTAATAAAATTGGTTCAACACCTTTGATCCGTAATGAACGATAAACTTCATGAACATTAATATGGTTTCCACATAATCAATATGATGTCATTTTCCAACCCACGGTAAGCATGGTCCATAAATGATCATTCCCTAAGTAACTGTTAATAGAGTTTTTTATTTCCTAATCAATATATCAATAAATAGGTTATTATATCCCATCATTGTCTCAACCATGTATTCTGGAAATCTATATTTATAATCTATCAAATCAGTAGGTATATTTATCATGACACATATCACAACATCAGGTCAAAAAATTAGTTCACCCTATATTGAATAACATAATGCATGGAACCCAAATCTTGTCCATTGCCTAAAATGAATCACGAGAAGTAATACCCTCATCTCATAGGGATTTAACAAAACAATACAATAATTTATAATAACAATAACTTCACAATTCAAGTGCACCACCCAACATTGAAATCAAATCAATAGAAATAATTAAAATTTAAAAAATAGTAGATCACAATCAAGGTTATCTAAATTTTCTAAATACGTGATAAAGCTACTCCCTGTAATAGTTGACAAACATATTTAAATTTTTCATAATTCTCATTAAGTTGTTTAAAAATATTATTGATTAAATTAACATTCTATGATATCACTGTGTATCATCATAGCCCTAGATTCCAAAGAATGGTACCCAATGTCATGTTGGCCAAATGGGCTCTAGCACATCTCCCAAAATATCAAAGGAATTAAACTAGATGAAATATTATAAGGTGTGTATTTGGTGTGATTTTTCCCATATTTCTTATTCTAACATAGTTTAATATATTATTAGTCAATTTATGGATGAATCATAACAGTTGATAAACATTAATAATAGACACAAGGACCACTGGACTAGTAATCCGCCATAGAGGAAGCATAATATAACCAAAAAATAATAGATAAATAATTCAAAAAATAATCTTATATAAAAAATAATCATTTAATTGGTCTAAAAGATATCCCAAAATGATATAAATGAATTTTTACAACACATTAAGCATAATACACAAAAAACCCAAATTATCTATCATTGCTAGTATCATGAGCATCACCTAGGTTTCGTGCTCCCATGCCCCTAAGCATGGGACACTGTTAGGCATCATGAAATGGATGATTTCCCAAATTAAAAACAACATCTATATAGACATTATGGGTACCCAAAGGTGAAAAAAGATAGGGTTTAGATAAATTGCCAATAGGCCACTACCACATGTTTCTATAATAATTTATGGTGTGAAATATGGTCTTAGTATTGTTAAATGTATATCATATATATACAAAAGATGAATCATGTACCAAATCAATATGTTAACATGTTGGTATAAATATTATCACCATACAAGGATCCCTACCATCAATTTTCAAGCATATATAACATGGAAGTGTAATTGATAATGGATGTAAACACAAAAACCATGCTATATAAACAACATCTCATTTCGTCCATCATGATTCCATATAACATGTGTTTTCATATCAACCATTATAACACCTTATAATCAAATATTTAGCATGTTATAAGAACATGTACAATAATAAGATGTGTATGATGGAATAGGTTCAGATACAAGGTATAATAAAAAACTAATTCCTCATTGAGACTGAAGATTTTTGAAAATGATGCACTATTAGTCATGGTTTGGGTTCTATTGCTTTTGTCAAAAGATATTGTCCACTATGATATCAAATAGTCTAGATCCAAGGGGTATCATCTCCCATGTAATCCCTTTCAATCAAGACACAAATATAAATTTCATCTAATGAAACCAATACAACTATCAATATCCAAGGGGTACATCCAATGCGTATACTTCAATCATTACTCATTCATTCCATTTATAAATTCACATGTATTAAATTCCCTGATTTTATCCAAACATATAACAATTCCAATATAAATAAATTTCATTACATCCCCCACTCATAAAACATTATACAATTAAATATTTTAAAAATTCAGATCATGAAATCGATTGAAAAGTTGAAAAACCAATCTTTTAATCTGACATTAAATTTCGATTCATTTAAAATATTTAATCCACTAATTATGAAATATCAATCACATAAAACATGAGTGTTATAAAATCGGTAAATCGCTATGGAAAAAACCATGGGTGACCTATATTGGTGGAAACAACCTTAAAAACACACATGTAATTATTTATGGATGAATTGGTTGTTTTTTCTAAATAAATCGGTATCATGATTTTGTAGCACAATTGGTCAACCCATGAACCAATCGTACAAACATTTTTGTGTGAATATTTAACCTGCATGGTCAATCATCATGCATTGATTAACCATGAATAATTGTGCAATTTTCTGAAGATAATAAAATAAGTTCCCCATAATGTCATTCTCCTGACACCACATGTTTTCACCAAACCCCACAAGCTGTTATTATCAATCATCTTGGTAAGACATGATTTTTCACACCATGCAGTATGTCCCACATGGTTTATACTAACCATGAGATATGTATAATATTAAACAAAATATTTGTTTAGGTCTAAAAAACCCTAGACAACACTAATACTCCAATTACTATAGCTTGAATTAAAATTTGGAACCAAAAAATCATTTAAAATAATTTAATTTTGTATTTTTGTCATAGGAAATACCAAATTCATACACCGAGTCTCCCATATTTTTATAATAGTTGTGTAACAAATCTTCAAATGAAAAACCTTTATAATCATTGATTATATCATGTCATGTATCAATATTTTATCATAGAAATATCATACGATATATTTGAAACCCTGCATTAAAAAATAAATGTTGTTTCATAGAAAACATATCATTGATTACAAAGATAAAACTACCATAAAATATTAAATTTCCCTCATTTATTATAGGTTAATAGTATTATAAATGATGAAGAAAAATTTACATGGATTTTATATTATAAATAAATTTTCCTTATCCAAAAATATTTCAAATTGGAAATAAAATATATAAAAACTGATGATCATTTAATTACTATCATCCTTCATAAAGTGTATATTTTTATACTACCATTCATTATCCATTACAAGTAATTAATTTACATTAATTAAAAATTATAAAAATATAATTAACTCTAATTTAACAAATAACATTAATTATAACAACATATGTGGTTATAATGTTCACTTTTTTCATCCTATAAAATTTCACCAAGTTTTCTATGAAAACCTAATTCACTAGGATAACACTCTTTAAAACATTAAAAATTATATAATTTCCAATTTAACAAAGGTAAAATAAATTAAATAAAATAGTTATGGATCAATGAGACATTGAATTTAACAAAAATTTCATTCACCAAGTACAATAGAGCTTCCACGAGGATAAAAATCAAAGGAACTCCTAAACCACCTAATGATATTTATTGCATTGGGTGGAACTAACAAGACATCATGGTTTTAAAACAGTTAATATTATAATGAGTAATTATTTGTGATGTATCCACTATTTAGTAATTATCATGGTCAATATATATGTATAAAGTTTGATTGAAATCCCTTCTGATGGTGTAAAAACACTCTGAAAACATAAATTAAAGTAATAAAAATTCAATATAATTTTTTTTACAAATTGAGTCCCATAAAACCAAGAATAAATGAATAATGTACTCATTTAAAAACATTTATAACTATATAATCCCATACACATTAACACAATATCCACAAAACATTCCCCTTTAGAAGAGTAAATGCTCAACATGATGATAACAACACTTCTTCAAAGACAAAAACATTTCCTCAAGAAGGATAAATGTAATGATATGAAAATGGACATCAAAAATACTTCCCCCAAAAAAAATATCCATTTTAATACTATGAACATGGAATAATTTATTATTAACTTCCCTTCATTTATTATGTGAGGGTAAGAAACTAAAAGTTTGATATGATTCCAAAAAAAACAAAGATCCATGATTTATTTTTCGAAGAACCATAATTGAAAAAAAAAAGTTCTCAAGTAACTCATTATGAATGGTGTAAAATTGAAGAATTATAATAATATTATTCATTAAAATCAAGGAGATAATAATTAAATTTTTTCAGGTTCAATAAGTCAATATTATTTCATTACCACACATTATAAATAGAACACAATAATCTCAAAACTATGTCAATGAATCAATGTCTTAATGAATCACCTCTTGGGGATGAAAATGTGTGATCATAAAACTTTCCTCATTATTTATCCAAAAAATTAAATCTTTATAAAAATTTAGGAACATGAAGAGTTATTAATGAGATAGTCTGCAATTCATCATCATAGAAAATAGTGTTTTGTTATTAGTCTATATTCATGACTCAATATGTATATTAACACCACCTCATCCCTCCTAAACTATTTCCCAAAATACAAAATAGATCCTTCGTAATTATGTACAATATGCTAATGTTACTCTCTATGTGTTCTGCTCCAATAAATATCATCTTATTCTTCCACTCTCTGGTTATTTTCTATCCAATCTTTGTTGAACATCATTACAAAATACCTGATGGGTATGTCAAAATTAATAAATTAATTCAAATGGACAAACATTTGGATCATCTTTCGTAAAATATATATTATATTAGATTAACTAGTTACTTAATTTTTAGCAACATTATGTAGTCTACACATTCTGAATAATTCATATATCTGTGTGATTAAATATTCTTTCTTTGTTATAAACTCGGTATGAATGATAATTTCTCATATAATATTTACAAAACTTGATTTTATTTTCCTATTATAAATAATCAACTTAAATAAAATGTTTTATCTATTTTCTCTTTTTATGGCACATAAAAATCATGTTTATTTTTTTCCATTTTGTCCAATAAATTTTACATAGTTCCTAACTCAAAAACCTAGAATATCTCACTAAAATTACCTATGATACAACAATGTCACATCCCACTCCATAAAAATATACCTATTCTTGATTGATGATGATGGAAAATTTCTAATAATAACCTAATCCCAACTTCAATAGGACATAGGATGGATACTAGTAATATAGTTAGCCAATCCATTTCAAAATTTTATTGTATGTATTTTATTAAAAATATCAATTAAATATAATCATTGGAATGAATGGTTTTCTATTTTTTGAAGACTAGGAACATAATACATCAAATTTGGACTAAAATAAATTCACATTATTTCATTCAATATAATGAGAACATTTATAAATTATGCTTCTAAAATTGTATAGGATAAAAGGATGAATTTTTTAAAAGGGTTGTTATACAAAAATACATAAAAGATAATTAAAATAAATAGAAATTAAAAAATGTTAGTAAAATATATAAAACAATATCAAAAAATATAAGGCTCATATGTAAGTGCATGGGATAATAAAAAAAATAGCATCGAATCATGATATCATTCAATAATATGAAACATTTAACCACCAAAAAACACGCCCAATAGATAATTCTAAGATAAATTCAAAAAATAATGTTGATAGAGTCACATAGTTCATTATGTTTACTGGATATTCCCATATAGGACTACGTTTAGGAATAATGATTTACGCATTGTAGTGGAGTCCCATATTAGGGAACCTATAATTAAATGATCATTATTATGTTTTCATATAAAAGTAAATCCACAATAAGTCATTCTAATTTGAAATTCACATAAAAATAAATTAGTTCAGTCATATTGTATTATGTCATAATAAAATAAATATCGTAATGAATATATTTGAGAAATTCATTTTAGAAAAAAATTATCCCATAAAAAGAATGGATAATAATTATAGGGATATATTTTGAAGACATATATATTGAACGTATAAGGCTTCCATAAATATAATGATGAATATAATTAAATTTAGAGAGAGAATTGTAATTACCCAATGAAAATGGTGATTTAAAGAGATAAATTAACATGATCCCTTCTTTTCATGTGTTTTCCATATATTGAAAAATAATAAAATTGTATTAATTATTTATTTTTTTGAAAATATTTTTAATTTAATATTTTTATTTTAATTGATACCATTTTCTATTCATTTAGTTTTTTAAAATTAATTTCACATGGTATTTCTGCAAGAAATGAGATCATATGTCCAAAATGACATCAGTATGTTAACTATTTTAAAATAGCTCATTATTACATCATCACCAGAATAATAAAGAAGAAATAATTATCATTTAAATTCATAAATAATCTTTCTAAATAATTGTGATATGTTTTTAAAAAATAATTAATTTGTAGTCATTGAGATGGTAAATCAAATGTATATATGAGAAATATTTCAATTATTCAAGGATAATTATAAAAATGGTAATGTTATTTTAAATATTTATCCTGAAAAATATTTCAAAAATATAATATTATTTCCTTAAATACAATTTTATTTACCATCCATGTGGCATGGAAATAAAAAATGAATTACATAACTTCATGCAGGTGGCAAACCGCATGAACATTGTAACACCCCAAGAATTCACTATAAGGTTTTCTTTGAATAATGAAATAGTTTTAATTCTATGAAACATTGATATTCTAACACACTATGACCAATCAACCAAGCCATTATGAATAGTAATACCCACATTTTGAAATTTTATAAAGTTAATCATACGAATTGGGATTCATTTTTGGATTTTTAATATCAAAATGTGATTAGGGTAAATTTTTGGTGTTTTTCTAAAAACATTCAATTTATTACGAATATTGAAAAACACTACGTTATTGATTAAAACCATCTTTTTATATAAATAAATAATTATATTATTTAATTTTTTTTACCAAAATAGTTACACAATTCTTATATATGTTTAATATTATTCATTGGAGTCATTTTGTAATAATATTATATATATATAATATTATTAAACTTTTTAGAATCATTTTTCCACATCCTAGGAGCATTTGCAAATTCTCATAAGACATAAATTAACAAATTTTGTTAGTTGATTATAAGAAATCAGAGAGACACGATTACTATCAATAAGTAAAATTGGGTTTAATAAGATGATATTTTTCTACTGAATAGTAAATTTTGACTTTAATTTTCAATAGTTAAATGTAAATTTGATAATTGAGGGTAAACTTTATATTATTATTACAATAACACTTTCACTAATTCTATGGATATGTGTAATTCGACCAGAAACAACCTTAGAAAAAAATTGAACCTTTAAGTCCACATGGATTAGATTATGAAATTTTTTATTATTTTATTTAAAGAAGATTTAAAATAGTTATATTCAAAGTATAGTAACTATACCATTTTTAATATAGGGTTATCTATATAGATCACATATATATAACTGGGGGTGTGTCATTCCTAACTGGAAACATATATATGATAAGTCTTAAGAGAGGGGAATTTGGCCTGTTTAATGTTTTAATGAATGCTACTCCTCAAGGCCATTGGATTATCTATTATAAAGCATTTTGGGAAAATTTTGAATATTGTATTTTGGTTCATCAAGAATAACATGGACCATCCAGCTACAAAATGTAATAAAATATACCCAGTTGGTTCGTTTCATTCAATGTGGGGTGAGATGGGGGTTGGCCCACTGATCCCCCACCATGTATGTGTTTTATGTGATTATAAATGTCATATACCTATGGGAAAAATTATATTTATTAATTATTTATATATATTTATATATTGATTTTATTTTATTTCAAATATTTGATTAATTATTAATTATTTTTAAAAATTTATTAATTACATTAAAAAATGTTTACATTTATGTTAATTCTTAAATATTTTTAAATTATTTCATTATTTATAATAATATTTACTTGTATCAAAAAATTATAATATGTAAAACTACAAAAAGATTAAATATATTACTAACTAGTTGAATAAAAATAATGATTAATATAAAAATATTATGGTTATATACAAAAATTTTTATTACAAAACTTATTAATTTATGTTCAATTGATAAATTACCATAAATTATTGATATTTAAAATTTTCAATTACTAATTTACATATATAAACATATTCATTCACATATAAATGTTTGTGTGTATGTTCTCATGTTTCTAGAGTAGACAGAGATGAGTTTGAGTGTTTCTGAACTCAATACAGTTATTTGTTATTCCAATTATATTAAATTCATATATTATTAGTATTATTTTAATTTCAATAGAAAATAAATAAATTTTTTTAAAAAATTATTTATATATATATATCACATATATATAACATATGAATATTATTGATTGAAAATTTTGAAAATATGGAATTTTATTAATCTTTCATTAATTCATTCATTTATGTATTACTGTTACAAATATTTAATTTTAAAAAATATTAAAATATAATTATAAAAATATATATTAAAATAAATATATATAATAATATATATATAAATACACTTACATTCAATTACATGTACACTCATATATACACATATAAATACATACATGTACACATACTTAGAGACACACTAACATAAATAAAAACACACATATAAATACAAATACACCCTTATAAACAAACATACTAATTCATATGTTCACAAACACACACACACACATATATACATATGTATACACATAGACATACATACAATAATACATTAGAAATAAAAAAATAGAAATACACTCAAATACATATAATTACAAGTACATATGCAGACACAGATACAAACTCATAATAACACACATACATACAAACACACACACAAATATATATATAAAAACAAAAACACATACACATAAAAATATATAAATTGACATATAGAATCATTAATACAAATACACATAAAAATTTATACATACACATCTACTTACATAAACACATACATTTTTCAAAAAAAATATATACATAAACATACACATACATTAACATATTCATATATATATAATGGTATTAGCATAATGGAAGGATGATTCCTTTGTAGTTTGAGGTTGGAAACCATCTTATCTTGAAGGATTCTCCACTTCATGGGTTGTAGAGGTTCAATAGTGCCAATAATATTTTTCTTTTATTTGATTGACCTTTTATGGTGTTAATGAGAGTTCTAGTGGTGTCATTTTTGTATGAAATTAATCTATAGACAAATGATATTAATTAAATATTTCATAAGTTATTGATTCTTATTTTACATCATGATAAATTTCATCTCAAGAATAGTAAAGATTTGAATATTCAGGGAGATACACTACTCTTGGATTGGCCATTGATAATTCAATATCATTAATATAAGGTGTAACCATGATGTATTTTTTTCTTTGGTTTATTTATTTTAGAGTCCTTTTTGTTTAGAATAATAAGTGTATAAGAAATATTCTTAGATGAAATATGTGTTTCCAAATATAATTAGAAAAATTTTCTTTATTTTGATATTGAGATAAGGTTTTATATTGATATGAATATATATTATTTTAATTACTCTATTGTGTTTATATTTTCTTATTTAATTGATCTTGTTTACGAGGTATCTCACTAGGTGTTGTGTTTTGTAATTTATTTGTTCCTTCTAGGTTTGGTATTGATTATTGAGGATGAAAATCATTTGAAATGTATCTAATGAAGAGGAATTTATTTTCCTAGTCTTCAAATTTTTTATGGTTTTTGTGATTGTGATATAGTTTTATTATGTGGTTAAGGGGATATTATATGTGTCTCATATTTTGGGGGAATCATAGATGTATTCATTTCCTTATCAAATCATGGTCGGTTTTTTTGTTATTCATGGATGGAATTGGTGTTGTAGTGGAATGGATATTTTCTATATTAGTTGATTTGGGATTATTAAAATGATTATTTCATAATAATAAATTTTTTATTAGAACTGAGATACTGGGGCCCATATGATATCCATGATATTCGAAAACATGTAATTTTATCCTATATTTGGATTTTGTAGTCCCTTGATGTTTTTTTAATACATGGTGTCTCTCTTCATTAATTTATTTATTTTTATATCATCTAAAAATAAATGTTTTTGAGTGACTCAGTTGGATGATCTATCATGAACATGTTGTATATAATGTGCACGACTTCATGTGACTGATTAGTTATGAACCATTGAAATGTTTCCCATTTTTTTCAATATATATATTTTTTTATCTTACTAGAGTCTATATATAATGTTGGTGTTAGATTTTTGTGACATATGGGTGAACTATTTATTAATTTATAATGGGTTATTTTTTAAAAGAATCATTGTCAGTCTAATGGAATTTGATATATTTTTACTTATGTTATATATTTTTTTGGTAATTGATGCATTTCCTCAGGTAGTTGATTCATATTCTCAATTTATGTATTATTCGGACCTATAATTATAAATGCTTAATTTTATATTGATAAAAATTTGAATTTAGATAAATAAATATAATTAATCATAGTAATAATATTATGTAAATTTTATCCAATGTTTTATTATTATAAATTATCGTTAAAATGCCACAAATATATTTATTTGTATAGATCAGTATTGAAAAATTAATTTATTGTTATTTATATTTTAGAACATAAATATGTTTTATTTGTAATTGAAAGAAATTACAGAATTAAGTGAGAGAGAAATATGAAATTAATGATTAATATTTTTTCATTTTCGTAGAATTAATAAATAAGAAATGGTTTTGATTTGTGTTTTTATTCTATTATGATTTTTCACATTGTTTTTTTATAATTATATAGTTTTTTTGAGTGTATTGATTTGATGGTGTATTACATGGGGTGCATATGATATGGAGGTAATTTTATATTTGTGTCTTTTATTTTAGATACATGATTGTTTGGTCATTGTATATTTTCATGGTATATTGTTAATTTGGTATATGAGACAATGATTGTAGTTAGAAATTTATTGACGTAGTAGTGATAGTGGGTTTAGGTGTCTAGTGTGTCATAGATTTATGAGAATGTGGATGTATTCAAAAATAAGTGAATGAATTGATAAATTATAATTTCAATTCAATTATGTTTCAAAAAAGTCTTCTAAATTGATAATTAATATGTATAAAATTAAATATATTGTAAATGAAATAACTAATACGAAAGAGGAATTGGTAAATGTGAAGATAATTTGATTTCAAATTGTTTTATGGAAAATTAATTTACTGATATTTATACATTAATAATGATGTAATTGTTAATGAAATGAGAAATTGGATAAATATGTTTTTATCATGTGGTGGTATTGTATTTTTGTATTAGTGTTGTTTTTGTGTTTTTAATAGTTGATGTTATTTTTATTATATATTGATTTCATTTTATTTCTGGTAGGGGATTGTAGAAAAGTTAAATATTAGGTAAATATAGGGTAGTATATTTTGATAGATAAAAATACATTTTATGTATTCTTATTTCTCTAAATTCACCACTATATATAGGTAACGTTATATACATCCATTTGAGGTTTTCGATCCTAGGTGACCCACATTGTCAGTGATTTGTTTGTTATTAATAACTATCGACTTCAATTGTGTTGAATGATCATGAAAATTTATTGTTGTTATGTGATGAGTGGTTTCTTAGATGTATTGTTGAAAAGTTGATGTGATGTGTTGGTAATATGGTGATGATGGGTTTATGTGGTCATTGTTTGATGTAAATTGTTGTGCGTAGTTAGATAGATATAAATTTTGACTGTATTATGATGTTGTGGTTATGATATAGTATGTGGTTATTCTTATATGGATATGGACGGGAATATAGCACCATGAATGTTGCTGATATGAGAATATGAAAAGATATTTGTAGAATCAATTGTGAGTTACATTTCTTGATATATATTCATGAACATTATATTACTAGGAAATTTTATATATTTTTTGATTGATATTTTGTTTCATTAATTAGTGGTTGGACACATAATAGTTAACTATTTGGTTTCACAACATTTTCATATATTCAATGGTGAGATTCATAAAAATTTTATTTATGTTATATATGTAAGAATCTATTTAGTATACGGTTATTCATAGAAATTCTCCTAACTAAATTTTACTATTATTTCTATTATATAATTAGTTATTGATATTGGTATTTCATAACTATTACATGGTGATATCTTATTTTTATAGTATCTACAAAAAAATTTAATAATTTTAATTATCATGAAGACTTTTTTCTTATATAATTTTAGGAATTTATGTTTTCGTTATTGCGATTACGATTAATTATATTAGTTGGTGTTGATCTGAAATTTTTCACATCATTCGTGTGAATAATAAAGGATAATTCCATCAATTATATGTGTTTATATAGTCAATTCATTAATCCAATCTATAGATAATTGGAGGTGGCCATTTGGAGTAACTCATATCTTCCCTACAAGACTAAGATGAGTTTTAGTACATGATGAAATTATGTGTCTTTATATTTTCGATACATTAATCCTATCCATATGCAATTGGAGGTGGCCTTTGGGAGTAACTCATATCTTCACTACAAAAATAAGATGAATTTTAGTACATGATGATTCTTAGATATAAATTTAATTTGTTTTAAGACGTTTTGATACATTACTTGGATTTTCCACACATCATACCCATTATCCTTTTTTAATAAAATAAGATGGAATTTATTATTTAATAACAATATATTACCTTAAACCATCCAAATTAATGAAAAATCTAAGGGATATCAAACACAATACCATTTTATAGAAGAGTTATTAATAACACCCCATTGCTTCACCCAACAGCCACAATGATACATTTATTTTAAACCAATACTCCCGTATATTAGGAAACATGTTTTATAAATTTTTATACATTGATAAAATTTGTGAAATATTAAGATCATTCTATGTCAAATTTAACTATTTCCTTCAAAAATATAGAGTATTCTTTTTTTACTCTGTATTAAATCTTTAAGAATCATTTCATACATAGAATCCTATAGTGACCATTAATTATTGTGATATTATCATCATTTTTGGTTGATTTGTCAAGACACATATGTTGTCATTTTTAGTATGTGAAAATCCCCAATAAACATTTCTAAATATTTAAATATTTATTATTCATGGATTTATAACTGTCTTCATATGTCCACACACATAGCCCATCATCCATGAAATAGAATTATCATCTTAGTGACATGAACAATAGAAGAAATTACCTTATAAATACCTATATATCCATTTTGTTCCATTTTATTTTTATATTGAAAAAAAATAACCACTAGAACATACACATAATATTATGATATTATAATATCAATAATATTTCATAGGTGAAATTAAACTGCATATAACTAATTATTATGTAAAAAATCATATCTATACTTGAATAATCTTATTCATGATAAAATAAATTATGTTTATTTTATATTGTCTCACAAGAAATAATGTAAATGGTATATATTAACTCAATTTTAATATTTTAATATTATTATAAATATATCATTATTATCATATCAAAAAAAAGTTCTTTTTTTGTTGCTATTTTTAAATCTCAAGGTGTTTGGAACGTATCATTTGATCAATATTTAATGACAAAATGTCAAAAATTATTTAATGTATTAATATTCATGATAAATAAGTTTTTAATCATATTAAATAAAAAAAAAAGAATTTTTTTTTGATATTTTCCCATTAAACACATCTAATAAAATATTAATGAACTATGATCAATCTAATGTAAATATTTTTTTCCTTCAATGTCATTAACATCTTATACACTTTAGTATATGCCTTGTTTAAAATATATATAATTTTAATTTATCTTACATACCTCATTTTCATTACATTTAACTTGTAAATAGTAAGGACACTCATTTTATTTCTCCAAATCATTTACATAATGTGAATATTAAATTTTTATATCATATTTTTTAACTTCTATGTTGTGGTAAAGTATTAATTCAAGGGGAAATAAAAAGAAATTAATATTCAAAATAGAAGAAACATTTACATCCAATTAAATTGCATTTTTAATCTATATATGATCATAATGAATTTAATTTTTAATGATAGTTGTCATATATAATCAACATTATTGATTTCTTGTGACCATCTTTTATATGGTACATTTATTCCATGTATTAATACTAAAATGAAAAAAATTATTAAATATGTTGTTTATTTCCTTATGTTTGTATTTTTTGTACATTATTTTCATATATCTTCCATTAAAGTAATTATTATTATTATTTAATTCTTATTAGTGATCATTAATTATTCAAGTGTTTATAATATATGATATGATTTTCATTTTTTACTGGATATCATAAATTATTCTTGTTGTGTGATTGATTTAATAATAACAAATAATAGATATTAATATAGTCAAATGTAAAAATTCTTTATGCTGCTGAAAAATAAAATATTTCAAGAATATATCAGATATTGTCTGTACATAATGTCATAGAGACAAACTCAATGTTTTCTATATACCATTTATGGTATTAATTTGGTAGGATATTAATTAATAGTCACCTCTATCAAATATTGACTCAAATAATTTTAATAAAATAACTATTGAATAATAATTTCTTAATAGTTGATAATTTATGTTTCATTTATTTGCGGTTCATAATCCTATTTTAATTTCTACTCCTTTTACTACTGATATAATCATGTAATATTTTATTGATTACAACAATGGTGGAACATGATATAATTTACTGATATAAATTTATATTATTTTAGCCATTATTTATATTATTCAATATATTATTTTAATTTAATCATACCCATCAATTTTACATTCCACAACATATTGATTCATGTTTTTATAACTCAAGTGTATTTCCTACCTCATTCGTAGGTGTTGTTCATTGAGAAATATTCTTATCAACATTATAATTTGTGATTTTATTATGCGAGGTTTTTTCACTAGGTCATTCACATTAAAATTAATCTTGGGTTTAGAACCTGACCACAAGATGGGTTTTATCTATTTATCAAAAACAATTTCAATATTCCAAATCAAATTAGAATATCTTTTGAACTTAATCATGTGTTCTTTGGCAATGATTTCATCCTAGAACTGTTGATTGAAAATTTGTCATATCATATTGACAATTTTTCTTGTGGTTTAAAATCCATATAACATTTCTAATTTTTATCCCATAACATAAATAACATTTTTCGGTAATGTATTTTTTAAAAATTATTGTCCGTGTACCTAATTTCTTTGGAACAATTCATGTTCAGTCGGTCCCAATCCATAAAATATTTAATGGTGTTGGAAGATGATTTCCTCTCATTTGATGTAGTCATACATCGTAATTGTATAAAAGTTTAGTATAGTAAATTAATTTTTTTATATTGACATTCTTATGAGATTTTTGAAATGATAATCAAATTATATATATTTTATTTCATGATTTAATATATAATTAAATTTAACCATGTTAGTCACATAAGCCATTGTTTCATCTATTTATGTAATGTAAATCATGAAATATTTACTATTAACCTATGTCTGGAATGATAAATTTTATTGATATCAACTCCTAGATAACTCAAATATGTATATAAATAATAATTTAAACTATTAGGATTATTTTATTAGAAATTAATGACTTGGGATAATTTTTTGTATTAGAGTACTTTCTATAACATTCCACATGAACGATATTGATGGAAATAATAATATTTCCTTCTCTATAATTTACTAGTGTAACAAATCTAAGAAAATATTTTAAAAATATATACATACCATATATTAGTATTTTTGAATTAATTTTTTGAATGTTATTGTGTAATTAAATTATTGAATTTGAGGAATTTGGTTTTAAGACCATAATTATTCTATTATCCATTCAATTTAAAACTAGTTTATGATAATACATTGTTAATCATTATAACATATGAATTTTATTGAGAAATAAAATTCATGATAATGATTTACATGTTTATAAAATGTTAATAATTCAATGAGGGTACTATTATAATTCTCTGGATATTTTTTCTATGATCTATATCTATACATAGTAACATAAAAAATATAGTATTGGTATAAATTGGGGGAAATAATGATATGTAAAAATATCATTCTATTAATGGATGGGTATGAATTCAAATTTAGTACATATTGATGATATATTAATATATTAGTAATATATTATATATTTATTAAATTTATTGTAACTATTATCATTTTAATTATTATTTTTAAATTTATAATGATTTTGTTAATATAAGATTAAATAGTTGTAATAATTTAATCATATTGTTTTTTATATTGGTATATTTTTAACATTTTTTGTTAAACCTATTCTTGGATGAATATAGAATTGTTGAATATAATGATAGAACTATTTCTTATAACTCATTATGTTGGAGTTGATCGAGTTTGTAGTATTGAAAGACATAAAACTACCTATAAAAGCGGATGATATTTCGTTAATGAAATTGTATAATGATGTATGTGATGTTATCCAAACGTGGAAATTGAACTAGAACATATAATGTGAATATATTTTCTGTTGTAGATAGAATAAAATGTCATTTCGTGATGATAATTAATGATTTAAACAAGATAAAGATACATATAAAGGTGATAATATTCATTAATTTTGTCAAGAATAATTGAAAAGATTTTTGATAAATCTATGTTATAGAAAAATTGCTTACGAAATGGTTAAACAAGTAATATAGATTCATTGACACATTTAATGGTAATGAGTGTTGTTATTTCTTAATGGATAAAAAAGAGGAGGATGACTGAGTCCACACTATGGTTGTAGTCATTTCATGTCATATTGAATATGAGAAATTGGAACAACATTATGGTTATAGTATTATAGGTAATTTTTCTAGAGATTTTGATGTGTAATATGACATCAAAAACAAAATAAATAATAATTTTCTAGCGTATAGGTGGTTACATATAGATTAATTGATCACTATTTTTGTTTTAAACTATATATGCTTTCTCAAACAGGATATGATACCGTATTGTACCATGAGGACAAAACAATTTGGAGGCGATGAGGGTGGAAAATATTAGATAACTAAAAATGTATATAATGTTAACAAATCATTTAATGTTGATAAATAGAATGAATCAACCTTTTTTAGAGAATGATATAATATAATATATTGTGTTGAAATATATAAAGAATTATAGAATATTTTATCATAAATGTAATTAATATAGATAGATATTGATGATAGATATGTGTGGTAATTTTAAGAAAATAAAATACATGATTATATCTAATTAAAATTTCTATTAAATGTACCCATAACAAAGAAATAAATAACAAATAATGAAAATAGATTTAGAAGGTATATAGAAGACCTATTATGTAGTAATTTATTCAATTTTTTAATCTTTTTATTTTATAACTACATGTTATTATTTTCTTCATATATATATTTTTTAATTTTTTAGAATGGTAATTTCATATTATAATATATCTGAATTTATTTTATTCTTCACAATTAAATGTATCTAGTATTTCATAGTTAAATCAGATTTTATTTTTCATAATTTATAAAGTCATTAATATTCTTAAATAATTGAATTAATAAAATTAACCATTTGATATCACTCAACGGACCAATAAACTATTTTGACCGAACTATTATGAAACTCGTTTATAAATTTATATATTAGAAGACAATCTATTTCATGACCCTAAAGGTTATAATTTCAATTATATTATTTTTGATTATATATTTTTATTGAAATTATTTTTTTCAGTAAAATAAAAAATATTTCATAATAGATATTTTGTTTTACTTATTGAATAAAGTAATAATCTTGAGATCACATTCTTCATTGTGGTATTGAAATTTTAACAAACACTGAAATACATTTCTGTAATTTTAGTATATATTATTTTATAATTTTTTTTTAAAATTTACACATTCATTGGAATAAAATTTACATGTGACATTGTCAATTTAACATAGTCTATAATGATTATTGTCTCTTATATAAATAAATCCACAAATATGGAATATTTTTTGTTACCTAATGAATAACAACTATTATTTTACATCATTTATGTAATGTAATCATTATAATTTATAAATTATCTCACAATAAAATGAATATAATGTTTTGGGAAATTTAAATATTATAAAATAATATGAAATTTTTACGATAAATCACATCAATCATGACTCCCTTCGAATCTTCATATATTTTATAATCACATTTATATATTTTTAATGAAAAATTTCAGAACTAGTGTGATAAAACTCTCAGTAATGGAAAACATTTCATGATGAATAAAATGGAAATAATTTGATTATTTGACAAAACATGGGATATAATTAAATATATGGTAAAAAATAATTTTAAATAACAATGGATTACAATAAAGAGTAAAGGAAATACATACAGTCTAAATTTGAGAAAACCATTATCATTTTATAGGTGTGAAAAATAACATTTAAATAATCATTATCTTTAGTGATTTATAAAGTAATATAATTCATAGAAACATGATATGTTTCATAAGAAGAAAATATAGAATGAAAATAATAATCATAAGCAATCACATAGTGAGAAAAATCATGATACACACACATTATATATGATAAAAAACAATTACCACACCATAGGATGTGATTAACCCATGATATCCTCACATTAATAACATGTGATAAAACCCATGATTCCCAAGAATTTTGTTTTGTAAAAATTGATGATTTCCATTAATTTATTATATTATCATATTCTTAATTCCAGCGTATTATTATCCAATGAGAAATACTTAAACAAAAAATTAATTGTATTTTTATCTAGTACCCTGCCAATTTTAAAAATGTGATCTCAAAACTCTAAAAAACCAGTCCACAATAAGAATTTTTCTTAAATGAATATAAAGGTTATTTCATAACAAATAACTCCATAAGGGAAATTAATTGTTTAAATAAATATAAATATGGATTTTAATAGAAAATTTTGTCTTTATAAATCATTATATGACATCCCTATAATGAGACAACTCTTTGAGTACCATTTCCAAATACATATTCCAAAAGTCAATTTTAATGGAATTGATAACATTAATATTGGCTAAAATCTCCAACAATAATACCTTAAAAATAAAAAATGTTTTACCATATTAAATTTGGATTTTAAGACCAAAAATATAATTATAAAATGAATAAAATGATTTATTAATTAAAAATAAATTTTCTGAAATACGACATAATAATAATGGATAACAACGATTCTGCTTAAAATAATAGAAAAGAAATTTAAATTGGTGTAATGTGAGATAATATTGAATTAGGGTTCAATATAAAAAAGGCAATGTTGTTAAAAATATGGAATTAGGTGTCAAAAATGATTCATTTGTGAAAGTAAGGATGATTCCTAAAAATAGTGTGATTTTATGAGAATGCAATTAAATAAAAAAGGGGAATTTGAATAAAAAACAATTTTGTAATAATAAAGAAGAAATAATTTTATTCTTATAATAGATTAATTTTGATGAACCCATGAATGAAAAATTACATTCTATAAGAAACATTGTGACATAATGAGAGGATTTTTTATTATTAAAAATGAATTTTGGCGTAAGTAAAACATGTATCAAAAAACAATTGAAAAGAAAAAAACTCGAATCGTAAAGCAATATATTTCATTAATGTTTTGATAAAATATTTATGTTTTTATACCCGACACACAAAATTCAATCATTAGTGAATATGGAATATTTCTCAATTAATGAAAATCAATATTGGAATACACCATTCAATTACTATATTTCTGAAATATTCTATAACAACATGTATTATAAACAAAATCAAATAAAAAACCTATTTATGAACAATATTCATATCAATTACACAATATACACTTAATTTTCAGTAATTTATTATCCATCTATTAGATGGTTATAGTTTATTTTAAAATAAAATTCTATCGATATTAATTGTTTTAGTAAATATTTAATATTTTGATGTCGATCGAGGTTAATTTATACAATTTATTCATTGATTTATCATTTATTGAAATATAATTAATAACATATAATTATCAATAAATTTATAATAACATTCATTATTTACTTTTATTCACGATTCATAATGGTTATAACATTAATGTGGTTTTTTGTAAATTTTTATTCAAGAAGTGGTTATATTTATAATTATTTAAATATTCATATTTAATTTTCATAAATATTAGTAAATAATTTTTTCTATTAAATATTAAGAGTAATTATTTTTTAAGTTATTACCATGATAAAAGTTTCGATTAGTGTTCATGTCGGTGGTTAATCAGATCTATATAAAAACATTCTATAATTATTAGATAAGAATGATTTATGAATAATTTAGATAAAAGATATTTATTCTAAAAGAGTGAATATATAATTTAGGTATCATAAATTTGATAAATATTATTTTTTATAGGGATTAATAATATTATTATTCAAAATAATATATTAATTAAAATGATGAAATCATTTTTCCACTTGGTATTTTCAATTTAACCATTTTGACTTATAATAATTGTTTCTTGAGAATATTTTTTGTCGATCGAATAAAATATATATATAATGAATAGAAAATTTAATAATATTATTTTATATTAATTAAAAACAACATTATAATAATTTCATAGTTATAATTATGAAAAAAATGTCATTTTGTGGAGGTGGTAGTTTCCATGTACACCTAGATGACATTTTGTTTACATAAAAAATGAAGGAAGTATGTATTTATCTTCAAATATTAATATTAAATATAAAAATAAATTATTTATTCAATAAATTCCCCTTTTATAATGATCAATTTAATTTTATAATGGAGAAACCCATCATTTATAGAGGCAGTAATTCTACCGTTTTCTTGATAGATGTCATCACTCATCAATGGTTAGTGGTTAAATGATAGAAATTATTTCTATTTAAAAAAAAATTAATTATATTAATGGTACAATTTTAATTATGTTCTCTAGGATATAATTAATTTTAAGGAGGTTTAATAATAATTAATGGTGTAGAAAAGATTGATTGATAGGGAATTTCACCAATTTCGTTGGAAAAATCCATTTGCACAAAATAATAAAACCCTGAAGGGTGGTCCTCTTATGAGGGAAATAATGTATGTATTTTTAAAGGGTATTTTGGGTAGTTTTTTGTTAGTTTTAGGTTATTCCATGAGTGAATTAGGTCTAATGACAAGTGGATACTAAAATGGGATTACAATAAGTGGAATGATATGAGCTTTCCTAATGACGCATAACATTAATATAATTGTATGTCACATTATGTAAATAATTGATATAAATTTATATAAAAATGGTTAGGACATGAGGTTTTTTTAATCAATAATCAATCAATTATATTGAATATATGTTTTTAAAATAGTATGATTTTACACATTTTTAACGATAATACCACATTGACTTTTTTTCGGTAGATATTTTTTACAAGAGTATTTAATATAATTTGCATGAAATAAAATTTTAATTAAGAAACAAAATCATTCTAATGATTAAAAATAATTAAAATAATATATCATATAAATAAGGGTGAAAATGTATTTAAGAAATTGAAGCACAAAATAAATGAAAACTATTTTTTATAAATATTTTGTTTTTAAAATGAAAAAATATGCATATATTATAAAATTATAAAGCTCCTTTATTTTTATGGAATTTATTTGGATATAATTAAATATATAATATTATATTTTTTAGAAGATACCCATAATATAATTCAACCATGTATTCAATTAATTAATATTAAAACACTAATTATTTTTTTTTCTTAAAATAGAATATTACATAAGATCGATAATATGAAAAATAGTTTTAAATAATATAAATATTACTTTAAGATGTATAATTTTCTTTATTAAATATTTATTTTATTAATAAAAAAATTTCTTTAACATTTACCTGACATTTATGTTATAAAATTTTTAAAAATGTTATGGTATTTGATAAAATGTTATTTTTAATTATTTTCCTACAAATGAAAGATCTAAAAATATTGACACTAAATCATTCAATGATAAAATTATCATTATGAATTCATAAACATGAACTATTAATTACAAATTAAATTTCTAAAATTTGGAGTTCTGATCCTAATTTATATTAAAAATATAATCATATAATGATTTGATATGAAATGAATTTTTCAAAATATTTGTTTTTTTAATTATATATTATCAATTATCAATTTAATTATTTTTAAAATATTTTTTTAAATTTTATTTTATGATATATTTTGTGTAATCTATTTATATGATTATAAAAAAATTCATTGTTCGTAAAGATAATTTTCTTTTCAAAATATTTTAATGCTTAATAATATATTTTTATTTATATATTTAAAATAATTGATTTTTATGAGTAAATTATTATTTAAAATGAATCTTATTTTTATTTATATATATTTTAAATAATTTTTTTATCATTATTGAGAATATCCCACTGAATATATATATTATAAATTTTATATTTAATACTTGGTATTTTACATTAATTAAATTTATTTGTTTTTTTTATTTCATTATTTCTTGTGATGCATGATTTGGAAAGCATTAGTATTATTTAGAATGAAATATTTATAGTAGAATATTGGCTTGTTACCATATTCACACTAAATAATATTTAATTTTACTATTAATTCATACTCCATGATTCTACCATATTTGACTAGTTGAATTTCAATATCGCATGATGATACAAATATTAAGTTTGTCAAAACTATTTGATCTAAATAACCAACATGATTGGTTGTTATGATCTATATAAAAAAATTAATTATCAATTATGGTTCATATTCAACCAATTGGTGATATGTGACCATAAGTGGAATTATTTTTTGAAATATGATTTTTCTATATTGATAATTTATATAGAGTCTACGTGGAGGTAAGAATTTAATTTAATAAATAACAACTAATGTTTATATAAATGATAAATAATATTATTTTTATCATGATCATTTATATAAAAATATTTTTTTTATATAATAATAATAAAAATATACATTTAAAATTGAAAATATAATTACTGGGAATCCGATTTAATGATTTTGGAAAGCATTCTAGATATACTACGGTGGGTAAATGAAGAATATAATTATGATGTCTAGAAATATAATGTGTAGTATAAGTGATCCTTTTGTTTTATTATTCACTTCATTCATATAAATTGTAGAGGTTCTTCCTTGATTCAATTGATTTACATGGTTCTATACTTGATCAGCCTCCCTAGACTATTTATTGGAGAATTTATTTCATAATAACCATACTAATTGCATCTAAATAATTGCAGTTTTGGTGGAGAATTTGTTTATTTATTTTTTTCATCCATTGTATTCATTTCTATTCTATAATAGTTGAGTGAGTCGTGGTCAAATTGACAACATATAAATAGTTTCCCTTATACATTGACAAAATTTCATGAGATCTTATACCCAAAATTATGGGTGTTAGGTGTTTGGAATTTCATTTATCAATGTGTTTTTTCATTTTAGTTTATATATAATTTCATCTTCATATTATTATCTCAAAAGTAATGAGAGTTATCAATTTCAATATGAAATTAATGATCACATCTAAGATTGTTTTCAAATATATCAAGTTAAATTATAGATAATTCTATTCAAATACTTATCATTGCGCTGATAAATAATCATTTGTTCATACATTTGATGTTAATAGAAAATTTGGTGTAATTCCTTCAAAGTCACTTAATGTTTTATTATTGGATTCCAATTGATTCATCATCTTCTTTTTTCAATTAAAGTAATTTTATATCAACATTCATGTGACGTGTTCAGGACAAATATTTAGTGGAAAATATTATGATGAACATGACTCATTAAATTGATTAAAATTCACATGTCTTTATTAAATTATTAATTAAAGTCCACCATTGATCAACCTCTCTATATAAATACTAAACATATATAATGACCTTCTAATGTTCTTATTAGTTTAGAAAAAAAATTATTGAGTCAATATTTTGGACTATTATTATGAAATTTGTGATTATGAAGACACGGTAATGGATGGTGGATGTGTTCACTTAAATACACTGATATGAATTTTCTCTATTATTGAGGAATTCCCAACATCTACATGGATTTTAAATTTCTTATAACCTATTATAATGTTTTTATAAAGGTTTAAACTCTATTAAATAACATTTTATAACTCATTCGAGCAATCCTTTCATTTTTCATTACAACCATTGTGTATTTAGTTCTTCCATACCCCATCCGTTACACTAAAAAAATTATAGTTGATGTATGCGAATAAATAAATTAATAAATTTAAAAATGAAAAACAATATACGTTAGAATGAGTAACTCCTAAATAATATATATAACATAATATATGAATACATATGATTAAATATTTCATGTTTTTTTATATTCGTGACTCAATATATCATATAACACATTATGAATTAAATCATCAAATTATCTTAAATACTTATATAATGGATCTTAAATAGTATAGTATTATCAAAATTATAACACAATGTAATTTCAATTCAGGTGTGTGGTTGAAAAAAATCATTCACTATGAGAGGATTTATTTAATACCTAACTATCCATTTCATGTTTTTACCCATATTCCCATATATACTAGATCCAAAATAAATATAATTTTATCTCATCCACGATTTAATCACTATAGAAACATATAATAAGAACATTATTGAATCATTAGTGTAACATCTCATTAACATAATTGTTGTTGTGATGGGTTTTCATAGTAACATATCTAGTGTGAACTACACATCGAGACGCTTGGATGCACATCATCACCTAGCCCACGACTAGATTTAATTCACATGTTTGGAATTTTTACTCAGTGTTAACATTCTGAACCTCTTTGATCTCGATCTAGAAACCTTTATAGACGTCTTCCAGTGGCTAAGCTATTTTAAAATCGATCTGAATATCATTGGATCATTACCATAATCATTTTTGTTTTTCAATTTTTCTATGATTCATAATTTTTTATTATTCATATAAGTGGTTTTCTAATTTTTTGGAAGTTGTAGTGACGTTACATGTTGTGTACCTAAGGTACACATCACGACTAGGGTCTACACATTGGTAATTAAGAAAATTCTGTTTTTAAACTGAGGTGATGGGTTTTCATAGTAACATATCTAGTGTGAACTACACACCGGGATGCATGGATGCACATCATCACATAACCCACGACAAGATTTAATTCACATGTTTGGAATTTTTACTCAGTGTTAACATTATGAACCTCTTGGATCTCGATCTAGAACCCTTCCTAAACGTTTTTCAGTGGCTAACCTATTTCAAAATCGATCTGAATATCATTGGATCATTTTTTAAATTTTTGGTGCACCTCTCCGGGTAATTATTCTTTCCAGTTCTTCTATGTAGTTGATCTCGGTATTCCACTAACATTGCGGTTCCAAATAAATTTATATATTTTTTATTTTTCTTTATTATTTCTTCTATAACTATTGTCTGATATAAATATTGATTTCTATTCTTATATTTTTCATGTTATGACAGGCGTTCGTCCTTGAATTATGTGGATTTCCTCTCACCCATAGACCTCTTGTGTTTAGATTTGGATCAATCCTAAGATATGGATATTTGATTCATGGAAATTCATTGGTGTTGTGTTTTTTCATTGGGGGAGATTTCTGTTGCATGCGGGTATGATCCAAGCATTGAGATAGGTGTTTCCATCCCATATTTTCACATTTTATTACAATTTTACTACATTATATATTTAAATTTATTATTTAAATTCAATTAATTTGACATTATTTCATGTTCTTTGGTAAAACCAAATTTTAGTGAATTGGTGGATTTTAGTTTTTTTATCCTTTAAATGTGTAAAACCCCAAATTCCATTGAAATGGTGTGGGTTTTTGGTATTTGGTTGAATTAAATTTTCAAATTTATATTTTGGATTTGATGGAAATGCTTTTAATTAAATTGTTGAAATTAATTGTGGATATAAATTTTTTGATGGATTTAAATTATTTTTATGGGATTTTAATTTCATGATCATATATTAAAATGACTTTATAGAAACCTAGTGGTTTTACATTTTTAATGATTCTTATTTTTGAATAAAACCTAATTTAGTTTTAAATGGAAATGAATTAAAAAATTTAAAATATTAGTATGTGAGTTATTTTATTTTTTGATGTATGAAAATAAATTTTCAATCATTTAAGATCACTCAATGACCTTATGTAGTTGGTGAGTTCATTGGATAAACTCTATGTTATTACAACAATCATAAACATACCGATGGAGGGTCACTTACCCAATTAGAGGCTAATGTGTCACCTTTGTCCAGTTTCAAGGGGACATGGTTAAGCCCATTATTCAGTGTTCACGACAAGTGTGTGGAATCATATATATGTTTAATACTATCAATCATTTTGGTAGATGAACATTTTACTTACATGTTTATTTATACATTAGATATAAATTTATGTCATTGTTGTTTAAAAAAATTTATATTCTAGATGTATTTATTTTAACTATTTGATATAAATTTTTCACTTAAGACATTTTCATAGAAATATTCCATCTCATATAAAGTAAATTCTATGATTTAAAAGCATTTACATTGATTTTAATAATTTATATATTTTTTTGATTAAACATTCTTCTAATTTTCTCAACCCATTTAACATTAAAATATGAAATAATTACATTTGGATGATAATGTTTCATTTGTTATATAATAATTTTTGGTATTCTACTGGTCTTAGTCTCACACCCTAATTTTTTCCTTCTAGTGTTTATAGACATTCTACATCAATGTTTGACAAAATGGAAGTGATATCATAGAGGTGGATCTAGTTTCGGAACCATGGTCTTGGTGAGGTGTGTCTATTTGGACCTTGGGTTTTTTTTCTATTTTTGTACTTGTGTTGTAGTAAATTAGAATTTTATGGGATGTCTTATTATAGGGGAGTACTCCTAGTAGAGATTTTTTTTTGAATATTGTATTTATAATTTTTCTTCAAAGTTTTTTTATAGAGAATTTATTACAAATTCCATGTTGTATGATACAAAGTGCTAGTTTCCAACCCATGATGATTGAGAACACCCATCATGTCATGTCAGGGCCAGCATAGTTATAACGTTCATAGGGTACCCGGGGTTGTTCGGATTAAATTGGTACATGAGGAGGTTGTTCAACATCCTAACAAGACAACAAAATCAATTTTAGTATTAATGTCTAGATATATGTGGTATTTGCGATTGATTGTTTGGCCACCATTCAATGCATTGAACAACAGGTCCCATGAGGTTATAAGGGGAAGACACCTTATGGATTATTTCTTGTTTTTTCCATATTGATATGTGGATATAGTTAAATCCCAATAGTATTGTTCCTTATGTAAAAAATGGTTTTATCCACTTACTCAGATAGAGTGTAAATCTAATATATTCTTCAAAATTGTTCTCGTCTATTCCTTATCTAGAAGCCACCAGTCATTTAGAGATCCACTGACCCTGAGTATTCCATGGAATGGAAGGGAAATATTGAATGTTTGTTTGTGTTCTTGGAGACACTAGTCATGATATGGGTGATGTTTTCAACCATCGTGCTCGAAATACCAAGCATTAGATGGTGGGACATGATGATGATGGAAGGGAAACATGGAAAAATAGAATGGAAATACAAAAAGGTTCATTTGAACAACCAGTTCTACCCAATGTCGTTATTCTTGGATATGTTTGTTGATATCCTCTAGCTTGAACCAGTTCGCTGAATCAAGACTTGGTATTCAAATCACTTTGTGAAGATGGAGTAGTTTTCTTTCGATATTTTATATAGTGAGAGGATAAAGGATCGAGCAATTGAATTTAGAATTCAATTATATATTCATTCATAGAAATATTTATGCTATAGAATCCTACTATGATGATGTTCTAGATATGGTGATAATGGTTGAGATTAAATTTGGTCGGATGTCAGGGATGACATAAATTCCATTTCCTCCAAGTGACAACATTATTTCTTTGAAAGGAAATTAAAACTGTTATTATTCTCATTGTCGTTATCCCTAATAGATTCATTTTAAACCTCATACATCACAAGGATGATGCTATTTCGTTTTATATTAGTTTTTATAACAATGAACTTCTAAGAGGGTTTGCACTGCTGATCCCAAGTACTGGACTTCCTACAGCCATTCAGGACATGTACTGAGGTTCTCCCATAAAATGTCTACTCTGGATAGAATGATAATATCATCACCTCTTCATAAAACTATAGGGAAATCAAATTATTTAAATTTAAATGGGATTCATCCAAAGTCATCCAAAACAAATATTCTTTTTGCATTGGATGAGTCTCTAGAAGAAACATGCATGGTTCCAGAAATTGTGAGAGGTACCATTACAATAACATCATCATCAAGGACATCACCTTTAGAAAATTGTGCATCACACTATTTTGATTCAGTTCACATAATTAATCTATATAATCATCATATTTAGAAGCTATATAATGTTTTTATATTACTGCACCCCATGGTACCAAGAGAGATAAGTTTCCGTGTAATCTTGTTGCAGTCCTCCCTATATCATTTTTTGAGCTAGCATTGAGTTTTAGGGATATTGATATGAAATATATTGATGTCATATTCTGGACAGATTTTCTCATTTCAATCAAACCCTAATTTTTTTTATTGTTGATGTGTCTCTATTAATAAACCAAATGGTGCGTCTCTTTTTTTCCAATGAGATTGTGATCAAATGTTAAGTACATCCTAACATACTTATCCCAAATTAGAGATTGTGATATTAGTGTTTGTATTTGATTCAGAAAGGAATTTAATGAGTGTTGACCTGTCTCAAGTATTTATTGAGTTTTCCCACATGATTATTTTGTATTCATAATTTCTTCCACCAGTTAAAGTGGTTTAGTCTCTTATTATCTTAATTGCTGGAACACAACCAGTCGATATCACTACATACCAAATGACTCCAGGTAAATTTTTATTGCTGAAGTCATAGCTTGATGATATTCTTGAGAAATGCTTTATTCTCCCAAGTTTGTAACTTTGGGACGTGCCAGTTCACTTTGCAAAGAATGATGATAGTGAATTTCCCATGTGTTTTGAATTTTGATATCTCAATCATGTTATAATAAAGAACAAATATTTAATACCTTTTATTAAAGATATTTTTTGATTGGATGAATGAGGAGATATGGTTTTTGAATATTGACCTTCGATTAGGATATAATAATTTGTGGATAAAATAATCTGAAATTTATAAAACCACCATTATAAGTAGGTACAAACACTATGAGTACATTTTTAATCATATTGGACAAACTAATTATAATTTTTTTTTGAATTTAATGAAAAATATTTTACATTAGTATTTCGATACCATTGTGGTAGTATTTATTTATGACATCATTGTCAACTCTAAATATGAAGAGAATCATCTGACGCATATGAGAAAAGTTTTTAGTATTTTTAAAAGACCCCGCCTCTATTCCAGGATATAAAATTTCTATTTCTAGATTCTAGAATTGAAATTCTTGGGACACGTTGTGTTTGAATAGGGCCTAACAGTTGATCCCGAGAAGGTGAATGTTGTCATGATTTTGGAGTATCCAAGAAATTTTTTCGAGGTACAAAGATTCGTTGGTCTAGATAGAAAGTACCTCAGTGTTGTAATGGAATTATAGAAGATGTATTCTCTAATGGTGGCTTTGACTTAAAAGGTGGTCAATGTTTTGGGGAAAGATAAATGTCTGAGTTCTTCTGTCGTGATTAAACTTCTGTTTACCTCTTCATAGGTATTTTCCTTTCTAGAATCTGGTAATGGCTATGTTTTTTATGAATCTTATATAGTCTTGGGTAGCATTATTTTGCAGGTTGATCATGTTGTTGAATATTTATCATGTCATCATAGGGTAGATTAGATGAATTATCATACCCATTTCCTCAAACAAGAACCAGTGATGCACACACATAAGATATAGTGGATGTACATTTTTGTAGAATGTGTTATTTTGTATACATACCATAAAATCATGACTTATATCCTCTCTCAAAAATATTTGAATACACAGCAAAGTCTTTGGGTATAATACATACTATCATTATACAATGACATATCATATACTCCATGAAATGGTAATTTTATTATTGATGCATTCAGTTAGAAACATAAAAACTATTCATTGAAAATATTATCCAAAGAGTAGAATTCAATGGCTCTTATTGAAAAATCTCATATTGATGATTATGTGGAATGGAATAAGGTTTCAATATCCAGTTATCATTTGAAATCTTCCCATCTCAAGTTGATTCTTCATTATCAACAAATATTTGATGTGTTATATAGGATTTGGGAATCTTTTTACTAAGGGGAGACAATTTAACAATGGTCATTATACAAAGAGGGTGTTATATATTATCAGAAATGATTCATTGTGCTGATATCATCATGGAGAGATGTGATGGGAGATTAACATTATTCCAAACTGGATGTAGTCCCAAGAACCAAAAAATATTCAATTATATGTGGTGGTAGTTCTAGTGTCCAGGTATGAGATGGGACATTTCTGAGTTTCTCTCTCATTGATATATGTACTAGCAGGATAGAGCTCAGAATAAAAAACCATCGTGGTTACTTCGTAATCATCTAGTCCCAACATGGAAGTGTGAGAATATCTCTATGGACATTGAGGTTGGGAATCCATGTACCCTGAGAGAGAAGAATGTAATTTGGGATGTGATCAATAGGTTGACCATGTCAGCTCACATTATACATATTCAAGATACAACCAAGGTTGATTATATGTGTAGTCTCGAGGAGAATGAGAATTTTGGTTTGCATAGAGTTACCTCAGTTATATTCTTTGATAGGGATCCTCACTTTTTTATCACTTATATAGAGGCCTTTTGAATACAATTTGATCTCATGACCATTTTAAGATGGCCTATCATCCAAAAACGGATGGCCAAATATAAAGAGATATAAAATTACATGAGGAAATGATGCACTCTTATGTTCTAATCATTGGTGGGGCTTGGGATGATCACATATGGATGGTAGATTTTTCATACAACAACAATTAGAACATCATGATCACAAAGGACCTTTTCAAGGAATTGTATTTTTAGTCTTGTAAATATACGATATTTTGGTTGGAGGTGGTGAATGTTCCATTGATTAACCAAGAATGTTGAATGAGATGACATATAAAATTTAGATGATTTACCAAATATTTTTTTCCACACATAGCTGATAAATTTTTTATGATTATTGACACCATTTACGATTGGATTTTTTAGTTGATGATCATGTGTTCCTTAAGGTTTAACCTCATTTGGGATTTCGATGTCTCTGGTGAAAATGGATTCATTATCCTCGCTCTGTGGCCGCTTTCAATTTTTTTGAATATGAGGGGAAGGTTGTATTTCAATTTGAACTTCCACTACATCATATATCGATACCAATTGTGTTCCATATATTGTAGCTAAGAACGTAACTATTTTATAATCTCACATTTTTAGCCGGAGTGATTCTGAGATCGATCCTGACTTATTTTTTTCCGAGCGACCTATTAGGATAGTTGATTTTAAGGCTAAGGTACATCATTAGAGGATAATACCATTTGTGTGTACAATGGAAAAATGTCCCCGATATTCATGTGATACTATAATGTGAGGCACTAATGAGGGATTTGTGGCCTTGTATCTTTGGAATGAAAGCTTCTGTATAGGATTTATTAATGAAATATGATTTTATGGTGGGAATGTTGTACCATCTGGTTACCATAGTTTGGAATATTTTCCCTTTTTATGTTCTATTTTTGATCAAATATAATATAATTGGTTTTATGGTTTTTCTGTAGGCTATAGAGATGGGTCATGTCGTGTGAATTATGTACACATTATGACCAAGGCCTACACGATGTGACTAGAAAAATGTCTGATTTATCCCAACGTGACGATTTATTCTATGTAACTTATCTTGTGTTGAATAAAAATCATGAAACATTGGTACAGATCAGGACCATGCATTTGTCATACATTAAGTCATTCATTATGTAGTTGTTTTCATAATATTCCTTCCAAACCTCATAAATCTCGAACTAGATCCCTTCTTACGCATTTTTCAATGGTGCCCCTCCTTCAAGATTGATCTGATCATCCGTGGATCATCATTGTGTCAATGGTGTGTCTCTCCTTGTACATGTTCTATATGATTACCTATTTCTTTTGATCATAGTATCATCCTATTGTTATGGTACTAGATACATTTATCTATGTTTGATATTTCTTTATGTATTATTATTGATCTGTTTAGTGATCTCATTCTTGATGAATTTTCCTTCGTTATTCATGGTACGAAAGGAATTATTTTTTATGATTTATGGGTTTCCGCCCTCATGGTGACCTCTAATGTTTATATTGGTATCCATCCTATGATGTGGTTGTTTGATTCTAGGGACTTCCAAACCATTGGTTGTTTTCATTGATGGTGAAATATGTTGCGGTTTTGTGTGGCCCAAGCATTGAGTTAAATGGTTCTATCCCAATTTTTCCAATTTGATTACCATTGTATTTAATTATTTATTTCAATTGATGATATAATTTAAATTTCATAAAATTACATTCTATTTCATTTGATAAACACCAGTTATATTGAAATGAGATATTTTACTATCTTGGATATGAAATATGGAAACCTCCCAATTCCATTGAAATTTTGTGGGTTTTTCAATGTTGGATGAATTAAATTATTTAATTTAAATAGTGTTTTAATGGATTTTTTTTCATTTAAATATTTAAATTTAATTGTGAAAATGAAATTTGGAAAGGATTGAATTGTATTTGAATTGATTAAAAACACACAAAATATCATAATGTTTTTTCAGTGAATATCCATGGTTCTATCTAATGAATGTTGGATTTTTTGGAATAATTCTAGTTTTGGATATAAATGGATAATAATCGGAATTTTTTAAATTAATAATGGTATTTTTTAATTTTATGTAGTATTAGAATAAATTTCCAATCATGTAAGATCACATGAAATAATTTTGTATTTAGTGTGTTTTATGGATACACTACATGCTATGAAAATGTTATTCAAAATAGATTTGGTGGGTCACATCCTACATGGGAGGGTGATGAGTCACATATGGCTAGTTTCAGGGGGATATGAGTATAATATTTTTTTTCACCACGAGGTTATTGAGTCATATAGCTAGTTAATACTGTTGTACCATTTGGCAGATTACCATGTTGGTCACTTTTTCATTTATATATGACATATAAATTTATGCCCATTTGGATTTAATTACATTACATGAGTTCATAATTTATATAAACTATTTTATTTAAATGTTTTAATTAATACTTTATTTAAAAAATATTCCATCTCTTGAAATGTAAATCATGTGAATTAAAAGTATTTTTCATCATTTTTAAAATGTATAAAATGATTGGATTGATTTTGATTTTGATTTTCAAAACCCATTTACCATTATTATTTGAAATCATTTGCTTTGTTTAATCAATTGTTTTAATTTTTATGGAATAATTTTTGGTGACCTACATGGATTATGCTCAAACCCTATTATCCCTCTAGTGGTTGTAGAATTTCATCTTTCGGGTTCAAGAAAAGATAATTGTTCTATTAGAGGTGGATCAAATTGTTGAACCATGGTCATGGTTAGTTGTTTCTATAGGGACCTGGGCTTTTTTCATGATTTGTTACATGGTATGTAGTAATTAGTGATTTTACTACTTATTTTATTATTCTAAATTAATCCTAATGTGGGTTTATGTTATTATGAATAATATCTTGCATCTTTTATTGCTATGTTTTGGGGATTATTAGTTCCCACATGCATGTTGTATGATGCCAGGATCCAGTCTACACCCCGTGGGGATTAAAAATTCACATTAGGCTATGTAAGGGTAGGTTCAGTTATATGGTTACCATGGTACCCAGGCATGTTTGTGACATTTTGGACGATATCATTTACATGGACTTATCCATTGTTTTTTCATTAATGTTATCTAATACTAATCCTCATTAAATATAATCTAATATCATCAAATAAAAGAACTAGTCTTAAAAAATATCTAATCAACATCAAAAAATTTCTAAACCCTACTTTGTAACCTATTGAGGTGATCCAAATTTAAACTACTATCAGTTTATATCATTTACATAAGTAACGAGTTAATATTTATAAATAATCATACAATACTGACAAATAAATGTTTATATAATTTTATGATTATATACATAAAAAATATATTATACATTGAATATTTTTCTATAAATAACATCACAATATACAACCCTCATAATTTTTTATTGGATTTCCTCATCATTAAAATTTGGAAAGTGAGTTATATAATATGGGGTGATCACAAATATATAATAATAGATAACTTATCATGAGGAATGAAATGGTTATCTTTGGAGAATTTTAGATAATATGATCAAGGGAGATAAATTTGAGTATATAAAACATTAGGAAACTAGTGTGGTCCATTAGTAATAATAAAAAGACATGAAATATAAAATTATTGAACATACACCATGTTATGATTAGGTAGAATAATTAGGATATAATCGTCATCCATTGAGCCTAAAATAGATATATATCATGTACAAACATAGAAATGTTTCCTAATATTGAACTATGGAACAATATAAGTACATGAAATCTCCACATTACGATGCAAACCATGATCTAAGATCATAATATGTGATAAATATCATGACACACACACTATTTGATGTTAATATACAAATTCACTAAATATTTTCATAATCTGTGGGAAATATTTTGATATATATGCCTTAGGATGTGATAGATCTTATTATCCCCATATGTTCATTATTTAAGAAAGCCCATGAAGCACAAATATTTTTATGATTTTACGTATGAACACTTATAAAATTAATTTAATGAATATGTTTTCCTCACCCATAACCATTCTCACATATGAGTACCAGAATATATATAGCAGACATCAGATCATGAAATCCCTTCAAAAAATTATCTGTCATGAATTTTTAAAATTTTATAACATAATTTGATATAAATCATTGATTGGTTGATACTAATAAATCAATAAACCCACCAGATGATTTCATAGAGGAACATAAATGGCGATTCATAAAACATAACACTTTATGAAAATTGAAATACTAAGATAAAAGGTAAATCAATGATAACCATAAAACCTTCCATTATCAAAAATTCCTTAGTTCCCTATTAATTAGATGAGGTTTCTAGTCACATGTAAATGTTCTTATAAAAAATGTTATATATAATATATCAATAGATTTTACTTTGAAAACAGCCTAAAATAAATGACACATAAAAAATATATTATGGTTTACTATATGAATTTTGGATTGAATGATAAACATATGATCTTGAAAAGAGAAAAACATTTTAATATTTCAAAATAAAATTATAGAAACCCAACATCATAAAAATATAAAATAAAAATAAATGATTTAAAGAGGTAAAAGGTAACTTTATTATCACATGAGTTATTAAATAATTGTGTTTCCAAATATTATGTAGATCAATAGTTGAAATTGAATATATTTTCATGAATTTTTTTTTCAATTTATGATATTTTGGATTATCCATGATATTACATACTAATGAGAATGACAGTTATCTCAATGGTGATTTGAAAGAAAACATCATTTTTCAAGATAAATAAGTAACAAATACCTTTTGATAAAATAGATTAGTGAATGAAATTAGTCAGGGATGAGGATTTCAATTAATAACAATTAAAAAAATTATTTATGTTTTGATTTTTTAATATCTTTGGAAACATAAGTAAAATTTTTATAAAAAAAATAAAACTGATAATTATTTATATATTTGTAAATGAATATAGTTTTTTAAATTTTAAGATAAAATCCATCTAGTCTTAAATATATTCTTGATAAATAATGAATATTTTTATTGATAAGTCATATATCTTATGGAAATAATGCGAAGGCGAGAAACCCACATATCATAACGTCAAATTTTCAAGAACATACATTTACATAATATGTCTTAAATTATATCAAAATAATCTCTTTCAGAAATTATTTATTTATTTTTAAATATTTTATCATATATTATAATAATATTTCATACATATATTATATAATTGTAGTTTCTTACATCGTTGAATGTTTTAGAATTATATTGTTTTGTGAATACTTCAAAAATTTGACATCGATCACCATTAATTAAAACAATTCATAGTTAATATATCATTTTCGTTATATAAACATAATAATTATATTAAATATTATTTTTAAAATTTCATTAACTAGTGTTTTATGAGGGATAAATTAACAAGAAATCAACAAATAAATTTTTTTTAATTATTGATGAGAAAATATCAATTAGTAATTAATGAATTATATTTTAAAATAATCATTCTAGAATAACCACTAAAATAATTAATTTAATATTATAATCAAATATAACATTCAATTATTATTATATTTACTTCTATTGTATATATTTATAGGATCATTAATAAATGTAATAAAAAACCAAAAATTGAAAATGTTTTATTTTATTGATATGTATGATTGTTTAGTGAGTGAAAAATAAAATAATCATTATAGATGTATGATGATATTTTCTTGGTTTTATTAATGTGATACATCATAATTTAAATGTTTTGGAGAAGAATCTAATTTATATGATGATTTCACATCAAATAATGAAATTCTTTTCCTTTTTTCAATGTACATTTAAAGATTTATAACGTACAATAGTCTTTTATTATTTATATTATTTATAGAACATCAATTTTATATTTCAATGGAAATAATAATTTCAGAAAATAATTTTTTTATACTAATCATTATTACTATTTTTTACGATAATTACGAAGTGGAAATATATAGTTTCATTAAAGAATTTGTCTACCAATAATCATGGGTGACGTCTTTGTTTTTTAAAAATTGAACATTAGGAATGATGTATTTATATTTTAATAAAATAAATAAATATATAATTATTTGATCCTTATTTTAATAAACATTTTTATCTATTGATTAATGATTGTTATGAATGAAAACATGTATTTCGATGATGTAAAACTAAGAACATATATAGTATATTTTCTTTTTTTTAGAAAGGTTGGTGAGATGTAAATAATTATTAGTCCATAAAAATGATATTTATATATTATTGGGGTATTCATTTGATTACATGACCATGAGTACAATAAATTTGAAGTATTGATAAGAAAAAATGTATTATAAATTAAAATATGGTGATTGGTAAATTTTACATACCCCTTATGTAATTACCCAGATTTTCAAAGTAATTTGTTTTAATTACATATAATTATTAGAAGTCTCGGAAAATTAACGGTTCTAGATTTTGAGACCCGGTGAGCCTGAAATGAATTTCTCATCTTTTTTATATTACATTCTGTAAACGCATGAGTGGTGTTTTCAAGAATTTGAACTGGTGTACGAATTAAAAATATGAGGGAACCATTGAATCTGTAGTGTTGGGATTCACTTAAAAGAGGTTTCACTTTGACCGTAGTAGGTATGGAGAAAAAAATATTTTGGGGAATTTTAAATAAACAATAAAATAATAATATTATTTTATTCTTTTCATTTTTTTCCTTCAACGGAAAAGAAGCATTGTGGCACCAACGATGTGAAATACATTAAATGGAATGACCCTTCAAATCATATGTAATAGTGTCATTAGAATTTAGGAAGCATCATAATAAATGAACCCTCATAAATTTAACAATCATTTCTCACCCTCCCCCTCTTTTATTTATATGGAGCTTGGTGAGAGGTAATAGCACGTCTTCACCTAGAAACTAAGTATTGATAATTTGTCATGAAACCAACTGTGGTGGATGGAGCCAGTTCCAGCAGGCGGTGTTGGGTGTGACCGAATCACGAACCGAAGGATGTCACTTGGGCAGTAACCCTGGCAGCTTTTTGTGGGGACAACGGACGCTGACCTCATCCTCAAACGTGGGCGCAATCCATCGTTCATGAGGACGGGATTTATTTTCAAATAATTTTTTTATTGTTGAATCCAACCCTTTTTCTATCAAGCTATCGTGGAGAGAGTGGGCCAAACAAACATGTAACAGACCCTCAAACCTTGTTGGAATTTTGGTCTGTTCAGTACAATATTTATCATTGGGTTGGGTGAGGTCCCAGAAGAGAGACGATGCCGGTGGCTGACAACGACTGTCCATGATTGAGGAATCACATTGATGTGTGTTGAAGAAAGAGGATGCATTAATATGCCACGACGATCAACTAATCTGATGAGATCGTCCAACTACATTGGTGATGCGGTGCACCGTCATGCGCCGTTGATGGAGAAGGGTCATGTATTTAGAACTACAGTGGGGACAAGAAGGGTAGCGGAAACGGTTGAATATAGGTGGGGGAATTTTCACCCAATGGAGGGTCACGGGAGTAGCTGCGACTCTGAAATCGCGGCAGCGAGACCTATAGTGGGTCCCACGGGTTATCTAGCAGAGCCAAAAAGGTGATGTCGCTTCGCCTTCCAAATTGGGGAAACCCCTTGTGCCTGCTCTGGGGACCCCACATCAGCTGGACATGCATGTCATCGTGTTGTGCGAGCCCTGTGGGTCGTGCCCCATTGCGGGTCATGTGAGACTACGGCACAGAGGGTCGTGTCGGCCGTAGCGCAGCCCAACCTGGGCAGACTAGGACCCAACCTGGCCCATTTTTATGAAAAAGTCAATAACATGAAATCTAAGCATCTGTTTTACGAACCGTCTGTGGAATTAGGACCCTTGTAGAAGTACGGTCCTTTAGGAATACACCAAATGGGTTATGAATATAGTTTGAGTATGGTCAGGATGGATCAAACTAGAATCTAACTGGGCCCCTGGAACATGAACACTTATAACTCACAGGCTGGGTAACTGATTGATTCACTGTCTGTCGTGATGGAACACATTTGATATGGTAGTCGATTGAGTTAGTACATTGTGGATCTTAGTTGTGGTCTATGTACGAAAAATATTCAATGGGGTAGATTCTACTGATCTCGAGCGCACTAGGTGCATGGAAACATGTGGCTGGTTGTAATGTGAAGAATAAACATCGATCCTAATTGGGTAAGCATCCATCAATCATATGTTGGTCTAAATCTAACACATTCTATGTGGGTCTGTGCTCATTGATCATGTGTTTTTCATCACACACCAATCCTGGGTGGGTCATAACATTTGTGGCCGAACATGGGTTATTACCTATAGATCATGTGTGGATTAGAATCATTGGTTTTAAAGAGAACAAAATTATCTATCTTATGACTAATCATTTGTGCTTCATTGCATAATTTATACCATGTTTGAGATTATTCATTACCATTATTGTGATAAATTCATTGTGTTACATGTGCGCTAGTTCTATATTTTTTTGTTAACTATGTTGTACTTGTACCTTCATGGTGTTATCTTCATTGTATTACCTTTGTGGTACTTATCTCTTCATGTTTTTTCCTATGTAGTAATTTAACATGTGTGGTGTTACCTTCATGGTGTAACCGTTGTGGTGCAAAAAACATGGTGTTGTCTTCATGGTGATACATATGTGGTACTTCTACCTTCATGGATTTATCAGTCTGGTACATCTACCTTCATGGTGTTTCCACTGTGGTGTTCGTTCGTTATGTAGGAGATTAGTATATCATTATATCATAGTTATTTTTAGGAGCATATACCTATGTATAGTTGATATCAATATCTTCGTTCTTAATATGGAGGACTTTCTTTGTGGTATTTACATTATGGAACTCTAGGAGACCTACAGGGTCTCAGGGTCCCTACTGAGTATCATGATACTCACCCCTTCATGGGAAATGCCCACACATTATTCTATCTTGTGTAGATAACAGTGAAAATCGATCAAGGCTCAGAGAGATAGGACTGGATGATGCTTAGAGGTTTACCATTGGGCATGACTGGACACATGGACTACTGTTTGTGAGGAGGCAGCATGAAAATGTGGAAGTGGAGTTGTTCGTATAGCAGGCGTTGGGCGGTGATTCATGGTTTTAAAACAACCACCTCCAAGTGGTCGTCCCATAACATAGTGAGTAGGTGGAATGAAATGAGCTTAGCTCTATGAAGTAGAGGCCTATGACCATGGTGCTCCGAAGATAATTAGAGGAATGATCTGTGTCTACTCCACCATAGAATCATTACTTATAGACAAAAGGTTCCATTGTATTTTTTAGTTCCACGACCCTTGTTCGGATCTCAAAGATTATATTGGAGTAGTTGGATCAATAATTATGGCTATACACTATTATGTGAGAATATTTGTTGATTACACACTGTTGTCAGCAGTGTGACCTTACTCTAGGAGGTGACAACTTCGGCTGGGTTCTTCTTGTAGCTAGGTCGAGGCATTACGATGTCATCTTGGGTATGGACTGGTTATCCATAGTCAATGCTGATATTGACAATATTAGGCACACATTGAATTGTGTCTAAGAGATTGGGACATGTTTTTCCTTCACTAGTGAGAATTGAACCATTGTAGTAGAGGATGGAATTACCCATAAGAGGGTTTATCCTATCACATATCAGTTGAATAGCCTTATCCTAGGAGAAGTTGATGTTGATAGTTTGAGATATCATGTAGTGGTGGACCAGTAAGTCGATGTCTATCTTGATGGTATTCACAGACTACATCCACATAGATAGGTATACTTTTACATCAACATGTTCACTGGGACGTCACTGATATCTACACCGACATATTGGATGGCTCTCGTGGAGAATTGGGAGTAACAAGTATAATTAGAGGACTTGAAGTGGAAGGAGTTCATAAGGCCAATTATTTCTTAATGGGTATCCCCTATTTTGTTCACAAAGAATTCATAATGGAGTTTGAGATTCTGTGTGTACTATGGACACCTAATCCAGGTAACTATGATGAACAAATATCCACTTCTAAAGATTGATGATATATTCGATCAACGAAGGGATATTGTTTGTTTTCAATGATAGACCATAGATCAGGATATCAATGGCTCATGGTACGAGATGAGGACGTGATGAATATGGCCTTCAGATGTCGGTATGTCCACTATGAGTTCTGAGTTATTCCATTCGGTGAAACCAAGGCCACACCATTGTTCCTAGGACACACAAAAAGGTCTTCCATCTATACCTTGATTGAATTGTGGTGGTATTCATCGTCGACATCTTGATATACATAGTGTTAGAGGAGGATCATGAATATCAACTGTAGATAGTTCTGGATACACTATGAGATCTCTAACATTATGTTAAGCTCCAAAACTTCCAGTTCAGGATACGAGAGGTCCACTTTATGGGACACATTATCTCAGTGGTTGGAGTTGTAGTGGATCCAACAATGATAGAGGTTGTGCTTCATGTGATCCACGCATGAGTGTGACTAAGGTGCGGAGTTTCCTAGGGTAGTCTGGATACTACTGGATATTCATTCCAGACATTTTCAGATTTGCAGAACACCTTTCATCATTGATGAAGAAGGGACATACCATCATATGGATAGAGAGATTCATGAAGTGTTTTCTGAAGATAAGGCATCGAATGATGAGTAAACCCATTTTTAGGTTACTACATGTGGGCATTGGGTATGTAGTCCCCTCCGACACATCAAGGACCAGAAAAGGATGTGTCCTGATTCCATAGCGAGCAGTGATCACTTATGGTTCAGGACAGCTAAGAAAACATGAGCAGAACTACACAACCCATGATCTCGATTTAGCAGTAGTGGTCTACTCATTGATGATGTGGAGACATTACATTATGGATGAATGTTTTATAGTCTACTCTGATAACATGAGTCTCATATATATCTTCTCTCAAAAGGACCTGAACCCGATACATCGAAGATTTCTAGAGTTTCTTTCAGGACTATGACATTTAGATAGACTATAATCATTGGAAGGGCAATGAATTAGCAGATGCACTTAGCATGAGGTCTAGTCTGCAGTTGCTGAGTGAGACGACCATGAAACATGTTTCATTACAGATATCCTTTGTGGATAGTTATGGATCATCTTACCTCTAGTCTATTACTGTCACTCCACCACTTCTTAAGTGATATTGGGAGGCACAACTTGTGGATATTGACTGAAATGCTCGACGAGCTCATATATCCTCAGGACTGGAAACATAAGGATTCTCTGATGGTGTGTAGCATGTCATCCTTTTTAGAGGATGTAGAATGGTACCAGTGGAGAAATGGGATGTGTTGTAGAGTATGTTCCATACATCCTTGATTGAGGTGCATCCAGGGGTGGAGAAGATGTAACTATTCCTATGTTGTCAGCATTGGTGGCCATGGATGAAGAATGATGTAGTAGAGTTTGTATCTCAATGCCTCACTTGTCAGCACATGCAGACAGGGAATCAAGTTCTAGCAGGATTAGTGAAGCCACCGGTGGTGCCAGTGTGGATGTGGGATTCAGTCTCCAGGTAATTTGTCAAAGGTCTTCCACGTAAGCCCAGGGGAAATGATTCCATATGGGTGACTGTTGACCAACTTCCCACGTAGGTCCATATCCTACCTACCTGAGTGCAGAGATCAGTAGAGGGCATATGACACCTATATATAAAGGATATTTTTCAATACCATGGGGTTCCATAAAATTTCATCTCCAAACGTGATGAACGTATTATATCCCAGTTTTGGAAGGCTTTGCAGGAGGAATTGAAGACTCGAATATGCTTGAGAACATCCTTTAATCCCCACACGAATGGTTAGACGAAGCAGATAATTTAGATGTTGGAGGAAATTTTTCGTACAATCATCCTTGAATTTCTCCGCAGTTGGGAGGATCACATTCCCTTGAAGATGTTTGTGTAAAATAATAGTATTCACTCCATAATCATTATGTCACCTTTTGAGACCATGTACGGTCGACCATGAATATCACCTCTATGCTGGACAACCCCATGGGAGACAAAATATTGGGCCAGAGTAGGTATGGGCTACCACTGAGAAGCTGCAGATAATCCAGTAGTAGATGAAGAAAGAACAGAGATGTAACACCCTGATATTTTATGGAAAATGTTCTTTTAATTTCATTGATGTCTTGTGTTGTAACCTACAACAATATTGCCTTGCGCTATATGCAACACTGTATGAACTTGCAGTATACACAACACTATTCTTGGATCATGTTACACAAAATTTTGATAGAGGTTATTCTACAAAACATTGAGTATATATATATATATATTAAATGTAAAAATGAAATATGGTTGGATTATGTTATATTAAACAATGGCGGAGTCTTGTACAACACGTAACCCTGACTTGGCTTGCATTACATGCAATCACAACCTTCCTCGATAGCGTGTGTTGTATGCAATACCAGGTTTCACTAAAAAATGATATATTGTTATAACATTATTATGGACTAGCCTTTATGAATAGTATCAACTACATTTTGAAGTTTATAACATTATTATTCATAATACACATTTTCTAGAAGATGTTATGAGAACAAAATCAATTTTTCGAGTAAAATATGTTTTTTTCAAAAAATGTAGTTTTGCTGCCTTTTAATGGCGCACCCACTTTAAATCTTCTTTTGGACATTTCTATAAGTTAAATTTTAAAAAATAAAGTTCTTCTTTGTAATTAAGATATAAAAATTTACTTTGGATAAATTTTTTATATTATTCTGATAACATCCACATTTTATAGATTAGTAAAAACACGCTCTATTTTATTTAAAAACAACTTTTTTTCATCGCAATAATTTATATGGTTAGATTATATTTTTAATAGGTTTTAACGATTAATTAGAATATATTTTTACTATTTAATCCAATGTTGTTTATTGGAATAAATTTCAATTTGAAATTGGATATAAACAAGTATCAATCTTTTGATAGTTATTGTTTCTTAAAAACACACTATTTGTTTTGATAACGGTAATTAATTTTAAAATTAATTAATGCCACTTCTATGTTTTAAATTTGGAAAAATAGGCAGCAATTTTGAATTCCGAATATCAAATAATGCTTAGGCAGAATTCTTGGTATTTTTCTGAAAAACTTCAATTTTTGATGAATAGTGAAACCACTAAGTGGTAGTTAAAAAACTGAATTTTTCATAAAACATAATTTTAACACTTCTGTGAGTGGAATTTCGAAAATCCGAGAGACACAGTTAATATCAACGACAAAAATTTGTTTCAATGAGATGAAAATAATTTTTGGTGAATAATAAATTTTTACTTTTATCTACCACGGTTAAAAGTAAATAAGATAATTAAGGGTAAAAATGATATTATTATTACTCTAATACATGTCTTAATTCTATTGGATAAGTGTAAATAGTCCAAAAACAACATTAGGAATAAATTTTGACCATTTAGGCCATCTTAGATAAGATTTAGACATTTAATATTAATTTATTTAAAGAAGGGTTAAAATAGTTATAATCAAATTTTAATAAGTAAAACATTTTTAATATAGGGTTATATATAAGATAAATTCGACTATAAATATTAATTAAAAATATAAAACGATTTCATACATAATGGTATTTTATTTATAATTTTTGGAAATTAAATAATCTAATTTATTTATGACCCAAAGATGATGCAATAATTATCTTATTAATGAAATATTGACATAATTGATGTTATAAATACCCAAATAAAAGTAATTTGAGACTTTTTATGAATTAAAATATTTTTCTATGTTAATATGACATGTTAGTATTGATTTAATTTACTTTTTTCGAACTAATAATTCATTTATGAGTTTCAAAAAAATCAATTACCAAATAGTTTCAAAATTGATATAAAATAGTTTTTAAAACAAATAATATATTATTAATTGTTATTATATTCCTAAAAATCTATGGTTCCACCAAGATACTTATATCATCATAGGTGTATAATTAATGGGCCACTTGGGGGTTTCTTTGATTTATATGGTAATTTTATTAACTATATAATATAAAAATACAAAGTGACATTGTAAATGTCAATCTAATTAACTAAGAGTTAAAACTTAGAGATAAGGTCAATATAATGACCTAAACTTTTCTAAATTCTATTGGATGAGAGTATTTAGACCCATCCCCACCTTATCTTAGAAATATATCAATTTTTAACTTTTAAAAACCGAATATGACTTTATAAAAAATTAATATTTTTTGTTATTCCAAAGGTTCCCCTCTCCTCCCTTATAAAAGGGCACCTCCTCCCTCTCTTACTCACACCACATTGAGCCTTCAAGCTCGGACAATCCCTGAAAAAATCTCTTATACACTTCCCTATAAACATCCTAGAGGTCCTGTTCTTCTTCAAAGACCAATTTTAGTTCCCTAAGAGGAGGTCTCAAAGAGGCTCTTCATCGAAGAGGTAATGTCCGTTACCGATGCATTCAAATTTATTTTTTCTTCCACTTATTCTTATTAGGATGTTTCATTATGAAGTAATAACATCAATATCACTAATATACTGATATGTTATTATATGTATGAAACAAACCTATTTCACCATCTATCCATGCTATGGAAAACAAAATTATCGCGCATACGTACGTACAGAATACTGTCTCCATGCCGTGGTGTAATCTATTTTCCACCACCACCTTACTTGGATGGATATAATGGTGTAAATAATAACTATATATGATTATTGTAAATTGATATTGATTATGTAATAGTATACATACACTCCAATAAAATTCCATGATCATGGGAACATAATCAATTTTTTGAGTAAAATAAGTAATTTTCAAAAAATGTAATTTTTTCACCTTTTGATGGAACACCCTTTTTAAATCTTGTTTTTAACATTTATATAAGTTAAATTTTACAAAATAAAATTCTACTTTGGATGCAGGATATAAAAATTTACTGTGGATAAATTTTTCATATTATTCTGATAACTTTCATATTTTAATGAATAGTAAAAACATGCTAAATTTTAATTAGAAACACCTTTTTTACATCGCAATAATTTATATGGTTATATTATCTTTTAATTGGTTTTAAAGTGTAATAAGAATATATTTTTACCATTTAATCCAATTATTTTATTTGGAATTAATTTCACTTTGAAATTGGATATAAACAAGTTTCAATCTTTTAATAGTTATTGTTTCTTAAAAACACGCTATTCGTTTTGATAATGGGAATTAATTTTAAAATTAATAAAGTCCACTTCTATGTTTTGAATTTGGAAAAATAGACATCAATTTTGAATTCTGAATATCAAATAATTCTTACGCTGAATTTGTGGTATTTTTCGACAAACTTCAATTTTCGATGAATAGTGAAACCACTAAGTGGTAGTTAAAAAACTGATTTTTTCATAAAACGTAATTTTTCCGCTTCTGTGAGTGGAATTTTGAAAATCCGAGAGACACTGTTAATATCAAGGACTAAAACTTGGTTCAATGTGATGAAAATATTTTTTGGTAAATAATAACTTTTTACTTTTATTTACCACAGTTAAAAGTAAATAGGATAATTAATGGTAAAAATGATATTATTATTACTCTAACACATGTCCTAATTCTATTGGATAAGTGTAATTAGAACAAAAACAACCTTAGGAATAACCATTTAGGACCACTTGGATTAGATTTGGACATTTAATATTAATTTATTTAATAAAGGGTTAAAATAGTTAAAATCAATGTTTAATAAGTAAATCATTTTTAATATAGGGTTATACATAAGATAAATTAGACTATAAATATTTATTAGAAATCTAAAACTATTTCCTACATAATGGTATTTTATTTATAATTTTTAGAAATTAAATAATGTAATTTATTTATGACACAAAGATTATGCAATAATTATCTTATTAATTAAATATTGACATAATTGATGTTATAAATACCCAAATAAATGTAATCTGAGACTTTTTATGAATTAAAGAATTTTTCTATGTTAATATGACATGTTAGTATTTATTTAATTAACTTTTTTCGAAATAATAATTTTGTTATGATTTTCAAAAGAATAAATTACCAAATACTGTCAAAATTGACATAAAATAGTTTTTAAAACAAATATTATATTATTAATTTTTATTATCTTCATAAAAATATATGGTTCTCCCAGGATACTTATATAAGTATAGGTGTATCATTAATTGATGACTTGGGGGTTGCTTGGAAGTATATGGTATGTTTATTTACTATATAATATAAAAATACAAAGTGACATGGTAAATGTCAATCTAATTAACTAAGAGTTAAAACTAAAAGATAAGGTTAATATAATGACCTAAACTTGTCTAAATTATATTGGATGAGAGGATTTAGACCCATACCCACCTTAGAATAGAAATATATCAATTTTTAGCTATTAATAACTGAATATGACTTTCTAATAAAATAATATATTTAGTTATTCCAAAGGTGCCGCTCTCCTCCCTTATAAAAGGGAACCTCCTCCCTATCTTCCTCACACCACTTTGAGCCTTCATGTTCAGACAACCCCTTCCAAATTCTATTATCCACTTCCCATTAATCATTATAGAGGTCCTTTTATTCTTCAAATACCAATTTTAGTGCCCTAAGAGGCGGTCTCAAAGAGGCGCTTCAAAGAAGAGGTAATGTCCATTACGGATTATATCAACATTATTTCTTCTTCCACTTCTTATTCATAGGTTGTTTCATTATGAAGTAATAAAATCAGTATCACTTATATACTGATATGTTATTATATATATGAAACATACATATTTCACCATCTATCCATCCTACAGAAAATGAAATCACTGCGCGTGCGTACGTACGGTATACCATCTCTACGTCGTGGTGTAATCTATTTTCCACCACCACCTTACATGGATGGGTATAATGTTGTAAAAAATACTATATATGATTATTTTAAAGTTATATTTATTCTGTAATAGTAAAAATATGCTCCAATAAAATTCCACGATCATGTGAACGATGTCATCGCTTGTGTGTACGTACAGAATACCATCTCCACGACGCGATGAGATTCATTCTCAATGATTAACCATTCATAAATGAATATAAAGTATATATAATACATCATCATGAAATATATGACATAATAATGATACTGGATTTATGTATATATATATGTATGTCATCCAATTAATTCCATTCAATTCAATGAGGAAACGAAAACAACGTTCATGCGTACGTACGGCCTACCGTCTCCATGAATGGTGTATTTTTTCCATTTATAGATCTATTATATATATATATATATGTATATTTGGAATATATATTATATATAAATCGTGTTTTATATTCTATAATTAAGTAATCATGATTTATGTAATCATATGAATAATTACAAGTCAAAACACAGACGACAAATGAAACGATTTTACCCAAAACGCTCTTTAACATGGAATTTACAAAAGAAAGAGTAATATAAAGTCATAAGTGAACCATATATGATATCATAATAATGAATATCATTCTTTAATAAGTAAATGACATTATTTAAATCAATATACAGGAGGTTCAGATACGTAAGAAGCATATTAGACCTAAGGTAAGGGAAAAGTATTCCAATCTCATTATTATCTGAGATTGTTTATTCGTATGTATTTACTGGGGTTATTGTTATTATCCATATACATGTTTTATTAAAATGTTTTCATGTATTTTTAATTTCCTTTTACCCATTTTTAACATTTACTACATGGTATGTATGGAATCATTCTTTTATGAGGTACTTTTTTACTTTTCTGGGAAAAGTAAGAGAAGACAGTTTTTTAACTTATACGGCATGAAAGGATTTTTACGGTTTTATAAAGAATTATTTTCATGAATCATCCTCCAAATTATTTCATGATTATTTTCAACCAATTCCCTTTCTTTTAAAATTTAATGACATTTTGTCAAAAGAAAATTATTTTTAAAAAAAAGGATATTTACCTCATGAATTCATTTCATTTTTTTTATCGTAACCATTTTCCATCTAAGATGACATTATTTCATATGTGTATGCTTCAAGTATAATATCTCTATGACTTACATGGTTTCACTTTTATTATTATGAAATGATATCTATTTCTTTTATATGGATTATGTGATGATGGGATGATGTTTATGAAACCCATTTTATTTATTGTGATATTTTGAATGATGTGTGTTTATTTTGTGGCACAAGTAAGAATGATTTCATTATGAGATCTGTGGGACCTATATATCCATCAAATTCATTGGGTAAATATTTATATCTAATGAGTTAGACATGGCTAGAATGGTATGTTAATCCGATTCAGTATTACAGGACTTGAACGAGGAGTGAACACGATTCAGAAAGGAACTTTTTCCACTATGATGGTCTTTGCAGCAATTCCATGGCTACTATGGAAATAATTACATGCGCTTAATGGATTCCACAATTAAATTCTTTATTCCCATGCTATGTTATCATTATTTATGTTCCATTATGATCTATGCCTTATGTACTTCCATGTTTTAAGTTGTTGTTCATGATTTTGATGTTTAAACATTGTGTTCATGTTTTTAAGTTCAAATTTATATGGTATGTTTTATTTTATCCATGCTTACCTTTACTGAGATTTTGAGCTCACCCTGTTTATGTTTTATTTTCACCCAGGATTAAATGAAAGGTTTTAGGTAAGGAATCAAAAAGTAGAAGATCTTTGTGGGAGATGTTGAAGATCTTTCACCACGATTAGAAGATTACGTTCCATGTTTCCGACGACACTAAACTATTACTATCCTTGTGTGTCTGTTTTTGTTATGTATTATGTATTATGAAAAAGTAATGTAATATCTATGTACATCAATCTTCAGGTCTCTACAAGAGAAGACATAAATATTATGCTGATAGGAGGCAAAGACCCTTGGAGTTCGAGGTGGGAGACCACATCTTCCTATGGGTCTCACCTTGATGATGTTTAGAGATATTTGGATAAAAAATAAAGTTATCACTGTGGTTTATCAAACCATTTCTGATAAATAGATGTATTATCGTGGTGGCATACTTCTTGGCACATCCACCACAGTTGGAGAGGGTGCACGATGTGCTTCATGTATCCCAGCTAAAGAGATGTGTCCATGACCCATCTCACATCATAGACCATGATGATATGGACTTTGATGATGGGGAGATGTTTACATAGGTTCTAGTAAAGATAGAGAATGGATAGGGGCGAGTCTGTTGTGGTTGGTTGATACCTCTAGAGCACATTCATCAGAAGCACAGGAACCCCCAAGATAGAACATGGGAGAGGGAGGCTCATATTCATTCTCATTACACCAAATATTTTTATTTGTATATGTTGTGTATTTTAGGGACCAAATTACCTATGTTGGGGTGAATATAATGTCCCTGATAGTCCATGAATTTTTTTTATTTATATAGTATTATTATGGTTCTGCAAAAAATGAATGTGCGTGATTCCAAGGCCAAGTGTGGAAAAAATTAATCCATAACATTATTTAAGGTATGTTTTGTAAACCCACGAGTAGATTTTTAATTATTTTTCACTGTTGATCAAATTAAAAATATGATGGCACCATTTAGTCTCTTTTGCAAAGATTAACTTAAGAGAGGCTATACTTAGACCATAGGAGGTCTGGTGAAGAAGTTAGATTTTGGGTATTTTTAATAGTATAATATAAAAGCATTATTATTTTATTTATTTCATCATTTTCATCCAACAGACAACTGAATGTCGGGGATCAATAGAATTTCATTCCATTAAATGTCTTGACCCTTCAAATCTAATGTAATAGTGTCGTTAAAATTTTGGAAGACTCCTAATAAATGAACCCTCATAAATTCTATGAGCATTGATCGCCCTCATGATGTCCTATTTATATGTAGCATGGAGAGAGGTAATGGCACATCTTCACCGAACATAAATGTTCTGATAATGTGTCATGACACTAACCTCGGAGGACGGAGCCCGTTCTAACAGGCTATGATGGGTGACATCAGATCACGAATTGAAGGACGACGCTTGGGTGGTAACGTTGGAAGTTGGTTACAGGGTCAATGAACACTGACCGACATCCTCAAACGTGGGTACTCTCCATCATTTATTAGGTATGAATGTATTTCTTTATAATTCCTTTTGATTATAGAATCTAGCCCTCTTTCAAACTAGCTAACGCATAGGGCGTGGGCCCGACAAACAAGGACAATACCCTCCACCTTTATAGGAATTTTGGTGCATTAAACCAGAATATTATATTCAGGTTGAAAATGATCCCGGACGATAGGCAATGGTGTAGGAACTTCAATGCACACCATAGAAAGATTCCACAACACTATTCCATGATGCTCAATGGTGCAGGCTGTACCGTCTGACCGTGGTGCTGATGTGGCACGCCGTCATGTGCTGCCGACAGAGAAGGGCCTCAACCTTAAAAATATTATGTTGTCATGTAGGGTCATCAGCAATATTCACCCATAGGTTGTGGCAGCGGCGTGAAAGGACATGCTCCTATTGTATTCATGGCTCTGAAGCAACATTGGAAGGACCCGGAGTTGGTGCTGCAATAGAACTGGCAGTGCAAAAAAGTAGTGTCACTTCACCATCAAAATAGGGGTAACCCCCCATGCTATCTCAGTGGAGCCCATATCAGTGGTCCGCACATGCCACTAGGCCACCCTAAACCATGGTCCAGATTTTGTGAGCCCAGTATCCTGGCGCACGCGAGCCATGCAGGCTGGGCCGTGTGATCCCAACAGTTTGTGCCTCTACAAGCCTGGGCACAAGGGCCAGCAGGACACGCCCTTCGCAGGCCAGGCCACGCGAGCCTAGCAGGCCACACCCTTCAGGTCCAGGCCATGCAACCATTTGGGTGATGATGTCCCATGGCCAAATGGGCCAAGCCCACTATCACCCCTCCTGGTTGGGGCAGACCTGCACCGGGTCTGGGAGACCCGAACCAGGTCGGTCCGACCTGGCCAGACCGGACCCAGACCCAATAAGGCCCAATTCCATTTATAAGGCCATAACAAGAAATCCGGGCATCTGTTTGATGAACTTTTTATCGAGATGGGACCCTTAAGGAAATAGGGTCCTTTTTGGTATACTCTACATTGGTTTTGGAGATAGTTGGAATACAGTCGGTCTGGATCGAGCCCGAATCCAAAAGGTCCCTTGGAACTAATACGCTTATAACTCAAAGCCCAGGTGTCCGATTGACGTATCATTTTTATAATCGTAACCCTTAGGACTTTGTGGTCCATCGGGTTACCCCTTTGTTGATATTAGTGGTGGTTGAGGTACAAACGATATCTGAAGTTGTAGATTCTCAGGAACACTAGTGTACATGGTGCATGGAATCATGGTTTTGGGTGTAACGTGAAGAAAGAACATTGATCCTATTTGGGTCAACATCTATCAATCCTCCCTAGGTCAGTATCTATCAGATCCTGTGTTGGTCATCACTCTGTGATCCTCGGTCGGTCTGCGTAAACCAATCCTTCATGGGTCAGATCATGTGATGGTCAGTGGGGATTATTAACTATTGCTCAATTGTGGGCAAAAATCATTACTTATTAACAAATTAAGATTATATAGCTTATGAATAATCATCTCTAGTTCATTATATACATTATACCTAGTGTGAATTGTGTCTTTACCTGTGTGGTGTTAACATCATTGTGTTACATGTGTGTTACTTTTATAATCATGGAGTTACCTATATGGTACTTCTACCTTCATGGTTTTATCTTCAAGGTGTTACCTGTGTTGTACTTCTATATTCAAGGTGTTACCGATGGGGTAATTCTACCTTCAAGCAGTTATGTTTGTGGTGTTACCTTTGTGGTGTTATCTTTGTGGTGTTACCAATGTGGTACTTCGATCTCCATGTTTTTATCATTTTGGTACTTCTACCTTTGTGGTGTTACCTTTGGGGCATTCATCCTTCACGTATGAGATGAGTATATCTTGATAACTTATGTATATGTATGGTAATATACCTATGTAAAGTTGATGTATATTGCTTCTTTTTTAGAGGAGATATTTATTTGTGGTTTTTATTTGTGCAACTCTAGGATACCAACATGGGTCTTGAGGGTCCTGACTGAGTATCATTTTACTCACCCCTGAAAGGGAAATACCCACACCTTGTATTGTATTAATCAGACGACAGACAACATTGATCAAGGTAGAGAGATCCTGGACTGGATTGTCCATAGAGGTGAAACATTTGGCATGACGTGATAGAAGGAAAACTATTTTTTAGATGTACCTACCCTTTGGGTTGTATCCTCGGTGGACGATCCATGAGAAGTTTTTCACATTTTAGTTGTATTTTTACTCTTCAGGTGTACATGTAAATTTTAGTTGGGCATGTATCCCAGTTCCTATTCATTAAGCAGGCATTTAATTTATCAGTTTAAATTATGGTTGCTTCTTATTTTATGCTTGTACTATGTGTTTATACATGTTAAATGGTAACACCTTCTTGTTTTAGGGATATTCCTTTCCGGTGCTAGTCTCCAACCCCTAGCCTATGGAAGATGAGTTTGGGGTAGTCACGGCATGGGCCCTAGGGGACAAGTCGTGACAGTAACAACCTAGGAAAATAAAGAATATGAAATTTTCATATTTATTAATATTTTTTAATTAAATATTAATTTTTAATAAATGGGGACACTATATTCTATGGCTTAACCAATACGCCACAATAGGTTTCTTTTTAATATTATGTTAGACACTAATAATATTATAATATTATATTAAATGGTAGGTAATGGCTAGCCGTTGTATTGACATGAATGAATAGAACTAAATAAAATATGATTATATATGTTTTTTAAATGTTTTTACAATTATCCAATAAAATTGAGAGGCTTAAAATATGAATGAATCTAATTTGAAGCATTAATACTCTAATATTTAGTAAAAGGACGATTTATCACATTTTGATGGAAAACACTCTTTTAATATATTTTTGGTCATCATTATATGATCAATTTGACAAAATAAAATTCTTATTTAGATTCCGGACATTGAAATTTACGTTGTGTTAATTTTATGTATTTTTATGAAAAAGTTCAATTTCTTAATGAATAGTGAAAATATTGTATTTTAATTCAAAAGTGAGTTTTAATCTCATTTTTTGAAATGGATAGATTATCTTTTTAATTTTTTTTAAAGTATAATTAGAATATATTTTTACCATTTAATCAGATTTTTGACATTGAAATTTTTTCACTTTGAAATTAGACATAAACAAGTGTCAATCTTTTGATAGTTATTGTTTCCAAAAAAACATACAATTTGTCTTAACAATGGAAATTAATTATAATTCAATTAATTCCACTTTAAGTTTTTAATTTGGAAAAATAGACATCATTTTTGAATTTGGAATATCAAATATAGCTTAGGCTGATTTTTTCCAATATTTCTGAAAAACTTTAATTTTTGATGAATAGTGAAACCGCTTAGTAGTTATTAAAAAAATGAATTTTTCATTTTATTAAAATTTTACCACATATGTGAATTGAATTTGGAAAATACGAAATAAATTTTTGTTATTAGTTAGTAAAATTTGGTTCAATAAGATGAAAATAATTTTTAGTGAATAGTAACATTTGACTCATTTACAACGGTTAATGTTAAATAAGGTAATTCAAGGTAAAAATGATATTATAATAATTCAATATTACCTTGAAACTTGTCCAAATCATATTGGATGAGTCATTTATGACCATGTTCATCTTTGGGTCTATTTCGGGACCCCATGGAGCCAATTATGAATGATAATGACAATTAAGATTAATTAATATAATGTAAAGGAAAAAATTGACATAAAAAAATATTTTAGTAATTTTTTTTTATATGGTGTTATATAAGTAATAATTTTTTGACATCTAATAAATTATATTATTCATGACACAATAATGATACAGTATTTACATCATTAATAAATGATTTAAATAAATAATATTATAATTATTAAAATATTATCCAAAACATGCCCAATTACTATTGGATGATTTTCATTCGACCTTTACTCATCTTATATTTGACTATAATGATTTTTGGATAGTTAGAAACTGAATATCATTACATAATAAAATAATATTTTCACACATTCCTAAGGAGCCCCTCTTTACCCTTATAAAAGGAGACCATTTCTAAACAATTCCTCACACCTCTCAAACCTTTTACCTCGTCAAAGCTCTACTCAATTAATCATCCAACATCCGTCACCTCATCCTTGAAGCCTTACCTTAGGAAGAAGGCACATAAATAAGTCCTTTTGTTTCAAACCAAATGAAGTTTCCCAAATTAAAGGTCATGGTTTTTCTTAACATCTTTCCTTTTATTTTACTTCTCCAACCCATAAACTCTTTTTATTCATTTATTTTATAACATCACATGTATCTTCAATATAATAGTATGTTCTTATAACAAATATTCTATCTATAGTTACACACACCTTCATCTAAGGTGTGAAGTCCATACTAGTTTTGTGGATGGAAAACTAAAGCCACACGAGACGATGATTGTTCGATTACCTCATACCACCTTCCATGGTGGCCATTATGATGGAACTGTATTTATATATGATATATATAATGTTTATGATTTCATTATTCTTCTGTATTTTCTATTTATTTCATACCTTTATGGTTCACATTATTGGTAAACACGATAATTTAATTTGAGGAAGTGTGGACTACCAACTCCTCAAAGGGGTATGACTCATTAATTCCATATGTGGGATGTGTAAAGGATAGATTTAATGATATTATATATGTTATTATACTGGAATTATAAAATAACTCTGTATAATTATGTTTTAATAACATTAAAATTTTAAATAGAAATGAAAGTAGCATTAATGCGTACGTACGACTTACCATTTTCATGAAAGGTGCATTTCATTTCTTATCTCCAAAATGTTATGTACTATTATAAATACATATATATTATTGATATAATATTTATATGATATCTAAATCACGGATATAATTTTGGAGATAATGGACTATTGACCACATGGACAACTTGTAATTATAAGGTGTTCATTTTTGACCCAAGTACCAAATTTCAACCAAATGACCATTATTATCTTAAATGATTGAATTATGTTTGTAACATGGTAATAAGTGGCATAAAAAGTTTAATATATTTGAAAATGGGTATTATGCAAGTATAAAATAACTTTAGTTTATTATTCATGAAAACAAGGAACAAACGAGTCATGTCGTACATGAGGTTAGGGATTTTCTTATCTAACTTTTAATTCCGTGAGATTTCCATTGTTCATAACTTATTCATTGCATGTGGTGTATTTTGTACTTCCATATGTAATATTTTATCATGATTCTCATTATATTCTGGGTATTATGTGATTTACATAGTGGTTATTAAATTTTGGTCATACGAGCGAATTGATTAAAATATGGTAAAGGGTTTCATCTCACTTTCTATTCCTGTGAGATTCCTCATATATTTGTCACTATTTCCATTTAGTGGTATATGTAATTTCAATGATTATACACTTTGATTAATATATGTTAAATTATGGATTTTTACATCTCAATTGTATGGTCCTTCTTTTATGTGGTGTATGTTTTGTATGTTACCAATTCTCTAAGGGAACCTTTCACCCTCCCCTTTTTAGAATAATTTTTTTTCTATGTCTTTTAATTTTCGTCTTAATATGATGGGATATATTCTAATATATCCCAATTTATGAAAAAATTATTTACAAGAGATGTGAAAGACTTTTTATCTCATCAACTTATTTTCTTAATTTTAATGTGACGTCGATAGGCTATCAAATTTCTATAAGGGAACTCCTTAACCCAATTTAAATTCATTGGGTTGAACATGTACTTCTTGAATATGTCATCATATGAATATGTGTGAATGAAATCTGATTGTATTTCACTTAATATCAAATTATATTGGGTGTATTTATATTTTTCACACATAATTATGTGATTGATTTATCATTAATTTAAGGATACCGTCTTTATAAAGGATTTCATATCAATTTAAATTCCATTGATATTTCATTGTTGTTATGCAAATATTCACACTTATGTGGTTTATATACTATCTTTTGGAATATTATATCATGAATACATTTATTTTCATGATATTGTAATGTTCTGATTAAATGTAATTCCTCAATTATTTGTATTTATTTAGGTGTCTTTATTAAAAAAACATCTTTAACTAAAATGTCAATTAAAATGTTTTAATGATTTATTACTCTAAATTTTTCTCATTAATGTCCATGATTTCAAAAAAAAATATGGATTTATTTATATAAAAATTAATTTATTCAAATGAAAATCCATTGAAATTTTTTAATGTGGTATGGGACACTTTGATTCGAAAATCACATTTTTTAAATGGTTTTGAAAATGATTTGATAAAACATTTCAATATATTGATTTGATATATTAGAATGTGGAAATGTTATCTTTCCTTTATACTTGTGTTATGTGTTATGAATATGTTATGCTTATTGGGAATTTTTTACGTATATGGTTGGTTCTGTGATAAACCTAGGGTAGGTGAGCCCAAGATAGCTCTTCAATGGATTGGGTAACATGACGAAGGTAAACGTGATGTTTATCATAAAATATTTTGGGAGTATACTGTGATGGGTATTCCAAGTGTAACTCCCTACATAGCTATGAAAGATATAATGTATGATTAATATAGATTCCATATGTATCATTGATGATTTATCATTTTTCTGTGTTATTGATAAATCATTAGATATCATAAGGTATGTTATGATTGAAAATTATGGTTTCATGGATTTGTATTTATTGACGGGCTAATGTTTTCCTTCCTTAATTTATAACCCTTACGTAGCTTTTTATTCTCATCCCTCATTTTTGAAATGTTTTCCATGGGACATAAAGATGAATAGGGTCAATGATGGGATCATGGAAAATTCATGGTGTCTAAAACATGGAAGTAGACATGATTATTTTTAAGAGTTTATATTTAATGAAAAAAATGGATACAGTGTAGTACTGTCTACTTGTAATATTCAATTTTTTATGTGATAGTTATGGACTAATTCTATAAAACTCTAAACCTGAAAAGATCCTCAATGTGAATTATTCATTTAATTCAATATTATGTATTTTTTTAAGTTCGGGTCCTTATAGATGGTATCAGAGGTTTTTTTTAGACAAATATAGGGATTATGAGTTTTTGTTAGACATATGGTTAGCCATTATCTATTATGTTAGTTAAATCATTGTTTTATAACTATTATAGATCTTGGGAAGTCGGTAACAATTGGAAGGAGAAGGATCTCAAATTACATTACTATCTCTTCATGATGACATGCTTGCAATAATTACTGCAATGTCATGTTCGGATGATTGTAAAACTTTTTTTAGCATAAAAATCACTTGCGAGTAGTTATTGAGATATCAAACACCTCCACTATACATCTTTATCATTATGGATCATTGGGTGTATTTAGAAAAATCATATTTTCACAATATTCTCATATTTTCAAGAAAAGTAAATATCATCAAGTTATTTTCAAATATTTTACCTTATCACATGATTTTGAAGCATATTATGATTTTAAAAAAAGTGTTGAAAAAGGAGACCCTTGAACAATTTCTTGATATTTGTTTTTACAATATAGACTATCATCACATTCTTATAGTATTTTAAATGGAATGTTAATTTAATGTTTCAACTCAAATTAGGTTGGACTATTTTATAGAAATCATGTTTTATCAGATGTATAGAAATTATATGTCATACATGATTATTTTAGAAAACTATTTTTCTGTGAACACCCATATGAACCAAGATGTACATGGTGTATTTGGATGGAGGAAGCAAATGATTTCAAAGGATCTCTAAATCATTGTTGCAATGTGTGGACCTTATATCTGTGTGAAAAAGATAATGATGAAACAAAATGGACACCATGATCAAGGTATGATGTCATTCTTTTTGGGGACCATTTTATTTTATCATATGGTGGTGAAATTAGACTTTAAGAATTACGATGTTGATATCATAATGATTTTGGAAGAAAATGAGATGTATACATAAACCATTGAGGTTAAAACAAGTTAGTGTAATTTTTGAGTTTTATAAAAAGGACAATCCGTAGGAGGGGTGATAACCTGTCGCATCCAGCAAGGCTGCATGAATTGAACCCACAACTGAAGGGTGACAAGGGCGCATCGCCTACCACTAGCCTACATGATGTCCCTGGTTAGTATGAATTATTATTTTAATAAAAAGATTTTATGGAACAATAATATGGTTATTTTTGGATATTATGTTTTATCAAATGGGTACAATTAGTATAGAAAATTGATTTAATGATTAAGTGATTATGGCTGTTGTGGAAGACATTCTCTCTAATGAAAAAACACTATATGGTTAAGGAAAATAGAATAGCAAGGGATTTAAATTTTGGAGTAATGGTTGAGATATTATTTTGAAGGAATATATATTGATTTGGGATATTTATGGAAATGATTAACCTATCATATAGAATATATGATTAGGTTAATTACACTTTAGTATGAGACTTTAAGAGTAGTCGATGATTTTGGGGATAAATATTAAGATTTAAATTGAATTACTACGTGATTTAAATCATTCTATGTTTTTTATTTCAATATTATATTTGAGTTTTCTGATTTTTTAAGGAAAGTTTTGTATTGAATGGTCTCTATTTAACTATGGGTAATTTTTGTTAAATTTTGGAGATTAATAGTAGTATTTCTTTTTATAAAGGAATATACATTTGGGGTAATTATATGATCTCATACTAACCATTTTGGTATTAGTTAATATCTAAAGAATGGGGAAATATATAGTTCGTCTTTTTTGGATTATGTTATTCTCTCAAAGTTGGTTATAACACTTTTAATGTGAACAAGTCATCCAAAATAATCATCGTTTAGTGGAAATATGAGTATTTGGTAGGAATTTAGTAAAGGAGTAAATTCTACATGACAACTAATCACATTTAATTATGTTTTTAGTTAAGATAATAAATAAATTCATCATCTATATTAAAAGTATCTTCAAAAAAACATTGTCTGTTAAATTTTCCTACTGGGAAAATCGGAACCGTTGAACCCATCACATGTTTGTGAATTTCTTTTGGTTAACATTCTCCTAATCATGTTTTCTATCACTCTCTGTCAGAACATGAACGTTTTTTCTCTCTTCCATATCCATGTTTTCCTATATGGAATCCTAGTATAGGTTATCTTAGGTGACTGTTGTACCTATATTCAATTATTTTAATGTTATAGTTTTATTTACTCAATTCTTATATTGGACTTTTAATGGTGATTTTGATCCCAATTTTAAAATTGAGAGGACACAATTCCATAAAGGGGAAACAAATGTAAAAACCCAGGAAAATAAATAATAATAAATTTTCATATTTATTAATATTTGAGAATATAATATTAATTTTCAATTAATGGGGACTACATGTTCGATGGCATAACTGATAAGACACAACAGGTTTTTTTTAAATCTTATGTTGCACACTAATAAAAAATATTATTATTTAAAATGGTAGTTAATTACTATTCATTATATTGGTGGGAATGAATATAACTAAGTAAAATATTATTATGTATGTGTGTTAAATGTTTTTAAAATTATCTAATAAAATTCAGAGGCTTAAATATGAATGAATCTACTTTTAAGCATGAATACTCTAATATTCAGTAAAAGGTCAATTTACTGCCCTTTGATGGAAAACACTCATTAAATCTACTTTTGGTCATTTTTATATGTTCTATTTGAGAAAATAAAATTCTTCATTAGATTTGGGATATCAAAATCTACATTGGGTAAATTTCTAGTATTTTTCTGATAATGTTCAATTTTTAATGAATAGTGAAAATATTGTATTTTAATTCAAAATTTTGTTTTAATCTCATTTATTTATATTGTCAGATTATCTTTTTAATTTTTGTTAATGTATAATTAGAATATATTTTTACCATTTATTCCAATGTTGATCATTGGAATAAATTTTACATTGAAATTGGACATAAACAAGTCTCAATATTTTGATTGATATTGTTTTTTAAAAGCATGCTATTTGTTTTAACAACACGAATTAATTTTAAATTAATTAATTCCAAATTTATAATTTGAATTTTAAAAATTAGTCATAATTTTTGAATTTTGAATATCAAATATATCTTAGGCCGAATTTTTGGTATTTTTCTGAAAAACGTCAAATTTTGATGAATAGTGAAACCGCTTACTAATGGTTCAAAATATAGAATTTTTCAATTAAAAAAAAATTTACCACTTATTTGAATTGAATTTAGAAAATCCTACATTCATATTTTTTAGTTATTAAAATGTAGTTCAATAAGATGAAAATAATTTTTGGTGAATAGTAACTTTTGACTTTTATTTACAGTAGTTAAAGGTAAATAAGGTAATTAAAGGTAAAAAGAATACTATAATAATATTAAATTACCTTCACACTTGTCCAAAACTTATTGGTTGAGTCATTTATGACCATCGGCATATTTGGGTTGATTTTGGGACCCCATTGATCCACATAAGAATGATAATGAATCGTTAGATTAATTAGTTTAAAGTAAAGGTAAAAATGTCATAAACAGAAATATTTTAGTAAATTATTTTTTAAATGGTGTTATATAAGTAATAGTGTTTACTATAAAAATTATTTGGAATGATAAAATTGTTTCCTAAATGATAGTATTTTTTTTATTTTTTAGACATCGAATAAATTAAATTATCCATGACACAATTAGGATGCAATATTTTCCTCATTAATAAATGATTTAAATAAATAAGATTATAATGAATACAATATTATCAAAAACCTGTCCAATTACTATTGGATGGTTTTATTTCGACAATGAGTCATATTATCATTGACTATAATGATTTTTGGACCTCTAGAATCCGAATATCATTATATAATAAAATAAAATTTTCACACTTCCCTAAAGAGCTCATCCTCTACTTTTTAAAATAAGACCAATTCTAACTAATTCCTCACACATCTCAATCCATTTGGCTCATCCAAATTCCTCCCAATTAATCTCCCTACATCTATCTACACCTCCTAGAAGCCTTACCTTAGGAATAAGGCACTTCAAGATGTCCTTTTGGTTCAAACCAATGAAATTTACCCAAATTTAAGGTAATGGATTCTCTTAACTTATTTTCTTTTATTTTACTTCTCCAACCCCTAAAATATTTTTATTCCTGTAATTTATAACAACACCAGTATCCTAAAAATACAAGGATGTTGTTATAATAAATATTCTAACTACACTTACACACACCTCCATGTAATGGGTGAAGAACATACTTTTTTTGTGGATGGAAAACTAACGCCTCACATGATGATGATTACTTGATTACCTCCTAATTCCTCTCATGGTGGAAATTATGATGGAACTATATTTATATATGATATATATTATTTTTATGTATTATTTATTCCTCTGGATTTTCTATTTATATCATACCTTTATGGTTCCCATTATTGGTATAAGTGATAGTTTCATTTGAGAAGTGAAGACTATCACCCCCTCAAAGTGATAACACTCGTTAATGCCATATGTGGGAAGTATAAATGATGTAGTTAATGATATTATATATGATATTATACTGGAATTATAATATAACATTTTATCATTTTGTTCTAATTCCATTAAAATATGAAATAGAAATGAAAGTATCATTCATGTGTATGCACGGCTTACAGTCTCCATGAACGGTGCATTTCATTTATTATCTCCAAAATGTTATGTACTGTTATAAATACACATATATTGTGGATTTAATATATTTATGATATCTAAACCATTAATATAATTCTAGATATAATGGATGATTTACCACATGGACAACATGTAATATAAGGTTTTTATTTTTTGAATCAAGTACCAATTATCAACCAAACAACCATTACTAACATAAATGATTGAATACTGTTTATAATATGGTAAAAAGTGATATAAAATGATAATAAACATGAAAATGGTTCTTGAGAAAGTGTAAATTATCTTTAGTTTATAATTATGGAAAAACAAGGAATAAACAAGTCATGTCTGACAAGAGGTAATGGATTTTCTTATCTCACTTTTGATTCTGTGAAATTTCCATTGTTTTCTACTAATTCATTGCATGTGGTGTATTGTGTACATACTTATTAAATATATAATCATAATTCTCATTATATTCACGGTATTGTGTTATTTTTCTTGTGGTTATTAACTATTGGTCATAAGACTTAGTTGATTACAATATGGTAAAGGGTTTTATTTCACTTTTGATTCCCGTGAGATTCATGAAATATTGTCTCTATTTCCATTAAGTAGTATATGCAATGCACATGAATCTGATATTTTTTTAATATAATTTCATTTATTGATGTTTCCATATACATTTTATGGTCCTTCATTCATGTGGTGTATGTTTTGTATGTTACCAAATCGGTAAGGGAACCTTTCACCCTCCTATTTTTAAAAGACTACTTTTTGTTATGTCTTTTAATTTACATCTTATTATGTTTGGATATGTTATTATATATCCATATTGATGTAAAATTTATGCCCAAGTGATTAGATAACATTTTTAACTCATCAGCACATTTTTTGAATTTTAAAGTGACGTCGTTACGCTGTCAAATTTTTACAAGGGAACTCTTTAACCCAATTTCAATTCTATGGGTTCAACATGTAATTACTGAATATTAAATCATATGAAAATGTGTGAATTACCTCTGATTTTTTTACACATAATATCCAATTATATTGTGTGTATTTATATTTTTCACACTTAAATATGTGATTGATTTATCCTTAATTTAAGGATACCGTCTTTATAAGGGATTTTGTCTCCATTTACATTCCATTGATATTTGATTGTGGTTATACACCAATTCACTCTTATGTGTTGTATATAATATCCTTTGGAATATTATATCATGATTCAATTTATTATCATGATATTATAAAGTTCTGATTAAATGTAATTCCTCAATTATTTGTATTCAGGCGTCTTTTTTTTGTTAAAAACCTCTTTAAATAATATGTCATTTTAAATGTTTTAATGATTTATTCTTATAAATATTTCTCAGTAATGTCCATGTTTTCAAAATGTGTTTTAGGATTTATTTATATCAACATTAATGTTTTCAAATAATAGTTCATTTAAAATCTTCAATGTGGCAAGGGGCAATTTGATTCAAAAATCACTTTTTAAAATGGTTTTAAAAATGATTTGAGAAAGCATTTCAATATCATGATTTGATATAACATAATGTGGAAATGATATCTTTTCATTATACTTGTTTTAATTGTTATGAATATGTTATGAATATTGGGAATTATTTACGTGTACCTGTTGTTCTGTGATAAACCTGGGGCGGGTGAACCCGAGATAGCTCTACAATGCATTAGGTAACGTGACGGAGGTAAACCTGATGTATCTCCTTAATGATTTAGGGAAATTATTGTGGTGGGTATTCCAAATGTATCTCCCTACAAAGTTGTGAATGACACAATTTAATATTGGTATGGATGCCATAAGTAACCATTATGATTTATTATTTGAGTGTTTTATTGATAAATCATATGATTTCATAAGGTATGTTATGATTGAAAGTTATGGTTTCATGGATTTGTATTTATTGATGTGTTAATGTTTTCCTTTCTTATTTTATAACCCTTACTAAGTTTTTTATACTGATCCCATGTTTTTTAAATGTTTTCAATAGGACATTATGATGAACATAGTGAATGATGGGATTAAAGAAAAGTCATGCTGTCTAAAACATAGAAATAGACATGGTTCTTTTTAAGATTTTTTATTTAATAAAAAAATGGATATTGAGTAGTATTGTCTACTTGTAATATTCAAGTTCTTATGTTATAGTTATGGCCTAATTCTCTAAAACTCTATACCTGAAAATATCATCAATTTCAATTATTCATTTAATTAAATATTATGTAATGTTGTAATGTAGGTTCTTTATAGGGACACCTTAATAAAATCCATTTTCAACAATTATGAGTAACTTAGATGGTGATACTTTGATGATGGGATCCCATATAAGACATGGATAGGAGTTATAGGGATATATTTGGTTATATATTGGTCAAATGAGTAGGGCTTCATGTGTGAGTGGAACTGGGAAGTGAAATGATACTTTTATAAATAGAAGGATTACCCATTTGGTAACACTAATAACATTAATATAATGTCACCTCACATACAAAAGAATCATTATAAAAATGGGAAAAATAATTGTTATGTTATTTGTGTAAAATGTTATTTGTCTTTTAAACACATGTATTAACATGTTTACAATTTTTATATTTACCAATTTATTTTTTTTAAATTATTTAATTTATAATTTAATTTTAATAAAATTATATTTATGGAATAATTTGATCCTAATGATTATAAAAGTGAAAATAATTTTATTAAATAATATTTTTGTTGTTGGTATTTTTTATTTTTTTATTTTTGACACATAACTGTTAAATATATTTTAAAATGGATTATATTTATGAACACTACCTTTGAATAGGATAATGTTATCAAATTACTGATTAATATGGAATTATTTGGATTTATATAAAGAGAATGGGGTCAATATGGTATTCAATGTATCAAAAAATAGAATTCCACCATTAGAACGCTAAAATAAAAAAACCAAATTATTTTTTCCAAGAATAAAATCATTTTGATGATCCAAAAAAGATAAAAATGGTTTCTATAAATTCACAAAATTACTTATAAAACTCAAATATTACTTGTTTAAATTTTTTTCCAGAAAATTGTTTAATAAAATATTTTTTAAATTTATAATATTATAGTTTAATAAAAGATACAGTATTTTTAAGAACAAATTTTATCATTACTAACCAAAAAAAATTATTTGTATACAAATATAATTTTCCCTTAGAAAATGTTTCTTTTATAAAAGTTAAACTATTACCTAAAATTTGAAATTAATATTTATTTTATTTTTAAATTTATATTTTAAATAAAATCATAATATATATATGAAAATAAATTTAATTTTAAAATTGGATTTTATGAATGTTAATTAGTTTTATTATAAAGTCTAACATATTTTGAATTAAAGTCAAATTAATATATTATTCATGTAAAATATATTTTATTATAATTTAATAATAATATATTTTTATTCTTATTGTAAAATTTCCTCGTCCGTGAAATATTTTTTTTAATAAAACACTTTTTAATTATTAAAATTATTTTATTAGTAATGTCACTACAACAATTGGATTATAAAAATGAATTTTCTTTAAACTGAATGTTATTTTCCCTTTTACAAATTTTTCAAAAACCTTTTGTAGAATTTTACAAAACCCCTTCATTGATACAGTATAATGATTTCATTTAGCATTTTTAATTTTATTTAAATAAAATGTGTTGTATTTTATTAGATCAGTGTAGAATGTAAATTATGATATCGAACACATTAAATTTAATATTGAGTTATATATAGTAAACTATTGATAAATTATAGTGGAATTTTTAAAATTAATATTATTTTAAATCCAAATATTTTTGGTTATGGTGGGTGATTGGTGGGAAATATTATGATTGAAATTTGATACTCATAAAATTTAATGTTTTAATATATTAACACAATAGTATTCACAATATTAATTTATATAGTTAACAAACTCAATTTTCGAGCATATCATATGACTGTAAATTATTTATATAATTGATTCTCCAAGATTTGATAGGCCCATTCATATATATAGTATTCATATCAATTGTTTCATTGGGTCATAAAAGAGCCTTTGAGGTATCCTTGAGTAGAACATATTTTAACCAAATTGTAATCTAGACTATTATAAACATTGTTATAATTGATGATATAAAATATATATTGTTGATACATAGTTGAACACTCAAGTGTACTTATTCTGAATACAAAATAAAATGTAAATGGTGTTAATGTGACCATCTAAAAAAATTTCCAGTTAAAACATTGATATTTTGGTCATCCATTAAATTATAATGGTTACATTTTTGGAAAAATTTATTTTTATAAAATATTATATTTGTTGATTTCATAGATAGAAATATCTATTTGAATCATTTTTCAATTTTATTAATTTTTATAATGTATTTGTAAAAAAAAAATTATGCATTTTTTTACTCTCATCGATGGTGTGTTATTTTGGTGAAAATTACATCAAATAAATTTAGTTTATCTACATGTTATTTTTTTTGTGACATGAAATATTAATGTTTTCATTTTTTGAAGATACATGTGTATTATTTGATATCTTCAAAAATAATAGTTCATTTCAAATGAAATAATTTCTTGATAAGTAGATATTAAATTATAAAATTTTAATCAACCTATAAACACAATTATATGGATGAAAGCTAAAGGGAATGTATGAATCAGACAACTAAGAAATTTTTCAAATAGATCAATGTGTATCTCTCATTATGAAATTATCATCATGGCGGAAAATTCAATGAATTTGAAAATAAATTTTTTTGGTTTTTTATTTTTATTTTTTTTTAAATATGTTTTTATTTTCGAAATAAAGTGTTCAGATAATTGGGAATCTCATTCATGTATCCATATCAACGTGGATGAACGAACATGGTTCACACTTATTTTTACCCTTAGAATATTATTTGAATGTTGTTATTGTATTAAGTTTATTATATTTTTTAAATTATATTTAATATATATTTTATAAAAAATAAATAAATATAGTTAAATTTTATAAAAAAATTAATTTATTAACAATTACCTATATTAATGAAATTATAAATCATAATATAAATACATATTTTACACTCCTATTTATGGGGTAGTTGGAAAATTAAATCTCAATTAGATTTCAATGTAAGACTCTAGTTTCACTTTTCCAACATCTGAATATTAATTTTGTATTAAGACAAATACATAATTGATTATAAACCATTAATTATATAATAATAGATTATTAATACTATTAATATAATTGATAACTAATAATATAATAACCAATACATAATTATCTAGTTAATATATTTAATTTAGTTGATCATTGATAGCATAATTAATATAATTAAATAATTGTTGAAACTTGCTAAAGTATATCCCCTTTTTATGATGGAAAAGAACTCAATTATAATGTTGATGGAGATAATCCATACATTACCAAATGGTCCCATTCAGTACATAGCCCTATGGCCCATCTGATGGTTGAACAAAATCCTAACCGAATATGGACCAAAATTACCAAATTAGTTGAATTCATCAAACCAAAACAAAAAATATCATGGCATTATATCTCCTTGTCTAAATATTATACCACTAGACTTATTGTAATGAGTAACACCATATTTATTTTACTTATTCCCATGAACCACTATGCCAACCTCTATTGTGATTTTTATCTTACAATGTCCATTTTATGATTTTTAACATACAATGATATCTTATTATTTATATTATTTATAGAAAATCAATTTTATATTTCAATCGTGATGATAATTTCATAAAAAAATAATTTTTTATACTAATGATTATTAAAAAATTTTACGGTGATTACGAAGTGGAAATATATATTTTCATTAAAGAAGTAGTCGACCCATACACATTGGTGACGTCTTTGTTTTTAAGAAATTGAACATTTGGAAAGATGTATTTTTATTTTAATATTATAAATAATTCTATAAATCTTTAATCATTATATTAATCAACATTTTTATCTATTCATTAATGATAGTTATGAATGAAAACATGTATTTCCAGAATTCAAATCTAATAACAAACACATTATCATTATTTTTATTTTTATAATGGTTGGTGAGATGTAAATAATTATTATCCCAAAAAATGAAATTTATCTATTATTGGGTTATTCTTCTGAAAACATGACCATGAGTACAATAAATTGGAAGGAATGCAATGAAAAATATGTATTATAAAATAAAATATAGTTATTGGAAAATTTTACATACCCCTTATGTAATTACCTAGATTTTCCATGTAATCCATTTTCATTATATGTAATTATTACATGTTTCAAAAAATTAACGGTTCATGATTCTGAGACCCGGTGTGCCTGAAATGAATTTCTAGTCTTTTATATGTTACATTGTGTAAACGTGTGAGTGGTGTATTCTATCATTTGAATTGTTGCGCGAATTAATAACATGAGGGTCCCTTTGAATCTGTAGATCCGGGATTCACCTAAGGGAGGCTTCACTTCGACCGTAGTAGGTATTGAGTAAGACAATGATTTTGGGGCATTTTAAATGAATAATAAAATAACATTGTTATTTTATTTATTTCATTATTTTACTTCAATGGAAAAGAAGCAGTGTGGGACCAATTATGTGAAATACATTAAATAAATTTACCATTCAAATCATATTTAATAGTGTCATTATAATTTAGGAAGGTTTCTAATAAATGAACCCTCATAAATTCTACGAGCATTGCACACCCTCCCCCTCTCTTATTTATATGGAGCTTGGGGAGAGGTAATGGAATTTCTTCAGCAAGAAATGAAAAACTAATAATGTTTCATGACCCCAACCATGGTAGACTGAGCCGGTTCAGGCGAGCAGTGATTGGTGAGACCGAATCATGAACCGAAGGATGACATTTGGGCGGCAATGTTGGCCGTTTATTGTGGGGACAACGAACAATGACCTCATCCTCAATTGTGGACGCCCTCCATCGTTCTTGAGGAAGTGATTTATTTTTTTGTAACTTTTTTTATTATTGAGTCCAACCGTTTTTCTATCAAGATATAGTGGATGGAGCGGGCCAAACAAGCAAGGCACAGACCCTCAACCCTTTTTGGAATTTTTGTGTGTTCATCACAATATTTATCAGTTGGTTGGGTGATATCTCAGAATGTAGACGATGTCACCGGACGACACCGATCGTCCGCGATAGTGGTGTCACATTGATGTGTGTTGTAGAAAGAGTATGTTTCACTATTCAACAATGGTCAACGGAACGACTGACACCGGTTGACCACAGTGGTGATGCGGCGCTCCGTCATGCACCACAGACGGAGAAGGGTTATTGAATTCTTGCTGTGGTGGGGACAAGAAGGGCATCGACTGTGTCCGACCATAGGTGGGGGCATCGACATGCAACGAAGGTCCGCCGGAGGAGCCGTGGCTCCGACACCACGGCAGCGAGACCTACAACAGGTCCCAAGAGTTATCTGGCAGTGCCAATAAGGTTATTCCGCTTCCCCTTCAAAATTGTGGAAACCCCTCGTGCCTACTATGTGTACCCCACATCAGCGGGACGGGCATGTAATCGGGTCATGCCTGCCCAGCAGGTCGTTCCCTATTGCGGGCCGAGTCAGACTACGTCCCAAAGGGTTGTGCCCGATGCAGCCTAGTCGAGCCGGGGTGGACCCGGATGCAACCATGCCCAATTTTACTTAAAATTCAATAACATGAAATCCACACATCTATTTTATGAACCATCAATGGAAATGTGACACTTGGTGAAGGAAGGTCCATTAGGAATACACCACATGGGTTTTGGAGGTAGTTTAAGTATGGTCAGGTTGGATCAAACGTGAATCTAACTAGGCCCCCAAAACTAAAAGACTTATAAATCACAGACCGGGCATATGATTGATGCACCGTTTTTCGTGATGGAACCCATATGACATGGTAGTCAATTTAGTTTTTACTTCTTGGAGCTTAGTGGTGGTTGATGTATGACCAATATCCAAATGTGTAGATTCTACCAATCTCGAGCGCACTGTGTACGTGGAATCTTGTGGCTGATTGTAATGTGAAGAATGAACATCGATCCAAATTGGGTCATCATCTATCGATCCAATGTGGGTCTGCATCTATCACATCCTGTGTGAATCAGTTCTCAATTATCATGTGGTGTTCACACACACCAATCCTATGTGGGTCAGATCCTTCATGGGGTAGGAGGGGTTATTACCTAAAGATTCGATGTGGGTTAGAATCTGTTCTTCTTAATAGAATAAAATGATCTATCTTATGACTAATCCTTAGTGCTTCGTCACATAAGTTATACAAGCTGTGAGATGAGTCATTAACAATGTGGTGTTAACTTCGTGGTGTTACTTGTCTGCTACTTCTATATTTTTGGTATTAACTATGTGGTACTCCTACATTCATGGTGTTATCTTTGTTGTATTACCTTTGCAGTACTTCTATCATTGTGTTTTTTCCTATGTGGTAATTCTAACATTGTGGTGTTACCTTCGTGGTGTTACCATCGTGGTGTTACCTTTGTGGTGTTTGCAACTTGGTGTTATCTTCATGGTGTTACCTGTGTGGTAATTCTACCTTCACGGATTTATAGGTGTGGTACTTCTACCTTCATTGTGTTTCCATTGTGGAGTTCATCCATCATGTAGGAGATTATTATATAATGATAACATAGGTATATGTATGGGAATATACCTAAGTTGATTAAATATAAATCACTTCGTGTTTGATATGGAGAACTTTCTTGGTGGTTTTTACAATGTGGAACTCTGGGAGACCTACGGGGGTCTCGGGGTCCCTACTGAGTATCTTTATACTCACCCCTGCATGGACTATACCAACACATTATTGTGTCTTGTGCAGTTGATAGAAAAAAATTGATTGCAGCTGAGATAGATTGGATTATTGGGTGCATAAAGGTTGACTATTTAGTGTGACATGACACATGGACTACTGTTCATAAGCAGGCAACATGCGGACGTGGAAGTGGAGCCGGCCATGCAGCAGGCAGTGGGCAGCGATTCATGGTTCTACAACCACCACCTCGAAGTGGTCCACCCCTTACATAGTGAGTAGGTGGATAGGACCGAACATAGCTTTATGAAGGTGATGCCTATAACCATGGTGCTCCGAAGATATTTAGAGGTATGATCTATGTCTACTCCACCATAGCAGCATTACTTATAGACAATGATTCCATTCGATCATTTATTTCCACGTCTATTGTTCAGAGCTCAAAGATTCTATTGGAGTAATTGGAACGATACTTATGGCTATATATTCTTACATGAGAATATTTGATGATTACACACTGGTTCCTACAGTGTGAGCATACTCTAAGAGGTGGCCGCTTAGGCTGGGTTCTTCATGTAGTGGTGTTGAGACATTACGATGACATCTTGTGTATGGACTGGTTATCAATAGTCAATGCTGATATTGAAAATATTAGTCATAAAGTGCGGTGATTCTACACGAATGGGACCTGGTTTTCGTTCACTAGTGAGTAGTGAACCATTTCAGTAGAGATTGGACTTACACAGAGGAGGGTGTAACCAATCAAACATTAGTAGACTAGCCTTATCCTATGGTATGTTGATGTTGAGAGTTTGAGATATCTTGTAGTGGTGGACCAATATGTCGATGACTTTCATGATGATGTTCCTAGACCCCCTCCACACAGGGAGGTATACTTTTATATCAACATGTGTCATGGGACGTCATTGATTTGTACAGCCTCATATTGGATGGCTCTCGTGGAGCTTCAGAGTTATAGGTACAGTAAGAGGGCTTGCAGAGGAAGGTGTTCATATGGCCCATTATTTCTCAATGCGTAGCCCCAATTTTTTCACCAAGAAAGCATATTGGAGTTTAAGAATTTGTGTTTATGATCAACACCTAAACCAGGTAACTGTGATGAACAAATATCATCTTCTAAGGATTGATGATAGTTTCGATTAGCTGATGGTAAATTGTGGGTTTTCTAAGATAGACCTTAGATCAGGATATCAATTGCTCAGGGTATGAGATGAGGATGTGAAAATGATGGCCTTTAGATGCTGGTATGACCACTATGAGTTCTTAGTTATTTCATTTGGTGAGACTAAGTCCCCACCATTGTTCCTTGGACTCACGAAAATGGTCTTCCATCAATACCTTGATCGCTTTGTGGTTGTATTCATCGATGACAACTTGATATACTCAGTGTCTATGGATGAGAATGAATATCATCTGTAGATAGTTATGGATACACTCTGAGAGAACTAGCATTATTTTATGCTCTCAAAGAGCTAGTTCAAGATACGAGAGGTCCACATTATGGGACATGTTATCTCGGAGGCTGGAGTTGTAGTGGATCCCGCAATGATAGAGGTTGTGATTTATTAGAGACACCGAGGAGTGTGACCAAGTTACGGAGTTTCCTGGGGTTGTGTGGATACTACTGGATATTCGTGCCAGACTTTTCCAGAGTTGTAGAACCCTTTTCATTGTTGATGAAGAAGGGAAATCCCATCATATGGACAGAGAGATTCCAGAAGTGTTTTCACATGACGAGGCATGGAATTGACAGTTACCACATTTTGAGGTTAATAGGAGGGGGCATTGGGTATGTAGTCTACTGCGAAACATCAGGGACCAGACATGGATGTGTCCTAATGTAGGGGCAATCAGTGAACTCTTATGGTTCATGAAAACTGTGAAAAAACGAGTAGAACTACACAACCCATTATATCATGTTAGTAGCAGTGGTCTAATCATTTGAAGATTTGGTTACAGTACATGATGTATGAATGTTTTATATTCTACTCTGATAACAAGAGTCTCAGGTATATCTTCTCTCAGAAGGACCTGAACCTGAGACATTGTAGATTTCTAGAGTTCCTTCTGGACAATGACACTGAGATATCCTATAATCATTGTAAGGGGAACGTATTAGCAGATGCACTTAGCATGAGGTATGGTCTGCAGTTTCTCAGTGAGACGAAAAATAATCTAGTCTCATTGCATATATCCTTTGTGGATAGTGACAAATCATCATACTTTTAGTCTATAACTATTATTCCACCACATCTTCAGCAATTTCGGGAGGCACAACATGGGGATGTTGACTAAAAAGCTTGACATACTCAGATATCCTCTGGAAAGGAATCATAAGGATTATTTGATGGTGTGGAGCACGTAATCCAATTTAGAGGATGTAACATGGTATCAGTGGCACAAAGGTATGAGTTTTAGAGGATGTTCAATACATCCCTGATGGAGGTACATCCAGGTGTGGAGAAGATGTAACTATTTTTACATTTTCAGCATTGCTGGCCAAGAATGAGGAATGATGTGGTAGAGTTTTCTTCTCAATGCCTCACTCATTAGCATGTGAAGGTAGAGAATCAGGTTTTTGTAGGCTTAGAGAATCCACTAGTGGTTCCAGTGTGGATGTTGGATGAGATTTACAGGTACTTTGTCAGAGGTCTTCCACGTAAGCCCAGGGGACATGATTCCATATGGGTGATTGTTGACCAACTCCCCATGTATTCCCACTTCCCACCTACCTGTGAGTAGAGATCCATAGAGGTAATATGACACCTCTATGTACAAGAGATTTGGTAGCATCATGGGGTTCCATAAAAGTTAATCTCTAATAGTGACGCACGTATTACATCCCAGTTTTGTAAAGGTTTCCAGGAGGCATTCAAGAGTAGAATACATTTGAGAAAAACCTTTCATCCCCAGACAGATGGATAGACAGAGCGGATAATGTAGACGTTGGAGGACATGCTTTGTACATGCATCCTAGAATTTTGTCGGAGATTTGAGGATCACATTCCCTTGGAATAGTTTAAGTAAAATAAAAGTTATCACTCCATAAATAGTATGTCACCATTTGATACCTTGTATTATTGGACATGAATATCACCTCTATGCTAGACATCCCTAGGGGAGACAACATTATGGGTCTAGAGATGTTACTAGCTTCCACTGAGAAGCTGCAGATCATCCAAGAGCTGATGAAGACTGAACAGAGCAGGCAAAAGTCTTATGCGAATAGGATGCAGAGACCATTGGATTTTGAGGAGGGAGACCATGACTTCCAATAGGTCTCACCTTGATGATATTTATAGATATTTGGTTAAGGTGGAAAGTGAACATTTAGGTTTATCAGACCATTTTTTATAAATAGAAGGATTGTCTAGGTGTAATACTTCTTGACACTTCTACCGCAGTTGGAGAGGGTGCACGATGTATTTCACGTATCCTAGCTGAAGAGATGTTTGAATGACCCATCTCACAACATCGACCATGATGAGACGGACTTTGATGATGGGGAGACATTTATATGGGTTCCAGTAGAGATAGAGGATCAATATAAGTGAGATTTTTGTGGGTGGTCAATACCTCTAGATTTTATTCATTGGAAGCACGACAACCTCCAAGATAGAACATGGGAGAGGGAAGATCATATTCGTGCTCAGTATAACCAATTTTATATTTTGTATATGTTGTGTATTTTAGGGTCTAATTTCCCTATATTGGGGTTAAGGTAATGACCTAGATTTCCATGTCATTTTTTTTAATTATATGTAATTATTACAAGTCTGCAAAAAATGAAAGTTCATGATTCCAAGGCCCAGTGTTCCCGAAATTAATTCATAACATTTTTTAAGGTTTGTTTAGTAATCCTATGAGTAGATTTTTATATCTTTTGAACTGGTGATCTGTTTAAAAATGTGATGTCACCGTTGACTCTACAGCGCCAAGATTCTCTTAAGGGAGGCTTTATATCGACCACAGTAAGTCTGGTGATGAAGATAGATTTTGGGTCTTCTTAATATAATAATAAAAAAATTATTTTTTTATTTATTTCTTTATATTCCTCCAATGGAAAATCGAATGTGGGGGAAAACGATATGTCATGACATTAAATGGCTTGACCCTTTAAATCCAATCAAACAATGTTGTTAAAATTTAGGAAGATTCCTAATTAATGATCCCTCATTAATTCTACGGTCATTGATCACCCTACCGCTGACATATATATCGAGCATGGGGAGAGGTAATGCCATAGCTTCACCCATCAACAATGTTCTGATAATATGTCATGACACAAACCTTGGAGGACAGAGCTGGTTCTAGCGGGTAGTGATTGGTGATGTCGAATCACTAACTGAAGAATGAGGCTAGGGTAGTAACGTCGGCTGTTGGTTACAAGGAAAATGGACATAGAACCACTACATAAAATGCAGGTTCTCTCCATCAATCATGAGGTACAGAGTTGTTTTTTTATAATACCTTTTGAATGTTGAATCCAACCCTCTTTCAAACAATCCAACACATAAGGTGTGGGACATAAAAACAAAAGGAATGATCATTTCACCGTTATAGGAATTTTGGTGCATTCATCGCAAACTTTATATTTGGGATGGGAATGATAGTGGATGAAAGATGATTGTGGAGGAACATCGATGTGAAAAATATGAAGAAGCCAGAACACTATGACATGGTGGTCAACGAAGAAGGCGGAACCATCCGACTATGGTGGTGAGGTGGCACATCATTACGCACTGCCGAGGGAGAATATCTCTGGAATTCCAACTACGGTGGTGTCATGCAGTGTGGTCGGCAACAACCTACCATTGTGGGCTGTAGTGGCATGCAACGGAGCGCTGCTAGAGGAGTCATGGCTCTGATGCCACATCGGCATGACACAGAGTGGCTGTTGTAGTTGAACTGGCAGCACAACCAAAACTAATTTCCGCTTCACCTTCAAAATAAGGGAAACCCCCCATGAAATCTCGGATGATCCCCTATTAGTGGGCCATGGAAACCAACAGGTCATGCTCTACCATGGTACGGGCCATGCGAGCCTAGAAGCCTAGGTCGTGCGAGCCCTGTGGGCTGGGCAGTTTGATTCCATCAGTCTGTGCCTCTACAGGTTGGGCCACACAAGCCAGCAAGTCACATGCTTCGCATACTGGGCCGTGTGAGACTAGCAGGACACACCCTTCAGAGATATTCTCCACAAACTTATGGGTCAGGATATCCCAAGGCCCAATGGGCCGAGCCCGCTACACCCCACCTGGTCAGTGCATACCCGCACCAGGTCTGGGAGCCCTGAACTGGGTCGGTCCGACCGGGCTGAGCCGGACTCAGACCTAACCAGGCCCATTTCCATATATAAGGCCATAACATGATATATTGGAGTATTTTTTATGCAATTTTAATCGAGCTAGGACACTTAGAGAAATATTCTCCTTTTGGTGTACTATACCTGGGTTTTTGAGATAGTTGGAATACAGCCGGTTTGGATCGAACTAGAATACAACAGGGCCCTTGGTGTAACATCCCCGACCCGGATTCCACTGAACTGGTGCTCCGAGCTGGGTGGTTACATAACCTTAAGCACGACTCCCTGTACGCCAAAAGCTGCCGACTAGCAGCGGGGGTCTATGTAATCATATAGGGAGACTATGCCACCATTTTACCAGAGTAATCCTCAACAGAACAACCAATAGCAGAAAACAATAACCAATAAACAAGGAATATGTGTAACATACATTCCCAACAATAAACATGTTGTGTCATTGTACAAGTGCAAACGTGAACAAATGACCAAAATACAAACAACAACCAAAATCCCCAAAATGGTCTCGACTCCAAGTCCAGATCCCCCACCAAGGGCTACCCATGTCCACTTAGCTATCTATCAAGGACCCTTTCCCTTGTCCTGACCTGCAAACATGAAGTCTACTCAGGTACCCCACGGAGGCCCGAGCCGGGTGTGAGTACAACTCACTAGGCCACCACCAATAGTGCCTACAAAATATCTAGTATAAAAATGTAGTGCATGTGGAAGGAAACTGAATGCTAAAATCCAAGTGATTATTTATGTTGCGATTAACTAGTTCAAAGCCAATCCTTTACCACATTCATTCCATTCATTTCACACCAATCAACGTCACTTAAGATCTCATCAAATTTCAATGGGTTAATCACATTCATCATGTTACATGGGTCTAAGGCCAACAAACACATGCAAAAGGGTAAACACAACATTATGCTATCTCACTAGGATTAACTCCCTCATAGAAACTGTACCTCACCTCGATGCCTCACTCCAGGTGGGTAACCATACCCTCACCTCAAAGCATCAGTCCGGGTGGATGCAACTATTATGAGAATAGATCATCAGTCCCCATTCCTAACCTGTGCATTTAGGGTGGAGTACATAGCCTCAGTCTTCACTCGACCCGTCAACATATATCCTCATGTCATACCGCACACTACCAAGCCATGTGCACATGCTTATATAAGTAACCATCAACCATCAGTACCATTTTCCCTTGGAAAAATATTTCACAACCAACCATACTAGAATTCACATCATGCATTAACCCATTAACACACCACCATTTAACATCAATTAATAATTCACCCAATTTCCATGTTTTATGCCTATCTCATTTATAATTCCATGGTAGACACATAATCTATCCCATTATGGTCATTAATCAATTCACACATTAACCCATTTAACCCGTTCATCATTTCCATGAATCACCCATTCATTCCATTTCAAATAACTGTTTGATTATTACCAAGTCTAGGTGCATCACCTAACTTCTATTCCATGTTCAACAAATAATGCCAACATATTCATCAAGGGATCTACTATTCACCACAACAAAATCACTTGTTTAATAAAAATCCTGAAACCCGTGAAAAGCCGGCACATCCCATGGATGGCCCTAAATAGGTCAAGTCAATCCCTACACATCCCACAGGGATCGTGAGGGTTCCCAATTGCCAATTTAGAAACCATTCTTTTCAAAAATGCCAAGGATATCCAAACATAACCAAGGAAAAGCAAGAACACAGTTTAACATGCAGAAAAACCCTAAATAACCATGTGATATAACATAAAGACCACCTACCTGGAATCTGCTGTTGAACGCACCCTCAATCGAGTCCTTAGACCTCGATTCAACAAAGCCTTGGATTTTAAACCTAGAACTCACCCAAAATATGAGGTTTTAGGGTCTTGTAAAGACAGAGAGAAAAGATACAAACCCTAAACCCTGAAATGAATAGAGGATGGGATTAGCCTTACTCAGAGCTTCAATCTGCAACAAATGGTACCAAAAACGCCTGAGGATCGAACAAGATCTTCCTCTTGGATCCCTTCGTAGGTCTGGTTCGTGCCTAGGTAGAAGAAGGAGGAAATGGAGGAGAACCCCAAGTGGGTTTTTAAAATCCCGAGATCAAAAACATGTAATTTTTCCAAAATTAAGTGGACGCACAGTTTAGCCGCCCGGTTTAGAAAACCGTGTGAAAACCATGCGCACGCCACTACCTCGATGGGGAAGAGACGCATGGTTTGGAAAACCGTGCACAGACCGTGCGCTCGCCACTGTCAGTAGGAGGAGGGGTCGCACACTTCTTGGGCCAACTGCATGGTTTTCCTAGGTCGTGCGTAATCCATGCACCCAGCCCTGTCTTGGCCAGACATCCCTTTTATCATGCCCCGAACCCCCAGAAATCCCCCAAGTAATCTCATACCTTCGGGAAACATTTTAAAAACCCAAAACAAGGGATTTAACAAATCCTCTTTTCACCACTAAAGAGAACAGTTCGGGCCACTGAGCTCATATATATGATTCTTTCTCCCAAGTCTCTTCCTAAACTTTCCCATGCTCCCATAGTACTTCCACTAATGGCACAACTTTTCCTCACAAGTCCTTTTCACTATGACCCAGCACAAGAACCAGATGCTCCTCAAAGGATGCATCAGCCTCAAGCTCTACATTCTCAACAACAACCATCTGAGATGGGTCAGGGTGATATTGTCGGGGTTGCGAGACATGAAAAACATCTTGTGTCCCACCATACCACTGTGGAAGAGCCAATCGGTAAGCCACTAGTCTGATCCTCTCCAAAATATTAAAAGGTCCCACATACCAGGGTGCCAACTTACCCTACTTCCGAATCCGATGGTGACCCAAAAATGGAGACACCTGAAGGAACACTTTATCACCCACCAAAAAAATCAAGAGTTATACTCCTCCGATCTACGTACGAATTTTTCCTACTTTGAGCTGTAGCCATCCGCATCCTGATCAACTGAACTCTCTCTAATGTCTCATGCATGATACTTGGCCCCAACAACTCATATTCACCGGCCTCTCGCCAACATAAAAGAGATCAACATGGCCTCCCGTAGAGTGCCTCAAATGGTGTCATCTGAGTCGTAGCATGAATAATTTTGTCGTAGGAAAACTCAAACAATGATAGGTGCCTCTCCCACGAACCACCAAGGTCCAAGAAATGAGATCTCAACATGTCTTCCAACACATGGATCGTATGTTTCGACTTCTTGTCCGTCTGCGGGTGGAAAGTCGTAATCAAAAACACTTACGTACCTAGCGACTTCTGCAACCCTTGCCAGAAACGCAATGTGAAATGCGTATCTCGGTCTGAAACTATGGTCTGTAGCACCCCATGAAACCGCACTATTTCCAATACATAAAGCTCACCAAACGGGTTGACTGTAAAGGTTTCCTGAATCGGTAAGAAACAATCCACTTTCGTTAACCGATCCACAACCACCCATATTGCATCGTTCTTCTGTGGCATCCTCGGAAGACCCACAACAAAATCCACAGTTACTTCATCCCACTTCCATTCTGGAATGGCCAATGGATGCAACAAACCACCTAGGCGTTGACGCTCGACCTTCACCTGCTGACAAGTAAGGCACTGTGCCCAAAAGCCCGCAACTTCCTTCTACATTTCAGGACACCAAAACAGCATTCGGAGATCACAGTACATCTTGGTCAAACCAGGATGCACTGCCCACATTTATGCATGGATATCACACATCAACTCTTCCCACACACATTTTGGAACAACCACGTGATCAAGAATACAAACAACACCATCCACGCCGACGGCCCAAACAGAATGTAATGAACCCAGTTCTTATTTTTGAGGTACGGTCTTCTTCTTTTTCCTTTTCCTTTAGTGTTTTTAGAAAAATGTGGAAAATTGGGAAAATCCTAAATTTTGGAACTACACGCTGTGTAATTTTCCACACGCGGTGTACTTTTGGCCGTGTGGGATGGGTACACAGGGCCTGTAGCCATACCGGCGACGAAGGGTGTAGGAACCGACTACACGCCATGTAGTGGTACCTTACACGCCATGTAGTCATTCGAAAGGCCTAAACAGTACCACAGTGGAACAGCCGATAGCTGGGCGAAAGTACACACCGTGTACATTACAGTACATGCCGTGTACTCATGTCGACAGTTGAACAGTGTGGATGTACCGCCAAATGAACAGTTAAATGAAAGAAGAACATGCCGTGTACTCAAAAGTACATGTTGTGTACTTCTTTCGGCTTAAAATTGGTAGTATCCTCCTAATTTTGCAGAGGATGAGTTTGAGCCATTTTGGAGCCAAGGAGGATGGTCGTGCCTTTGAAGATTTGTCGGGTTCTCGTCTGGAATCGTTTTTTGCCTCGGACGATCCTGTTGGAACCACACGGGTAAGGGCTTCACTCTCCTTGGCCACTTCTGACCAATTATTCTCCTAACATGAGTTATTTGGGATTGAACACTTTGTCATCTCCGTCAGATCAACACCATTATTGGGCGTTTTGGGAACCGAAGTTCCTGTAGAATGCTCCTTGGCATATAAGGTAGGTTTCTTTGTGTAAATTTTCAACTGTCGTGCGGTTTTGTGCATTTTTCATGCCACGATACAATGTTGGGGTGTCGTGTGGCTGAAGTGATTTCAATATTTAATGCCTATAATTGCATAGGTGATTAAATTGTGATAATAAAATGCAGGTTGGGATCGTTTCTTGGATCCGAAACCACCATAGGGGTGTGTTTCATTGTCGACAGTTTGGACAGGATACCAGAGGGTATGCCATAAATGTAGTAATTGTAGAATTGCCTTGAGAGGAATTTCTTGTTTACTGAATTTTGATATGTTGGGCATGGCCCGGTTACCTGTTTAACCTAAGGGAATTGTTGTGATTAGCATGTGGGCACTGCACTATTTAGCCTCTGGGCTGTAGTTATTTCGTCCTGAGGGAAACTTCTTCCGTTCCTGTGGGTAGCTGATTCTAAGCCTGTGGGTGACACTACCTATGCCTGAGGGCAAAACTATGTTATTCCTGAGGGCAGATTCTTGTGTTGTATACTCATTACCCGAGGGTAGGAGTTTAGGTGTCTTGGGACAGTAGTTGTTTACTAGAAATGCACTGTGGTGATTTCTTATATTTAATTGATTAAATGAATAAAAAATGGAAATATAACTGGTAATTATTGAATTTTGAGTAATGCTTACATTATTGAATTTTACCACTGCACACTATTGTTGCATGCTTACACGTAGGTGGGAATGGGCCATGGGTGGGTGCCTACTGAGATATATTTCTCACACCCTATTTGTTTCATGATTTTCGGCCCAAAAAGATTACGTTTCTGTAGGTGTAGATAGGGGAAATAGTCCATATATAGGTTCTTGACTATTACTGAGGAGTAGGAGGGAATGGTACCGAGCCTAGGCTCACGATGCCACTGCCTTCTGTTTTGCTTATTAGCTGTACTCTGTATTTTTTTTACTATATTGATATATAACATGTGCTGGATGTTTTCAAAGAACTCAAACCATGTAGCATCATCACTTATATATTGTTGGTTTTATCCACTATTGTATTTTATTTCATTTTTGTATGTTTACTGCTTCCGCTATCGTTGTTTGTTTTATTTATATTCCGATGTGCTACACTTTGACAAATGAGGGCATAGTTTCCCCACTATCAGACCTGGGCCCTCGCTGCTAGTCGGCAGCCTCTGGTGTTTGGGGAAATTTGCTTGAGGTCACATAGAGAACCGGGCTCGGGGCACCCGTTGCGTGGCACCCAGGTCCGGGACGTTACAGTTGCTGAGGAGTAGGAGGGCATGGGACCGAGCCAAGGCTCATGATGCCGCTGCCAGCTGTTTGATTTTCTTTGTTGTAATCCCCTTTCTTCTGTACTGTATTTTTGTATAACATTTTCTGGCTATTTTCATAGAACTTGAAACATGTAGCATCATCATTTATATACTTTTGGTTGTATCCACTGCTGTAGTTTATTTCTGTTGTGTATGTTTACTGCTTCCGCTGTCGTTGTATGTTTTATTTAAATTCCACTGTGCTGCACTTTAAAAAATGAGGACATAGTTTCCCCACTATCATACCTGGGCCCTCGTTGCTAGTCGGTAGCCTCTGGAGTTTGGGGAAATGCACATGAGGTCAGGTGGCGAACCAGGCTCAGGTAACCCGTTGCGTGGCACCCAGGTTCGGGATGTTACAATGTGGTATCAGAGGGGTTTCTTTTCTTTGAAATACTATTTAGAGACGTAGTCCGGGATAGGACGAACGATAGTTGGTAATAAGCTATGTTCGGGCGTAACTATCCCGCGTACATGGAAAAGCCAATTTACATCGTGATTTCAATTTTATTGATTTTTCAATTTACAGTTGATATGTTTTCACTATTGGTTGTTGAACTTTGAGATTGTGGAGTTTATATTTTATCTGTGGGTTCTATTTATTTGCAACCCGATGAGATGAGGGTATGACCTCTCATGCATCATATAGGAACATGGTAGATATTACATTCCATACATAGTTTACATGCCATGTAGGTGCATTATAAATTTTCATGTTGTTGTGATAGTTGTTGTGCTTATAAAGCATACTGTTTTGATAGCTACTTGATAAATACCTCCCTTGTGATATGGTATGTTTGTTTGTTCTTGTTTATGGAACATATGCCAAACTTTGTTTTTTGGGGAGTATGGGCCCCCATTGACTGTAATTTGGTGAATCATTGACTTTTTATTGGTTATATCACATATAAGATGTCAAACATTGATTCGTGGGGAGTATGGGCCCTCAAAGATTGGAATTTGACACTTAGGTGTTGGTTTTTAGTATTTTCTGGGTTCTAGGGATGTTTCTGAGGCATACTGTCCAGAAAACCCAGAATACACACCGTGTAGGACCTCATACATGTCGTGTGTGTTCTTCTGTTTGGGAAGAAAAATGAACTGTTTGAGTACAGGTCGTGTACCCTGATTACATGCCGTGTAGTCTCTTCCCGTGTCACAAACAGTGTCAGCGGCGACACGGGTTAGGGCAAGGCTTGGGTAAAAAACTCCATGTAGTTTATGCACAAGCCGTGGAGTGTGACCCGGATTCCGGACGTGTAACTAAAAACATGGGTCAGTGAACTCATGCACAACACACCGTGTCAATGATGAACACACCATGTAGTGTGACCTGGGGACTCGTCCGTGTAACTAACAACATGGGCTACTGTCACCTCTCCCTAGACACACTGTGTACCTGTGGGACATGCCATGTAGTCTGGTCCGAGGACATACTGTGTGGAGTTAGATATGAGGATGGGAAACGAGGTGGTGTACACGCCGTGTGCGGGTGTGACACACCGTGTAGTGTTATGCCAAGTAGCTGGCCGTGTCACAGAAGACATGGGAAGTTGGGAAATAACATCGTACATACCATGTAGATAATATACACGTCGTGTGGTTTTGTTTGATTGATGTCGTGTGGCTTAGCCATGTATAAGGACCCGGGAAGGGGAAGGGAAGTCAAGTACACGCCGTGTCGTCATTGTACACGCCATGTAGCCTTGTTCTGCCAATTTTTAATGCTTTTTTCCTCTTGTTTCCTTGTGATTCCTTCACTTTCAGATCTTAATAATATTGAATCTGAGGCGCGCTTTTGAACTTGTAGAGTCATGCTCCCTAGTCGACCGCGAGTTGTTCTCCAGGAGAGTGGCGACAATTATACTCCAGAGATGGTGGGCAATGGGCTACCGTTGATCCTCCAGCAGAGCTAGATGCAGCACCAGCTGCTATACCAGACACAGGCACGGATGCGCAGTTCCGTGAATGCTTTATGCGGTTCATGCTGACCTTTCATGGAGCACCGTAGGCAGCCACATATATGGACGAGCCAACACGTATCTTTCAGCAGCAGCATCCGCCTACGTTTTCCGGGGATGGCAGACCATAGGCTGCGGAGTCTTGGTTGGGTTCGATGCAGACTATTTTCGAGCATCTTCAGACGCCTCCAGGGTGGAGGGTCATGCTCACGACATATATGTTGTGTGATTCCGCCAAGAGGGGGTTGGATGTTACCGCCCAGTCAGAGAATCATAGGGAAAGGCGTGGGAAGATTTTCAGGCAGTCTTCTATGACTTCTTCTTTCCTGAGACACTGAATGCTGATAGAGCTCAAGAATTCATGAATCTGCAGCAGGGTGCTATGTCAGTGATGGACTATTCTGCTTGTTTTACGGATCTTCAGTGCTTTTCACATGTGCTTGTGGGTGATGAGACATTTAGTGCCAGACGTTTTGGGGATGGTTTTCGAAATGACATCCGAGTGCTGGTGAATGTTTTCAGGTTTCCTACTGTACACGCGATTGTGAATTAGACGTTGATTACAGAGAGGAACCTGTGGGAATCTAGTGGTGGGGAAAGGGCGGTTCAGCACCATTTACTAGTATTATTTCTATTGGCAAGAGGAAGAGACAGATGGACTTATCTCAGGGTTGCAGTACCAGTCATATGAATGCTTCAGGTGGCCAGGTTATGTGATACCAGTGTCGTAGAGAGGGGCACAAGATACCGCAGTGTCCACGAGACCCAGTGGAGTGCCGATCTTGTGGTAAGTTAGGTCATCTGCAGCGCTTTTGTAGGGAATTTCCATTAGTGGCTACTGAGAGGGGTTCTATGCAGACTCCGCGTGCGGGAGAAGGTCTAGTGGCTTCATACCCATCCAGGAACTGGAATACGTCAGGGTGTACAAGCAGAGATGGTGGTCGTGGTCGTGGTAGCCAGACACCAGGATCTCAGACGCAATACGGTGGGACAGTTCGGGGTAGCCAGGCTGTGTCATAGGGCCGCGGCACTGGGCAGGCATATGCAGTGCACCAGACCCAGTAGGAGTAGGATCCAGGACCTTCGACAGTCAGAGGTACTATTCTAGTATCTTTTGTCTTATCATCCATACTGTTTGATATGGGTGCTACACATAGTTTCATATCTGTACCCGTTCTGGAGAGCCTTGGGCTCTGTGTTTCTACTTCTTCCGATATCATGACACTGGAAACTCTGTTGGGTACTAGGACGACCGGTGTGCGTCAGTATAGGGAGTGCCCCATTGAGGTTGGAGGGTGTCACTTTCTTTGGGACCTCTATGTAATGGATGTGACAAGCTATGACGTCATTCTCGGGATGTACTGGTTGGTTCCCTTCCGAGCCTTCGTAGACTGCTACTGTCATAGGGTGCATTTCACGTCACCAGAAGGCGGGGAGTTTCTATACAAGGGTGAGTGGGATATTCAGGCGAGTCGAGCTGGACCAGAGCATCAGAGGCGAGGTGGATTCATGGCCCAGATTGTGAGTGTGTATCTGGATGATCAGGGAATTTATCAGACAGATTTCCCTCCAGTTGTTGATCGTTTCTGGGATGTCTTTCCGAACTACTTTTTAGGTCTACCTATGGTGTGTGAGGTGGATTTCTCTATCGAGACTGTGCCAGGAGCAGTACCTGTGTCCATTCGTCCTTATAGGATGGCTACACCTGAACTGCAAGAGCTCAAGAGGCAGTTAGAGTTGTTTCAGGCAAAGGGATTTATCCAGCCCAGTACTTCTCTATGTGGTTCTCTGGTCTATTTTTCGAAGAAGGCGGATGGTACCCTAAGACTTTTCATGGATTATCGGAAGCTGAACTAGATGACGATTATGAACTGATATCCCTTCTCAAGGATAGATGATTGGTTTGATCAGCTTCGTGGAGCACGGGTGTTCTTGAAGACTGACTTGACATCTGGATATCATCAGCTACACGTCATACCATCTGATATACCTCTCATAGCTTTGAGGAGTAGGTATGGTATATATGAGTATACAGTAATGACGTTCGGACTAAAAAACGTGCCAGCTGTTTTCATGGCTCTGATGAATCGTGTGTTCCTTCCGTATCTTGATTCCATTGTGGTAGTATTCGTGGACGACATCTTGGTGTACTCTCACACTCGACATGACCATGCCACCCATCTTGAGACCATATTGAGTACTCTAAGATTGCATCGACTATATGCTAAGCTCTTAAAGTTCCACTTTTGGATGGACCGAATTCACATCCTGGGTCAAATTATCTCAGAGGAAGGAGTTGCAGTAGACCCAGAGAAGGAGAGAGCAGTAGTTTCTGGGGAGCATCCTAAGAACGTGTTTGAGATACATTGTTTCTTAGGGCTGCCTGGTTACTAAAGATGATTCATACATGAGTTCTCCCTCTTAGCAGTACCATTGACAGGTCTGACTAAGAAGGGTGTGAATTTAATTTGGTTAAAAGAATGCGATATAGATTTTCGAGACCTGAAGGGAAGGTTGACATCATCACCAATCCTGATACTCCCAGAGTAGTGGAAGAGCTATAATGTTTACTGTGATGCATCAAGGATTGGGTTGGGAGCAGTTTTGATGTAGGGCAACCGAGTTGTTGCGTACGGGTCTCGGTAGTTGAGGCCATATGAGATAAATTACCCACCGCATGACCAAGAGTTGGATGCAGATGTTCATGTGTTTTTCTGTTGGAGACACTATTTTTTGGGAGAGCATTTCGTGGTTTTCACCGACCAAAAAAGCCTCAAGTATATCTTTACTCAGCGTGACCTGAATCTAAGGCAGTGAAGGTGGGTCAAGTAACTACAATCATTTGATTTCGAGCTTGCCTATACACCTGGTAAAGGTAACGCAGTAGCTGATGCACTGAACAGGAAGACTCAGATACAGATAGTGCCAGAGGCTAGTGGTGAGTGGGAGATCATGGATTTGTTTTCTTAGATTCATATGGAGGTGCAAGACAGTCATGGGTAGGCTTATCTTTCTACTTTGGTTGTGACGTCTACCCTCCTGGACAGAGTGAGGATGAGACAACTATCTGATTCCGAAGGACTAGTCCAATGGGAGTCGGTGGCAAGTGAGGACCCTCCTCCCAGTTGGACGATAGGAAATGATGAGGTTTTGTGTATCCATGGTGGAATATGTGTTCCAGGGGATATACACGAGGAGCTGATGTGGGAGTTTCATGCTTCAGTTTGGGTAGTTTATCCCAGGGTTACCAAGATATTCTGATACATGAGATGTTAATACTGTTGGCCGGGTATGAAGAGGGAGATAGTTGGTTTTGTTACGAGTGTTTCTCCTATCATCAGGTGAAGGCGGAGCACCAGAGGCCAAATAGGTTGTTATAGAAGTTGCCCATTCTAGAGTGGAAATGAGATGATGTCACGATGGATTTCGTGACAGGATTTCCGAGGTCAGCTCGAGGCAATGACGTCATGTGGGTTGTTGTGGACATACTCACGAAGGTATTTCACTTCTTGCTGATCTGGGAGACCTTCGGTGTGGTCGAGATCGGAAGGCTGTATATCCGAGAGATCGTACATCTTCAAGGGGCCCCTCGTTCTATCATTTCATATTGGGACACCCACATTACGTCTCGTTTCTGGTAGAGTTTTCAGAGGTCATTGGGTATACAGGTGCTTCTAAGCACAACATACCACCCTCAGATAGATGGCCAGTCAGAGCGGATGATGCAGGAGCTAGAGGACATGTTTCGCGCATGCGTCCTAGACTTTTGGGGCTCTTGGGAGAAGCATATACCCTTAGTCGATTTTGCTTATAACAATAGTTTTCAGGAAACTATAGAGATGGAACCATACGAGGCTTTATACGGTAGGCCATGGTGGTCACCTTTGTGCTGGTTAGAGGCAGGTGAGGCAACTTTACTGGGGCCACAGCATGTGCAGGAGACATCTGAGCAGGTCCAGTTGATTCGAAAGATGATGGCTACCGCACAGTCTCATCAAAAGCCGTATGATGATAGTCGTAGATGACCTTTGGAGTTTGAGGTCAGAGATCAGGTTTTCTACGTGTTTCTTTATGGTTGGGGTACAAGCAGATAAGGAGACAGTGTAAGATTTCACCGAGGTATGTGGGACCATTTGAGATTTTGGAGAGAGTCTGGATGGTTGCCTATCGGTAGCAGTTACCAGAGTGATACTGAGCCATGCACGACGTTTACACGTGTCTCAGTTGTGTCACTACCATTCAGACCCGTCTCACACCATTAGCCATAGGAGGTTGAGCTTCTTCATGATGCGTCCTTTGAGGAGAATATGATCGGAATCGTTGACAGGAGTGCTAAGGTTCTCCAAGGCCGGTCAGTTCCCCTCGTACGGGTGATATGGAAGCATGACCGAGTGCAGGACGAGACCTGGGAGTGGGGGGCCGACGTACGTGCTTAGTGTCCAAAGCTGTTATGAGCATTATCTTCGCCACCCATGGAAGGGAAATTAAGGGACAAATTGCTATAACGATCGATGTTTGTAAAGAACCCGGTTCTTATTTTTGAGGTACATGCTTCTTCTTTATCTTTTTCCTTATGTTTTCTTTAGAAAATGTGGAAAATGGTGAAATTTTTTAAATTTTGGAACTACACACTGTGTAATTTTCCACACGCCGTGTACTTTTGGTCGTGTGGGATGGGTACACGGGGCGTGTATCCATGTCGGCGATGAAGGGTGTAGGAACCGACTACACGCCATGTAGTGGTACCTTACACGCCGTGTAGTTAGTCGGCAGGTCTAAACAGTAAGGCAGTGGAACATCCAATAGCAGGGTGACAGTACATGCCATGTACTTTAGAGTACATTCCGTGTACTCATGTAGACGATTGAACATTGTGGTGGTGCCGCTAAATGAACAGTTAAATGAAATAAGTACATATAGTGTACTCAAAAGTGGGCACTACACTATTTATCCTGTGGGGAAACTATGCAACTATAGCCATTAAATATAGAAATGGCCTCAGCCACAAGACACCCCAACATGGGTTCGTGGAATGAAAAATGCATAAAACCACACGACAGTTGGCAGTAGCCACCTCATTTGGCAGAGGAGGCGTTTGAGCCATTTTGGAGCCAAGGAGGATGGCCTGGCCTTTGAAGATCCACCAGGTGCTCATCTATAATCGGTTTTCTCCTCGGACGATCCCGTTGGAACCTCATGGGTAAGGTCTTCACTCTCCTTGGCCTCTTCTGACCAATTCTTCTCCTAACAGGAGTTATTTGGGATTGAAATCTTTGTCTTCTTCGTCAGATCTACGCCATTCTTTGGAATTTCGGGAACCGACGTTCTTTTAGAACGCTCAATGGCGTATAAGGTAGGTGGATTTGTGTAAATTTCCAACTATCGTGCGGTTTTGTGCATTTTTCGTGATACGAACCCATGTTGGGGTGTCGTGTGACTGAGGCCATTTCTATATTTAACTACTGACCAAAGGATAAATTTACTACTTCTGCTTTCGTTGTTTGTTTTATTTATATTCTGTTGCGCTACAATTTGAAAAATGAGGGCATAGTTTCCCCATTATCAGACCTGGGCCCTCGCTGCTAGTCGACAGTCTTTGGAATTTGGGGAAATGCACTTGAGGTGACGTGGAGAACTGGGATCGGGGCACCCGTTACGTGGCACCCGAGTACGGGACTTTACAGTTGTTGAGGAGTAGGAGGGCATGGGACCGAGCCTAGGCTCAAGATGCCGCTGCCAGCTGTTTGCTTTGCTTTGTTGTACTCTCCTTTATGCTATACTGTATTGATGTATAAAATGTTCTAGTTGTTTTCTTAGAACGTGAAACACGTAGCATCATCATTTATATACTGTTGGTCGTATCCAGTGCTATAGTTTATTTCTGTTGTGTATGTTTACTGCATCCGCTATCGTTGTATGTTTTCTTTAAATTCCATTGCGCTGCACTTTCACAAATGAGGGCATAGTTTCCCCACTATCAGACCTGGGCCCTCACTACTAGTCAGCAGCCTCTGGCGTTTGGGGAAATGTGCTTGAGGTCACGTGGTGAACCAGGCTCGGGGCACCTGTTGCGTGGCACCCGGGTCTGAGACGTTACACAGATGGTAGCTCCCCACATTTAAGCTTTTCCTTCCTGATCAAAAACTTAGGATCATTAAGATGACATTCCTTAACTCGACCCAAAATCTTCGAATCCATTGTTAAGAAAGAAATAGTGACCTGAACACTTTCCTCCTGAACCTCCAGTTGCATCTCTGCAAACAAAGCCATCACCTTCCACTTGGTGCTGGATTCCTGAACTGCCTAATGCTGAACCTTCCTACTCAGAGAATCAACAACACTATTTCCCTTTCCCGACATGTACACAATCCAAATCCGAAGGACTGATGATATTCAACCCATATTCGCAGTCGATGATTCAGATCCCGCTGTGAGAATATGTACATTAAACTCTTATGATCAGTAATCACTTTAAACCATTCTCCCAAAACATAGTTCCTCCAGCACTTCACGGTGTACACTGCTGCAGCCAATTTGAGATCATGTGTGGGATAGTTCTACTCATGGGGCCTCAGCTTCCTTGACCCATAAGCCACAACCCGCTCATCTTGCATCAACACAGCCCCATGTCCGACTCCGGAAGCATCACAACACATGACATACTTCTTACCCAGCTCAGGTAAGACCAAGATAGGTGTGATCATCAACGGCTTATTCAACTATTGAAAGGCATCCTAACAAGCCCCCAAGCACTAGAACCCGATTCCCTTCTTGGTCAAGCCTGAGAGTGGTGCTGCCAAGCGAGAGAAGTCCTGAATGAACTTTTAGTAATACCCAGCCAATCCCAGAAAACTCCAATCATCAAAATCATTCCTGGGCTGCTCCCTGGATACAACTGCCTGCACCTTCTCTAGATCCACTGACACACCTACCTCCGAGTTGATGTGACCGAAAAACTGAACCTCACCCATCCAGAATTGAAACTTTGATAGCTTTGCGTATAGCTGATTCTTTCTTAGCATACTCAAGACGATGTCAAGCTGTTGGGAATGATCGTAGTGAGTTTTAGAGTACACTAACATATCGTCAACAATGAAAACAACATACTGATCTAGATAGGGATGAGAGATCTGATTCATTAAATCCATAAACAATGTCGTTGCATTGGTCATGACAAAAGGCATTACCACAAACTCAAACAACCCGTACCGACTCCGGAAAGCTGTCTGTGGTATGTCAGAAGGCCTCACCCTCAACTGGTGATAACCCAACGTCTGATCAATCTTATAAAACACTGATGAAACCCTCCATTTATCAAACAAGTCATCAATTCTAAGAAGAGGGTACCTATTTTTCACTTTTATTTGGTTCAACTTTTGATAGTACACGCACAACCTCAACGACCCATCGGGCTTTTTCACAAAAGCACTGGAGCTCCCCAAGGAGACGTACTAGGACGGATAAACCCTTTACGATCCAACTCCTCAAGTTGTGCTTTTAGTTCCTGAATATCCACCGGTGCCATTCGGTATGCAGGAATAGAAACTGGTTCCGCACCCGGTAGTAACTCGATCGCGAAATCAACATCTCTCTTGACTGTTATCCCCGATAAATCCTCAGGAAACACGTCTTGTAACTGATCCACCACAGGAGGGAAAAAAATCTATTCAACTCTTTTATCATCACCATGGATGAGACATTCCACATGAGCTGTGAGTTCACTCATTCCTTGACCCAATGGTCCAGAAATCCGTACTCGAACATCCCACTCACCACGGTGGATATAAGAGTCACCCTCAAGTGACCTGAACGATAATCTGTGATAATAACAGTTGATGTGTTCTCAATACAACACCAACCAATCCATTCCAAATATTAGGTCAAAACCTGACATTTCAAGATAGATCAAGTCCCGCAGAAAACGATATCGTCCAACTTCCAAGGCACATCCGTTGCACTGCTGGATATCCTCAACCCGCACCCCCAACGAGTGTCAATTGACACAACTCCACACACCCTTTCCACAGGTAAACCTAACAATACAAAAAGTTGAGTAGAGATAAAAGAGTATGTGGAACTTGTGTCAAACAACACACTATAAAATGTAGAAGCTACAAGGATCATACCTTGAACATTTGACGGTCAGGCCTCACCATCACCTGGTGTAAATTGAACTGCCTAAAGCTAACTCAACCCTCTACCGTGGGCTGCTTCCTCAATGCCCTGCAATGCACTGCCCTGCTGGAATGAGTGATATTTCCCAGGAGTTCCACATCCACCACCCTTGCCAGTACGGCCTATGGAGCTCCAACATACTTCCTGATACAGATCAACTGATCCCCTTCCCGAATCTGGTACATGCTTCCCACCATCTTACTCACCCACCTACCATGGGTTCTAGCAGAACCTCTGCACATGCCCCTTCCAGCCGCAAAAACGGCACTCAACTGAAGGTCGATGACACATTCCACGCACATGACCTGATCTACCGCATTGATAGCAGAACATCTAATTCCCACTCTGGGAGGTTGACCCTCTCTTCTGACCACCATGCGGAAAACTTCCCAACGATGCTTCCAACCTTCAAAAGATGCATCACTTGTCCACCCAGCTGGCACGACAATCCTACCACCCGAAGATCCCTTCAGTTTCCCTTCAGTGATGAGTGCCTGATCCATCACCTCAGCAAAACTCTTCAAGCGAATGATATTTACTTGAGACCTGATCTCATGTCTCAAACCATCCTGGAAACAAATTTCTACTACTACCTCATCCTTGCTAACACTGGGATAAAACATCTCAGATCAGTGACGTTACTTGCATAGTCCATCACAGATAGTGATCCCTGTGTCAGGATCATAAACAATGCAGCCCGCTCCTGCCTCAATATCTATGGGTAGAAATGATCCAAAAACTTTTCCTAGAAATCGTTCCACGACATCCCTTCAGCCTACTCAGTCTGAGCCTGAATGTCCCACCAATGCCTCACCTGGCCCCGCAACATATAAACAGACAACTTTAATTGATTTTTGACCAAGGTATCCAGATAATCTAGTATCGTCTGGAAAGACTCCGACCTGAACTCCACTACCTCTAGACCACCCTCTCTGATGGAATTCGGAGGGTGCTGCAGCTAGAATTCAATGGTCATCTCAAACATACTCAGCACACCCTACCCGGGGTCCCGATCCACCATCTACCTAAGGCAAGCCAAGTTATCTCAGAACTGGTCTTCCCTACCTTCATTTATCTCCACATTTTCTTACCCCTCTACTGGGGGAGTGTTCTCAGCAACATCCTCCCGTTTCCCAACTAGAAATCGACGGCGTGGTGGCATCTCTCTCTACATTTCAAAACACAAGATTTAATACGCATACCATAGAACTCCACAACTGCAACAAAAGATTTTTACTGGCTACAACCACCCCAATCATCCCTATCGTGGGCCATGGTCCACATGGGGTAAACAACCATACACTACCACCAACTAACACAACATTTTTACCAAAAATTTCCAATTCATTTCAAACCCTTCTATTTAGTTAAACAACATTTACCCATCTATTTCATTTCATTCTTCTCAGTATCTCTTATTTTCATGAAATGAATAACGCATCCTACTTTCCTACCTCACACACCAACCCCGTGAGTGTGGCTAAATCAATGAATGTCACCTATCTCCCTAGGATCCTAAAATGATTCATGAATGCAAATCATCGTTCAGTTAAGACCACGAGCCAAATATAATGAAACATTTACATCGAACCACATGTGTATCACCCAATGGAGAAATATCATCAACTGTACCCACACACAACCAAGAACATCAATTTTTCCACCAAGGGTGACTTGGGTTTCCCCCGTACCTAGGTTATCTACTCCCAAGCATGAGCTCATTACCAAGGCCCGACATGTCTTAACCCTTGGCTACCATTCCCAAATAACAAGACCTCGGAGAAGGAGATGAAAGACCTCCTCTGATACCACTTTTTGACGTCCCTGACCCGGATGCCACAGAACTGGTGCTCCGAGCCGGGGGTTACATAACCTTAAGCGCGCCTCCCCATATTCCAAAGGCTTCCGACTAGTAGCGACAGTCTATGTAATCATGTGGGGAGACTATACCCCCATTTTAACAGAGTAAGACATAACAGAACAACCAATAGCGGAAAATAATAATCGATAAACAAGGAATATGTATAACAGCCATTTCCAACAATAAACATGTCATGGCAAACTATAAGTGTAAAAGTGACCAGATGCCCAAAATACATACAACATCCAGAATCCCCAAAATGGTCCCGACTCCATGTCTGGATCCTCCACCACGTGCTACCATTGTCCTCTCAGCTATCTAGAAAGGACCCTTGCCCTTGTCCTGACCTTCAAACATGAAGTCTGCTCGGGTACCAAATGGAGGCCCAATCAGGGTGTGAGTACAACTCAGTAGGCCACCACCAACGGTGTCTACAAAATATCCAGTATAAACAGGATGTGCATGTGGATGCAATATGAATGCTAAAAGCCAATTGATTATTTAAGTTGCCATTAACTAGTTCAAAGCCAAGACTTTACCAACTTCATTCCAATAATTTCACACCAATCAACTTCACTTACCATCTCATCACATTTCCATGGGCTAATCCCATTCATCATGTAACATGGGTCTAAGTCCAAAAAACATGTGCAATAGGTTAAACACATCATTATCCTATCTCACTATGATTAACTACCTCATAGAAACCACTGAACCAGTGCTCCGAGCCGGGTGGTTACATAACCATAAGCGTGACTCCTCGTACGGCAAATTCTGACGACTAGCAACAAGGGTCTATTTAATAAAGTGGGTAGACTATACCCCCATTTTATCAGAGTAATCCACAATAGAAGAACCAATAGAGGAAATTAATAACCAATGAATGAGGAATTTGTATAAAAGCTATTTCCAAAAATAAACATGTTGTGTCATAAAACAAGTAAAAAATTGAACAAAAAACCAAAATATAAACAACAGCCAAAATCTCCAAAATGGTCCTGAATCCAAGTCCAGATCCTCCACCAATTGCTGACCATGTCCACTCATTTATCTAGCATGAAACCTTGCCCTTGTCCTGACCTGCAAACATGATGTCTGCTCGGGTACGCAACGGTAGCCCGAGCAGGGTGTGAGTACAACTTAGTAGGCCAACACCAAGAGTGTCTAAAAATTATCTAGTATAAACAGGTAGTGCATGCGAAAGGAAAATGAATGCTAAAATCCAAGTGATTATTTAATTTTCCATTGTCTAGTACAAATCCAAGCCCTTACCATATTCATTCCATTCATTTCACACACATCAACGTCACTTATCATCTCATAAAATTTCCATGGGTTAATCACATTCATCATGTTATATGCGTCTAAGGCCAACAAACACATTCAAGAGGATAAACACATTGTTATCCTATCTCAATCGGATTAACTCCCTCATAGGAACCATATCTCACCTCAAAGCCTCAGTCTAGTTGGATAACCATTCCCTCACCTCGAAGCATCAGTATGGGTGGATGCAACCATTAGGAGAATAGATCATCAATCCCCAGTCCTAACCCATGCATTTAGGGTGGAGTGCGGAGCCACAGTCTTCACTCGACCTGTGGGCATAGATCCTCAAGTCATACCCCACACTACCAAGCCATGTGCACATTCTTATATAAGTAACCATCAACCATCAATACCATTGTCCCTTGGACAAATCATTTAAAACCAACCAAACGGGAATTCACATCATTCCTTAACACTTTAACACGCCACGATTTAACATCAATTAACCATTCACCCAATTCCCATGTGTTATGCCTATCTCACTAAGCATTCCATACCAGACCGCTAATCTATCCCATTAAGGTATTTAATCAATTAACACATTAACCCATTTTACCCATTCATCATTTCCATGAATCATACAATCATTCCATTTCAAATAACCCTCTGATTATTACCATGTCTAGGTGTGTCACCTAACTTCTATTCCACGTTCATCCAATCATACCAACATATTCATCAAGGACTCTACCATTCACCACAACAAGATCACTCTTTTAATTACAATCCCTAAAGCCAGGAATAGCTGGCACATCCCATGGACCGCCCTAATTAGGTCATGGAAATCCCAACTCATCCCACGGGGATCGTGCGGGTTCCCATTTTCCATTTAGGACATGATTATTTTCAAACATTCCAAGGCTATCCAAACATAACAAAGGAAAAGAAAGATCTCAATTTGACATGCACAAAAACCCTAAATGACAATGGGATATAACTTGTAGACCACTTAACTTGAATCCACGGTTGAACGTACCCCCAATCGAGTCCTTAGACCTCGATTCAACCAACCCTTGGAGCTTAAACGTAGAACACAACCAAATTATAGGGTTTTAGTGTTTCGTAATGAGAGAGAGAAAAGATACAAACCTTAAACTAAGAATATAACCAAGGATTGGATTATCCTTACCCGGAGCTTCAATCTGCAACCAATGGCACAAAAAATTCCATAGTATCGAAGGAGATCATCCTCTTGGTGACCTTGGGAGGTCGGGTTCGTGTCTAGTAAAAAGGAGGAAATGGAGGAGAAACTCGAGTGGGTTCTTAAAATCCTGATATGGAAAACTTGTAATATTTCCAACTTTAAGTGGTCGCACGGTTTAGAAAACCGTGTGCAAACATTGCCCATGACACTTCATAGAGGAGGAAGGGCCGCATGGTTTCACCTAGTCTGGCCACATAGTTTGGCAAACCATGCACAGACTGTCTGCTCGCCACTGTGCGGAGGAGGAGGGTCGCATGCTTCCTCGGCCGACCGCATGTTTTTCCTAGGCCGTGCACAAACTGTGCGCCCAGCCCTGTCTTGGCCAGACATCCATTCGTTTGTTCCTTGAGCCCCAGAAAATCCCCCAAGGCCTCTAATACCTTCAGGAAACATTTTAAAAACCCAAATACAAGGGATTTAACCAAAGCACAACAGAAACATACCTTTCCAAAAACTAGGATCTTACACATGGAAATAAAACGCTTATAACTCAAAGATCATGTGTCCAATTGACGAACCGTTTGTCTTATCAGAACCCTTATGTCATGGAGGTCCATTGGGATACTCCAATGTGGAGATTAGTGGTAGTAGAGGTCCAAATGATATCTCATTTGATAGATTCTCAGGAACACAAGTTCACCATGTGTGTGGAATCATGTGTGTTGGGTGTAACGTGAAGAAAGAACTTCGATCCTATGTGGGTCAACATATATCGTTCATTTGTGGGTTAGTATCTATCAGATCCTATGTGGCTGAGCACTTAGTGATCTTGTGTCGGTCAGCATAAACCAATTCATCATGGGTCAGATCCTGTGTGGGTCATTTGGGGTTATTAACTATTGATCAAATGTGGGCCAAAATCATTACTAATTAACATATTAAGGTGATATAGATTATGACTAATCATCTACACCTCTATACATACATTTTACATTGTGTGAATTTATTCTTTGCCTTAATGGTGTTAAAATCATGGTGTTACATGTGTGTTACTTCTATCATCATGGTATTAAATATGTGGTACTTTCACCTTCGTGGTTTTGCCTTCGTGGTGTTACCTGTGTGGTACTTCTATATTTGTGGTGTTACATATGGGGTACTTATACCTTCATGGAGTTACGTTCATGGTGTTACCATTGTGGTGTTGTCTTTGTGGTGTAACCTAGGTGGTACATCTACCAACATGTTGTTATCGTTGTGGCACTTCTACCTTCACAGTGTTACCTTTGGATCATTCTACCTTCACTTATGAGATGAGTATATATTGATATTTAATGTATATGTATGGAAATATACCTCTGTAGAGTTGATGACTATCTATTATTTTTTGAGAGGAGATCTATCATTGTGGATTATATTTGTGGAACTTTAGGAGACCTACAGAGGTCTCTAGGGTCTAGACTGAGTATCATTATACTCAGCCCGTAAAAGGATATACCCGCACCATGTATTTTATTGGCCAGACGAAAGATAACATTGATCGATGTAGAGAGAATCCGGATAGGATTGTCCTTAGAGGTGGACCATTTGGCATGACATGACACAAGGAATACTGTTTGTGAGATGTATGAAACCTTTGGGTAGGAACCTTAGTGGATGATCCTTGATAGGTTTTTCACATTATACATGTATTTTTACTCATTGGTTATACTTATATCTCTTAGTTGGGCTTGTATTCCGGCCCCTATACATTAAACATAGTTTTACTTTATCAGTTTACATCATGTTTTCTTCTTATTTTGTTATTCTAAGATGTGTTTATACATGTTAAATGAAAATGCCTTCTTGTTTTAGTTATATGCCTTTCTCCTGCTAGTCGCCAACGCCTGACCTATGGAAGACGAGCTTGGGGTAGTAACTGCATGGGCCCTAGGGGACTGGTCGTGATGGTAACAACCCATGAAAATAAATAATATGAAATTTTCATATTTTTTAATAATTTTTAATTAAATAATCATTTTAAATCTTATGTTGAACACTAATAATATAATATTGTTATTTTAAATGGTAGTTAATTCCTAGACGTTTTATTGGTGGGAATGAATAGAACTAACTAAAATATCATAATATATGATTGTTAAATGTTTTTACAAGTATCCAAAAAAAGGTAGAGGCTTAAAATAAGAATGAATATAATTTTAAGCATGAATACTCTAATATTCAATAAAAGGTCGATCTACTACCTTTTGATGGTAAATTCTCATTAAATATAGTTTTGGTAATTTTAATTTGTTTTATTTTAAAAAATTATATTTTTCTTTATATTCGGGACAGCAAGAAATATTTTTGGTAAATTTTTGGTATTTTTCTGATAAAGATCATTTTTAATGAATAGTGAAAATATTGTATTTAAATTCAGAACTATGTTTTAATCACATTTATTTATATGAAAATATTATCATTTTAATTTGTTTTATTGTATAATTAGAATATATTTTTACAATATCATACAATTTTTTTTCATTGGAATTAATTTATCTTTTTAATTAGACATTGACAAGTGTAAATATTTTGATAGTTATTGTTCATTAAAAACACGTTATTTGTTTTCTCAATGGGAATTAATTTCAAATTAATTAATTCCACATTATTTTTTTTAATTTGGAAAAATAGACATCATTTTTGAATTTGTAATATCAAATATATCTTAGGCTGATGTTTTGGTATTTTTTATGAAAAAATTAAACTTTTTATTAATAGAGAAACCGCTTAGTAATAGTTAAAAACTGAATTTTTTATTTAAATTAAATTTTACCACTTCTATGAATTAAATTTCGAATATCCAACATAAATTTTTGTTATTATTTAGTAAAACGTGGTTCAATAAGATGAAAATAATTTTTGTGGAATAGTAACTTTTGTATTTTATTTATAGAGGTTAAAGTTAAATAAGGAAATTAAAAGTAAAAAAGAATATTATAATAATTCCAAATTAACTTAACTCTTTCCCAAACCTTATTTGTTGAGTCATAAATGACAATGGTCATCATTGGGTCAATTTTGGGACCCAATGGAGCCACTTATGAATGATAATGACACATTAGATTAATTAGTTTAAAGTAAAGGCAAAAATGACATAAACAAAAATCATTTTTTAAATTGTTTTTTATATGGTGTTCTATAAATAATCAATTTGAATAAAAATATTCATTGGAAATAAAAAATTATTTCCTACATGATAGTTTTTTTAAATTTTTAGACATCGAAATAATTAAATTATTCATGTCACAATAATCATGTAGTATTTAACTCATTAATAAATGATTTAAATATATAAGATTATAATTATTCAAAATAGTTTAAAAAAACTATGGAATTCCTATTGGATGAATTTATTTTGACGTCAAGTTATTTTATCTTCTACATTATGATATTTGGACCTTTAGAAAAACGAATATGAATATATAATAAAATAATATTTTTGCACTTTCTTAAAGAACCCCTCCTCTCCCTTATAAAAGGAGACCACTTCTAACCAAATACACACACCTCTAAAACTATTTGTCTCATCCAAAAATTTCCAATTAATCTCCCTACATCCATATTCTCCTCAAAGAAGCCTTACCTTAGGCAGAAGGCACTTCAAGAAGTCCTTTTGGTTCAATCTAAAGGTAGTTACCCAAATTAATGGTAATGGTTTCTCTTAAATTGTTTTATTTTATTTTACTTCACCAACCCCTAAACTCTTTATATTACATTAATTTATAATAAAAACAGTATCCTCAATATACTATGATGTTGTTATATGATATATTTGAACTACACTTACACACACCTCCATCTAATGGGTGAATAATATATTGTTTCTGTAGATGGAAAACTAACGCTTCATGAGACAATGATTGTTCAATTACCTTTTACCACCTCTCATGGTAGTAATTATGATGGAACTATATTTATATATGATATATATTATGTTTATTTTTTATTTATTCTTCTTTATTTTCTATTTATATCATACCATTTTGGTTACCACTATTGGTAAACATGATAATTTTATTTGATGAAGTGTGGACTACCACCCTCTCAAAGTGATATGAAACATTAATGCCATATGTGGGACATATAGAGGATGGTGATAATGATATTATATATGATATTATACTGTAATTATAATTTTCCTTGTTATCATTAGGTTTTAATTCCTTTAAAATATGAAATAGAAATGAAAGTAGCATTCATTCGTACGTAGGACTCACCGTCTCCATGTATGGTGCATTTCATTTCTTATCTCCGAAATTTTATGTACTGTTATAAATATATATATATATATACTAGATATATTATTTATATGATATTTAAATCATGAATGTAATTCTAGACATAATGAATTATGTACCACAAGGACAACTTGTAATTATAAGGTGTCCATTTTTGACTCTAGTACCAGATATCAACCACATGACAATTATTAACTTAAATGATTAAAAATGTTTTTAAAATGATAACAAGGGATATAAAAAGGATAATAAACTTGAAAATGGTTATTAATAAAATATAAATAAACTTTATATTATTATTTCGGATGATCAAGGAACAAACTCGTCAAGTCGGACATGAGGTAAGGGATTTTCTTATCTCACTTTTAATTCTGTGAGATTTCCATTATTCTCCACTTATTCTTTTCCTGTCTCATATTGTGTATTGTAATATTAAATATATTCTCATAATTGTCATTATATTCATTGTATTATGTGATTTACTTCATGGTAATTAACATTTGTTCATATGACTCAGTTGATTACAATATGGTAAAGGGTATCATAACACTTTTTATTCTTGTGACATTCATGATATATTTGTCACTATTTCCATTGAGTGGTGTATTTAAGGCACATGAATCTACTCTTTTTGTAATATAAATTCATTTTTGTGTATTTACATCTTCATTTTATGTTTCTTCTTTCATGTGGTGAATGTTTTGTAAGATACAAAATTGGTAAGGGAACCTTTCACCCTCCTCTTTTTAAAAGAATTTTTTATTATGTTGGGATATGTTCTTATATATCCTTATTGAGATAAACTTTATGTTCAAGTTATGAGATAACTTTTTAATCTCATCAACTCATTTTCCTAATTTTAATGTGATATCATTAGGCTGCCGGATTTTCACAAGGGAACTCCTTAACCCAATTTCAATTCATTGGGTTCATCTTGTACTTCATGAATATGTTATCATAAGAATATTTGTAAATGACCTCTGATTTTTTACACATAATATCCAACAATAATGGGTGTATTTATATTTTCACACATAATTATGTGATTTATTTATTGTTAATTTAAGGATACTGTGTTTATAAAATATTTCGTATCAATTTACATTCCATTGAGATTTCATTGTTGTTATGAACCAATTCACTCTTTTGTGGTGTATATAATGTCCTTTGGCATTTTATATCATGAATCCCTTTATTTTAATGATATTATAAGGTTTTTATTAATGTAATTTCTCAATTATTTTTATTTAGGCATCTCTCTTTTTCTTAAAAACTTCTTGAACTAAAATTCGATTTTAAAATTTTTAATGATTTATTCTTCTAAATATTTCTCATTATTGTAAATGTTTTCAAAATTTGTTATAGGAATTATTTATATGGACATTAATTTTTTCAAATGATAATTTATTTAAAATCTTCAATGTGGTATCTGACACATTGATTCAAAAATCACTTTTTTAGATGGTTTTGAAAATGGTTTGATAAAACATTTCAATATCTTGATTTAATATATTAGAATGTAGAAAAGTTATATTTCCTTTATAATTGTGTTATGTGTTATGAATATGTTATGGTTATTTGGAAAATTTTACCTATATGGGTTGTTCTGTGAAAAACCTATGGTTTGTGTGCCCTAGATATCTCTCCAATGCATTGGGTAACACGACAGAGGTAAACGTGATGTTTCTCCTAAGAGATTTTGGGAATATACTGTGATGGGTATTCCAAGAGAAATTCCATACGTAGTAATGAACGATACAATGTATGTTTGGTATGGACTACATAAGTAAATATTATGATTTATGATTTTTGAGTGTTATTGATAAATATTATGATTTCATTAGGTATGTTATGATTGGAAATTATGGTGTCATGGATTTGTGTTTATTGATGGGATAATGTTTTATTTCCTTATTTTATATCCATTACTGAGCTTTTTATGCTCATCCCAAGTCTTTGACATGTATTCCACATGACATGAATATGAATAGGGTCAAGGATGGGATCATGGAAAAGTTGTACTATCTAAAACATGGAATTAGACATGTTTCGTTTTTAGAGTTTTTATTTTATGAAAAATATGGATACTGAGAAGTTGTGTCTACTTGTAATATTCAAGTTGTTATGTAATATTTATGGCCTAATTCTCTAAAACACTAAACCTTAAAATATCCTCAATATTAATTTCTCATTTATTTCAATATTATGTAATGTTATAAAGCTGGGTCCTTATAGTTGGTATCATTGGTTAGATTTGACATCATTTGGATTAGACATTTTTTTAGACATATGGTTAGTCCTGATCTATTAATTCAGTTAAATAAATTATTTATATCCTTTTCAGATCAAGTAATTTCAGTTACAAATGGAAGGAAGAGGATCTCAAACAACATTCCTATCTCTTCCTTATGACATGCTTGCAATAATTATTGCAAAGTCGTGTTCGAAGGATTGTGAAAATTTTTATAGTATACAACTCACTTGAATGCAGTTTTTTGAGATATAAAACACCTCCACTATACCTAGTTATCATCGTGGATAATATGATGTATTTAAAAAAATAATTTTTTCATAATATTATCATATTTTCATGAAAGGTAAATATTATCAAGTCATTTTAATTTTTTTACCTTATCACAAGATTTAAAAGCATAATATGATTTCAAAAAAAGTGTTTTAGATAGAGACCCTTGCAAAGCCTATTTATATGTGATTTTATAATATAGTCTCTCACCGCTTACTTATGGTATTTTAAAAGAACCGTTAATTGAATTTTTCAACTCAAATTCGGTCCAACAGTTTTATAGAAATCTTGTTTTATCAGATGTTTTAAAATTATATGTCATACATGATTATTTTCCAAAACTATTTTTTTGTGAACACCCATATGACCCATGTTGTACAATGTGTATTTGGATGGAGGAAGCAAATTATTTTGAAGGATATCTAAATCATTGTTGAAATGCATAGAACTTCTACCTACGTCAACAAGATGACGATGAAACCAAATGGACAACATGATCGAGGTATGATGTTCTTCATTTTGGGGATCATTTTATTTTATCAAATGGTGCTAAAATAAGATGTTAATATTTAATATGTTGATACCATAATGAATTTGGATGAAAATGATATGTATAAAGAAACCATTGAGGTTTAAACAAGTTAGAGTTATTATTGAGCTTTATAAAAAGGAAAACCTGTAGGATGGGTGACAACCCGCCACATCGGACATGGCTACAGGAATCGAACACACAAATGAAGGGTGACAAGGGTGTATAGCCTACCACTAGCCTACTTTAATTCCCTAGTTATATGACTTATTATTTTAGTAAAATGATTTTATGGAACAAGATTAAGGTGATTTTTGGAACTTATGTTTTCTCAAATTGATATACATAGCATAGAAAAATGATTTAATGATTAAGAGATTAAGATTGTTGTGGATGACGTTCTCTCATTTGAGGAAACACTTTATGGTATGGAAAATAGAATACCAAGGGATTTAAATTTTGGAAAAATGGTTGATATATTATTTTCGAAAAATATATATTGATTTGGGTTATTTACGGAAATGATTATCCTATCATATAGAATATGTGATTATGTTAATTACACATTAGTACAAGACTTTAAGAGTAGTCGATGTTTTTTGGGAAAGATATTAAGATTTTCACTGGAAGACTATGTGATTTAAATCCTATTTTAGTTTTTGGTTTCAATATTAATTTTGATTATTTTGTATAATTGTATGAAATATTTTGTATTTAATAGTCTATCTTTAACATTGGGTAATTTTTGTTAAATTTTGTAGATTAATAGTAGTATTTATTTTTATAAAGAAATATCTTTTTGGGGGATTATTTGATGTCATACTAACCATTTTTAGGTAATATCTACAGAAAAGTGAAATATATAGTTCATATTTTATGGATTATGTGACTCTCTCAATGTTGGTTATAATACTTTAAAGGTAAACAAGTTATCCTGAATACTCATTTTTTAGAGGAAAGATGAGTTTGTGGTAGGAATTTAGTAAAGGATAAAATTCTATATGGAAATTAAGCATGTTTCTTTATGTTTTTAGTTAAGATGATGAATAAATTACTCAAATTCATGAAAGGTATAATAAAAAAAACTTATTGTGTTAAATTTTTCTACTAGGGAATCAAAAACTGTTGAACCAATCACACGGTTGTGATTTTATGGTGGTTAACATTCTCCTAATCATGGTTTCTATCACTCTCCATCAGAACATGACAGTTTGTTGTATCTTCCATATCCATTTTTTCCTACATGGAATCCTAATACGGGTTATCTCAGGTGACCTTTGTATTTCACATCCATTATTTAAAAGTGATAGTTTTATTGACTATTTTCTGATGTGGGACATTCAATGATGTTTCTGAGCCCCATTTTAATATTGTGAGGATGCAATTACAAAAATGGGGGAAGGATGTAACAACCAAGGAAAATAAATAATATAAAATTTTCGTATATATTAATGTTTTTGAATTAAATATTAATTTTAAATTAAAGGGGATGTTATGTTCAATGGCAAAACTGATACACCACAATGGGTTTCTTTGAAATCTTATATTGCACACTAATAATATAATATTATTATTTTAAATTGTAGTTAATGAATATTGGTTTTATTGGTGGGAATGAATAGAAATAACTAAAATATGATTATATATGTTAGTTAAATTCTTTTACAATTATCCAAAAAATCATAAATGCTTAAAATATGAATGTATCTAATTTTAAGCATGAATACTCTAATATTCTATAAAAGGTCGACTTACAATCTTATGATGGAAAATACTTGATAAATTAATTATTGGTCATTTTTATTTGTTCTATTTGACAAAATAATATTTTTCTTTGGATTCAGGACATCTTAATATACTTTGGGTAAATATTTGGTATTTTTCTCATAAAGTTCATTTTTAATGAAATGTGAAAATATTGTATTTTAATTCAAAACTGCATTTTAATGTCATATATTTATATTGATAGATTATATTTTTAATTGGTTTTAAAGTATATTTGAATATATTTTTACAATTTAATCTAATTTTGGACAATTTACTTAATTTCACTTTGGAATTGGACATAAACAATTGCCAATCTTATGAAAGTTATTGTTTCTTATAAACATGCTTATTATTTTAACAAAGGGAATTAATTTTAAATTTATTATTGAAACATTATTTTTTTAAATTTTTAAAAATTGAAATAATTTCTGAATTTTTAATAACATATATATATTAGGCTGAATTGCTGGTATTTATCGGAAAAATATCAATTTTTGTTGAATAGTGAAACCACTTAGTAGTAGTTGAAAAAATCAATATTTCATTTAAATGAAATTTTACCACATATATGAATTGAGTTTTGAATATCCGACATACATTGTTATTATTAGTTTGTAAAATATGTTTTAATAATATTAAAAAATTTGGTGAATAGTAGCTGTTGACTTTTATTTACGGCGGTTAAATGTAAATAAGGTAATTTAATGTAAAAATAATATTATAATATTTTTAAATTACAGTAACACTTGTCAAAAACATATTAGTTGAATTCTTTATGACCATGGTCATATTTGGGTCGGATTTGGGAAACCATGGAGCCACATATAAATAATAATGACACTTTAGATTAATTAATTTAAAGTAAAGGCCAAAATGACATAAACAAAAATAGTTTAGTAAATTATTTTTTATATGGTGTTATATAAGTAATAGTTTTGACTATAAATATTATTTGTAAAGACAAAAAGATTTCCGACATGATAGTAGTTTTTATGAATTTTATACATCGAATAAATTAAGTTATTCATGACACAATAATGATGCAGTATTTACCTAATTAATAAATGATTTAAATAAATAAGATTATAATTATTAAAATATTTAATCAAAACCTGTCCAATTCTTATTGGATGATATTATTTCGACCATGAGACATCTTATATTTGACAATAATTATTTTTGGATCTTTATAAACCGAATATCATTATACAATAAAATAATATTTTCACACATTCCTAAAGAGCCCCCCCCCCCCCTCCGTTATAAAAGGACACCACATCTAACCAATTTTTCAGACCTCTCAAGACATTTGGATTGTCCAAAATCAAAAAACTTAATCTCCCTACATCCCACTATTCCTCCTAAAATCCTTACCTTATGTAGAATGCACTTCATGAAGTCCTTTTGATTCAAAACAAATGAAGTTACCAAAATTAATGGTAATGATTTTTCTTTACTTATTTTATTTATTTCAAATATGTAAACCCTAAACTCTATTTATTCATTTATTTTATAACAAAAACATTATCCTAAATATAATAGGATTTTTTTATAATAATTATTCGAACTACACTTAAACACACCTCCATCTAATTGGTGAAGAACATGTTGTTTCTGTGGATGGAAAACTAACGCCTCACGAGACGATGATTATTCGATTACCTATCACCGCCTTTCATGGTGGACATTATTATGGAAAAGTATTTATATATGATATATATTATGTTTAATTATTCATTATGATTCTGAATTTTCTATTTATATCATAACTTTATGGTTCCCATTATAGGTAAATTCAATAATTTCATTTGGGGAAGTGTGGTCTACCACCCCCTCAAAGTGATATGACTAGTTAATTCCATATATAGGACATATAAAGGATTGATTTAATGATATTATATATTATATTATACTGGAATTATTATATACCTCTGTATAATTATGGTTTAATTACATTAAAATATCCAACATAAATGAAAGTAGCGTTCATACGTACGTACTGCTTACCGTCTCCATGAACGGTGCATTTTATTTATTATCTCAAAAATGTTATGTACTATTATACATATATATATATATATTAGATATATTATTTATATGATATTTAAATCAAGAATTTAATTCTGGAGATAATGGACTATTGACTACATGACAACTTTTAATTATACGTTGTTCATTTTTGACTCAAGTACCAAATATCAACCAAACGACCATTATTAACATAAATGATTGAATAATGTTAATAACATGTAATAAGTGATATAAAAAGAATAATAAACATAAAAATGGATCTTACAAAAGTAGAAATTATTTTTACTTTATTATTCTGGATGAACAAGGAACAAATGAGTCAAGTCGGACATGAGGTAAGGGATTTTTCTATCTCTCTTTAAATTCCTTGAGATTTCAATTGTTCACCACATATTCATTGCATGTGGTGTATTGTGTGCTTCCATATTAAATATATTATCATGATTATAATTATATTCATGTAAATTTGTGATTCAGTTGGTGGTTATAAAGTTTTTGTCATACGAATCAGTTGATTACAATATGGTAAAGTGTTTCATCTCACTTTTTTTTCCCATCAGATTCATGATATATTTGTCACTATTTCCATTGAATGGTGTATGTAATTCCCATGATTCTACTTTTTTTTGTAATATACATTCATTTATCAGAATTTACATCTACATTTAATGGTCCTTCATTCATGTGGTGTATGTTTTGTAAGTTACCAAAATGGTAAGGGAACCTTTGACCCTCCTATTTTTAAAAGAATTTTTTTGTTATGTCTTTTAATTTACATTTTATTATGATGGGACACGTTCTTATAATTCCTTATTTATGTAAACATTATGTCCAAGTGATGAGATTCCACTTTTATGTCATCATCTTATTTTCTTAATTTTAAAGTGTCGTCGTTAGGCTTTCGGATTTTTACAAGGGAACTCCTTAACCTAATTTCGATTCTTTGCGTTCAACTTGTACATCTTGAATATGTCATCAAATGAATATGTGTGAATCACATATGATTGTTTTACACTTCATATCCAATTATATTGGGTGTATTTATATTTTTCACACATAATTATGTGATTGATTTATCCTCAATTTAAGGATAGCATCATTATAAGTGATTTCGTCTCAATTTATATTCCATTGAGATTTAAATGTTGTTATGCACCAATTCACTCTTATGTGGTATGTATACTAAACCTTTTAATATAATATCATGAATTCCTTTATTTTTATGATATAATAATGTTAGGATTAAATTTAATTCTTCCATTATTTGTATTCAGGAGTCTTGGTTTTTGTTAAAAACCTCTTTAACTAAAATGTCAATTTAAATGTTTTAAGGATTTATTCTACTTAATATTTTTCATTAATATCCATGTTTTCAAATTTAGTTTTAGGATTTATCTATATGGACAATAATTTTTTCAGATGGTAGTTCATTTAAAATTATCAATGTGGTATGTGACACTTTGATTCAAAATTCACTTTTTTAAATGGTTTTGAAAATTATTTGATGAAGCATTTCAATATCTTGATTTGATATATTAGAATATGGAAATGTTACCATTCCTTTATACATGTGTTATGCTCTATGAGTATATTATGGTTATTGGGAATTTTTTATGTATATGGGTGGTTCCGTGATAATCCTATGGTGGGTGATCCTGAGATAGCTCTCTAATGCTTTGGGTAACGTGATGGATGAAAACGTGATGTTTTTCCTAAGAGATTTAGGGAATATACTATGATAGGTATTCCAAGTGTAACTCTATACGTAGTTGTGAAATATACAATGTATGTTTCATATGTATTCCATAAGTAACCATTATGATTTATGATTTTTGTGTGTTATTGATAAATATTATGATTTTATAATGTTTGTTATGATTGAAAAATATAGTTACATAGATTTTTATTTATTGATTTTATAATGATTTCGTTCTTTATTTTATAAACCTTACTGAGCTTTTTATGCTCATCGCACTTTTTTGAAATTTTTTCCATAGGACATAAATATGAATAGGGTCAAGGATGGGATCCAGGAAAAGTCATGCTATCTAAACCATGGAACTAGACATGTTTCTTTTTAAGTGTTTTTATATTATGAAAAAATGTATATTGTTTAGTACTGTCTACTTGTAATATTCATGTTGTTACGTAATAGTTATAGCCTAATAATCCAAAACACTAAACTTGAAAAGATCCTCAATGATTATTATTAATTTAATTTAATATTATGTAATGTTTTATGGTTGGGTCCTTATAGTGACAACATAATACAATCCATTTTCAACATGTATTAGTAACTTAGATGGTGATCCTTTGATGATGGAACCACATATAAGACATGGATAGATGTTCTGGGGTTATATTTGGGAATATATTGGTCAAACGAGTAGGGATTCATTTGTGAGTAGAACTGGGGAGTAAAATGATGTTTTTATAAATAGAAGGGTGACCCATTTGGAAACACTAATAACATTAATATAATGTCACATCACATTTAAAGGAATGTTGTTCCAAATGAGAAAAATAATAGTTATGTTATATGTTTAAAATTTTTTATGTCTTTTATGCCCATGTATTAAAAAGTTTACCATTTTCATATTTACCAATTTAATTTGTTTTTAATTTATTTAATTATAATTTAAATTAAAAAAAATGATATTCATGGAATAAGTTTATCCTAATGATTATACAAGTAAAAATAATTTTATTGAATAATAAATTTTTGGTTGGGATATTTTTTTTTATTTTTGACACATAACGAGAAAATATATTTTAAAATGGATTAGTTTTATGAACAATACCGGTGATTAGGATATTATTAACAAATTACTGGTTTATATGAAATTAATTGGATTTATATAAATATAATGAGGTCAATATGTTATTTAATGTAACAAAAAATAGAATTACACCATTAGAACATTAAAAAAATAAAACCAAAATTATATTTTATTTGAATAATATCATTGTGATGATATATAAAGATAAAAACAGTTTTTATAAATTCAATAAAGTACTTATAAAACTGTAATATTGCTTTTTGATTTTTTTTAGGAAAATTTTTTAGTGAAATATTTTTTTACACTTATAAAATAATAATTTAATAATTGATATGACATTTGTGTGAACAAATTTTATCATTTCTAACCAAAAAACATTATTTGTATAAAAATATAATTTTTTCGCTAAAAAAATATTTCTTTTATAAAAGTAAATATATTATGTAATATTTGAAATTAATATTTATTTTATTTTTAAAATTTATATTTTAAATAAAATAATAATATATATTTGAAAATAATTATTTTTTAGAAATTGGAATTTATGAATGTTAATTGGTCATATTATAAAGTCCAATAGATTATGAATTAAACTCTAATTAATATATTATTCATATAAACTTTAATTTATTATAATTGAATAGTAATATATTTATATTCTTATAGTAAAACACATTTGTGCGTGAAATAATATTTTCTTATAAAACACATTTTATGGAATAAAATTATTTTTTTAGTTATGTCACTAAACTAATTGAATTTTAACAATGCATTTATTTTTAAGCTGAATGTTATTTTCCCTTTTAAATATTTTTCAAAAATATTATTGTCGAATTTTACCCACCCACATAATTGATAAAATATAATGATTTCCTTTATAGCATATAATTTTATTTAAATAAAATGTGTTCTCTTTTTTAGATCAATGTAGAATTTGAATTATGATATCAGACAAATTAAATTAAGTATGGAATTATATATAGTAAAATCTTGATAAATTTTAGTGGAATTTTTGAAATTAATATTATTTTAAATCCCATTATTATTGGTTAAATTAGGTGATTGGTGGGAAATATTGGGATTGAAATTCGATACACATAAAATGTAATATTTTAATATATTATCACAATAGTATTCACAATATTATTTTATATAGTTTACAACCTCAACATTCAAGCATATCATAAGACTATAAATAATTTATATAATTGAATCTCCCAATTGAGATAGGACCCATCATATATACATTATTCACATCAAATGTGTCACTCGGCCATAAAAGAGCCTTTGAGGTAGCCTTGAGTAGAACATATTTTAACCCAATTGTATTCTATACTATTATAAAATTTGTTATAATTACAGATTTAAAATATATTTTTTGTTGATACATAGGTGAATACTCATGTGTTCTTTTTCTGAATACAAAATAAAATGTAAATGGTGTTAATGTGGCCCTCTAATAAGAAAAATTCCAGTTAAAACATTTAAATTTTGGTCCACCATTAAATTTTAATGGTTTCATTTTTGGAAAAAGTTATTTTTATAAAATATTATATTTTTTTATTTCATAGATGGAAATATTTACTTGTATAATTTTTTAAATTTTATTACTTTTTATAATTATTTTCTAAATATTTTATTCTATACATGTTTTTATTCCCATTGGTTGTCTGTATTTTGGGAAAAATTACATCAAATAGATTTATTTTATCTACATGTTATTTTTTATGTGACATGAAATATTAATGTTTTAATTTTTTCAAAATACATATGTATTATTAAATATCAGAAAAATAATATATCATTTCACATGATATTATTTCATGATTAATTTATATTAAATTATTAATTTCTAATATAAGTATAAACAAAATTATATGGATGAAAACTAAAATGAATATATGAATCTAAAGAAATTGATATTATTCCTATAAGATCAGTGTGGAACTATCATTATGAAATTATCATAATGGGGGAAATTTCGATGAATTTGAAAATAATTTTTTTGGGTTTCTTATTATTAATTTTATTAAAATGTGTTTTTTTCAGAATAAAGTTTTCCAATAATTGGGAATCTCATTCATGTATCCCTATCAACATGGATGAACGAAAATTGTTCACACGTATTCTTACCTTTATAATATGATGTAAATGTTTTTCTTTTCTTTATTTTATTAAATTTTTTAAATTATATTAAATATATATTTTATTAAAAATAAATATATATAGTTAAAAATATTTAGAAAAATTAATTGATTAGAAAATACCTATATTAAAGAAATTATAAATTATAATATAAATCCACATTCGACACTCCCATTTATGGGTTAGTGGGGAAATTAAATCCCAATTAGATTTTCAATTTGGGACACTAGTTTCACATTTCCATCATTTGAATATTAATTTTTTATTAAAACAAATACATAATTGATTATAAACTAGTAATTATATTAAAATAGATTATTAATACAATTAATAAAATTGATAATTAGTAATATAATAACCAATATATAATTATCTAGTTAATATATTTAATTTAATTTATGAATGATATTATAATTTATATAATTAAATAATTTTTGAAACATGCTGATGTAGATCCCCTTTTTATTATGGAAAAGAACTCAATTATAATGTTGTTTGGAGATAACCCGTACATTACCAAAACATCCCATTCATCACATGGCCATATGGCCTAGATGATGATTGAACGAAATCCTAACTGAATATCGACCAAAATTACCAAATTAGTAGAATTCATCACACCAAAACAACAAATATCAAGTCATTATACTACAATGTCTAAATATTCCACCACTAGACTTGCTGTAATGAGTAACACCATCTTTATATAACTTATTCCAATGATCCACTATGCCAGCCTCCATTATTTTTATTATAATCATAAATAATGTAATAAACCAAAAAATGCACATGATCCGACATAGCCCAAAAGGCATTCTCGATCCCTATGTTCATTAGATTATTGTGATTTTACCATGAAAAAACTGAATGGAATGATATGTCCACATGATTTACTAAACATATAAATATAATTAATAAGAACAAATAATTGTCAGAACTCCATTATAGTAATAAATTAAGGCTCAACAAAATATACCAGTAAGAAACCCCAAATATCTAATAAAAATATCAGCATCAACAAAATAACTCATACGAATTAGTGGAATACACACTGCACCTATCATAGCTGACTCACAGTGTCCCACTAATGAGAACAACTACCACCAAAATATGTTTGTTCCTTTTTCCTCGACAATGAATGAGAATGTAAAAAATTCCAAAATTAAAACTTATGGACTAATAAACAGTATATTTGTGGGAACTCTCCAACAATTTCACTAGAGGTCAATAAAAAATAATCAAATTTCATATAGTTTTATATTTTACATGGAATGATAAATTTGTGTTAAAACCATAATAAAAAAAACTCATCAAAACATTCCAATTTAATGTATAAAACAAAATATAAAAATTATTTCCAAAAAATAAGAATTATAAAACTGTTCTATAAAAACTACAATGTATAAATCACAATCTATCATAGAACCAAGGTTCTTAGTACTAGGTTTTTTTATATAGTGGTTTATAATCCCTTAAAATTTTAATGAAATAACACTCTATGTTTACAAGAAACCATATATTTCATAAATATGTCGAAATAAGTGTCAATCCAGAATTACAAAATCCCTAAAATCAAAATGTTTAGTCGTCATTGTCATCATCAATCCATTTATATGTAATGAAATTTCTTTCTAAAAATCCATATCCATTTCCTACCACATAACATTATTTAATCTTGTGAACTACAAGTAAATCATTCAATTGTAAAATCATTCATTTGAAATTATATTCAGCAATCATCATTCAATAAACCACAATTCCTTCTTCAAATATTTCATTCTATATCAAAACCCACATAATATTTTTTTTAATCAAAACTCATATTGTAAAATAAAAATCAAATACTTATATAATTACAAAAAAAAATATTTCGTGCCATTATAAAAATAATCATATAATAATTTCATCAAATCCATTATTCATTTCATATGATTTTTTTAAATAAATACATTAATAAAAAAATAATCATTGATGATAAAAACACATCATTACATTTCATGAAGTATATATCAATAAACATAAATAATTTTTGGGAATAAATTTGAAATACTTTTCAAATTAAATAGGTAATAAATCTTTATTTATGTACGGATTCCTTATATAACCACAAACCACAAAAATTTATATCTTCCCATTACCAATAATGGATACATTCTATCAACTTGTATGGATATTAACAATTATGACATTATATTCAAAACAGAATTATCAAATAAATATTTCCTACTCATCATCTCTAAAAACAACTAGTGAAATGGGATACACATGCATAAACAGTTCCCGATGAATGTACCATGGACAATGAGATTCTGAGAAATAATTACAAATTTTAAAATGTAACTCAAATAGTCCAATTAGTCATGTCAAAAACCATGATTCTATTATCACTATCATTAACCTAACAGATCATTAAATAGGAAAAACAATGATCTTGAATGTGAATTATGATCAACATGATATTGATATATAACATAGAAATTCATGACACAACACTCAATGTTGTGTCTAAATTTTTTACATAATGGAATGTAATCCCAAAAATCCAAGTGGTTACTTATGAGTAAAATATGCATTCTACTATAATATTAATTATTAAAAATGAAGTTATTTCATGTCTAATAGAAAAAATTGGATTCATTTAAATTGTGTAATATTTTCCTATCATTCATTTTGAAAACCCATGTTTTAATCCAGAAAAAACCTTCTATCCAAAGAATAATAATTATAAGGTATGAATAAATTATTTGTATTTTTTTCATATTTTTAACCATGTTACATCTTATAGGACATCAAACTGGGATTTTTTTCATATAACTTCTTCTGTGGTTCTCCATTAATGTATACCAACCAAACTGAGGCCATGGAACCTCTAAAATGTATCAAAATTTAACCAAAACCCTAAAGGAGAATACCTATAAAATATATTAAAAAGGAATATAAGTACAAAAATTATTGTTTTATGATATTATAATTCTCCTTATGGTAAAATCATTCTAGACCATTATGTTTCATCAATAAGACTAATACAAAAAATGAAAGATCTTATATTCTCTAAATAACACCTATGACTCAAACATATCATGATAATGAAAACCATTCGTTGAAAAAACCAAAATTAATGGCATATATATCCCTTTAAAAACAACCAATTGAGAATAAACAATAAAAATATGCTTATCATAGATTTTCCTTTCTTGTTAAGGAACACTCTCCTCCAAAAAAACATGGGATGGGTCTAAAATATAATTATTTAACTATGTCACCTGAAACACATCACTCATAAAACCTATATGAGGTAAAAAATAAATAATGTATGTTAGCATATAAATCATATCATCATTTTGATATACTTATTTCTTTAAAACATATCATAGTTGTTTATATGTTTTGATGATAAAAAAAATAAAAAAATTTATTATAATGATATTATATAGTATGTTTCATATTTGAACAACATTGAAGTGTAATTTTATAACTCAAATGTTGTTATAATAGGATGTAAATATATATTATGTGTAATATAATAATCATAAAAATAGATTTGTAAACATACACTGAATAATCAAGATTTCATTAAAAAAATATATTATAGAAAATCATCATTGTATGTGCATTTTACTATGTAAGAGGATTATCATATGATGAAAAAAAATGTATTACACTCATTCAAAGAAAAAATGATTAGATAAAATGAAATTTATGTTTTGATCATCTATCATGTTCCATAAAATAATTTTAATATTTCAAAAATAGTAAATTCAGGATAAATTGCATCATGCAAGAAAATTATTTAGTTTATATGATGTTGGTCATATTTATTTTATGGTAACAATGATTTAAAATTATTGTATTAAAAATAATATTTCACTCCATGGAAGATACTATGGTTACATTCATATGGTTATCGAAACCTCTCAACAAGACTAATCATTCTTATAAAAATATTTGAAAAATAATTTCAAAAAATATTGGATTAAAAATTTAGTTAGAAAATATTTTTTCAAGAATCAAAAACTATAGATCATCTTGATTTCTGTAAAATCTGACTTGGATAGTTATTCCATGTTTTGGATGGAAGGAAACACCATTAACATAATTTCTCATCAACAATTCATTGGGATTATTTATTATAATATGGTGATTATTTAGTGTTATTATGTCCAAAACCAAATAGGATATATAAAAATGAGTGTAGTTTACTCCATATAAATATACACAAACATGTGTTTATGAACTATTAATGAAAAATAATAATAAAAACATGTATATTGAACATATCATATACATGGAGAACTCAAAACTTAAATATTTTGGTAAAATTTCATCTTTTGTGGTCTAAGAATCATCATAGGTGTTCCATGAATACTAACATCTTTTCTAGAAATGTATATACACACTTTTAGTTTATAAATGAAACATTTCGATGCATCTTTACATAGAATTTTAATAATTTCTAATTGATATTCACATTTTGTAATCATGTGTGTGATGAGACTGACTATTTTTTATTTTTATATATTGTATAAATCAATTTGAAGATTTTAAGATGTAACAATATCATTCACGTACTTAGGAGCCCTCAAAAAGGGTTCTGATTGTAAAAACCACCCAACATGTGTAGTATTGTATATGTAGAGAATACTAAGGTATTTTTTTCTCTGAACCACTATTAATATTATAATTTAAATAAACATCCTTTGATATTTTATATTTCAACCACTTTTTTCTTATATAAAACATTTAATCCTTAATATATTAAAGAAGGTTTTTATAGTTTAATGATTATTTTTAATAAATATATTGTCCTCTACCCTCTTTTGTAACTATGTGTCCATTCACTGGGACAAAAATTGTAATAATAAATAGTGATTTTTGAGTTTTCATATTTAAAAAGATTAAATATAATAATTATCCTAAAATGACATCTATTATTGTTGAAAAAATAATAGGTGATTCTATGATTGGATAAACATATTTTGATGGTGTAAATTTTGGTTTTTGGAAGGCTTGAATGATGATCTATCTAAATGAACCTATTCAAATATTTTATTTGAATGTAATAAATCTTTATTTAATTCAATAAAAACAACCGGGTATATGTTATATATGTAATTTGATAAAATATGACATGAAATCTATATCCATGGACACTATTATTTTTGGGCTACGTCCCAATGAGATCAATAATGTCTCAAAAGGCCAAAATGAAAATAAAATCATAAATATTATTTTATATTCATAGGAAAGGTTAATTAATTTTAGAAATCATAGAAATAATTCTATAATTAAAATCGTCAACACTTTTAGATTGTTGAATGGAGAAAGTATCACTCATCTAAGTGAAAAAATTTCTATGGATTTTAATAATATTTTTTACCATTGGAGAACAGATTGCTAATACATATTAAACCCTAAATGTTCTAATTATTATTACACCTAGATCGAGGGGAATATTTACTAGAATTATGAAATAAGAAAAACTAAATAATATATAAATAAGAGACCTCTTTGTAACTATTATGATGTATGAGGCCAAGTTGAATGATAATTACTATGATTAAAATATTGATTGATATGAATGAAATTGCATTAAGGGTTTCTAATTCAAAAGAATGAAATAAGAACAAAATAATAAACAAAAGTATCTAAAGAAAAAGAGACCTTGTTACATTTTGAGAAAAATAATGAACTTTTATAGTTATCATTTATGTTTAAAATATTATACTAACAAAAGGAGATATATTAAAAACATTTTAATATGTATTATATGAATTTGGTAATCTAAAGTGAAATCAGATATTATGAGTGATATATGTCTAGAACATTATGACAAACTATGCCCAATTTCATTATAACTAGAAGATTGTATTTAAATAATATTTTATATAATAAAAAGTAAATGATATACATGAAAGATACCTAGAGAACATCATGAGAAAATAGTGATAATACATATTATGATTCGATAGATGATGATAACAATAAAGGATATTATTTATTTTTGGTCACATTCATAATTGGAACATTATTATATTTATTTTTATTCAAAATCTATATCTAATAATTAAAATAACTCATATGATGTATATATTGAATATTTTACCATTCTAATAACTAACTGAAAAATAATTTAAAATAAATAAAATCCCTTTAAAATTCCTAAAATAATTGTTTTAATAACGATGATATTTTAAATAATCAAAATTTAAATTGGGAAATAAATGTTGAATTCTACTAAATCAAGTGTTAAAAAATATATAACAATTAAGAATTATAAAACACAATAGAAAAAATTAATGTATGATACAAGTGTTTTTACTAAATAGAACGATAATCCACAACATAATTATTAATTATAAAGTTATCTCATATGTTCTCATCTCGTGATAAACACACATTATGTCATTATAAAATTAAAATTTGTTTATGGTTATATAACATAATAATTTTTCTTAAGCAAGCTAGGAATCAAACTGAAACAAAAGGAATCCAAGGAATAATCATATTTTTTACATAATTTATTTGTTTACACTCTATTTTTACGTAATTAAAAAATTTCATAAACATGTATCTTTTTGAACCTAAGGTTTAATATTCTATAATCCATACTAAGAAATAATAATAGAATACTTCATCCATTTGGAGACTCCCACATGGAAGAGGGTTTATATGATTAGCAATATAATCCAATAACAAAATATATCATAATCAAAAACAAAAATTTACATGGTCAAAGTATTTCATCGAAATAGTTAAAAGAAGATGGGAGATACGTGAAAAACCTAACTGAAAATACGTACTAGTGATCGGTCATGTAATCATGATTTACAGAAGGAATCTTGGCCTTCCAAATTCACCATGAAGATTCCAACGGATCATGAGAATAAATCTGTATCCAAATTGAATGAAAAATCATTCACACAACATTCCATAAAGAATATGGTTGAGGAATAACATAACATGGAATGTAGTTACACATCTCATAAATTGTTTAATGGGATATGAGAAAATAATTATCACATAGTATTCATTTTATTAAAAAAAATACATGATTTGTAATACATCAACAAGGTGTGTAAAATATTTTCCAATGGTTTCTCAAACAATTATTCCTTTAAAAATAATTATCCCCTTGTGAAGCTAATCTACATTAAATGAACTTTTCAATAACATAAACCATTTAAAAATGACTTCATTTATTAAAAAATGAATAAATATCTAATCATTATATTATTTCCCATCAAGAAATCTCCCCTTGTGGATCGTATATAGTTCTTTTTGGGTTTCGACGCATTATAAGAATTTTTTATTCAAACAACATGTATCCATTAATTAATATAACTTCCACAAATTTTGATGAGTAAAAAATACCAAAAATAAAATTTATTTGAAAATTCATATATAGTCATTCTAGGAAAAAGTTTTGATATTACGACATAAATAAATTTTTCAGTAGAAATGTTGATAGAAATGAGAATGATGGTGTTGGAATTCAGTTTAAACATTAATTATTTATAAAACATAACTAATGACTAGTTTTAAAAAATCATCTTAATGTTATATGTATTCACTATGGTGAACGTGGGAATTATGATAATATATTTATCCTATAATATCCTAAAATATGTGTAATTATTCATGTTTTTAATAATAAGGGTTATAAAAATTTATATTTTTATCTTCTAAAAAAATAGAGTCAGGGTGAAAAATAATTTTTTGCTAACTTTGTCAGACCAAAGAGTGTTTTGATACCCAAAATCTAGGGTGAATTTTTTTCTATATATGAAAAGTCCCATAGCAACAAAAATGTAATATATTTTATATATCGTAAATATAATAAGAATAATTGTATACTTCTTCAAAATTCATTCAATATCATGTATTGATAGAGGAAAATGGTAAAATTAATGGAATAGGATTGGTTGGAAATCCAAAGTCTATCCAGACCAACAAAGTACACTATGTCTCTTGATTAAATCACAACCTGTTATGTATTTCACAATATTGGGATGCTACATATTCAGATGTTTTTTCTAGTAATGCATGGACATATTAAATATAATGGTCTCCAATGATTAAATAACCAGTAACATATAATGTTCATACTTTACATCTAATTTCATTCTATATAAAATTGTAAATTGTTTAAATGATGAAATTGATGAATCATGGAGATTTTTTTTAAAATATTTAAATTTTAATTTTCATTCCATTACAATTGTATTCATACTATACATTATTTCTAAATTTATTAGTATTAAAGTGAAAAAAAATGTGGTAGATGAAATATATGAAATCAATTCCCGAAATATATTAAACAAATCAAATTATATTATACTTCTAGACCATTAGAATGTGTCAGAATGGTTATCTTAAGATGCACTAAACATCATACCAATTCTGAAAATAATTGTTTTATATATTAGCCAATGAATTTTTTTGATTTACATGGGTTTCTATATTGATATGAATTTTTTAGTCAAGATTTTATTATATAATTTTGTAACCATGTGAAAAATTAAAATCATTAAAAAAATACCTTTGAGATGCTACCATGTAGTAAAATTTAAGAATCATGATTTAATTTTTCATTCTCAAAACAGTAGTTAAATAATACTTTTTATAACTCCAATGAACTTCAATGAAACTATTTTGTTTAAATGTGGAATATGTAATTATAATATATTTCATCAAAAAAAAACTAATGTGATTATTGTAAGACAACTTTTACAATGAAGAATCATCAAATGCAACTTGTTCTTCTGTCACGACCCCCTCCCACCGATGATGACCCTCTTGAGCTAGAAATGTTGAAAGGGAGATAATGACCCCCGAGTCTGGCCTCCAGTAGGCCCTGGGGTGGCGACTAGCACCAAGGGTATGAGTTTTCACTAATATGGGAGGCATTAACCTTTTTTTATTATTTAGGATCGGGAAATAGGACAAGTCAACCACCCAAAAGGAAAAGAAAATAGTGTATATAAATAAACCCAAACCAAGCCCACATGCATGTTTAAACTGTTTATTACAAGGTTCAAGTACGAGAAAGCTCAAAGTACAATACCAAAAGAAAACAAAGTTACAACAACAACAAAAACTCCAACTGTTCGACTAGTAGGGTCTCGCACGACCCTGGTAGTCCTCCTGAAACCTGAAAGTAAACGTAGGGTGAGCATACAAGTATACTCAGTAGGGAAACCTAATGCTCTCATGTACAAGTGGGGAGACATTATAATGTCCCGTGAGAACAACAGAAGAATCCTAGCAAGGAATTCTATCCACCCAACCTCACCAGCCACACTCACCAAAACAAGAGCACAACATGTAGTAGTATATAAGAAACAAGATTATTGGGTACCCCACACCATTTCCCTTTAGTTATCTCCTCTTCCTAAAGACGAGCGTCCTGACACTGCCACACTCTCCCCGCCCGCACACACCTGGGCCTCACAACCACGTATCCCGCCCGCACACACCTGGGCCTCACAACCACGTATCCCGCCCGCACACACCTGAGCCTCATCCCGAAGATTCTTGGGAAACAGTAGAACCTGCCTGAAGAGTCTTGGGCTAAAACCACCCCAATCGAAACCTACCTGAAGAGTCTTAGGTGTAAGGTCGCCTCAAGCCATCACATCCTAGGGGAGAAGGAGCAGGAAGGAGATAGTAACTAATGGAAAAACACACTATCCCATAAAATTGGACTGTTCGGCACTAAGTTCTCAACATGGGTGGGGTGCGATAAAAACACAAAAGATACAGATATATGTATATATATATACCAACCTCACAGCAAAACCTATGGCTTCTAAAAAGAGAAACTGATCACGTGCCTCGGCACTGCTACTACGAAGCATGCATAAAACAAAAAAACCCAACACCCTTTAGGTTTTCACATTTTGGTAGAAATAGTTATTTAGATCCTTAACTACTAGTCAAATATTCACATTAACCACACCAATCATTCATAAAACATATCCTTGCCATCCACAGAAAAAGTTTGGAAAAAAATAAGCAGCACAACAAAGTCCCTCTTATCAACCAACCAACCCCGTTGATTATTATTTCCGTTTCATTACCATGCCCCACCATTCATTAAATCTTCCACATTTATTTATTAATCACAACCCATCACCCGTTCACATTAAAACCCAACCCTGCAGCCCTGCTTCCAACTGCCATAACCACAACCGCACCGAAATCCGTACATCAATAACCCTTTAATATCATTTATTGCAACCCCACTGTCCGTTACCAACACAACATTCACACCAACCCACAACCAAGTCAACCGTAGCCCCACTGCTCACCCGATCCACAACAACCCACAAAAACACCCCCCAACACATGCCACGTAACCAATACAACACCCACATGTTCATTATTCCATTTTGTTTAACCGGGGTGATCACACAAGGGTTCCAAATTTTCATTTAATCAGCCAACATTACGTGATTATCCAATTTACACATTCCACAAGCTTCAATCCATAATAAAATACAGAAGGAGAGGGAAACATTTAATTGCGTAAGAAAAGGCCCCTAACGACCGTGATTTTCAGTAGGTAGAAGCTCATTCAATTCACAAATATAATATCACAGGATATAAAAAGTAAAGTAACAACAATCACTAACTTCCCAACCCCATTCATCAACCAGTTATTATCTTTATTTAATGGTTCAACTGTTTCTCATGAAAATAAAATGATACCTGCCCCGCATGATACACAAATTTGAGAGACAAAGGTGAGATCCCTACCTTAACAGGTTCTTATGTCCTTCTACGAACACGACAACCACAATCACAAGGCTTCTCCCCGAACAACTGCACCCACCAAGGACGTCGCTGCACCACCGAATCAACAACACAAGAAACTTAGTCAACATGGAGATCACACGCCATTGCATGGAATGAAAATGGGATAAGTAGGATCAGAAAGAGAATACAAGAACAGAGGTTTAACATACCTTTTTAGAGTCATTCGTCAAAGACCGTCTTTCCCGTCAATTATCAACAGTCTCCTCAGTTGGAAACTGTGGAGGGAAAGTCAAAGATGAGGGAACAGAACAGGGTTTACAGTGTTCTCCTTGCCGACACGATCCCACATCCACTAACGGATCGACAATCAAAGTCTGGATGGAGAAGTTAGAGGAGGAAGACTTCTCTATCATCCAAGAGCGTCGTCATGCGAAGAAAAAGCAATTGGTCTGGAAATAATCCGAGAAACTTTCATATATAGGCAACGAATAGGTAAAACAGTATGCAACATGTATTAATGAATACACGGTGTGACAGTACACCTGTTACGCATTTTTACTTTTCAACACACGAAATTTAACACAGTTTCCACGCATTTTAATAATAATGATAATTCTATTAATATTTGGTGTTTCATTGACCTGATTCATAATTCATGAAAAGGTATTCTTCATTGGTCATAAAATGATTCTCTTAATTATAGTATTACACTGCCGCTGACAGTTCTTCATTCCGACACCATATGAAGAAGTTACAGACTTTTTATGTTTTGATCACACAAAATAATAATACTATTATTTTATTATTATTATAATAAGTTAATATTTAGATCAAAAGGGCTTGTGGCGTGAATCTCTCCTATTACTCCATGCACACTCCCTTATATCATTATTGTATTACTATTATAATATATTAAATCAACAATATATAAAATATATGATATATTAAATCAAATTATATAAAAAATATACGATTTATACAAGGGAAAGGTGGCATTCACGCCTCCCCCTCCCCATGTCATGTGTCTCCACAATAATTTATTATAATTTATTAAATAAAGCCACTTTCCTTTTAATTGTATTATTATTATTATTATACGATCAATATTATTAATTTCATATTTCAATTTTGGGAGAACCTATGCACAACCATTCCATGCAACTCAAAACCATTTCATTTAATTAAATTAAAAGACACAACAAAATTAATATAACATACATATTCAACCCCATTTTAATACATTTAATTTTATTAACCTCTCGTACATAGTTTTACACCATCATTATTATTTATTTTTCATCAATAACAATAAAACTTCATCAACTTATTTTATTAACTCACTGACGTTATTGGTTTTAATAACAAAAAGATTTACGCTTGTCTCATTGACCACGTTAAACCACCATGTTGGGTATCTAAATCTGACCATGCCACGTCATTGTCGCGTAACATCCATCAATTTAATTATTTTAATTCTATTTACTTTTATTTCACACTGATTAAATTGAAACCACTTTTATTAAATTAAAACCATTCAATTTAATAAATCCAATATAACGAACTCACCTTTAATTTTATGAATGCACCACCATGCTTCCACTTGCATCTTCATTTAATTGTTTGCAATAAATTCCATGACTCATTTCATCAATTTCTCATTATTATTAATATTATGAATAATATTAATAACACAACACCCATTATTATTATTCAAATTCAATTTCAAAAATTACTCAATTTATAACAAACTGCATGTTTAATTTATCAACGTCTAATGGATCACACACCTCCCACTTCACATAATAATAACACCCATTAAATCATTTTATCATGATTATTATTTTTAGTATAAATAATCACAGAATTTATGTCATCATCATTATTATTCATCATATTTTTACGTTATCATCAGTATTAAAATTATCCTTATAATGCGCGTCGTGTTGACCACATCGATTTCAAAAATGGAATGGACTAGAGGGTTCCAGTCCATTACATCAGATACCCCTCAGAACATTCTCTTCCTCGAGAATTAAAAACCAACCCAGAAAAAAAAGAATGGATCCGAACAACCATTACGCAAGATACCTTTCAGGGCTCTTGTCATAACAAGAAACAACTGACAACCCTAATTATATGAGTTAGGAATTCCCTCTCCTATGTCGAGATATTATCCACTTTAGGCGGCACTGACTCACCTTCACGGGTTTAATCGTATCCACATTAATGCGTCTCGATTAAGGACTGGGCCTTCCCACTTCCATATAATAGGATTTTCCAACTTACACTACCCCCAACACCATACAACCCACACACCGCCCAGACACATGGCTTGGGGAATTCCTTCTCCCATGTCGAGATATTATCCGCTTTAGGCGGCACTGTCTCGCCTGCACGGGTTTAATCGCATCCATATTAATGTGTATCAATTATGGATTAGGTCTTCCCCTCCCCACATGATAGGTATCTTCACATACATTTAAAGAAATTCCGGAAACGACATAGTATTAAAAACTCACAAAAACAAGGTACAGTCCCAAAGAATGAGCAAAAGAGTTCCAACAATGAAGTGTAATGCTCCCAAAAAAACATAAAGAAGATCATTCAAGAGAACCCAACCACATATCTATCGATCCCTAGTCCTTCTATAGATGCTGCCTCTGATGCATGAAACTATCTGTGCCTAGCTCCTCTGCCTCTCTGTTGACATCCACCTCCACGACCACGTCCTGATTGGGATTCTTGAAGAACTACTTGGGGATGGCCACCACCTTCTCCATCTCCCCTAAGAGGGACTGGATCTTGTTTTTAGAGACCCGAAGCTTCACGTAAATAGATATTACATTACTTTTGTGGAATACTTAGTACATAACAGAACACACACACAAGGATCGTAATAGTTTAGTGTCTTTGGAAACTCGGAATATAATCTTTTAATCGTGGTGAAAGATCTTCAATATCTCCCATAAAGATCTTCCTTTTTTATACCTAAAACCTTTCTTTATATACTGGGGAAGAAAAACATAAAAGGGTGAGATCAAATGCTCAGTAAGGGTAAACAAAAGAAATATCAATAACATAATATACATAAGAACATAGCTTTTGTAAATCTTAACCTGCAAAAGAGCTCGTAATATCATAACATGGGATAAATCATAGAAGTGAAATGTAATCCCAATAATCATAACCTAAAACATGAAACTTTGTGGCATACACACATAATCATAGAGAATCATTTCTTGTTAGTCAAGACTCATTGCCAAGACTATCTTAGTGGACAAAGTCCCTTTCTGAACCGAGTCACCCTCGTTTCAGTCCTATTTCACTGAACCAGTATAACCTACCATTCCAGCCATGTCTATCTCATGAGATATAAAATCTTTACCCAATGCATTGGAGGGAGATATAGGTCCCACCCATCTCATAATGATACCATTCTTATGTGTGCCACAATATCATAAATCATACATCATTGCATAACCCATGTAATAAAATGGGATTCTTAAACATCATGCCATCATAATCCATAAACAGTTGATATCATTTCATCATAAGAAAATTGAAACCATTTAAATCATAGAGACATTTTACTTGATACATACATATCAAATAATGTCATCTTAGATGGAAAATATTTTTGAGAAAAAGACTTGGAATGAATTCTTGAGGACAATATCCTTTCTTCTTTAAAATCATTTTCTTTTCACAAAATTCCATGCAATTTTAAAAGATAACGGTTTTGTTGAAAATAATGATCCAATCTTGTAGAGAAAGCTTCTTGAAAATTAGGTGTTATGAAAACGTAAAAATCATTTCACGCCGTATAAGTTAAAAAATAACATTCTCCTCGTACTTTTGTTGGAAAAGACAAAAAGTACCTTATATGGTAACCAAAGGAAAGATTCCATTCATACAATGTGGTAAAAAGTCAATAAAGGGTAAAGATGACTTTAACATTCATGGAAGAATGGTAAACATTTTATAAAAACATTTTTATAAAACATGGTCATGGATGATAAACGTAACCCCAGTAAATACTTATGTATATGAAATCTTGGATAAAAATGATATTGAATATTTATCCCTTACCTTAGGTCTGACTTACTTTGTACGTGTCCGAACCTCCTCTTCTTTGAAGTGATTCTTTGAGACCTATTTTTAGGGCACTAAAATTGGTCTTTAAAGAAGACCAGGACCTCTAGGATGATACTAGGAAAGTGGAGAAGAGATTTTGGCAGGGTTTGGCCGAGCTTGAATGCTCAAATTAGTGTGAGGAGGAGATGGAGGAGGTGCCCTTTTATAAGGGAGGAGAGGGGCACCTTTGGAATAACTAAAAATGTTATTTTATTATAAAGTCAAGTTTGGTTTTAAATAGCTCCAAATTAATTTATTTCGAGGCTAAGGTGGGGATGGGTCTAAATCCTGTCATCCAATATAATTTAGACAAGTTTAGGTTCCAATTTTAACCTTATCATTTAGATTTAACATTAAGTTAAATAATTGTACTTTTACCATGTCTTCTTGTGTTCTTATACTATAAGGTTAATAAACTTACTATATCAAGCCAAACGAACCCAAATTTGTTTATTATTAATATATATAACCTTATCTAAGTCATTTGGCTGAACCATAGATTTTTAGGAATAAAATAACAATTAATAATATAATATTTGTTTTAAAAACTATTTTATGTCAATTTTGACACTATTTGGTAATAGATTTTTTTGAAAATCATAACAGAATGATAAGTTCAAAAAAAGTTTATTAAATCAATAATAAAATGTCATATTAAACTATAAAATTAGTGGAATTCAGAAAAAGTCTTAAATTAAATTTATTTTGGTAATTATAACATCAATTATGTCAATATTTCATTAATAAGATAATTACTACATCATCATTGTGTCATAAATAAATTAAATTATTTGATGTCTAAAAATTACAAATAAAATACAATTATGTAGGAAATAGTTTTATCTTTCTAATGAATATTTATAGTCGAATTTATCTTATGTATAACCCCATATTAAAAATGTTTTAGTAAATAAAGTTTGATTTTAGCTCTTTTAACTCTTCTTTGAATTAAATAATAATAAATGTCCAAATCTAATCCATGTGGGCCTAAATGATAATATTTTACACTTTAGGTTGTTTTTGGTCGAGATAAACTTGTCCAATAGAATTAGGACATGTGTTAGGGTAATATTAATATCATTCTTACCCTTAATTACCCTATTTACTTTTAACCGTGGTAAATAAAAGTAAAATGTTACTATTCACCAAAAATTATTTTCATCTCATTGAACCACATTTTACTTACTGAAATCAACCGTGTCTCTCAGATTTTCGAAATTTCAATCACAGAAGCGGCAAAATTAATATTTATGAAAAAATTTGTTTTTTAACTACCACTTAGTAGTTTCACTATTCATAAAAAATTTATGTTTTTCAGAACAATGCCAAAATTTCATCCTAAGCTATATTTCATATTCCGAATTCAAAAATGAAGTCTAGTTTACTGAATTCATAACATAGAAGTTTCATTAATTAATTTTATAATTAAATCCCGCTGTTAAAACAAATAGCGTGTTTTTAAGAAACAGTATCTATCAAAAGATTGACACTTTTTTATGTCTGGTTAAAATGTGAAATTTCATCCAATGACCAACATTGTATTAAATTGTAAAAATATATTCTAAATATACTTTAAAACCACTAAAATTAATAATTTATCACTATTTATTATTTCGATTGAAAAAAAAAATTTAACTAAAATTTAGTAATGTTCATTATTCATCAAAATATGAAAGTTATCCGAAAATTACCAAAATTTCACCCTAAGCTAATTTCGATATCTCGAATCCAAAAATGAAGTCCATTTTGAGAGCTAAAATTTATAAAATTTTAAAAGGTGGTTATTACTATTCATAACAGCTGGTTTTAATTATATTTTAATAGCATATCATTGTTTAGTGAAACTCAGTATTGCGTACTACACACACTATCGAGGAAGGTTTTGATTGCGTGTAATGAAAGGCAAGTCAAGGATGTGTGTTGTTAAAGCTCATTTTTATGTAGCATACAACACAAGACATTAATAAAATTAAAAAGAATATTTTTCATAAAATCTCGGGTTGTTACATTCTACCCCCGTTAAAATGAATTTCGCCCTCGAAATTCGTCTGGGTTATAAATGGTTTACTATTCGAAAGTTTCTTTAATAGAAAACCAAATCATAAAAAGGAATACCAAACCAATCTTTAAATACAAAAGTATGAAACGTAACGTTTACCCAAATTAACTCATCACTGGGTTTCCACGTAGGAGAACATAGGTGAATAATATGGATATAGAAGAAATATCTAACCATCAACTTCTGATGGATAGTGTTAGAGAACATGGCTATGGAAAAGCCAGCAATCACAAAGCCAAAAATTTGTGACGATCTATGGTACCATCTGATTCATCAGATATAAGATCACTAGGACAACATTTTTGGTTTTCAAGATCATTTCCCTAAAGTTGATGAATTAAAAGAAATACTTACATGATTTTGGTACAATCTCACTATTGTTCGTGCCTTGAACAATTTCCACTTCATCTCTTAAATAAATGAAGTTGAATTTGTTATTCATGAAGTGTTAGCAGATCATGTGATAGAATTATGGGTCATTCCATCTGTCTCAAACAAAAGGTTAGAAAAGTTATTAAAAAATACATAAGTCCATCTATAGTGATATTAATCATATATGGTTCCTAAAATGGACATATAATTCATATATCATACTACTTAATATAATAAAACTAGTTTCTACTAAACAGGGACTTCCTGTAGGCCAGTGGTAGGCGATAAAGGCCAGTCGCACTTCGGTTGTGGGTTCGATTCCCATAGCCTTGTCCGACGCGATGGGTTGTCGCCCATCCTGCAGGTTGTCCTTTTTCTAAAAATACATTACTATAACATCCCATCAATAATATCAAAAATCTTCTATCCTTAAACAATACTAACTTATTTCCAACATAATCCATTCTAATCTTTAGTCTTATCAATAATACTGCAGTCCACTCTCATAATATAGTGAAAACGATTAACAGAGATTTAATACTGTCGATGATCCCCATATATCATAAGATATGTCTTGTTGGTCACATTCCAAACATTCAAAGGCCTTAATCATGTATTCTATTGAATACCCATTGAACCTTAGTGAAAACATGAATGCAGTTAAAAGTTAACACTTTCCACATACCAAAATCCTCAAAATTCTATATACTCAAACCATGATATCACTTAGTCCTTATATAAATCATGATCTCATGAATACTGTTAAACATTTAATTTTCTCCTTATCCCTTCATTATGCGCATATCATCTACATTCCAAATATATCTGAATAACCTTTGATGGATACTGGTAAAATTAATCATACAATTTTAAAACTCAAGGAAAGACAACAATGTAACAATCCTTAGATGTCTCTTTATTCCATAGTACCATGAGATTTCTTATACAACATTACACATGAGAAACATGTAATCATTTCACTACATTCTTAAACCATTAACCGAGCATCAACAATTCTTTCATCTCACATATCATTTGTAGTCTCTTCATCATCGTCCACATAAATACTACCCATACGACCATACTGATTCTCTTCATGAGTCATTCCCTTAGGGCATTGGTTTCCATAATGCCCATAAATTCCACATTTAAAACACTTAACCATTTTTGATGTCGTAGCAACACCATTATCCACATCCATGGTGTTAACTGAACCTTTTACTTTGCACTTAATTTCTTTGTGTCCTTTTTTTCCACACCCAAAGAATCTTCAAGTTCCCTTGAAACATTTTCCTTGATGCCTCTTCCCACATGATTTACATAGGGGAAATTGAACATTCTTTCCTCTATGATCATCATGAAACTCCATCTTTCTCTTATTAGCCGAGTCAGGAAACTTACCAAATTTTACTTCATTGATCATATTATGAGATTGCTGATTCGGCAAAATAATGATGTTTGGACTTCCAAATCCCATTTCATTTGGTTTCTCATAAAGAATATCATTCCATTGTCCATCATATCCTCCATTATCGTGAATCATACTGTTTCCAGCCGTTTTCTAAAACCCAAAAAGAATAGTGTGAGAGGAAAAATAATGCTAAGGAAAACAACATAGTAAAGGGGGACTACCCTTAATATCTAACATCTTAGGTTAAATTCTATGATCTTTATCGTAGTTATAGGATTATATCCTATACGTATACTTATCCTTAGGGACATCCCTAGACATACCTTAGAAATATCTCAAGGGATCTCACTAACGTTTTCGCATCCTAGTTTCCAAAGGTTGACTAAACCTTTCCTCTGATTCCAACTGTAGAGACTCGAAGCTTCACGTACATAGATATTACATTACTTTTGCGGAATACTTAGTACATAACAAAACACCCACACAAGGACCGTAATAGTTTAGTGTCTTTGGAAACTCGGAATATAATCTTCTAATCGTGGTGAAAGATCTTCAATATCTCCCATAAAGATCTTCCTTTTTTAAACCTAAAAACTTTCTTTATATACTGGGGAAAAAACATAAAAGGGTGAGCTCAAATGCTCAGTAAGGGTAAACAAAAGAAATATCAATCACATCATATACATAAGAACATAGCTTTTGGAAATCTTAACCTGCAAAAGAGCTCATAATATCATAACATGGGATAAATCATAGAAGTGAAATGTAATCCCAATAATCATAACTTAAAACATGAAACATTGTGGTATACACACATAATCATAGAGAATCATTTCTTGTTAGTCAAGACTCATTTCCAAGACTATCTTAGTGGACAAAGTCAATTTCTGAACTGAGTCACCCTCATTTAAGTCCTGTTTCACTGAACCGGTATAACCTACCATTCCATCCATGTCTATCTCATGAGATATAAAATCTTTACCCAATGCATTGGAGGGAGATATAGGTCCCACCAATCTCATAATGATACCATTCTTATGTGTGCCACAAAATCATAAATCATACATCATTGCATAACCCATGTAATAAAATGGGATTCTTGAACATCATGCCATCATAATCCATAAACAATTGATATCATTTCATCATAAGAAAATTGAAACCATTTAAATCATAGAGACATTTTACTTGAAACATACATATCAAATAATGTCATCTTAGATGGAAAATAGTTTTGAGGAAAAAACTTGAAAAGAATTCTTGAGGAATATATCCTTTCTTCTTTAAAATCATTTTCTTTCCACAAAATTCCATGCAATTTTAAAAGATAAGGGTTTTGTTGAAAATAATAATGCAATCTTGTATAGGAAGCTTCTTGAAAATGAGGTTTTATGAAAACTTAAAAATCCTTCCACGCCGTATAAGTTAAAAAATATCATTCTCCTCGTACTTTTGTCGGAAAAGTCAAAAAGTACCTTATATGGTAACCAAAGGAAAGATTCCATTCATACAATGTGGTAAAAAGTCAATAAAGGGTAAAAATGACTTTAAACATTCATGGAAGAATGGTAAACATTTTATAAAAACATTTTTAGAAAACATGGTCATGGATGATAAACGTAACCTTAGTAAATACTTACGTATAAGAAATCTCGGATAAAAATGAGATTGAAAATTTATCCCTTACCTTAGGTCCGACTTCCTTGTACGTGTCTGAACCTCCTCTTCTTTGAAGTGCTTATTTGAGACCTCCTTTTAGGGAATTAAAATTGGTCTTTTAAGAAGACAAGGACCTCTAGGATGATACTAGGGAAGTGGAGAAGAGATTTTGGCCGGGTTTGGACGAGCTTGAATGCTCAAATTGGTGTGAGGAGGAGAGGGAGGAGCTGCCCTTTTATAAGGGAGGAGAGGGGAACCTTTGGAATAACTAAAAATATTATTTTATTATAAAGTCATGTTCGGTTTTAAATAGCTCCAAATTAATTTATTTCGACGCTAAGGTGGGGACGGGTCGAAATCATATTATCCAATAGAATTTAGACATGTTTAGGTTCCTATTTTAACCTTATCATTTAGATTTAACATTAAGTTAAATAATTTTACTTTTAACATGTCTTCTTGTGTTCTTATACTATAAGGTTAATAAACATACTATACCAAGCCAAACGAACCCCAAGTTGTTTATTATTAATATATATAACCTTATCTAAGTCATTTGGCCGAACCTTATATTTTTAGGAATAAAATAACAATTAATAATATAATATTTGTTTTAAAAACTATTTTATGTCAATTTTGACACTATTTGGTAATTGATTTTTGTGAAAATCATAACAGAATGATAAGTTAGATAGAAGTTAATTAAATCAATAATAACATGTCATATTAACCTGGAAAATTAGTGTAATTCATAAAAAGTCTTAAATTAGATTTATTTTGGTATTTATAACATCAATTATGTCAATATTTCATTAATAAGATAATTACTGCATCATCTTTGTGTCATAAATAAATTAACGTATTTAATGTCTAAAAATTACAAATAAACTACCATTATGTAGGAAATCGTATTATCTTTCTAATTAATATTTATAGTCGAATTTATCTGATGTATAACCCCATATTAAAAATGTTTTAGTAAATAAAGTTTGATTTTATCTCTTTTAACACTTCTTTGAATTAAATAATAATAAATGTCCTAATCTAATCCAAGTGGGCCTAAATGATAATATTTTACACTTAATGTTGTTTTTGGTCGAGATAAACTTGTCAAATAGAATTAGGACATGTGTTAGGGTAATATTAATATCATTATTATCCTTAATTACCCTATTTACTTTTAACCGTGGTAAATAAAAGTAAAAAGTTACTATTCACAAAAAATTATTTTCATCTCATTGAACCACATTTTAATTACTGAAATCAACTGTGTCTCTCGGATTTTCAAAATTTCAATCACAGAAGAGGTAAAATTTAGATTTATGAAAATATTAGTTTTTTAACTACCACTTAGAAGTTTCACTATTCATCAAAAAATTATGTTTTTCAGAACAATGCCAAAATTTCATCCGAAGCTATATTTCATATTCCGAAGTCAAAAATTAAGTCTATTTTACCAAATTCATAACATAGAAGTTCCATTAATTAATTTTATAATTAAATCCCGCTGTTAAAACAAATAGCGTGTTTTTAAGAAACAATATCTATCAAAAGATTGACACTTGTTTATGTCTAGTTTAAATGTGAAATTACATTCAATGACCAACATTATATTAAATTGTAAAAATATATTCTAAATATACTTTAAAACCACTCAAATTAATAATTTATCACTATTATTTATTTCGATTGAAAAAGTCGTTTTTAACTAAAATTTAGTAATTTTCACTATTCATCAAAATATGAAAGTTATCCGAAAATTACCAAAATTTCACCCTAAGCTAATTTCGATATTCTGAATCCAAAAATGAAGTCTATTTTGAGAGATAAAATTTCTAAAATTTTAAAAGGTTGTTATTAATATTCATAATGGCTAGTTTTAATAATATTTTAATAGCATATCATTGTTTAGTGAAACTCAGTATTGCGTACTACACACGCTATCGAGGAAGGTTGTGATTGCGTGTAATGAAAGGCAAGTCAAGGATGTGTGTTCTGCAAGCTCCTTTTTGTGTAGCGTACGACATACGACATTTATAAAATTAAAAAGAATATTTTTCATAAAATCTCGGGCTGTTACATTGTTGTTGTTGGAAGGGTCTTTCTGGTGACTGGTGCTGCTGAGGCGGGCGCTGAACCTGTCCATCTCCACCGTACTGAGCATGGGTCGGGCACCGACTATGAACGTGCCCAAAACCTCCACAAGAAAAATACATTGGTCCTGGGCTCGTGAAAAAGGGATGAGGATCCAAAGATCTGAACTGGAACTGCTGGGCTTGCTCCTTACTAGCCTGAAACTGGAAGGTCCCGTCGCAGGAGACCTGCTGCTGACTTCCTTCCCCTTTGACGAACGTGGCGGGATCCCCTCACGTGGTGCACCTCCCTATGAGTGCATCCTTTATACAACCACTTCTTTCTTCTGTACTTCCATGTACGTTGGAAGGGTGAAGTGGGTGACAACATACTGGAGCGAAGGATGAAGCGCCTCCTCCAAACGTCTCGCCCGAGACTCTTCATCCGGAAAGAGATCTAGAGCGAAGCGCAGGAGATCCTTGAACTTGATCCTCAGCTCTCGCACTGACATACTCCCCTGCTGAAAGGAGAGTAAATCCTGCCGCTTCTCCGCCTTGATCATGAAAGAAAGGAATTCTTCTCGGAATTCCTTCTCAAAGTCTACCCATGGAACCTCTGCCTCTATCCTCTCTTTGAGGTTGAGCATCCACCACTGTCGCGCCGCACCTCTCAGCTAACTGACTGCTAGGGGAACCCAGTACTCCCTCGGAGCACGGATCAAGGTAAAAGAGATCCCTAGCTCTTCAAGCCACCCCTCTGTCTCCATATCTTAAGTAATACCCTCGTACTTCTTGAGGGTCTACCGCTGGAATGAATGGAGAGTCATCTGCCACTAGCTATCTTCCTCCTCTCGATCAATCCTCAACTGATCGACCGCCTGGATCTGCTGGGCCTCGACCGTCTGAGCCACTCGGGGACGTCGTCAAGGTGTCATAGCTATACAGTAAACAAGGTTTTCCAATGCACAAGTTGTAAGGAAATTTCTCAAGGATTTATTTTATCACATTATTTCAATTTCTTTCCCAGAACACCCAAATCAAGTAAAACACAATCATGATGATGCATGTAACTTCCATAAGGTCTCTACCCTGCAATCAATGTGGTCTCACTAGGTCATTTGGTAGGCTCAAGGTCCTTGCATCGGATCATGGGGGGACCTAAAATCCCATGTCCTAGCTGGTCTTCCCTGGCCTATGTCATGCACCAAGATTAACTAACATTGTTTCCCTACCATCCCATGCAATCCTCACTATGCCTAACTCCAGACTCCATCCTATCTCTCAACCATCAGCTCTGATACGATTCTTTCATCACCCCTCCCACCAAATATGGCCCTCCTGAGCTAGAATTGGTGAAAGGGAGATAATGACCCCCTAAGTCCTGCCTCCAGTAGGCCCCGGGGTGGCGACTAGCACCAAGGATGTGAGTTTTCACAAATAAGCGAGGCATTACCCTTTTTTTATTATTTAGGATTGGGAAATAGGACATTTCAACCACCCAAAAGAAAAAGAAACAATTGTATCTAAATAAACCCAAACCAAGCCCACATGCATGTTTAAACAGTTTATAACAAGGTACAAGTACAAGAAATCTCAATGTACAATACCAAAAGAAAACAAAGGTACAACAACAACAACAACTCCAACTATCCAACTAGTAGGGTCCCGCCTGACCCTGATAGTCCTCCTTTAAACCTGAAAGTAAACGTAGGATGAGCGTACAAGTATAATCAGTATGGAAACCTAAAGCTCTTGTGCACAAGTGGGGAGACATCCTAATGTCCCGTGAGAACACCATAAGAATCCTAGAAAGAAATTCTATCCACCAAACCTCACCAGCCACACTCACCAAAACACAATCACAACCGGTAGTAGTATATAAGAAACAAGAGTATTGGGTACCCCACACCATTTCCCTTTAGTTAGCTGCTCTTCTTAACGACGAACCTCGTGACGCTTCCACACTCTCCCCGCCCGCACACACATGGGCCTCACAACCATGTATCCCACCTGCACACACCTGGGCCTCACAACCAAATATCCCGCCTGCACACACCTGGGCCTCACAACCACGTATCCCGCCCGCACACACCTGGTCCTCACAACCACTTATCCCACCCGCACACACCTGGGCCTCATCCCAATATTTCTTGGGAAATTGTAGAACCTGCCCGAAGAGTCTTGGGCTAAGACCACCCCAATCAAAACCTACCCAAAGAGTCTTAGGTGTAAGGTCACCTCAAGCCATCACATCCTAGGGGAGAAGGACTAGGAAAGAGCTAGTAACTAAGGAAAAAATACCCTCTCCCATAAAATGGGAGTGTTCGGCACTAAGTGCTAAACATGGGTGGGGTGTGATAAAAACAAAAAAGATATATATATATATATATATACCATCCTCATAGCCCAACCTATGGATTCCAAAAAGAGAAACTGAGCATGTGCCTCGGCACTGCTACTAAGAAGAATGCATACAACAAACAAATCCAACCCCCTTTAGGTTTTCAAATTTCATTAGAAATAGTTATTTAGTTCCTTAACTACTAGGAAACTATCCACAACTAACCACACCAATCGTTCGTAAAACATATCCCTGCCATCCACAAAACAAGTTCGGAAAAACATAAGCAGCACAACAAAGTCCCTCTTATCAACCAACCAACCCCATTGTTTATTATTTCCATTTCATTACCATGCCCCACCATTCATTAACTCTTTAACTTTCATTTATTAATCACAACCCATAACCCATTCACATTAAAACCCAACCCTGCAGCCCCTCTTCCAACCGCCATAACCACAACTGCATGGAAACCCGTACATCAATATCCCTTTAATACCATTTATTGCAGCCCCACTGTCCGTTACCAACACAACATTCACACCAACCCACAACCAAGTCAACCGCAGCCCCGATGCTCACCTGATCCACAAAAACCCACAAAAACACCCCCAAAACATGCCATGTAACCAAGACAACACCCACATGTTCATTATTCCATTTTATATAACTGTGGTGATTACACAAGGGTTCCAGATTTTCATTTAATCAGCCAAATTTACGTGATTATCCAATTTCAACATTCCACAAGATTCCATCCATAAGAAAATACAGAAGGAGAGGGAAATATTTAATTGTGTAATAAATGGCCCCCAACGACCGTGATTTTCAGTAGGTAGAAGCTCATTCAATTCAAAAATATAATATCACAGGATACAAAAAGTAAAGTAACAGAAATCACTAACTTCCCAACCCCATTCTTTAACCCGTTATTATCTTTATTTAATGGTTCAACTGTTTCTCATGAAAACTAAAGTATACCCGCCCTGCATGATACACAAATTAGAGAGACAATGGTGATATCCCTACCTTAACAGGTTCCTATGTCCTTCTACGAACACGACCAACACGATCACAAGGCTTCTCCCCGAACACCTGCACCCACCAAGGATGCCGCGACACCACCGAATCAACAACACAAGAAACTTCCTCAACACAGAGATCACACTCCATAGCATGGAATGAAAATTGGAGATGTAGGATCGGAAAGAGAATACAAGGACATAGGTTTAAAATACCTTTTTAGAGTTGTTTATCAAAGACCGTCGTTCCCGTAAATTATCAATAATCTCCTCAGTTGGAAACTGCAGAGGGGAAGTCGAAGAAGAGGGAACAAAATAGGGTTTACGATGTTCTCCTTACCGACACGATCCCGCAGCCACTGAAGGATCGATAATCGGAGTCCAGATGGAGAAGTTAAAGGAGGAAGACTTGTCGATCATCCAAGAGAGTCGTTGTGTGATGAAGATGCGATTGGTCTGGAAATAATCCGCAACCATTTCTTATATAGGAAAAAAATAAGTAAAATAGTATGCAACATGTATTAATGAATAGATGGTGTGAAAGTACACCCGTTACGCATTTTGACTGGTCAACACATGACATGTCACACGGTTTTCACGCGTTTTAATAATAATGATAATTCTATTAATATTTTGTGTTTAGTTGAACTGAGTCATAAGTCATGAAAAGGTATCCATCATTGGTCTTAAAATGACCATCTTAATTACAGGATTACACTGCCGTTGACGATTCGTCATTCCGACACCATATGAAGAAGTTACAAACTTTTTATATTTTGATCACCCAAAATAATAATATTATATTTTATTATTATTATTATAATTTAATATTTAGATCAAAAGGGCTTGTGGCGTGAATCTCTCCTCTTACTCCATGTGCACTCCCTTATATCATTATTGTATTACTATTATAATATATTAAATCAACATTATAAAAAATATATGATATATTAAATCAAATTATATAACAATATACGATTTATACAAGGGAAAGTGGGCATTCACACCTCCCCCTCCCCATGTCATGTGCCTCCCCATTAATTTATTATAATTTATTAAATAAAACCACTTTCCTTTTAATTTTATTATTATAATTATTATACGATCAATATTATTAATTTTATATTTCAATTTTGGGAGAACCTATGCACAACCATTCCATGCGACTCAAAACCGTTTAATTTAATTTAATTAAAAGACAAAACAAAATTAATATAACATACATATTCAACCCCATTTTAATACATTTAATTTTATTAACCTCTCACATATAGTTTTACACCATCATTGTTATTTATTGTTCTTCAATAACAATAACATTTCATCAACTTATTTTTTTAACTCACCGACGTTGTTGTTTTTAATAACAAAATGATTTACGCTCGTCGCATTGACCATGGTAAACCACCCTGTTGGATATCTGAATCCGACCATGACATGTCAATGTCGCGTAACATCCTTCAATTTAATTATTTTAATTCTATTTATTTTGATTTCACACTGATTAAATTGAAACCACTTTTATTAAATTAAAACCATTCAATTTAATAAACCCAATATAACGAACTCACCTTTATTTTTATGAACCCACCACCATGCATCCACTTTCATATTCATTTAATTGTTTTCAATAAATACCATGACTCATTTCATCAATTTCTCATTATTATTAATATTATGAATAATATTATTAACACAACACCCATTATTATTATTCAAATTTCATATCAAAAATTACTTAATTTATAACAAACTACATGTTTCATTTATCAACATCTAATGGATCACACACCTTCCCACTTCACATAATAATAACACCCATCAAATCATTTTATCATGATTATTATTTTTAGTTTAATTAATAACACAATTTATTTCATCATCATTATTATTTAATATATTTTTACATTATCATCAGTATTAAAATTATCATTATAACGTGCGTCATTTTGACCACATCGATTTCAACAAAGGAATGGACCAGAGGGGTCTAGTCCATTAAATCTTCCATAGACATAAATATAATTAAGTATTTTTTATAAATAATACACACCATTAGTTTTGGATTTATAGTAAAATAATGGTTGGAATAATCAATATATTTTCATGTAATTTTTATATACTAAAATAATTATAGTTGATGATCTAATTGATTATCCTAAAAACATGATATCTATACCACATTTTTTTAAAACATGGATGATGATTTTTAATAAAAATTTGTCTAACAAAATTCTAATAGGGAGATACTAATAAACTAGAATGTTTGTTAACTAGACTACCTAAAAACCTAAATTTTTTTCCTTTTGTAAAAGTTATAGTAATATTAGAATATATATTTAAAACTATGAGATTTACATGAAACCCAATAAATGTTTTTTCTTTTATGTTCCTACATAAATCAGAAACCATAAAGAATCCTTAACTGATGAATGTATTTTAGATATATATATAGAGTTAAACATGTTCAAGAGGAATAAGGAATGAGAAATAATTTTTATACCCTCTTATTAAATTGTTAATAGAATTACATTTTTATTTTGATAAAATATATGATAATCATTGGGTGATCAATAGGAATAATGTTGATTTAGTTTCGAGAGGTAATAATCAATAAAAAGTGGTATATTATGAAGAGACATTTTCCCCTATAGATATGTTAGAAGAAATAATAGTTCATCTAGAATAAGAATCATATATAAAATTTAAATTATATTATTTTAGAATTAAATCATAATTAATAAAATTATTTTTTATTTAGTATGTTTATGATGAAAGACCTCCTAGTTTTTAATATTTTTATATTCAAAATTCTAATTTCAAACCAATGAAACACTCCTTATAGACACAATAGAGGTTGATTATTCTTGTATGAATGATAATGTTCATTTATTTTGAAAATTGGAATGAATAGAAGAATGGAATATCTTTATTAATTTATGAAAAATACACCTTTAGATAATCTGTATGTACAAATATATGTTTATGATGATATTTTTTGTTCAAAAATTCACAATTTGATTAAGAACATTCCAAAATTAATGAATCCATTTTTTGAAATTAGAATGATGGTTGAATAAAATAATATTTATGGAATTTAAATTTATCATATTTTTTGGATTTGTATAAAATCATTAAAAACACATTATTTATTCTCTTATAAATATTGAACATGAATGAAGAAAGACCTATTCATCCCCAATTAGTTCCCATAATAAATTTGATATAAATTAGGATTACAATCCAGTTGAAAATATGTAAAATAGTGGTAATTTACAGTTTTGTTTATCTTCTTTAAATCAGAACATCTATTATGTATTCTCTCATTATCTATGAATAATATTAATAATATTGAATAAAACCTATTTAAATGAGTCAAAATAAATTTTTTGAAATTAAAAATAAATTTATTCACATTCTATAATTTTTATAAAAGAATATAATTTTATTATAATTTAATAGTATTATAATGGCATTTGGGGGTGTGCTATTGACAATAAAATCACATTACAAACATTTATTTTTCTTGATAAATCCATTATATCATTATATAATATGAAACATCATTTTTAAACTTTTCTAACTACCAAAGATGGATATATTTAAGATAAAACATTATGTGAGCAATTATTTTTGAGGAAACACACACTAATGGAATTTTTGAATCAATTTAATTTGTGTTGTAATCAAATACAACATCATATGTTTATCTCATTTAAAATAATTCAATAAAACATTATAGAATAAAGATCATTTATTTTTGAAATCGTTTCACGAGATAGTTTGAAAAAAAAATTTATATATCCTAATAATTATTTATAGAAAAAAATGAGGGGCTATATATATATAATAAATAATTTAATCATATCTGAATTACTGTTGTTCGATTTTACTCCCTCTTATATTTTCACAATTTATAAGATCTATGTATGCATATATCTCTATTTATGAAAATATAATACTATTTAGGATACTTTATTTTTGGATCTAGTTGTTAGATTGCAAGTAACATCCTACCCAGACAAATTTTCTTGTATTTTCATTATTATTCAACATGACATACAGTGTGACACATGAATTTACAAAAACTATTACGTTAATTATGATATATGAATGAAATCATTAGGAATCACTATATAAATGGTTCCTTTATAATAATAAAAAATTCACTAAATCTTCTATATTACACACTAAATTTTGGGAATGTGATAATATAAGTGGAAGAAATTTCAACATCCAAATAGATAACCTAACAATTCTAATAAAAATGTATTCGTTGAAAAAGTTAATGATTTTATTTACATATATTGTACTGATATTCTTGATAAAAGGTAATAAGTTATCAACTGTGGGATTTTAATTTTTATTAATAAAAAAAGATTTAAATAATAAATAATTACAATTACTCTATGAAATATATGTGTTAAAATTTAGTTAAAATGTTCATTTGGGTATATAAATAATCTAGAGGATGATTTGGTTTTTGATAATGACTACATTAATGGATGGTGTATTTTGCTACCCTAATGATGTAATTTATGATTTCGAAAACTCCTTAATTGCAATAGATTATTTATACCCTCCATAAATAATGATTTCCTTTTTATCAAATATTGAAACAGATAAGAATCCTAAAAAATACATTGAACTGGGGAGAATAGTTGATGAAATATTCATTCATTATGTCATTCGATAAAAAATGTGGTTATTGATAAATTTTTTTGTGAAACATTATGTAGTCATTAATGATAAGATATTGAAACTTGATATTTTGTAAATATATATTTTAATTAGACATGTAATATTGAAAACAAATCCATAAATATTTTCCATTTCTAAAGGTAATTAACAATGGAATTTCATATATTTATTGTTATATTGAATGAAACCACTTCAACTAATTTTCATTCTTTTACTAAGTTTACTAATTTTATATTGAAATGGAGATATTGAATTCACTATTGAATTTTTTTGGTCTGGAGTTTAGATGAAATGTTTCTTATAGACACTAAAAAAAGATAGGGGGATTCATCTCATGGTGTGGTGTGGGTGAAGCAACTACTACATTTTTTCATGTACAAAAATTTTAATATATTGATACTATTTCACAACGATTATTTAGTGGTAGAGTTTTTATTTCAATTGATAATCAATGTGAGGGGAAAAATTACAGGGATGTTAAACCTGAACCTACTCTAATTATTTTAGATACATATATTCCCATATCCCTACCACCCATTTCTGTTAGAAGGGAAATATTGGATTTCTGCATGGAATTATTAATAGGTAATCGTCAATATAAATATATCTAAATTTAATATAGATAGCTATAATTTTAAAATTTTATATAATAGAAGGAATTATAAAAATAAGTAAAAAAATGTATACTATTATTCATAGAAATTATTATATTTCTACAGATTAAAAATAAGTGATTGAAATAGAATAATCAACCCTTGATAATTCACACAAAATATAAATTTTATAATCTTCAAAACCATACAAAAAATAACAATAATACTTAGATTACTTGAATTATGATGATCCAAGTGGATAAGGGAATAAAGGCAATCTATAACTTATTAAGTTACCCTATGGTATCCCTTTTAATAATTTTGAAAAATATAATGTTATTTGGTGAAGCATAAAAAACATGTTATTTCATTTTGATAAAGAAATTTGATTATTCATTAAAATATTCTATAGTGTTCATAGGCAGAATAGGGAATCATTTTGATCTATCAATTTAAAGTAATAATGTTAGTGTTTTATAGTATTTGATCAGTCCAGTTTTATAAAAGGATTCTAGACGTTCACCTATCATGGCATATGGATTGAGATACAGTCATCATACCACTAGATAATAAAATTTGTTGTCTCTCTTGATATATAAAAATTATACTATAAAATAGTTTATATGCAATGAAATATCCTCTAAAATAGCCGTTTTAAGGACATTCAATGTTATTTGGTAAGTGAAATTATGAATATTGACCAGTCATATAAATAAAATTAGATCCTTTCTAAATGAATGTATACATGTTTTTAAACATGAATCTTATAAAACCAAAAAATATATAAAATAATTATTATCACAAGGATGGTAAAATATCATTATGATTCCCTAAAAATCTAAAGAACATTTTATTCGATATCATGTATGTCACATTATTGCAGGGAAATAATTTAATATAATATTGGTATTCAATATAATATTTTTGATATTTGAAATATAATCCATATATCTCAATGAATTATACACTGAGTTAGATTTCAATGCACGTGACAGTACTTTATAGTAGATCATTCTAATTAACTCCCTTCCTCATTACTTATGTTACATGGAAAAGTGACCTTCCTTGATAGCTTGTGATATATGCAATACGGAGCCATAAAAAGAGACAGCTGAAAATTAAAACATTTTTATTTATTATAACAAGAAAAAAATTGTAGTTATTAATAATATTATCTATATTATGAAAATATATGGTTTAGACAACTATATCATTTGTAACAATTAAATTATATAGTAATATAAAAACTAGTTGAATATTAAAAGAATATATTTTTCTCTCTCAATGACATTTTACCAAGATAGATAATTTTTTGAAAATTATTTAGTGATATTATTTTGAATAAATATATTATATATTAAATGAATTGTTTTTTATAATCATCAAAATTATTTGGTATGAATTTGATTGGAATAAACCCAATATGTTTTATCAAACCCTATAATTTTATTACAACATATTTAAAGAATTTTAACGATGAGCCTATTCTAAATAATAATTTTGGTATTTTTAAAAGCAAAATTTTATTCAATGAACTTTTTTTAAATTTATATTTTAAAAATTATTTTATTATTATTTTTGGAATATTTATAGGAAACTTAATTTATTATTGAATAGTGTAAAATACTATATTTGAGTAGAAACAGCCATTTTTTAATAATTATTAATGTTAATTTATATTATATATTTCATTTAATGTAAAATTGATCCAATTATATATATTAAAATATAATTTATTTCATTAGAATAAATATAACATTTAATATGACTATAAAAACATAAAAATAATATGAACATTTTTCTACTAAAACCAGTTAATCCATTTTTCTACGGGATCAGCATTTATCATAATTTTATCACTTATGGGGTTTGAATTTTGAATATCCAATAAACACTATTTTAATTAATATAATATTATTTTTCTTTTTGTATAATTTTTTTGGGAATAAATGAAATGTATATTAATTATAAATAATCACAAGCGTTAAGGCCATATTAAGATTATTTCAGGAATAAACCTAATAATTATGTGCCCAAATGACAATGAATATTGTTCAACACAAATTGTATGTCCATATATGTACAATTAATTAATAATTATAACGTTGGTAGGTTTTTTGTGACATTATTTTGGAAATAACATGTGATTGCCATATTTTTTTCAATGATTAACTAGTGGGTCATTTTTCTATCCTAATAAAAGGACACCACATATATTCATACCTCACACAACATTAAATACATATTTTCAGACTTCAAAATCTGAAGTGGATTCCTGTAAAACATATACTCGGCCTAGAAGATTTTTGTTGAGCAGATACCCTTCCAATAATGAATTTTGGTTCAAATTATAATATGTTACCCGATGAAAATGTATTGTCTTTTCTCAATTTCTCTAGTCTCATCCACATTCTATCACCCCTATAATCATCTTATATTGTTATTATATAACAATTCATGTACCATTAGTATACTAGTATGTTTTTAAATGAATCTCTGACCTTCACTTACACACACAACCATCTAATGTGTAATGAACATTAATGTTTCAGGGGACGGAATACAACTACCTCATGAAATGATGATTTACAATATTCCTTTACTAGCACTCCTGGTGGCCATTTTTATAGGAAATCTATTTTTATATGATATATATGTTATTTATATTCTTAAATACTTATGTAATTATATATATAACATGATTTCATTATTTCCAAATTGTGTAAATACTATAATATTGTTTGGGGAATTGTGGACTACCACCCCTCAAGACCATGTAATTTGTTCGCACGACCCATGGAATGAATAAATTATTGTATATTATTTAATATAAGTGAAATACATACCATTAATAATATATTCATGAAATAATTATCATTCTAGAAATAATATATATATATATATATATATCATTTTATTTATTACCCCTTCAGACACTTTTATTGAGATTTCATTTTCCGTGGATATGTGGACTACTGCCTCCTCAGTATGACGAAATTTGTTTTACACCAAAAAATTATATATAAATATTTATTTTATTAAATAATATTGTATCAATTAAAAAATTATAATTCTATAATATTTTTATTTAATCACATTCTTTCCACAATGATCAATTAAAAATGGGAATGTTACTCGTGTGTATGTTAGGCCTACTGACCCCATGATTGTAACATATAACCATTTTCATAAATGTAATTAATTATTTCCATTAAATGTTTGATTTTTGTAAAACGTTGATAATAATTTCATCTATATTATTAATTATATGTTATATAATTACCCATTTGACCATATTTTACCAAAAATAATTGTTATGATGCATAAACTGAATTTAGTTATAAACCCTCCACATATAAATATTTTTTATGTAGTGGTCCTAATGATTTTAATAATTGAAATAAAAATATATATAAATTATAAGATGTATCTGAATAATAAATAAAATTAACATATGAATATTATACACGATGATAAAGGAGATTCACCCAAAAGGAAACACAACTTATGAGATTTTTGTCTCAATTTACACTCAATTTAGGATTATTTGTTTTTTATGAACCAAGTTTGATTTACATGGAATATGTAATGAACAGTACATGATATATCATGAATCTACTTACTATCATGATATTGTAAAAATTTATGTAATGTTATTCCTTCATGATTTTTATTTTATTAAATATTACAATGTTTAATGGGACTCATTGGAAATCATTAGGATTGTTTCCCTCAAGACAAATCCTAATGTTCTTTAAATGGAATATACAATCAAGGAATTTATATAACCTTTTCAAAATAATCCAATTCATTATTCTCTGGTTATTCATGACCATTTTAATGCAATTTTTCCTTTTCCAACTCTTTGACAATCAATATGTTTTATAATTTTTTTTAGAAAACCCAACATTATTTCTCTATTTTGTAAAAGAACTTGTATTTTCCTAAAAACCAATCATTAATAAAATGTTTTCAAAAATTATTTTTAATATATTTAATATTGAAAATTTAAAACTTTTATGATTTTATCAATTTTATATAATGAATCATCTTTCCTTAAAACCAAAAAGTCATTTTCATACCTTTTCCCATATAAAAGAAATATTCTTTTTACCTCATTAAACATGTACATATTTATCCAATGTCATTTCTTGAATCCTCATTATCAATATTTTTAAAAAGGGATTTCCAATTTAAAAAAACAATGGAAATTGAAATTTCCAATAATAATATTATAAAACATTAATATTTTATATCATCAACAACGCCAACCCTATGTTTTACTCCGCATGAGATTCTATGGGTTTATTCCATCCTTATTTTTATCCTATGGATGGGTTATCATTGATTTGATAAAGGATAGTGATAAAATTCACATATTAGATATATTTTATTTTCCTGTTTTAAATATTCAATCTCTCTTGATAATTTATTATTGAATATACACTAAATTAAAGATTTCATTTATAATTGATATTACAATTTCCAAAACCGTATTACTTCTTACATACAATATTTATTTTTCAATTGTTTGATTATTTGGGGATATATTGGTAAATTTTTATTCTTATTTAATGGATATAATTTTATGGTATATCATTTTTTTGATTATTCAATATGATTTCTTTGTACATGTATGTATAGGGGAGCTCAAACTTTAAAATAGCTCTTTGATGCATTGATATGTTCTCATTAATCAAACTAGTTTCACATGTTAAACGGACGATAAATTTTTTGATTAAAACTATCTGGATGGTATATATTGGTAGTAATAGGTCTTCATTACAGTGATTTTAGTTTCAGTTATTACTCATCCTTGTGATTTTGTGTCTACTTATCTATGGATATATTTTATTTCAGTTCATTGTTTAATTTAATTTGTTTTAGTTTCCTATCATATCAAACATATTTTTTCATTTCTAGTGATTTACATGGAATGTGTGTTTATATATTTACCATTTAGTATTGACTATTCACATTGATTTTTTATTTATTCCTATATATGATTCCATCACTATGAATTTTAAAACACCCTTGTATTGATTCATTCCCCAGGAATACAAGAATTATACTGTGATAGAAATGTATGATCATATTATATGGATTAGATTTTACCTCATTATTTTTATTTTTTTATTATAGATAATATATTATAATTAGTTTATCCATTTTTAATGAAATACTAATTTATGTATCTAGTGTACTATGACTACTAAACTGTTCAGTCATTTGATGCTATATTACTTATAATCAAGACAATGTAATTGATAGTAGATACATGCACATTGATATCTATTGTTGGGTTGCTATAGTTGGTTTGAGAGAATGTTTAGTAAATACCTTGGCAACTATATTCAGGAAAATTTCGGTTCTTGAATATAATCATAAGGTAGAATTTGAGGATCTGATTAGATGAAATCCCATGATTTTTGGTAAATTATAGAATTTGTGGGTCTTTTAAACGATTCCTCCCTATCTAGATATTAAATTTGTTCATTGTTCGAGATGATATGTACCAAGGAGTGACAACTTTGAAAAGGTGCTCCAGGATTTACTCAGGATATACTCGTACAGGACAACGTAACTTACTACACACTTGGTGTGTCACTCCAGGGGTATAAACATAGGATATTCCATGTTCCAATTACAAACTATTATGAAAATTTTGAATCAATTATTAAAATGATTAATAAATGTTATACATAGGTTTTTAATGATTTAAAAATAATGATTTATGATTTATATATCTTATATATAATCATAGAGAATTTCTTATTATGACTATTGTTTCTCACACTATTCATTCTTATTTAAGTCAATGGATCGAAACAAAAGGGTTCAACATAACATTGATTGTAAATTACAAGTTTGTGGAAATGAGTAACCAAATGATGTCTTGATAGGAGTGACATTTATCATTTTTTTGAAAATTATCATCATGAAATAAGATTAACAATATATACCGTTACCAAATCTTAGGAACAATAATGATGGGAATGATGGATATTTATAAGATCTCGCGTGGTGGAGACCATTTTGAATAGAAGGACAGAATTTAGACTTTTTAGAATTATTGATGGATTAACCAATGAATGTGTCTCAATGGAATAATTAAAGTCATCATTAGTGTGAAATAATTCTATAATGAAAAGGATTATTGAGGAAAAATTTAATGTACATTGGAAGGAAATGAAGCACATCCAATGAAATCTATTATAATTATATGTCATAAATGTGAGAAACCTAGGAATTAACCATGTAATTTCCATAACATATAGAATAAATTGTAGACCATGTAAGGGGTGTTTTAGAATTAAGTGGATGATGTAATTATGTATTGAGGTTGTATTGATACCCATAGATAATATTCAACTCTGCGATTAACTTAATTTGAGAATGACTATCATATATATTTTTTAAAATTATATTAATATGGATTTAGAAAATAAAAACATATAATCAATATTACAACTAATAAAATTTAGTATGTAATAGTTCTTGAACCCATGACCGAATAATGATAAGGGTATCACGCAAATATCCAACTTACACAAATTTATTGTTTAATTTCTTTTTTTAGTTGTAAACATTAATGAATAAATAATAATTTTGAACTAGTATTAACATTTTTTATGGTTATAAATTAATCTATTAACCATTTATGTTTTTTGAGATATTTAAATGAAAATAGTAAGACATGTAATGCTTTTAAAGGCCATATGAACAATTAAATCATGCTTTATGTGCTTAAGGCATTATAAAATCATTGTTGGTAATTAATTATTTAGGGTAATGGGGTGAATTAGAAATTAATCAGAGCACAAGAAAACGTTATGATTATTGGTATGAGATTGAAAGCTGTAATGTAAGTATTTTATTTATATTGATGGACAGTAATAGAATTACCCTACATTTGGAATTTGACATTGCAAAAAAATTGTTTCCCTAATACATAAATATTTTTGACCTGATGGCTTTCTAGATCATCAATGATTTTTGGATATGATTCCCTCAATATTTCATTGAACATTCAATTGTTTTTGAATGATGACATCATTAAATCATTATAAATATTCTCATTTATTCCTCCATTTATGTATCAATATTTTCCATTTATATTCTTCTACACATGAACCTACTGACATGGTTTTCCATGTGACCTTTGTACATTCAATTCACACTTTTCTATTAGATTACTTATGTACCCTTCCATGATGCCGAATTTAAAATATATGAATTGTCCAATATTCCATCACATGGATTGATTTTGAATTAGGATGATGAAATTTATATAATTTGGTGATAATTTGACCCCTAAAAAACCAAGATAATAGCATTTTATTCAACATCCTGTTTGACACATGACCGTAACGACATAATGAAAAATAATATCGGTTTAATTTAATATATTTTTACTTTTTATAATATATTCTACATATTTCAATTCTATTTTCACTGAGATATATAGAAATGATCAAGTTATTGTGTTAGAGTATAACATACACAACAACTTATTTCCTCTATAACTAATTTTTCACGTAAATGATACCTTCTTCAATGTTTTGTCTATACTCAATAATGAGTCTTAGTGAGAAACAATCAATAATTAAAACATTATTATTTAATATAATAATATATAAACATTATATTATGAATTTTATTAACTAAATTATGAATATATATTGTTTATAAAACTACCAAATTGGTTACAAATAATTTATAAATTAATATAAGAACCCATTGTATATTAAAATCACATTTTTATAGAAACTATTTTTTTCTCAAAAAGTTGTTTTTACCTAGTTGATTAGATTTATTAAAATTAGTATGTGATATTAAAAAATTATATGATACATATTGAATCATTTATTTTTTTGTTTTTAATTCAGTTGATTTCATATGCAAAACATAGGATCAAACCCCATATTTCAAATAAAAACATGTATTTTTATAAAGGAATTTTCCACCTTTTTTGTAGTAAAACTATATAAAATAATAATTATAACAAATTTATGAATTAAATATGATAAAATAAAATTTAGTGTTTAATTCATATTGTTAAAATTATATAAGGATTAATTATAGGTATTTTTTAGAGTAATTTCATATTTTAGTGCATCGTAAAAATGATGCTTTTAGTTAAAAATTTCCTTTTTGTTTCAATAATTATTAATTATAAATTTTATTATAAATATATTCAAATTAAAATTTCATAAATAATAATAATTAAATATAATTTATTTCATTATAATCAATATAAATTTTAAATTTGTAATAAATATATAATAATTGTTCAAACATATTGTTACTAAATCCGTTTAATTCGATTGTTAGTAACATTAACATTAATCATACTTTAAATTATTCTGTGATTGGAATTTTAAAAATAAAAAATAAACCATTTTAATCAATATAATATTTGTTTTCTAATAGGATCAAATTATTTTGTTGACCAAAATGATTTGTAAAAGTGAATAAAATTTATCCCAACAGTTACGACCAAATGAAGCTTAATTAGGGAATAAACATTAAATTTAAGGGCCCAACTAACCTTGAAAATTATTAAGGTCCCATTGAACGATGATATTTAGACAAAAAATAATACATTATTGAGTTTTTCTGTTCTTAAATACCATTTTTATGTAATAAAATTTTTACCACTAATTTGTTTCCAGGACTACCAAGTGATTCATTTTCCTTCCCTATAAAAGGCTACCACATCAACCAATTACTCACACCTATCAAGCCTGTTATGATTGGACATTACTAGAAATATAGTTCCCTAGTATTCTTCTGCTATACCTAGAATCATTTCGTTGGGAATAAAGCCTTCCGACTAATCCTTTTGGTTCAATACAACAGAAGTAACCTGATTAAAAGGTAATGTCCTTTCTCAATCTATCTAGTTTCATTTCAATTCTCCAAAGCCTAAAAAATCTATATACTTTTCTTCTATAATAAATCAAGTATCATATATATTCTATGATTTATTTATGATTATATTTTAATATACACTTACTCACACCACCATGTCATGGTTAATAAACATAACGTTTCTGTAGATATAGAACTATTTCCTAAAGAAATGAGGATTGTTCATTATTCCATTACCACCTCTCATAGTAGAAATTATGATGGAAAAACTATTTAAAAATGATATATATGTTACTCATAATTTTTATGTACTTATGTAATATTTTTTAACATAAATTTATTCTTTTCATGGTCTGTAAATACGATAATCTCATTTGAGGAAGTGTGGACCACCTCCCCCTCTAAGCGATGCAATTCTTTCACACGATACATGGAATGTATAAATGAATGAACATAATTAAAAAGAAGTAAAATAAAAAAATCAATAATATATTCAGGATATAATTAAATATTTGGAATATATAAATATTAATATATATATATCATTTTCAATATTACCCCTGCACCCACATTAAATGTGATGACATCATTTTTGGACATGTGGCCTACCACCTCCTAGAATTTATGTGATTCCTTTAACACCAAATAATAATATATATAAGTATATGAGATTAAATATAATTTTATATATGATATAATGATACTTTTTGAATGCCTAATTGATGAGAGGTGATGAACTACCTGACTAGGGATGTGCAGGAGCTTCCACCCTTGGGAGAACATAGTGGAATCCCTAACCGTGGGGCGAATGAAAAGAATGAGAACTCTAATTATAGATCCGTCATGGATGTCATCATGGATACAGTTAACCTAGTGGAATCTAAGGCCTCATAGCACATTAAACTGAAATTTTTTTGATATCGAGGTATATCTGTGATTTCTTTCTCAGATGATGGGGTAAATTTTCTTTCCTCATATCATTGCTTTGATCTGATTGGAATATTCAATAAAAGGAATCCCTTTCTTGCTATTCTATAAAATACATGTGAAAACATAAGAATTGAGAACTTACATATTGGAATGATGAATTATTTGCATGTCAGGTTTCATTTTCCTCTAATAATGACTATTATCTACCTTGAGAGAATGGATTGAGGTCCTTTAGTGGATGTTTCATGAATTTCATGAGATAGTCAGCAGACAATTTCTTTGATTCAGAATGGCCAAATTTCATATTATAGTTGTGCGTCCTAGAAACTCCCATTGAATAGTTTACCAAAAGTGTTATATATTCTCAATTTCTAGTTTATTTGGTAATCTTATCAATCAATACTCTTCCACTACCAACCTATCCCGACATTCTCTGTCATGTATATGCAGTGAAATATACATTTCACAAGAGCTAACTTATATATACCGGCATCAAAATAGAGGTTATGGCTTTATCAAGGAGGTTTTTTTGAGATTTTTTTGTCCTACTATAATAAAATATCTTGAATTGGACACCTTATTCATGTCTGTGGGGATAAATAGACAATTTTTCACCTCCTCTATTTCAAATAAGTTTCGTTTCAAAATAAATCCTCGAAAAATATTCTAGAAAAAAGCCATTTGAATTTTTTTAAATATTATTCATATAGGTGCTTTTAATTCTCATCATCCCTAATTTTGGGATGCCAAAATTATATTTAACTATAATGAATATAATTTATTGACTCCTAGAACTATAACTCATATAGAGTCAAAAATACTGATCATGGAGAGAAGTAGGAGATTCAATTTGACTTGAAATTTCAAAATCTAGATGAATGGGAAAAATATTATGAATTTTAGGAGAATACATGAAATCAAGGTAATAAAAGGAATGAAATCAATGTCTGACTCAATAATTTTATTAATCCAGGTGATAGAAATCATGATATCAATAAGGGAAATCAAAAATTATGTGAACATTTGTCATAAGAACCATAACTATCAATAATAATGATGAAACAGTTATACCACAATGGTCCATGACTTCTGAAAAGTAGTATTAATACTCTAATTTATATAAACCATATAACATGGAAACATCATCTAATAAAGATAATGAGAATTATAATGCATATAGAGATGATGTCCATTACAGAGAAAAATTGGTAGTTTCAAGATAGCTCAATTCTTGGATTTAATTGAATGATACAACTAATTTTTTATAGTAAAAAATAGTGACAAGACTGCAGATACATATCTTGTACTCTTATATAGTATTTTTATCATTGATTTTGATGAGTTTATGAAATATACAAATTTAATAATCAATTAGATTCATTTGAAATGAGATTTATTTCCCTCCTGAACGAACTAGAGAATATAGATTATTTTTTTGTATAGAATCTGCTATTTCTATTTTGTATCAGGCGTAAAGACCCAGAAATTTCAAGGAAATTTTTTTCTTAATTCTCTTTGGGATTTTTCGAGTATGTAGTTTCTGACGGCACCTGATTCCAGGGCCTGGTGTGCCCAAAATCATTTTTGGAAGTTTAGCTCGGGTACGTTCAGTGAACGAATGAGTAAATTTTCCTAAATTTTGAACCGGTTCTCGGAATTGAAATCTGAGGACACCGATGGAGTTGCATAACCGGCAATTTCTTAAAAACACCTTTTCTAGAGTTGCGTTTCTCAGGTGTGGAACTTAAAATTTTGGGTTAAGTAAAAGAATAAAATAAAATAGTGCAACCAATTTTATTTTATTTTAACCTAAGATAAGTGGTTGGAGTTAGTCCTACTATATCATACTCCACTAGGAAGGATATTTGTGGGGTGGGGCCCATACGAGCCCCACCTATTCGTTTCTTCAACCCCCTCCTTTAATTAAGTAAAGCACCCATACCCCCTTTAATGAAATTCAACCCTTTCATTTATGTGGATTAATAAATGCCATATTAATTGGGCGGTTTAATCATCTCAATTAATTCAATTAAATTGAATGATTCAATTTTTGAATTTCAAAACGTTTATCTTGTGTGTTAATAAAATAAGACAAGTCTTATTTTATTAAAGGGGATTGTTGTGCGAGAGGTCTTGGGAGAATTACTCGAAGCCTTGAACCTTTTTCTTCCTCGACGAAGAACACGAAGAACGCGAAGAACGCCGACCTCCGACGAAGGTCGACAAGAACGCCAGATCCTTGGATATCGATGATGCGACACCGACAAATCTTTTCTCCGCAACGCGGAGATCCTCTAATCGCAATGAACCCTCAACTATTACTTCAAGGCAGGGGGATTTTTTTTTCTTTTTGATCGTGATTACTTTCATCTCTTGTTATCATCTTTATTTGAGCCGCTTGTTATCACAATAACGAGAGGATGTCGGACCACACGAACACGGCCGACCCTCCTCCCCCCTTGGTTGTTGATTTGTTTGCGTCATGAACAAGGTAGCACGGTGGCAATGCACCACGCGAAAAATAATAAAGATGGGCGAAGAAGCGCAACATCGTCGCGCCGTGCCTGTTTGACCAAGGCCGTGGCCTTTGGCCGCGGCGTAGAAGGATGTGGTTGCCAGCTTCCGGCCACCGGCGCTAGAGCATGAGGGCGGGAACCAGGCAGTCCCGCAGCGGCAGCAGGACGGCCGGCCAGCCAGGCCGACCGGCTTCTGAGAAGGGTCGGGGGGTCGTAACCCCCGGCTGGCCGACAGGAGCGCCCTCCCACAAGGGGGGTCGCGGTTACACAGTGGGGGGGGGAAGAGCGCCCCCTAAACTTTATCCGCATGACCGTTACGACCGAGCCACCTGGCGCGCTGGCCAGGCAGGGGTGGGCCGCACCCAAGCCAGGCCAGGCCGCGCCCATGATAGGTCGGGAAACGCTCACAGGGCCGGACCCAAACCCGAGTCGGGTCGACCCGGTTTGGACCGACCCAGGGGGTATCAGCCCGGGTCGGACCGGGCCTGAACCCCCTATTCGCGAACCTCTTATGGTCTTTTGACCATATCCTGGGCTACGAACCTCCGATCGAAGCACCGTCCACTGCGATGCGATCCTTGAATCGAGTTGGTCATTTCGGTATGGTACACTAAAGGTTTTGTAGAACTTTGAGTATGATCGGGTTGGTTCGGATACAAAACCAACCGAGCCCTCAAAGTGGAAACACATATTTCTTGAGCTCCGAACGTCTGATTGACGTGCCATCGACTTTGTTGGATTCCTTTGATGAAACATAACTTTTGACATACTTTTCCTGAGTTTTTCTTGCAGTTGGATAGTGGCTGGGTTGGATTGTACCCGAAATCCAACCGGGCCTCTAGAACGGAAAAGATGATAACTTTCGGACCGGACGTCCGTCTGACGAACCATCAGCGGCATTGGGGATCACGTTGGGAAATGGTCCCTATGGGTATACCCTATGAGAGATCGAGGTACAGTTGAGATGCGTTCGTGTTGTTTCATACACAAAACCAACCGGGCCCCGTGACGAAAATGTTAATAACTCAGAGACCGGTCGTCCGATTGACGCGCCGTCTGTTGCTTTGAGACCCGTATGACGAGACGATCCTTTGATATAATTCTTTGTGGGACTAGTGATACTTGTATTATCGACAGTATCTTGTGGAGTGGACCCTTCCAGAGATGATCTAGTAGAGTACAGAGACCTAGTAGCTGACTGAGACTTGACGATTGCTGATTGATCGACACATAGTGATTTGGATAGCCTAGTGGGGTGCACGTGGTTGTAGCGGCAGACCCATGACAGAGGTGCACTTGGTTTTAGTGACAGACCCACGGTACTCAACAGAAGGAGTACCTCTGTAGGCTATGAGGGGGTGTTCTTGGTTGTAGCGGCATACCTATGGTGGGATGCGCTTGGTTGCAGTAGCAGGCCCACAATATTCGACAAGTGGGGTAATTAAGCAGTCCAAGGTTAGTGGGACGCGCTTAGTTGTAGCGGAAGGCCCACTGTACTCAACAAAGGAGGAGTTCTCATGCAGTTGTAGTTTCATTTTCATAAATAAAATCCTAGTTTGAGCTGATTCTATGACCTATGTGTTTACCTCATGATTGAGATGGGTCACTTGTTAACATAGGAATATGTATGGGCATATATCTAAGTAGTGGTTATCCGTTGATTTCATGACCTTTATGTTTCCAAATGATTGAGATGGGATACTGATGACATAGGTATAAGTACGGGCTTATACCTAAGAAAGAGTTATCTGTTGAGTTTCTTCTTTGTCGTTATCCATGTTAGATTTAGAGAGAACTTGAGGGTATCGGGGTCACTACTGAGTATTGTTATACTCACCCCTGCACGGGCTATGCCGGAACCTCATTGTGTTGGATGCAGACGACAGACAGAACTGACAGAGGCCGAGTGTTCAAGGACTGGATGGTACCCGATGGTAGATCTCACGATGAGTTGGAACCTAGAGGATACAGAAAGAAGGACGATCTGATGTGGAGTGCTGAGGAGGGAATCTGTACATACCCTTCAGGTAGGATTTGTGGTGGATAATCCAGGAGCTGCGTGTCTTCTTCCAGCTGCTTTCCTTTTCTGTTGTACTTTCGTTCTGTTATAGCTTTACTTTCAGTTGGGTTTGTATCTTGGCCCATTTACTTTTCAGCACTACTTTTGTACTTAGTGTTTTACTTCTTCTTGTACTCTATGGTGTTTTGCTTAATTTTATAAAGGCAACACCTTCCTAGTTATCGAGAATTACGTCTTTGGGGATTGTCGCCAGCCCCTGGCCTATGGAAGGCGGGCTTGGGGTATTCACGGCACGGGCCCCGAGGACGAGTCGTGACAAATTTTCATCATAGGAGCCAGTTCTACAGCATAAATTGTAACTATGATATTTCTTTTCTATGTAGCAATGCTTATAAGGGTACCCAGTGTGGTTTCTAGTTCAGGGAGTCCAGTGTTGGTGCATACTGCTGACGTCTCCATACACTAGGATACTAACAATTGATTTCCGACATTGTCCACGAAAACACTGATTGCGTGTGTGTTTAGAAAAGTTTTAAAAGTCAGATCAAACCAGGTCATCTCACCAGGTATAAATCGTTTGACCATGTTATGTTTGTTTCTTTCAGGATGCATCCCCGTGGACGACCAGCTAGATCCCTGAGAGTTGTACGTACTGACAGCTCACCGAGTGACATGGCCTCAGTACAGGGCTTTATCCTAGTTGAGGAACCAGCGGAGGCACCAGCGGTACTACTACCCATTGGGCCACCGATGCCACCAGCCGTAGCAGCAGAGGGTTCACGTCGCTTGAGCGCACTGCACGAGTTCCTGCTCCATAGGCCACCCAGGTTCAGGGGAGAGATGGACCCGCGGGCGGCTGATGATTGGCTGGAGGCAGTGGTGAGAGTCTTCATGCTAGTGGGGGCACCAACAGTCTTCATGGTGATCCATGCTGCCTGCCTTCTTCAGGCAGCAGCAGGAAGATAGTCGAGCTTGATGCTCCAGATGCATGACAAGGCGACACTTCTGTTGGATGTCTTCGGGAGTCTGTTCCGGGCAGAGTTTGTACCATCCACCCTTCGAGTGGTGCGTATATAGGAGCTGCTGCATCTACAGCAGGGTACCATGATGGTGGCACAGTACTCAGCGAGGTTCACAGACCTCTCGCGCTACTCCACATATATGGTATGGGACCCGTTATTCAGGGCCCAAACCTTCAAGTAGGGGCTCTGGCGAGAGATTATAGCTTCTGTTGTGTCTCACGAGATCCCGACGCAGATAGGGGTGTTAGAGAGATCCCTCTTAGTAGAGAGTTTCCTTGTTGAGAAGTCTCTAGCAGCAGGACCCATCACTAGCCGTCATCCGTTAGAGTCTTCTGCGGCGGGCAGTAGACAAATGACGCAGAGGTCCAAGAGCACCAGACCTATATGTGGTCAACCGCGTTACACAGGATCGTGTGTGCGAGCCACCTGGGGTGGAGAGCGATTTACCATGAACGGATAATGTTATTCATGTGGCGGGGTTGGTCACATGGCACGTGACTGTCTGACCCGCCATACAGATGACCAGTAGATAAACGAAGGACCTCCCAGGCAGAGGCTGAGGTTTGATCAAGGCGGACCGCGAAGAGCTAGAGACCATGGCAGGGGAGCTAGCCGTGCAGCTGGAGGTGGAAGACACTTCGAGGTGTTTCCACCACCACCACCCGGTGGTCCACCCCGACCGCAGGGAACAGGTGGACATGGGGGAGCTCAGCATCAGTCAGCAGAATCATACAACTACGGAGCTCCGGAAGCAAGTGGAAAGGAGCAGAACTAGTGGTTTCTTTTTGTTATTTGTACTTCTAGTTACATGTTGTTGTTACATTTGTGTCTTTGTACTATGAGCTGCAATAATAAAAAGACACATACCTTTGTGACATTTTCTTCCTACCTTTTTGATGTTACTAAGAGGTTCCATTTTAAAAACTGTTGACTTGACCCTCACTTTGAGATACCTACAGGAGGAGACCCAATGACCACACACTGATGCCGACAGTGTGACTCAACCCTTAGAGGCGAGACTGACGGTTTAATCTCTTGGTAGTAACGTCTAGGCCTTACGATGTCTTCCATGTAATTAATACATCATTCATGTCTGCATTGACTGTATTAAGAAAAGAACGTGGTTCATGCTGGGGATGAGACTAGATTTCTCTTATCGGCAAAGAAGAAATTATAGCAGCTCTTGTGGGAACTGAGATGGTCCAGGCCACGACAGAGAAGTTCCAAGTCATCCAAGAGCGGATGAGGATAGCTCAGAGCAGACTGAAGCCTTATGCTGACAACAGGCAGAGGCCACTAGAATTTGAGGATGGAGACCATGTTTTCTTATGGGTCTCACCTCGATGTGGAAATACGGAGTTTTGGATGAGGCGGCATGTTATCTCCGCGCTTCATCAGACACTTCCGGGTCTTTAGCAGGGTAGGAGAAGTATTTTACCACTTGACCATTCCTCCTCAGTTGCACCAGGTGCATGAAATCATCCACGTACCTCGGCTGAGGAGATACATTCATGATCCATCAAACATCATCATCCTTAGGGAGTTGGACGTCGATGACAGGGCGACATGTGCTGAGATTCCAGTGGAGATCGAGGATCGACAGGAGCGGGTCCTATGTGACCGATTGATTCCTCAGATGCGCATTCACTGGCATCATAGGAACCTCCAGAGGAGAACCTAGGAGCGGAAGGCTCAGATGCGTGCTCAGTACCGCTTTTGTATCCATAGTTTATGTTAAAGCATTACGGGGATGTAAATCCCTGAGGTGGAAGTAATGTAATGACCTGGAAATTTCAAGGAAATTTTTTTCTTAATTTTATTTGAGAATTTATGAGTACGCAGATTCTGACGGCACCTGATTCCGAGGACCGGTGTGCCGGGAATCATTTTCCGAAGTTTAGCTCGTGTACTTTTAGTAAATGAACGAGATGGATTTCCTAACTTTTTAACCGATGCTTGGAATCGAAATCCGAGGACACCGATGGAATCACAACACTGATAATTGTTTAGGGAAACCTTTTCTAGAGTTGCATTTCCTCGGGTGTGGCACTTAAAATTTTGGGATAAGTAAAAGAATAAAATAAAATGGTGCAACCAATTTTATTTTATTTAAACATAAGCTGAGTGGTTGTAGTGGGACCCACTATATCCTACTCCACTAGGTAGGATATTAGTGGGGTGGGGCCCACACGAGTCCCACCTATTCATTTCTTTAACCCCTCCTTTAATTAAGTAACGAACCTGCACCCCTTTAATAATAGTCATCCCTTGAATTTATGTGGATTAATAAATGCAACATTAATTGGGCGGTTTAAACTTCTCAATTAATTCAATTTAATTGAATGATTCAATTTTTGAATTTCAAAACGTTTGGCTTGTGTGTTAATAAAATAAGACAAGTATTATTTAATTATGGGGGTTCATTGTGCGAGAGGGCGTGGGAGAATTATTCGAAGCCTTGAACCTTTTTCTTCCTTGACAAAGAATGCGAAGAACGCGAAGAACGCCGACCTCCGACGAAGGTCGACAAGAACACCGGTTCCTCGGAGATCGACGACGTGACGCTGACGAATATTTTCTCCGCGATGCGACGATCCACTTTCCACGATGAACCTTTGACTTTTTCTTCGTGGTAGGGGATTATTTTTTTTCCTTTTGATCATGATTACTTTCTGCGATTGTTATCATCTTTATTTGAGCCGCCTGTTATTGCAATAACGAGAGGAGGTCGGACCGCACGAACACAACCGACCCTCCTCCCCCAAATGGTTGTTGATTTGTTTGCTACACAAACTAGGCAGCGCGGTCCCGATGAACTTTTCGGAAAATAATAAATATGGGCGAAGAAGCACGAAGCCATTGCACCGTGCTGGTCGAACCAGGACAACGGCCTTTGGCCGCAGTGGAGCAGGAAGTAGCGGTGGGATTCCAGCCGCCGGCGCCAGAGCAGGGGGGCGGGACCACGGCGATCCCGCGGCGGCAGCAGCACGGCCGGCCCAGCAGGCCGGCCGACTTCAAAGAAGGGATAGGGGGTCGTAACCCCCGGATCGCCGACTGGCGCGACCCCCACATGGGGGCCGCCATTACATAGGGGGTGGGGGCAGCACGTCCCCCGCATTCCATTCGCTCAGCCGTTATGGACGAGCCACCTGGATCGCTGGCTAGGCCGGGCTGGGCCACACCCAAGTGTGCCGGACCCAGACCTGAGTCGGTTCGACCCGATTCGGGCCGACCTAGGGGGTATCAGGCCGGGTCGGACCTGGCCCGAACCCCTTATTCACCGACCTCTGACCGTCTTTTCCCACATCATCGGCTAAGGACCTTAGATCGACACACTTTCAGCTACGATGCGATCCTTGAATTGAGACGGTCATTTCTGTTTGTTACACTCAAGGTTTCGGAGACCTTTGTGTACGGCCAGGTTGGTTCGGTTACGAAACCAACCAGGCCCTCGGAGCGGAAAAGCTTATTTCATGATCTTCGGATGTCCGATTGATGTGCTGTAGACATTTTTGGATTCCTATTGATGAAACAGAACTTTTGGCACACTTATTCTGAGTTTTTGTTGTAGTTGGATAGTGGCTGGGTTGGATTGTACCTGAAATCCAATCGGGCCCCTAGAACGGAAAAGCTGATAACATTCAGACCGGATGTCCGTTTGACGAACCGTCAGCGGCATTGTTGATCACGTTGGGAAAAGGTCCCTATGGGTATACCCTATGAGATTTTGGGGTATAGTTGAGATGCGAATGGGTTGGTTCATACACGAAACCAATCGGGCCCCTGGGACGAAAAGGATAATAACTCACAGATCGAGCGTCTAATTGATGCGTCGTCTATTGCTTGGAGACCCCTATGATTAGGTGGTGATTTGAGATACTTCTTCGTGGGACATGTGATACTTGGAGTATCAACAGTAGCTCGTGGAGTGGACCCTCCCGGAAATGAGCTAGCAGAGTGTAGTGACATAGTAGCTGACTGAGACTTGACCACTACTGATCGATCGACTCGGAGTGATTTGGATAGCCCAGTGGGGTGCGCAAGGTTGTAGCGGAAGACCCACGACGGAGGTGTTCATGGTTGTAGCGGTAGACCCACGGTACTCGACAGAAGGTGTACCTATGTAGTCTATGAGGGGGTGCCCTTGGTTGTAGCGACAGACCCATGGTGGGATGCGCTTGGTTGCAGCGGCAGGCCCCCAGTACTCGACAGGTGGAGTACATCAGTAGTCCAAGGTTAGTGGGACATGCTTGGTTGTAGTGGCAGGCCCACTGTAATCGACGGAGGAGGAGTTCTCCAGTAGCCGTTGTTTCTTTTTCATGAATAAAATCCTGGTTTGAGCTGAGTCTATGCCCTATGTGTTTACCACATAATTGAGATGGGTCACTTGATAACATAGGTATATGTATGGGCATATATCTATGTAGAGGTTTTCCGTTGATTTTATAACATTTGTGTTTCCTCATTGTTGATATGGGCTACTGATGACTTAGGAATAAGTAAGGGCTTATACCTAAGTAAGATTTATCTGTTGAGTTTCTGCTTTTTGGTTATCATTGTTGGATTTAGAGAGACCATGAGGGTCTCAGGGTCACTACTGAGTATAGTTATACTCACCCATGCACGAGCTATGCCCGCACCTCATTGTGTTGGATGCAGATGACAGAAAATGCTGATGGAGGACAAGCGTTCGATGAGTGGATAGTACCTGGAGGTAGATCTCATGATGAGTCGGTACCCGGAGGAGACAGACGGATGGAAGATCGGACGTGGGGTGCTGAGGAGGGAATCTGTACCTACCAATCAGGTAGGATCCGTGGTGGATGATCCAGGAGTTGCGTGTCTTCTTCCAGCTGCTTGTCATTTATGTTATTCTTTTGTTCTATTATAGTTGTACATTCTGTTGGGTTTGTATTCTGGCCCATTTAGTTTTCAGCAATACTTTAGTACTTAGTGTTTTACTTCTCCTTGAACTCTGTGGTGTTTTGTTTACTTTTATAAAGGCAACGCCTTCCGAGTTATCAGGATTTACGCCTTTGGGGCTAATCGCCAGCCCCTGCCCTATGGAAGGTGGTCTTGGGGTAGTCACGGCACAGGCCCCGAGGACGGGTCGGGACTTCAGGCATCATGCATTTTTTAGTGTATATCTCATGTTGACTCATCTTCTAAAAATGAGTTATATTTATCTGTTTTGAACTATCTGATGTTATGTTTGAGGTCCACCATAGATTATGTTAATGTAATTCAATCATGAGGATTATACTTATAGATATTATTATGAAATCTCTTTAATGCATTTGATGTGTGTAGTATTTTTTTATGCAACCTCATCACAGTTTTCTCTAGAAGATTGTTTATTGTCTGCTAGTTTCTTTTAATTATTGTGTTGTTGGATTTGTGATGAACAACTCATTCTCGCAAGTGATTCATGTTTCTTTGGGAATGTCTAGTCCTGTTCTCACATTGGTAGAGTGATCTGAAGGATTCCATTTGGCCTCAAATGACATGCTCATTACTTTTTTTCTACTATTTTATATAGAGGACTTTTGATGCTTGGTTTCTTCAAAGTTTTGAGCTATTTTTGCAGACTATTTTTTTTCCTTTAAATAGTTTTTATGTCTCTCAATTTTTTATATTGATCAATTCTCTTATAGTGTGATCATGTCACACCTCACGTTTGAGTTGGACATTTTTTATTATTATTATTTTTAATAAATTTCATCATAAATTAATTAGGTAACCGATATATTTCTAATTTTTTTTTAAAAAATATATAATGATAATTATATAAACATTTGAGTTACATACATTTTTTCTAAAAAAATAATTAAAATTTTGGCTTTTTCATCAGGTTTACATATGACCTATTGTCTCCATGTTTGAATCATATTCTTTTTTTCATCAACATAATTAATGATTTATATTTAAATTTTAATTGATGTAAAAAATTATAATTATTTCATATATATTATTATGAATATGATATATATTTTCTCTTATGAGCATTATTCACAATCAAATGGGGGTTTTGACACATAAATTACATTTCATAAAAAACACCAATTTTAAACATAGTGGTTTAAGAATTTGTAAAAAACATGGTCATATTACAATAAAAGTAATTTTAAAAATTACTATATACCAAAGGAATGAATAAAATTAACATAATATTATTATATGGGGTGTTAAAGGAAGTTTAGTAGAATGGAAACACAATGAAATGCATTTTCTTTACAATTTACCATCAATTGAAGCATTAATTTTGTTATGAACCTAGTTTTGTTTACACGGTGAATTTGCATCCCATTACATGATATTTCAACAATATATTTACTCTCATGATATTCTAATAATTAATATAATGTTATTCATTCATTAGAATTATGTTATAAATTATTTCAACATGGTATGGGACTATTTGGATATCATAAGGATTATTTTCTCCAAGACTAATCCAAACAATATTTCCATGAAATATCAATTTGAAAAAATTATATAACATTTGTTCAATATTCCTTCTCATTCATAACTTGTTATTAAAGACAATTTTATAGTATTTTTACAATTTTCCCACTCATTATTAATCCAAATGGTTTAGAAAATATGTTTTAGAAACTCATACATTTATTTACTAATTAGTAGGAGAACATATTTTTTTTATAAAACCCATTTTTTATTAAAAAAGTTCAAAAATTATTTTAAAATGATTTGGTAATGTCACATTTACCCTATTTTTCCTTTTCCAATTTCGTATAAGTAATATTCTAGAATAATTCTAAATGAGGCATTTTCTAACTATTTTTTACAAATAGATGATTCTTTTTTTCTATATATGAAATGTATGGATTTATCTATTATAATTTATTTGATGCATCCTTTTCAATGTTTTTAAAATGAGAATTTCAATGAAAAAACTATTTTTCAATAGAAAATTATATTTTCCTCAATATTGTTGTTAATATTTAAACTTTTATTTCATCAAGAAAAAAACCCTCTATATAAATCCACATGGGGTTTGTTTTATTGTTTCCCTGTTTATTTTTCATATATATTGTTTGTTATTGAGTTTTTCAAGGATAATTCTCACATGAAAATCCTTGATTGTTTTGTAGTTTGAATGAATTATTCTATATCTAATTGTAATCCAACATCAAATTACACATAAATTAGACATATCATTTGTATTATATATTACTATTTTCGAAACCTTATACCTACTTATAATTTCTACATTGAATGTGGTCTGATTAATTGAGGAAATATTTGTAAATTTGTAATCTTTATTAAATATGTATATTTGATCTGAAATATTATTTATTATGATAATAAAATATAAAGGATGCATTGGCCATGTAGGGATGGGTGGATCCCAAACATTATAAATCTCTTGAATGCGTTGTTAGGTTCCCATGAGACAAACTAGTTGCAAAAATTAATCGCATTCCAGATTTGTAGTTTTATTCTATCTAAAGGTATGATCATTATAATAATAGGTACTAATGTTCATTATAAATGACCTCCATTTATAATGAAATACACTCATTAAAGATTCAGATATTATTTACCCATGATATTTTTCTTCAAAATATATATGTATACTTTTAATTTAGATTCATGGATTAATGTCATGTCTTTTACATCTATACCCTGACATTTTATTTTTCTTTTTATAGTTATTTACATGGAATGTGTGTTCAGTTATTTACCTTTTCATATCAGATATTCATATTGATTCATTATTTATTCTACTATATGTTTCCCTTTTTCAGCATTTGATGTCACCGTTATTATGTTTCCATCCCTAGGTGACCAAGAAGAGTACTATTACAGAAACTAATGAATATACTAGATGGATTAATGTTATCATAAAGTAGTTTTTTTAGAATAAAAAATTATATTCTAATTATTGTATCCATTTGCAATGAAGGACTCATTTATGTATATTGTTAACCAATACTACTAAACATACTATTCCTTTAGGGCATGGCCCCTTAAAATCATGCCAATGTAATTGACAGTAGACAATGTCTCAAATCTATATCATATAGGGGTGCTACAAACTTTTTTTATAGTAAATAATATTGATGTTCTGTAAGGTAAATTTAGAAATTTGAAATAAATTTTAGAAAACAATTTCAGGTTATATTCTCTAGATGATGAAAATGAAGATACATTTTGTGATCAAAATGGGTGTATAATTTCCACAAATGGAATATAAATATATCATTATCACATTATCCCTATAAATTATTTGGTAATATTTTTTAATAATAAAATTTATGTGAAAAATATACATTCTGAATTATGAAAATAAATCTGATTTGAAAAACAATTTTAGAAATTTATCTCAATGAATCTGTAATGGTTCAATAAAATATTTTATTACTATATGAGATAAATTTTTTTGAAGATATATTTCTATGCTTATGAATTGTACTATCTTTGAGGAACACATAACATAGGAATATTTTTACCTAGTCATCATGGATTTATATCTCAAATTTTTATGGAACTCGTCGACCCTAAAGAAATATTTTCAAGGGAAAAAATTACGTTGGAATTGAAAATTTTTTTATGTTTATGTACCTATTACACCAATCTATCCTTTCTACGTACATAATAATTTAATTTATTATGGACTTTGAAAATAGATTGAAAAATTCTATCCATATTAATAAGTACCTATCATGTTGATAATTCATTCCAAGGATGATATTTTCCCACATTGGTCTATGTTATTGGAGAATGTGTTAATGCTCATTTTCCAGCATCTTCATTACTTGTTGTACAACTTCAATAATTTAAAATTCCACCCCCAAAAAAGTGACTGGCATCAAAAATCATATATTCCATTTTCTATTGTTTTTCTGAACTGATGGTTATCTCAAAATCATTATAAAGTAATTTACTAATATTAAGAATACTTATTTATAATATTTTTACATGTATTTAATTTTTTATTTACCAAATTCATGATTACATATATTTAATTTCCTTCCATTAAGTATCATTTAAAGTTTGTTATTTATCTTCTACCTGAATGATTAAGGATATATTTTTCATTTTATTTTTTTATTAATCATTTTCAAGTATATAATTTAATTAATATTTTGAGGAATAAATTTATTTCTAATGTTTACTATAATTTATTCTAATATAATTTATGAACTATGACTTTTCTATGTTTTTATATATACTTTATTGGTTATTTCTATTTTCATATTCATTTCCTTATTTTCTAAATAACATTATAGGTACATGGAATATAATGATCATATTTACTAGATATCATTCTTATTATTTACATATATTCATATGAAATAATAATTTTATTCATTATCATACTTCCTTTTTATTTCAAATAATGATGGAGGATAATAATAGGATATACAATTTAAAAATTAAAAAAAATTATAATTTGTTTCAAAAAAATTCATATCATTAGATGGATTTTTTTTTGAAATGGGGGCATTGGGGGAATGTTTAATGTTTTATCATCATATCATTGTTGTCTACGTGTTTTGATGATTTCCAAGATAACTAATTTTGTTCTTTTGAGAATATCATAAATTTGTCATATTTTATCGACATATAATTGGAGGGTAATATTGTGATGATATTAATTATAAGAAAACTATTTATCAAACACATTATATAATCATAGTACAATGAGATTTATACTTATAAAACAACATCTCAATACTGTGTTGAAGATGTTATCTTACAATAGATCATCATTGAAAAAATGTATTAATAAATAATAGTATAATATAAAGAATAAATAAAATTATTTTCCAGAAATTAAAATTCATATGAAAAAATTAAAAATATATTTTTCTTACAATCATCTATCATGTGGAGATAGAATGATTTATCTTTTTAAAATAGTTTGTTTGAGACATTATACAACATTAAATACATGAGTTGTTTTTTCTTATGTATCTAATCATATTTATTTTGTTGGAATAATTCTATTAGTGTGTTATCTAATGATTATTAATATAAAATATTCTTCATAATGATTTCATTCATTCTATTATTATTACATATCTAAATGTCAGATCATTTTTTTATGCATATCAGAAAATGAGTTTCTTAAATCAAGAAAGAATGATTTAGTAAACAAAACTTATTTGATGAATTGATAGATAAAAAGAATAATAATATTTTTTTCAAACCTAACTAATAATGGTATTGAATATTTTAAAATCAAGTCAATTCCATTAATCTCATGTATAATCAACTCTTGAAAGGGTATAATCATTAAACAATTAGGAATTTACGAGTTTATATTATTCAAATTAAAATAAGATCAATAAATAACAGGGTTAGATGATTAATGGATATAAACATATAAATTTATGTATAAACAATATATAAACAAATCAATTTGGGCGAATATATTATATCATGTACATTTGTCAACTCAATGCATTTTTATATTTCGTTTATGTTCATCTGTATTAATTAAAGAAAGTCCAATGATGTTTTTTTATTATAATCATCTATGGATGTTTCATTATCATTTGTGTGTTTCTACATGAATCATTGTGGAGAATCATTTCATAAAATTTTATTAAGTTAAAATTCATATTTATTCATTTTAAAAGATAATAATAAGTACATAGATAGGTTTTGTAAATGGGTATCCTGATTGAATCTTCCTTACAATTTTATCAAGTAATATATGCTTGTACTCAGCTGGTAGCCCCCAAAATAGAATGTCATACGTTCAAAAACCCGAATCCTAATGTATAGAATTTGTGGAGTGTACTAGGGGATTTACATTCACCAAACCTCAATTATTATCTTGTATCCAGCCTTCTTCCTTCGTGAATTTATATTTATTCATTCATCGTTTACTATGGAAAATATTTAATCACAAGTATTTAGAAGAGGGTTGATAAAAAGTTAACAATATTTTCAAAATGTATATTCTCCCATGACTTGATTCATTTTATATACATTCACATGAAAAAATCCATGAAACTAAATGGTTTAACTTATCTTGAGGCCAACATCTCATATTTTCCAATCCATTGATAACCTAAAAGAGTAATGATTATAATGAATACATGGTCACTAACTAGTAACTCCATATGACATGAAAGAAAATTAATATAATATTTATCCCCCCATTGAATTATTACCATCCATATCAAAACATTCTATTTCCTTTTCATTGTATCTATGACCAAACTACATTTCTTATCGGATGATTCATTAATTGTTGACTAATGTAACACTGATGTACAATGATAACAATTGAAGACCTTATATGGGGCCATATTAATCATAGGTGTGTGTATATTATTTTAGTTAAACATATCCATCCACAAATGAAAACCAAATTATACATCAAATTCATATAGACAAGTACAATTAATGACATCATGAATATGTATAGCTAGTTCTCATCGACAATATTTCTACTCATAGTAAACCACAATCATCACTTCATGGGATTTCATTGCCTACAAGTATCAAGCCCGAAACTATCATGTGAATGAGGGATCCCTATAAAGAACAATGGTATATAAAACTCTATATTATATAAAAATAACATTCATAATGAATTTTCTTACATCCTAAACATTGGAATTATCACAAAAGTGAATAATGTGAGCATATTTAGTTAATATATATAACCACAAAACTCAAATTCTATCATTGATTTCTTCCAGGTAAGTGATCCATGAAATCTATTGATATAACACTCAGCATACATTTTCAAATAGAAATAATCTGAAGAATATTAGAATGATCACGATACATTTCATCATTATAACTATAAGTAATACATTGATAAAAAAATGAACAAATGTGTATCTCATACATGGACACTAGAATCATCCTCCCGAATTGAAAAACATTTTTTTTATATTTTCTTCACTACACATTCAGAATTATTATAATCCCCCATTACATCCATTTTCATCTGATACATAGGTATATAACAATTACTAGAGGTATGGTTACCCTATGAAGATAGATAACATTAATTTATCACCTACCCAATTTATAATGAACTACTATACCTCAAAATTCACCCTCAAGTAGGTGTTACTCATGAATAATCCTGATATGATAATATATAAACTGATTAATCTCCAAATACATCTCATCATTATCCTCTCAGACACCAAAATGTATGCAATAATAGAGAGCCATGAGATTCTAGTAATCTTAAAAAAAACATTCATGGACTATGATGGATGTTTTATATTCATATCATATAAAAACAAATCCCCTCAATATGGAAATAGGAAACTTACTAGTCAAAAAAATGGAAGTACATTTCTCATCACATATGATGGAGGTCCAAATATTTTTGTTAGAATATATGTCAAAAACTCCGTGATTGATTTATATGGGAAATCATTTATAAAAAGGCACATCCACTAAATCCAAAGAGTTTAAATCATAGATTTCCATCTAGGATCTTGTTTGGGATATTTATTCTCATGATGATAATGATTAAAAAAATATTTAGAGACCAGAATATAACCCTACATGAATATTCAACCTAAACCTATATATGATTTTTTGATAAAAATAAAATTGACCAATCATGCCTCTAGAAGAGTCAATCCTAGAGTAGGAGGGAAATGAACCTTCAAATCGTCAAAGGAATTACAAATTTTGAATCCTCATTGGACATCACTCGCATATGATGGACAGTAGCCAACATATAATCGAACATATTGAAAAAATTTATAAACAACCAATTACACCTATTAATCCTATGATGATTGAAATATATAATTTATTATAATTATATTACACTGAAATTATAGATAACACTATTTAATGATCAACTAATACACCATGTTCCCAAAAAACAAGCCCCATTAAACTATCCAATAAAATATATAATTTTAATATTGTTATCATGGAATTATGGTGCTAATTTCACAATATTTTCCGAAAATCTATACAATAAAGAACATCATCTTATAGTATTTTAACATAATCTATGATTTCACCAATGAATAAAAGAACAAAAGTGTACTGATATGGGTGGTAAATATTTTTCATCAAAACCATTAACATAGTAGAATGAATAGATAGACCAAAAATCATAAAAAAATCATAATGGGAAAAAACTTTTCTTAAAGATCCATTTGGAATATTATAATCCTTGATCATAAGTAGGTGGTAATTGAAAATATATCAATCATAGTGATCCACTCCTCTCTAGTTTTTTTATACAAAAAATACTCAATACTAAGAACCAATCACATTTTTATGACCATAACCAGGTTGTTCATTTGGTATCATACAAAAAAGAAAAGATATCTGTTGGACATCATGGGAAAAATCATTGGTGTTGTCCAAGTTGAAAAACCTAGTCAGATGAATCATTTGGACATCAAATCATCTATTTTATTATTCTAATCCATAAATTTAGCATGTGGTATTTTTTATGAGGGAATTTATATAGATTAGGTACTATTAATTACTTTAATATAAGACCCCACATACCAAATCAATGGAATAACATTATATTCTAATGGGAACATTTTAAAAATTCCTAATATTTTTTACTATAATCAATATAAAATACCATGAGGCCCAATTATATTGAACACAAGGATAACATGAAACCCGTACATATAAGTTTAATTTCATCAATGATATCCCTTCATTACAATTATACTTTAAAACCATATTATTCCCCGTCAGGGACAGTAAAATATACCCAGTAATGAACATATTAAATCCAATCATTATGGTTCACTAACCAATACTACATGGGAAGGACATACACAAGATTCATATAAAGAAAAAATCATATAAATTCATGATCTATAACAATGAAAACCCTGAAAAGGGGCATCAAATTCCATTTTGTCTCTTCAAACTAAGGGGAATTACAGTTTTCACTATAAAAGGAATGAGATATATAATAATAGTCAAAAAATATAACTTATTGGTTTATATTAATTAATTAACATGACTACTATCAAATAAAGTAGATATTAAAGGTAAATATGTAGTTTTGTTACCTCCCAAAATTATTGAATCCATATCTGTTATAACAAATGTCTCATCTACTATATTAATAAGCTTCAATCATATGTTTACGTATGGAATACATTATTTATTACAGAATTTGATTTAGGTGAAAATATTATACGTAATGATGATCCTATACCAATTTTTGGATTTAAAAAAACATTTAAAACTCTATAAAAGTTTATTGAGTATTCAAATGCGAATAAAATTTATTGTTACTCACAGTAGTACAGTTCTAGGGTCTAACCATGCCACATTAGAAATAACTGAGTGGTCCATTACAATATAATAAATCATATTTTATGTAATATATGTTTAATGTACTAAAACCATATTTTCCAACATTTGAATCATCATTTTTCATATTCCGTATAATGGAACCACTAAAAAATCTAATGGGATTTGGTTGAACTCCAATTAAATACTACTAACTAAAAAATTATTTTTATTCCATTAGTTCTATATCTAGAACATCAATTAATGAGGTGTGATATAATAAAAATACACGAGAGCATATTTTTGATACAAGACCCATCTCATTACTATTGATATTTTTAATCTCATATGAATGTACCATTGGTTAAAACCATTATTTATTATTTAAATGATTTCCATATTGAGTCACTTTTTGATAACCTTGATAATTATTATGAAACTAAATGGGAATATCCAAACCATATAATCTACATATAATTTATCGATGAAAATGATTATAATGTCTTACCACTCCAATATATAAATATTTATTTTCAATAACTATATCTTCTAACCATTTAAAATAAGAAAATTTATTTTACAAGTTTGAACATTTCACCAGAATGTAATTAAGTTTCTCCAAAAACTCAATTATTCACTAATTATTTCTAAACAACTTCTCTACCTTACAATGAATTTTAGTTTCCTAAAAAAATTCTAATTTTGATGGGTAAAAGTATTGGAATGATATTTGTAATCATCCCTCTACGGTAACACCAATATTGCCTAAATGAGAATAGTTGGAGCTGATTAACTCGCTATTGGACCCCATTCACTATAACATGCAGATAGATGTAGTATACTAGATGTTTTTTAATATTGTGGTTTGGAAACATCTCTATCACAATGTCTGATTGAACATCTTCTTTGGGAATTATAGATCATAAAATTAATATTTTACAAGGAAATATTAGTCAATACAAGAAGGATGGTCACTTAAATCAATTATAAATATTATTGGGATTAAAAATATTATATCAAAGATGGAAGAAATTATATAATTAGTTCAATAAAATTTATCCAGGACACTTTTTATATATAACTAAAGGTATGTTGAGGCTCTCTGCTTTGATAGATGGTTTATAACTACCTTGTAAGCAGCTCATTATGTCTCGTAAATCCTCATTCCTTTAAAAAAATCCTTAAAAACATTATATCAACATCAAATTATGTAAAGGATCTATGTTTTTACTTATTTTTCCTAAAAACCCATAAATAATTTGAAAACTAGAACATGGACCTGTTCTAACATGCCTCATTAGGGATTCATAATCCAAATAGGCTATTGACATGGACATGGAAAATAATAAAATACAAAATCAGACAATAATTCCATATAATTTATAAAAAATGAACAACATGAATAAGATAAATGAAATATATGTTTCATATTATAGTAATAAAACACATATAAATGTACATTTCAATAAATTCAAAAAACTATTAAAAAATAAAATATCACAATAATAACTTCTCGTAACAACCATAACACTCACTATAGTTTTCATTACCGACTCATAATGTAATTCAACCAATATCGTCCATCACCTACAGGTAGTGAATTCCTTTGTCCTAGGCCATGTGTATTTATGTATAAAGATTCATAGGGCTAGAAGTACAATATCTAAATCAAAATCTACAATGGGTATCACAAAAAAATTCATAATAAATACACATTAAATAAACTAATTAATCATCATTTATTCAAAACAAGTAATGTTAATCATTTCAAAACTCATAATAAATTGTTCTATATAAAAAAATTACAATAGTATGCATAAAACAAGTATATAAAATCTCAAACAAATAGGAATGATAAAAAAATTTGTAAAAAATATTATGTATCAATAATTTTTAAGCATATCACCATGGTTATGAGTATTTTGATATTTTAGTTCAAGAATCATTGTTTTAAACATTAATAGAGAAATACATCTCCATGAGTTCACACTCTAATGATCTCAAGCATAGGGGGGATATACTATCACCCCAATCATCTAAATACACGCCCAAATATTTTTACATATCAATATCCTCATATATACATTTATATTGAGTACTATTACATTCCTAGTTTTTATAACAATGGAAACCCATCAAACTACCTATAATCCAATGTTCATCAATTAAATTGTTATTAGGTAATATTATTTATATGGATTTGGATTCATAAATCATATATGATGATGTCAAAAATAAATTTTAAAATAAACTCTTCATATCAAAAACCATCATCAAATGGTTTCATAAAATCAAATACCATTAAAATCAATTAAATTAGTTTTCAAATCAAAAATAAATTCATTCAATATTTTATCAATAATCATCATCCTTTTCTTTCATCTGATCAGTTATTATTTTCAAATCCATTTATCTAGAAATACACACTTTTGTAGAAAACAAATAATCAAATAGGCTCAATAAACTATGCACCTTCTCCAAAACAATTATCAAAAATCAAAATAATTGCATTGTTAATCAATTAGAAATCATTTTCAAACCATTCAAGAATTAATGGTATCAATTTATTAGAATTTCATATCAAATGACCTTCCTCAAATCATAATATAATTAAACACAAAATATTGGATCTATAATGTGAGAAAAATTGATAGAATCATTCAAGGTAAGGTCATTGAATCAAAAATATAAAATAATTATTTTCAATTAATTATCTATAGAACAACATGTGATATAGAAGAAATATACATAAATGATTCCTTATGGTAGAACAACCGTCAATGATGATTCGTGAAAAAAATCCTAATTCCCTAGTACATCTTAAATAATTACAATTTGATAATATCATATACCATGAATCCATCAAGGGTTCCATTTAAGTGGATAATAGTATATATATAAATAAAACCTATATCATTAAAAAACAATCTCATTAAATCAAAAAATATAACCATAACAATTATATCTTTTAATATCATCCTATAGGATTCATGGAATCCCAAAAATATTAAAAATTAGTCTCCTTGGATGAAATAATTTTTCAACTGGAGAAGAAAATAAAAAAAGATATTTTGGTTTTAATAGTTTATTATTATTTAAAATATTGTCACATGGTTCAGAAGTAGTATTAATCAAACAAATCCCGAACCCTGAACAACATTATGGGCTATGAAAGAGAAACATGGTTAGGATTAGATTTTTGATAAACCGTGAATTGAACATATACAACCCCTCTTTACCATGTTTTATTTTTAAGGGGAAGAGTGCACAGATTGTAATAAATGTCTGCTTATACATTTTTTCTCTAATTGGACTCTATCTCATGGTTTGTGATATTTTGGATACCCACATGATTTTAATCAAATGTTCCCCATCCGTGAAGTAGAATAGAAATATCTTTGAATTTTCAAAATTACCCCCAAAAAACATGATCTATGGTAACAAACAATGTATAAAATAGGATATCAGTATTTTAATGAGATTGTTAGGATCTTACAATTCTCCCCAAACCAAAATATTTCTTCCCAAAAAAATCCACCTCAAGAAGTCTCATCCACCAAAACATGAGGCCGCAAACCTCTAAAAAAGATCATATTTCACACATATCATGATAATCAAAACCATACACCCAATACACCCAAATTATTGTGATTTAATTAACTCATATAATGTTTAATTGAGAATCATAAATCTAAACCAGCTCTATGGTCATGTTCATATTAGGATCCTCATCCAGGTTCACACAATTATGAATATTAAATGGATAAAAAAGATGATCATTTAATAAAGACGAGTAAAACTCATCATGGATCAATTTCATCTCAATTTGAAATATAATTTATATTACACATTCCTAATATTAACAATGACGTCAGTTTACCACTATATTTATCAGTGGAAACTTCTCTTATTTGCTAGGACATTGTTGGACAAACCATGGTGGGACTCTTAATAATTATTATTAACTAACCGATACATTAAAATTTCATCCATAATTATCTGTGTATTATTAAAGACTAATCAAATTTTTTTATAATCCTCTATTATTCCATATATATGTTTTCACTAATATCCTCATCCAAAAATGGTCCAACAAAGAAGGATTGATATTTATCCTACCAACAGAGCCTTGAATTATGAGGTCTTCCGCACTGAACCTAAAATAGTGACATATTAATGATTAATTAGTATTAATTGTTTTTTAACAATCATCTATACAGTAATGATATTGATAAAATCCACCATATTTAACAATATATGAACAAAACATTTTCACGAGAATTTGTATATCACATTACGTATGAATATCTATATGAGGATTGTATGTAGTGATAATATTAACATGGGATACCACTACATAAGAGATTAATATAAAAAAATATGATGTAAACCATGGATCCATATTAGAAACTATGGTAGTTAAAAGGTCATGTGATCTAACAGTATCCATTACATTCATATTTCCATGATCCTCAACATTGGTTACATCACATATATTAATAATGTGAGATTATATGGTCAACAATTTAACCACCATCCAAATTTCGCCATTTCCCCATGGTTATCTTGATGATATAAATATCAAAATCATTCAATATATCATTCAACTTATATGTCATCCAAAGACAATGATGTTGACAAAATGATGAATACTGATGCTCACCTATAATTAGTTCATACCTCTAAACCAGAAAATTTTGTGAATAAATGTCTAATTTTATACCTATACAAAATAACCCTTGCCTCACAACATAAAACTACTTTGTTTCTATTAGGAGCACAACCCACAAGTAATGATTACATACCCTCGTCACATACATTTTCATGGAAGATGAAATAACATATTGTATTCTGATGAAATGGATATCCTCCAAATATACAGACCATTCACTGATAGTGCACAAACAAAATAAATAAATTATAATACCAAATAATAAAAAATCAATATGGGTTAACAAGATAATAATCATCAGAATAGAGGATTTAAAAAGATCTATTTTTAAAGAAATGTAGCCTCATCAACTCCGACTCCCATATGTATTCCAGCAAACAGATATAGTGCATTAAAATCCATCAATTCTTTCATCATAGAATGGGATAGATTTTTACTATATAGGGAATCATAAACAAAATTTCCATTATGATGGTCATTGGAAATGTCTACATAAAATGGTTTTGTTACACAACCCATAATCTCTAATAATTATTCAAATAATACAATGAGAAGATAAAAAATGAATCTTTAGTGATATTATTAAATGATAAATCATTCCCAAAAAAGGTAATACATGCCTATCAGAAGAGAATCCATTATAATAATGATTTCATTATGAGGTTCGTGTTATTTTATTCTGATGAGTAAGAAAGGGAGAGAACCACGAGACAGAACATGCTCACCATTCATAAGAACGTATCATAAACACAATCATAAGGTATCATAAAAGACTAAATGTCCCCATCAATCCAACATACAATTCAATAATGAATCTTAAGAAAAATGATTCTTCCAATAATCTCTATAAGTTTATAATTTAAAAAGCCAAATGAAATACATTATCTTCTATGTGAGATATGTCAATTGATATGCCACATAGAGATGTATTTCACATAATTAAATAATATCATTCTTATCCAACAAATATCTAAATATAAATTATGTCATATAATTATATATTTGAGATAAATTATTCAACCATATTAGAATATACTATGACTAAATGATCAGAGACAACATTCTATATTAAATTCACATCCAAAATCCAATATTTTCACATTCATATCTTGGAATTATGTCAATAATTACTGAATATGACATAATATTTTCACTAAAGCACATCATCCTCATAATTTCAAAATTAAACCAATATTTAATCAATGAATATTACTAAAATTATTCATGTTATTTTTATAAAATCAGGTTATTATAATAATATATGGATAATTTTTTTAATCAAATCACATAACGAGAGACTCATAATGGTTATACATACTCTTAAATGTGTTGTTTTGGATATTAGATTCCTTGATCCTAATATGGAAATGTATCAAGATTAAAAATCAATACTAGAAAACCACTAAACTCTTTTTAGATGATAAGAATGTAATAAATTCAGTTAAATGTATTATTTTTCAGGACTATAACCATATTGATATTTTGGTAGTGAACTGATTATTGAAGGGTTCTATTGTCCTTTTAGGAAAATTCATTTCCACATCCCAGGTTGAAACATTTTTTCATCAAAGCTTCCTACTAATTCATTAAATCATTCAATATAGTAGTTAATATATTTATATGAGGGAATAAATATTTGATTTTCATTTAAAACAATGTCTAATGATAATTAAACCACCCTCACTGGTAAAAATAAAATAAAATATGATTGTTAATATTTTGAAAATTCATTCACAATTGTGGGAAGGATACTACAAGATACATCCTAATCCATTTTAACAAAAAATGTCCAACAACCTAGTAATATACATAATATTAGGTCGATAAAATATTTTCATTGGTCCCACTCCCCCTAAAATACATAACACTCTCCATTTGGAGCACTAAAACTAATCCATTTATGACAATAGTTAATATAGTCTTTCTAATCCACTAACTATTCCATATATATAGTGTAATCATTGGGATTTATATCAAAAACCATAAATTTTCATATGAGAACAATATTAAATTATCAGAATGATAAATTGGGGCATCATAGACATAACATTCACTTCATTCTAAGAGGCATTGAAATTTCCATCACATGTAAAATGATATATGGAGTACGATTCAATAAATACATTATAGAGATAGATAATATTGTATTATAGGAAAAAGTATCAGAAAATTTTGTCACTAAAGACAATAAATAATAATGATCACTCTAACTATAACATATTCAACATTGGTTCTTATAGGAAAACCATAAATATTGAAAACAAGCATCATAATTAATGAATCTTGTTGAAACACCATAATTCATGAATCTTCTGACAACATGTAGGATCCTCTAATTAAAAATGACCATTTACCACTATAAATTGTTGAATAAACAAGGATACATATTTTATTGTGACTTGATATTATTCATGTGTTATAAATATTTCAAGACTCTGTAAAATCATGTTGTTAGTGGCCAAGCCTTCCACATTAGAAGAATATATTTAGGAAATTACTAGAAATAAAAAAATGAAGGATAATTTTATTTATAACAACAAAACTATTTTCATCGTTATAATAATTTTATTTTTCTCCTTCCTATAGTTGAATCAGTCAAGTTGTAACCTGGGTATGATGAACTCCTATCAACCCTCACTAGTTAACCAATGAATTTCTATAATAATATCCCTATAATCAATATAAATGTCAGGTATGATCTTCAAAATACATATGAGATATTTAATATTATATTGAATACCCATATAAAAACTCTAGTCCGTCAATGTATATTATAACACCATCTTCAAATTAAACATATCCACATCCCAAAAATAATTTCGATATACTTTCATTGCCTGGTCATCTTGATAAATATTGTGAAATTCCATGGACTTATCCAATAAAATATACTATGGATATAATTTCTCTATTAAATGGGTTCGTATTTATTTTAACTCCAATAAATCACCAGTCTTTTCAATGACAGTAACATCCCACCATAATATCATGTACCTTATTTTTATAAGATGGAATATTTCACCTTAATAAAATTTAGTGTCTCCAAAAACATGATTCCCTAACTATTCCACACCCACTCATATTATACCAGAGGATAATTATATAACCTGAAATATGGATTATTCTAAGGAAGAATCTTTTTTGTCAGTTATCTACTATCATAAATCCTTGGTAACACCATTGGTTCCCAATCCTAAATTGGTGCGGATACTTGGACCATATCCTATACTGGATACAATATAACCTCTTGAATGTTTTGGTAAACAAGAGGGTTTATTGTTATGGATCATAATTATCATCTCTATAATGTCCGATCAAATATATTTTGGGGGATATGGTACTGAACAACATTAATTTATATGAAGGGAACATCAGTCAAAAAACATTGGAATATAAACTATATTATTCATAAAATAAAAATGGATTATCAAATATCAAACCAAATATTTGTGAAATTCTAGAATTAGATAAATAAAATTTCTTAATGTTAGTTTTATATCATAAAATGGTAGGCCTCACTAGGATGAGATATTCCTAGAAAATCACTCATAACCTACACCATATATCCTAAAAATTCAACCTTTTGTCTACAACAGAATCCCATGTAATATAACAACATCCATGAAATGATATGACTGATTTGTATACAAAAATTCATAGAACATCATAGATAAATTATTAATCCATAAACTAATAATTTTTAACATATCATATATGTAGAGACCCGAAGCTTCACGTACATCGATATTACATTACTTTTGTGGAATACTTAGTACATAACAAAACACACACACAAGGACCGTAATGGTTTAGTTTCTTTGGAAACTCGGAATATAATCTTCTAATCGTGGTGAATGTTCTTCAATATCTCCCATAAAGATCTTCCTTTTTTTATACCTAAAACCTTTCTTTATATAATGAGAAAAAAACATAAAAGGGTGAGCTCAAATGCTCAGTAAGGGTAAACAAAATAAATATCAATCACATCATATACATAAGAACATAGCTTTTGGAAATCTTAACCTGCAAAAGAGCTCATAATATCATAACATGGGATAAATCATAGAAGTGAAATGTAATCCAAATAATCATAACTTAAAACATTAAACTTTTTGTCATACACACATAATCATAGATAATCATTTCTTGTTAGTCAAGACTCATTGCCAAGACTATCTTAGTGTACAAAGTCCCTTTCTGAACCGAGTCACCCTCATTTCAGTCCTGTTTCAATGAACCGGTATAACCTACCAATCCATCCATGTCTATCTCATGAGATATAAAATATTTACCCAATGCATTGGAGGGAGATATAGGTCCCACCAATCTCATAATGAATCCATTCTTATGTGTGCCACAAAATCATAAATCATACATCATTGCATAACCCATGTAATAAAATGGGATTCTTAAACATCATTCCATCATAATCCATAAACAATTGATATCATTTCATCATAAGAAAATTGAAACCATTTAAATCATAGAGACATTTTACTTGAAACATACATATCAAATAATGTCATCTTAGATGGAAAATAGTTTTGAGAAAAACACTTGAAAATAATTCTTGAGGAATATATCCTTTCTTCATTAAAATCATTTTCTTTCCACAAAATTCCATGCAATTTTAAAAGATAAGGGTTTTGTTGAAAATAATAATGCAATCTTGTAGAGGAAGCTTCTTGAAAATGAGGTTTTATGAAAACATAAAAATCCTTCCAAGCCATATAAGTTAAAAAATAACATTCTCCTCGTACTTTTGTCGGAAAAGTCAAAAAGTACCTTATATGGTAACCAAAGGAAAGAATCCATTCATACAATGTGGTAAAAAGTCAATAAAGGGTAAAAATGACTTTAAACATTCATGGAAGAATGGTAAACATTTTATAAAAACATTTTTAGAAAACATGGTCATGGATGATAAACGTAACCTCAGTAAATACTTACGTATAAGAAATCTCGGATAAAAATGAGATTGAAAATATATCCCTTACCTTAGGTCCGACTTGCTTTGTACGTGTCCGAACCTCCTCTTCTTTGAAGTGCTTCATTGAGACCTCCTTTTAGGGCACTAAAATTGGGCTTTTATGAAGAACAGGATCTCTAGGCTGATACGAGGGAAGTGGAGAAGAGATTTTGGCAGGGTTTGGCCGAGCTTGAATGCTCAAATTGGTGTGAGGAGGAGAGGGAGGAGGTGCCCTTTTATTAGGGAGGAGAGGGGCACCTTTGGAATAACTAAAAATATTATTTTATTATAAAATCATGTTCGGTTTTAAATAGCTCCTAATTAATTTATTTCGAGGCTAAGGTGGGGATGGGTCGAAATCCTGTCATCCAATAGAATTTAGACAAGTTTAGGTTCCTATTTTAACCATATCATTTAGATTTAACATTAAGTTAAATAATTTTACTTTTACCTTGTCTTCTTGTGTTCTTATACTATAAGGTTAATAAACATACTATATAAAGCCAAAATAACCCCATGTTGTTTATTATTAATATATATAACCTTATCTAGGTCATTTGGACGAATCTTAGATTTTTAGGAATAAAATAACAATTAATAATATAATATTTGTTTTAAAAACTATTGTATGTCAATTTTGACACTATTTGGTAATTGATTTTTGTAAAATTCATAACAGAATTATAAGTTCAAAAAAAGTTAATTAAATCAATAATAACATGTCATATTAACCTAGAAAATTAGTGGAATTAATAAAAAGTCTTAAATTACAATTATTTTGGTATTTATAACAACAATTATGTCAATATTTCATTAATAAGATAATTACTGCATCATCTTTGTGTCATAAATAATTTAACTTATTTGATGTCTAAAAATTAAAAATAAAATACCCTTATGTAGGAAATAGTTTTATCTTTCTAATGAATATTTATAGTCTAATTTATCTTATGTATAACCCCATATTAAAAATGTTTTAGTAAATAAAGTTTGATTTTAGCTCTTTTAACTCTTCTTTGAATTAAATAATAATATATGTCCTAATCTAATTCAAGTGGGCCTAAATGATAATATTTTACACATAAGGTTGTTTTTGGTCGAGATAAACTTGTCCAATAGAATTAGGACATGTGTTAGGGTAATATTAATATCATTCTTACCCTTAATTACCCTATTTACTTTTAACCGTGTTAAATAAAAGTAAAAAGTTACTATTCACCAAAAATTATTTTCATCTCATTGAACCACATTTTACTTACTGAAATCAACCGTGTCTCTCAGATTTTTGAAATTTCAATCACAGAAGTGGTAAAATTAAGATTTATGAAATAATGAGTTTTTTAACTACCACTTAGTAGTTTTACTATTCATAAAAAAATTATGTTTTTCAGAACAATGCCAAAATTTCATCCTAAGCTATATTTCATATTCTGAATTCAAAAATGAAGTCTATTTTACCAAATTCATAACATAGAAGTTGGATTAATTAATTATATAGTTAAATCCCGCTGTTAAAACAAATAGCGTGTTTTTAAAAAACAATATCTATCAAAAGATTAACACTTGTTTATGTCTGGTTTAAATGTGAAATTACATCCAATGACCAACATTGTATTAAATTGTAAAAATATATTCTAAATATACTTTAAAACCACTCAAATTAATAATTTATCACTATTAATTATTTAGATTGAAAAAGTTGTTTATAACTGAAATTTAGTAATTTTTACTATTCATCAAAATATAAAAGTTATCCGAAAATTACCAAAATTTCACCCTAAGCTAATTTCGATATTCCGAATCCAAAAATGATGTCCATTTTGAGAGATAAAATTTCTAAAATTTTAAAAGGTTGTTATTACTATTCATAACGGCTAGTTTTAATAAAATTTTAATAGCATATCGTTGTTTAGTGAAACTCAGTATTGCGTACTACACACGCAATCGAGGAAGGTTGTGATTGCGTGTAATGCAAGGCAAGTCAAGGATGTGTGTTGTGAAAGCTCCTTTTGATGTAGCGTACAACACAAGACATTAATAAAATTAAAAAGAATATTTTTCATAAAATCTCGGGCTGTTACATTCTACCCCCCTTAAAATGGAATTTGCCCTCGAAATTCGTCTAGGTTATAAATGGTTTACTATTCGAAAGTTTCTTTAATAGAAACCCACATCGTAAAACGGAATACCAAACCAATCTTTAAAAACAAAAGTATGAAATGTAACATTCACCCAAATTAACTCATCACTGGGTTTCCACGTAGAAGAACATAGGTGAAAAATATGGATATAGAAGAAAAATCTAACGATCATGTTCTGATGGAGAGTGGTAGAGAACATTGCTATAGAAAATCCATAAATCACAAATCCATAAATTTGTAACGATCTAAGGTACCCTCCGATTCATCAGATATAAGATCACTAGGACAACATTTTTGGTTTTCAAGATCATTTCCCTAAAGTTGATTAATTAAAAGAAATACTTACATGATTTTGGTACAATCTCACTGTTGTTCGTGCCTTGAACAATATACACTTCATCTATTAATTAAATGAAGTTGAATTTGTTATTCATGAAGTTTTAGCAGATCATGTGATAGAATGATGGGTCATTCCATCTGTCTCAAACAAAAGGTCAGAAAAGTTATCAAAAAATACATAAGTCCATCTATAGTGAGATTAATCATATATGGTTCCTAAAATGGACTTATAATTTATATATCATATTGCTTAATATAATAAAACTAGTTTATACTAAACAGGGACTTCCTGTAGGCCAAGGGTAGGCGATAAAGGCCAGTCGCACTTCGGTTGTGGGTTCGATTCCCACAGCCATGTCCGACACGATGGGCTGTCACCCGTCCTGCAGGTTGTCCTTTTTCTAAAACTACACTACTATAACATCCCATCAATAATATCCAAAATCTTCTATCCTCAAACAATACTAACATATTTCCAACATAATCCATTCTTATCTTTAGGCTTATCCATAATACTGCAGTCCACTCTCATAATATAGTGAAAATGATTACCAGAGATTTAATACTGTCGTTGATCCCCATATATCATAAGATATGTCTTGTTGGTCACATTCCAAACATTCAAAGGCCTTAATCATGTATTCTCTTGAATACCCATTGAACCTTAGTGAAAACATGAATGCATTTAAAAGTTAACACTTTCCACATACCAAAATCCTCAAAATTCTATATACTCAAACCATGATATCACTTAGTCCATATATAAATCATGAGCTCATGAATACTGTTAAACATTTAATTTTCTCCTTATCCCTTCATTATGCGCATATCATCTACATTCCAAAAATATCTGAATAACCTTTCATGGATACTGGTAACATTAATCATACACTTTTAAAACCCAAGGAAATACAACAATGTAACAATCCTTAGATGTTTCTTTATTCCATAGTACCATAAGATTTCTTATACAACATTACACATGATAAACATGTAATCATTTCACAACATTCTTAAACCATTAACCGAGCTTCGACAATTCTTTCATCTCACATATCATTTGTAGTATCTTCATCATCATCCACATAAATACTAACCATACGACCATACTGATTCTCTTCATGAGTCTTTCCCTTAGGGCATTGGTTTGCATAATGCCCATACATTCCACATTTAAAACACTCATCCATTTTTGATGTCGTAGCAATACCATTATCCTCATCCATTCCAGGATAGTCTGTCAGGGGGAAAAATCCCCTGACCATTTATTAAAAAAAGAAAAAGAGTACAAAGGGCTGAGCAGTTCCAAAATCACAAACCCATTCAACCAAAAATTCCACATTCAAATTTCAAGAAGTCCGCCAAAATCCACCTCGAACCACGATCAGATCCACCGCAATCCAAAAAGAGGGTACCTCGAATCCCGAGACAGGACATGTCTCGTCCATCCGCTGTCGCCAGAACCTGTCAACCTCACCGTCCACCGCTGAAGAAGGTGACTGGAAGCATCAGTGGCAGCCGTTTCATCAAGCTCCATCACCAAACATGGAAAACACATCACCATGCCAGCATCGAGAATCATCCAAAACCGCAAGTTCTTCCCGAAGTCACAAACCTCCACCAACAAACACATCCATAACAGCAGATTCAAAACACACGGATCACCCCACCTCGAAACCTTCATCAGCGTCGAACAAAAATCATGCAAAATCCCATCTCCACCCTCCAACCCACACATAGAGGCCACAAAGACCAGCCGAAGTGCCCCCTGCTGAATCATAACACAGAAGGCGGAAACCAGCCGTGAAAGGATCTCCAGGGCCTCAGCAGAAGAAGAAAAACCCCAAAGCACCGGATCTGGATCCCCTTTGCTGCAAAATCAAGACCCCGAAGAATCCGGACCTTACCTTCGCAGAAAGCTGAAACACGATCCAGACACACCGGATCAGGTACCCCCTCGCCGCCGTGGAGAACCGCGACCGTGACGCGGCGCCGACCATGACCCCATGTAGCAGAAGAGCCGGAGCACCCGAAGCCAGGGCACCCACGCCGCGGGAGAACGAAAAGACTCCCGATCTGGGCCACCCTTCACCGAGGAAGCAGCCACCGCACCACGAAACAGACGGGAAGATCGAGGAGGGGTCGCCGCCGTCCGAGCGAAGTGGGAGGAAGGTAGTGACGAGACGAACCCTAGCCCACAGCGCCCTTTACGGGCTCATCACTCTCTCTCTTATCCTCATCCATGGTGTTAACTGAACCTTTTCCTTTGAACTTAATTTCTTGGTGTCCTTCTTTTCCACACGCAAAGCATCTTCCAGTTCCCTTTAAACATTCTCCTTGATGCCTCTTCCCACATGATTTACATAGGGGAAATTGAACTTTCTTTCCTCTATGATCATCATGAAACTCCATCTTTCTCTTATTAGTCGAGTCAGGAAACTTACCAAATTTTACTTTATTGATCATATTATGAGATTGCTGATTTGGCATAATAATGATGTTTGTACTTCCAAATCCCATTTCATTTGTTTGCTCATAAAGAATATCATTCCATTTTCCATCATATCCTCAATTATCGTGAATCATCTTGTTTCCAGCCATTTTCTAAAACCCAAAAAGAATAGTGTGAGAGGCAAAATAATGATAAGGAAAACAACATAGTAAAGGGGGAGTACCCTTAATATCTAACATCATAGGTTAAATTCTATGATCGTTATTTTAGTTCTAGGATTATATCCTATACGTATACTTATCCTTAGAGACATCCCTAGACATACCTTAGAAATATCTCTAGGGATCTCACTAACATTTTCGCATCCTAGTTTCCAAAGGTTGACTAAACCTTTCCTCTGATACCAACTGTAGAGACCCGAAGCTTCACGTACATATATATTACATTACTTTTGCGGAATACATAGTACATAACAAAACAGACACACAATGACCGTAATAGTTTAGTGTCTTTGGAAACTCGGAATATAATCTTCTAATCGTGGTGAACGATCTTCAATATCTCTCATAAAGATATTCCTTTTTTTATACCTAAAACCTTTCTTTATATACTAGGGAAAAAACATAAAAGGGTGAGCTCAAATGCTCAGTAAGGGTAAACAAAAGAAATATCAATCACATCATATACATAAGAACATAGCTTTTGGAAATCTTAACCTGCATAAGAGCTCATAATATCATAACATGGGATAAATCATAGAAGAGAAATGTAATCCCAATAATCATAACTTAAAACATGAAACTTTGTGGAATACACACATAATTGTAGAGAATCATTTCTTGTTAGTCAAGACTCATTTCCAAGACTATCTCAGTGGACAAAGTCCCTTTTCTGAACCGAGTCACCCTCGTTTCAGTCCTGTTTCACTGAACCGGTATAACCTACCAATCCAGCCATTTCTATCTCATGAGATATAAAATCTTTACCCAATGCATTGGTGGGAGATATAGGTCCCACCCATCTCATAATGATACCATTCTTATGTGTGCCACAAAATCATAAATCATACATCATTTCATAACCCATGTAATAAAATGGGATTCTTAAACATCATGCCATCATAATCCATAAACAATTGATATCATTTCATCATAAGAAAATTGAAACCATTTAAATGATAGAGACATTTTACTTGAAACATACATATCAAATAATGTCATCTTAAATGGAAAATAGTTTTGAGAAAAACACTTGAAATGAATTCTTGAGGAAAATATCCTTTCTTCTTTAAAATCATTTTCTTTTCAAAAAATTCCATGCAATTTTAAAACATAAGGGTTTTGTTGAAAATAATAATGCAATTTTGTAGAGGAAGCTTCTTGAAAATGAGGTGTTATGAAAATGTAAAAATCCTTTCACGTCGTATAAGTTAAAAGATAACATTCTCCTCGAACTTTTGTCGGAAAAGTCAAAAAGTACCTTATATGGTAACCAAAGGAAAGATTTCCATTCATACAATGTGGTAAAAAGTCAATAAAGGGTAAAAATGACTTTAAACATTCATGGAAGAATGGTAAACATTTTATAAAATTGTTTTCTGAAAACATGGTCATAGATGATAAACGTAACCCCAGTAAATACTTACGTATAAGCAATCTCGGATAAAAATGGGATTGAAAATATATCCCTTACCTTAGGTCCGACTTGCTTTGTACGTGTCTGAACCTCCTCTTCATTGAAGTGCTTCTTTGAGACCTCTTTTTAGGGCACTAAAATTGGGCTTTTATGAAGATCAGGATCTCTAGGCTGATACGAGGGAAGTGGAGAAGAGATTTTGGCAGGGTTTGGCCGAGCTTGAATGCTCAAATTGGTGTGAGGAGGAGAGGGAGGAGGTGCCCTTTTATTAGGGAGGAGAGGGGCACCTTTGGAATAACTAAAAATATTATTTTATTATAAAATCAAGTTCGGTTTTAAATAGCTCCTAATTAATTTATTTCGAGGCTAAGGTGGGGATGGGTCGAAATCCTGTCATCCAATAGAATTTAGACAAGTTTAGGTTCCTATTTTAACCATATCATTTAGATTTAACATTATGTTAAATAATTTTACTTTTACCGTGTCTTCATGTGTTCTTATACTATAAGGTTGATAAACTTATTATATCAAGACAAACGAACCCCAAGTTGTTTATTATTAATATATATAACCTTATATAAGTCATTTGGCCGAACCTTAGATTTTTAGGAATAAAATAACAATTAATAATATAATATCTGTTTTAAAAACTATTTTATGTCAATTTTGACACTATTTGGTAATTGATTTTTGTGAAAATCATAACAGAATGATAAGTTCGAAAAAAGTTAATTAAATCAATAATAACATGTCATATTAACCTAAAAAATTAATGGAATTCATAAAAAGTCTTAAATTACATTTATTTTGATATTTATAACATCAATTATGTCAATATTTCATTAATAAGGTAATTACTGCATCATCATTGTGTCATAAATAAATTAAATTATTTGATGTCTAAAAATTACAAATAAAATAACATTATGTAAGAAATAGTTTTATATTTCTAATGAATATTTATAGTCGAATTTAGCTTATGTATACCCCCATATTAAAAATGTTTTAGTAAATAAAGTTTGATTTTAGCTCTTTTAACACTTCTTTGAATTAAATAATAATAAATGTCCTAATCTAATCCAAGTGGGCCTAAAAAATAATATTTTACACTTAAGGTTGTTTTTGGTCGAGATAAACTTGTCCAATAGAATTAGTACATGTGTTAGGGTAATATTAATATCATTCTTACCCTTAATTTCCCTATTTACTTTTAACCGTGGTAAATAAAAGTAAAAAGTTACTATTCACCAAAAATTATTTTCATCTCATTGAACCACATTTTACTTACTGACTTCAACTGTGTCTCTTGGATTTTTGAAATTTCAATCATAGAAGCGGTAAAATTAAGATTTATGAAAAAATTAGTTTTTTAACTACCACTTAGTAGTTTCACTATTCATAAAAAATTTATGTTTTTTAGAACGATGCCAAAATTTCATCCTAAGCTATATTTCATATTCTGAATTCAAAAATGAAGTATATTTTACCAAATTCATAACATAGAAGTTTCATTAATTAATTTTATAATTAAATCCTGCTGTTAAAACAAATAGCGTGTTTTTAAGAAACAATATCTATCAAAAGATTGACACTTGTTTATGTCTGGTTTAAAGGTGAAATTACATCCAATGACCAACATTGTATTAAATTGTAAAAATATATTCTAAATATACTTTAAAACCACTCAAATTAAAAATTTATCACAATTAATTATTTCCATTGAAAAAGTTGTTTTTAACTAAAATTTAGTAATTTTCACTATTCATCAAAATATGAAAGTTATCCGAAAATTACCAAAATTTCACCCTAAGCTAATTTCGATATTCCGAATCCAAAAATGATGTCCATTTTGAGAGATAAAATTTCTAAAATTTTAAAAGTTGGTTATTACTATTCATAACGGCTAGTTTTAATAATATTTTAATAGCATATTGTTGTTTAGTGATACTCAGTATTGCGTACTACACACGCTATCGAGGAAGGTTGCGATTGTGTGTCATGAAAGGCAAGTCAAGTATGTTTGTTGTGCAAGCTCCTTTTGGTGTAGTGTACAACACAAGACATTAATAAAATTAAAAAGAATATTTTTCATAAAATCTCGGGCTGTTACATTCTACCCCCCTTAAAATGAATTTCACCCTCGAAATTCATCTGGGATATAAATGGTTTACTATTCGAAAGTTTCTTTAATAGAAACCCACATCGTAAATAGGAATACCAAACCAATCTTTAAAAACAACAGTGTGAAACATAACATTTACCCAAATTAACTCATCACTGGGTTTCCACGTAGGAGAACATAGGTGAAAAATATGAATATAGAAGAAAAATCTAACCATCATGTTCTGATAAAGAGTGGTAGAGAACATGGCTATGGAAAAGCCAGCAATCACAAAGCCATAAATTTGTGACGATCTAAGGTACCATCTGATTCATCAGATATAAGATCACTAGGACAACATTTTTGGTTTTCAAGATCATTTCCCTAAAGTTGATGAATTAAAAGAAATACATACATGATTTTGGTATAATCTCACTGTTGTTCGTGCCTTGAACAATTTCTACTTCATCTCTTAAATAAATGAAGTTGAATTTGTTATTCATGAAGTGTTAGCAGATCATGTGATAGAATGATGGGTCATTCCATCTGTCTCAGACAAAAGGATAGAAAAGTTATCAAAAAATTCATAAGTCCAGCAATAGTGAGATTAATCATATATGGTTCCTAAAATGGACTTATACTTCATATATCATACTTCTTAATATAATAAAACTAGTTTCTACTAAACAGGGAATTCCTGTAGGCCAGTGGTAGGCGATAAAGGCCAGTCGCACTTCGGTTGTGGGTCTGATTCCCATAGCCTTGTCCGACGCGATGGGCTGTCGTCCGTCCTGTAGGTTGTCCTTTTTCTAAAACTACATTTCTATAACATCCCATTAATAATATCGAAAATCTTCTATCTTTAAACAATACTAACTTATGTCCAACATTATCCATTCTAATCTTTAGGCTTATCCATAATACTGCAGCCCACTCTCATAATATAGTGAAAACGATTACCAGAGATTTAATACTGTCGTTGATCCCCATATATCATAAGATACGTCTTGTTGGTCACATTCCAAACATTCAAAGGCCTTAATCATGTATTCTATTGAATACCCATTGAACCTTAGTGAAAACATGAATGCACATAAAATTTAACACTTTCCACATACCAAAATCCTCAAAATTCTATATACTCAAACCATGGTATCACTTAGTCCTTATATAAATCATGAGCTCATGAATACTGTTAAACATTTAATTTTCTCTTTATCCCTTCATTATGCGCATATCATCTACATTCAAAAAATATATGAATAACCTTTCATGGATACTGGTAACATTAATCATAAACTTTTATAACTCAAGGAAAGGCAACAATGTAACAATCCTTAGATGTCTCTTTATTCTATAGTACCATGAGATTTATTATACAACATTACACATGATAAACATGTAATCATTTCACAACATTCTTAAACAATTAACCGAGCTTCAACAATTCTTTCATCTCACATATCATTTGTAGTCTCTTCATCATCATCCACATAAATAATACCCATACGACCATACTGATTATCTTCATGAGTCTTTCCCTTAGGGCATTGGTTTTCATAATGTCCATACATTCCACATTTAAAACACTTAACCATTTTTGATGTCGTAGCAATACCACTATCCGCATCCATGGTGTTAACTGAACCTTTTCCTTTGCACTTACTTGCTTTGTGTCCTTATTTTCCACACCCAAAGCATCTTCCAGTTCCCTTGAAACATTCTCCTTGATTCTTCTTCCCACATGATTTACATAGGGGAAATTGAACTATCTTTCCTCTATGATCATCATGAAACTCCATCTTTCTCTTATTAGCCGAGTCAGGAAACTTACCAAATTTTACTTTATTGATCATATTATGAAATTGATGATTCGGAATAATAATGATGTTTGGACTTCCAATTACCATTTCATTTGGTTGCTCATAAAGAATATCATTCCATTATCTATCATATCTTCCATTATCGTGAATCATCTCGTTTCTAGCCATTTTCTAAAACCCAAAAAGAATAGTGTGAGAGGAAAAATAATGCTAAGGAAAACAACATAGTAAAGGGGGAGTACCCTTAATATCTAACATCTTAGGTTAAATTCTACGATCTTTATCGTAGTTCTAGGATTATATCCTATACGTATATTTTTCCTTAGGGACATCCCTAGACATACCTTAGAAATATCTCTAGGGATCTGACTAACGTTTTCGCATCCTAGTTTCCAAAGGTTTACTAAACCTTTCCTCTAATACCAACTGTAGAGACCCGAAACTTCACGTACATAGATATTACATTACTTTTGCGGAATACTTAGTACATAACAAAACACACACACAAGGACTGTAATAGTTTAGTGTCTTTGGAAACTCGGAATATAATCTTCTAATCGTGGTGAAAGATCTTTAATATCTCCCATAATGATTTTCCTTTTCTTATACCTAAAACATTTCTTTATATATTGGGGAAAAAACATAAAATGGTGATCTCAAATGCTCAGTAAGGGTAAACAAAAAAAATATCAATCACATCATATACATAAGAACATAGCTTTTGGAAATCTTAACCTACAAAAGAGCTCATAATATCATAACTTTGGATAAATCATAGAAGTGAAATGTAATCCCAATAATCATAACTTAAAACATGAAACTTTGTGGAATACACACATAATAATAGAGATTCATTTCTTGTTAGTCAAGACTCATTGACAAGACTATCATAGTGGAAAAAGTACCTTTCTGAACCGAGTCACCCTCGTTTCAGTCCTATTTCACTTAACCGGTATAACCTACCATTCCAGCCATGTCTATCTCATGAGATATAAAATCTTTACCCAATGCATTGGAGGGAGATATAGGTCCCACCCATCTCATAATTATACCATTCTTATGTGTGCCACAAAATCATAAATCATACATCATTGCATAACCCATGTAATAAAATGGGATTCTTAAACATCATGCCATCATAATCCATAAACAATTGATATCATTTCATCATAAGAAAATTTAAACCATTTAAATCATAGAGACATTTTACTTGAAACATACATATCAAATAATGTCATCTTAGATGGAAAATAGTTTTGAGAAAAACACTTGAAATGAATTCTTGAGGAAAATATCCTTTCTTCTTTAAAATCATTTTCTTTTCACAAAACTCCATGCAATTTTAAAAGATAAGGGTTTTGTTGAAAATAATCATGCAATCTTGTAGAGGAAGCTTCTTGAAAATGAGGTGTTATGAAAACATAAAAATACTTTCATGCCGTATAAGTTAAAAGAAAACATTCTCCTCGTAATTTTGTCAGAAAAGTCAAAAAGTACCTTATATGGTAACCAAAGGAAATACTTCCATTCATACAATGTGGTAAAAAGTCAATAAAGGGTAAAAATGACTTTAAACATTCATGGAAGGATGGTAAACATTTTATAAAAACATTTTTAGAAAACATGGTCATGGATGATACACGTAACCCCAGTAAATACTTACGTATAAGTAATCTCGGATAAAAATGAGATTGAAAATTTATCCCTTACCTTAGGTCCGACTTGCTTTGTACGTGTCCGAACCTCCTCTTCTTTGAAGTTCTTCTTTGAGACCTCCTTTTAGGGCACTAAAATTTGTCTTTTAAGAAGACCAGGACCTCTAGGATGATACTAGGGAAGTGGAGAAGAGATTTTTTCAGGTTTTGGAGGAGCTTGAATGCTCAAATTCGTGTGAGGAGGAGAGAGAGGAGGTGCCCTTTTATAAGGGAGGAGAGGGTCACCTTTGGAATAACTAAAAATATTATTTTATTATAAAGTCAAGTTCGGTTTTAAATAGCTCCAAATTAATTTATTTTGCGGATAAGGTGCGGATGGGTCGAAATCCTGTCATCCAATATAATTTAGACAAGTTTAGGTTCCTATATTAACCTTATCATTTAGATTTAACATTAAGTTAAATAATTTTACTTTTACCGTGTCTTCTTGTGTTCATATAATATAAGGTTAATAAACGTACTATATCAAGCCAAACGAACCCCAAGTTGTTTATTATTAATATATATAACCTTATCTAAGTCCTTTGGGCGAACCTTATATTTTTAGGAATAAAATAACAATTAATTATATAATATTTGTTTTAAAAACTATTTTATGTCAATTTTGACACTATTTGGTAATTGATTTTTGTGAAAGTCATAACAGAATGATAAGTTCAAAAAAAGTTAATTAAATCAATAATAACATGTCATATTAACCTATAAAATTAGTGGAATTCATAAAAAGTCTTAAATTACATTTATTTTGTTATTTATAACATCAATTATGTCAATATTTCATTAATAAGATAATTACTGCATCATCTTTGTGTCATAAAAAATTTAAATTATTTGATGTCTAAAAATTACAAATAAAATACCATTATGTAGGAAATCATTTTATCTTTCTAATGAATATTTATAGATGAATTTATCTTATGTATAACCCCATATTAAAAATGTTTTAGTAAATAAAGTTTGATTTTAGCTCTTTTAACTCTTCTTTGAATTAAATAATAATAAATGTCCTAATCTAATCCAAGTGGGCCTAAATGATAATATTTTACACTTAAGGTTGTTTTTGGTCGAGATAAACTAGTCCAATAGAATTAGGACATGTGTTAGGATAATATTAATATCATTCTTACCCTTAATTACCCTATTTACTTTTAATCGTGGTAAATAAAAGTAAAAAGTTATTATTCACCAAAAATTATTTTCATCTCATTGAACAACATTTTACATACTGACATCAATCGTGTCTCTAGGATTTTCAAAATTTCAATAACAGAAGCTGTAAAATTAAGATTTAGGAAAAAATTAGTTTTTTAACTACCACTTAGTAGTTTCATTATTCATAAAAAATTTATGTTTTTCAGAACAATGCCAAAATTTTATCCTAAGCTATATTTCATATTACGAATTCAAAAATTAAGTCTATTTTAACAATGTCATAACATATAAGTTGCATTAATTAATTTTATAATTAAATCCCACTGTTAAAACAAATAGCATGTTTTTAAGAAACAATATCTATCAAAAGATTGACACTTGTTTATGTCTGGTTTAAATGTGAAATTACATCCAATGACCAACATTGTATTAAATTGTAAAAATATATTATAAATATACATTAAAACCACTCAAATTAATAATTTATCACTATTAATTATTTCGATTGAAAAAGTTTTTTTTAACTAAAATTTAGTAATTTTCACTATTCATCAAAATATGAAAGTTATCCGAAAATTACCAAAATTTCACCCAAAGCTAATTTCGATATTCCGAATCCAAAAATGAAGTCCATATTGAGAGCTAAAATTTCTAAAATTTTAAAAGGTTGTTATTACTATTCATAACGGCTATTTTTAATAATATTTTAATAGCATATCTTTGTTTAGTGAAACTCAGTATTGCGTACTACACACACTATCGAGGAAGGTTGCGATTGCGTGTAATGGAAGGCATGTCAAGGATGTGTGTTGTGCAAGCTCCTTTTGGTGTAGCGTACAACACAAGACTTTAATAAAATTAAAAAGAATATTTTTCATAAAATCTCGAGCTGTTACAATATAGGTAATATCTAATCCCCATAGGATTAAGTACAGTAGAACGTCATCATGAAAACACTCAAGGGATTGATTGTTCAACATGATTTAATAGAAAAGTGAAAATTTTGAATTAGGATCACAAATAATTTATATGATAAAGAATTCATCACGAAAAAACATATAAGGATTACAAGAGATCATATCCATAAATTCCATAATCAATGAAAACATCATCACAATAACTCCTCACAATAGGATTAACAAACACACCACATGTCACAACCTACTCTAAGGCCCCTTTTTCAAGAACGTCAACAACCTAAAAAAGTTCGTTCCCTTTTACTAGATATAGAATATGAATGTATAAATTACCCAAATGAAAAAAATAATGTCTGAGATAAAATTACCTGGTAGGATCCCACCATTCATTTCATTACAAATCAATATCATTTAAACTAAAAACAAAAAAAATCATTATGATATTTTCTGATTCATAATAAATAATTTTCTTTGAAACAATCTAATTTAATATATAAAATATTCATTTAAAAATATACATATAATAATACTAAAAAGGACTCATAAACAATATCAATTATAATTTTTTTTCATTCATAGTTGCATAGTTATATTTATATGGGATGGTGAGATCAATGTTCATGGTTCTGAACATCTCAGAGAAATATGGAATCAAGAATGAAGAAGTCCCTTGTTATCATGCCTATAAAAAATCAATTTCGACCACCAAAAAAGAAATCACGACTCCCAATATGTTTTTTCATCATTTTCATCATCAATTAATAGCATGGTATATTTTATACATGAGAATAGGGTATATACATGGTCACCCACAAAACTACACTAACTCCCATATTCATGATCTAAATCATTTGTTGGAAAATAATTTATATCGTGTCAGATTCATCAATCATCATTCAAAAGTACCAAAAATAGGGTAAAACAATCCATTTCATTTCAAAAAATAATAATGTATTATTCATTAAAAATCATACCATACAACACAATTATATTTTTACTATAATAAAAAAAAACTTTATTCCATCTTTTCTAACGAATCATCGTCAAATTACTTCATTAAATCATTCATTTATTAAAACTTAATTTTTTGAGAAAACAATGATTCATTTCAAATTAAGTAAAAAACGATGTTCAACTCACACCATACCTTTTTCAAAATATTTATTTTGAATTAAAAATAACTATATATAAATAAATTATAATTCTATTTAAAATTTAATAATTAATATATATTTCAATCCCTATGAATGGATTTTGATCCCGCCTATCTTAGATCAGGATATTATCAAACATCAAATACATGATCCAAAATGGATTTTTGAATGGATAGAGTATATCTTGATATTATACTAGAACAAAAAATATTGATTTTATATTTCTAATATAAAATATATGGAATGATGAGAGTTATAGAAGACACATACAACAAGGATTCAAAAATAATGAACAACAAACGTTTAGCATTTTGGAATCAAATCCCAGTTCCCAGATGGATTTTAAAAAAATTCAATTATATCATTCCATAAAACTAAATGTAGATTAAATATGAAATATGTAATATTCTATCGAAGATATGAAGTTTAGCTGTAGAAGAAAAACAAATATCATCAATAATATTTTTAAAACCATTAAAAATATACATCCATCCCTAAAATATCTGTAGAAGACAATCATTAGGAGGAATAGAAAACCCAACATTTCCAAGATTTTTTCCATGGTTGATAGCCCATTCTAATATATGATAAATGAGATAATTCCAATGATGTTTTTGTTATAAAAATTAAATTAGTATTAATTTATATTTAATATTACAGTTTGGATGCATGGTTTCTCAAACGGTGCGTCTACCATGTTCCCCTTTCTCTATTATATAAACATATATAGGATTTTAAAATTAGTGATCCAACTATGAGAAATACAAATGTCTTGAATCACATAGTTTTAATAAAAGGGTTTTCTATTTTCACGATTCATTCTAAAATTTATGTGCCCACTTCTATTTCTTGAACTCAAGGTGCTTGATTTTTTGGGGAGAATCACACTGTTTTTCCAAAAAATGATACAAAAATATATTTGAAAAAAAAACAATTAAATATTTACAAAGAATACCCGAAATCACAAGATAAAGGATCTAAAAAATTATAGAAATAATAAATGAATTTATTAACATGAATTTGGGATTTTGGATGTTATAATTACACGATGACACATTGATTACTCCATTAATAGAAATCCATTCTTCCCCCATTAGGATATTTTGTTTTTGGAGGGACATATAATGGATACCTGCACATTAATCATTGATCTGAGCTAAATCCCAAAAAATAATGTTTTCCTATCATAACATAGTGTTCAATGTCTCTAGTCAAAACGTCCCCTAGTGTTATACCAATATTCATTCCTTATAATTAACCATTCTATATCATCTACTCACCTAATAATAGCCTAGAGGCCCAATGTACAATATCCCCATGATGGCCTAATGGACAAATGGAATATAATCCCTAATTCATGGCTTGGATTCCCAAATTTATTGATTCATATTGAATATTTAATACCACATTAAATTACATTAACCCATGCATCTAATTAAATTTATTCTGACATGAACAATTCATAAAAACAAAGGACATAAATAACCTACTAGATGAATTTTATTACATGTTGTGAAATAAATATTTATGATAATTGATGGGCCAATGGCCCATATTAGTAGCGAACTATTATCCCATGAATGAGATAACTGCAGTTCTAATAATATAATCCCAAAACTGTTCATGCCAGCTGTATATATCTTTTTTTGTCACCCTTCCAAATTAATAGATCCTATGGTACTAGTCATGATTTCTTTATCAACTCTTTTAAATCTTAATCATTATGTTTCCACTGATGAAACATGATAAAGAACCCATATCAAATAATGATATTTGGTTGTAAGGATATATGATTGGTGATAACATTCCAAAATCCCTTCAGAGTTGTCCATCTAATGGTGCTAGCAAGGCACCACATGGAACCTCCATCATGTTCCTCAACACCATATAAATTTTCCATTTTTTTATGGGGAAAATTGTATGGTATATATCTATCCAAAATTAGGAATGAATGGAAGGTTGTTAGGTGTTATCACACCCATCCCTCTTTTGAAGACACCCACCTGGTGGTGCCTGAAATTCAAATTCATTTGTGATTCTAGTTCCCCTTTTTCCAGAATATGAATATATATATTTTCATAAAAATAATATATATATATATATATTTAATAATATTATAATAAATTATTAACATATTTAAAATAATTAGTATTTGAAAATATAACAACAGAATGATATTTATTTAATTAATATATTTAGTATAATTAGTTAATGATAATATTATTAAAATAATTAATATATATATATATATTCATTTATTTATGTTGATTAGAAATAATAATTTTACATATTAATAATATAATTACTAATACATATAAAATTATATATGACAATAAATAATATAATAATAAATATTATTTTTTAACAATATTAATTAACAATATATATGAATACCAAAAAAACTAAATACCAAAATTAATAGAGTAATTATTGGTTGGGGATTACAAAATACCCAAAATGGTGAATTATGGTAGATGTAGTGGTCTAAGGCTCATCCCACCACACAAGGATTAAAAATTACCCATTGGATCTATTATATTACATCTAATAAGACCCATGTTCATTGCGGAAATGGATGCCGAGTTTAATGTGGACATGTAATCTGATAAATGGGATGGCATGAAGGATGTATGAACAGATAAAAATTGAAATAGAACATGACTATATTGATTTTATCCACCCTATCATAAATAGTCATTTCTCTTATGGATCCAATCATGAGTTCTATTCAACCCTTCAAAAATAATTATATCATTCCAGTCATTGATTCACCATAGTATTTCACCCCACTATGCCATTATGGATTATGGTAGGACATATAAAGGATAGGTTTTTACATAACCATATCTCATTCAATCTAGCCACTCAATGATACATTTGTAGCTCCCCACTACATGTCTAGATAGTTTCTTCACGCAATCATACATGTACAACTATGTTGATAGTTAAACAAAAGGGAACCAATCCATCCATCATAATTTAATGGAATGATGGTCAATATATGTTAATACAACCATCATATATTCAAAATATCCTATGGAGGGGAACATGAATATTGTTATGATTGATCCAATTACATGTTGTATCAGGTGAGTCTTGGTCTTTTCAGTATGACTTCCTAACTGCAAATTATGCCCCAAATACTGTTCATTCATAGTTTAAGAGTTATGTGGAATGCAAGGTAATGAAATATCCAGAAATAAAACATATAAATAATCCATGTGAATATTGAAATTTAAAATATTTATCAGTTATATAGTATAACTTCAATAAAAACATTATACCCCAACAGTACTAGTTCATCTATTGTCTAAACCCCATTCCTCATTGATTCAATGAATATTTCAATATGATTACCCTGACCAAAAAAATATTATAGGATCTAGATGGAACTATGCTTATTTTATGTTCGATAAACATGAATGGATTAATAGAAATTTCAAGGTTATAAAATGTTATTGTGGGGGTAATATACCCTTTTCAACACTCAACCTATAATGGATTGAATATTAAATTGCATAATATAATGCATTATAAAAAAATATTCATTCTAAAAATGAAATGTTATCACTATAAATAGAGTCATAGGTGAAGAAAAACATATTAATCAGTAAATGAGAATAAATAATCTATGATGTAGTCACTATATCATGAACATACCCGAAAACAAAACCATCCATCATTGTAATCATACTCTCATCAAGTAATAATAAAACATATAGATGTTGATCTTGAAAGGAAAGATACCTTCCACTTAATTGTATCTTGATAACCATAATTTTGTATGTATAGTATGATAACTATCATGGGGGTGGTTATAAAACAAAAAAACAAACCCTTGGAGACGTTAAAAACACTCCACTATAATAAAGACTTGTTATAAAAAACATATGAAATTCTAGTTTTTTATATAAATAAAATTGTAAAAAACAAATTTATACATGTAATGAAAGAACTCACACCAAAGGCTCATCCATGACAATATAAGACATTAAATTACAATAAACCAACACAATACAACAATGAATAATTAGTCAACTCATTAATGGGAAACTCATCACCCCATACACTTTTTTAAACATTGAAGAACAATATTGTGTGCCATAATTTTTGAATTACAGTTCTATCTAGTTTAATAATGCCATTTATTTATGTTCCATATTATTATATGATATACAATTCAGTTTTATCAAATCCCATATTATATTTATATGGAATAATCTACATAATGTTCAGGAAAAGTTATCATACACGGAAAACAATTTCATTTAAAATTCAATTTATTAATTTCATCCTACATGTTGATGGTCACACTCACAACTGATCGATTTAATGTTGAAAAAATATGAGAGTTTATAATTTATTATCAAATAAGTATTTAAACTAATAAAATATGATAAATTTAATTATTTAAAATGAATCCCAAATGTTCTATTAAAATGTTGAGTTATATAAATCCCACCTACCTTGATCACATTCACTATGATGAAATGATGTCACACATTAGTAGATAATGGATATAATAACCCTCCCTTAATTATTCTCTAAAGAAACCATCACTACAAGACTAATAAAATGTTTTTATGTATGAAATTCATAGTCTAGAATCATTTAAAATATATAACTATATTTATATGGATGATGAGAACAATTTGGAATTTTATATTTAATTCAATGACCCAATGCTCAAGGATTTAGATAGAATATGAAACCAAGTGAAGAGGATGGCCAATCTATCCCAATGGAAACCTATTATTCATGAATATAAAAAAATACAGTATTTAGGGATTTTTTATGGGTTTAATTTTATTTTGAACACATTAATTACATCCCATGGATAGGTCTCCCAGTTTGAAAAAAGTTTCCATGGACACAAAATTTCGATATTCACGGAAACCTTAATGGATAGATGTTTACCTCATGGATTTCCAAAAACATGACCTAAAAATTCACCTACCACGGTACCTCCAATACCTATCATGTTTTTACCTAAGAGATGCAAATGGTTTATCCTCTCCATTGACCAATTTATAACCCTTCATGATCCATGAAAAAAGTATAAAATCCATCGAAATATTCCCATAATATTCACAAAATGTTTAATTACATAATGACATAATATTAAATAGTTGAGAAACATATTCGATGGGTTTTATATTCTCCCCACTATTTGTATTTCTATATTCAGATTGATGGAGTTTTAAACATTTAATATATAATATTGGACTAATGTTCTAGGATATTCTATCATTCTCCCAAATCACCTGATATACCAAATGATTCTACTACAACATATGTATCAATATTAAATGTTAAATTGTAAGGAGTTTATCATTACCATCACCACATATGGAAGGTGATGAAAATTAAATAGAAAATAATTTTCAATAATAATAGGATCTCATATGATCAAACAACAATATTCCAACACACACAATGACAAGGAGGATATGAAAAAATGAAGTGCAATATTTAATCAAGGATTCAATGCTACCTAATAGACATACTCCCATATATTGATATGAATTTCATATGGTTTAGGTAACTAAAGGTGTTTATATATACAAATAAATGATTTATGTTATCAAATATATCATATTTTTTAACGAAACAATAATTTATCGCAATAATGACCATAAAAAATAATAATAGACAAAAAATATGTCTACTGATTTATGAAATAGCATATCTTATCCATGTTATCAATGTATATATATCCCATCAAACAGGTCTCACCCCAATGTAGGGAATATTTTAACCTTCACCTGAATAGTGGAATTGGATATATAAGACTATAGAATAATTAAATTATCACCATATAATTCATTTCGTACAATACTACATAGAAAACATGTGACGTTATCAAAGATAATATAGAACAATACAAGAAACTTAGTCACTACTTATTAAACATACCAAGTTATAAGTTCATCATAGAAAATATCCTCTATGATAAATAGAAGCACACTGACATGAATTTGTTTATCATGTACCAAATTGACCGAAGACATCATGTTCTGAATCAAATCCAATTTTCAATGAACAAGATAATTCTAATCAAATGTAAAAAATGTACTGGTAACTCATACAAAATTATTTCTATTCAGTGTTCTAAATTGATTACCTTTCTTAAGATTATAATATTTATTATAATGACTCAATAAAAACTATATTATTGACATGATGAATCATATTTACAGAGTAATTTCAAGAGTTACTTTCCACTCTATTTCATCTAATCGACACCTCCCCAATGTTACTGTTTAATTTTATTCTAAAAAAATTTAATATTACCTAAGGAAATATTTTCTAACATGGAAAATCAAATATGGAAGGTGGGATACTGAAAAAAAGTCATTACATCATCTTCTTCATTAAAACGTGATTTCATGTCAAGAAAATAACGGATGAATCCTTGTGAATGATGTATACTGTTGAAAATAAATGTGAGTAATTTGGGAATTATTTATTTTTCCAACAACTGAATAATAATTATTCTAACCTAGTAAGAGTTTTCCTTTGTGTTACTATACATGGGAATTCATGAATAATAAATATAGAAATGAAACATTGAATATATTCTTTAATATTCCATATGGTACATATAAAGTAAACTATTTGATGATGATAAAAAATATCACACATCACTAAATCTAGTGATATAAGAATGTAGTTATAAATTCATTATAAGATGTTGTTATCATCAATATTTTTTAATTTTTATCATTTCCATAAATTCCCTAGTGGATGTGAATTTCATTAGAAATATTTGTATATCTTATAAGAAATAATATTGAAATTCTATAAATGAAGTCTTATATTTGGTTTAAAGAGATGCATGTTGGTTATTTAATTCAACTATCAATTCAATTCATAGTTGATTGTATCTTTTTCTCTATTATACGACAAATATGGAATGGACACTAGACATCATGGAAAATTCTTCAATAAGCCCATGCTGGAAAAGAGGTTGAAATTGTCCAATGGTTGTTGTCCTAGACTAGCCAGCAAACCAGTAGGGGAGTGTAGCTCCGAATAGTAGTAGTCAGGACTATGTAAAGGGACCACGATTATTTATCCAACTACTTCATGGATTGCTCAAACCATAATCTCAGTGGATATAGGATCTAGAGTGGAAGTGATCTACAAAGTATTGGTGTTGACAAAATTATTGTCTCCACAAAATTGAAGACACAAAATTACATATTTCATCAATGGGATGATAAATTTGATATTAATGCAGGCTGTCATATTTTCAATGTTATTTAATATGGGTCACCCAATAATGACCCCCAGATGATCTTCTCTATCCGATCATGGATTCCATATATTATTTCCATCCACTATAGTTTTAAATATCACATGAAAAAATAATTAATTATGTACCTCACAAATTTAATCTCAACTGATCCCACACAGTGCATACCAGAATATTCAACCTATTCCCCATCATCAATTCATCTACTCCAATGATTCTAAATGAAAAAGATAGTTTCTTGACATCACTACTACCTCTACATTCCCACACTAATTGAAACACAAGAGTGAGACACCTCAATGATTTCAATATGAAATCTAAGAACAGCTTCTAGTGGCCTTCCACGAGAGTCCCCGACTGTGATTAATGTCGTCACATGATAATCATTTCATCATGTTACTGAATAATTGATATGCACTGAGAAACATCAAAAGATTTTCAATGATAGTGAAAACCTTCATCCTCTGAATTTTTTTCCAACTGAATGCAATTGGAATTTTTGGATCACACATCTTCACATAAGTAGATTGAGGCCATTAAAGGGACATCCTTCAATCATGTGTTTTATGTGAATAAGAGGTGTCTCAAGTAGTTTTTTGACCACAAAATTTCCCGGCTTCAACTGTTTTATCAACAGATTTAAAATGGATTTTTGTGATCATGGAACATCATAGATGAAGATCAATAAAAGTAATCCACCTCCTTAATAGTTAATTGGACATTTCTCCCATGTATTTTGATTCCAAACATGGCCTCCAATGCAATATATAAACCCTTATACATTCAAAAAGATCTTATATAAAGGGTATGGGAGGATATCTTTGAAACAAGGAAGATCATATAAAAAGATATGTCAAACACCACTCTCAGAGATCATATCTAGGTAAATTATATACCATTGTCATGATAATATCCCATGGGATTTCATCATACTAGATAATCTTGTAATTTTCAAGGGATCACCTAATTGAATGATATGAAATTATAAAATTCATATCCTATAAAAATAATCTCACTATTAAACCAACATTTCCATTTTGATATTTGGAATGATACTTACATGACCCCTCCTATAAAATCTTGTGACCACATGATGAGATAATCTTCACCTAATGAACTTTGTCATGAGATGTCTTCGGGTGAATGACTTAGATGACAAGAATTGGAATCAAGACACATCCTGACATGCATTTGAACACATGAGCATCTTACACTCATTACCAAGAATAGATTAGGTGGTGATACCCCAATAAAAACCCTCATCCATGCATCCTTCTTTACAGACCAATAATCAATCCTTATACGTATTTTCAGAGCCACAAACATGTCCCTAGGGAGAAAATGTCATCGTATAATGGATGTGAACCCAATTTCATGTGGTGTGTGTATGAATATATGATGATTCTCTCTTCAACATGTAAAAGGAAATTTTTATCATGGTATATATTTTTTTGGCCATCTAGTGAAGACCATTGGGATTGGAAGACACCCATGCTGGGGACCATGGGAATACACTGGATAACATTCATGCTCTCTAGTAAAACTAGTAACTTTTGGTATTTTGATGTGCCATGAAAATGCAATGAATGGATACCTATTCATGGGTCATACATACAGATATCATTCCATGAATTCCTAATCAACATTAGGACCATTCTTTTTTCCATGAACATGGTGGATTTGGTATACAAACCTTGTATATAACCACAATTCCTATCATAAGACCCCATTGTGATGATGTGAAGCAAAAGAATGATAAACTGTCACATGACTCCTAAATGAAATCATATACCAAGTTGAATGTGTATTCAAGAAGAAAGAGATATCCATCAATATGACTGTCTTTAGAGATAATAATAATTTGGTTTATGATATCTACATGAAAACTATGGAATGAATATTTTCATATGTAACATTATATATAAATACTTTTACATGTTGCCTCAACACTCATGTGTTCTCTCTTTTCCATATGTGATACCCTAAAAAATGTGATCCCCATTCAGATGAATGTTTCATGAAAACATGATCTCCATACCTTAAATGGTCCCATGATGTCATATGGTATCCATGGACAAGATATTTTCTTCTCATGACAAGACTCGGATTGGGGGGGATGATCTCATGATAACCCATTGAAATCAACTCATAGTCATGAGATAACCCAAGTACAAGACATATTGTTTAGTTAAAAGCTCTATGAAATGTCTACGTTGTCACACATCAGGCCCATGAAAAAGTCGTATAAATAATTCAATGCACCATAAAGTATCCCGCCTTGTTCATTATGTTCCACTCCATAAAACATATGTTGATCATGGGAATGAGTCACAATCATATGGGAATGTTCATTTTCTTTTCAATAGACATGTTATTATTGACATGTAGTAGTTCTAGGAAAAATCAGGCTGATCATGTGACAACGCATTATCATGTCTTATATGCTCATTTGTTAGACACAAGACTAGTATGGATTGATTATGATAAGGAATTTGTGGAAAAATATTTGACTATTCATGAGACACAAGACATGCCTTATTTTTTATGTAAATCAACAAAAACATAATTTATTATCCCATTAAAAATAATGTATTGAATTTAAATTGATAATGAATACACCCATGTATGTGTCATATATTGTAACACCCCAATGATTAATTAATGGAATTCCCTTCTTATAATTATTCCCTATAGTATAATCACAAAAGGAAGAACAATGAAATATCATGATACTAAATACTATGTGACCATTAAACATAGTTTTTCGAATTCAATGTTTAGAATTTCAAAAATCTGATATACACGATTGTGTTCAATATGATTTTATGAGTATATTTAAAAAAATATTTTTTTTCGTGAATAGTATCATACCCTTATAAATAGTAACCTACCCTTATGAATATTAATATGACCATCATGAATAGTAAATCGTCCCAAATATTAGTAACCATACATATAAATAACTAAATAAAACTAAGGCATCATATAAGTGTCAATTTTACCATAGTAAAAATAATGGTAATTTTATTTGTGACAAATAATTATTTATAATTTATTATAGAAAAAGAAAATATATTTGCTTAAAAATTTGATCATAAATTATCTAATATATGTCTTCTAGATTTATTATAATTTTATAATACCTCACATAATTTTTGAATGATTTATAAAATTGGATTTAATTATAGAAACTGGCTTTCATGTAAATTGTTATTTTCATTATATATTAAATTAACCATATTTAGAAATATAATTTTTATAAATGGACATAAATTTTGGAATGTACATGTCAAAAAAAGGAAGGATCTTATGAGCTTCTAGTCTCATCATGATACGATGCCTAGGACCCTAAACAAGGATATTAAGTGGATGATTCAAGAGGTAATTTCTCTCCCTCTTCTCGTTTAATTCCCTTTAAATTTCAAGTTATTTTCTCTTTCTCTCCCACCTATCATTGTCCAAATGGTATGGTAACTCCATTATCGTACATAGAATGGAATTTTATGACATTGATGGGATATTATAAAATCCAACCCCCTTCTCATCTTATTTTTATTTTATAATAGAAAACATTGTTCATGAGGTGTCAATCTATCTCTTTTAAGAATGACATTTTTTTCATTATTCATCTCTACCTTCAGATCTGGTCATGAAAATTTTTTTATGGTCGAACCAATATATGTTATATGTATTATGACCAATTTAATTTTCATTATCTATCTTATTTACATATTAATAAATTATTAATCAAAATAAGTTTGTTGTGGTCGAAAAACCGCAAAAAAATAACTCAAACAAACATCATTTAATTTTTATCCAATGATTCATCCTAATGGAATACAATGTATTTCATTATAAGAAATTTAAAACCTCTATAACATCATTATTAACATTGAATATATGTTCTGGATTTTTATCCCCATTTTACATGAACATTAATTCATGAATTCAGGTGGAACGCTCAAGAAAACAATAAAAACAATCATTCACAAACAATGTTTTTAAACTCTATAACTTATCAAAAGAAACATAAAATAAAATAATATATCTAAAATGACCCCTTTTAATGTATAAATATTTAGTAATTTATAATTATGAACATATTTTCATTATACATGACATTAAAGAGAAGGAGTGTCGAGATATAAGGTAAGTGGAAATTCTTGTACCCAACATGCATCCCTCGAGTTCTCCCACATTCACTTTTTTTATAAGGTCACTACTTAGAAATATTTTTTTTCATAGTTTTCTTTCCTTTTCTGAGATATACATATTTTACACCTATATTTTGTCATACATAATGTTTTCCAAAAGAATTCTTCTTTATAGAACACACCTTTTACTTCTCATTCAAGATTGAGGGTTCTTGTAACATGTTTGTTATTCCATATATCTTTTGGGAATCTACTGTTTTTGAATGTGTTCATATGAGATTATATCTAGTCCTTTTCATGGATTAGTTATGTTCATTTTTTATATGTTCATTGCGGCATGAATGATAAATTATAATGTTTTGCTGTGATGGGTGCACCCGAAATTATATTGAGCTATATGAGTGTTTCAATGTGCCATGTGCACCTAAAATTCTACAGTGATCCAATGCATTGGGTAATGTGATGAATTTCCTGAGTAAATGTAAAATGATGTGAAAACATGATTCTAGCTTTTTTCACATGTATGTGTGGTAGTTAACTACTAATACATGATGTTTCATTTTTATTCCTTGACACATTTCAAGTATTTTATTAATTATTCCCTAACATTCCCGATTGTTTGCATATATTATGATTATGATCACCCCATGCTATATTGTTATTATATTTCCCCATAATAGGCTTCTATCTCGCCCCTTTTGATTTATATACTCAGGTGGATACAAGTTATAAGGAGAGTTCAAGTGCAAGTAATAATCTAGAGAAGAATAAATTGAATAAATGTTTATGCATGATGTTGTAAATGTTATGTATGGTCCTAGATTTCTCAAGAAACTAAACCATTGGATCCTCTATGTGTAATACTGTTATTTTATTTATCATTAAAATTATGTAATAATAAATGATTAAATGGTTGGGTTGCTATAGTTGGTATCAGAGGTAGAGTTTAATTAATTTTGGAATTATGATTAGTTAACCCTAGAGAAAACCTCTAGTTTGAGACTATGTACAAATATTCACACCAAAATCATTACATAGGGATCCCATATGTTTATATTTTAGTATAATTTGATTAAATGAATATTTTATTCATCACTTATTGATTTATGTTTTTTATATCCCTATATTTTTTTAAAAATGGTAGGAACCATGAGAATCCATGCCAACATCTTGAGCGAGGGACAATGAAAAGATTGCACAAATGACATACACAATGATTTGGGAGGTGGAATTTAGAAATTAATAGTGATGCATACCCGACTATCTCAGATTATGAACAATATCCATAATAATGGGGAAATTCCTCATTCAACAAATATGGAGAACCAGGCTCTTGAATGTTTTATGGGGAAACGACCAGTGACGTTTAGTGGATCATTTGATCCACTAGTTTCAGAGTAGTGGGTCAAATCCATAGAGAAGATACATTATGTGCTTCACCATTTTGAGATGGAGAATGTGACTCTAGATGTTTATCATCTTGATGTTGATTCTTATGAATGGTGGTCAATGATTAACATCACCAAGCATAGGGAGGAAATTGAATAAATGGAATGAGAAGACTTTATGATCATGTTTCTTAATAAATATCTCCCATGAATTTTTCCCACAATGATGGAGAAATAATTAATAGATCTCATGTAAAAAAGAAGGAGAATATTTCACAACCTATGAAGCAAATTTAACCAAGCTGGCTAGGTACGCTTCAGGTTATGTTATCAATAATGATGAAAAAATGGATATATTATTCATTGGATTAAAATCAAAACGTCAAAAGGCTCTTGAAATTAGAGTCATTTGAAGTCATGATGAATTTTTTTGGACTGTGCACAATGAGGATATGGAATTTGGAGAATGATCTCACAACTATGGTGATAAGAAAAAAATGATGGTGTTTCAAGCCATAGGATCTAATGACTAAGGTTGGAAGAAAACTCAATGACCCACATGCCAATAATTTGGGATGTTGCACCATGGAGACTTCTTGAAAGGGATGAGGATGTGCATCAAGTGTGGGATAGAAGGGCACCATCCTCAAGGGTTTCAAAAATACTCGAAAAGGAGGGATAATGTAGCTAATTAAACAAGAGAACCACCAATTGTTCTATGCTAGAACTAGAGGGATCTATGGCACTATGCCAACTACTGCAAAAAACCTTGAGTTCTTGAGGGTATTCTGCATCAAAAGCCACCAAATCCAAAGGAACATGGAATGGTTTATTCCATCACTACCAGGGATGTAGAGAAAGATAATGATGTCGTAAAAGGTTCAATTTTAATTCACACAAAAAATGGAAAAAGTCTTATTTGATTCTAGTTCTACGCATTTCTTTATATCATGATAGTTCGATAGAACTATAGAATCAAATCCCTGAAACCGTGAAGTAGAGATATCTGTAATAAAACCAAGTGGTGAAATCATTGCAACCCAAGTGTTTAACTCATCTCCTGTTGGCGTATATCGGAATATTATTCAGTGAATCGTGTAATATATCCCCTGGTAGAATTCAACACTATAATGGGAATGTATTGGCTATCGTTATATTGAATGCATATTAACTTTTGGGAAAAGGAAATATCTTTTCATATTCTGAACCATCCCATGTTCCTATAAAAAATCAATGAATATCATTAATCTCCATTGAAAAATACTTTATGTGTGTGGGTGTTGATTCCCTGTGATGAATCATACCTATCCCAAATGGTTGTGTCAGTGGAATTTTCCATCTAGGAGTAAATGCTCATTTTGAGGTAATATGGTGATGTATTTCTCGAAGAGTTACCGAAACTTCTCTCAGATCGTGATGTAGTGTTCTCAATTGAACTCATACCCAGAGCTACTCCTATATAAAAGTGTCCCTATAGGATGAATCCAATCAAAATAGAGGAGTTAATAAAGCTACTACAAGAGAATTTTGACAAATGGTTCATACGCCCTAGTGCATCACCTTGGGGTGCACCAATGTTCTTTGTAATGAAGAAGGATGGAACAATGTGGTAGTGTATCGATTATCAAAAATAGATGAAGATTAAAATAATGAAAAGGTATATTCTTCCAAGGATTGATGACCTGATTAAAAAATTATGAGGAGCTCAATACTTATTAATGATGTTTCATCATTCCAGATAGAATCAACTAATGGTGAAGAATGAAGATATTTAGAATACTTCCTTTTGTAAAAGGTATAGGCACTAGGAGTTTCTAGTTATTCCCATGCAGACAAAATAATTCCCCTACAATCTTCATGGATTTGATGAATAGAGTCCTTATACCTTACCTCGACAAATTTTTGGTTGTGTTTATTGATGATATTATCATATAATACAAGTGAAATGAGGAACATTAAGAACATCTAATAATTGTATTGGCGACATTGAGAAAGAAGATGATTTATGTGATATTCAGCATATGTGAATTTTGGATAAATAATGTCACATTTTTGGGACATGTGATCACAAGTGAGGGAATTTCTATAGATCCATAAAAATCAAAGGGGATTGAGGAATTTCCCGAGACCTCTAGTGTCATGTAAATCCTTAGTTTCCATCGATTATTTGGGTACAACAGACGTTTTTTTAGAAACTACTCACGATGTCAATATTTCTAACAAGGATAACACAGAAAGGGGTAAATTATATCTGCATAGAAGAATGCAAGAGATGCTTCAAGGAGATAAAGAGAAGGATGATCACTGCACCTGTACTCAAAATACCCAAAAGTGGAAAATGTTTAGTGATATAAAGTGATAATTAATAGAATTTATTTGGTTGTGTACGCATGAATAATGATAATCTTATATCATACGCCTCATGATAGTTAACGATCCACGAGCCGAACTACCTGACGCATGATCTTGAGCTGGAAGCCATGAATTTTTCCTTAAAAATCTTGTGGCACTGCCATTATGTCTTGAAGTGTGACATATACACCGACTAAAAGACCCTAGTGTAAATATTCATACAAAAGAGGTAAACATTCGTCAAATGAGATGGTTAGAGCTAATAAATAATTATGATTTCACTATTTTATATCATCCTAGAATGGTGAACAATGTAGCTAATGCACTGTGAGGAAATAGAAATGCTACTCTATCCACGCTACAAATTAAGAAAGACCCTATATTCTTGGATATTCAATGGATGGATTTAGAAATCATAAGGGCAGGGGATACATGCTACCATCCCCAAATGATTAGGAAACCATCCATCCATGAAAATAATAAGCCCGAACAAATGGATTATGTGGAGATACAAAAGCGGGGGAATGAAGTAAAGGATTGGCAGCTCCAAGAGATCCATATCGAAAATAATGGTTTGATTCGATTTGGAATGCAGATTTGTATGCCTTCATCACCCAGGATAAAGAAGGAGCTATTGGAAAATGCCCATAGATCAACATTCTCTATCCATTCTATGAGTTCCATGAACTATTGTGATCTCTGAGAACACTTCTGGACGGATAACATGATAAAGTAGATGACATAATATATCTCAAGGTTCTTGGTATTTCAGAAAGTTAAATCAAAGTGGGAATAGTCTAAAGGGTTGATGAAGCCAATGACTATACCCATTTGGAACTGAGAGAATGTTACTATGGACTTTGTCACGGGTCAACTGAATACGTAAAAGGAAAATAATGTGATACTGGTCGTGGTTAACCGACTCACCAAGTCTTCCCGTTTTATCGTTATTCAGGAAGACCTCTCACTTGAACTAGTTGAAAAAATATATTTCAAGGATTTGGTTAGACTGCATGGAGTTCCACTCAGGATTTCCTCTAATCATGATCCAAGGTTCACATGTAAATTCTATATGGGTATACAACATGCTTTGAGTACTGAAATAAAATTCATCCTGTCCTATCACCCCAAAACCGATGGCCAATATAAAAGGACTATTCAGATGCTGGATGATATACTATGCTCTTTCTCCTTAGAATACAATGGTGGATGGGGTCAACATATCCCATTGGTTGAGTTCTAATACAAAAATATCTTCAACTAGAGTATTTATATGTCTCCATATGAATCATTGTATGGAAAGTGATGTAGAACTCCAACCTGTTGGGATGAAGTTTCAAAAGAAATCTATTTGGACCCGATCATGTGGAAGGGATGACCGAGAAATATGAAGTCATCATGAAACACATAAAACCTACAAAGAGTTGGAAAAATATCAACACTCACAATAGCCGAAGGGATATGGAGGTTGACTTTTGAGATAATATATTCCTTCAAATATCACCAAGGAAGGGATTCATGTGGTTTGGAAAGAACGGGATGTTATGCTCGAGGTACATTGGCCTCTTTGAGATCCTTGACCGCATATGATATATGGCATTTCAGCTTTCACTTTCACCTAAAATGTCACATGTTCATGATGTGTTTCACACATCACTTCTGAGAATATTACATACTTGATCCCTCACATGTACTGAACTCGATTGGTGGGGGGGGTACAGCAGGAAGATGATCTCTCATATGAGGAGCAGCCAGTAGATTTTATAGATATGGGAGATAAGGATCAATGTTATAGTAAAACCCACATTTTCAATGTGCTGTGGAGGAACCATAAGTTTGAAGAAGCTACATGGTATCTGAAGGAGGTGATGAAAGAGATGTACCTTTACCTGTTTGTGCAAAACCATGTTTTAGGGAGAAATTTTATAAAGGCTGAAGGATGCAACTTCCCAAAGATTTACTAATAGAATTCCCTTCTTATAATTTTTCCTTATAGCATAACAACATTAGGAAGAACAATGAAATAAAAATATACTAAATAGTATGAAACTATTAAACATTGTTTTTCCACTTCTATGATTTGAATTTCCAAAATACGACATACGAGGTTGTGTTCAAGATGATTATTGAGTATAATTAAACAAATGTAAATTTTGGTGAATAGTAACAAAACCTTACGATTAGTAACCTATCCTAATGAATATTAATATGGATTTTATGCATAGTAAATCATCCAAAAAATAGTAACATTACCTATAAATAATTAAATAAAATAAAGGCATCTTATATGTAACAATGTGACTGTAGTAAAAGTAATGGTATTTTTTTAAGTCAAAAATTATTATTTATATTTATTTAAATAAAAATAATAATTAATTTCATAAAATGTGTTCATAAATTAAAAAATATTTTTATTCGTGATTTATGATAATTTTTTAAGAACCCATTAAATTTTTGAAATCATTATAAAATCAGTTTTAATTTTAAAAACTATTACTTTCATGAAAATTGTGATTTTAATTAAATATTAAATTAATCATTTATTGAACTTTATTTTTGATATATGGACATCATTTTTTGATTTTCCACATTGAAAAATACTGGGGGAGAATTTAAGGGATTTTCACCAATACTTGAATTTTTGATGAAAAGTTAAATACCATAATTCAAAAAATATTCTAAATAAGATAATTATAGAGTCAATATGACGTTTTGTAGATGTAAACCCACTTGGTTAGGAATCAGATTATAAAATTACTATTCGTGGTCATAGAAGACTCACTATTCCTTATCTTTTGGGGAAATATTAAATTCATGATTTCTATTTTGAGAAATCCACTCTCCCCTCCACTATAAATACCTCCCTTCTCACCCTCATTTCCTCACACATCTCAAGATTCAGGCCTATTCTAAACTCTACCCAAGAATTGTCTCTAGCACCTCCCCTTTGTCCATGAGTTTTTGTTCTCATAAAAATTCCAAGCCCAGGATTCATAATGATGATCTCAAGAAGAGGATTTTAGAGGTAATTTCTCTACTTCTTCTCTTTTAATTCCCATTCAATTTCAAGTCCATTTCTCATTCTCCCCCAACATATAATTGTATAAATGGTATGGTAACTTCATAATAATACATATAATATTATTTTATGACATTAATTGAATCTTATAACATCCAAACCCCTTAACCTCTTCCTTTAATATTATAAAATTAAGCATTTTCTTTGAGGTATTAATCTATAATCTTCAAGAATGACACGTTTTTTTTCATTTATACTTTCAGATTTGGTCATGACACCTTTTTTATGATTGATTCAGAATATTATATTTTTATTAAATCCTTTTTGATGTCCTGGAACTATCTTATGTACATATTACTAAATGATGAATCAAAACATGTTTTTTTGTTGTCGATAAATCACCCAAATTTACTCAAACAATCATCATTTAAATTTTATCTAATGATTTATCCACTTGAAATAAATTTTAATTCATTATAAGATCATTTATTCTTAGGTAATATTTTCGGTAACATGGAATATATGTTCTGGTTTTTTATCCATGTTATACAAGAACTTTAATTGATGAATACTTGTGAAACACTCAAGAGAACTACAAAACCGAAAATTCCTGAACAATGTTTTTAAACACTCCATCTTATCATAAGAAGAATAAAATAACATAATGAAACCAAAATGACCCCAATTCAGGTAGAAAATGTTATTTAATTTCTAATTAATTAATATAATGTCATTATATAGGACATTAAAGTGAAAGAAGAGTTCAGATATAAGGTAAGGGGAAATTATCAAACCCAACTTTCTTCTGTTGGGTTCTCCCTCATTTACTCCTTTTTTGATATGGTTACTCCTTAAAAATATTTTTTCATCATTCAAATTATTTTTCATTGATATACAAGTTTTTCACTGAAATTTATGTCAAACTAGATGTTTTCAAAAAATAAAACGTCTTAAAAGAACACACCTTTATCTTCTCATTCAATATTAACGGTTCTTGTAACATGTATGTTACTCCATCATTCTTTTGGGAACACAAGGTTTAAGAGATTTTTCTAGTGATATGAAACCCATTTCATTTCAATGGAATGTTACGTTAATTGTTGTTATATTTTAATTGAGGAATGCATGATAAATGATTATGTAATGATATGACCGGTGCACCCGAAATTATATAGTCCTCCAATGCATTGTGTAATGTGTGGAATCTTAGGAGTAAATGTGAAATGATGTGTGAACAACATGATATATTTTTCACATGTTTGTGTGGTAGTAAACAAATAATACATGAAGTTTCATTTTTATCAATTTCCACATTTCATGTTTTTTATTAATGATTCCCTTATGTTCATGATTCATTGCCTATGTTATGATAATGCTCAGATCCTTATATATTTTTCTTATCTATCACATTACTGGGCTTCTTGATAACCCATTTGGATGTATATCCTCTATTGGCTACATGTACTAAGGAGAGGTCGTGTTCCAGTAAAAATATGGAGAATATAAAATTGAAAAAATGATTATTCGTGATGCTGTAATTGTTATGTATTATCGTTGTTTTCCCTAGGAACTAAACATTTGGATCCTCTATGTGTAATATTATTATGTTATTTATCATTAAAATGATGTAATAGTAATGGAAGAAATGGTTGGATCACTATATCTTTGTCAGATTGGGGACCCAACATATTTTTTCTGAAAATGTAGACATTACCCAATGGAAAAATCATGTCACCAAATCCCTTATGAAATGTCCACTTTTTCAGAGGGAACTACTTTATGAAATTTCATGTGAGGCACTAACTAGGAATTTTCTGTTGCATATCCATTTTTTGGGGGAGGTGTAATTGATGTGTGATTTTTTTACAAATTGATGTGACTATAAATAATTCAATCTCTTGGAAAGACCGCCATGTTCATCGCAACGTTTCTTTAATCTATCAATAATCAAAGAATTTTTATATTAATCAGAAAACACTTGATTGTTTCCCCAGATCAGGAGAGTAACATGATTATGTCAACATGAAGACATAGAGAGTACGCCCCGACCAATCATGAAACCCTAGACTGTAATCCCAAAAAAATAATAGGCATCTGTACTGAGTAAGCTCAATATCCTACATATTATAATATTTCTACTGATATGTAAAATCCATTTAGGTATGTTTTTTTAATTCCTATCATTCTTGGAATTTTTGTAATATCAATGCGAATGGCCATTCATATTAACATATCTATGGGTAAGTGTATTACTAAAATATGAAAACACTGATTGACTACATAACCAAGATATGTAATATTCCTTCTTAAGTCACAATAACTATACCTTATTCTCCATTACATGGGTAATAATTTCTCCCAACGGTAAACATTAAAGTGTACATTGAGTACATATTTTCACGCATGTAATGTTTCCAATCTATCCCTATCTAATATTTCTCAAACCGAGCATAGATCATGTGGGAATAGAAATCATAAATTATTGTACAAAAATCATCATCTGATTCCACCATTCATGGACACTTCATGTAGTTGAATGTTTGATTATATATAATTTCTAATACACAACTATATTCATAAATAATCAATTCAGGGTTGTGTGACAGGCATATTTCCCCACTGCATCCCAAACTTTCATATCTCTTATGACAAAAAAAACCCAATATAATTACTACAACAACTTGGATTTAGGTATAAAATAGGATGTGTATGATTCCTCATTATGTTTCGAGCCAGATATTTAAATCCTTAAAATATGATGTTAAACAATATGGATAGGTGATTAATAATACCTTAAACAATGTACTATGAACTTTGTTGAATTTGATTCTATTTTCATAGGATACATATGATGCATCGTAGAGGTTCAATTCCATCTCTAAGACACACTCCATATACCTAGACATAAATAAACAATTGAGTTTCTAAACATGGACATTTTTAAAGTAGTAATAATTAAATAACTGAGTTATATAAAACATGCAACATGCACACAATTTTATATATTGATATATATTCATAATAATTCCATTGACATGAGGGTAACTAGACCCATATTAAGGTCTATCAATGATTTAATAAGTATATAATATATACATAAAATATGCCAATAGTAGGAACTAATTCCCCTAATGTGGTGTGATGAGGCTGACCTCTCATCTTCTTGATCAATATGGGTTCCCAATAGTCGATGGGCCTAAAAACTGAAATGATAGGCAGCCTTTGGAATAAAATTTGATACCCAGAAAAGGATCAGGGAACCGTTATGAGTTTCTAGGGAAGAAAGATATATGGAATACACAATCTGTGTTATTGAGAAAGGCCTTATGACTCACCCTTCAATGAAACCATCGATCAATTTCTAACACATTCCATGAGTCATGACGAAACAAAACTGGTTAACTCGACATGAAAAAATTTAAATTGGTGATACATTTAATGCGACAAAGTGGATTTTTTTAAACATATGATCGTCATTATAGTTTATGTTGTGCACAATTCACTACAAAATAATAAACCCAATATGATTATTTTAACAGCACTAAACCCCTTGAAAGTTGAAGGTATAACAACATTACCATTTATCTATGGATGTAATTGATTCAACATGGTCTCTTACATATTATGGAGCACTGATAAGTTGTCTTTATATGTCTCCAAAACATCTCTATATTTACTGAAATAAAAATAAATTCCTCTAATGTTACAAATATTTCCTACATTACTGGACATGATCATTTAATCTGAAGGCCCCGACATAAATTTTCACCAACACAGTGTTTCCATCATCGATCTGTGAAGTTATTAGGCTGGAAATACCATATTAATAGCAATACCATTACTACAGAATATGATCATGATATCCATTCAATGATGAATACCCATCGGTCATCTTTAGCATGACACACCACATGAGAGGAAATGACTTGTATTTCCATATTCAAATACTTTGGGAACCCATCATTAGAATGAAGCATCTTAAAACATCCCAATATTTGAGAAATTTATTAGGATATATGACATGAATAACTAATCACCCAATGGCTATATATGAGGGAACCCAGCCTTTTTTATCATCATCATAGATATGATGACATTATTCTACAAAAAGGTGAATACGAGGTGGTACCTAAACCAATTATCGTAGACAAGGAAACAAGTAGGAGTGCCTTATTTTGGTATAAAAAAAATGAAGCTATGGAGAATTCTCATATCCCTGCAACTTATATTATTTTTTGAGGTCCAAAAATACATTCAAATGTTGTACTAGAATCATTCCTAGATTATGATTATCCAGAAACCTCTGATTTAGTCCCAACAAGTTCTACTGATCATAGAATCCCAGGGGACACCCTCACCAATTGAGATGAGTGAATTTATACCATATTTTATCTTGGTATTTTGTACATCCTATGAACCATCCCCAAAATGGTATCATGGTAGTTGAACCCCTATCCTCTATAATGGATCCCAAAAACCTCAAATGGTATCATGGGCCCTGAACCCCCCAAACTAAATACATCATTCACGGACCACCCAATGAGAACACTAAGCATTGACCCCTCAAATGGGAGGCTATGCAATGATGGATCACCATCCTTATATTGTCTATGTAAGTAAGATATTATTTATATACAAAGACCTGTCATTATATCCAAAAAATCATTCTATTTAATGGTACAATCATAAACTCCTCTATTCATCTGAGTCACCATAGTTTATCAAACCTTATAAAACTGGTACAAGAGATAAGGGGCTTAGTAGAATCTTCGAAGTATCTACAATGGTGTTAAAAATTTGTTTACATTTTATATGACAAAAAAATGGATCCCATCGATTTTGGTTGTATTTGTTTAAATTTTTTTCATCCATGTCAAAACTCCCATCTTTATCCACTAACCCATACATCGATAGGGAAAAATGTGTATATAAGTCCCCTTCGAGCTATCACCTTGAGGATGACATGGAATTTTAGGCATAAGAACATATTTATCAATTCCAAAAATATAATAACAATCTCTAAATGATAATTGATGGTATACTACTAAGGTATCTATCTCAGGATGATGAGCCAATGTCTATCTATGAAATCACGCCTTGTAGTATAGATCCCCAACCAATAGTGCTTGGTTATTTTCATATTTTTCATCCCCTCATCAGGTGAATTCAAAAAATTATTTTTTTTTCACCCCATACCTCATGGATGGGGTCATTTTTATATTTTACAAATCCATATCAATGATATTACGAAAAATATCGCACCTCATATGTGACCACAAACCCTTTAAGATATTTCGGGCCTTTTATTGATGGAAAGGGTATACATTATCCAAGACCCCCCCCCCAATTATTCTACAACAACCCGATTCATTGAAATATCATTACTCCATACCCCAAACACTAGACTCAACCTTATAAACCCACAAATGTTGGCACAAAAAACATCTGGGAGAAGTAGGTGGGATGACCATGTCTTGATTAATGGTAGTGAAAATAATTTTCCATCCCTGAAAAACATGTTCTAGTGTGTTATAATTATACCATGGAATTTTTGTTGATAATGAACATAATGAAATGAATTATAATTTAGGTTGTGTTGTTCATCCAAAATATTAATTCTCCCTACCATCGATGTACCAAGCACATCATTGATGGTTTTATTTAAAATAAATGACAGATTCACATTAAAATAGACAAGGGGATGTTGGAACTGCAAACACCTTATTCCCCACTCCAGTAACATTATAATTCATAACAGGGAGGAACAATTATTAAGTAGAGCATGAGCCATATACCATTAAATGGTATGAGACCATCGTTCAATGAAAATTTGAAAAAAAAAACTATCAATTCATAACAAATAAAGTCTAAAAATAATATTATTTTTCCCTGGAAAATATTATTATGGAACATCCAAGAATAGTAAATCCACATTGAATAAAGTTGATAGGTCAAAAAAACAATTTCCCCTAACATTGACTTCTTAAAAACATAATTGAATATTCCTTTCGGATCACTAAAATATTTGTATAACTTGTATCTTTTGGCTTGATTGATATTAAGGATATCGAAACACATGAAAAATATATTAGTGTTGTACAAGATCTATAATAAAGGACACCCTCTAAATATTTTAAAAATATTTAATCATAACCACTTGACATTAATCATTATGGAGACGCATAGTACCATAATAAGTCAAAATATATAGATGTCATCCTGACCAAAAAAATTTAAACTGTATGAAGCTCGTCCTTAGTGAATTAATTTCATTTTTATGTTTCCCTTCCTTATTATAAGGTGTCAAACTGTATGGCTCCCATTTTGACCCAAGGACATTAAAATATGTGGATATTATCATTACCACATTATAATAAACATCATGGATATCATCATTATTGTTAGACATTAAACTGCAATGATCTTGTCCTAACATATGATTTTAATATATATAGATCATTTCCATACATTATTAAATTTAATAGCATCACTGAAGTCCTTACTATAAGAGGTTGAATTGAATGGAATATGTCTTTACCACATGGAAATAAATAGAATGGATTATATTCATATCAAAATACATTAAAATTCATGGATAATATCCTTACCATGATGCCTTAAACTTTATGAAGGATTTTATTACTGTAAGACATTATACCCCATGGCCATTATACTTTCTTTAAGACATTAAACATGATGGAATACAACCTTAAATTAAGACATTATATGTAAAACAAAATGCCACTTTACATGATTTTAAACTAAATGGTTATTATTGAAATATTTATTACATGATTCTAATTTTGAAAGAGATATATAAAGATCACATGATATTATATATTGCTCCATCCTCCACATGATGTAGAATATTTATATAATATCAACTCTTTCATTTGAATGGTGTAATAAGACATTGTTATCCCTTGATTCATACATTAATCATAGCTGATAAAATCCTAAAAATATAGTTAAGTCTTTCACCACAATTAAATACAAGGTATGGATTCTAAAGATAACCCCTTGTTGTATAAAATTCATGATGATATAGGGCCCACCATGTGTCCTCACAGGATGACATAAAAATGAATTGTTTATTTACTGTACATGAACAGAAATTGTACATTCCTTTGGATATCTTCTACGAGGAACATTATTGCTAGATTTGGTGTCTTAACACACATTCATTATAGGACTACATATAGATTGTATCTCATAATAATATGATATGTAGTGTTTCTTACTATATAAATTCTATCCTAGCCACATATATTTATAACAATCCGATATGATGAAAAAAATTCATGGAACACATCCCTTCCATAGGATGATAATAAATTTCACATCTCAATCAATGGGATTCCACGTTAGCATATTATGGGAGGGTTGGAAAAAATCTCTATGATAACACCCCCTACGAGTCTTGTCAACCCACATGTGATGAAGATTTTTTTTACAAAATGGTATGTTGGAATCCAATAGTCGATGATGATATTCATTTTCTAACCCCCAATGGAATTTCTACCACCCCTGTAAATCCATAGAGTATGCTCTACAAAAATTTGGGATAAACATATTAAATGGTGATTATTCCATTAAAAATGAAGAACTGGACCCCATCACATTCTATGCCATGAGACCACTAACATAGTTCCCTTATGAGACCTTTTTTCATAGTTTACATGATGATGCATTGGATAATGATGACATAATCCTATCCAACACAAATATGGAGTAAGAAACATTAGATATGATAAATTTATTATTTATATCACTAATAATAATAAAAGAAACATATGATATTAGTCTATTCAGTACCACACATGTACTTGAGTAACCAGTAACCCCCCTAGATGGGAAGATCCCATAATTAGTTAGCTCCAAAATAGGTCATTCTAGAATGTTCATACCTAGATGGGGCATGTTTGACGTGAGGTAGAACATTTTACACTATATGATGGCCCAAAGGAGGAAATAGTACACTAAAAACTTGGAATTAATGAAATTATCATTAGGTGCATTGAATTAGTAGAATTAATCATCATCAGGGAAGATGTCCATATAGATTCTTATGGCACCATCCAATCTAGAACCAGGATCTTCAACTAAATCGAGAGTTTGGGATATTTCTGTAAAACATTGATACATGAGTGTGTGGAATTTACAAAGAAATTAAATTCTTTAAAATTCATGAAAAAACCATCAATCATTCATAGATTTCCCACCTACAACTAAATAATCCTAGACAATTGACATTTGGGGGATTGATATTGTGGGGGAATATCCCCCAACCACGGAAATGTTGTTCATGTACATCCATACTAATACCAACTTTATTCCCAAATGGGGTAAGACAATACCCAATAAATATATCGGGATGAATTATATCATCAACTTCTTGATGTCCTATATCATCTGTAGGTTAATAGTCCATCAAGAAATATATATGGAAACCGAAAATAATTATATTCCATAGAGAATAATAAGCCATACCAGTAGTACAACATCAAATCGAATCACTTATCTAGCAGTAATTCTTCATAAAATAGATATATAATGGTCTATAATAAAACACTACTGAATATACTCCAGATGATGGTGGAATATTAATATAGGTGTTGGACAGATAATCTTCTACATGATCTAAGCACCTACCATACCACCACGCGTACGGATACATAGGTAAAACAATACTGACAAGTATACGAGACCATATATGTTTTACATATATAATTCCATCTTCACACACTCCAAATAGATGTTTTTGAATACCACCCAGATGATTAATGGTCGCAAAATCATTGACATGAGTTGAAATAGCATGATAAGAAGAGGTTTCACACACGAGAAAATATATAAATTCATCAGAGTCAATTTACAGGATCAATTAATTAAATTGTTATCCTATGGTAATTAATTAAAGAATAACATACCATGGAACTAATATCAATGATGATACTGGGATGTAATTCCTCTAAGATAGATCCCATGTGGGAAGGTAATTTTGTAATATAGAAGTGTTATCATAATGGATCCTATTTGTTGGACACCGTTGATGGGGAGCATGTCACACCTCCCACTAATGGTATATTTCTCATGAAATGATTTACAAACGTTATTATTATGGTAATACACATAATAGTGTAAGCCCCAACCAAACGGGAAGCAATAGAGTGTAAGCCGCATCCAATCAGGCATCCTGAGATTGTAATCTCTAATCAAAAAGGGAATTTCAAATCGTATCCCACAACCAAACTTGTAGCCATATTGCATAATCCCTATTAAACAAAAAACTACTGGGTGTAATCCCCAAATAATCAGGAATCCTCAGTGTGAATGACATTCCAAAATAGGATGACTTAGAGTATAATCACTTGTCAATGATATGATATGATTATTCCGATATGTAATTCTATGAGTGTAATCCTTGATAAATTAGGTAGCCTCAAATAATAATCTCATATAAATCAGGTAGCCTTTGTTTGGATGTAATGATAAATCACATGACATGGTTATACCAAATTGAATCCCTTAGAGTGTAATCCCCCACTAGTAGATAGCCTCATTGCATAACCCCCCTTACCAGAAAAATATAATATTTTTCTTTTTACAGGGCATCCATTTAGGTATAGGCAATAATAATTTATAAAATACTAGATATAACCACAATATCTTTGAGAAATATCATAAAACATATCTTATTAGATTGTAATATGATAAATGAACTACGAGCACTCTAATTCCAACCATAACCAGGATATATAGGAATCCTTCATAAGGCCCGAGCTTTAATGGAAATCCACCACAATGTGAATCCCTTAAATTTCAAATTATTCCTAGATTATGTGTTTAAATAAACTCATAGGTCTTAAAATATTTATCGTGCATCAGTGGATGGAATGACTCATAATCATTTGTCATTTTGGGTATAAATCCAAATTTTTCCCTTGAATACATGTAATCCATTAGTGGGTTGGGGAGGAGTGAAATATGACAACTCAGATTTCCTCCATAATTGGGATATATAGGATTCTATCCTATGGATCGTGGTTAACACCATATCCTCTCTGAGTTGGGTGATCATTCATATCACATGGAAATATTAATGTCTTACCATATAAAGATTTGACCTTATGCAACGTGTCTGATCTGCCATTATATTTTGTTTCTCATTATAAGATTGGCTCATGTGGGAATAGAGGAAAATGATGAGTTTACTAAAAACATATGGAGAATTTCCCCTACCATGGATCCACCATTGTGATGTAATATAGAAAATTTGGGGTTTTATTTTACATTTTGCATGATATGTAGGACGCCTCCGTGAGGGTCAATCTAATTTCTATGTCACCATCCATCTCCTAGGATGGTAATGAACTCATGAGTGATTGAACATGAAAATCTCTAAAATCATCATAATTAAATAAGTGTCTGATAGAGAACCAATAATATACATGTTATTATTCCTATCAATACATGTTCTTAATCGATCAATTGACATATGGTAAGCCAGTGTTGTATCAGGGTCTAGGAATGATTTCAGAAAAAATATCTTAAATCTATATGAGAGTCCTATAGTAGGAATTTAATATATCCAAAATGATTCAATGATCCAAAACTCACATCCTCTAGACCAATTCAAGTCCCCATGAGTCACTAGTCATGATAAAACAGATGATCCCCATCCTTTTGAAATTAGGTATATAATTAGATATGGATGTGGGAACCATCATGTCTTTCTTGAGTAGAAAAATAGTATAAAAACTAGATGCATGCGATTAGGAGAGGCCTTAAACCCCAACAACAAAACCAACGATATAAAAACATTACTCACCTCTAATCCTGATGAAACTGATGTTAATGATGGAAACCTATACTAAAATTGTTCTTCATGAACAACCCCATTCTATGAATTTCAAGCCTCATTGGTTTTAAAAAAATAAAAGAGTGAATCATTTTTTTCCAATTTCATGGACTAAAACCACAATACACGTTGGTGATATTGTGACTAATTATCCAAAACACCTATAAACAATATTCTCCAAATTGATGTATTCTCCAACATAATTGAAATGACAAAACATCTTCATATAATGATGAATGAGTAACATTCCAATGGTAAAAACCCATATGAGATTCTATTTTAGTGACTCATTAATTTCCAAGATTATACCATTGAAATCCATTTATCAAAAATTCCATTTAAACCAAAACAACACCATGTCAATTTTAATTTATCATTAAGACCACTTTAAATCCATATGATATCTCATTACCCGTGATGTGTCTTGAGTAATATACCATGATAATCTTTTTCGACATTAAATATATAATTTTAACATCAACTTATCATGTATAGCAAATAAAAATATCAACTAGCCTACTCCTCATAAGAAGGAACTTGAAGTACACAATCACAGCCTGTACTGAAAGCGCAATCGGATTAAAATGAAGAACATCGAATAAAATAACAACAAGTACAATAACATCAAAGAAAAAATTATATAATATTTGAAAGTATAAGAACAACCACAGAAAAAAATCATCTATTCAAAATATCATGTAATAGATTTTTCATTCATAGTAACCTATAACTTCTAATTCAATCAATCTACTACAACGTTTCAAGCCAAAAAAGAATAATGTTACCAAAATCCTAGAAAACTACACTAAATATTCAAGAGATTAAAAAAAATTACATTTTTTATATTTTCTATTTTATGTTATAAATGATATAAAATGTTCTATTACTAGTTATACAATTTTTAAAATATAATTTTCAATCATCATTATAATTCACCAAATAAAAAAACATTTTTAAAAACTAAAATACATCCATTTATTTTTATTTTTAGATATATTTATCTAACCCATAGTTTTATAAAATAATTAAGGTAAACATTAATAAGTAAAAAATATATTATTTATGAATGACATTTCATTCTAGAGAATTATTACAAATTTTTATTTGCATAATAATTATTTTATAAAGAAAATAAACATATTGTTGGATGTAAAAAATTCACACAAAAATACTCAAGGGTAAACTAGAATAATGGGGCCTCAATAAGGACTTCTTGATTTATATAAAATTTCATTTTATAATTTTTCAAACTTTACCTTCAAGGAATATCTACTATAGATGAGAATTCAATTACATTTTTTGAAATATTTATATAAACAATTATTCATAAATAACATCATAAACAAAAACATAAAATTATAAAATTAATCTATTTAAACATTATTTACACTCATTAAAAAAATCCCTACCCAAAAAACATTTATATAATTATTATAACCTTATACTATGCTTTATTTACATATAAAAAATGCTAAAATTTATCTTCAGTGTTCTATTTAATTATATTATATATGAAGGTAAAATTTTGATACCAAATTGTCTTATTAATTGAAAAATAATCAGAAGGTATATAAATACATACCCAATTATCAATATTTTAGTCAATTATATTCATGGTAGAACATTTTAGGAAAAAATATATTACTAATTAATTATACTCAATTAAATAAATTGAATTATTTTTATTAAAATTTATTAAAATTTATCATAAATTCTAAACTAGGGAAGAAAACATTTATTTATAGAGGCAATAGGTTCACGATTTTTTGAATTTTCGATTTTATAATTCATAAAAATATATAACAACAATGTGTATAGTAACACATCGTAAAAGAAAAAAATACTCAATACTTGTATGAATTTAGGGGGAAATGGCCTTTAAGAAATCAATTTACTTAAATGAACATTAATTTAGTAATGGATTATGTTAAGTGGTTCTTATAAAATGTTGTTGTTGATTGATCATTTGATCATCTTAATTGTCATAGGAAATCTACAGAAAACAATTTGGAGTGTTTTATTAATATAATCTATACTGGGGAGTCCTTGGGTGATTAGTATCGTTCTCTTGAGGGTGTCTTGTATTTATAATTCTGATTAGTCATTCCAATATATCTTAAGGAGGATATGATTGATATTGGAAATTAGTATAATTAGATCATGCATTCGAAGGACTACAATGATATATATTGATTTAATACAACATTTTTGGTGACCTGGGATGAGGAGGATAATTACATTCTTCTTTTTATGTAACCCTACCATCTAGAATATTATGGCGTTGTAATATTGAATGTCATGTTTATTAAAACCATTAACTATTGTAGTGTTATTACAAGATGAAATTCTAATATGTTTAATTATTAGTTTACTTTAGACTCCTAATGATAAGGGAAATATTTTGGTTATTATTGAACAAATAACAAAATTGTATAATTTATTCCTATTAAGAAAATTATTATGTTTGAAGAGCATAAGATCTTATATGAATCACTGCTCATGAATATATATGGATTGAAAATGCTGGTTTTTTATAATAGGGATTTGTAGTTTACATGTTGGTTTTAAAATGGTATATAGAGGTGATGGTATCCCCATTGAATACAAACATGCTATATATTCCTCAAAATTATGGTTAGACTATGAAATCTATTCTACTTCTAGAGGATATACTTAGTGAGTGTGTGATGAAAGTAATTTTTTATTCAGAATTGGAGTATCCATTTTTGAAAAAATTGATAACTATATTAATGATGATGTGGTTAATATATAACCTTTGGAATTATTATATTGAAGATTTTGTATATCTCTTTATTTTTATTGGAATTTGGGAAGTGTTATTTTTTTGTACTTATAATTGTTTAAAAGATGATGGAGAATGATAACATTAATAATAATATGGTACTGATGGGATATACTTTATATAAACCATATTAGGAACATCGTCTTCCTTCATTTTAGTTTTTTTTTATTTAGGATTTATCAATGATATCTTTTTTATACTCCAAAATTTGTGGCAAAAATGAATGTTAGAACCATATTTTGTTATCCCTTTTTCTATTTTCAAATGACTTTCAAAAATATCATAATGATAATAATTTGAGTAATTCTTGATTTTGATTAGTAATGTGTATAATGTATGAAAATTTACGATGTATCACCTACATCAACCCCATGTGATTGCATGAGATGATTTTTTTCATGATCCATACTCTATTGTGATTGAGAATCCTATATATATTATTGATTATTAGGACAAGATGATTCAAGGATAACTTATTCTTATCATTCATGTTCTATGGATGTGTGAATAGGGTATCTTTGGGACATGGGATAATGAATTGGTGATGATGTAGTACTGGAAATAGTTCATGTAAATTTTCGGTCATGGGTGGTTTCATATGATATAATGTTTCATTGTGGGGGGATTTAGATTCTACATGTATCATATTTATGTTATTATTATTTTTTGATAATAAGGCTTTTATTAAGGTTCTATAAGATATTACGATTCAAGGGTTGAGAATTTGGTTGTTTTGGAGAAATTATATTTGATAATGTGTTTTGAATAGTTAGTAGTAAGAATATAGTAACTATCTTATATGGATCAATTGGTTGCTGGAGATTTTTTTAGAGTTTTTCTCTTCATGTGGGTTTCTAATGATACCATACCGATTAGAGGTTTTGGGCCCAACTGTTATGGTATGTCTTGTGCATAGTTTTTATAACCATGTGAATATTCCCAGTCAACGATGAAATTTTATTTTTCATGGGATTATATTTACAATATTATTAGTGCATATTTTTTCTAGCATTGTTACCTAATCATTTAACCCATGAAGGATGCATAAAAATAAGAAAATTCAATGATATTTTTTTTCATTTTTAAAATTAATATCCTCTTGATCCCTATTTAGTTCAACACATCCATTCCACGATCCTCAAAGTGTTTATTTTATGGTTTTTTGGTGATTTTCCTTCTATATAGTTCCATCAATTCATGGTATGTTTTGATTTATGAAAAATATATAAACATATTTCTACATATTTTATCTACATCACTTCCACTTATTTTTTTAACCCTTTTAGGTTAGGATTTATATATCATGAAGGTATTTGTGGAATTTATCTTATTTCTTATGGATTAATGCTTCTGATAATTGTATATATTAAATTCTAATGATTATTTACAGTTCTGGATATGATTTATCAATTAGTAAAGTATGATTCTCAATTAAATTTCGCATTATATTAGAAATACTCATTTTTCATGTCAATTATTCATTTTAGTTAAAAAATTACTTATATGATATTATCGATATGTTTTTTATAATATGTTAACTTGTATGTCATCTAATATTGCTTTTCAAATGGTTAATCATTAAAAAGAGTTTCATAGATTTCTTATGATCGATGAGATGCCTCAAATATTATTATTACTCTAAAATTAATATTGAAGTACTATATTAGAGATTATTTACTTTTAAAATTTTAATAAAAAATGATTAAATCGATTTTCTTGAGTGTTTTCATAAAAAATGTATATTAAATCATTGGATATGTCGGGTTATATAATAATTTAATCCTTATTGTATTTTTAACCATTGGGGATTAAGATTCCTATTGGTATTCATTGATTTTGAATGTTCATCATATAAAAATATTGTAGTAGGACACATTTATGGTTGGAATCATGATATGTTGGAATAATATTAATTTTATTGTCTTATTTTTCATCATATATGATAGGTCCCAAATTTTATTTGTTTTACTTATGATGTTTTTTTAATGATTGAATTCTCACATATTATTCTAGTGAAATATTTATATTTGGATATGTTTATTTACCCCTTTTTATATTTGATATTTATATCCATATTCATGTGACATTGAATGTGGGTCAGTTGAAACAAAATCCCACAATGTTATATTTGAAATGTTTTCATGTTTAATATGTTTATGATTCATATTTTACCTTTCATTTATCACTAATGGTTACATGGTGAAATATATTTCATGTCTTCTTATAGGTAACCAACATGGTGTTTTAATCACACATTGCATATGGTTTTGGGAATATGTTGATTTTGTTTTCAAGGATTCATTTAATGTTAATGGTTTTATGCACCTGACACAATTTTCATGGTTAAAGTTGTCTTTATAGTGAATTAGGATTGTAGTGATGTTTAAAAACATTTTTTCTTATATTTCAATGCTTCCTTTTTGGGTTTATCATTTCATATTGATTTGTATGTATCATGGTTCTAAACACATTCTTCCCAGATATACTCTATTTTTTTAATCTCTTTTCATTTTTACATGATATCTATTTTGTTTTATGTTTTGATCTATATATTTCAGAATTCTATCTTGTGTGAGGTGTCATTTGAAATATTTTTGTTAATTTACAATATATCACAATTAACATTAGTATTTTTTAAAATTTATGTTACTATTTATGCTAGATCGAGTTAACTAATTATGTAGTTGTCATTAAATTACGACATCATGATATTCATTATTGTGTATTCAATATCAATGAAAGAAGAATAACCACACTGTAGTCATGTTCTATGTCAATTAAATTCATCATGAATTGTACATATATATAATGAGATATAATTCCAGCCATTTCTTGTCTTAAAAATAATAAAATTTAAGACTAAAACCATGTCACTCATTCATTAGCAAAATTAAATTATAATATATAAATTTAGATAATAATTATGCAGGAAGGTTGTTAACAAGTTAATTAGTCTAATGAGTCTTTATTATAAAATATTTAACATTCATAAAAATTATAATCTTCAATTATACTTTTATTTATTATTTAAAATTATTTTCCTTACAAATATATATTTGTATTCCACGTCATTATAATTTTTCCATTAAATGATAACACAAAATAAATACATTAATAGAACTCAATGCTAATTAGAATTAACAAGAAGACAATGTCAATACATTTTAATAATATTTATAAAAAAATATCATGGATGTTCAAAATTTAATCTATAATAACTAACACAATTTAAAAATTGATGTTATTATATCATATGAAACTGAAATATAACTGATAAAATGAAATTTTAATGATTAAATATTAATGTGTGTCATATTTTCAAATAGATGATATAAAATAGACATCAATTATACACATGATGGAGAGGGTATGAAACACATAAATTGTGTTAAAGCACCATTTTTCTACTCAGAAAATATTGGTATCTTTAAATTTATTATAATGAAATTAGTTACATATTTTTTTCTTTATTTTTCATGTCACGAGACTTTGTTCCTCGCATACCATTCATAATGATGGACCATAACCATATAAATATTTTTCTAACATCCCATTCTCAAGACATTGAATTTTTTACACCGTGAAACCAATAGCCTCATGTAATTTCCCACTAGGCCCAAAAACCTATAATTAATAACATATTTACATGATGATATAGTGGAAGGATTTACCCTTGTCAACACACAAAAAAATAAATAATGAAAAATTACAATAATTAATATGATTCATGGTATAATACAAATAAAACAATCCATGTTAAGACATCACAATATGGAGATTCCCTAAAAAATAAAAATATATATGATAATATATATATTCAAATACTAACTAAAAATGTACTACTAATGTTAAATTACTAAAAAATCTAATAAACCATCACTACGATCCAAATACCATAACCCCACACTAAAATATCATGATTCATTTTTTTAGAGGTATGACATCATCCCATTAAATATATCATGATAAACAACATCAACATGCACACTAATGATCATTATTAGGGGTCACTATTCATCATAGTTAGAAGATCCATTGAAACATCTCACCCAAGTCACTATATCAATTTCATGCTAGATTAAAATTTATTATAATACTGGAATCTTAATATGTATGTAATTTATAAATCTTTCATTTATAAAAGTAGTGAAATAATTCAAACAGAAGGATCACTGATGATATGATCACTCAATACTATGTAATACACTAACAATATGAGAATCCCATAAAACAATCCCTTATTAAGAGTATAATTCATAAGTTGAATGTCCTGACCTCATAAATGAATTCCTCAACTGGAGGTACAATCTATTGTTACATAATTTGGAATGAATCATAAAACAATTATGATATGATCTTTCCTAGTTTTCCCAAATTTTCATGCTTGTTTAGTTTGGTTAAATATTTCTCTTTCTATGTTAAGATGACATCCTTCCAACAATTTTAATGTAATTTTTTCACACAACATAAAACATATTATAAAAAATCCATTTTATTATTTCATCATACATGATTTCAAAGACACCCACATCCCATCTATTAAATTCAATATAATGATTACATTTTTCTAGAAAACATTAATAAAAATATTCTAGGAATGTCGAAAATTCATTCCATTGAATGTAATCCTACATATTCATTGAATAATTATAGTTGGAGTGAATCCATGAGCCATGAAAATTGTTTTAATGATAAAATCTCATCATAAATTCATATATCTAGGATCTAAAATCCTTGATATGTTGACATTGAAATAAATACACATAAAAACACTAACCACTATATTTGATCATTACAGTCCATGTATAGGGTTCCATCGATGATAAAACAACAATCATAAGGACATGAATAAGGATCTTGGATTTTTTGGTCAATTGCACGATCCATTTCCCCATGATTTTCATAGATTGGATATTAGATAAGATAATCATAAATAATATCCAATGGAACCCACTAATTTGAAATCCTAAAACAAAATATAGAAAAAGTGGGTTATATGGAATTTATTAGATTCAATATAATTATTTTAAACAAATTAATTTTGTCACATGGTTACATTATAATGTTTTGAAATCTATTTTTTATCCTCGTAAATCATAATTCATTGACACCCTATATGGAAACATGGTTACTGCATAGTTTATCCAAACGATGTAGTAACCATTCACTTGTCTAGAAATCCCACCCCCTCCCACAATGGACAATATAATGGTTACATTAGTGTTGTGTATGGTTTGTACTAATAATGAATGAACCATGATATATTCAAAAATATTTCATGAAAATTTAAAATTAATTTAAAATAACTAGAAACAAATAAACACCATTTAATGAAATATAATTGACGTGGGAAATAATAGATTACCTCAAATGGGGGTTTTATAAGGATATTATACCACTCGGTTATAGAATTATTGTAATTTATAATGATCAATAACTATATAGATAAATACCTATAAAATAAAAAATTAATAGTATATTTAATTTTTTTATGTAGAAATGATTACAACAACGAGACACCCACACCTCCAAGAACCAAAATAAAAATTTATATTATATTAAGTAATTCCAATTTAACATTATTTTTTAATATTAATTAAATAAATATAATTTAGTATGTAAATAATAATATAATTAATAATAAATAATTTAAAATAATATTAATAACACTGATTATTAATAATATATTTATCTGTACATTTTCATTCCTGATGTGGTTGGAAAATAAACCACATATTAAAACATGAATCTAGTTTCAAATGAAGGAAGCCATTATTATGATCATTTAAATGTTTTTAATGCATGATAGATATAAATAGGGGCTTATAAACAAGTCAAAGCATGTTTCCATAACCAGAGGGGCATCAATTTATGGCCATAACAACAAGTAGTGGGCCTTTAGACCTGAATTAATGGACATTCAAGACATCAAATATTGATCGATTGGGTTAATAAACTATTTTGGGCTAGTAATCTAGTTGGTTATCCCTTGGATGGGGTCTGAAATATCATTTCCATCTAATTAGTGTGTTCATTTGATTCCTTTGATTGTATCTATTTGACAAACATAAATAGTTTAAATAGTAAAATTTCATAAATTATTTTATAATAAATTTATAACTAATAATATATATAATATATCATTATTATAATAATAATAATTATTATATACGACCTTTTCCATTGATATGGATATTGGAACCCATTGCCCAGGAAAAAATATCAACAAAATACCCACAAACACACCCAATTATAAAAGGGGTTTCTGAAAAAATATGGATGGATAATATTCTCCACCTAATTTCAAATCAAAATATATATTCCCAATAATAACTAAAATTGTACAAATAAACTATCAGGAAATTTATCAGGAACGAAGCTATTCATCAATAGCTTCAAGCATTATTATTAAATAAATATCACAATTTAGACCATCAAATTTAATGATTGGATCGTCAGACCAACCACAATGACATTCACACCATATAATGATATTTTAATCCTCAACATAACCTACAATGAATATAAAAAACTAGGTAGATAGATTATAAATATTGAATATTTCATCCTACATTTTGTGGCATAACCAGACCACAAGTCGTATGATCCCTTCTCCATTTATGCATCTATTATAAATTGTTTTCATAACCAAATACCATATTATGATTAACAATACCCTTTACTATACCCCCAAATATATAATTTTAAATATTATAATTTGAGGGTGATGCTTATTGAATATGAAATCATATATAATCTACACCCTCAGGTTGAAAAAAACATTATTTTTTCATGAGACTTTTAGTTCCAATTATGGTTTCATTCTCAACAGATGCATCACAGCTATAACAACATAAAATGAAGCCATGAATAATTTTATAGTACTAGATATGTGAATTAGATAAACCTCATTATGATCCTTGATACATGTTATTCTATATCAATGGATTATATATTAATTGTATCCACTGATTCCTCCACAATCAATTATTGAGGAGAAAAAACACATCAAATCTATAAACATTATTCAATGATATTCTAACATAAATAATTTGATAGAATATTTAATATTCATCAAGGAATGATTCCATGATACAAATGGAATTAATATTATCAACCATACTAATGAACCAGATGTGTTGTAAGCCAGATTAAATTTTCCCCCTCAATGATATAAATTTATATCACATAGAATGTTCATTATCACTTTATGATTTAATTGTTTTAACACCTCTGAAATGATCATTAACTATATCCCTCAATCATCATGTATTTCGGGTTAGTCGGACCATGGTCCTTGGGCCTACGAGTCATGTACGAGTTCCCCTTCATTTTTATATACTAACTTTTAATGTGTAAATTAAATCATTTTGATATCTCAAATTGATTCTTTTTAAAAATTTATATTAGTATTGACATTTATTATTTTGTGGGAAGTAGAACTATCCATGTAGAATATTTTTCTATCAAATTCCATCTGATAAAAAACTACATTTCTCCCCAAGCTCATCTTTCTAGAACAATATATTGGGAATTGGATACTTTATCATCCCCCAGTGATGACACATCATATTTACTATGACCAGTTTAAATGTTTATTCATCACCCAATCCACTATATTCGAGGTACCGCCAATGTGATAACTCTAGTGCTGGAGTGTGAAGAAAATTCATTGTAGAAGACCTATAATTTCCATTTAATGTATCACACATTATTTTTATTTAACCAAAATAATTCATTTCACCAATATTGGAGTTTTTAGTAGTCATAAAAACATCATATAAGGGAGTTCAACCCTTCTTGAAACCTTTTATTTCCATCATTCATCGCACCCTATCTACAGGTTTATGAGAATATCCTTTAACTGATCCTAGAGAGATCCCTAAAACTCAATAAATATTCCCAATTTTATAATAATATTAAATCATATTGTCAGCCACCAAAAAATCATCAAATTGTTCCTCAAGATCAATCTATATAGATAGTCTATTTTCCTGTGTAGGAATAAAAACCATAATCCCTCTACCATCTTTATATTCCACAAATATGTGACATGAATCAACTCTATTATATTAGTCCACTATTCATAATATATTACTATAATTAATAGATTCAATATCATTATAAAACATGATTCCATAATTTGATACCAAAAACCTTATTCTATATTGTGCATTATCCATGAACTTGTTTTTCAGTCACAAATAACATACATACCACAAAAGATCATCAGATTCCTCCCAATGTAAATCATAGGAAATATTAACTTTAATCAATGAAACGCGTTTCCAATTTTCTAACAATCCACAAAAAAAAATATTCAAAGGTATTTTCTATATAATTCCATATGCAATAATATTATTTAAAATAGATAAGTAATCGTTGAAACTAATTGATGGTTAATACTAATACCTATTAGAAAAAATGTAAATAGTTTCAATGTGGATTTCACAAAAGTCCACCTCAATAAGAAATATTAAAAAATTGATATAATTATCACATTATGTATCTTTATTAACAATTTTATTAATACTCATTGCATGAGAAATGTTCGAGAAAATTAGGGACCGTCAGGATGACAGATTTATACCCTGAATCTAGAAACATACAAGAGTAATAGAGTTTTCTACCATGACTAGATCATAATGTGTGTACCCAACCAGGTACCTACACATTAATTATTTTAATGGTAAAATTAAAATTCCCCATTCTCTGAATTCTATATAATATGATAGGGGAAATTGAATAAATATGAAAACAATTGTGATTATCCACCATCCATCAAATCCCAAAACCTGAACAATACTCTATTATATATCATAATGTTTTCATCGGTGATCGTTATGCATCATCACGATCCTTCATGAATTCATTACCAAATAAATCATTTTAAACCTACATAATATTACGGTTTTCATTGATAAAGGAAAATTAAAATTTTTAACAATTTATTTTTTCACTGAAAAAAACTATACCTAATATCCAATAATAATCGTCACTTATATATATTTTCAAAAATTGTCAAAATGGATCCAATCATGTAATGAAGTTTATTAACATCTCAAATATTCTAATCCTCATTTCCATCAAGTGTATTTAATGTATAAATAATTTTAATTGATGAGTTATCCATTGTGGATCACATAACTGTATAAACTAAATTCATATTCAATATGAACAAATCATCATCATAATCTATTTTTTAGATATTGGAAAAATCATATCACTGATGAAATAACCAATTAATATTCAAATCTATTGGTCCAAATCCAAAACTAAAATATAATTCTTAAAATAGAATATCATACTAATTGGAAGCCTCTCCATCTCTAACCTTGAATAAAATAAGGATTTGCAATATAATTAATAATAAATATTTAATATTTAATTTTATTAAAAAATAATAGCACGATTAATATATAAATTAATATATAGGTATAAATTTTTTTATTATAGGTATATTTTAACTATTAATAATATATTATAAATTTTATAAAAAAAATTTCTATTGTAATTTTCTGGGATGGTTGTTATAATCAATTGTTTTGGGAATCGCATTTTGGTTCATCATGTTTGTTTGTGTTTTTTTGTAAGACATGTTTTTCAGGCCATGGGATTGGGTTTCTAAATCCATGAATTTCAATATATATACTTATTATTTAACCTGATTTGTTATATTACATATTATACAATTGATATAAATCCTGATTATAGATTACATGACATGAAACACTCCATCATGTTTTCCTTCTAATTTTCATTAACTAGATTCATGCATGTGGCATTATGAATTCAACCTATATCATGTAGATAAAATACAGATGAAATAAATGGTTTTTTCATAATTTTTTTGGAATAATGTTATAATTATTCATCCGAGGAATAAGAGATATTGATTATTCTAGGAAAAATTCTTGTTATTTAATTTAAGGGACCTAACTCTATGTAATGTTTATCATATTACTATTTGAAGGGATATGATGATTTCAAGATATGATCCTTTCTATTACAAATACTACTATCTGGATAATATATTATTAATAAAGGATTAGAAATAAAACATTATTAATGTTTAGAAATAAAATATTTTCACATTATAATTTTGTGTAATTATTATTATTTTTAAATCTAAATCTCATATTCTTGTGGTTATAAATAATTGATTCTTGTACCAGCAATAATGTTAAATCAATTCATCTGGTTTCATAAAAAATTATATAATAACATATACAACAAATAAAATAATTATTTCCTTATAATTTAATTATATTAATAATTTTAAAATAGTGTCACAGACATATACACACTATATCAACAATTTGACAGAGAAATGGTTATAATATTATAATCTAAATGATTGTATGAACCATTCATTTACTAAAGTAAATTATTTGACCGATCATGAATCAAATAATTTCAAAATAAATATCTAATATCCATAAATATATGGAATAAAACATTTCAATACAGGCATGAAGGATATGATGTTATTGAATATTTAATTAATGTCTATGTAAAATAGATGGATTTCATTGATGCATTAAATTATTGTTATAAAATTAACATAATAATAGAAATTAAAATTTTATTTTTGAAATTATCTAACAATGATACAATTAAATATATAAAAATAAAAAATTGTATCTTTTAGAAAATTAACATTACAATCTCTATTATAATGTGTAAAAATAGAAAAAAAATAATGTCCTATAGGGAAATTATTCATACAACTGTTAATACTTATACAAAAAATAGATTTTGAACTTCATAATTAATTTAGATAATATATTGTTTTTTGAATCATATTTCAAGATTCCAAAAATTCATTAACATATATATTGTTCAAAAAATTGTTATTACTTAAATATATCAACACTAACATATGCATTTATTGTGATTTTAACACTCTTACCATACTTATACATCAAATAATCTAAAAACCCATAAGGATAACATGGTTTTCGTAAACTTGAATTTTTAGAATTTTCATTGTGGGTCAACCATAAAACATTAAAATAATTTTCAACAAATCTAATTTTTCAAAAAAATTATCTTATATCAAAAAAAATTAATCAAGAATTACCCTAGTTCTATTATAATTTCATACTTGAAAAATTATAGAAAAACATCATATGTTGTCTTCATATCTTTTTAAGAGGATATATCTTCAAAATATGTGACATGATATTCTTTCATAGTAGTTGTGATGATATGGTTCCATTTCACTCTCTTCCTATAAAAATACCTTCATTAAGATATAAAATAAATCCAATATAATGTTTTTTATCATCAGGGAACCCATGAATACCAGTGTCAAAAATCACTACAAACAAATTGTTGATTTGACTTATTTTATGGAAATAAATTAATTTTATTGACCATTTTATATATTTCTATTTTATTAATTCATATGAACTTAATTTAGGATTACTCATGTATATCCTTAGAAAAGATGAAAAATAATTTCTCAAGAAATATAAAACATGTGAATTTATAAAATTTGTGAAAACAATATCATATGATTCCTTTTTAATCTCGTGTATATCACCAAAAAATTTGAAAAGTATATATAAAATAAGTTTTCCTGTATAAAATGATGATACATTCAATATATCCCTATTGTGATAAAAATACAATATGTCTTATAATAATAAATTTTCATTCCCATAAAAAGAATGAAACCTCATATTACATATATATTTCAAATTAATAATTGTATTTCATTTTTTCTCATTTGAATGAAAAAAAATTGTTATAAAATTTTTTTCATCAAAGCATCAATAGATAATTAATAAAATATATCCACTAGTTTAAAATATTTTATTTTTAAATATGAAAAAATAATATATTTTTTCTATTTCAAAAAATAAATTATTTTTAATGATCCGCCACAATTGACCTGAAAAATTTAACATTAATGTGATGATTTATTAACATTAATTCCCCCAAAAAACATAATCAGAATAAGTATTGGATAAGAAATAAATTTGAATGATTGTATACACCATCATTTGAATAATTCAATCCTATTACATAATTTTTTTTTATAATTTTATGATATATTAATTTTATGTCAAAAAATTAATAATATTGATGGGTATTATATAATAAAAAACTATAATTACAACAAACATGATCATAAAAATATGATATCAATTTAAAATAAAAAAATATAATATTATTAAGTATGAATTTTATATTAGACAATATCAAATACAAAAAATATTTTTTTAGATTCTTGTATATTATAAAACATAAATATATATAACAGGAACGTCACAAATCACAATTACATAACAAATAAAAATTTTACAACATTATATAAAATTCATATATCACAATGAAATTTACATCGAAAGGTTATTTAATGGAAAAAAAAACACAAATTCATCAAGTCAATAACAAAATTACACTAAAAATAATATATGTATATGTGATGTATTAACTAAATATAGATTTATTAAAAAAAAGCATGTGAACCATTTATTATTACAGTAATCATGAAATCTAAATCCCAATAATACATATTATATTTCAAAATCACAAAATCTGATTAACCAAATATTATAAAATCTAATTTTTTCCTGACTTATAATTTTACATAATCATTCCAATTATAGATGAGTAAATAATTATGAAATATATATTTAAAATTATATTTACATACATATGTTAAAATAATCCATATAAAATAATATAAATGGTTTCACACAAATGTTTTTTATAATAATGCACATGTTAGTAGATTTTATATTTTTGAAAAATAAACAATTAAATTATTTTCATACAAAATATGATTATTTATAACATATAATTATATAAAATGGTAATTTAAAATATTATAATTTTAATTTTATTATCTAACATATTTTAAATTATTATAATATATAAAAAATATTACTAAAAGAACAAAAATACATGAGATCTATATTGTATAATATATATTCAATAATAATTTAATATGCATCAAAACCCATTAACTATAAATATATATTTCAATTTGTGTGTGTGTTTTTGAATAAATCAACATCACCATGGATCCAGCGTTTTGATAATAAATTAAATTATTATAATATTACATACAAAAATTATATATTTTAATGAAAAAAATATGGGTAATTAATATAATGACTAATTAAAATGAACATTATAGGTATGAAAATATTTATATATTTAAATAAATATTATAAAAATACTTATCTGTATTTAGATCATTAATATGTTAAATATATTTTTTTTGAAATAAAATTTTATTGAAATAATATATATATATATATGATTTCTCAAACATGATATTGGATACGTGATATAATTGGATTAGAAATTTTTTTCATCTATCGTTTGTTGGGATATTCAGGTCGGAAGAATATTAATGAAAGAGAAAAAAGTATGTTGAACTATATTCGAAGTCAAAAATAAAATAAAAATAAACCATAAGTTATAGTATTATCTTTGTTTGATATTATACCAATTTTTATAAAATAATAATATAGATTTATCCCTAAAAAATAATGGATTCAAAATATAATATCATGATTATTCAAACCATAAAAATAATAAACATGATAATGATGTTTACCTGCCATTTGAGTTTCAAATTAATGTATTTTATTCTCCAATGGAATATGGAATAATCTATATATTAGTCATCAATGAAAAATCCATTACACTTATTTCATATCAAAAAAATCAGGCAATATATAAAATAAGTACAAATGAGGGTGACATTTTTTTATTAATTTTCTTATTATTTTTTCACCTACTCACACACACATTATATCAACTGTTATATGGTAAAATAATTTAAATATTAATTACTATATTGGTTGAATGTCCATTCATTGACTAAAAAATGGCTTCTCTAATCATGTGTCACATAATATTACATTTAACATTTTCTTTCGATAAATGTGTTGTGTGTGAAGGATCAATACATTAATTCGAGAAGATAATGTAATCAAAAAACTGAATCCATGTATGAATGAATTTTATGAAATTAATTGACGCATTAAATTTTGGTTGTTGAATTAATTGATTAAAAAAACAAAATTTTATTTTTGACGCATTATTTTGACCCTGGTCATGTTTTTATGTGATCTCATGTGATTTAGGGAACTAGAGATCCCAAATTGGGATTTCAAGAGACTTTTAATGTTCACATGAATTTGGGAAGGACATTATTATCATGGGATGATATTAAAGGTAATGATAATACTTCATATTTGACAATTAATTTTTAGGGATGTTACTATCAATGATATAGGGTTAGAAGAAGGTGAGGATATGCTTGATGGTTTAGAATGTGAATTTGAAAAACATTATGATGTGGATCATAAATTTCAGTAACAACTAAATATCTTTTTTCATGAATGTCATAAAAGAAAAAATGATCTTGAATTCAACTACAACAGTGAGGGACAGAAATATGAATAAACAAAATATTAATGAAAAATAACTAGTGTTTATGAGGTCTCTATTGTTTATGAATAATAAATATTGATTTCAGTTGGTTTAAAAATTATTACAGGCATTTGGAGAAATATGATAAATAGTATGATGTTTTTGGGTGCTTTAATAGTCTATATAATGAAGATTTTTGTTGCGGTCAGTCCATATTTTTGACATCAAATAATATTTGGAATGTCTAATTTTAATGTTCATGCATCTAATACTACCCGGTACTATAGGATCTGAACTCATATCCAATTATTAGTATCATTATTGTCCTAAAAGGAGGGAATTCATTGGACCAATGATTGATACTCTTTTAGTTAATTCTTTATAGGTTATATACACCGTAGTGAATATTTATAATAAATTAAATATTTTTATTTCGACTACATCCAGGGATATTATAAAGGGTAATTAAACATTTGTTTCATCATAATATTTCATTGTTGTAGTCATTGAATCTGAACATTATAGGATGGTGAACACTAATTTGTGAGTATAAAATAATGTGGTTAATCATAAGGTTTCATCATGAAATTTTATTTCTAATATTTATTTTATTGAAAAATATATATCCCATAATAGGTGTACATATTTACTGAAATAGAAAAAAGTTTTATCCATTATTTCTTAGGGAGTGGTTGAATCATTAAATCTCGATAACCATGAAATAAATAATAAAATTATTGTGGTGAATGAATAAAATTATGCATTAAATAATAAAATTCCCTCATATTATAATAATTATAAAATGTAGGTTATTATTATTTGGAGGTGTTGTTTTTATATAATAGGTACAAACCAAAGTTATCGGGTTATACAAGTATAATATTTATGAGATATATAAATAGTTAATATATGAAATCAATATTGTTGGCTAGTGCATCTTTGTAGAATTTTTTCCTAGTCTCCTTTCACCTTTCCAATTAATCTAATACTCTTCCTTTTTGTATAATTTTACTTATACAAGATAATTATTTCGGTTTTGAATATCATGTTGTGATATTTTTACCCAGGTCAATACAAAAATAGAAATATTTATTCCAATGATGGCACTTTTTCTCTTTTTTTATATGTTGGTGTTTAAATTTCATGATTTTTTTTATTTTATTTGTTTTATTCATTGCTTATAATAAATGAATGATTTATTTTTGGATTCACTACGGGAACATGGCCTTTTAATATTTCTATATGTTTTATAATTTATAAATTCTAGTTTTATAAAGTATTGAATTATCTTTTATTTTTTGTTGATATTTTTATCTACATATAAAATAATTTATATTTCTATCATTTTTTGTTATAATTTGTGGTGGATTTACAGTCTAACATTTAATTTTAAGTGTTATTTTTATGATTATTCACATGGTGTTTGTTCAGTAGTTATTTTTCTGTTAACCGTACTTGGCCACCACACACATTACATATTATTCATTTAACAATAATTTTATTTTGGGTTTTTAGAACCTTGTTATTACTTGTTTCTATTATTATATCATACAATATATATTTTTTAATTAATTATAATAGTTATACATATATTAATAATATTATTGTTAATTTGATTAGAAAATGTAATATTAATAATATATTAATTCGTAATTACAAATACATTATATTAATTATATTAATTTTGTTAATATAATTATTAATATTGATTTGGGATTTTTCTCATTTGTATGAATCCATTAATCCAATATGAGAAATCAAAATTCACATTTGTGTAATAGAATAATTTTAATGGGTACTAAAATTATGCTATAATATGTACTATAGATATTATATATCAATGGTTATATTGAAATTATTTTGTTTTAAATATATCTAATTAGGTATTTCGAGCTTTAAATCTAGCCCAAATTGAGGATTTGTATAGTTGCAGACAATATGTGATTGGGAAGGATAAGATGAATCAGTTTGTGCATCATGCAAGATGCATACTATTGGAAAATAAATGTTCTTATTGGTAGGACAACTAAAAATTTGAATTTTATTTTTTTATTCTATAAATAATCCACTATTCTTTACAGATTTATGATTTGAGTTTGGTGGGTTCTATGTGACATGACTATCATCATACTAGGACTTGTCATAATTGGAAGTGTGATAGGCAAACTATGTGGTGGGGTGGAATACAAGGATCACTAGTTGTGTTGCTTGAAATAGATATATTTGTTTTGAAACATATAATTCATCCAAATTATGACATGTATTCCATTAATGGTATTGATTATTTACTAAACACAGTGCATGGGAGGGATGACCAATATAATGATTCTTGATTGTAGTGATGCAGCTTTCATTATTGTTTCATTGTTCAATGAAAAATGGAAGTGGTGAAATGGAATATAACATGTGACACAATATTGTAAAGGATTCATATTGGAGGCCATCTTAATAGATAATGTAGGGACTTTATGAAGTAATTATTCTAGGAATTCGAGGTGATTAGTATGTTATAAAATACGTACAGCATAAGGTTTTCATTCCCTCTATAGAGGGATGAGTCTATATAAATTGGGGTGATTGGGTGTGTCTATTTTTAATATATTGTATTATAATCATACTAATATATATATATATCAATATAACATTATAAAAAATAATATTTTCATTAATATATTATATAATAATAATATAAATTTTAATACATATAGACTGACAAAATAAAAAAATAATAGTACATATTTTTAAGAATACTGAGAAATTTCCAAGAAAAGAAAGATCCCTTTTTTAGGAAAAAGAAAATTATAGTAGTCTAAATGTAGAGACATTACATTGATCTTTCCTAAGAATAGGAATGAGGTCATCCGTTATGTATTCTGCCCAGTGAGAATGAGTTCCATTAAAACCTTTGCTGGCAAGCCCATCTGCCAAAGAATAAGCCTCCCTATAAACATGAATAACAATATATTAACATGAAAAAAGAATATCCAAACACCGTGTCCATTGATTAGTCATATTCCATGAATGATTATGATAAAATGTTTGAAGCCTAATAACCACAATCTTAGAGTCTCACACAATACTTAATTTGTTCCATCCCCTTAGATCAGCTTTGTTCAACTACCTCACTGAAACCATTCTTCTCTGCTTCAAGAGAAGAGGAAACCCCACACGGTCCATGAATACCTCCAAAAACATTCCCCTTATGATCCCGGAAGACCGAACCAAATCCGGAAGGGCTTGGATTTCCATTGAAGCTCAATCTGAATGGACCATGATCCATCCATGAAAGGGAGTATACCATACAACTTAAAGTATTCCAAGCGGTTGCCTAAAATTTACATTGACACCAAACTGGTAATGAACATGGAAATCAAGAATAGAGTTTTCACATAACCTGCTACCTGGAACAATGGTAACTCGAGTAGTAGTGAGAAGACATTCCAAGGTAGTTCCAACCGGAGTCCTGCTCCCTACATCAGTGTAAAGCCATGTCGTTACATCTCCTGAATCAGGATATGTGGCATCATTATCAGCACTGTAATACCTTTCTATGTCATTTGTAGAATCTGTAACCATGATAGCATGAGCATCCACATCTCGAGGAAAAGTGAAGGCAGTACCAACATGAGATCTGATTACTGCATCAGTGGGAATCCCTGCCAATACATCTCCTGAATGAGGATCCATGACATCATGATCCACATTGGAAGGCCTTGCTAAGTCCTTTGCAGCAATTGGAGCCTAGAAAACATGAGCATCATTGTGAAATCCAGCATATGGGACTGTGAAATCATGTATAGTAGTGGGATTCCATGCAAAAATAGATTCAGTAAGAAAGGACTGTCGTACAAGCAGAGCCTTGTTCCGGGAAAACCCTAAAAATGTTTTAATATTTGTTTTATCATGTGAAACATAATAATAAGAGGTACAAGATACCTATAAATTCATATTTGGAAGGAACAGATCAGGCCTCAACAATAGCTAATGTGGATTACTCAACAATCCATTTTGGGTTTAAGGCATTTTCTAAATCCCCAATTTCATTATCAAATTTTGGATTCATATTAATAAAAAAAATATAGGAAAAAAATATGATTCTAAAGACACTTATGAGAACCTTCATTCTCCAAATTCAATTCTAAAAAAACAAGGAATTACAAGGATAAGATGGTAGAAAGATAATTTTCTAGGAATGTAACATAAGAAAGAGACACTCTTAGTCTATATCAAGTAATTTCTCTAAGTCATTAATCACCTATGGACTATAGAAAATGATTCCATGATATAATATTTTCCGAAAATTTTTTAGTAGTAATTGATGAATAGAAACAATGAATAATGGATAAGTAATAATGAAGAAGTCACAAACCCCATAATATAAGATTTATTTATTTGTTTTCTTATGTTATTCAGGGATGAATATAATGTATGTATATATTTTTTTCATTTAGTAAAAATTGACAATTTTGAATTGTTTGAAACAATATATATTTTTATGTATGGTTTTCTATAAATATATATTCTTATGGTCACAAGATTCAGTTATTTAATGTATGGTTAATGGTTCTTTTGATTATAATTTATATATTTTTATTAATCAATTTTCTCTAATAATTGATTAATTATTACTAGTTATATTAATAATGATTTTTATATCTATGAATATTCGTTTAATGTTACATATATGGTAAAAATAACAACTGTATAGAAACCTACGAATAATTAATTATTTCAAAGATGGCATTTTTCTTGGGATAATGACTCATAGAGTGGTAATCATGGCATAGAACTTGGGTGTGGTGTACCCTTCCAATACTCTATTTACCCAAAACATATTTCTACAGAGTGCCTGAATTTAATTATATTGTGGATGAACCATTGTGTGGCAAGTCATTACCACATTCCTCAAAATATACACCTCCCTAGTAAATAGTGATGTAATAGGGAAAATGAATCTCAAATCCTACATTCAGTTTGCCCAATGTTGGATACTAGCACCGAGGGAATAAAAATAAAACATTTTGAAGGAATTTACATCTATATATAAGTTATAATTTGGATAAAGGATATCAATAAACAAAGAACTACATGAAATATTGTGAATGGAAAACAAAAAAATCGTCCCAAAATTAAGGTATAACGTAAAAAATATAAAGATTATCCAAATAAATACAGAAATGAATACCTATGGTTGCAACTGAGTAGAAACTCCAATTAATAGGCCTCTAATATTAATATTGATCCCTTAAATCCTAATGAAAACATAAAACAATTTAATATATGTAGTTTTATTATAACAGGTTTACTCAGAAGGATCATACACATGGTCTCTCTTTCACATGGGATAAGATCATACTAATAAGACTACATAAAATGTGTATAATTAAATGGATACATATAAGTTCAACAAATCAGGACCATCCTTATTATGGAACACCCATCATATAACAAATCCATGTGAAATAATAAAATATGAAAAACATCGATAAGGGGTTCCCCACACCTCTTTCCCACTGATTTTATTCACTATTTTACAAAAAACATATATCATATCATTCCCATCCCTTCCATATTAATTCTATGAAAAGGCCCCTTGGAAAACATATCACATACATCACATGAACACCAAGGAATGCACATCATACCAGGCACTAGACATTCCACTGGTCAACACATCCACATCCTTCCATTTAAAATTCCACAAAACCAGAATAATAGGGTATCATTAACATGTTCAAAATCAATAAACTTCCCTCATCCTAATATGAATGTCCCCCTATATTAACGTATTATTCATGTTATTCAAATATATCCACAATTGAACTAAATATGCAAGAAATTACAACCTTTTCATAAGAAACACAGAAGAATAACTAGTGGGGATGAGGGGTAGCCATCCATCCTTCCCCAGAATCGTGGATATTGGAATAAAGAAAGAAGAACATTTTGATTTGGAACATAGTGCTCCACAAGGATGGGGTTCATATAGAAATAAAAATAAATATATATTTTATAAGTATCCCAAAAAATCCCAATCAAAGGGGAAATAGAAAAATCAACATAATGAATAAAAACACCATTAGACATCCTAACACCCTCCATTACCTTTGAATCCACCTCTAAATGAAAAATACCAGATATGAAAACCAAATCCGTAAGAAATATTTAAATTCCATAATAATGATAAATAATTTCCATAATCTACAATTACCAACAATAAAAAATTATAAATCCCATTCATTTTAACATAATGATAAATATATTAACTAAATCCCCATTACTATTGAATAATTAAATTGTATTTAGAACTAATGTCACTTTAGATTTACCATTAATATTATTTTATATAACTATCAAGAAACTAACGTAAGTAAAAAAACTCATTCATTTCATGTCGACATGCCCCACATTACAAACTCAATATTCCACAACCAGTTCTCACCATAATTTCCACACATCAAAATATACACACATCACAAAGACTCATCTGATCAAAGCCATACAAAACATCAAATGTTTAAATGGGGATTTTAGAATAAAATTATTTATATATCTATAATTATATCATCAATAATATTTTATATTCCATTGAAAAAATTCATTATTAAGATATAGGTTCTTAGTATTTTCCATGTGTTTCGAGTCAAAACAACAAGAATAAAAAGAATCACTAATTATATAAATCGAACAACATAAAAAATCACAACATAATCATAATATATAAGTAATATCAATAATGCTAAAATATGTCAGTAAATCAAAAGAATTAATAAAATTGATGTGATTTGTATCTTCTCCCCTCATTTTCAATAAAAAATACTTATATTCAGTAATCCAATGCATTCTATAACAATAACATATTTAAAAAACTATTGTAGATTACTAAATTATAACATATGTATAATATACAATATATGTAATCATGAATGGACCATTAGTTCTGTAATATAGATGGAATAGATACATATTCAATTTCCCCTTTTCATTGGGAATAAATCAGAACAAATAACTACTGAAAATGATTTGTATCCTTAATGACCAATAATATATATATTCATCATATCCAAGGAAAATGAAAATAAATAAGTGGGATATAAAATTTCTTGTAATGGTTATGTTTAGAGAATGAATTCATGGGTAAAAACATAATAATTAACATAGAAAAGATATCAAAAAAAACACAACATTTAATCAATAACTTTTGAAAAATTGATTCCATTTATCATATCATTTTTCTAGTCTCTTGTATAATAATAATACTTAAATTCTAAATGATTGAAATTATTAATATTTTATGTAATTATTTCATGCATATATTTATCTTGAATTCCTGGTTCAAAGTCAATATAATATATTTGTAGGAATATATCAAAATCCCTTTTAGTTGGAAAACTAATGTGTCTCACGAGACATGTTGGTACATAGAGGGGATATCTATAACAAAGACACATAAATTAATTCATGTACAGTGCATTAAGAATATATTGAATGATAAATTTATTTTATAAATTTTAATACTTATAAAAAATTCAATATTGTGTGATAAATACATAATGTTGTTATATCCTAAGTTAATCAAATAACGATCAAGTTAAAAAAAATGTTTGTAAAAATTTTAAAATTTTGTTTAATATTAAAATATTGCATAAAATTAATATGGATATTTATGATAAATATAATGTACAGTGAAAATTGATATAAAAAAGTAAATTATTTAAGATAAATCCAATGACCATAATATTATTAAATGATAAAATCTAATTTAGGAGAAATATATGTTATAAAACAAATATGATCTCTAGGAAAATGGGTAAAAAATTAATAAATAATCCTTAATTAAGTATTTTTACTTTTAAAATTATATAAATATTATATTAGAAAATAAATATCATAAAATGTTAATATGGATTTGAAAATATGTTAACATCATATACATTTATAAAAACATTTCCTTCAAAATTTGTAAAATGTGATGAAAATAAAATTTCAAATAAAACATTAGAAAGAACCCATTTAACACATTTATAAAGTTTAATTTTATTTAAAATATTCGTAATAAATCATTTTAGTAAATAAAAAGTATACTTTTAACACAATATTGAATTATATGGATATAAAATAAAAATATACCCTATCAAAATAGGAATAAGACATGATTTTCATTTAAATAGACTTATTGGAATAATAACATGAATTATTCATCCTGATTAAATATATATCAATGTAAAATACATAAAAAAAATACAAGCACTACATAAATGTAATTATTTTTGTAATACCAAATATTTCTAACTATAGTGGAAATTGAGTATAAATCTCTTACTAATTATACCCCTTATATAGATGCTCATAAACCTCATTTATAATGGATTATATTTTTTAATAAGTCTATATAAAAACAATATTATTTTTTATAAAATAATATATGCTCATAATATACTTTATTATCACATGTTCTTTATCATTCATTCATTTTAACGAATATTTCATGTGTTAATTACATAATATTCACATGCATGTCCTGCCACTGATGTACTATTTTTTTCAATAATATATAATTAAATTATATATATAATGTCATTAATGTTATAAATATCATAATTATGCATCAAATATAATTTTATAATAATTCACGATGTTGGCCATTGAAAAATAATCAAATCACATCATGGAAATGGTTTGTCGTACTTATGCATGATCGATGATACCATTTTTAAGATGGTGAATGGGTAAAAAGATAGATGATATATTAAATTTATAATGTAAATATTAGTTCATTAATAACATATATTCTCAATGGTTTCATCATTGTGACTATCCCTTTGAGTTTATGATGGAAACAAATGACATTGGTTCATGAGATGGTTGTCCTCGATGTACATGAGAGATGGTTCTGTTTTCTATTTGATAGTGAATAAGATAGATACATGTTAATCCATTAAAATAATAACCTCTAATTTATTTTATATAATATTTTTATATTATTTTATTTTTTATGAAATAATTAACAGTTGTAAAATATGAAGTAAAATTATATTTCTTCTGTAAATTGATTTTAATCTCTTACAGAATTCTAATTTGAAATACGTCATATAGACCCTTGGTTTGGGGTTTTGGAATGAAAAAGACCTCTAGAAATGGTTAAATATTTTTATAATAGATTTTTAAGGGTTCATTAGTGTTAAGAGGATCTAGGTGGTGTTTATAAGGGATGTGAGGTTCTATATTTTTATTGTGAATTAAATGAAACCCATTGAAATAATTAAACGATTTCAATGTAATAAAAACAATTTTAGGTTATTGTGCACAAAATTGGATATAATTTTAAATATTGATATTATATGTTTAAAATCACGTTACCAAATAATTATTTTAGCTTTTTTGTGGTAATTTATAACCTATCTTCGATTAAAAAACCTTCTTTAAACAGTTTTAATCATCGTAGTAACGTGTTTATTATTTTTAAAGGGCTACAATTTTATATATAATATAAAAAGATGATTTCAAAATGGAAATGGAAGAAATTTTTAACTAATTATTTTCCTTATTTATATATTTCATTATTTTTTATTATTTTTAATTAATTTAATAATAAAATATTTTTCATAAAATTATAATACTTTAATTTTTATCGTTATTCATCTATTTTAACATTAAATTCCCCAACAAAAATATGTACTTCCAATATAGATGATTAACACATTGATAATATATCATTTATATATATAACATTTTTGGCCCAACATATGCCTCCCGAACAATATTACTATAATATATTTTAAATATAATTTATTTTATATTTATATTAAATTAATTAACATTATGTCGGCATTACGATATATATTATTGTGAACACATTTCCACTAAAAAGAAAAAAATATTTAAAATTATAAAAATAAAATTTTCACTCAAATAAAAAAAATATAAATTATCATATGTTTTTTTATCACAATCATAAGATATTTTATAAATTAAAAGTAAGACTATAAAATTTGAGACTTTACATTTAATTAATCTAATATAATTGTAAAAATCAGAATAAATTTGTAGAAAATTTCAAAATTTGTAAAATATAATATCACAGAATGAAACATACATATCTAATTAGATAAATATATGTGGTAGGAATATTTTTAATTCTTATGAAATTTTTTTATCATTAATTAATGGATTAACCATTGTTGTTGTGATAAAAATTTACAATGGTTATTGTTCAAAATACCAAATAAAAAGGGACATTTTTACAAAATTTAAATAATCTATTTCTAAATATGATATATATTTTCGTTGATTAAATTACTATAACTTGTAAAAATTATTCTAAAAAATTTAAAATCCAATAAAAACAGTTCTTTAGGAATTTTTTTTTCAAACTTAAAAATTTACTTATATCAATATAATGAAATTTTGAAATTAAATATAAATTTTTCAAAATAATTTGGATCTTATATAAAATTAATATGAAATAATAACAACAATGGGAATTTTAAACCAATGCATTTGATGAAAATAAATAATGTAAATTAAAGAATCATTATTCTTTAATCTAGTGTAAAAAAATCAATAATTTAAACTATTACCCAAATCATACCTTATGTTAATTTTTATATTTCTATTTCAAAATTAAAATTTTTTAAATAAAATTTATAAATATGTATATTTTGATTGTAGTAAAATTAATTAAAAATAATTTGTATTGAGATATTGTTTCTTCAGAATGAGAAATATACTAAAATTAGAGATTTGCAGTCAAATTATCCCCTCCATTAAAACATTAATCTAAAAAAATTTAATTTATATTACATTTTGAACAAGTGGGGATGGTTATTATTCATCACATTCTCTTGTTCCCTCATTTCTCCTTTGATTTTATGATGTCCCCATTGTATTGTAACCGATAGATTTATTAAATTTCACAATATGGGTTCTATATTGCCGATTTTCTGGTCACTCTCTTCATATTAATTTTTATCATGTTCTAATTATATATCATTATACGTTATAGAATTCACTATTTCTAACTTATACTTACATAATAATGAGATAAATAATACATCTTGTACATCAGATAGAATTTATGGCATTTCCCTATTGTATTAAACCACTTATATTCATTCAAATATACAAATTGGAGTTATGTAGGTATGAATATATTTCCCATTAATACCAAACCTTATAAAAACAATCTATGAATGTAATTTCAATGTACATGATCTCTAACTGGAAATCCCAAAAATTTTACATCTTTATCAATATATCACTGTTTTATTCGATTAGCTACATTAATATGAGCCTGAATAGTCATTACACCTTCCATTATTTCCTAAAAACCTGATGTTTATATAATATTTTATTCACCAAGGTCATCCCAAAAAGAGAGAGTGTGAAATATATTTCCATAAAATTCTTCATATGGAACCATTTGAAAACCTTGGTGGTAATTATTATTATATAAAAACATTATCAATGATAAATATTAATCTCATTTAAATTTAATATCATGTTACCATGATATCATTAATCACTCTATTTTTTAATATTACATTCATATTTTCCATCACATTGGGTATGATATTCATTTATCTAATGAATATCAATATAATGATTGTTTTAAAATTTTTTGTAGAATTTTGAAGTAAATCATGAATTATGATAAAAAATTTTATAGTTAATCACCAAGATTTATTATAACATAATTAATATTTGTAATTGTATGTTTCTCATGTGTAAAATCATATCTTCTATAAATTAAATGTAATGATATAGTAAGGGCATAAAAACGACCCTAATTGAATCATCCTTTCTAAATTATTTTTAATCAAATAAAATATTGTATATTTTTTAATAAAATTTTCAAATTGGAATTAGATAATGTTTCATCTAATATTTATGATGTAATCTCTCATCAGTAAGCTATTGATAAATAAATTATCTTATTCCATAATCAACAGTTTACCACTTCATATTATCCCAATAGAAATGTTACATCATATTCCAAAATATATTAGTGTTCCCATGGTGTATCGTGAAATTTAACATTTGATTATCTTCTAATAATTCAATTTTTATCATAGATATAAATTTAACTTGTAGGCTTTTTCCCAATTTCATAGTTCCATATTCATTAAATATTTCGTTAAATTTCTTATCATTGATGGATTCAATGTTTTTTTAAAAAAATTCACATCATCAGGATATAATATTGTATATTATACAAAAAATATGTTTTCTAAATAATTCGGAAAATGATAGATATTTAACATTTTTTAATAATTACTATATTTATCATCACAAAATTCATGAACATAAGATCATGTTTGATCAATAAGTATGTCCTAAATAACTTATCATTCTTTTTCTATTCATCTGCCACCTTATCATTACCCTTTGGAAGATTATGTATTGAAAATTAATTACTATTGAGTATCTACATCTATAATCTATTGTTCATAATGATCTGTATATATGGAATTATTAATTTATCAAATTGGTATTTTCATGTATTTCATATATTTATTTATAGATAATGTGTCCATATCATCAAATAATTTATTATGAACACCAACTCATTATCATGGGTTGGATAGTTACATTCATGAATTTTTTATTGTACTTAGTCATAGGACATAACATTATCATTATTTATATGAGAAAATCTTAGTCCATTAACCAATACAAAATATTTAAAAAAATCCATTTTTCCTCTTGGTAATGTCTAAAATAGGGAATTGAACAATATCTTCTTCAACTCATTAAACAAATCTTCCAATTACATTATCCAAATAAAAAAATCCCTTTTATATGCATGGTTGGTTGATGATTTATCCCATAGGAAAAAATAATGAAAAAATGACTGATATTAACCTACCAAACAAATAAAACTGCGTACCTTCATTATATTAGTTGTTATAGTCCACTGTTTGACTACATTTTTCTTTATAATATCAACTATGATTCGATGTTAATTCATAATATGAAATATGAAATAATCTTTAGAGAACCCAAATTAATAATTTCTAAATTTTCCATGTAACAATTTTCTTCAATGACTAAAATTAATGATGTACAAGTGATTCTAATGGTACTCATTGATTTTAATGTACATAAAGATATCATTAGTAAATACCAAAACACAATTATCAATATATTTGTCTGATATTATTTTAATTAGTTCTATAAAAATGGATTGTGATATATAAAATCTATAATTAATTACAATTAGATCTTAATGCACATACATAATATGAAATTTTTTCTTTGTAATATCATCATTGATCATTCGTAATTTATGACACCATGAAAAATTTACAATATTTGAAAAATGCTAAGTCACATAGAGATTATCAAATTATCCATCAATGTGAGGCATATGAAACATATTAATTATTATAATATCTTTTATTTTCCAATAATCAATACCGAGACTCGTATATCTATTTTTGTAGTTAATGAAATTAATATGTGCTTCCTCATATGAACAAGTGTCACATATAAATATTTTCATACAGAGCTCTTATAGTTTTCTCTTCAATTACCAATATTCAAAAATTGACTCTACATCACAGGTCCTTGTTATTTGTCTTGAAATATTGATTAAATTAAGGTAGAATAAACATCATATAATTATTTATATATATAAAATTCTATTGGTAGTACATAAATGTATTCCCAAAAAAATGATACATACTCTATTTGGAGATTTCCAATTTCATCAACAGATTCATATATCACATAATCCCCAAAAAATTATTTAATATATTTTAAAGAATATTATCAATATAGGACAAAATTTATTTATATTCCTCAATAAATACAAAAATATAACATCTTATTCATGGATTTTAATTTACTCCTCTTTATAATGAATTTTTATATTGTATTTTTAATTCTTATCCAAACCAATTATTTTATAAAATTTAGCCATCATTATAATTATAATGTCTATATATAGTGTAAATTAATGTGTAATAATTGGAATGGGCTGACATATTCTTGTTGTGGTTATATTTTCACTTGGGGACATAACTAATTACTCTTTTCTTAAGGTGATAGGTAAATATATAAATTTATAGAAATTAGAAAATTCATAAATGCATGGTTATATTAATATTCAAAATACAAATTACATATATTTGAGGTTGTGATTAAAATATTTACCACTACATAATTTAACTTCAACCACAATTATTTTTATCACATATTATTGGTCTTCATCACAAAGGTTATTGCTTTGTAATTTTCTATTAATCTTGGGATATTCGATTTAATAATGGACCATTATTTTATAGTTTTTTGAAATGGATATTAGATGTATTGTCATCCCCAAACATTTAATAAATTTTTAAAACTTATATAAAAACATGTAACATTATATCATTCAATTAATTTATTTTCCATGATTATTATTTCATCCATTTTTATAGAATAGAAATTTATTTCTTCTCTTCATATTCATAGACACGTTCCATTTTTATTCATATTTAGTTTCCCTATTAGGTTAATTATTTTCATTGGACATACTTGATATATAATATTAAATCTCTATTTTTATGGTAGATAATTCTATTTCACCATATGATGTACAATTTTTAGAAACAATTTCTCATTAGTGGCGCATATTAATCACATCAAATAAATATTCAATATTTATTTCTATGTTACATGTGAACTATATTAAAATCATGGAAAATATTGTAATGGTGTCCTCATAATATAAAATAATTCATTATTTATTTTTTATTAATTTGATAATAATTCTCATAATTTCTCTTTTTTTTCTTATAGGGGAAATATTTCTCGATGATTGGTTCATTAAAATTTCACTATTCCACTTTTAAATTATATTCATCCTTCCTAGTATTCTGGGTCAGTGACACCCTTTGATCAGAATATAAAAAAAATTATATACATAAAATGTATAACTATTTACCTTCCATCGTGACCCAAGTAAATATATATCATATCAAGTGACATAATCTACTACTCAACTACGAATACATTGGTAGTTCCACAAAAATATAAAGGATTATATAACATGAATTGATGAAAAAATTATTTTTAATTCCTTGTAACATCATTTAAAAAAATCATTTTTATTAGTCATAAAATCTTTCATATTTCCAAATATATCTCAAATCTACTTTTTTTTATATTGGTGATAATGTAATTATGAATAGTGAGATATCTACATTAGTCATGATTATTGATATGATTCTATCTCCGAATATACATTTATGGAAAATGGAATATAACGAATTTGGTAATTATTTTAAAATTATATATAATTATATATGAGTCTATATATTGTCTAAATCATAACAGAAATTTAAAATTAAAGCTTTGTTAATCGTAAAATCAAAAGTAGGTTTCATTAAAAATATAATTAATTCATAAAATTATCATCAAATCATTCATAATGGTTAGTACATAATATATGATTTTAACCTTGAATACCTACCATAGGTGTTTAACAATTTTAATACTAATTTCCCTTACAACATACACTATAATGATCACAAATATATACCTATCCCACACTTTTTTGGATTATTAACCATATATTCATAAGTGCCAAAAAAATTCCCCCATACAGATTCTATAATTTGATGTGTTATAAGTGATAATAATATAATATTTAATTTAAAATAAAATTTAATTTATTATATTATAATTATTAATATTTTCATTTTTTATAGGGTTATGTTGCATAATCTATGTTATACAAAATAATGTTCTCCGGGTTTCTACTTGACATTATTGTTATAACAACTATAGATACCCCAATATTAGTAACCCAAAGATTAATTCATATTTTTAATATTAGTATAAGTTATTATTGATATCATATCAATGGAAAAAACATTGTATTATTGATAAAAATATATACATATATGATTCCCATTTTACATTAGAAATTAAACATATAAGATAACAGAAGTAAATTATCTATATATATGAAAATTATTCAATGATTTATTCATCATAACCTTAGAGAAGGTATCAAATTAATGGTGAGATAAAATTTCTAGTAAGGTTTATGTATAGAGGTTGAAATAATTATTAAATAATTCATGATAAATATGAAGATGTAAATAAATTAAAAAATCATTTAACAAATAACCTGATCCCAAAATGCATTAATGTATAAAATCAATGAAGCAACCCCATGTATAATAATAAATGAATTATAAATTAATGAAATATTTTATATTTGATGTTATTATATCATAAATAATGAAATAAGTATCGTGAAATACAATTCTATGTTTTTATAATCATTTTTGTATAAACCAGATCTCATTTAAAAATTTAAACTTATTTGTCTCTAGAGTCATTTTGATGCATCAATGGTCTATCTAAATGTAGGTCCCAATGATTCTTGTATGTATAATTCATTACTAACATATTTAATGAAAAAAATTAATTAATAAATGATATTATTTGGGAAAAATATATATATTGAGTAAATGATATAGAATATAAATAATTCATTACATAGAAGAAAACATTCAAAGTAAATCACAATATGTTGAAATCGCATATGGTTTAGTATATAATAATATAGATGATATAATGAATATTGATTTTTAGGATAATTTTATTTTTAACTAAAATTAATCACTTGAATGTGAATGTTTCAAGATAAAGCTAATGACCATAAAATAAAAAAATGATAACATTCAATTCATCCGAAATATTGGAATAATTATAAAATAATATATTTTGGAAAATAGATAAGAAATACTAAAATAATCCTAAATTTAATATTTCTTTCAAAACAATGTATACCTTATAGAAAAATATAATATGCACAATTTTTTTTAAAGTTGAATTTTTTTTAGGGCGTATATGATAAAACATTTATTTTCAATGTTATAATAAAATTTGAAATTTTCCTAGTAGTCAAAAATATAATGAATAATTTAAAACCATTTAAAAAAGTTGGTAGCCTAAAATTAAATTATAATAAATTTTATATAAATAAATATGTGATTTTTAACACTATATAAAAAATGATGGATATGAAAGTAAAATATACCCAATCCAATGTGAAATAAGAAAACATGACATTTATACATTACTATCGAATAAATAACATGATTTTAAAATATAAATTAATATTTATTCATGTTAAATACATAAAAATAGTTCTATATGCACCAAATAAAATTAAATAGTTCATTATAATAAATAAGACTCAATTGAGTGGAAATAGTGAAAAAACATCTTACCACTTTCTTCCCTTATTTATATTTTTTTTAACATCATATATTTCATTTCTATACACGTTTATAATTTTAAACAAAATTAAATTATAATTTTTAATACAATGTATGAACCATTTACAAATATCATTTATCATATTCAGTAAAAATCACTCATTATTATCATGATTTTTGGTGTATAGTACGTTATTTTCATGTGGGTATATTATCACAGATCCTACTATTATTGTAAATGGGATATGGATTTATCATTTCTGAAAATATATTTATGTAATTAATATCATATATATTCATTATAAATAATTTTATAATCATTCATTAATAATGGACAATGAAAATGAATCACATCACATCATGGTTATGGTAAGTCATATGTATAAATGGTAGATGACATCATTATTACATGGTTGAAAGGGTAAATACGTAGATATTATATTAAATTTACAGAATAAATATTATGTATCATTTATCATATATAATCAATTTTTCTAAACATATTAATATCCATGATTGTAAATTATGGGGCACAAATTACTTCTTTTAGAAAGGCTGTAATCTGGAATAGAAAGGACCAATGGTTTTTTTATTCATTTTATGTTGAAGGAAATGGATAAATTTTATGGAACATATATTATATCAACACATTAAACGGATGATTTTAAAAAAAAAATTATTGGGATCATTTAGGCTTAATTTATCAGGGTAGAATTTGTATAAAAGAACGATCTCCATTTAATGGATTATCTTATTTTAGAGAAACCCCATCATTATCACATCTTATGGACCCTAGGTTTGATATTATTCACAAAAAAAATCTCCAAGACATGGATACATATGTTCAGATTAATTTTTTTTACAGTTTGGACTATCTAACTGGCTCAATCAAGTGTATTGAAGATATGGGAGGTGGTTCATTTTCTAGTGATAAAAACACATGGAATTAATAAAAAATATTTAAATATAACAAAATCATTTTCAATTGAATGTGTTGTGATGTGTAAATAATATAAAATATAATATAGGTTGAGGCTTAAATTATTCAACAAATAATATTTGGATATGTTTATGAATAAATGTAAACATTGTCTATTAATTTGACCCATTTGTCAAACAATTTAAACCCCATCTACATTAATGTATTTTTAAAACATAATGACATATATTTTAATATATAAAATTTCTATTTGAATATATAGTGATAAGAGATGAAATATTTGAAAGAAAATTCCTACATTTTTTGTTTCAGGATTGTTATTATTTTTATATAAGCTCATAAATTATTATTTTTCATAAAATTACAATAATTTATTTTTTGAAGTTATTAATTTAAATTAACATAAATGAAAATAACAAAGACATATAATCAAAATATTTACACTAAACACATCAATAATAATTTATTATTATCTTTAAAACAAATGCATCACTATAAATCACTGAAAAAATATTGCTTTTGATGTTTTAAAAATTAATTTATTTTAATGTACACATAGTTGATTAAATACTATATTGGATATAAATAAGAATTTTTGATAAATATATAATCCGTATAAACTAAAAAAAACTTCCATGATTTTAATAAGTAATTTATCTATAAATTTTTTTTATAACTAATGATAAATTGTTTTCATCCTTTTTCGAAAATATTCTACAAATTCAAATTAAGTTACAGATATTATTAACCTTATATATGAATACAATAAAATCAATATTAAAATCTATAGAAAATAGAAATAAATTAAATTTTTTATAAAAATAATGTATATAAACGGAGGATATAAATTATAAAATAAGATAAATACATGTATTAGTTCGGTAATAAGGAATTATCATGTTATTTTTAAATGTAATTACCCAATTTACCCAAACTAGTGTGACAAATGTTTTCTATGATTTATATTATTAATGCGTAAAATTATAATGAACTGGTTTAAAAAATATTAACATATCGATTAATAATATTATATAATTTTATCATGATTTAAATTCTCACACTATTAGAAATTATTTTTATTTATAAATATACAAAATACAATGAATTTTTTTGTTGAATTTGTTGTCAATAATGAAAATTAACAAATCTAAATATCATAATTTTATAATTTAAATTAATATATTCTAAATTAAATGGATAATATTTTACACTATAACCAAATAAAATATTATAATTTTTCTTTTAAAATAATTTTTTAACACACTTGAGTGATAAAAGGTTAAATTACTTAATGATATGACTCATGTCAACAAGTTTCATCTTCCTTTTCAGCAACCTACTTGATTAGAACAACAATGTTAAACATGCTTGGCCTGGAGTAGTGATCATGATGGGTGGCCTTCAGGAACGTTTCCCTAGTTTTGTGTGAGTGAGAAGAACGAACACTAATAAGAACATGTACTGGCCTGTGGGGATTTTCATTAGACAGTTGACCCGTTCAGGCATGTGGGTGGACCCATGGGTGGGGGAAACATGTCTGTGGGGAAACTGGTGGTACATAGTGGGCCAAGACCCGATGCCCATGTTATGGCGTGGAGGGGGTGGGGGTTGTGCTGGCAGCAGGACCTAGTTGTCACAATTTTTATCATAAGAGTTGGTTAAAAATAAAAACATAAGACTATGATCTTTCTTTTCTGTGAAACATTATTGTTAGGGGTAATGACTGTGTTTTTCAGTTCAGGGAGTCCAATGTTGTTGTGGCTGCCGACGTATCCATACAACATGACCCTGCCTACTAAAGTCCGACTCTGGGAACGAAAACACTGACTGCATGTGTGTTTTCAAAAGATTTCATTAAGTCATCCAACCAGGTAAACTAATCAGGTATAATATTTTTACTGTGTCACATATGTTTCTTTCAGGATTCCTCCCCACAGACGACCATCTAGAGCCCCGAGAGTTGTACGAGCAGGTAGCCCACCGAGCGATGAGGCCTCGGTGTAGGGTTGTTTTCTAGTGGAGGCACCAGCGGTACCACACCCATTTTGGGAAACTGATGCCACCATCCCCATTAGCAGATGATGAGAGAAACCTGAGTGCATTTCATGTGTTCCAGATCCAGAGGCCAACCAGGTTCCGGGGAGATCCAGACCCATAGGAGGTTGAGGATTGGCAAGAGTCTGTGGTGAGTGTCTTTCGACTGGTTTGGACACCATCAGACTTCATAGTGATTCTTGCTGTGAGCCTTCGACAAGAAGTCATGGGCACATGGTTGAGCATGATTCTCCAGGTTCATGACAATAGTAATATTCTCTAGGAATAATTCGAGAGCCAGTTTCAGGCATAGTTTTTTCTAGTTACTCTTCACGCGGTGCGTATACAAGAGCTACTACATATACAGAAGGGTAGAGTGATGGTAGGTCTGTACTCAGTGAGGTTCACCTACCACTCATTATCTTTCACATATATGGTACGAGACCCATTATTCAAGGCCCTGGCCTTCAAACAAGGACTCATGTGAGAGATCGAACCATCAGTGATCTCACAGAGCATCCCGATGCAGGCAGGGGTGCTGGATCGAGCCCTCTTAGTGGAGTGTTTTCCTGCTGAGTTGTCTCTAGTAGTGAGACCCACCAGTAGCTGACATGTAGTTGAGTCTTCTAAATATGGAATTAGGTAGATGTATTAGATTTCCAAGAGGACCGGACCCAATGGTGGATGACAGCATGAATTAGGATTGGTCGTACGGGGCACCCGTTGTAAAGACACACATTCCAGGGGCGGGTGTGGTTACTCAAGTGGCGGGCATGGTCACATGGATTGCGTCTATCTGACTCACCATTCAAATGATCAGAAGACAGTCGAAGGACTATCCAGGAAAAGACAATGATTCTACCGAGGTGGTATACAGGGAGTTGGCGGATGTGGCAGTGAAGATTATCGTGAAGCTGGTGGTGGGAGACGTATTTAGGTGTTACTTCCACCGCCACCAAGAGTTCCACCACAACCACATGGATCAGGTGGACATGGGAGAGCTTAGATCCACATAGCTAAGTATTACGATCATGAGACTCCAAACATTATTCAAGGTACGATCTGTGTGTACTCCACCTTATCTACGGTTCTTATATACCTAGGTTCAGTCACTCTTTTATTTCCACTACCCTTGTTCAGATCTCAGAGATTCCAACGGAGCCGTTAGCTCGATCTTTATTACTAGATACACCTATGGGAGCATACTCGATGATTATGCACTGATGTCGACTATGTGAGCTTACTCTAGGAGGAAAGAGCTTCGTCTGGGATCTCTTCATAGCAGCATTGAGGCCTTACAACGTCATTGTGGTATAAACTGGTTATCTACAGTCCATGCTTAGATCGACTATATTAGGCGCAAAGTGCATTGTGTCCACACGGATGGGACTGGGTTCACCTTCACCGACAAGAAAGGTTCCTTTGCAGCACAAGACAGACTTACTTGGAGGGTGTAGTTGATCACTCATCAGTGCGACTACCTTACCCTTGGAGCAGTTTATGTGGAGAGCCCAAGCTATCCTATAGTGGTGGACTAGTACACAGATGTTTTCCCTAATGATATTTCAGGACTAACTCCCAACAGAAAGGTCGACTTCTATATTGAACTATACCGCGGGACAACACTGATATCTACACATGCATATATGATGGCTCCCACTGAGCTTCGTGAGTTGCGGGTACCGCTAGAGTACATTCAGGGGAAGGGATTCATCCCACCCAGTTTTTCTCCAAGGGAATCCTCTATTCGGTTCGCCAATATGGAGGATACAACCATGAGGCTTTGTGTTGACTACCGTAAACTGAACTAGGTGGCTGTGAAGAACATTTACACACTCTCGAGGAATAACAACCTCATTGATCAGATGAAAGCAGCACGTTGGTACAAAAAGATAGACCTCAGATCAGGTTGTCACCAGCTCAGAGTTCGAGATGAGGATGTGAAGAAGATGGCTTTCAGATGTCGGTATAACTACAGTGAGTTCTTGATTATTCCTTTTGGCATAACTGACGCTCCTACAGTGTTCATGGGACTCATGAACATGATTTTTCATCCATACCTCAATCTCTTTGTCTTAGTCTTCATCGAAGACATTATGATATACTTGACTACTAAGAAGGAGCATTCCTACCATTTGTGGGTAGTACTAGTCACACTCTAAGAGAACCATCATTATGGTAAGTTCTCAATGTGCTAGTTTGGGATCCAAGAGGTTCTCTTTTTGGGAAAAGTCATCTCAGATGTTAGAGTTGTAGAGGATCAAGTGAATATTGATGTTGTACATTCTTGGGAGCAACCCAGGATTGTGATGGAGGTACGTAGATTTCTGGACTTGGCTGGTTATTACCAGGGATTAGTGCCATACTTTTCATGACTTTGAGCACCACTATCAGCCTTGACGAAGAAGGGGAAACCCTTTGTGTGGTCAGAGAGATGCAAGTAGAGATTTCAAGAGCTGAGACAGAAGATAACTAGTGCCCCTATCTTGAGGATTCTAGTGGAAGACATAGGGTACATAGTCTACTAGGACACATCAGGGTCTAGACTCGGTTTTGTCTTGAAGATGGAGCGAGCAGTGACCGCATATGGTTCTTGTCAGCTGAGACATCATGAGCAGAACTACGCTACACCTGACCTGGAGTTAGTAGCAGTGTACTTTGCCTTGAAAATGTTGCGACACAATCTAATTGGTGAGCGTTTTACCGTGAACTATTATCACAAGAGTCTCAGTTATATCTTCTCTCAGAAGCACCATAACCTTAGACAATGACGATGGCTTGAGTTCCTCCAGGACTATGAGTTGGATATAGTCTATACTCCTGATAAAGGGAATTATGTAGAAGATGCACTTAGTAGGAGGTCTCGTTTACAACTGCTAGGCAAGGTGACTGAGCAGCTATCTACTCTACAGATATCCATTATGAATAGAGATAGATCAGCCTCTCATCAGTCTATTGCAGTCACTCCCCCTCATCTTCATCGAGTCAGGGAGGCACATCATTGGGACGCTGATTGCGGGACAATACATCCTCATATATCCACAGGACCGACACCTGATGGATTTTCTGAAGGTGGGTAGTATGCCATTCTCTTCAGAAGACACACAATGGTACTAGTGTCACTTTAGGAGTAAGTGTTGAGGGGCTTCCACACACCCCCATTAGCATTACATCCTAGAGTGGCAAAGATGTACCAGAATATCTGGTGATTGCACTACTGTCCAGGTATGAAGAAGACAGTAGAAGAGTTTTTCTCTCGATTCCTAAATTGTTATAAACTGAAGGAAGAGAACCATGTTCTATCAGGATTTTATCATCTTTTAGGGGTCCCATCGTGGAAGTGGGATGAGATATCCATGGACTTCGTGACAAAACGTCCGTGTATATCTAGGGGTCATGACTCAATTTGGGTGATCGTCGACAGACTCAACATGTCGTCCCACTTCCTACGAATCAGAGAGAAGGTTCATGTAGAGAGATTGGTACACCTCTATGTATATGATATTGTGCGTCTACATGGAGTACATTATTTTATTGTCTCCGATCATGACAAATACTTTACTTTTAGGATACAGAAGGGGTTGCAGAAGGCTTTTGGGACGCAGCTTCACCTGGGCACTGCCATCCATCCTCGAACGGATGGTCAGACTGAGCATACCACTCACATCCTCAAGGACATGTTGCATTCTTGTGTCCTCGACTTCGATCGCAGTTGGGTGGATCGCTTACCTTTGTTGGAGTTTCCATAAAACAACAATTGTCACTCCACCATAGGGATGGAACCTTTTGAGGCACTATACGAGCGACCATGTGGATCACCCTTGTGATGAATGACCCTGGGGAGTCAGCACTAGTGGGATGATAGATGGTACGAGCTATCGTGGAGAAGGTTCAGATCATCCAGGAGCAGATGAAAAATGTACAGAGCAGACAGAAATCATATGCTGACAGGAGATGGAGACCTTTGGAGTTCGAGGATGGCGACCACGTCTTCCAACGGGTCTCAGATCGACGAGGTCTATATAGATTTACTCATGGTGGAATGTTATCTATGAGGATCATTGGACCATTCCATATCCTTAAAAGAGTTTTTAAGGTGGTTTACCGCTTAGTTCTTCCACCTCAGTTGCAATGAGTGCAGGATGTCTTCTATGTATCCCAGCTGAGGAGATACGTGCACAACACTTCTCACATCATTGAACATGGAGAGCTTGATGTCGATGATGGGGCGACTTTCACTGAGGTTCCATTGGAGATTGAGGATCAACAAGAACGGGTCCTATGTGGATGGTCGATACCTCTGGTGCGCAATTTCTGGCAGCACGGGATCCTCTATGAGAGAACATGGGAGTGGGAGGCACAAATATGTGCTCAGTACCCCCACTTGTTCCCATAGTTTGAGTTGTAGCTTAAGGGGACGTAAATCCCTGAGGTTGGGAGAATGTGATGACCCGAAAATTATGTGGAAAATACTTTATTAAATACCTGGGAATTTTATGAATCTGAGAAAATTGACAGTTCATGATTCTAAGGCCAAGTGAGCCCATAATCAATTTCTGATGTTTTTTTCAGGTACATTCATAAAAAATACAAGCGTGATTTTATTACATTTGAACTCGTGCTCAGAACTGAAATCTGAGGGCACCGTTGAACCTGCAGCACCTATATTAGCATATGAATACTTTCACTTTGACGACAATGAGTCAAGATTAGAATATATTTTTTGGGTTCTTCGTGGAATGTAATAAAATAAGGTGAGATTCACATTATTTCATTGGAGCCGCCATGTGGGTTTTTGGTGTCCGAAACCACCTCATGGGTGATGGAGGAGGGGACACCACTCTTTAACTTCGCAAGAGAATTTATGGTAGATGGTCCCACCTGAACATAACCTCCCACGCGAGGTTACGACATGGGGACCACACGAGGCTTATCCACCTATTGATGGTAGAGAGTAAAACCTCTCAACTCTCCACCATTAATGAGGGAGAGCCTCTTCAACATTGATTTAATTCAATTGTTCCAACTCACCAGTTTAATTTGTGTCAAACCTTCACATTAATTAGGTGGTTCCAGAAGATGATGGACACCACTTGAGTGAATTTCACCTGTTCCAGCTCCAGAGGCCACCCAATATCATGGGAGATCCACACCACAGGAGGTTAAGGATTGGCAGGAGTTTGTGGTGAGAGTCTTCCAACTGGTTGGGACACCATCAGACTTCATGGTGATTCTTGCTTCTAGCTTTCAACAAGATTTAGCAGGAAAAAAGTAGAGCATGATGCTCAAGGTTCACTACGATATGAATCTTCTCTAGGAAGACTTTGACAGCTAGTTTCAGGCGTATTTTTTCTAGTGACTCTTCACGCGGTGTGTATACAAGAGCTACTGCATCTACAACTGGGAAGAATGACGGTAGCTCTGTACACAACAAGTTTCATCGACCACTCATTCTCCACCACATATATGGTATGTGACCCATTCTTCAAGGCCCTGACCTTCATGTTGGGACTTAGATGAGAGATCAATGCATTAGTGATCTCACAGAGCATCCAGATGTAGGCAGGGGTGTTGGATTGAGCCCTCTTGGTGTAGATTTTTCTTGCTGATTCGTCTCCAGTAGAGAGACCCACCACTAGACGACATGTAGTTGAATCTTTTACATATGGCATTAGATATATGTCTTAGATGTCCAAGAGGACCATACCCATAAGTGGATAACCGCATGACTTAGGATTGGTTGTACATGTCACCCGTTGTAATGACACACATTCCAGGAGCAAGAAGTGTTACTCATGTTCCGGGCATGGTCACATGCGTTGTGTCTGTCTGACGCACCATTAAAATGATTTGTATACAGTCGAAAGACCGCCCAAGAAAAGACAATGATTTTATCGAGGTAGTCAGCAGGGATTTGGTGGACGTGGCAGTGGAGAATTTCGTGAAGCTGGTGGAGAGAGATGTATCGAGCTGTTACTGCCACCACCCCCAAGAGTTCCACCCCAACCACAAAGATCAAGTGTACATGGGAGATCTTAGATACACATATCTATGGATTACGATCATGGAACTCCTGAAATAATTCGAGGTATGATCTGTGTCTACTCCAACTAATCTATAGATATTATAGACATAGTTTCAGTCACACTTTTATTTACAATGCCCTTGTTCAAATATCAGAGATTCAAACGGAGCCTTTGGCTCTATATTTATGGGTAGATACTCCTACCGTAGAAGACTCGATGATTACACACTAATGTCGATAGTGTGAGATTACTCAAGGAGGAAAGAGCTTCGTCTGGGATCTCATCAAAGGGGCATAGAGGCCATACAAAATCATTTTGGAATAGAGTGGTTATCTACATTCCATGCTCAGATCGACTATATTAGGCGCAAAGTGCGGTGTGTCCGCACGGATGGGACTGGGTTCACCTTCACCGACATGAAAGGTGCCTTTGCAGCACATGACAAACATACGAGGAGGGTGTAACCGATCACACATCAGTGGGACTACCTTACCCTTGGAGCAGTTTCTATGGACAGTCTGAGCTATCCTATAGAGGTGGACCGGTACACAGATGTTTTCCTTGACGATATTTCTAGACTACCTCCCCACAGAGAGGTTGACATCAACATTGACCTATACCCCGGGACAATACTGATATCTACACCAGCATATAAGGTGGCTCCCACTGAGGTTCGTGATCTGCGGGTACAGATAGTGGACTTTTAGGGGAAGTGATTAATCCGGCCCAGTTTTTCTCCATGTGCATCCTCGATTCGGTTGGCCAAGATGGATGATAGAAGATTGATGCTTTGTGTCAACTATCGTCGACTGAACCAGGTGGCCGTGAAGAACAATTACCCACTCCCGAGGAGTGATGACCTCTTTGATCAGCTGAAAGCAGCACGTTGGTTCTCAAAGAGTGACCGCAGATCAGGTTGTCACCAGCTTAGAGTTCGAGATGAGGATGTGAATAAGATGTATTTCAGATGTCGGTATGACTACTACGAGTTCTTGATTATTCCTTTCGGCATAACCGACTATCCAGCAGTGTTAATGGGACTCATGAACATGATTTTTCAGCCATACCTCGATCCCTTGGTCGTAGTATTCATAGACGTCATTAGGATATACTTGACTACTGAGAAGGAGAATGCATACCATTTGTGGGTAGTACTAGACACACTCCAAGAGCACCAGTGATATGGTAATCTATCAATGTAGTTGTTTTGAATCCGAGAGGTTCTCTTTTTGGGAAAATTCATCTCGGAGGCTTGATTTGTAGTCGATCAAGTGATGATTGAGGTTTTACTTTGTTGAGAGCCACCTAGGATTGTGATGGAGGTACGTAGTTTCTTGGTTTTTCCGGGCTATGAGCAAGGATTAGTGCCAGACTTTTCCACAGTTGCAACACCTCTATCATTCGTGATGAAGAAGGGGAAACCCTTTGTGTGGTAAGAGATATGCCAATAGAGATTTCAAGAGCTGATGAAGAGGATAACTAGTGCCCCCATATTGAGACTTCCAGAGGAAGGTGTAGGGTACGTAGTCTACTGTGACACATCAGGGTCTAGACTCGGTTGTGTCCTGAAGATAGAGCGAGTAGTGTTCCCATATAGTTCTTGGCAGCTGAGACAACATGAGTAGAACTACGATACACAGGACCTGGAGTTAGCAGCAGTGTCCTTTACCTTGAAAATGTGTAGACACTATCTGATGGGAGAGCGTTTTACCGTACACTATGATCACAAGAGTCTCAGTTATATCTTCTCTCAGATGGACCATAACCTGAGACAATGAGGATGGCTTGAGTTACTCAATAACTATGACTTTGAGATAGTCTACATTCTTGATAAAGGGAATGATGAAGTAGATGCACTCAGTAGGAGATCTAGTATACATCTTCTAGTCAATGGGACAGAGCCACTATCTACTCTACAGATATCCATTGTTAATAGATATTGATCAGCCTCTTTGCACTTTCTTGCAGTCACTCCCCCACATCTTTAGCGAGTCAGGGAGGCACGTCATGGTGACACTGACTACAGGACAAGTCGTGCTCAGATATCCACAGGACCGACACCTGAGGGATTTTCGGAAGGTGGGGAGCATGTCATCCTCTTCATAAAACACACTATGGTACAAGTGTCATTTCAGAATTAAGTGTTGAGGGGGTTTCACACACCCCCTTGAGCAGTACATCCAGGAGTGGCGAAGATGTATGAAAATCTCTGGTGATTCCACTACTATCCAGGTATGAAGAAGATAGTATAAGTGTTTGTCTCTCGATGCCTAAATTGTTATAAAGTGAAGGTAGATCACCATTTTCCAGTAGGATTGGATCATCATTTAGAGGTCCCAAAGTGGAAGTGGTATTGGATTTCCATGGACTTCATGACAAAACGTCCTTGTACATATAGGGGTCATGACTTGATTTGGGTGATCGTTGATTGACTCAACTTGTCGAACCACTTCCTAACAATCAGAGAGATGGGTTAATTAGAGAGATTGGTACACCTCTAAGTATAAGATATTGTGCGGCTACATGGAGTACATTATTTTATTGTCTTCGATCATGACACATACATTACCTTTGGGCTATCGAAGGGGTTTCAGAAGGCTTTTGGGAAGCATCTTAGCCTGAGCACATCCATCAATCCTCAGACGGATGGTCAGACTAAGCAGACCATTCAGATGCTCGAGGACATGTTGCATTCTTGTGTCCTCGACATCGATCGCAGCTGGGAGAATCCCTTACCTTTGGTGGGGTTTTCATAAAAAAACAATTGTCACTCCACCATAGGGATGGAAACTTTTGAGGCAATATACGGGTGACCTTGCGGATCACCCTTGTGATGGAATGACCCTGGAGAGTCAGCACTAGTGGGACGATTGATGGTACGAGCTATCACGTAGAAGGTTCAGATCATCCAGGAGAAGATGAAGACTGCACAGAGTAGACAAAAGTCATATGCTGATAGGACATGGAGACCTGTGGAGTTAGAGGATTGCGACCACGTCCTCCTACGGGTCTCACCTTGATGATGTCTATATAGATTTAGTCAAGGTGGCATGATATCTATGAGGATCATTGGACCTTTCCATATCATCAACAGATTTGGTATGGTGGCATAATTCTTAGATCTTCCACCTTATTTGCAACGAGTTCATGATGTCTTCCATGTGTCCCAGCTGAGGATATACATGTACAACACTTCTCACATAATTGAACATGGAGATCTAGACGTCGACGATGGGGCGACTTTCACTGAGGTTCCAGTGGAGATTGAGGATAAAAATGTGTGGGTCCTATGTGGAGGGTCGATACCTCTGGTGCACAATTTCTTGCAGCACAATAAACACTAGGTGAGTACATGGGAGTGGGAGGCACAAATTCGTGCTTAGTACCCCCACTTGTTCCATTAGTTTTAGTTGTAGATTATGGGGATGTAAATCCCTGAGGTGGGGAGAATGTGATGACCTAAAAATTCTATGGAAAATATTTCCTTAAATACATGGGAATTTTATAAATCTAAGAAAATTGAGAGTGCATGATTCTAAGGCCCAGTGTGCCCAGAATCAATTTCTGATGTTTTGTTTGGGTACATTCAAAAAACATACATGTGTGATTTTATAAATTTTGAACCGGTGCTCAGAACTGAAATCTAAGGGCACCATTGAACTTGCATCACCTATATTCACTTAATAATAATTTCTCTTTGACAATAGTGAGTCGAGAATAGAAGATAGTTTTTGGGTTTTTTTATAGAATGTAATAAAATAAAGTGAGATTCACATTATTTAATTGGAGCCTCCATGTGTGTATTTGGTGTTCAAAACCTCCTCACGGATGATGGAGGAGGGGAAACCACACTTTAACCTCCCAAAAGAGGTTATGGTTGAGGGTCCCACCAGAACATAACCTCCCGCGAGAGGTTACGACATGGGGACCACACGAGGCTTATCCCCATATTTATGGTAGAGAGTAAAACCTCTCAACTCTCTATCATTAATGAGGGAGAGCCTCTTCAAACTTGATTTAATTCAATTGTTCCAACTCACCTATTTAATTTGTGAAAACCCATAACATTAATTAGGTGGTTCCAGCAGATGATTCATTCCACTTGAGTGAATTTCACGTGTTATAGCTCCAGAGGCCACCTAGGTTCAGGGGACATCCAGACCCACAGGAGGTTGAGGATTGGCAGGAGTCTGTGGTGAGAGTCTTTTGACTGGTATGGACACCATCAGACTTCATTGTGATTCTTGCTTCCAGCCTTCGAAAAGTAGTAACGGGCTCATGGTAGATCATGATTCTCTAGGTTAATGACCATATGAATCTTCTCTAGGAAGACATTGAGTTCCAATTTCAGGCTTAGTTTTTTCTAGTGACTCTTCACGCGGTGCGTATACAAGTGTTATTGCATCTACATCAGGGTAGACTGACGGTAGCTCTGTACTCAGTGAGGTTCACCGACCACACATTCTCCTCCACATATATGGTACGAGACCCGTTATTCAATTCCATGACCTTCAAGAAGGGACTCCGATGAGAGATCAAAGCATCAGTGATCTCACAGAGCATACCGATGCAGGCAGGGGTGTCGGATCGAGCCCTCTTAGTGGATAGTTTTCTTGCTGAGTTTTGTCCATCCGCGAGACCCACCACTAGCCAACATGTAGTTGAGTCTTATACATATGGAAGTAGATAGATGTCATAGATTTCCAAGAGGACCATACCCCATGGGTGGATGACCGCATGAATAAGTATTTGTTGTACGGGGCACCTGGGTTAAAGACAAACATTCCAGGATCGGGCAGTGTTACTCATGTGGCGGGCATGGTAACATGGATTTTGTCTATCTGACTCACCATTCAAATGATCATTAGATGGTCGATGGACCGCCCAGTAAAATACAATGTTTCTATCGAGGTGGTCTGTAGGGAGTTGGCAGATGTGGCAGTGGATATTTTCATGAAGCTAGTGGTTTGTGACGTATCGAGGTGTTACCACCACCACCACAAAGAGTTCCCCAACAGCCACAGGGACTAGGTGGACATGGGAGAGCATTGATCCACATAACTAAGGATTACAATCATGGCCGTCCTGACATGATTCGAGGTATGATCTGTGTCTACTCCACCTTATCTATTGTTCTTATAGACATAGGTTCATTCACTCTTTTATTTCCACTACCCTTGTTCAGATCTCGGAGATTCCAATATAGTTTTTTCCTCGATCATTATGGATATATACTCATACGGGAGCAGCCTTGATGATTACGCACTAATATCGACAGTGTGTGTTTACTCTATGAGGCAAGAGCTTCGTCGGGGATCTCCTCGTAGAGGCATTGAGGCCTTACGACGTCATTGTGATATAGACTGGTTGTTTATAGTCCATTATCAGATCGACTGTATTAGGATCAAATTGCGGTCTGTCTGCATGGATGGGACTGGGTTCACCTTCACCAATAAGAATGTTTCCATGGAAACACATGCCAGACTTAATTGGAGGGTGTAGACGATCACTCATCAGTGAGACTACCTTACCCTTGGAGCAGTTTATGTGGACAATCCGAGCTGTACTATAGTGGTGGACCACTACACATATGTTTTCCCTGATGATATTTTAGGACTACCTACCCACAGAGAGGTATAAATCTATATTTACCAATACCCCGAGACAACACTGATATCTACACCAGCATATAAGATGGCTCCCACTGAGCTTCGTGAGCTGCGGGTACACCTAGAGGACATTCAGGGGAAGGAATTAATCCAGGCAAGTTTTTCAACATGGGCATCCTTGATTCAGTTTTCCAAGATAGAGGATAGAATCGTGAGGCTTTTTGTCAAATACCGGTGACTGAACTAGGTGGTCGTGATGATATATTACCCACTCCCGAGGAATGATGACCTCTTTGATCTGCTGAAAGCAGCACGTTGGCTCTCAAAGATAGACCTCAGATCAAGCTGTCACCAGCTGAGAGTTCGAGATAAGGATGTTCAGAAGATGGCTTTCAGATGCTGGTATGACTACTACGAGTTCATGATTATTCTTTTCTTCATAACTGATGCTCCAGCCGTGTTCATGGGACTCATGAACATGATTTTTTATCCATACCTCAATCGCTTTGTCGTATTCTTCATCGACGACATTCTTATATACATTACTACTGAGAAGGAGTATGCCTACCATTTGTGGGTAGTACTGGACACACTCCAAGAGCACCAACATTATGGTAAGCTCTCAAAGTGACTGTTTTGGATCCGAGAGGTTCTCTTTTTTGGACAAGTCATCTCGGAGGCTAGAGATGTAGTGGATCAAGTGAATATTGAGGTTGTACATTCCTTGGATCCACCCAGGATTGTGATGGAGGTACATAGTTTCCTGGATTTGGTTGGTTATTACTAGGGATTAGTGCCAGACATTTACAGAGTTGAAGAACCACTATCAGGCTTGACGAAGAAGGCGAAACCCTTTGTGTTGTCAGAGAGATTCCATTGGAGATTCAATGAGCTGAGGCAGAGGATAACTAGTACCCCCATCTTAAGACTTCCTAAGGAAGGCGTAGGGTACGTGGTATACTGCGACACATCTGGGTATAGACATGGTTGTGTCCTAAATATGGAGCGAGCTGTGATCCCATATGGTTCTTTGTAAGTGAGACATCATTAGAAGAAATATGCTACACCTGACCTGGAGTTAGCAGCAATTTCCTTTTCCTTGAAAATGTTGCGACACTATCTGATGGGAGAGTGTTTTACCGTGCACTATGATCACAAGAGTCTCAGTTATGTCTTCTCTCATAAAGACCATAACTCGAGAAAATGAAGATGGCTTGAGTTCTTCCATGACTATGACTTGGAGATAGTCTATACTCCTAATAAAGGGAATGATGTATCATATGCACTCAGTAAGAGATCTGGTATACATATGCTAGGAAAGGCAATAGATAATCTATCTACTCTACAGATATCCATTGTGAATAGAGATAGATCAGACTCTCTTCAGTATCTTGTAGTCATCCCCCACTTCTTCAGCGAGTCAGGGAGGCACAACATGGGTACACTAACTACGGGACATGACGTGCTCAGATATCCACAGGACCTGCACCTGATGGATTTTCTAAAGGTGGGGATCATGTCATCATCTTCCAAAGACACACTATGGTACCAGTGTCAATTCAAGTGTAAGTGTTGTGGGGGTTCCACACACCCCCTTTAGCAGTACATCCAGGAGTGGAGAAAATGTACCAGAATCTCCGGTGATTGGACTACTATCCATGTATTAAGAATAAAATAGAATAGTTTGTCTCTTGATTCCTAACTTTTTATAAAGTGAAGGCAGAGCACCATGTTCCAGCAGGCTTGGATCAGCCTTTAGAGGTTCCAAAGTGGAAGTGGGATGGGATATCCATGGACTTCGTGACTAAACATCCATGTACATCTAGATTTCATGACTCGATTTGGGTGATCGTCGACAGACTCAACATGTCGACCCACTTCCTACCAATCATAGGGAAGGGTTAAGTAGAGAGATTGGTACACCTCTAAATATAATAGATTGTGCGGCTACATAGAGTACATTATTTTATTGTCTCTGATCGTGACACATACTTTACCTTTGGGCTACGGAAGGGGTTTCAGAAGGCTTTTGGGACGTAGCTTTACCTGAGCACTACCATCCATCCTCAGACGGATGGTTAGACTGAGTAGACCATTCAGAACCTCAAGGACATGTTTCATTCTTGTGTCCTCGACTTCAATCACATCTGGGAGGATCACTTACCTTTAGTGGAGCTTTCATAAAACAACAACGGTCACTCCACCATAGGGATGGAACCATTTGAGGCAATATACGAGCGACTTTGTGGATCACCCTTGTGATTGAATGACCCTGGGGAGTCAACACTAGTGGGACGATAGATGGTATGAGCTACCACGGAGAAGGTTCAGATCATCTAGGAGCAGATGAAGACTGCATAGAGCAGACAAAATTCATATGTTGAGAGGAGATGGAGACCTGTGGAGTTCGAGGATGGCGACCACGTCATCCTACAGATCTCACCTCGACGAGGTCTATATAGATTTAGTCAAGGTGGAATTTTATCTATGAGGATCATTTGACCTTCCATATCTTCAATAGAGTTGGTAAGGTGGATTACTGCTTAGCTCTTCCACCTCAGTTGCAAAGAGTGCACGATGTCTTCCATGTATCCTAGCTGAGGAGATACGTGCCCAACAATTATAACTTCATTGAACATGGAGAGCTAGACATCGACGATGGTGAAAATTTCACTAAGGTTCTAGTGGAGATTGAGGATCAACAAGAGCGGGTCCTATGTGGATGGTCGATACCTCTGGTGCACAATTTCTGGCAGCACGAGAACCACTAGGAGAGAACATGGGAGTGGGAGGCACAAATTCATGCTCAGTACCCCCACTTGTTCCCTTAGTTTGAGTTGTATCTTATGGGGATGTAAATCCCTGAGGTGGGGAGAATGTGATCATCTGAAAATTCTGTGGATAATATTCCCTTAAATACATGGTAATTTTATGAGTCTGGGGAACTTTTCAGTGCATGATTCTGAGGCACAGTGTTCTCGGAATCAATTTCTGATGTTTTGTTCAGGTACATTTAGAAAACATACATGCGTGATTTTATAACTATTGAACCTGTGCACAGAACTGAAATCTGAGGGCACCGTTGAACTTGCAATACCTATATTCACTTACGAATACATTCACATTGACGATTGTGATTCTGGAATAGAAGATAGTTTTTGGGTTTTTTGTGGAATGTAATAAAATAAAGTGATATTCACATTATTTTATTGGAGCCTCCATGTGTGTTTTTGGTGTTCAAAACCTCCTCATGGATTATGGAGGAAGGGACACCACACTTTAATCTCCCATGAGAGGTTATGGTAGAGCATACCACCTGAACATAACCTCCCACGAGAGGTTACGACATGGGGACCACACGAGCCTTATCCCACTATTGATGGTAGAGAGTAAAACATCTCAACTCTCCATCATTAATGAGGGAGAGACTCTTGAACTTCGATTTAATTCAATTGTTCCAACTCACATGTTTAATTTTTTCCAACCCTTTACTTTAATTAGGTGGTGCCAGGTAATTAATTCATTCTTTTTGAATGATTTCTAGCTAATTAATAGATACTCTAATCTATTATTTGGAACAACATTATCATTTAGGTGGACGGTTGGGAAATGGACAGTTTGGGAGGATTATAATTCTCCCAACGAAGAATGAATAACAAAGAATGGAGAGTTAGGTCGAGACAGTGTCACAACTCCCTCATGGCCACCAAACCGTTCTGTTGACCTGACCTCCTCCCCGCCTCCTAGACGGGACGGTGTCCCGGCCCCCTCGCGGCATCCTGGCCGAACCGGCCCGACCACACCCTTCGTCCTGGAGCATCACGAAGGCATATAAAGACCCGAAAATTCCATTGAAATGTATTTCATAAATAATGGGAATTTTACGAGTCCACAAAAATTGAAGGTGCATGATTATGAGGCCCTGTGTGGCTGGAATCAATTTCGGATGTTTTTTCAGGTACATTCAGTAAACGTATGAGCAGGAATTTATAAAATTTTATCCATTTCTCATAACTGAAATCTGATGGTATCTTTGAACTCAAATTTCCGGTATTCGCTTAAGAATACTTTCACTTCGATATCACTATTTAATGAATATAATATAGTTTTTGTGTATTTTGTGTAAAGTAATAAAATAATGTGAGCTTCACATTACATTATTTGAGCCACCATGTTGGTGTTTGGTGGTTAAAACATCCACATGGAAGTAAGATGTGGGGCCACCACACCATAACCTCCCAATATAGGTTATGATAGTGGGTCCCACCTAAACATAACCTCCCATGAGAGGTAATGACATCGGGACCACACAGAGCATAACTCCCCTATTGATGGAAGAGACTAAGACCTCTCAACTCACCATCATTAATGAGGGAGACCCTCTTGACCTTCCCTTCAATTCGATTGTTCCAACAAACTAATTAATTTGTGCCAAACATTCACATTAATTAGGTGGAACCAAGTAATTAATTCATTCAATGTGAATTCATTCCAAATAATTAATAGATATTATAATATATTATTTGGAACAACTTTGGTATTTGGTAGGATGTTTGGGAAGAGGAGAGCGTGGGAGGATTAGAATTCTTCCAATGAAAAATGATGAATGAAGAACGCATTCTTCCAATGAAGAACGTCGATGATGACCATTCTACGTCTTCTTCCCCGGACACCCACCGACGTGGAGTGTGTTCCACAGTCAACGCTACTTGGGAGATTAAGCGTGCAGAAGATTCAATGAATGATGAAATCCTTCGTCTTCATCCCAAAACATCAACATCAACGACCAAAAATAAATGATAGGGGGTTTTATTTGTGAATTATCCATTTTCATTACACATCTTCATTTATAAAGGAATCGATGCAGATATTGTAACATATTTTTTGTTCTTTGTACTTCATGGATGAACTAATTGATACCACCCTAAATGGAGAGGGTGCGGGCCATACCAATATGGCCAAACCCCTCCACCAATATTATTTATGTTAAACATCGGTATGGTGATGAGGAAATGGAACAATGAAGGTGGTGACGACAAAGGCCACGCTACCGAGAGCCTCCACAAACCGTTCCACCCATGCAGAGCTTTGGTGCTCCTGGCCGAACATCTCCAGCCCGGGACGGCCCGAGTCGAGCCGGACCGGCCCGCCTGGCCGCATCCCAGATTCTGGCTTGCCTGGTCGCACCCTACCCGAACAAACAATGTTATCCCATGCCTCGCCGAACCGGCCCGCTTGGCCACCTCCTAGCCGTCGGCCTGCCTGATCGCGACCTGCCCAACCGAGCACCTTCAGCCCGCCTACCGGCCTCTGCGCGCACCCTGTGCACCTCCCCAAACTAGCTGGTCTGCCAACTATCACTCACTCTAAACTCACATCCCTGAACAATACTTCCTGCTAGTCACTTCGTGCCTCGTGCGCTACCTTGAGTCAGACCACCTTGAAGCCTCTCGGCGAAGCCGGCGTCCCGGATCCCTCACGTCCTCTCGGCTAAGCCAGCGTCACGTCTCCCTATTTGCCACTTGGCCAAGCCGGTGACCCAGCGTCCTCATGACCTCCTGGTAGATCTGGTGTCCCAGCCACCTCGCACCGTCCTGCCCAAATCAGCTTGGTTGTGCCCTCCAGGCTGAGCCGCGCCGGGCAACGCCCTCGTGACGCTCAGGGAAAACCGCCCCCACGACCAGCTGGGTTAGGCCATGTGGGTCGGGCCGAACCTAATAGGCTATCCCAATCAACGGGTCGGTCCAGGAAAAATATATCTAATCGGGTCTACCCAGACCGGGTTGGCCCTGATGAGGTTGGGTGGAGTTGGACCGGACACGGCCCCACCAGGACCCTTTATATTCTTTTGGAAATATATTTGGCACCAGACCACAGTTTAATGAAACTTCAGTGGATCTAGAATTTTTGAAGCATGATGGTCCCTTTGAGATGCGGTCAGGTTGGATCGTGCACGAATAAAACCGGTCCCCGAGACTAAAAGGCTGATAACTCATAGACTGGGTGTCCGATTAAAACAATGTTTGTTGTCTTGAGACGCCTATTACATGGAGGACCTTTTTGTTACTTTTTCATGGAACACCATGGCTTGTGGCTCATCGGTCATGATATTGTGGAGATGACCATTTGGAAAAGAGTGAGAATTTGTGTGGAGTCCATGTAGCCTGCTGAGACATGACAACTGATGATAGATTCGACTCGTAGTGATTCAACATTCCCAGTGGGGATCGCATTGGTATTGCGGAAGATCCATGGTGGGGAGTGCCTCTATGTGAGCACGACAGACCCACGGTACTCGATAGGAGGATAAACTCAGTAGGATATGAAAGGGAGCACCTATTGTGATGTGGAAGACTCGCGATTGAGAGTGCTTCAGTGTGATCATGGAAGACCCACGATACTAGACAAGAGGAGTACCTCAACAGTCAAATGTTTGTGGGATGTGCATCTATGTGACGTGGTAGGCCCACTATACTTGATAGAGGACGTGTTTTCTAGAATACAATGGTTTAGATTGATACTACCCCTAGAATAAAATCCAGGTTGAGTTGAGTTAAAAAAAATTTGTGTACCTCAGGATTGAGACGGATTACATGGTAACATATTTATATTTGTGGCCATATACCTAAATGAGGTTATCTGTTGATTTCTTAATTTACGGTTTATCCTTGTTATATTTTTTGAGACCTTGAGGTTCTCAGGGTCCCTACTGAGTATTGTTATACTCACCACTACACGGGATATGCCCGCACCACGTTGTGTTGGTTGCAGATGACGGACAACGCTGACTGAGGATCAGAGTAGCAGGACTGGATGGTACCCGGAGGTGGACCATTCAATGAGTCGGTACTCGGAGGATACTGAAGGATTAGAGTGTTGAGGAGGATATCTGTACCTACCAAATATGTAGGAATCCCCAGAGGACGACCTGGTAGATGCTTTACCTTTTCATCAGTTGTACTTGTACATTCCTATTGGGTTTGTAGTTCCTGCCCCTTTTACTTTCCAGCACTCCTTTGTATACAGTTTTTCTTAGTGTTTTACTTATATATCATACTATATTGTGTGTGTTTACACTTTATAAAGGCATTGCCTTCGCAGTTTTAGGGGTTTACACCATTGGTGCTAGTCTCCATCCCTTAGCCTATGGAAGGCGGGCTTGGGGGAGCCACAACACAAGCCTCCGGGGACGGGTCAGGACAACATTATTTAATAACATTAAAATAAAATATTAAAATAATTAGTATTTTTTACTATTCATTGAAAAGGAAATAATTTCATAAAAATAAAAAACAATTAATAATGTTAATTTGGATATTTTAATTTCAAAATATAAATTTCTTAAGAATGTTATATTTATAAATTATATAATTTAGTTTTTAATCATATTCCTGTATAAAACTATGTTTATTTATATATTGATATATTAAAAAGAAAAGATAACTATAATTGTTTCTTGTGTTACACACATATTATCCACCCAATGTAAGAATAAATAATTTTATTACATCATGTATATATACATGTGGACGAATAAATTCTCCCCTACGTAGGCTAAATCATCAAATAGAAATGCACACGAATCAATAATAAAGCACCCCTTGTCTCAAAGTAATCCCAATCGAATCTTATAAAAGGAAATAATATTTTAAAAACAACGGATGTAGAAGGAAATACCACTATAGTGAATTATCATATTGTAGTTATATGGGTATAGCTGGAAGAAAATAATAGAGTGGCTTAACACAATCCAATGAACTCCAATATGAGTGATCCAAGTAGAACCCAAGGGTTCAAAACACCATAGGATGTGAATGAATAAGGGGAGGTTGAATAGGGGTTTTCCAAGAGGTAATGAAAAACCAAAAAAATAATAGCATGGGATATTCAAAATACATGTATAAGCATGATCCACTCAACTCCACCATGGGGTGGTGAAAATCTATAATTCCCATGATGTGTTCGGTCAATTCAAGATATGAAACCACCATGGAGGAAAAAATATTACCACACATTTTGAAAAATATATTTATGTCTTCTACATCATAGATAATTATGTGGTCTGAGGCATAGTAGTTCCTTTGATCTCATCCTTGGGCATCCAAAACTACATTTTTCCTAAGTATGGGTTATTTCCCCAACAGTAACCCCAAATATACAGATTGGTGTACTTATTCTACCCATTTCTCAAAGTTGATTCATAGAGAAACCACACCATGATCCATTCCCATGCTAGACATTTTCAGGATACATATGGTGAACATTTATTCCACCAATAGAATATAAAAAATACCACAACATGCTATGGTCATTGTAACAAAAAAAATTAGGCTTCAGAACACCTTAAACAAAACACCCTCCGAAATGGATTGAAACGCCATTGTGATTTTTTTGTATTAAAAAATATTGCAATAACACCACAAAAAACGTCTATGTCACCCCCAATATCTCACATATCATATCCAAGACTCTTGAAAAAATAATCAAATCACTAAAAAATGTATAATCCATTATATAAAATACCTATTACTAAATTATCATCATTGATATTCAAGACAAAAATTCAAGGGAAAATTAATTTTATTTCGAACAACTATCATATGAGATACATATCAGTGATTTTGTTACAATATAAACACCACCACAATCTCACACCATCCTTAAACAAGATCTCTTCCACTAAACCATATCCACCAACACAACAACCACATTTATGACCATTAAAATAACAAACACACCCATCACACAACACTACCCGAAGTCGAGAAATAAATGAATCCTACATTACATATAATGTTATTGTCCAATTTGGGTGGAATTGAATAACCTTCAAGGTTTAAAATGATTCACAATAAATCAATTCATTTTTAGTAAAGGTGTATTACCCTATTCATATGTTATACTCACTATCATATGTCATTTTTATAGGTAATGGTGAATGTCAAAACACGTCATGATTTAATAGTAACATCATAAATAAAAAATAAGAATCAATATATTAAAAAATTATTGGTACTGGGAAAACATATTCTTATAAATTTTATAAATAATATCTTCTAATATACTATTCCTCCTCATTAAAATGGAATTTTACATCTATGATACACTCTCATTTGATGATCATAGATCTGTACCGGTCACTATGTGAATTTGATTTCATCCTCAATATTAAACTATCAATAGTATATGACATATGAGTAATTATGATTATATATATTGATATGAGATATGTGTTAGATTTTTTGGATCATGTACGTTTCTGAAGGATGTGACGACTGATATGTTACCTCACCAATACTTTCCAACACCTCATTTGGTCTAACAAACTATGGTGAGAATACTGAATCCTAACCAATACATTGCTTCCCGTGATTTGTAGAGGTTGTCATGAAAATATGATTTCCCACTAAATATTATTTTAGTCTCCTTCTCTATTCAAAAAAATATCCTTGTTGGTCTTGTGATACATTTATAATTACAAGATGTTCCTAAAATTTCACTTCCATGTTATCCACCCTGTCGTGGTAAAGAATATATGACTCCTCAAACATGGTCTAGCTAATTTTTGAATTTCAAGACCTCCCTTATAGTGCCTCAAATAGTGATATTCATATGGATGATTCATATATATTGTTATAATATTACAAAACATGATGAAACCTAATTTTCATGATCCTGTAAATTTAAAAATGCAAGACCACAATATTCCCTCCATCATTATGATGTTTTGGCCATCCTTCCCTTCAAATTATTTGTTAAAACATGTTTTGTGGTGTAACTATGCTACAAATAATTTTGATATAATTTTCATAATATTGGTGATTCATGAAAACTATTAAAGAATTACTGATTTATTTCCATTGGAATTAACATCCTATAAGGAAACAATATTTGGTACTAACCATCCTCCAACAATCCCTCTAGATAATCTATTTTGGAAACCTAATCATGCATCACCTAAAAATGTGAGTGTCCCCAATGGGACTCCTCCACCTAATACATTAGATATGACTACACTATAATGTGGACTAGTAAAACACTACCAAAAACGACCCCAAAATTTATATTCATTGATACCAAAACCTCTATTTCAAATAAATTATTCACATATTCTTGAACAACATACATTCCTGAATTTCAAATCAGTTCATCAGCTATGAAATTTATTTTCATTGAGGTTTAGGAAATTTTTAATTCATATTTTTTTCGTATCTTCATCCACCTCTGTTTCCGTAGATTTCTGTCACACTGAGTGAAAACTTGTATAATGAATTTATGATCAGTTAAGAAAATAAATTATTCCACGATGTTGTATTACATAGATAAATGAAATTAATGATCTTTTTCTTATTATTAGAAATAATTTTTGAAATAAAAATCATAAATATATTAATAAAACATAATTTTAAATTTTTTAATATAATAAAAATCCCTCTCAAAATAAAAAATATTTTATTTTCCAAAAATGAATGGAGAAAATGATACAAAGTGAAAAAATATATATGGAAGATAACAGATATCTTATTATTATTAATATTTATTGAATTTTCTGTTTATATTTTTCATGTCCAAATAATATAATTAAAATAATGTTCAAAAATTGAAACACTTTTGGAATTTTTTTTTATGATCCTAATAAAAAATAAATATGACGTTCAATGTAGGTTCTAGGCAACATGTACACATGTGGGATGATTTGTTTTACAAAAAATGGATACAAAATAGTAAGTATATATCATTCTTTAGTTTTTCAAATGTTATAATTGTTATATTTATTTATTAAAATCCCATTTTGATATATCAATGGATGGAGGTGAATGAAAATAGAACACATTTATTTTTAAAGGTGGTTGTATTCAAGTACGCATTTATGAAATTTTAGTTTTACTATTTGAAAAAAGGGAACTGTAGGAAATGATAGTTCAGAAATTGTAAAAAAATTATTTATACCAATAATAATTATTTAATTATATAGTAATTGTAGAATAATATGTTTAATAGTTATATAAAAAATAGGTGGGGTTAGGTAGTGAATATTATTCACATTGAGAAAATGATTTTTACATAGATGAATTATTATTAATTGAGGAATTCAGGCATTTTTAATGAATAGTGTATCATGATCAGGTAATAACACTAAGGGGATATCTAATATGTGATTACATTCTGGTGGAATTCTAATTTTTTGTGTGGTTATGATGATGTGGGGGTGGAATTTTGTTTTTATAATTGGATAGAATGACATTTTCTTTAATATAAATTCTTAATATATAGTTATTACAGGTATCTTAGGGGAATGCGACTCCAAAGTAAAATAAATAATTGATAGAATATTTTTTTTCTTGATCCATTCCATATACATTAATTTTAGTAAATATTTTTAACATGTTTTTTTTCTATTTTTCTTAGATAATGAAGTTTTAATTTAATTTACCTTTTCCATGATAACTTCATTTTACATCAGTGATTTATAATTTAGCCTAAAATTAAAATTGTTCTTCTTGAATATTTTTACATTATAATTTAAAATATTAACACCATTATATCAAATAATATTAGTATGTTTAAGATAATATAATTTTTTTCTTATATAGATTATAATAACTATGTTTTTAATGGGGTATATATGGATAAAAAAATTATAATTAAAATTTAAAATTATTTTATTTAGATAACTTTATTTCATTATATTAATATATATACATGTTATCTATTTAACATGGATATTTAAAATTTATAAATAAAATATTAAATTCATATTTTTATATGTTTTATTAAAAAAATATATGTTTTATGAAAAAGCCAAAAAAAATGAATATAACTGATATAAGTCACAATGCTCATATCCCACATATCAGAATAATAATATATATGATTGTAAAAATGGAAATACATGGAAAATTAGACCACAAAAAATCTAATAATAGATAATAGATTAAAAAACCTAAAAAAACCCAAAGAAAAAATAATTTTTTAATAATACTTCATAGGTTTTGGACGGACTCCACCAACAACTTCAACGAGGTACTCTATCATGAGAATATTTTCCTTGACTCTCATACATTCCACTATAATATGCCTCATGACCTTCATTTTATGAGGCTTTAATAGAGTTCGCAACACCAAAATATCTAGAGAGAACTTCATCATGCTTCCCAATCATTTATTGTTCACTGAAATCCCATGGATCGTTACAAACACCCCTTAATAATCACATTCATATCACCTGATAGGAATTCATCAATTCCCAAATGATCAAATCTCGAATGGAATGTGTCCTATAGAGAATATTTAGAAGGATTTTATTCATTAACCATTTTATTAGTCAATTTTTCCATAGTAATTTCGGAAGTCCTTAAATGTTCCCTTCCTCTAGAAGTATCTCTTTATATGAAACAATCTCTCCAAATGAACTGATTGGTTTGAATACAATTATAATTATATATTTATATTTAAAATAATGTACACACACCACATATCATGTACCTCCTCTCAAGTACTAGTATCATACTAATCAATTTGGGTCGTCAAACCTTCAATATAAAATTTATTATTATTTGATGTCCTTCCATCTTGACTTACATGTATCAAAAGATTACTATTTCATGCATCCATCTATAAATATATATAATGTGGCCCATTTGATAGTTCTTGGACAAGAACTTGATACATATTTTAGTCAATACCCTGATTATCATTCATGGGAGGTTCATTCCATCTACTGATTTTATTCCTATTATCCTCTGGATATAAATTTGTAATCATAAAACATTTATTGAAAAAGTAGATTGATTTCAACTCATTTTAATTATCAATATTTAAAAAATCATTAGATTGATATAGACTGGGTTGTATGACCTTCTTATGAAATGAAGTTTAAGAACCACCTTGCACTTCTTGGGTAATTTTTTCCTTATGAACCATCCCAAAAAATGGTCATGATTATAATTTGACCACAATTTATTGATGAATCTTTTGATAAAAAAAATTATTTCTTCACTGATTCATCATATGGGTGTTCCACAATAGAAAACCCATTTTCATAATCTCCTCCCATGACCTAGTGGTCGTTTTCCCAATCAACTGAACTCATCACACCCATATATAGGAAAGTCATATATGATTCTATGTGGGAACCTGAACATTTTCATGTGAATTTATATATGGCCAATAAGAACATCTATTGTCGAGGTTTTAGTTGGCCTGAGATCCAAAAAACCATAAAAACAAGTCGAATGCACACCCAAACAACCAGTCCCCATCCGAAAAATATTAAACTCATTAATAACCCCTCTATTATATTTTTAATTACGTTAATAATTTTAAAAACCACATTAATCATTTTATATAAAAAATATATTCCATATAAAACATGAATTTTTATCATTCTCATACACTAACAAAAAAGAACAGAATTTGGGTCTTTTGAAATTCAAAGTATTATGTCATATTACAATAGAATCTAAATAAATAGGGGTACTTTTAATACTCAATTTATAGTTCAATATCATCATTATAACTTGAATGAAAGACACTATCAACTAATGTAGAACACAAGGAAACTTCTATTTCAAAATGTGCATAGTAATTGAATATTGAATAATTAATTTCCTAATCCCTTATAATTTAACCCACAATTAATGTTTCAATACCATAAAATATATTTCGAATGATGAGAATTTAGATTAATAATGGAAATCGAAATTATCATCATTTTTTCATGGTGAGGATTCCCTTAAAAAATTACTACCATTATTAAGTGATCTCCAATTTCTATGAATTGTGATACCATGATAGGTTCATACATTACATGAAAAAATTTCCTTATGACAAATACTAATAGAAGAAAATTCATTTCAATAATGAGAATGATAGATTTATTTCACTATCATCATTCAATGATAATGTAAGAATACTGTCAAAGAAAACATTTTAACAATTATTACAATATCCTTTATTCAGGTGGGAGAAGAATTGTCATCGTTAGAGAAAGAAATTGTTATGAGTGTATTTATATGATGATTATATAAGAATAAATGAAATATTAAATTTTTTAATTAGATATATTGTATCTCATAGGCAGAAACCAATCTCTCAATAAATTTTTTTTTATTTATAAAAACATTATTTTTTATTCCCCCTTTAAAAATATATCTCTTCTAAAAAACACAAATCATTATCTTGAATAATTATTTTATTTTTTAATATTGAAATATTCTTCATTTTTTCAAATATGAATTCAATAATTTTTCCAATTTAATATTTAAATTTAATCACATTTTATAATGAAAATATATATTATTGAATAATGAATTCTCAATTTAATAATTGTATTTATTTGTATTTCCAATAAATTGAAAATTAAATAAATAATCAATATATTATAAATATTTACTCACAATAAATCATATTGAAATATAATTTTAGAAAAAATATATTTTTTGCACAAATATTATATACTTTTTATTTTTTTACCCTTGAACAATTTTTTCAATGAATTCATATTTACAATCAACATTATTAATATTTTAAAATTTCTAATGATAAATTCATAAATTACATTTCATATATAAATAAGTTGATTATTTATTATTTACATGTAAAAATAATCCTGACAATTATTATTGTAACCCGTGAATATATCATCATAATACCAAATAATAATAAAATATCATGTTGTAGTTTTAGATGGTGGTTCACATAAAATGGATGTTAATTAAATTTCAACCAGAATGACCATCTCTTATATATGAATCCTCTCCAACTATAATTTTTGGAGTTTAGATTGGTCTTCTTATAGGTAAAACCCAAATTATGTTACACCCATTAATAAATTAATAAAAATAGATTTATATGAAAGACTTTCACTACCCAATAACTTTTCATTCCTTTTTCCTATATAAATTTCATAATTTGGTTAATTCTATTTTTACTTTCTAATATAACGGTTAAATCAAAAGTAACATTTAACAATTTGGAATTTGTGGGAACCAATTTTTTTCGGTATTTCATGTGATAAAAGTTATTTAATATGGTATTAATTTAGTAGAAAATTTATTATAAAAGTAAAAGAAGCTTAATTCCCCACCACTTAGAAAAATTCCATCCAATATTTTTTTATTGTGAATTACTATTGAATTTATAAATTTGTATATAAATGTTATCAATGAATCCATACACAATTTATTAATATATATCAAAAATAAAAACTTATGAAAGATATATTATTTATTGAAATAAAATAAATGGTAATATTGAGGTTTTTTAAATCCTTTAATTCTAAATATTCATCAAGATTAGTTTTTATAACACCTAAAATTTTATTATTTTACTATGAAAGATCATAGTTATAACTTGAAAAATTTAAAACCATAGGTTATATTGAAATATAAAAATAGATTTCCCTATTTTGGTATTTAACATAGTTTCATATTTAGGAAAGTCACCCACATTCCAAAAGCATATTACATTTTTTTCTATTATTAGTTTATAAGATTAATAAAAAATAATATAATGACTAGAAAATGACATTGTAATAAAATGAATCAAATATTTATTGGATAATTATATCATCAAGGGTTTTGTTTATTTATTATTTATAAATTAATACATATTTTATAGATGATAAACATATTCTGATAAAACTGCAACAATTATGAAGTAGATGATACATGTTGCATAATTTTCATTCCAAACTGCAGTGTTAATCATTAAATACAATATTTCCATTTTTTATTGGTCAGGAAGGTCACTGATGCTTATAATCCTTTATAACCCTTAGGTTCAGGAAACAACATAGATAAAAACAAAATTCAAAAATGTCAATACATTGATCAAATTATTGACCCTTATTATGATATTAATTTTCCAGCATCTAACTCTTCATTATTTTTATGTAATCAGGCTTATCAATATCCTCTTATTCAATAGAAGAATCATCCAATAATAACATTGGGAATATCACTAAGTTATTCATAGCACATTATTGACATGTTTGAAGTTGAATATTCTAACCTACATTAATTTTATCATATAAAATACCATGAGGATCAATCCTTTTCACTTTCAGTGTGTTTGGAATTTCAAATTAATAAACATTGTTAATAATTTTCATAATAGAAATATTGACATAATATAACAACCCTGAATTTATTACCAACATAATCAAGATTTATTACAAAAACTATTCACTCGATACATCATAGAAGATAGATAGATAAAGTTTCATTGGAGATTAGAAACAATACATAACAACATAAATCCCAGAACGTAACATCTTTATTGAAAACTTCCTTTACATTACCAGTACATTCCCTCATACTGGGATATGAATGGGATAATATGAAGTCATGCATAAGAAAAGGTTGAGAAATAAAGATCATTAAGGGAGTAATCAAGGCATAACATAAAGAATAAAATACATCTTAGGATATAGGCATATCAATAGATCATAAAAGGATAATAAACATAAAGGCATGGTATAGCATGATTTTCAAAACATGGAAATGTGGCAACAACACTTAACAACAAATTTGCAAGAGCCAAGAATAATTGCACATGTGGAATGATTTAACAATCATTACAAATGAATAACTATAAAACCATCGTTTCACATAAATTATCATGAGTCAAGACTCATTTTTTATGATGTATCATGATACTATACTTCACCCAATGCATATGAGCTCTATTAGAGCACACCCTTCTTAAACATTTCATTTGATGCATTAGTGTTCCACAAGGATCATAATACTTGGATTCATTAAACATAATCATTTATTACATGATAATGGAGATTTTAATTAATACATGAATCTATTTACATAATATTTAAATGTTCATAAAGTTGAATACCCTTGATAGATAATTGGGAATGGTATTCCCTACACATTTAATTTGGATTTGAAAATCGCAGTGCAATTTTGGCAGCCTAATGGTGTGGCATAAGAACTCATAAAAATGATTAATGAGAGAGAAATGGATATTGAATTATATATAAATGAAATGGATAGTAAGGGGGTCATATATATATATGTCCCAATAGACAAAATGTAATTTAGATAAATAATACAAAATAATTTCATGAATATAAATGTGGAGAGAAAAATTCCTTACAGAATTTCTTCATGGTAACTGGTGTACATTAGAGGAATTAATGACAGAGAAAGGGGATCTATAATTATTCAAACATGACTAAGGAAGTATATGGGAGGTTAGAAATTTTACCCCATCATTTTTAATTGAATGAAAAATGATAGAAAAATATTAAAGAAGCATAGACATAATTTATAATGGAAGAAAATTCTTACATAGAAGTGTGATCCCAAATGCATGGGAGAGGCTTGAGAGAGGATTCATGGGTTCATGGGGAACTATGGATGAATTATAGAGATAGGAGGGAAGGGGATTCTCGAACTATAAAGACTTATAATTAATATGAAGTGGGAGCATGGGAGCATTTATATAGGAAAAGAGAAATAAATCTTTATTATTTTGGTTTTGGACACCTCACATTATACTAATCAAAACCAAAAACTGGTCGATTGTTCCTACCAATTTTTTTCCAATGTGGAGTAGAAACAAATATCTTATAATTCCAATATATGATCTTCCTAAAATTATAGGATTTATTTTTTGGAGGTGAGTCACACTCTCAAGGAAAACATATTAAAAATAAAAAATGTTTTATATGTCTTGAGGTGTCCACTAAATCATTGTGAAATAATGAAAAAAAACCGAAATTCACATTATTGTAAAAGATAAAACTAAATTTTCATAACATAATGTTTATAGTATTTTATTAGATATCTATTTTGTCATTATGATGTCATAAAACACATTCTATATTTAAACAGAATAAAATTTTTACCCAAAAAATTGACTGTCTGAGAAAACCATGAAAAATTCACCATTGGATAATTTCAACATCCTTAATACAAATATAATATCCATATTATCTAAATTATTTTCTAAATTTGTGAATTTTTACTTTTAAAATAAAAATCGACATTTATCGAAAATGCATGGGTTTTGACAAAAACATCTTTCAACCCATAATAAAAATAACAATTGCATTCATAAAATAATATGATCATTTATATTGAAAAAATTATTTAATAATAATAATAAAAATTTATTAAAATATTATTTATTTAAAAAATCTTTTAAATCATCAAAATATATTTCTCGGTAGAATAAAGAAAAATATTTGTTCTTTAAAAATTTTAACAAATTTACAATAATAAAAAGAATGAATATTATTTATACAAGAATAATGTACATAATCGCTTTAATAGGTTATTGTTACATAACCCCTTTAAACACCATCATAAGACCTTAGGGTAATGTGCGCAATGGTGACAGAATCATAGGGTGGATCAGATATCATTGCCCAAGTGGTAATCTATATAAACATTAACATCTCGTGTAGCCGGTTCCACATGAGCTAACATATTCAATCTCGGATTGGGATATGGTCATGAGAGAAGCTCAATGACGTGACCTCTATTGTGAGCACCGAAAAATTGGCTTCATATGGGGAATGTTTATTTGATGATTCCATCACATCGTTTGTATGAGTAAATTGGATTTTTTAATGCCCTGTATTAAAAATAATCATTTGATCACTCTTCAATGGATATATTAGAAACAGTGAAAATTATTAACAGTATTTTAATAACCAAAACACAGAACCAAATAAGTTCTTATGTTTTACATAACCTTAAAAATACAATTAGATATACCAAAATGAATTTTAATTAATCAATTATTGGGTCATTATAATCTTCCCCCATTAAGAAATTTCTCCCTATAAGTTTTCTTTTCCAATACTAAAACAAATATGGGTAACATTGCTTCATCACTTCCCTAGATTACCATGTCTCTTATTCAAACATTTAGTTTATCAACACCACATTATCGAGGGGCATTGTCTTATTTCATAGAAATGTTTCTCTACGATCTAATACCATCACTAGTTGATTATTATAAGATTGATAATCCACAAGTTGTATGACCTCTTAAGAGAGTACATGAGAAATGAATGATATGTACTTACTTAAGAGGGATAAATGAAAGAAATCATGTATATTATCCCCGGTAGGTGGAAGAGCTAGGGGATAGGCCACATCCCTGACATGATCAAGAATCTCGAAGGGGATGATGTAAGTAGGACTTAACATCCACTTCATTCGAATCCTAATGACCATCTTCCATTAAGATATGAGTAGACATTCCATGTCTCCAATTTTAAACTAAAGGTCTTATCAACGGTTAACAAAATAACTCATATATCAACTCTGGGTTGCCTTGATATGTTGCTGAATGGTTTTCACCTTCTCCAAAATTTCTTCGACCATTTATAGTATTATCATATTTTGCTCACCGACATCATCCCAACACGGTAGTGTTATAAACATCATCCTATAACGGGTTTCATGATGTTCCATTAGGATTCATGAGTGGAAACTATTAATATAAGAGAATTCAACCAGTGGATTATGTTGATCCAAACCTCCCTTGATGTCCATTTATCATGATCTAAAAATGTCCTCAGATGATTGGATAGTCCACTCAGATTGTACATCAGTTTGAGGATGATAAGATGTACTGATGTTCAGATTAGTAAACAGAGCTTGTTGAAGACTCTTTCTAAACAAAGAGGTGATTCTTGGATCTTGAGTAGATAGAATAGTTAGAGTTACTCCATGATTCCTTACCACATTCCAGATATTTCTCTGTGCCAGTTGATCCAATGAGAAATCCTCTTGAATTACCATGAAGTGTGTAGAATTTGTAAGATGATCAATAGAAACCAAGAATGCATTGATGAATTGGAATGTCTTTTGATGTCCAGTGACAAAGTCCAAGGTGTTGTTCTAACATTTCTATGCAGGTATCAGAAGTGGTTGCCTCATCCCCTTAGACTTATGCCTCTCGTCCATAACATATTGACACACCATTCACATTGATGTATACTCAACAATCTCCTTCTTCATATTATCCCACCAATAATTCTCTCAGAGATATCAATACATCATTGTGTTTCTAAGGTGGATAATGAAATTTAAACTGTGTGAATCATTGAAACGTTCTTTTATTAGCTCCAGGCATGATGGAACACATAGTCTTTTACCAAACCACACAATTCATTATTCATTAACATTGAATTCCAAGGATTTCCCTTTTCTTATAGCATCCTAATTCTTCTGAATTCCTACATCATCCATTTTAGAATACATTAACCATTCCAAAGGATATTGTTGAGAAATCATTTGTGAAAGGATTTTTGATATTTTCCTCTTTATGATCCCCATTTCAGTATTCATCAAATCTATTAATATTGGATCCATATAAATTCTCATAATTGGTAGAATCACTAGGACCTTTCTACTTAGATCATCTTCCACCTTGTTAAAATTCCTAGGGTGGTATTGGATTGAGCAGTCATAGTCTTTGGGAAGCTCTAACCATCATCATGGGAGAATTTTCATCTCATTATGTGTGAATATATATTTGAGTATTTGGTGGTCCGTATATATTTCACACATCTCCGCAAAGAGATAATGCACCCAAATTTTTTATATGATAATCATTATAGCCAAATCTAGACCATGTGTTGGATAATTATTCTCATTGACATTCAATATCATTGATTCATATGAAATAAATTTGTCATTTTGAATCCACACACATCCCAATCCCTTCTTCTAATCATCAATGAATACCACAAAATGTTTTCCACTTGTGGGTATTGTGAGAACGGGCACAATCATAAGCCTATATTTCCACTCCTGGAAGCATTATTTGCATTCACCACTCCTGTCAAACGTTACTCCCATCTGAGTTAGCTAGGTAAGAGGGTTGGAAAATCATGAAAAACATCAGACAAATCATTGATAATATCCAGCAAACCCCAAAAAGCTACGTATTTCTGTTACAGATGCTGGCCTTATCCAACCCACCATTATAGCTGTCTTAGAGGGATCCATAGATATCCCATTGCTTGTGATGGTATGGCCCAAGAATGAGACCACCTTCAATCAGAACTCACACATGATGTAATTTGTATAGATATTCTCCTTTCGCAAGGTCTCTAGTATTGATCGTAGATGCTCCTCATGATCCTCCTAGGTTTTGGTGTATATTAGAATATAATCCATTAATACTTCCACAAACTTTTCAAGGTAATCTATAATGTCTATATTCATGTAGTATCTGATGATTTCCAAAGAATTGGGGAGTGAGAAAGGTATTACTATGAATTCATAGTTCTTGTACCTTGTATGAAAAGCCTTCTTGGGGATACCAACCATCTTCACCCTTACACAATAATATACTGACTGCAAATCCACCTTGGAAATTTATTGTTCTCCATGTAGCTTGTTGAACAAGTCATAAATTCATTGGAGAGGATACTTGTTTTTTGATTGGGATTTTTTTAAGCTCACGATGATCGATGCAATGGCACATTAACTCATCCTTCATCTTGACGAAGAAGACTAGCGAAACACTAGGTGAAGCACATGGTCATATTAACCCTTTATCGAAATTTTCCTGTTCTTGTTTTTTCAGCTCCTAAAATCACAACAACAACCATTCAATAAAGAGTATTCAATATTTCCAATGCCCTAGGAATATGATCAATTGATAATTCAACCACTCTTCAAGGAGGATGACCTGTAAATTCCATAGGAAACACTTCATCGAATTCTCTCACAATAGGCATGTCTCAAGGATTGTTTCCTCATAAGACTAAATCATATGACCCATATATGCATTCTCATAGGGTAGTAATATCAATTCTTGAGATGTTGGATATAATGAATATTCATCTTTCTCATTGCCCTTGTACTGGATCGGGGGTCAATTATCCACATGGATATCGATTTCCCTCTCGCGTCAATTTATGTTGGCGCTATACAAGGAAAACAAATTCATGAAATGAATTACAAAAAATTCCACCATATAGTTTATGAAAAGGTTTTCCAAGAAGTTCAATCCACATATTAATATAAGGTTGAAGTTATATTCATGGGATGCAACGATTCCCCATTAGAAGAACCTACATACATCTATAAATCCATTATTTGTGGTGGTGTTGGGATCTGTCTACTATTCTATTGATATATAAAATAATGTTTAGTACTTCATTACAAATGTACATTTTCTCTTATTGAATGAAAAAACAGCGTACCTATCACCACTTCATTGTTGGGGTTCAATTCGACAGTAGTGATAAAAAAAGCCCACCCTTAATACCTTGGATGTTGTAGGTTTCCTTTGAAAACACTTGTATTATAGAACTTATTTTCATGAAGCCATGGTTCTTTTTAGTTGATGAAATGAACAACATGATGAGATTAGAATGGATGCCTCCTCTCCTCTGTTGCAAAAGCAGGTTTTTCTTGTCAGTATTTAATAGCTTGGTGCCCTTATCTTCGACACCTAAATCTTTTCCTCATCCCCTTCAGGAAATTTGTGGTGTGCTTCATTCCACACATTTGGAAAGTGGGGTGAGCGACCTTCATAGCACTATTGGATTTATCCAACAAACTACCAGAATTGAAGTCCACCTTATGCTTCTTATCCGCATGATACCCCTGAGATTTTCTGATCTCCATTTCTATATTGTGGGAAAATCAGACATTTTCTTCATGTCTTTCGAAGTCAGGGATTTCTAGGGCTATCTGCATGCTAGATTTCATCCCATCAAAGAAGCGTTCATCCATGTATTTAGAGGTAATGAAAAATCCAAATTCGTATCGTTCAAGACTTGTAAAGTTTTCCTTGTACACTCTGACTGATTCATCATCTTTTTGCAAAAGGGATAAGATGCCACTTTTAATCTTGTTTCAGAGGATGATCATAAAATATTTGTTGAAATAAATCTTTCTGAAATTATTTTATTCCAATGCCTCGATCTCATCCGCATGATTCTCATTTTCGATCAATGATCACCATTTACCAGCTAAACCCTCCATATGATTTACAGCTGTATTATTTTGTTCAGAAAAATGATTTATAGAGAAGATATTTTAAATATAGTAGATCCATTGTGCGGTGATTGAGGGATCTGGTTATCCATTAAAATTAGGAGGCCTTTGTCTCATGAAGCTTTCAATTGAGAAATTTTCATTATCATGGGGGTTTAATTTTTATATTGTCCAATTATTCTATTAAATTGTTGAGTTAAATAGGGGAGAATAATTACAATATTTGTGATTCCCACTCCCATCAGATTGGGAATCTCATTAGCATAGTCATCACATTGGTCGTCACATCTGTTGTTAGCCCGAGTCCTCCTATTATCGGCCATTGGATGGACTAAAATAAAAGGTAGGGGTATCATATAATGTGTAATCTAAAAATATATGACTTATAAATAACTTTTATTTCCATAACTTATTAATTTATATGATTCAATCTATGTTATCCATGATCTATTTTCAGACATATATTCTTAGATGAGTTTTTTTAATTCCCTTAATAATGTTTCATACTAATTTTGTGAATTTACAAATGCATATCCCCCGAGAGTTTCATTAACAAGAGTGAAGAAAGACCCATTTTCTTATACTAGGATGCCCTGGGTCAAGCCTAAAACACCTTGTTGGTGTTTTCATCCCAAGGTACATATGTGCCAGAGCTGCCTCTACATGCTTGTATCTAGACATGGATGACTTTTCTTGATAAACCACTTTTTCAATACCATCCAAAACATAGGGTTGTTTTCATTATACATAGTCATGTCTCTAAGGCATGACTAGTGTTTTCTAATCCTAATACCAAATAAAATAACTAAACCTATCCTCGGATACCATTTATAACAACTGCTATTTTATTACAAATTTAAACATGATTTATTACATAATATCGTCACTTGATACAACACAAATGATCGATATTACTACTATATTTCGGGATTAGGAACATTAACTAACTACATAAAACAAATAACAGAACATATTTAATGAAATTTTCCTTTTAATGACCCCTACATTCCCTCGTACATTGAATTTTATGGGATAACATAAGGACATGCATAATAAAAGGGTGATCTACAAACCCCAGAAGGAGAGTAAAAAGGTATAACATGAAGAATAAAATACATTCTAGGAAATATCCATATTAACAGATCATAAAAGAAACCTAAATATAAAGTCATTTTATAGCATGATTATCATAACATGGAAATGTGGGAATAACACTTAACATGGAATTGGAATGAGTCAAGGCTCATTGAACATGGACCATGAGTAAACCATAATTGCACATTAATCATGAGTAAAACCTGGTTTCACTTGAATTAGAATGAGTCAATGCTCATTTAACCTGATGTACAATGATATTATTCTTTACCTAATTCATTGGTAAAATATCAATGTGCACCCTTCTTAAACATTTAATTTCATTCATATGTGTGCCACATTGATCATAAAACATGGATTCATTAAACATTATAATTTATTCAATGATAATGGTGTCTATAATTTTTAAATGAAACTCTTTAATCTATATTTGTAAATGTGCATATAATTGAATACCCTTGATAGAGAAGTTGGAAATGATTTCACTACACAATGACGTTGGATTGGAAAATCACGGTGCAATTTTCACACTGTAACTGTGTGACTTAAGAACTACAAAAAATGGGTGATGAGAGAGAAATGGGTGTCACATAATATGTACATGAAATGGATAGTAAGGGGGTCATATATTTATCTATACAAACAAACGTAATAGATTTTAGAAATTTAATACCATAGAATTGCCTGAATGTAAATGCGGAGAGAGAAATTCCTTATGGAATTTTGGCATGGTAATATTGGTACAAGGGAGACATTAATGATATAGAAAGTGGATATATAATTATTCAAAAATGAAGAGAGAAATATGGGGGAGGTTTAAAATCAATCACCAACATTTTTAATTGAATTAAAAAGGTTTTATAAAATCAATGAAACATGGAAAAAATTCGAAAAATAAATAAATCCAATACTTGGATATGTGATCCCAAAAGATTGGGAGAGGCTTGAGAGAGGCTTCATGGGAGCATGGCGCACCTTGGAAGGATTCTATGGAGAATAAGTCAGTTTTTGGACGAAATCCTAATGCTTTTAATGAGGATGATGTGGGAGCTTGTGTGGGTTTATATAAGAAACGAGAAGGAAATTATTTTTATTTAGTTTTGGGACAACTCACATTAAACTAATCAAAAACACAAACCATAAAACAATTTTTTTCCAATGGTTTTTTCCAAAGGGGATTATAAATAAATATTTTATTAGGCCAATGGACTATCTTTTTAAAATAATGGGGTTTCTTATGTGGAGGTGAATTACACTCTCAATGAAAACATTTTAAAAACGTAATGTTTTATAAGTCATGAAGGCTTCACTAATGCTTTGAAAAATAAATCAAAAAAACACAAAATCACAATATCAAAATGTTAAAAAATAAATTTTCCAGAAATAATGTTTATAGTTTTTATTTAATCATTATTTTGACATTATGATGTCATAAAACACATTAAATATTTAAACGGTATTTAATTTTTACCCAAAAATTCGACTGTCTTAGAAAATTAAGAAAAATTCACCATTGGAAAATTTAGATATCAACATCCAAAAAATAATATTCATTTTAACATAATTTTTTTTAAATGTGAGTTTTTAAATTTATGTTTAAAATAGGCATTTATTGATAATTCATGGGTTTTGAAAAAAAAACAACTTTCAAACCACAATAAAAATTACATTTGCATTCCCGAAATTATATTTTAATTAATATTTAATTAAAATTAATTTATTAATAATAATAATTTATTATGATATTATTTAGTAAAAAATCCATTGATTCATCACATTAAATTTCATAGTAGAGTATTTACTAAATATACTATTTGTCTATTATTATTTTTTTATAATGTAAAAATAATAATAAGAATATATATTATTATAATATAATAATGTACATAATAGTTATAGTAGGGTATTATTACATAACCCCTTAATATTGCTGCATAAGACATTAGGGTATGTTGCACGATGGTGACAGACTGTTAGGGGGCTCAGATTACATTGCTTGGGATGTAATATCTATTGACTTCCACTTCAATAATAAGTGGTTCCACTAGGACTTAACATATTCATGATCAGCTCGGCTTGGTCAAGAGAGAATCCCATTGATACCACCTCCTTTCTGAGATAAAAAAAATGGGCTTCGTCTTGGGATAGTCTACTAAATCTGGTCATCGCTTCATTTGTCTAAATAAGTAGGATTTGTTAAACCCCTATATTTACACTAATCACGTGATCACTGTTAAACAACTATATTAACTACGGTCAAAATTCATTACAGTATTTTAAAAACAAAAACATAGAAACAAATAAGTGAATACAATTTACATAACCATAAGAGGACATTTAAATGGAAAAAGGGGAATTTTCATTAATGAATTTTTTGGTCATTAAACATAATAAGTAGATTTTTAATTCCAAATTGTATCCTATTAAAATGATAATTAATAAAATATCCACATTAATTCGGGATCTCATCATTACCATGTTTATATATGTTTTCAAGGACTACTAAAAAATGAGTTCATATATGTAATGAAAAAATAATTTCCAAATCTAATTATTTATAAAATAATATAATTATAAATTCAACATCAAAATATCATACCTTTGATACCCTCATATTAGTTAATTTATAATTTTTTCCATCCTAAATCACACTCATATCAACCAAAGTTAATTTGTGTTAGGTTCCCTCATATTTCATAACCTAATATTCTACAAACAATTGGTTATTAATCATTATTAGTGGATCATAATGATTATATGAATTAAGACACGCTATATATTTCAAACATTGTCTGAAATAATTACATAATTTCATGCACTAGCTGTTGATCATGATAAAACCGAACCATAATTTCTAGTGTTATTACCTCTAGGTGAATATATATCTGAACCTAAACCAACTTTTATTACCCACATTGAGATTTAATTTATTATAAAACACATATTCAATTTATTAACAATAAAATAGAAAGTTATCCTAAAAATAGTATTATTATTAGAGTTTCTAATAAATGTAACAAATCCTAGTATAAAAAATTAACTAATATAATTATTAAAAATATCTAAATATTTCCTAGATTTAAACTATGTTTCCCCAAACCTGCAACCCAAAATGTAGTGCTAAAATAATATTATTTACACATAGGCTTTGATACTATGATGTTGGACCCATGGTAATCTTTAAAAAATTACACATCATCTTAATAAAAAAATAATTAAATGTCAATAAAATTATATAATTCCCATGACCCCATGAATTAATCTAATGGAGATTTTTTTTATAAGTAACATAATTTCAAAAACATGTGAACATTTTAGAATAATCACACTACACTATAGACCATTATATACATCTGATATGGTATACTAATATTCATAACCTAGGGAATGGAGAAAACAATAAAGGTAGGGATAAAAAACTCAATAACAGAAAAATGTATTATCATTATATAATGGATCAGATCCCAATCCTGTGGGAAAACAAAACAGTGGGATAAATATCTGATCAACAAATGTAGGATCGTAATTTTTTCTTATGGTCAGAAAATATAATATGTACTTTTAAATTAACAATCATATTGTATTTAAAATGAGTGAAAGAATAAGATAATTGTTTTAATACATATTTTAATGCTCAAAATTCATATTAATAAGATTTCTAATGGTTTTACAATTTCATGATACTATTTTATAATTTATGAAAATATGGTGGAAATGTGTCAAAATATTGTAAAGTTCTAAATAAATAAAAGTCTCATCATTTGAGTAGAGTCACCACCTATAAAGACACACCTTTGGAGTTGAGTCACTACAAAAAAAATTCACCTCAAAATATAACTAATGCATGACTTCATCTACTAGTGATAACAACTCTCTAATGAGAAGGAACTTCAATAGAGTATGTCCCACTATTAGGAGAGTCACTCTGGAGATGACTCACCATTGATATAGGTCACCATTGATATAGGTCACCATTGATATAGGTACCCATTCATATGAGTAACCATTGAGATGAGTAAAATATGAGAAAATTCTCTTTTGAGGTAATTCATTATTAGGTTGACTCAACATCAAGAAGAGAATCCACTAAAAATTACCAACGGTCAGATGACCTACCATTTTCTTTTCTCAACAGAATAACTGATTCACTAATTTACTTGTTCTTCCATCCGTATTATGGTTCATTTGAATTAAATATTTCCAGTGGAAAAATTTATTATGTTAATGCAGATGCTTATATTAATGAGTATTCTTAAGTTATTGTAGTTATCATTAATATCTATGCCAGTGCATAATATGAGGATTCAATGGATCATGATGATTTTTCTCAAATTTTACACTCCAAAATGCAACACTATTTATTCAATAAGTCTTCATCATTCAAAATCAATGAAGATCATGAGATGGATTTGAGAAATCATTCAATAATGTGTGAAAACTATGGTATATTGTTTTGAAATCATAAATACTTAACCCTTACATCATTCGACTACAAAAAATTTGATTTCAAATTCATGGAATTTATATAGTTATTAAAATTTGTGTCATGATACACTATTTTTTACTGCTAGCTTTAATGAATTGGGTAATTCTCATATCCAATCCACATATGAGGAGGATCACACATCTGAGCACTTCATAACAAGAAACACTATTATTTCATTAATAATTATTTTTATCATTATGTGACATTCATTACATATTTAGCAGTATGCTTTTTTCAACATGAACCATAACCTAAAAATTTATATATAGTATTGGATATTCATACGAATATTTTTCATCGGTATACCGATGTTGTTATTAGAATTAGACCTTTTGTAACCTATTTTTAATTTTCGTCACATGAATTTTTCATAAGAGGTCCATATATTTTACAGAATTGAAGAATTTTATTTTTTAATTTCCCAATCATGGTTTTGGAATAATTTATATTTATATAATCTTGTTAAGAGTAGGTTATATCCATGTGGAGGGGGTTATGTATTGTCTTGAGACTAAACACCTTTTTTTATGTTATCTAATTTTTTTTATTTCATTCATTCCAAATCATTAAACTGAATATGTTTTAAACGTTAAAAACATTATAGGATAGTTATTCATAGCCAGACATTATATGAAAATATCATATAGTAAATTTAATTCAAAAATTAATTCTAATTTTATATTATATTAGCTAAGAACTAATACATCATAGTTAAATTTGTTAAACGATAAAAATAATATTAAACTACTAATTTATTTAACTATGATAATTTATATAAAATTTGTGAAATTTAATTGAGAAAATTTTATGGAATTTTTTAATTGGTAACTCATCTCAACCCCATCCACTAAACTTCAAACTATTTTTATCATTTAGAATTAAATTCTTTTAGGATAATTTTAAAATTTATTGTAGTTATGTTTTAATGACCTTAAAATTATATTAGTTTTATTATACTTCATTAAATGGATAATAAACAAGTTGGTTCAAATACAAATAGAAAACCTTTCTTAAATGGAACAATCTATGGTTAGTGTAAAATAATGATGAAAATTCACATTTAAAGCATGGATTATTACATAAAGACTACATTTGATTATATATTTTAATTATAGACTACTTCAGGTGGTCCATGGAAATATTCTATTAATAGGATTTTATATATAACTATAAATAAATTAATGGTATTGATTGGTATTTTAGAGATGAAGAATTTAATAGAGTTTATTATTTTGAAATTGCATATTAAATTTGGTATATAAAATATGTTTCTCACGAAATATATACTTATGTTAAGTAAATGATATTAAAAAATTATATAATATAATATCATACATTAAAAATTAAAATTGATGATGTAATATTTGATAGGTATCATAGGTTCGATTGGGCATTAAATAAAATGATTTATTTAGGGAATCTAAATTTAGAAAATGACCTAATCATGTGACTATTAAGATGTTAACTAGAGAGATTGAGAGGATCTATATTCTCGTTTATAGAGTCATGTGATTTTTTATGCTACTTGTTAAAAATTTTATTAGTAAGATACTGTTGTATGTGAATGAAATTATTGTTATGTGGGAATATGAATATGAACCTAACAATATGTCCATTTAAACCAAGTGTAATATTAAAAAACATAAAGAACATGGTGAAGATGAATGTACCAATGATAATAAATCAATAACCGATATCAATTAATAAATTTACCAACTAGACAGAAGGAATAATTTGTTTTATAAGAAGAAAATTATTTAAGAAACCATGAATCATTGGAAAATATGATACAACAGTAAATTTGAAAATGTTCATGAATATGGATGGTAATCAAAATGAGGTCAACATCTATGAATTAAAATGATAATGGAATATAAAATTTGACTTTCCTAAACTGATGTATAATAATAAGAATAATTTCCAAGATAGAATGTAAAATAAAGACATTAAAGTCACATGGATTGATACTAATGATATATCCAATTACATTTACACAACCCATGAGGAACATCATTACATTGAAAACATGTGTTTCATGTAAAACAGAACTGATGTATCAAATATATTTACTCCTCCTTTAAATATTTTTAATCATTCGGAATATAATAATAATGATGAATTTATGTCAACTAAGGATACAATTGAATACTATAATATGATGTAACATTATTTTAGTCGTCCAAAGGATAGGTATAAAATTATGAAGAAACACCATGTTTCATCTATTAATGGTAAATATGATTTTAGGGAAGAAAATAATAAATATGATTAATCTATAAAATAAAAAAGTAATATCAATGAATCTATTGGTCTCACGACCCATCCCCCGGGACCCGTATCTTGACTACCCAAAGCCCTCCATCCATAGGCTAGAGGCTGGAAAGTAGCACCAAAGGCGTAAATCCCTAAATTGGGAAGGTATTGAATTTATAATTGCAAACAAATACATCATAGTTCAAAACCAAAGCAATAAAATAATATGTAAAACTTTTTACAAAAGAATTGCAAGAATGTAAAAGGGGTCAGAAATACAAGCCCAACAGGAAATTATGGGTACAACTGGAGAAAAGTAAAGAAGCTACGGGGTCATCCTCTGGGGTTCCTACCTGAAGGGTAGGTACATAAGGCCTCCTCAGCACTCCCATCCTTCTATCACCTCTGTCCACCGTCACTCTGAGTGGTCCACCTCCGGGTATCGTCCAGTCCTGCTACTCTCTACCTCAGTCAGTGCGGTCTGTCGTCTGCAACCAACACAATGAGGTGAATGCATTTCCCATGCAGGGGTGAGTATAATGATACTCAGTAGGGACCCTAATACCCTCAATATCTCAAAAATTCCCACAAGGATAAACCAAAATTATGAAATCAACAGATAACCATTACATAGATATATTCCCATAAATATATCTATGTTATCTAGTAACCCATCTCATTACTGAGTAAAAACACAAAAGTCATTGACTGAGCATAACTAGGATTTTTTTTATCGAATCCATGGCAGCTAGTTAACTCCTCCTCTATCGTGTACAGATAGCATGTCGTGACATCAAGGATCTTCTCACTATCCTTGGACTACTGAGGTACACTTCATGTCGAGTATCGTAGGTATGATGCCAACTACCATGCACTCATCCGCTGTGGGTCTGCCGCCAACTACCACACGCTCCCCCTAATAGCCTATAGAGGTACTCCTCCTATCGAGTATCATAGAACTACAACAAACTAATAGGCACTAATTTTCCATGGGACTGTCGCCAACTACCAGGTTCTCCCCATTGGGCTAGTCGAATCACTCTGAGTCAAAATGGTCATGCAGTCGTCACGCCTTCCATCTACTAGGTCTATGCACTCTGTCTACTCATCACGGGATGGATCCGCTCCACGAGTTACTGGGAAATAATCCAACTACCGTGAAGTGAAATTAAGAATTATCTCAAATGTCAGGCACATAATAGGGGTCTCAATTCATTATACTACGCGTCAATCGGATGCCCGGTCTATTATTTATTTGCGTTTTAGTCCCGGTGGCTTGGTTGGATTCAGGTGCGATTCAATATGACTGTATCTCAAATAAACCATGAACTCTAGTGTGGTATACTCAAAGGGATATCTACACTCCAAGAATACCGAGGCCACTGATGGTTCATCAAACGGACGTCTGGTGCAAAAGTTATGGAATAAGATATTAAAGGAGCAGTAATGGGCCCGGGTCCGGTCAGAGTCGACCCAACCCAGTCTGGGCCAACCCGGTCTGGGTCGACCCGGTAAGACTCGCTGCTTCTCACCTGGCCCACCTGGTGGGTTAGCCTGCTGATTTTTTAACATGTCTGATGGGCCTGGCCCAAAGGACCGTGAGGGTCGTACGACCCGGGCTCGGGGCCAGTTTGGCCCGGAGCGTTGTGAGGGTGTGTCCAGACATAGCTTGGCCCAGAGGACTCGGCCAGGCCGGTTCAGCCGGGGCACTGTGAGGGGGGCCATGACACCGTCTAGGATGGGTGGCCACGAGGGAGTTGAGTCACTGCGAGGGAATTTGGAAGGATGTGGTGCGCTGGGTAGGGCGAAGCAGGGCACTGGGCAGTGTGCGGGGCAACACACAGAAGCGCGGGACACGTGCGGGGGAGCCGAGCAGGGCACCGGCGAGGCCGGGTAGGCCGCGGGGCACCGTGCAGGGGCACGGGCTGCACAAGAGGGCACCGGGAATGGCATCGGTGGGGCCGGGCAGGCCGCGGGGCAGTGATCGAGGGATCCAGGAAGGGCGCTGGTGGGGCTGGGAAGGCTGCGGGTAGCCGAGTCATGCACCACTCAACCGACGGTGTTCGGCCAGGAGCACCGGTGTGCCACGGGGGCGACGTGATTCATAGAGGTCAAGGGTAGAGAGACCTTTATCATTTCTATCTTTTTCATCGTCACCTCATCACCATACCGAGGTTCCATCAATACAAGATCGACGTAGGGGGTTGTGAAATGTTGGATTTTCCCTCACCCTCCGCATTTAGGGTCTTAACAATTGGTGATCAAGAACAAATCATAACATCCCACCAGCAATAATAATCATCATAGTTCCTTGTTTTTAGATTAAAGGAAGTACATGACATTTAACAATAACTAAACCCAAACCTTTGATTCCTCGGTCGTCGATCTTCGTTCGTTGATAGTGTTGCGGAAAGAAGACGATGAAGATCATCGTTCAAAGTGTTTTTCATGAACTCCCAATAAAAGATCATGCATCTGTTCATTAATAACGATGACGAGGGAAGTTTCTCTACGTCATAAAGTGTCCAAGGTAGAAAACTAAGGAAGAAGCGTTGCCGGTGATATTCGAGTTCTTCATTGGAAGGATGGTTGTCCCAAGCTCTCCTCTTCCTCCGTTACACCAAAATTAAGCATGTCAACAAAATAAAAAAATAGGTTGTGTATTGTTTTATTTTTTCCATTTAATTCAAATAGAGAATGAAATTAAGGGGCTACACATAATTAATTCACATGGGTTGTGACTGTTAGTTTGGTTAGAGGTGGCACCAATTAAATGTAGAGGAGGTCAAGAGACTTCCTCCGTCTTAATGAGGGGAGTTGGGAGATTTTCCACCCTCCCATTAATTGGGGGATTTTAGTCTTGTGTGGTCCCCACGACATAACCTCTCACGAGAGGTTATGTTTGGGTGGGCCCCACCACCATAACCTATCAAGGGTGGTTCGGGTGCGGTGGCCCCCACCTCCAACCTCCTCTTGGATGTTTTAACCACGACACACCCAAGGTAATCTCAAATAAAATAATGTTGATTCACACATAATTTTATTATTGTTTTTTTTAATCCAAATACTAACTTTTATTTCGACCAAATATCGTCGAAGTGAAGGTCATCTTAAGCGAATAATGATGCTGTGTGTTCAACAATGCTCTCAGATTTCTGTTTTGTGCACCGATTCAAATGATATAAAATCCCGCCCATACATTTAATTAACGTACCTGAACCACTCTTCAGAAATTGATTCCGGGCACATCGATCCTCAGAATCAAGTGCCATAAATATTCACAGACTCGTAAAAATCCCCTGTAATTATGAAAAAAAGATCCATGGAATTTCTATGTCTTTACATTCTCCCTTCCTCAGGGATTTACGTCCTCGTAAGACACAACTCCGACTATGGGAACAAATGGGGTACTAAGCACGCATATGATCCTCCTGCTCCCATGTGCTCTCCTGGAGGTTACCATACTGCCAGCTAACGTACACCTGAGGTATCGAACATCACCATAGGACCCGCTCCTATCGATCATCAATCTCCACTGGAACCACTTTGAAGGTTGCCCCATCGTCGACATCCATCTCTCCATGGTCGATGATGTGGGAAGGGTCGTGCAGGTATCTCCTCTGCTGGGATACGTGGATGATATCATGCACCTGGTTCAATTTATGGGGAAGTGCCAAACTATAAGCCTCCTCACGTACTCTACTGAGAACCTACAACGGTATGATGATCCTTGGAGATAACTTGCCTTCTTGGACAAATATCCATATACCACATCGGGGAGAGACCCATAGAAATAAATGTTCACCAAACTCGACCTCTAGAGGCCTATGTCTCCTATTATCATATAACATTTGTCTACTCTATGTAGTCTTCATCTGCTCTTGGATGATCTACACCTTCTCCATGGTATCTCGTACCATCTTTGGTCCCAGCAGTGCTGACTCCCCAGTGTCTGTCCATCACAAGGGGGATCTGTAATGTCATCCATACAATGCCTCTATGGGTGGATCCCTATAGTGCAGTGGTAACTGTTGCAGTAGGAATACATCACCAAGGGTATTTGATCCTCCCATCTGCATCTGAAGTCAAGGACATAAGCACAGAGCATGTCCTCAAGGATCTGAATGGTCCGCACAGTCTGACCATCTATCTATGGATGGAAGGCGGTGCTCAAGCAAAGCTATGTCCCGAAAGCCTCCTACATCCCCTTTCATTGTAGGGAAGTAAAATGTGCATCATGTTCGGAGACAATAGAAGATGATACTTCATGTATCTGCATAATATCCAGCTCGTAGAGGCGTCTAAAGCTCTCAATTGAACCCTTCTCTCTGATCGGTTGGAAGTGGGAAGACTTGGTGAGTCGGTCGATGATCACCCAAATCAAGTCATTACCTCTAGATATATATGGAAGACCCATCACGATGTCCATGGATACTCCATCCCACATTCATTCTGGAACATTAAAGGTTGAACCAAGCTTGCTGGTACATGGTGCTCTGACTTCACTTGCTATCAAATGAGGCACCCGGAGACAAACTCCACTACTGCCTTCTTCATACCTGGCCACCAATGATGTGGTTGATGGTCCTGGTACATCTTTTCCACTCTAAGATGTAATGATATAGGGGACGTGTGGAACTCTCTCAACACTTCTACTAGAAGTGACACTTGTACCATAGTATGTCCTCTTAAGAGGATGATGTGCTCCCCACCTTTGAAAAATCCATCAGGTGCCTGCCCTACGGATATCTGAACACGTAATGTCTCGTAGTCAGCATCCCCATGCTAAGCCTCCCTAAATCTCTGAAGAAGTGGGGGAGTGATTGTAAGAGACTATAACTAGGCTTCTCTATCTCTATCCACAAAGGATACCTGTAAAGTGACTAGCTGCTCCGCCGCCTCTCCTATCATATAAATATTAGATCTCCTACTGAGTGCTTCCGCAACAACGTTACCCTTCCCAATAGTATAGACAATCTCTATGTCATTTCATGGAGGAACTCAAGACATCAGTGTTGTCTCATGTTCATGTCCTTCTGACAAAATATATACCTGAGACTCTTGTGATCAGAGTACACAGTAAAATTCTCACCCATTAGATAGTGTCACAACATCCTCAAGGCGAAGACCACTGAAGCTAACTCTAATTCATGGGTCACATAGTTCTTCTCATGATGCTTCATCTACCGAGAACCATATGTGTTCACTACTCGCTCCTGCATTAGTAGACACCAATGTACAGTCCCGGATGTGTCACAGTAAACTAAGAACCCTATGCCCTCCTCTGATAGCCACAAGATGGGGGCACTAGTTAACCTCTGCCTTAGCTTCTGAATGCTCTACTAGCATCTCTCTAACCACACAAAGAGTTTCCCCATCATTGACAAGGCTAATAGTGTTGTTGTAACTCTTGAAAAGTTTGTCATGAACCTCCGGTAATATCTTGCCGATCCCATGAAACGTTGTACCTCCATCACACTCCTGAGTGGCTCCCATTAAATACCCCCCTCGATCATCGCTGGATCCACTGTAACTCCAGCCTCCGAGATGATGTGTCCCATGAAGAGAACCTCTTGAATCCATAAGTGGAACATTGAGAGCATAACATAAAGGTGGTTCTCTCCAAGTGTGTCTAGTACTACATGAAAATGGTACGAATTCTCCTCCTCAGTAGTCGAGTAGTTCAGAATTTCATTAATGAAGACTACGATAATGCGATCGAGGTATGGATGGAAGATCCTATTCATGAGTCCCATGAAAATAGCTAGAGCGTTGGTTACACCGAAAGGCATAACCAAGAATTCTTAGTGTTCATACTGACACCTAAAAGCCGTCTTCTGTGCAGCATATCCTCGAAGTCTGAGCTGGTGATAGCCTGATATGAGGTTTATCAATGATAACCACCTTGCTCTCTTCAACTGGTCATAGAGGTCCCCAATCCCTTGACGTGGTTATTTTTTATTCACTGTAACCCAGTTTAGGCGACGATAGTCAACACAGAGCCGCATTATTCTGTCTTCCTTCTTGTCAAATAGAATTGGGGCTTCCCCAGGAGAAACAACAGGTCAGATGAATCCCTTCCCCTGCAAGTCCTATAGTTGTACCCATATCTCATGGAGCTCAGCGGGAGCCATCCAATATACTAGAGTAGATATTGGTTCTTTACCGGGGTATATATCAATGTAGAAGTCCACCTATCTGTGAGGTGGTTGTCCTAGAACATTGTCAGGGAAAACATCCACGTACTGGTCTACCACTACAGGATAGATCAGAATCTCCACATCTACTGCTCTGAGGATAAGGCAGGCCAACTGATGAGTGATCGGCTGCACCCTCCTCCGAGTAAGTCCGTAATGCATTGAAAAGGATCCCTTATCACTGGTGATGGTGAACCTGGTCCCATCCATGAGGAAAAACTTCACTTTTAACCAAATACAGTCGATCTGAGCATGGTCTTTAGATAACGAGTCCATACCCAAGATGAAATCGTAAGGCCTCGACGATGCTACAAGGAGATCTCGGATGAAAAACTCACCTCCAATAGTATGCTAAAACTATTGACACCCATAAGTAATCATAGATTATGCTCTCGTAGGAGTCTTTATCCATAATGATCGAGCCAACAACTCTATCAGAATCACGGAACTCTGAATAAGGTAAGTGGAATTGAAAGAGTGACTGACACCTGTGTCTATAAGAACTGCAACTAAGGGTGATTAGACATATATCATACATCAAATCATCTCCAGAGGGAGATGAGCATAATCCTTAGCTGCATGAAGCTGAGCTCTCCCTTGTACACCCTCTCCTAGCGTTCGGTGTGGACCTCATGGTGGTGGTGGTGGCAACACCTCGAAATATCATCCACCACTAGCTGCACGTCGTGCTCCTCATCCACCTCTGCCTCCTCCCTGTGGACCACATTGATCGAACCTCTTCCTTGGCCTTGGATGTCCCTAAACTATCTGATTATCATCATAATGGTGGGTCAGATAGTAATGAGCCATGTGACCAAGCTCTCCGCATTAGTATCATTGTCCTCTCCTGGCATGTCTAGCTTTGTCTCCACTATGGGTTCCCCAAACCCCTGATCCTGAGTCGTTCGATCGTCCACCAATATGTCTGGTCCTCTTGGACCTCTGCGACTTCTGACTACTGCCAGCTGCAGAAGACTCCGTTGTGTGTCTGCAAGTGGTGGGTCTCACTGTTGTAGATCACTCTCCAAGGAAACTCTCTACTATAAGGACTCTCTCTATCACCCCCTCCAACGTCGGAATGATGAGTGAGATCATCAGAGTTCTGATATCTTGCCTAATCCCCTTCTCGAAGGTCTTGGGCCAGAAGAATGGGTCCCGAGTTATATTTGTGTAGTAGCACGAGAGGTCGGTGAACCTTGCAGAGTACTGTTCCACTGCCATGCTACCCTGATATATATGCAGTAGCTCCTGTATCTGCACCACTTGATGGATGGCTAGGACAAACTCCCACCGTAAAAAGCTCTTCAAGTGTGTCCATAGTAGCATCGCCTCGTCATGCACCTGGAGAAACAGGCTCCACCATCTGCCAGCTACTGCATGAAGGAGGATGCAAGAAAGGATCACCATGATGTATGCTACTGTCCATACTTGCCTGAAACCCTCACCACAACCTCCAACAAATCCTCAGCTGCTTGTGGGTCTGTCTCTCCCCAAAACCATGGTGGCCTCTAGAACTGGAACTTGTGAAACACACTCAAGCGGTGTGCATCATCTGCTGTTGGGGATGTTCCCATCGGTGGCCCAACGGGAAGCGGTACCGCTTGCGCCTCCAATGGTGCCTCAAATGGAAGAAGGCCCTACACTGAGGCCTCATCGCTCAGTGGTCTGTCAGTGCATTTGAATATCAGTTCTCTAGCTAGTCATCTGTGGGGAGGCATCCTGAATGGAAGCTGATGTGACAGAGTAAAAATATTATACCTAGTAAGATGACCTGGTTGAGTTTACTTAAAGAAAACTTTTGCAAACTTTCACGCAATCAGTGTTTTCGTGCACTGAGTTGGAAATAAGAAATTAGTTTCCTAGTGTATGGATACATCGGCCGCCCGCACCAACACTGGACTCTCTGAATTGAAAACCACACTTAGTACCCTCAAAACTATTTCTTCATAGACCTGAAATATTAGAGTCCTTTGTTCTATGGTAGAACTGACTCCTTTGATACAAATTTGTCCTGACCCCTCCCCCGGGTCTCGTATCGTGAATACCCCAAGCCCGCCTTCCACAGGCCAGGGGCTGGCGCCTATCACCAAAGGTGTAAATCCATAAACTGTGGATGAATTGACTCAATAACATCAAAAAAACATTTCAGAGTACACAAACTAAAGCCAAAAAATACTATGTAATACCCTATACAAAATAATTGGTGGAAAGTAAAAGGGGCCGAAAATACAATCCCATCAAGAAAGTACAAGTACAACTTGAGAAATGTAAAGAAGATACTAGGTCGTACATAGAGGTTCCTACCTGAATGGTATATACAGTTGGCCTCCTCAACACTCGTGTCTGTCTGTCTCCTCTGTATACCATCACACGAAGTGTTCCACCTCCTGGTACCATCGAGTCCCGCTACTCTCTGCCTCAGTCAGTGCTGTCTCTCTTCTGCAACCAACACAACGAGGGGCGAGCATAGCCCATGCAAGGGTGAGTATAACAATTTTCAATAGGGTCCCCGAGATTATCAAGGTCTCACCAAATCCAACAAGGATAAACCACAAGTATGAAATCAACAGATAACCATTACTTAGGTATATTCCCATACATATACCTATGTTATCTAGTAACCCATCACAATCATGAGGAAAAACACAAAAGTCATTAACTCATTTCAACCATGATTTTTATTATCGAACCAGTACTACATTAGAACTCCTCATACTTCGTGTATAGTGGTCCTTTCACGACATCAAGGCTCTTATCACTAACCTTGGACAGCTGAGGTACTACTCCTGTTGACTACTATGGGTCTGCTGCTAACGACCTGGCGCTCCTCCCATGTGTTTCGATCGGCAAATACCAGATGATCCCCTAATTGCCTGCAGAGGTACTCATTCTGTCGTGTACCGTGGGTCTACCGCCAACTACTAGACACTATTCCACCATGGGCCTATCGAAAACTACCAGTCGATCCCCACTGGGCTTGTAAAATCAATTCAAGTCGAAGTAGTCATCAGTTCTGTGAGCTACTACGTATCTGTACTCTGTCTACTCGTCAATGGATGGATCCTCTCCCCAAGAAACTAGGAAATACTCAAACTATTTTCATGTTATATGAAGAGGTATCTTAAATTTATACAACATCATAAGGGTCTCAACACAATAGATGACACGTCAATCGGAATCTCGGCCTATTAGTTATTAGCGTTTTAGTCCTTGGGGCCCGGTTGGATTCATGTGCGATCTGAACTGACCATAAATCAAATAAACCCCGAACTCTAGTGGGGTATACTCAAAGGGAAACCTACGCTCCAAAAATAATGTTTCCACTGACATTTAATCAAACGGATTTCTGGTGCCAATGCTATCGCCAAAGAGAGTAAAGGGGCAGTAATGGGCCTGGGTCCGGTCTGACCTGGTAGGACCGACACGACCCAATCTAGTCGAGGCCGACACAGTCTAGTTTGACCCAGTAAAACTTACTGGCTATGACCCGACCCTCTGGGTGGGTCAGCCTGTTATATTTTGACCCGGTCCACTGGGCCTGACCTAGGGGACCGTGAGGGCAGTACGGCCTGGGCACGGGGCTAGTTTGGCCCGAAGCATTGTAAGGGAATTACCCGGTATAGCTCAGAAAATAGGGCATAGCTGGGCCAGTTCAGTCAGGGCTCCGTGAGGGGGGCCGGGACCCATGCTCGGTCGGGTGGCCGTGAGGGTGCCGGGATGCCTGGGGGCACTGGGCAGGGCACGGGGCGCTGGGCAGGCTACGGTAGGGGCCTAGCATGCAGTAGGTTTGGTTAGGGTGCCGGGTAGGGTGAAATAGGGTGCCAGGGGAACTGGGCAGTGTGTAGGGTAGAGCGCAGGGGCGCCAGACAAAACACAGGCATGACCGGGAAGGTAGTGTGGCATCGCGCAATGGTGCGGTGCAGCAAGTCGGGGCTTGGTCAGTGCGCGAGGGGACCGAACAAGGCACCGAATAGGGCCCCGGCACGTCCGGGCAGGCCGTGTGGCAGGTCTCAAGGCATGGGCAGTGCGCAAGGTAGCCAAGAAGGGTGTCGTGGGGCCGGGAATGCCGCGGGTAGGCAGAATGGGAGTCGTTCGGCCTATGGGGTTCGACCGAGAGTACTGGTGTGCCGTGGGGGTGGCGCGATTCACGAAGTTTGTGGGTAGTGCAACCGTCATCTTTTTTTCCTTCATCGTCATAGCCTCATACCCATGCTGAGGTTCACTCAAAACAAGATCAGTGAAGGGGTGGGTTTATGTTGGTTTGTCCCTCACCCTCCACGTTTAGGGTGGTAACAATTGGTTCTCAAGAAAGAAGCATAACATTCCACCAGCAAAGATAAACATCATTATTTCTTGTTTTTAGAAGAAAGGAAGAACATGACATTTAATTGAAACTAAACCCCTAACTTTGATTCCCCAGTCATCGTTCGTCTTTCGTTGATGGTGTTGCAGAATGAAGATGATGTAGTTCTCCATTCACCACATTCATCATGCACTCCCAATCCAATCTCGTATGTTGGTTAATTGATGATGATGAGGAGGGACGTTTCTTTACGTTGGATAGTGTCCAGGGTAGAAGATTGAGGGATAATCATTTCGGGCATTCTTCAAATTATTTGTTAGGAGAATGGTTCTCCCTAGCTCTCCTCTTCCTCCATTCCACCAAAATGAAACATGTAAACGAAATAAAAATAACAGGTTGTCTATTATATTCTAGTTGGCACGTAATTCAAACGAAGAAAAAAATTAAGAGGCCCTCCTTAATTATTTCACATGCTTTGGCGAAGTTAATTAGTGGAGAGGTGGAACCAATTAATAGTATAGTAGGTTAAGATACATCCTCCTCATTGATGAGGGGAGTTTGAGTTTTTTACACCCACCCTTTAACTAGAGGGTTTTAGTCTCATGTGGTCCCCATGATGTAACCTCTCAGGGGATGTTATGTTAGGATGGGCCCCACTACCATAAACCCTCATGGAATGTAAGGGTGTGGTGGACCAACATCCATCCTCGTTTTGGAGGTTTTATCCTACACAAACCCACAGGTCGATCAAATAAAATAATTTTCTTGGACAAATTATTTTATTATTTTTTTATAAAAATCCAAATACAATAATTTATTCTCGACCAACTGCCATTGAGGTGAAGGTCCTCTTAAGTGAATATCAGCGCTACGATTTCAACTAGTCCATCAAATTTTAGTTCCGAACACCGGTTCAAAAGTTATTAAATGTCGCTCTTACGTTTACTGAACGTACTGGAACAAATCATCAGAAATTGATACTGGGCACACCATGCCTCGAAATCAAGCGCTGGAAATTTTCACACACTCGTAAAAATACCATGTATTTAAAAACAATTCCACATAATTTCTGGGTCATTACATTCTCCCCACCTCAGGGCTTTACATCACTATAAGATAAAACACAAACTATGTTAAAAATGGGGGTACTAAGCACCCATATGAGCCTCCCACTCCAATGTTCTCTCCTAGAGTTTCCTGTGATGCCTGTGAATGTGTAACAGAGGTATCGACCGTCCACGTAGGACCCGCTCCTGTCGATCCTCAATCTATATTGTAACCTCTATGAAGGTCACCCCATCGTTGACATCCATCTCTCCATGGTCGATGATGTGGGAAGGGTCATGCACGTATCACCTCAGCTGGGATATGTGGAAGACGTCATGCACCTGGTTCAAATAAGGTGGTAGTGCCAAGAGGTAATCCACCTCGCCTAATCTTCTAAGAACCTGGAATGGTCTTATAAACATCAGAAATAACATTCCACCTCGAACAAATCTTCATAGGCCTCATTGGGGTGAGACCTGTAGAAAGACATGGTCACCATCCTCGAACACTAGAGGACAAATTATATTGTCAGCATAAGGCTTTTGTATGCACTGTGTAGTCTTCATCCGCTCTTGGGTGATCTGCACCTTCTCCGTGGTAGCCTGTACCATCACTGGTCCCACCAGTGCAGACTCCCCAGGGTCTGTCCAGAACAAGTGTGATCTGCAAGGTCATCTGTACAACACCTCAAAGCGTTCCATCCCTATGCTGGAGTGGTAACTGTTGTTGTGGGAAATCTCCACCAAGGGTAAGTGATCCTCCTAGCTGCATCCAAATTCGAGGACACAAGCACGGATCATGTCCTCGGAGGTCTGAAAGGTCCGCTCACTCTAAAAATTTGTTTGAGGATGGAAGTTGGTGCTCAAGTGAAGCTGTGACCCAAAATACTCTTAAAACCCCTTCCATAACCAGGAAGTAATGCATCTGTCATGGTCAGAGACAATAGAATAAGGAACTCCATGTAGACGAACAATCACTTTCACATAGAGGCATCCCAAGATCTCTACTACACCTTGCACTCTGATCAGTAGGAAATGGGAAGACTTGGTGAGTCAGTCGACGAACACCCAAATCATGGCGTGACCCCTGGATGTATGTGGAATACCCATTTTAAAGTCCATGTATATCCCATACCACTTCCACTCGGGGACCTCTAAAAGTTGAACCAATCCTGCTGGTACCTGGTGCTCTGCTTTCACTTGCTTAAAAGTGAGGCACCATGAGACAAACTATGCTACTGCCTTCATCATACCTGGACACCAGTGCTTTTGTCTAAGGTCTTGGTACATCTTCACCACTCCTAAATGTACCACTAGAGGGGATGTGTGGATATACCTCAACACTTCCTCTTGAATTGACACTGGTACCATATTACGTCCTCTGAAGTGGATGATGTGCTATCCACCATCAGAAAATCTATCTGGTGCTTTCCCTATGGATATCTATGCACGTAATATCTCTCAGTAAGCATCCCAATTCTGTGCCTCCCGGACTCGCTAAAGAAGTGGAGGACTGACCATAAGAGACTTTAAATAGGCTTCACTATATCTATCCATAATGGATATCTATAATGTGTCTAGCTGCTCTGTAGCCTCTCCTAGAGGTTCTATACCAGATCTTCTACTGATTGCATCCGCAACAACATTCCCTTTCCCATGAGTATAGACTATCTCGAAGACATAGTCATGGGGGAACTGAATCCATCAGTGCTTTCTTAGATTCAGGTCCTTCTAATATAAGATACTCCTGAGACTCTTGTGATCAGAGTACATCGTAAAACGCTCACCCATCATATAGTTCAACAACATCTTCATGGCGTAGAACGCTTCTGTTATCTCTAGTTCATGAGTAGCATAGTTCTACTGATGTTGTCTCAACTACTGATAACTATATGTGATCACTGCTCACTCCTGCATCAGTACACAACAATGTCTGGTCCCTGATGTGTCATAGTAAACTACGTACCATACGCCCTTCTCTAGAAGCCTCCAGATGTGGAAACTAGTCAGCCGCTACCTCAACATGTAGAAGATCTGATGGAATCCATCCAACCACACGATGGGTTTCCCCTTCTTCATCAAGGTAGATAGTGGTGCTGAAACTCTGGAGAAGTCTGGAAAAAACATCCAATAATATCCTACCAAACCCAGTAAACTATGTAACTCCATCACAGTCCTGAGTGGCTCCCAAGAAAGAACTTCCTGATCTACGCTGGATCCACGACAACTATAGCCTCTGAGATGACGTGTCACAAGAATTGAACCTCTCAAATCCAGAACTGGAACATCGAGAGCATACCATACATCTGGTGCAATCATAGTGTGTCTAGTACTACCTACAAATGGTAGTCATGCTCCTCCTCATTAGTTGAGTAGATCAGATTTTCATCAATGAAGACTATGACAAAGCAATCGAGGTATGGCTACATGATCCTATTCATGAGTCCCATGAAAATACTAGATCATTGGTTATGCCGAAAGGCATAACCTAGAACTCGTAGTGGTTGTACTGACACCTGAATTCCATCTTCTGCACATCCTCATCTCAAACTCTGAGGTGGTGATATCCTAATCTATGGTCCATCTTCGAGAACCACATTGGTCCCATCAGCTGGTCAATGAGCTCATCAATCCTGTGAAGTGGGTATTTGTTCTTCATGGTCACCTGTTTAAGGTGACAGTAGTCAACACAGAGGCTCAAGATCCCATCTGCCTTCTTGGAAAACCAAATCAGGGCTGCCTAGGGAGAAACAATGGGTTGGATGATTCCCTTCACCTGCAAGACCTCTAGTTTTACCCGTAGCTCAAGAAGCTCTGTATGAGGCATCTGATATACTAGAGTAGATATCAGTGCCTTCTCAGGGTATAGATCATTGTAGAAGTCCACCTATATTGTGGAGGTAGTCTTGGAACATCGTCAGAGAAAACATCCGCATACTGGTCCACCACTACAGGATATCTCAAAATCTCCACATCTACTAATCCGAGGGTATGGTAGACCAAGTAATGAGTGATAGGTTGCACCCTCCTCCGAGTAAGTCTATCAAGCACTGAAAAGGATCCCTTCTCACCGGTGAATGTGAACTTTGTCCCATTCATGAGGATAGACCACACTTTTCTCCTAATACAGTCGATATGAGCATGGACTATAGATAACCAGTACATACCAAATATGACGATGTAAGGCCTCGACGCTGCTACGAGGAGGTCCCAGTCGAAGCTCTTGCCTCATATAGTAAGCACACACTGTTGTCACCATTGCGTAATCGTCGAGTATGCTCCAGTAGGAGTCTCTTGCTGTAGGGAACGAGCCAACTGCTCCAACGGAATCTCCGAGCTCCGAATGAGGGAATTGGAAATGAAAGAGTGACTGGTAGTAGTTTCAAAAAGAAATGCATCTAAGGTGGATTAGACATATATCGTACCTCGAATCATCTCCATAGCGACATGATCGTATGACTCAACTGTTGTAAGCTGAGCCCCCCATGTCCACCCGCTCCCAGTGGTCGGGGTGGACCTCCTGGTGGTGGTGGCGGCAACACCTCGAAACGTTATCCACCGCCAACTACACGTCCAGCTCCTCCTCCACCTCCACTTCTTCCCTATGGACCGCCTAAATTGAACCTATGCTGATTCCTAGGAGGTCCCTCAATTGCATGCTGATCATCATAATTGTAGGTTGGACAGTCACGATCCATGTGACCAAGCCCATAACATGAGTAACATTGTCCGTTCCTAGCATGTCCGGCTCTGTCTCCACTCCTGGTGCCAAGCACAACAGATCCTGAGTTGTGCAGTCCTCCACCTGTAGGTCTGGTTCCTTTAAACCTCATCGAAATATTTCTACTTCCAACTAAAGAAGACTCCACTACATGTCGTCTAGTGTTTGGTCTTGTTGGTGTAGACTGCTCAGCAAGGAAACTATCCACAAGAAAGTCTCTCCCTAGCACCCATACCTACATCATAATTCTAAATGATATCATCAAAGCTATGATCTCTCACCTAACTAATCCCTTGCTCAAAGGTCTAGGCCCTGAATAATGGGTCTCGCACAATATCTGTGGAGTAGCGCGAGAGGTCGGTGAACCTCACTGAGTACTGCACCACTGCCATTCTACCCTGCTGTAGATGCAGTTTCTCCTGTATCTTCCCTACTCGAAGGGTGGTTGGGAAAAACAGTGCTCGAAACAGACACTTGATGTCTCTCCATAAAAGTGTTCCCACATATTACACCTGAAGCATCAGGCTACACCATCTGCCACCTACTACCTGAAGGAGGCTGGAAACAAGGATCGCCATGGAGTCAGCTGGTGTCCCTACTAGCCTAAAGACACTCACCACAACCTCCATCCAATCCTCATCCTCTTGTGGGTCAATCTCTCCCTTGAACCTAGGTGGAATCTGGAATTGGAACTCATACAACATGCTCAAGCGGCATGCATCATCTTTTGATATGGTTGGTGCCATCTGTGGCCCAACAGGAAGTGTTATCGTTGGTGCCTCCGCTGGTGCCTCACTGGAAGTGGGCCATGCACTGAGGCCTCGTCGCTCGGTGGGCTGTCAGAGCATACAACTCTCGGGGCTCTAGCTGGTTGTCTGTGGGGAGGAATCCTAAAATGTAACAGATGATACACAATCAAATGATTATACCTAGTGAGCTGACCTGGTTGAGTTGACTTAAAGAAAATTTTTGGAAACACGCACGCAATAAGTGTTTTCGTGCACTGAGTTGGATATCAGAAATCAGCCTCCTGGTGTATGGATACATCAGCTTCCCACACCAACACTGGACTCCCTGAACTGAAAACCACACTTAGTACCCTCAACACTGTTGCTTTACATAAAAGAAATATCAGTGTCATATGTTCTGTGGTAGAACCGACTCCTCTGATACCAATTTGTCATGACCCATCCCATGGGTCCTGTATTGTGACTACCCCAATCCCGCCTTCCATAGGCCATGGGCTGGTGACAGGCACCAAAGGCATGAATCCCTAAACTGAAAAGGCATTGCTATTATATCTGCAAAAAACACATAAGAGTACACAAACAGAAGGAAAAAATACTAACTAAAAATGTATACAAAATAAGTGATGGAAAGTAAAAAGGGCCAAAAATAAAATCCCAATATGAAAATGTAACACCCCAACCTTCCACAGTATTGTTATCTTTGAATAATACAGTAGTGTGTGTTGTACGCAACTTCCAATTCTAACACACACTACAACCAATAAAACTAGCCATTATGAATAGTAATACCTACATTTAAAAAATTTAAAAAATTTATTTTTAAAATGGACTTCATTTTTGGATTCGGAATATTGAAATTAGCTTAGGCTGAATTTTTTGCTTTTTTCTGAAAACATTCAATTTTTGATGAATAGTGAAAAAACACTGAGTTATAGTTTAAAATTGAATTTTTTTTTAAATAATTATTTATTTTATTTAAATTTAATTAAGGTCAAAATAGATACATAATACTTATATATGTACAATTTAATTCATTGGGTTTAGTTTTGAATAATTTTAGATATATAAAAATTTTATTGAACATTTCACCGTCTTTTACCCACCTCCTATGAGAATTTGGAAATTCATATAAAACATAATTTTACCACTTCTGTTAATGGAATTTTAAAAATTCGAGAGACACGATTAATATCAAGGATTAAAATTAGGTTCAATGAAATGAAATTAATTTTTGGTTAATAGTAACTTTTTACTTTTATTTACCATGCTTAAAAGTAAATTGGGTAATTAAGGGAGAAAATGATATTAATATTATCCTAACACATGTCCTAATTCTATTGGACCAGTGTATCCTGAACAAAAACAACCATAGTAATAAAATTTTATCATTTAGGTCCACATGGATTAGATTAAGACATTTATTATTATTTAATTCAAAGAAGAGTTAAAAGAGATAAAACCAATGTTTAAAAACAAAAACATTTTTAATATAGGGTTATAAAAATGATAAATTAGATTATAAATATTAAATAGAAATATAAAACTATTTCCTAAATCATGGTATTTTATTTATAATTTTGATAAATTAAATATGTAAATTTATTTTCGAAATAATGGTGATGCAGTAATTACCTAATTAATGAAATATTAAAATAAATGATATTATAAATATAATCATAAATTTAATTTTAGACTTTTAAGGAATTAAAATAATTTTATAGGTTAAATATGATATATTATTATCAGTTATATACATTTTTTTTGAAGTAATAATCCTGTTATGAAATTATCAAAAACAAAATACCCAATAGTGTCAAAATTGACATAAAAGAGTTTTTAAAACAAAAATTATATTATTAATTGAAATCTATTGCTAAAAATCCAATATTCATCCAAGAGACTTATATATGTATAGTTTTATCATTAATTGACAACATGGTGTTCGATTGGATGTATATGGTAAGTTTATTAACTATATAATATAAAAATACAAAGAGACGTGGTAAATTTCAAACAATTTAACTAAGAGTTAAAAATAAATGATATGGTTAATGTAGTGACCCAAACCTATATAAAATCTGTTGGTAGAAAGGATTTCGAACCTTACCCATATTAACCTTTAAATAATCTACTTTGGAGCCATTAGAATCTGTATATTAATTTATTATAAAATAATATTTCTATCTTTTCCAAAGGTGCCCCTCACCACTCTTATAAAAGGGAACTCCCCTTCTCTCAAATTCACACCTTCAATGCCTTTTGGCTCGGCCAAACTCTACCCAAATATCCTCCCAAGTTCCCTAAATTCATCCTTGAGTCCATATTTTGATCATAAATTCAACCTATATAGCCATTTTGATCAATTCAAAAGGAAGAACACGAAGAAGATATAATATTTTCACCACCCTCATTCAAGTTCCTTTCTTCTTCAACGTCTTTTTTCTTTGTTATTTCCATTCTAAAATCATAACGCTAGAAATTTATATATACTATGATGTTATTATAAATATGATACATTCATATTCATTATTCTATACATCCTTTGAATGACATGTCATCATACGTGCATAAGTACGGCTTACCGTCTTCACGTAGTGGTGTAATTTTTATTCAAAACATTATTATTTTGATGGGTATGATAATGATGTGTAGTTGATGTAAATAATAAATATAACATGATAATTAATATTTTTATATGATTTAAAATCCATTTATATTTTATATTAATTTCAAAATAATGATATAGTCATCTGTGGGTACGTACGGACTACCGTCTCCATGAACGTGATGAGATTCATTTTCCATCGTATACATAAAAGTCTAATTCTCATTTTATGATTAATAATAATGTTTAAGTACTTGATATAATTCTGTATATGAATAATATACAACCTATCCATAACAAACACGCCTTATGCAACAAAATATATAAATGAAAATGAGTAAGTTAACACCCAACACGACGATAATACTAAGATATGATTAAAAATGAAATTTTAAAAGATCATACATGTTACCATATTATTGTATATGATTATTGAATAATTCCATAACAATTATTTCACCACTAAACATGAGTATTACCTACCCTCGACCAAGGAAAAAGTACAAATTAAGGGGTTTCTTACCTCACTTTTAATTCTATGAGATTTCCATTGTTCACCACTTATTTATTGCATGTGTTGTGTGTACTGACCATGTTTGTATTCATTGTGTAAAATAAATTAATTAATGAATATTAAATTCATCATTGTATGATCCTTCTTTCATTGTTGTATGTTTCCTATGTTACCAAATCAATAAGGGAATTTGAAAATTCAATTTCCACTCATTCGGCTTTACACATACTTTATTGATTATTTTTCTCCAAGATTATGTGTGGAATCACTATTCATTTGATTATGTCATAATTTATACCCCTTTATCTAGATATACTTCTATTACACATAATCACTCCATTGATAAATTGTCATGTCATCGGTAAGAACTTGATAAGATTAATTTTTACTGAATCTCGATTCGTTGAGTTAAACATCCAATTCATTGGTGTTGTTTTTACAAGAATATGTGTAAATGTCCTTTGATTGATTTACACTGAATATCTAATAAAATTGAGTGTATTTATATTCATCGCACATTATAATGTCATTTATTTATCTTTAACCTAAGGATACGACCTTTATGAGTGATTTCATCTCAATTTACATTCCATTGAGACTCCTTTGTTGTTATACACCAAATCACTTTTATATGGTGTGTATAATGTACTTTGAGATAATATATCATGAATCCCTTTATTCTCATGATATTATAATGTTTTCATTACCTCAATTATTTGTATTCATGTGTCTCTATTTTGGTTAGGAACTTTAACAAAAAAATCATTTTAAAATCATATAAAGATTTGTTATTCTAAATCTTTCTCATTAATGTCCATGTTTTTGAAATTGTTTTTAAGGATTTATTTATATGGGCATAAAATTTTTAAAATAAAAATTCATTTTAAAAGTTTCAAACTATTATGGTAAACATTGATTCTAAAATCTAGTTTAAATGGATTCTTCAAAAATAGTGTGACTTTTAAATGTTTTCAGGAAAAGTGGGATATTTGTCTCAATAGTTTGATGATTATTTTATTCCATGTCAATATCCTTAATTATTCTCGATTGAGGTTAATCTGATACAATTCAATATTCCATATTGTATCAAATGAGTTATGTTTGACTTTGGATGTGCAATTTTTATACCATTCATGGTTTTTGGTTAATGTATTGACATTTAATATGCCAGTTTTAATAAGAATTTTTATGTTATGTTTAAAACTTTTATATGAGGAATGAATTGGACTTAGTAAGTGATGGGTGGATCCCGCTATATCTCCTCGATGCTTTAGTAGGTCTCATGAGAAAAACTCGTGTCTTGGCACAAGGCCTTGATAAAATCTTATTTGTAGTATTGGAACGAGACCTTGACTATGTGGTTATAATAGTCTGGAATTATGCACTCCATCATTATGAATGTGGTTATTAATATTGCATTTGGTTATTCAACTAGTAGAATATCCATGTGAAAAATGAATGGCATTATTTCATTTTATATTTTCCATATTATGCTGAATTTCATGTAAAAAAGGATTTTGTTTTAGTTATACATTGCCTGAAATGATTATTCTTATTTATGAATGTTCCCGCTATATTGTTATCCTTACTGAGCATATAAGCTCACCCATTTCAATGGTTTATTTTTTCCAGGATATGAAGAAGTTATTTATGAATGACCTGCAGGGATAGTATAAGGGGATATGATGAAAATATGTTTTTGTAGACTTTATACATTATTATATAATTTAAGACTTATTAATATTTCTAGTGTTTCCAAGGCTACTAAACTAATCGGTTTTTCGAGATTTGGTATTTCTTGTGATCATGAAAATGATATGTAATAATGCACCAACTCTGGGTAATATGGGTCGGGGCATAACAGTTGGTATCAGAGGAAGATTAGTACAAACCTTGGAAACTATATTTAGATAAACTCTAATAAGAACACATAGAAATAAGATGGTCTTTACGGATTAGTATATAATTACTTCCTAGAATTTGATATTGTAGACATTTTGTGAGTTTTACGAGAAATAAATCCCTATCTAGATATGAGTATGTAGAGGTGGCTCTGGCACAGAAGTTCCTAGGGGTAAAACCTGAAAACACCGCTTTGAGCAAGACTCGAATAGGAACCGGTGCACGAAAACAGGCCTTGCATCACTCTTGGTTACAACACTCTTGGGGGATATGCTTAATATAAATTACATTTATTTACAATTTAATTTTATTTATTTTAATATAAGATGAGAATTAATGACCTTGGTTAATCAAAAGGTGTTTCAAATTGAGAAAATGGTGTCATGATATTCTCTAAATGATTTCATGACACTTCTTACTCACATAATGATTTCTGGTATTAGTCAATGGATGGAGTCCAGGGAAGTCATAGTAACTTTGAAAATGATGTACAAGGTGGGAACAGTGGTGGAAAGGAGAATCAAAATGTAAGGTTGATAGGCATAAAAGATATCGTGTTCATTCTAAATCAGTTATCCAAAAATATGATCAACAACATATATATAAACCAACTCCAGCACTCAACAAAGAAGAGAATAGTGATGATTGTAAAGAGCTCCAGTATTAGAGACCATGGAGAAAAGAATCCTAAATTTCCATCATGCACGAAATGTGGAATGAGACACCCAGGAAAGTGTCTCAACAAAACAAATAAATTCTTTACGTGTGGGAAAGATGGACATAAAGTGAAGCATTTCTGATGAAAAATGAAGAGTACTATGGAAGAAAATAAAATTGGTCCCAAAAATCCATTTACAGTCATTTTCCGTAAATATAGGGGACCTGGCCATTAACCGAGTGAATGGATTATTATATAAGATATTTTTGTGGTCAATGTAGAAGCTATGTGGAAATAAATGGTTGGTGAAATGTTTAGATGTATTAGTGCTCCTTGTTGATGGGATTACATTGGAATAATTTTCTCTTGTATTTGTAACCCTGCAGTTTTCCATTTGAAAATGTTATTTGGGGAAGAAATATATTTTCCCTTGTGGATATAGTTATAAATAACCATTTCATTTTATATGATCATTGGGTTTGAGGAAATTTCATGTTATTATATTTTGGGATGAAAATTCAAGGTATGAGATATCCTTTCTGGTTAAAATTATGTAATGGTTATTTTGATGAATTTATCTCATTTTGGTAATCTTATAAAATATTGTTTTTGAAAAAGGACAACATGAAGACCATGTGATAACCCATCGTGTCAGAAAAATACGTGGGAATCGAACCCACAACTAAAGTATTATTGTGATTTATCTCCTACCAATGGACTACCTGAGGTCCCTGGTTAGGGTGACTAATTATTTTTAGTTAAATGATTTTATTGATCAATAATAAGTTTATTTGGGTTCTTATGTCTTATCAAATGAATACCCTTTGTACAGGAAAATAATTTGGTGATTAATTGATAAATGTTATTTTGGAAGATGATCGCTTTGTTGGGAATACTATATGCCTATGGAAACTAGAATATTATGGGATTTCATTTGAGGAGTAATGGAGGATTTTTATCTATGTTTTTATTTTGGATTTATGGTGATTTGGGTTATTTATTGAAATGATTAACATATAAAAGATAATATGTGATTAGGTTAATTACATTTAAGTATGTGACTTTAATAGTGGTTGATGTCATTTGGAGAAATAATTTAACGTGGAAGACTGCATAACCAAATTCTTCTATGTTTTGGGTTTCATTAATAGTTTGGATTATATTGAAGGATTTTAAGGACAATTGTTTGTTGAATGCTATTTATTTAACTTTGGGGTATTGTTGGTTTAATTTTAGAAATTAATATATGTGTTTATTTCTCTAATGGAATATCATTTTAGCAGGTCATCAGATATTATTCTAACCGTTTTGGTTTTGATTAATCTCTAAAGACAAGGTAAATATATAGTTTATCCTTCTTGGATCATGTAATTCTATAAAAAATTTATTCGAACTCTTCTAGTATGACCATGTCTTCTTGAATACTCATCGTTTAAAAATGACTTAGTAGTGGAAATTTATTAAAGAATGAAAATTTACATAAAAATTAAGTATATATCTTTATTTTCTTAGTCAATCTTAGAAATGAATTCCTAATCTTTATGTAATGTAACTTAAAACAAAAAAAAATTCTGTTCACTTTTCCAACTGGGAAACTAATGACGGTTAGTCCCATCACAAGTTTGTGGATTTCTTGTTGTTAAATTTCTCCTGATAATATTTTATATCCCTATCAATCAGAACATGACACTTATTTTATCATCCATATCCATGTTTTTCTACAAGTAATCCTAGTATAGGTAATCTCGGGTGACCTTTGTACTTCTCTTTCATTCTTTTAAAGTGATAGTTTTTTGACTCTTTTCCTAATGTGGGACGTTACATTATATTTCCATGCCAAATTTTAACAATTGAGAGGATGAAATTTTTTTAAGGAGGGGAGAATATAACACCCCAAGCTTCCACGGTAAGCTTCTCTTTGAATAATACAGTAGCATGTGTAGTATGCAACTTAGAGTTCTAACACACACCAAAAACTAGTCAAACTAGCCGTTAGGAATAGTAATACCCAATTTTTGAAATTTTATTAATTATTTCATTCAAAATGGACTTCATTTTTGGAATCAGAATATCGTAATTAGCTTAGGGTGAATTTTTTGTAATTTTCTGAAAACATTCAATTTTTTATGAATAGTGAAAAAGCATTGAGTTATAGTTTAAAACCAAATTTCTCATAAATAATTATTTATTTTATTTAAATTTAATTAAGGTCAAAATAGATACATAATACCTATAGAAGTTCAATTTAATTCATTGGAGTTAGTTTCGAATAATTTTAGATATATAAAAATTTTATTGAACTTTTCACCGTCTTTTACCCACCTCCAAGGAGAATATGGAAATTCACATAAAACATAAATTTACCGCTTCTTTGAGTGGAATTTTTAAAATACAAGATACACGGTTAACATAAAGGTGTAAAATGTGGTACAATGAGATTAAAATAATTTTTGGTGAATAGTAATGGTTTACTGTTATTTACCACGGTTAAAAGTAAATAGGTTAATTAAGGGAGAAATGATTTTAATATTACCCTAACACATGTAATAATTATATTTTTCATGTTTATCTCGACCAAAAACAACCTTAGGAATAAAATATTATCATTTAGGTCCACATGGATTAGATTAGGACATTTATTATTATTTAATTCAAAGTAGAGTTAAAAGAGATAAAATAAATATTTAAAAACTAATAAAATTTTAATATAGGGTTATACATAAGATAAATTCAATTATAAATTTCCATTAGAATTATAAAAATATTTCGTAAATAATTTTATTTTATTTATAATTTTTAGACATTAAATAATTTAAATTATTTTTGACACAATCGTGATGTCGTAATTACCTATTTAATGAAATATTAAAATAATTGATATTATAAATATCAACATAAATGTATTTTTAGACTTTTTATGAATTAAAATTATTTTCTATTTAAATATGACATATTGAGATTGGTTATATAAATTGTTTTCTAAGTAATATTGCTATTATGAAATTATCAATAACAAAATACCCAATAGTGTCAAAATTGACATTAAAGAGTTTTTAAAAAAAATATTATATTATTAATTGATATTCTATTCCTACAAATCTATGATTCGGCCACGATACATATATAACGACAGTTTTATCGGTAATGGACAACTTGGGGTTCTTTTGGATGTATATGGAATGTTTATAAACTATATAATATAAAAATACAAAAAGACATGTTAAATGTAAAAGTATTTAAAAAAATTTAAATATAAACAAAAAGGTTAATATTGTGACCCAAACCTATCTAAAATATACTGGTTGAAATTATTTCAACCCATCCCCACCTTAAACTTTAAATAATATACATTGGATCTAATAGAAAACGAATATTAATATATTATAAAATAATATTTCTATCTTTTCCAAAGTTGCACATCACCCCTCTTCTAAAAGGGCACTCAACCTTCTCTCAAATTCACTCCATCAAAGCATTTGGCTCGGAAAACCCCTGCCCAAATACCATGCCAACTTTCCTCACTTCAATCTACAGGACTTAGTTTGATCGTAAAGCCAACCTAATGAGCCCTCTTGAACAAATCTAAAAGAAGAACCCGAAGAAAAGGTAATATTTTCACCACCATCTTTTAAGTACCTTTCTTCTTCAACTTCTTCTTTCATTGTTATTTCCACTATAAAATAATAACTCCAAAATCATATCTATAATATGATGTTATTATGAATATGATACATCCATATTCATTATTCTATCCATCCTTTGAATGGCATGTCACCATATGTATGTAGGTACGGCTTACCGTCTCCATGTCATGGTGTAATTGCTATTCAAAATATTATTATTTTGATTGGTATGATAATGATGTTTAATTGATGTGAATAATAAATATAACATGATAATTATTCTATATATATGATATAACAACCATTTATATATTATTTTCATATCAAAAGAATGATATTGTCGATCGTGCGTACGTACGGACAACTGTCTCCACGAACGCGATGAGATTTATTCCCCATCGTATCCATAAAAGTATATTTCTCATTTAATGATTAAAAATAATGTTTAAGTACTTGATATAATTCTGTATATGAATAATATACAACCTATCCATAATAAACATGACTTATGTAACAAAACAAACAAAAGATAATGTGTAAGTTAACACCCGAAATGACTATAATACTAAGATATTATTAACAAAGCAATGTTAAAAGACCATATATGATATCATATTAATTTATATGATTCTTGTATAATTCAATAATAGTTATTTCACCTTTATATAGAATGATACCTAGCATTGACCAAGGAAAAAGTACAAAGTAAGGGGTTTCTTATCTCACTTTTAATTTTGTGATTTTTCCATTGTTCACCACTTATTTACTGCATGTGGTGTGTGTACTGCCCATGTTTGTATTCATTGTTTAATATACTTTAATTCGTGTATATTTATATCATTATTGTATGATCCTTATTTTCAGGGGTGTATGTTTCATATGTTTCCAAATCAATAAGGGAATTTGAAAATTCAATTTCCACTCATTCTGCTTTACGCATACTTCATTGATTATTTTACTCCATGATTATGTGTGGAATCACTAGTCATTTTATTATGTCATAATTTCCCGCCACTTTCTATGAACATACTTTCGATACACATAATCACTACATGATAAATTCTGAAGACATCAGTATGAACTTGATAAGAGTAATTTTTACTCAATCTCGATTTGTTGAGTTAAACATCCAATTCATTGATGTTGTTTTACAAGAATATGTGTGAATGTCCATTTATTGTTTTACATTGAATATCCAATCATATTTAGTGTATTTATATTTGTAACACATAATTATATCGTCGATTTATCCTTAACCTTAGGATACGACCTTTATGATAGATTTCATCTCAGTTTATATTCCATTAAGGCTCCTTTGTTGTTATAGACCAAATCAAATTTATATTGTATATATAATGTACTTTGACATAGTATATCATGAATCCCTTTATTCTCATGATATTATAATGTTTTTTTTACTCAATTATTTTTATTCATGTGTATCTCTTTTGGTTAGGAACTGTAATAAAAATATCATTTTAAAATGTTTTAAATATTTATTATTCTAATTCTTTCTCATTAATGACCATGTTTTAAAAATGGTTCTAAGGATTTATATATATGGACATTAATGTTTTCAAATATGAACTCCTTTTAAAAGTTTCAAAGAGGTGTGGGACACTTTGATTTAAAAATATATTTTAAATGGATTCTTGACAAATCTTGTGACTTTTAAATGTTTTCAAGAAAAAGGGGGATATTTCTATCAATAGTTTGATGATTATTTTAGTCAATGTCAATATCCTTAGTTATTCTCGATAGAGGATAATCTGATACAATTAAATCTTCTATATTGTATCGAATGAGTTATGTGTGACTGTGGATGAGCTATTTTTATACCAATCATGGTTTTTGGTTAATGTATTGATATTTTGTATGCTAGTTTTAATATGAATGTTTATGTCATGTTTTAAACATTTCATATGATGAATGCATTGGACATAATAGGTGACGGGTGGAGCCTGCTGTAGCTCTTTATGAAATGGTTGGTCTAATGAGACAAACTGGTGTTCTGGCATAAGGCCTTGACAAAATCATATTTGTAGTCTTGGCATGAGGTCTGGACATTGTGGTTATGATAGTCTAGCATTATGCATTCCATCATTATGAAGGTGGTTTTTGATATTTCACATGGTTATTCGACTAGTATAATATCCATGTGAATATGTAAATAGAATTATTTCAGTTTATCATTTCCATATTATACAAAAGTTCAAGTTTAAATGTCTTTTGATTTAGTTATACATTGCCATAAATTTTTATGATTATTTATGAATGTTTCACTATATTTTTATCCTTACTGAGCATCTGAGCTCACCCCTTTCAATGTTTTATTTTTTCCAGGATGTGAAGAAGTAATATATGAATGACCTGTATGGATGGTTTGAAGGGATATGAAGACAAGATGTTGTTGTAGTCTTTTTTACTTAATGATGTAATGTAAGACTTATGAATATATCTAGTGTTTCTAAGGAAGCTAAACTAATCGGTCTTTCAAGATTTGGTCTTTCTTGTGATCATTTCAATATTATGTATTAATGCATTGAATCTGGGTAACTGGGGTCAGGGTGTTACAGAAAGTACATGTACAACTAAAGAAACATAAAGTAGCTACTCGGTCATCCTCCAGGGTTCTTACATGAAGGGTAGGTACATATGGAATTCTTAGCACTCCCGTTTGTCCGTCTCCTCAGTGTACCATCACACCGAGTGGACCACCTCTGGGTACCGTCCAGTCCCGCTACCATCTATCTCAGTCAGCGTCGTTCGTTGTCTGCAACCAATACAAACTATTAAAGGCATACCCCGTGCAGGGATGAGTACAATGATACTTAGTAGGGACCTTGATATCGTCAAGGTCTCACAAAATCCAACAAGGATAATCCACAATTATAAAATTAACAGAAAACCATTACGTAAGTATATGCCCACACATATACCAATGTTTTCTAGTCACCCATATCAATAATGAGGAAAAACACAAAATTCATTGACTCAGCTCAACCATGAGTTTTTTTATCGAAATCACTGCTGTTGGAGAACTCCAACTCTGTCGTCTATAGTGGGCATGTCACGACATCGAGGCGCTTCTCAATAACCATTGACTGATGAGGTACTCTACCTTTCGAGTATCGCGGGTCTACTGCCAACTACCTAGTGGTCCTTCGTTGTGGGTCTCCCACTAACTACCAGCTGCTCCCTCGAATAGACTGCAAATGTTCTCCTCCTATCAAGAACCATGGTTCTGCCATCTCCCACTCCCATGTTATCTTTTGGAGGATCACATGCTGCCATCTAATGCACACCAGAAATATCGACCATCTAGATAGGACCTGCTTCTCTTGATCCTCAATTTCCACAGGAACCTATATGAAGGTCTCCCGATCGTCGACATCCATCTCTCCATGGTCGATGATGTGGGAAGGGTTGTGCATGTATCTCCTCCACTGGGATACGTGGAAGAATTCATGCACTAGGTAAAACTGAGGTGGAAGTGCCAATCTATAAGCCCCCTCACATACTTTGCTGAGAACCTAGAAAGGTCTGATGAACCTCAGAGATAACTTGCCTCCTTCTCCAAATCTCTATAGACTTCATCTGGGTGAGACCCGTAGAAATAAATGGTCACCATCCTTGAACTCTAGAGGCCTCCGTCTCCTATTTAAATAAAACTTCTATCTACTCTGTGCAGTCATCATCCTCTCCTGGATGATCTGCACCATGTCCATGGTAGCCTGTACCATCTATGGTCCCACCAGTGCTTACTTCCCAGGGTCCTTCCAGCACAAGGGGGATCTGCAAGGTCATTCGTACAATTTCTGTATGGGTGAATCCCTATAGTGGAGTGATAACTAATATTGTAGCCAAACTCCACCAAGGGTAAGAGATCCTCCATGCTGCATCTGAATTCAAGGATAGAAGACGAAGCATGTCCTCGAGGGTCTGAATGGTCCACTCAGTCTTACCTTCCGTCTGAGGATGGAAGGCGGTGCTCAAGCGAAGATGTGTCCAAAAATCCTCCTACAACCCCATCTATAGTAGTGAAGTAAACCACGTGTCACAGTCAAAGATATTAGAATAAGGTACTCAATATATCTGCACAATCTCCAGCACGTATAGGCATCCTAGGCTCTCATCTGAACCCTGCACTCAGATAGGTAGGAAGTGGGCCGACTTGGTAGGTCCGTAGAGGATCACCCAAACCGAGTTGTTACACCTGGATGTATGTGGAAGACCCATCACGATGTCCATGGATATCCCATCCCACATCCATTCTGGAACGCTAAAGGTTGAACCAAGCCTACTGGTACTGGGTGCCCTGCCTTCACTTGCTGACAAGTGAGGAACCCTGAGACAAACTCCGCTACTACCCTCATCATTCCTAGCCACCAGTGCTTTCGTCAATGGTCATGGTACGTCTTCGCAACTCCAAGATGTACCTCTATATGGGACATTTGGAACTCCCTCTACACTTCTTCCTAATGTGACACTGGTACCGTAGGATGTCCTCTAAAGAGGATGAATGCTCTCTACCTTCCAAAATTCCATCAGGGGCCTTCCATGGGGATATTTGAGCACGTAATGTCTCGCAGTCATCATCCCCATGATGAGAATCTCTAAATCACTGAAGAATCGAGTGAGTGACCATAAGGGACTGTAACTAGGCATCTATGTCTCTATCCACATAGGATATCTGTTAAGTGACTAGCTGCTCGGCCGCCTCTCCTAGCAGCTGTATGGAAGATCTCCTGCTGAGTGCACCCGCAAAAATGTTCTCCTTCCCAGGAGTATAGACTATCTCTAAGTCTTAGTCCTGGAGGTACTCAAGCCATCAGCACTATCTCAGATTCAGGTCCCCCTAAGAGAAGATAAACTTGAGACTCTTGTGATCATATTACATGGTAAAACGCTCACCCATCAGATAGTGCGTAAACATTATCAAGGCGAAGACCACTGCGGATAACTCTAAGTCATGGGTAGCGTAGTTCTGCTCATGATGTCTCAACTACCGAGAAACATATGAGATCACTTATCGCTCCGGAATTAGTACACACTCATGTCTGGTCCCTGACACATCACATTAAACTATGAACCCTATGACCTCCTCTGGAAGCCTCGATATGGGGTCACATGATAACCTCAGCATTGGCTTCTGAAAGCTCTGATGGAATCTCTCTGACCACACAAAAGGTTTCCCCTTATTCATCAAGGCTGATAGTGGTGCTGCAACTCTAGAAATGTATGACATGAACCTTTGGTAATTTCCTGCCAAACTTAGGAAAAATTGTACCTTTATGACACTCCCGGGTTGTTCCCACGCAAAAATCACATCGATCTTCGCTGGATCCACTGCAACTCCAGTCTCTGAGATGACGTGTCCCAAGAAGTGAACCTCTCAAATCCTGAACTGGAACTTTGAGAGATTACCATAAAGGTGGTGCTCTTGGAGGGTGTCCAGTACTACTTGCAAATGGTAGGAATTATCCTCCTCAGAAGTTGAGTATATTAGAATTTCATCAATGATGACTATGACAAAGTTATCATGGTATGGCTAAGAGATCCTATTTATGAGTCCCATGAACACTGTTAGAGATTTGGATAAGTTGAAAGGCATAACCAAGAACTCATAGTGGTTGTACTAACACATAAAGTCCATCTTCTGCACATCCTCTCCACGAAGTCTAAGCTGGTGATAGCCTGATCTGATGTCTATCTTCGAGAGCCACCTTTCCCTCTTCAGCTTCTCGAAGAGGTCGCCAATCCTCAGTCATGGGTATTTGTTCTTCACAGTTACATGGTTCAGGCGACGGTAGTCAACACAGAGCCTCAAGATTCCGTCCGCCTTCATGGCGAATAGAATCGGGGCTGCCCAGGAGGAAACCATGGGTCGGATGAATCCCTTCCCCTTCAAGTCCTCTAGATGTACCCGTAACTCAAGAAGCTCAGTGGGAGCCTTCCGATATAATGGAGTAGATATCAGTGTCGTCCAGGGGTACATATCATGGTAGAATTCCACCTCTCTACGAGGAGGTATTCCTGGAACGTCGTCAGGGAAAACATCCACATACTGGTCCACCGCTACAGGATAGGTAAGACTCCCCACATCTACTGCTCCGAGGGTAAGGCAGGCCAAATGTTGAGTGATCGGCTACACCCTCCCCCGATTAAGTCTGTCATGCACTACAATGTATCCCGTATCACCGGTGAAGGTAAACCCGGTACCATCCTTGAAGAGACACCGCACATTACACCTAATACAGTCAATCTGAGCACGAACTGTAGATAATAATTCCATACCCAAGATGATGTCACGAGGCCTCGACGATGCTACAAGGATCTCCCAGCTAAAACTCTCACCTCCTATAGTAAGCTCACACGACCGGAACCAGTGCGTAATCATCGAGTCTGCTCTCGTACGATTCTCTAGCCATAAGGATCGAGCCAACCGCTCCATCAGAATATTCGAGATCTGAACAAGTGAAGTGGAAATGAAAATGTGACTAGAACCTATGTCTATATGAACTGCAGCTAAAGTGGTGTAGACATAGATCATACCTCGAATCATCTCCAGAGTGAAATGAGAATAAGCCTCAGTTGTATAGAGGTGTGCACTCCCATGTCCACCCACTGCTAGTAGTCGGTGTGGACCTCATGGTGGTGGTGGTGGCAACACCACGAAATATCATCCAATGCGAGCTTCACATCTAGATCCTCTAACACCTTCACCTCCTCCTTGAGGACCACCTCAATTGAACCTCTACCTCTACCTGGGAGGTCCCCCAACTATCTTCTCATCCTCATAATGGTGGGTCGGACAGTCATGAGCCATGTGACCAAGCCCACCGCATTAGTAACGTTGTCCGCTCCAGGAATGTCTATCTATGTCTGCACTCTAGGTTCCCCACACCACCGATCTTGAGTCGTTCGATTGTCCACCTATATTTCTGGTCCTCTTGGACCTATGCGACTTTTGACTACTACCAACTGCAGAAGGCTCTGCTGCGTGTCTGCTAGTGGTGGGTCTTGCTGTGCCACCGCCATGCTACCCTAATGTAGACGCATTAGATCCTGTATCTACACTGCTTGAAGGGTGGCTAGGACAAACTCCCACCGAAACAGGATCTTCAAGTCTATCCATAGTAGCGTCACCTCGTCATGCACCTAAAGCATCATGCTCAACCATCGGCTTGCTGCTGCTTGATGAAGGATGACAGCAACGATCACCATGAATTCTTCCGGTGTCCCTACTAGAATTAAAACTCTCACCACAACCTCCGTCCAATCCTCATCTTCTTGGGGGTCCATCTGTCCCCTAAACCTGTGTGGCCTCTAAAGCTGGAACTTGTGCAATGCACTCAAGCGGTGTGAATCGTCTGCTACCAGTGCTGGTGGTATCAGTGTCTCAACGAGAAGTGGTACCGCTGGTGCCTCCAATGGTGCCTCAACTAGAAGAGGTCCCTTCACATAGGCCTCGTCACTCAGTGGGATGTCGGGGCATACAAATATCGGTTCTCTAGATAGTCGTTTTTAGGGAGGCATCCTGAATGGAAACTGATGTGACACAATCAAACGATTCTACCTAGTGAGATGACCGCGTTGACATTACATAATGAAAACATTTGGAAACATGCACGCAATCAGGGTTTTTGTTCAATGAGTTGGAAATCAGAAATCAAGTTCCTAGTGTATGGATACATCAGCCACTCGAACCAACAATGGACTCCCTGAATTGAAAACCACACTTAGTACCCTCAATAGTATTGCTTCACAGAAATGAAATACGAGAGTCCTATGTTCTGAGGTATAAACAACTCCTCTGATAAAAATATTTCACGACCAGTCCCCCGGGGACCATATTGGGAATACCCCAAGCCCACCTTCAATAGTCCAGAGGATGGAGACTAGCACTATGGGAGTAAATCCCAAAACTGGGAAGGCATTTCCTTTATAAAAGTAAAAAAACATCAGAGTACACAACTAGAAGCAAAAAAATACTAAGTAAAGCTGTATAAAAAATAAGTGCTCGAATGTAAAAGGAGCTGGAAATACAAGCCCAACAAGAATGTAAAAGTAAAACTGGAAAATAGTAAAGCAGCTACTAGGTCCTCCTCTGGGGTTCCAGCCTGAAGGGTAGGAATAGTTGGGCTCCTCAACACTCATGTCCGTCTACCTCCTCTGTGTACCGTCACATGAAGTGGTCAACCTCCTGGTACCATATAGTCCTGTGACTCTCAATCTCAGTCAATGTTGTCCGTCATCTGCAACCAACACAATTTAGTGCGAGCATAGCCCCTTCAGGGCTGAGTATAACGATTTTCAGTTGGGACCCCGTGACCCTCAATGTCTCACAAAATCCAACAAGGATAAACCACAAGTATGAAATAAATAGATAACGATTAATTAGGTATATGCCCATACATATACCTAAGTAATCTAGTAACCCATATCAATCATGAGAAAAACAAAAAATTCATTGACTCAGCTCAACTAGGATTTTTATAATCGAATCCACGGATACAGGAGAACTCCTCGTCTTTCGTGTACAATGGGCATGTCGTGACATCAAGGCACTTCTCACTATCATTGGATGGCTGAGGTTCTCCTCCTGTTGATTACCGTAGGACAAATGCTAACTACAAGGAACTCCTCCCCTGTGGGTCTGTCACCAACTACCAGACACTCCCCCTAATATCCTGCAGAGGTACTCTTCCTGTCGCGTACCACGGGTCTACCACCAACTACCAGGCACTTCTCCATTGTGGGTCTTATGCCAAATACCAAGCGCCCCCCTCTGGGCTAGTCGAATCACTCCAAGTTGAAGCAGTTGTCAGGTCTACCAGCTACAAGGTCTTCGCACTCTATATGCACTTCATTGGAAGGATCTTGTACACAAACTACTGGGAAATAATAAGACAATCATCAAGTTCTATGAAGAGGTATCGTAAAGGTCTTCCATGTCATAGGGGTCTCAACTCAATAGACATCATGTCAACTGGACTCTCGGTCTGTTAGTTATTATCATTTTAGTCCTAGGGTCCTGGTTGGATTAATGTGTTATCTTAACTGACCATAACTCAAATAATCCCCGAACTCTACTGTGGTATACTCAAAAGTACGGCTACGCTCCATGAATACTAGTGCCACTGACGTTTAATCAAACGGACATCCAGTTCCAATGTTATGACCAATGAGAGTAAAGGGGAAGTAATGGGCCCAGGTCCGGTCCGACCTGGTTGGACTGACTCGGCCCAACCAAGTCAGGGCCGACCCCGTCTGGGTCGACCCGGTCAGACACGTAGGGTGTGACCCAGCCCTCTAGGTGGGTTAGCATGCTATGTTTTGAACCGATCTTTTGGGCCCAGCCTATGGGACCATGAGGGTATTATGTCCCCGGCACGGGGAAAATTCGGCCCGAAGTATTGTGAGGTTGCGGCCCAGCAAAGCTCGACCCGGAGGGTGCAGCTGAGCCAGTTCAGCCTGGACTCCGCAAGGGGGCCATGAAATAGGCTCGGCCCGGTGGCCACGTGGGATACGGGATGCCCGGGGGCACTGGGCAGGGTACAGGGTGCCGGGAATGCTACGACAGGGGATAGGTATGCTGTAGGTTCGGTCAGGGTGCTGGGTAGGGCGCCAGGGGTGCCGGGAAGTGTGTGGGGCGGTGCGTATGGGCTTTCAGCAAAACATAGTCGGGGATGGGGATGCCACGGTGCATCACACAAGGGTTCAAGGTAGCGCGCCTGGGCACATGCACCACTTGAGGGCACTAGACACGGAGCCGGCATGGCGGGGCAGGCCATGGGGCAGGCCTCGTGGAAGCGAGCAACGCGAGAGGGTGCTGGGCAGGGCGCATGGGGGCCGGGCAGGCCACGGGTAGGGGAGTTTGGCGTCGCTCGACCTATGGGGTTCGGCCGAGAGTACCAGTGTACCGTGGGGTGACGCGATTCACAGAGGCTGCGGGTAGCACGGTCGTCATCATTGTTGCCTTCATCGTCATAGCCTCATCCCCATGATGTGGTTCAATCAAAACAAGATCAGCGGAGGGGTCAGTCCATATTGGTTTTGCCCACACCCTCTGCATTTAGGGTGGTAAAAAATGGTTCTTAAGAACGAATCATAACATTCCACAGGAAATGATAAACATCATTGTTCCATGTTTTTAGAAGAAAGGAAGAACATTACATTTAATAGAAACTAAACCCTGACCATTGATTCCTCAGTCATCGATTTTCATTCGTTGTTGGTGTTGTGGAATGAAGACGATGATGTTTGTCCTTCACAGCATTCATCACGCACTCCAAATCCAAAATCGTGCATCGGTTCGTTGTTGATGATGGGGAGGGAAGTTGATCTACGTTGGAAACTGTCTGGGGTAGAAGATTGAGGGAGAATCGTTTCAGGAGTTCTTCGCTTTCATCGTTTGGAGAATGGTTCTCCCTAGCTTTCCTCTTCCTCCGTTCCACCATAATGAATCATGTCAACCAAATAATAATAATAGGCTGTCTATTATTTTATTGTTGTCACATAAATCAAATGGAGAAAGAAATTAAGAGGCTCCCCTTAATTAATTCACATGCTTTGGCATGGTTAATTATGGGATAGGTGGAACCAATTAATGTTAGAGGAGGTCAAGAGACATCCTCCTAACTAATGAGGAGAGATGGAGTGTTTTCCACCCTCCCATTAACTGGGGGGTTTTAGTCTCATGTGGTCCCCATGACGTAACCTCTCATGGGAGGTTATGTATGGGTGGGCCCCACTACTATAACCTCTCATGAAAGTACGGGTGTAGTGGCCTCACCTCCAACCTTGTTTTAGAGTTTTTAACCTCTACAATCCCACATGTGGCTCAAATAAAATTAATATTTGGCACAATTTATTATTTTTTTTTATAAAAATCCAAATATATTATCTTTTATTCTCGACTAACTACCGTTGAGGTGAAGGTTCTCTTAAGCAAATTGTAACAGACCAAGATTTTATTAAAAAATATTCTTTTTAATTTTATTAAAGTCCTGTGTTGTACGCTACACCAAAAGGAGCTTGCACAACACGCATCCTTGACTTGCCTTGCATTACACGCAATCACGACCTTCCTCGATAGCGTGTGTAATACGCAATACCGAGTTTCACTAAACAACGATATGCTATTAAAATATTATTAAAACTAGCCGTTATGAATAGTAATAACCACTTTTTAAAACTCTATAAATCTTATTTTTCAAAATGAACTTCATTTTTGGATTCGGAGTATCGAATTTAGCCTAAGGTGAAATTTTGGTACTTTTCGGATAACTTTCATATTCTGATGAATAGTGAAAATTACTAAATTATAATTAAAAACAACTTTTTTAATCGAAATAATTAATAGTGATAAATTATTAATTTGAGTGGTTTTAAAGTATATTTAGAATATATTTTTACAATTTAATACAATGTTGGTCATTGGATGTAATTTCACATTTAAACCAGACATAATCAAGTGTCAATCTTTTGATAGATATTGTTTCTTAAAAACACGCTATTTGTTTTAACAGCGGGATTTAATTATAAAATTAATTAATGCAAATTCTATGATATGAATTTGGTAAAATAGACTTCATTTTTGAATTCGGAATATGAAATATATCTTAGGATGAAATTTTGGCATTGTTCTGAAAAACATCAATTTTTGATGAATAGTGAAACTACAAAGTGGTAGTTAAAAAAATTAATTTCTTCATAAATCTTAATTTTACCGCTTCTGTGAATGGAATTTCAAAAATCCGAGAGACACGGTTGATGTCAGTAAGTAAAATGTGGTTCAATGAGATGAAAATAATTTTTGGTGAATAGTAACTTTTTACTTTTTTTTACCACGGTTAATAGTAAATAGGGTAACTAAGGGTAAATATGATATTACTATTACCCTAACACATGTCCTAATTCTATTGGATAAGTGTAATTCGACCAAAAACAGATTTATGAATATAATATGACCATTTAGGTCCACTTGGATTAGATTATGACATTTAATTTTATATTATTTAATGAATAGTTAAAATAGTTAAAATCAAAGTTTAATAACTAAAACATTTTTAATATGGGGTTATACATAAGATAAATTCGACTATAAATATTCATTAGAAAGCTAAAAAGATTTCCTACATAATTATATTTTATTTATAATTTTTAGACTTTAAATAAATTAATTTATTTATGACACAACGATGATGCAGTAATTACCCTTTTAAGGAAATATTAACATAATTGATGTTATAAATGCTCAAATGAATGTAATTTGAGACTTTTTATGACTTAAACTAATTTTCTAGGTTACTATGATATATTAGTGTTGATGTAATCAACTTGGTTTGAACATATAATTCTGTTATGACTTTCACAAAAATCATATATCAAATAGTGTCAAAATTGACACAAAATAGTTTTTAAATCAAATATTATATTATTAATTGTTATTTTATTCCTAAAAATCTATGGTTCGGCCAAATGACTTATATAAGGATATATTTATTAATAATATACAATTTGGGGTTCGTTTGGAATGTTATAGTAAGTGTATTAACCATATAGTGAAAGAAAACAAAAAGACAGGGTAAAAGTTAAATTATTTAACTTAGAGATAAATCTAATTGATAAGGTTAAAATAATAACCTAAACTTGTCTAAAGCCTATTGGTTGATATGATTTCGACCCATCGCAACTTTATCTTCGAAATAAGACCCTTTGGAACCATTATAAACCGATTTTGACTTTAATATTAAATACTATTTTGAGATATTCCTAAGGTGCCCCTCTCCTCCCTTATAAAAGGATACCTCCTCCCCCTCCTCCTCACACCAATTTGAGCACTCAAGCTCGGCCAACCCCTGCCAAAATCTCTTCTAAACTTCCCTAGAAACATCCTAGAGGTTCTGGTCTTCCTCAAAGACCAATTTTAGTGCCCTAAGAGGAGGTCTCAAAGAGGCGCTTCAAAGAAGAGGTAATTACCGTTACCAATTCTTTCATCTTTATTTCTTCTTCCACTTCTTCTTCTTAGGTTGTTTCATTATGAAGTAATAACATCGGTATCACTCATATACTGATATGTTATTATAAGTATGAAACAACCCTATTTCACCATCTATCCATCCTACGGAAAAAGAAATCACTGCTCGTGCGTACGTACAGAATACCGTCTCCACGCCGTGGTGTAATCTATTTTCCACCACCACCTTACATGGATGGGTATAATGGTGTAAAGAATAACTATACATAGTTATTACAACATCATATTGATTCTGATATATTGTATAATCCACTCCGATTCAATTCAATATTTATGAAAATGATATCATCGCTCGTGCGTACGTACGGACTACCGTCTCCACGACGCGATGAGATTCATTCTCCATTTAAGAATGATTATAAAGTATATATAAGAAATAATAATGAAATATATGACATTATAAAGCTACTGGATTATGTATATATAAATATATGTATGTCATCTACTTACTTCCATTTCAAGACAATAAGGAATGGAAAACAGCGTTCATGCGTACGTACGGACTACCGTCTCCATGAACGGTGTTTTTCATTTTATTTATCTATCTATTATATATATATATATACTGAATATATATGATATATAAATCAAATTTTATATTCTGTAAGTAAGTAAATCATGATATAAGTAATAATAATGTCAAGAACAACAAGTCAAAACACCTACGATAAATGAAACGATTTTACCCAAAACGCTTCTTTAACATGGAATTTACAAAAGAACGGGTAATATAATGTCATAAGTGAACCATATATGATATCATAACAATGAATATGATTCTATAATAAGTCAATGACATTATTTAAATCATTATACAGGAGGTTCGGACACATACGATGCAAATCGGACCTAAGGTAAGGGAAATATCACAATCTCATTTTTATCCGAGATTGTTTATACGTTGTTATTTACTGGGGTGTATTTTATCATCCACATCCATGTTCCCTCAATATGTAATATTTTTTTTCCATCCACTTACAATAGTTTAAATCCAATTTTACCCTTTTGTGAGTTTTTAGTAAAGAATATGAAAGAATCTTTTATCACTTTTCGTACGAGGTACTTTTTGACTTTTCCGACAAAAGTACGAAGAATGTTTTTTTTCTTAAACGGCATGAATGGATTTTTATGGTTTTATAAAGCCTTATTTTTATGAAGCTTCCTCCAAAATATTTCATGACTCTTTTTAATAAAATCTCTTTCTTTTAAAATTGCATGATGTTTGGTGAAAAGAAATTGATTTTGAAGAAGAAAGGATATTTTCCTCAAGAATTCATTTCAAGTGTTTTATCAAAATTATTTTCCATCTAAGATAATAAAGGGTTGTGTTTCTATCCATATTTTTACATTTATTTGACTATGTTGTGATGGAATTATGTTTATGAATTCCTTTATCTTATATGAATGGTTTTATGATGTCATGTTGTTTAAGAATCCCATTTTTTATTACATGGGTTATGAAATGATGTATGATTTATGATTTTGTGGCACACATAAGAATGGTATCATTATGAGATGGGTGGGACCTATATCTCCCACCAATGCATTGGGTAAAGATTTTATATCTCATGAGATAGACATGGCTGGAATGGTAGGTTATACCGGTTCAGTGAAACAGGACTGAAACGAGGGTTACTCGATTCAGAAAGGGACTTTGTCCACTAAGATAGTCTTGGCAATGAGTCTTGACTAACAAGAAATGATTATCTATGATTATGTGTGAATGCCACAAAGTTTCATGTTTTAAGTTATGATTATTGTGATTACATTTCACTGCCATGATTTATCCCATGTTATGAAATTATGCTCTCTTTTGCAGGTTAAGATTTCCAAAAGTTATGTTCTTATGAATATGATGTGATTGATTTTTCTTTTGTTTACCCTTACTGAGAATTTGAGCTCACCCTTTTATGTTTTATTTTCCCCAGGATATAAAGAAATGTTTTAGGTAAAAAAAGGGAAGATCTTTATGGGAGATATTGAAGATCTTTCACCATGATTAGAATATTACGTTCTGAGTTTCCAAAGACACTAAACTATTACGATCCTTGTGTGTGTTTTTTTGTTATGTACTAAGTATTCCGCAAAAGTAATGTAATGTCCATGTACGTCAGGCTTCGGGTCTCTACAGTTGGTATCAGAGGAAAGGTTTAGTCAACCTTTGGAAACTAGGATGCGAAAACGTTAGTGAGATCCCTAGAGATATTTCTAAGGTATGTCTAGGGATGTCCCTAAGGTTAAGTATACGTATAGGTTATAGTACTAGAATTACGCTAACGATCATAGAATTAAACCTAAGATGTTAGATATTGAAGGTACTCCCCCTTTATTATGTTGTTTTCCCTAGCATGATTTTTGCCTATCACGCTATTCTTTTTGGGTTTTAGACGATGGATGGAACCCGAAGGAATCGTGTTGATCAATGCAATGGACAATGCAATGATTGTCCTCCTGAACAAACAAATGTTATGGGAGATGGAGTGCAAAATCTTATTGCTATACTTACACAAGCTATGAATCATTCTGGACTTCCAAATGAGCAGAGAAGGGAACAATATTCTATTGAGTCCTTCATGAGGCAACGTCCACCTTCTTTCAGTGGGTCTTATGATCCACTTGTTGCTGAACAATGGATCAATACCACTGAAAAGATATTTTCAGTTCTTCAATGTTGTGAACTTGATAAAGTCATCTTAGCATTATATCGTTTGGATGGTGAAGCTGATCAATGGTGGAATCTTATCAAGAATACGAGGCCAAGAGATGAAATTGAGTCCATGGAATGGGACGAGTTCAAGAACTTATTTTTCAATAAGTACTTCCCTCGTATTCTTCGAACAAAGATGGAGAAGGAGTTTCTTGAACTAATGCAAAAGGATGATGAATCTGTTGGTATATACGAAGCGAATTTTACAAGACTTGCAAGGTATGCATCTGGCATTATCATCCAACCTGAAAGTAAAGTTGATCGATTTTTCTGTGGCTTAAAACCAAGTCTTCGAAGGGCATTAGCTATAAGATACTTCAGTAGCTATGAAGAAATTGTGCGTTGTGCTATCAAGGTAGAAATGGAAGTTGGTGTTACATATCCATCTCATGGGTTTGACAAGAAACGAAAGATGGAGTTCAAGGAGAAAACTCAGAATAATGGTGGAAAGAAGATGAATGTTTCCTTATGCACAAAGTGTGGAAAGAAGCATGGTGGAGATTGTCTTAAAGGGACTAGAAAATGTTTTAAGTGTGGAAAAGAAGGTCATCGAGCAGCTGAGTGTCGAAGTAATGGAAAATGGGATTCTAATGAAGTGAATAAAGCAAACACTGCAGAGAACGTACAACCAACACTTCAATGCTTCAAGTGCAAGGAAATGGGGCATTATGCTAATAAATGCCCTAATCCAAGGGTTAGTGATGATCGACATGAGCAACCGCTTAAGGCAAAGGAAAAAGGGAAGTCACATGTGATCACTATTGGAAATGTTGAATATGACAACGATGTGGTGGAATGATTAAGTGTTTATGTAATGGGATTCCAAAATAATGTTGTATCATGGAATATTGAAATATTTATGTATTGGTCTAATGTGGTATTCAAAGTGATTGATATATTTTGGAAATAAGATGATATGCACATAATGAAGGGAAAATGAGAAAATGAAATGTTGATATAAGGACTAAGTGATATCATGGTTTGAGTATATAGAATTTTGAGGATTTTGGTATGTGGAAAGTGTTAACTTTTAACTACATTCAAGTTTTCACTAAGGTTCAATGGGTATTCAAGAGAGTACAAGATTAAGGCCTTTGAATGTTTGGAATGTGTCCAACAAGATATATCTTATGATATATGGGGATCAACGATGGTATTAAATCTCTGGTAATCGTTTTCACTATGTTATGAGAATGGACTGCAGTATTATGGATAGGACTAAAGATTGGAATGGATTATGTTGGACATAAGTTAGTATTGTTTAAGGATAGAAGTTTTTTCGATATTATTTATGGGATGTTATAGTAATATAGTTTTAAAAAAAGGACAACCTGCAGGACGGGCGACAGCCCATCGCTTCGGACAAGGCTGTGGGAATCGAACCCACAACCGAAGTGCGACTGGCCTTTATCGCCTACCACTGGCCTACAGGAAGTCCCTGTTTAGTAGAAACTAGTTTCATTATATTAAGCATTATGATATATGAAGTATAAGTCCATTTTAGGAACTATATATGATTAATCTCACTATAGATCGACTTATGTATATAATTTTTGCTAACCTTTTGAGACAGATGGAATGACCCGTCATTCTATCACATGATCTTCTAACACTTCACGAATAACAAATTCAACTTCATTTATTTAAGAGATGAAGTGGAAATTGTTCTAGGCACGAACAATAGTGAGATTGTACCAAAATAAAGAAAGTATTTATTCCAATTCAAATTTTCAACTTTAGGGAAATGATCTTGAAAACCAAAAATGTTGTCCTAGTGATCTTATACCTGATGAATCGGATGGTACCTTAGATCGTCACAAATTTATGGATTTGTGATTATTGTCTTTTCCATATCCATGTTCTCTACCACTCTCCATCAGAACATGATGGTTAGATTTCTCTTCCATATCCATATTTTCACCTATGTGGAAACCCAATGATTAGTTTATTTGGGTAACCGTTACGTTTCATACTTTTGTTTTTAAAGATTGGTTTTGATATTCCTTTTTACGATGTGGGTTTCTATTAAAGAAACTTTCGAATAGTAAACCATTTATAACCCCGACGAATTTCGAGGGCGAAATTCATTTTAAGGGGGGTAGAATGTAACAGACCAAGATTTTATTAAAAAATATTCTTTTTAATTTTATTAAAGTCCTGTGTTGTACGCTACACCAAAAGGAGCTTGCACAACACGCATCCTTGACTTGCCTTGCATTACACGCAATCACGACCTTCCTTGATAGCGTGTGTAATACGCAATACCGAGTTTCACTAAACAACGATATGCTATTAAAATATTATTAAAACTAGCCGTTATGAATAGTAATAACCACTTTTTAAAACTCTATAAATCTTATTTTTCAAAATGAACTTCATTTTTGGATTCGGAGTATCAAATTTAGCCTAAGGTGAAATTTTGGTACTTTTCGGATAACTTTCATATTCCGATGAATAGTGAAAATTACTAAATTATAATTAAAAACAACTTTTTTAATCGAAATAATTAATAGTGATAAATTATTAATTTGAGTGGTTTTAAAGTATATTTAGAATATATTTTTACAATTTAATACAATGTTTGTCATTGGATGTAATTTCACATTTAAACCAGTCATAATCAAGTGTCAATCTTTTGATAGATATTGTTTCTTAAAAACACGCTATTTGTTTTAACAGCGGGATTTAATTATAAAATTAATTAATGCAAATTCTATGATATGAATTTGGTAAAATAGACTTCATTTTTGAATTCGGAATATGAAATATAGCTTAGGATGAAATTTTGGCATTGTTCTGAAAAACATCAATTTTTAATGAATAGTGAAACTACTAAGTGGTAGTTAAAAAAATCAATTTCTTCATAAATCTTAATTTTACCGCTTCTGTGAATGGAATTTCAAAAATCCGAGAGACACGGTTGATGTCAGTAAGTAAATCGTGGTTCAATGAGATGAAAATAATTTTTGGTGAATAGTAACTTTTTACTTTTTTTTACCACGGTTAATAGTAAATAGGGTAACTAAGGGTAAATATGATATTACTATTACCCTAACACATGTCCTAATTCTATTGGATAAGTGTAATTCGACCAAAAACAACCTTATGAATATAATATGACCATTTAGGTCCACTTGGATTAGATTATGACATTTAATATTATATTATTTAATGAATAGTTAAAATAGTTAAAATCAAAGTTTAATAACTAAAACATTTTTAATATGGGGTTATACATAAGATAAATTAGACTATAAATATTAATTAGAAAGCTAAAATGATTTCCTACATAATGATATTTTATTTATAATTTTTAGACTTTAAATAAATTAATTTATTTATGACACAACGATGATGCAGTAATTACCCTTTTACGGAAATATGAACATAATTGATGTTATAAATGCTCAAATGAATTTAATTTGAGACTTTTTATGACTTAAACTAATTTTCTAGGTTACTATGATATATTAGTGTTGATGTAATCAACTTGGTTCGAACATATAATTCTGTTATAACTTTCACAAAAATCATATATCAAATAGTGTCAAAATTGACACAAAATAGTTTTTAAATCAAATATTATATTATTAATTGTTATTTTATTCCTAAAAATCTAAGGTTCGGCCAAATGACTTATATAAGGATATATTTATTAATAATATACAATTTGGGGTTCGTTTGACATGTTATAGTAAGTTTATTAACCATATAGTGAAAGAAAACAAAAAGACACGGTAAAAGTTAAATTATTTAACTTAGAGATAAATCTAATTGATAAGGTTAAAATAATAACCTAAACTTGTCTAATGCCTATTGGTTGATAGGATTTCGACCCATCCCAACTTTATATTCGAAATAAGACCCTTTGGAACCATTATAAACCGATTTTGAATTTAATATTAAATAATATTTTGAGATATTCCTAAGGTGCCCCTCTCCTCCCTTATAAAAGGACACCTCCTCCCCCTCCTCCTCACACCAATTTGAGCACTCAAGCTCGGCCAACCCCTGCCAAAATCTCTTCTCCACATCCCTAGAAACATCCTAGAGGTTCTGGTCTTCCTCAAAGACCAATTTTAGTGCCCTAAGAGGAGGTCTCAAAGAGGCGCTTCAAAGAAGAGGTAATTACCGTTACCAATTCTTTCATCTTTATTTCTTCTTCCACTTCTTCTTCTTAGGTTGTTTCATTATAAAGTAATAACATCAGTATCACTCATATACTTATATGTTATTATAAGTATGAAACAACCCTATTTCACCATCTATCCATCCTACGGAAAAAGAAATCACTGCGCGTGCGTACGTACAGAATACCGTCTCCACGCCGTGGTGTAATCTATTTTCCACCACCACCTTACATGGATGGGTATAATGGTGTAAAGAATCACTATACATAGTTATTACAAAATCATATTGATTCTGATATATTGTATAATCCACTCCGATTCAATTCAATATTTATGAAAATGATATCATCGCTCGTGCGTACGTACGGACTACCGTCTCCACGACGCGATGGGATTCATTCTCCATTTAAGAATGATTATAAAGTATATATAAGAAATAATAATGAAATATATGACATTATAAAGCTACTGGATTATGTATATATAAATATATGTATGTCATCTACTTACTTCCATTTCAAGACAATAAGGAATGGAAAACAACGTTCATGCGTACGTACGGACTACCGTCTCCATGAACGGTGTTTTTCATTTTATTTATCTATCTATTATATATATATATATATACTGAATATATATGATATATAAATCAAATTTTATATTCTGGAAGTATGTAAATCATGATATAATTAATAATAATGTCAAGAACAACAAGTCAAAACACCTACGATAAATGAAACGATTTTACCCAAAACGCTTCTTTAACATGGAATTTACAAAAGAACGGGTAATATAATGTCATAAGTGAACCATATATGATATCATAACAATGAATATGATTCTATAATAAGTCAATGACATTATTTAAATCATTATACAGGAGGTTCGGACACATACGATGCAAATCGGACCTAAGGTATGGGAAATATCACAATCTCATTTTTATCCGAGATTGTTTATACTTTGGTATTTACTGGGGTGTATTTTATCATCCACATCCATGTTCCCTCAATATGTAATATTTTTTTTCCATCCACTTACAATAGTTTAAATCCAATTTTACCCTTTTGTGAGTTTTTAGTAAAGAATATGAAAGAATCTTTTATCACTTTTCGTACGAGGTACTTTTTGACTTTTCCGACAAAAGTACGAAGAATGTTTTTTTTTTCTTAAACGGCATGAATGGATTTTTATGGTTTTATAAAGCCTTATTTTCATGAAGCTTCCTCCAAAATATTTCATAACTCTTTTTAATAAAATCTCTTTCTTTTAAAATTGCGTGATGTTTGGTGAAAAGAAATTGATTTTGAAGAAGAAAGGATATTTTCCTCAAGAATTCATTTCAAGTGTTTTATCAAAATTATTTTCCATCTAAGATAATAAAGGGTTATGTTTCTATCCATATTTTTACATTTATTTGACTATGTTGTGATGGAATTATGTTTATGAATTCCTTTATCTTATATGAATGGTTTTATGATGTCATGTTGTTTACGAATCCCATTTTTTATTACATGGGTTATGAAATGATGTATGATTTATGATTTTGTGGCACACATAAGAATGGTATCATTATGAGATGGGTGGGACCTATATCTCCCTCCAATGCATTGGGTAAAGATTTTATATCTCATGAGATAGACATGGCTGGAATGGTAGGTTATACCGGTTCAGTGAAACAGGACTGAAAAGAGGGTTACTCGATTCAGAAAGGGACTTTGTCCACTAAGATAGTCTTGGCAATGAGTCTTGACTAACAAGAAATGATTATCTATGATTATGAGTGAATGCCACAAAGTTTCATTTTTTATGTTATGATTATTGTGATTACATTTCACTGCCATGATTTATCCCATGTTATGAAATTATGCTCTCTTTTGCAGGTTAAGATTTCCAAAAGTTATGTTCTTATGAATATGATGTGATTGATTTTTCTTTTGTTTACCCTTACTGAGTATTTGAGCTCACCCTTTTATGTTTTATTTTCCCCAGGATATAAAGAAAGGTTTTAGGTAAAAAAAAGGGAAGATCTTTATGGGAGATATTGAAGATCTTTCACCATGATTAGAAGATTACGTTCCGAGTTTCCAAAGACACTAAACTATTACGATCCTTGTGTGTGTTTTTTTGTTATGTACTAAGTATTCCGCAAAAGTAATGTAATGTCCATGTACGTCAGGCTTCTGGTCTCTACACAAATACTGGCACTGTAAGTTCGACGGTGCCATCAGATTTCAGTTCTTAGAACTGGTTCAAAAGTTATTAAATCCTGCTTGTAGTTTTAATGAACGTACCCGAAAAAAACGATAGAATTTGATTCTATGCATACCGGGCCTCGAAATCAAGTGCCGTAAATTTCCGCATACTCGTAAAAATTCCATGTATTTTAAAAAAAAATTCCACAGAATTTCCATGTCATTACATTTTCCCCACCTCAGGGCTTTACGTCCTCGTAAGATACAACTCAAAATATGGGAGCAAATGGGGGTACTGAGAAACCATATAAGCCTCCCGCTTCCATGTGCTCTCCCGGAGGTTCTTGTACTGCCAGCGAATGTGAAATAGAGGTATCGACCATCCCCAAAGGATCCACTCTTGTTGATCCTCAATCTCCACTAGAACCTAAGTGATTGTCTCCACATGGTCGACATTCATCTCTCCATGGTCAATGATGTGGGAAGGGTCGTGCGCGTATCTCCTCAGCTAGGATACATGGAAGACATCATGCACCCGGTGCAAATAAGGGGGTAGTGGCAAGCAGTATGCCACATCACCTACTCTGCGGAGAACCTCGAAATGTCTGATGAACCTTAGAAATAACTTGCCTCCTCTGCCAAATCTCCATTGACCTCAATGGGGTGAGACCCATAGAAAGACATGGTCACCATCCAGGAACTCTAGAGGCCTCAGTCTCCTGTTAGCATAAGACATTTGTCTGCTCAGTGTAGTCTTCATCCGCTACTATATGATCTACACCTTCTCCATGGTAGCCTGTACCATCTTTTGTCCAACAGTACTGACTCCCCTGGGTCTGTCCATCATAAGTGTGATCTGCAAGGTCTTTTTTACAATGCTTAGAAGGGTGCCATCTCTATGGTGGAGTGGTAACTATTGTTGTAGGAAATCTCCACCATCGGTAAGTGTTCCTCCCATCATCGTTCGAAGTTGAGGACAAAAGCACAGATCATGTCCTCAAGGGTCTAAATAGTCCGCTCAGTCTGACCATCTGTCTAAGGGTAGAAGGAGGTGCTCAACCGAAGCTGTGTCCCGAAAGCCTCCTACAAACCCATACATAGCCGGGAAGTAAAGCATGTGCCATGGTCGGATACAATAGAATAATTTTATCCATGTAGACACACAATCACATGCATCCCAAGAATTCTACTGAACCCTTCTCTCTGATCGGTATGATGTGTGCCGATTTGGTGAGTCGGTCGACAATCACCCAAATGGAGTCGTTACCCCTTAATGTATATGGACTACCCATATCAAATTCCATGTATATACCGTCCCACTTCAACTCGGGGACCTTTAATGGATGAACCGATCCCACTGGAACCTGGTGCTCTGCCTTCACTTGCTGACAAGTGAGGCACTGTGATACAAACTCCACTACTACCTCCATCATACCTGGCCATCAGTGCTGTCATCGAAGGTCCATACCATCTTCTCCACTCATGGATGTAACTCTAGAGGGGATGTGTGGAGCTACCACAAAACATCCTTATAAAGTGTCACCGCTACCATGGTTTGTTCTCTGAAGATGATGATGTGCTCCCCACCTTCATAAAATCAAGCAGGTTCCTGCCCTACGGATATCTGAGCATGTAATGTCTCGCAGTCAACGTCCCCATTCTAAGCCTCCCTGACACACTGAAAAAGTTAGGGAGTTACCATAAGAGACTGTAAATAGGCTTCTCAATCTCTATCTATAATGGATATCTGTAAAGTCGCTAGCTTCACCAGCGCCTCTCCAAGAAGCTATATACCACATCTCCTGGTGAGTGAATCCGCAACAACCATACCCTTCCCAAGAGTATAGAATATCTCAATGAAATAGTCATGGAGGGCCTCAATCCATTGGTGTTGTCTCATATTGAAATACATCTCAGAGAATATATCACTAAGACTATTATGGTCTGATTACAATGTAAAATTCTCACCCATCAGATAGTTCCACAACATCTTCAAGGAGAAGACCACTACTGGTAAATCCAGTTCATGAGTAGAGTATTCTTTCTCATGCTGTCTCAACTGCTGACAACCATATGTGATCACTTCTCACTCCTGCATCAGTACACACCCATGTCTGGTCCCTGATGTGTCACCGTAAACTTGGTACCGTACTCCCTCCTCTGGAAGCCTCAAGATGGGGGAACTAGTCTGCCTCTTCCGAAGCATCTAAAAGCTCTGAAGTAATCTCTCCGACCACCCGAAGGGTTTCCCTTTCTTCATCGGGGCTTATAGTGGGGCTGCAACTCTGGAGAAGTTTTTAATGAACGTCTGGTAATATCCTTCCAAACCCATGAAACTTTGTACTTCCATCACACTCTCGAGTGGCTCCCAATAAAAATCTTCCTCGATCTTCACTGGATCCACTACAACTCTAGCCTCTAATATGACGTGTCTCAAGAAGTGAACCTCTCGAATTCATAACTAGCACTTTGATAGATTACCGTAAATCTGGTGCTCTCGGAGTGTGTCCAGTTCTACCTACAAATGGTAGGCATGCTCCTCTTCAGTAGTTGAGTAGATCCGAATTTCTTCAATGATTCCTATGACAAAGAAATCGAGGTATGGCAAAAATATCATATTCATGAGTCCCATGAACACTAATAAAGCGTTGGTTACACCGAAACACATAACCATGAACTCGTAGTGGCGATAATGACACCTGAAGGTCGTCTTCTGCACATCCTCATCTCGATCTCTGAGTTGGTGATAGCTTGATATGAGTTCTATCTTCGAGAACAACCTTTGTCCCTTCAGTTGGTCAAAGAGGTAGTCAATCCACGGAAGTGGGTATTGTTTCCACATGGTCACCTAGTTTAGGCGACAGTAGTCAACACAGAGACTCAATCTCTCGTCCCCCTTCTTGGAAAATCGAATCGGGGATTCCTAGGGAGAAACAATGGGTTAGATGAATCCCTTCCCTTGTAAGTCCCCTACCTGTACCCATATCCTAGGAAGATATACAAGAGCATCCGATATGCTGGAGTAGTTATATGTGCCTTCCCGGGTTACATATCAATATAGAAGTCCACCTCTTTGTGAGGATGTAGTATTGGAACATCGTCAGGGAAATCATCTGCATACTGGTCCTCCACTACAGGATAGCTCGGACTATCCACATCTACTGCTCTGAGGGTAAGGCAGACCCGTTGATGAGTGATCGGCTGCACCCTCCTTCGAGTAATTTTTTCATGCACTACAAAGGATCCCTTCTTACATGTGAATGTGAACCTGGTCCCATCCATGAGGAAACATCGTACATTGGGCCTCATACAGTCGATCTGAGCATGGAATGTAGATAAAGAGTACATACCAAAAATGATTTTGTATGGCCTCATCACTACTATGAGGAGATCCCAGCCGAAACTCTTGACTCCAAGAGTAAGCTCACACTTCTGGAACCAGTGCGTAATCATCACGTCTTCTCTCGTAGGAGTCTCTAGCCCTAAGGGTTGAGCCAACGACTCCATTAGAATCTCTAAGCTCTAAAAGAGGGAAATGGAAATGAAAGAGTGACCGGAACCTATGTCTATAAGAACCGCAGCTAAAGTGGAGGAGACATAGATGGTACCTCAAATCATCTCCAGATCTACATGATCGTAAGCCTCATCTATCTGAAGCTGAGCTCTCCCCTATCCACCCACTCCCAGCAGTCGGGGTGGACCTTCTAGTTGTGGTGGGGGCCACACCTCGAAACGTCATCCACCGCTAGCTGCACGTCCTGCTCCTTTGCCACCTCCACCTCCTCCATGAAGACTGCCTTGATTAAACCTCTGCCTCTTCCCAGGAGATCCCTAAACTATTTTCTGATCACCAGAATTGTGGGTCGTAAAGTCCCGAGCCATGTTACCAAGCCCACAGCTTGAGTAACACTGTCCACTCCTAGCATGTCTGGCTCTGTCTCCACTCCGGGTGGCCTATAAAACGGATCCTGAGTCATGTGGTCTTCCTCCTATAGGTCAGGTCCCTTTGGACCTCTGTGACATATGTCTACTTCCAACTACATAAGACATCAATGCATGCCAGCTAATGGTGGGTCTTGTTGTTGTAGACTGCTCAGCAAGGAAACTCTCCACTAGGAGAGCTCTCTTTAGCACCCCCGCCTGCGTCAGAATGCTATGTGAGATCATCGGAGCTCTGATTTCTCACCTGACTGATCCCCTTATTGAAGGTCCAGGCCTTGAAGAATGGGTCCTGCACAATATCATTGGAGTAGCGTGAGATGTCTGTGAACCTCGTTGAGTACTGCGCCACTTCCATTCTACCCTGCTGTAGATGCAGTTGCTCTTCTATCTTCACTGCTCGAAGGGTGGCAGGGAAAAACTACATCCGAAAAAGGCTCTTGAAGTCTGACTATAAAATCATTGCCTCATCATTCACCTGAAGCATAAGGCTCCACCATCTACCACCTGCTTCCTGAAGGAGGCTGGCAACAAGGATCACCATGGAGTCTTCTGGTGTCCCTATTAGTCTGATGACACTCACCACAACCTCCATCCAATCCTCATCCGCATGTGGGTCCAATTATCCCATGAACCTGAGTGGCATCTAGCATTGGAACCCATAAAACATGATCAAGAGACGTGCATCATCTTCTGTAGGGGCTGGTGGCATCAGTGGCCCCATAAGAAGAGGTAAAGCTGGTGCCTTAACTGGAAGAGGGCCCTACACTGATGCCTTGTCGCTCGATGAGTTGTCATAGTGTAAAACTATTGGGGCTCTAGCTGGTCGTCCGTGGGGAGGCAACCTTAAAGGAAAAATATGCCACACAATCAAATGATTATACCTGGTGAGCTGACCTGGTTGAGCTGACATAAAGAAAACATTCGGAAACACGAACTCAATAATTGTTTTCATGAACTGAGATAGAAATCAGAAATCGGCATCATGGTGTATGGATACGTCGGCCACCTACCCCACCCTTGGACTCCCTGAACTGAAAACCACACTAAATACCCTCAAAACTATTGCTTCACAAAAATGAAATATCATAGTCCTATGTTTGGTTGTAGAACCGACTCCTCTGATACCAATTTGTCACAACTCTTCGCCCGGGTCCCGTATCGTTACTACACCAAGTCCTTCTTCCATTGGACATGGGCTAGCGACTAGCACCAAAGCCATGAATCCCTAAACTGGGAAGGCATAACTTTTAAAACTTTAAAAAAATACATTAGATTACACAACCAAGAGAAAAAATAATAATAAGTAAAAATGTATACCAAGGAAGTGCTAGAAAGTAAAAGGGGATGGAAATACAAGCCCAATATGAAAGTACAAGTAAAACTGTATAAAACTAAAGCAGTTATTGGGTCATCCTCTTGGGTTCCTAAATGAAGGGTAGGTACATATGGCCTTCTTAGCACTCCATTTTGTCTGTCTCCTCCATGTACCGTCACACTGAGTGGTCCACCTTTAGGTACCGTCCAGTCTTGCTACTCTCTGTCTCAGTCAGCGCTGTTCGTCATCTGTAACCAACACAACCTGGTGAAGGCATATCCTATGGATGGGTGAGTATAACGATACTCAGTAGGGACCTCGATACCCTCAAGGTCTCAAAAAATCCAACAAGTTTAAACCACAAGTATGAAATTAACATATAACCATTACGTAGGTATATTCCAACACATATACGTATGTTTTCTAGTAACCCATATCAATCATGTGGAATAACAAAAAAGTCATTGACTCTTCTCAACCAAGATTTGTGTTATCGAAACCACAACAGTTGGAGAACTCCTCTTCTATCGTGTATAGTGGGCCTATCACAACATCAAGGTGCTTCTCACTAACCTTGGACTATTGAGGGACTCCTCATGTCGTGTATCGCAGGTCTGCTGCAAACTACCATACAATCCTCCATTGTGGGTCTGCAACTAACTACCAGGTGCTATCACTAATAGCCTGTAGAGTTACTCCTCCTGTGGTGTACCATGGCTCTGCCACCAACTACCAGGTTCTCCTCCACTGTGGGTCTGCCGCCAACTGCCAGGCGCTCCCCACTGGGCTAGTTAAATCACTCTGAGTCGAAACAGTCACGTACTCGTCAGGTCTTCTATCTCCTAGGTCTTCACACTCTGTATGATTGACACTGGAAGGATCCACTCTATGAGCTACTGTGAAATACTCCAACTATCGCGATGTTCTATGAAGATGTATCTTAATGGTCTCACATATCTTATGGGTATCAATTAAATAGATGTTGCATCAATCAGGTTTCTGGTCTACTGGTTATTAGCGTTTTAGTCCTAGGGGTCTGGTTGGAATCGTGTGAGATCCAAATAGACCATAACTCAAATAAACCTCGAAATCCAGTGGGCTATACTCAAAGGGATGGCTATGGTCCAAGAATAATAGAACCGCTGACATTTCGTAAAACGGACATCTGGTGCCAAAGTTATGTCCAAAGAGATTAAATGTGCAGTAATGGTCCCGAGTCTACTCCGATCAGGTCAGACCGACTCGACCCAACATAGTCTGGGATGACATGTTCTGGGTCGACCTGGTCAGACTCGCTGGGTCTGACCCGGCCCACTTGGTGGGTCAGACCGCTATTTTTAACCCGGTCTGCTTGTACTGGCCCAATATAAAGGGAGGGTGGCATGGGCCGTGATCGGGGCCTGTTAGACTAGGAGCGTTGCGAGGGATTGGCCCAGAGGGTGCAGTAGGGCCAGTTTGGCCAGGGCACCATGAGAGGGTCTTGGACACCGGCTCGGCCGGGTGGCCGAGAGGGTGTCGAAACACCGTGGGGGCACCAGCCAGGGCACGTGGAACTGGGAAAGTCATGGCTTGTGCCGAGCAGGCCGCAAGCTCTGTAGGGGCACCAGGTAAGGAGAAGAAGGGAGTTGGGGGCATCAGGTAGCATGCAGGGCATCACGTAGGGGAGCAGACAATGCACGGGGGCACCAGGCAAGGTGCAGGCGGGGACGGGAAGGCCGCGGGGCAGCGCACAGGGGCGTGGTGCAGCACCCGGGGACGCCAGCAGGGTGTCGCCAGTGCCAAGCAGGCCACGGGGTAGTGCGTAGGGGTGCAGGTAGCATTTGAGGGCATCAGGCAGTGCGCCGCCAGTGTAGGGCTGGCCGTGTGGAGGCGCACAGGGGCGCGGATAACCCGTGGGGGCGGCAGGGATGGCACCAGTGGGGCTGAGCAGGCTTCGGGGAAGCCCGTGGGGGTATGGGTAGCGCGCGAGGGGTCCAGGTAGGGCGCCAGTGATGGCGGGCAGGCCACGTGGCAGGCCGTGGGTAGGCGGGTCGGGTGCCTCCCATCCAAATATGTTTTTCCAGGAGCACTGGTGCACTGCGGGGGTGGGGCATTTCACGGAGGCTGCGGGTAGTGTGGCCTTCGTCATTGTTGCCTTTTTCATGGTCACCTCATCCCCATGCCGAGGTTAAATCAAAACAAGATCTGCGGAGGGGTCATGCCATGTTTTTTTGGCCCGCACCCTCCAGATTTATGGTGGTAATAATTTGATCTCATGAACGAAGTATTTCATTCCACCTGCAATGATAAACATCATCAATCCTTGTTTTTAGAAGAAATGAAGTACATGATAGTTAAAAAAAACTAAACCCCTACCTTTGAATCGCATGTTGTCGATTCTCGTTTGTTGAAAGTGTTTCAAAATGAAGACGATGAATTTCTTCGTTCACTTCATTCGTCATGCACTCCAAATACATGCTCATGCATCAGTTTATTGATGATGATGTGGAGGGAAGTGTCTCTATGTCGTAACGTATCTGGGGTAGATGACTGAGGAAGATGCATCACTGGCGTTCTTCAGGTTCTTCGTTGAGAGGATGGTTCTTCCTAGGTCTCATCTTCCTCCATTCCAAAAAAATGAAACATGTCAACAAAAGAATCAAAAATATGTTGTCTATTATTTTATTGTTGGCACGAAATTCAAACTAAGAAATAAATTAAGAGGCTCCCTTTAATTAATTCACATTCTTTGGTGTAGTTAATTAGGGGAGAGGTGGAAACAATTAATGGTAGATGATTTCAAGAGAATTCCTTCTCATTAATGAGGGGATTTGGGAGATTTTCCATCCTCCCTTTAATTGGGGGGTTTCAGTCTCGTGTGGTCCCCACAATGTACCCTCTCACATGAGGCCATGTTCGGGTGGGCCCACCTCCATAACCTCTTACGGGAGATTAGGGTGTGGTGTTCCCCACCTCCTACCACCTCTTAGAGGATTTAACCTCCACACACCCAAAGGTGGCTAAAATAAAATAATGTTGTTTCACACATTATTTTATTATTTTTTTATATATAGCCAAAAACTAACATTTAGTGTTGAGCAATTGGCGTCGAGGTGAAGGTCCTCATAAGAAAATATTGGCACCATGAATTCAACTATGCCCTCAGATTTCAGTTTCAAGCACCGGTTCAAATGTTATAAAATCCCGCTCATACATTTAGTGAACGTACCCGAACAAAATTTCAGAAATTGATTCCGGGGACACCTGGCCAGTGAATCAAGCACCGTAAATTTTCACAGACTCTTAAAAATCGCATGTATTTACGAAATAAATAAAATTCCACGGAATTTCAAGGAATTTATAATTGGTAAACTAATGAAATATTTATATATTTTTAATAATATTAGATATACTCACTCTCAAATATTTGGATAAATTACACATAATTATATTACTACACTAGGTTATCTACTTGGATAGAAAAGGATTTTCAATATCACTTTTAATCCTAAATCTAATTTTTGGAATTATAATTCTAGTTATCATCCATGTGAACCTAATAATGTATTTATTTACAGGAATATACAATAATATTTTGGGAACCCTATTAAGAAAATATGTTTTCTTAATGATCTAATTGCTAACATTTAAGGAGCAAAGAAGGATTAAGTACCAAAATCATATATTATCAATCTATATTTATGGGAAAATTCATGAATATATCTAGTAAGTGTATATGGTACCTAGAAAGTAATTATTCAAGCCATATGAGTGAATATTAATCATGATTAAAATTTTAATAATGATTGATGGTGTTCATTTCACCTTTATGGATAATTCTACGGGGATATCCATTTTACATTTCTATATTGCTAATGCTAACTAGATTATAATTTACAATCTATAATTGGTTGATGGTTTAAAATATAATCATCATTGAATTCCATATCTATATGATGATGGTCTTCAAGGGATGATGGATAAATGTGCTTTTAGTGTTTCATACTATAAAAATAATTTAGTAGTACACTTCCTTGAGAAATGAAAATAAATATATTAATAATTGATATTATTTAAAGTTTCAAAATGTTTCTTTTCTATTTTTCTATAATATTGATTCTCGGATTTTTGATAGAAGACTAGTCCTCCATAACACCTACTCACATAGAAACATAACAATAAAATGAATAATCAATGATCTACCAAAAAATGATATCTGAAATGAAAAATTATGTAAACCGTGCCAAAAATGAAATCTACAGAAAATATCATTCAAATCAATGAAATAGATATCTACTTCTATACCCATATAGTTGGATCAAATTGATTTTCAGACCATCAAAAGATTCTAGTGAGTATGTATTACTGAATTACTATGTCCTACAATATGAATTTTCATGAAATACTTCTGTATTATTTTTCTCTCACAAAATTTAATCATTCTCTTACATTATATTGATTGATAAAATCTACATAAAATCTTAGAATACGTAGGATTATTACCTTATAAAGTGATCAAGACCATGCGTTTATATATATATATAAATAGACCCATTTTTGTCATAAAATTTACATACTCTCAAATTATATTCTCATATGACTCCACAATAGATTGGTGTTGTAGAAAGATGAAATATGACACTTTAAGATATTTTTTGTACTATTATTTATTAATATGATCTTCTTATTTACTTATAGGAAGGGGATATGAATACAACCTAATATATAATTTAAAAATACTTAACTATACCAGTCTTATAAAAAACCCATTATAATATTAAGAATAATATAATTTATAATTTTAATTACTTTAGATTTTGTGGTTTCATATCATATATTATTATCAGTATGGATAATCTTGAGAATGATCATTTTCATGAGTGATGATGGATCATTCACTGATTATTCAACCAAAATTATTTTTATAGGGTGTTAAACAAAACACCTAGACTGTATAAGAATATTTTAATGTCATATTTTATGATACATAGACAGATGACACCAATACTCCCTTAGAAGACCCTGAGAATGAATTTTCTACTCTGGAAAATAATACATAACCATCAAACACATCTATAAAACCTGTAGAAAAAGCATCCATTTATGAGGAACATGAGAAATTAGAACCTAGACATACAAATGTCATTCAATTGGCATGTTGTTATCATCATAGAGATATTAGGACTCATAAATTGGAGCCATTATATTCATTACATAGATAAATATAATGAGATCAAAAACTGTAGCATCACTTTGCAACTTGGTTGAAAATCACACATTCATGTCACATCCTGAACCCATGAATATCACTGATGGAAATAACAATTTCTTATGGGAAACTTATTTTCATAAATAACATGACACAATCTAGAAATAATGATCGGATACATGTTTATCAATCCAAATACAACATGATTATAGTAACTAGAATGGTATTTAGATATAATTTTAATGAAAATTGTACAATAGTAAGGAATAAATCTTTACTAGTTTCCAATGGGGTATAATTTGAAATTTGTTATAGAATATGGAGTATAAATTTCACCTTTATGTGGAATTTAAGAAATTGGAATCTATAATTCCTATAAATCTCATTTGGATTTAATGATCCATCACATGGATGTAAAAATTTAATTAATAAATGTTTTTATAGCTAACAATGTTTTTATTGAGGGACCTCATGATTCTCAAAACCCTAATATTATAATTTATTTTTTTAATTAACGAAATTAATATATGGCTTAAAATGTGATCCTATAAAATTGGTATGATTGGTTCATCTCTTTTCTTATTTTTAATTTTTTTTCATAATTTGTAGGTGATTCAAATATTTTTATAAAAATAATTTATTCATATGTTTTATGTGTTCAAATATATATAGATGATATTATAAATGAATATTCTAAAAATTCATTATGTTATTATTTCAGAAAAATAATGAAAAATGAATTAGAAATTAGATAAATTATAGAGAAAAAAAATTCATGGTTTTTAGATTATTTAAAATAAAGATGTAATTAATATAAATCAATGTATGCCCGCATAATATATTATTAAATGTGCATTTTTTTTAATATAACGTTGATTATTATCACACCCATGAGTGCCAACAATAAGATAGAAATTTTTAAATATATAAAATATCTGAAAAAACTAGTAAATGAGGCATGATTGGGAATATTTTATAATGGAATTCTATACAACCTAACATTATAATTGTTTTCTCTATGTCTACTAATTTTCAAACACTAGAATGTTGAATCATATTATTGTTTTCTCTATACTACTGGACTAGAATTCAACACAGTAAGTTATTAAGATGTTGATTTTGTGGATATAAGATATAAAAAATAATAACATCTAGAAAATTTTATATTTTCTGATTGTATATAGTTATTTGGTGTATTAACACATAATATTGTGTTATATATTGTATTACTCATGATTAATAAATAGCATTAGGTAGTTGTTATGCTCAGATATTGTGGATGAAACAATATCTACTAGACCATGGATATCAATTCCAGCATGTACCTATATATTTTGACAAAAAAAGTGGCAAAAATATTTCTCAAAACACATATATAACCCAAAAATCAAAAAAAATTGATGTATGACATCCTTTTTTACGAGATCATTTTTTAAAAGTTAATATAACACTCAAATACAAATGAAATTTCTATTTTTATGCAGGTATTTTTAATAAGACATTTAATTCTATGTGACTACTCAATATAAATCATAAATTATGTGTGATAAATTTTGGTTGAATATTAACTTTGGGTGTGCAACATTTGAAATTACTTAACATTGGATAACCCACCATTGGTATTTATCCACCGTTTCTATTTTTATTTTTTTATTTATTTATGTTAATTTCATATAACTTTCAATTAATTATTTCGTATTTTGATTTCAATGTACCAAAGTGAAACTAATTAAACCCTTAGTCTAATTCCTCATAATTATTAACCTCAAATACATCCATTTTTAACAACTATGAAACCATTTATCTCTTTACATTTATCCAACCATCAACCTCATGCCGACCTTCTTCTTTGTTTTCAATGGTTATAGTAATGATAAATATTGTTTCATATTCAGATGAGCCATGAGCATGAATTAATAAATATTATATTCAAGTAGACTAGTAGTTGAACCTCAAAAATTTCGTCTCACAAATCATACAATGACTAACTAGGACTAATTGAATTTAAAGTCTGTTTTTTTCAAGAAGATCAGTTATGATTAATGTACAAAAAGGCTAGTTATAGGCAGAGTGGTTATTTTATAATGAGAGGGAATTCTATTCAAGAATTGTTCACATGTTATATATGGATGTATTGTATAGTTTTTGGGATGATAAACCCATTATTTGAAGAAAAATATATCTAATGAAATTTATTTTCCCTTCTAGAAAATGGGATAAATAATTTATTGTTCTTCAAATAGGTATTAAAAATTATTATCAATGTTAAATACCATGTAATAATGAATAATTGTATTATGATAATTCTATTGAAGGTATCATAGGATATAAGACATTAAGGAGACCAAATATATCAAAAATATTTGGTGAGTCTTGTGTTCTTTTCATAATTATATACCATTCGTTATGCCTAATAAAAAGGGATATTATCAAAATGATGTTAAAGTATTCGTATCTCTTGTAAATTATAAAAATGGGATATAAAAATCAATCGGTAAAGATAAATAACGGTTAATTGGATTTATATCTGGATTCTATTTTCTAGGTAAAACTCCATAATTTATCCTTGGGTCATTTAATTATTACTAGAGGATAAGGTATTGGTAATTAGGGAAGATTTAAATGTATTTATGGGTGGATTATTTTTTTAACCAAAGTAATTTGGTATACAATCAAGATTAATTAGAACCCAGGGATGTGGATAAGTTATGATGATGACAATAATCTCTATGAGGAGTTTAATTATATTGTTCACCCATCCATGTCAAAGCATCTAGTTGGTCCAGGCATATAACTATATGAGGATGTTTTGTACTCAAATAAAAAGTATGGAGTTGATGAGTATTTTTCGGCACGGTGTATGGAGTATTTACAACATGTGGATGGTACTAAAATAGAAAATCATATGATCCTATATGTCACAGTAATTTTGTATTACTATGCAAGATCGCTACCTATTAGATAGACTATTTTATGTGAGGGAATTAAAGAAGAGCAATATTACTTTTCAAAATAACACAATTTTTTCAGATCCGATTCCCAGATCTCTAATGATGTTGATGATTTTTATCATGATAAAAATAATAAATTTGGTATAGATGGATGTAATCAATGTGTAAATATAATTGATGATGAAGATGATGGAGATGATCAAGAATAAAATGATGATGGATGTGAGGAAATTTTTGATGGAGATGGTAGTGATGGAGGATCAGACAACAATGGACTAGATGATAAATAAATTACTCATGAATAGTTTCCCCTCATGTAATTTCTATTTATTCTATGTAAATGGATAGAAAAATAAATATTCTTGATTTTGATGAATTTGTTGGAGATGATTTGAAAGCATATTCTGAGATTGAGGAATATCCATGTTTTATTGAAATCATTATTGATCCTATAATCGTTGTGTATAATTATTATATACATTAGATGTTACGTCATTTGATTAATGGGAATGATATTCTTTTTATATGATAATTTCATTTGACTACCATGATTGTAATGATGATATTAGTCTACCAATTAATAGTGGATTACCAATCTTAGTTAAAGTAGATATGGATCCTAAAGAATCAACTATTGATATAATAGATGATGCAGTGAATATTCATTGATTTACATCTGGTATACCTCATATATCTAAGACAATAGAGTTAGTTGTTCAACCTATAAGTACTTTTGTCCATATAGATATTTTCTACAGCTAATAGGAAGAGTTTCTAGGAAAGGAATAATTCTAATTTTGATTAGAATTAGAGGAATCATCCACGACATGTAAAAATCCTCCGGGTGGGAGTTGAAATATATATGTTGGACCTTGTAATTTCTACATTAATTCAAAAAAATGAATCATCAAATATATGAATTAGTGACAGAGAACAAATTTGAGCCATTAATTTTAATTCCTTGAGGGCTATGATGGAGGAAATGAAGAACAATTTTTCATTGATTTTTGTTGTTGTGTTCAATCAGTTGGTCTATGGTCCTTTCATCCCATTAATTCAAAATACTCCACCTTCCATGGATATTGAGTTGAAAATATCAGTTGTTAGGGAGGAGCATTATATTGTTTTTTGATGATATTAATGCTACTCCTCAGATGACTTTGAGGATGATTAAGCACAATATTGAACATGTTAAAAATATGGTATGTTAATATATAAATTATATTATAGATGTCATAGAATCCCTCATAATTCAAATTATGTATTTCTTATTTTGGTTTTATATGAAAAATGAGCTAAATTATCATTAAAAAATTAGCTGAAAACTATATGGTGCCACTGGTTTCATAAGCATTCAATGAAATATTTAATTCCCTGACATTGACATATATTGTCTTAATTTTATTCATAAATGTGAAAATTTAAATTATCTGTTCAATGGATTGAGGAAGAAATTTCATGATATAATTTTTCAATGTGATGAATCCTTTCAGGCATGTTTTAGGTTATTTAGAGGTAGTAGAGGAGGACATTCTAGAGACTGCCTTTCTAATGATTCCAACAAGTGCTCTTGATATTTTCACACCTATTGTCACCATGGCTACAAATTCTCTATTACATAAATAGTTTATGTTATTCCACATGAATTACCATGTAGATGTCAAAAATGTCCATTTTTTTAGCATAGAAATATGCCTAATCCTTCACAACATTCTATTCCAACATCCACTAAATCAGCCTCTCATATGTATATGTTCCCCTGCCTATGATATTGGAAATTCACTTAGTGAACCTAGTACCCATTCTGACAGTGTTTGTGATTTTTTTTATTTGATATGGAGTTCATTTTACCTTTTTACCAAATTTTTCATGAAATGAAATCGATTTTTGGCCATTAATTGAAATTCGATTTTTATTTATCACTTGATTCATTGAGACTGTTGTTTCTCTTTCCCACATTAGGATATGAAAAAAATGGTAGAAATAAATATTTCATTTAATTGGTACGACAAATTATGATATTATATTTAAGATATATTTTATTTTTTGATACTGTACAATTTAATACATTTAAATATATTTTCATTGATAGCATTATTTATTTATTTTATTTAGTTAACATTTTTATTCCAACCATTCACATTAGATTTTTACAATTTCAAGCAGCTTTCATTTGTTTTCATATAAATGTATTATATTGAATATATTATTTTATACATGGTTTCTAAAATTCTGTGATTTTTATCATGAACCAGGGGAGATTGTTGGATCCATTGTTTCAATACTCACAAATCATGTTCAAAATGTTTCTAAGTGTTTTAATATTTTATGATAACATTTTATACATTTTTTTTGGTAAAAATAAGGCTCTATTTTGGAATGTACTCGCACTAGAAAATACTCTTCATTGGTGTTGAATCAAATCCCTTAATGTCTCATTGTTTGAATTCATACACATTCAGATAGGAGTAACTTCAGGACTCTACCAATAGCCTGACCACATAAATTGCTAAAAGGTGTCAACAGTAATTATTTCATACAAATAGATGATTCATCACTAAGACATGTCACCATTGAGACATGTAACAATTGAGACATGTCACCATTGAGACAATCTCCATTAATATAAGTCAATATTGAGATGATTCAACAATTAGATGACACACCACCAAACCTGACCTTCCATTTGATGACTTATAGTGGGCATGTAATAACACCAGACATGAGTGACCACTAAAAGTGGCCATCATCTCTATTATGAATAATTTATCTATTTTTTCTTATGAACTGAATTATTAAATTTAATATAGGAAATAATTTTCATGGTTACTCATTAACCTTTTCTGTAAATATGAATGTATTTTTTATATAATTGTACAAGTATCCAGAGAATTTTAATGTTTCTTATTAAAAATAGTGCCCATCATCCATTGATATATATGCAAGATTTTTTTCTAATTCATAAAACAAGATGTGTGTGATATATAAAAGAGAAATTATTATTTCCAAATCAATACATGATGAATATATTTTTTTGATTTCCAAAATATATAATCCTTAAATGATTTAGAATATAGAAGAGTGGATTACATTGAACATTCAAATCCTTTCACACAGTATAAAAAAGTAGATACCTAAGAAAATCTATTTTTTTACTACATTATGTAAAGTGGAACAATCTCTTATGTAAATCACAATAGAGGAGACTCAAAAATATGAGAACTTTATAATGACCAAAAAAACTATTTTTTCTATCATTATATTTTTTTTCACTATTGATTTCCTTTACAAATCATGAAGTGTGATGTTGTTATTTTTTATCACCACACATTGTAAATGTCACCATATATGGAGAATACAAGATATATTATTGAATCAAATTTCATAGGTATACACATGGTGTTTGTAGAAGATTTCATAATGTGACATAGGTTTATTTTCTTCTTTAGTTTTTGTTGTTGAGGTCTATCAATGGTCTGAACTGATTTTTAGTTTTTTTATTTACTACCAATCTAGCTTGTGGATTAGATTAAATTTAGAAATTATTCTATGTTGTATGGGATTTCAAAGTAGGGTGCATTATGTCTCAACTTGATATGGAACCACTTTTTATTGTAATATGTTATTTTTTTATTTTAAAAATATATATATTTAAATTGTTTTAAATTATTAAAAAAATATTATATGATATTTAATCTTAAATAGTGTTTATATATTTATTTTATTATGAAAATTTATTTTTCAAAATAATGTACATATCATTTTATTTTAACTAATAACAAATTAATGAATGGGATATCTTTTAAAAGATAAAATATATATTAAATTACTCAATTGATTAACAAGGTAAATATATTTTAAACCAGGGAATATTCATTGAACTCAGTTTAACAGAAATTTTTATTTAAAATACAATTCACCCCCTCGTTAGGTTCTCTCTCTGGAAATAATAGAAACAATTATCCATAAATAATGTAATATTTATATAAAAATGAAATTTGGAACAACCATAATAATACAAAAAACATTATAAATTGGGATTATCTATTTGTTTTAAAATCTTATTAGGTATCACAGCCTATTTTCAATTATGGAGAAAGCATCATATATCATTTCCTATACGGGATTTAACATAAAAAATCATTTTTCAAATTTACCTAAATATAAGTAAATATTTACCGATCATATTTTAGAGATATATTGGACATAACTATTAATGAATAATCATCTATAAATATGTGTTCCATGAGAAAATGAATGAATTCAGTTTTTCATAAATCACCTAATTTTCTCATAGAATAGAAACATGTTTCATTAAAAAAATATTTTGAATTTCATAAGACATCAATAGAAATATATTTGTTCGTAACAAAATATTTCATCCCAACTGTAACATTAGAACATAAATGTTTGTTATAATAGATGAAAATATAATTTCAAAATATATTGGTGTCCTTACATATTCAAATGGTATCACATAAGATGGAAAAAATTATTGGATCATTGGATGTATGATGTTCAATCTCATAATGTAAAACTTAATAATATCATTTATAGGGCACTATACGAAACATGATTTAATATTTTATAATATACTATGAGTTTTTAAATGAAGTAAATATAAAAAATGATTTATATAAAGAAATTTCTCATTATCGTAAATAGATAATGTTACAAGTCACATATAAAAATTCCATTATATAGGTATATTCTTTGAATAATATTCTATAAATTATCTTAAATAAATCTCCACAATGAAATTCTGGAAAATAATTATTTATCTTCAATGTAAATAAGAATTAGATGGTAAAATATAAATCTATAAAATTAAAATACTTTAAAATATTTATAAATTACTTTTTTAGAACCCAACATCATAAAAAGTGTACTATGATATAATTATGAAATGAGGTAATGTGAAATAGTTATTTCAATAAAAATATAACTAATTTGTGTTTCTAAATAGAATTTGTGAATAGTTCTAGTAATTGGGAAATGGATATTGAAGAGAAAGTGCTTGCATTAATATATGAGAATTGTTCACAATAGTGTTAAACATTTATGATAAATAAAATCATATTTAAAATATATTTATATAAAAATACCATTTTTCCATTGATATAACATAAAATAATATACAATCAAATATTATCATGTAATAACATAATCATGGAAGAAAGTGTTTTAATCGAAAAATAATATAAGTCATTGAAAAGAAATTTGAGATATCAAAATCTATTATAAAATATTTACTACATGACTCTATATCATTTGAAAATATGCATAATATGGATTAATTAAATCCCTTAAATGTCAGTGAAATTATGATAAAATTAATACTTAAGGAATTATTTTCAATATAATAAAAATAAAAACAACAAGTTGATATGATATAAGTTTCAATGAAAGAATGTGAGAAAATATAATCCCATATTACTTGGGTATTAATAATAATAAAAGGGTATGAAGGAATGTTCATGAAGATACCTATAAAATCTATGCAATCATCATTACAAATTATAATATAACCCATGTTTCTGTATTCATACCATATAAAATAATAAGGGTTGATTAATATGAAAACATGCCTCAATGTATATAAATTTAGAGGATAATTGTTACAATTGATTTTGAATTCCACAAAGGAACAATAAAAATATATATAATAATGAAAAGAAAATTAAAAAACTATTATATAACTTTATTTATATCTACTTCTTTATATAATAATGAATTATAATTACTTTTTAAACATTCTTTAGTGATTTATAGTTTATCTTCATCATTAAATGATAGTGCATTTGAATTTTTCATGGATACATTAAAATCACTAAGCCCATTCCCATTATTTTATATTGTGTTAATAATTATAATATTATCTATGGTACTATAAAATTTCAAAAAAACATATGTATAATTTTTAATATAATTACATTTTTATTTTTTCATATCTTTGATGATGGATTTGGGGACGATATTAAATAAAATTTTTTATAATAAAATTGAAATAATAATTAATTATTTAAATAATTACATTACCATTACATAACAAAAAATTCATTTATAACATATCATTCTAAAATATATTTATTAATAATAATATTTTTTATTAATCTATTATCTAAATTTTTTGAACTTTTCATGATGGTGGTTTAACTGTCCCAACCATGGACATGAAATAATTAATGGATGGGTATGATTATGGATAAAATTAGTATTATATTCATTATTTAATAAGATTCAGGATGAGATTCTATTTTTATATGTGTTATTTATAATAAATGAGAATATATATGATAAAAAATATTTATTATAAAACTATTCATTAGTGAGAATGAATAATTTTTCCTTTTATAATGATCATTTTTTGTAGTTTTCTTTATCAATGATCTCTTGTTTTGAATATTACTTACTAAATGATAAATTTATATTTCCAATATATATATATATATCATATATGAAGACAATTTCGATATATTAATAGATTAATATGAATTAATTTACTAGGTTTATGATGATAAAGAAATATGTTCTTCCAAGAGGTTGTGGAATGTCTGTATAGAAAAAAGAATTAATTTTTACATAAAATGGAAATAATATTGTTATATTATCATTTTACAATATTAATAATGTTACAATTATTATATTTATTCCCAATACCATCTATGAATTGTTGTTATGGAGTCATGTTGTATATAAATTATTAATTTCATTGAGTTTTATATCATGATATCATACTAATATCTACTTACACAACACTTCATGGTCTCTATATAATAAAAATTCAAAAAATTTGCTCTTCTCTTACAGATGGTGATTTGTTTATCTATAAAAGATAATTTGGAAATATATATGATCTTGAGAATCTTTAATATATGCTTTCCCAAAAAATAAAATTTTTGGTAATTTTTACAATGTATTTGTTTATTGGATACCGTATATATGCTAGAAAATATGTAATGGTATAATATGAATATTTTATATTAGTTCATTTTTTTATGGAAAATGATATTAAATATTGTAATTATATATTTGAATATACATAGTGAAATTTAATTACTCTATATTTTTAAAAATCACTTATTTTGATAAATTTCATATAAAGTGATGTAGTTAATGACATAGCAAGAACTACATTAGAACATTATAACATATTTGTTTCAAATGATAGCTAATGTTCAAGAAAAATTATGATCAATATGTTGTACATTAAATAATTATATTAATTTTTATCATGATTTCTTATAATGTCTAAATGACACAATCAAATGAATTAAATGCCTAAACTAGTAGGATTGTCCCATATGAAGCACATTTATAAGATCATCTCTAGATGAATGACTCACAATAGTTTTTACCATGTGAATGTAAAAACTAGTATTAATTAACTAAAACATGGGGAAATCATTTATGGGAGATGTTCAATCTCATTAATATCATGACCCAAAAAATATTCATCAAAAAACCTTAAGAAAATGTATACCTCACAAACGATATCCTTGGGGAGTTCACTTGGATAATAAATGTTCCTGTATCTAGAACAAAACTGTATGAATTTCTATATTTCATTATTTTAAATAATTATTATATTTACTCTTTATATTTAATATATAATTATTAAAACATAAATATAATAAAAATGTCATTTTGATGTGATAAAACAGAACATGAATTTGTAAGAAATAAATATATTCAATCAAGACCACATTTTTATAAATTAAATTTCAGCCAAATAAAAGATATTTTAGTAAAAAAATTAGTCAAAAAATATTTATTATATTGAAATGATTTTATAATTTTACAAGACAAATGTTACTTTTGTAAGGGTTATTAATATATTATTTTAAAAACCCATTATTTTATATTAAATAGTTGATTTCGATTAAAATGTTCAAATTTTATTATTTAGTGAAATTTTTAGTACCTGGCGGATTTTTTTTTCTATTTCCACATTAATATTACCCAGTGGTTTTTATTTCATAATTGTCTGAGACCATCAAATTTTGGGGTAAAAATATCTAGTATAAAAATAATTAATATATTATACAACTATTACAGAGAATAAATGAAGTAATACATTCTATAAACGGTACCCATGATAAAATATATCTTTAACCTATTTTTAAATGTTGGGGATGAAGCCTCAACATATTATTTAAAGAAAACACGTATTTATACTGGGTAGTGGGAGACCCATTTTATAGCATGAAGGCCAAAGATCATGTGGCTTGAATACAAGGATTGAAAGCCCATTTAATGGCATAATAGACCCCTCAATGAACAATACCACTATAGTAACTGCACTGCTATAGTACCTGCTGTATTACAACCGCTACTACAGTCAGAGCTACAGTCCGTCTGCCACTACAGTGTCGCTACTACACTAGTTCGGTCACTGCTACAGTACTACTACAGTTCCCAACATCAGTACTTCTACAAACATTACCCACTTCAACCTATATTTTATTTTAAGGTTATGAAAATTTTTATTTACAAAAATTACACACTTACACATCACTATGTGTATTTTCATAATGAGATCAATGATTAAAAATTTTATATATTGGAAAAGGCTCCAATTTTTTAGAAATAATGGGCACATACCATGGTATGGTTTTTTTATTTATCAAATATATTCCAAAACATTGGTATGGATGTTGTAAATGAATCCTCCCATATTTTGTTATATAAGCCAATACAAACTCAGATTCATAAAAACCCACATTTTAACATTACATTACACTACAATTTTATATCTAGTGTCCTCCCATAGTTCCCCCAAACATTCAGTAAGCTCCTCCCAAGCATTAATAATCTCCCAATAATGGTAAAGGATACTCTCCTTCTTAACTTTATTCAAGCACATTCATTGTACTTTTCATTTTTAATGTTTTCATGTTGTGTTATGTTATTATATATCGATATTTTATTACTTATAATTTAAAATTTATTTTGGTCCCCTTTAATTATTATCAATACCTTCTATGAACCATTATGTACCAATGTAATGTTTCTTCATTTATCTTGTTAATTATTCATGCCAATAATTTGTGTTATGATTACTCATTCCAGATCCACTATATATTATTTACCAATATGTAATTCCACATTGTTGAATTATTATTTCCATTTATTTATCCCAAACTCCTAACTCTTCGTATTAATTTTGATGAAATAAAATCCTATATTAAATGATCTATGTGGGACACATAAGAATGTCCTTATGATGGGTGGGACAAGAATTAGATAACCCTCCAATTTTTTGGGTTTTGAAATAATTTAATGAGATTCAATGTATTTTTCAATGGAGGTTTCCTAAGAAAATTATTTCATTTTACAATTGTGGATATCATTAAATTATTCTTATGATTTCATGGTATTTTATACCACATTATAATAATGAAAGTAGGATATCATGTGATATCATGACTCATTATTTAGGATTATCATTACCTCCCATATTATGTTACCTTTATATGACTTATGGATCACATTACTGATTTACTATATTCTATTCTTTATATGTTCCATTAGTGGGATTTCTGCCTCACCCATTTTGTGTGTCTATCTAATGGTTTTCTCATGTAGTTTTTGAGGAATGGTTGAATTGTTTTGTGAATGTTAATGATATTTTCAATAATGTTGTTTTAATTCTATCGTATGGTGTTATGTTATGTTTATAATATTAAAAATACAATGTACATAATAATATTTTATAATTTTTAAATTTTTACATTTATCTAAAAAATAATGAATTACGGTGGATTAAATACATGGGTTTTCATAGTTTGTATCAATGGATTGTCGAGTTATTTTTTTATTATGATGAAAAACCAATTAAAACTCTATGATGGTAAGAATAATGATATATGGTATGTTACATTAAATATAATATTAAGTTAATAATAAATTAAAATAAAACCAATAACATACAAAAATTTTATCTACTGTCATGATCATCCACATTCATTAATTGAATAAAGCATTTAATATATTGGTATTCAATTCTAATCTTTCTTATTTAAAAAAATTGATACTGAATCAAATTACAACCATCATTTATGAATAAATTAAATTTCCCTAATTCATTACACAATTTTCATGAGATTATCATCTATAATAATATTATTCAAAATGAAAAAACTAATTTAATATTGACTATTTACAACACATACCTTTGACTAAGCTTGGTAGGAACCCATCTAAATAACCCAAAATATAATATAATTATAAATTGTTTACTCATCTAAAATCTCGTATTAAAAACATAAAATGTAATATAAGAACATTTACTAACATCCTAATGAAATCATATAATACATGGTATTAACATATAATGTATTCATTAGAGTACTATAGAGTAATGTATGTATAGTGAATACAAGTGATTTATTGATCTAGACATTACACATAAATTAGTTAGTCATTTAATATATAAGTAAAACCCATTATATGTTTTGTATTATTAACATTATGACGGAATAAAATTTATTCTAAAATTGTTTATGTAGTATAATAAATTACATTTTAATTTTTGTTAATTCTGTATTATACATAGTGTTTATATTCCAGGTGCCTGGAATGTATATGTTTTACCATCTATACATGAGACACACCTATGGACTCAAATTATAAAAATTAAAAGGAAAATGTTGGATTAAAAGATGTGTAAATGGGATATTCATTGTGTAGTCTCCATGTTAAATTGAAACTAGTCATGAAGATTTGTAAGAGAATACAAGACCCATATTAGACTAATGGACTACATATCATGTATAATTGTCCTAATCCATTTAGAAAACACAAATTTTGTCAGTATGTATGGTCAACACACTGTGAAATTAAAAAGAATTCATGTATAATAAATGAATAATCATAAATTTATTGAAATTAATTCTTGATGAATTGAAAACAAGTAAATGCAAGGTATCAGTATGAAACACGACATGTTCTCTTGAGTCATGTGGTCAATATCTATAGTCACTTGGATATTTTCTTAGAATATATTTTTTCATAAAATTAGTAAATAATATTTTATTTCAATGAATTAATAAAAAGAAGAATAGATGTTTCAATTGGGGTTAAAAATGATTAAATATTAACTGACAAATAACAATAAGTACATTAATCAATTAGTCAACTTTAAATAATTCTAAATAATCATTTTTTCACTCATATGCCACATGTTGGTCTTATGTATGACGAGATCACTAAATGGGGCATGTCAATCTCATCTTTTCTCAAAATAATTGATAATAAAATAAGTACATCAATCATAAACTTAGTAAAAAAACATAATAAATTCAAATATTAATTAGATGAATGAACTCAAGTGCCACTGTGTAAAATCATCGAGTTTTATTTTTAGTTAATTTTAAAAAAAACAAAAAAAATATTAATTATTACGTTATTGAACAATATTAAAAAAAATATATACATTATACCATCATTATATTTTAGGTATCACGATTATATTCACTCTATCTATATTCAACACATGCCCGACAAACCTCCAAACGTCGTTTTAAAGATTTTCTAGTGCTAGCACCAATAGACCTAATGCATTCAATGATCTCATTTGATCACCTAAATAATAACATTTAACAGACTGTCCTTGTTACATCTATTATTGATATTGGTGTTTGAGGATGTTCCTTCACTCTCCATGATATAATTATTATATAACATATCACTCTTCGATTTCAGGTTGACTCTCCATATTTAATTTCCCAAAACAAATCAATTAGATATCTCACATTGAAATTCAAATATTTCAGTAAATATACCAGTTGGGTTATAATATAATATTTAAAAATACAATATTATTATATTTACTAAAACCTAGGGAAACCCTAGTGTATAAAAATAATTATTATATTATTATTTTTTGACATTTACTAAACTCTATATTAAAATTTTGTATTATATATTCAACTAGTATTTAATATATATTATTTATCACCAAAACTCTAAAAATGTTCTCCCATTCCACAAAATTTTGAATCGATATTTGAATAATTAAAATTTATTTAATAAATTAATTTAACTAATTTATTGCCCAGTAAAATGTAAATATAATACATTTACATTATATAAATCAATTATTTACAAAATATAAAGCTAATTAAATATTCTCTCAAATAAAAAGAGAAATAATATATGTGACCTAGAATATATGAATAATTATTAAACCATATGCGGTATTAATATTTAATAAATTTTTTAAATAATAAATATAATTATTATTTAACTAAAATTATTTATACACTTTTTATGGTACCCTACTGGCCTCTTTCCCAGTGGAAATAGATGAAACAACCCAATTTTAAATATTATAATTTAGAAAACACTATTCCATTAATAGTGAACTAATTTAAAATTGTAATGAAATATAACCTAAAGTTGATGCACAATATTTAAAACAATACATTAACCATGTTTTCTAAAATCTTGAAGGATGCTTATTAGATTAGTCAAAATATATTACTAATGTCTATTATCATAAATATATAGAAATTAAATATTTCTATAAAATACCATTGACATTGATTTATTTATAGTATTTCATTTCCATCGAAGTGGGTGAGATATCAAATTCAACTAAATAAAAATAGTTTGAAATCATTTCTATCATTATTAATTAATTAATTATTACTCATGATGCACCCAACATATGAAAAATCACCAAAAACATAAATCATAATGGTTTTAATGAAGACATTGAAGTACATGAGTAATAATATTCATTAATGTTAATCTTAATGTCTACGGATAAATTTACATTTCTAAAAATAATAACAAATAATGAAACCAATAAATTTTTAATTCCTACTAATTGGTCTTGTATCATAATTTCTAATATTTGATTTTATCAGGGGCATAAATCATGCGACTATTCCTCAAATTATTATGAGTCACCAATCATAAAAACAAATATCATTTCTTTTATAAATTATGTCATTTGTAAATAAATGATTTATATTTAAGCATAATATTGTAAAACATATAGGTTATCATCATATTAGATAAAATCAATTACCATTCGTTGAGTGATATACTATGGGGAAACTATCATATAATATATTTTAATAAATATTAATAATGATTTAATAATTAGTTTTTAATATTAAAATCAATGAATAAATGTTAAAGTAATTACATATAATTTGGTTCAAGGGAACCAGCAACAGTAATATCTACAAGAATAAGTGTGACATATATATAGATTATAATATTCTTAAGATTAATCTCACAAAAATTGATCTGAGTATGAGAAAATGAATGTGGTTGGTGTTGATCACTGATTATTTTTATTTAATCCATTTCCACATTGGGACGAATAAAATATTGGAATATTCTCTAGGTATAATAGATCTGTCAACACGATCCATTATTAGAATTTATATGGATCCAATAATATCATAAATTCAAATTCATGACATAAGAATAATAAATCTATCACCGTATTAACTTGATTAAAGAAATTCTCCACAATCTATTAATTATCAAGGATTTAAAAAAAGATGATGAGGTGATACTGAATAATGTATTGAATAATATAATGTTAAACTTTTCTAAAGATGGAGTAATACATTTTGGAACCCAATCATGTGTCCCATATAAACCATAACTGAAGAGGGATCATATAAATGATGTTCATAAATCATCCTTATATATTTAACTAAAACCTCTTAATATATATATATATATATATTGAAAAAAAGAAGATGGGAGAACATAATGAAGGATAATAGAGTGATTGTATCACGAAGAATGGTATTCCCCTAAATCACAGATGATTAAAAAATGTATATTATATAGCCCAAACATTTCCTGTACCAATATAAATTATGATAGAACATGACCATGTAATTTTTTGTACGACTCCAATGGACACCTAATGTCACTAATAAAATAAGGTTTGTGGTTAACCAACATAAAATTCCATTAAAATACATTTAATTCATGTAATACTTATGAATTAATAAACTAATCTAGATATACATCAGATCATGATTTTAAAATAGCATCAAGGATTTGGAAAAAACATTAGAAACTGTTGAATACATAGAATTCATTCATGTTTTTCATACCACCATTATATAGATGGTCAGTCTCGATGAACTATTCGAACACTAGAGGATATGTTCAATATATTCAACATCATTGTAAATAAGAAAAAATTAAATAGAGAATTTTTTAAATAAAATCATCATTGTGATCAATATTTTTATGTTATATACAATGTGTTCCATCATATAAGGCAACGTAATAAATTCATGGTGTTTCTAAATAAGGGAAAACATTATCTTAAATACATTTCCCCTCGAAGATCCTAGATCGCATCGAAGAGGTGGCCTATTGACTAACACTAACACCAACACTATCACAAGTAAATTATGTGTTCCATGTATCTATTGTGAGTAAGATCATACTAGAAACCACACATGTATTGAATCCATTGGTGTTACTAGTAGATAAAAATCTTTTATATAACTATTTGATGTTTAGTAGTTTAGATTATTGAGAAACCATTATAGGAAAAACGGAAACTCTTCAGGATAATGTGTTATGGTATAATGACAACATTGAGAATGCATTGTGGGTACTGAAAGAGGTAATAAAAATAAAGTTCACAAATATTTTTTAGTGTCTGAAATTAAAATTTTAAGGGTGAGGTATTTGATGGGGGGAAGAATGTAAAGACATGATATTTTATTAATGAATTTCCCTTATATGAATAAATGTCTTATTATGTGATGTTTTTATAGAAACCACATAAATTAATTTAAAATATTATAACCTATTAGTTTAAAAATAACATTAAACATCATAACATTTTTTAAATTTTTAAATTTTATAGTAATCAATTATATTATCTTATTAATGTGTTTTGGAAAAGATTACTTGGAGTAGAATAAGTAATTAATGGCCTTGACCAATCAAATGGTACCATAGGGAGCCAATTTAAAAAAGACTTCACGGGAGATATCATCAATTAAAATTTTCTATGTCCAAGACCAAATTAATATTCAATAAAAAAATAAAGAGTAAACCAATTTATCATATAGTTTCATGATAATCGACATCATGACCCAAACAATGTATATTGAACCACTAAATGAAAATCTCACCATCACACAACATACATGTAGTGGGTTCACTTGTGTAATAAAGGATATATAACTTTACCGTAACAGTTTTAATTTATATATTTATTGTTATAGCCTAATTATTATTTTTATCATTTATAATTACATTATATTGAAGAAATTATAATTTTTAAAATATTTAAATTTTTATGATGAAATATAAAATGTATATTTAAGAGAGATATACATTTGGTCAGCAAAATATTTTTTTGAATTCCTAAAATTATGAATAACATATTATTAGTTAATATAATTTTATAAAAAATATATTAACTATATAAATTACAATAATATTTTAAATAGTCAATTGGAAATTTTATATGGGCCAACAAAATTCATATTTTCAAAATACATGTATATTTCAGTAAATGTATATTTGTTCATTTTAGTATAAAAATATTATATATAGATATTTTTTTTCATGAAATAATATTATTCATAATATAATCTCATTGAAATTATCAATTAGGTATTTAAAAAAATTTATAATGTAGATTTTTTTAGGTAAAAATTAATTGTGGTATAAATATATGTTATGAATTATGAAATTATAATAGAACATGATCGTTGTAATATGTTAAATTAATTCTATCTATGATCATGTATAATTTTTAATTTAAAATAATATTACTTTAATGTTATTTTATTGCATTTATGAATCCATAATGAATCCTCTAAAATAATAACAATATCATTAATTTTTGAAAATAAATCTATTTAATCATTACTCACATAAACATTAATAAGTGTATTATTATAAAATAACCAAATCATAAAAAAATTAAATAAATGAATAAAAATACACTTTTCATGAAACCATGGAAAAATACCATATCATGGTTTTTGGATTGATTTCATTATAATATAGGTTATAAAACAAATGTTTGTAAAATAATTTTGAATCACCGCTTCTGTTTCAACACAAACACACCCAAAATCACAATTTAGATCCCAAAAATCTCTTGAATCAAGAAATTAATCATACGTTACATATAAAGAGTCTCCCGAGGATCTCATATTCTCTAAAAATTCTTCCCTAATAAATTCTGAAGCACACACTAATGCTAACAGATCCTATCCTTACCCTAAAAATTAAATATCCTTCTTTATTAAATTCCATTAATTTCCACCTTATAATGTTTTTTAAGTTCTCACCCCTCCCTATTATCATAATTATTCTTTAATAATGAAGAGACACAAATTTAAATGTTATTAATCTATTATATGTACCTTTATGTACCTAGGTAATGTTATTGAAATTATCAAGTGAATTTTCCATTCCATGATATTAATTAGTGAATAAATATCTTATTTCAACACATTGGTATTCAACAACATGTACCAATCCTTCGTTAAATGTGGAATTCAATGTATATAAGACTAACTCAATAATAATGGGATTAAATGTAATGAAATATTACCCATTATTGAATGATCTATTCAGCATGCTAGAGTAGGCACATCAGACTAGTGGGACCGATAATATATATCCCATCAATGCAATGGGTATTGTTTTTTCTTATGGGGTGTATCTTATAGTTCATGTTAAATTATACAAAGAAAATTATATTTCGTTGTCTTTTTTCCTTTACATTTGATTACTATGTCATGCTTTATGTGGTCATTGCATTCACCTGATTCCTTTCTTCATTCATATTATATCATGAATAATTGTTCAAGATAATGATTATATAAACTATTACATTACCATGATATGAATATTGGTTTATATTTACCTCTTCACCATATGTTATTTTCATTTTATTCCCTTATTTATCTTTTTATCTCACCCCTATCTTATATTTGTCCCAAGGTTATATTATTAAATTTTAAAATAATGATTTAATTTTATGATCATTTTAAGGAATGTTTCAATAATGTTTTTTATTAACATTTTTTGTTGTAGTTATATTTAATTAATTTAATAATTACGGAAGGATTTATGATCTTTTGGAAGGGATTTTTTATCTTCTCGTATGAAATCATGAATTATTTTGTATTAATGACAAGGGTTGTCCTATTAAATATTTTTATTTTATATCCTCTATAATATAATGTTTAAAAACATAACACAATGGTTCCTGGAAGGGAGTGATGTTTTAAAGTGAAGAATGGTATCATGACCAAATACATTTCTACTCATTTGGGGATTCAAATCGACACCTTTGGATGCCTATTTGTGATTTCTGTTGTCAGAAATAATTATATTATGAACATATTCCTTTATAAACTATTATATGTAACAATATAAGTCATTTGGATTTCTTCCAAACATTGTGTCTGGTGTAGGTATTGAATTATTAGGGGGGTGAATTTGTATTTATGGGATATAATCAACTATATCTAATACATGAAGGTGTCTCCATGTGGTATTGGTGAAATGGTTATGGGTTCATTGGAACCCATCAACCAGACATCTTAATAAGAAAATTATGTGATTTCAGTTGGTGGGGTGACATTACCAATTATGATGAGAAAACACAATGAAATAGTGAATAAAATAGGCGAAACATAGAATAAAATAAATGGCGACTCATAGTTACACATAGATACTCATATATCCCTTGATCCATCTCTATTAAAGTCTATTGGGCCACATTTACATTGAAATTCCATACATCGATAAATTAGTCCTTCAGAACAATATTTACTAGGCAATATGTCATGTGTGAAATTATCATTCCTTAAATAGAATGATATGGCATAAACCATTGGTTAAACTGAGTGTGAGGTAATATTGTAATATTTATCACCTCTATCTATGATACATATTAATAATAGTAAATTGATACTGTTCGATTAATTATTTTATGAATTAATCTTTTAATAAATTATATCTATTATATTATTTATTTATTTTAGTAATAGGAGATTAAAAAAAACACATCCACTCAAGAAACATATTGGATCATCCTTTATCCCTTCCCATCAAGAATAGTTTTCTTTTACATGATATATTTTAATAAATTTCTAATTTTTTAATGGTCATGTAGCATTATATCAAATTTTTATAGGCCTAATGTCCCCTTTGTAAAATGTAATACAATATTACCAATTAATGCCAAAGTGACTTCTATTGTACATACCAATGTTACAAAACCTACTAAAATACACACTCATTCTATAATACCCTCCACTATTATAGTATAACCACTACTATAGTTTTACTACAATTACATTACCTACTATTGTACTATTGATATTCCACCATAACATGGGGGCCATCGGGACATCATCCCAGAACCGCATGGAGAATGAACATGTCGTATTTTATAGTAGTAAAAATCATGTACTACTAAATCAAAAAAATGTGATAGAATATATGTGGAGAGAAATCGTTAAGGTATTGTAAAAGGGAAAATGTGTGATTATTGTAGTGGGGTTATTTTGGAACTGTATTATCCAATCATTTTGGGATTTTGATCCACACCTTTGGGAATTATATCCATTAGGATTTTAGGCCATCCATGGTACATTATGCTAGTTACGCCTATGGGTCCCTGTTCCACCATTTTTTCTATAAGAGACAATATTTTTATAGTTGTAAAAATAGATAGGTAGGAGGAGTGAGGGAAGATGTATTTGTAGGTGGACCGTCTAGAGCCAATAGTTATAGACAAGGTTACAAGGCCAATTTAAATACAAAAAAAAAATTATTATGATGTTCAGGACCAGTCTATGATCCCATTTCCGATGAATCAAAGAAGATACACAAAATGGTGAACTGATAGGGGTTATGTAATTAAAAAATATAATCCTTTAAGAATTGGTGTGACTATGGATTCTTTTCTATGCGCCTATTGTTCTAACCATGTGTATTTTTTCTACAAACCATATAATGGTTTTATCATAAAAATAATTCAAAATGGGATAATCTAATAAATAAAAATTCAAACATTTTTGTGATAGGAATTAATTTAGATAAATAATTAAATAAATATGAATAATTTATTGTAATTAAGGAATATATTAATTATATAAGTAATTATTAAATGATATAAAAATAATTTCACTCACTTATATTATTAATTATTCATTTTATTAGTAATATTTTTGATCATTTTTTATATTATTTATTCTATTAATAACAAATTATATTAAATATTTTAATTAAATAATTTTTTTGTTATTTTATTGTAAATTACTGATATATCAATAGGATTGTTTATTATTTAATATACTATTGAATTTTTTTACATAATTATTTTATTATTTTATAAAAAAATAAAATAAAATTAATGTGGAATAAAAATAGGGCTTTTAAAATAATTATAGAATAACAATACATAGTAAAAAATAGAGGATCTATTACAGTTTAGAAATTTATTTTTGGATCTCTTAATTTAAGGTAATTATAAAGGATGTACTAGTATTATAAATAATGTTTTAAATAAATTCTCATATATATATATATATATATTGTTGATAAAATAGAATCCATTTGTGAAATATACAAACAAGAGGCATGAACATAATTCAAACTTCCTATTTGGGTTTATAAGAAGCATGAATACCATTCACAATTCAGTGTTATCTATGAGGAATGATTGTGTTTCATGATACTAATGAATCATTTTTCAACATATTTTTAATTCTAAACAATATTTTTATTTGTTTTAAACCCCCAAAATTAATTAAATAGAACATTTTAAACTCAATATCTAGCCTCCTCAATCTCCTTTTTTGAATATTAATTTTTTGTCACATTGATTCCACCAATATCATTTTTCACCCACATCCACATCATGTCAGTACTACCTCCTTATATTCCTATCATTCCCAATATTTTATTGTATTAGATCCATGTTGTGGGATCCATACAAAAGAACTATATTGTACTTTGAGATTTAAATATTATTATAATTCATGATGTTTTCATTATGAAAAAAATAACATTATCTAGAAATAAAAATAATAATGAGAATTCATGAATTATTACAATAAATATTCATCGGCATAACCGAATGAAAATTTTTATTTCACCACAAAAAAATCATTATTTTTAAGCTATAAGGAAAAAAATTCAAATCGTTTCAATATTGACAAACCATTTCCCAATTAAATGTTGAGACTAGGGGGTTTCAAACTAATTTTATGGTTGGATAAAATTTTAAAAATCATTTTCAAGAAACAATGAATATGGTAATACACTATATAAAAATTTTGATCTACTATTTTTTTTGTTTCTATAAATATATATCAATATATGAAAATAAGAATGAAATTTTTTAAAAGTAAATGGAGTTCAGGGTTTTTTTAATTCATTTTCATTAAAAAAATTTAATTTTTTTTATTAGAGAAAAATCATTAGAAAATATAGAAAGAATATGTTTTCTCATAAATCTCCCACCATCCAATGTGTAACCCACTCACTTCTATTTGAATATTGGTAAATTGTTTCTGAGACTAAATATTTTAATATTTTGTATTTGTGTTAAAATTTGGAAAACCCCAACGAAAATATATTATTCCTTAAATTATGGGACACCACCACAAATTTTAATATTAAATTCTCTTTTGATTATAGTTGACACTCTATATTGTTTTATACAGAATATCCATAATTATTATGGTCTAAAAACTCATTCTATTCTATGTAAACATTGTTGGTCTTTATCCAAAAATTGGATCATGCATTATAATAGGTTTTAGATAGGTGTTGGGAGATAAAACATTTACTCGTGTATAGTTTCACCCCAAATGCTCCACATAACACATAATTACATTTCCTATAATTTAACCATATTCTTATTCATCCACGCCAATCAAAATAATTTTCATTGGATTATAGAAGAGTGACAGGTTCATATCAATGTATTTGAGGATATTCTCTTCCACCATGAGGTCCATAATCACATTCTTTATAGAGATCTCCAATTATTTACAATGATATTTTGTTCATATTCCTTTAATAATTTCTCTATCAGACTCCCATTATAGTATATTCCATCAAGACCCTCCTAGTATTCTTTCATGTGGTTTCGATATATAATTACATTTGTTATAATTTCACTTATCAGATCATCATTTCATTTTTGTGTAATTGATTATGGAAGGGAAGTTTTATTACCATTCCATGAGTAGAAAACAATGGATTATATCCTTAATTGTATCCTTGATGATGTAAGGGTCCTCTATCAAGGAACCCTAGGTGGAGAATTCCTACAATGGGTGTTCGTGTTTCCCAGACGCCAAAATTATAACAAAAAAATATATACAGTTATCATATTTCAAATTAAACCATTAAGGATACTGTATATTTATTATTTGAAATTGTTATTTTGTAGTATATTTAATTCCATGATGATAATACCACTATAAAACTATTCAACCATAGAATGAATGGACTCATAAAAGTGTATGATTATCTTAAATATCACAATACTTCCACCAATACAAGATAAATTATTATTTAGAATGATCATGTTTCCATATTTATGAAATAAACTGAAATTTAATATATCACTTTTGATGGATTCCAATCATGAATACATAAAAATTATATTTTTAAATTCAGTATTAATTTTTTTAGATTGATATTTCGTAGCATGTTAATCATTCATTGATCTTATTTTCATGAAATGATGTAAAAGTTAATTTTATCAACATTTTACTAATAATATTATAAATATAATATTATTATAAATGTTGTGTATTGGGATTCTTTATGGGCCATTTTGGTGGGCTGCAATTGGGTTTGAGATTCTTCCTTATCCTATGTCCAATGGCATCTTGCAAATTCATAGTCATAGATCAACACAAGATTTGTTATCAGTTCATGATTATATATATCCTCTATTAAATCCTTCAAATCTATCATGTCAACCATAATAAATGATTTTATTTAATTTTGTTTTTGTACCTTGTTTTTGGCTGATTCTCATTACCTTTGAATGTTTTTGACCGTTATACAGTGTCATTGTGATTGATCACCCCTACACTTAGTCCATTGTATGATACTGTAATTCATGTCTTTATCATGGTTTTTTCTATGTACTTTTTTCATAACCTAGTAGTTATGGAGATCATATTCATCAATTGATAAGTTATGTTCTTCATATCATCATCTATGCATAACCCTAGCGTGTAGTTCTAGTTGGATAAAATGATTCCCTCATTCCAAAGTGAATAAGTGTGTCCATGTTGTAGATAAATGGAATTATGTACCTAATAAGGTGATTTATACATTTTGTGGGATAAATGAGTGCATCCGTATCTTTTTTAATATAACAACCATTGGATGATATAGTTATAAATTTAATGACAAAGTCTGTAAGTTTATTATTCATTATTTTCTCATTATTTAGTATTGTTTTTGTTTAGAAAGGCGTTTTTTGTTATCTTTTTTCTAGAATCTATATTCTATAATATTTTTCATTTGATTATTAGTTAAATATATATGTCGGTTGATGCTCTCTCTATGCATGTAGGTCCAAACTATACATATGCATGTAAATCCTTATGTTGATCTTTAATACATTCTTTCTTCCATACAACTTCTATGGTCTTTTTCTGTTGAATTAAACTTATGTTAACAAAATCACCAATTTCAATTTATAGGTTTTGTGCATAATTATAATTTTTCAATTCCTTTCCCCTAAAAAAGTGGTATCAATGCATTATTTGGAATCTTTTTTTTTTGAATCAATTTGTTTTTTTTTAATTTTGATTCTTTCATTAATATAATATTGGTTATCTCATCCTAATTCAATTATTTTGACTTATAATTCCAATTAATGTTATTATAACATCAATTTATTCATGAATGTAGGAATGCAGATTTAATGTCAGGTAGGACCTTTAATATTGTTCTTATATTTGGTGTGTATGATTAATAGGTTCTGAAAAAATAGGTTATCTAATAATTATGTTAAACATGCACAAAACATGGTATTAAATCAAAAACATTAGTATATAAAATGATTTTACTATAAAGAAAATTAATATGAGAAACTTCCTTATTGATCATGGATTAATTAATTCCCTTCATGTCACCAATAAATAAGTTCTAACCCTTTCTAATAATATAAATTCTGCAACTATAAAAGATAATTAATCCCTAGATGTACTTTTTATGGCCCATTTAGAATAAATTATTTATGTAGGTGATGATTTCCTTAGAAATGATTCCTTGGAAATTACTTTTTTGGGTATATACCCTTATATGTAGTAATTATAAATGATATATTTTTTATTTTGTATGATTTATAAGAAATACATAATGTTTACATTTAAAATTAATAATGCTAGATCAATGAAATTCCATTTATATGAATTCAATAAAATTATGATATTTGAAGAGAATATTCATGAAAATGATAATGAGGGAGATCACAAAATAATCCATAAAATTTCATTAATGAATAAAAACATCACATTAAAATCAATGATCTATGGTCATGACTTCTTAACCCAAGATGTGGTTAAATATTCACTATACTCTAAAGAAATATAGTCTAGATCTAGATTAATGGTGTGGAAAAGATTATTATTACAAGATAATGACCACAATATATTGGGAATAACATGGATTATTTTGGAAAACTTCATGAATAATATGATACCAAATACGAGGATAGATTATAGTTTAAAATATTTTTCAATCATTATTTTAAGGACGTGATCACTAACCACAATATTAAAAAGTATAAAATTGATCTTGATGTATATATTCCAAAATACACTCCCTTATTGAGGATTTACGTAAAGGCATAGATGATGTATTGAATTTTTACATCCATTCCCTAAACCATGAGTGGATCCTAGACTCTAAATTCTCATTATATATGTGTACATATAGTATTTAAATAATATAATTGATAGAAATATTAAATGGAGATTTATTGCAAGGAAATAATATGGCATCTATTATAAATGGAATATCATTTCTTATAATTTAATATGATGACCACAATATCATTACCTTACTAGATATATAGGTGTGTTAATGGACTCCATAAAATACTTACATCTATAAGGAATCTAGTCCTAGAGGACTTCACTATAAGTGTGAAGAATGTTGTTTGAAAATCAAAAAAGGATATATAACTAAAATAATTGGTTCTCTCATTAATATCATGTATGTTTTTAATGTAAATACTAATTCAAGGGTTTTTTAATGTTTCTATAATATTAATACTGATAATTAACATTTATTTAATACAATTTTGTAACAGGAAAACTCTAATGGACTAGATTAACTCAAAAAATTAGCTTTAGATATACATCACATGAAATTACTTTTATTTTCTGATTTATATGTGATATGTGATTCAAAGATAGTCCCCAATAGTAGGTTTAACATCAATTATTCTTACCCCTTTTAATATCTACATATTTATTTATGGAGACTATTTTGGGATTCCTCCCATTGTGTAGGTTATTAATATTATACGATTATAGAAAGCCTCTCATGAATTGTAGTGATATATATATTGAAGTATAAATAATCTTTTATTATACTTTGAAATCCTAAAAATGATTTATTCAGAATAATTGTGGAAAAATGATTAAAATAAGGATAATAGATAATAGATTACAATACTTCTCTACTAAATATACCAATTTTTATGAATCTAATGGGATTTTAATGCATGGGACTATTAGTGGAACCCAATAATAGAAAGGTATTAAAGATATAATAGATTTAAATATTTTTGGGATGGTCAGAAGCATAAATTATTATCATATATCCCAACATCAACTTTGGAATGGGATTCCACCACTTATTTTTATATTAAAAATTAATTTCACTATTCTAACAATAATTTCTAAACATCTAAATATCTACGAAATGGGAAACATACCTCTAACAATACAATAATAGTGTACTACCTTAATTATTATTCTCCAATAATAACATATAAGATCAATACTTTTTCCATTAAATTTACCATTGTGGGTTATCCTAACAGTGTAAAATATTACAAAAAATGTTTTGATATATGTACTTAAAAAAATTCATCATTAGTATATATTTTGTGTTTCATGAGCCATGTTCCCTTATAATCTAATTTTTCACACATAACACTAGTGATCAAAACATAGGTGATTTTAATGATACAAATATCCAAACATAGTTTGACGAAACTATCTAGCCTCCTCCACCTAATCATTATCCTATAACCAGAATAGATTATTGATATAGTTATGATTCATATTCTGAACATGAACCACCTTCCAATAGTATAGACTATCAGGAATCATTAAATAGATTCAAAAGTTATCCTATACCTCCTATATATTTTATGTAGTGTGAAATAGATTTGTATTCCTTTCATGTTTCTAATGACCAGGTATAAAATGATCTTTTCACTGGTAAGAAATATATTTTTGAGTCAGAATAAAAAGTAAGCCATTTCCACGAATGAATAAATGAATTCCTTAACAAAAAATAACAATTGCTAAATCCTACATGACAGAAATTGTGTTAAATTGATTGGATGAAAGTTGATTCATAAAATAATGTAAGATAACATCACATGATATAAAATTATATTCAATGAACTAGTAGTTTCACGGTGATTATTGTAAGGAGAATTAATATACTATTATAATATTTTCTACCCACTTGTTAATTATTCTTTTATGAGTTTTTCCATTCCAATTCTATATGAAGTGACCTTAAAATTGAATAACATGATGTTAAATCAACAGTTATAAATGGTTATATGAATGAGAAACATTACATGAAAACTCAATATAGATATTATAATCAATTTAAAGGAAAATTTATCCCTTTTAAATAAATCAGTATATCATTTAAAACAAGAAAAAAGGATATGGTTTAAATTTTTTGATTATTTTATGTTCTATAAATATTCATTAGGATAAAATAAAATGAATTTTTAACGTAAGATATTATAAAATCGATTTTTTACTTGTTGTTGTATGTTGATGAAATTATTATTATTTCCACTAATATGATGTTCATTATAGCCATAAAATCTCAATTAAAATGAATGTTTTTAAATTATGGAAATACTAGATAAAAAATTCTAGATGTATTAATTATAAAGGGTAAACCAAATACACTATTATATCAATCAGAACAAGAATATATTAAAAAAATAAAAAAGAATATATTATAATTTATTAAATGTATAAATATACCTCCCATAAACGACAATACACTTTATTAATTATATACACCTACATTTGATGTTAATATTTAATATATATATAAAATTACCTATCAAAATATATTTTCTAGCATATTATATGTCATGATATTAACTCGTCTATTATTTTCCCTTGAAATGTTTCACCCATAAAAGATTTATTTCACATTTAATGAATCCCCATTAGTGTTACATAGTTATTATACACTGTTACCAATCCTGTAATTCTAATTTTTCTTTTAGGTTTGCTACAATATGGATACTAAAAAGGTAGTTTTTGGATAAGTAGGTACTAAAAATAAAGGATATATCGATAGAGTAAAATAATTGATTCGTTATGTCTTCAATTTTTTTGGAGGCCATATTTTATGGAAATGAAAAAAGAAATCAATTACCCATCTCTCAACCATAGAATCAATTCATATAGACATTATGGAAATTATTATGCAGACTTACAGGATCTATAATTTTTTCCCTGAGCTAAATATTTATAATTTGTATAATAATGAATATAGTGATTATATATTTCTCATTCCATTTAACAATTAAAATTGTATGAAATAGTAAATCCAGACACCTTGAAAATAGATTAAATTTTATTACTTATTTTATAGAATCTAGAACTTTATCAATCAATAATATACCCGGTGATAAAAACATTGCAGATAATTTTACAAATGTCATTGTATTATCTTAATTCAAATATTTATTCAATTTAATGAATTTTGATCTGATTATATAATGTTAGGTGAATGATCCTCACTAGTTTAAGATAAATTTTTTGAAGATTAGTAAAATTAGGTGCTCCATTTTGTTTTTAAATGTGAAATTATCGATCTGTTTAATCTTCCATTTTAGATTTTTTATTACATAGAAAAAGAATTAACTTTAATTATTGTTTTTATATTAATGTCCAAAAAATTAATTAATTGGATATGATGTGTATTGGGATTCTTTATAGACCATTGTTCTTGGCCACAACACGGATTATGCCACTTATTTTTCTTATATGCCATGAAATCTTGCAAGTGAATAGTCAAGTATATATGGGGGATTGGTCCATAATATATTTTTATGTGTTTCACCAGTAGAATCATCATTGATCATCTATTTTAAAATATTCATCGATTCCATTTTATTTTAGTTCTATTACATGTTCATGGTTGATTTGGGTTGGTTAAAATATTTTTCTAACTATATGATCTATTATGTGAATTGATCACTAAATTTTTGTAGTCCTTCTAATGAAACACTCATTATTCTCATCATTATTACATCCACTCATTAAATATTGAAAACCATATCAATTAGTGTTATCATCATCCCATGTTTATTGGATCATGTGTCCCTGCCATTTATTATTCATACCCTTTGAGTGTGGTTCATGGTGTGGACATAAAGGATGTCTATAATTCTTGTAAAATTGTGGCTATGTTATTTTTCATAAGTATTACAAAAATAATCTATTCAGATCTACCTTCAATGATATCAATGGAAGCAATATAATATTTCTAATAAAACTAACAAGAGGATAAAATAGTAGATTCATTCTTGCCTATCATTATATGATATTTCTTTATTCAACTCTGTTTCTTTAGTATCATTGGGTAATCAATTCCTTTTTTTATTTAAAAAATATGTATTAGGACATAATTTTACATTGAGTATTAGATTATTTTTCATGTGAAGTTGTGTTATTTCCATGAATGTATATCCATACTAGGTCGAAGCATGTAATTCCTTTTGTATATCTATACTGGGTTTTTTCATTATTTAATATTTTATGGGGTTTTTATTGATTTAAACATCCAACAAATCAAAAATTTGGTGAAACAATTATATCTTATACATATAAATTTAACATGTCGTACATCTCACACATTTTTAAATGATCCATGTGAAATCTAAAATCTTGTTGTAATTAAGGTTATCAAAATTGTGTGTCTACCATTCAAGTTTTCATGGTTAGAGTAGTGTGTATGAACCATGCATATCAGTTTTAAAATTATTTTACAAGGATATTAATGAGTTTTCATAAATTATACACTAGTTAACACAGAATTCAGACTATATTGGTTATAATTGATCTCAATATATATATTCATGTATATAGCTGATTGATGTTGCCTACCATGACATGTTACCATTTATTTTTTGGAATTTTTTTTCATTATTTTCCCATATTAATTATATGTGTTATGCGATTAATGTATAATATATTTAAAATTATATAATATGAAAGATATTTACAACAATAATTATCAATATTGAATATCTATCTACCATTATTACAAAAAATGACATTTTTTTAAAGTAAGCATTTATACCCAACATGGATACACAAAGAAATTATCATTTTAATTCCCAAGATGACTATGGAATAAAAATGTTTTCATGGTATTAAATGGGATTGTAAGACAATAGAGGAGATTATATACTTGAGTGTACCCTACCAAGAATCGAGTGGTACAAAAGAGTGCTTCCTTTTAAACCCATTTGGTATAGGCTTGTTTTTTTAAAAATAATACTTAATCATTAAAGGAGAAAAATATTTTAAGTATTTCATATCTTTATGAATGTATATAATGTATTTATATGAACTTGAAATACATTGTTAATGGGGGATAATTTTTTCATATCAATCATACTATATCATGAATTTTAATTATTTTTAAAATTTAGAGCTTCTATCCGCAGTCCAACATAGGTATAGTAGATTTTATAAAAAATACCATAAGATTAAGACATATAATATGAGATACTGATAGTATGGGACGGTGTGTGAGGCTCATATGTGGTCCATCCACTATGGTAGTGCGATTAAATAATATTTTTGGAAGGGCTAAAAAGGTGATTTTTTGAAATACCATATGTTTAATTTTTTTAAAGTGGAATCTTGTTGTGTTGTTTTCAGAAAATTTTTAGCTAGACATAGAATAATGATTGAAACTCAAAGAGATTATATAATTAACTGTTTGAAATGGTTTTATCCACCACTAACCTTTGTTTTATGTTTCTTGGTGGATGATTCACTCAAGGATCTAACCATGACATAGAGAATGCTAATAATATATTTTCTGTAGTTCATCGGTACTAATGTTGGGAATTTATGACATTGGAGTTTCTGGAAGGAGGATTATTTATTTTATTGATGAAATCATAAACCCCTTATTTATAGATTAAGTTTAGGGTGATTCTCAATGATACAATCACACCAGTATTGTAAAAGAACACCTCTATTCAACTGAAAGGATATAAATCCAAGTATGTGGAACTAATTCAAATTTCAGAAAAATTGAATCATTCCATTGATGACTCTCATCATTGCTACAGCTTTATAACATATCTTATTTAACATTATTTATATGTATTTTTATATATATAATGGTTTTCCAAAATATATATTCTAAAAATACATATTAAAATGTTTAGGAAAATATACATATTTTTAAAAAATATTTCTAATGACCACTTTTTATAAGGGATTAGAATTTGGAATTTATTTTCATATTTGATGAAATATTCTTCATGTTTTCCACATCATCTATTAAACAAAAATGTTCTATCCGATAAAAACATTTTAAATTTATATTTTTTAATACAAATATTTCATTAAATGTCATTAATTTATAACTATTGTCTTCCAAGGTCACAATTGAGTCACAATACATAATGATGTAATGTTTTGATTTAAAACATTACATACTATAAACATCTAAAAATATAGTCATTTTTACAAGTTATTGAAACATTTGACATGCTATTATTTATGATAGACCCAATATATCATTCATAAAATAATAATTTCGTTAATGAATTTATTTTGATGCACTTTTTATGCCAATATACTTATATATCAGTAATGAACTCAATATGGAGTATACATATTAACTATAATAAGAAGAAGAACCACTTCTAAAATCACTTACTAAAAATATTATTAATTTCATCCATTATTATAACCCATAACATATCACGTCATAATATATTTTTTATGTGTTTATAACTCTTAATCTATTATTAACAGACGATATTAAAATCATATTGTTAGGGTTATAATTGTTAATATCAACTATCATCATTTTAATTAGTTATTACCAATTACAAAATTTCTTTAGGACAATAATAATTAAAATGTTGGATTAAAATTAATAATTAATTCATTATATGGGATTTATCCCCATATCATTTTTATTTATTTAATTATCTCTATTAGAAAGTACTTTTAAAAGACTTATTCATGGTTTTTAAATGATATCACATAGAAAATTATAACTGTATATATTTGAAACAATTGTCTCATACAAGTATTATAAAATCATATATGTATAGAAAATTAATTATGAATGAAACATTATGTCCTTTATAATGATGGTTCACTATAATAATTTATAGTGATTGGAGGTATCCTATATTCATACAATCAAGTATCCAATTATAGGTTTATAATCCGTTCAGAATCTTTACCACGTGGCAATAAGTAAATAAACTCCGACTCCATTTTCAAATGTTAAATACTTGATTTTCCATTTCTAGACTTTGTAATTGAATATCCTTCATTACTAACTAACCAACCATATATGGATTTTTTTCACCAAAACTGGTAATGCCACTAAAAAAATTGTATCCTCTTAATATAGTAAGATAATCATTGTTGTGTAAACATAAATCATTGTTATTTATCATGTATCAAAATATTATTCATATTAATTTAAAATGATCCAAACAGGTATTACTAGTATATATACTCATTCTCCAAACAATAAAATAAATATTTAGTCTCGTAAAATTCATTTAATACATAAAAGACATAATTTCACTAGTGTACTAATGTGGTTATATAAATACTATTGTATTCATAAATATTATACCATTATAACAAACTTGTGTATTATAATCCATTAAAACAAAATTATAAAATTAATTTAATAATTTTCAATGTATTAAGACTAAAATAAAGAATAACACCCACAATTGTTCCTCACAATAATATCTATAATATAATCATCTATTCCAATGACTCCAATTTTAAACACTGGGGTTATATAAATCAATCTCTCATTTACAAATCTAAATTTTGATTAAAAAACTACCATATCATCCACATATTGACACACAATGAATCTATCTTCGTTTGTATGCTTTGAGTATACACATTTATCTACATTTATAAGAGTTATAAAATTAGAAAAAAACATATAGAATATTATTATTTATTCCATTACATCATGGATTATATAAGTATAAAAAGTTATTATAATCATTTAAAAAATAGATTCAACACATTATAAAAAAACCCTTCCAGTTGTTTTAGGAAAATCTATTAATTTATGTCTCAATTTAATAAGGATGTTTTAACATTCATTTGACAGACATATAAATTATAAGTTGACGCTAAATAGTGCAAAATAATTATTAATGTAATCAATACTAGTAGTGAATAAGTATGAAAATTATAAATATTTTTTTATAAAAGCAATATAACCCATTATAGTTTTAAAATCATGAATATAACCATTGTAATGAAACTTCATTCAAAAAACCCATTTAAAACCAATTTTTTCAACCTATTCCAAAATCCAAAATGACATGATTATTAATCAGAACAATGGAATTTCTTTTATCATAAATAGCTTCATTCTAAAAAAATATCTATAATTCAAAGAATATTTATATGAATTTTCACCATCTTATATAGTAAATACCATAGGATTACTGTTCTGAAGATGATTATTGTGATCTCCCATGGCAGGGAAAACTATTAAATAAATTGAAATAAAATATAGATTTTTATTTTTCCCCTTACAATGTATTTTAATCCTATTATTATCAACTCATGAATCATAATTATACTCTTAAACTGTAATTTATATAGATTGATTATGAACATTGGGTTATGAGGAATAACCTCATACACATCAAAATTATAAAATTTATTTAAAAAAACTATATATCCCATTATTAACAATATAAAATAGAGTTCAATCCCAAAAATATAATTTCTTGGTTGTTTTATCCTTGTCAAATAAAAAGGAATTTAATTCCAGTAGCTTCAAATTTACATATTTCATGATTGATAACTCTATAGTATTAAAAATAAAATCACTATTTCAAATATGATTGATTAGGACTTATCTTGTTCCATATTTCATAAAGGGATAAGTAAATTTTCCTAGGAATGATATTATTTGTAATATAACATTCATTGAATAAATTACATCCCCATAAAATTAATGGTGTGTTTTTTATTAATCATTAAATTTATAATTAATTCTAAATTATTATTTCTAATTTAATTTAGACATTTTTTTGAGGTGTATAATGAGAAATACATTCATGAATAATAAAATTTTGTTCATATATCTCATTAAACTCCTTAAAAATATATTCACATACATTATAATATAATAATAAAATAATTTTATTGATTAATTTGTTATAAATGTTATATTTATACATAATAATCATAATAAAGGATTAATATGTTTTTTAGTGAATATATATATATATATAAATATGTCTTCTGGATCCATAAATAATTTTTTATAATAAAATTGGATATAAAAATTATATTTATAATTATTAATCATAATAATTTTAATGTAATCACTCTAATATATCAGAATTTGTCTCAAATAATCGAAATTATTTTTAAATTTTATAGATTCTACAAATGTTTTACAATTAATAAACTATTTTTCAATGTTAAATATTTATAACATATTAAAGGCATTAAATGTAAAATATTTAACAACTACTAATTGGAAATTCTATAAATTAGAGAACTCAATGATTTAATAATAATATTAAATCATATTTTATGATATAGTTGATTGATTCCATCATTAATGTACCAATTCCATAGAAACCTACCTCCATTAGGCAATATAGAATTTCTAGATTAGAATGAAACCTAAAATCCATTCATATATCTGAAGAACAATAGTGAATAAATTCATTAAAATTTATGGTAAATAATACACATTAAGAAGTTTAAACCTATTAAAATAAATAAATTATAGTTACACTCTTCCATGTATACAAACAATGATGCACAAATTAATAACATGGTAATCTTCCTTCATGATAATATTTTCATCAAATGTTTTTAACATAAAACTATCTGTGAACAGATGCACCATGGTTCCATAAAAAGCTACCATTCCATCATCATTAATGTAATATTAATACTAGATATCCTAAAAAATATATTCTCTTATGCCATCATATTGGAAGAATGTTTGTCGACAAAAATTTAAAGAGACATTACAATGAAAGAAAAATAGTATTTTGGAAAACACAACATTCTATTTTTTTCTTTGATGGATATTATTTGTTATTGAATGGTTTGTTTTAATTCATGAAATGTAAGAAAAATTTTTATTGTGTCTATCAAATAATGAAATTAATTTTGGAATCATATTATTATGTGATTCCCATGACTCTCAAAAATAATTATTCATAAATTCAATAAATATTTTTCAAATAATATATCAAAATTTCCCCACTATTTTTAATAATTGAATTTACTATCATTCCAAATACTTGATAAATTACAAATTATTGTTTCAAAATTTAATATTTCTTGTATATTTACTTTTAGGGAAATACGATTATCTTCTATAACATATTACTCAATAACTTTCTCCAACAACAACATGTTATCATATATAATGATATTAAGATAATTTTTCATATGGAAGTTATTTGTACCTCATTAATAATCATTATACATGAATTTATACGCACCCCATATATTTTGAGCAGAATTATTTTGGAGAAAATGGTTATAAATTTGATTTCAAAATGTGTTGAGAATATTTACTCGATCCATGTTATATCGGGATTTTGAGAAGCCAAATTGAGAATTGGAAAAAATTAATTGGTTCCTGGATATTGAAATTATTCAAAATTTTAAGAAGAAACCTCATATTATCTATCTAGTGAGAGAAGTTATTGGAAATAAAGAGGTAACACTGCACCATGTATTTGATCATAACATTGAGTATCAAGGTTCCAAATTATAGTATCTATATTTATCAATTCATTATGTTTGTTAGAAATGGTTAATAATACATGGAATTCATATTGAATCTTGATATAGGAATTTAATAAATTATTCTAAAGGGTTTGATCCACCCCTATTGGTGTAAGGATCGTATTTCAATTTTCCCTTGAGCAATTCACAGAGAATTTTGGAATTCTGAAAAATAATTTTTGATAATTTCATTGAATCAATGGTGGTAAAATATATCATTTGTGTTTTTATATTAATGAATATTGATTTTTTTGTCTGATTAGAAACTATAATTTTTATATATAAAATTGGTGTGATTATGAAAGATTCGATCTCAGTATATTGGACAATGAAAAAGTGTTTTTCTCTACAATAAGAAAACTCTTTGGGGGGAGCACCCATTCCAATTATAAAAATAATAAAATCAATAAGTTGTTGACTAATATATAATTAGTCATTTTAATAATATTTTTTATTTATATTAATTTTTTTTGTTTTAGAATATATATATAAATATATATTAAAATATATATTATGAATGTAATTTAAATCCATTTATCCAATTATATGTTTTTATGGAAAACAAACTCGAATGACCATTTTTATAAGTGATGGAATAACAGATTATATTCCCCTTTTCAATGATTGATTTAAAATGTTTTCCACCTCATCAATTACATAAAAATGTGTTTTCTAATTAATGAACCCAATATTCCAATATTTTTATTAATGAAAACATCAAATATGTACCAAAAAATAGATAGATCATGATTCAAGAATAAGAATAATTAAAATATTTCCATGAGGATACTCCAAATAAGGTGGTTTCACAATCTTAGATGTGGTGGAATAGGATGGTATATTGAGAGTTGATAGAATCCATGAGAAATTTGGGAATAATAAGATATTTCATATGTTTGAGCCTATAACAAGGAGGTTCCTTATTAATTTAATGATGTTATCTAATTATATTGTTGGAAATTTATGACTTATAAAATATTGTTGAAAAAAGTATTTGACAAGTTTTATCTATGAATATGATGTGAAATGAAATATCCTGACCTATATTAATGTTACAAAGAAATTTATTTATCTGATACACTTTCTTTTTTATCGCCATATGAAGCAGATCTCTGGTGTATGGGAATATTTTGGGCATCCAATAGGGTTTGGGACTCTAAAATAGGTGACATGTGAATCCCAAGATGATGATCATTGTTTCTGCATGGTTAGTGAAAAATATACTCCCAGAATGGGAAACCATGTGGTGTGAGGACCCATTCATGAAGATTTTTTCACACAATTCCTATACGGGTTTCCAAACCATATGGGTGCTCCTATGAAACAATGGAACATTCCCCCTCATTAACATATGGGGTCATATGGTCAGAATATAGTTTGGATATCCTTTTGAAAAAATCATTTTTCCCTTAAAAATGGGAAATTTTATTTTCTTTTTCAAAATAGAATTTTTTTTATTCCCCTATTTTTCATCCCATTCCACCACGACAATCCTATTCTAATAACAAAAAAAAACTTCCTCAATTTATTATTCTCAATTTTTTCATGGACAAGTGGAGTGATATTTGGTTTGAATTAACGATCTAGGTGGTTCTTATTCACTTATGTTTTCCATTTTCTAGAATTGGACATGGTGTAATGACCTGTTTCTTATTCTTGAGGTATGGGTTTCTTCTTTTCTCCTTTCATTAAGTTTTTTTAGAAAATAAGTGAAATCGGGAAAATCCTAAATTTTGGGACTACACGCCGTGTCCTATTCCACACTCCGTATATTTTTGGTTGTGTGGGATGAGTAAACATGTTGTGTAGCCATGTTGGAGACTAAGGGTGTAAAAAACTACTACACACCGTGTAGTGGATATTTACACGCCCTGTAGTCAGTCGGCAGGAGAATAGTAAGGCAGTGGCCAGCTGGGTGATAGTACACGCTGTGTATAGAAGAATACACAACATGTACTCTTGTTGACAGATGAACAGTGCCATGCTGGCGAGAAGCCGCCATAGGAACAGTTTTAAAAAATGGAAAGTGCACGAGGTGTACTTCAGAGTACACACCGTGTACATCAGAGTACACACCGTTCATTGTGTTTTTTTTTGCATAAAACAGGAAGTATCCTCCCATGTTCATAGGTAAGGCTTAGAACGCTAGAGGAGATTGAAAGAGGATGCCAGACCTCTCAAGGTGCTCCCGATCGTGCATCTGGAATCAGATTCTTCTGCTGTCTATCTCGTCGGAACAGTGCAGGTAAGAGCTTCCTTCTCCATGAGTGTTTCTATTCAATTCATCCTCTAAGGGAAGTTATTTTATATTGATTGATAATTATTTTACCTTAGATATACAATGTTCTTGGATGTTTCAGATGGTTTCGTTCGGGTATATCGATCACTAGTGATTGAGGTAGGTGGCATGGTGGATAATTTCCAACTGATGTGTGTTTTTTTATACCATTGTGATACGGGCCCATGAATGGGGTGTTTTATGGCTGAGACATTGTTGAATTAAATACCTAGAATTGTTTAGGTAATTTAAATGTGATAAAAAACTGTTGTTTAGGATCACTTCTTGGATCCATGACCACCCTGGGGGTGCGTTCCTCTGTTTATACATTTGGCCAGGATACTTGAGGGTATGCCATTATAATAATGATTATAGAATTTCCTTGAGAGGAATTGAATTTTTATTGCATGTATATTGCTTGTTTACAGATTGGGCATGGACCCATTACTTGTTTAGCCTGAGGGTAGTGTTGTGATTAGCCTATTGGAAATGTACTACTTAGCCTATGGGAAACATCTTCCGTGCCTGTGGGAAGTTGACTCTGTGCCTATGGGTGACACCTTGTACGCTTGTGGGAAATATTCGATATTCCTGTGGCCAGATTCCGGCGTTTAGATTCAATTAACCAGAGGGTAAGGGTTTATGCATTTGAGGACACTATCTGTTTTACGTAGAATATTCATTGTGGTGATATCATAAATTGAATGTTATAAAGAATAATAAAATGGAAAAATAACTGGTAAAGTTAGTTAATTTTGATTACTTCTTAGTTTATTGTATTTTACTACTACACAATATTATTGCATATTTTAACACAGTTGGGCACATGCCTTTGGTGAGTGCATACTGGGATTTTCTCTCACACCCTGCTTGGGTCATGTCTTCGGCCCAAACAGATTACGTTTCTACAGGTGTGGACAAGGGAAAAAGACCTTATACAGGTACTTGATTGTTGTTGGGAAGTAGGGGAGCATGGGACCGAGCTTGGGCTCGCGATGCCGTTGGATGTTCTTTTTTGATTTTCTGTACTCATACATCAGTTGTATTGTATTTCAGTGTAACATGTTTTGGCTGTTTTATATAATAGTGACATGCTACATTTTCATATATATATATATATATATATGACTTCTGGTTTCCTTGTTATTAACAGTTATCCATTTCTATTATATTTATTTTTTACCGCTTCCGCTTACTACATGCTATTTTTCTATTCTGTTGCACTACACTTTGAAAAATGAGGGCATTGTTTCCCCTATATCAAACTTGGGCCCTCGCTGGTAGTTGGCAGCCTTAGGGGTTTGGGGAAATGTGCATGAGGTTGTGTGACGAACTGGGTTCGGGTCACCCATTGGGTGACACCTAGAACATGGACGTTACAAAGTGGTATCAGAGGCGTTATTTTCTTTGAATTAAGGTTTTGGAGCCTTAGTCAGGGATAGGATGAGAATGGTAGTTGGTAATTAGCTGTGCATGGGAATAGATTACCCGTGTACATGGAAAATCCAATTTACCTCGTGTTTCAATTTCTCTGATTTTTCAATTTTACAGTTGAATTGATTTTCACCGAAGGGTGACACAATTGTATTGTGCTATTTATATTTTAATCATGGGTTCTATTAAGTTGCAACCCGATGAGATGAGGGTATTCCATCTCATGCATCATTTAGGAACATGCTAGAAATAACATGACAAGCATAGTTTCCATTGCATGTTGGTGCATTATAAATTGCAGGTTGTTGTGATAGATGATGTGCCAGTAAAAGCATGTTGTTGTGATTGCTTCTGGGAAAGATACATGCTGTTTGATAGGGTATCATTGTGTGAGCCTGTTTATAGAATGGATGACAGACATTGTTTTTTGGGGATTATGGTCCCTAATTGACCGAAATTTGGTGGATCACTGGCTGTTTATCCGGTTATAACACATATAAGATTCCAAACATTGATTCGCGGGGAGTATGGGCCCTCACAGATCATAATTTGCAACTTAGGTGTTAGTTTTCTGTATTTTCTTGGGTTTTAGAGAAGTTTCTAAGGCATATTGACTAGAAACCTAGTATACACGCCGTGTATGATCTTCTGTTCGGGAAGACAATAAAAATTTTTAAGTACACGGCGTGTAGTCTCTTCCCATGTCATACACCGTGTGGGCGGGGACACAGGGAAGGAAAATTATTAGGGCGAACACGCCATGTACCGGATGAAACCGTGTAGTGTTGACATGGAGTCCGCACATGTAACTAACAAACAAGGATGAAGGAGACCTTAATAAATACACGTTGTGTCCACTATAGAACACGTCGTGTTGTTGAAGCCGTGTATCCAGCCGTGTAACGAACAACACGGGTCAGTGAAGCTCGTCTAGTACACGTCCTGTACCTATGGGACACGCCGTGTAGTCATTACCAGTGACAGACTGTGTGGACCTGACCACGTGGCTGGGCAATGGGGTAGTGTACATGCCATTTTCAGGTGTAAACACACCATGTAGTATCAATCTGAGTAGTCGGCCGTGTCAAAAATGACACATGCCATTGGAAAATTACTCCATTAATGTCGTGTAGATTATATACATATCGTGTAGTTTTGTTTAACGGGAGCCGTGTGGCTTGGCCGTGTAGAAGGACCAGGAACGGGGAAAAGAAGTCAGGTACACACTATGTAATCTGTATACAAGCCGTGTAGTCTTGTTCTGTAATCATAAATGCCTTCATCCTCCTATTCCCCTTTTGGTTCCTTCATTTTTAGATTTTTTTTAATCGTCATCTATGGTGTGTGTTTGATCTTGTAGTGTCATGCCACCGAGACATTCATGTGTTGTTCTCCTGGAGAGTAGAAATGGGTATACTCTGGATATGGTGGGCCATGGTCTTCCAGTTGATCCTCCAGCAGATCCAGATGCGGCTCCAGCCGTAATAAAGAACACAGGTGTGGAGGCACAGTTCCGTGACAGCTTTATGTGGTTCATGAAGAACTTTAAGGGAGCACCATCGGATTCCACATCTATGGCCTAGAAGACTTATATCTTCCAGCAGTAGTATCCACCTACGTCTTTAGGGGATGGCGGACAACAGGCTATGGATTCTTGGCTAGGGTCAATGTAGACTATTTTATAGCACCTAGAGATGCCTCACGGGAAGAGGGTCAAGCTCACATCTTATCTGCTACGTGATTTTTCCAAGAGGTGGTGGGATGTTACCAACCAGTCACAGGAACACATAGACATGAAATAGGACGATTTACAGACATTCTTCTATGACTACTTCTTCATAGAGACGCTGAGGGAAGATCGAGCTTGAGAGTTCATGAATCTGCAGTAGGGTGTTATGTCTTTGATAGATTATTCTGATAATTTCACTGAGCTTCAAAATTTTGCAACTGTTCTGGTGGGTGATGAGAGGCTGAGAGCCAGACGCTTTGAATATGGTCTTCTATATGAAATCTGAGCACTGGTGTATTTTATTAGGTTGCTTCAGTACATGAAATTGTGAACCATGTGCTGATTACAGAGAGGAACCTATGGGAAGCTAGTGGTGTGGTCTAGGGCAGTTCAGCACCAGTTTTTGGTACTATTTCTACTGGTAAAAGGAAGAGACAGATTGTCTTCTCTCACGGTGGCAGTACCAGCCAGAAGAATATTTCATGTAGCCTGGTCATGTGCTACCAGTGTGGTAAGAAAGGGCACAAGCGACCTCACTGTCCACGTACCCCAGTGGAATGTCGGCCTTGTGGAATGATGGGTGATCTGCAACACTTTTGCAGGGTGTTTCCACACGTGGCTCGTGAGAGGGGTTCTGTACAGACTACGCATGTGGGGGCAGGACCCATAACTTCTTACTATTCAGTGAACTAAAATACATCAGGGAATGCAAGAAGGGATGGTGGACGTGGTCGTTGTATCCAGACACTAGGATCTCAGAGACATCAGGGCAGGACAGCTCATGGTAGATAGGTTGTGTCATAGGGTCATGGCACTGGGCAGGCATATGTTGTGCAACAGACTGAGCAACAGCAGGATCCCATACCTTCTACTGTCTGAGGTACTATTCTAGTTGATTATTTTTTATCTTCATTACATGTCGATATGGGTGATACACATAGCTTTATTTTTGTACCCATTTTGGAGAGGATTGGGCTCGGTGTTTCTACTTCCTCTAATGTTATGACATTAGACACTATGTTGGGAACTATAATGGTTAGTGTGCGTCAGTGTAAGGAGTTCCCCCTTGAGGTTGGTTAGTGTCACTTCCTTTGGGAACTCTATGTCTATTATATGGAGATCTATGATTTCATTCTCAGGATGGACTAGTTGGTTCCCTTTCATGCATTTGTAAATTTCTATCATCGCAGGGTGAGTTTCACGTCACCAGAGGGCAGAGAGTTTCTATACAGGGGCGAGTGGGATGCTCAGAAAAGTCGAGCTAGACCAGAGCATCATGGGCGTGGTGGTAACACAGACCAGATTGTGATCTTATATCTGTATGACCAAGGGACATGTTATAAGGATTTCCCTACAGTGGTTGATCGTTTCAGGTATGTCTTCCTGGATGATGTTTCAAGTCTTCCTCTAGATCAAGATGTGGATTTCCTTATTGAGCATGTGGTAGGAGCAGCACCGGTGTCCATTCCTCCTTATAGGATGTCTACACCTGAGTGGCAAGAGATCAAGAGGCAATTCGAGGAGTTACAGGAAAAGGGTTTCATCCGACCCAGTACCTCTCCTTGGGGTTCTCCGGTCCTTTTTGCGAAGAAGGTAGACGATACCCTCAAACTCTATGTGGATTATCGGAAGTTGAACATGATGATGGTTAAAAACCGATATCCCTTGCCATGGATTGATGATCTTTTCGGTCAACATCATGGAGAACGTGTGTTCTCTAAGATTGAATTGAGATCAGAATATCACGAGCTGCGCGTTAGACCATCTGATATACCTCTCACAACGTTCACGAGCAGGTATGGTCTATACGAGTATACGGTTATGCAGTTCGGACTCACAAATGCACCAACAGTTTTCATGGCTCTGATGAATCGTGTCTTTCATCCTTATCTTGATTATTTTGTGGTAGTATTCATGGATAACAACTTGGTGTACTCTCACACTCGACACAACCACACAACCAATCATGAGATTGTGTTGAGTACAATGAGAGAGCATCAACTATATGATAAGCACTCAAAGATACAATTTTGGATGGACTAGATACACTTCTTAGGTCATATCATCTCAGAGGAAAGAGTTGCAGTAGACCCAGAGAAGGTGAAAGGAGTAGTTTCCTAGAAGAAACATAAGAATGTGATTGGATTATAGAGTTTCTTTGGGCTGGCTGATTACTATGTACGCTTGATATGGGACTTTTCCCACTTATCAGTTCCATAGACAGGTTTCACTAAGAAGGGTGTGAAGTTTGTTTGGTCATAAGAATGTGAGAAAACCTTCCAGGAGCTGAAGGGGAAGCTGAAATCAGCATCGATCCTGATACTCCTAGAGCAGGGGAAGAGCTAAAACATTTACTGTGATGCATCAGATATTGGGCTAGGAGCTGTGTTGATGTTGGGCTATCGAGTAGTTGCGTACGGATCATGGAAGTTGAGGCCACATGTGAGTAATTACCCAATGCGTGATCTCGAGTTGGCTGCAGTTCTTCAAGCGTTGCACTGTTAGAGACATTATCTTTTGGGAGATCATTTTGTGGTGTTCCCGGACAACAAAAGTCTCAAGTACATATTTACTCAGCATTACATGAACATGGTATAGCGAAGGTGGGTTGAATACCTTCAGTCCTTAAATATTTAGCTTGCCTATTCACCTGGAAAAGGTAATATAGTAGCTGATGCACTGAGCATGAAGACTCAGATACAGGCAGTGCTGGAGGCCAGCGGTGAATAGTAGTTTATGGCTTTGTTCTCTGAGATGCAGTTGAAGGTGCATGACAGTCAGGGACAGAACATTCTTTATTCTATAGCTTTCACCTATACCCTCTTGTATATAGTGAGGATGAGACAACTATCTGATTAATAAGGCCTTGGTCTATGGGAGTTGATGATCAGTGAGGACCCGTCTCTTGGTTGGACGATAGGAGATGACGAAGTATTTTGTTTCCATGGATGAGTGTGGGTTCCATGGGACATACGCGAGGAGCTGGTGTGAGATTTTCATGATTCAGCATGTCCAGTTCATCCCTGGGTTACCAAGATGTATCGAGACCTAAGATGTTAGTACATGTGGCCGGGAATGAAGAGGGATTTAGCTGGTGTTATTACGAGGTATTCCACCAGTCAGCAAGTGAAGGAGGAGCATCAAAGGCCAGCCAGACTTTTGCAGTTGTTAACTATTCCGGCATGGAAATGTGATGATGTCGTGATGGACTTCATGACTAGGTTGCCGAGGTCAGCTCGAGGAAATGATATCGTGTGGGTTGTTGTGGACATACTCAGAAAGGTAGCTCACTTTTTGCTGATCAAGGAGACCTTCGGAGTTGACGAGTTTAAGAATTTTTCTATCCGAGAGGTCGTACGTCTTCATGGGGTCCCCCATTCTATAGTTTCAGATTGGGATTCCCATTTTACATCTCATATCTGGTAGTGTTTTAAAGGGCACTGGGTACACATGCGCTTCTGAGAATAGCTTACTTCCATCAGACCAATGGTCAGTCAGAGCGTACGATACAGGTGTTAGAGGACATGCTACGTGCATGCATCCTAGACTTTGGGGGCTCTTGGGAGAATCATATACCCCTAGTCGAGTTTTCCTATAATAATATTTTTCAGGAACTATTGAAATGGAAACTTAAGAGGCTTTATATGGTAGCCCACGCCGATCAACCTTTTGCTAGTTAGAGGTAGATGAGGCAGCTTTACTAGGACTACCTCTCGTGCAGGTGAATTATGAGAAGGTCCAACTGATTTAGAAGCAGATGACTACTGCATTGTCTCATCAGAAATCTTATGCTAATCGTCGCAGATGACCCTTGGAGTTCGTGGTTGGGGATCATGTTTTCTTGCGTGATTCACTGAGGTTGGGACACAGGCGGATCTGGAGATAGGGTAAACTTTCCCAGAGGTATTTAGGGCCATTTGATATTCTAGAGAGAGTCAGTCCATTTTCCTATCAGTTACAGTTACCACAGAGGTACCGATCCATGCACGACGTCTTCCATGTGTCTTAGTTTTGTCGATATCATTCAGACCCATCTCATGCCTTTTAGCCTATGGAGGATGATCTTAAGGTAGATGTGTCCTTTGAGGATCATCAGATTCGTATCATTGAAAGGAGCACTAATGTTCTCCGAGGCTGGTCAGTTCTTCTCATACAGGTGCTATGGAATCATGGATGAGTGCAGGACGAATCCTGGGAGCGGGAGACTGACATACATGCTCAGTGGATGGAGTTGTTCACAACTATATCTTCCCCACCATTGGAAGGGAAATTTGAGGAGGAATTTCATAAAGGGGGGGATGTTTGTATGAACCCGGTTCTTATTCATGAGGTACGTGTTTCTTCTTTTGTCCTTTCCTTAAGTGTTTTTGAGAGAATAAGGGAAATAGGGAAAATACTAAATTTTGAGACTACATGCCATGTATTATTCCACACACCATGTACCTTTGGCCATGTGGGATGAGTACACATAGAGTGTAGCCATGTTGGTGACAAAGGGTGTAAAAACTGATTACACGCCGGTAGTGGATATTTACACGCAGTGTAGTCAGTCGACATTCGAATTGTAAGGAGGTGTCCAGCTAGACGATAGTACATGCCGTGTATATAGGAATACATGCCGTGTACTCATGTCGACAGATGAAGAGTGCCACGCTAGCGAGAAGCCGCTAGAGGAACTGTTTAAAAAAATGCATAGTACACGCCGTTTATTGTGTTTTTTTCTTAAAATTGGATGTAGCATCTCATGTTCATAGGGAAATCATAGAATGATGGAGGAGCTCTAGAGAGGAGGCCAGAACTTTGAGGAACTCTCGATCGTGCGTCGGGAATCAGATTCTTCCATTGTCGATCTCGTCAGAATAGTGTGGGTGAGTGCTTCCTTCTCCTTGAGTGTTTCATTGCTATTCTTCCTCTAAGGGATGTTTTTGAGGTTCCATGTATATGGTCCCACCCTTAAACCATACGTAATCTTGAGTTATTTCAAGAATACATGTTGAGGATCTTTTCAACTTTAGAGTGTTAGAGAATTAGATCATAAATCATGCATTACATTCCACATTTAAACAATGTGGTTACATAAAATATAGTATTCATTTTTTCCCATAAATGAAAAAATATTTAAAATAAAACATCGATTCTTTCTTGACACTTCCTTGACACTATCATCATATCATTTACCTTTCCCTGGACCTGTGAAAAACATTTCAAAAACTAGGTATGAGCATAAAAAGCTCAATAAGGGATATAAAAATACAGAAAGGAAACATTAGTACATGTATACATAAGAATCAATGAAATCATAATTTACTCATAAAAGATAAGCACGTTAACATACCTCATGAAATCATATGATTTGTGAATAACTCATATAAATCATAAGAAATAAAAGTAACTTGAGACATTCATAACACTCTTACGTAGGGAGCAACCCTCATGGTTACGTTTGGAATACCCATCAATGTATATTCCCTAAATCTATTTGGAGAGACCTTAATGTTTAACCCCTTTGCATTACCAAATGCATTGGAAAGCTATATCAGGCTCACCCGTCCTTATTTTATCACAGAACCACCAGTCCTCATAAACAATTCGCAAGAACCATAACATAATTGTATCACATATAACATGCATAAAGAAAACATAACATTTCCACATTTCAATAACAAGATATCAATAACACATTGATATAATAAAAACATAATCAAATCCATTTTCAATACCAAACTAAAAAAAAATTCAAACATTGTATTTATTTTTCATTTAAATAAAAGTAAAAGGCTATGGCTTGTAGAGGAAGCCAAAACTCAAATAATGGTCACGGCGGTGGAGAAATCATTTTCACCGCATACATATGACAAAAACATTCCCTTTTTTCATTTAGTAAAACACTCCATATAAAAAAGATACCTTTTTAATAAAGGTAAAATTCAAAGTGTTTTATACTCCGTTTAAAAGAATGTTGTGTATAAAACAAAACATGCCCCAATGAATGGACATTGAGACGATGTCCCTTACCTCAGGTCCGACTTGACTCGATCATTATTAAACCACTTGAATAATAATCGTGAGTTAATATATACTTGATTAATAACCTTTTACACGTTCATTATTTCTTTTATATCAATTATTACAATGTTATGAACACTATTTATTTATTTAAGTTAATAATTGTCGTTTTGTTGATCATTGGTATTTGAGTCAAAAATAAAATCTTTATAATTACAGGTTGTTCACGTTGTAAAATATCCATTATATCCGGAATAATATTCATTATTTAGATATCATATATATCATATATATCCAGTATATACATGAATTTATAATATTACATAACATTTAGAGGTATGAAATGAAATGCACCATTCATGGAGACGGTAAGCCATACGTACGCATGAACGCTACTTTCATTTATATTTTGTATTTTATGGAATGAAATCATAATGATATAAAATTATATTATAATTCCAATATAATATCATAGAAAAAATCATTAACACCATCCTTTATATGTCCCACAAATGGAATTAACGAATCAAATCACTTTGAGGGGGCGGTAGTCCGCACTTCCTAAAATGAAGATATCACGTTTACACATAATTGAAACCATAAAGGTATGCCATAAATGAAAAATACAGAAGCATAAGAAAAACATTAACATATTATGTATCATATTTAAAATATAGTTACATCTTAATGTCCAACTTTGAAGGTGTTATAAGAATATCGAACAATCATCATTTCCTGAGGCAACAATTCACCATCCCCGGAAACAGTATGCTCTATAACCATTAAATGTTGGTGTGTGTAAGTGTAGATCAAATAATTATTATAAAAACATCCTAGAATATTTAATATACTGGTGTTGTTAAAAATAAATTAATAAAAAAGTTTAGGGGGTTGGAGAAGAAAAATAAAACAAAAGAACATTAGAGAAGACTTTACCTTTAAATCGGGTAACTCCTCTTGGTTTGAAGCAAAAGGGTTTCTTGAAGAGATTTATGCCTAAGGTAAATCTTCTATGATGAGTAGAAGGATGTGGAGAGATAAAATGAGTAGATCTTTTCCGAGCCAATGGATTGAGAAGTGTGGGTAAGGAGGTAGAGGTGTGGGCCTTTTATAAGAGGGAGGAGGGGCACTCTTGGAAAGTCAAGAAATGTTACTTTATTTTAAAATAATTTTTGGATTTAAAAGGACCCACATTGATATATTTAGTGTATAAGGTGATAATGATTCTAAATATACACATAATATAGGTCTTTGACAAGTTTAGGTTTTATATTTTACACTATCTTTTCATTTTATATAAATAGTTAATTACTGAGGTAATCATTGCATCATTATGATGTCATAAATAAATCAATTTATTTAATGTCTAAAAATTATAAAAAAATTCTATGATGTAGGAAATATTTTTATATTTCCAATTAATATTTATAGTCTATGAGATAATTTACACAATCAAAACTAACTTGTTGTTACTCAGGTGATACATTCTTTAGTGATATTCTCCTTTCTTTAAAAATAAAATTATATGGTGTCACATTCACCCAAAAGTGATTCCATTAGGTCCCAATGTTTGGAACAAGAAAAACCATGGTCAGCCACGACACAGACAGTATAATTAGGACACATGTTGGGGTCATTTTTTTTATAATGATATTATTTTATTAACCTTATGTACCCAATTACTAATTAATAATGATAATTAAAGATAGTTACCGTTGTCACTATTCATAATGTCAAAAAACAAAAGATTATTAATTAAATAATTTATACCTTATGATTCCAAATATGGAATCCATTTTACCAAATTCCAAACATAGAAATTTCAATAATTAGTTCAAAAATAATTCTCGTGGTCAAAACAAATAGGGGTTTTTTTGAAACAATATCTATCAAAAGTTTGGCACTTGTTTATGTCCAATTCCAAAGTGAAATTAATAATAATGACCACCATTGGATTATATGGTAAAAATATATTCTAATTACACTTTAAAACCAATTAAAATTCTAATCTAATCATAAAATTAAATTAGATGAAAAATTATTTTTGATGTAAAATTCAGTATTTTTCACTATTCATTAAAAAATGAAAATTGTTAGAAAAATACCAATAATTAATCCAAAGTAAATATAAATGTCCCAATCATAAATAATAAGTATATTTTGACAAATAGATATTATAAAATTGTTATAAAATAGTTTTAAAAAAGGTTTTCCATCAAAATGCAGTAAAACAATCTTTTAAATATATTTGTGTATTCCATGCTTAAGATTGGATTTATTTGCATTTTAAGCCTTTAAACACTGTCAAATTCATAAATATACATATATAAGAATATATATTATTCATTACCTACATGTGATGTTACATCCTTCCCCCATTTAAAAAATTTCATCCCTACAATTTATTTACTTATCGAATAAGTGGGAGTATTTATCCCTCATTGCATTTTCAGATTCCCATGATTCCTCTTCACTCATATGGTTTTTCCACAAAACATTCACTTGATGAATCAACTTATTCCGCAACATTTTCTCCATGTGGTCAACAATGTGGACTGGTTTTTCCTCATATGATAGATTCTCTTCCAGCTAAACTACCTTTGGACTCAAAACATGAGATGGATCCGACATGTACTTTCTTAACATTGAAACATGAAAAACATTGGGTACCTGAGATAAACTCAGGGTTAAAGCCACTTGATATGCAACTGATCCAACTCTCTATAGAATTTTGTATGGTCTAATGAACATTGGGCTCAACTTTCATTTCTTACCAAATCGCATCACACTTTTCCATGGTGATACTTTGAGAAAAACATGATCACCTACCTCAAAAGAGAGATCCTTCCTCCTATTGTCTGAATAAATTTTCTGCCTTCTCTGAGCTATTCTCGTGTTTTTCTGTATCATCTGAACTTTTTCTTCCAAATCTTCTACCAATTCTGGTCCCATAAACATCCTTTCACCCACTTCATCCAAAAATGATGGAGTTCAACAGCTCTTCCCATATAATAACTCAATTGGTGCCATCTATATACAGGAATGAAAACTCTTATTATAAGAAAACTCAACCAAAGATAGATGTTGGTCCCAAATTCCCTGACAATCCATCAAACAAGCACGTATCATATCCTCCAATGTCTGAATTTTTCATTATGACTACCCATCTGATTAAGGATGAAAATCTATAATAAAATTTAATTCAGTACCCAACGACTTCTGATGTACTTTCCAAAAGATATATGTAATCTTGGGATCATGATCAGATTCAATGGAGAGGGTAACTCCATGTAACCTGGCTAAATCTTTAAGGTACAAACGAGAAAGTTGATATAGGGAAAAAGTATCTCGTATAGCAAGGATATGAGTAAATTTAGTCAAGCGATCAACAATAACCCAGATTACATTATTACCTCGAGGTGTCTTTGGCAATCCCCCAACGAAGTCCATGGATATATTCTCCCATTTCCACTCTGGAACTGGTAAAGGCTGAAGCATCCCTTTCAGTAACTTCTGCTCTTCTTTAACCTATTGACAATTCAAAAATATCACAGTAAAATCTGCAATATCTCTTTTCATTCTGTCCCACAAGTAATACACCCGAAGATCTCTATGCGTCATAGTATTTCCTGGATGAACAGAAAAAGGAGAACTATGAGCTTCACATAACAACTCACTATTAAACTTTTAATCACAAGGAACAAACAATATCTTCCCAAATCTCAAAACACAATCATTATAAATGTTGAATTCAGGCAACTTACCCTTCTGAACCAGCTATACCTTTTTCTGCAACTCTCTACCTCACTTCTATGCTTTATTATTTCTGTCTGATAGAGATGATTTCACTGATACCTGAAACACAACAGAATAACATCATGCACTAACAACATCTATTCCAAAGTTCATCAAAGCCTTAACTAAAGAATAACATTCCAAACACAAAATTGTTAATGAAGCATTACTTTTTGGACTCAAAGCACCATCCACTTTATTTTCTTTTCTCGTATAGTAATGAATTGTACAATCATAATCCTAGATTAATTATAGCCATCTCCTCTGTCTCATGTCCGATTATTTCTAAGTGAATATATACTTTAAGATTTTGTTATCGGTATATATTTGACACTTTACTCCATAAAAATGATGCCTCCATATTTTTAAAGTGAAAACAACCTCAACTAATTCCAAATCATGTGTAGGGTAATTTACCTCATGAATTCTCAACTGACATGAAGCATAAGCAATTACATGATCATTCTTCATGAGGACGCAACCAAGTACTTTCAATGAAGCATCACTATAGATAAAAAACTCCTCATTCCTGGATGGTAGTTCCAAAACTTGTGCATTCACCAATCTTCTTTTCAGTTCCTGAAAACAATCATCACATTCTTTTGTAAGGATAAACATAACACCCTTCCGAGTTAGCTTTTTCATTGGACTAGAGAACTGTGAAAATGTTTTAACAAACCTTCGGTAATAGCCTTCCAAACCATGAAAACAACGAATCTCGGTTACATTTTTGGGTCTTCTCCATTCTTCGACAACCATTATTTTTGGAGGATCAATAGTTATCCCGTGTTTAGAAACAATGTGACCAAGGAAAGAAATTTGTTTCAACCAAAACTCACCCTTGCTTAATTTCACATACAATTTAATTTCTTTTATTGTTTGAAAAATAACCCTTAAATGTCCTTAATGCTCAACTTTACTTTTAGAAAATACCAAAATATCATCAATAAAAACATAAAAAAACTTATCCAAGAACTCAATGAAAATTTTATTCATAAGGTCCATGAATATAGCAGGTGCATTGGTTATCCCGAAAGGCATAACTACAAATTCATAATGGCCATATCTTGTATGAAACGTGGTATATGGAATATCTGATTCCATTACAATCAACTGATGGTACCCCGATCTCAGGTCAATCTTTGAAAAAAAACTGAGCTCCCTGGAGATGATCAAAAAAATAATCGATATGAGGAAAAGGATATTTGTTCTTAACATGGACGTTATTCAAGGCTCTATAATCAATGCACAGTCTCACTGAACCATATTTCTTTTTAACAAATAAAATATGAGCACCCCATAGTGATGTTCTAGGTCGAATGAAACCATTCTCTAATAAGTCTTGAAATTTCCCCTTCAACTATAAAAGTTCAATTTGATCAATTCGATATGGGGGTTTTGAAATTAGATTAGCATCAGGAACTAATTCAACAGTAAATTCAACATCTCGATCTGGTATTATTCCAGGAAACTCATCATGAAAAACATGAGGATACTCATTTACTTCTGGAACATCATTAATCTGAACAGTTCTTTTGTTTTCAACTATATGTGCAAGGTGACATTCATTTACATCTTTTACAAGTTTGTCAGCCTCTTGATATGTTATCTATAGTAAGGGTTCATTCTTTTACTAAAACTAAAATTCTTTCTGATAATAAACTTCTTTATCTATATAGTAAATCATAGCATGGAAAATAGAGAGCAAATCCCTACCCAGGATAACATAAAACTCTAATAGAGTTAAAACAATAATGTTTGAGAGTAGGTTCTTTCCACAGATAAGGATAGGATAACTCTTATAAATTCTTTTTGCCTCAACATTTCCCCCAGGTGTTTCTACCACAACTTCTGGAGTCATTTCTTGAGACATAATTCCCAATTTTCCAGAAATATTCTTAGAAATGAAAAAATCTGTAGACCCCAAATCAAACAACAAATTTGCATAATATGTGAAAACAAAAAAAGTACCTGATACCACTTCATTTGCTAGCCCAATATCTAATAAAGTAGTTGCAATGGATTTTTCCACTCATTTTTTCTTGTAGTCTGACTATGCCCCATAATTTGAGCTCTTTTTCGAATACTCATTTGCATAATGATCCATCTCATTACACATGAAACATTTCATTAATTGTAAATCAAATTTGGTCTTACCATAACCTTGATATTTTTCAGTCTAATCACAATCCTTATGTCACATCTTACCACATTGGTATCACGTTCCAGAATTCAGAAGACATTCCCCAGCATGCCTTTTTCCACATTTACCACAAACTGGAAACATAGTTTTCATACCATCAGACCTTTTGGATGAATTCCTCCATTTATCCTGCCACCTTGGTCTCTTCTTCTGTTGGTTGTTACAGAACACTTGATCATCGGAAAACTCCATTTCAACCTTCTCAGCACAATGAAAAAGAATTTCATAACTCTTGAACTCTCAAGAATCTAAATCCCTTCGATAATTTGGCATTAATCCTGAGTAAAAACGATTGATTTTACTATCAAGGTTGCGGCTAAAATTTGGAGTATACCGTGCCAATCGAGTGAAACATTCTTCATAAGTAGCCACTGAGTCGTCCTCTTGCCTCAATTCCATGAAATGTTTTTCTATCCTAAGTCAAACAGCCTTAAGAAAATAATTCTCAAGAAACATACCATTGAATTCATCCAAGTCGACAACATCAATCTATTCAGTGTCCCTGAGATTTTTAACCATCGACCACCACTGATCTGCTTCACCCCCCAAATGGTAAATAGCAAGACTAACCATTTGATTGTCTGAACACCCCCTGACATCAAAAATATTTTCCAGTGCATTAATCCCCCCTTCAGTTATCACATGGTCAGATGATCCTCGGAATGATGGGGGATATTGCCTCATGAGATGTTCCACAACTGACATGTTCCTATACGGTTGATCTGAATGATCTCATGCATGGATACCACCACCATTTCTCTCTTGAGTCAACTGCGCCATTACTACAATAAACTGTTCACCTCCAATTTCGACCATCTCAGGATGCTGATTCGGAAGGTCATTTCCTTCTGTATTCCATCTTAGCACTGCTTCCTTGTTTCCTCTATAGAAAACCATTCGGAACAAACATGTCTTAGATGAAGAAACATGGTAATCATCAAATGCTATATCATTTCATTTTGACCACAAACAAATTATTTTGGAATAATCATTTAATATAATTCTAACTTCTAATGTTATCATAACCAACCTATGATACCAACTATAAAGCCCCAGCCTTAAAACATACATAATATTGTGTAATTTTAAGAATACACATTGATGATCTTTTCAGGTTTAGTGTTTTAGAGAATTAGATCATAAATCTTTCATTGCATTCCACATTTAAACAAAGTGGTTACAAAAAATATAGTATTCATTCTTTACAATCAACAGAAACATATTTAAAATAAAAAATGGATTCATTCTTGACACTTCCTTGACACTATCATCATATCATGTACCATTACCTTGACCTGTGAAAAAAATTTCAAAAACATGGGATGAGCATAAAAACCTCAGTAAGGGATATAAAAATACGGAAAGGAAACATTAGTACATGTATACATAAGAATCAATGAAATCATTAATTACTCATAAAATATAAGCACGCATACATACATCATGAAATCATATGATTTATGAATAACTCATAGAAATAATAAGACATAATGGTAACTTGAGGCATTCATAAAACTCTTACATAGGGAGCCACCCTCATGGTTACGTTGGAATACCCATCAAAGTATATTACCTAAATCTATTTGGAGAAAACTTAATGTTTAACCCCTTCGCGTTACCCAATGCATTGGATATCTATATCAGGCTCACCTACCCTTAGTTTATCATGGAACCACCCGTCTTCATAAACAATTCCCAAGAGCCATAACATAATTGTATCACATAAAACATGCTTGAAGGAAACATAAAATTTCCACATTTCATTAACAAGATATCAATAACACATTTATATAATAAAAACATTATCAAAGCCATTTTTAATACCAAAATAAATGAAAACTAAAATATTTTATTTATTTTTCATTTAAAAAAAGTAAAATTTTATGGCTTGTAGAGGAAGTTAAAACTCAAATAATGGTCACGGCCGTGGAGAAATTGTTCTCGCCGCATACATATGAAAAAAACAATCCCTTTTTCGTTTTGTAAAACAATTCGTATAAACAAGATACCTTTTTAATAAACGTAAAAGAAAAAGGGTTTTATACACCGTTTAAAAGAATGTTGTGTATAAAATGAAATATACCTCAATGAAAGGAGATTGAGACGAAGTCCCTTACCTCGGGTCCGACTTGACTCCATCGTTCTTCAACCACCTGAATAATAAACTTGAGTTAATATATACTTGATTAAGAACCTTTTCCACATTCATTACTTCTTTTACATCAATTATTACCATGTTATGAACACTATTTACTTATTTAAGTTAATAATTTTTGTTTTGTTGATCATTGGTATTGGAGTCAAAAATAAACTCATTATAATTACAAGTTGTTCATGTTATAAAATATCCATTATATCCAGAATTATATTCATTATTTAGATATCATATATATCATATATATCAAATATATACATGAATTTATAATATTACATAACATTTAGAGGTAAGAAATGAAATGCACAGTTCATGGAGACGGTAAGCAGTACGTACGCATGAATGCTACTTTCATTTCTATTTCGTATTTTATGGAATGGAATCATAATGATAAAAAAGTATAATATAATTCTAGTATAATATCATATATAATATAATTAACTCCATCATTTATACATCCCACATATGGAATTAACGAATCAAATCACTTTAAGGGGGCAGTAGTCCGCACTTCCTAAAATGAAGATCTCACGTTTACCCATAATTGAAACCGTAAAGGTATGCCAGTAATGAAAAATACAGAAGCTTAAGAAAAACATAAACATATTATATATCATATAAAAAATATAGTGTCATCTTAATGTCCAACATTGAAGGTGTTATAAGAATATTGAACAATCATCGTTTCGTGAGGCAGAAATTCGCCATCCACGGGAACAGTATCCTCTTTAACCATTAGATGAATGTGTGTGTAATTTTATCTCGAATACATCTTATAATAAAATTCTAGTATATTTAATATACTGTTTTTGTTACTAAGGAAATGAAAAAAAAGATTTTAGGGGGTTGAATATGAAAAATGAAACAAAAGAACATTAGAGAAGACTTCACCGTTAAATTGGGTAACTCCTCTTGGTTTGAACCAAAAGGGTTTCCTGAAGAGCTTTCTGCATAATGTAAGGCTTCTATGATGAAGAGAGGGATGTGGAGAGATATAATGAAAATATCATGGTCACTCTAATGGCTTGAGAAATGTGGGTAATAAGGAAGAGGTGGGGGCCTTTTATAAGAGGGAGGAGGGGGACTCTTAGAAAACCAGGAAATGATACTTTATTTTAAAATGATTTTGTATTTAAAAGGACCCACATTTATATATTTCAAGGATAAGGTTATAAGGGTTATAAATATTCTCATCCAATATTCCTTTTACAAGTTTATTTCTTATATTTTAAATGATCTTTTCATTTTAATTAAATAGTTAATTAATGAGGTAATCATTGCATCATCATGGTTTACTAATGTGATAAATTCTTTAGTGATATTCTCCATTCTTTAAAAATTAAATGATAAGGTGTCACTTTCACCCAAATATGATTCCATGGGGTCCTTAAGATTGGAACAAGGCATCCCATCGTCGGCCATGACACAAAAAGTAGCATTAGGACACATTTAGGGGTCATTTTTTTTATTAAGATATTATTTTATTATCCTTAACTACCCGATTACTTATTAAAAACGATAATTAAAGATAATTATCGTTGTTACTATTCATAATGTCCAAAAACATAAGAGTATTAATTACAGAATATGGAACATCTGATTCAATATATGGAATCCATTTTTCCAACTTCCAAACATAGAAATTTCAATAATTAATTCAAAAATAATTCCCGTTGTCAAAACAAATAGCGGGTTTTTTTGAAACATTATCTATGTAAAGTTTGGAACCTTTTTATGCCCAATTCCAAAGTGAAATTAATTCTAATGACAACCATTGGATTAAACGGTTAAAATATATTCTAATTACACATTAAAACTAATTGAAAAGATAATCTAACCATATAACTAAATTAGATGAACAGGAGGTTTTGATGTACAATGCAATATTTTTCACAATTTATTAAAAAAATGAACTTTATCAGAAAAATGCCAAAAATTAATCCAAAGTAAATTTCAATGTTCCAATCATAATGAATATGATTATTTTGAAAAATATATATTATAAAATTGTCAAAAGATATATTTAAAAATGGTTCGCAATCAAAAGACAGTAAAAAAATCTTTTAAAAATATTACTGTATTTCATGCTTAAGATTAGATTAATTATCATTATAAGCCTCTAAAACACTATATAATTCATAAATAGACATAGATAAGAATTTCTATTATTCATTACATACTTGGGATGTTACAGAACGAGAATTATTTTACCTCATATATACGACGTTCTTGGACATTTTAGAAGGCGTCGTTCGGGTATAATGATCAAGGGTGATCGAGGTAGGTGGATTGGTGTTTAATTTCCAACTGATGTACATTTTTGTGTACTTTTGTGATATGCGTCCATGAATGGGGTGTCTTATGGCTGAGGCCTTGTTTAATTAAATACCTAAAAATGTCTAGTTCATTTAAATGTGATTATAAACTGTTGATTGAGATCCCTGATTGGATCCAGGACCACCCTAGGGGTGCTTTCCTCTGTTTAGACGTTTGGCCAGGATACCCGAGGGTATTCCTTTATAATAACTATTATAGAATTGACGTGAGGGGAATTTAATTTATACTGCATGTATATTTATTGTTTACACATTGGGAATGTCCTAATTACTTGTTTACCCTGAGGGCAGTGTGGTGATTAGCCTGTGGGAAATGTACTTCTTAGCATGGGGGAAAATTCATTCATGCCTTTGAGAAGTTGACTCTGTGCCTATGGGTGACACATCTTACTCATGAGGGAAATATTCGATATGCATGTGTGCAGATTCCTATGTTTGAATTTCCATTACCTGACGGTAAGGGTTTACGGGTCTGAGGACACTGGCTGTTTTACTTAGAATATTCACTGTGGGGATATCTTAAATTGAATGTTAAAATGAATAATAAAATGGAAATTTAACTGGTAATTTTAGTTACTTTTGAGTACATCTTTGTTTATTTCATTTTACTACTACACAATGTTGATTTATATTTTCACACAGTTGGGCACGAGCCTTTGGTGGGTGTCTACTGGGATTTATTTCTCACAGCTTGTTTGGGTCATGTCTTTGGACCAAACAGTTTACTTTTCTATAGGTGTGGATTATGGAAATGGACCATATATAGGTACTTGATTGTTGCTGGTAAGTAGGGGAGCATGGGTCCGAGCTTGGGCTCACGATGACGCTGGATGTTCTCTTTTTGATTTCTGTACTCGTACATTAGTTGTATTATATTGTAGTGTAACATGTTTTGGTTGTCTTATAGAATAGTGACATGATGCATTATAATATATATATATATATATATATATATGACTTCTGGTTTCCATGTTATTATCGGTTATCCATTTCTGATATATTTATTGTTAAATTCTTCTGCTTGATGTATGCTATTTATCTATTCCAATGCGCTATACATTGTGAAATTAGGGAATAGTTTCCCCACTATCAGACCTGGGCCCTCACTGCTAGTCAGCAGCATCTGGCATTTGGGGAAATGCACTTGAAGTCACATGGACAACCGGGTTCGGGGCACCCATTGAGTGACCCCCAGAACCGGGACGTTACACATGTAGAATCACTTCTGTTCTTTCCAATCTATAAAATCATCAATTTTATAGAATATTATATGTATGGTCTTAAAATAGAGAATTAGTTCAAATCGTATAATTATTTTGGGAATTTAATCATCATCAATCATGAGGGAGTTGTTTAGTAAAATTTTTCGTGTAGTATTGATTCAATATATGTGTATGTGGTTGTGTAAATGTGATTCCTTATTGTGTTTACTTATAAATAATTATGGTATTTGTTTTGGGAATTATATTGAGGTGTGAAACACCAAACATGCCCTTTCGGGTTGTTAGTGATGTGAGGAAAAACCATGGGCTATCCTTGGTGAGCTTTGAATCCATGAAAAAGTGCAATTAATATTGGAATGTGGAATTAGTGTAAATATGATAGTCATGGGTTGTGAATTGGAAGTGAGTATGACCTCATGACCAAAGTGTTGATTGATTTAATATAACATTATATTTATTTTATTTCTAAAAGGTTCTTATAAATTTATTTCCAATGATGGATTAAAAAAGGGTTGTGTCACCATTACTGTTAAAATTGGTTAATGATTATTTAAATGGTTCAAAACATAAATAAATATCTTAGTAGAATTTTTAGATTTTCAATAAATGAAGCATTGTTTTTTGATGGGTTCTTCAAAAATTATTTCAAAATGAGTATTTTGAATTTTTTTCAATAACAAGATGTCTTTTAATATTCTATTGTCACCATATTAAATGAATTAATATACGGGTTAGTGAGGTAGATTCCATGAAGAATATGTTTTTAGGTTTACAAGATTATGAAATTTTCTAATTAATGAATTGTCTAAGGTGATGATATTTCATAATGGGTGATTAGCCTTATGTAAAAAATTATTGAACAGAAGAATATGAATTGATTATATGGTAATTGGTCTAACTTAAGAAGAAGTAAAATGGGTTATATGGATATGATAATAAAATTTAAATTGACGATTGTGTTAAGTCTTGATGATGAACCATATTGCGTATGTAATTTGAATTGTAATTGTTATGTGTGTTGGTTATGTATGGTTTGTGATATGGTATGTGTGGTAAATATATAAATAATCTTGGGAACATTTCTTGGTGTTATGTGTGGTATTTACAAAAGTATATACACCGAAAATTTGTAAGAACCTAGTTTTTATTCTTGAGGTATGGCTTTCATCCATTCTATTTTCATTAAGTGTTTTTGAGAATATATGGAAAATGGGGAAATATCACTTTTTGTGGGTACACTCCATGTAATTTTCCACACGTCGGGTACTTTGACCATGTGAGTTGAGTACACAATGTGTGTATCCATACTGGAAATGAAAGGTGTAAAAACCGACTACATGACGGGTAGTGGGTATTTACATGAAATGTAGTTAGTTGGCAGGTGAATAGTAAGGTGGTGAAGGCAGCTGCCAGCTAAGCATCTGTACAGGTCATGTACTCATTGATTACATCACGTGTACTCATTTCGACTGATGAACAGTGCCACACTGGTGGGAAGATGCCGGAGGAACAATTGAAAAAATGGAAAGTACACGCCATGTACTCAATACTACATGCTGTGTAGTTTTTTTTCCACTTAAAATGGGTAGTAGCCTCCCCATTTCAAATAATTAGCCTATAACTGGAGGAGGACTTTGGAGAGATTTCCAGAGCTTAGGAGATCCCCCAAGCGAGCACCAGGAATCCGATTCAGCCTTTATCGATCTTGTTGGAATCGTATGGGTATGCACTTCCTTTTCCTAGAACGGTTCTAGACAATTATTCCTATATGTGATGTTATTTACATTTGAACAGGATTTTCAGTTACCTCAGATCTATGTTGTTCTCGGACGTTTTGAGGAGCTTCGTTCAAGTATATTGATCAAGGGTGATCGAGGTAGGTGTCTTGGTTTTTAAATACCAAGATCTATGTGTTTTTGTGTACCACAGTGTTACTAACCCACATTGGAGTGTCGTATGGCTGAGGCCTTGTATTTTTAAATTCCTAGAATTGTATAGGTAATTAAATTTATGTGTAAAACTGATGTTTGGGATCGCTTCTTGGATCCACGACCACCCCGTGGGTGTGTTCCTCTTTTTAACAGATTGGCCATGATACCCAAGGGTATTCCATGTTTATGTTGACAATTTCTTTTTCCATCAAAGTAATTGTATATGAAATTTCTTGTTTTGCTTTGGGCATGGACCGGTTAATTGTGCCTGAAGGCCGTGTTTTACTTTAGCCTGAGGGTGTCGTTTTTGTAGCCTGACGGCAGTAGTTATTTTAGCCTGAGGGCAACAAATCTTATTCCTAAGGGAAGTAGCTTCCGTTCCTGAGGGTGATATTTATTATCCCTGAGGGTGAGATTCCCTACGCCTAAGAAAACTATTCATTATACCTAAGGGTATGACTAAGGGCGTGGTTTTACTATATTCACATGAAGGAAAGATTCTGATTGGCATGATGGCTTGGTTATGATTAACACATAATGTTATTAAATTAAATGGTTTAAATTAAAATGGAAAAGAAACTGATAGTGATATTTACTTTTGAGTACTTACTGGTTTAATGCATTAACTTTTTGACAATGTAGTTGCACATTTTCACATAGTTGTAATGGGCCTTTGGTGGGTGCCTACTGGGATTTATTTATCACACATTGTTTGGGACATGTCTTCAGCACAAACAGACTATATTGCTGATGGATTGGATAAGGGAGAGGGTGACTATATAGGTTCATGAGTGTTTCCGAGGTGTAGGGGATCATGGGACCATGCTCAGGCTAGTGATGTTGCCGGCTGTTCTGTTTTGTTCTATTTTACCTTTACTTTCCATTCAATTTTATTGTACTATTGTGTATCATGTTCTGGATATTTTCATAGAACTAGAGACATGTTGCTTCATTATATATATAATCGTTGGTTATCTTTTACTATAGTTGTTCATTTTAAATTTGTATGGTTTATTGCTCCTTCTGTTGTTATATGCTTGTATATTCTATTCCACTACGTTACACTTGGAGAAATGATGGAATAGATTCCACACTATCAGACATGGGACCTATTTGCTAGTCGGCAGCCTCTGGCGTTTGGGGAAATGCACTTGTGGACATGTAACCAACTGGGTTCGGGGTACCCGTTGAGTGGCACCCGAATTCGGAAGGTTACAAAGTGGTATCAGAGGGGTTATTTTAATTGAATTACTATTTAGAGCCATATCCATATTGGAAGGAAATGGTAGTTGGTAATAATCTGTTCCTGGGAGTAGCTAACTCACGTATAGGGAAAATCAAATTTACCTTGTGTTGCAATTTAATTGATTTTGCAATTTACAGTTGATCTGATTTTCACCATTGGGTGAAGAACTTGTGATTGTTCTTTTTATATGTTATCCATGGGTTCTATTTAGTTGTGACCTGATGAGATGATGGTATTCCATCTCATGCATCATTTAGTAACATGATAGAAATCACATGTCATGCATAGTTCCATGCCATGTAGGCGCATTAGAAATTGCATGATGTTGTGATAGTTATTATGATAAAAAAGCATGTTGTTTTGATAGATGCTTTGATAAATAACTGCTATGTGGTAGGGTATTATTGTGTGAGATTGCTGATAGAATGGACTCTAAACATTGGTTTTGGGGAGTATGGGCCCTTATTGACCGAAATTTGGTGGATCATTGACTTGTTACTTGGGTATAAGATGTAAAAGTTTCCAAACATTTATTTGCAAGGAGTATGGGCCCAAAATGATTGGAATTTTGCATTTAGGAGTTGATTTTAACTATTTACTGGGTTCTAGAGTAGTTTTATAGGCTTACTATCCGGAAAATCTAGGATACACGCCGTGTAGTTCCTCGGACACACGCTGTGTGTTCCTCAATTCGGGGAGAATTGAAAACATTTTGAGTACACATCGTGTACCTTCAGTAGAAGACATGTAGTCCCTTCCCATGTCATGGACCTTGTGGTTGTGGACAAGGGGTAGGGAATGGTTTGGGAAACACACGATGTGTACCAGAGGTACATGCTGTTTAGTGTTTACCCAGTGTCCGCCTGTGTAACTATCAACCCGGACGTAGGAGACCTTGAGACATATACGCCATGTCTACCATGGAACATGCCATGTGGTCTGACCCAGGTACCTGGGTGTGTCACTAACAACACGGGTCGTTGTGACCTCCTTTTGAAACACGATGTGTACTATTGGGCCCCGCCATGTAGTCTTGACCTGGGGAAGACCCTGTGGACTTAGCTGTTTGGCTGGGAAAAATGGGGTGGTGTACACACCATGTGCGGGTGTAACATGCCGTGAAGTGTGGCCTGGGTATACAGGCCATGTCACGAACATCAAATGCATTTGGAAATTAAACCATACATGTTGTGTAGATGCCAAACACGCCATGTAGTCTTATTAATGTGAGTGGTGTGGCAGGTCGTGTTGAAGGACTCGGGTGGGGATGTCGGTTTCAAGAACACGCCGTGTAGTTTTATACACACCGTGTATTCATGTTTAGAAAATTTTGAAAACATTCCTTCCTTATATCCTTTCTTACGAACTTTGATAATATTTATCTAAGGAGTGCATTTGACCATGTAGAGTCATACCACCGAGACGACCACCGATATTTCTCCAAGAGAGCAGAAACAATTATACACTAGAGATGGAATGACATGGGCTACCAGTTGATCCTCTAGCAGTTCTAGATGTGGTGCCAAACATTATACCGAATGCATGCACGGATGTGCAGTGATGTGAAGGATTCATGTGGTTCATTCAGACCTTTCAGGGAGCACCGCTAGCAGCCACATCTATGGCTGAGCTGACTCGTATCGTCCAGTAGAAGCATCCTCCTATGTTTTCAAGGGATAGTGGACCAAAGGCTTCAGAGTCTTGTCTGGATTCTATACAGACTATTTTTTAGCATCTTGAGATGCCTCCAGGGCGTAGGGTCAAGCTCATGACTTATATGCTGTGTGATTCTGCCAAAAGGTGGTGGGATGTTACTACTCAGACAGAGCATCACAGAGACATGGAATGGGAAGATTTTCATACGGATTTTTATGATTTATTCTTTCCAAAGATGCTGAGGGTAGATAGAACTTGAGAGTTAATGAATCTGCAGCAGGGCGCTATGTCGGTGATGAATTATTCTGCTCGTATCACTGAGCTTTAGTATTTTTCACCCGTTCTGGTGGGTGATGGGACATTGAGGGCCAGACACATTGAGGATGGTCTCTAATATGACATTCCAGCACTGGTGAATGTTTTCATGTTGCCTATTGTACATGGAATTGTGAACCAGGCACTAATTACCGAGAGAAACCTACGGGAAGCTTGTGGTGTGCGACAGGGTGGTTCGACACCAGTTTTTTGTACAATTTCAACCGGTAAGAGGAAGAGATAGATGATGTTATCTCACGGTGGTAGTTCCAGCAAGAGGAATGCTTCGAGCGGCCTGATCATGTGTGCTAGTGTGGTAGAGAGGGGCATAAGATACCGTAGTTTCCACGTGACCCAGAAGATTGCCGATCCTGCGGCAAGATGGGTCATCATGAGCTTTATTGCTGGGCATTTCCACCGGTGGCTAGTGAGAGTTGTTCTGTACAGACTCCGGGTGCGGGAGAAGGACCATCAACTTCATACCAATCAGAAAACTGGAATACGTTAGGGCGTGCAGGCTGAGATGGTGGTTGTTGCCGTGAAAGCTAGACACCAAGATCTCAAAGGAAGCAGGGCAGGACAGCACAAGGCAGCTAGGCTGCGTCACAGGGCCACGACACTGGTCATGCATATTCAGTGCAACAGACCAAACAATAGAAGGATCCAGGACCATCTACAATCATAGGTACTATTCTAGTAGCTTCTTCTTTATCTTTAGTACTTTTTGATATGGGTTCTACAAATAGTTTTATATCTATTCCCATTGTGGAGTTCCTTGGGCTCTGTGTTTCTTCTTCCTCTGGTGTTATGTTGCTAGACATACCATTTGGGACTAGAACGACTAGTGTGTGTTAGTGTAAGGAGTGGCCCTAGAGGTTGGTGGGTGTCACTTTTTGTGGGACCATTATGTCTTAGAGATGACGATATATGATTTCATTCTTAGGATGGACCGGTTGGTTCCCTATCAAGCCTTTGTGGATTGATATCATCACATGGTTAGTTTCACTTCACCAGAGGGAAGAGAGATTCGATACAATAGTGAATGGGATGTCAAGGAGATCTAAGCAAGACCGGAGCATCATGGGCAAGGTGGTGTGACAGCCTAGATTGTGAGTGTATATCTGGATGACTAGTGGGCTTTTCAGAAGTATTTCCCTGTAGTGGTTGATCGGTTCGAGGATGTCCTCTGGAATGTCTTTTCTGGTCTACCTCTGATGCGAGAGGTGGATTTATCTATTGATCATATGATAGGAGCGACACCGGTGTCCATTAGTCCTTGTAGGATGGCTAAGCCTGGGTAACATGAGCTCAAGAGATAGTTAGAGGAGTTATAGTCAATGAGTTTTATCTGATCCAGTACTTCTACAAGGGATTCTATGGTCCTTTTTATGAAGAAGGAAGACGGTACCCTTAGACACTGTGTTGATTATTGAAAGATAAACTAGTTGACAATTATGAACCGATATACCTTGCTAAGGATTGATGATCTTTTTGATCAATTTTATGAAGTACATGTGTTCTCAGATATTGAATTTAGATTCAGATATCATCGGTTGTCTGTTAGACCATCTGATATACCTCTCTCAGCCTTCATGATCAGGTATGGTATTTACGAGTACATGGATATACCATTTAGACTCATGAACAAGCCAGAAGCTTTCATGGCTATGATGGATCATGTGTTCCATCCTTATCTGGATTCCGTTGTGGTAGTATTCGTAGAAGAAATATTGGTGTACTCTCACACTCAACACGACCATGCCACCCATCTTGAGATCATATTGAGTACACTTATAGAGCACCAGTTATATGCCAAGCTCTCAAAGATCTAGTTTTGGATGGACCACATTCACTTCCTAGGTCATATCATATCAGAGGAAGGAGTTGTAGTTGACCCAAAGATGGTTAGAGTAGTAGTTTCCATGAAGTAGCCTAAGAACGTGTTTGAGATACAAAGTTTTTTATTGCTGGCTTGATATTACATGCACTTCATCCAGGACTTCTCCCGCTTAGCAGCGCCATTGACATGTTTGACTAAAAAGGGTGTGATGTTCTTTTGGACCAAATATTGTGAGAGAGGCTTTCATGAGTTGAAGGGAAATTTTACATTAGTTCCAATCCTGATACTTCTAGAGTAGGGGAAGATCTATACTGTTTACTGTGATGCATGAGGAATTGGGTTGGGAGATTTTTTGATGCAGGGAGATCGAGTAGTTGTGTATGGGTCTCAGTAGTTGATGCCACATAAGAGGAATTACCTAACTCATGACCTCGAATTGGCTACTGTTTTACTTGTGTTATGTTGTTGGAGACATTATCTCTTGAGAGATCATTTTGGGGTGTTCACGGACCACAAAAGTCTCAAATATATCTTTACTCTTCGTGACATGAATCTGAGACATCGAAGGTGGGTCGAATACCATCAGTCCTTCGATTTTGAGCTTAACTATACACCTGGAAAGGGTAATGCAGTTGCAGATTTACTGAGCAGGAAGTCTCCGACAGAGGCGGTTCATGAGGCCTGTGGTGACTGGTATCTTATGGATTTGTTCTCTGAGATTCATCTGGAGGTTCACGATAGTTAGGGAAAACCTATCTTTCAACATTAGCTATGACTTATACCCTCATGGATAGAGTAAATATGACACAACAATTTGATTCAGAAGGTCTAGTTCTTCATGATTCGATGGCAAGTAAGGACCCTCCTCCGGGATGGACGATAGGTGTTGATTAGTTACAGTGTTTCCATGGAAAAGTGTGGGTTCTAGCGTATATACGTGAGGATTATATGCGAGAGTTCATGCATATGCTTAGGCAGTTCATCCTAGAGTTACCAAAATGTACGGTTACATGCGACGTTAGTATTGGTGGCAATGTATGATGAGATAAGTAGGTATCCATGTTACGAGATGTTCCTCCTGTCAGTAGGTGAAGGCAGAGCAACCGAGTCTAGCTGGACTGTTATAGCATTTACCAATTCCGAAGTGGAAAATGGGATGAATTCGCGATAGATTTTGTGACTAGGTTGTAGAGGTCACCTTGAGGCAATGATTCCATGTGGGTTGTTGTGGACAGACTCACAAAAGAATTTCCCTTTTTTCCGATCAAAGATACCTTCTCTATTGACGAGCTCAGAAATTTGTATATACGGGAGGTTTTACATCTTCAGGGGGTCCCTCTTTCTATCATTTCAGATAAGGACAACTATTTTACGTCTCATTTCTGGCAGAGTTTTCAGAGGGAACTGGGTATACAGGTGCTTCTGAGCACAACTTACCACCCTCAGACCGATTTTTAGTCCGAGAGTACGATACAAGTGCTAGAGGACATGCTGCATGCATGAGTCCTAGACATTGGGGGATCCTGGTAAAAGCATATAACCCTATTCGAGTTTTCCTAAAATAATATTTTTCTGGGAACTATTGGAATGGCTCCTTACAAGGATTTACATAGTAGGCCATGCTGATCAACTCTATTCTTGTTGGAGGAAGGTGAGGTAGCATTACTGGGACCACAGCTCGTTCAGGAGACTTCTGAGCAGGATCAGTTGATTAAGAAGTGGATGGCTACAGAACAGTCTTGTCAAAAATCATATGTTGATCATAGTAGATGACCCTTGGAGTTCAGGGTTGGGGATCAGGTGTTTTTACATGTTTCACCATGGTTGGTACATAGAAGGATCAGGATATAGGGTAAACTTTTCATGAGGTATGTGGGTCCATTCAAGATTCTGGAGAGAGTCGGGCCAGTTTCCTATCGGTTGCAGTTACAATAGAGGTACCAGTATATGCACGAAGTCTTCCATATATCTCTATTGACCTGTTATCATTTAGACCCGTCAAATGTCTTTCAACCATAAGAGGTTCCACTTCAAAAAGATTCATCCATTGAGGAGCATCTGATTCGTATCATGGATAGGAGCCCGAAGGTTCTTCGAGTCCAATCAGTTCTTCTCGTATGGGTGCTATGACAGCATGGCTGAGTGCATGACGATACTAGGGAGCAGGAGACCGACGTATGTGCTCAGTTTCCAGAGTTGTTCTAAGCATTATCTATGCCACCCTTGGAAGGGAAATTCAGGGATGAATTTCTTTAAGGGGGGATGTTTGTAAAACCAGGTTCCTATTCTCGATGTATGGGTTTCTTCCTTTCTATTTTCCAAATGTATTTTTGAGAAAATAAGTAAAATGGTGAAAAATCACTTTTTTGTCGGTACATGCCAGGTGCATTTCCTCATTCCATGTACTTTGGTAGTGTGAGATGAGTACACAAGGTGTGTAACCGTGCTGGTTATGAAAGGTGTAAAAACCAACTACATGCCGTGTAGTGGGTATTTAAATGTCGTGTAATCAGTTAGTAGGCCAATAGTAAGGTGATGAATACAGCTTCCAGATGAGATTCAGTAAAGTCCATGTACGCATGGTTTACATGTGGTGTACTCATGTCGAGTGATGCACAATGCCACACTGGAGGGAAGCCACTGAAGGAACCATTAAAAAAATAAAAGTAATCATCATGTACTCAATAGTACACGCCATGTAGTTTTTTTTCGCATTAAATGGGAAGTATCCTCCCATGTTTACATAATTGTCTTATAAATGGATGAGGACTTGGGAGAGACGACTAAAGCTTCGGAGATCACCCGAGTGAGCACCATGAATCTGATTCTGCCTATGTCGATCTCAATGGAGTCGTACGGGTAAACACTTCCTTATCCTAGAACCATTCAATCAAATTTCTCCTCTAAGGGAAGTTATTTAATTTTGAACGGTATTTTATGTTACCTCATATCTACGTCGTTAATGGGCATTTCGAAGAGTGTCGTTCACTTATATCGATCATGGGTTATCAAGGTAGGTGGATTTGTGTTTAAATTACAGCTACTATCTATTTTTGTGTACCATGGTGTTACGAACCCACATTGCGGTGTTGTTTGGATGAGGCTTTTGTTTTTTAAATACATAAAATGGCATAGGTAATTAAATGTATGTGTAAAACTACTATTTGGGATCGCTGCATGGATCCAAGAACACCTCGTGGGTGTGTTCCACTATTTAGCCAATTAGCCTAGATACCAAAGGGTATTCCTAATTTATATTGAGAATTTCATTTTCCTTGAAATGAATTTAATATGAAATTTCTTGTTCTACATTGGGATTCTCCAAGATACTTGCGCCTGAGGGCTGTGTTTTAATTTAGCATGAGGGCGTAGTTTTCTTAGCAAAGGGTCAATAGTTATTTTAACCCGAGCGCTACGCATCATATGTCTAAGGGCAGTAGCTTTCGTGCCTGAGGGAAATATTCAGTATTCCTGAGGGTGAGATTACATATGTCTGAGGTCACTATTTCTTATACCTGAGGGTAAGCATGAGTGCATGGTTGTACTATATTATCCTGAGGGAAAGATTTTGATTGGCCTGAGTGCATAGTTCTGATGAGCATAGAATGTTATTAAATAAAATAGTTAAAATGAATATGGAAAAGAAAATGGTCATGATATTTACTTTTGAGTACTTACTAGTTTTACTGCATTTACTTTTTCACATTGTAGTTGCATATTTTCACAGAGATGTCATTGGACTTTAGTGGGTGTCTACTTGGATTTATTTCTCACACCATGTTTGGTTCATGTCTTCAGCCCAAACAGACTATATTGTTGCAGGTGTGGATAAGGGAAAGGGTCCCTATATAAGTACTTTGTAGTTTTTGAGGTGTAGGGGAGCACGGGACCGAGCTCAGGGTGATGATGCTGTCGGCTGTTCTGTTTTGTTCTGAAGTACCTGTAATTTCCATGTATTATATTTTACAGCTATGTATCATGTTCTGGCTGTTTTCGTAGAACTGTAGACATGTTGAATCATTATCTATATAAATGTTGGTTATCTTTTAGTACATTTGCTCACTTTAAATGTGTATGGTTTATTGCTCCTCCTGTTGTTGTATGCTTTTATATTCTATTCCGTTGCGATACACTTTGACAAATGAGGGCATAGTTTCCCCACTATCAGACCTGGGCCCTCGCTGCTAGTCGGTAGCCTCTAGCGTTTGGGGAAATGTCTTTCATGTCATGTTACCAACCAGGTTTGGGGCACCCATTGAGTGGCACCCAAATCTGGGACATTACACAATTCATGTTATAATGAGGCTCTGAACTCAAAACCTATAATTCTTGGGGTTGGGAATGGGACCAAGGCTTTATTCCCCACACAATTTAATTTGATTATACTACATGGACTTCTGATCCATGGTATGTTTGATTTATATTATTATTAAATTATTATAATTATTTTGATATGGATCTTGAAATATTCCCTTATGGATGGTAATTGAATTCTTGAGGTCGTAGTGTAAATGATGTAAAAGCTTATGACATGGGAAAAATTGTTTGAATGATCTAGTGAATATTTTCAATTAATGGTTAGGGGATATATCATTATTTTTCAACACACCTCATGGATAAATGTGTATTTACACCATTCTTACAAGGATTATACCCCTTTTGTGTCATCAAATAATATTTTTAATTTGTAAACTATTGTAATCATTACGGATAAAATGGTTATTAGATAATTAATTAAATTATTAACTTATTTCCATTTTTTCTTTCCTTACTCTATTATTTTCATACACTATTTTACTAAAATGTTATTTAATAGAAACTATTAGTGGAGGCCTACTAATTTATACACTCAACCTTCCCGGGCCTCCATGACACTTGAGTACCCAAGTTAATGCTACTTATTTTCTGGTACTTGATCATAATATGTTTCTAGGGTTGGGTTCATGAATGGTCAAGTTGTATGGAACACAGTCCTTTATGACTCGTATGGGACTCAGTTCCGTGTTTGGGATCTTTTGTTAGTTTTTTTTGGACCTTTATTTGTATGAATACACTATATGTAGTGTATTTGACTTATTGTTTTAATATGTGCTACTTGGTTACATGATGAAAACATTCATATTTTGTACATTTATTTTATTCAACTTATTATTATATCATTTTATTTTATATATTGTGTGGGATTGATATTAAATTTAGGTATAGTCTCTCCAACATATATCTAAATATTTTTGATGCTATTCAGAAGATGATTCTATATTGGGAGGCATGCGCGGGTCATGTGATGACCCTAATCAAGGCACAAAAATGTGACCATTGGTTCGGGGATATTACAAAGTGGTATCATATAAGGTATGTTGCGTTAATATATGGGGATTTGTAGACAAGATACTATGATCTTACTGGGGCATTTCTATGAGATTATGCATATGTCTCATCAACCCACATATGAAGAAAATCTGGGTTTCCAAAAGTGGGAATTTGTGTTATAGTGTTTTTATTATATAGTTAATTTATTTCCACCATGAGTGTTGTACATGGATGCGATTTTATTGATTAACAAAGTTTATCTCTTAACATGGTGAGGGAGACATTTTGTATGAGTCCATGAATCATTGAAGGTATATACAATATCTATTATATCTATTTGTTACCTGGTATTGACTTTCTAATTTAATAATATTAATCTAAATTGTTATAAAGTTGAAATTGAATGAATATTTTGGATTTTAAATTGTGTGTTAATGAGTATTTTGTATTTTTAAATAATTAGTTTATCATTATAAAATAGGAAATGTATTTAAATTTGAATTCTAATAATGATTGAATTTTTCCATTGATATGTTTATAAAAATATTTTGAATGGTGTAAATATTTGTGTTGTAAAAATTTAATATTTTTTACTGTTAACTAATTAGATTTATTACTATAGATTAATTACGATTGGAGATTAAACATGATTGGAATTTTTCATTTATTGTAAATTGTATTGATTGGTTTTGTGAGTTGACCCTACGTATTTGTGGTTTGGGTGTAAAGACTTCCATAGTTAGAGACATTATTTTCACATTATGAGAATAGATTTAGGTTTTTTGTGTTGTAACACCCAAATTTATTAGAAAAAATTACTATTTTAATTTATTTATATAATTATGTAATTAAAATATTCCTTTCACATAGTACATACTTGGAGTACATTAAACACAACACCAACATGGTGTATGCTGGACACAAAAATGAGATGGCTTACTATACTAGCAACAATGAGTTTCATCAAAATGTACATTATTTAATTATTTATATATGATAACTATAAACTAGATGTTAACCATTGTAATTTGAATATTAATAACTACCATTGAATTTTTTTTTAATTTTTTTTTAATAAAACAAATTATTTTTGTTGAAGTCCATTGTATGTTTAAAACAATATTTTCTCGATTGATATTCTTAAAAATTTGAACATGATTTTTATAAATTTGAAAATTTATTTTTATAAAATAAACTGAATTTTTTAATTCATAATTACCAAATTATTTTAGGATAAATTTTTTGGACGTTTCGGAGAAACATCTTTTTTTATGAAGAGTGAAAAATTCACATTTTAGTTAAAAACTCTCTCTTATGTAATTAATTATTATGGGTAAATAATAATATAAATATGTTTTCAGGTCACATATAATTAATACTAAATATATTAATACAATTTAATACATTATAATTTATTCCTCTTTGAAATTGAATATAACAGCATAACAATATTTTGATCTTTTTCTAACATTAAAACCATCTTATTTCGACAAGTCTGTGGGGTAAACACTTATATTAATTTTGATTATTTTTTTATTAAATATTAAAAATTATGAAATAAAACTTTTTTATCAGTATAATATTTAAAATCTAATAAGGCCATGTTAATTTTTACAAAAATGATTAGTAGAAGTGATTAAAATTAATTTTACTAATTAAGGACAAATAAATCTAAATTATGTACTAAAACATAATATCAATTGCCTAAATGACTTAACAATTATTCCAAACCCTATTTTATGACCATAGTTCTTCCATACACACATCATTCATTATATTATTTTGTTTTCTAAGGGTTTTTAGGTAAGAATGTGTGCACACATAATTTGTTTCTAAAAATTCAATGTCACCCATTTATTTCCCTATAAAAGTCTTGCATATCTACACAGTTGTAGAACCTCTCAAACAATTTAATATCATATAGTTTTTCCCATGTAAAATCCCTAGAATCATAACTTCTTTCTTAAATCCTTAATTTTGGCATAAACGCTCTCAAGGAAGCCTTTTTTCACAAACCAAAAGGAATTTCCGAATTAAGAGGTATCATATATGATATATATAGTAAATTCATCCTAAATTTACATTTATATATTCATTCATACATATATATATATATGAAATTTAAATACATTATATCAAAACAACAATAAAAATAGAAGACATTGTTCATGCGGTCATATGACTTGTCGTCTCCATGAACAGACAATTCCATTGCATAAATCATTATAATATTGATTATTATAAATAGTAATATTGTATAAAACTGATATTTATAATATTTTAAACATTTTTGAATCATTAAATAAGTATAAGGATCAATTATACAACAATTTAATACAGATGTGAATAACTAAGTGAATATTAACTGAAGTGAAACTATAATATATGTTTGTAAACTAGTAGGTAATATATGATCATAATCAAACAATATATGTTAAGAAATATTAGCATATTTTTATTTAAATATATTACAATAAAAATATATTTATTATACTCATAAATTGTATCACTATTGAGAGTGTGTAGAAACAAAGTATGGGGAATTTCATCTCACTTTTAATTTCTATAAGATTGATATTATGGTCACCACTATTTCCTTCTCTGTGGTGTATTTACAGCCCACGATTTAATTATATGTATCATATACATATGTTTATGATAAATCACTTATAAATTCTATGATCATTCATTCATGGGGTTTTTCTTTCAAAAGATACCAAATTAGTTTAATAATGTTGTATAAATTTCCATTATTTAACACTATTGTTTTGCTATGCAGCTAAACACTTTTTTGATGTACATATACATCCAATGAAAATGTTATATCATGAATCCCCCTATATTTATATTATCTTAACCTAAATTTAATTTAATTTTCATACATTTAGAGTATGATCCCATGTAACCAAGTTATAAAAGTTTAGTGGAACAATCCTATCATTTTTCAATATTGTTTTTATTTATGCTTACATTGATGAAATATATCAGTAATTTTCATGAAATTACTTTTACATTGATTATTCAAGATATATTCATTATTTATTAACAATTTAACTACTATTTGGTACTTAAGATATTGTTTTTAATTAAATTTTATAGACACTCTCTTGCGTTGGAAATTCAATGTATTCAAAAACCATGTTAGAAAAAATGATTTCAAAATATCCATGAAGATAGTTTTCCATGAAAAAGTATATTGAGAATATTTAAATGGTTTAAATGTTTCCATTATATGTTTTCAAATATATATTATTTGAATATGGTTTTCAAAAATTTATTTGTCATAAAATAAATTTTCAAAGAAGGATATTTTCTTCAAGAACCATTTTTTAAAGAAATCGAAATTATTTCCCTTCTACGAAAACATAACATAGTGATTATAATGATTTTATGGGGAAATAATTCAATGTTTCAATTAATATTCATTGATTGAATGGATTTTTTATAGAATGGTGTTTATGAAGTATATTTCTCATTTATGTGTAATATGCTTTGGAAACCCATTTCTTTTCACGTGTTATGTTTATGATGAAATGATTATGAAACTTGTTTATTTTCACATCATTTGATATGTTTACATGTTTATGATACCCAATTAATTTCATTATTTATGATATGTTCATTGATGATATTTTAGAACATGTGTGTATGATTTCATTATATGTAGTGTGAGACATATGTCTCCATATAATTCATTTGTTAGAGATTTATATCTAAAGATAAAAAAGATAGTTGAAAAAAGGGTTAATCATTTCATTAATAAAATTCGTGAATAAGGGTTACTCAATTCAGTAATATAGGGCTGGAATGAGGGTCATTCAGTTCTATATTAATGGTCCAGAAAGTGGGTAACTCAGTTTAGTAAAAGGATCCTTCCACTAAGATGGTATAGTAATAGATTCATTCGATATTATGGAAATCCATATATGCTTATGTGTTTTCAAAATATCACCTATAAGTCTCATGTTATACTTTAATGGATTAGTAATTTTACTTCCTTTTCATTAATGTCTTCTGAACTTCCATGATTTATTCCATGATTTAATTATATGATCTTTGATATGTTCGGTATGTTTTTCTATTTTCATGTTCATGTTCTCATAAACATATTCTCATTTTTAGAATTATGTTTCTCACTAGATTTCCATTATTTATCACTTAATCTCACCAAATTTAAGTTTCCTTCCCTTGAATTTTAATATATTAACTATGATTGAAATGTCAAAAGGGGTGCAAGTCAATAAGAACCAACTGAGAGATAATGTACCACCTTTGTACCAATGTTTGTGTTTCAATTTTTCCAAAGTAACTATTCAATCTATGGTCTTTTTGAGTCTATTTGTTAATTTTTATGTATTCCGACAATGTTATGTAATGTTTATTTCTATAATGTGAGGGTAACTAAAATTGGAATCGGAGCAATGATATAATAAACCATTAGAAGCTAGACTGGGAAATCCTTAATGAGAAATATATGGAAAAAGTCTAAGGAAATGTCTATGGTATAGAAAATGTTTAAGAAAATGGAAAGGAAGTTTATTGAGGGATATAGTAAGTGTTTTAATATCAATTCATCAATATTTGGATACTACAAGTGTTTGTGGCTCTATCATCAACATTAATAGGGGTGAAAACACTGACTAGATGTGATAAGCATGACTTTGGGTAATCAGGTTCACGACAACGTGCCTTACTACACGCCTGGTTTGACCCACCAGTGGTATATAAAATTAGATTTCACAAACTCAACAAAAATTGTTATGAATGTATTATTATACGTGGTATATGAATACCCTATGATAAACCAAAGGTTTCATATATTAAGGAAGGATTCATATGTTTTAAATCATAGAAGTTAAGTTTCATGATTATTTGGTTCATAATAGTTGATTTTGGATCTATGAACCCTTTCATAAATAAATAATTTTATAATGCTGTTATGATTCTACCAAATTAATTAGATTTTGAATTTTTTGGTTTAAACACCTATTTGTTTGATGAGTGCATCTCATGTTTATAATTCCCGGTTTTGATGTTTTTTGGAATATGAAATATACAAATATTGAAATTATTTCTCTGGTCTAATAGTATTCCATCTTATAAATGTATTTGGAATTCTACACATAAATCCATCATCAATTATTAATTAAGGTATGTTAGTTTTGATATTTCAAACCCTCCTCTGATCATCTATCAATGCGACGATATTTCTGAACCACCTGTGGAAATCACTTCCGGTGTATGGTTCATAATTCCCATTAAATGGGTAGTTTATCTCAAATAGTTGGGGAGATGATCTATTTAGTTTATATGTCAGTTTTTTAGGATTTTCGGATTCCTTTCTGGTATATTTTCTTAGTTTTCTAAAAAAATGTGATGTATAGTAATCATTATAACTTACCTGTGGTTCCACAAAAATTTCAACAACTTCTTATATAATTGACCATATTGAGTGGCTATAATTGATGATGAAACTAAATGAAAACCTCGATAATGAATTAATTAATCAAAATTTGTGTCCTTGGGGTGCACAAGATCGATTTTTGAAGAAGAATGATTGATAGATGACATTCTATATTGATAATTAGAATTTGAAAATGATCACCACCAAGAATAATTATCATTTCCCCATATTGAGGACTTATTTGATCAATAATGGGGCGAAATATCCATTTCTAGGATTGACGTTCGTTCTAGTCAACAATAGTTAATGGGATATAATAAGGTTATAACTATGAAGTAATTCCTTGCATGGTATGGTCAGTATGAGTATATAATGATTTCTTTTAATCTCACTAATTAAACTAACACATACATTGATTTAATGAATAGATTCATTAAATATAAAATTGATATTTCTGCTGTTGTATTTGTAGATGATCTGATTATCTATTCATAGATCTAGGTGGATCATGATTATCAAATGATAATTTTATTAATGACCCTACGGAAGGATTAAAAATATGAAAAATTTAACAAATGGGATCTTGACTACAAAAGTGTTTTTTGGGTCACATAATCTAATGATATGGTATAGTAGTGGATCAATCAATGACATAGGCTATTGATAGATGGCCTAAATCAACCATGGTAAATGAGATCCTTAGAACAATTTAATTAGATGGAAATTATCAACAGTTTTTGGAGAATTTATCATGACTACTATAAACTATGATTATGTTAATTCTAATGTGTGTGATTTTTCTCTAAATATAAAAATGTTACGAAAATTTTAAATAATTGAAGAGAATATCGATCAGTGCTCCTATTATTACATTACCTTGAAGATTAAAAGGGATTTCAATCAATAGGGATGCATACAATAGGGGATTGGAATGCGGAATTATGAATTATAACAAAGTTATTGCCTATGCCTCATGAAAATTTAATATTAATGAGAAAAATAACCTAACACATGATTTGGAGTCACCAATATTAATCATTGCATTAAAAATATAGAAGAATTTTTATTATTGTGAAAATGTGATATATGTTCTGATAAAAAAGTATGAAATATAAATTAATATAGAAGTGGTTTAACATTCACCAAAGATGATGGTTAAGCATATTAAATTATTTTGACTGGTCAGTAAATTACAACCCATGGAAAGCCATCAGGGTTGTTGGTACTTGGAGGTTGAAGGATCATTCTATCTAATCCATGATGAGGATCACATGAGATAAAATATTTAAATAATTTAAAAGTATGGATCATGAAATCCTGAAGAAGGGGAAAATAATATCTTTCAAAAATGAATATCCATATCATTATCCATGTGACAATTATGTAATCTGAGAAGGAAAATGATTATATGAAAAATGGTTAGAATTGTTCTAATGATTATCCATGATAAGTATATAATGATAAAGTTAATGAACCACGGAAGTGTTCAATCAATACCAGATATGAAGGAGTTGTTAGAGGAAGATCATAGTTCATCATTATATATTCACCCTGGATGTATAAAGATGTTTATAGATGTGAAGGATTACATATTGGGGTTGGAATTATGAGAGATATCACAAAGACTGTATCTCATTATTTGGAATGACAATATATTAAGGATGAAAGTCAAAAATATAAAGAGATGTTTCATCCATTACCCATTAAATAATTGAAATGAGAGAACATTAGTATGGATTTTTTTTCATTTGTCTAACCAAATCCTCTGATGGGTTTAATTCTATATGGGTGGTAGTCGATATCTTTACAGTGTCTTCACACTTTATTGCTAATAGAGAATATTTATCTCTTGATCATCATGATACAATATATTTTAATGATGTGTTAAGTATTCATTGAGTAACACAATATAATGTATAAAATAGATATATAAGGTTTCCAACAATTCTTGGTCGATGTCTAAAGAAATCAGTTGATAATGAATTGAGTTACATCAATTCTAATCATCCTCAAATAGATGGTCTATCTGAATGAAAAATTCAAACTATAGAAGATTGGTATATTTTTTTTGGATTTCAAAGGTGGTGTGGAAAACAGCTTATTCTAGTTAATATTTCTTATAATAATATATTTAAATTTAAAATATTCATGGAATCTTATGAATACCTCTATGGGATGAAAGGTATATCTCCAACGTAATGAGATGTGTTTAGAGATAGACAGATATTAGGGCCTAAGATTGCTGATGAAATGGTCGAGATGGTAAGATCCAGTAAGCAACATATCATATCAGATCAACGATGGAATATAACATATAATGATAACCATAACCATGATCTAGTGTTTGATTTTAGAAAAAAGGTTTTCTTACAAATCTCATCCTAGAAAAATGTTACGTGATTCAGGAAGAAGGGAAACTATGCCTTAGGTATATCGACCCCATTGTAATTTGTGATCGCAACAGGATATTAGGATATCTCATGGCACTTCTTATAAATATTTCTCATGTCCACGATTCCTTCCATGTATTTATCTTATGGAATTACAAACTGGGACATACACATGTATTGAACTCATAGCTCTTACAGCAGGAGAAAGATGACTCTTATGAGGAGGAAACTGTTGAAATTCAACACCGATCAAATAATGTTATACGAATAAAGGAAAATTACCCAGTAATAGTTTTATAGAGAAAACACCAGTTAGAAGAAGCTATGTGTGAACTTTATGATAAGATGAAGAATAAGAATCGTCACTTTTTTATAATGGGTGATGAATTTCATGGGATAAATTCATTTTATGGGGGTGGAATGTAACAACCCAAGTTTTAATGGACATTTTGTTTTCTAATAAATTGGGGGTTTTATTTAATTATTGCAATGATCTATGTAAATTATTCCATTTAAATGGAACTAACTCGGCCTACGTTCCATGCAACATTGATTTGGCATAATATGCACACAACACTGAGTTGGCATACGATACAATAAACCATGGGTTTCTAAGAAATATATCTTTTTATTGTTTCAATTATTTTAATAAGAATATAATATCATTGATTTTAAACATAGTAACATGAATAGTAATATATACTTTTATATCATTTTTAAAAATTGTTCTTTTAAACAAAACATATGATGTTTGGTAAAGTCTTTTATATGATTAAAAACATGTTCATATTGAAAGAACTATTTCTAATAATGAGTGTAATTTTTTTCATATTTTGTAATTAAAGAAGATAAAATAAAATTCATATTTGAATTCAAAAATTTGAAATTATCATTGGGTGAATTTTTTATGTTTTTTAGAAAATATCAATTTTTGATTAACATTGAAAAATACGTCATTTTAGATAAAAATTCCTTCTTGTATAATTAATTATTAATGGTAAATGATATTAAAAATATATAATAACTTCAATTTTGAATAATATTAAATATATTAATATAAGTTAATACATTATAATCAATTATTTTTTGTAACTTTATATTAAATCAACACAATCTTTAGAACATATTCCTACATTAAAACCATGTTATTTCGACCTATCTACGTGAATAGAATTAATATTATTCTTGCCACTTATTTTATTATAATTTCATAAATCTAATATACCCCATTGTATTTTGTTTAATATATAGTGTCTAATAAGAAAAAAATATTTCATGACGAAAATGAATAGTCAAAGTGATGAAAAATAATAATATTAATTAAATCCAAATGATGCTTAATTAGGGACTAAGCCATAAAATTAACAAGATAAATGTACTAGATTATTGATAAAACCCCATTTTCGGTCCATATTTAGTCCATAAACCATCCATTATTTAGTCTCTTTGGTTGGAAAAAACTGTTTTAATGAAATAACATTTTCAGACCTAATTTGTTTCTAAGAATTCAATGAGAGTAATTTTTCATCCCTATAATAGAGAATCACAATTACCCATATCCTCACACCTCTAAAACATTTTTTATTCATCCATTATCTTCCCAAATATCTCCCAATAAATCCTCCCTTTCACCTCATATCCTCAATATTGTAATAATTTCTCTTTTAGAAACATTTTTGCAAAAACCAATAAGAGTTACCTATCTATGAGGTAAAATCCTCACTCAAGATCATTTACATTATTTTTATTCTCCACCCATACAGTCTTTTTATTCACTTATTGTGTGAACTAAAAATCATCCTCTATAAAATAATATGTTTTATAAAAAATTTCTGTCCAACACATACATAAACCACAATCTAATGAATGTTGAAAATACTATTTCTCAGAACGGTGAACTACTATTTCATGAAATGATGATTGTTCATTTCACCATTACCACAAATAATAGTGGCCATTATGATGAACACATTATTTATAAATGTAATATTTAATATTTTTTATTTTTTTTATATTCAGTTTTCCTTTTATCACAGACATCTCTTTAAATTCTATTTGGTGTTATTATTATAATCTTGTTTGAGGAAGTTTGGACTATCACACCCTCAAAGAAAAGTTATTCATTCACACACAACATGGTATGTATGTTGGATGGGTTTATTGAAATTATTATATATATATTATATAGTCATTAAATAATAATTATATATTTATATACATATATATGCATCTTCCATTTACATAATTTCATTGAAAACGACCATAACAATCGAATTCAACATCCGTGTACAAACAAAAATTATTGTCTCCATGAACAACATATTTCATTACAGACCAATTTATTTTTTAGAATATTATAGTATAGTTAAACTATATACATTATAATTATAGAATGTGATACATTTTTAAATATGATATATTCATAAGGATCAATGATATTACAAATTTAGACACATCTGAAGAACCAAGTGAATTTTACCCAAAGTTAAAAATTTAATATATGAAAATTAACAAACAAGGAATAATAGGAATAATAAAATAATAAATATTAAGATATATAATAATTATCAATTATTAAATATTTATATGAAAATAATATTTATTATATAGTTACATTTTATGAGTAAAAAGAGAGTCAAGACACAAGGTAAGGGGAATGTAATATAACTCTTAATTTATGGGAGATTCATATTTTGATTACCACTCTTTCACTTTGTGTGGATTATTTAATTAATATAATTTAATTGTATATATATTATACATAAATATATAAGTATTAACATATCCATTATATGATTCTTCTGTCATGGGGTTTAACATTTAATAGTTCCCAAGTCAATAAAACAATTTCGTCACATTTTCTCTCTTAGAGACTCAAGTTTTTCTGTAGTCGAAAACTCTTTTCCAAGGAGTATATAAATAAATTTTACATGTTATATCATTTATATAATTTTTCTCATGATGTATTAAGCATTATATAATTTCATATTCTTTCATGGGGAGTATGATACCCTGTAACCATGTTATAAGTGTTTATTGAGACAATCATATAATTTTTCGAGATTGTTTATGTCTATGATGCTGTTGAGGAAATATTTCAATTATATTCATATATTTCCATCTACTATGATTATTAATTAGATCATAATTTTATAGTACTCTGTTTTATAGTCATTTCATCTTATCATAATGTTTTTAATAAAATCGGACTACCTCTCTCTTGGGTTGGATATCCATTGTATTCAAAACCCATGTATTCAAAAATATTTTCATTGATTTAAATACATTTGAAGTTAATTTTCATTGAAAATTGATTTTAAATTTTTTAGTTTTTCCAATGAAACATTTATAATTTTTTTATTCTATTTTTAAAGAAAACATTTCTCAAAAGCTTTTATGTTATAAAAATAATTTTAAATTGATGGAATAAAATTTTAAGCATGAAATTTTTGTAAAAGTCATTTCAAAATTTTATCCCATATAAGATATCATTCATTTTCATGGATCATGGTTTTATGAGGATATTAATTAAGGCATACATTCATATCCATTCTCTGAATGGATAATTTTTTTTGGCACAATGTTTATGAATTCAATTTCTCTTTCATGGGTTATCTGTTCTTGAAACCTCTTTCCATTCATGGTTTATGGTTATTATGAAATTATTTTGAAAAATGTATATTTACAGAGGTTATGATATCATTTTGGATATATGATACCCAATTCATTCCATTGGTTTTTATATTTTCATTTATTATCTTTTTTAACATGTAATTATGATTTAATTATCTGACTAGTGGGACACATATATCGTAACACCACGACCTTAGTTACCCAGAGTCGGTGCATTATTACGTATCATTGGGATGATCACAAAGGATCATGTCTTGAATGATCGATTAGTTTAGTAGTCTTGGAAACACTAGATATATTCATAAGTCTTACATTACATCATATGGAAAAAAACTACAACAAAATCTTCACTTCATATACTCTTATAATATCCCTACATGTCATTCATAAATTACTTTTTCACATCCTGGGAAAAATAAATCATTGAAATGGGTGAGCACAGATTCTCAGTAAGGATAAAAATATAGGAGAATCTTTCACAGATAAGCATAAACACTTAAGGCAATGTATAACTAAAACAAAATCCTTTTAAACTTAAACTTAAACATAATATGGAAAAGATAAAATGAAATAATTCTATTTACTTATTCACATGGATATTTTGCTAGTCGAATAATCACATTAAATATCAAAACCACTTTCATAATGATGAATTCAAAATTCCAGACTATCATAACCTCGTATCCAAGGCCTCGTGCCGTGACTACAAATATGATTTTGTCACGGCGTAGTGCCAAGACACTAGTTTTTCTCATTAGACCTACTGATGCATCGAGGAGCTATAGCGGGCTCCACCCATCACTTACTATGTCCAATTCATTCCTCATATGTAAAGTTTGAAACATAACATAAACATTATTATTAAAACTAGAATACGAAATGTCAATACATTATCCACAAACCATGAATTGGTGTACAAATAGCACATCCACAGTCAAATATAACCCAATAGATACAATATGGAATATTGTATTGTATCAGATTAACCTCAATCGAGAATTATGAAGGATATTTATATAGATGAAAATAATCATCAAAATTATTAGATAGAAATATCCCTCTTTTTCATGAAATCATTTAAAAGTAACACTATTTTTCAAGAAGCCATTTAAAAATATATTTTTTAATCAAAGTGTCCCATACCAATTTGAAACATTTAAAAGTAACTTTAATTTTAAAACCATAATGTCTATATAAATAAATCCTTAAAACCATTTTTAAAACAAGGACATTAATGAGAATGATTTAGAAGAATAAATATTCAAAAAATTTAAAAATTAAATTTTAGTTAGAGTTTCTAACAAATGGAGAGAAACTTGAATAAAAATAACTGAGGTAATCAAAATATTGAAATATCATGAGAATTAAAGGGTTCATGATATAATATGTCAATGTACATTATATAAACCATATAAAAATTATTTAGATTATAAAAACAATGGAGTCTCAATGGAATGTAATTTGAGATGAAATTTCTTATAAAGACCGTATCCTTAGATTAAGGGTAAATCAACGACATAGTTATGCGTGAAAAATATAAATACACTCAATATGATTAAATATTAAGTGTAATTAAATCATTGGACATTCAAACATAATCTTGTAAAAACTACACTAATGAATTGGATATTTAACTCAACAAATAGATATTGAGTTGAAAATTACTCTTATCAAGGTCATATCGATCTCTTGAAAATTTATCAATGGAGTGATTATGTGTATCAAAAGTATATCCAAAAAAAGTGGAGTTGAAATTATGACATAATCAAATGAATAGTAATTTCACACATAATCTTGGAGTAAAATAATCAATGAATTATGCGTAAATCCGAATGAGTGTAAATTGAAATTTCAAATTCCCTTATTGATTTGGTAACATAAGAAACATACAACAATGAAATAAGGATAATAAAATTATGATGTACGCATCCAAAAGATAAGGTATATTACACAAGGAATAAAATCAAGGGCTGTACACACACCACATGCAATAGATAAGTGGTGAACAATGGAAATCTCATAGAATTTAAAGTGAGATAAGAAACCCCTTACATTTTACTTTTTCCTTGGTGGATGGTAGCTTAACATCCTTTATAATAGGGAAATATTTTTTTTTGAATTATTCAAAAATCATTTACATTAATATGATATCATATATGATCTTTTACCATTATGTTGTTAATAATATCTTAGAATTATCGTCCTTTCAGGTAATAACAGATTCGTTTTCCTTTATATTATTTGTTATGCGAGCCATATATATTATGGATGGGATGTATCTTATTAATATATAGAATTATATCATGTCTCTAAAAATTATTTTTATTCATCAAATGAAATTTAGTCTTGAATTGATATAGTGGGGAATGATTCTCATCGCGTTCGTGGAGACGGTAATCCATACGTACGCACGAGCGACAATATAATTCATTTGATATTAAAATAACATATAATTGGATGGTATATAATATAGAAAGAATAATTATCATGTTAAACTTATTATTTACATGAATTATACATCATTATTATACCCATCTAAATAACAATACATTGAATAACAATTACACCACAACGTGGAGACGGTAGGCCGTACGTACGCAGATATGATGACATGTCAATCAAGGGATGGAAAGAATAATGAATTTGTTTGTTACATAATTATAATACCATAAAATTATATAATATATACTGGAGTTATTATTTTAGAATGGAAATAAAAAGTAAATATGAAGTTGAAGAAGAAAGGAACTTTAAAGAGGGTGGTGAAGATGTTTCCTCTTCTTCGGGTTTTTTATTTGATCCAAAAGGCTCCATAGGATACCTTTATGATCAAACTATGGCCTCTAAGTTTATGTGATGGAAGTTGGGAGGATATGTTGGTAGTGTTTTGAAGATCCAAAAGGCTTTTAAGGTGTGGAGAATTGGTTAGAAGTGGTGTTTTTTTATAAGGGGGATGAGGTGCTCTTTTGGAAAAACTTAAAGTATTAATTTATAATAAATTCATATTAGCATTATAATGGCTCTGAAGTGTATCATTCAAAGTATTTGGTTTATATGGGTCAAAATAATTCAACAAATATATTTTATACAGGTTTGTGTCATTATATTAACCTTTTCATTTAGTTTTAACTCATAGTTAATTAGTTTGACATTTACCATGTCACATTGTATTTTATATTATATAGTTAATAACCTTACTAAATACATCCAAAAGTCCCCCAAGTGGTCCATTAATGATACAACTATCATGATACAAGTCCTTTTTCTAACCCTTAGATTTTTAGGAATTTAATATCAATTAATAATATAATATTTTTTTTAAAAACACTTTTATGTCAATTTTGACAATATTTGATATTTGATTTTTGTGAAATTTATAACAGCATGATTAATTCTAAAAAAGTTAATTAAATCAATACTAACATGTCATATTAACCTATAAAACTCGTGGAATTCATTAAAAGTCTCATATAATATTTATTTGGGTATTTATAATATTAATTATTTTAATATTTTACCAATATTGTAATTACTGCATCATTATTGTGTCATAAATAAAGTAAATTATTTAATGTCTAAAAATTATAAATAAAAAACCATTATGTAGGAAATATTTCTATCTTAGTAATGAATATTTATAATCTAAAATATAACATATATAAATCTATGTAAAAACTGTTTTGTTAAAAGATATAGGCTTATGTCATTTTTGTATTTACTTTAACTTAATTAATATAAAGTGTCATTGTCACTAACTAGTGGATCCATGGGGTCCCAAAATCGACCCAAATATTCCCATTTTTGTACATGTATCATCAAGAAGGGATAAGTCACGTTTTATGGTAAATTAATATTATTATAATATTATTTTTGTACCCTTATTTATCGGATTTACCCTTTAACCATGGTAAATAAAATATTTACCGAAGTAATTATTCAAAATGTCTAAAAATAAGAGTTACCTGTTTACCTAATTTGGAAATCATGATTCCAAATATGGTATCCATTTTTTAAAATTTATAACATAGAAGTGGTAGAAATTAATTTAACATTAATTCATGTTGTCAAAACAAAAAGTGTGTTTTTATGAAATAGTAACTATCAAAAGATTGACAATTGTTTATGTTTGGTTTAAATGTGAAATTATGTCGAATGACCAAAATTGTATTAAATGGTAAAAATATATTATAAATATACTTCAAATCCATTCAAATTCATTATTTATCACTCATAATAATTTCGATTAAAAAATTTGTTTTTAATTAAAATTTAGTAATTTTCACTATTCATCAAAATATGAATGTTATCTGAAAAGTACCAAAATTTCACCCTATGATAATTTAGATATTATGAATCCAAAAATGAAGTCCATTTAGAATGATAAAGTATATAAAATTTCAAAAAGTGGGTATTACAATTCATAATGGCTTGTTTTATTAGTTTGTTGTGTGTGTTAGAACTTGAAGTTGCGTAAAACACAAGCTACTTTATTATTCAACAAGAAGCGTACCATGGAAGCTTGGGGTGTAAAATTATCCCCTAATTTAATAAATTTCATCATTTAAATTTTTAAAATTGAGCTTAGGAATATAATTTAAAGACCCACATTGGAATAAGAGTCAATAAAACTATCACTTTAATAGAAAGAAAGAGAAGTATAAAGGTAACCCGAGATAACCTCTACAAGGATTCCATGTAGAAAAACATGGATACGGATGGTAAAATAAGTGTCGAGTTCAGATGTAGAGTGATAGAAAACATTATTAGGAGAAATTTAACAACAAGAAAACCACAAACTTGTGATGGTACAAACAGTCTTTAGTTTCCCAGTAGGAAAAGTAAACTGGAAATATTATTATTATTATTATTATTAAGTTACATTAAATAAAGTTGAGGAATTAATTTCTGATATTTAATAATAACACAATGAAATATACATATTTTTTATGTAAAGTTTCATTATTTAATAAATTTTGACTACTAACTCATTTTTAAACAATGTGTATTCCAGAAGACTTGATCACACTAGAAGATCTACAATAAAATTCTTATAGAATCACATGATCCACGAAGAATAAATTATATATTTACCTTTTATTTAGAGATTAATCAAAACCAAAATGGTTAATATAAGATCTTATGATCCCCTAAAAGGTTATTTCATTAGGAAAAAAAACACTAATCTTAATTTCTAAAATTAACCCTACAATACCCCAAAGTTAAATAAATAGCATTTAATAAAGAATTTTCTTTAAAATCATTTAATAAAATCCAAAATATTATTGAACTAAAAACATAATTGAATTTGGTTATGTAGTCTTCCACGTTAAATGGTATCTCTAATTCAAATCAATTACTCTTAAAGTTACATACTTAAAAGTAATTAACCTAATCACATATTCCTTATTATAGGTTAATCAGTTCCATAAATAACACAAATCATTATAAATCCACAATAAAAACATAGATAAAAATCCACCATTACTCCTAAAATGAAATCCCATACAATTATATTTTCCTTGGACATATAGTGTTCCCAACAAAGAGAACATCTTCCAAAATAACATTTATCACTTAATCACCAAATAATTTTCCTAAACTATGGGCATTCATTTGATAAGACATAAGATCCCAAATCAAGTTTTTATTGATCAATAGAATCTATTAAATAAATATAATAGTCACACTAAACAAGGACTTCACATATTCTAGTGGTAGGCAATAAATCCCAATCACACTTTGGTTACAGGTTCGATTCCCACAGCTTTGTCTGACATGACGGTTTGTCACACGGTCTGCGTGTTTTACTTTTTCAAAAAGTATATTTTATAACATTACCAAAATGATATAAATTCCACAAGATAACCATAAAATAATTTAACTAAAAATTTCATCTCATACCTTTCATTTTAACCCCAAATTATAATAAATTGTAATTTCCTCAAACCCAATGATTATATAAAACCAAATGGTTATTTATAAATATATCCACAAGAGAAATGATAATTATTTCTCAAATATCATTCTTTCATGGCGAACTACAGGGTTATAAATACAAGAGAAAATTATTCCAAAAGAAACCCGTCAACAAGGATCACTAATACTTTTTAATCATTTCTCCAACCATTTATTTCCACGTAGTTTCTTCTTTGACCAAGAAAATATAATATAGAATAGGGAATTCACCCTGGTAATGGACAGGTCCCTAAAATTTACGGCAAATGACAATAAATGGATTATTTGGACCTTTTTTATCTTCTTCCATAGTACTCTTCATTTTTCTTCCACAATTATTCACTTTATGTCCTTCCTTCCTTCATGTAAATCATTTCTCTGTTCCATTGCGACATGTTCTTGGGTGTCTCCTTCCACATTTCCTGCATGATGGAAATTGAGGATTCCTTTCTCCATGGTCTCCACTGTTAGAGCTCTTATCATTCGTCACATTTCACTTCATTGTTGAGTCCGAGATTAGGTTAATATATATATTGTTGATAATATTTTTGGATAACTGATTTGTCATGAAGACAATATCTTTTATGTCTATCAACATTCCATTTTTTTTTGCACATTTCCACCATCGTTCCCACCTTGTACATCATTCTAAATGTCATAATGACTTACTTGGAATCCGGCCATTGACTAAAACCAGAAAGCATTGTGTGAGTAATAGAAGTCATAAAATCATTTAGAGAATATCATGTCATCATATTCTCATTTTGAAACACATTAGGATTAACCATGGTCATTTACTCTCATCTTACATATAATAATTCAAATCGGTTTACAAAAAAATGTAAATTAGCCAACGAATATCCCATGGGAGTGTCGTAACAAAGAGTGCAGCAAGGCTCGTTGTCGTGCACCTATTCTCGTTTGTGTCTAGATCAAAGCGGTGTTTTCGGGATTTACCCCTAGGTACATATGTCGTAGAGCCGCCTCAACCTGCTCGTATCCAGACATGGATGTATTTCTTGGAAAACTCATAAAATATCCACAATACCAAAATTCTAGTAATTTCTTCTATACTAATCCTCAATGTCTATCTTAGGGCTATGTGATCTAATCAGCTTTTATCTAAATCTAGCTCCCATGGATTGTAATAAACTTCCTCTAATACTAACTTTAACGCCCTGACCCCAGTTACCTAGAGACGGTGCATTATTACGTATCATTGGCATGATCACAAAGGATCAAGTCTCGAAAGATCAATTAGTTTAGTAGTCTAGGAAACACTATATATATTCATAAGCCTAACATTACATCATAAGGGAAAAAAACTACAACCAAATATTTTCTTCATATCCCCTCATACTATCCCTGCAGGTCATTCATAAATTACTTCTTCACATCCTTTGAAAAATAGAACATGCAAAGGGGTGAGCTCATATTCTCATTAAGGATAAAAATATAGAAGAATCTTTCACAGATAAGCATAAACACATAAGTCAATGTATAACTAATATAAAATCCTTTTAAACATGAACTTCAGCATAATATGGAAAAGAAATAATGAAATAATTCCAATTAATTATTCACATGGATATTCTACTAGTCGAATAATCACATGAAATATGAATAACCACTTTCATTATGATGGAATGCATAATTCTAGACTATCATAACCATGTATCCAAGGCCTCGTTCCTAGAATACAAATATGATTTTGTCAAGCCCTCATGCTAAGAAACTAGTTTGTCTCATGAGACCTACCAATGCATCGAAGAGCTATAGCAGGCTCCACCCATCACTTACTATGTCCAATGCATTTTTCATATGAAAAGTTCGAAACATAACATAAACATTCGTATAAAAACTAGTATACGAAAAGTCAATACATTATCCACAAACAATGAATGGTATAAAATAGCACATCCATAGTCAATTATAACTCATTCGATACAATATAGAAGATTGTATTGTATCAGATTAACCTCAATTGAGAATGATGATGGATATTGACATAGATTAAAATAATCATCAAAACTATTAGATAGAAATATCCCCTTTTTCTTGAAATCATTTAAAAGTCGCAAAATTTTTCAAGAAGCCGTATAAAAAATATTTTTGAATCAATGTGTCCCAAACCACATTGAAAAATTTAAAAGTAAATTTAATTTTAATTTTATAACGATAATGTCCATACAAATAAATCCTTAAAACCATTTTTAAAACATGGACATTAATGAGAAAGATTTAGAAGAACAAATCTTCAAAGCATTTAAAAATGATATTTTAGTTATAGTTTCTAACCAAAGGAGAGAAAAATGAATAAAAATAATTAAGGTAATAAAAAATTTTAATATCATGATAATTAAGGGATTCATGACATACTATGTCAAAGTACATTATATACACCATATAAAAGTGATTTGGTGTATAACAAAAAAGGAGTCTTAATGGAATGTAATTTGAGATGAAAAATCTTATAAAGACCATATCCTTAGGATAAGGATAAATCAATGACATAATTATGTGTGACAAATTTAAATAAACTCAATATTATTGGGTATTCGGTGTAATTAAATCAGAGTACATTCACTCATATTCTTGTAAAAACAACACCAATTAATCAGATATTGAACTCAACAAATAATGATTGAGTTAAAAATTACTCTTATCAAGTTCATACCGATCACATGATAATTTATCAATGGTCTGATTATGTGTATCAATAGTATATCCAGAAAAAGGGGAGTGGAAATTATGACATATGAAAATGAATAGTGATTCCACACATAATCTTGGAGTAAAATAATCAATGAAGTATGCGTAAAGCTGAACGAGTGGAAATTGAAATTTCAAATTCCCTTATTGATTTGGAAACTTAGGAAACATACACCCATGAAAGAAGGATAATAAAATTACGATGTAAATATCCACAAATGAAATTAAATTACACAATTAATACAATGATGGCCAGTACACACACCACATGTAATAAATAAGTGGTGAACAATGGAAATCTCACGGAATTAAAAGTGAGATAAGAAACCCATTACATTGTACTTTTTCCTAGGTCGACTGTAGGTTAACCTCATGTATAATGGTGAAATAATTTTTAATGAATTATACAAAAAAATATTTACATTAATATGATATCATATATAATCTTTTAACATTGATTTGTTAATAATATCTTAGTATTATCATCGTTTTAGGTGTTAACAGATTCGTTTTCCATTATATTATTTGTTATGCGAGCAGTATTTGTTATGGATGAGATGTATATTATTCATATCCAGAATGATATCATGTCTCTAAAAATTATATTTGTTCATCAAATGAAATTTATTCTTGAATGGATATGATCAGAAATAAATCTCATCGCATTCGTGGAGACGGTAATCTGTACTCACGCAAGAGAAACAATATCATTCTTTTGATATTTAAATAATATATAATTGGATGGTATATAATATTGAAAAAATAATTATCATGTTATATTTAATATTTACATTAATTTTACATCATTATTATACCCATCTAAATAATAATATATTTAATAACAATTACACCGCAACGTGGAGACAGTAGGCAGTACGTATGCTAGTATGGTGAAATTTCGTTGAAGGGGTGGATATAATAATGAATTTGATTGTTCCATAATTATAATTACATAAAATTGTATATAATATACAATATTTCTTATTTTATGATTGAAATAACAAAGAAAGAAGAAGTTGAAGAAGAAAGGAACTTTAAATAGTGTGGTGAAGACGTTAACTCTTCTTCGGGTTCTTCCTTTGGATTTGATCAAAAGGGCTCTATAGGATGGCTTTATGATCAATATAATTCCCCTAGGATGATGTGATGGAAGTCTTGATGATATTTGGGCAGAGGTTGGCCGAGCCAAATGGCTTTGAAGGTGTTAATAATTGGTTAGAAGTGGTGTCCTTTTATAAGGGGGATGAGGGGCTCTTTAGAAAAAACTTAATGTATTATTTTATAACAAATTCATCTTCTGTTTATAATGGTTCAAAAGTAGATTATTCAAAGTATAAGGTGGTCATGGGTCTAAATACTTTCATCCAATTGATTTTTGACACGTTTGTCTCATTATATTAACCTTATCATTTAGTTTTAACTCATAGTTAATTAGTTTGACATTTACCATGTCACTTTGTATTTTATATTATATAGTTGATAAACATACTATATACATACACTCAACCCCTAAGTGGTCCTTTAATGATACACCTATCATGATACATGTCCTTTGGATTAACCTTAGATTTTTAGGAATTTAATATCAATTAATAATATGTTATTTGTTTTAAAAACTCTTTTATTCAATTTTGACATTATTTGGTATTTAATTTTTGTGAAAATCATAACATAATTATTACTTCTAAAAAATATAATTAAAAAAATCATAACATGTAATATTAACCTATAAAATCCATTTAATTCATTAAAAGTCTCAAATTATATTTATTTGGATATTTATAATATCAATTATTTTAATATTTCACTAATAAGGTAATTACTGCATCATCATTATGTCGTAAATAAATTAAATTATTTAATATCTAAAAATTATAAATAAAATACCATTATATAGGAAATCTTTTTATATTTCTAATGAATATTTATGGGCGAAAATATAACATATATAACCCTATTTGAATTTTTTCTAAAAGATAAAGGCTTATGTAATTTTTGTATTTACTTTAACTTAATTAATATAAACTGTCATTATCACTTACAAGTGGATCCATGGTATCCCAAAATCAATCCAAAGATGCACATGGTCTGAAATGTATCATCCAATAGGGTTAGGACACGTTTTAAGGTAAATTAATATTATTATAATATTATTTTGTTACCTTTATTTACCGGATTTACCCTTTAACCATGGTAAATAAAATATTCACCGAAGTAATTATTCAAAATGTCTAAAAATAAGATTTACCTATTTACATAATTTGGACATCATTATTTCACTTATGGAATCCATTTTTCCAAATTCAGAACATAGAATTGGCATAAATTAATTTAAAATTAATTCCCGCTGTCAAAACAAAAATTGTGTTTTTATGAAATAATAACTATTAAAGGATTGACACTTGTTTATGTCTGGTTTAAATGTGAAATTATGTCTAATGACCAACATTGTATTCAATGGTAAAAATATATTCTATATATACTTTAAAAAAATTCATATTCATAATTTATCACTATTAATTATTTCGATTAAAAAAGTTGTTTTTAATTAATGTTTAGTAATTTTCACTATTCATCAAAAATATGAAATTTATCCGAAAAGCACCAAAATTTCACCCCAGGCTAATATCAATATTCAGAATCCAAAAGTTAAGTCCATTTTTAAAGATAAAATTTATAAAATTTTAATAAGTGGGTATTACTATTCATAATGTCTAGTTTTATTAGTTTTGGTGTGTCTTAGAACATGATGTTGCGTACAACACACGCTACTGTATTATTTAGCGAGAAGCGTACCATGGAAGCTTGGGGTGTTACATATATATTTCCAATTCATTGGGCAATGATTTAGTTCTCATGTTATAATAGAGGATTGAATAATGGTACATGGTTCAATAATATAGGGATTTAATATGGGTTGCTCAGTTTAATAATATAGGGTTGGAACAAGGGTTACCCGGTTCATTAATATAGTGTTCGAATTGGGTTTACCCAGTTCAATAAAATAATTTATTAGTAAATATGGTCTTGGAAGTGATTTGTTTTCTACTATTGAAATATTTATATGAATTTTTATTTCCACAATTCCATGACTAACTCATATGTTATGGTTTAATGGAGAATGTCCTTATCATCATTTTGATTTATGTCTTATGAACTGCCAAAGATTATTCCATGATTTATTTATAAGATCTATGATAATCCCGGTATGATATTCTATTTTCATACTCATGTTCTCATAAACATAGGCTCAGTTTTATCCTTTCATGTCTCCCTTGTTATCCCTTAATTAGTATCTGAGATAAACCATAATAATGATTCCTTCTATATGTTAGGAATAAATGTTCAATATTTTATATTTCAAAGAAGCGTTTTATTCAAATTAACATTGTGAGAGACTATGTAGCTCACATACATAGTTTTGTGTACGATTTCATGTTTCTATACAAAATATAACAACAAGTGTATCTAAGAATAAATTATATATCATTTATTTATTACATAAATCTTATGTAATTTCTATATTTTTAAAGCGAGGGTCGCTATATGAATTCTAAAAGAGATGTTATTATAGTTCTCATTGTAGGGATATGACCAACGGTTTCAAAATGTTGTCTCATAATGTATATGTGGTAATTCATAACTGTTGTGATCCTCAATGTTAATTATTGGACCATAGTTTATGTTTTTCACTCATTGGGTTGATTTATTTATGTTGATAGTAATTTTTTAAGTCTTGTATTAATTTTAAACTTATGTTCATTAAATGAATTTTTTTTTACAGTTGGTGCAAGAGTGCCTCCATCATAAGTATGTTGGTTGAGTTAATATTTGATTGAATTAGATAGGGATTACATGTGACCATTTATTGGATCGACATGGGGATAAGTATTTTTTAATGTTTAGTCCTCTATGATGGACTCTCTGAGAGGTCAGTTGGGTTGTAAGTTCTTTTTGATGCATATGAAACTGGTAGGAGTTTTAAAATTTTTCTGTGGAACACTATTAGTGTTTTAATATGTAGTATTTTCCCAGAGGGATATGATATATAGTTAATGGTTATGTATTTGTCACTTGAGTGGTGGTTATGAGTTGATGGTTTTGGGAAATCAAGGGAATATGCAAGGTATGTTAGCCCAATATAGAGGGTTCCTTTTGATGTGAACCCAAGTGGATGATTTCGAGTTTGGATGGATGTATGGTTGGTGATGTCAAGTGTTGAAAAATCTCTTGGTTATTCATTCGTTTTTTCTCAGACGATATCATATTTTTTTTGTGTATTGAGGTAATGTTAGTTTTGAAATTTTCAAGGACATTTGGATCTATACCATGTGGCTTTTATGGTGTTAGATGTGGTGGTTGATGATGAACTAGGGAGAAGAACATTGGGGTGACCAAGGTGTGGGTGGAATAGATTGGCATGAAATGCCACATTTATTTGTGGTGGTAATGCTGATGGACAAGGTAATGTAAATGTTTAGACATTGGATGAGAATGTTGATAATGATTTGATTCAATGGAGGCTGACGAACATGCTATCATTGTTAGATGTGTGATGTTTTTCTTGACTTTGCTCATGTGATGTTATATCATTGTGACCTAGTGTCGTTTTAAGTGGGTATTCACATGTTTGAGAGGGAACATTAATTAATTAAGGGGATATAGTTGTGGGATTTCATTGGAAGACACGATGTTTTTGGTCCAGATGATTATGATTCTCTTGATAAGAACATGGAATGGTTTGTGTGTGATCACAATGGAAGGATGGAGTTACACATGACAAATTGGGGTTTTCGAACAGTGTGGTGGATAATGTGTTTCTTTGTGAATCACCACCATCATTTTAGATTAACAATATTATGTAATGATAAAGGTTTTATGTGATATTTTTTGTTGTGACCACAGATATAACATCATGATGTGGTTTTATGATTGGGTGGTAAATCCCTTTTGAGTTTTGTTGTTTGACTGTGGAATAAACTATAGTGGGTAGGGTCCCCCGAGAGTTTTGGTAGGTTATGGGTTCCCCATTGTGGGAGGTGACATTAGATATGGATAGTTGTGGTGATGTTTGTTGATATATCAGTAACATACCTTTTACTAGTGATGATCATGTCCAATATCACGACATCATCCTGGTGTGTACTTAGAAGCCTATTTCTTAATTCCTAGTTACATTATTAGGGTTTTATTTTATTTGGGGATTCAGAGTGATTATACCCTTGCGTAAGCACATGTAGTCTCATGTGGTGAGTAGTACACCACCAACTGGTTGTGAGTGAGTTCTTCAAGAAGGATTGGGTGATGCGTAGGGTTGGGGAACGATTTGTGAAAACTATGTACCTAGACCAGGAAACATTGTGGATATATGAAAATTTTAGGAAGAGGCTACCACTCAGTAACCGAATTGTTTTCCAAATAGTATGGGTTATTCCAAGAAATTATGTGGCTTTTCTCCTCTTATACAGAAGGTGCCTCACAATTAGTGCATATATTGGGTAACTATGCATCCAAACTGTGTGGCCCATAAAACTATCATATTCCCATTTTTCAAATCCAAATCTATTTTTCCTTTTAATTGTCACACTAATCGACCCACTCTAGAATTTGAGTGGAACTTTCACCCCCTCTTCCACCAGGGATGGTTCTACAATGATTCATGATAAATTGGAGTGTTATTTGGATGGAATCAGATATCCAGGTGAGTCGAATTATCTTCTATTTATATATTATATATTATTTCATTAATAATAAATTATCTTCTTTAGAATCCATAAAACAATCACATTTCCTACAAATTCAATGTTGGGTCTCAAATGGGTGCTTGAGTTCAAATCGAGGGATGTTTTTTTCATGTTATCTTCTCCAAGCATGATTTAGGTGGTATTTATGATGTTTACCATAGTCTTATGTATTTAAATTTATATGTTTTTATTAAAATGACTTTCATTATTTCTATCCCTAGTCACAGTTTATGTAATGTTTTTGGGGTATAGATTGATGTGTAAAACCCTTAATTTTAATATTTGGGTTCGATGTTGAGTTGAGAGAAAATCAAGGGATATATTTGAGGTGCATAAAATCATTTATATGGTTATATGAATAGAGGGTACAATGAATTATCTGAAATGTGAGAGTGATAAGTTGTGCATAAGATTTGTGTACGAGATAATTATTAAATGGTAATGTGATTTGGGATTATGTTATATATTCCCTATATCTATGGGGTTTATATTTAATCATTTTAAATGATAAAATATAATTGTAGTGTGAAACAATTCCCTATAAAAATGTATAATGGTATTTTAATGGTATAAAATAGAAATTAATGCCTTAAGATATTTTTTAGTTTATCGATGATGGAAATCATTTTCTTTGAAAACTCTCATAAAGATGATTTCAACTGAGAATATTGGATTTATTTTCTATAACATAAATATGTTTAAGGTCAATTTAGATCATAGTAATTTATTAGATATATGGGTTAGTGAGTTAGATCACATGAAGATCATATTGGTATGTTGGCATGATTAGGAAATGAACTAAATGATGGATTGTATTTGCTGATGATAATACCTATGGGTTTCTTGATGTGAAAATGATTAAATGGAGTAATGTGAGTTGGTGAAAAAAATTGGATATGTTGTGAAAAAGTGAAATGGGTTATATTTCCTTATTAAAAATATGGTAACTGGACGAAAGGGTTAGGTCTTGATGATGATCCTTATGTTTTATGCAATTAGAATCAAAATTTGTATGCGTATTTGATATGTATGTTTTGTGATATGGTATTTTTGATAAATGGATAAATAATAATTTAATCATGGATTGGTGGTATGTTGGTTTTTACAATGAAGTTATATTCCCATGGACTAGGATAGAATGAGGAGCTAACCCACAACTATATAAGATAGGAGTCCTGGAAGGGGGATGGGGCTTTATACCCCTAAAATCTTTATTTGATGAGACTACTAAGATTGATGCTCCAATGTAAGTTTGATTTATTTTCAATTTAAATTATTATCCACATTGAAATAGGTAACTTGACATTTAACTCAATTCATTTAATTGTTCTCCATAGGTCATATTATAAATAATGTAAGATATTATCCTATAGAAAAATGGTGTTAATGACTGATTCAATACTGTTAACTAATAGGTATGGTATAGTTTTTTAATGGTGAACAACCCTTGTGGATAAATGTTTGTGTATCACATTGTGCCTTGGAATGGACTCACTAAGTATATTTAGGTAATTTTTTTATTTTTTGACTCTAGATAACATAATGTATAAAATGGATATTAGTTAATTAAATAATTGATTACATTATTTCTATATTAGCATAAAACATTTAATTATTTTTTTATAATGTTTTACATACTGGTTATTTCCAAGACGATGTTGGTGGTGGCCTAAATAGTTATTATAATACCCTACTCTCGCATCCAATGAAATCAAGCACCTTTTAATATTCTACTTATTATTTGGTACAAAATAAGAATAGTTACATGATGATTGTTTCTTACATGGAACATTTTGATAGAGCATGTGGTTTCAAGTTGTGGTTGGGACTCATGTTTGTAGTTGGGATCTGTTGGATGTTATTATTTTGGTACATTATTGGAATGACCACATGACATGTATTTTATTCCAAATATTAGTTTATCATGTTCTACTTGATTACATGATGCAATTTTTCATTTATTGTTTGTTTATTTATTTTTAATGTTTATTCTATATTTTGATATTATTCCTTCTTTGGAATTACACTAATTTTTTTTATAATACCCCAAACATACCACCATATTCCAACACTTGTATTCTGACTCCTCATCTATATGGGGAAGCATGGATGAGGTCATATGATGACATGGCATGGAGAAACATATTGTGGCCACTTAGTCTGGTACATTACATAAACACCCCTTTATAAACTTCTATGTAAATCATATAATCATTACTCTATTAAAACTAAAAAAATTGAAATTAAATTCCTTTAAATGGGTTTTGTAAAATACAAGAATAACATTAAGGTCAGATTCATCAATATAGCATATTCAACTTCTAAAAATCTATTTCATATATTATGGTTTTAAAAATAGTGATAAAATAATAAAATCTCAGCATACGAATAAAGTTGACCAGTTTATTAAAAACACTTTTTTGAAACCATGTCAAAATGTGGTTCCATTTCAAGAGAATGAGGAACATTTTTTTCATACATGTAAAATATGAAAATGTTCATTACTATTTTGTGAGTTCCTTCATAATTATCATGATTGAACTACCATGGTAGATGATACTAGTTGAGTTCCTCTTTTCATCCATTATTCTGAATTATTTCATATCTAATTAATCATTAAAATTAGTAGTGTGAATTTAATATTGGAGACATTTTTTAATATAATTTTATATTACTATTGTAGTTATGGTTTTTATATTGAAATAACATGATATTTTAAACCATACTCATTCTACCCTCATTTACGTGTATACTTTAATCCTATAAGTGTATCATATTAGATGTGTCATAGTGAACCACCAAAATTTTCAATATAAGTAGGGGATCCAAAAAATATCCATGTTATATTTTTTTTAATTATTGAAAAATCAAGTGTGTGTTTATATTTAATATATAACATCAATTAATAAAAAATATAAAATATTCTATACATGAATGAAATAACGAGAAAATAACTTTTATTAAGAATTTGATTGTAATAACAAGTACATCACCCAATAATATTCATATACTTGTTATCCATTTATTCTTTTGTATTTGAAATTTTATCTCTCCTTTTGTTTATTATGATTATATATTTATATTTTTCTCAAGATAAAACACAAAATTTCTAATAATGAAAACAAAATTATATATAAAATATCACCAATTTTCGATAAATATTTAATATCATTACAAATCATATTCCACAAAAAAACATGTTATCTAAATTTTTTTAAATAACCATAATAATGTATATGGAAAATTCAATAAAATAATGAAAATGTAACCTTTAAGGAAAATAGCATGTAATTTGAATATATGAACTAACCCCAGTACTTATATTATCCAACCAAGTTAGATAGCACAATAATAAAAATAAAATAACTATGAAAATAATATTAGTTAGGATACACACAATTGGAATCACTAATTGAACAACCCTAATGTAAGATGAATGATTATATAGATGGTTTGTGATTGTGAATCTAAATAGTCCATGAATAAAAAATGAAGATGAATACATACTATTCATATGATCGGTTATTAAAATGTAATATATTATAGATACAAATATAAATCAGAGAACATATATATGATAAAATTTAGGTCGAATAGTGATGATAAAATATTTAGTAAATGAAAAATTATAGAACAACGAAATATTAGAAACAATGAACTTAAATTATCAAAAAATAAATAAAATTTATCTAAAATTAATAACATAACAAAAAATCCATTTTAAAAAATATCTATCCATGAAAATACACAATCATGTTGACTATTTTTTTGTTATCCATCATATTCAATAATACAACAAAAACTATGTTACAAAGTGAAATTAATTTATCACTCTGAAATGATAATTTATGATAAAAAACTACAAGAAATTTTTTTTAATAACCTATATGAAAATATATGATATTTTAAATTTTAAAAGAGAATAATAGATCATCATTTAGTTTTTCCAATCTTATTTTTTATAATTTTTTAGAGTATTTAACCTCATTTATAGTGTCACTTCATATTATTAAATATTAACACACAATGATGTCAAATTGTACTGAACATTCATCTAAAAAATATAGCAACATGTCATAATGAAAATAAAATCATTTTTAAATAAATTAATGAATGTTAATGAATACTACAATTTCTGAATCCAAAATTTGAATATTATTTGAAAATAGAAAACATCAATCCAAAATAATTAAATTATTTTTTATAAAATTCCCTTTTTAATATTACATCTATTTTTATTAAATATATTCACACTAATTCATACTTTTTTATACATAAATATTTTTTTTAACAATATGAAAAAATTAAACACATTGAAAAAAACATACAACTCTAATTATTTTTCATAAATATTAATGTTAATTAAAATGTATGACATTTAAATTTTAAAGAAAATAATACATTTTTATGAAAAATGTGAATGTGTAAGGATATATATGGAATATCGTTGTGAAATTTTTTAAAACAATTTTCAATAAACAAATTTATAATATAAATTACTGATAATTTCATAAACAATGAAATTTTTTATTTACTTTATTATAAATGGCTGTGTGGATATCTATTATTAAAAAACTGCTTATAACACTTTTCAATTCAAAACCTACTTATACAACTTATTAAATGAAACCTATACCACATGAATATAAGTTATGTACACCCTATATACTTGGTATGTAATTTATTATATTATGAATGGAAATGAATGTGGGAGTCACAATCCATTGTGTAGGTGCACCCTATGTGCGGAAGAGAAGAATATTTACGCATTACAAAATATTTAAATATAAGTATCTAAAGAAAAATACTCACTCATGATGTCTTAGATTTATTGTATGACAGTGTGGTGTCTCAAGTCATGTAGAATTAGTTTAATTAGTAATAAATTTATAATATAGTTTGGGGAATATGAATATGCTCACACTTGACATATGCTTTTTCAATTCATAGAGAACCTGGTATATCTAGATATTCAAATTATCATTGATAGTTATATCTATCACCATGAAGTATTATGTTAATGGGATTATACATAAAACAAAATATAAGATTAAATTTTTATTATTTAGAACATGTATGTAAAAATATAAGATTAATTGGAGTAATGGTATTGTTAACATCAAATTATGATTGAATTAGTTTATGCATATTGATGTGATTAAATGTGACATAGAAAATTGAAAAATGAAACTTATTCAAGAATTAAAAAAATTATTTCATATGTTTGCACGTTTAGAATATGTATCATGGATTAATAATTCAATGAAAATTGATTTGTGTATCTAAACATATAGAAAATATTGGATTTTGATGTAACATGTTCATGATTTATTATATAATATTTTGATGTAATACTCGCGTGTTCTGTAATCTATGAAAATAACTGAAATTTATAATTTAAAAGGTTTAATTAATGATTATGTGGGATTTAATGGATTTTGGGGATTCACTATGTTGTAAAAAACACGATAATCTTATTTAGTGACCATGAATGTTACCAAAAAAAATTAAATTGATTTTTCATGGATAAATTGGTTTATCAATAACATATAATTATCAATTAGTTATAAATACCACCATGATGTTTTATTGTGAGTGTATTGTATTTAAAATATTTTAGAATCAATGTATGGAATCAATGTGTTCTTGAATAGTCATGGGAGGTCAATTAGAAACTATTTTTGGTTTAATGTGAAATGGGTATCTTGGTAGGTTTGAAAGAACTGATTTGGTTTATACCTGATGATAAAATAGGATCTTGTCAAAAAATGATCTACTATAATAAATATATTTTTGGGATGTAATATGAACATTCAGATATAATTATTTAATTTAATCATCTCATTTTCTAAATATTTTCAATGCCCCTTAAAAGGGACATCATGGTTGGATTGATGATCATAGAGATGATGGTCATATTAAAAATTTCTCAAATATTTGATAAAAAGTGGTGTATTTTCAAGAAATAGGAGCATAATACCTATATATAGGATGATTATGTTAATGGGATTAGATGCATAAGGGGTGTGTATGTGTCATGAAGATTATGACTACCTTGATGAATTTACCATGAAATGTTATAATGGAAAGGTAACCAAAGATAGATACAATGGGAAATCCATCAATATGTAATATTGTTGCATATGTTATATAATTGTTACACTTATTTTTTTGACATAATTGTTTCTATCCCCAATAATATTTTTAATGACTACATTCAAGGTTTCAAAATAAAATTTCAAAAAGAGGATTCATGTTACCTCAAAAAACATAAAATTAATATACAGATAACATAATTGGTAAAAAAACAAAATATCTTAGTTGGTATATGTAGAATATGATATTATACCACTATAAATGAATATTTTTTATGTACATTCAGTTTTGTAAATAATTACACAAATTGTCGAACATGGTAATCATTCTTTGTAAGTGAAAGATGTGTTATGTAGCTGTTATTTATAGTTAAAAAAGTACATTAAATAGTACTATATTATATGAATAGGTATAGAATTATCAATATAATATTTAAATTCAAATGTTTCATAAAAAGTATCAGTCCATTAAGAGAGTCATATTATACATGAGTTGATTAAATAATCATGATTTATTTTATAAAACCAAATTCAAGAGTACTATGTTTTGAAAATACACTATAATGATTCCCCTACAAATAAAAGAAATAAAATTATTAAATAGTCAATTTTAATCTTTTATATATATGATTCAATAATTTGAAAACTATAGTAACTTATTATGTTCTAATTAATTATCATAACAGATTATGTCAGTTTTAGAATCTAAGAAAAGATTATTATAATCATTTTTATCAGATAAAAGATTATTGATTTGGCTATTGTCACCTATAATTTCAATATATTATAGAATCTATTTCATTTTAAAACCAATTTTATATGGATTATATCCAATGTAATATTTAAAATTCAAAAAAAAATGATTCTTTATTTGAATTGAGTTTTTTTTAAATTATTTTTTTTTCAAACATATATTAATTCATATGTGTTTTGATAATTCACAAAACCATATATTTTTCTAACAAGATTGTCATAAATGTTTCAAAAAATCATTCTCAAAAGTTTAAATTTAATTGTGTTGTGTTTTAGATGTAAAAAAATGTGTTTTTTCAATTGAAAATTATATAATATATTTTGTCAAATCATAATAAGAACATTTTGTATTTTTATTTTACTGTGTAATACATTATCTTACGATGGAAATATTTTACTTACGTAACATCCAAATAATATTTACTAGTAAAAAACTAAAATATCAAAGGATATAATCTAATGAAAAGGATATTCATACAATATTATATTAAGAATTATAGAATAAGTATAATAATTTTTGTGTTAAAACAAAGTAACCAATTTATCATACATTGGAGTGTTATCATATGCTCAATTTTGTTTAGAAATTTATTATATTATTATGTCTCTCAAGATGTTATCTTACGATGAAAAATAACACTAGTTTAACATCATTATATGAATTAAAAATATATAGAATGTTAATATTGAATTAATAATCTCTTGATATGTTATTTAATTATTTTAGATCATTTCCATAAAATAATTATCTATTTAAGGTAAAATTGATATACACGATATTTTACATGGTCATGAATGGAATGATCTAAATAACGATAAGACGTAGGTCCTCACTATAGAAAAAGTATAATATATAGTTTGATGTAATTGATGTATATCATTAAAATATTATCTTATCAAGTTAAATGTGCATGGATGTTTTGGATATTTGGGTAATCTAATTCTTATGTTCTTAATGAGATAAAACATGAATAGTTGGAAACTATACAAAGAAGAAAACAAATTTATAGAGATGTATACTCATATACAGATACACATGTTTGAAAACTATAAATTCACATGAATATGAATTTTCTAAAATGATTTATAATGATATTTTTAATAGTTATATCTTTGGTAATAATATTTTACCCAACTAATCCTTGAAGTCAATTATATTATCAAGATGATTATTTTTGTACTGTCATTGACTACATGACATTGGGTTTTTCAACTGTATAATAAATTTTTTACTCATTCTACTTTTTAAATAGACATTTTAAGATAGTGTGTTCATACTATGGATATTAATTTTAAACAAATACCACATTCATATATTTGGGTCCTTTTTATTAGGTGATAGATTCTTTAACTCACCTTTGAGCCCCTTATAAATGAGTTGTTATTTTGAAAATCACCAAAAACATGGAGATGAGTGTGGGTAGAGTGGACATGGGGACTTTTGATCCCCAATACACTATAAATATCATTGTTTATCACATTACATATAATTTTATTTCCTAAAAATATATTTATTAAGGATATATATTTTAATGGTCATACTTAAAGAGACAATATCCCTATAAATACATTTTTTTTACTCAATTCCACCCCACATCATATGTGATCATCATTAATTTAATGAGGAAAAAAATATGTATCCGGACTCAGGGATAACATGTTAAAGTCAAAAAAATGTTTTAATTAAAAAAAACATTCTTTTAAATGGATGTCATCAATGATAATCCATTGGGTATTTTAGTGGTTAGTGCTTCATACATTAATTGTGAAAATTTTGTTTAAGGGAAGCCTTGCATGACCATCCATCTACATAATCTATTCATGATGTATTACATCATAGAAATAAAACCTTCTGAAATTCCAATGACTTTCTCTCAAACATGTGAAGCTAATGTTGAATAAGATCATGATCTGAATTCCAAATCTTTAAATGCGATAATATATTGACTGGGATCAATGAAATTCAATAGGGTCTATCAATTATAAGAAAAACATTAAATGTGGATAGCTATAGTGATTTCATATGACGGTATAGACAATGTGAAGGCTCTTGGATATGATATATATATCCTTATGTTCCATAGATTTTAAATCAATGAAGGTGACATAATTACGTATCTAAATTGAATCATTGTTTGGATTTTAATCAATATATTTGATCTTGGAACACCTATCCTTGAACCGAAAGAAGAATTGTATGTTCTTAGAGTATTTCCACCCAAGAGGAGTGGAATCACATATATAAATAGAAAATTTATAGATGTTAAAAATTTAAAAATAATACCTCATAAGATCTCACATTAAGTATGTAACAGAAATTTAAACAGGAACTAGAAATTAGAATATGATCAAGAAATTAAATCTTTCGATGAAAATTTATAATTCTACAGATGATTGGAATACAAAAAGTATAAAAATACCTCTAACATCTAAAAAGTAACCTTCCTCGTGATTTTTTTTGATAATTTATGAGAATGAAAAATTGTATAAATAATTCAAAAAATTATAATTCAATAGAGGATCGTTTTGGAGACCTTTCAACATGTACAAGAAAAATGGAGACTATAATATTGAGTTAATGTGGTATGGTTTCATGAAGTCAGAACACATGAATCCCAATTTTCTAATGATTAGGGAAAAAATATAAATAAATACCTAACTATAATGCTTATAATAAAAAATGGACATTAGAAAGTGTATATCATTATATTTACAAGTTGAATAAAATAACTAAAAGTACATTATATTTATTATAGAACATTCACATGAGGTACCTTCCAATTACTATACTAATCTGTATCATAAATCAGAATGGAAGAAATTCTAGTACAATGAATAAAATTATTATTTTACCATGATGGAATCAAATTGTGAATGATTAAAAAGAAAAGGAAGGCCTTCATAAATTCATAAAATAATATTTTTAATGATATTTATTTCATAATAAAAAAAACATTTTAATGATAAAAAATATTTAGAAATTATTACAGCATCAAATATTGAGCTTGTTAAAACAATAGAGAACCTAATTAAGGATGTTCAAAATAATAAAGATTAATGAAGTGTATTTACTAATGAGATATATTATATAAATAATATTAATGGTCAATATAATCATAAAAAGAAAAATTGTGGGATATTAAGTCATGGTGAAAATCCAAAATTATATAAAAAATATTTTATCTCTAGTATTAAAACAATAAATCATTCAAAATTTCATATTTTCATGTTGGTTACATATTAAATTACGAAAAAATTTGTAATTAAAATACATAAAATGTGTGGAAAAAAGATTATATTCCTTTAAATGTTTTAAAAAAAATATTAACTATGATTTATAGAAGGAAGAAAAATTAGATTCCTAGATCTCATATAAAAATAATTTATAGACCCAAAATAATTTGTGAAAAAATAAACTGTAGTTTGATTTTTCATTATAGGGAAGAACCTTCATGAACCAAAATGAAAATTTATTAATTTATAGATTCTTTTAAAGAACTATTAGTGGTGGATCATATTATTTTCAATAAATATAAAAAATTTATAGATAATTTGTAACATTTAGTGAAAATGAAAAAGGATAAATAATTAAAATTGTATCTATTTCATTAATTTATTCATAATAAATTATCAATAAATATTAATGACCATTCACTAGAAACAATTATTGTAATCATAGATAAAAAATTAAGAAAAAAATTAAAAATACCAAATATTGTTTAATTCCCTACATTTTTTTACCAAATAGAAACTAATTATGTAGAAGTATACTTATCAGTTGAAATAGGGTTCTTGGATATATGTGAATCATTTAATCAATATTGAATAATAAATGATTTTTAAATTGTTGATAGAACCACTAAATATCATATAATTAGAAAAAAATCAATTCTTAGCAAAAATTATTATGATCATGTTGTAATAACTATACATAAATATAGATTTGTTGCTAAATGATATAATAAGGATAACAGAATCAATTATAAAGAATGATTTTCTCCAATATCTTGGTTAAATTATAATATAATCCCTATAGACTATGAAACTTATATGAATTTAAAATAATTTTATATGGATGTTAAATATTATTTTATAATTGATTTATAATAGTATTAGTTTATGTAGAACAAACACTTTGAATTGAAGACCCAAACATTAAAATTTCCATTTTCAAATATACCAATGTTATATGTTGACTAAAAAATGATCCATAAGAATGATATTATATATTAAACAAGTTTTCTTTGTCGATTTTCTTTTCAATATGTATGGTTGAACATATATTATGTATTAAATTTTTATCCTAAAATATTATTTTTGGAAAAAAAAATTCATAGATGAAGTGATTTTTGAATGAGGAAAGTAAGAAAACATTATTGGTTTTATAAAACTTATGAAAAATGAATTTAAAATGAGAATGATAGGTGAGTTAAACTCTCTTCTACTTTTTCAAATCTGTCAAATGGATTTTGGAAATACTTTTAATCAATGATAATACAGAATATCTTTACATAAGACTATTTTACATAGAAATTGACATACATACTGAAACCACATGAGCACTTATACCAATCATGATATGTGTGAAACTGGAAAAAATGTTTTGAACATGTTGTATTGATGAATCTGTATAATCTTTTCATAGCATATTGTTAATAAGACACATATAATGTTTTTGTATGCCATTGTAGCAGACAAAAATATAATATAGATGAATCTATTTTAAATGCTTCTAGATGTATTTTTATATATTTAATTGGAACTTTTAAACTTAGGAAACTATTTTCACAAAATACTATACATTATTTTACAACATATTCAGTTTATTATTTTTTCATATTTAAAATATATATAAAGAAAAATATAGGAATTGATCATATTCCCGTTAAATCCCATGAATATTATTTGAGTATGAAATAACATTCTGTAGCATCACCAAATACTGAATATGAATATATTGTATCTAAAAGTTTTTTTTCATAAGAGTGAGGGATAAAACAAAACTTAATGGATGTTATATTTAATTTTAATTTTGTACCAGTCAAATATAATAACACAATTTCTATAAAAATTTATATTAATCAGATAAATAAGTAATGACAAATAATATTGAATTGAGATATCATTTATTGAATGATTATTCAAAAAATAATGATATCTCATTAGATTTTGAATACACGTAATAAAATTAGAATATAGTTTTAATAAACCATTGTCTTAAGAAATATTTTATATAACTAAATCGGAATAATAAATATTTTATTTCATGTAAAGTTATTTATAATCTGTATATCATTTTTCTTAATTATATTATCTTATTATTTTATTCTCCTATAGCAGTTTTATGTAGTTTTATGATAAATAGTTTTTTTCCCCTAGTTTTATTAATAATAACTAACTACATAACATCCAAAAACCTGGATTATCATAAATTATATGAAATTTTATCTATTCTATGTGTTAAATGAATTAAAACCTTCAATCCCATCGTCTGTCAAATATGAAAACATTTTGTTCGAAAAACCATCAGATATTTTAAAATCATTTCCAATTGAAAAAATTAAGAGAATATATGGTCCCTCTATAAGCTTAAAAATAGAAAAATGATATTAAGAATATTTTTAAGCAGTCAAGAAATTTATATTGACAATATAGAAATGATATATGTGTTACTAATGAAGGTCAATAATAATTATGAAGGTGAAAATTAATTTGATGAAATTATAATGTTGTTCTTATTCAAAATAAAAGAATGGAGTTTTAAGATTCTATAATTTCTCACATTGTTGATGATAAATACATTGTTACATTAATAGTAAACAAATATTATGATAATCTCTTTACTGTTAGTGGAGTCCATTATGGTTACCCATTCTTTAGTGCCTATATTTTATTGGGGTTAGTATTCACTCTAATCTTGATTGGGAAGTATCAATTTTATTAAATGGGTATTGAAAATAAAAAAAATTGTACCTTCATATGGAACATAATTAACATAATTTTCTTCATACTGTTTGGAATCATGTAATGTAACAATGCATTTGAAAAAAAAATATTTCCCATCATGTTACCCATATTGATCATTTCATTATTAAAAATAATGTTAATCTATCATGATATCTCTAATAATACATTTTCATGGTGAAAATTGTTTAAAAACTTATTATCCATTCATAAAGATTTAAAACATATTTTTTCTAAATTATAAAGTCTCCATCGTAGAAAATACCATATTATGATGTCAAAATTTAGAAACCTTATGTGAACCTTTTTTGATAAAATGTATTTTGATTTTGAATTCCCAATGAAAAATTTTGTAACCTTAACCCTAGATGTAGAGGTGGAGCCCTCATCAACTAAGGGGAAGTCATCCTAAATTAATGAAAGATATATGTTAGTAGAGAGGTTAGCTCAGAGTACTGAAATAAAAGAATTTATCGATGATGAAAAGTTGATTTATGAAAGGTACTAATGATTTATAGTTTTTGTGAAATATGGTAATCAAATTTCACATCATTGGAGTCATATCCAACTACAACATGTATTTCATTTCAATTTCATATTTAATAGATAAATTTTTTCATTACATTTTTTTTTCTTTATTCAGGACATGATTATCTCAGTACGACAATGAATATCTTACATCATTATTGAATCTCAGAATGATGAATTTCTAATGATTGTTACTAGATGTATTGGATTTGAATATAAGTAATCAAATTATTCTTAATAAGTACCATGTGTTTAAAAAATTCATCCAGTTGTTATTTATTGATTAGAATCCTATCAGTATAGATATTCTATAAATCATAAATATGGTATATATTTTTATATAATTGATATTGGAATAATTTTTCTAATAATGAGGAAGAGTGGTTTTGCATGTTTCCATTAGAAATAGTTTTTTGTGGACTTTTTTTTTGAATCCCAAATTTATATTATGATTCATAATGAAATATCAGTATCTAAAGGATAAGTTAATGGAGTATGGAATTAAGTCGAAGTAATAATAGAGATATTCTATTTTAAATTTATAAATGGAATAATGCATCAAATTAATATTTTTTAAGTGTAGAAAATTGGACATAGGAAGTAGAATCGATGACCACATCTATTAACTAATTTCTGAATGATCTTCTATAGAAATCAATCATACATTTTATCAAATGGTACATAGTCAGTGATGTATGAATAGTCAAATTTTTCATATATATTCTCTTTTATCCATGGATAAATATATAAATTCTATTTATGTTCTATTGAAAGAATAATTTCCTGATGATCAGAGTGTCTCAAGTGATGTAAATAATGATTTCAATTTCTTCATAAATTGCATAAAAAATATTGTCTGTTCATTAGAATATATTTTCAATGTTATTGATAAAATATTTTTAGACCTACATCAGATAATTATAATGAAATTAATTAATGAATCATCTAATGAGTAATTTTCTAAAGAAGTAGATTATTTTATCACGTAACAGGAGTCTCATACCTCTACAAATCATAATGAAATTTTTTTCTATAGTCATCCATTATACATGTATGATTGTCAATATGATTATTAAAGGAATTCAGTTTAATGGAAGTTAAATGAAATTTTATATATATAATTTCATTGAAATTTATTCATATAGCGTATGTAATTTCATAATAAATATCCAATACTATCGAAAATATGATATATTTAACATTATTAAATGGGTGTAAAAGCCATGATTCAAATTCTTGGGGGAAATCTTCATGAACCACCTATAGTAGATCAACATAACTCTTCCACAAAGATATTATGATATATTATTACTTTCTAATTTACTATATAAAGTAGATCATAAATTTTAAAAACATTATCTAACTTCTCTTATATCACACTCAAAACCATTCATTGTACCTATAGATAAATTCGATTTGGCAAGAGCTCATCACTATGATCTCAACCATCTGTCCACACCATCATGGATTTTTAATGATGATCGACCATTTATTTGATAATATATACATTCATTGGCTGAATTTTTTGGAATGTTAGGTAGCACCACTCTGTCTAAATGATCATTAAATTTTGGATAACTTTTATTATTTATGAATCCCCCCATTGAAAAATGATTCCTGTTCAAAAAATGATAGAAAACATATCTTTAGTTTTGAATGATTATTTCCTAGTGGATTGCTAGTTTTATGTAATTTATTACTCATGTAATTTAATATTTAAAAACATTGGATATGTTCTTCATATAACATTTGATGGCCTTAATTCCATCAATTTTTTTTAGAATCATTATCTTTTAGATACATATATCTTTTTAACAATTATTAAATATTCATATCACATCATTTACTATTATATTACTTGATACAATTTTAAATGATTACCAATGTAATAGATGTTTTTTAGTGTATATTTATTATTTATATTCGATTCTAATCCCTAAAACTTATTGAAAAGTATTATTGTTAAATTCTACTCCTAATCAAATCCATTATCTATATACTAATTTCCATCTCCAATCTTATTTTTATTCCATTCTATTCATATTTCTAATATTAAAAAGGGGGAGATGAAATGAAAAATAAAAATAATTAACATTTAATATTATTTTTTAAAATATTGGAGAAGGAAAAAAGAACAAAAATTTTGTTTGTTAAATATTATTTGGAAGAAGAAACTGATTTTTCAATGGAATGTTTATGTAAAATGGGAGAAAAAAAATTAATGGAATATATTTTTAAATTATTTTTTTTATGAATTTTGTTTATGTTAAAATATTATATTAGGAAAATTTTTCTATATCAAGGTTTTTTTGATAATCAAAATGGGATATATTGTGGGTAATAATATGTTGTATTATAATATCTCATTTATAATGTGTTTTATTGATTTAGAAAGTATTTAATTTTATTCTAGGATATTTATCTTATGTTTTATATACAATAGTATTAAAAATTTTATCTTATGTGAAGTTAAGTGTTCGAACTATAGAAATCTATTATATATTATGAAAATCAAAGAACATATTTTGTCTTCTATGAATCAAAATTTGTTAGAACATTAACTTATAATGTATTAAATTATCTTATGAAGACAATAGTTGAGTTTCATAATTATATATTTAGATATTTTTGACAAATAGATATTTATTAGAATACAATATCATGAAAAATTGATATTCATAAAATATTTTCGTACAAAATCCCTTAGATGATGATGATATTATGTGTTGCATTATAATAAAACAATTATGATATATTGGTGAGTAATATTATGATAAATTAAATTTAGATCCCATATTTATCTTGTTAATTCCATTGGGATGTTATATTATGAGGAAAAATACCACTAGTTAATGATATTATTATAAATTATTGATATAAAAAATATCATTATTACTTTTCTTATCCCTTGATCTATAACTTCATTATTTTGGAGAATTTCAAAATATGTATTATATATTTATGGAAAAATAAATATACATAGTATGCCATTTTCCATAATTTCTATGATCCAAATTATGAGAATATTTCTAATGTTGCTGCCACAAATGTAACTTTTATATATGGAAGGAATCGATGAATATCATTAATAGGATATCACATAATGTTAAAAGTGCATGATACAATTTACTATTATTATTATCCCATAAAAATGATAAAAATGAGATAATAAATGAAATTTTGGGCTACTACATGAAGTAGGAAAATATGAATGATGCTTACAAACACATATAGATACTCCTAAAAAATACTATGAATGCCTCTAGATATAAATGATCAATCTAATATTCTCATGTTGTACATACCATTTCAATCAGTTTCATTGATGATCATCCATCGATATACCATAATTGCATTTATATTCTCTTAAAAAATAATCAAATTAAATTAGTTGTTTCTTACAAATTTTTAATAAAACCATATCTTCAAAATTTTATCAATTTTGTATTTGTTACAAATGGTGAAAGTGTATTAGTTGAGTATGTGGAATGAAATTATAAAGAGTGATCCTAGTTTAATTTTCTATGACCATTGTATAGTGTGATAGATCCTTCTTCTCACCTATGATCCCTAGTGAAAGGGATGTTATATAAAAAATCACTATTGATGTAGAGTTGAATGTTGGTGGACTACTTTATGGGATTTCAATTCCCTGAACTACAATAAATATCTTGTTTTCAATATAATTATATTTATTTTTTCCACTACCATTATTAATTAATGATAACTAATTGAATGTTCATACTTGAGGATGGAGAATATCTATATATAATATTTTTAGAAGTCATTTCTCCCCCACACTGCTTGTGTGTTTAGATAGCCAATAGATGGGAAATCATTATTATATTGACATAATGTAAAAAATTATATATTCATGCATATATCAATGCATCTCTAAACGTTGTTTATATTTTATTATAAATCACATAACATTATTATCAAATAGAACAACATAAATTGAGTCTCTATAATAATTCACTAGTAGATTTACTCAACATCTATTGGATTCCAAAATTATTATATAAATCTATATATATAATGTAATAAATTTCATTAATAAAAAATTAAAAGTTAAGTTATTAATAGTCAACAAAATAAGCAATAAAAATCATGGATTAGAGAATGATGGTGATGAATAATATTATGACACAGAATAATCAAATAACAAATAATTTAAATGGATTCTAATAGAGTTATATTATTTTTAGTCAACAAATCTTATATGAATTTAATTTAATTTTTAATGGATAAATATTTAATTTTGGTAAATTGTTTAAATTTACATAAATAAATTTTTAAGTGCATGAATTAAATTTGTACAACAATTTCTAAAAACAAATTTGATATTACATGTATTCTTGATGTTACATGGTTCATTATTGGTAGAACATGTAAAAATTTTATATTATATAGATACATTATATAATTGTTATCCTAAAAAAAAATAAAAAATTAATATATATCAATGAAAAAATTATCATAGTGTTACATTTTATTCCTACGAATAAGAATCCATAGAAGAATTATAATATACAATAATTGATTTAAAAATTTATTCTTATTAATACTAAAATAGATACGAAATATTATAAATAAAATTAAGGATATCAAAATTTAGAACTGGTATGAAACTAATGAATGTTAAATAATTACTCACTCCTTTGAATAGATAAACAAGTTTACATGTTATAACTAAGTAGTGTTGATTTATGAATAGTATCTATATAATTCCTTCAACATATTGTGACTAGGAATAAAAATTTAAATGGGTTCATACATGAATGTATTATTTATATGAAAATAAGATGATAATACTTAAAAAGAAACATAATTACTATTTTAAAGGAAATATTGTAAAATGTAATACATATGTTGTTTTCACATATTTTATTTGATGAAGAAAGTGGTAAAAAATAATTCTATAGGGTCATATATAATTAAATTAATGTACATTAAATGAAATTTATGATCATTATGGTTTCATAAATTGTGAATAAATAATAATGTTAAAATTTAAATAACAATACCATTCAGATATATATATTCGAATAGAATACATGTTCATGTTTTTGTTCTATCATTCATTGAATTTTTTTCAATTTTTACCTAGTTTACATTCAATTAAAAATAATTTATCAATTTCTAAGATATATTTAACACTTATTTATGAAAATATATTAAATCCATTTAAAAATGAATAATAATTCACTGAAAAAATTTATTTGATGATAAATACCTATATCAAAAACAATATAATATTGTCACCATACTATTATCCTACAAAACCTTTAATCTATAAAACATTATGATACTATCGTTTTAATATATTTTATATTTTTAATTTTTAGATTATGATTTCAACAAAACCATTTTATGTGGCAGATCATATTATGGGAATATATGATTTCACTTAATTTATAACAACACAACGAAAATTAAATTATATATGTAATGTAATATTTTGAAACAAAATAGTAATAGTTACGACACAGGCTTTTAAAAACATAATCCCATCCCAATGAAATCACTAAGTCTATAAATAAAAATTAATTTGTTATCAAATTTTATTTTCTATCATAGAAATAATTTTTTTTTTCATATACACAGTTTCTATTAATTTTTTTATGGTTACAGAAAAATGGAATAATATTATTCATAGTAGGAAATCATAATGAAATAATCCCACTAATGTTTTAAATTTTAACCATGTAACTAAAATTTAAAATGGGTCTAGTGAGAATAGTTTTATGAAAAATAGATGTATTTTATAGAATAGGGGATACTAATCATTATTGTTCTAGGGGAAAAAAAATTTTATGCATTATGTATATTGGTGAACATAAATTCGTATAATATTATACAAAAAAATTAATATTATTTTATGAAAAACATAACTAAAAAAGTATATTTCTTATCGGGCATGAAAAAGTAATTTTTGACCCTTACACAAAAATTTAAAAGTTAATCTATACAAAACTCAGTCATGATCTAGGAATAATTAATTTTTTAATATGATTGAATGGGTTATAAGAATTTTCATTATGACTATAGAACCCAGTAATAGGAAAAATTTACATATGCATGGGAAATGCATAATGAATTTATTAAGTTTTTTGGTTGACGGAAAATAAAACAAAAATATAGATATGTTTTTATAGGTGATGATATAGGTTTGGAAAATTTAAAAAACTGATGTTTTATATAAAAATTAAAGAATATAATAAATACATATATAATTTTTAAATGAATTTATGACAATAAATTAGATTTGGGGAATAATATTACTATAATTTTCTATGATTTCTTCTGGGAAGATAGGGATGTAGGTCAGGTAGCTAGGATGATGGGAATGTAGGGGAATGAGAACGTAGATGGTGTGGTGGAGTTAGGAGAAATACAAGATGGTATGGAGGATATGATTGGTTAGTTGAGGTAGAGGGGTGACATTATTGTAAAATTATCATATATGGATAATAGTATAACCAAATTAATATCCAAATGTTTAATATGGTACTAAGATAAAATGGAATTCAAGAGGACAATAATAAAGGCAGTATGTCAGAGTTGACAGCAATGATTAAGATTCATGAACTGTTTGATTGTAAAAAAAATGAGTATGGCCTAGTGGGAAATTGTGAGAGAGGAGTAATTTGGTAGTGTAAGGAACATGTCAATAAAATGTTGGGATGAAGAATTTGGGTGGATGATGTGGTATGTTGGGGTGACATATATAGAAAATAAAACCCATGTTTAATATAAATTGTCAATGTTTATATTTTTTAATGTTCCTTTTTCAAGCATGAATTATTTTAGTTGTGTGTAAATATTTTAGATATGGTGTCTAAAATCTGATAGAAACATTTAATATATAAAAGTGGTAAATAAATAACTGAAAAATATTTTAAAAAATGAATTATTAAAGGGAATTATTTTACATATCCGAGTGAGATATTTATAATATTGAAATATTTTTTTCATTAATATGTGATTATTTGTTAGTCTTACGATTTAATTATGTATTCAATCATTTATGAAATTTTTAAAATTTAATAATAATTTTAATATTGAAGTAAATTAATTAAAGTGTTTTATGTGTACATATTTTTTTACACTATGTTTGATGATTGCCACTACTTTTCATGTATTAATAGGAATTATTGAATCATATTATAATTTATATTTATAATTATCTTCATTGTTATGTTTTTTATAAATAAATTTTATAATAATGAAGATAAATATAAATTTTTAATTTTTAATTGAAAACTATAAATTGATTCATTTATAAGTGGAATTTGTTTTTTTAGGAATTGATTAATGAAATTTTTCAACATAATGACTATTACTATCACATTATTGTTTTTGTATTCATACATGGATATAAATAAATATATATTAAAAACATACCATCAATAAAAACCCAAATATAGTTAATGTGGGGAAGGCAGAATTGTGTATTTATTTTATTGTGGTGGTGTTATGTTAAAATTAATTATTGATGGTGATGATGATATGGAATGATGTTGATGTTGTGTATATCAAATGATAATAACTTCTTTTAATGCATTTTTATAATTATAAAAACGTATTCCATGTAATATATATTATTCATTCCCTGTGGGACATATCATTCAATATATTCAAACATAATCATAGTTAATCGAATTATGAAATAATAATTAAAATGAAAATTTACTCATACATGGATTCTAATGGAATTATAATGATGATTTATCCATTTAAAATATTTTTATATATTGGTAAGTGACGGTATATTTTTTTAAATGAGTAATAAATTAAATAACATTATAATATGATGATTCAATTTACTAATCTATAAAATTATAATGGTTTAATATTAAATGGGTAGTATTTTTATATTTATTAATAATTATAATAGAACCATTATCATTTTATCATTTTGAGTTTGTTCCCTAATCCAATATATAAATAATTGAATATGAGATATAGTTGAATTATAGTGTTAATGTAGAAGTTGTAGTAGTGGGATAATTATTAGATAATATTTCAATTGTAAAATAGAAATTATTTGTGAATTAGAGCCATGTAGAATTCATTCCACATTGTTCATCAGCCCACAAGTCATTTAAGACACCATATGTCTAGTCCCTAGGGCCTCTAGGATAAATCATGCCTTTTGGCCCCAATAATATGTGCCAAAAGTACCATAAAGATGATTGGGATGATCACACAAGGGAAAAGCTAACCATATTTGATGAAAAAGATGGTATGAACATCACCATTATTACCCAGTCACCACACATCTCTTCATAGGATTATTCGAGTCGGTAAGATACGTGTGGTGGGGTGATAGGGGCCTTCGAAAAGAATATGATGGAGAGGTTATGTTTCATGTTAATTCATGTCTTGGACCTTCATGTACATGTATTGTGCATTATACCTATTATTTTTACATTCATGTAATGGGTCTTAGGCCTCTAGAAGTACTGGTCATGAATAGTTTCCCTATAAACACAAAAAATGGTAGATTAACCTAAAAAATTCCAATGCATTTTGGATGGATCGACCGCCAGTATAGTATCCCCTATGATAGATATCTATTTTATATATATCATTTTTTTATTTATTTTGATCCATTACACATGATTTTAGGGGAATCAGATGCCCGTATTTCTCTTTATGTTATGTGTGTCTTCAAAATTTCTATGTTTAATAGGATACTGATGGCTGACCACCCATCCCACTTACACATCCAAAATTAGAGTATATGTTCTAATATAGAGGATGTGGAGCTTTATTGTAAACGATATATGCTCGTGGAGGCTGTAATGGATTGTGGTTTTACATTCATGTATATGTGGTTTTCAAATACATATATATTTGGTTTTCAGAATCTTAATTTTATAACATATACATTTATTATTCATGAACTTATAAATGAGAAGTACTGAATTAATTTATATTGTGTATTTATATAGTGATGTATTGTATTTTGATATTTAAATTTATGTGAGTGAATGGGGAATTGATGTGTTTATGTGGTTATGTATTGTTTTAATAGATATATATCTCTTCCTAGAGGGGATGTGAGTGTGATGATGTAGGAAATTGGGGTTTAGTGAAATATTTTAAGTGGTAAAGAGGTATAATCCTACCATATATATATATATATATATATTGTTCATTATTATGTTACAAAAGATTATACATATATTGTAGCATCGAACTATCATAACATAGAAATACAATTTTCCTTATTTATATGACAAGTGTACGTCTTTGATTATTAACTAATGCAATAGGGTGGTACCTTCACATTTTGAGAAAATTATTTATTATGGATCCAATGATTGTAATTTTATTCTCACCCATATGTATATCTGATTTTTTGGTATCCAGGAGGATTTGGTGATTGATATATACATTACTAGCTCATAGAGACTATTTATGATTCATGGTTGATCACAATTTCTACCATAGAGTTATTGTGGTGTTTATTATATTTTTGGTATTTAAATTTTATTAAATATCATGTCCTCTAATTGTTTTTATTATTTATTATGATGTATTGTATTGATGATTTTACTAATTTTATCCACCGAATATTGATGGTAATTTCCCCCATAAATGTTTGTTTTATATTCTCAGGGACTGTGTCCAACATATGACTTATTAATAGAACATCTGGGGTCAAAATTAACTTCACAGAAAACCCGTGTGGGTTCTTTCGGGGATGTGTAATTACATAGGTCCTCTTTAGGTTACCTCAACATATTTATGGTTTTCCAAATACTTATTTTCTCTCACATAGATATTAACATGGTGGTATCATTTTTGAGGATGAAATAACGTGTTCAAGAAATTATAAAGGAAGAAAAGTTAAGGTCCAATAAAAGGTAATTTATAGAATTCAATCTACTGAATATATGGAATATTAAATTTCCATAATATTATCATTTACGGACCCAAAATTTTTAATTATTATTCAAAATTTAAATCTAGGACCCCATGATATTCTATAGACACTCCATAACAAATGAAACAAGGGGATGAATTGTCAAAAAATATCATTCAGAGTCACTACCTATTTATATGATGATTTATATTGGAGGAATATGTATATTTCGATCATTTTTTCTACCATGGAATCTTGTTATTTAAATCATTATGTATTTTAGAATTTATAAATTTTTATTTCATTTTTTTTATAATAAATACAATATCATAGAATATACTATTTTAAAATTATAATTCTAATGAGAAGAATGTGATCCATTGAGAATTACATCAATTCATTTAATATGAAGATAATATTATTGTCATTTTATTATTTAATGATAAAAATTAAAAAAATGGATTAACATTAGAAAATAATTATTGACATATATGTTTTAGGATCATGAATTATATATAATTAATATATTTTATGATTAAATGATTTTATTGGTAATTATGATTTAATATATTCATGGTTTGAAATGTGTTCTCAGTGTATCAAACTAATATCAGCCCATTTTCTGAATTATAAATCATAGTAATAATTATTCAAGAACCTAAATTTGTACTGTTTTGAATCTCATATAGGAATATTGATTTTTCTATTATTAGTGGGTAAAAATATTATATGACATTAGTAATGTAATTGAAGAGTATTTTATCATCCATAAACATGAATATTGGATTTGTAATGGAGCTTGACTAGTTTTCTAGGGATTATGGAAGAGACATAGGATGGATGGTATAGTGGGAGAAGCAGCATACAACCAATATCCAACCATCTGCATGTCCATGGGTGATACGATATTACTAGGACTACTAGAAAGCCTATGGTTTCGTACTGTCTAGATGATTTACATATAACTAGGGGAGTAATTTTATTTAACAACATTAATTTTTATAGGGTTCATCCTTAACTTCCCTTCTTTGGTTTATGAATTATCCAAGGGTTCCCACCTCCTAAGACACATCAATATTATTCATGAACATAATTCTATGTGGATTATATTAATAATTAATGATGTAAATAATCATCCATTTACATCCCTGTATATATATAAATATATATCTACTCTTCAAAATCTTTATCTCTGGATTAGGTCTTTCACATGGTTCCACTAATACATGGTGCAATTATTTCATTCTCGATGGGATTTATAACATACCCTATAGAGGATAAGATGAAATTACATTTTTCTTATATTGATCAATGATTTACTAAGTGTAAATTGTGTTGATAAAATTTTTATGGTTTTATTTAAATTTATTATTTTTTAACAATTCTATTTTATGGGGATTATCCATGATTGGTGTTGGGAATCCACTGCCGACCACCAATCTGTATATAGAATTTATTTAGGTGTGATGGTTGTTGATGGTTATTTGATAGAAATTTTTTACAATTTTATATAGTTTTTAAATTAATATTATTTGATAAATTAATAATAATTATTAAATTATTATATAATTCCTGATGAAGTGGTTTTTTCTAGGGACTTGCAACTATTATGGATGTCTGGTTGATCATTGATTGGCCTGGGAGAAAGCTACCATGTTATGAATTATATATGAAAATATTTTTGAATGGAGTAGTTTGTAAATGGTACTAACCATATGGTATAATGCATGTTTTATTTTTAATTTTAGATATGTGGCTACATTGGTAAGGCATCAACCATAATTGTGGTAATGTGTGTGTATTTTAATTTAAATTATGAATTTAAAACTAAAATGAATTTCTTCTTTTGATTAAATATCTCTAGATTAGGCTGAAAAAATAAATTATTTCTCAGATAAACATTAGAAAACAGATGGATTTTGTAATCTCTTGAGGGATACATCCTTAATTATTATGATATCAATTTTGATATGGACCATGAGGGGTGTATATATTTTCTTATTAAAAGACTATGATAAATTGAACCTATTTTTAAGAACCCTTAGAAACCTACATGAAGAAGTCTTGGAAAATATCATCTCAATGACCTCTGGTATATCTATGTGAATCCATTGATATTCCCAAATCCCCATGAAGTATGAGATGAAAATGGTATATTTATCCCCTATAGAGACATGGTGCCTAGGTTGGGAAGACCATAATGTGATTGAAGTAAATGGTGGTTTTTTATGAAAAAGTATTTTTTTGGATATGATATGGTCATGAGGATATCATCATTTTGAGGCATACCATGGAGGCCGGTGATGCCTTAATGACTATGAAAAGTCCAAGAAAATGTTATGCCTTTTGAGTAATAGGTGTTTACTAGAGATATAAGGTTGAGATTAGAGGACCCAATAATGGTTTCCTAACGATATTGATACATAGGGGGTGCTGGTGTGTACCCTAGAAAGTTGACAAGCCCATTAAGTCTGTGTTCTAGATAATGTATTTTGATGGTCACCAGAGCCACTATAAAACCCTGATAGGTGTTTTCGGCCTGTTATGACTATGAAAAATTATGGTGGGCTCATGGGAGATCGATTAAGGTTTTTCTGAAGGGTTTTGTAGATGGAATACTGTGTAGTGTATATATATATATGTGTGTGTGTGTGTTTGAATATTTATTCGTTATACAAAATCATATCATTGTTTATTTGTTATTTTATTGATAATAAAAATGTCATTTTGTGTGTTTGTGAATATAATTTATTGGGAGGCTATGAAAACACCCTATAATTATGTCATGATATTAAATAATACAACCCATTTTGGTTGGTCAGGATATATTTGGGGGCATGGATTTATAGGAAGGGCCCTTTTGGATCTAGGAAGAGCATAGAGCTCATGCCATGTGCTAGCTATCGATGACTTATTGCGCAGTTTCCTATAATTTTAAACTACAGATAAGAACCTATCTTCTATTACAAGTAGGTATTGAATCCCCACAGGCAAAGATACCTATTGAAACTAGGATTTTATTGATGTTTGGTGATGAAGTGTCCTTCATTGGGGTTATTTTTATTATTAAAACATATTATTTAATTTAATGATCAAATTAAAAGAACCAATTATGTGAAATAATAATTATTTATCGTGTATTGATGAATATTTTTTTCTTATTGTTGATTTGATGTATTTAATTAACTATAAAATTTGATATTATTAATTTATTATTTATCCAAAAAAGTTGTAATTCTAAAAAATCATTGAAAAATATATTACCTACAAAAATTAAATGCTAAAAAAGATTCCCATTGAGAATGAATTTAATTTGAACTCAAAGAAAAATTATTGGAATATAAATCAACAATTTTCATCATTAATGGTTTCATAAAGAATAAAAATGTAACTCATCGAAAAGAAATCCTAAAATAACAAATAGATTTATATATTAATGTACATTAAATAACATTAAATGCACATAATTTATACTCATATGGATAATACCATAATAGGTTTATCCCACCATTAATGTTATTCAAATAATGTAGGTTGGAAGTAGACTCATGAGCAATTAATTAAAGAAGAAAAACATTAAAAAAATGTAAACTCCTCTAATTTGTGAGTAATTTTATAATTACTGTTGTGAATAAATTCAAACAATGATTTAAAGGTCAAATTTTGTTAAGGAAAATGAATGTAGAAAGAAATAATAAATAGAAAAAAGAAGAATTATAGAAATAAATTTAATATTAATTTAACATGAGAAATAAAATTTACGTGGGAAAAATGAAGTTGGAATTACAAAAATTAAAGCCTAAGAAATTAATTTAAATAAAAACCTATATTCCTAAATTAATTCAAATGAAACTCCTTAAAACGAAATATTAGGATAGTAGGTTTGAATCCTCCACATTCAATGTCATTAAATTTAATTAGGAGAGTATTTATTGGGTGAAAAATATAAGTTAATTGGACCTTTTCAAGGTTAACTAGAAAATAATATTAAGATTATTTATTTATGTTGAAATGAATTTATCAAATATATCATCACCATATATGTGAGTGTAATTGGGAAAATATATTCGTATATATTCCATATTATTTATTGATAATCATCTTCTCAATTGGATATTGCATCATTTTCTTATGTAGAAATTGGTGGGATTTTTTTATTGAACATCAAAGCTTCCCCATAATTTAATCCTTAGAATCGGTACACTAGATATCCATTAAAACGATAGAATTAACATTCTCAATAGTTGAATAAAATTTTCCCCATTAAATTATATATATAAATATAAAATTTGAGCTTCCATTTCCTTTAAATATGGACATTTTTATTATTTTTCTAAGGTCTGTTATGATTTTTCCTGTAATTTCTGCATTTATTCCCAAAAATTTGTTTTCCATGGGATTCATCATTTGATCCTGACAAAAAAATTGTTTCAAAAAAGTGTGATCAATAGTATACAAAAATCTCAAACTGAAAAAATGAAAATTATTTATTCAAATATTATATGATTTGTTGGGCACATATGTTCACATTAATCATATATTTCATATGTAATAGGAAATTATATCAAATTTATAAATTTCATTAAAATTGGTGTTTATATACATTTAAAAACGTGAATAATTAAATTTAATCAATGAATATTGGCCACATTATTTTTCTAATCACACAAACCAACTATAGTTTTTATGGTCCCAATAAAAACACTCTTCAAATTTTGAAATTTAAGACCTTTTTTGAAAAATAAAATATTATATACTTCTAATTAAAATAAATAAATCTTATAAATCATGAATTCTATAACATTAATTTCACAAATAAAAGGTTAACAGGACTATTAAAATCCCAATCCTATTCATTTATTCATTTTTTTTTACCACATTCCATCTAATTTTTATTAAGAGTGATGATGTTTTATATATCCTTAAAGGCATGGGGTCGATTTTCTTGTTCAAGGGAAAAAAATTCGATGCACTGAGTGGAAATAAATTCAATCCATAATATGAGTACGTTTCATTTTATTATTTTTTTGTTTTATTAAACCATAAAAATGATGAAAATATCAACTACAAAAAAGACAATTATGGAGTCATGATCCCCTAGTGCATGACACCGAACATATTTTCTATTAAATTCAACATAAGAGTTATTTAAATGGTAAATATGTGAATGAAATATATGGACACACAATCCACAAGTGATTAATTCCATGCCTTGGGAAAAAATTCTCCATGTAGTTCTTTTTTCATTTTTTTGGTTACTGACATTAAACTAAAAGAGACCCAAAATCCTATTCAATGTGGAATGGATCAAAAATAAATCAAACATACAACTAAAATCAACAAGTTTTCAATTATAGCATTTGTATTAGAATGATTAAAATGTTAAAAATGATAAAACATATCATTTAAACTAATTATCCAAGAACTATGATCATGAATGTGATCATTTATGAAAAATCACAATCATGGAATTAAAAATAATTTTACATTTAGTTTGTGTTATTCACAGTATAAATTATCATCTTTAAGTATAATGAATTTTTTTCCCAAAAAATCAATGATATTAAATCCAACCATCTTTGAATGAATCATAACATAATTTTGAAGGAGTATATATGGGAGATGATATACATGGGATGTAAGTGTGGGAGAAGTGAGTTGAAAAGAAATTATTGAACAAAATCATCTTATTTCAAACGAATGACAGTCAATAATATATTGATCAATTTTTAATCGCATCAAATATAGACACCCAGGGGTTGAATTTTCTTTGGTATTAGATAATATAATCCATGGTATTCATTTGGAAACTTTAAAATTATACAACATCTAAATCACAAACATATGAGAAATAAGATTGCAGTGGATACCACAAGGGTGTTCCCTTAACAAAAAAAAAACAAAAATATAGAAGAAAAAAAAAATTAAAATGGTAGTAGCAACATTTCCATCCATTATGTGGGGAGTTTAATGTCATTTTCTCAAAATAAACCCCAAACATATCTACTTACCTATTTCAAAAAATTATATCTAATTTTTTCCATTTATATTTATTTGATATTTATTAATTTTTTAGAATGTTTTTCATGTACAATCCATTTTTCTACAATGATTATGAATGTCAAAGTAAATTTCAGAAATGTTTTATCTAGTTGCAATTTTTTCTTTCCTTTTTCATCAAGCATCATTCCATTGTTAGTTTTTTCATGATAAAAATGGTTGAATAACACAAGGTCTTAGTTTTCACATGTAATGAGATAAATGATTGTTATTTGAAGGTAAATAATTTTGGGTCTGGATATATTGAAAATTATAAAGGATGATTATTAATAAGATAAAAAATTAGATTCTTCTCTATATAATTTATAAATATATTATTATTTTTGAATATAGGATGCCTCAAAAAAATTACCATTTGATTTTATTGATTGGGTATATAATCAATGTTTTTGATTTCTCAAAACGGATTAGTAATAGGTGTTTTTGAAAAATTGTCCATGGGGCTATATTTAGAATATTATATCCTTGATGACAAATTTCACACATGTGAATCCAAAAAATCAATTTCTGCATCATATAAATACCCTTATACAAATGTGTTATCTACTACAGTTGTCTCATATCCAAATATGAATCTTTTTTAATGTCATGATATGTTTGTGGGATAAAATATTCTTCTATTCTTGATAAGAAAAGAAATTCTTATATGGGAATGTGTTCCATAACTCATTCAATGATTTGTAGTTCAAATTTTTATGATGATGCTATTGAAATTATTTTTCCCCTTAATTATACAATTCTTGATGAATGTTATTTGGGATTTTGATGGTTAATATTTTGGATATCATTGAAATATTTACATTTGATCTCAGTAGATATACATGAATGGGATGGAAATTAATCCTTTTTGAAAGTATCATCATACTATTTTTACATCTCATTGGATGTTGGGTATTTACTCATGTTTTGATCAAAGATATTTCCAATGTGAGGGGATTATTAATGTGGATTTATCATTTCATTTCATCCGTATTTTATTATGGTTTATGGTTGATGATAACCCATCAGAGTATATTTAATGTTGGATTAAAAATTCATTCAGCAGACATAAAAATAATTAGGGAAGGGTCAGAAAAGGGTGGGTGAAAAAATAGTGTTTGGGTTGAGAAAAGAAGAAGACTGCATGTGATACATAGATGGGTTCTGATAAACATAAAAAAATTATTATACATATTTTACCATAATGGTATATTCTCTTGGTGCAATAAATAATGGGATTGAATCAACAAAGACAGTAAAAGAGAACAATAGACACTAAAATTTGATTCAGTATTTTCATTAAAGTGGTCAGCTATGGGGATAATTTTAAATAAAAAAATATTGATTTAAATTTAAAAACAAAAAATTTATAATTTTAAATTTTAAATTATTTATTGTTTGTTGATCCAATTTTTTGGATTATTTAATGAATTTTATTTCAAATAAAATATCATATAATTAATTTATAATATATGAAAATAATGAGATAATTATATAAAATAAATAATGAATTTAATCCCTACAAAATTAGAAGGAAAATCAAGGATTCATTTATAGTATCAATTTAATTACAACACAAAGGAAATGGATTATATATGTACTAAGAAAATATCATCATTAATATTGGCTAAGAGAAAGAAAAATATTATTAATCGACTATAAATTGTAATATCCTGAATCGATTTAAATATTAATGTCATGAAAAAAAATATAGTACACCAACTTTCTACCCTCTTGTATAATCCCATAATAGTTTTATCCACCATTGATGTTATTTTATCATTGGAAGAATGAATTTTCCTCGTAATGGATTAATTTAACCAGAAAAACATTATAAAATGCATACTCCACCATTGTGTGACGAATTTCACTATTATTGGAATGAATAAATTAACAACAAGATTCAATTTTATCCATGTGTTTTTGAACAATATAGAATAAATAAAGATGAAATAGAAAAATATATGAAGATTAATAACAAATATTTATACTGAATTGTAATGAAAGAAAATTAATGGAAAAAATTAAGTTATGATTACAAAATGAATGCATATTATCTAAATTGAATGAAATAAATGGACTCCAAAATTACATCACCACTAGATCCTTTAATAAAAAAATTATGAGACTAGGTTCTATAACAGCACATTAAATTTCATTCAATTTAAGTATGATATCAAATGGTGAGATAGAATTTAAAGGGAATTTGAAATTTACAATGATTTCTAGATAACCAGATGAAAATTCATTGGCCATATTTTGGGACATTTAACACATTTAATGTGGAAGAATTTTGATGTATTATAGAGGAACAATACCTTCATATATATATATATATATTATGTTATGCAAAAATTTCATCCAAATCAAACATTTACTCATATATTGATGTAAAATTTGGTTGTATTTAGTTTAGGGCTTTCAAATACGGCATATAATTTCATCCATAACGTGTGTTTTTGGGATATTCGTTACTAAATAAATATTATCTATAGAAAAATAAGAAGAAAATTTTACCGATAAAATCATCTATCTATATTAAAACTAATTATCTTCATTTGGATTATATTTTGAGCACACATTTGTTTTTTGGGCCTAAGGAACATTTATAATTGTCCATCAATTTCTGCATCCTTGCCAAAAAATGTACATCTTTTCTAATGATTCATGCATTGATCCTAAAATACAATTTTTTTTCACAAAATTGAAATAAATACAATACCAACATATCAAATGATAATATTAAAATTTTTTATTCTAAAATAATATGATCTATTGGGACCAAATTGTCACATTAAACAAGAATTTCACATGTGACGATAAATGATGTTCATTTTATAAAATTCACTAAAATTGATTTATCTAGAATATGATAGAAATGAATAAAAGAAATTTAATCAATTTTATTTTTCCTTTTTATGTGGTCAATCATTGGGATAAGGTTAGGTGTGGTAGATTATTTATTTTTACATGGGATCTACTTTCAGAAACAATTTTATTCAGGGATAGATAATTCTTAATGTTGATATTATTGTATGGAACATTCATCAAGTATTTATTATCTACGATATGGTGGATCAATACCTTATTGAATTATATATAAAATTTATTTTAAGACCACTTTTTCATTATGATAAGTGAATTTTCATTACAATATTCATAGAGACAAACCAATAACCGAAGAAGTATGTATGATTGATTTGAGGTCATTAACCATTGGATAATAGTTTGTTAATTTATTTATAGAAATTGTAGTTATTTATTTAGTATTTAGAGAATGTCTCTTGCACAAATCATTTCATCTACATTATATGTATGATTCCATGTTAGTGGTTTCTTATTGAGTAATGTAGTGACACCCTGATGGAGCTTCCATTGAACACTGGTACATAGAGAGCATTTAATTATCTGTAGGAATAGGTTTGTCAGAGACATGAATTAGTATGATCTGGTTAGATGTCTCTAATTATTATAAGATACATGGTATTTATTATGGTTCAAGGATTCATTTTAACCACTCTCTTTTTAGTTCTTTGTATTCATATTTTTTTTTGGCCTAGTGTGTAAAATTTTTATGTATTACTATGTGTATACTTCAATGAGATTTTACTATTGATAACTCTATTTATTTATTCAGTGTACTCTAATGGTTATTTGTGATTATTATGAATCGTTGACGATGTTTTTTTGTTTTTATATTACTTCACACATTCATAAGAGGGTATATTATACCCACTATATCACCCTAGACCCCTTCTGCAAGATGTCATGCGTAGAAATATGAGGATGCCCTTCAATTATAACTTAGTGACATGTGTCTAGTTAACATTCATTGTAATCTAGGCCATGATGAAAGAAAGTGATATCAAATTTTTTTCTTATTTTTATGGGGATGATTGAATGTTGAAATTGTTATTTAATGAAGCCTAACAGACTTTGTGTTGTATATGAGGTGTGGATTTTTATTTTTGGTTTCATATGTACATTCCTTTGGGTATGATCTCTAGAAGAATATATTCATAAATTAATCTATAAATTATTGGAGTAACATTAAATTTTCCATCATGAAATATATTTTAAGGATAATGATAGTTTACAAATATAATGATTCAAAAAAACTTATAATATGTTTTAATTTATAATTTATTCCTAAAATTACACTATCCTTGAGCATGATATATATAAAAATTTCAATGCTGATAAGAAATGTTGAATTTTTAGTGACATTATCGATAATGACAGATATGAAATATTCCATCTAATGAGGGATATGAAGTAACCGGAGTGGGTAAATACAATAATGGGGTTCCATAGTGATAAAATCATTGGTGGTGGTTACAATTCATATAAGTTTATTTATTGTTTCATTAACCTTTTATATGGTGGTTTTGTATATTAATTTTAATATCATTATACTAAACTGATCAATCTCACATTCTTATTTTGAATTTGTATTTTGGTTGGGTGGTACCATTTTATATTCATATATTAATTGTTTTGATAGTTTTTTAATTGGGTAGTCATGTAAATTGATTACTAGTGAAAACAATGAATTAATGGGAATATGATTTTCATGTATTGTCTGAGACACTTATGTGAGTCCCTAGAGCAGGAGTATATCATATTAGTAACTATGTGATTTTTTGGATCATAATTGGGATGTGTTACCCATTAATTTTAGTTTATTAATATAGTAATTTGTGATTATGTGTGAGATACTAGTCTATTATTTACATTACATGGAATGAATATGACAAATGGGATATTTGGGAGATGAGGAGTTATGTTAGAGAAAATCCTGAGCGACGGGTTACCCTAATGAGGATTCATTTGAAATGAAAATAATGGGTATTTTTTTGGTTCTATATTGAGGCAGATTATTTTTCAAGGATAATGTGGTTAAGGAATGGTTATTTAATGTTTTTTAATTGGAAATGCGACATGATTTATATACCTATTTTCTGGGGTTAGTTTTAAATGTAAATAGAATTTGGATTCATAAACAATAATATTCCTTTACAGATTGTATGTATGGTTGATTGTGGGTTGGATATTTTGGTTCTTGAATAATATTGGTTTTCATTTTGTCGTTTGATATACAATAGCATAGGAAAAGTGCCCAGTTTTTAATAAAAGAATCAATAGTGGTCCTGGGTCAATGAAAGTGGAATACTGATCAGAATGGATTGTAGATCAAGAGCATGCACCATGTCTTGGAGTGATGTCACTTCTGAAAGAACAATTGAGTTTGACTAATGAATATTGAACTAAAATTAACCCATGTGTGAACTTATGACCAAGGAAATTTGATTTGGTTCATACAGAATTTGGTTCTTGTAGTTCGATGATAGTGAGTAATGTACCTACATGGTAGAGTATACAATAAAAATGGATTAGATTCCATAGGATGGTAAACCCTTGTTTTGGACATAACATGTATTGTTATAGAGGCATATGGTTATTAATTAGAAATTGGTCAATATACACTTGGATGAGTTACACACATATTTACATGGAACATGTTTATGATACTCTAATATAGTGGTATAATGTGTAACATATAGTGTGAAATTCCCCATTAGTTTTGTTAGTGTCATAACCTTTTTATTAAAGATAATTTTTCTTATTCTAGGAATAAAATTCTATTTATTTTATAATAGGATGTATGTATAGTGTTTTTTTCATGGTGATCAGTTGGAATGTTGTGTCTAGTAAATACATGTGTTTATGGATTGATAATTTCTTGTGGATATAAGATATTGATCAAGGGATGGTCAAGATGGAATCAAATACTGGTACACTAATAAAAGCAATTCTTGATGGACTCATTTGTAATTGTATTATTTTAATTTGAACTCATCATCTGATAAATTCCATGAGTTGTCTTCAGGACTATGATGAATTTTATATGACATCTAGAATCATTATACATTTTTTTTACATTGGTGTTCAGGGTACAACATAATAATGGACTTGTTTGGTGAGGTTTCTCCATTTAATTACCCATGGGACCTGGTGCATATTTAGTTTAGTGTTATTTGACAATCATAGGATTCCTCTAGGATTTAAGGCATTATAGCTAGGTGATTTGAAATAACACATCAATGTTGGGGCCCTGAAATCATTTACATGGACAACCATAGAAGATATGACTATAATTATATCATATAACTAGATTCATGTTCTATTATATAACTTGAATCCTATAGATAAAAACTAATGATGGAAAATTCTATTAAATTATAAGGTAATTTTATAGAGTTGTTTGTGTCGTTCATAGATAATATGGGTTGTCTTAGTTTATACAAGGATGATGGGAATTTTTTTTTTTACAATTCAATGATACAATTTTTTATCAATGATTTCTTGGTGTCATGGAAATTATCATTTGTGGTGTGATGGGAACCACACTGAGCATATATTCATGGAATTGGAACCATGTCTATATAGGAAATTAAAAAGTATGGGAGCAGCTTGATTTAAAAATATCCTATTTAATTATGATCTGTGGTCGGGAACACCAATGCGAAAATGATTTACTAGATGAGAATGAATTATGTGACCCATTTTTGATGATAATATTTATCTGTTATATCTGAGGAATAGTAATGGAAACAAGTGGTGGAACATTTTTTTGTAGTTTATGTTCACTATGATTAATGATTAGTTGTGGAGGACTATTTGAGTATTTGAAGTGGAAAACAACTCGGGGAAGGGAAATTGAAAACCGATGTAGTTTGAATGAATTTTTTGGATGGCCTTTGAATCTTCTTAGTAATGGGAATAAATTTTGGAGAGATTTTATAGTAACTCACTTCCATACAAGTGATTATATAATTTATATTTTATAATTTTTTGGAGTGACATTTATTTATATATGATTCATAATAGAATTATGAGACATTAAGTATCTAAAATTATTTATTTGTATTTTTAATGGTAATTATGAAGTAAAATATAGCTTGGGTATGTAATAGAGGAGACTCATGCTTTCCAAATCTACAAACAACAACCACTATATACTCATTGTCCAATCTTGGTGCCTGGGTAGCATTCTAGATCCACTAACTGACTCATGGATAATTTATGGTAAGCTGATGGCATTTTTAGGTGGGGTGGGGGGATTGTAATATCACCAACATAAATTTTATGATGGGGAAGATATGCCCACCCTCATTTTTCTCATATGACATGTGTAACATCCCCATCCCTGAATCCACTAAAATAGTTCTCTGAGACGGGTGTCTACATGACCATAAGTGTGCTTCCCCATATGCCAAAGGCTGCCGACTAGAAGCGGGGGTATATGTAGTTACGTGGGGAGACTGTACCCCCTTTTTATCAGAGTAAGCCACAATAGAAATAAACCAATAGCTTAAACAATAATCAATAATCAAGGAACATGTATAACAACCAATTCCAACAATAAATATGTCATGTCATACTATAGGTGCGAGAGTGAACAATAAACAAAAATAAGGACAACGACCAAAGTCCCCAAAACGGTCTTGAATCCAAGACTAGATCCTCCACAATGTGCTACCCATGTTCACAAAACTATCTAGAAAGAACCCTTGCCTTTTTCCTGACCTGTAAACATGAAGTCTGCTCAGGTACCCAATGACCGCCAAAGCATGGTGTGAGTACAACTCAGAAGGCCACCACCAACGGTGACTAAAAAATAACCAATATAAACAGATAGTTCATGCATAAGAGTATGAATTATAATTTCCATGTAATTATTTAAGGTACCATTATCTAGCTTAGAGCCAAGCCATTGCCACATCTGTTACCAATCATTACACACCCATTATCACCATTTACCATTTCATCACATTTCCATGGGTTAATCACATACATTATGTTACATGGGTCTAAATCCAACAATCACATGAAAGAGGGTAACCACATCGTTATCCTATCACACTAGGACTAACTCCCACATATCAACCATAACATCACCATGAAGCCTCAGTCCAGGTGGATGAAACCATTAGAAGAATAGATCATCAGTCCCCATTCCTAACCCATGCATTTTGGGTGGACTTCAGAGCATCATTCTTCACTCGACCCGTGGGCATAGATCCTCAAGTCATACCCCACTCTACAAAGCCATGTCCACATGATTATATATATAAGTAACCATCAACCATCCAAACCATTTCGCTTTGGCAACGCTATTCACAACAACCCACAAGGGAATCCACATCATGCCTTTACCCATTAACTCATTACCATTTCACATTATTTAACCATTCTCCAAATTCCCATTTGTTTTTCCTATCTCACAAAGCATTCAACACTAGACCCATAATCCAACCCATTATGGTATTTAACTAGTTTACATATTTTCCAATTAACCCATTCATCATTCCCATGAATCACCCATTCAACCCATTATATATAACCCTACAGTTATTACCAAGTCTAGGTGTATCACCTAACTTATATTCCAAGTTCAACCAATCATTCCAACACATTTATCAAGGTCTCTACAATTCATTACAATAAGGTAAGTTGTTCAATATCAGTCCCTAAATCTGGGAAATGCATGCTCATCCCATGGATGGCCCTAATAAGGTCAGGTTTTTCCCAAAACATCCCATGTGGATATTGAGGGTTCCCATTTTCCATTTTAAACACCATTATTACCAAAAATACCATGGTTATCTGAAAAAATAACCAAAGAAAGCATGAACACAACTAAACATGCAAAAATAACTAAATAACCATGGGATATCAGAAGTCGACCACCTACATCGAAACCACAGTTGAACGCACTCTCAATCGAGTCCTTAGTCCTCGATCCAACCAACCTTTGGAGCTTCAACATAAAAACCACCCAAAAGATACAGTTTTAGGGTTTCAGAACAAAATCGAGAGAAGATGAAAACCCTAAACCTAAATGAGAACCAATGATGTTATTAGCCTTACCCGAAGCTTTGATCTGTAACCAAAGACACCAAAAAATGCCATTGAATCAAAGGATATTAGTCTATTGGAGCCTTTGAGTGATGTGGTTCGTCCCTAGGGTGGATAGGGAGGAAACAAGAAGAAATCCCGAGTGGGGTTTTAATGCCCGGAGTGGTAAACAAGTAATTTTTTCCAACATGAAGTGGTCACACAATTTGGAAAACCGTGTACAAACCATGTGTATGCAACTATCTAAGGGAGGAGGTGTCACATGATTTAGAATCACGGTTTGGTAAACCGTAAGCAGACTTCAGTTCGGAGGAGGAAGGGTCGCACGGTTTAGCCTGGGCAAGCCGCATGTTTCACCAGGCTGTGCGGAGACCGTGCCCCATGGTCTGTCTTGCCCAGAATTCCTTTCTTCCATGCCCCAAGCCCCCGAAACACCCCCAAGGCTTGTCATGCATTCGGAAGACATCCCTTGAAGCCAGAAACTAGGGATTCGACAAAAACATAACGAAAACATGCCTTTCCAAAAACTGGGATCTTACAACCTCCCCACCTTATAACAGCTCGTCCTCAAGCTGAGCTCCCAAGCCTCATTGATCCACCAAAGAGAAGAGTTTGGGCCACTGAGCCCACATATCTGATTCCCTCTCCAAAGTTTCTTCCTGATCCTTCCAATGCTGCCATAGTACTCGAACTAATGGCACAACCTTGCCTTGCAATACCTTTTCACTACGATCCACCACACGAACCAGATGCTTCTCAAAGGATGTATCAGCCTCAAGGTGCACATCCTCAATATCAACCACATGATATGGGACAGGATGATACCGTCGAAGCTGTGACACATGAAACACATCATGAAACCCACCATACCATTGTGGAAGATCCAATCGGTAAGCCACTGGTCCGATCCTCTCCACAATCTCAAAAGTTCCCACGTACCTGGGCGCTAACATACCATACCATCATATCCGATGGTGACCCAACCTTGGTGACACACGAAGGAACACTTTATCACTCACCACAAACTCATGAGGTATACACCTCTGATCTACATACGACTTCTATCTACTCTGAGCTGTATCCATCTACTTCCGGATTAACTTAATTCTCTTTGATGTCTCCTGCACAAGACTTGTCCCTAACAACTTGGATTCACCAGCCTCTATCCTACAAAACAAAGATCTACATGGCCTCCCGTAGTGTGCCTCAAATGGTTCCATCAGAATCGTATCCTGAAAACGGTTGTTGTAGGAAAACTCAACCAACCATATGTGTCGCTCCCAAGAACCACCAAGGTACAAGACACAAGCTCGTAACTTGTCTTCCAACACATGGATCATACATTCCAACTGACCGTTCGTCTGCGGGTGGAAAGCCATACTCAAAAACACCTACGTACCAAGAACCTTATACAACCCTTGCTAGAACTGTGATGTGAAATGCAGCTCTCGGCCCAAATTTATGGTTCACGAAACCCCAAGCAACCGCACTATTTATCAAACATATAGCTCACCCAACTGGTCGACTATAAAGGTATTTTGGATTGGTAAGAAATAAGTCACTTTCATTAACAGATCCACAAACACCCATATTGCATCATTCTTCTGCAGTGTCCTCAGAAGACCCACGACAAAATCCATCGTTACATCATCCCACTTCCATTCCCGAATGGGAAATGGATGTGACAAACCACCCGGGCATTGATGCTCGGCCTTCACCTGCTCACAGGTAAGGCACCATGCCACAATGCCCGCAACTTCCTTCTCCATTCCAGGCCACCAAAACTACCTTCGGAGATCACGATACATCTTCGTCAAACCGGTATGCACTTCCCACATTGATGCATGGAAATCACGCATCAAATCTTCCCACACACACTTTGGCACAACCACACGATCCCTAACACGAACAACACTGACCACACTGATGGCCCATCCAGAATGTAGCTCCCCGCCTTTAAGCTTTTCCTTCATGATCAAACAATCGGTATCAAAAGTCTAACATTCGTTAACTCACCTCAAATAATCGAATCCATCATTAGGGAAGCAAGTGTGACCTGACCACTCTCATCATGCACCTCTAGGTGAATTTCTTCTAACAGACCATCATCTTCCACTGGGTACTATACTCCTGAACCATCTGATTCTGAACCTTCCATCTCAAAGCATCAGCAACAATACTTCCCTTTCCCAGCATCTACGCCAACTCATATTCAAAATACTGGAGATATTCAACCCATCTTCCTTGATGAAGATTCAGATCCCATTGCGAGAAGATGTACTTTAAACTATTATGGTCGGTAAACATGGTAAACCGCTCTCCCAACAGATAGTGCCTCCAACACATCATGGAACACAATACTACAACAAACTCAATGTTATGAGTGGGATAATTCCACTCATGGGGTCTCAACTGCCTTGATCCATAAGCCACCACCCGCTTATCTTGCATCAACATAGCCCCATGTCCGACTCCAGACGCATCACAGAACACGATGTACTTCTTACCCGGTTCAGGTAATATCAAGATTGGTGCGGTTGTAAGAAACTTCTTCAACACATGGAAGGAATTATCACATGCCTCATACCATTAGAACATGATTCCTTTCTTGGTCAAGCCCGAGAGTGGTGCTGCCATGCGACAGAAATATTGAATGAACCTTCGGTAATACCCGGCCAAACCCGGAAAACTCGGAACATCTGAAAAAAAAATTGGGCTACTCCCAAGTTATAGCTACATAGAATTTCTCTAGATCCACTGACACACCTACCACTGAAATGATGTGACCTAGAAAAGTTACCTCACCTATCCATAATTGACACTTGGATAGCTTGGTGTATAGTCGGTGCTCTGTTAGCGTACCCAAGACGATGTCAAGATGTTGGGCATGATCGTCGGGAGTTTTTGTGTACACTAAGATATCATCAAAAAAGACAACCACAAACCGATCTAGATTGGGATGAATGATCAGGTTCATAAAATCCATATACACCGTCGGTGCATTGGTCAAGCCGAAAGGCATTCCCACAAACTCAAACAACCCATACCGACTTTGGAAGGCTGTCCGAGGTACGTCGGAAGAGCTCACCCTCAACTGGTGGAAACCCAACCTCAGATTAATCATAGAAAACACAAATCCACCCCTAAACTAATCAAGCAGTTCATTAATTCTAGGAAGAGGGTACTGATTTTTCACTGTTATTGGATTCGACATTAGATAGTCGACAGACAACCTCAACGACCCATTGGCCTTCTTTGTAAAAAGAAGGGGAGATCCCCAATGAGCAGTACTAGGATGGATAAAACCATTACGATCCAACTACTCAAGATGAACCTTCAGTTTCTGATGTTCAATCAGTGCCATTCGATATGGATTAATAGAAACTGGCTCTGCTCCCGGCAGTAACTCGATTGTGAACTCAACATTCCTCTCAAGGTGTAACCCTGATAAATCCTCAAGAAACACGTCCTGACACCGATTCACCATAGGAATGAAAATAGAATTCTATCCTCTTTCATTGTCATCAAGAATGAGACATTCCACTCGAGTTGTGAGTCCTCTCATCTGTTGACAAAACAGACCCGCACTCCCTGCTCGAACATCCCATTCGCCACGGTGGACATAGGTTTCACCCTCAAGCGACCTGAATGATACTCTGTGATGGTAACAGTCTATGTGTGCTCGATAAAACACCATAAAATCAATTCCCAATATTAGTTCAAACCCTAAAATCTCGAGAAAGAACAAGTACCATAGAAAACATTAGCCACCAACTTCCCAGGCACATCCCTTGCACTGCTTGATATCCTCAACCTGCACCCCCAACAGATTGTCGATTTACATCACCCCACACACCCCCTCCATAGGTAAACCCAGTTCTACCACAATATGAGAAGAGTTAAAAGATTTTCAGTCACCAGTGTCAAACAACGTGCTAGAAAAAGTTGAAGCTACATGGATCATACCTCGAACAGTCGATGGTCCAGCCTCACCATCGCCAGGCGCATACAGAACTGGCTGAGGCTGACTTGCCACTTTACATTGGGCTCCAGCCTGAACGCCCTCTGCTACACTGCCCTACTGGCATGAGTGATCTTTCCCTGGATGTCAACATCCACTGTCCCTACTAGTACGGCCCTTGGAGCTCCAACTTCCTGTCGGATACAGAGAAACTGATCCCTTTCCTGTATCAGGTATATGATTTTCACTATTATACTCGCCCACCACCTGAGGGTTCCGGGAGAACCTCTGCACATGCCCCATTCGGCTGCACGAACGACACTCTAATGGAGGTTGAGGACACTAACCATGCATATGCCCCGACCTACCGCATTGATAACAAAACAATTGGTTTCCACTCTAAGAGGATAACCCCCTCTTTTGACCACCTTGATGGAAACTTTCTAAACGGTGCTTCCAACCCTCGGAAGATGCACCACGTGTCCGCCCAGCTGGCATGAAAATCCCACCACCCAAAGCTCCCTTCGGGTTCCCTTCAGTGATGAGTCTTGGTCCATCACCTCTGCAAACATCTTCTGGCGAATGATATTCACTTGAGAGCTGATATCATGTCTCAACCCATCCTCGATACTCCTTTCTATCACTGCCTCACCCCCAGTTTACACTGGTATGATGCCTTTCAAATCAGTGAAGTGACTAGCATTGTCTATCACCGATAGCGATCCCTAAGTCAGGCTCCTAAAATCTACAGCCCGCTCCTGCCTCAAGGGCTCTTGGAAAAATCCTCCAGAAACATCTCTTGGAAAACCTTCCACGACATCACCTAAACCTACTCATTCCGAGCCTGAATGTCCCACCAATGATTTTCCTGGCCCCAAAACATGTAAATCACTATATTTACTCAATTTTCAATAGGGATCTCCAGATGATCAAGTATCATCTAGACAGATTCTAACCAGAATTATGCTTCCTCTGGCCTACCCTCTCCGGTGATGATCCAATGGTGTTGCAACTGAAACTCCCTGGTCAGCTCAAACATACTCGGTGCAACCCTCCCTAAGTCATGATCCATCATCTGCATAAGATGAGCTAGGTTCTCTCCGAACTGGTCTTCCCTACCTTCATTGATCACCACATGTTCGTGCTCTTCGACCAGAGGAGTGTTCTTAGAAACATCCTCACGATGCCTAACTGGCAGTCAACGTCATGGTGGAATCTCTCTACATTTCCAAAAACGAGATTTAGCATGCATACCGTAACATTCATGAATTCATAAAATGATATTTACTAACTACAACCCATTTTTATATGAAAATTCAAAAACATTATCACCTCAAATGCACCGCCCCAACCATCCCTACCATGGGTCATGGTCCACATGGGGTAAACAACCATGAACTACAACCAAACTCACACAACGTTTTACAAAACATTTTCCACTTCATTTCAAACCCTTATGTTTCATTAAACATAATTTACCCACCTGTTTTATTTCATTATTCTCATTATTTCTTGGTTTCATGAAATGCATGATGCACCCTACCTTTTTGTCTCACACACCCATCCCATGCGTTTTCCTAACATGATGCATTCCACATATCCCCCTACGTGCCTATAATGATGCATGAATACGAATCCTCGTGCCTTTAAGGCCATGATCCAAATATCATAAAATAGTCATATCAAACCACATGTGCATCACCCAACAGTGAAATATCATCAATTGTAACGTCACGCAACCAAGAACAAAATTTTCCACCCATGGTGACTTGGGTTTCCCCCATATTTGGGTCAGCTTCTCCCAAGCAGGAGCTCATTACCAAGGCACGACACGTCCTAACCCTTGGATACCAATCCAAAATAATAATACCTCAGAGAAGGAGAAGGATGACCTCCTCTGATATCAGTTGGTACCGTCTTCGACCTGAAAGCCACTGAACTGGTGCTCCGAGCCAGGTGGTTACATGGCCTTAAGTGCGCCTCCTCGTATGCCAAAGGCTGCCGACTAGCAGTGGGGGTCTATGTGGTTCAGTTGGAAGACTATACCCCCGTTTTATCAGAGTAATCCACAAAAAAAATAAATCAATAGCGGAAACAATAATCATCATGCAAGGAACATGTATAATATCCATTTAGAACAATAAATATGTCATGTCATGCTATAAGGGAGAGAGTGAACAAAAACCAAAATAAGGACAATGGACACAATACCCAAAACGTTCCTGACTCCATGTCCGGATCCTCCACCATGTGCTACCCATGTTCACTCATCTATCTAGCAATGACCCTTGCCTTTCTCTTGAACTGCAATCATGAAGTCTGCACAGGTACCCAACGGCGCCCGAGCAGGGTGTGAGAACCACATAGTAGGCCACCACCAATGGTGTCTACGAAATATCCAGTATAAAAATATAGTTCATAGAAAGGATTATGAATGATAATTTCCAAGTAATTATTTAAGGTAACATAATCCCGCTTAGACCCAATCCATTGCCACTTCTGTTACCATTCATTACACACCCATTATCACTGTTTACCATTTCATCACATTTCAATGGGTTAATCACATACATTATGATAAATCAGTATATGTAAAACAATCACATGCAGGAGGGTAACCACATCGTTATTTTATCTCACTAAGACTAACTCCCTCAGAGAAACCATAACCTCACCTCAAAGACTCAGTCTGGGTGGATGCAACCATTAGGAGAATAGATCATCAGTCCCTATTCTTAACCCGTGCATTTTGGGGGGAGTTCAGAGCATCAATCTTCACTCGACCCGTGGTCATAGATCCTCAAGTCATACCCCACTCTACAAATCCATGTGTACATGCTTATTTATATAAGTAACCATCAACCATCTAAACCATTTCCCTTCGGTAATGCTAGTCACAACAACCCACATGGGAATCCCGATCATGCCTTATCCCATTAACACTTTAACATTTCACATCATTTAACCATTCACCCAATTCCCATGTGTTATGCCTATCTCAATAAGAATTCAACACTAGAACCATAATCCATCCCATTATTGTCTTTAACTAGTTTACACATTAACCATTTAACCAGTTCTTCATTCCCATGAATCGCCCATTAAACCCATCCCATATAACCCTCAAGTTATTACCAAGTCTAGGTTTATCACCTAACTTCTTTTCAAAGTTCAACCAATCATGACAACACATTTATAAAGGGCTCTACAATTCATTACAACAAGTTCACTTGTTTAATATCATTCCCTAAATCCAGGAAATGCCTGCTCATCCCATTGATGGACCCAATTAGGTCATGTCTATCCCAACACATCCCACAGGGATGGTGGGGGTTCCCATTTTCCATTTTAAACACCATTATTACTAAACATTCCATGTTAATCCAAAACATAACCAAAGGAAAGCAAGAACACAACTAAACATGAAAAAATACCCAAATAACAATGGGATATCACTTGTAGACCACCTAAATCGTAACCGCGGTTTACCACACTCTCAATCGAGTCCTTAGACCTCGATATGACCGACCTTTAGAGCTTCATCCTAAAACTCACCAAAATGATAGGGTTTTAGGGTTTCAAAGTAAGGGATAGAAGATGCAAACCCTAAACCAAAAGGAGAGCCAAGGATGAGATTAGCCTTACCCGGAGCTTCAATCCGCATCCAACGAAAAAAATATCATAGAATCAAAGGAGATTGGTCTCTTGGATCCTTTGGGTGATTTGGTTCATGCCTAGGGTGGAATGGGAGGAAATTAGAGGAAATACCGAGTGGGGTTTTAAATACCAGAGTATAAAACTTTTAATTTTTCCCAACATTAAGTGGCAGCATAGTTTTTTCGCATGGTTTGGAAAACAGTGTGCAAACCATACACATGAGACTATCCGAAAGAGGAGGGTCAAATGATTTGACCGCACATTTTGGAAAAGCGTGTGCAAACAGTGCACATTCATTTTTCCGGGGGAGGAAGGGTCGCACGGTTTAGGCTGCTTATGCCGCATGGATTTCCTAGTCGTGCGCAAGACATGCACCCTATCCTGTCTTTCCCAGATTTCCTTTCTTCCATTCCCCGAATCCCCGGAACACCGCCAAGGCCTCTCATAAATTTTAAAGACATCCCTTGAAGCACAATATATGGGATTCAACCGAAACATAACGAAAACATGCCTTTCCAAAAACCGGGTTCTTACAACATAGGTTCCCACCCCCCCCCAAACAGATCATGCTTCTTGATGTGGTTTCCAATAAGATTATCTACAGGATTAAATGTCAAAATTTCCCACTAGTTTCCAGACTAAATAACAATCAACCTCATATTATATTTACATAATCTTCATTTTATGGTTTTATGATTATTCCACAATTTATTATTGGAATTATCCGATTCTAATGGTTCATACATTCATCCCTCATATATTACAACCCATAACGATGTTCACCTATTGTTGTTCAATGATACATAAAGGGTCTGTTGAAATTCCATTTTTTTAATGTTAAATTAAATTAAATACTATAATATTTGCATGTGATTGGACTTAGACTAGGGTGGAGTAATGAGTTTTTCACATAACACCTATATATGTTTGTCCTTAGTTAATGATTGATGGTGGAGGTCAAATTGTTGATCCTATTTTATGGTAATTTGATATAAATTTTAAGAAAATTTGTTTTAATAGTTAAAAATAATTTTAATTTTTGTAATGAATTTTGGATTGTTTCATTTGATATATTCCCCATGACAATGGGTGAAAACTAATTAATTATAGATTGTGCTGGTAAATATATTTTGAGCTATTAATGTAACAAAGAATTCCTCATAAAAGAGTTTGGTAGTCCATGGCACTCTTCATAAAGAATTATGCATGATTCATCATGGTGAATGGGTCTGTGGTAATGGAACTCAATAATAATTTATTAGGTATGTGAGGAGAGAACTATTAAATTTAAATTAAAAATTTTATGCAAAATAAAATTACTTTATTATAAGAAAAATTATCATGGTCATGACACATAATGTTCCAAGTCCACAATGTATCATTTTAACAATCATGATTTATATGGATTTAAATAGATGACGTCTTAATTAATGTGGTGTGACATGTGATTTATAGACCATGTGGGTCAAAATTTAGGTCTTAATTAATGAATTTTAAATTGAATACATAATAGTAAGATCCCTTATATTCATCAAAGTAGAAGTATGTGAAATGAATTGATGAATGGACTATAGTTTGGATATGTGAGAACTATGATATTACTGTATATCCTTGAGAAAATGATTGATCATAATTTATTCCCCACTATTACATGGTGACCTATGGTGGGTTATACCTAGTAATATTTTTGGATAGTTTGGGTGATCAAGAAATCCTAGAGTGTTTTGGAAATGGGATTGTGTTGATTTTTTCACTCTCATAACACATTCATATGAGTCTGTTGAGGCCTCTATGACTTTGATGATGTTTGGTGTAACAAACCAGGAAAAGTGAGACATAAAATGAAAAATGTTACTACCAATGTCAACAAGGTGCACCTTTATTTTCGGTAGCCTGTCTGATTAGAACTCCAAAGTTAAGCATTCTAGGCCTGGAGTGGTAATCTGGATGGGTGACCTTCTGAGATGTTTCCCAGGGTTGTATGAGTGAGGACAAAATACTCTGAAAGAACATGTGTTGGAATGTGGGGATAGTAATTAGATTGATAAGTGACCCTAGTGAGTAATAGACTATGGTTGGCTGGCAAGGCATCCAAGGTATTACAGGAGACCCATGTGGTCTGATTAGAAGGATCATAACCCGGGGAGGTAGGTCGTAAAAAATGGTATCAGAGGAAATACCCATCCGGAAGTGCTTAGGCACTACCTGGGTTTGAGGATTGGGGTTCAAAATGACAGTGTTTTGCTTAAAGGGGTGGCTAAGGTAACAACCCTTTAAAAGTGAGACTTAAAAGGATAAATGTTACTACCCATGTCAACAAGGTGAAAAATTATTTGCAGGTTCCTGTCCGATTAGAACTTTACAGTTAAGCATGCTTGGCCAGGACTAGTAATCATGATGAGTGACCTTCTGGGATTTTTCCAAGGGTGTGTGAACATGTGTTGGCCTATGAAGACAGTCATTAGTCTAATTAAACATCATAGTGAGTAATAGCCTATGGTGTGCTAGGAAGGAAACCAAGGTATTCCAGGAGACACATGGGGTCGATTATAAGGATCATGTCCCGGGGAGGCGGTCCATGACATTGGGGGATATTATACCCTCTATGTGATGGATGTTAACCTATGATATGTGTTTGAGATAATAGTACCCATTAAGGGTTTCCTAAGGATTGTATGACATAGTTATTGCTAGGGGGTACCCTAGTGGGAGATTACCCCAGTGAGTGGGTGTATATGTGAATTTACTGTGAAGATCTTAGGGGTAGCCTTAGAAATATAATAGGTGTTTTGGGTCTCTCACAATTTTGATGAGATTGTAAAGGATCCATTTATCATGAACATGGGTTACATACTGGGTTCGGGGGATGGAAAAACATGATATATATATAAATATGAATATTTATTTTTTAAATTGAAAACTCCATTGGAAATTATATTTTTTCATATAGTGAATACGTATATTAATGTTCCTGATAAATTATGATGGGGAGGTCATGAAAACCTCCTACACTGAGATAATGATAATAATGAAGACACACCATATAGGGTGGTATTTCTATATTCATTTTGGTAGGAAATAAATTTTGGTTATGGGTTGAATTTAATTTCATAAGAGAACAATGTTCATGTGATATACATGATGTAAATGGATTTTGGGGTGTTTGGTGGGTGTGTTTGTGTGTACAACACTATTGGGGATCTTCTATCAGTGACTATTACATACTAGTGTATATTATCTCTAATCATTTTAATATGGGATAGAGTATCTCCCATTTCATTATAATATAAACTATGGTTGATTACTCCCCCGGGTCATTATATATATACTAGGTTGTATGTGCCCATAATCATTATTATTATCCATAGTGATCAAAAAATACATAGAGACACTCCTATAATGATTGTAGAAGGTGTGGTTGATCATGGTTGTGGTCTTATGGATTGAAGATGGATTCTTTATTTTTTTCCCAAAGTAATTTAGTAATTATTAAAATCATTTCATACACAAATATCACTATATATAATAGTTATGTATTGGACAATGTAGTCAGTTTCCTTCTGATTTATGGTTAAACCTGTTATCAGACCTCTATAGAACATTGGTACCCAATAATCACCAGATTTTCATCATGCACATATTATGAATATTTTTAGGATTTATGACCATGTGATATGGCTACTATGGGTATATGAATCTAATAATAATGTATGGTTTGATGATTCAACATATCATTTGGTATTTATTTCTACATGTGTGATATTATGGTTTCACAATATTGAATATGTGAATTTATTTCTACTTCCACAACATTTTATGGTTGAGTTTTCTGTTAATATATTAATTAAAAACTATTGGTAGTTTATAATTATGAGGATTCATGTATAATGTTAGGGAATTTATCAATTATTGTTCACTATAATATGAGGATTTAATCTCTACAATATCACACCACATACATTCATTGTACGTCAGTATCCTCTAGTGTATATAGAGGTTCTCTAGAGGGTATGCAACACCACCTGTCTAATTACTAATCCTCATGATCCAAGATGAGAAATTACAAATTGGGTAACATAAAACATTATTTAATCATAAAAATCTCGTATTCATTTCATTTTCTAGAATAACAGTTATATGTTTTATGAATTTATCAGTTTGTTTTTTTAATTTAACAGTACTAAAAAGGATGTAATGTATATATAATTGACAAAATATTTGAGTTTTATCAATATTATATCTATCAATGATTAAATACAATTTTACAACATCTATCACTATCCTTGAAATAATAATAATAATAATAATAATGTTCTTTTATATGATCATAATGTTATAAAAACTATTTAAATAAATGATAAATTATTTCTAATTACATTTTTATTTTATAATATTTTTGTTAAAAAATTACCATTACAAATATTTAAAAACTTTATAATTACATTAATACACATAATATATTACAATCAATTTCAAATTACAACCATATTTAAATAAATTATTCAAAGGAAACTATGTTCCCCTCTATTCCACTGTCTTTGGGGCCACCTTCCAAAATATATTAATCATTGCACCAGATATTGAACACAATTTTTTATTTTATGTGTCCTTATATTAATTTTTTTAATATCACAATACACATCTTATATATATTTTTAACATACTATTTATAATTTAGTTGAATGAATATTGAATATTTGATAAATTAAATACTAAAAATGTTATAAGGAATTGGATTATTTTTATTTATGGATTTCTAATGGAAAACATAATTAGATGATGGAGAAATGTAGTGGTGTTAAATATTTTTCCTTAATATATATAGAGAGATTTTGATCCTACCATAATATTTAGATTATTATTTTGATTCCGTTGTAATTGAATAAAAGGAATGAAAAATTAGAATATTGGAGATCATAATAATGACATCTAAAAATTGACTAAATGATTTTATAATGTATATTTGTTTGATAGACATAATAAATGGATTTCATTCAATAATAATTATTCAATGTAATTCTTTATACTATGCATCCAATTTGAATTTCACTTATTATATTTTCTTCTTAGATCATAGGATTTTGAGGTTTTTGTTATAAGTGTTGCAAATTTTCTTGTTGGTTTTTTTATTTTTCATTTTCTAGATTGAGGGACATGAGGGATGGAATTAAATACAAAATTCATTCGGGTATAAAAATACAATTATTTCCGATCTTCATGTTCGGGGATTCTAGGGATATGAAGACATATCTAAGGCTTCAAGAGAACATTAACATATCTTGATTATGGATTTTTAAATTATGGTATTCTGGTGATAAGAATACTAAAAATAATTTTGTGAAAAGAACAATGTTAACTTCTAAAATTATAATTCAATGACTTTATGTAATTAGATTATTGATACATTTGATGAATTTTTATTGTCATCCGAAGTCATTGGTTAATGTGTGATTCTTAGAATATTTATTTTATAGGTTAATGATTGGAATCCTATCTCTATGAATTATTTCAAAATTTATATAATTTATTTTTTTGTAGTTTTTAATTTTATATAGTCTCTATAAAGGTCAATATTAATTGTTTATATTGCTTTATTTGGATTGTAGGAACTTCTAAAAAGGTCAATTTAAACTATATGTACCCATATACTCTCGAACGTTTATTGGTGACCATATTTCTGATGAACCAAATATTATGGTGGTTGAAAAGATGATTTTTTTTTTCAAACTACAATTCAACCCACTCATATATGTATGCATTACTTAACCTTGAAAGAAATCATTTCTTATCATATAAAGTGACTTACATTATTGAACTTTATTAACATAGTGTAAAAAATAATAATTATTATGAATGTGATTTATTTTAATATTCAATGTTTATATTGTTCGGTGGGAAGGATTTTAATGATGAGTATGGTGTGGAAATTATTATTGATATACTTTTTAATTAGTTGGTAATATTAATGAAATATAATTGATGATACTAATAATATGACCCAACCGATCCCTACTTATTTGTCTGGGAATGTAATTATTTATGAGAATTAGATAATGTTAAATGGTGAAAATGAAATGAAATATAGTGTAATTTATTTTATAACTCATCATAATGTTATATACTTTTGATTTAATATAATAATGGATATGTAAAAATATGTTAAGGAAGATGTATATTAATAACTCTGATCATAGTATTTCTGATGATAATTGGAATGAATTTGATCAAATAGATATAATTATAAAATAGGCTTTTAGAAATAATAATTTATTATACAATAATGAAAAATATAGGATGGAATGTGATAAGATAAAATATTATCTTGTTATTATGTTTTATAAATATAATAAATTTACATATATAAATCTATATTTTCAATGATTGAAAATGAAGGATTAGAAATTGGATAAAAAAATAAAATTTTAAGGAAATAATTTTTTAATTCCATAGACTATAATGAATAGTTATTTTAATATATAAATATTAAATCTAAAAATATGAATTTAATTTAAATAGCATGATGTTTCTTACTAGGTTCATATATTAATAAAGATGATGGAAACATGAAAACATAAAAATTATTTCATAACTGATCTACATTCTATCCCACATATATCTTCATTAAAATGAATATTCATAAGAATATTATACATATAACCATTCTTAATACCTTAATAAATTAAAAAAAATATAAGGTGGACTCTGATTCACTATAATGGTAAATGTGTTATTTCAATTATAGTCTTACAGTAACATGAGAAAATTGGTATGAGAATAGGTTCATGACATTTGAAATCCTTACATAGAAAATCATGGATTATAATCTTGATTTGTGGTATAAATCATGGTAGTTCGAAACATATAGTCATAAAAAAATAATTACCATGATCTTTGAGAATATGAAATTGGATTTATACAATGAATTGTAGTATAAACATATGAATTGAAAAATAATTTTCTAATTTTGAAATGACATAGTCTATGAATATCATTGTGTAATGGATTCACACCACAAACCACATTAGTAGTCATTATTCAATCATAATACTATCATATTGGACAAATCCCATTTCTAAACGGGGTTCACTATTCATTCCAGTTTGATTTATCTCATGATATATCGATATTTACCCAATGTGTTTGAGAGGGATATATATACTACCCATAACATAATTTAATCCATACATATAATTTCCATATATTTATAAATAATTCATAAAACAATGTCCCATGAAATGAAATGTGTTTCATAAACATTACATCATATCATAACCTAGTTAAATAAAATTGATTTCAAAATCATTACCACATTTCATTATTGCATAACCCATGGAGGATAGTTGTGATTCAAAAATATTATTTCATAATATTCATAAAACATTATAAAAAATATTAATTATATTATACTTGGATCTTATTTTCTATAAATCATAAAGAAACAATTATTTTTGTTCTCATTTATGAATCAAAATTTAATTAAAACATTTTTGACTAAAATAGACATTCAAGATTGAAAATAAATTTTTAGAATCAAATAAATTATAGCATAATAAATAGATAATTTTATTAAGAAATTATGTATTTCTAATTTAATTTAATCCTTAAATCTTTGATTCATCACAATAATGGTAAATTACATCCTTGAGGTATATGTTTAAAAAATTCCATCCATAGTTTCATTGGAAAAGTTATAAAGTATCTCATTTGGATAAGGACAAAAATTAATCAATTAAAATTATTTTTAAAAACATCAATTTTTTTAAAAACACAATTAATATAATAATAGGAAAATATTAAAAACATTTAATAAAATATCAAATTTAATTGGATCCCCATTAAAGGAAAAAATGATGTCATTTTTTCTTAAAAGATCTTTTGTATCATTAAAATATTAGCAGGGAAAATGGGTTTATATAATATATTTTTCATGAAATAATATGCAGAGAATAAAATAAGGGTGTTTCATGAGATATAAATCATATTATTTCATCATTGTAATATTAATTTTAAATAATTCCATAAAATAGTGCGACAATAACACAAAACCCCTTATCATAGGACAAACATCATTCATACATCTTAATAAATTTTATATGAAATATAGAATAATATTATATTTATTCTAGAAACATAATCATTTATATAATACCATTTTTTATTTACTTTTTATGTTTTACCATCTTTTATCATAAAAAATATTATTTCAGGTTATAATTGATTTATTTTCCATGAATATCTTGGTTTGGTAGTTTCGGTCCTCCAAAATTTATCAACATAAAATAATATTTTATATCATAATCTCAATAAAAAATACTTTATGGATATTAATTATATTAATATATATATTCATCAATATACTTTCCAGATAGAAAAATTAATTACATCATTCAAGGAGACAACACGTCATTTTTATGCATGAACATTGTTTTCATTCTTCATCGGATGGAACAAAATTATCATAAAAAACAATTCACCATTAAATGTTAATAATTATATAATATATATATATATATATATTACTTTCATTAACCTCATCGTAATACAAATAAATAATATATGTTGATGAAAAATTGATTGTATTGTTACGTTGAGATAGTATGTTTTATATACTTACGAGCAATACAATCTGTTCTTATTATATAGGGAAGAGGGTATAAATTTGAGTGATAATAATTATAATAAAATTATATAATATTTTTTACATTGAATTTTTTTTGATACATATATCATATAATTAATTTTTATAGAGATGATTAGAATACATTGTGACTAGGTAAGATGATTAAAAAATCATTGAAACGGACCCTTTTGATATCGTCAAAAATTCGCTACGATTTGTATTTTGGGATCACTAAAACCTATAAAACATGTATGGTGAGTTACATAAGTTAATATATTATATTTTGGTCAATCTATATGGCTTATTATTTTGAAATTAAGTAATGGAGGATGTTCCCTTTTATAAATGAGGTGACATGTGCTTTTGGAGTTTATATAAAGATAATATTATGATTATTTCACTATCAATAAAAATACCACAATATGGAAAAAAATAACACAATGTATAACATGATTTTATATATCATTCACTTCTTATTATTGTATTTTTTATGATTTTTTAATAATATAATATAATACTCTTTTCATAAAATATAATTTTTTATATTTTGACACCATTGATTTACTACAGTTTAAATACCACAATTTAAATAGGTAATAATAATATAATTAAGTGAGCATCCACAATATGTTTTATAGATCGTTGAAATTAATATTTAAAATTTAATAATTAAAGAATATAACATAATTTAAATTTTTTAAATAATTAATTTTATTGTTTTTAAATGGATAAATATGGAATCGATGATTCACAAGAAATTTATTCTATTATATAATTAAAAAAAATTAAAAATATATTTCTATTCTGAAAAAATTATAATTTTCATAATTTATACTTATATTCATTCATAGTATGATTTTTTTATTGTAAAATTTGATATATTAAAAACATTGAGGGTAAAATTTTGTAACATCCATTGATTTAAAGAATATATAATGCACTTTCATGGAAAATGCCAATTTAAAACACAATTCCAACCCTAAGATTCAATTGGATTAATTTAATTCTTAAAATATGTATCATAATGAAATATTATGGAATTATAACTTATTTTAGTGTAGATTTTCCTGATTTATTCTTTACCGAAGTTATAAATTTCACCACAGTGAATATTAATGTTGAACAAAAATATAATATCCAAAAAAACAAAATATGAACAAATGAATAATAAATATTTATTCATTTTATTATATTAAATTAATATAAATATCATAAATTCATTTTAATCTATGTGCACAAACTGAAACAAAAATAGTTTTTTATTACATTTTAATCATAAAATTTTATTTACTAATATATATTTCTGATAACACTATTTATTGAATGTTTAATTACTTCTAAAAAATATGAATTAAATTAATATAATTAACTAAATATTGTTATTTTAATTTATTTATATAAATTACATTTAATGATTACGTTTAATTTCCCTGAAAAGGAAAATAATTTTTATTTTCAAATAATTTCGGTGTGCAATTTTAGGTATTTTATTACTATTTATAAATTAAAATTTTCATATTTTACTTTTTACTATTCATATAAATCAAATCGATATAAGATAAAGACATTATAATAATTTCATAACATTACATGGTTTATCTAAACATGGTGTTGCTTGTAATGAAGACTATCAAAAAAATCAAATTATCTTTGAATATATGTCTTATAAATTTTGGGGTGTTACATTATAACTACATTATAAAATTACAATAAAAATCATCACTCTAAAATGAACATATGATTATAATTATACCACATTACATTTTTAGAATCCCATGTAGCATATTAAATTTGGTTGTTTCACAACAAAACATTAACCAGTTGAGTGGTCATAATTCATAAAATATTCTCTATATGGTCATGAATTCATATCAATTTTCTGTCATATGATTGATCATTACCCAGCTATATTTCCTTTAATTTTAGTACATGTGACATATCAAGCATGTACATATTCAGAATTGGTACATGGAACACATCATGAATATATGATAAATTAATTGGATGAGACAATCTATAATCTACCATCTCGATACAATCAAGAATTTAAAATGGAATGTTATACATTTTATTTATATTTTCATTCATTCCCATTATCAACTCCTAATTCCATTGAGTTATTGATTATAATACCTTGTAAATAACATAAAACATTATTTATTTGTAGTTATTTTTGACAAAAAAGTTTTGTCAACTATATGCTTCGCTTATGTGTTGTTATATTGATCAAACAAGATCTTACATCTCCTCAATTATATTAGGTACTATTATCATTCCTTCTATAACATCATTCTTTTATTTTTTAATTCAACATGTCTTACTATAATGGTATTCATAATGATCCATCTTAATATTGGAGGGAATGATATTGTTGTTACAAACTCTAATAATGGATGGTGTTGAATAGAAATCCCATTGAAATACCTAGAGAAAGATCTAAAAATTTAATCTATAATTTGAACAGTCCTCTCAGACTCTACTTCTCACTTTAGATGATATGGAGTCTGTAAACATAACTCTTCATCCAAATCCTATTGAATACATGTCGAAAATTTATTGGTCTACCAAGATTCCCAATTATATACAATTTATAGTGGAACACCATGAAATATTATCACTTCCTAAATATATAACCTTGTAATTTGATCAGGATATAAATATTATCTAGTGGATATAATGTATGAATCCTTTATAAGAGGAATGAATAAAACCAAAATATTATTATTCGAATGAGATATTTTGAGGAGTCCGATGAAAAAATAAATTATCATATTTTTCCATTTCCATTCTGGTATGATTAACGGTTGTAACATCCCCTTACATTTATATCTCATAGATTTTATATAGTGACATACCAACCACCATATTAATAAGTCTCCAATATATCCCTTTATTCTATCCCACCTTAAATACTCATTCAAATATTTATACATTATCATAAATATAGGGTGAATAATGATTGAATAACCATGGGCTTCATTCATCAACTTTTTCTTTAAATCTAGAACCAAAGTGATTTCTACATGATTCTGGAGACATTTGTTTCTATCATAGTCTAGGATGAACTCAGGTGCTTTTCATACCAACATTTTCATCTCTAAAAACCCTTATGTTCCAATTTAATCACCACGTGGATAATTGGTTAAACCATTATTTGAAAATGATATAATTTCTCCTCTTCCATTATGATTTAAATATCAATCCTTTGCAAGTCCATACATATTTTATTTTTTTTATATTCATCGAATATAATCATTCATTGTATTTTTTTCCTACATCATCTCACATGTTGTTTTCATTCATATGTTGGTGTAGTATTGATTAGTCATAATATTAATTTTATTGAAACCTATTTTTTAATGTTGTTCATATCAATGTGAGTGATAATATACTTTATAATTTTCCGATAAGTATATATATCTCACCATTGTCCACAGTGATACTTTCTCCATATCACTAATGAAAACATACAATAGCTAAGTGTATCTAATGAGTTGGATAATTTATCTACTGGACAATAAATTTTCATTGTTCATAAAAAACAACCATATAATTCGATATGAGGACACAAATAATTTAATTATTTGATTCATCATTATATATTATAATCATTTTAAATCTTAGGGTATTTTTAGAACAAGTAGGCAAACTAGTCATCTATTCAGCTCCTTCAATAATTCCCCACATTGCTTTAGCTAATGGAAATTTTCTATTTGGCATGTTAAATTGGTTAGTGGATTCAATATCAACGAATCAATTTTCAATTTTTTAATAATATCCATCAAAACCATGAAATATATAGATCTCGGTCATAGTGGTTGGTTTTGGTCAATATTAAAAAAATTCTATCATTTATGGTTCAACTGATATTCCATCAAATGAGATTATAAGTCCCATGAATGGACCATTCTGAAGTAGAAATTTACACATGGTAACATTTCAATAAAACATTTATTCCTTCATGAAATTCATCATAATCCTCCTGTGATCTTAATTATCTAATTTTCCATTTGAATATTCTAGAATATCATCATTAAATCCAATCAAAAACTGGTCAAGGATTTCTCTAAAAACAATATTCGTTAATTCTATAAATATATGGGGGTAATTAGTAATACCAAATAATTTGAAAATAAATTCATTTTGTTTATTCCTGGTATAAATTTTTTGTCATATTTATGTCCTTCTTATAGATCCCTAAATCATGATATCCATAAAATGATCAATGATACATAAGCATTAATTTCAACGACATTTATGAAAAAGTCATCAATATGAGGTACATTATACTTTTTATCAGTTGTAATCTTATTATGTTCTTGATAGTCAACCAAGTGTCTCATTGATCCATCATTATTATTTAAAATTAAAAAGCATATACCCAAGGTGACACACTTAGTTGAATGGAGTCTCTTCTTCAATTCTTGTAACGCAATCTAATCCATTCTGTATTGTGTTATGGAAATTGGTATTTAACCATGTATTAGTTATCCTAGGAATTAAAATTCATGATTATATTGAATAATGGGAAATTATTTCATAAATACATCAGTAAAATTCCTCACAGTAGGTATATATTCAATGTTGAGTTTCTCCCAAAACATATGATATTAGAAACCCTTCGGAATATGAATTATGTCACATTTAATGGTTTCAATTTTCAATAATGGTCATATCTTTATCAAATTTATTTGTGTCTATGGTTGGTTTAGAATATGAAACATAAGATCATATGAGATTTATGTACTGAATGACAATCCATACAAAAAATATCATCATATTCAACAAGAAGAATAATGAGAAAATTTTAGGAAAAAATCCCTGCATCATTTAACTGAAGAATAACCATTGACCATAGATGAGATCATCATACTATTAGAGGTTTTCAATACTATACCCAAAAGAAAAATTTATATCATAATATGATACCATTATAAATTATGTAATATATAATATATTGGGTATATCCATAATATAATATGACATTATCTATTCTAACATGGATGATTTGTGTACCTTTCACCATGAAATTATCAAACCCTACATAAAAAATAATTATCGAATAGGATTTGACTTTTTATATAGGAATTAGAGGTTGTAGACATCATTATAATCATTAAAAAATTTATTTGGGTCATCTTTATAATATTGTCTATACATCATTCAATTAAAATAGTAGAGTATATTTGTTACATTCAATGGTACATTCTTTCTATTCACAACATTTTGTAACTTCATCCCATCACATTGAAATTTAATTTACCAATAAAATTTCATTCCATTTTTGAAATATATATCATTTAACTTATGAAATTTTTTTAAATGGTTCATTCCACATTTTCAGCATAAAATAATTTTTTTCTTCTTCACTTCATGGTTATTTTAATTTTCATTGAATTTCATATTTATTATCTTTTATAAATCATGAGATTGTTGTGTAACTGAAATATCAATATCCATCAACATAGAAAATAAAAATATTTATGTATGGATACTAAAGTTTATTATTGAAAACCCCATTAAATGACATAGTTTTAAGACACTGAAGAATCAATCAACCTTATATTCTATTATTATGTTATTCAAATAAGCGTACATGCCAATCCTTGTAAAATAATCATCATGGGTTCCAACAGATTCATCATCCTTTTATTTTAACTCATGTAATTCCTTTAGAATTTTCATAAAATGAATATTTGAAAAGTATTTATTGAAATATATCTTACTAAACTCACCCCATTCCATTGAGTTGATTTCAACCTATTTTATTTTGTTCTTGATAAGTGTCAACCATTGACCTGAATCTCATTACAAATGATAGATGGAAAAAATGACATTCTATTGTTACAAACATTATATAATAAAAAATATATTTTCAGTGGTAATAATATATTTCTCATCAATTAGTTGATCAGATAAACTAGTGAAATATGGTGGACATTTCCTCAAAAATTACTCAAGATCTTTTTTTTACTACACTACAATAAATTCACTACATTGTGGTAGATTTTATTTGTTATAGAAAATGGATTAAACCACTTCCATATGCATCTACGAAAGTTTCAAAATACAACCTCTAAATTTCTTTCTACCATACAATATGTATATGTTTATTCAATTTAGTGTTGGTTTCTGGTAACCGTCATATTAAACTCCTTTAGCGACAGTTATTATTGTTTTAGATGTGGTTTTCATGGGGGGAAAACTTTCTTTCCGGTCATTTTACACCACTTCCAAAAATAATTTCAATTTTCCCTAGGGTGTACACTATGAGAACCATATAAACCATCATGAAATGACAATTGAAAATTATAACTATTTATTGGCAGTTCAAACCACCTATAAAAAACACAGTTTTCCCTAAAACTCGACAATATAGTGAAAAATCGTTTCAATGTTATATTATAAAATATTTATCGACGGTTTTATACATCATATAAACTAAGATACCAAAATATATTGGAAGTTTCAACATCTAATATATATATACTGTTTTTTTACATCGTTTTATAGCGCTTCGAAAGGTAGATTTACATATAAAAAATGATGCTGATTCCACAACCTGGGTACCCGTATGTAGAAAAAACATTGTTTCAATTTCATAATTAACAAAATATTTCAACACTACAAGGAATGTATCACAACATCACACATCCACAACAACAAACCAAAATTACCATGCTAAAAATCCCCTTTTAATGAACTATATGGATTTTATTCCCTTTGTGATCTATTTCATTTAACATGCCACATAGACCACATCCTTGACATGAACATACATCCTGCATCCTAAATTATAGAAGGAACAGATCATTATTGTAAAAAAACATTATAATCAACACACAAACATCTTCTATTTGGAAACACATTTTTTTATCACTTATTTAGTTTATAAGAAAAAAATTTTAAGCACCACAAGGTGTCACACATGAAGCATATCCTATTTAAATTTGAAATCCTTATTTCATCACATAAACACAATAAATCTTCTATAGATGAAAATTCATACATTTCATAGATTCCATAGAACATATTCATAGGGAAAAATTATAATAAAATCATTTAATAATGATAAATCATAGAATAACCTAACTCAAAATTCAAAAAATTCAAAATCTGTTTGAAATCAACAACATCATAACATTGGGATCCTGTAAATGAATTATCAGACCATATTCACAATGATTATACCCACCATACCATGATTTAATACATTATTGGGGAACAAAAATACTTGATAATATTGAACACAATAAATATGAATGAAGAAATGTAGAAGAATAAATATATCTAATGAATAGAGAGTTATATAATGTTTATTGAATATCCAAAAGATAATAATAACATAAAACCTCATGTGTGAATCAAATAAAAGAGAGAAGATGGATCCCCAACATCAAAAAAAAGATTTTTGATATTCTAAGCAATGATATAATTGGAGAAAGACCTCGATCAAGTTCCATGATTAAGGATAACAACTTGATAACCCTAAACATAACACCCCACAACATAATGATACCCAAACAAATCATTAAAACAACATATTCCCCTTGATAGTAACCTCATATGGAGAAATAATAGGGATAAGGGCGATATTGAAATTGTGGGTGCCCACCTATAACCACTAAAAATGATATACCCTCGATGGGGTTGAAATCCACTGAAAGGGAGATGGAATACCAACCTAGGAAGAAATTAGGTTTCTTAAGAACTATGAATATTATCATGATAATTATGGGGTTTCAAGGGTTTGATGGTGTTTTTTGGTTTATTGGTGGTATGTAAAACATTATACCACAATGAAAACACCTTCACTATGTAGAAGAACTGCTCAAATTGACGTATATGAAGTAAAAGTGATGGAACATGCTATAAACTATATCGTCAATATTTTTTCTGAGAAATACTATTATATATACATCTCATATCTGATTAAACATTTAAGGTACTAAAATATAGTGGGACGGTCCATGTCATAGATACCATTCTCTAAGAAGAGTCTAGGACAAATCCCTACTCCATGATGCAAATATTGTTAAAAAGGTAGAACCCCTTATATCTCTACACTAGACACAATGTTAAATCCATTACTCTATGATGAACCATTGATAATTTTATAAATAGCATAAAATAAAACATCCAGATCCCATACACAAAAGATATAACAAACTATAAATTTATACACATTATCATATGATTCATAAATATAAATATAAATTTAAAGAACAAAAGGATAATAAATTCCTAGTGTCTTTGGATGACTGAGTTCATGATATATAAAATGAAACATGAGAAATCGAGAACGAGATTGGACATTATAGTTTTTCTTGAAAACTCTATTATACAGATGATACATAAAAAATGGTTGTTACCATATTTCTAAAATAGTAAAATAATACCACAAATCGTTATCTAATAATGTGCACGTCTCGCCACCCCCTCCACCTCCATCTGAACTTCCTGCTACCAGAACCTGTGAAAACATTATATTGAAAATTAAAAAACATTCTATATTTATATTAAATTATAAAATAATACAATGTTTTAAAACTAATTGATTTTGAATTTTTATGATTTACATGATCACCAACAGATGATACAATACCACTGAGGATAGATCTAGTCATCTTATGATATAAATCAACCACTACATTCGAAATAGAAGATATATATATCCCCTATTCATGAACTATGTTTTGATGATAAATAATCTCTCTATAAGAACATCAGTGTATAGACTGAGTATAACTAGGTGTAGATTCAGATGCAATCTCCATTGTCCGGCCAATGAACTAATATGGTATAGGGCCCAAACCCATCCAATGCACTCGACAAGGATGCTAATTCCCATGGACATTAGAAACTATGTCATATTGGGATATTTTGTAGGGTACATGGGATTAGCATCCCAAATTTCATTAATATATACCTATAATCAACTATATTTCATATTAGAAGCAATATATATTAACATAGTGACAAATAAAAAAATTATTAATGAGAATGAGTTTAGACCAAAAAATCTTTCATAAAATCATTAACAAAACATCCATCATATTTTTTCATGAACATCCAACCACACTACTTTTTGAAATTCTTAGTGTCCTAAACTCAATGACTGCATTTATTGAAGATAAATCAACAATTTAATATACTCATAATATAATATTTTCCTATAAATATTTAATGTAATAAAAATAGTATGAATGTGTATCGGCATCAATAGATAGATATTGACCCCGTAGTGTGAGGGATGACATTCTTAGACTGATTTGATGATTTCTTCCTTGAATATTCTAGAAATAAATAAAATTTCATTTAATAAGAAATTATTCAATGTAAAATTATTTTCTAATAAAATTATAAATGTAAAATGATATCAATATAATGAAATATATTTAAATACCATCTTCTTCTCATCATGATGTTTGTCAACGAATACATTTAATTGCTCTTATGGTACCCCATCATGAATATTTTCATACATCTGTTGGGCGGTCAATAAAGTATTATTGGAATTTCTCACCAATCTCCATTTATTGCCTGTCTATTTTTTGCCATGATTTTCCATTGTCCACTTTTGTACTATCACATGAGCAACTATAATGTGAAAATACTACTATAAACAAATATTCATTGTTAAAATATTATAATTTAATAACATAATTACATTCAATTACACCATAATGTATTATATTTACCTTTAATTTGAAATCAAAAACAACATTTTTTCATGATAAATTCATATGCCTCCATTCATAATATGTAATAAGATGGGAAACCGGCTCTGTGGACAGCTATCCTAGAATCTTGCCTTGAAATCAGGTGACATAATCCGTAGGGACCCCAAAGGAATCAAATAAGGCAAATATCTTCTCTCAGTTTATATTCCATACATATGAACATTTCTTATTTTTCTCTATACATTCTTTGTTTTCATCTATTATCAACAAATTTTTACTATAAAGAATGTGAAATAAATTTATTCACATTAATATATTTATCTATAACCATCAAACTCAAGAATCCCCATGATGAACTAGAACTATTTCCCCAGTCCCTATCTATTGAGGCACATTATGTAGAAGGCAATGACTGGGCTATAGATGTGATGCTCACCGAGGGTGTGAGAGATAGTCCAATGGGAGATAGTGTAGTGGGTGAGTGGCTGGTATCTCAGATTCCATAAGGAATGATATAGATGGATATCAATTTGTATCATTGGTAAATGAAATATTATAACACATCCCCCTTGTAATTCATTCCATTTAATCAAATAAAATTATGATCATAAAATATATTTCAAAAAAAATATGTTGAAAAATAAATTAAAAATGATAATAGATGGAAAGTACTAAAACCAAAATATATATAAAAAAGAATATACAAATTGATGTTGTATTGATGTTATAGGTGGAAATGAGTTTTTGGGTACAACTATTCATTTTTGCAATATGTATATTATTTTTGTAATTTCATTTTTTGTAATAAATCCGGTCAAAATTGTTTTAGCTATAAAAATGCTAAACAGTCCTTCAGTTTGAAATGAATTAATTTTAGGTAGATGTTACCTTAGTTATGATTTAGTAAAATTTTATTTCAATCATACAGTTTATATTCCATTATGAAGTGACTTATGAGCACAATCCTATGTTTTACACAAAATTCATGAAGTCATAACATGAAGATTTGTTCTATACTGTGACATTTTTTTTAAAACAATTCTATCAAAAATATGAAATGTGATGATTTTTTTTCATTCAAGTATTGGATTAGAAGTGGTGTTCTATAGATTCACTGAAAGGAAGATCAATGAATAGATTTTTTATTAATTGGATAAAAAATATAGTTATTCCAAGTATAATGAAAAATACTCCACTTATCGAACCTAGGTAATTTCAAAAACCATGGCCAAAATCTATTTTTTTTAACATGAAAAAATTCTCAATATATTATACCATAATATTTAAACCTCATAACAACAAAAATAATTATTTAATCATATCCTAACTCGTGACATTACCTTACAATAGTATGTCAATAAATATACATTTCCAATGAACATGACCATATCACATTACTATTCAATGACCACATTAATTTCTACAAATACTCATTGTAAAAACATTAAATTATTCAAAAGATTATCCTACAATAATCATTCATCAGTCACAGAATAAACAATTACTTCCATCATTATTCAAACAATTCAATTTATTCATACATTCTCATTTTTATATATTTCCATGCATTTCCAAAATTTACATTTTAATTAAATCCCCCTTAATCATATGACTGTATAATGGTTAGTATTTACAATTTACCATGTACCATTCCCATGTGACTTACTAATACTTTGGTAGATATTATTGAAATTAAATAATAATATATGTTTAGTGGGATATATTGGAGACACATACAACTAAGATATTTTCTTATAATTTCCACTACCATTTAATATTTATTAATTATTTAAATAATTATTTTAGTATTTTTATTTTATATAATTTTTGGATAAGCATATTCATTTTGTTTCATCGATGTGCAAAAAAATTAAAACACATTTACAAAACCCATAAAATAATATTAAAATATATCTCACTGATCAAATAATTTCCAGATAAAATATAATTAAATAAAAAACATAATATTTCAGAAATAAGTCAACCTAACTCAAATCTAACAGAACCAGAAGGAAAACATACTAAACTAAACTAAACTAAAAAACTGAAAAATAAAAATAACTAATCCAAATCAAACCAATATAAACTATATATAAAATAACTAATTGAACATATCAATATTTATTTATGGTGCAAGAAACATAATCGTTATTTATGGTGCGACACATGGTGCAAGGAAATATAAACTTGCAGCATATAAAATTGAAAATAAGTTGAATCAGAATAAATTTAAAAAAATGAAATTCCAAAAATATCTAAAATAGAAAATATAATATTTTAAACCATATATCTCATAAATATCAGGAAAATAAAAATTTGAAAAAAATAGAAGTGATGTGCCCCTCAACAGACAATGAGGTGGACAATAATAAATAAGAAAAAACTGTGAACATAAAAAATTGAAAATAAATCTACATAGGGATTGCTTCGTACAAATTGTGTGTGTGTATTCCTTCCATGTATGAGGAGGGTTGATTTTTCATTGGTCAGTCTAGAACAAATAGTCAAGGGATACAACTAGGTCGTACCGCTTGACTTGGTCTAAAAGAGGCTTAGTTCTGGCTGTCGCATGAAAAGTATAATGTTGTGACATGGGGGAGGTCTATATTTTATAGTTTTTTTGATGTATTTTATTGATAACTGGTTGTAAATGTTGCACACACCACACCAAATTGATCCATTTCACACAATAGTACACACCGCTGAGAGCCTTTTCAGATGATTCATTATGAGGAAATTTTATCCACTCGGATTCCTAGCATGAATCGTGGCATGATGGGACTCCATGGGTTGGACTGTTAATATATATGAATCTATGAAACCAGATATGTCCTTAATAAAATCAAATAGAATTGAATAAGGCATTCCCAACTCAGGAATATGTAAATTGAACACCACTAATAAGACCAGAAAAACTGATATGAATATATTATAGTTCAAATAAACAAAATAAAACAACTCCTTTCCATCAAATATATTTCTAAATAAAAATCATAATAATATCAACTATTAAAATAATACATGAATTGAATAATTTTAGCCCTCTTAAACAAAATTATCCAACATACTCTTGATAATAAATACACGATACAAACTATATTGAGCCATACTAAACTAACATTAAGTAAGCATGATAGAATTGAATGATTCCTAACCAATCCAATCCTAGAAAAATAGACATATGAAAAATAAAATGATTGAAAAAATAAAAATCTCCATCCTGATAATAAAAACAATATGAAAATTCAAAAAATAGCACTAAATGAAATGAATCAAAACATAATTGATTCAAACCAGTTTAAAATTAACAAAACTATACAGATCAAAAAAAATAGAAATCATCGTAGAAGTTTGGAATGACTATTAACCAGCTAGATAAAAATAAAATAAATTGTCTCATGTTAACTCAATCATAGATAGACCAACATGAATTTAATAAAACCAAATATAATGAACTAAATAAATCACTTATCTAAATTGATTTGAAATAACCTTACCTAACCCACCAATAATAAGTTGATCATTTCGGAATCTATAAAACATAAATTAACCAAAAATAAATCAAACAAAACTATCTCAAAATAATTTAAAATAATTAATAACAACCCCAACAAAACTGAACATAACTAAATTGAATAAATCTAAATGAAAATGTTGTGGTGGGTGGTGAGGTTCATGACCAGTGCTAAGTGGCTGCAAGGGTAGTGCCTTGTGGCAAGGCATGACGAGGGCAGCCAGGGTCGAGACCTATGGCATGGAGGCAAAGCACAGAGAAAGCGAGGTTTTGGGGGGTCGTGGATGTCTTTAGTGTGGGGTGGGGGGAAAGCGACTTTTTATGAGAGGTGGTGAGTTGCAAGAAGATGAGGAATGTTTCCGGACCAATGGTGGTGAGCTTCGAGAAAGGTTTGGCTTTTTGGTTGGGGGCTCATAGAGGTGATGATCTGGGGAGAAGTGCCAGGGTTGGGTAAAAAATTGATTTAGCGACATATTTTAATAGACCACAGCAAAACTATTTAAAACAAATTAGTGGCAGTTTCAATAACCAAAGCTAAAGCCTAATTATGATGTAGTTCTACATTTACGTATGGGAGGTCATCCTGATTCATTGTTTGATAAATTTGTGTGAGAAATAAAATAATATTTTTAATTATATATCCAATTGTAACACCCTGATATTTTATGAAAAATATTCTTTTAATTTCATTTATGTCTTGTGTTTTAAGCTACAACAAGATTTCCTTGTGCTATACGCAACACCGTATGAACTTGCAGTATACACAACGCTATACTTGGATCATGATACACACAATTTTGATAGTGGTTATTCTACGAAACATTTAGTGTATATACATATATAAAATGTATAAATAAAATATGGTTGGATTCTGTTATACGAAACAATGGTGGAGTTTTGCACAACACGCAACCCTGACTTGGCTTGCATTATACACAATCACAACCTTCCTCGATAGCGTGTGTTGTACGCAATACCAGGTTTCACTAAAAAACAATATATTGTTATAATATTATTATGGACTAGCCGTTATGAATAGTATCAACAACATTTTGAATTTTATAAAAATATTATTCATCTTATATATTTTCTATAACATGGTATTAGAACAAAATCAATTTTTCGAGTAAAATAAGTATTTTTTAAAAAATGTAGTTTTTCCATCTTTTGATGGCGTACCCACTTTAAATCTGGTTTTTAATATGTCTATAAGTTCAATTTGATAAAATAAAATTATTCTTTGGAATCAGGATATAAAAATTTACTTTGGATAAAATTTTCACATTATACTGATAACTTTCATAATTTAATGAATAGTAAAAACACACTCTATTTTAATTAAAGACAACTTTTTTCATCCCAATAATTTATATGGTTATATTATCAGTTTAATTGGTTGTAAAGTGTAATTAGAATATATTTTTACCATTTAATCAAATGTTGTTCATTGGAATTAATTTCTCTTTGAAATTGGATATAAACTAGTATCAATCTGTTGATAGTTATTGTTTCTTAAAAAGACACTATTTGTTTTCATAACAGGAATTAATTTTAAAATTTATTAATTCCACTTCTATGTTTTGAATTTGAAAAAATAGACATCAATTTTGAATGTGGAATATCAAATAATGCTTTGGCCTAATTTTTGGTATTTTTCTGAAAAACTTCAATTTTCGATGAATAGTGAAACCACTAAGTGGTAGTTAAAAAACTGATTTTTTTATAAAACATAATTTTACTGTTTCTGTGAGTGGAATTTCGAAAATCTGAGAGACATGGTTAATATCAAGGACTAAAATTTGGTTCAATGAGATGAAAATAATTTTTTGTGAATAGTAAATTTTTTCTTTTATTTACCACGGTTAAAAGTAAATAGGATAATTAAGGGTAAAAATTATATTATTATTATTCTAACACATGTCCTAATTCTATTGGATAAGTGTAATTTGACCAAAAACAACCTTATAAATAAAATATGAAAATTTAGGCCCACTTGGATTAGATTATAACATTTAATATTAATTTATTTAAAGAAGGGTTAAAATAGATAAAATCAAAGTTTAATAATTAAATCATTTTTAATATAGGTTTATACATAAGATAAATTTGACTATAAATATTCATTAGAAAGATAAAACTATTTCCAACATAATGATAGTTTATTTATAATTTTTATAAATTAAATAATTTAATTTATTAATGACACAATGATGATACAATAATTATATTATTAATAAAATATTGATATAATTGACGTTATAAATACACAAATAAATATAATTTGAGACTTTTTATGAATTAAAAACCTTTTCAATGTTAATATGACATGTTAGTAATGATTTAATGAAATTGTTTTGAACTAATCATTCTGTTATGATTTTCACAAAAATCAAATACCAAATAGTGTCAAAATTGACATAAAATAGTTTTTAAAACAAATATTATATTATTAATTGTTATATATTCTTAAAAATCAAATATTCGGCCTAGATACTTATATCCTGATAGTTGTGTCATTAATGGACCACATGGGGGTCGCTTGGATGTATATGGTATGTTTATTATCTATATAATATAAAAATACAAAGTGACATGGTAAATGTCAATCTAATTAACTAAGAGTAAAAACTAAAAGAGAAGGTTAATATAATGAACTAAACTTGTCTAAATTCTATCGGATGAGAGGATTTAGACCCATCCCAACATTATATTCTAAATATATCAATTTGTAGCTATTAATAACTGAATATGACTTTATCATAAAATAATATTTTTAGTTATTCCAAAGGTTCCCCTCTCCTCCCTTATAAAAGGGCACCTCCTCCCTCTCTTCATCACACCACATTGAGCCTTCAAGATCGGCCACCCCATGCCAAATTCTCTACTCCACTACCCTTGAAACATCCTAGAGGTCTTGGTCTTCTTCAAAGACATATTTCAGTTCCCTAAGAGGAGGTCTCAAAGAGGCGCTTCAAAGAAGAGGTAATGTCCGTTACCGATTCATTCAACATTATTTCTTCTTCCACATCTTCCTCTTTGGTTGTTTCATTGTGAAGTAATAACATCAGTATCACTAATATACTGATATGTTATTATATATATGAAACAACCCTATTTCACCATCTATCCATCCTATGTAAAATGAAATCACGGCGCGTGTGTATGTATGGAATACCGTCTCCACGCCGTGGTGTAATCTATTTTCCACCACCACCATACATGAATGAGTATAATGGTGTAAATAATAACTATATATGATTATTGTAAAGTGATATTGATTCTGTAATAGTATACATACACTCAAATAAAATTCCATGATCATGGGAACGGTATCATCGCTCGTGCGTACGTACGAAATATCGTCTCCACGGCGCGATGACATTCATTCTCAATGATTAACCATTCATAAATGATTATAAAGTATATATAATAAGTAATCATGAAATATATGACATAATAATGATACTGGATATATGTATATATATATGTATGTCATCCAATTAATTCAATTCAATTCAATGAGGAAACGAAAACAACGTTCATGCGTACGTACGGCCTACCGTCTCCATGAATGGTGTATTTCTTTACATTTATCGATCTATTATATATATGTATATTATGTATATATATTATATATAAATAATGTTTTATATTCTTGAATTAAGTAATCAGGATCTATGTAATCATATGAATAATTAAAAGTCAAAACACGGATGACAAATAAAATTATTTTACCCAAAACGCTATTTAACATGGAATTTACAAAAGAACGGGTAATATAAAGACATAAGTTAACCATATATGAAATCATAACAATGAATACGATTAGTTAATAGTCAATGAAATTACTTAAATCCTTATATAGGAGGTTCAGATACTTACGAAGCATATCGGACCTACGGTAAGGGATAAATATTCCAATCTCATTCTTATCCGATATTTTTTATTCGTAAGTATGTTCTAGGGTTATTGTTATAATCCATGTACATGTTTTATAAAAATGTTTTCATGTATTTTTAATGTCTTTTACCCATTTTTTACTTTTACTACATGGTATGTATGGAATCATTCTTTTACGAGGTACTTTTTGACTTTTCCGGGAAAAGTACGAGAAGAATGGTTTTTTAACTTAAACAGCATGAACAGATTTTTATGGTTTTATAAAGACTTATTTTTATGAAGCTTCCTCCAAATGATGTCATGATTATTTTCAACCAAATCTCATTCTTTTAAAATTGAATGGCATTTTGTGAAATGAAAGTGATTTTTTTAAAAAAGGATATTTTCCTCAAGAATTCAATTCATGAGTTTTATCAAAACAATATTCCATCTAAGATGACATTATTTCATATGTGTATGTTTCAAGTATAATGTCTCTATGATTTACATGGTTTCACTTTTATTATTATGAAATGATATCCGTTTATTTTATATGGATTATGTGATGATGGGATGATGTTTATGAAACCCATTTTATTTATTAGGTTATTATGAATGATGTATGTTTATTTTGTGGAACAAGTATGAATGATTTCATTATGAGATGAGTGGGACCTCCATCTCCCTCCAATGCATAGGGAAAAGATTTATATCTCATGAGATAGACATTTCAAGAAGGGTAAGTTAATAAGGATCAGTATTATAGGTCTGGAACGAGGAGTGAACTCGATTCAGAAAGAGACTTTGTCCACTAAGATGGTATTGGCAGCAATGCCTTGGCTACTATGGAAATAATTAAATGTGCTTAATGGATGACACAATTACATATTTTATTCCCATGATATGTTATAATGATTTATGTTCCATTATGATCTATTCCTTATGTACTTCCATGTTTTAAGCCGTTGCTCAAGATTTTGATGTTTAAACAATATGTTCATGTTTTTATGTTTAAATGTATATGGTATGTTTTATTTTATCCATGATTACCTTTACTGAGCATTTGAGCTCATCCTTTTTATGTTTTATTTTCTCCCAGGATTAAAAGAAATGTTTTAGGTAAGGAAAAAAATGGAAGATCTTTATGGGAGTTGTTAAAGATCGTTCACCACGATTAGAAGATTACGTTCCAAGTTTCATAAGACAATAATCTATTATGTTACTTGTGTGTCTGTTTTTGTTATGTATTATGTATTCCACAGAAGTAATATAATATATATGTACGTAAAGCTTCGGGTCTCTACAGTTGGAATCAGATGAAAGGTTTAGTTAACCTTTGGAAACTAGGATGCGTGAACATTAGTGAAATCCCTAGATATATTTCTGAGGTATGTCTAGGGATGTCCCTAAGGTTAAGTAAAAGTATAGGTTATAGTCCTAGATTTATTGTAACGATCTTTGAATTAAAACTAAGATGTTAGATATTGAAGTTACTCCCCCTTTTTTATAATTTTTTCCTGTCACACTATTCTTTTTGGGTTTTAGAAAATGGCTGGAAATGATTCACGATAATGGAGGATATGATGGAAAATGGAATGATATTATTCATGAGTAACCAAATGAAATGGGATTTGGAAGTTCAAACATCATTATCATGCCGAATCAGCAATCTCATAATATGATCAATAAACACAAATTTGGTAAGTTTCCTTACTCTTCTAATATGAGAAAGATGGAGTTTCATGATGATCATAGAGGAAAAAAGTTCAATTTCCCCTATGTAAATCATGTGGGAAGTGGCATCAAGGAGAATGTTTCAATGGAACTGGAAGATAATTTGGGTGTAGAAAAGAAGGACATAGAGCTAGTAATTGCAATTGAAAAGGTTCAGTTAACACCAGGGATGAGGATAATGGTATTTCTATGATATCAAAAATTGTTAAATTTTTTAAATGTGGAATGTACAGGAATTATGAAAACCAATTCCCTAAGGGAAGGTCTCATGAAGAGAATCGGTATGGTCGTATGGGTAGTATTTATGTCGATGAAGAGGAAGAGACTAAAAATGATATGTGAGATGAAAATAATTGTTGAAGCTCCATTAATGGTTTAAAAAGGTATTGTAATGATTAAATGATTATGAAGTGTAATGTTGTATAAGTAATCTCATGGTACTATGGAATAACGAGACATCTATGGATTGTTACACTGGTGTCTTTCCTTACGTTTTGAAAGTGTATGATGAATGGTACCAGTAACCATGAAAGGTTATTCAGATATTTTTGGAAAGTAGATGATATGCACATAATGAAGGGATAAGGAGAAAATGAAATGTTTTATAGTATTCATGAGCTCATGACTGATAAAAAGAAATTGATATATCATGGTTTGAGGTTTTGGTATGTGAAATGAGTTACCTTTTGATAGAACTCATGTTTTCACTAAGATTCAATGGGTATTAATTTTTCAAGAGAATACATGATTAAGGCCTTCTAATGTTTGGAATGTTACCAACAAGACATATCTCATGATATATGGGGATCAACGATGGTATTAACATGATTGTTATATGAACTCTTTGGTAATCGTTTTCACAATAATATGAAATTGGAAAACAGTATTTTCGATAAGACTAATGATTGGAATGGATTATTTTGGACATAAGATAGTATTTTTTAAGGATAATAGTTTTTTCCGGTATTATTGATGGGATGTTATAGTAATGTAGTTTTAGAAAAAGGACAACCTGCAGGATGGGAGACAGCCCATCGCGTCTGACAAGGCTGTGGGAATCGAACCCATGACCGAAGTGCGACTGGCCTTTATTGCCTACCACTGGCCTACATGATGTCCCTGTTTAGTAGAAACTAGTTTTATTATATTAAGAAGTATGATATATAAAGTATAAGTACATTTTAGGAACCATATATGATAAATCTCACTATAGATGGACTTATGTATTTTTTGATAACTTTTCTAACCTTTTGTTTGAGACAGATGGAATGACCCATCATTCTATCACATGATCTGCTAACACATCATGAATGAAAAATTAAACTTCATTTCTTTAAGAGATGAAGTGGAAATTGTGCAAAGAACGACCAATGTTGAGACTGTACCAAAATCACGAAATAATTTCTTCTAAATCCATTTTTATCAACTTTAGGGAAATGATCATGAAAACCAAAAATGTTGTCCTAGTGCTCTTATATCTGATTAATCAGATGGAACCTTAGATCGTCACCAATTATATGGCTTTGTGATTGTTGGATTTTTCATAGCCATGTTCTCTACAACTCTCCATTAGAACTTGATGGTTAGATTTTTCCTCCATATACATATTTTCACCTATGTTCTCCTACGTGGAGACCTAGTGATGAGTTAATTTGGGTAACAGTTACATTTCATACTTTATTTTTTAAATCCATGTTTGGTATTCCTTTTTATGATGTGGGTTTCTGTTAAAAGAACTTTCGAGTAGTAAACCATTTATAACCCCGATGAATTTCGAGGGATAAATTTATTTTATGGGGGGTAAAATGTTACACTCCAAGATTTTATGAACAATATTATTTTAATTTCATTGATTTATTGTGTTGTATTCTACAAAAATATTGCCTTGTGTATACGCAACACCGTATGAACTTGCAGTATACACCACACTATTCCTGGATCATCTTACACATAATTTTGATAGTGGTTATTATACGAAACATGGAGTATATATATATATATATATTCAATATATAAATGAAATATGGTTGGATTCTGTTATACAAATTAATGACGGAGTCTTGCACAATAAGCAACCCTGACCAGCCTTGCATTACATGCAATCGCGACCTTCCTCGATAGCGTGTGCAGAACGCAATACCAGGATTCACTAAACAACGATATATTGTTATAATATTTTTATGGACTAGAAGTTATGAATAGTATCAAATACATTTTTAATTTTATAACATTATTATTCATCTTACACATTTTCTAGAACATGGTATGAGAACAAAATCAATTTTTCGAGTAAAATAAGTATTTTTTTAAAAAAAATAGTTTTGCCGCCTTTTAATGCCGCACCCTTATTAAATCTTGTTTTTGACATATCTATAAGTTCAATTTGACAAAATAAAATTATTCTTTGGAATCAGGATATAAAAATTTACTTTGGATAAAATTATTATATTATTCTGATAACTTTCATATTTTAATGAATAGTAAAAACACGTTGTATTTTAATTAAAAACAAAATTTTTCATCGCAATAATATATATGGTTATATTTTTTTTTAATTGGTTTTAATGTGTAATTAGAATATATTTTTTCCATTTAATCCATTGTTGTTCATTGGAATTAATTTCACTTTGAAATTGTATATATATAAGTATCAATCTTTTGATAGTTATTGTTTCCTAAAAACACGCTATTTGTTTTGATAACGTGAATTAATTTTAAGATTAATTAATGCTACTTATATGTTTTGAATTTTTAAAAATAGACATCAATTTTGAATTTAGAATATCAAATAATTCCTAGGGTGACTTTTTGATATTTTTCTGAAAAACATCAATTTTTGATTAATAGTGAAACCACTAAGTGGTAGTTAAAAAACAGAATTTTTCATAAAACATAAATTTAATGCTTTTGTGAGTGGAATTTCGAGAATCCAAGAGACACAGTTAATATCAAGTACTAAAATGTGGTCCAATGAGATGAAAATAATTTTTTGTGAATAGTAACTTTTTACTTTTATTTACCACGGTTAAAAGTAAATAGGATAATCAAGGGAAAAAATGATATTATTATTACTCTAAAACATGTAATAATTCTATTGGATAATTTTAATTAGACCAAAAACAACCTTAGGAATAAAATATGACCATTTAGGCCCACATGGATTAGATTAGGACATTTAATATTAATTTATTTAAATATGGGTTAAAATAGTTAAAATCAAAGTTTAATAAGTAAATCATTTTTAATATGTGGATATACAAAAGCTAAATTCGACTATAAATATTAATTAGAAAGCTAAAATGATTTCTTACATAATCGTATTTTATTTATAATTTTTAGAAATTAAATAATTAAATTTATTTATGACACAAAGATGATGCAATAATTATCTTATTAATGAAATATTGAAATAATTGATTTTATAAATACATGAATAAATATAATTTGATACTTTTTATGAATTAGAATAATTTTATATGTTAATATGACATTTTATTACTGATTTAATTAACTTTTTTCGAACTAATCATTTTATTATTATTTTCAAAAAAATCAATTACAAAATATTTTCCAAATTGACATAAAATAGTTTTTTTAAAAAATAAAATATTATTAATTGTTATTATATTCCTAAAAATCAAAGGTTCATCCAAGATACTTATATAATGTTAGGTGTATCATTAATGGACCACTTGGGGGTCTCTTGGATGTATATTGTATGTTTATTAACTATATAATATAAAAATACAGAGTGACATGGTAAATGTCAATCTAATTAACTAAGAGTTAAAAGTAAAAGATAAGGTTAATATAATGACCTAAACATTTATAATTTATATTTTATGAGAGGATTTCGACCCATACCCACCTTATCTTAGAAATATATCAATTTGAAGCTATTAAAAACCGAATATGACTTTATAATAAAATAATATGTTTTGTTATTCCAAAGGTGCCCCTCTCCTCCCTTATAAAAGGGCACCACCTCCCTCTGTTACTCACACCACATTGAGCCTTCAATCTCGGCCAACCCCTCCCAAATTTTCTTCTCCACTTACCTAGAAACATACTATAGGTCCTGTTCTTCTTCAAAGACCAATTTTAGTTCCATAAGAGGTGGTCTCAAATAGGCTCTTCAAAGAAGATGAAATGTCTGTTACTAAGACTTTCAACTTTATTTCTTATTCCACTTATTCGTCATAGGTTTTTTCATTATGAAGTAATAACATCAGTATCACTCATATACTTATATGTAATTATAATTATGAAACAACCCTATTTCACCATCAATCCATCCTACGGAAAATGAAATCACCGCGCGTGTGTACGTACGGAATACCATCTCCACGCCGTGGTGTAATCCATTTTCCACCACCACCTTACATGGATGGGTATAATGGTGTAAATAATGACTATATATGATTATTGTAAATTGATATTGATTTTGTAATAGTATACATACACTCAAATAAAATTCCACGATCATGGGAACAATATCATCACTCGTGCATACGTACAGAATATCGTCTCAACGACGTGATGAGATTCATTCTCAGTGATTAGCAATTCATAAATGATTATAAAGTATATATAATAAGTAATCATGAAATATATCAAATAATAATGATACTGGATATATGTATATATATATTTATTTTATCAAATTAATTCCATTCAATTAAATGAGGAAACAAAAACAACGTTTATCTGTACGTACGGCCTATTGTCTCCTTGAACGGTGTATTTTATTCCATTTATTGATCTATTATATATATGTATATTAGGAATATATATTATATATAAATCATGTTTTATATTATGGAATTAAGTAATCATGATCTAAGTAATCATATGGATAATTACAAGTTAAAACACGGATGACCAATGAAATGATTTTACCCAAAACGCTCTTTAACATGGAATTTACAAAAGAACAGGTAATATAAAGTCATAAGTGAACCATATATGATATCATAACAATGAATATGATTCTTTAATAAGTCAATTACATTATTTAAATCATTATACAGGAGGTTCAGATACGTACGAAACATATCAGACATATGGTAAGGGATAAATATTCCAATCTCATTTCTTATCCGAGATTGTTTATTCGTATGTATTTACTGGGGTTATTTTTATTATCCATGTACATGTTTTATAAAAATATTTTCATGTATGTTTAATGTCATTTTTACCCATTTTTGACTTTTACTACATGGTATGTTTGGAATCCTTCTTTTACGAGGTACTTTTTGACTTTTCCGTAAAAAGTATGAGAATAATGTTTTTTAACTTATACAGCATGAAAGGATTTTTATGGTTTTATAAAGCCTTTTTTTAATGAAGCTTCTCCAAATTATTTCATTATTATTTTCATCCAAATACCTTTCATTTAAAATTGAATGGCATTTTGTGAATAGAAAATGTTTTTTTTAAAGGATATTTTCCTTAAGAATTTATTTCAAGTGTTTTATCAAAACCATTTTCCATCTAAGATGACATTATTTCATATGTGTATGATTTATGTATAATGTCTCTATGATCTACATGGTTTCAATTTTCTCATTATGAAATGATATCGATTTCTTTTATATGGATTATGTGATGATGGGATGATGTTTATAAAACCCATTTTATTTTTTGGGTTATTATGAATGATGTATGTTTATTTTGTGGCCCAAGTAAGAATGATTTCATTATGAGATGGGTGGGACCTATATCTCCCTCCAATGCATTGGGTAATGATTTATATCTCCTGATATAGACATTGCTAGAGCAGTATGTTAATTCGGTTCAGTATTACAGGACTGGAATGAGAAGTGAACTCAATTCAGAAAGGGACATTGTCCACTAAGATGGTTTTGGAAGAAATGCCTTGGCTACTATAGAAATCATTACATGTGCTTGATGGATTCCACAATTACATGTTTTATTCCTATTCTATGTTATCATGATTTATGTTCCATTATTATCTATGCCTTATGTACTTCCATTTTTTAAGTCGTTGCTCAATATTTTTATGTTTAAACATTATGTTCATGTTTTTAAGTTCAAATGTATTTGGTATGTTTTATTTAGTCCATGCATACCCTTACTAAGCATTTGAGATCACCCTTTTTATGTTTCATTTTCCCCCAGGATTAAAAGAACGGTTTTAGGTAAGGAAAAAAAGATGGAAGATCTGTATGGGAGATGTTGAAGATATTTCACCACGATTAGAAGATTATGATTCAAGTTTCCAAAGACACAAAACTATTACAGTCCTTGTGTATATTTTTTTGATATATATTATGTATTCCGCAAAAGTAATGTAATATATATGTATGTCAAGCTTTGGGTCTCTACACCTCTAACATTTGATAAAATATATGGGAAATATCTTTGGTTCCCATTAAATTCATCATTGACAATGTCCAATTATGTAATATCAATGGTATAAAAAAATTACCAAAGTGAGAAACAATAATCAGTGTAGAAAACCGAATAATCCTGAAAATTCATTAACAGTATATCTAAATCCTGACACCCTTTCCTATGAAACCATGTTTTGACCTATCTCATTCATCATCATCACCACAAAAGTTTTATTTTATCTTATACTAATTCTAATACCTAAGGCTCTTATTAATGATAACATATCCCTATTTTTAATGTTTAATTTATCAATGCTCTGATAGAATCTATAGTGATATGTAATTTTCATAAAATAAAATTTTATCCAAATTGATTAATATTAATTACATTACATACCTACTCAAAAAAATCTTATAGGTTTTTTTCCTTTGGAAAGATGGAAGTATTAAAATATGGTTCGTGATGGTTATAAATTATCTTGAACATATAACATCATAATAATCACCCTAATTAATCATGTCATATATAAAACAATTGTTCACAATGTAAATACACGTAAATTCTAAGGAAATTTTTTCTTCTTCTTAATTTTCTTTGAATTTTACAAGAACGCAGTTTCTGACAGCACCTGATTCCGAGGCCCGGTGTGCCTGGAATCATTTTCCGAAGTTTGGCTCGGGTACGTTCAGTGAATGGACGAGCGAGTTTTTCTAACTTTTGAACCGTTGCTCGGAATCGAATTCTGAGGGCACCGATGGAATCGTAGCACCATTAATTTCTTAGAAACGCATCTTCCGGAGTTGCGTTTTCTCGGGTGTGGTTTTTAATTTTTGGGCTTAAAGTTAAGAAATAAAATAAATTGTACGACAAACTTTATTTTAATTCACTTAATCCGCTTAGAAGCCACTTGAAGCCACTTATGGCAGCTTCAGCTGAGTTGATGCAGATAGGGTGCTATCCAGAAATATCCTACCCTCTTGGTAGGATATTTGTGAGGTGGGGCCCTCATGAGCCCCACCGTTTCATTCCGCTAAGTAACACACCCGCGAAAACCCATCATTATGAAAGTCAACTGACACATTTTTTTTTTAAATTTCTTAACGCGCCAATTAATTGGCTAGTTTTATTCGTTGAATTAATTGCGTGGTTTTATTCGTTTAATTAATTGGTTGAATTAATTGGGCGGTTTTATTCGTTGAATTAATTTGATGAATTAATTTAATAATTTCTTAACATGTTTTCAATCCATTATCGTAGTAATAAAATAAGACCAACGCGCGACTTCTGGAAAAAATGCTTGTTGAATGGTTTTGACAACTTTGTGCCTTCATCCTCCTTCATGAAGAACGCGAAGAACGTGAAGAACACCTTCGTCGAAGAAAGCGAAGTCTTCTTCCAATGACATCTTCCCTTCGAACGCACCTCGATGACAATGGAATCGATGTTCGTTCTCCGCGACATTGACCCGCGACGCGACGTCTCTTTCCGCAACGGTTCTTTCGCGACGCCGTATCCGTGACGCGATGTTCTTCTTCCACGTCGTCTCTTCCGCGACGGTTTTCCACGACGAAATATCCATCAATGACTTCGAATCCTCGCTTCGCGACGTCGACATTAAATCTCCACGACGCTCGTCTTCCGCGGCTCGTTGACGAACACCGTTCTTGAAACCGAGGTAGGGGATTATTTTATTTAATTATTTCCGTTCATGATTCTAGTTTATCAATCATCGTGGATATTCGACTAGATGTTATAATTTAACGAGAGGGTAGGCGGACCGTACAAACACGGCCAAACCCCCCCTCCTTTGTTCATGTTCGATTCTTTGTGGATGGAACGGAATGGTGTGGTGCAGTCGCACCACGCGGAAATCACATAGAATGTACTACGTGACGCCGTCGCGCCGCGCCGTGGAAAGAAGTCTATGAAAGCGACGTCGTCGCGCCATGTCTAAGGAACCCGAAGACACCCGTGGTCGGAGTCGGCCCACGGCGAAGGGGCGCGGTGCAAGCACGACACGCCGAAGAACCACGAAGACGGCGCGTTTCGTTTTTGACCTGCGGATTGATGGGCGACGACAAACGTGGCCGTAAGGTAGTTTTGAGGCCTTCGCAGTGAAGATCGGGTCCCGGGAGGACCATAGGAGAAGACAGAAAGAGAAACGGACCACCGGAGCGCGTCCGGTGGTCCGCGGAATGCGGCGGCGGTGCGCCGCCGGAAGATGCCGGTGGCGGTTGCCGCCGGCGTCAATCAACAGCAAAGTGGGGGCAGTCGTGCGCACCCCGCCGCTCCGCGACAAACGCTCGGTCACGGCCGGCCGATCGGGCAGGGCCGGGCCCAGCCGGGTCGGACCAGGGTCGGGTCCACCCAGTTCGGGTCGACCCAGTTCGGGCTGACCCAGGGGGGGTCGGGCCGGGTCGGTCCGGGCCCAGAACCACCGTTTTCGGACAACTTTCGGTCAAATGCCCATATCATGAGCTGTATGCGTCCGATTGACGCGCCGTCAGTGGAAACGCGATCCTTGGATTGAGAAAGTCATTTTGGTATATGACACTCAAGGTTTCAGATTACATTGGGTTCGGCCGGGTTGGTTCGTACACGAAACCAACCGGGCCCTCGGAGTGGAAACGCTCATATCATGAGTTCCGGTCGTCCGATTGACGTGCCGTCGACTTTGTTGATTTCCTCTGAGGGAGACGGACCTTTTGGCTCACTCCAACTGAGGTTTGGACGGAGTTGGAGTACAGTCGGGTTGGTTTTGTCTTAAAAACCAACCGGGCCCCTGGGACGAAAAAGCCAATAATTCACAGACCGGGCGTCCGATTGACGCGCCGTCTGTTTCGTTGAATTCCACTTGATGAGACGGATCTTTTGTTATACATTTCCTGAGTTTTGGACACAGTTTGAATATGGTCGTGTTGGATTGTACCCGAAATCCAACCGGGCCCCTGGATCGGGAAAGCTGATATCTTTCAGACAGGACGTCCGTTTGACGAACCGTCAGCGGCGTTGTTGATCTCGTTGAGAAGCGGTCCCTATGAGAATACCCTATGAGAGTCTGGGGTACAGTTGAGATTGGGCCGGGTTGGTTCGCACACGAAACCAACCGGGCCCCAGGGATGAAAAGACTAATAACTCACAGACCTGGCATCTGATTGACGCGCCGTCTGTTGCGTTGAGACCCCTATGACGAGGCGGTCCTTTGATATACTTCTTTTTGAGACTTTTTGATACATGGAGTGTCGACCAGTAGCTCATGGATCGGACCCTCCCGGAGATGATCGTGCAAAGTATGGAGGCCGTGTAGCCGGCTGAGACCTGGCGACTGCTTGATCGACTCGACTTGGAGTGAGTCGACTAGCCCAGTGGATGGAGCACCGGTATTTGCCGACAGACCCACGGCGGACGGAGTGCCCGGTAGTTGGCCGCAGACCCGCGGTACTCGACAGGAGGAGTACCTCTGTAGGCTATTAGAGGGATCTCCCGGTATTTGGCGACAGACCCACAGCGGACGGAGCGCCCGGTAGTTGGCCGCAGACCCGCGGTACTCGACAGGAGGAGTACCTCAGCAGTCTTAGGTTAGTGAGCAGTACCTCGTAGTCGTGACAGGACCACTGTACACTCCGGAGACGGAGCTCTTCAGCAGTTACGGTTTCGTTAATGAAAATCCTGGTTTGAGCTGAATCTTTTGACCTTTGTGTTCATCTCATGATTGATATGGGTCACTTGATAACTTAGGTATATGTATGGGCATATACCTGGGTAGTGGTTATCCATTGATTTCACAATCCTTGTGTTTCCTCATGATTGAGATGAGTCATTTGAAAACTTAGGTATATGTATGGGCATATACCTGGGTAGTGGTTATCAGTTTATTTCACAATCCTTGTGTTTCCTCATGATTGAGATGGGTTACTTGATAACATAGGTATATGTATGTGCATATACCCAAGTAGAGGTTATCTATTGAGATCTTATTTTGGTTATCCTTGTTGGTTTAGTGAGACCTTGAGGGTCTCGGGTTCCCTACAGAGTATTATTATACTCACCCCTGCACGGGCTGTGCCTGCACCTCGTTGTGTTGGTTGCAGACGACGGGCAGAGCTGACAGAGGTCGAGTGTTCGAGGACTGGTCTGTACCCGGAGGAGTACTACACGACGAGTCAGTACCCGGAGGTGGACTACACAAGGAGTCAGTACCCGGAGGTGGAATACATGACGAATCAGTACCCGGAGGTGGACTACACGACGAGTCAGTACCCGGAGGTGGACTACATGACGAGACGACACACAGAGGAGGGTGACGGACGAGAGCGTGGAGGAGGCTATCTGTACCTACCCTTCAGGTAGGATCCGTGGTAGACGACCAGGAGCTGCGCTATCTGTACCTACCCTTTAGGTAAGATCCTAGGAGGATGACCCAGGGGATGCTTCCTTCTTCCAGCTATTTGTCTTTTTGCTGTTGTACTTTCTTTTGGGTTTGTATTCTGGCCCATTTACTTTAAACCATTTCTTTTGTACTTAGTGTTTTGCTTCCGCTTGTACTCTGTGGTGTGTTGTTTACTTTTATAAAGGCAATGCCTTCCAAGTTATCAGGATTGATGCCTTCGGTGCAAGTCGCCGTCCCCTGGCCTATGGAAGGCGGGCTTGGGGTAGTCACGACACGGGCCCTGAGGACGGGTCGTGAAAAATTGGTATCAAAGGAGTTCGGTTCTACCGCAGAACTTATAACTCTGATGTTTCATTCTGTGAAGCAATAGTGTTAAGAGTACCGAGTGTGGTTTTCAGTTCAGGGAGTCCAGTGTTGGTGTGAGCGACCGGCGTATCCATACACCAGGACCTTGAAAACTAATTTCTGACTTTCTGCATGAAAACACTGATTGCGTGTGTGTTTTCTAGATGTTTTATTTAAATGTCAAATCAAACCAGGTCAGCTCACCAAGATAATCTTTTGACTGTGTCACGTTGTTTCTTTCAGGATGCCTCCCCGTGGACGACTAGCTAGATCCCCAAGAGTGGTACGTACTGACAGCCCGCCGAGCGTTGAGGCATCAGTACAGGGACCTATCCCAGTTGAGGCACCAGCGGAGGAACCAGCGGTACTACTACCAATTGGTCCACCGATGCCACCAGTCCCAGTATCAGAGGATGCACGTCGCTTGAGCGCACTGCATGAGTTCCAGCGCCAGAGGCCACTCAGGTTCCAGGGAGGGACGAAACCACAGGCAGCTGAGGATTGGCTGGGTGCTGTGGTGAGAGTCTTTAGGCTAGTGGGGACGCCAACAGATTTCATAGTAATCCTTGATGCCAGTCTTCTTCAGGCAGCAGTAGGCAGATGATGGAGCCTGATGATTCAGATGCATGACGAGGTGAATCTTCCATGGGCAGACTTCGAGAGCCTATTCCAGGAAGAGTTTGTACCATCCACCCTTCGAGCGGTGCGTATACAGGAGCTACATCAGCTGCTGCAGGGCAGCATGTCAGTGGCGCAGTACTCAACGATATTCACAGACCTCTCGCGCTACTCCACAGATATGGTACGGGACCCGTTCTTCAGGGATCGAACCTTCGAGCAGGTGCTCAGGCGGGAGATTAGAGCTTCTATTGTTTCTCACATCATTCTGATGCAGACAGGGGTGTTGGAGAGTGCCCTCTAAGTGGAATGTTTCCTTGCTGAGCAGTCTCCAGCAGTAGGCCCCACCACTAGTCGGCTTGCGGCAGAGTCTTCTGCAGTAGGAAGTAGACAAATGACGTAGAGGTCCAAGAGGACCAGACCTACCGGTGGATGACTGCACAACTCAGGTTCAGTTGTGCGGGGAAACTGGGGTGGAGTCAGAGCCAGACGTGCCAAGTGTGGACAGTGTTACTCCTGCGACGGAATTGGCCACATGGCACGTGACTATCCGACCAGCCATGCAGATGACCAGCAGTTAAATGAAGAACCTACAAGGCATAGGCAAAGGTTTGATCAAGGTGGACCGCAAGGAGTAGGCGGCCATGGCAGAGGAGCTGGCCGTGCAGCTGGAGGTGGACGACGCTTCGGGATGTTGCCACCACCACAAGGAGGCCCACCCCGACCGCAGGGGACAGGAGGACATGGGAGGGCTCAGCTTCAGGCAGCTGAGGCCTATGGTCATGGAGCTCCGGAAGCAGGTCGACAGGAGAGGTACTAGTGGATACGTCCTTTGTACTTCTAGTTCCATGTTGCTTTTGTATTCGTGTCTTTTTACTATGAGCTGAAATAATAAAAAGACACTTATATTGTGATGTTCTCTTTCCTTTCCTTTTTGTTTGGTTGATACTCAGTGGTCCTGGTTACGACTGTTGAATTGAACCTCACTTACGAGATTTCTACTGGAGGAGACCCAGTGACCTCACACTGATACCGGCAGTGTGACCCGACCTTTGGAGGCGAGACTGAAAATTGGATCTCTTAGTAGTAACGTCGAGGCCTTACGACGTCATCCATGGCATGAATGCATCATTCATGTCAGGATTGACTGTATTAGGCAACGAATGTGGTTCATCCAGGGGATGAGACCAGATTTCTCTTATCGGAAAAGAATAAATCATAGCAGCTCTTGTGAGAGTAAAGAAGGTCCAGGTCATCCAGGAGAGGATGAAGACTGCACAGTGTAGTAAGAAACAGGAAACCGGTGCCAGTCTTAGAGACTCGGGCGTGTTAAATGTTTCAAGAAGTGGAAGCTTTAAGGATAGATGATTCTGCGAAGCAGCAGACATGGAGGCAGAGCTAGGAGAGCAGTATGAGGTGGTGCACATCTTAACATGCTACAACCACCCGCCTTAGTTATCCCTGCCAGGCTTAGGGAGCTTGAGGGTGGTGGAATGGTGTGACTTCTTGCGGTCAAGGAGTGTGACCCAATGGCTCTAGAAATGATTCAAGGGACAGTCTATGTCCACTACTAACTGTTGTAGTAACAGACGTCGATATGAATCATTCCTTGCTTTCACAAATCTTGTTCCAGACCTAGAGTTTCCAGTATGCCGTGGACTTGACCCTCACGTCTGGAGATTCCTTGGGAGGATAATCGATAATCACACTTACGCAGACAGTGTGGTCAGATCCTCGAGGCGAGAGTTTTGGTTTGAATCTCTTGGTGGTAGCATCGAGGCCTTACGACGTTGGTTTGAGTATGGGCTGGGCAATCACAGTTCATACACAAATTGACGGTATTAGGCTAAAAAAATGATGTAGTTTAACTACGACATCGGGATGGGTTTTCCTTGGTCGGTGAAAAAGGAAACCCCAGGCAGTGCAGGGTAAATCGTGCACAGCAGGGTGCGACCGATCACTCTTGAGTCGGTCAACCTTACCCTCGTAGCAGTAGTCATTTTGAGTTCCAGTTCTAACGGGAAATGGAGACCTCTGGAGTTCGTGGATGACGATCACGTACTTATACGGGTCTCACCTCGACGAGGTTTACAGAGATGTGGAAAAGGCGGCATGTTATCTCCGGGGTTCAACGAACCTTTCTAGGTCCTCAGTTGGTTAGGCGGAGTGGTTTACCGCTTGACCCATCCACCTCAGTTGCACCAGGTGCACGACGACTTCCACGTATCTCTACTGAGAAGATACGTGATCGACCCTTCGCATATCATCGACCATAAGGAGCTGGATGATGGTGATGGAGTGTCTTTTACGGAGGTTCCAGTGGGAATCGAGGATCGATATGAGCAGATCCTTTGAGGACGGCCTATTCCTCGGGTGCGCTTTGACGGGCAGTATAGGAACCTCCTGGTGAGGACACGGGAGCAAAAGGCTCAGATGTGTGCTCAGTACCATTTTTTTATCCCTAAGTTTGTGGTGAAGCTTTACGGGGTCGTAAAGCCCTGTGGTGGGAGTAATGTTAAGACCCGTAAATTCCAAGGAAATTTTTTTTTCTTCTTAATTTTCTTTTGAATTTTACAAGAACACAGTTTCTGACGGCACCTGATTCCAAGGCCGGTGTGCCCGGAATCATTTTCCAAAGATTGGCTCGGGTACGTTCAGTGAACGGACGAGCGGGTTTTTCTAACTTTTGAACCGGTGCTCGGAATCGAATTCTGAGGGCACCGATGGAATTGCAGTGCCAGTAATTGCTTAGAAATGCCTCTTCCTGAGTTGTGTTTGCTCGGGTGTGGTTTTTAATTTTTGGGCTTAAAGTTAAGAAATAAAATAAATTGTACGACAAACTTTATTTAATTTTACTTAAGCCGCTTGGAAGCCACTTGAATCCACTTAAAGCAGCATAATCTTAGTCGATGCGGATAGGGTGCTATCCAGAAATATCCTACCCTCTTGGTAGGATATTTGGGAGGTGGGTCCCACACGAGCCCCACCGTTTCTTTCCGCTAAGTAACGTACCCGCGAAAACCCGTCATTATGAAAGTCAACTGACGTGTTTTTTTTAATTTCTTAACGCGCCAATTAATTGGGCGGTTTTATTCGTTGAATTAATTGGGAGGTTTTATTCGTTGAATTAATTCATTGAATTAATTGGGCGGTTTTTTCATTGAATTAATTCGGTGAATTAATTTAATCATTTCTTAACCTATTTTCAATCCATTGGCGTAGTAAGACCAACGCGTGACTTCTGGAAAAAATGCTCGTTGAATGGTTTTGACAACTTTGTGCCTTCATCCTCCTTCGCGAAGAACGCGAAGAACACGAATAACACCTCCGCCGATGAACACGACATCTTCTTCCAACGACGTCTTCCCTTCGAACGCACCTCGACGACAACAGAATTGACGTTCATTCTCCGCGACATCGACCCGCAACGGGACCTCTCTTTCCGCAATGGTTCTTCCGCGACGACGTATCCGCGATGCGGCGTTCTTATTCCACGTCTTCTCTTCCGAGACGGTTTTCCGCGATGAAATCTCCATCAACGACTTCGAATCCTTGCTTCGCGACGTCGACATTCATTCTCCGAGACGCTCGTCTTCCGCTGCTCGTTGACGAACACCGTTCTTGAAACCGAGGTTGGGGATTATTTTATTTAATTATTTTTGTTCATGATTCTAGTTTATCGACCATCGTGGATATTCGACTAGATGTTATCATTTAACGAGAGGGGGGCCGGACCACACAAACACGGCCGAACCCCCCCTCCTATGTTCATTTTTGATTCTTTGTGGATGGAACGGAATGGCGTGGTGCCGTCGCACCACGCGGAAATCACACGGCAAGTATTACGCGACGCCGTCGCGCCGCGCCGTGGAAAAAAGGATATGAACGCGACGCCGTCACGCCACGTTGAAGGAACCCGAAGACACCCGTGGTTGGATTTGGGCCACGACGAAGGGGCACAGTGCCAGCGCGACATGCCGAAGAACCACCAAGATGGCGCGTTTCGTTTTTGACGTGCGGATTAACGAGCGATGACAAACGGGGCCACAAGGTAGTTTTGAGGCCTTTGCAGTGATGATCGGGTACCGGGAGGACCATAGGCGAAGACGACAAGAGAAACGGACCACCAGAGCGCGTCCGGTGGTCCGCGGAAGGCGGCGGCGGTGCGCCGCCAGAAGTTACCGGTGGCGGTTGCTGCCGGTGTCAATCAGCAGCAAAGTGGGGGCGGCCGCGCGCACCACCGCCGCTCCACGACAAACGCCCAACCGCGGCCGGCCGGTCGGGTTGGGCCCAGCAGGGTCGGACCTGGGTCAGGTTGACCCGGTTCGGGTCGACCCGGTTCGGGCCGACCAAGGGGGGGTCAGGCCGGGTCGGTCCGGGCCTAGACCGCCTGTTTTCGGACAACTTTCGTTGAAATGCCCATGTGTTGAGCTGTAGGAGTCTGATTGATGCTCCGTTAGAGGCAACATGATCCTTGGATCGAGACGGTCGTTTTGGTATATCGCACTCAAGGTTTCAGATTACTTTGGGTTCGGCCAGGTTGGTTCGTACACGAAACCAACCGGGCCCTCGGAGCGGAAACACTCATATCTTGATCTCCGGACGTCCGATTGACGTCCCGTCGACTTTGTTGATTTTCTCTAAGTGAGACGGATCTTTTGGCTTACTCCGCCCGAGGTTTGGACGTAGTTGGAGTACGGTCGGGTTGGTTTTGCCTTAAAAACCAACCGGGCCCCTGGGACGAAAAAGCCAATAATTCACAGACTGGGCATCCGATTGACGCGCCGTCTGTTTCGTTGAATTGCACATGATGAGAGAAAACTTTTGGTATACTTCTCCTGAGTTTTGGACGTAGTTGGAATATGGCCGGGTTGGATTGTACCTAAAATCCAACCGGGCCCCTAGATCGGGAAAGCTGATATCTTTCAGACAGGACGTCTGTTTGACGAACCGTCAGCAACGTTGTTGATCTCGTTGAGAAGAGGTCCATATGAGAATAACCTATGAGATTTCGGGGTACAGTTGAGATACGGCCGGGTTGGTCCGCACACGAAACCAACTTGACCCCAGGGACGAAAAAGCTAATAACTCACAGACCGGGCCTCCGATTGACGTGTCGTCTATTGCGTTGAGACCCCTATAACGAGGCGGTCCATTGAGATACTTCTTTGTGGGAGTTTGTGATACTTTTAGTATCGACCAGTAGCTCGTGGAGCGGACCCTCCCGGAGATGAGCGTGCGGAGTACGGAGACTGTGTAGCCGGCTGAGACCTGAAGAATGCTTGACCGAATCAACTTGGAGTGAGTCGACTAGCCCAGTGGATGGAGCGCCCGGTATTTGGCGATAGACCCATGGCGCACGGAGAGCCCAGTAGTTGGCTACAGACCCGTGGTACTCGACAGGAGGAGTACCTCTGTAGGCTATTAGGGGGAGCGCCCGATATTTGGCGACAGACCCACAGCGGACGGAGCGCCCGGTAGTTGGTCGTAGACCCACGGTACTTGACAGGAGGAGTACCTCAGCAGACTTAGGTTAGTGAGCAGTACCTCGGAGTCGTGACAGAACCACTATACACTCCAGAGACGGAGCTCTTCAACAGTTACAGTTTCGTTAATGAAAATCCTGGTTTGAGCTGAATCTTTTGACCTTTGTGTTCACCTCAGGATTGAGATGGGTCACTTGATAAATTAGGTATATGTATGGGCATATACCTGGGTAGTGGTTATCCGTTGATTTCACAATCCTTGTGTTTCCTAAGGATTGAGATGAGTCAGTTGATAACTTAGGTATATGTATGGGAATATACCTGGGTAGTGGTTATCCGTTGATTTCACAATCCTTGTGTTTCCTCATGATTGAGATGGGTTAATTGATAACTTAGGTATATGTATGGGCCTATACCCATGTAGAGGTTATCTGTTGAGATCTTCTTGTGTTTCTCTTTGTTGGTTTAGTGAGACATTGAGGGTCTCAGGGTCCCTACTGAGTATCGTTATACTCAACCCTGCACGGGCAATGCTCGAACCTCGTTGTGTTGGTTGTAGACGACGGGCAGTGCTGATGGAGGCCAAGTGTTCGAGGACTGGTCAGTACCCGGAGGTGGACTACACGACGAGTCAGTACCCGGAGGTGGACTACATGATGAGGCGACACATAGAGGAGGTTGAGAGACAAGAGCATGGAGGAGGCTATCTGTACCTACCCTTCAGGTAGGATCCATGGTGGACGACCAGGAGCTACGCTATATGTACCTACCCTTCAGGTAGGATCCGAGGAGGATGACCCAGGAGCTGCTTCTTTCTTCCAGCTGTTTGTCTTTTTATTATTGTACATTATTTTGGGTTTGTATTCTGGCCCATTTTCTTTTTAGCATTTCTTTTGTACTTAGTGTTTTGCTTCTGCTTGTACCCTGTGGTGTGTTGTTTACTTTTATAAAGGCAATGCCTTCCCAGTTATCGGGATTGACGCCTTCGGTGCTAGTCGTCAGCCCCTGGCCTATGGAAGGCGGGCTTGGGGTAGTCACGGTACGAGCCCAGAGGACGGGTCGTGACACGCAACCTAGTAAATTATACATAAAAAATTATTTCATATAATGATAGGTATGGTTCAAAAATATGGATTGTGACGATAATATATGGATTAAATGTGAAAAAGTATGAGAACATGAGATTATATTTTTGAATCTATATTCTTCTAAATATATATCATGCTTATGAATAAGGCATAAATCCTAGTAGTTCATATGACATGAATCAATAGTAATTAATTAACACGATCCATAAGATCATAACTTATTCATAAAGCAATGAAATATGGAATATACATAAGAATATGAAATAATTTTTTTGGTATTTCAGGATCACTGACAAGACTCTAATAATGAAATGGGTCAAATCTTCAAACCATCCTTGTATTCCATGTTAACTACCATTACAATCATAGTGGAAAAATCACTTTTTTAACTGTTTTCACTACACATTCTAATCTTATTTATGTGATGACATACTATTCTTTACCTATTAATTTTATGGGAGATATAGGTCCCACCCATCATATAATGGAAATCATACATATGTATTTCAAAATGAGACAAATAGTATATCAAATAGAAATACGTGATTGAAAATGGGTTTCATATGAATTTCATCATAACATTTCCAATAAAATCGAATGGTATCTTATAATAATTTCTTCACTTCAACAAATAATAACCCTTTAAAAGGAAAATATTTTCAAAATAATTTTGTCATAACATTATTAACCCATTCATAAATGGAATTATAATATTATATTAAATCATAATTGTAACACCCGAGACTTTTATGTTATATAAATCATCAAAGGAATCTTTTTCTACACAACACTTGCTTGGCTTTCTTTACACGCAATCGCGACCTTCCTCGATAGCTTGCGTCGTACGCAATATCGAGTTTCACTAAACAACAATATGCTATTAAAACTAGCCGTTATGAATAGTAATAACCACTTTTTGAATATTTATAAATTTTATTTTTCAAAATGGACTTCATTTTTGGACTCAGAATATCGAAATTAGCCTAGGGTGAAATTTTGGTATTTTTCTGAAAACTTTCAATTTTTGATGAATAGCGAAACCACTAAGTGGTAGGTTAAAAACTGAATTTTGCATAAAACATAATTTTACCGCTTCTGTGAATGGAATTTCAAAAATCCGACAGACACAGTTGATGTCAGTAAGGAAAATGTGGTTCAATGAGATAAAAATAATTTTTTGGTGAATAGTAACTTTTTACTATTTTTACCGCGGTTAATAGTAAATAGGGTAACTAAGGGTAAATATGATATTAATATTACCCTAACACATGTCCTAATTCTATTGGACAAGTTTAATTAGACCAAAAACAAACTTAGGAATAAAATATGACCATTTAGGCCCACTTGGATTAGATTAGGACATTTATTATTAATTTATTTGAAGAAGGGTTAAAATAGTTAAAATCAAAGTTTAATAAGTAAATCTTTTTTAATATGGGGTTATAAATAAGATAAATTCGATTGTAAATATTCATTAGAAAGCTAAAAAGATTTCCTACATTATGGTATTTTATTTGTAATTTTTAGGCATCATATAATTTAATTTATTTATGACACAAAGATGATGCAGTAATTATCTTATTAATGAAATATTGACAAAATTGATAATATAAATACCAAAATAAATGTAATTTGAGACTTTTTATGAATTACACTAATTTTCTAGGTTACTATGATATATTATTGTTGATTTAATCAACTTGGTTCGAACATATAATTCTGTTATGACTTTCACAAAAATCATATATCAAATAGTGTCAAAATTGACACAAAATAGTTTTTAAATCAAATATTATATTATTAATTGTTATTTTATTCCTAAAAATCTAAGGTTCGGCCAAATGACTTAGATAAGGATATATATATTAATAATAAACAATTTGGGGTTCGTTTGGCATGTTATAGTAAGTTTATTAACCATATAGTGAAAGAAAACAAAAAGACACGGTAAAAGTTAAATTAATTAACATAGAGTTAAATCTAATTGATAAGGTTAAAATAATACCCTAAGCTTGTCTAAATCCTATTGGTTGATAGGATTTCGACCCATCCCCACTTTAGCTTCGAAATAAGACCCTTTGGAACCATTATAAACAGATTTTGACTTTAATATAAAATAATATTTTGAGATATTCCTAAGGTGCCCCTGTCCTCCCTTATAAAAGGGCACCTCCTCCCCCTCCTCCTCACACCAAATTGAGCACTCAAGCTCGGCCAACCCCTTCCATTTTCTCCCCTCCACTTCCCTAGTATAATCCTAGAGGTCCTGGTCTTCTTCAAAGACCAATCTTAGTTCCTTAAGTGGAGGATTCAAAGAGGCGTTCCAAAGAAGAGGTAATATCCATTTCTGATCTTTTCAATTTCTTTCTTCTTCAACTTCTTCTTCTTTAGTTGTTTCATGATAAAGTAATAACATCAGTATTACTTACATACTTATATGTTATTATAAATATGAAACAACTCTAATTCACCTTCTATCCATCCTACGGAAAAATGAAATCACCGCGCGTGCTTACGTACGGAATATCGTCTCCACGCCGTGGTGTAATCTATTTTCCACCATCACCTTACAAGGATGGGTATAATGGTGTAATGAGTAACTATATATGATTATTATGAAGTAATATTGATACTGAAATAATATATATATACTCCAATACAATTCCACGATCATAGGAACGATATCATCACTCGTGCGTACGTACAGAATACCGTCTCCACGATGTGATGCGACTCGTTCTACATGATCTTCATTTCATAATGATTATATAAATTAATTGAATGAATGAATATGGTATATACTACACTAATACCATTCGGGAAATGAATTATCTATAACCTAAAGATAAGAATAAGAATTTATTCGACAAAACACGCATGAGAACAAAAAGTTATAAAGACCCGTGTAGCAAGTAACAATGAAATATTACTAACAAGAAGCTAATAATATGACCATATATGATATCATATCAATATGTATGATTCTGGAATAAGTCAATAACATTATTTAAACCATTATACAGGATCTTCGGACACGAACAAAGCAAATCAGACCTAAGGTAAGGGAAATATCACAATCTCATTTTTATCCGAGATTGTTTATTCGTAAGTACTTACTGGGGTGTATTTTATCATCCACATCCATGTTTCAACAATATGTAATATTATTTCAATCCACCTACAATTTTTTAAATCCATTTTTACCCTTCGGTGAGTTTTTAGTAATATGTACGAGAGGAATCTTTTGTCATTTTTCGTACGAGGTACTTTTTGACTTTTCCGACAAAAGTACGAAGATTGTTTTTTTTAACTTATACGGCATGAATGGATTTTGAGAACAAAATTTCCAAGAATCTTCCTTTACAAGTTTTCAAGTTTATTTTTAATCAAATTCTTTTATTTTAAAGTTGTATGGCATGTTATGAAAGGAAAGATGTTTTTGAAGAAGAAAGGATATTTTCCTCAAGAATGGTGTTCAAGTGTTTTATCAAAATTATTTTCCATCTAAGATAATAAAGGGTTCTGTTTTTATCCCTATTATTAAATTGATTTGATCATGTTTTGATGGAATTATTTTTATGAATTCCTTTATCTTATATGAGTTGTTTTATGATGTCATGTAGTTTAAGAATCCCATTTTTATTACATGGGTTATGCTATGATGTATGTTTTATGATTATGTGGCACACATAAGAAAGGATTCATTATAAGATGGGTGGGACCTATATCTCCCTCCAATGCATTGGGTAATGATTTTATATCTCATGAGATAGACATGGCTGGAACGGAAGGTTATTTCGGTTCAGTGATACAGGACTGAAATGAGGAGTGAATTCGGTTCAGAAAGGGACTTTGTCCACTAAGATAGTCTTGGCAATGAGTCATGACTAACAAGAAATGATTTTCCATGATTATGTGTGCATGCCACAAAGTTTCAAGTTTTATGTTATGATTATGGGGATCTCATTTTCACTTCTATGATTTATTCCATGTTAAGATATTATGACCTCTTTTGCAGGTTTTGATTTTCATAAAGATATGATATGATTTTTATTTCCTTTATTTTCCCTTGCTGAGCATTTGAGCTCACCCTTTTATGTTTTCTTTTCCCCAGGTCAGGAAGATGGATATTAAGTAGAATATGCTAAAAGGGACCCTAGATATGATGAAATAAATGGGAGACACTGTAGAAGATTTATGAACCAGTTGTTTATGTTTCCCAGTTCTAAAGACACTATACCTATACGGTCCTTTGTGGTTTTGTCATATGTTGTAATAAGTGTGCTTCAATTTTGAAGTATTAACAATGTATGTAAAGTGTGGGTCGTTATAGTTGGTATCAGAGGAATGGTATAGTCAACCTTTGGAAACTAGGATGTGAAAGCCTTAGTAAGAACCCAAAGGATAAGTCTAAGCATAGAACACAATCTTAGAAATGGCCATGAATAACCTAGGATAAGACCATAAGCATGAAATTTTTTTTTTCTTGAATTATGTGGTTTCCTATTATAATTAGTGTTTCTCACACTATTCTTCTTGGTTTTAAGTCAATGGCTGGAACCCGAAGGAACCGTGTTAATGCGGAATGCGATGGGCAATGCAATGATTGTCCCCCTGAGCAACCAAACGATATGGGAGCTGGAATGCAAAATCTTGTGGCCATGCTCACACAACTTTCTCAAGCTATGAATCATGAAAGATTTCCAAACGAACAAAGGAGGGAGCAACATTCTGTTGAATCCTTCATGAGGCAGCGTCCACCATCTTTCAGCGGGTCTACTGATCCATTAGTTGCTGAACAATGGATTAGTACTACTGAAAAGATATTTTCAGTTCTTCAATGTTCTGAGCATGATAAAGTCATCCTGGCAGTGTATCGTTTGGAAGGAGATGCGGATCAATGGTGGAATCTTGTTAAGAATACGAGGCAAAGGGATGAAATTGAGTCTATGGAATGGGACGAGTTCAAGAACTTATTTTTCAATAAGTACTTCCCTCATATTCTCCGAAAAAAGATGGAGAAAGAGTTCCTTGAACTGAAGCAAAGGGATGATGAATCTGTTGGTACCTATGAAGCAAATTTTACCAGACTTGCAAGGTACGCTTCTGGTATTATTATCCAACCTGAGAGTAAGATCGATCGATTCTTTAGTGGCTTAAAACCAAGTCTTCGAAGGGAATTAGCCATAAGGGACTTCAATAGCTACGAGGAAATCGTTCGATGTGCTCTCAAAGTCGATATGGAGATTGAAGTAACCCATCAGTCACATGGGTTTGATAAGAAGAGGAAGATGGAATTCAAAGAAAAATCTAAAGAGCACACGGAAAAGAAGATGAGCTTTTCCTTATGCTCAAAGTGTGGAAAGAAACATAGAGGGAGTTGTCTTAAAGGGACAAGTAAATGTTTTAAATGTGGAAAAGAAGGTCATCGGGCATTTGATTGCCGTGATAATGGGAATAAGATGTCTAATGACGCAAACAAAGGAAGGGATACACAGAATGAACCTACTACACTTCAATTTTTCAAGTGCAAGGAGATGGGGCATTATGCCAATCAATGCCCAAATCCAAGGGTTGATGATGATGGTCGACGTCAACAAACTCTTAAGGCTAAAGACAAAGGAAAGTCACATGCAATTTCTATCAGCGATGTGGAGTACAATAACGATGTGGTGAAAGGTACACTTACCATCCACTCTAAAGTAGCAAATGTTTTATTTGATTCTGGATCCACCCACTCTTTTATTTCTGAAAAATTTTCTAAGGGTATCACCGTATTACCTCAACAATTAGATGTTGAGTTAGCTGTGACAACACCTAATGGCACATCAATCGCATCAAAAGTTTATAATTCTTCTCCGATCGAAGTTTGTGGGAAAGTGCTTCCTGCAAATCTTGTGATCCTTCCTTTAGTGGAATTTGATGTGATTCTTGGCATGGATTGGCTTTCTCTACATGGAGCTCATATCAATTGCCAAAGAAGGGAAGTCACATTTCATATTCCAGATCAATCTACGATCGTATACCAATGCAAGGATGAACATAACCTTCCAGTGGAAATTTCTTCCATCTTATGGGTATTGATTTTACTAAATGAAGGTTATTTATCTCAAATGGTTGGTGAGAAACTCACGATTAAGAATATGCCCATTGTACGGGAGTTTGATGATGTCTTTCCGGAGGAATTGCCGGGTCTTCCACCAAATCGTGAAGTTGAGTTTTCAATAGAACTCGTACCGGGTGCTTTTCCTATTTCAAAGACACCTTATAGAATGGCCCCAATTGAGTTGCAGGAATTGAAGAAGCAAATCCAAGGGAATCTTGATAAGGGATTCATACGCCCTAGTGCGTCACCTTGGGGAGCACCTGTTCTATTTGTTAAGAAGAAAGATGGATCAATGAGACTCTGCATTGATTATCGATAACTTAACAAGATCACTATCAAGAACAAATATCCTCTCCCACGCATTGATGACTTATTTGACCAACTACGTGGAGCTCAATACTTTTCCAAGATTGATCTTCGTTCAGGGTATCATCAATTAAGGGTCAAAAGGGAAGATATACCAAAGACGGCTTTCCGTACAAGGTATGGACACTATGAATTTATAGTGATGCCATTTGGTCTTACTAATGCCCCTGCTATCTTCATGGATCTAATGAATAGAGTCTTTAGAGACTATCTTGATCAATTTGTGGTAGTCTTTATAGACGATATTCTTGTCTATTCAAAGAGAAAGGAAGAGCATGAAGATCACTTGAGAATTATATTGAAGACCCAGAGAAAGGAGAAGCTTTATGCCAAATTTACCATGTGTGAATTTTGGATTCAAAAAGTTGCATTTTTGGGTCACATAATCTCAAAAGAGGGGATATCTGTGGATCCAGCAAAAACAGAGGTTATCGAAAGATGGTCGAGACCAACAACGGTAACTGAGATTCAAAGTTTTCTTGTTTTGGCTGGATATTATCGACGTTTTGTAAAGGATTTTTCACGATTATCTAATCCACTCACCAAGTTGACTCGGAAAGGAGTTAAGTTTGTCTGGATAGAGGAATGTGAAGAGAATTTCAAGGAGTTGAAAAGAAGGTTATCCAGTGCACCTGTGCTCACACTGCCTTGTAGTGGAGAAAGGTTTGTGATCTACAGTGATGCATCCAAGAAGGGATTGGGGTGTGTTATTATGCAAAATGATATGGTGATAGCTTATGCCTCACGACAGTTGAAAATCCATGAGCAAAATTACCCAACACATGATTTGGAGTTGGCTGCGGTAATCTTTGCATTAAAGATTTGGAGGCATTACCTTTATGGTGAAAGGTGTGATATTTATACTGATCATAAAAGTTTAAAGTATATTTTCACACAAAAGGAGCTGAATATGCTCCAAAGAAGGTGGTTGGAGCTGATTAAGGATTATGACTGCTCAATCCATTACCACCCTGGGAAAGCAAACAAGGTGGAAGATGCATTAAGTCGACAAGACCATGCTAGTTTATCCATGATGAGGATCACAAAAGATCCAATATTTATGGATTTACAAAGGATGGATCTTGGAATTATAATGGAAGGGGAAAAATCTTATCTTTCTCAAATAAATGTTCAACCATCTATACATGTGAAGATTAAAGAGGCACAAAAAGAAGATGTCGAGTTACAAAAGAAGGTGAGAAATCTTCCTGAATTCAACCTTGATTGTGATGGGATAATAAAGTTCAGGAATCGGGTTTGCGTTCCTCCCATCCCCGAATTAAAGAAAGAGCTGCTGGATGAGGCTCATAGTTCTTCATTCTCTATTCATCCTGGAAGCACGAAGATGTATAGGGACCTGAAAGAGTACTTCTGGTGGGATGGCATGAAAAGAGATGTTGCTGAATATGTCTCTCGATGCTTGGTTTGTAAACAAGTTAAAGCTGAGAGACAGAAGTCTACGGGGATGTTACAACCATTACCCATACCCGAATGGAAATGGGAAAACATCACTATGGACTTTGTCACAGGACTTCCTAAAACATCAAAAGGCAATAATGCTATCTGGGTCATAGTTGATCGTCTTACAAAGTCTGCACACTTCATTGCTATTAGAGAGAATTTCTCTCTAGATCAGCTTGCCAGGATATATATAAAGGAAGTGGTAAGATTGCTTGGAGTACCACTTTCTATTATATCTGATCGAGATCCGAGATTTACCTCGAAGTTCTGGCGAAGTCTTCAGCATACTCTGGATACAGAGTTGAGTTTCAGCACTGCTTATCATCCCCAGACAGACGGTCAGTCTGAGAGAACAATTAAAACCCTAGAAGATATGTTGAGAGTTTGCTCTATGGATTTCAAAGGAGGTTGGGATCAACACCTACCTTTGGTGGAATTTTCTTATAATAATAGCTTTCACTCCAGTATTCAGATGGCTCCTTATGAAGCTCTCTATGGAAAGAAATGGAGGACTCCAACTTGCTGGGATGAAGTTGGGGAAATAAAGCTATTAGGACCTGATCTCGTTGATGAAATGGCAGAAAAGGATAGATCTATTCAACAACACATAAGAGCAGCTCAGAGTCGACAGAAAAGTTATGCCGACAACCGAAGAAAAGACCTAGAGTTTGAAGTGGGCGATAAAGTGTTCTTACGAATATCTCCCTGGAAGAGGGTTATGAGATTTGGAAAGAAGGGGAAGTTGAGCCCTAGATATATCGGTCCTTTTGAAATACTGGATCGTGTTGGGAAGGTAGCTTACCGATTGGCGCTTCCACCGAATCTCTCTCAAGTTCACGATGTGTTCCACGTATCTCTCCTGAGAAAGTACATACCAGATCCTTCACATGTACTCAGCTCAGAAGTTGTACCGCTGGAGCAAGATCTTTCTTATGAAGAACAGCCGATAGAGATTCTGGATCGTAGCGAAAAAGTCCTACGAAACAAGACCACTCGCTTGGTGAATGTTTTATGGAGGAACCACCAACTTGAAGAAGCTACATCGGAGCTTGAGGATATGATGAGGGAGAAGTATCCTCATTTGTTTGTTACAAAGTGACGAATTTCGAGGGCGAAATTCTTTTTAAGGGGGGTAGAATGTAACACCCGAGACTTTTATGTTATATAAATCATCAAAGGAATCTTTTTCTACACAACACTTGCTTGGCTTGCTTTACACGCAATCGCGACCTTCGTCGATAGCTTGCGTCGTACGCAATACCGAGTTTCACTAAACAACAATATGCTATTAAAACTAGCCGTTATGAATAGTAATAACCACTTTTTGAATATTTATAAATTTTATTTTTCAAAATGGACTTCATTTTTGGACTCAGAATATCGAAATTAGCCTAGGGTGAAATTTTGGTATTTTTCTGAAAACTTTCAATTTTTGATGAATAGTGAAACCACTAAGTGGTAGGTTAAAAACTGAATTTTGCATAAAACCTAATTTTACCGCTTCTGTGAATGGAATTTCAAAAATCCGATAGACACGGTTGATGTCAGAAAGTAAAATTTGGTTCAATGAGATAAAAATAATTTTTTGGTGAATAGTAACTTTTTACTATTTTTACCGCGGTTAATAGTAAATAGGGTAACTAAGGGTAAATATGATATTAATATTACCCTAACACATGTCCTAATTCTATTGGACAAGTGTAATTCGACCAAAAACAATCTTAGGAATAAAATATGACCATTTAGGCCCACTTGGATTAGATTAGGACATTTATTATTAATTTATTTAAAGAAGGGTTAAAATAGTTAAAATCAAAGTTTAATAAGTAAATCATTTTTAATATGGGGTTATACATAAGATAAATTCGATTTTAAATATTAATTATAATGATAAAAAGATTTCCTACCTGATGGTATTTTATTTGTAATTTTTAGACATCATATAATGTAATTTATTTATGACACAAAGATGATGCAGTAATTATCTTATTAATGAAATATTGACAAAATTGATAATATAAATACCAAAATAAATGTAATTTGAGACTTTTTATGAATTCCACTAATTTTATAGGTTACTGTGATATATTATTGTTGATTTAACCAACTTGGTTCGAACATATAATTCTGTTATGACTTTCACAAAAATCATATATCAAATAGTGTCAAAATTGACACAAAATAGTTTTTAAATCAAATATTATATTATTAATTGTTATTTTATTCCTAAAAATATAAGGTTCGGCCAAATGACTTAGATAAGGATATATATATTAATAATAAACAATTTGGGGTTCGTTTGGCATGTTATAGTAAGTTTATTAACCATATAGTGAAAGAAAACAAAAAGACACGGTAAAAGTTAAATTAATTAACTTAGAGTTAAATCTAATTGATAAGGTTAAAATAATACCCTAAACTTGTCTAAATCCTATTGGTTGATAGGATTTCGACCCATCCCCACTTTAGCTTCGAAATAAGACCCTTTGGAACCATTATAAACAGATTTTGACTTTAATATAAAATAATATTTTAAGATATTCCTAAGGTGCCCCTCTCCTCCCTTATAAAAGGGGACCTCCTCCCCCTCCTCCTCACACCAAATTGAGCACTCAATCTCGGCCAACCCCTGCCATTTTCTCCCCTCCACTTCCCTAGTATAATCCTAGATGTCCTGGTCTTCTTCAAAGACCAATCTTAGTTCCTTAAGTGGAGGATTCAAAGAGGCGTTCCAAAGAAGAGGTAATATCCATTACCGATCTTTTCAATTTCTTTCTTCTTCAACTTCTTCTTCTTTAGTTGTTTCATGATAAAGTAATAACATAAGTATTACTTACATAATGATATGTTATTATAAATATGAAACAACCCTAATTCACCTTCTATCCATCCTACGGAAAAATGAAATCACCGCGCGTGCGTACGTACGGAATACCGTCTCCACGCCGTGGTGTAATCTATTTTCCACCATCACCTTACAAGGATGGGTATAATGGTGTAATGAGTAACTATATATGATTATTATGAAGTAATATTGATACTGAAATAATATATATATACTCCAATACAATTCCACGATCATAGGAACGATATCATCACTCGTGCGTACGTACGGAATACCGTCTCCACGATGTGATGCGACTCGTTCTACATGATCTTCATTTCATAATGATTATATAAATGAATTGAATGAATGAATATGGTATATACTACACTAATACCATTCTTGAAATGAATTATCTATAACCTAAAGATAAGAATAAGAATTTATTCGACAAAACACGCATGAGAACAAAAAGTTATAAAGACCCGAGTAGCAAGTAAAAATGAAATATTACTAACAAGAAGCTAATAATATGACCATATATGATATCATATCAATATGTATGATTCTGGAATAAGTCAATAACATTATTTAAACCATTATACAGGAGCTTCGGACATGAAAAAAGCAAATCGGACCTAAGGTAAGGGAAATATCACAATCTCATTTTTATCCGAGATTGTTTATTCGTAAGTACTTACTGGGGTGTATTTTATCATCCACATCCATGTTTCATCAATATGTAATATTATTTCCATCCACCTACAATTGTTTAAATCCATTTTTACCCTTCGGTGAGTTTTTAGTAATATGTACGAAAGGAAGCTTTTGTCGTTTTTCGTACGAGGTACTTTTTGACTTTTCCGACAAAAGTACGAAGAATGTTTTTTTTAACTTATACGGCATGAATGGATTTTTAGAACAAAATTTCCAAGAATCTTCCTTTACAAGTTTTAAAGTTTATTTTTAATCAACTTCTTTTATTTTAAAGTTGTATGGCATGTTATGAAAGGAAAGATGTTTTTGAAGAAGAAAGGATATTTTCCTCAAGAATGGTGTTCAAGTGTTTTATCAAAATTATTTTCCATCTAAGAGAATAAAGGGTTCTGTTTTTATCCCTATTATTAAATAGATTTGATCATGTTGTGATGGAATTATTTTTATGAATTCCTTTATCTTATATGAGTTGTTTTATGATGTCATGTAGTTTAAGAATCCCATTTTTATTACATGGGTTATGCTATGATGTATGTTTTATGATTATGTGGCACACATAAGAAAGGATTCATTATAAGATGGGTGGGACCTATATCTCCCTCCAATGCATTGGGTAATGATTTTATATCTCATGAGATAGACATGGCTGGAACGGAAGGTTATTTCGGTTCAGTGATACAGGACTGAAACGAGGAGTGAACTCGGTTCAGAAAGGGACTTTGTCCACTAAGATAGTCTTGGCAATGAGTCATGACTAACAAGAAATGATTTTCCATGATTATGTGTGCATGCCACAAAGTTTCAAGTTTTATGTTATGATTATGGGGATCTCATTTTCACTTCTATGATTTATTCCATGTTAAGATATTATGATCTCTTTTGCAGGTTTTGATTTTCATAAAGATATGATATGATTTTTATTTCCTTTATTTTCCCTTGCTGAGCATTTGAGCTCACCCTTTTATGTTTTCTTTTCCCCAGGTCAGGAAGATGGATATTAAGTAGAATATGCTAAAAGGGACCCTAGATATGATGAAATAAATGGGAGACACTGTAGAAGATTTATGAACCAGTTGTTTATGTTTCCCAGTTTCTAAAGACACTATACCTATACGGTCCTTTGTGGTTTTGTCATATGTTGTAATAAGTGTGCTTCAATTTTGAAGTATTAACAATGTATGTAAAGTGTGGGTCGTTATAATAATCCTAGTAAATCATAAACATCATTGATGTCTGTTTTTATTAAATAATGGAAATATCATTATGACATTCTTACAAAAAATAGCATTTCAATATTTTAAATCTATTTTAAATATATATAAAATCAACACATAACAATATAATATTTATTTTATAAAGAAACTATATAAAATGTAAAATAAATTAAAATAATTGAGCCATTTAGCGTCATTAAATTCAATTTTTCTCATATATTCTAATGAACATTCCTGCCAAGGTTTTTTAAAAAAAGAATAAAAGTTACTTATTTGTAAAATTGAAAAAATATAAATTTAAAATGATTTCTTTGAAAATAAGGAATGGTTAAAAATAATATTCAGTAACAATTGTATAATCCTAAAAGCATTAATCAAAAACATTGTGAAAACATGTATTTGGAAGAAAAAGATTCTCTGACGGAATAGAAAAATCGATGTCGATATTCCATAAACAATTATTTTATATCATTTGAGAATATAAGGGGAGGAGAATGAAAGGAATAAATTTATTTTGATGAATTAACGAAATGTGAATATCATTATTCTATTTCTTTATAAATAGATATTAATATTTCAGCATTAGAAACTTAATCTTCATCAACCCTACTAAATTAAGAGATTTTACTTTAAAAGCAGTTAAATATTGTCTAAATTCCATTATATATAGTAAACACTCCTATATAAAAAAATTTATTTATTATAGTTTAATCCTATAAATATAATTATAAATATAAAATTCTAATTATGATTTAATTATAACCTTTTACCAGCAATTTATTTACAATACATTATAAATTCATTATTTCATGTGATTATTGATTTTTTTTCATTTATGTTTTGGTTTTGTAGTTTTGGACATTTTAATTTGTTCAATATTCAATCATATAAATTATATTAATAATTATGTTAATATAATATATATATATATATATTACATATACACATATTATTATTCATCCTAACATGACATAAATTGATAAATATATTACACTATTCATAGAGATGGTATGTTGTATGTATGCATGAATGCTAGGTCCATTTTTTGACGGATAGAAAAAAATAAAGGTAAACATTAAATCACATATATTGCATAGTTGTTGTTTGATATATATTATATAAAAAAATTAAACCCCATATTAATAATCATTCATGAAACGTAGTGATGAAAAATGAAATGTATCATTACGTGGAGATTTAAAGTCATATATACACATGACTCAAACATTCCCATCTCATTTTATGGGAATAAATGTATTAAATTTTCATTAAATAATTGTACTAATTTTTTTTCATATTATGATTACTGGATATATTATTTAATGATACATTTTTTATAAATATATGTGGTAAATATGTGTATAAATGTATGAGATCGGATCTGGTGAAAACCTATCCCTTGAACAATACTCATAAAAATAACCTCTAAAGGGAACATGAGATATTATTTGGGGAGACTCGAACATATAAAATCTATTTTGGTAATTTTATAAGTAAATATTGTATATATTAATCATGAAAATGGAACAATTTGGTGTAAAAAAATAAAAGAGGATGTTCCCATTTAAAATTTATACTATGTGAAGTTTTGTAATTTATCTAAATTTTAAAATATAATAAATACATTTTCAATCCATATTCCTAAAAATTGAAATGTTTTTTAAGATAAGGTAATATCCACAAATATAATTTAGAAACATTTTTTTCTTATTTTAAATATTATCATCTTGATTATAAAATAATAAACAAATAATAATTTTACATATACTAAAGTGTTATTCAATATTAATGTGTTGTATGTTTTACAAAAATGGGGCCTATTGGTCCATATGTGAAATATTTATGGAATTCTAGTCCATATAATATACACCTTGTCTTATTTAAATATTTTAAATATTATTAAATCTATTAATAAAATATTTTTTTGATAAAATATCATTATTGTCAATTTTTGTACTATTCATTGAATTTATTCTTAACCGCATCAATAAAAAATTGTATTCAAAATATAACACCATCAAACAATACTTATATTTCATATATGGATATTAATATTGTCTTCATAATGATGACATTAAAATTATATCACTTTAAATATTTTCAAAATCATTTATTATATTTCTTATTAAATAGAGAATTATTACATCAATGTTTCATAAAAAATTTAGGTAATAATATTATTACACAAATTTATAAGTAAATTAATATTATTTTGATAAATATATTAATATCACTTATTTATAATCATTATTAACCTGATTTACACATTAAATAGATGATAAATTTGACCGTTATTATTGTTCTATTGTTCAAAGATAAACTGTGCCTATTTACCAAATTTGACCCTCCTAATTAAAAATTTCAATTTCATTTTATCTAATCAATTACATAAAGGTGAAGATATAATTTACAATGTAATTAACAATAATGAAATTTAATTTTTTTTTAAATAAATATTTATACATAAAACAAGATTTATACTTATTATATTCCTACGAAAATATTTTTTGAATTTTTAGAAAATTTCAAAACGTAGTTATTTCACAAATCTCAGTCACCTATAATTATTTTATTCATTAATTTTCATAAAATCCAATATGAACATGAAAATAAATCCAGAGGAAGATAACCCATTAATTTTAAAATATTATTTGTATTTAATTAAAATTAATTAATTAATATTGAATTCATGTAATGAATTTTTTACGCTATGTTTGTCATTATATAGTTTATAATTTTCATACTCTATAATAAAAAATGTATTTGATAAATAAAAGATAAGTATTTAATAATTTTACTCGGTTCATATAAACATAGTGTTGTAGGTAATGTAATCTATCAAGTAAATAAAATTATCTACCGACGAAATATTTCATTAAATTTTTGGTTGGTCGAAAAACATAGAGTGAGATTGAAGGTGATGCTTCTTATAAATGCTTATCAGAAATGAGTGGAAGTGATGTTCATACTATTATTCGCATTGTGACTAATGCAACCACTGAATATGTTAAAAATAATCATTATATTTTAAATTTTATTATACATTGTATGATGATTATCCACTAACATCATATTATGGGGAACATGATCATTTACATAAAATAATGGTACTCATACATTTAATAAAATTTATATATATGTTAATATTATAGATAAAAAATATTAATTTTGATAAATTACTATGATTATGATAAGTAAAAACTAAATAGAAAAAATAATTTGAAAATATATTAATAATATAATTAAACATTCATAAAAATTTAAATCTATTCCTAGATAATGAACAATATTTTTTATCATAATATTATTTTCATGACTAGATATATTATTAATATTTTGAATAATACTTTCCATATATATACATCTGGTAATTAAAACTATTAAAAGATATATAATTACTTCATTCCATGTATAAAATTTATAAGAAGTTGATTTATTTCATGATTATATAATTTTTAATAAAATTATTTTCTTTTAGAAGTTAATCATATAAAACCAAATATTAGATTATATGTCACATGAAAACATAATATTCATTAAATAAAATTCAATCAATTAATATATATATATATATTTTTATTAATGAAATAATAGTATTTTGAAATAATATATTGGAGCAGATATGGGTTCTTATAGTTATATTTTCTATCATTACCGAACCGAGGTTATATAGGGAAACAATAACGTAGGTTTATTTAGTTTTTTAGAATAGATTATGTATTAGTACATGGTCTCATGGTATATATATTATGGTTATTATTGATAATTGGAAAGATACACGACCAACATAAAAATAAATGAGTAATTTCAATAGTGTAAATGTTACATATGGGGACAATTAACATGGAGGCATCATTAGAATGAGTTGGGTATGTTTTCATGGTAAAACCATAATCACAGATGTTTTATATGTCTTCATACATATGAATATTATTATCAAATGTTGGTATCGTTGTGATTAGATTTTACTTCTGAACATCATGAATGAAAAATGAATTGATTAATGTTCATAAGGTACCTTTTTCTCTTCAGAAATGGGCATGATAATTTTTACACATTTCACATGGAAGTGTAATAGATCTATCATAATATATATATAACTCTTCTAGTGATTATATTTATTATATATTTATTATGAAATATAAGACTTCTTTTGAATATAAATGTGATGAATTAAACTCTAAGTCTTTATATCCACACTCATCTATTAATTTTCACCAATAAATTCTAGGATAAATGGTGTAGTACACATGGTGTATGTATTTGTTGATAAATAAAATGGATATATATTTGTATATTAATTTCATTAATGTATGGAGAATATATTTATATTAAAATATTTAATATATTTATTTATATTTGCAATATCCTACCTTTAATTTCAATATATTTTCAAAACTGTCAAGAATTTAGAATTTGAAAATTTTAATTTTGTTGAAATAATGATTTTATTACTCATAACATTTTGGCATTTAGAAAAAATAAAAAAATTCAATAGTTGAATGGGAAAATTAAAATTCTTTATGAAATTACATGATCTTTTATATATGAATATTTTATTGTATGAATTTTTTTTTCTGAAGTATGGAGTATCTCTTGATATACTATAAACAATGTATGACATCATCTTTTTCTTAATAAAAACCCTTTTGAGTTGTGGAATTCATGATAATTAAATAATTTAGTGTTTTTTAGATTTCTGGTGTAAAGTGTTCATATTTTCTAAAAAGTATCAATAATATTAATTTTAACCATATAATGATGATGTAATTTTCCTTGGTTGTTATATAAATATCATGTTCTTCAACGTATTTAATAAATGAATTTATAATGTTAAATTAGTATTTACTTTTTGGTGTGATTAATATAACCCAGGTATCGATGTAATCCTATTGATGTTCGTCCTATAAAATATATTTTGTAAAATCACTCATTTGTGTGTATTGTAATTTTATTACCAATAAAATATAGTAAACCTTCCAAAATATTTGTCAATGGGTTTGGAATATATATAAATTAAATTTTTTCAAAAGTATAACCAACCATTAATTATCAAATTACCTTTATTCCGAGAATCTTTTTGATTATAAATAATCATCTCACTAAATATATAACTAATGGTTTTTCCTAATACGTAATATTATGAGTTATATCATAAATAAAATTGATAAAAATGAATTCCCATATATGTATTTACTTGAAACAGTAGCTGAATCCTTATGTGTTGAATGTTGTATAAGGTACATGTAAGATGAGAATAATTATTTTGATAGAAATAATGTTTCCACAGTGCATGAGAACCCAAATGATCATCATGTAATATTTTTTGTTGAAATAAATTTGATTATTGTGTAATTATAATAAGGAATAACGATAATTAGTTTGTTAAGAGTTATTATCGAGGATGGATAAAAATTCTCACTTGTAGCTTGATTATAGTCTATCAATCGTCTACTTGTGATTGCAGCACATCAGAATTTTAATTCATTTCAAATTTATGGCATAAATATATTTCATAATAGATAATTTCATGAGGAATTTTATCTCATAAAACCTCTCGGTTTTTGTAATTTAAGATATCCATCTCGTGTATATAAATATTCCAAAGAAAATTATGTATGTAAACAAGTGTGAATAACATTGTATGATGAACATTCCATATTTTATCTTAAAAAATAGTTCAAATAAAATCAATATGAATGTATTTGTATTAATAATTTATTCAATGATAAAATTTTCAGAATAAATTTTAATGGAATTTAATTCGATTAACATGAAAATATTTTTCTAATAGCTTTTTAGAATTTCTTGAATAGGGAGTTTGAAATGACCATGATAAGTGAACTAAATTTGTAAACATTATATTAAAATTACTCAATTATTGGATGGAATTATATTATATAATCAATAAATTGTTATGTACAATCTAAATTTATTTATTTTGGAGAATTAATGAAGTGAAACTACACCAGTATGAGTTTATATCAAAAAATTTCTTTGGGAATATTAGAAATCTATTGATAAAAGTTTATATAGAGTTATGGTTCATAGATGCATGAAATTTATGTCTAGTCAATAAAACATCATGTTTTATTTTTGATTTTGGGAATGATTTAAGGGGAATAAAATGGAATCACACTTAATATACATTTCATATTATCATAACGGTACTTTTGAACATGTTTTATTTTACTCTTCTAAAAACAATTATTTCTTTAACTCATAACTAGATTCTGAATTTTAAGGTTGTTGGTTTGATAGAAATATTACCATTGTGTTATGTTATTTACGAGGATAATCTCACATTTATTGATAACTAATAAGTAACCATGAGTTACACTTTACACTACTCAGCTTGAATATATGAAAACATGATGTTTGTGTAATCAAGTGTTGTGTATATGGTGCACACTTGTAGATTGTGATTTTAGATCCACTCAAACACCAATTCATATTGATAATATGATTATTATTTATTTTTCTAGAGAAGAAGAAGATAATTCACATAAAAACATATATATAAGTCAACACATTATTCTTTATCATAGATAACAAAAGGATAATTCATTTTAGACATCATCAAAACTAACGATGAACATCAAGATATTTTTATAAATAGTATGTATTTTTATATATTCAAAAAAATTAAATAAAATTTGGTAATAAAAAAATTTAAATTAAATTATATTCAATTAATTTTATTATTATCTCTTAAAAATGAAAAAACCACAATAATGAATTAGTAAATTTGATTTTATTTCTTCTTTAATTTATATTTTTCTTATCTATTGAATAAATTCACTAATATAATGAATAATTTATGTATAAATTTGATGATATTTAAATTTTATCTGTAGTGAAGCATTTTTATGAATCATCAAAAATTTTAAAGTGAAGTGAAATTTAATTATGAATTTCTAAATAATTATAAATTAGTTGGATTAAATATATTGGTTTTCAAATATAAAATTTTGTGACACAATATTTGAAATAGTAAGATCATCCATAGGTGTTATAATTTATCCCCAAAAAGTTCAATTTTATTTATCTTTATCATCTATTAATTTTAAAACTGGATGATTAATTTGGATATATATTGGGGAGGATAGGTCATTAAATTGGTTGTTTTTTAGAAAAAAATATTTTTAATTTTCAAAGAGAATAATTTTTTGTGGGATCATTATTTATTTTAATAACTCATATACTTCTATCATTGATTCTTCTTTTCGATAGTCTTAATGGGTTACGAAATTAATAAAAATAAGTGGAGAAATTCTTAACATATGTATAAATATTACAAAAAGTGTTTCTTGAAGTATAAATTGTTTTATAATAAAGTTACCAATGTGAAACATCGTTATTAATAGGAAAATAAATATCTTTCATTTAAGAAAATTTTAGTAGTTTTGATAAATTTCATTTGATGGTTTATATTTTCTAACCAAGGTGTTTAAATTTCTATTTTTAATAAAAATAATTGTTGGGGTATCACTTTTATGAAAAGGGGGTAAAAACCCATTTTCATAAGTTCGATATATATACGAGTGTTATTCCATTTCAATATTGGGATGGTCTAAAAATATTTTTTTTCCAATGATCCCACTGGGTTTTAAAGGAATATTTTTTTAACTCAAATTCCACATTATTTTATTTTTTAATTCCTAAAATAGAATATGTTGTTAATATTAATAATTATTTAGTGGATAAAAGATTCAAAAAATTTATAAAAGATAAAAAAAGTGTTTTTGAGCAAAAATTTATTTTATAAAGGTGTTAAAAGTGGTCATTTTATTTATATGGGGAAAAATAATTTCATTAATATTTTTATAACTGATGAGTGATTTGAGAAATTTCATTTGATGTTATATCTTCATTGAATGAGAATAAACATGTGTTTCTTAAAAAAAGTTGAAGTGTATCCCAATTGTAATGTTGAGAATCAAATTTTAATGAGATATAAAAGGAACCCAAACATGAAATGAAATTTCAAAAATACATGAAATGAATACAACACACATAACGACCAATATTATATAGCTGAAGTCGTAGAGATAATTCATAATTTGGACAACAATTCAAGGTAACCAAAGACATCCCAAATTTAGTTACCATTCTTCTGTTGTCTGTAGTAATTAGTGGATTCTACCACATATCATCTGTGGAGAAGAAGATTTTCAGTTTCCACCATCAGACAAAGCCCTCTAAAAAATTGCTCTATAATCTCTATGAAACGACGATGACGATTTGAAATGTCTATCATCTGAAGTACTATCGGCATCTGAAGCCACAAACACCATGTATGAAACATGAATGAGGATAACTACCTCTATCCATCGATGAAGTAATTTTGATTTACCAATTAAAATTTCATAATCTCCAATCTATCTTCCTTTATGCACACCTAATTCCACCATATAAGAAATATGATACCAGAAAGGACCTTAAAAAGGAGATTCCTTCCATCAATGCTATCTATCATAGACCAATGACTCCAACGAATACCCAGACTCCATTAAGGAAAATGAATTCCATTAACACCTTTCCCCTACCATATTATGAAAATACCATTCAATGAGGCATTCATGATGATAGAGGTCAGACAGGCTGGATATGCACATTTCTTGAGATGCAGAACCAGATGAAGTTGATCATCACTCTCTTTCAGGTCTCATGCCCTTCATACAAACATGGAATGGTCCAAGCCACGTGGAGGAGAAGAAAATATAATAGCCATGTTATGGAAGATCCAAGATGAATTTTGAATAGGTGAACATCAAGATCATAAGTGGATCATGTATGTCAGCACTCAGCTCTAGGGATACATGAATCCCTACACTCATATGATATTTTGGAATTTGTGTTATATATATTACAACTCATTTGATTTTGTAAAATGTGAATATCGTAATAAATATTATCGTTGTTGTAGATATTTATAAATAAAATAAATTTTACTCTATGTTATTTTAATACAAGAATGTTATCATTAGTTATTTCAATCATATTTATAAAATATTGTTACAAAAAAATCAGTTATCTCCAGTGAGGTATAATTTTATGTGTGATGGCTTGGCATAACGATGTTATATTAAAAATAATCTTAATTCATTACAAACTTCATTCATTATTTTATAGATCGTACATGATTCATGTAATATTCATTAAACATCATATTATTTAAAAATAATATCATTATATTATAGTAACATATAATTCATGAGAGAAATTGGTATCATTAGTCTTTTTTGAACCCATTTTTCATCACATAAATTATATATCTTTAATTCATCTTAACATATTGATTATTTCATACCAATAAACACCAATGAAATATTTTCCTAGATCAATGAAATTCAAATAGTCTTATGTAATAAAAATAGTCATATTTCACTACTATGGTCATTTATCCATATGAAATCCTTCATCATTTACATTTGTACTCATATTAGATTTTATATAAACCAATTTAGTATTCCAATATCTAGAAACCTTTGGATATTAATTATGTGTAGTCTAATATTTATAACATTTTCCAAATCCAAGTTAGGTCAAGTGTTATAATAACTCATTTTGGGAAACACTCCTTCAACAATAGAACCGTTAAGATGAAAAATTTATATGAGAAGAGTTATTTCCTTGATTTGTTGTAAATCAGAATATCTCTTTAACAACAACTAACAATATTGGATTTTTTGTTGGTGGGGGAGTGGGTGGCTTCCATAATATGTCACTAATGGAATCAATAGATGATTCCTATTGTGGTCTCCAATTAATAAATAAAACTGTTAGTATTTCTACCATCTCCAGTGTCTCCTTCCCTAACACAGCACCTAGAACATGCTCCTCATTGCCCTATTTTCCACTCTGTCATTGCCACACCACCCATGATCACCCCAACACCCACCGATCCCCATCAGAAGTCCCCAAATCACTAAATTTTTCCCTCATATAATTCTCATGACATTCAATCAGAACCCTTAATTTATTTCATTGTACAGATTTCTCTCCGAATTTTGTGTATCTGCCATGGATGGCGATGAATCTTTGGTGTCACTCCCTCTAACCCGCCAATGTCTCCATGTGTCAGAAAAAAAAAATTAACATGAATGAATGTGTTTTAATTGGGGGGGGGGTCTGTTGGTATACTATGTTGGACATTTTTTTATAGAGGAAGTATTATTTCAAAAAGTAGTCATAAGATGGTTGTATTTAGTTGTTGCTAAAGGTCGTTTTCTAGTATTGATCATTATACTAATAATCCATTATTGTACGATTATTATCTATTTATATTAAATTCATATTCATCCTATTTGATTCAATATTATAAATATTTTACAAAATATTACAAAACAATTACATTTTACGCATGCATAAAATTTATCATTTTTATGTGTATAAATTATAAAAGTTATAAATGTAATGAAAATAAATATAAATAATATATACACACACAAAAACACACATATATATAATTTATATTTAATAATATAAATGAAAAATATGTTTTATAATGGATTATGTAATATTTACACAATCAAAATTTTTTATATATCCCTCTAATTATATATAATATATATATACCCACTTAAATATGAAACCAAATTAAATATTTTTCTATAAGTATATTATTATAATATTGTGTCTATATAAATATAAATATAATTTTATAAAAATTAATATATTGAGAGAGTGTATGAAAACAAAATATTTCAATGTATATACATTAAATTTATTTAATAAGTTTCAAAATTCTGAAACCAAAATAGATAAAATATACACAAGATACATTATAATTTAATATTCACACATAGTGTTATGTATATATTTATTTATATAAATATACAAATAAAAATTTTATATATTTATACTTACACATACATATTTTATAATGGAACTGAAAAAAATAAACACTCCCTCTCTCTCTCTCACACACACACATATATATACATTTAAAATACTGTGAAACAAACCTGTCTATACATATGTATATATATAAGTTTATGTATATAAAATAAATATAATTTTTTTGAAATTTAAAAAAAATTAAAGATATAATTTATATTATTTTAAATATATATATTGACAGAGAGAGAGGGAGAGAGATATGTGCATATATAGTGAGTCTGGAATTAGACTTACAATTGATTATGGGAAGAACAACCCACAAAATCCTATAATACTCATTCATGATCCATTGATAAATTCATAAAATCCCATTATGAATATCTTACATTAAGTTTTAATTTTAAGTTTGTATATAATTTTTTATATAATTTATAATAAATATTGGGCTTTGTAAAATCGAGAATGATTTAGAGGATTGGCGTGACAGTTATTGTAATTTTAAAATTATTGTAAAAGTTTTATCCATGATAACCAAAAAATGTAGAAAATTATGATTATTCGATAGTAAAATGATAATAACTAATGATGAAATTGTTTATCGATGATAAATTTAGTTCTAATAGGAGTATCATTGTCAGTATTAAGGATAATAGTGATAAATTCATAATAATAATGTATATTCAGTTGAAATGATTAGTTTTACCATTTTTATTAGGCCTAGATCAGTTCTAATGGGATCATTGATATAGGTAAAAATATATTTATTTATATAAATGAGCAATTATTTTTCACAATATATCAATATATATATAAAAGTATATTAATATAGATATAAACTAATATTTTATCATAAAAAATGAAATTATAATGATAAAGGTATTTAATATTAATAGTTGTAAAAACATATGTTATATTAACAATATTTTATATAAATTAAAAATATCTGTTTTTTATTTAAATATAAAACAAATTATACATAAAGAGGTATTACTAATTATATAAATAAAAAAATGTTCTAGAAAAAATAAAATTTTAGTTGTTGGGCATTTACCTAGTAGTTAACACACACTGTAAACATGCATGATACATAAGATGATTTTTTTTCAAGGGAGTAGTTCAAATTTTATAGTTATAGTTTAATAGTTTCTATTTCAGTGGTACTATATTATTAGCGACAATATTCAACCGAACTGGGTATTTAGGTCCTTGAACTGAGCTATCGATCTCCTATGCACAATCAATGCTGGTTAAATGGGTATCCATGGAATCAACACTATAAAATCTGTTTTTCCTCGAATCCTACAAATGGTAGATCATAACATCATGTTGTTTCATTTCTAGATAATTTGGGCAGTATAATGGAAAAGGAGGGACCATATGGTCTGGTGGACATAATGCTTCCTTCATGTAGTGGTATTTAAACCCCAGTTCTTACAAAATGTAGGATGAAATTTTTTTGACACACCATGAACATGATGCGAGGAATATAATCTAGAGTGAATAATGTTGATGATAATGAATAGAGGTTACTTCAATGCAGTGTTTTCTACATGGAACAGTGGGTTAATTAATGGCCTCATGTCACTGGGCATATGGGAGATGTATGGACATTACATTACAAGGCTTTCATGACATGATAGGTTCCCACTCATCAATGTTAAAAATATTATTTTCCATAAATAATATTAAAATATATAATATCTTTCCATTATCTAAGAAAAAATGTATAGTTATTTTTATAAATATTTAATTAATTCTATTTAAATAAAAAATAACCACAATACTTTTGATGAATTACATAAAAATATTAATAATTGAAGTATTTTAAATAAAAATATCCTTATTTTTATATTTTGAAATTAATATTTTAAAATAAAACATATAAATTCTGATTATTATAAATATATTTAAAATGAATTATTACTTATTTATATATGTATGAATGTATTTTTCAATATAAAAATGAAATAATTATATTTAAATTGAATTTATTATTCATAATATAGATAATTAAAAACAAATAATAGTGATATTAAAAATACTTATAAAATATGAATATTTATATATAAATTTAGTAATCGTAATTTATGTGAAATGAAGTTATAATTACAATCAATTATTATAAATTTAAATTATATGTTAACGGCATACGAACATATATCAAATTTATCTATTCCTATGTCAATGTATATATATATATGTATATATATATATACTATAAGCATACAAAGTATTGTGTGATTATGAAATACCATTAAACGAGGGGTGACAGGGAGGAGATTCAAGGAGGTGTTCTACGACAGTTGGGGTTGTTTCCTTTTAAACAAACTACGCTTTACTTTATTTATTTATAGTAATGGAAAATACCTGAAATGAAACAATATAGAAAACATTCAGCAAAAAAGGTCATAACCCAACCCTTCTGAGGGTTAGAACACTCTAGAGCTAGACTATTATATTTTATTAAATATGTTCCATGTATTGAATAGTATTAAATATCGTATAACATGATGGTTGTTCTTCTTCATGAAGTTTATTTTGATAATAACCATATTTTATTTTCTAAATCAAAATGAAATTTATTTCCACTTCTATGATGAGATCATTTTGATGTAAGGAATATTTGTAAATTCATGTTGTTGGGTTGGGTGACATAATCCGACATGACATAAATGATAAAAATATTATGTATAGCAGGATCAATAGATATTGAGACATCTTCTCCAGAAATTTTCTTTTTGTAACATCCAATAGAGAATGATTTGTAAATAGAACAACCCATAAAAATTAATCATGTTATGTATCATTGGATATTCAAATATGAGGATGTGTTTAATAGTCTTTATACTAGAGTATATTTTTAATGAATTTCATGTGAATTATGCATTGAGGTAATGAAAAAAAACCATGAAATCGAATTCTATAATATTCATATAGAATTTCACATATGTTTTGGATACACATTGATTGTGACCTAATAGGCTCCTTTATCAATTTAATTAGGTATAACATGCTAAACACCATGATTATAGTCTGGAAATAGATTAAGGTACCCACAATAAAATAAGGTAAATGTTGTAATTATGATAAGGCCTATGAAAAATTATCATATAATAATCCATTATACATAATATCCCTCATCGAGTAGGTTTCATAACTCATGTAACAATTTTTTGGGCTTCACTATATTAAATTTTATTTCTCGAAACAATAATTTATATTTCAACTACCATGGTCATGGTTTGAAAATGGTTATTTGAACTCAATGAATGGGTATGATATATTAACTACTATTATTTTTTCAAGGGTTAATTCCATTCTCAGCTTATTTATTGATATCTTATTAACCACGAGGTAACCAATTAATCCTACATGATCATGTGAATATGAAATAATGTTTTCAATAAATCAAAATACATAAAACTAATTTGTGTTAATAATATCCTTGTTGATGTGGGACTATTATGAACATATGAATATATATAAATACCAAATAAGACATTATCTTGTATAACACCCATTATAGGGTCATGTACTCTTAATTTATTATCACGGAGATTTGTAAGGTGAGATAAATTGAGAATGTCTCTCAATGTATTATGAACCTCTTACCCCAGATGTAATGTATCATAACATTTATGTATAAGAGGTAATCTATCCCACCAAATGAATTTTTATCATATATTGACATGGAATCTCAATTATCTTTTCCAAACAATGAACTAATATTTAATTTCAACATGAAAAATATTCTTGGTAATTATCATATACATTGAAAAGAAGAGAAACAATAATGAAATGATATGATAATAATTAAATATTAAAAAATTTAATGTTTTTATAGTTTAATTTACTTATAGTATTGGTATAAGGGAACCAAATACAACTAACTCCTACATTCGCAATTTCCACAAACTGTGATTCCTTGGAACTTCACATGATGAAAGTGATTATACAGTCTTAGTCCTTAAATGTATGGATTACCAATTTTTATGTGTTTATTGATACAATGTAAATAATTACATGTGGTTGTTCTATATACTATAACATCTTATAATAAGGAAAATTCCTCTGAATATTATATCCCAAATTATTAAACTAAATGACTCATTTTCAAAACTAGGCATCTTGAATAATTAAAAATTTAATGTTTTATTATTTTGAATAATTCTATGTAATTTTACAAACCATGATTAGAGAAGGTCCTTAAAATGTTACATATTATTCAATATTAATTACTGAAATTTAGATTATGTATGTATATATCATGATTGAATGATATAATATTATTTATTTACAGATTATATTAGCTTTACAATAATAAAATATTAAACATGATTTAAAATTTAAGTAGATTAAAATACCCTCAATAATATCTTTGTTATTTATCTATATACTAGTAAATCATCATATATTTATTTCTCATGAATAATCACATATTTTTTAAAACCAGTCATTATATTTCACTAACATCTCTTTTATATTTCCTTAATTATTATAACACGTTACCAATACCAAATATAAGTAAACACCATGGAACGAAACAAATATTTCCCTCTTAATATTAGTAATATATAGTTTATAAGTAACAAATAATGGATGACAATGGAAACAATTTTGGGTAATTTTTCAATCATACATTCCCAATACAATGTTAAATCATTACCGTGTATTTGATGTATTGAACCCTTTGATATGTACTAACAGACAATATTCTATAGAACTAGGTTTTATTATTAATCCATCATAGTAGAAATTATCATTATTCTTTATATAATGATAAATTTAATTAATGGTTTTCGATATCTTTATTTATCTTATATAACCATTCTTGTAGTTTTGGTTCATTTAAGGTGGTAAACATCGTTAATGCATATATTAGAAACTCGATATTGAATCTGAGTGATGGAATATTTTTTTAATTACATGAATGCACTTTAATTGAGGTATTATTCACCAAATCATTAATTTCCATCTTACAAATTTGGTGTTTAGGGTATATAGCCACTGATACATCAATATTGGGAAACATTTGACATGCAATGATTAGAATAAAACATTTATCAACATAAAATTAGTGTATCATAGAGACACAGAGGTACCACCTGGTGAGTCACCTTGAAAGGGGGAAAAGATCATTGGTACGTATCCATTTATCAACTATTTTCACTCAATTCCAATGTGTGATATATTTGTGACTGTTAACATGACTATAAACATAATGATATATATATATATATGTGTGTGTGTGTGTTAATGGTAAAATAAATAATGTGATATAGTGAGGATTGACATATTCATTTTGCAGCGTATGAATAAAAATATATATCGGTGTGTCAGACACTATAAAATAACTCTTGTTCACATTTATATATGATTATGGGTGGTGGGGTTCCATAATAAAGTGCATCATGGAGTACCATAATTATAATAGTCTTGTCAACTGGTAAAAATAGCATTCAGAATAGTTACACGGTTTGATGACAACATGTAGTGGGAAGATAGGTATGAGGTTGGTTAAAAATGATTAACCATGTTCATTATCCAAGGTAATACATGTATTCATATATTAGGAAACATAGACTCTAGGAAAACCATGTTCTAAGGCATGTGATCCTCTAGGACACTGGTGATTATATTAAAATAAAATAGTAATATTTCAATCATTAAATTCTTTGCAGGTAGGGGTAAGGATACAACCACTATGTCGTATGGGTTCTTGTGTTATTTAGATTCCTATAATACATACATTGTATAATAGGAGAACATATTTATAGAAATATATAGATATTCAAATAACCTATTTATAGATGGAAATTATTAATTATAAATGAAATATACTATGAACAGTATGATTATTTCAACCTATAATTTATCTTCCAAATATTCATTTATTATTTTCATTATCAAATTCCACTTCTCATTTTGTTCATTATATATAGAAACCATGTATAAGGTTTCCTCTAATGAAAAATGGTTTTAGAAATTAATTCCCAAAAAAAATATCATGATTTTATGTTATGTAGTATTTAAATGGAAATTAGGAATGATAAAGTTGCCTAAATAATTAACCCTTAATTTTACTAAATTATACCATCCATGTTTAGCTTATGATGAATATCATAAATTGGATTTAAATTAAACATAATTATACCAGTTTTGTTTTACTACATGTAATCCATAATATAATTCCTAAAAACATATTAATCATATCTATTTATAGATAATTTATTCATATATGAATAATTATTTTCCTTGAAAAATATACCACCAAGATTGGTGAATATAAAACCATAATAAATATAATCTATTTCATTTAAATATGTGTCACTAAAACAATTCTACCCATATAATTTACAATATAGAGTTACTCATATGCCAACCTATGTGCATAAAAATCCTATAATTCTTATAAATCATAAAATCCCCCACAATATCATATGAAATATTTATACATTATAGAAATATTGGTTGTTTTAATAATAAAATTATATCATAGTGATTGTAGTATTGTATGTAAATAGAGGATTACTAATTGAGATTATCTTTGTATAGTCATTGACATATATTTGAAGATAGGTACAACTAACATATGTCTCTCAATAAACACCTTAATATTATGATTTTATTGGATTACAATTATATATTAACCTATATGATATATGTTATTGAAATATGCCCGTTTATAGGTATTTAATATTTTCAACCACTTATTATAACAAAATCAAAGAATATTTTTATTATACATATGGCTCCCATTAATCCATTACCCTTAACCATGTAAATTCATTTTTCATCGATCATTCCCAAAATAATCTCATGATGAAAAATTATTCCATATCTCTATTCTCGACAGAGTAGTTCCATGGGTTTCTAATCTCATTGTAGACGATTTTTTGGTATAAAATCCATTTTAATGGTATCCTTATGCATTATGAAATGTTTTCAATTAGAAAAATTATTTTTCCTGTAGTATTATAATTATATTATAGGTATATAATAGTTAATTATTTAATAAAACACATTACATTGCCACAAATTGGTAAGATATTATTATTTTATGTTAACCACACATTACCATGTATATATTTGAATAAATATCAAACAAGAACAATTAAATTTGATGTGTAAAAAAATATTCATTTTATAATGGAAATTTCATCTATTTATGTTTAAATAATCCTTGATATAATGGTTTTGCAACACTTTTTAAAAATGTGAATAATTCTATTCATTGAAATCTGATACTATGAACTTTTCTCTGTTAACATTGGGCAATACAATATTGGATTCAAGGATAATTATCCTTAATTCATCTAATAGATCATTGGATTTTTTATTTAAAATATAAATGTAAAACTATTATTATATTTATATTTCAATACTTGAATCGTAATTAAGGATTACTATACTTAATATATATACTATATATTTAATTATATTTAATAAAATTAAATTATATATCCAATTGCATTTCATTCCACGTGAAATGAATATATATTCTCTTTCAATTACATTTAGTTGAACCTTATTCTAAATTAATGAGTAATTGAAAATGCTAATAAACATAGAAGTAGTTTTATTGACATTTTCCATGTACTTTTTAGTTAATATAAGTAAAATAAGTTCTTCACATATTTTCATTATTATCTTCTTCAGAAATTAGACCGAGGAGTTATACGATTGGATAAAAATTATTGATAATATATTACTTTGAAATTAAATCATACAACGTACTGGGTAGTGTGGATAATATGATATTGTACCACAACTCATTCGGAAGCTTTTATATTAAGATGTTCATGTCATCATTTTTAATTTATCTCTTTTCTCTTTGACCCTTTTATAAAGAAGACATAAATTTCTATATGGATCAATTTCATCTAGTAGTTATTGTTGCTCATTGAAAATGGTAAAATACATCAATCATTGATCATATATCATATAATCCAAGTGTTTGTGTTAGATATAATGATCTTCTTTAGTAGACTCTAGGGATGGAGCCTTAGGAACTGGTGCTTCTAACTGCATAATTATTTTACCGGGTATTGTATAATGTATATGTCTTTGTTCCTTTCCTATATATTTATGTAAATTAAATTTTTATCCATATGTAGTATTTATAATAATGAATATTATGATCATTCATTAATTTTAATTTTATATAGTCAAATTACAATGATAATTAAACCTTTTCATCATTACAAAATATGTGATATAAAAAATTTAATTATTTGTCTCAAATCATTTTATGAAGTCCTATTTTACATTAACATAAATTTATAATATTTATTCATTTTTATTATAGTGGTAATGATATATATTATCCTTCTAATAACCATGATTTTTACCCATCAATCTATTCAATTTTATTTTAGATGAGCATTCTTAGCCAACATCCAACACAATGTTACTATATTAGTTGAGTGGACTCCCTAATCCACAAATCATTATAATTTATTTACATAACACTATCATATATGTTATACAATATTCCCCATTTTATTTCATTCCTTGATTTAAATTTTTAATTTTATTAGAAAAATAGATTGTTTTCCTCGATAACTGAAAGGACAATGACTTTTGTTGTATATATTCTTTAAACAGTAATAGAATTCTATGAAATGTTATTGAAGTATATTATGAATTTATACATTATTTGAAGATTTTTTACATGTCTTCATATTCTAGTTTAATCAATTAACATGTATCTATAATTTAATATTGATCTTAAATTGATGATTAACCATGTATAAATAATAATATTTATCAAAAATCTGATTTTACAAATTCTATCATACATATTGTTAATTAATTTTTTTAGTGACCAAAACATCCACAATTTATAATAATAGACCATGAAAATTAGATATAAATAATATAAATATTGATCTTATTATAGTAATTTTTTCAAATAGTGGATGATAAACCAACTCTTACCCTGGGAAAAAGTTCCTTGAATTAGTCCTTTAATAAGTTGTATAATTCCACTTGTGCACCTATGTATCTTTATGTATGGTTTCATTTCGGCTCCTCCATGAATTTAATCCTCATTATCAATATATATAACTACCTCTATGTTCTATGGATATACATCTATTACATTGTTTTATAAAATCCACAATGGATATAAGAACCAAATTACTTTTTGAATGTGATTTTAATGAAAACAATATTGGACGTGTTGGTCCTACCTAATAAATGAGAGGGGTGGTACAAATGGAAAACTGTTTTGAAATTTTATAACTAATAATTATAAAATAATGAAATTTATTTAATATAATATAATTCATCCATTCATTGTCCATTCTATTCTCATGATTATCCATATAAATGAAACAAAAAAACCATTTGTATGATTGCAAGAATTCATTAATATTTTGGATTTTATTAATATAAATCATAATCCAATTAATTATATTAAACCAAAATATAAAATTAAAAATTTTATATAAAATCATTACAAATCATACATTATATTATGATAAACCTAAATATTAAATAAATCAAATAAATTAATTTAATGAACAATAAACATATCATAACAAGTCTACAAGTGGGATACCAATAATATTATTATCTAAAATTTTTTAAATGATCCTTATAGTATTCTATGCCTCATAATGTTATATAACATGAAACTCAAGAATAAAAATAACATGTCAAGTATGTTCAATAAATTGATTCATCAGACTCATGTGAATTATGAGGTGTAACATTTACAACACATTGAACAAATAGTATAAAACACCAATCATGCAATTTATTAACCAAAAATTGGTTTATTCTATATTAAATAATAATGAATATATCATGAGGTTTAATATCAATAAATTGTAGCAATAAAATATGTATGTTATATTTTAAAAAATGAAAAAATAAATTAATATCCATTCTATGCAATCATGTGTCATACAAGACATGTACTAACGATATAAAAACCATATTGACCATATTAAATCTCTATGTGATAAAAACGTCAGTTCTCACCGTATTTAAAATACTTACACAAAAGAGGTAAATGGTGTGTTTGGGATTTACATGGTAAATGGACTCTATTTTTTTATTTTATAAAATATATATAATGTAATAAATACCCAATGTGTCTTGATTGTGTAGTTTCTAAAACATCATGGACTACATAACATGTAACCATTTTAAATCGCATGTACTCTATAAACCTTGTGTATCATCATCCCATTCAATACCTGGTGTTTATTTAATACATCCCATATAAAATTACCATATTAAAATATGACAACAACATATCTCATCATTGTGTAGTGAACACAGGTACATGATGTGTATATTCATGAAACACGTTATGTACTCATTCTAACCCACTAGAAAACCATGAATCAATTTGATTAAAATTTATGATATTAATTAGTTTTTTTATAATATATATATATATATATTTATATTATTTAATACATAAATTATAGGGGGATTCTACAATATAATGAATCAAATTATAAATGAATAAATAATAAATAAATATAACAAAAAATTACTATAACAATAAACAAATAATAAACAAATATAAATTGAAATGTGATTAATTGGAAGCAAAATGAATATTTTTATGGAGTAGTGGAAGAATGGCTAAGAAATAACCAATAATGAAATTTTATTATATTCATTATATTTCTTGAGAGCACTAGATAAATAGTATTCTATTATTAAAAGATGTATGCTGTTCAAAAAATTTAGATTATTAAGTTATATAATGAAAAATAATTACAACGCATTTAATTATTTAAAAAAATATTATCATGGTTGAAACCTCATTGTTGTACACTCATTATTATAATGGAACCAATGTATCTTGCCTATATATGTTATTTTCATATTCTATATAATCCTCTAATAATTCATTATATATTTCTTCGTTTGGTAGCATATATTTATTTATATCTTGAATGATTCATCATTGATCGCATCATAGAATACCAACGGGCCTATTAGATTCTCTCGGTCTTATATAACATGACAATAAGTAAGATAATTTCAATAAAACACAATTTATGGTGTTCTTGAGAATTCCTCTGTATCATGAGAGAATAATATGGGGAGAACCATTATATTTTAAAAAATATTATCAATGTAAAATGAGTATAGGGTTGTGTGAAATGACATATTGTGGTATTTATAGGGATAGTGCATAGAACAAAAATTCAAAATGGCCTATAATAATAATTGTAATCCCAAGAGAAATACATGTCCAAAAGAATAATTATAATATTATTTATATTTTTTAGAAATTTCAATGAATTTATATGTAAATAAATATTATTTTATGAATTAAATTAATTAATATTTATAAAAATAATATTAATATATCATTTCAAGCTTGACCAGTACTCTGTAAAGTCATTCTTCTAAATATATGTTAGCTTATAATAGTTAATATTTTTCAATAATGAAATATTATTATTAACAATTAAGTACAATAAATATATTAACATTGGAAAGGGTGATTAAAATTTACAAACACCAACACACCTAAAACCTACAACATTGAAATTACCAATTGTTTTATGGTATATATCTTTTTAGATTTAGGATATTTGATAGCTTATTTTTCATGAAACAACGAGCTTAAATAAACCAGGATTTACAATTAATGTTATCATTTAAAACTGAATTTTCTATTAGCTTTTAAATTTGGTGGTTATTAATAGGATTAACTTAATTATGAATATATTATATTGAATTCATTTCCTTCTAATTGATTTGAAATAAATATAAAAACACAGTTAAAATAAGGAATATGTTTTCATAAAAACTATTTAAATGCACAAATATGTTTTTTATAAAAGTAAAATAACAAAATAAATATATTTTAATTTTATTAATAAACAATATATATATCTAATATAATGGTTAAAAATCAACCTATGTGATTTATAGAAATTATATAAGAACAAATACAATTTTATACATAAAATAGGTATTTTTATAAAATTATTATTTTACTGCCTTTTGATAGAAAACATGGTTTAAATATAGATTTGGAAACATATATATATTATATTTGGGAAAATAAATTATACCTTTTAAATGGTAATATATTAATTTTCATTGGATATATTATTTTTTTTTGATGATATGATTCATGTTCTGATGGATAGTGATAAAATATTACATTTTAAATGAAAAAATCTTTTTCATCTAAATAATATAGAGTCTAAGATTATATTATTAGATGATTTTAAATAATAATTATATAAATATTTAATCCTTATAAATAATTTAGGTCATTGGAATAAATATCACTTTTTATTTTCATATATACAAATTACATTCTATAGATTATTTTCAAATTAGAAACAGGTTTTCTCATTCTGTGAATGGAATTATTTTTAAATTAATTTTATCCAATTATGTTTTTGAATATTGATAAATTGATTCCATATAATGAATAAGATAATCCGAATAATGTTATTTAATATTGCTCATATAATCAAATTTAATTTCTTGGTTATATATTATTATATTATATAATAATATTTTTAATAATATATTATTGTTCTGTGAAATTTGTAATTTCATGTTATTAAATCCATAAAGGACTATCATTCATGTGTGTATGGATTGAAAACCTCAATTTATCATATAGGTAAATCAAAACATTATGATATTTTTTACATAAAATAATTTTTTTCATACTAATACATTTAGAAACCTAAATTTAATTTATTCAAAAATGAAAATATTGTAATTCCATGGGGAGTTATTTTCATCCCACTATAAATAAATTCAGTCCTCACAATTCAATATTGGTCTTGATAGTCAAGGGATTGATATTTGAAAACACAATATTTCTGAAAAAAACCTCATTGTATATACTATTTATAACACATATTCTTAATAAGAGTAAAATAAAAGTACAATGGTCACATTATTAGGGTCCAAAATAAGATAAAATATATGGGAAATGGAAACAAGTATACATAAGAATTGTATAACAATCCCGCCTTTTATAGTGACGGAGAACATGTTGAGATGAATATTAACGACCACAAACCCTTAAAAATCAACTAAAAAAGTGTCATTGATATCATAAAAAATAAAAAACATGAAATTTTATTTATACCCATGGGTTTGAACAAGGGTTGTATCACCAAAAAACATGTATATAGGATATACAATTGGTTTTGACAATAGTGACCCCATAATCACCCAGAATAGCTCTATTATATATCAATGTTTTGAAAAAATTATAGAAATAATTTTAAAACATTGGAAATAGTTGTATTGCATTGTCTTATTAACAATATACCCATGGTTTCAAAACCATTGGTATATGTTTTAAAAAATCTCAAGTTGGGGGTTTTGATCCCCATTCCTCTTGTATACCAATAACATGCCTAACTAGTATGAAAAATTGTATTATACTTATATTAATATATATTTACATTTTTATATTTTTCTAAAACATTGATAATGTATGAAAACCTTTCCAATAAGTGTTCATATGGAATTTTTTTATCCCCTGAAAAACAATTCCCCCAACTTAATGTTGTAAATATTTTCACCTGGTTTTCCAATGCCATGTGTATTCATGTTTAACAAACCGTATATGCACTATTTTTCAAAAATGATGGTATATGTTTCAATTCTACCCACCAAATTTCATAAAAAATATCTAAGGGTCATTAAAAATCTCTATACCCATATTAATTCGAAAAGTGTTGTTATTTTTTACAATTTTCAACCTATACACATGGGTTTTGATAATCATGTGTATAATTTCACAAATAATACCTATACCCATTATTTTTCAAAAGGTATAAATATATGGTCATTTTATAATACTGATGATGATAATAGGACAACAATTTTTTTCAATACCAGTTTTCTTATTATTGAGGAATAATTTCAATAAATAAGAATATAATGTGATATCTATTTATATTTTATAAAAATTATATTATACATGTATTATTACTTGGTTAATTTATACAGAATATATTAGATGAGGATGCATCAAATGGTGTAGTAATACATTAACCTATAAAATTTCATTCAGATATCAACATAACCCATTTAATAAATTTCCCACATTTCCGAATAGTTATAATAAATAAAATTTAGATAGAAGTTCAATGAGCTTACAAAAATGAACATATAATTATCCTTTAATCTAAATTATGTAGCTATTTAATAATCACATACCATGTATATGAACACCAATATCATGTATTCTATAAAAATATTGTAATTTCATGAATTGCCATAAATTCTTATTAGAAACGTTCAAACCTCCATATTCCTTAAGTGACTATAATGCACAAATATAAGGAGGACCATATAAGATATTTAGGTGAAAAATACCACATTAAATTCCCACATACGTGTAGGCCTTCTTGAATTCTACCACTAACATTTTCATCCACAAATAGATTGGTTCGCCACCGCTTCATTTAATAACAGGCTTCATAAAATGAAATGTGTGTCCTATGTGTGAAACCAAACACTTCCACGGCCTTGTTGAAGCCATGGCTTCATGGTATTGGATCTTGCATGATATTTTTCCCAGGGATCATCATTCACGTTGGTCCGTTTTGGATTGAATATAGTGCATTTCCTTTTATTGTAATGCAATTACGTGAAAAATATCCTTCTTGAACAAAATATTACAATTTTACATTACCTCTTTCACCCATACCCATAATCTTATGTATATATCTTTAATATTTCATGAACCATTTGCTTGGTTATCCTTATAGTTTCCCCATTCTATGGAACCGGGTTTGAGATTACCTTGTGTTCTACATCCATATCGGGTGCACCAATCCTCTGTGAAGCCCTCTAGGCATTCACCTAATTATTTACATTTCCCTCATATTGTGTAACATGTTGTGTTTCCCTACATAATGATACTTCACATAGGTATGCTAACATCTATTGGTTCTTTTCATAGCTATTCTAATGTTGACCCCTCTATCATCCACTCATCCACACCTTTTGACACTACGAATTTCTTTTTTTGTCCCATACCCATGTTTGGTTTGGTTCAAGTCATGAAATTACATTGGATGATGAGTGAATCCCCATCATCTGAGTTGTAGGACAATAAAATACTAGTCACCAACATCCTAAACACATGTTTTTAATCAATAATATCCTTTTCTGTAGGGAAATTATAGAAAATTAGAGTGGGGATACATATTGACACCCTCCCTCTCTATCGTTTTCTCTGTCATTTGTCACCATCTACACCTTAGGTTCTCTTTACGTAAGCCTAGAATCATTCAGATAGGGTACTCCAGGTATGATGTAAATATCTTCCTTGTACATTTGTGAACCCTATATAAAATTACCGTCTAGATTAAATCCCAATTTCAATATCTCTATTCTGATAAACATGCGTAAGCACCAAACCATCCCTCATCCCTGCACCATTCACGACACATTCCACTTGTTTTCTGCTTCCCCTTATTTATCACACTATGCATAATTAACATTGTACTTGACAATGTAGTTTCCCTGAAATCCACCTAGGGTCTCTAACCATGAATAATTATTATTCCCCCCTAATTCAAAAACTATATATACTTTGATCCTTATGTTCAAAATAGGGTATGTAGAAAGAATCCCTATGGTTCAAGGCTTTCATCATTCTATCCTGACCACTCCATGTTAGTTCACCAACATCCCGTATAATGCTAAAAATCATACCCTTGTTTCACAAAAAATATGTTTGTTTTGATCTCTTTATATTCAATAGGGTACATAAGAAATCCCCATGAGGATTGGCGCCACTTAATGGAAATCATCGATGCTCCCTCCTATAGATGTACCCTCCTAATGAGACATCATCCAATCATGCGACATATCTATTGGATATTCCTCTCTATGGTGTTCAGATCCTCCCAGGTATATAACCATGCATAATAAAAACATTCAATACATACTACTACATCAGAGAGTGTCCTTCTTGCGATGGAATTAAAAGCATGGGTATGCCCCTATCATGTCTTCTAGTAATTGTCATTTTCATACTCCGTGATTCAATTACTCATCCTAAACAATAAAAACTTCAATATTTACCCTTTATTAGAAATGTACATAAAATTATTTCATGAGGGACAATCCCATCAATTATTTCCCATATTTTTCTCTCCATTGATCAATTTTTTTTGGAAATTCGTGCCCTATCCAAGAGGTTAAACCTCTTTTTAGGACCCATCCACGTATCTATTCTCATGATCCACCTCATCAGGTGACTCATCAAACCATCCTTTAATTACATGGACATTGATTCCATAACCTAGGGATACTTATAAATCCTCCCAAATTTTCATTCACAACATCATCTCTATAATATCATTTCCCAATCCATTAATTCTATTTCTTTGACACTTCCTCTATTTTTATCCTGGTTTTTACTTAGGCCTTTATATCCCAGTGAAATCATACAATCTCCTCAAGCCATTAACAATTCGTACACCCCAGTCATTTTATCAATCTTAAAACACTTATCATAGTGGGGATGCATCATTCAATGGGCCTATAAACACTTGTAAGACCTCAATAACCTCTTGAACTATTTGGGTTTTGATCCCATTAGAATATATAGGATGCCTTTATGAGGTTATATCTTAGCCAATGGTCAACCTAGTGTCCCATTTTCTGGGACCCTCAACTATATCACTCTCCCTTTGTGGTATCCATATCAATCTTCAGGGTGTGAAAACATCCCTCAATGGGACACACTATGTTTGGTCCACCATCACCAGTTGTTCAGATCAATCCACCCAGTAAACATTCCAGGCACTCCATCCTAGGGTTATTCATATCTGATCAATACTCAAATGTGTTCTAACCAGTTTGATCTATCTCCTATAGTTGTTAAACTCGTGTCATACCATGTGTTAACATGGGATGATGAGGGAATCCTTAGTAAAATGACTCCAGTATGTGATTCCCATCAATTATAGTGGGATGCCTTAGGATTCTGCAACCTTGAGAAACCCACTCCTAAGAAAAAGTTATGGTGTACCATTTTTTCATGGTCAAAACATGACAGTGATGCTCTATGTGAATATTATAATGACTTAAGTATGATATCCTGACTTGATCCTTTGGAATGTATTGACTGATTATTCATAACTAATCGGAATCCACAATGAGAGGGCACTGTGAAGTGTTTCAAAAAAATGTACTAATCATTAAGGGAGACCCGAACTAGGTGAAGAATTATGATGAGGGAACCAGATAATGAGAAACTAACATCTCTTCATCCATTTTTGATTAAGTAGAAATCAATGTATATGAAGTTATGAGTTTCAACCTACATTGGAAAGTTGGGATGAAAGGAAACAACACAATCCATCATCGAATGTCAAAACACATTCATGTGGGCACACCCCATCACGAAAATCCTATGAAATAGAAATGGTGAACCTGAAGGGAAAATATTATTCTCAACATGGATATTAATAACTTTAGATAAATCATCATATATGTATGTAACCAAATCCATCAATCTTAAAATGGGTCCCACCACAAATATAGTGGTTCTAGTTACAAACTCGTCTTGATTTTGGGAATTTAATTGATGGGAATCCCAGTTTGAATCATTTTAAACATAGTTCGTTAAATATATATATTGAAGACTAAATGATGATGAGGCACTTCACACTATTTATTGCGACCCATCCTTTTCATACACTATAATTACATCATTTAGAATATATAAAACATAGTAGTATTAAAAAATGCGGATCCAGTGTTTTATTTTCTTTGGTAAACATGGACCGTGCATATAATTTACAACAAAAAACATAAATATATATTTAATCAATTATTATAAATCATCATATTGTCCCTTGAAAACTATTTTGTACACATATGCCCCTAAGGATATAAAACAAAAAATAGTGAACTAAAAACCCATTTAGATGATAGATATGAACATTATAATATTGGGTGAGGACAATCATAACATAGTAAATGGTTCGTGAAAATTTGAGAAAATTTTAATAAAATAAATGAAAATTGGAAATGTATAAAAATAAAACATCATGTATTTGTGGTAAACTACCACACATAGTTGTGAAAAATTCTAGAATATTCTTCACAAATCATTTCCCTTTTCCTCATGAGATTAATCACTTTACTAAATGCATTAAAGCGTTGAATAATTCAATGTACACCTGTCACATCATAACATTCATATTGCGCTATAAAATTATGGTAAAACCTATAATATCATAAGATTTACATTATCATACATCCCACATAGAACATATGTATTACTAATACATAAATTTACACATAGAGAGTAATGTTTTTCACATCATCATGAATACATTCATAAAAATTTTAATCACAATATAAAGAGGAGAAACCATTATTATAGTACCCATGGTTTCTTTTTTTTATAGCTTCACATTAATTGAATCAGGTAAGATTCTCTATTCTCTATGGCCCCATTCGATTAAAATCCTTAAAATCAGTTCTCTAGGATTTACTATCGGTTTTGGGTTATGTATACACCCTGTAACTAATGTATAATCCCCTTATGTGTGTACTGAGTCAATTTGTTAAGTGGGGGTCACGTCCTGAGTTGGTTCACATTGTGAAATTTTGGTACACATCATGTAGGGATAAAATATTTTTTTTCAAGGTTATAGGTATTATGGTGTATTTATGTAGTGTGAAAATCATGTCTTAACTTGGGGTATATGTCTTGAGCCGGCCCACGCCCCACTTAAAGTCTCATGTTTGGCATTTCTGTGTCGTCCTTTCTTTCCATCCCTCCATTCTCTCAATTTTATACTCTCTTATGTAATCTCTATAGGCACTCCATCCATATATATTCGATCAAATATAAATCCTCATTAGGTCTATGGTATGTCTCTTTGAGTAAGTGTTCTATTAGATATACATATCCTTTGAACTTGGTTCTATGATCTATGCATGTTATGGGTAGATATAGGTTTTTATTTTCCAAATATGTTGACAATTGTCTTTTATGTTGATTGTTTAAGGGATCTAAGGAAATTTCATTAAATAATCAACCTTTTTTTTGATCATCATTCATCCATTGTTTTGATTTGTCATGACCTTCGAGGAAGGTGGCTTCACTCTCGACTCCTCTTAGTAGAAATGATTGGCTTGCTTTAAAATTGAATATATTTTTCTGAATTGATAGTTATTTCGTTATTGAACACTTTATAGAATCCTTCTTGAGTGATGGTTTGTGAAATATGTAAACTTTGGGATTTAGTTTGCATTCTTTGGTTCTTGATATTAAAATATGAATTTTAAAAAGCGTGATTTTTTAGGAATGTCGGAACATTAGTTGTATTGTTTTTTTGAATAAAACGAAAAGTATTATTTAAATGAATTATTTATTTGAAATTGGTTGTTCTTTAGTTTTAAAACAAATCGTTTTTATTGAAGTGTTTTATTTATATCATATAAATATTTGGAATACATGGTGTTGGTGTGAGTATAGGCTTAACAAGGCCATAATAAGGGAAGAGTACCATTAGGGTACAAGGGATGTGAACCTAGATCAAGGAAGGTTTTATTAGGACAAAATGTTAATGGACAAGAGACCAATCATGAGTATGTAACAATCTAATGAAGCAATCCTTTTTGAGAGTGTTGTGAACATTGGAATGGGAATGCGAAAATAATAATCAAAATTTGTTTATAGTCATTGATTCGTTATTTATGGAAAATAACTTTCATAAAATTTGTTTCATTTAATTTTTTTACAAGGTTATAATTGTTTTTTGAACTATTTATATTTAGTTATAATCTATTTTGGTAAAAAGGTATTATATTGGCTATTTTATATAATGTGATAATTGTTTACCATAGTGGTGTGTCTTTGGATGCAATTAAGAAACCTACTATGTTTTATACTCAACCCTGCTTTGGAACATTTGTTATTTTTTAGATGCTTCATCTCGGGACTTGGGAAAAGGTAAAGTGTCACACCCCGACCGCGGACATCAGTAATTTTCCTTCTCTCTTGGTCCCGATTTAAATTTTTTGAAGATCAATTGTGATTGGCGGTTTCGCGCCGGTGCGCGGTCACCGCATTGTCAGCGGTGACCGTGCGTTCAACCCGGGTGACAGTGTGTTCACCCGGCGTTTTAAATTTTATAATTTTTATGTTGGTATTTTATTATTAGTAACTTTTTATTTGTGTTATTATTATTGTGTATATGTTTATATATGTTTTTATATATATAAGTATAATAATGTATGTATATATATATATAGATTTATATATGTATAAATACATATACTTTTGTAACATCTTTAAAATTATTTTATAATTATTATTTTAAATATGTGATCAAAATAATTATTTTTGGAATTAACTAAGTTATTATTTATTATTAATATTATGAGTTTTATTATCATTATTGTAGTTTTATTATTATTATGATTATAATTATTATTATTGTTATTTTATCATATATATATATGTACTTAAAGCGGACCCCCCTAACCCTATTTCCGTTTCCCCCTCCCGTAGCCGCCTCCTCTCTCCCTCTCCCCCTTTCTTCTTCCTCGAGCCGGCCCTCCTGCATCGCCCCGCTCCATCCCGATCCGTCGCCGCTCCCGCTCACCCCCCCTTCGCACAGCCGCGCCAAGCCGCCGCGCCCGGCCACCCTCGCCCCTCACTTTCTCCCTCGCCCAAGGTCCTCGGCCTCGCCCCTGCTTCCTTCCCAGCGCTGGCCTCTGCACCCAGACCCTCCGCTCCCTTCCCCGCCGATCTGGCCGACCACCCCGGCCTCCCGTTCGGTGGTTTTCCCCTCGGCCACGCCGGCTTCCGCCGCAACCCGCACCAAACCACCTCCCTGGCCCCTGTCCCGGCCTTTTCCCGCCGCCTCCGGTGGCTCCAGCCGCCGTCCCGACCCCTGCCGTCACCGCGCCACCTCCGGCCGCCGCCTCCTCCCTTCCTCCGCCGCACCTCTAAACCCAGCCGCCGTTCCCCTCCTTCTCCCGTCGCCGCGCCCTGCCGGCCTTTCCTCACCCCGATGCCCCGACTGCCCTGGCCTCCCTCCTTCAGCCCTCACGCCGACCGCCGCGCCGCGTGACCTCCGGTGGCAACCCCCTGTCCGCCCTCCTGCTCTCCCCTGCTCGCCGACCCGTCCCCCCCCTGCGTGAGTTTTTTTTTTTTTTTTTTTTTTTATTATTATTTGTTATTTTTGTTTGTTTCGTTTCATTATAATTATTATTATTATATCACAATTAATATTATTATACTATCAATATTATTGTTATTCTTATGTTAATATTATTATTAATATTAATACATCATTATTAAAATTATTATTATGTTATTATTATTTATTCTATATTATTATTATTATTATTATTATTATTATTATTATTATTATTATTACCATCATATTATTAATATTAATATTATGATTATTATCATTATATTATTATTATTATTATATTTATATTATTATTATTGTGAATATATTATTATTATATTATTATTATGTTGATAGTATTCTATTATTATTACTTTTATTATATCATTATTGTTATTATTGACATATTATTATTATACTTATTAAATTAATATTTTTATATCATTCTTGTTAATGAAGTATGTTATTATTATTATTATATTATTATTAATAATATATTATTAAGATTAAGATTATTATTATTTTTATTATTTTCAAGTTAATATCATTAAGTTATTATTTTGTTATGTTATTGCCATTATTATGATTATGTTATTATTATTACTAAATTATTATTATTATTGTTATTATTATATTATTATATTATAATTATGCTAAATCATTGTTGTTATTATTGTTTTTATATTATGATTATTTTTATTACTACTATACTATGTGATGTTATTAATGTTGAACCTGTTTAATGGCTTTAGGACCCGCGCAGGGCGTTTCTGAGAAAGCGCCATCGCCGCGCCTTGTTTCCGAGGTTCTGCCGTCTTGCGCCGTGTCGTTTCATTCCGAGCTGCGTCTTGAGGTAGGTCTCCCTATGCACTTGCCTCTAAATTGAGAATTTATTTATCCCTTGTCCTTTTATTAAATTTCAGTAAATTTAAGAAAAATAATATTAAGTAGTTTTTATAGTGTGGTGATTTGCTGATAATGCAAACTGTTTAATTCCAGCATTTCATTAAAAGTGTTTTCTTGGTTTCAGTTGTGGGATTTCATAGTAATGTCGCTAAATGGTTCTTCCTGAGTAACAAAAGACATGTTGAATTGGGTTTTGAAATGTTTTTGGCATGTGTAAATTAGAAAATGTATTGTTTATGGAAAATGGTGTTTTCTTATAACCTTGATTAGAGAAAACGTCGTGTGACCCTTTTGAAATAGTTTTGGAAACTTTACGTGTGGTTTTTGGTTGACGAAAGATGTTTTCCCTTGTTGTGTTATTAAAAATAATGTTTTCTAAGTTGTGAAAGTTGGTCATGTTCTTGTTTGAGTGTTTCAAAGAAAGGGGTTTGTGCGAAATGATTGGGTAATGACATTTATATTTCTAGAAAGGTATTTTTGGCGTGCGTGAGTTTTGAAATCTTGTTTGGGTGTGGAAATGGTGACTTTTGTGTGCGATATCTGGTTTGGCCTGCGATATGAGGAAGTAATATATTATGTGAATGTGAAACTTGTTTGAGCACACGGGAAACCCTGGGTATCTAGGTGGGCGGACTAGAACTAGTGCGCTAGTGAGCCGGATGGGTGTCGTCCCTGTTTCACTTAGCTGGATTGACGATTGCAACACTAACCAAACATATGATGGTCGTGGCCTTCTAAGCCACGTTTGCTGAGGGTCGTGGCCTTCTAAGCCACGTTTGCTGCGGGTCGTGGCCTTCTAAGCCACGTTTCACCGAGACACGAGGTTCTAGGGTCCCACACGAGCTAGATGAACCTTAGGGGTTTTACCCATAGTGCTCTGCCATCTCTGGTGTGGTGCCTTCCGTCGGCATACGGGGGACCACTTGGGTGTGAGTGTGTGCGTGTGTGAGTATGTTTGTGTGTGTGTGTGAGTGTGTGAGTGCGTGCGTGTGTGCCCATGGTTTTTGCTGATAACTTCTGGTTTATTCTTACTTGCACTTGGTTTTCCCTTTCCTGTTTACTTCTACTTGCACTTGCTTCCTTTCCTGCTTGATTACTTTCAGTTCTTCTTTACCGCTTGTACTGGTTGCTTTGCGAAAACGGTTTTCAAATAAAAATGCGTTTTTCTCTTGTATAGTAAAACTGAAAGTGTAACACTTCTTTTTCGTTCAGAACGGATTTAGAATCAATGAAAAGAAATTCAACTTTTAAAAAGGAATAAGGGTGATGGCTTGTGTTTAGTTTTTCAAGTGAAACATTGTAAAAGCATACTTTTATACATTGTAGTTCAAACCTGGAATAGGTAGATTCTTTATTTACGGGCAGTGCATTGGGATTTGTTGTGGGGCTCACCTACTGAGTACTTTTGTGCTCACGCCTATCTTTTACCTCTTCAGTTGCAGGTTCCTTTTGTTCAGGTTCTCCTGCTTGAGTCGCTCAGTGTGGGAGCGACGTCGGTTGTAGTTGGGTGGTGACCCGCGAGGTCACATGGAGGTATGTCGTGGTTTAGTTTTGTTGTGCCTTTGTTGGTTGTCAGTTTGTTTAATTTATGTTCTTTCTTCCGATCCTGCTTTGAGTTTGGGCTGAAATCGTTCCCAACGATTAATGTTTCAATGCCCGGCACTTGTTGCCAGCCCGTGGGGATCGGGAACGCCCCTCGGGCCATGCCGCGGACCGGCTCGGGTGACCGGTTCAGGGTCGACCCGGGCTGGTTCGTGACAAAATGGTATCAAAGGTGGTTTTTGTTATTTGGGTTGTCCGGTAGAAGGAGATTAGGAATGTCGGAACTCGAGGGGTAGGTACGGGAAGAGCGTCGCGAACTCTTGCCCGCACTGATCTTCGAGTTACCAGGGGTAGTTCGGGAATTGTGTCCTTGTCTTTCCTGGTTTGTCTTGGATTGAGAGATGACAACGGAGGCAAGCCGACGTTACGTCGTGATTTCACATGGAGTAGTGACCCATGTGGAGCCCGAGTGCGTGGTTTGAATTCCTCCTAGTGGTCGACGCTGACTTGGGACATGGCCCACTACCATGTCGCTAGGTCGAGCGTGACTACTAGTCCCTCATTTCAGTGATTGATGCAAATTTGGATGTTGTTTTCGTTTTGGTTTGTGTGAGTGCGTAGTTGGAAATAAAAAGTGGTTTTTGAAAATTTGACTGGTTTCTTTTAAAGGATTTTAAATGTATAAAATGGGTTTTGAAAATGAAATCTCTTGTTTTAAAAATCTGTTGTTTGCATGGAATTGGATAAGAATGATTTGGGTTGAAACCTCGGTTCCTCTTTATGAACGTTTGCACATGTGTGAGAATGCATGGTAAGTGTGTGTTTGCACGTATGAATGGAATGTGGATAAAGACATGTGCAGCGGTTCATGAGATTACCTGGGTGTGTATTTGAAATTAAGGGCTTGAACTTGTTTTCTAAATTGGTTTTAAATGGGAAACAGTTTTGGAAAGTTTTGGTTTGAAAGTGGGTTGGTTCTTGGAATGTGATCTTGAAAAAGGGTGGTTTTGAAATCAAAAATGAAAAGGAAATTTTAAAGAGGAGATTTTATTTTGGGTTGCGTTGGTTTGGTCCTTGTGCTGACTGTTTTTGATGGAGGCGCTTTCATTGATGTTGATTTGGTTTGATATTGGTTTTAGCCTTGTGTTTTATATATTGCTCAGGAAATTCCGCCCAGAAAGGTCTCTAAGGATTCGGATATGTCATGCCCAGTTTTTGGTCCTCCTCAGACTTTGCCTATTCTCCACGGTGATCAGGGTCCGTTAGAGGCAGTGAAATGGCTCGAGGAAGTGGAACGTGTCTTTAGAATATTGGGAACTCCCGATAGTGGTAAGGTCCGTGCAATTATGGAGTTGTTTGAGGGTCCAGCTCTGGACCAGTGGAAGATGGTTACCCCACCGTCAACGCAAGGTGAAATGACGTGGGATGTCTTTAAAACAGTTTTCATCCAATGGGTTGCACCTGAGGAAGTGAAGCTGGAGAAAAGAGAGAGCTTGTGCATATTCAGCAAGGCCAACGGACGGTGAAGGCATATGTTGACCATTTCAAGGAACTGATTTCCTTTTCTCCAGATGTAGCGTCGCATGAGCTCATGAAGGCCTCTCTTTTCACTGGAGGTCTTCGTCCAGAGATCAAGGAGCGTGTCCTCCCTTCTAAAGACCTTTGTTTCGAGAAGCTGGTGGAGAAAGCTTTCTTGGCTGAGTTGCTTTTTGGTGTGCGGGTGGTTACTACTTCAGCGTCCCCTGTTGTTGTTCATAAGAGTTCCCCCTCTGGTGAGGAAAAGGCGCCAGAGATACCTGTTCCTAATGAGTTATCCCCTTTGGTCCCAGCTTCCAGTTCATCAGATCGTTCGGTGGTATGCTTTCAGTGTGGTCGTTTCGGGCATTTAAAGCCGTCGTGTCGCAACCCTCCGAAGACGTGTCATCGATGCGGCCGTCTGGGTCATCTGGAGAAGTTTTGCAAGAAGCGTCGCTTGAAGAGGAAGTTGTGATGGAGAATGTCAGTACCTGACTGTGAGGCAGAAGATGCTTCAGCCATCAGAGCCCCAGCCACAAGTCTCGGGGTGAAGCTCGCGCACAGTCAGGAGTCCCCAGGGTTGTGAAGCCTTGGTCCAGGCATTGTGTTCTATGATAGCAGTGGAACAATCAAGATCTTCTAGTACATGTTTTTTTCTGCTGTTAAGTCTTGACGTTGTTGTGCGTCCATTGTTTTACCATGGGGTTATCATGAACTTGTTCTATTATAATCCAAGTAGTCTGGTTTATGTAAATGTGTTGTTTTTCTAAAAAGTGGCAATGGACTTGTTCTATGATAAATCTAAGTGGACTTGTCGTGAGAATGTAATATTCTAAATCGGGTGTCCTTCCTAAAAGTGTGTTCGACTCTCGTGTGGGTTGACCTCGTTCTAGTAATGTTGTCGATGTGGTTATGTTCTGTGGAATTCGGTGGATCATGTCTCTAATTTAATGCTGGTTAAATGTTTTTCTATGGGTTTTCTCTGGTGTTGAAGGTTGTTGGCTCTAGTCGTGGGATTCAACGTCTCGACGAAGGTGTTGTTTTTCACTCGTGTTGTAAGAGTTGGTTTGAATTGGTTGGGAGTTCCCGCGTCGACCCCCCCCCCTTTTTCCGGAGTTTTCTATTTAAATGGTCATCTTTTCGGCACTAGTTAAGTTCTTGTGGTGGGGAGAACCCCTTCGTGTTCTCCCCTCAATCTCGGACCCCGGTTTTCTCTTGGATCGGTCGGGTGTGACCTGTGTAGAGTAAGGTCATCCCCGAGAACCTCAGTTTCTTCAGTTCCTTTAGTTTTGTCTGGGCATAGACTTGGTTTTTGGTTGACTTGCGGCCTGGTGACTTTCTGGGGGCAGAAAGTGTCTGTGGTGGGGAGAATTGTCACACCCCGACCGCGGACATCAGTAATTTTCCTTCTCTCTTGGTCCCGATTTAAATTTTTTGAAGATCAATTGTGATTGGCGGTTTCGCGCCGGTGCGCGGTCACCGCATTGTCAGCGGTGACCGTGCGTTCAACCCGGGTGACAGTGTGTTCACCCGGCGTTTTAAATTTTATAATTTTTATGTTGGTATTTTATTATTAGTAACTTTTTATTTGTGTTATTATTATTGTGTATATGTTTATATATGTTTTTATATATATAAGTATAATAATGTATGTATATATATATATAGATTTATATATGTATAAATACATATACTTTTGTAACATCTTTAAAATTATTTTATAATTATTATTTTAAATATGTGATCAAAATAATTATTTTTGGAATTAACTAAGTTATTATTTATTATTAATATTATGAGTTTTATTATCATTATTGTAGTTTTATTATTATTATGATTATAATTATTATTATTGTTATTTTATCATATATATATATGTACTTAAAGCGGACCCCCCTAACCCTATTTCCGTTTCCCCCTCCCGTAGCCGCCTCCTCTCTCCCTCTCCCCCTTTCTTCTTCCTCGAGCCGGCCCTCCTGCATCGCCCCGCTCCATCCCGATCCGTCGCCGCTCCCGCTCACCCCCCCTTCGCACAGCCGCGCCAAGCCGCCGCGCCCGGCCACCCTCGCCCCTCACTTTCTCCCTCGCCCAAGGTCCTCGGCCTCGCCCCTGCTTCCTTCCCAGCGCTGGCCTCTGCACCCAGACCCTCCGCTCCCTTCCCCGCCGATCTGGCCGACCACCCCGGCCTCCCGTTCGGTGGTTTTCCCCTCGGCCACGCCGGCTTCCGCCGCAACCCGCACCAAACCACCTCCCTGGCCCCTGTCCCGGCCTTTTCCCGCCGCCTCCGGTGGCTCCAGCCGCCGTCCCGACCCCTGCCGTCACCGCGCCACCTCCGGCCGCCGCCTCCTCCCTTCCTCCGCCGCACCTCTAAACCCAGCCGCCGTTCCCCTCCTTCTCCCGTCGCCGCGCCCTGCCGGCCTTTCCTCACCCCGATGCCCCGACTGCCCTGGCCTCCCTCCTTCAGCCCTCACGCCGACCGCCGCGCCGCGTGACCTCCGGTGGCAACCCCCTGTCCGCCCTCCTGCTCTCCCCTGCTCGCCGACCCGTCCCCCCCCTGCGTGAGTTTTTTTTTTTTTTTTTTTTTTTTTATTATTATTTGTTATTTTTGTTTGTTTCGTTTCATTATAATTATTATTATTATATCACAATTAATATTATTATACTATCAATATTATTGTTATTCTTATGTTAATATTATTATTAATATTAATACATCATTATTAAAATTATTATTATGTTATTATTATTTATTCTATATTATTATTATTATTATTATTATTATTATTATTATTATTATTACCATCATATTATTAATATTAATATTATGATTATTATCATTATATTATTATTATTATTATATTTATATTATTATTATTGTGAATATATTATTATTATATTATTATTATGTTGATAGTATTCTATTATTATTACTTTTATTATATCATTATTGTTATTATTGACATATTATTATTATACTTATTAAATTAATATTTTTATATCATTCTTGTTAATGAAGTATGTTATTATTATTATTATATTATTATTAATAATATATTATTAAGATTAAGATTATTATTATTTTTATTATTTTCAAGTTAATATCATTAAGTTATTATTTTGTTATGTTATTGCCATTATTATGATTATGTTATTATTATTACTAAATTATTATTATTATTGTTATTATTATATTATTATATTATAATTATGCTAAATCATTGTTGTTATTATTGTTTTTATATTATGATTATTTTTATTACTACTATACTATGTGATGTTATTAATGTTGAACCTGTTTAATGGCTTTAGGACCCGCGCAGGGCGTTTCTGAGAAAGCGCCATCGCCGCGCCTTGTTTCCGAGGTTCTGCCGTCTTGCGCCGTGTCGTTTCATTCCGAGCTGCGTCTTGAGGTAGGTCTCCCTATGCACTTGCCTCTAAATTGAGAATTTATTTATCCCTTGTCCTTTTATTAAATTTCAGTAAATTTAAGAAAAATAATATTAAGTAGTTTTTATAGTGTGGTGATTTGCTGATAATGCAAACTGTTTAATTCCAGCATTTCATTAAAAGTGTTTTCTTGGTTTCAGTTGTGGGATTTCATAGTAATGTCGCTAAATGGTTCTTCCTGAGTAACAAAAGACATGTTGAATTGGGTTTTGAAATGTTTTTGGCATGTGTAAATTAGAAAATGTATTGTTTATGGAAAATGGTGTTTTCTTATAACCTTGATTAGAGAAAACGTCGTGTGACCCTTTTGAAATAGTTTTGGAAACTTTACGTGTGGTTTTTGGTTGACGAAAGATGTTTTCCCTTGTTGTGTTATTAAAAATAATGTTTTCTAAGTTGTGAAAGTTGGTCATGTTCTTGTTTGAGTGTTTCAAAGAAAGGGGTTTGTGCGAAATGATTGGGTAATGACATTTATATTTCTAGAAAGGTATTTTTGGCGTGCGTGAGTTTTGAAATCTTGTTTGGGTGTGGAAATGGTGACTTTTGTGTGCGATATCTGGTTTGGCCTGCGATATGAGGAAGTAATATATTATGTGAATGTGAAACTTGTTTGAGCACACGGGAAACCCTGGGTATCTAGGTGGGCGGACTAGAACTAGTGCGCTAGTGAGCCGGATGGGTGTCGTCCCTGTTTCACTTAGCTGGATTGACGATTGCAACACTAACCAAACATATGATGGTCGTGGCCTTCTAAGCCACGTTTGTTGAGGGTCGTGGCCTTCTAAGCCACGTTTGCTGCGGGTCGTGGCCTTCTAAGCCACGTTTCACCGAGACACGAGGTTCTAGGGTCCCACACGAGCTAGATGAACCTTAGGGGTTTTACCCATAGTGCTCTGCCATCTCTGGTGTGGTGCCTTCCGTCGGCATACGGGGGACCACTTGGGTGTGAGTGTGTGCGTGTGTGAGTATGTTTGTGTGTGTGTGTGAGTGTGTGAGTGCGTGCGTGTGTGCCCATGGTTTTTGCTGATAACTTCTGGTTTATTCTTACTTGCACTTGGTTTTCCCTTTCCTGTTTACTTCTACTTGCACTTGCTTCCTTTCCTGCTTGATTACTTTCAGTTCTTCTTTACCGCTTGTACTGGTTGCTTTGCGAAAACGGTTTTCAAATAAAAATGCGTTTTTCTCTTGTATAGTAAAACTGAAAGTGTAACACTTCTTTTTCGTTCAGAACGGATTTAGAATCAATGAAAAGAAATTCAACTTTTAAAAAGGAATAAGGGTGATGGCTTGTGTTTAGTTTTTCAAGTGAAACATTGTAAAAGCATACTTTTATACATTGTAGTTCAAACCTGGAATAGGTAGATTCTTTATTTACGGGCAGTGCATTGGGATTTGTTGTGGGGCTCACCTACTGAGTACTTTTGTGCTCACGCCTATCTTTTACCTCTTCAGTTGCAGGTTCCTTTTGTTCAGGTTCTCCTGCTTGAGTCGCTCAGTGTGGGAGCGACGTCGGTTGTAGTTGGGTGGTGACCCGCGAGGTCACATGGAGGTATGTCGTGGTTTAGTTTTGTTGTGCCTTTGTTGGTTGTCAGTTTGTTTAATTTATGTTCTTTCTTCCGATCCTGCTTTGAGTTTGGGCTGAAATCGTTCCCAACGATTAATGTTTCAATGCCCGGCACTTGTTGCCAGCCCGTGGGGATCGGGAACGCCCCTCGGGCCATGCCGCGGACCGGCTCGGGTGACCGGTTCAGGGTCGACCCGGGCTGGTTCGTGACATAAAGTATCACATGTTTTTATCACCGTATCATGATACATTGGACTACATAGTGATATTGGAGCATGGATCATGTAGAGCCTAGAGTATTGCTGTCATCGTGGAGTTAATTCGTTTTCTTTCCACTATTAATTTGATGTTCGTTTTTACTCTAATATATCAGACTGTGGATGGTAATTTTAATTAGAATTATTTAAATTGACTTACTTTATTTCATGCATCATATAGTGAGCTATTTGTGGTTTGTTAGTCAGTATTTCTTATTATCCACTAAAGGTTAAATAATCCCCAAATTAATTTTAAATCCTTTGAAATTTATTTAGAACCATTAATGACTTGGGGATGTTTCCAAAGGCCCATTAAGGACTCATTGTACTGTCATTCCAATGAGAATTTTTGGGTCATTACAAATGGTATCAGCTTGTTCAATTCTTACATATCAAATAGTCATCAGTGTTCTTAGTGTTGGAGTTGAAATTCCCTCTTGTATATTCCTTATGATGGAATCATATAATAGATAAGTATTTATATAACATGAAATGTATATAATAAAAGAAATTAGCAAACAATTTTATTCTATAATTCATGTTAAAATATAGTTGGGTTCATAAATTTTTGGAAACACTTCTAGTATTTTTGAACCACATTGTCACAGGTTAAGCCAATGACATGAGCATGAAAATCATTGTAAAGGAATGAAATCCAACTAGGAGTGAATACATATTTTTGAGTAATGATTCATTTTGTGAAAAATTGTTGTTATTTTAATGAATGAAATTTTTTTCAGAGGAATTATTTTCAAAATAAAATCTCTTACGGTATTTTGAAATTAGATTAATTTATAAAAAAAAAGCTGAATGTTTTTAAAAATGGTTGACGATGGAAAACTGTTCTTTTTGGAATAAAATTTTGTGATAGTTTATAGTATAGAATTTTAAATTCTATGAAATTAGATTATATAGGGTCTGATTTTTGGTGTTTTTTGTTGGTTCTAAAATTGGAACCCAATAGGTATCGTTGAAACCAACCCGAAGAAGCTATGGAGAATGCGGCTCACCTCAACCATAGTTGAACCAAGATATTCTTTAGAGTATTTTACAAGATATTCAAGTTTTATAAATTAGGAATAGGATGAATGAGACATGGAATGTGGATTATACCATCCAGTTCTTGAATCATAATCAACCTACCTTATTAGGTGATGTTGAACCTGAAAAAGTGGAGGAGTGGATCAGAATAATGAATCGTATCATTGATTTCATCAGCACACCATCAGAGCTCAATGTCAAGATTGATACATATATTTTTGATGATCATTCACACATGTTGTGAAAATTAGTGGTGTCAGAAAAATTGAATGAAGGACTTACATGGGTGGATATAGAGGAATTGTCCGACAAATAATTTTATCCTCAAACGTTTAAGATCCAAAAATTGACAGTCATCATTATCCTAAAACAATAAAATATCATTGTCACAAAGTATGAAACTAAATTAATTAATTTGTTGAACTTTTCACCTCATGTTATGGAAACTACGTCGTTGAAGTCTTGTTTATTCTAATCTTGGATAAGACAGGAGATTCGATAGAATATTTCACTGCAATTTATTACTAATTATATAGAAATGGTAAATAGAGCCAATGTGGTTTACTGTGATATATCGTGATCTATGGGAGGAGGTATGCTGATACATACAGGGAATAGTAGGAACACAATTGTTGGGAGAAATTTGAAAAGGGACACCTATTACCATGGTGTTAGTGGAAATCATAACTAGATGGATGGATATGTGAACCTTCCTCCATGACCCAAGATAAAGGCATGTTGTTTTCAATGTAGTTTTCTTGAACACATAAATCAAGAGTATACAAACCAAACTATATAATAAAATATATTCATGTAGATGCGGTATCCTCAGGTATATCATCAATGTGCTCCAAGTTCATCTCATCGACAAACTTCTTAGGTGTCACAGGAAACATATGATTTGGTAGGGTAAGGGGAACAAAATCATTCCCATCAGCAGAGTATATCATGGAATGTGGATTCTATAAATTCCATGTATCCTCAACCTAGGAAATCTCAGAAATGAAAAAAAATAAGATAAGTACAATTATGAAATAATACAATGGATATGATAAAATGATTGAAAATGATCGGGATGGAACATCTACGATCAGAGGTATAATTATTTTGAATTATACCCTTATTCAAGTTATCTTGAAAATTCATTTATCACAGTATTTATTTTCTAATCATGGTATTTATTTTCTATTTATAATGTGGGAAATTATTCCTTCTATATTAAAAATACAAACTCTTCTTGGGGAAAATGAATTACAATCCCTTGTGTGAATAGAATGTTCTAAAATAGTTGATATAGATGAGCTAAACTTGTACTTCTTAGTGTTGGACATGGATTTCTATTATTTAATACTAGGTTTGGGTTCATTGAAAATGTTCGAGGCTGTCATAAATAGATATGCAGAGACTATTAGTTTCACTAATGACGATGGTAGTGGGGATTTTTTCTTAAGAGAATGGGTTTTAAAGAAAGGTTCCAAGAGGTTTATTGAACCAACAGTGGGAAGAATATCTTATTATTTGGAAGTGTTGACTTTTTCATCAATAGAATATATTGAGGAATTTTTTTTCTAGCTATGGTCGAACAATATCTAGATGACATTATCTAAAACATATCAGGGTTACCACCTCTAAGGGAAGTGGAGTTGATGATTGATCTCTTTTTAGGTACCAGTCCAATTTTCCTTTGGTCTTAAAGGATGGAACCAATAGAATTACAAGAATTTAAATTCCATATGAATGTGATGGAATGAAATGGATTCATTCATCCTTGTATGTCTTTGTGGGCAACACGAGTCTGATTTTTGTAGAAAGAGGATGAATCTTTTTGGCATTGGGTTAATTATTGTAAGCTGAACCATGTTACGATAATGAATAGATGACCATTTCCATGTATGTATGGTCAATTCAATCAATTAAGGGGTGGTATGTGGGTATCTAAATTTTAATTGAGATCGGGATATCACCAACTGATAATTTGGAATGGAATATATTTTAAATGCATCATTGAAAATTATATATGGATACTATGAATATGTAGTCAGACCTTTCTATTTGACGAAGGAACCAGCAGTCTTTATTGATTTGTTGAATTATATATTTTAGAGAGATATCTGGATTGTTTTTTGTGGTTTTTGTCGGAGGAATCTTGGTGTATTCAAAGAAAGTAGTCCAGGAAGAACACCTACCAATAGTTTTAAAAATTTTATGCGATCATTGTTTGTATGTAAAATTATCAATGGGTAATTTCTAGATACAATAAGTATGTTTTCTTCACCATTTCATTTTTTATAAAGTAATTCATATGGATCCTGATAAAATTGAAGTTATTATCTCATTGAAAGAACATAATAAAGTATTCGAGATAAAATTCTTTTTTGGACTCGATTTCTACTACCAATGCATTTTGTGTTATTTTTTCTGATTTGATTCGCCGATGATTGCTTTGAAAAAAATTAATCCATTACAATGGACATAGGAATTCGAATAATATTTCTAGTATTTGTAAGTGATTCCTACATCAATGAATATCATGATTTATCTAGAATCCAGATATGGGAATGTGGTGCACTACAATTATTCTAGATCATGGTTGGGTTGTGTTCTAACGAAAGGATACCATGTAGTTTCTAATGGTTCAAGGCTATTAAAATTGCATGAGAAGAATTACCCAAAACATGATTTTGAGGTATCTATATAATTCCATGTGTTTTGGTAGAAATGCATGAGACTTCACTATTTGGGTTGAGCCTTGTCTATGAAACAAAGTTGAATATCATGTTGATTATAATGATGATGACGATGGCTCTGAGTCATCAAAAATCATATGAATATCACCTTCGAAGATCATTGTTATTCACCTTGGGTGATCCTATGTTCTTGGGGATATCATGGACGATTGGATATCATTTTTTTGGAAAACATTTCAAGTTATCGAATTTATACATAGTCCATTTTGAGATTCTGGAATGGTTCAGAGTGGTGGCATATCACTTGAAATTACCACCACAGTTCTGTTTGGTGCATAATGTGTTCCAGGTATCCCATTTGAAGAAACATAAGCATGATCATGATAATGTGATAATATGAGATCATGTTGACCTAGAGTGAAATGATGCTTTTATACAAATCTCAATTCCAATTAATGATATGCAAGAGAAACCATTTCATAGAAATATAATAAGTCAGGTGTGGGTTCTATGGAAGTAAGGTAATATTATAGAAGAGGCATGGGAACATGAGAAGGAAATGAATGAGAAATGGTTGTAACTCTATCATGGTAGCAAGCTTTTTATACATTCTGATGATTTATAGACCGATAGTGGGGAGAATTTAGTACCCCCATTTTCTGGTTTGTAGAATCATGTAACCTATATTGGGTAAGATCACCCTTTCTCTATGTCCCATATTGATTAAAAATCCCTAAAATAAGTCTTATGGGGTTTAATTCAGGTTTAAGGATTGGTACACACCTTGGACCTGAAGTAAACATTGTGTACATGGGTATAGATTCATTTTGTGAAGTGGGAAACACACCATGAGCAGGTTTACAATGTGAACCTATGGTATATTTCATGTGTTGTAATTTTTTTAACAAGAGTCAATATTTTTTTCTTCATGCTTATCATGAGGGGTCGTCACATCAGGACCAGTGGCACACATCATGCACTATCTTGCAGCCAGCATAAAGACATGTGGTTCACAGTTCCACTCTGTCTATTACTTCTATATCTCCTAGATCACAATAGTTGACTCTACCTATAAAATCCTTATAGGGACTCCTTATTCCGGATTGATCCCATCAACATTGTATTATTTTTGGTGGGGTACATCTGATAGAGTAAATGTTCTTTTAAATCAACTGCTTCTCTCCTCTTGGATCTATGATCTATGACCATTATGGAAAGATCTAGGTTTTAATTTTCCAAATATGTTGGTTGTTTGATTTCTTTTGATAGGATAAAGGATCTAAGCCCATTTCATTAAGGAATATGATCTGTTTTTGTGAGGGTTATTAGTACTTTGTTGGGTATAATCCAAACCTTTGAGGTATGTGGCTTCAATCTCTACTCCTCTTAGTAGAACTTATTGGCATTCTTTCATATTGAATTCATTATTCTTAATTTATTGTGATTTGGTTGTTGAACACTTTTTAGAAACCTTCTTGAGTGACTATTTCTGTAATATAGAAAATTAGTGATTTTGAATGAGTGCTTTGGTTCTTGGTTTTTAAATATTGATTTTATTTTAGGGATTTTTCAGGAATGTTGGCATAATAATTTTATTGGATGTTTTAATAAAAAAAATATTTTATAGAAATGAGATGTTTCTTTTATTTTTGTTGTGATTTGGTTTTCAAAAAATGGATTAATTTTCTATGTAGTTTATTATGGTAATGGAAATATATTTCATACATGGTATTGTCTTGAGTTCATGATTAATGGGACTAGAATATGGGATGAGTACCCTTAGGGTACAAGGTATATGATCATGGATTGGGGTTCAGTGTGATTGGGACACAAATATATTGTAAAATAGACCGTTGATGAGTATGTAACTGTCAAACGAATCATGATTTTTTGGGTTTGTTGTGAAATATAGAATTGATATACCAAAATAATAATAATTGTTTTTATAATCCTTGATTTCTTATTTATAGAAAATAACATCGTGAAAATTAGTTTCATTTAATTTTGTTTTCACATGGTTATAATTGGTTATAGAAGTTATTAATATTGGGTTATAAACTGTTTTGCTAAATTGTTTTATATAAACTATTTTTATAATGTGCTAACTGTTATATCTTAGTGGCTAGAGTGGGGTTGTCATTTATCAAACCTACTATGTTTTATACTCACCCCTACTTTGGATCTTTGGTGCATTTTAAGATTCTACATTTCGAGACGCGGGGAATGGTAATGTATCACATTAATTTTGCACCACATCGAGATACATTAGATTACTAGGTGATGATGAAGCATTGAGCTTTTGGATAATGGAGTCATGTTTTCATCATGGAGTTTATTTGTTGTCATTCAATTGTTTACATTGATATTAATTTCAAATATACTATAGTATACCTTGGATGGTTGGTTTAAAAAAATGATTTGAAATTACATAGTTTAATTCATGAATCATATAGTGAAGGGACCACCCTAATGGTTAGGATTATCAACAATAAGGATTTCCTACCATACATGGGCCATGTTACCAAGTAAATCGAATGACACTTCAATTTTGGACCCATGTTTTTGAATGAGTCAGTTGATGGCCCTCATTTTTTTTTCCAATTCAGACTAATATGATAATAATGATATGTTTAAAATTCGATTAAAATTTTTCCTACATAATCATTCAACACATACTAAATACTGAATTTTGGGTATCATGATTCACAAAATCATTTCCCTTTATTCGAATTGATTTCATCGCCCTTGGCATTATCCCACAGATGCATTAAAGGACATTTTGAAGTGTTTCATTAACCTGTTCGGGTCGCCATCCGACCCGGCACCCGACCCGGTCAACGCTAAGACCCGATGGGAATTCCCAATCCCCATGGGCTGGAACAAGTGCCAGGGTATCAAAACTAACACATGGGAATGGTTTACCTGAAATAGTAAACACAAAACAACTAATAAGAAAAAAAAACTGAAACTGAAAATAGGAAACCTAATAGGGCCTTAAACTAAAAAAAATTAGAGGTTTAAAACTTGAACCAACAACAAAAAATAATAAAATACAACAAAAGAAACTATAACTCTATCTCAAACCACCACGCAACAAGAGAAGCACAATATCCACATGCCAAAAACACCACATCACCCACACGCCACAAACACCAACCTGCATGAAAACACCATCACCGACCAAAACCCCAATCACTGAGCAAGATGTCACATCCAGAAACACACATGAAACAAATTCTACATACACCCAATGGTGTATGTAGGGTGTGAGCCAAGATCCCAGTAGGACGTCACACAATTAAAAAGGTTCCACGTGTAAACATGAAATGGAAATAACATTTGCAGGCTAAATAAATGAAATGATGCCAAAATCTTGATCAATTTTAGAGAAATAGATTCGATAAAGAAAACACCTTAAAAAAATCTTTAATAATTAATCAAAAACACCCTTGAATTTAATAAAAACCAAAACCTTCATGAAATCCCAAAAAACTACACCATATGTCGATGGTGACTGTATAGTAGTCCAAGAGCACCAAAAGTGGGAGAGGCCCTATAGGTACTATCAAAAGGAATGAGATCCTAGAACATCACGTCTCGGTGAAAAGTAGTATAGGAACTAGAAAAAAATATGTTCTCAGGCATGAGCCACTAGTATGAAAACACATCCTTAACCTAGTGGTCTCGAATCATCATCCAATGTTTAGTTAGTGTTGTAATTGTCAAACCAACTAAGTGAAATCGGGCCAAAATCTGCTTCTGTATCACTAGCATGCTAGATCTAGTCAACACACCTAGTACCTAGGATTCCCCTTTTGTGCTCTATATGTTCAAATTTAACATTTCATATCAAACTCAAAAAAATAAAATAAAGAGGGTGTTACATAAACCCAACACCATAGATTAACAGTCACATGAAACCATTTGACAAATTACGCACACCAAAAGACTTTACCCTACTCAAATAAAAAACAATTTCTTCATTTCTAATAATTGTTTTTTAACATATTAAATTTTTTAATGATAAAAATTTTAATAAATCATATTAAATTCTTTGTATTGAAATTATTTAAAAAGAAACATGAGACGACTTTAACACAAAAAACCAACTCAACCCTCCTCCCTGACCAAACATACACGACGCCACATCGATATCATAACCTACACCACTTGCAATAATATATAACCCAACCGCACCGTAAAAAAATATAATTATTTAAAAAACCCTAGAAATTATATTTAAAAAATCCAAAAGATAAAACATGAATTTAAACAAAAAGACCCCCTGAAATTCCCTTTTTGGACAAAACACATATGAATGCTACATCATAACAAAAAATGTTCACTTTATGCATTTTCACAAAAACAAACGCAAAATTTATTAAACACTAACAGAAAGGTCAACAATGGTTTTCATGGAAAAATCATACTCAACAAACACAACACCTTCAGTTATGACCAAGCACATGGAACACAACTTTGAAACTCAATTAACACCACTCTCACAAATGAAAAGCTAACTGTACATATTATTATTCACTAAAAATTGAATAAAGATAAGATTTTATTCAATGAATTAACCCACCCATATAAGCATACTACCAAAAACATTTAACACATGAAAAACTTCAAGAAAACCAAATCCAAACCCAAAATAATTGATCACAGAACATCATAAGTTAACTAATCTTAAAAATCAATTCATTAAATAATTTTTAGACGTTGAACCACCTACCTCCAGTGTCGAAGACCCCAAAACTAGGTGGTAAAATTCAATCGCCTAAAATTCGCACCACAACGAACTTAATGTGTACCCAAAAACATGAATTAAACCCAAAAAATTCTCGTTAAAACCCCAAAAATAGACCATATACCCACTGAGAAAAACATAATAGTTTTGAGAGAGAAAAATAGCAAGAATAAGACATAATCGAGGGGTCGAAACTGGAAAAGGGGAGGAGAGGGAGGCCATTCAGGAGCTTCGGGGTGCGCTAACCGGCATGGGGGTTCTAGGGGGGTTGCACCTCATGATGGAAATGGGGAGAAGGGAGGGTATATGCGGAAAGACGAGCCGAGAATAGGGGTGCGGCTAGTCTAGTGAGCATGGAACCCAATCGGGATGCTGGCTAGGAGAGTAAGGAAGTTGGTTGGTCCGTCGGCCAGATTGTGAGCTACAGATGGAGGTGCACTGAAGGTATTGTCGGGGGGGATTGTGCAAGGGAGGCATGGCATGAGGTGTATGGATGGGAGACATGGGAGCTATGCGGCATGAATATGTCTGGACGGGAGTGAGGAGATCACCCATGTAGGGTTCAAGACGCTAGTGGATGAGTGTGAGGGAGGAGGGGTCACACCTATTGGATGACCACACAATAGGTATATGAATGGGGGAGTTGGAGTTGTACAAGAGGGAACAATAACCCTACGAAAAAATGTAGGAAAAAAATTAATGTAATGAAAAAGAAACAATGTAATGAAAAATAAACAATGTAATGAAATGAATAAGTAATGTATGTAAAATAGAAATAAACAAATTTAATAACATTACATAATGTTAACAATAATGGTTTTTATCAAAAAATTAATAATAATTTAATAAATATTATATCCTTAGCACTATTAATAATAAATGTAGTATTATCTCAAACAACATTTCTGTTATTATCAATTAAAATTATTTAATAAATTTTACTAAACTTACTATTTTTGTTTTACTTCTATTTCATTAATCATTATTATTTCATTACCATGTTATGTTTTTAACTCTTTATTTTGAAATCTAGGTAGACCGCACGGTCTCAAAATATTGAATTTCACATCAGTCATGTGACGCTAAACCCAAAATAGTAATAATGACAATAATAAAATAGTAATAATGACAATAATAAAAATAGTAATAATAATAATAATAATAAGAATATGTTATAACAATTGAAATAATAATAATAATAACAGTAAGATGATAACAAACTTAATAAACTACATATTAAACTGTACAATAATCAACTTAATAAGATTCAATTAATAAAAATAATAATATCAATTAAATTGTCATCCAAGCTAATAATAATAATATTCTCAAGTGACATTAATAATAATATTATTATTAAAACCATTTTTAATTCATCTTATTTCATTAGTTGACCAATAGTTAGGTGGTGCGGTGAACCAGGCAGGGTCGCACAGTGACCTAGGGAAGGTCTTGCGGCTTCGAACGCAGTGCGCTGAATGTAGTCATGGCCAAAACATGTGATTAAAAATATGAACACATAATTTTAAACAAGCTCCAACCCGAACCGTGGTGAAAAAAATTTACACAGATAGAAAATAATAAATTATATTATATTTTAAAAAGTGACAGTGTGACAATTCTACCCACCCTAAAGCTTTCCATCCCGGGAAAGCCAAAACTATGGCAGAGACCCATAGTAGAAAATGACACCCCCTTATGGTCTAAAGAGGATCCCCACAATCAACATGTGAAAAGAGGAAAACACATCATGCTCAGTGAATGTTAACCAAAAGAAAACGTTAAAAAACTAAAAAAATAATACATTTTGATATTTTTCACCCGCCTTAATGTGCTAAAACACCTTTAGTTGACTGATCAAAGAAGGGACCTCCCACACCCACGGAAACCAACTTCACATGCAAAAACATCTTAAGCACCATCGAACAAAAACCACGTCGTTTGACTGCAACGTACATACTAGGTCAAGCACGTCCAAGGAATACTCTTATCATATACCACCAAGTCAACTCTAGGAACACAACTAAAATGCTAACATGGGAAATCCCTAATAGTTCCCCACCATTAAAAATGTATTAACGCCCAAGAAGTGATGGGAAAACCGACACAGGGAGGCCCGATCGGACTCCCCACCATAAGAATAGGGTAATATATGTAAATTTCTGGGGAGTTCTAGTAAGGCCCCCAATGGGTATCACAAGAGTTTATAGCCACGAAAACACAAGAACTTAGAGGCTTCCCAACACTGACCCAACACCCCACCAAACTGGTGGGGAGGGCGGGGCCCAACCATCGGGCATCAAAACCACAGCCACAAACAAACCAACATCTCAACATCCCTAGATGAGCACCATTTAACTATGACACCAATTCACCCAAACAGACCCCATAAAGAACGCTTAAATAAATTACATTCGATGAGACGCCACCTCCGAGACTATAAGGTAACTAGATAACCACACCTCCTCATAGCCATAAGTAACCCCATGCATCCAAATGTGTCGTTTGAAATAGAAAAATAGGAAACAATTTAAACCACTTTCATCTTTAGTACCAATGACAGAAATAATGTGGGTTGTCCCATACTACCCCAAGGTTCATGACCACACACCAGCTTCACTCTGAGGCATATGGCTGGAGCTCGGATGTTTGAAGCATCTCTTTCCTCACAGTCAGTAGTGGAAGACTCCCGAACGGAGCTTCTCTTATTGGTGTCACTCGTTACCACATCGTAACCAAGACAACACCATCAATCACAATGCATCACGACAGCTAAATACAACCTCATGACACGTCCAACAAAACATAGGTATAGATAATTTACATTCATCACTTTTTCATCATAACCAAGAAGCATTATAATGGAAGACACAAGACAAACACTACTCTTTTGACAAAAAAATTAGAACTCCCTAAGAGGAGAATGCACTACATAAAAACATGGATTCGTGATGGTTATCATGAAGTCCACCATTACAATTCTATGAAAACTCAAATTGCAAGACGTCAACAAACATGACCCTTGCGGCTGATGTGATTAGTAAAAACCTTTCAAGTCATCGGTCAGCGTAGATAATTCTAAACTGCCTTCACAAATTCCCACTGGAATTTATTTTGTTGTTTCCAGGGGAACATCATATGCAATGGTGTGAAACATCATAACTAATTACTAAGACAATTCTAAGAGATCAAAAATCCCTTTAACTCCCCTCAAATCTGTCATCCCACCATGAGATGATCTTCTTACTTGTACAATGGAAATGTGGGTTAAATTAAATAATTAAAGAAGAGAGTCCTCTGATCAAATAGAGGTCCAACCAATGATGAATTTTCCGTGGACACACTTCAATCACATGTCAAGGCATTATTTTAGGAATACACTAGTCAAGAAAGAAAACCATGGACCCATCCAAACTGGTCCAAAGGTCAGGACATACCACAACCAAATTCTAGACACATAGGGGGAACCACTATAAGGGATTCCTGAATCTCTTGTCAAAAGAATTCATCAACCACACACATGCATAACAACTTACAAATAAGAATTCAAACTCAAGACTCAAATCATATAGAAAGTATCATGGGCTCAAAGCACCTCACATGTAACATTTCCAAAACACAAGTACACACCACTCAATAATCAATTATTACCACATTGAATTTTCATTTGACAATACTTTTTGGAAATAAATGAAACTGGTGGGTTTCAAAAACACCAATGGCGTCCCATGGTCCTATCACATGATTGATCCCATGCCACATAGGAACCCACATCATATCCATCCTGAAATTCAATAGCTCATGCAATTGACAATTTCTCTTTCCACATACACTCATTCATGTGGTATCCCACGAAACTGCCAAGGATCTAAACCAAACCTTTACATTTTTCAAAACAAAAACATTCAACCCATACCTTTCAAAACTCATACATTATTACCATTTTAATGTTCTTAATTTCAAACACTTTTTCAATAAAAAATCATTTTTACTTAAAAACCCAATTTCCAAAATTCCAAAACAATGAAATGAGGAACGGTGCAGGAGAAAACTAGTGTCCACAGGTGACTGGAACACGTGGTTAGTGGCCACTGCCATAAAGGGTATTCTAGGATAGTTTCCCTAGCTATACATATCTTTTCAGACCATGTGAGCACACTAGGACCACTTACCATACTACCTTTTAATTTTTCTTAAAGAAGAATAATCACGATAAACAAATACTCAATATACTTCAACTTACCTTGGCAGCTCGAGTCCCACCACGAGGTGTGCTCACCAGACACCTTGCTTGTAACTAGAACGTCGAGTTCTGGCACCCTTAACATTAGTCTACACTGACTCTATCCCAAATGAATATGACCCAAAAGAGAAAACCTGATCTGATGCCATTTTTCATGACCACCCTTCCCAGGTCATGAACCTTATCATCTAACACCATGGGTATCCTATAATACCATGGTTGCCTTCCAAGCACACCATATGCTATTACTCATTAAGGTCTCTTATAATAATAATAAATGTCCTCATAGGCCAACACATGTTCTTTCAGTGTATTTTGTCCTCACTAACACACACCCTGAGAAACATCCCAAAAGGTCACCCATCTTGATTACTACTCCAGGCCAAACATGCTTAAATGTGGAGTTCTTATCGGACAGGCTCATAAAAAAAGTTTCACCATATTGACAAGGGTAGTAACATTAAGCAATTTAAGTCTCACTTTTTCTGGGCTATTACATTATCCACCCCTTTAAAGCACAACACCCTCATTGTGAACTACAATCCTTAGACCCAGGCAGTGCCTATGGACTTCTGGCTGGGTATTGGCTCTGATACCATTTTGTCATGAACCAAGCCAGGTCGCCATCCGACCAGGTTCCTGACGTAGTCCACGACAAGGCCCGAAGGGCATTCCCAGTCCCCACTGGCTGGCACAAGTACACGGGTATCAAAACATACACATGGGAATTATTTACCTGAAATAGTAAACACCAAACAACTAATAATAATAACAAACTAAAACTGATAATAGACCATCAAAAATAGCCTTAAACAATTTTTTATGGTTTTAAACTTGAAACAACATCCATAAATAAACAACAAGAAAACAAACTATAACCCTAACTCAAACTTCCAAGAAACAAGAGAGGTGCAACATCCACATGCCACAATCACCGCTACATCCACACGCCACCAACACCAACCTGCACGAGAAGACCATCACAGACAAAAACCACTCTCATTGAGAACGATGTCACATACTAGAACACACAATAAATAAAGTTTACATAGATCCAAAGGTGTATGTAGGGAGTGGGCCCAGAGCCCAGTAGGACTTCATCCACCGAAAAGGTTCCATGTGTAAACATTAAATGTCAAAAACATTTGCAGGCTAAATAAATGAAATGACGCCAAAACTTGAACAATTTTAAATAAATACTTTCTATATAGAAAACACATTTAAATAAAACAACATTAATAAATAATCAAAAACACCCTTTCATTTAAGAAAAACACAAACCTTCAAGAAACTCCCAATAACTACACCATATGCTGATGGTGAGTGTATAGTAGTCTAGAAGAACCAAAAGTGGGAGAGGCCCTGTAGGTACCTGCAAAATGAATGAGACAATAGAACATCACGTCTTGGTGAACAATAGTATAAGAACTAGAACAAAATATGTTCTCATGCATGAGCCACTAGTAGGGAAACACATCCATAACCTAGTGGTCTCCAATCATCATCCAATGTTTAGTTTGTGTTGTAATCGTCAAACCAACGATGTGAAACTGGTCCAAAGCTTCTCTTGTATCTCTAGTACGCTAGATCTAGTCCACAAACCTAGTACCCAGGCTTCCCCATTTGTGCTCAAGATGTTCCAATTTATCATTTCATGTAAAACTCAGACAAATAAAAGAAATAGGGAGTTAAATGAACTCAACACCACTCTTTCAAATACATAGGAAACCATTTGACAATGTACGCATGCAAAAACACATTACCCAACCCAAATAATACAATTTCTTCATTTCTTGTAATTTTTTATTTGAAAGACCTTAAAGTTTTTATCGTTAATAATTTCATTAAATAATATTAAATTATTTGTAAACAAATTATTTACAAATAAACATGACACCACTCTAACACAAAAAACATACACAACCACCCATCTCTGACCAAACATACCTGACGCCACATAAAAAAACCAACCACTTACATAAATATATAACCCAACCACACTATTAAAAGAATATTTTAACAATTAAGAAAAACAATAGAAATTTTATTGAGAAAATACAGACGATAAAACATGACTTTAAACACAATAGACCCACTAAAATTCTTTTTTATGTAAAAAATACATATGAATGCTACATCAGAACATTAACTCTAAACTTTGCACATTTTCACAAAAACAAACTCAAAATTTATTAAAAACTAGGAGACACCTCAAAAATTGTTTACAACAAAACAACCTACTCATCCAACATAACGCCTTTACTTATGACCAAGCACATGCAATGCTATGTCGAAATTAAATTAACACCACTTTCACAAATGGAAAGCTAACTGAACATATTATTTAACACTAACCATTCACTAATGATGAGTTTTCATCCATTGAATGCACCCTCCCATATTAGCATACTACCAAACAAATTTAACACCTGAAATACTTCAAGAAAACCAAATCCGCACTCAAAATAATTAATCAATGAACATCCTAAATTAACTAATCTTGCAAATTAATTTATTAAATATTGTTTAAATGTGGAACCACCTACCTCGGGTGTTGAAGACCCCAACACTCAGTGAGAAATTTAAATCACTTGACATTCGCACCACAAAGAACCTAATGTTAACCCACAAACATGAATTAAAACTGAAAAATTCAAGATAAAACCCCAAAATCCACACATATACCCACTGGAAAAAACACAACAAAACTCAAAAGTGAAGTGTGAATAAAACCAGCGAGAATAAGATATAACCGAGGGGGGGGGGGAATGCCAAAAAAGGGGAGGAGAGGGAGTCCGTTCGTGAGTTGCGAGGTGCACGGGCTAGCATGGGGGTTCCAGGGGTGTTGCGCCTCGAGTTGGACAAGGGGAGCAGGGAGGGTTCATGTAGTGGTGAGAACTAGGAACAAGGGTGCGGCTGGTCCAGTGAGTGGGGTGCCTGATTGGGATGTTGTCCAAGAGAGGAAGGAGTTCGGTTGGTCAGGGGGACAACTTATGACCATGGATGGAGGCGTTCCAGAGTTGTCGTCGTAGGGGGGGGGGTCATTGTGCAAGGGAGGAATGGTACGAGGTGGGAAGATGGGAGAAATGGGAGTTGTGCGGCGCACGTCTGCATGGACGGGAGGGAGGAGATTGCCCAGGTAGGGTTTGGGATGCTGGTGGATGAGCGCGAGGATGTAGGGGCGCACCTGTTGGATGGTTACGCGATAGGTATAGGAAGGTGGTGTGGTACAAGGGGAACCAAAACAATAAGAAAAAAATGGGGGGGACAAAGTATTGAATAAGAAACAATGTAATGAAATGAATAAATAAAATAAGTAAAATAAAAAAAATTACATAATGTTAATTATAAAAGTTTTTATCACAAATTTAATAAAAATTTAATATATATTATATCCTTAACACTATTAATAATAACATGACTATTATCTTAAACAATATTTCTATTATTATCTTTTAAAAAATTTTAAAAAAAATTATTAAACTTATTATTTATGTTTTATTTATATTTCATTAATCCTTTTTATTTCATTATCATGTTATATTTTTAACTCTATTTTTTTGAAAGTCGGGCAGAACGCATGGTTTGAAAATCAAAGGCTGCACATGTGTCCGGTGATACTAAACACAAAATATTAATAATCATAATATTAAAAATAATAATAATAATAATAATAGTAATATTATTATTTTTATTAATAATAAGATTTAACAATTGTAATAATAATAATAATAACAATAATAACAATAAGATGATTACAATCTTAATAAAATAATTAACAAACTATACAATAATTAACATCGTAAAATATTGTTAATAAAAATAATACTATCAATACAATTGTATTCCAAGATAATAATAATAATATTCTTAAGTGACATTAAATATTATATTATCATTACTAAAACCATTCTTAATTTATCTTATTTTATTAGTTGACCATCAGGTGGGGTTTCCAGTGAACCAGGCAGGGTCGCATGATGACCTAGGTGAAGTGCACCGCTTCGATCGGGGTGCGCTGGACATAGTCAAGGCACACGTTTTAAAATAAGAACTCAAAATTTTAAACCGGATCCGACCCGATCCCTGGAGGAAAAATTTACAGGCCCAGAAAATATTAAAATAAAATAAAATTTCAAATGTGAGAATGTTACAAATTGTATGATGGCTATTTCAGGAACCCTATCCTCTGGTTTAGGTCTCTCTCTCAACAGTAATACTCTTTAATGTTATTCAGTAATTGAAGGCCCTAATATTTGATGGTTATCATAAACACTCATTCATGATGTCGATAGTTGTGTGTTTTTTCCATATTTTCTCACTCTGTGATTTAACCATGTGATATTAGAGAACGATCATTAGTTGTTTTACAATTACGATAGAGCTGAAGTAAAAACAAGAAAGAAATGAATCCATTCATGCGGATTTGGATAAATTAAATCTGTAAAAAAATATGTGTCATGAGTTTGGCCAAAACATGGACCTCATAGATCAACCCCTTCAATGGACTTCATCTATACTACCACATAATGTCATATAGTGTCCAAAATTGTTTCTAGATTCCTACAATCCAATTCATGATCAGAATCTACAAATCAGATCTCATTAGATCTGATCAACATTCTTTCGTACTCTGGTTGGAGCCCAGTAATTTATTACTTTCATGAACTACCTTTTTCTAGTCTTTTTAAAGCATGGAATTCAAGAATTCAACAAACATTGTATTGGTTTGTGATGAATATATCTCATTAATTTCCTTGATCTTCTTGGTTTTCAACCTCCTTCATAGACTCAATTAACATTTGGATATTATCATATTTCATTCAGAACTAGGAAGCATCAGAACATTGGCTACTCTCCCACATCTTCTCATGCAAACAAATATGTATTATAGTGTGGAAATGACAGTAATACACCCATTAGTCATAGATAAAGCATATCACACATCTTGTGACCATATCGTACTTATTCATTCGTCCCTTGGTTGAACATGAATGATTCTAATGCTTTTCAATTCCTTATGTTACATCAGGTTGCTCTACATTCTGGTCATAGGGTCAGAATCGTTCATTTGCATAGCATTAGAAGGATATTACTAAAGAAAATAGCAATTAGTTTTCGTAGCAGGGTCCTCCTATTTCATTCTTTATTCATTGTAGACCGTTCCTCTTCCACCTTAAATCTCTACGCTGGAATTGTTATAAATGGTAACCGCAACTTCTTAATCACCATGATCTAGGGTCGACCCTTTTTTGAAGGATGGTTCTTCGCTAACATGAACAATCACTAGAGGATCTCCAATAGATGACCCGGACATAATCGTTTTCTGTGTCTCCAATAATGTGATCCCAAAATATGTAATCCATACATGTTAATATGAGATCTCCAATAAAAAATGTGGTTCTATAAAGGTAGAGACTCATAATAGACAAGCATATCCAAGTCTTATGCATAAGTCATTGTAGTTGCTGAAACCACAAGAGTTCCCTCAGAGAATATTAGTTCAATGATAGGGAATAACACCTTTTAGAAGGCCATAATTTCCTGATGTTCTATGGTCTCCACTGTAGCCCCTATTGATGGCACACCGCTGACCACCTCAGTTGTGGTCGGTCCTCCACCTTGCTGACTTCCATATTCATGTTGTGAGATATTCCATACCATATCCATTGGTAAATTTTTCTAATTAAATGGGGGAACTTCATTATCATCACAACCAATGTGATCCTAAAAAGGGTAGATATTGGTATGAGGATCTGAATGTTGAAAAGAAAATAAGCAACTGATTTAAGAGTTGAGACCTACCTCAAGTAGTTTGGCTAGTTCAGTGTCACAACCTACAATTTCACCACTCTAACATGTGATCTCATTTTTGGCCTCTATCCCTCGAGTATTTTGGTTCATCATTATTCCCTATTGCAATGCATAAACATCGATGGGTTTTAGGTACACATATCGATGATGAATGTTCATCCAGACCACCACATCAATACACCCTACATTAATAAGTTCAAGTCCAGTGTGAATCATCTTTCTCAATAGGGATTCTGTGCATAGTGTTTGTCGCAGTATACTCCAAACAGACCATAAGGATGGGAAAATGGCATCATTAGTCCCATGTAAGAGTTATCTTAGTTTCATTCAATGTATTTCCATATATGGTCTATGTGGTCTCCTATGAGGCCCCTTCTATTCAGAACGAGGAGGTTTATCATCACCTTACGATGTTAAAATCTCCAAAATTATAGCTACTGATGTTTTATTTGCAATATTTGTCCTCGATCTACCAGCCCATGCAACACCTCAAAACACCCTCTTTATAGGGACATTATGCATGCCGCCTTGATTTTCTAAATTTGTACCCCCAGAATCACCTTTGGATAGCCTAACCCAGTGGTCTGCCATCTCAATTGATAGGAAAATGTTGATGCCAATGGGGGAATGGTAATTACCTTATAAAATTCATAATTCAAGATGATGAGCCACAAACAATGATGGATGAAGGTAATACACTCTTCTCATACCTCTGCAAACACCTTCTTGAAAATCCTCGGCATGCAACTGTCTTTCCTAGAAAAACATGATGGAATGAAGATTTCGAAATAGATCATCCCATGAATTCGAGATACCATCACAACACCCCTGATTATCTAAAAATACCCCCTTTTCTCAATTGGGCCTCTCCAATAAAGAATCATCTTTTTAGTCGGGGTTTGAAATGGGTGGATGTTAATGTTTTCATGGTTATCTATCTTTAGTTTGATCCCCTCCTCATTAAGCGTCAATGGATAAATTTTAGTTGCATTCAATAGATACTGTCCTAGGCCATCACATGGAGAGAGGGTGATGTTTAAGATGTCATAACCACCATAGGGAGAAACAACCCATCCCCGAAATTTTTTTATAGGGTATATATTCCCCTATGTGAACTCACTCTTCAGATGTGCCAATAAATATTGTAATACATGGCCATTATAGGCACCTCCAAATTGACCATGTGGTTGGATTCAATGATTCTAACCTTCAAATGTGTTTCTAAGAGAACTCCAATTCTTATGCATGTTAATGGAAGTACCCACACAATAAGGAATTCTATATGGATACTGACATATAAAAAATTTGGATCCTAGTGTTCATTTACAGAATATCCCCATGATTGTTATTAAACTATTTCCAGGACCATCAAGTATAATACATTCTTACCCCTCTGGGATGGGTATGGTCATTGATTCCATCTCTTCTTCATCACTACATTATTTTCCTTCATTAAAATAAAACTGAATGATTATGGATATTGTATTCCTTTATATTGTACTTCATTACCAATGTCTCCTTCACGAAATCCCGCAAATCATTGTCCAACATATGGTAGAAATGGAATTGTGATGTTTACACGTCCTTGAATATCCAAATATATCACAAATATGTTCCAATCAACTCAAAAACATGGAATAACCAATACAACCATGACCACCATATTGTAAATTTACTCAATGAAAAGAAGTCTCATTGTTACTAGAACATGGTTTCATGGGTAATTCTTCTCCTGAATGCACTTTCATGATATGTGGGGAGGTCATCAGTAATTGGTTTACACCACAACCCAAATATAAATCCTTGTTTTATGATTCATAACCTAAATACCATTATACCAATATTCCCTGATAGGATGACCATAGTTTGTGATCTTGAAAAATGTATGGTCATCCTCACGCATCCCCCATTACTATGACGTATCAGTCATGAAAGCCAGTAACAGAATCTATTCATTAATGTCAATGTTCCACTGAGGGAGGATGTCACCCAGAAAATATTCTTTCTGATCCTTTTCTAACATACCATGTAAAATGTGATTATTGGATAGAATACTCCTCGCATGGAGAATCTGAGGATTTGTGATCATCTTGGCCATCCGTGTAACATAGGTAGCAACCACATCTTCCCTCTCAACATTAGTTTGATCACAAACGAACTATTCACAATGTAATTATTCAAAAATGGAGTCATGTTAATGAATAGAGGATTGGCATGAACTATAAGAGGTTGTGCGTATGATGGACCTCAGCCCCATAAGAAATTTTGTCCATGGCTGATGTGTGCATGATCTAACTATGTCGTGAAAGATTCAGAGAATGCACATAAAGAACCGATTGAATTCAAGACATTTCACATAGAATGGGGAGTCTATTGCTCAAATAAAATTCCCCTATCTCATGTGAAATTCATGGTATAGAGCCTCCCCCCACATGTATTTAATGTAATGGTTCAGCGCGTCTACTCATACACAATGTTTTTCCGCATGACATTGGGTATTTTTTGCTAACCTCCAGAAATTGAATATTCTTTTTGGTGTTTCCCTCTGAACCTAACCTTTTGGCACACTTTCATATCAGATTCAGATGGGGACATTTTTTGGAACCAAATTTTAGTTAAAGGAATCTATTGGAATACTTCCACAAGCTAATGGAATATTTTTTATCATTAAACTATCCATAGGACCACAAAGTAGTTTCACACAATGTTGAAATCATTTGTGCATGAATTAAAATTATGCACAAGTCACTTGCACACCAAATTATGCATCAAATGGATTCCATTGTGATAAGGTCCTGAGGAACAGCCATTCTAACTATGCTAAAGTAACTAGTATGTCATTTAATAAATATAAAATCATTACACAAGATATTTTCACGGAAAATGTGAAATAAATTGAAAAATTCCATGAAGGCATCCTTCCATGATACAACCAATAGTCTCATCAATATATAGATTGGTTCCCAAGAATTTTAGAAGAGTGCATGGAAGAAAAAATGATATTCTTGTGTGTGGATGATGACCCTTCCATGACAACATGAAAATATTTGCTTCAATATATTGAATATTTCCGAACATTTTTCTAATGGTTCCTCGATAGGGTGGCCCTACTTGGGATTGACCCTTTCCAAATTTTTTTTCAAAAGAAATTGTGCTCAAATTATCCATCTTTAATGAATTCTTACATTTTTGCAGTACCTTTATTTCCCATAACCCTCAATTTTTGTTCATGTGTTCAATATTGCGCGGACCCTTTCCTATGTGCTTAATGTGTTATCATCATCATATGTCACCATGTTTGATCTCTTATTGTGAGAAACATCCATATAATGAGGGTGCCTCTACCGTATGACACTCATGGATTTAGTAGAGGGATATCCTTGCTACTTGAATAATGTTTCATGTTGTTTTTTCCAACTTAATTTTTCTTCGTAGATGTAGACTAACAATTATTGATTCTTCACAGAGGTACACTAATGTAGACCCCTCAATTAGCCACTCCACCAACCTGTTAAAACCAGTCATCGCTTTTTCCTTCCATTCCCCACTTGAGGTCAAGTGAAATCATCCCAATCCATGTATATGGAGTGAGTCCCCATCATCCAAGATATAGTACATTAAAATGAAAAGGAACTATGTCAACAATTCAGGACATTAAATTGTCATCTCCAAATGTGAAGCATGTTTTAGTGGATCAGATAGGTGATAGGCACCATCACCCTCCCACTCTCTCTTCCACTTTGGGCTTTGTCGCCATGTGCACCTTATACAGTCTATACGTTATCCATGAGACATCCTCATAGGTTCATGTCGGTACGATTACCATACCTTCATCATACATCTAGACAACACCATCAGGCTTCCCTCTTAGAGTATAACCCAATACATGTGTCTATTTAAATCCAACCATGCATAAGCCCAAAACAATCTATTATGGAAATTCATTTTGCTACATGATCATATAGACTGCTACTACATCTAGTTTCTCAAAATGAGCATGACTCATGTGGGCTTAGAGAAATTAGAGACCATGAAATACTCCACGGGTTTCTAACCATTGATAAGTCCCATTACACCCTCATTCCCAAACTAGGTGGAATTTTATCTATACATTCAAACTAGGGTACATAGGAATCCTTCTTGATGATAAATCCTAATATTCCTCCATATGGGCCACTTCACATCAGTTCACCCTCGTCCCACATGACATTAAACTCCTTACCCATTCACCTTAATAAGTGCATTCGTTTTGAACCATGTTTTCCATACAGGTTATGTATGAGGCCTCTAATTGGTTGAAACCCATTTAGTGGTAACCCTCGATGCTCCCACCCTGGGATGTACTCTCCTGATGTGGTGTCAATCCTCAATCAAACACATTTCATATATCAACCTTATGGATGTGTTTTGATCTAGCCAACCAGGTGACTAGGGATAATCTCAACACATAATCCATTCTCCTCCAACGAAGAGCTTATTCCTAGTGATGAGATACTAACCCTACGTAAGCCCCAGCTTGTCATTGTGTCTCTTTAATTTGTAGACACAAAGTTTCTATGCCACACCATGAACTATGGGGACTTAAATCTTTTCCCATTCAGATCAAGGTAGAAAGACAAACACTCTGATACTCACTCCCATCACTAATGTTTTATCTCGGTCTCACCGTGGGTCCTTTTTGTTTTAGGAAGATCATTCCTCAACACGAAGGTTTCACCTAATCTAGTTCTCATTCATGCTTCCATGCTCATGAGTATCCTCCTCTGGTGGCTCATCAACACTTCCATGAACAATGTAGAATTTGATTCCATACCTTATTGATAAATATGAATCTTCCCAAATGTTCAATCTAGACACCATCACCTTCATATATGATCCCCCTTCATTCATTTCATCCATTAAAAAATCATCCATACCCACCCTCATTTTTTTCCAGGGCACCACATTCTAGTGAAATCATGTAATATCCCTAGGAATCTAAATATTCATAAGAACCAATAATTTTCTATATAATATATCCCATATCACAATGGAGATAAATCATTCAGCGGGATACTACCATGTGTATATACTCAATCATACCTTTGATCTAAATGGATTTTTATTATATTTGAGTTCAGAGGATGACTACCCAAGGATCAATCCCATCAAATGGTGAATCTGGGTGTCCCCTTTTTTTGTTCCCCACTATCTAATGATCCACTCATGGTGGAGTCCATATCAATATTCATGGTTTGAAAATTTCACTTTATGTGACAAACCATCTAGGGTCCCTCCTCATAAATATTTTTGATCCATCCATAATGAAATCCTTCCAGGTTATCCCTCCTAAGGATGTGCCTTTCTAATCCACTCTCATTTGTATTATGATCATTCCAATTTATCCCCTCTAGATGTTAAACTCGTGCCACACCCCATGTCCATCATGAGAGCTATGGAAATACTTATAGACATGCCTCCAGTATGAGGTAACCCACAATAGATGTGGGATTCCTCAGTATTCTACACCATCAATAAGCATTATCAGAGGGGAAAATTCATGTTTACATGTGTTTTATTGAACAAACATGCCAATGATGCCCAACATGACTACTCTCCTAACTTATGGTTCTTCTCTAACCTATCCATTTGAAATGTCTCAACAAAATTATTGAAATTAACCAGTGTACACAATGTGATGGCCCAAAGAATAGTTTCACAAATAATGTATGCATTTTTAATAGATACCCAATATTAGAAAATAATTCCATGTAGTGATCCGTGGAAGGAGAAATTGATAACCAATCATCTATTTTTGATCAAGTAAAATAATATATAATTATGTGATGAATGTTGTCCACTATAAGAATTTAGGAACATGGCGTTATAATGAAATCATATATCAAAAATAAAAACAAGATCAGGTGGGTGTCAGTCGGTGAGAAAAAGGATTTGAAATAGTTAATTATCACTCTTCTTTTATCTTCATCAATGACATAAAATTGAGGACAAATGAATAATGGAAAAGTTTAATTATTCACTTTTTATGACTTATGGATTACTAAATTATTTCATCATGTGATCACAATGGTGTTCTGTTTTGTCACCTTTCCAACCAATAGTTGATTTAAATTTTCACATAATCATTCATTATCCCAATGGATTAAATATGTTGGTAGATAACATGATGGATGAAGCGGCTCGAGGATCGATGATGATCGTTGGTAGATCTGAAAAAACTAAATTGATTTGAGAACTCTCCATTTTTCAATGATGTGTATGAAAAAACAGATTAAGGTTGACTATTATTTGGATCTATTTGATTGATGGAATCTAGTTAATGATTTATTCAAATACAGGTGAACCATAGATATGATGTTTTTGGGTGAGATTGATGGAACATATAGACAATCTGGATGACACATGAACCAGGCGAATGTTTCTAGAAAATCCTAAGAAACTCAATTTCATAATCATGATTACAATCCATGTGTGGACATTTCAATGATGTATATTGTTTTGAGATGAGTATAATGTTATCATGGTTTGGTTCCCATGTCACAAGCCATATTGAACATCTTATTTAGCGAAATGTGTCTTGAGGAATGTACATGGACCTGAGGAAACATATACATCCAGTGGCACACCATGTACTTGGACACAGACACTACCAGATGTACATGGGAAGATACTTGGAAATAGCTATCATACATGGACACATCGAGGATACTTTAGTGGGATGTTTTGTGTCTCAAAATTATGTGTACTACTTCTACACGTTGATTATGTGGTTTGTTTTAATTTATGGGAGGTTTTTCCACACTAGAAGAGATAGGGATAGTTGGAAACATCTTGTACCCCTAGTACAAAATGTATACCCCCCACATTATTATTTTTAGCTCTTTTTTTAATAATTTTGAACCTATCTGGGTATATCAAAATCCCTTGTTCGATTCCCTAAAGCGTATATTGTATAATTACGTTAATATAATTGGAATTTCATCCTCTATAGTGGTGGTGTCTCATAAAGAGTTTTGGTGTCCCTCCATCCAACGTTACTTTTTTTATTTTCCAATCACTTTTAAGGGGATAGTGAGAACCCACGTAGCTGTAAACACCATAAGAAACTACAGATTTTTCTCATATTGTTTGTGGTGTCCCTACATGATATTGGAGTGAGATTCACAGTCATCATTATTCCTTATAATTGGTTGGTAGATATATTGTAACCTCCTTGTTCAGGGTGTTAATCCTCCATTTATAAAGTCATATCTGTAGGGATTCTGGTATCATGGAAATGTGATCCCTTAGGTAGTTGTTTGATCCAGATTGGGTTTATCATGTCCCTTGATGGTTCTAGGCGGGATGATATATTTATGTATCATGGACTTCTATGACCATTGATAATTCATCATAAGGTCTAATTACATTGAACCCTTAGTTGATTTACTGTAAATATTTGCATAGCTCATGGTTTGGAATCTCAATGAATGAGCATTACATCCAGTTGAATCACATGGTGTGATGCTGGTTATGATGTCCTGGTGGTCTGGTCTCTTTTTTACATATAACCCTGTGTTTCTATTACAAATTGTTTTTTATATCTTTCAACAAGCTTACATTATTTGGTTACTCTTGTTTACTATTCTTTGGGATTACCTACTATGTATTATTATACTGACCCATGTATTGTATTTTACTTCTCATGTCTAAACTTATGTAGATGAATTCCCTTATGATGGTGACCTGGGTGGGCAGGGAGTATGTGAAGCATAGCTTGAGCATGTCCAACTATGCTTCTTATCATAGGATGTCATTTTACTTATTCCTCTAATGTGGAGTAGGTTGATCACTTTACAGTTTTGGATGGATTGTATTTTGCCCCATTTTCAACTTTCATTACTATACCATCGTACTCTATTGAGGTATCTTTTATTCATTAATTATTTTATTTAGTTTTTTTATTAGTGGGAATTATGTTGGAATGGAGAGGTGTGTGTGTAATATATTATTAGTATAATGAATCCCATTTTTTGATATTACTTGTGGAAGATGGTCACCAAATCCTAGCCTAATAGAGGCGGTCATGTGCATGTCACAAGTCAGATCTCTAATGGTCTTTTCATGACATTAACAGTTGATATGATACCAATATGTGTTCCCCAGTCACGTGATCTTAGATCCAATTACAACAACACATTATTTTCACCCTAACTATGATAATGATTAGATCAAATATAAATTATACATAAATACTTACAAATTCAATCAATCATAATATCACATTATACATATTAATCACCTTTTAGATTCTAATATTTTGAAAACTAATAAAAATCATTCAATAATATATCCCATGATTTTCTTATTAAATGTACATTTTTAAATTATATTTAGAAATGACATAATCAATAATATGTATTCAATATTAACATTAAAATAACCACAGAAACGTCAATCTATAGGTATTAAAACATAAACTCATATTTATACCCAATTGAAATTAAAATATAAGAAGGTGTTATCATATGTGTTATATAAGTAGTTTCCTTCCACGAATGTTTTTGTAACATAATAATTACATTAATTTTATGGAGAAATAAACAATCAATATTATTCCATCATAATAATAAATTGAGCACATAATATAACTATGATAGTAAATAATGAAATGAATAATATTTACATATCTCATACTAATGGAATACATAATTATGGAGATTATAAACATAGTATCAAGGCCTTATGCCAATATATCATACATAATGTGTATGACATTCACTAGATACATAAAATAATTTTTCATATGAGACCTAATGATGCATCAAAGGGCTATATAATTTGTTCCCATGCCCTTCAATAATTAATTCTAATGAATTCTCAATACAAGAAAATTTCTAACAATTAAATACATCCCAAATGTTCCTTATTAATAAATATCAATACTAGAATATTAGGCTTACAGGATATCTGTGTTTTTCCCAGTCATAAAAGAATTAAATGATCATAATCCATCCATTTAAATACTATGGATGGTATTAGTTATGTTATATCCCAACTATAACAAAAAAACCTTGAAGGATGATGAAATAGAAGAAAACCACATCTTAAAAAAGAAGACATTGATTTGTACAACGTTATAATGGAATATGAATTATTTTGTTTGATACCTTTAAAATAATAAAAAATAAAAAATATATTGATTGTAAATAGAAGTAAATAAAATGATAAAAGTGTTACAGTAAATAATTTCTAACAATGTATTAAAAAATAGGTGGTTATGGGTCATTTTCAATGAGGTAACATGAAATACATTTTCAAAAACACTACGATGAATAACAGTATCATACCATAAATATGGGAAAAAGGGATTTCATAGGAAATTAAGTGTATAAGAAAAAAATAATAATTTAATTAGGGGATTATTTATAAAAATCTTCAAAGAAGTTTTCCAAACCCACAATGTAAGAAGGATAATAAAACAAACTTTTAAAAAGGTATAATAAAAAAATAGATTTACTCAAGAGATTATAAATATTATAATTTCAAAAATATAAAATTAATACATTTTTGGAATTAATAAATATATATATATGGTGGAAAGAAGTCCAAAATCAGGATAGAGATCATACTGAACAATGTTGTACTTTTCATGAAGAAAGAAATCATCAAAAAGAAAATATATTGTATAAAAATACATTAAAAATCATATCCTTCAAATTTAATTCTTAAATATGAACGTGTATGTTAAATTTCATTTAATGATAAGATATAATATAACGTAATTATAATAACAATGGCCAATTTGAACAATCGACAATCAATGAATGAAAACTGAGTTATAAAACCTATTATCGAATTAGCCACACATGGCTGAAATGATTTGAAGATGATATTCATGAAAATACTATACAATAAATTCAATATTTCAATAATAATAATATTATAATCCAAGAGGGGATTATGTACACTAAATAATAGAATTATTGTTTTATAATATAAAAACATGCTTCGAAAAAGGGAAATTGAAGTGTAAATCCTCACATTGATGTCATGATCAATCAAATGTGATTTAAAATACTTTATAAAAAATATTATACTAATAACATATTTAATAAAATTATTCATGTCTATTTCCTTTTTACAATAATATTATAATTATGTACTTAAAATTTTATAGTTATTTATATTTTATTTTCATAATCTTTTGTTATCAGTTTTAATTATTCCACGACTACTTTATATGGTTTATGTTGATCCTTGTTATATTGAGTCTATATTTATAATTAGCATATAACAAATGGAATATAAATATATTCATTATATTTATTAAAAATATTTTAATTTATATCCATTGTAACACCCCAAGATTTTTTGAAAAATATTCTTTTTAATTTCATTAATGTCTTGTTTTTTACGCTACACCAACAGGAGCTTGCATAATACGCATCCCTGACTTACCTTGCATTACACACATTCACAACCTTCCTCGATACCGTGTGTAGTACGCAATAAAGAGTTTCACTAAATGAGGTATTATTATAATATTATTATGAACTAGCTGTTATGAATAGTAATACCCACTTTATGATATTTTATAAATTTTATCATCCAAAATGTACTTCATTTTTGGATTTGGAATATCGAAATTAGCTTTGGGTTACATTTTGGTACTTTTCTGATAACTTTCATATTCTGATGAATAGTGAAAATTAATAAATTTTAATTAAAAAACAACATTTTTAATCAAAATAATTAATACTGATAATTTTTTAATATGAGTGGTTTTAAAGTATATTTAGAATATATTTTTACAATTTAATACAATTTTTGTAATTGGATGTAATTTTACATTTAAACCAGACATAAACAAGTTTCAATCTTTTGATAGTTATTTGTCTTCAAAAAACACGCTATTTTTTGATGACGAGAATAAATTTTTAAATTAGTTAATGTAACTGATATGTTTAGAATTTGGTAAAATAAACATCATTTTTGAAATCATAATATCAAATATTTCATAGACCTAATTTTTGGTACTTTTCTGGAAACATTCAGTTTTTAATGAATAGTGAAACCACTATGTGGTAGTTAAAAAACTGAATTTTTAATAAAACATAATTTTACCGCTTCATTCAGTGGAATTTTTAAAATACGTGAGATACTGTTAATATCAAGGACTAAAATTTGGTTCAATGATATTAAAATAATTTTTGGTAAATAGTAACTTTTTACCTTTTTACCACGGTTAAAAGTAAATAGGGTAATTAAGGGTTAAAATGATATCATTATTACCATAACACATGTCCTAATTATATTGGATAAGTGTAATTAGGCCAAAAACAACCATAGGAATAAAATATGACCATTTAGGACCACTTGTATTAGATTAGTACATTTATTATTAATTTATATAAAGATGGGTTAAAATAGTTAAAATCAAAGATTAATAAAAAAATCATTTTTAATATAGGGTTATAACTAAGATAAATTCAACTATAAATATTCATTAGAAAGATAAAGAGATTTACTACATAATGGGATTTTATTTGTAATTTTTAGACTTAAAATAATTTATTTTATTTATGACACAATGATGATGCAGTAATTATCTTATTAATGAAAGTTTGACAAAATTGATGTTATAAATACCCAAATAAATGTAATTTGAGACTTTTTATGAAATACAAATATTTTTTATGTTAATATGACATGTTATTATTGATTTAAATAACTTTTTTCGAACTAATCATTCTGTTATGATTTTCAAAAAAATCAATTACCAAATAGCGTCAAAATTGACATAAAATAGTTTTTACAACAAATATTATATTATTAATTGTTATTATATTCTTAAAAATATATGGTTCGGCCAAGATACTTATATAATGATAGGTGTATAATTAATGTACCACTTGGGGGTATCTTGAATGTATATGGTATGTATATTAACTATATAATATAAAAATAAAAAGTGACATGGTAAATATCAATCTAATGAACTAAGATTTGAAACTAAAAGATAAGTTTAATATAATGACCTACTCTTGTCTAAATTCTACTAGATGAGAGGATTTAGACCCATACTCACCTTATCTTAGAAATATATCAATTTGGAGCTATTAAAAACTGAATATTACTTTCTAATAAAATAATATTTTTAGTTATTCCAAAGGTGCCCCTCTCCTCCCTTATAAAAGGGCACCTCCTCCCTCTCTTCCTCACACCACATTGAGCCTTCAATCTCGGCCAAAACCTGTCAAATTCGCTTCTCCAGTTCCATAGAAACATCCTAGAGGTTTTTTCCTTCTTCAAAGACCAATTTTAGTTCCACAATAGGAGCTCTCAAAGAGGCGCTTCAAAGAAGAGATAATGTCCATTACCGATTCTTTCAACTTTATTTCTTCTTCCACTTCTTCTTATTAGGTTGTTTCATTATGAAGTAATAAAATCTGTATCACTCATATACTGATATGTTATTATAAGTATGAAAAAACCCTATTTCACCATCTATCCATCCTATAGAAAACGAAATCACCACTTGTGCGTACGTACGAAATACTGTCTCCACGCCGTGGTGTAATCTATTTTCCACCACCGCCTTTCTTGGATGGGTATAATGGTGTAAATGATAACTATATATTATTATTCTAAAGTTATATTGATTATATAATAGTATAAATACACTCCAATAAAATTCCATGATCATGGGAATGATATCATCACTCGTGCGTACGTACGGAATACCATCTCCACGACGCGATTGGATTCATTCTCAATGATTAACCATTCATGAATGATTATAAAGTATATATAATAAGTAATAATGTAATATATGAAATAATAATGATATTGTATTTATGTATATATATATATGTATTTCATCCAATTAATTCCATTCAAATCAATGAGAAAATGAAAACAACGTTCATGTGTACGTACGACCTACCGTCTCCATGAACTGTGTATTTAATTCCATTTATAAATCTATTATATATATGTAGAATATGAATATATATTATATATAAATGATGTTTTATATTCTGTAATTAAGTAATCATGATCTAAGTAATCATACGAATAATTACAAGTCAAAACATGGACGACAAATGAAACGATTTTAACCAAAACACTCTTTAACATGGAATTTACAAAAGAACGGGTAATATAAAGTCATAAGTGAACCATTTATGATATAATAACAATGAAAATGATTCATTAATCAGTAAATGTCATTATTTAAATCATTATACATGAGGTTCAGATACGTACGAAGCATATCAAACCTAAGGTATGGGAAAATATCACAATCTCATTTTTATATGAGATTATTTATACTTTTATATTTACTAGGGTGTATTTTATCATCCACATACATGTTTCCTCAATATGTAATATTATTTCCATCCACCTACAATTGTTTAAATCCAATTTTACCCTTATGTGAGTTTTTAGTAAAATATATGAAAGAAATCTTTTGTCGTTTTTTGTACGAGGTACTTTTTGACTTTTTCGACAAAAGTACGAGAAGAATGTTTTTTTAACTTATACGACTTGAATGGGTTTTTAAAATATTATTTCCAAGAAGCTTTGTTTACCAGTTTTCTAGTTTATTTTTAATCAACTTCTTTTAGTTTAAAATTGTATGACATGTTAAGAATGGAAAACGTTTTTGAAGTAGAAAGGATATTTTCCTAAAGAATTGAGTTCAAGTGTTTTATCAAAATAATTTTCCATATAAGATAATATAAGGTTCTGTTTCAATCCATATAATTACATTGATTTGATTATGCTGTGATGGAATTATTTTTATGAATTCCTTTTTCTTATATGAATTGTATTATGATGTCATGATGTTTAAGAATCCCATTTTTATTACATGGGTTATGCAATAAGGTATGATTTATTATTTTGTGGCACACATAAGAATGGTATCATTATGAGATGGGTGGGACCTATATATCCCTTCAATGCATTGGGTAACGATTTATATCTCATGAGATAGACATATCTGGAATGGAATGTTAAACCGGTTCAGTAATACAGGACTAGAACGAGGAGTGAACTCGATTCAGAAAGGTACTTTGTCCACTAAGATAGTCTTAGAAGCAATGCCTTGGCAACTATGGAAATCATATCATGTTCTTAATGGTTTTCCACAATTACAAGTTTTATTTACAATATATTTTATCATGATTGATGTTCTATTTTGATCTATGCCTTATGTACTTCCATGTTTTATGTCATTGCACAAGATTTCTATGTTTAAAAATTATGTACATGTTTTTATGTTCAAATGTATTTGGTTTGTTTTATTTTCACCATGATTAACCTTACTGAGCATTTGAGCTCACCCTTATTATGTTTTCTTTTCCCCAGGATATAAAGAAAGGTTTTAGGTAAGAAAAAGGGGAAGATCTTTATGAGAGATGTTGAATATCTTTCACCACGATTAGAAGATTATATTCCGAGTTTCCAAAGACACTAAACCATTACGATCCTTGTGTGTCTGTTTTTGTTATGTATTAAGTATTCCGCTAAAGTAATGTAGTGTCCATGTACGTCAGGCTTCGGGTCTCTATAGTTGGTATTAGAGGAAAGGTTTTGTTAACCTCTGGAAACTAGGATTCGAAAACATTAGTGAGATCCCTATAGATATTTCTAAGGTATGTCTAGGGATGTCCCTAAGGATAAGTATATGTATAGGTTATAGTCCTTGAATTGTGCTAATGATCTTAGAATTTAACCTAAGATGTTAGATTTTTTAGGCTACTCCCCCAATACTATGTTGTTTTCCGTAGCATGATTTTTACCTCTCACACTATTCTTTTTGGGTTTTAGAAGATGGTTGGAACCCGAAGGAATCGTGTTGATCAATGCAATGGAAAATGTAATGATTTTCCTCTTGAACAAACAAATGTTATGGGAGATGGAGTGAAAAAATTTATTTCTATACTTACAGAAGCTATGAATCATTCTGGACTTCCAAATGAGCAGAGAAGGGAACAATATTCTGTTGAGTCCTTCATGAGACAACATCCACCTTATTTCAGTGGGTATTTTGATCCACTTGTTTCTGAACAATGGATCAGTACCACTGAGAAGATATTTTTAGTTCTACAATGTTCTGAACCTGATAAAGTCATCTTAGCAGCATATTGTTTGGAAGGTCAAGCTGATAAATGGTGGAATCTTATAATGAATATGAGGCCAAGAGATGAAATTGAGTCCATGGAGTGGGATGAGTTCAAGAAAATATTTTTCAATAAGTACTTCCCTAATATTCTTCAAAAAAAGATGGAGAAGGAGTTTCTTGAACTAAAGAAAAAGGATGATGAATCTGTTGGTGTATACGAAGCGAATTTTACAAGGCTTGCAAGGTATGCATCTGGCTTTATCATCCAACCTGAAAGTAAAGTTGATCGATTCTTTAGTGTCTTAAAACCAAATCTTCAAAGGGAATTAGCTATAAAAGACTTCAGTAGCTATAAAGAAATTGTGCATTGTGCTATCAAGGTAGAAATTGAAGTTGGTGTTACATATCCATCTCATAGTTTTAACATGAAATGAAAGATGTAGTTCAAGGAGAAATCACTGAATAATGGTGAAATAAGATGAATGTTTCCTTATGCTCAAAGTTTGGAACAAAGCATGGTGGAGATTTTCTTAAACGGACTAGAAATGGATTAAGTGTGAAAAATAAGGTCATCGAGCAGCTGAGTGTCAATGTAATAGAAAAAGGGTTTCTAATGATGTGAATAAATAAAAGACTATAGAGAACGCACCACCAACACGTCTATGCTTCAATTGTAATGAAATGTGGTATTATGCTAATAAATGCCCTAATCCAAGGGTTAGTGATTATCGACATGAGAAACCACTTAAGGAAAAGGACAAAGGGAAGTCACATGCGATCACTATTAGAGATTTTGAATATGACAATGATGTGGTGGAATGATTAAGTGTTTATGTAATGGGATTCCAAAATAATTTTGTATATAGTATCATGGAATATTGGAATATTTATGTATTGGTCTATTGTGGTTTTCAATAATTTTATGGTAACGGTAACCATGGAAAGTGATTGAGATATTTTTGGAAAAAAGATGATATGCGCATAATGAAGGGATAAGGAGAAAATGAAATGTTTGACAGTATTCATGAGCTCCTGACTGATATAAGGAAATAGTTATATCATGGTTTGAGTATATAGAATTTTGGGGTTTTGGTATGTGTAAATAGTTAAATTTTCATATCACTCATGTTTTCACTAAGATTCAATGTGTATTCAATTTGCAAGAGAATACATGATTAAAGCTTTTGAATGTTTGGAATGTGACCAATAAGACTTATCTCATGATATATGGGGATCAACAATGGAATTAACATGCATGTTATATAAAATCTTCGATAATCGTTTTCACTGTAATATGAGATTGGACAACAACATTTTGGATAAGCCTAATGATTGGAATGGTTTATGTTGGACATATGTTAGTATTGTTTAATGATAGAAGTTATTTTCGATATTATTGATGGGATGATATAGTAATGTAGTTTTAGAAAAAGGACAACCTACAGGACGGGCGACAGCCCATCGCGTCGGACAAGGATGTGGAAATCAAACCCATAACCGAAGTGCGACTGGCCTTTATGGCCTACCACTGGCCTACATGAAGTCCCTGTTTAGTAGAAAGTAGTTTTATTATATTAAGAAGTATGATATATGAAGTATAAGTCCATTTTAGGAACCATATATGATTAATCTCACTATAGATGGACTTAGGTATTTTTTGATAACTTTTCTAACCTTTTGTTTGAAATAGATGGAATGACCCATCATTATATCACATGATCTCCTAATATTTCACGAATGACAAATTCAACTTCATTTCATTAAGGGATGAAGTGGAAATTGTCCAAAGAACGACCAACAGTGAGACTGTACCAAAATCACGAAAGTATTTCTTCTAATTCCAATTTCATCATCTTTAGGGAAATGATCTTGAAAACCAAAAATGTTGTCCTAGTGATCTTATATCCGATTAATCAGATGGTACCTTAGATCATCACAAAATTATGGCTTTGTGATTTTTGGATTTTTCAAAGCCATGTTCTCTACCACACTCCATCAGAACTTGATGGTTAGATTTTTATTCCATATCCATATTTTCACCTATGTTCTCCTACGTGGAAACCCCATGATGTGTTAATTTGGGTAACTGTTACATTTCATACTTTAGTTTTTAAATCCAATTTTTGGTATTCTTTTTTACGATTTGGTTTTATATTAAACAATCATTTTAGCAGTAAACAATTCATAACCCAGACGAATTTCGAGGGCGAAATTCATTTTAATGGTGGTAGAATGTAACACCCCGAGATTTTATGAAAAATGTTTTTTTTAATTTCATTAATGTCCTGTGTTGTATGCTACACCAAAATGAGCTTTCACAACATGCATCCTTGACTTGCCTTTCATTACATGCAATCACGACCTTCCTCGATTGTGTGTGTAGTACGCAATATCAGGTTTCACTAAATGAGATATTATTGTAATATTATTATGAACTAGCCGTTATGAATAGTAATACCCACTTATTGAAATTTTATAAATTTTATCATTCCAAATGGAACTCATTTTTGGATTCGGAAAATCAAAATTAGCTTTGGGTGAAATTTTGGTACTTTTCGGATAACTTTCATATTCTGATTAATAGTGAAAATTAGTAAATTTTAATTAAATAACAAATTTTTTAATTGAAATAATTAATACTGATAAATTATTAATTTGAGTGGTTTTATCATATACTTAGAATATATTTTTACAATTTAATACAATGTTGGTCATTGGATGTAATTTCACATTTAAACCAGACATAAACAAGTGTCAATCTTTTGATAGTTATTTCTCTTAAAAATACACGCTATTTGTTTTGACGATGGGAAAAAAATTTAAATTAGTTAACGTAACTGATATGCTTTGAATTTGGTAATGTAGACCTCATTTTTGAATTCATAATATCAAATATAGCTTATGCCTAATTTTTGGTATTTTTTCTGGAAACATTCATTTTTTGATGAATAGTGAAACCACTAAGTGGTAGTTAAAAAACTGATTTATTCATAAAACATAATTTTACCGCATCTGTGAGTGGAATTTCGAAACTCCGAGAGACACTGTTAATATAAATGACTAAAATGTGGTTTAATGAGATGAAAATAATTTTTGGTGAATAGTAAATTTTTACTTTTTTTACCACAGTTAAAAGTATATAGGGTAATTAAGGGTAAAAATCATATTATTATTACCCTAACACATGTCCTAATTCTATTGGATAAGTGTAATTCGTCCCAAAACATCCTTAGGAATAAAATATGACCATTTTAGACCTACTTGGATTAGATTTGTACATTTATTATTAATTTATTTAAAGAAGGGTTAAAATAGTTGAAATAAAAGTTTAATAACTAAATAATTATTAATATTGGGTTATACATAAGATAAATTCCACTATAAATATTCATTATAAATATAAAATGATTTCCTGTATAATGGTATTAAATTTGTAATTTTTAGACTTAAAATGTTTTAATTTATTTATGACACAATGATGATGTAGTAATTATATTATTAATAAAATATTGACATAATTGATGTTATAAATACCCAAATAATTTTAAATTTGCGACTTTTTATGAATTCAAATAATTTTCTATGTTTATATGACATGTTAGTATTAATTTAATTAACATTGTTCTAACTATTCATTCATTAATGATTTTCACAAAAATCAATTATCAAATAGTGTGAAAATTGACATAAAATTGTTTTTAAAACAAATATTATATTATTAATTGTTATTATATTCCTAAAAATCTAAGTATAGGCCATGATACTTATATCATGATAGCTGTATCATTAATGGGCCACTTGGGGGTCGCTTGGACGTATATGGTATGTTTATTAACTATAAAATATAAAAATAAAAAGTGACATGGTAAATGTCAATCTAATTAACTAAGAGTTAAAACTAGAAGATAAGGATAATATAATGACATAAACTTGTCAGTTACTGATTCTTTCAAATTTATTTCTTCTTCCACTTCTTCTTCATAGGATTTTTCATTATTATGTAATAACATCATTATCACTATTATACTGATATTTTATTATAATTATGAAACATCCTTATTTCACTATTTATCCATCATATGGAAAACGAAATCACCACGCATGCGTACATACGGAATACCATCTCCACATCGTGGTGTAATCTATTTTCCACCACCACCTTACATGGATGTGTATAATGGTGTAAATAATAACTATATATGATTATTATAAAGTGATATTGATTCTGTAAAAGTATACATACACTCCAATAAAATTCCACGATCATGGGAATGATATCATCGCTTGTGCGTACGTACGGAATACCATCTCCACGACGTGATGAGATTCATTATCAATGATTAACCATTAATGAATGATTATAATGTATATATAATAAGTAATCTTGAAATATATGAAATAATAATGATACTGGATTTATGTATATATATATTTATGTCATCCAATTAATTCTATTCAATTCAATGAGGAAACGAAAACAACGTTCATGCATACGTAAGACCTACCGTCTCCATGAATGGTGTATTTCGTTCCATTTAACAATATATTATATATATGTATATTATGAATATATATTATATATAAATCATGTTTTATATTCTGGAATTAAGTAATCATGATCTACATAATCATATGAATAATTACAAGTCAAAACACGGATGAAAAAATGAAACGATTTTACCCAAAACACTCATTAATATGGAATTTACAAAATAACGGGTAATATAAAGTCATAAGTGAACCATATATGATATCATAACAATGAATATGATTCTGTAATAAGACAATGAAATTATTTAAATCATTATATATGAGGTTCAGATATGTACAAATCATATCAGACATAAGGTAATGGAAAATATCACAATCTCATTTTTATCTGAGATTGTTTATACATTGATATTTACTGCGGTGTATTTTATCATCCACATCAATGTTTAATCAATATTGTAATATTATTTCCATCCACCTACAATTGTTTAAATCCAATTTTACCCTTAAGTGAGTTTTTAGTAAAAGATAAGAAAGGAATCTTTTTTCGTTTTTCGTACGAGGTACATTTTGACTTTTCTGAAAAAGTACGAGAAGAATGTTTTTCTAACTTATACGGAATGAATGGATTTGTAAAACATTATTTCCAAGAAGCATCCTTTACAAGTTTTCAAGGTTTTTTTAATCAACTTATTTTAGTTTAAAAGTTTATTACATGTTAAGAAAGGGAATTTTTTTTGAAGTAGAAACGATATTTTCCTCAAGAATGGAGTTCAAGTGTTTTATCAAATATTTTTTCCATCTAAAATAATATAGGGTTATGTTTCTATCCCTATTATGAAATTGATTTGATTATGTTGTGATGGAATTATTTTTATGAATTCCTTTATCTTATATGAATTGTTTTATGATGTCATGATGTTTAAGAATCCCATTTTTATTACATGGGTTATGCAGTGATGTATGATTTATGATTTTGTGGAACACATAAGAATGGTATCATTATGAGATTGGTGAGACCTATATCTCCCTCCAATGCATTGGGTAATGATTTATATCTCATGATATAGACATTGCTGGAATGAAATGTTAAACCGATTCAGTAATACAGGACTGGAATGAGGAGTGAACTCGATTCAGAAAGGGACTTTGTCCACTAAGATGGTATTCATAGAAATTCCTTGGCTACTATGGAAATCATATCATGTGTTTAATTTTTTTCCACAATTAAAAGTGTTATTTAAAAACTATTTTATCACGATTGATGTTCTATTTTGATCTATGCCTTACATACTTCCATATTTTATGTCATTTCACAAGATTTCTATGTTTAAAAATTATGTACATGTTTTTATGTTCAAATGTATATGGTTTGTCTTATTTATCCATTATTACCCTTACTGAGCATTTGAGCTCACCCTTTTTGTGATTTATTTTTCCCAGGATATAAAGAAAGGTTATAGGTAAGAATAAATGGTGAAGATCTATATGGGAGATGTTGAAAATCTTTCACCACGATTAGAAGATTATATTCTGAGTTTACAAAGACACTAAACCACTATGATCATTGTGTGTCTGTTTTTGTTATGTATTAAGTATTCTACTAAAGTAATGTAGTGTCTATGTACTTCATGCTTTGGGTCTCTACATCCATGATAGTTTTACTTACGATCATTGATGATGAAATCAGTGATGAGATTTTATTTGTAATTTTTAACGAATGAATGGTGGTATCTTAATGAATACACACATTAAAAATATAACATTATTGATCTAATGAATCCTTATTTACATATTTATTTAAAATATTATCATCAATAAAGATTCCATTTTCATCCATGATATAAATGTAATTCATTTTTCAAATATGTTGTTATGAATACCCAAACAAGAACATTGTTTAATAAATGGGTTTGTATGGCTAGGAATGTAATTATTTTTTGATAATATATAATTAACATAATTAAAATGATATTATTTATATAAATTTTAATTTTTTATTTATATTTTAGAATAATTTAATAAATATTATAATACTAGATGAAAATTAGGATATTTCTATTCAAGGAGGTGGTAGTTTGGACGTACACATGGGCACCAATATTATTTTTCATACAATGATATTAACAATGATAATAAAATAATTGATCACTTTTTAAAAATAATAATGTTATAATATCATATTTATATATTATATACCTCTTTTTTGTAATCCATTATAGGTAGTCACTAAAACTAAAATCTGGCCTTTAGTGAGATGGTCGTTTTCACAGATACATGGCGATCTTTTAATTTTTCATTGGTAGGTTGACAAGTAGATAGTGTTTAGTTCATGAAGATTAAAATTTTAAGAATATTATTAATACTAATTTCATCATGTTATAATGTTCAATTTGATTTAATAGAAAAAATATTTATATTGAAAAAATATTAATGGTTTATATGTTCTTAAATTTAGAATTAGATATTTCTATAAATGTTATTCTAAGAAATGGAGTACATAAATCAATTTAAAGATGACACATACTTGTAGTCATGAAATAGGAACTTAGGGGAATCCACAAACACTGGTGTTAAATAATAATTATAAATTAATAGTTTTATTTAATTTATTCTTCATTTCCAATTTCATATGTGTTGGAAATATCATTTTTATAACATGTTTTACCCCTTTTACACAGATTTAAATTATTTTTTACATATTTCTACATTACTGAGGTAACCACATTATTAACCTCTGTAACAGTTTTTTATGATTAAATATTCATTACAAATTTTATTAAAAATATTATTTTATATATGGATATCATTTTTAAAAAAACAATCACTAGATGAGAGATTTTTTTTTAATATTAATGTATTTGTTAGGTAAAACAAATTTTTTAAGAAATTGTACTTTTTAACATGAAAATTATTATTAGGATAAAATTATAACTTCTTTATTTAAAATGTGAATTTTTTTATTTTCTTATAAATATTATAATATTAATTTGTATTTCAAATCGATATAAGACATAATTTCAAAATATTAATACATAATTTGAAGAGAAGATGAAAAATTTATTAATTAGAATAATAAATGACTTGTGATCAAAATTGATAGACATGGATTTTCAAAACTCCACAATAACATTTTAAATGAATTGTTGGATAGAACCATTAGGTCATGGATGCCATGGTTATTACCTTATATCCCCTTCATTATTGGATTCATTACAAGATTCATGTTTTATCTAGATCCTTACATTTTAATTATCATTGATTCTTTACAATATCATGGGTCCCTCACTATTATTATCATGATAGGATTTTAGTTATCATTATTCATCACATAAATTATTATAAACTAGATCATAATTAATTCATGAACTTGTTAGATGATCACACACCAACCGAGGTTGATGTAGGTCATTGGGAATTTACATTACTCTACTTATTTACATTATTATATGCATTCTTTCACAATATTTCTATATAAGTAACATGGATAAGGTTTTATTGACATCATTAGTCGATTCCTATTGAGATTTATCTCCCAATCTATCTAAGCCTCCATTTGTACCGAGACAAACTAAATGTATAACAATGTTTATAAAGAAGTTTTTACTTCATTGGAGACATTATTGCCTTCAGGAATTAGGGTAGATAACGGTAGAAGGTGGAAAAGTTATTTTTCGGGATGCTAGATAGCTTTTATATTATTATTTGTATTCTTTCACACTATTTCTGTTTATTTTTATTTGATTAGATGTTATAGAAATCATTTGTCTATTCCAACTAGGAATTATCCCACAAACTATCTATGACACCATTGGTACCAAGAAAAACTCCATGTATGCAAGTTTTGATAAAGGAAATTTACTTCTTTAGACACTTCATTTATTTCTTGAATTTTGAATGAGAACCATATCAGTTAACTAAGAAAATGTTCAGAATGATAGATATATTTTTATATCACATTTTTTATTGTTTATTACAAGCATTTTCTGTTAATTATTATCAATGTTTTTTATATTATTAGACACATGTCATAAATCATCATCATTATCTTTTGAGTATTATGAAATGTTCCTTTAGTTGTTAATATTCCAGCATACTTATGATGGATCATCTATTATATACTTCAATAACTATTTACCTATTAATACTTTTATAAAGTATTATACACTCTTGTAATAAGGAAATATTTTCCCCATGAACAAACCCATGGTCGTCAATACTAGTCGGTTGCCTCTGGAATTTAGGTAGATGCACTTGAGGCCATGCGTCCCACCATGATCGGGGTAGATCTATGTGGAACTCAGGTTTGGGATGTTACAAAGTTGAATGGGAGATATTCTTTTCCAATGTTAATATTTTTGTAAAATACACAAGATAATATAAATTCTTGGATGTTAGTTATATGATATTATTGGGTGTATCTAATCTAAGTTTGTGGTAAATTCCATGTTTCATGAATTATAACAGTTGTTCTTTATTTTCTATTATAGTTTATTTCCTTTGACGGTTGGGTGATACACATGAGATGTGGTGCCTATTGTTTTTAAAATTCAGAATGAGTATTTCATTAACTTTGTTGATCAATTATATTATGGATAAGAGCATTGTTACATGCATCACCATAGGCACCAAGAATTCACATTCCATGCATATGAAATTCAATAAAGGTACATTTCATTTCATATGTTGCTTATTTTTCGTTTTTATGGTCGACTGAACCTTGTTTATTTATATATTCCATTGCTTCTCATTATATGTGATTGGGTTATTGTTGGATTCAATTATGAGGTGTATGGGACTTCATGTGTAGTAATGGTTCATTTACCACGTAAATCTATAATACATCACTCTATAAATAATGAGACAAATGTATATAGTTTTTGGTTGATTTTATTTTAGTATCAATTTTAGTGATATGGTGTATGGAAACATATTCAATATGAATAAAAACCCATAATAAATGAACCTAGAAATTTTAACATAAGAAAATTCCCAACTGTATATGTAAAAAACAACAATTGAAATAAATAGTTTTTCGTATAATACAAGAAAAATATGATATTGACTCATCATCTACTGGATGCTCATAATATATATTGCAGCACATTCCAATAAATGGACTTCTAAGAGGAATGATGGGGTAGTATACATTGGGAAATTATAATTGTTTCTTATATTCATCATTCAATTGTGTTATTATCTATTTTCTATAAGATATTTCTGAGGTGTTATCTTGTAATTTATATTAAAATGTCCCCATGGCGTCCTCTTGTCATTATCCATGAGGGTGGTGACTTCCACAATCATTACATTGTGTCCCATGAGCATCTAACATTTAGAAAATTTTTGACACTTAATGAACCAACAATTATACAAAATCTAGGAACTAACATGTAGCTTCATGATATTTTCCTATGTCCAATTATATTCATGCATGTTTCTATTGGACGTGCACCGTTGATGGAAGATCTACCAAGTGAGTTCCATTAGTATTATCATCCAACATTCTCATGGGATAGAGGCCCATAACATTATGATTATTAGATATATTCCACCCTATCTATCATAGGGAATCTGGATATGCCTCCAAATCAAATGGTCAATCATTCTATCAACATGCTACGTGATTCGCCCAAGCACTAGTGTGATGGGATTACCCAATCTCATTGACATGTAGGGATGGTATAGGATAACTACAAGAGTATATTCTATGAGTATTTCATTCCCTATACATTGAGAGATGACCAAGATAGAGATATCATGCACCTTGTCCGAAGTTCTATATCAGTTATAAATTTTTCTCCACATTTCACTAATATATGGTTCTATTCCATGCTTCTTATTGTTATCGTCATTCACTTGCAAGACACATCAAGGATGGGATTCAGTATGGAAACTGTGGTTAGGTTAATACCTTTCTCCCACCTACCTTTTATAAGATTTATGATCAGGCTCTTTTCACTGATTTTTACATAAGGGATGGACTCGGTACCAGTCATTAAAGATGAGTGTCATGGCGGGCCAAAAGTTCTTCTAGAAGTATAATGTGATATCCCATGGTTTCTCATCAAGGAATGGAATTCCATAGAACCAATAATTGTATGTTTGTGGTGTGCCATAAAAGAGAATGGCATGAGCATATGAGGCCGCAGTATCGTAGAGTCCCTATGGATTTATGGTCTCCCATATGTATGGAAAATTATCAAATATTCTGCCAGCCCTTTCCACCTATTTCTATTGAAAGAGCTTCAAAACCGACTCCACCTTCACGGTTAGGATAATTGCTATTACATTAAGAAGGTATTTTGTGTAGCACTAATAGGATTGTCTATGTAGGAGGTAATGGACATAATATCTTGAATCATAGTCATCAGCGCCATTAGAGAAGTCATATATAGTGTATTATAGATATAAAACAAAATCATGGAAAGGTAAGTTTCATGTATTATTGCTGATACACTATTATAAGAATGATGTTTTTTCTAGAGTACGGTGTTGTATGATATTAGCCTCCAATGTTGTTACAATATTTGTTGATATAATTGTTTCATTCTCCATCGTATCATTATCAATTTTGGAAATTTTGGGCATGGTATATTGTTTTACTGGGGTGTAATGACCCTAGATACATCATTTTGGAAATGTTTCAAGGGTGTCAGACAATGTTGGGAAAATACCTTTTACATAAGAACTTTCCAATTCTTAGGGGACCACTTATTTCTCTAGATAACAAGATTCAATTTCATTATCGTGATGGTCTAGTTATTTTTATATAATTCCATTATATATACAATTCAACAATTGGTGTCATTTACGTTAGTAATGGCCAATAGTTATCTACACAGGGGTGATTGAGATATACTGCTCAGTAGATATGGAGCAGAGAATCAAGGATTATGTGAAATGACATTCCACATTTCTAATATCATCGTGGATTATCAAGGAGTACTCCATAAATATTATAATCATGTAGTACATCATTTTAAAGGTGCTTTCCCTAAATATTTTTTCTAGATTTCCACATTAGCGGGAAGTATATTTCATGATTAATCACTTTATAGGAGAAAATAAGTTTTCTATTTCATGTTATATTATTGATCCAACTATTCTATAGGAGCAGTAGGGGTAGTTAGAGGAATTAGATGGAAAGTGTTTCATACTTACTAGTACATCCTTTTGGGGTTTGCCCATGAATTTTTCAACTAAGGGGAATGGGAACCTTAATCAATGTGTGGATTAAATATGGTGGAACTAGCATATTGTCATGAACTAGTATCAACTACATTAAATAGATGATTTATTTTACCATCTTTGGTGAGCATGGATATTCTCTAAGATAGAACTGAGATCAGGCTATCATCAGGTGTCATTCATGCCATCATACATACTACATAAAACATTCCATAGTATTTATGGTCTTTATGATTACCTTATAATGTCAATCAACCTCACGAATGCACCTACATTTTTTTTGGCTCTAATGAATATGGTGTTTTACCCCTATCTGGATTCTTCTGTGTATGAATTTATAGAAATATCATGATATACTATTTCACTCAGATTGACAATGATATGAACATTGAGATCATTATAATTACCCAAATATATATTTATTTCGATTCTAATATTTATATTTTCCAATTCTGAATCGGAAAAATTCTCTTATTTGGTAAAATTATATTTGAATCTAGAGTATTTGTTGACCTAGAGATGGTAACTGTCGTGGTTTCCTTGGATCATCCAAATAACATGTTTGATATACAGAGATTCTTTGGAATGGTTAGATATTATAGTAAATTAAAATATCACTTATCACAATTTTCTTCAAAAATTAATTTTTTATAAATAATGATTTCATGTTCATGTAGTGAGAATAATTAGAGAAAGACTTTCAATTGAATAAATGATAGATGTTATCGATAACTATTTGGAATCATCCATATCCTTATAGAGGTTATTTTTTATTATATGATATAATAGTAATAATCATGGGAGAAGTGTTTATTTAGGTGTAATGTGATGTTTGAAATAGATCTTTAATTTTGAGACACCCATAGATTTACTATGCAACACATAGCCGTGAGATAGCAGTTGTTTTTCATTCCTTACTCTAAGGGAGACTCTATATATTATGTGAGATAGTTTTTTTATAAAGAAATTAAGAGAATCAAATATATCACTACATAGAGTGACATTATTCCCACATAGTGGATATAGATCAAAAACCATTCGTCCTTCAAATTTGAGCTTGCATATATGCAAGGAAAAGGAAATGTGTTACAGGATGTGATGAGTCAGAGAACACATGAAAAATTCATATGATAATCAAATAATGATTAGGAATTGATGACCCACTTCTAAAATCATCATCTGACATATCAGGATAGTCACAATAATCCATACCTCTTATACATAATATTAACCCTTTCCCTAGTTGAAATGTTGATGACTAGAATATTTTCAAATCCTAATTTCTTGGTTTTACGTGAGAAAATTTAAGGATAATACCCAACTCTTTATTACTGTGTTGATAGAGATGATGTTCTACATATTTTAGGAAGTGTCTACATTCTAAAAAATTTTATATAAGAAATGATGTTAGATTCCCATTCTTCCGAGTGGGAATTTCTTCTAGGAATATCCAAGTTGTATCGAGTCAAGGAACACCATTATCAATTTCCTTAGATGAAAAATCAGATAAAAGATTTATCACTTTGTGTTCCACATATCATTAGGTCAAGGAGTCTAACCCAAGACATTTTGGATTATTATATAAGATTCTAATCCCGAAATGAAAATGCAGGGATGTTTCCATGTAATGTTTTTTCGGCTTAGCGAGTTCTCTATGAAGTAGCACCTCTATAGTGATTTTCATTAAAAAACATAATATTTTATACCACAAATATATTATCTTGGATAAATTTTCAGTTAATGAGAATGGAAAATTTTATTTATATCAGACTATAGAATTTTATGGGTCCATAATTCTATCAATTCAGATAGGTATGATAACATCACCTCCTGGTTCTTATAGGGGTTTTAGAAATCTATGCATACACAGGTGTTTCTAGGCATAGATTTTCACCCACATATGGATGTACAATAATAATGTGTTTGAAACTCATAGAGTTCATTATCTAGGGATTAATCCTCAACTTTATCAATTTATTTAGAATAATAAACCTATCATTGAGTTAACTGATAAAAATAGATTACATGTGATGATTATGGTGGCTCTTTTGTGATGTTGTATAGTAGGTCATGTTGTTGACCCCTTTAATAGGTAGAGTCTTGAGAGGAATCCATTCTACAAACTCATAAAATTCATGAGAAACTGGATATAATTCCGTTGTTTATGGATCATATTTCTATAAACCAATCGTGAAAATAATATTATATTGATCACCATTTATGACCACTAGAGTTTGAGGTTGTGGATCATGTTTTCATATAGGTTTAAATCAGTCGTGGAAATAGACGGATACAAAAGAAAAGAGAATTTTTTGCCTCATATTGTAGAGAATTTTGATATTCTAGAGAGAGTGGGTTTGGTATTATATTATTTGTTTCTATCTCATAGGTACAATGTGATGCATGGATTATTCAATGTTTCAGTACTTCACTAGTGTCATGTTGACCAGTCTCCTAATCTCAATCCAATTGAATTTTAGAAAGATGTTGATGATTCATTTTTAGGTATCTCATGTGTATTTGGAATGAAGAATGACTAATATCTTTGAACATTCTATCCCATTTAGTATATGGTCTATGGAAGCATAACTATGTATAAGATGAGACTTGTGAGTAGGAGGCTGACACACAAGCCCATTGGAATGATTTGTTCATAGAATGTGTTTCACCACTATTACAAGAATAAATCATGGATAAGTTCTATTAAGGGGTTGAATATAATAACTTGGTTATCAAATTAGTTATGGATTGTTTTTAATTTTGTTTAATTTTTTATAGTACACCTAATACAGATGAATAATTTGTTCATGATGGTTTTCAGTGGTTTTTTAGGCTTGTTCGGAGCCCAAATCCCATGTCTATAGATAAAATAGGCTGGAAACCTGTATATTCAGTACACTATGTGATTGATCACATGTTAACATCTTTATTTTTTATGTTGGATAATGTGAGGAAGGGGGTTTCACAGTTTTCCCTTACCTTGTGGATTGGGCCGCACATCTGTGAAAAAATGGTATACATTGTTACTTATTTTTTTTCTTGATTGAAACATTACCATCATAACCATGAATTCTAATCTTGAAATGTTTCCCTTAATGTTATAATGGGTACATAGTTGCCACACCGTTATTCCAACAGTAAGGCCAAACCATAGGAACTTTTTGTTCTAGTGAAATCACAATTTTCTCTTTAATGATATAAATAAACCCCATCCTTCTACAATTTTTCTCTCTAACAGATATAAACCCCTTATTTATCTAATTTGAGCTCCATTTATTCAATTGATTTGTATTTGATCTTATGATTTATTCTATTTTCACATCAAAACATGGTTCATCATGCATGATACCAGTTGGTATGATCATAATTTCTTTTTAACTATTATTCATTTATCAGTATCTTGAATGTGTTATCGAAATACTAGTTCATATTACCTATACATATAATTTTTATATATTCATCTGAAAACATTCATAGTATTCCATACTGAGGTCTATACTAGACTAGGGGAGTTGCACGATCCTTTGTTTGGTGGACTACAATTGATCCCTCAATATTCATCATTTCATATATTTTTGTTTGTGCGTGCTGATTTAATCAGGTGTGTATTCATTAATATATATTATTTTATTATATTCATTAGATCAATGTTATATGATCCTTTTTTAAATATGTTATCGATAATTGGAGGTATCATTCACTAGGTTGACCACCCTAATTATAGCGTCTTCATTAATGATGCATTTTGAGGTGTTTTATGTGTGTTTTCACCACCATTCTGGTGGGAATTGTCTATGAACTATAAATTGAAATCCTTACATAACTAAATAACTATATTTTTTTTTATTCCTAGAATGTTTTAGTGTCACTTGACCTTTTATGGAAAGTTTTCTATTTAATTTAAAAACATTTAAATTATTAAATTAAAAAGTTTACAACTTATTTGATTAGGTATAATTTAATACCAAGGCATGAGTTGACTGAACGTCCATAGAACCCCATTCCATGATGAATATAAGGATGTGTAGTTAAAAAATAAAATTTATTATTACTTATAAGTTTTAATAAATTCTAACAGTACCATATCTGAATTTTCACACTAATTAATGGTAATGTATTGAACCAAAGTTCTTATTAAACAATATGATAATTACATGAACATAATTAAAAATGAATTACATGTATGGTTCCAATAACATTAATACATTTAAATTTTTATATGATATTACATACTTGATATATTCTTGGATTCCTAATGGAATACCATTGAAAATAATGAATTCTATTCTGATTCATGTATTCTAGTTGCCGAGAATGAAACCCACCATTGAACATGATCTCTTTCAAATAGTGAATAATCTAGAGGAAAATATATGATCCCTCTATAATGATTATATCGTACATTGGATACATTCCTTGGATCTTTCATGATGTCAACAGACTTTTGGTGCAATGGTTATACCCATCAAGAACACTCACTTCTTAACCAGTCTTCCCTTGGAAGAGATACATGGACTCTGTTAGAATTGTTGTTGTGGAATTCCTCAGGTGATTCCTCATGGATTAAAAATGTTCCACTATAATGATGATAATGTTCAATAATTTAGTTCGCTTATCCCATGAGGTCCAGGATGCCTCAGTTATCACCTTGGAACTATTTAATTATTAAAATCAATTAAGGGTTCCTATTATATCATGATCCTTTCATTTCAATTATCATGGATTTCATTCTTCACCTTGGATAAATCACAATCATTATCATGTTATGATGTCAATTGCGGTTAAACATCATCTGAAATATTATAAACTAGGACATAATTGATTAATAAACTAGTAACATGATTAGATATCAGCTGAGGATAAAGAAGGTACTTGGGTATTTAAATTAATATATAATTTACATTATTTAATGAATAACTACAGAATATTTCATATTATGCTACACAGACATGATATTATAGACACCATTGGTGGTATCCTATTTTGATTTATCTCAAACTAGATATGTCCATCCAATGGTACTAAAACTGACTACATGCATGTAGGTGTTGATAAAAGGATGTTTATAGCTTCCGACATTTGATTTCATGCATTCATTAGGATAGATAAGGGTAGAATATGACCATGTAGGAACTCGGGATTCTTAGATAGATCTTGGTTTCATTGTGATTCTTTTTTACAGCATGATTTTATTGTACTCTATATCAATATTTTCAAAATTATTAGATATATGAAATATATTTTCATCAAATTTTGATTATTAGTATATGTTGCATTAATTGTTATTATTACAGTCTTCTTCATCGATGATATATGTCAAATACTTCTCCCATTATTTAACTATTAAATATTTTATCCATTTTCATTCACATTGGTAATTAGGGAATAGTCTTCACATTAAAACACCCTCATCCCTCACTACTAGTCGGAAACCACTTTCTATTATGGAAATGTGATTGAGGCCATTAGGCACACTAAGATTGAGAAACTATGACTAAATCTTTGTTTTGAGATGAAATAATGATTTTTTGTTATTATCATGATGCTTTATATTCGGACTCTCAGGTTGTGGGAAGCTCAACATTGGCTCATAGGTATCACGATCTTGTAAGCATTATTAAAATGAATAGTAAACCTGAGAAATTCGAACTTCATGATTTTTATCAATTCATCAATAGTTATATTAAGTTATTTTAAGTTAATTTCCATTAATTATACTTATTTTTAATGAATATTATTGTGTTAAAATAGATTAATTACATTTTCCCAAAAAAAATTTATTTATGATATTTGAAATGGGAGTACTATTCTATTATATTATTTTTTATAGATATTGTGTCATGTGGTATTAGATTACAATTTATTTATTCCACCACATGATTGACCATTGTATGATACATAAATTAAATACATTCACTTCAAAAATTATTTAATTAATATCATTCAATTATTAATTATTTGATGGGTTTATGGTATCATATCGAATAAATAATGATGATATCTATAAGAAATGTGTGTATGTTGGAATGTTACCTTCATTCATTTCATAATGGGAAGATGATATTCATGATGAAAACTATATTTTTTTTATCATTATTTTTGTGACCATCGACCTATATACATCTCATCTTAGGTTTGTATTCATTGTTCTCATACTGCATGGCAGATAGATTTCAAAGGATATCATCATCATTAGGTTATTAAAACCATGGGATGTATGAGGTCGTTGATATATCTGGTAGTTTTATATTTAGTACTTATCTGATATGCATTGTAAGTACTTGTATTTTAAATTATATAGAATTAAAATTATAATTTTATTATAATCATATTGGATATTGATCATCCTGATATTATAGATCTCAATGTTTATTAGTGGATGTACACTAATCATATCACTGGAGAGATTATTGGGGCACAACAACATCATATATGGGTCAGAACAATATTTTAACAGTTAAAATTAAATGAAAATAATGTATTCACTATTTTAATTTCAAACGAAATTTGAAGAAGACATCTATGATAATGAATTCTCACACAAATGATAGAAATTTTTACAATACCGAGGGTCAACCCATTGGTGTATCAGGATTTTATGACACAACATGGATTCAAGGGATTAAATATTCTTTTGTTAATGGATCGGTTATTTGTATCAACTCTGGATGGACACCTAACAGTTATTGTGGTATTACTGCATGGTCACCACACAAATAGATAGGAACACATGGTGGGTTGTCATATTTGGCTATTGTGTATGAAGATAAGTAGTGAGATCTAATTGAGGTTATAAATACCCTACATACGAATCACAAAGATCTTCATCGTCAATAGATATAGATGTACAAGGAGTTATGTGGATGGAATGAGCAGCAGTACAAGTAGATGATCGAGTACATGCATCCTCTAGTATAGGGTATATGGATGGAGTCAGCTCCACCCACTCCTCTAGATATCCCTCATCCTCTACAGTGATTGATGTATTTTGGTGAAAAATTTATTATGATAATATATCAATAAACAAATTATATGAATTGTGTTTATGAATTTAAAAATAAATATTTTCTTAAAATTATTTTGATATTTTTTATATTTTGTTAGTTTATATTATTTTTTATTTGTTTAGTATAATTTCAGAATTTCTATTTACTCGTCTCAAATAGTTATTCATGATGGATTTTCTATTTCATTAAAAAATCATAGTTTAGTTTGATAAATAAATATTATCCCAAAAACTGAAAATAAAATAAATGGAGAAACCAATTTATTAAATAGGAATAACACATGGAATAATAAATCCATGGTGGATGACCATGAAATATATATTTTGTAATATTATTTCTTCCAATATCTATTAGTGATTGAACCCACAATAACTAAATATTTTAAATGGGATACCATATTAAATTTCCAGTGAAAATAATTCAATTACCAATATTGAGTGGGCATAACCCTAGTAGATCTAGATATTAGATTTCTATTTGAATGTATATGTCAGTGTTTTAGATCAAAATTTTCATTCATATTTGATGGAATGTCTAAATTATGGAATAATTGTCCCTTTATTTATGATTTATGGTATGAATGAGGGGTGATATAGGATATTATGGATTGAAAAGTGAAATTGGGGGATACCAATGAATGTTAGAGGTCATTTTAACCAGGGGATCTGGAAGAGACCATCAAAAATTATACTTTTCAGAGCTTCCATTCTTTTGATCAGTCTTGTATTTTTATTGATCATGGTGGATTCTTAATAATAGGAATTAAATATTATTCATTTCAGAATATTTATTGTGTGGTACCACTCCCATTTATGTTGGATGATTGTCTGATAAAACAAATATTTTATATGATTTAAATATGTCATTCCCTATCATGTCCATCCTTGGAAAATTTCTCTATGTTTGTGTTTCCATGCTTAACCAATATGAACTCAATGTTATTATTTTGGAATGTTTAATTGTACCATGTTTTTAACATTAATTTTTTAATTAGTTCTATAACATCATTTATTTAATTCATTATGGTGTTCAATAAACTAAAAAAATAGAAAGTTTTAATATTTGTAATGTAATTGTTGACATATATTTCCATACCCCCTACCAGCATCATTGAAAAATTATCAATTTCTCATCCAAATACACCTCATTTAGTCATCCATTTCATGATTATCACTTATTATTATTTATATCCACTCATCACATTTACCTATTTGTGGTTTATATGGGGAATCATACCAAAAAAATTTATTTATATGGATTTAAATAATTATTCAAGTAGAAATATGTAGAATGAAACATATTAATCCAGATCATGAACTTAATTATTTTTCCATATATCATGTGATTATGGACATTAATATAAATATTTCGGATTCAATATCATTTAAAATAATTACATTATTTCTATTAAAATAATTAACTATTAATGGACTTTATAATATATTGATGAAAATCGACAGTCATGCACAATCCTTATATTTATTAATCATTCATGCATATACAAGACCAGAACCAACTCCATCATATCATGTTCCCTTTTAAAAAATGTAAAATAAATAAGGTAGTGGCGAAAACATTCCATCTTGTGAGGTATTAATGGCTAGAACAACTATGTACTTTTGAAAATAAAAATAATTATTTTGTAAAATTAATTTTATTGATTAATGAAATGTAGTGATTAACTAGTCAAATGTATAGAATAGAAAACACAACTTCACCTATATTAATCCATACTGATTTTATTGGATGGCATTCTAAATATCTTCTAGCTGAAAAATGATATATTTAATGATAGAAAACAATCCCATTAGAAATGTAATAACTTAATATGATTCATCAAAATTACCACACAATCTAACTATTATCTTACAGTTTCCATTAAATATTTTCTATAAAATATCATGTATTTAACCAACCGTTATACACATTCTAGGATGAGGGACATGGATATATCCTTACATTTTATTATCTTCATGAAAATATGAGTTCTTATAAACTCAACATCTTTTATAGAATGATCATCTGATATTCATGGGTGAAGAAGAAAATATGGTCCATAAAACATAGATATCATCTAATATAAAATACTATAATCATATTTTTTTTATATTAAAACTATATTATATCTTATATTTTCACACTAAATGATTTAATTTAACCTTCTAATCTAAACCAAAAACAAATTAATGATGATTTTATATAAGTTATTTCTTACCAACATTTCTTAATGAATATTTATATTCAAACATGTTTCCAACATATGTAGCGTCATCTTTTGAGTTATAGGTGTTAACTAAAATTAATAATAACTTAATACGTGGTGTAATGACTTTCTAATCAAATTTCTCTTCAAATGACATTCTTTTCCACTACATAATTCAATAAAGGAGGACGGATTCCACTACCATGTTCATAATTATCTATCAATTGATCCTCATATGGTTTACTAACCATAATATTTCTCATATATAAAATCAATCATTTCACAATGTGATACTTCCTCATTAGATAAATTCTCATTAATTGAATTTAGTGTACCGATATGGATGTATTATTCACATTTCTCTATAATATGATATTCATGTTCATAAATAATTTATTATACTAGTGTCATATGAGAATAAATTAAATTGTAATTTTTTAAGGAATGACTTAGAAAAATCTTCCATTACAAGGTTCTTTATAAGTATGTATTATATTTTCACCTATACTTTGTAATGTAAAAAAATAAATGGGAATATAAATTACCATATAGTTTTTTAGTTGTAATACATTTTGAATGGATTAAATGGGTTGTATTCATTAATGGAATTATATAGGGATTAGGTACAAAATATTGAAAATAATTGATTTTACATAATCCTTTATATAATTATCTTCATCCCAATATACCATTTTTCATTACTATTATGTTGTTTTCACGCAAATGTTGTTTTAGGGTCCTCTCATTATGAATGAGGTTTCACAGGTAGGATTGTTTCCCTTAGTGGTAGGAATAATACATATGCTAATTTAGTGAACTTTATCAAGCTTTTATAACAAATATTGAGGCTACTACATTGGATATCATGGCACACATTTTATTTATGTCTCTATTAATATAGATTTTTTATATCATTATTGATAGATTTGGATCATATATATGGGTTTTTTCTGCATCTATGAATCATATGATGGTCCCCAAAATTCATAATTGTTATCGTAGATCTATCTTACTATATGAATCAACATGATTAATAATTTTTGAATTAAAAACATTTTTATAAATCATTAATTTATTTGACTCATGATAATTATGTTGATTTTCAACGAAATGGTAAGTTGAATGCTTGTGATTAGGTTGTATGATATTATAACCTAAGGTGATTCATATTGATACTATAATGAGATTCAATGCATTCTCATAAGAAAGTAATTTTATTTTTGTGCGTAAATCTATCCTATGCTTGAGGAAAACATTAAATGTTTCATATAATGCCGATGGTGGAGCACGAAATATGTTATGGGATAACATTTCCTTCGTCCAAACCACAAAAAAAGATTATCATTTTTCACATATTTAATAAAAATTTGTATGAAAATATATTTTTCACCACTATGAGAAAATTAAATTAAATGTCTAAATAATATCATATAATCTCATGATATTATGTGGCGTCACATTGTAATTTCGGGTCTGGTCCTTCTCTATGATGCTATGTTTTAGGACAAAGTCACACAAAGTGTCACTATCACACAACATGTTAAGGAAAAAAATGGGGAAAAATTATAATTTATTATCATAATGTATTATCATGTTTCTATATTAAATTAAATTAATTTAATATTAATAATTATTATATTTTTCTTATATTTCATTATTTTTTATAAAATATAAGTTATAGAATTAGTGAGATAATATTTATTGATTAACATTTATTATACATAAATATACATTTTTTAATTAATAAATATACATTAAAATTAAATTAAATAATTAATTTATTATTTATAAATAAAGAAAGAATGGTCTAGATTATTTTTTAATAAATTAAAATTAAAATTTTTAGCATCAATTGATTTTTTTTATAATTAATTTTCTAAATGTAGTGTTAATATTATAGTTTTAATATTATGAATATATATTTTTTTGAATATAATTGTTCTATAAAATGATTATAAATTAGAGTACATAGTATTTTTTAAATAATTGAACTTATAAAGATTTTATACATTACTAAACATATTTTTGGGTTAATTAATATTGTTGAGTATTTTTTCATAAATGGTAATACTTATCACTGCTTCTGAAAAAATTAATTCTTTTGATAACAACAATTTCATAAGGTAGTGAGTACAACTAAAAATTTTTAAAATATCACAATTTATTGGAAAATTCCACATTGGTCAAGAATAATGTTGGTATGGATGGTGAGTAATATATACCTATTTAATCTATGGATTCTATATAATTAATAATATTATTATTTTTCATAATTGAAGTTGGATATATTTTCCCATTATATATGTTTAAGGTACTAATTTTTCTATTTCTATTGAAAATATATCTAGCTCTAAAAAAAGTAGTATTAATTTATTTAATATAATTGACTCCATCAACTCCCCTAATATAGTTTGATTTTATAATGAGTGTAATACGATAATTTATAATAAAAATGCCAATATCCCTACCCTATAAAAGTGTAGCCTGCAGAGGCCTCTACTAATATGGAGTGTGCAACTATTGTGAATTTGTACTTACTATGTAAGGATCCCATTAAAGAAATAGATATTCATTCTATAAAATTATACCCTAATGTAATGTATTTTTAAATCATATATTATAAGTTATCTCTAGAATATTTCCAAATGTATCTACACTGGTAAGTGAGAAATCACCCATGGAAGACCCATAAATGGATAGTAGTCCATATCCCTGGGTGATGGGTAACCCCAAGAATTTAAGAAAAAATAATTAACTATATTGATCATTATTTTTTTATTATTATATTATTTAATTATGTTTAATGTTCATAAAATTTTATGGTCTTCATTTACTCTATACGTGTTGTGGATTTTTCAAGAGTTTTATGATCATCTATAATGAAATTTGATGTTGACTCGAACCATTTTACTTTCTTTTAATGATATTATTTTCCATACTCATTGGATGTTTCTACAATATTTATGGTGGGTGGAAACAATAAATGTTATAATTATAATGTTTGATCATTTATATTTTTTTAATATTTATCCTTTATGTTCTATATTTCAAATATTAACCCCATCTTCCATGTTTGTGTGTATTATTATCTCATTTTTTGGACCATCTGATTGGACTTCCAAATCCATAGTTCACACCAATTCATAGAAATTAATTAAATAAGAAAAAATATAAATTCATTATTAATCATAGTTTTGAATTATTCATAACTAATAAACATATATTATTCAAATAAAAAAGAACCATATTTAGGACAATTTTTAGACATCATCATAATAAAAGTGTAGATAATTAATTTTATTAAAGGTTTAAATAGTGTAATTTATAAGATATATTGAAATGTAAAATGTATACACAATAGAAATGAATGATATTATATTTATAATTGGAATATTATTATTCATTTAAATTGAAATTCAATATAACTTATAATATTAAAGATTTATATTACATGATTATTATAACAATATTTATGTTAATATATTTGAGTTATTCATAATTCCAAAGATAATTAATAATATATTAACAGTTAGATTATCATAATTATATTTTCATGAAAATTACCACATTTTATTGAATATTAATAAATTTTAGTATTTATTTTTAAATTATTTAATATTCATGTTTATTAATGTTTTTTAATTATGAATAAATTGATTGAAAATATTTATTTTAAAATAACATTTAGTAGTTATATCACTTCATTGAAATCTATTTATTACTACCAAAAATGTAGTATTCATTTACCGTTACCATGGTTTATAATTGAAGTTTTATCTTTAATTTATTTTTTGGAATAGGTTTTTATATTACGATTTAGAGTTATCATGAATTACTTTATTTTAGGAGTTATTCCTCCTTAGTGAGGGGAACATTGGTTCAAAATAACCACTATCCTAAAGTCATATTCCATGTCAATAAATTATAATGTCATAAAATTATATCACATTGAGACTAATCATAAATATATTATCATTCTGTTATAACTTAATGAATTTATTTGAAATTTTCATTTAATTTATTTATATAATGTATTCAAATAGAAAGAATAATATAATTGGATTTTTAAATTGGTGACTAACTAGAATTATTGGTTGTGTAAATGGTTATATATTATTTGGAATTGAACACATTTATTTTGTATTTAGAAATAGAATTCCAAAAATAAATTATTCTAGAAATGTATGGATGAATCATATAACACATGAGAATATAATGATTTCAAAAGATGAAATAGTTATGAAACAAGCTTGCATATGATAAAAATTAATCTGATGAGATATTTAATTAAATCCTCAAAAATATGTGAAATTTTCCTTTCTAAATGAAACATTCCAATACCTCAACCATCTGACTATGTAGGTCATTCCACAGATAGGATACCCTATAATATGTAGTTTAAGACAACCATGTAATAGGTAACTCAATATTATCATATTCGGTATGTTAATCAATAGTTGATAACCCATTTATTATCCTTGTTGATATTTGTTTTGTGTTTTCTTTGGGTTACATAAGTTGGGTTTCCTAGATATGATAAATTTACTAGATGAATATGTTTGAGTATTTCTATTTGATGGATTTGGATAACGAGTTATTCAGTCATCTTTACAAGAGTTGCATCCTATGTGATTGATATGTTTCCCTAAATAAATATCTAATTGGATAGATAACCTCAATAACAAACACATTTATTTGTAAAACATGAATCAGGGATCAAAAAAATGGAATAATATATCAGGGTATCAATTTTAGTGTGATTAAATTCATTAAAATTACACTACTAGAATAGATAATTCATTATATTCATCTAAAAAATGTTTTTTATATATATATTTATATATATATATATATCTGTAATATTTATTAATGGGAAAAAATTACGACAAATAATAGAAAGGTAAATTTTAAATGCAATCATCCCCTAAGACTAGTACGATAATAAATGATCTTTAGGAACATTAATTGTGTCAAATTATAATCTTTTTAGTAACTAATTATTGATGTTATTAAAAAAGTTAACCTAAATTCTTATGGTGTGTAGAGTGGTTCACATGAGGATTTTAATAAATTATGTATGAATTTACCTAGGGAATTTTACTCATTGATACATAATATAACAGTGTATTCCAATGACATGGAAATATATTAGGTTTTCATAAGTGGGTTTATGGTTATATAATTGATCCAATTGAAATTGGAATAAATTTAACAATACTATTAATGTCTTAATGAATGTGTATAATATATATTCTAAATGTTTTAAGTTTAGATGAAATAGAAAAGTGATGTATAATTTTCATATTTTATTTACAATGATATTAGGTGAAAAAAACTAAAATATTTAAAATGTATTTTGAGTATCCAATAACATTTCTTCATGTAGCTATTTGTCGTCATTGAGAAATAATGATAAACTAATGATATATAGAGTTCATGTTATATATTATGTAATTTCTCAAAATACATGAAGATATTTATGAAATTAAATTGATTTTCCATGTCAGGTATATGTGTATATAAATTTATTTTTTAGTTTGTAGGGTATATGAAAACAAATGATTGAATTATATCTATTTTATGTATATATGAGTTCAAAATGTAAGCCAACAATTGGTAGGGTTTGTTTTAATATTTTATTGATCAATCAACATGTTACTATATGAATGTAAAAGAATTTATGGAATCAGGGATGAATTTAAGTGTTGAGTGTGGATCATCATCATATATATATTATATAATAAGCGGTGATGTTAGATAAAAAATTATATTAGTGTGAAACACAAGATAATTAATTTTACACAAATTATTTTTGATTTATATGGTTATATAACATTTTTTTAGAAGAAGATATGGATAAAACCTATCTAAAAAATATAATTGTTTTGTCAAATTTGTAATAAAATGATGGATGTTGTTCCTACCAACGAATTTTTGTTTATATTATTGACTAATATTACACTAACTGAAATTGTATCAAGACATCAAATTAGATATATAATATAAGAGCAATAGTTTCTTTATTGAGAAAATAATTTTTATTTCATCTAACAATGATTTTATTAACATTATTATGATAAGGCACAAAGTCCCAATGCCATTTTATATAATTAAAATGAAAATAAAGGAGAAGGGTCAATACATGGCTGAAAACCCAGTAAAAATGATAGAAATGTAAAATGATGCAATAATAATAAGTCAAAAAGTATAACTAAAATTCTATGTCAACAACATTAGTTATGGAGGGAAACCACTTACCCATACCCCAAAGTACTTTACTAAATTTATTTTATCCACACATCGTTGTATTTTATCATTTCCAAGGGTCATGGTCTTCATCTGATGATGGTTCATCATGATCCATTTTACCCAAATCAATAAGTACCAATCCATAAATATGATCATACTTCTAAAGATCAGAAAAAATCCCCATATCTCTTATAGAATCCCCCATTTTGATATGTATAACCCTCGACAACAATTGGAATAGGATACACTATGCTTGATCATGTTCTAATTTTTATAATCCTTAGAGCCTTCATAAAATCATACCTCATCCTCAAAAAATAGAATTTTCTTTTGTATATTATTTGGGGCCTCATATATGTTATCTTTACCTTTATTAATTGAAAATTTCATATCCTGATATTTATAGTGTTCCTCATAAGCTTTATTATGGAACTAAATATCATTATGATATTCAATATTCAACAATACATCCTAAAATTTATCAATATTATGACCTGGGGAATTTAATTTTTCATTTTCATATCCATCATTCATTAGAAATCCAATTGCACTATTTTCTTTGAACGTATGATTTTATACTCTTTAAATTAAAATAATATAATATATGTCAACTGTCTTATCTATATTAGATATATCATAATTTTTTATTTATTTTGAGTACTCTGAAATGGGATATAAAATATTTTTATAAGAAGTAGGGGATACTCCATCTCTTAGATAAATTTTTCCCGTGTCAGTAAATCCTCCCAATAAGGGTTTACCTGGTCTTTGAGTTAATACCTTGGGATCATAATCCATTGAACATCACATCTCCATGGTGGTCACATTCATTTATTATATTTGAATAAGATTTCCGGACTTCTAATGAAACGAGTCCTCAATATATAAAATCATTATGCCTTCTTAGGCCCATTAAGAAATCCATTTCACTAAACACAATATTGATCTAAAATATCATGTAAAACTAAATCATTTGATTATTTCTCCTAAAAAATAATCCCCAATTTTACAACATCATACACTAAAATTAATTATTATTTCATAAGAAGTTCCATTTATTCGAAAACATCTATGGAAGGAAAAAAATGATTTACTAAAACAACCAGAGTTGCAGATCAGTCCCTCGTGTGAATATTTTTTCCCATAATCAGAGGCCCTTCCTCTATATAATCATTATAAAAATATATTTATTCTTGAATATCCCTATATCCATTAATAAAGGTTTACCACATTCATATATTATGACTAGGATCATAGATAATACCATTCCCCATCGATCTCACCTGACTGTTCCCTCTTCTATCATGAATCCAATCATGATAAGAATTTTAATGACCATAATGAGTAGTGTATCATGGGATTTTATTCATTTTAAAATATAATTTTTCTTCATTAAGAAATGATTATCAAAAATTTCATATTACAGATCTCATTTAGTTCATAATATCATGTCATATGACCCTACAATCCAAAAAAGCCTAATGGATTTTCTACAATTAGTTATCAAAACAAATTTATCAAAATATGTGAATATAATACTACATCAACCGACACTATGTACAAGTCAATATCCAAAAAATGACGAATGTAGTAGAAAAATATTTCCAACTTTGATTCCTGTTATAATTTTATAAAAATACCTAGATCCATTTCAATATCATATAAGATCCAATAGTGATAGAGTGTCTGAATTAATATGTAATATTTATACCAAAAATAAATAGATGTCTTACTCACCCAAAAAGGATTGAAATTTTTATCATAATTTATAATTTGCAGAATGCCTAGTTTGAGGGAAATCTTCACAAAACCTCAATCCCTATTCATTAGGTACATAGATGGAAAGGGAATATTAAAAAAATATCACCTAATAAGATTAAATTATATTTTATAATTACGAAAATAGGAAAAATACTCACACACAGTTCCCTAATTCTCAACAACTTATAACCCCTTGAAAAGAATACATGAAATGATGGAATTAATACAATTTTTTACAGAGAACGGCCTATTAAGGGAATTGTTTACCAATGAACTGGCTATATTAGTGCCACTATAATTGTCTTTATGAATATCAAAACCATCTTCAGAAACCTTTTGGGGGTCAAAATAACCTTGGGTTAAGAATGATTCATTGAAAAGATAATGTTAATTTAATGTTTTACAAAAAAAATTAGGATATTTCATTCAGTAAAAAATTAAATTGTTAAATTAGTTTCAAGGATACATTTGATGGAATATTGTTCCTAGGATGATGATATTGAACATATAAACAACTATAATGAGGATATATATAAATATATATAATCATCATAACATTTTTTGTTAAAATGTAAAGAAGTTTGAATAAATGTTCAAGGAGTTAAATATTACGAATTTCTTTTCCAAAATCTCAACAATATTCAAACTAGATTTCATTATAGATTTTAATAACTAAATGTTTGTAATAAGAGGGATTTATCTGGTATCCACATAAATATGTGAAATGAAATACATAAAAATTTAATGACATAAAATAAACATTATATCAACTATCATATTGGGGTCACGTTATTTTTTTAATGGTTCTATATGTATCATTATTTTATAATAAATTCAATCCTTATTTCGCATTAATTTATTTATGTTTAAATTTAATATTCAGGAATGGATGAATAATAATAACCTCTAATAGTTCAACATTGAGTTATCCATATTTGACAATCATCATGGAGTATTATGGGTAATGATGATATATTATGTATATAATGAATATATTATTTTACACCTTACACATGGATGTATACAAGATATAAAGAATAATACTATGAGGTGATACATAGATAATTATAACTTGGAATGACCCAACATCATTTATCTTAAGGAATGGTGTATGGCCATTAGTATACATAGGGGTTTATTCTTATTATCAATCCCAATTACTTGAGTTCTGTGAGATACCTACCATGAGAACCATAATAATTTTCTACCGTACTTATAGTGGTTTAAGAAAAATACAGCTACTATTAGGTTGGTTGAGCATATTAAAGTTCACGACATCAGTTATAGTGAAACCAAGATGGTATTTTTCCACTTTTATAATGAGTTTTGAAATTAATCACTTTATTGAAATTTCTAGAGGAAATTTATGTCCATGATAATTTCGAACACATTTTCGTTGTTCAATAACTTAGATGAGGGGCATGTGATATAATCATCTATTTTATGACGTTATACATTCATTGAACAAATTGGTATTATATGAAGAATCATTAAAATATGAGTTGGGATATATAATATTTATGGTTCCAATATTTATTGTTCACTTGATTACCTGATAAAATATTATATTGGTTTACATAAGATGTATATTAAAAATCATGTAGTGGAAATGTTTTTATATTTATGTGATTATTTCTTATGTAAATCTCACTGGTCTCTTGAATCACGTGAGTAACACTGATTTTTATAGATGTTATTCAATGATTCCATCTCTGAAATATGGATTTAGTACATTTTTCCAACACAAATAAGGTCAATAGGGTCACACAATTACGCCTCTGGATAAGAATAAAATTTTATGAATTATTTTGTATAAATTGAAATGATTTTGATCAATCTATATTAATATAGTTTGATATATTTACAATGAGGAGTAAAAAATTCAGATTAATTCCTTTTAAATTTATGTAATGTTATAGATCTTTCGATATTCACATTAATTTTTTCATTGAATTAAATCGATGTCCTTGTATCTTAAAATGTTTGTTATCAGTTATTATCCATCATGAATGTATTAAATGGTATACATTAGCAATATATTAAATTTAATGCACTAATTGAAGGTATAATTTGAATAAGAATAATGGAATAATTTTATGTCAATCTGTTGAATATTGGTGAAATGTTTTAATTAAACGAAATACCTCACGGATGGATAAACAGTGGGATTAAATCCCTCCAGTTGGATATTACTAAGGACATAAAGGCATTTCTATAGCTATATTTATATTAATATAATATTTTTCATGACAACAATGTTGTATGAACCGTCTTTCAATGTATCAGGGTCATCATGGTATGAAGGTGGAATCATGAGACGATGTAAAACCCTCTGTGGTAGGAGGGATACATCTACTTCTATTGTGACCTTCATCAAAATAACTTGATTGAAATAGTGGTTACTATATTGTTTATTCAGGTACTCAACATATTTTTTCTCATCAGTTGTACATATTATTGATATCTTTATGTATAAATTATGGGCATATATCAATATATATGGGCTTTATTATACAACCAAGGATCATATCATGATCTACAAAACCTATCTGTGGGTTTCCACTGATCAATATCAGAAATGTCCACTTACTATTTCATTAATCAATTACTACTATGTTACACAATCATAGATAAATATTTTATCATATACCCATCCTTTCGATCAGGATACGAAATATGTCTGAGTCGATAATCATATTGAATATGATGATATATGAAATTATTAATTACATTATTATCCTTCAGTTTTATGGGACTATGAATCATCAAAATTAAATGTTTCAATGTCATTCAATCATGATGATTAAAAAAATATTTTTAGTTCTAAACTATAATTATGAACCTGATTATTATAAATTACATCTCTATAAAAACATATAATTATAGAAAAATTTAACTAGAAATTTTTTTTGTAAATTTTTATAAATATGTATAATAAATCATAAAGCTATTATTATTTTATAATTTTTTCTATTTAAATATTTTTCACTTCAATGTCTGACTTTTTCTCGGGATTGGTTTATAATAATTTAAAAAAACAAAAACCTTGGGTAAACATGTTGGGACTCAATTGCGTGATATTTTAGAAACTACAATTATCATTTCAATCATTGTGTAAACATACATCAGTTAATATAAATTCCATCTATTTAAGCTCCTTTAATTACCATATTATTCACATTAAATTTAGGGGTTATGGGTGTTTGGAGTACATAACAATTAACTAGGATATGCAGGATATTATATTCGTAGATGTGGATGAAGAACATGTTATAAAAAAGAACATAAATTTAATTATTATATATTCTGAAAAAAATGGAATACAAAATTAAATTAAAATCAATCATTGTGTGGTAATCTAATGATCAATTGTCAATCAGTTCACTTAACATTTTTTTATGGATTGTTTATATTTTAAAAATATATTAATTATATAGTATTAAATTTCTAAAATATTATAATTTATTTTACTTTCCAAACATGATTAAATAGAAATGAAATATTTTAAATTATTATATATATTTATAAATAATCATAAAATGATGATGATTTTATAATTTATTCTTATAAAATAATTATGACATGATCGTAATATTTTTATATATATTGGAATATTTATTTTAGATAAACCAATTAAAACCTACAGGGGGATCCATGAACCAAAATTATCTTTTATTATAGAAACCACTACTCTCCATTCATTAATGGTGTAGGAATCCACCATAGGTCATCAACACCACATATAGAAAATCCTTTTATTACATGATAGCGATTCTTTCGGGTTTGGAGTACAAAATAATTCACATAATACATGAACTATCTCAGATTATTAGAGAGAGATGGAAGGCACATAAGTCATCAATAAAGAAAGTTAAAATATTTATAAAAAATTATATAACCAAATACAAAATAATTTAAATATTTATTTCAAAACATTTAATGGTCATTCATATCATGATTGGACATCAGTCAGTTCACATAAAAATTGATTAAGCATAATAATTATTTTTTATTTAGGGTTTAGATTAGTGGTGTGAAACCTATTAAAAATAAGAATAACCTAGGATCAAATCTGGGAAATGATTTTTGGGGTTAGTATAGAATTGTTAATATTCAACAAATTTGGAATTTCAGGCTATCTATATAGGAATTTAGGCCACTGGGCCTTGAAACCACAAATGTTATGAACAAGGTGGTACAATGGGTTTAGGCATATATAATTGCGTCTCTAGGTTTGTGGCATGTCATAAAAAAATAGATCAGTTTCTTGGTGGCTGGAATGACAGATTTCTTTGTGTGTTGGAACTTATCCTCCAGCCCACCACCAATATGGATATTTGAATTGAAATGATATGGATGGATTAATGGTGTGATTTAGGGGAGTAAAATAAATTCCACTATTGGAAAGATTATTTTTTAAGACCGGTTCTTAGTGATAAAATAAAATTCCACCCCAAAAACATTCCTAAATATTATTTGAAGAACAAATATTTTCAGCACAAATATTGTATCTCACTGCTATTATTTATAAAGACATGGTTTTCCATCCCAAATAGTCTACAAATAATTATTTTTTTCAATGTAATAAAAATTCTATTAAAAATGATTGATGATTCGAAGACTATTTCAAACAGATTCATCAAAAATAATATTTATCATGACAGATTTGTTACAAAAATTCCATCGATGGGATTTTTTACGACAAATTTTTCCATTAGAAATACTCTTTTGATATGTAGAAAAAAACATATAAGGTTTCATTATAGAAAATATTCTATCAATAATAAATTATTTATACAATGAAAAAAATTGAATCCTAAATAGAACATTAGGTGATGGAAAAATATTTAACAAATATTCTATCTTAAAAAAATATAATTAGTCACACCTGCCAATTCTAATTCATTCCTTTAATATTTGGTTTCTCTCGAAAACACTCTCATATTTCATAACTAATGTTCACCTTAGTAAATTCTCGATGAGATCTAAAAATTATTTAACAAAATATCAATTTGGAGATAATTTGTTTTTGTTTTTCAAAATAAAATTTTAATATATATAGTTAATTATTTGGTTAATTTTGTTTGTAGTATGTTTAATATATGAATATCACATTAAATATTAAGAAAATTATAATAATTCTTATAAATTAAAACTATATTATTAAAAATTAAAATGTATTCTTATAAATAAATATTAAATTACTATATATTAATAAACATTTCTATAAATGACTTTTAATTATTAATATTTTTTATAAATTGATTTAATTTATTATAAATTTATATATTTTAGTATAAATTATTGAAATTTTTAATAATGTTTTATAACGTTTTAATCATGTTTTATAAATTAAAATAAAATTGATAAAATTTATTATAAATTCATTTAATATAATATATCTTATAAGAAATTATAAATTAATAACAATTAAGATAAGTTAATAATATTTAATGAAAATTATTATAAATTTATTCAAACTAATATAATATATTAAAATTTTATAAAATTAAGTATAATATAACAAACATACTATAAATTAATAATTAACGCTAAAAAATATTATAAATTTTTATAAATTAATATCAAAATTTAATCTAATGTTTTATAAATTAGTATACATTAATCAATAATTTGTCTAAATCAAAATAAATTATTATATAAAGATAACTAATTTCATAAAGATTTATAAATTAAAACAAATTACTATAAATTATAATAAATTGTAATATATTAATAAATAATCTATACATAATAAATTATTAGGAATTATTATAAACAAATCACCAACTCATATAATTTATTATGAATTAATAAAATAAATATTAATTGAAGTAATTTTTAATAAATTGATATAAATTAACTTAAATTAAAAATAATTTAAATAATATACTATAAATTAGTACAAATTTGTATAAATTATTATAAATTAGTAAAAATTAATATAAATTATGATCAATTATTATAAGAAAATAAAATTTTATAAATTAAGATAAATACCTATAAATTACTAACATAAATCATAATTAATATAATTTAGTAAAGGTTAATAATAATAATCATAAAGATATAAATTCCCATCGATAACTATTTTAAATTAGTAGATATTAATATAATTAATAATAATTATTTAAAATTATAATAATTTTAGAAAACATATATAACATTATTTATAGTTAATATATATTATTAAAAATCGCTAGTCATTAAGAGTAAATTTTAATAAATTAATAAACAAAAATATAAATTTTTATAAAAAAAATTAATTAATATAATTATCCCAAAATGATATATAACTCTATAGAGTAATATACTTTTATATATTAAATAAAAAATTTAAAAAAATAAGTATAAATTAATAAAAATATTTATATAATAAAAAACGTATAAATTAGTATAAATTAAATTAAAATTTAAAAAATATTCACATATTAGTATTTATTAACCTAAATGTATAAAGGAATTATAAATATAAATTTTTTTATAACTAACCATATAAATCTGCAGAAATCAATATAAATTATTATAAATTATTATAATTTAATAAATATTATTAGATATTTTTAAATATTTTTATTATTTGATATAATTTACAATAAAATGACATAATTAGTTATGAATTGATATAAATTATTCTAAATTCCTATAATATACTATAAATTGATATAAAGTATTTTAAATTGATATGTATTATTTTTATTTGATATAAATTATTGTAAAATAATATTAATTATTATAAATTTTATAATATTTATTCCATGTATTTTGAATAATTAATATTATAATCTAATTAGTTTCAATTTTGTTAAAAAAATATTGGCTTAGGAAAAAAATTGTGGTTTTTATTACAAAATCATGATGTGATAATTCCTTTGATAAGTCCAAACAGTTCTGTTGTGAATCCTCTCTATATAGTGGGTATCAAATCAATTATGTGGTAGCTTCGACCCTAGTAACCCATAGTGGGTGTCTATATTTTTAAAATTTTTCAATTTATTGGGGGTCGTGCCTGAAATGGACTAGTAGTTTAAAGGACATGGGATGCTAGATATATACATGGTTTCAATATTATATTAGACAAATTATGGAATTACGTGACCAAAATTATTTAATCATTAAATTTTACTCAATTATTTAATTTTCATATCTTGGGAATGGTAAATAACTTAATTGTGGGAGAACATTCCTAGTAAGGGTTTCATACGGATTAACATATCAGGATTAAAAATAGTATAACTAATATGGAAGAGTAGATAATCTAATCAGAATCCATTAAATCATCATATTGATTCCAAAGTATAGTCATGGATAATTTCAACATACAAATGTTATGTTTATTGAAATTTTATTTCTCAAAAATGACAACCCATAACTATGGAAAATCATAATCTTACCATAAATTCATCATATACGTTATCATTTATGTTATTATTAAGGCCTCTAAAATAAAACATTCATTATATGGGTTGGTATAGACCAATTAGCCTACAAATATGGAGACAGAATGAATCTCTTGGGATCTACTAATATATCATGGTATTGTATATAACATGGTCTCAATAAATACATTCACATCCTATACTTTCCTCATATATTTAATATTCAATAAAATTTATCTAAAAATGAATTATTAATAAAAATTCATCTACATCGAATAATGAATTTGTATTATCTACTCATGAAATTAAATAAGTTTAATAATAAATGTCCATATACTATGACCATATATAAATTATTTTACTGTTTATAATCCATCAGTGTGTTGAAAATGGTGCCATATAAATCCATGATACTTAAAATATTCAAACAGAGGGAAAATATTGTCCAATTAATTGATGGTGTGTGATAGATAATTTGAACATGGAAAATATAATGACCATAAAATAATAAATTAGTATAAAATTAAATAAGGCTAATGAGTCATCATAATTTTTTATTTTTAATAAAGTAAGTTAATTTTATAATGAAATTAAAAAATCTTATATGAAATTTTAAAAAGAAATTTCTATAAATATTTTATAATATTGATGAATAAAAATTTCTTTACACGTTTTCAATATTATTTTCATTACTTCAATAAAATTATATAATTTTCATCATATAACATTGAAGAAATATTCAAAAATATTTAGAAAATTTATTTCATAGAAAATGCCTATGAAAATTGCTAAAATAGTCTTCAATGAAAATAAATTTTATAATGGAAGGAATATTTTCAATGTTTTAATTGAAAAGAATTTACATTCATTTAACACGGTTGAAAAAAACGATTAATATAATATTTTTTTGAACAACATTAAAAAATATTTAATAACATATATGGTAGTGAAAATGTATATTAAAAAATATTTCTTGTAATGGAAGAAACATCCATAAATTAATGTGGTGAACCATTATATGTAAGGAAATTATTCTTGAATCAAAATAATAAATATGGTTGGTGTCACTTAAATATATCAAATATGATAAATATTAATACAACCAACTATGATATTGAAAATATAAATTAAAACATAAACATACCCATAAGAGATGAAAATTTAAGCAATTTATTAAATTATTCTAATAAAATTTAAAAAACAAAATGTGAATGTAAAGGTTCTAGATATAAAAATAGTTTTTAAATGAACTCTCATAACATGTGTCCTTTCATAGTCATATGTGCTTAATTCTCATGTATAATGAATTTAATATAATAACTACTTGAATTAAAAAAATCATCAATATTATATTTTTTATTGTCCTTTTATTATTTTTTAAGGCAATTTGTTGAATTTGTTTCTTCTTAAAAATTCATTAAAAGGTTGTATAATAATATTATCAGAAATTAAATCGGTATATTGTCGATGGATAAAGGATAAGTAAAATAATTCCATCGACTAAATATTATTATAATTTCAAGAATATAAATTTTATTCATTATAAATTATTTTATAATCAATCATTCTTAATGGTAACAGGAAAAAAATCACTTCACATTGTAAAGGTTGTAGTTTTCACTTTCACGTGAGAGATGATATCATTTTACAGTTGATTGTAAGTTAATATGTTATATGATATATTATATATAAATAGTATTAATTATGTCTTACATCACATATAGATTCATTAATTACATCTTTATAACCTTCCATGTAAATCGATGATGAAAAAATGAATTACACCACTATGTGGAAATGGTAGGTAGTACGTACACATAAGAATTGTTTTCATTTTCTATAAGAAAAAAAATAGATGAATTAGGGTTTTTCACTCACCATAATAAAATATAATAATATGTAGTATATAATTTTTTTTATATTTATATGTATATGATACAATAGAAGTGTATAGAAGAATATATAAAATTAATTTACTCATTTAAGAGTTATTCCACTTTTTAATAATACATTTTTGTCTTAAACTATAAGAATTCATTGTATGGTCATCATAAAATGATAGTAGATCATGGTTGTTGTTATGTAATAATAAAGTTATTGTTTTATTTTTTATCAATTTTTCTCAATGATTTCGAATAAGGGTGGAGAGAAAGTTCCCCCTTATAGGTAAGGTGGGTGAAAAATATATTAAAACATGAAATATTAATATATAATGTGTCTATGATATTTAAAATTAAAGCAAATTTCTATATATTATATGATAAAGATTTTAATGACTATATATTACAAAACAATTACTTATTGTAAGAAATATGTGTCATTTTAAAACGTATATCATTATTTATCCCCTTGTTTACCTTACTTTACCTTAATAGTTGTACCTAAAATTTCACTCATCAAGTGTAATGAAAGTAAATTTTCAAATGAAAAGTTGATAAAAATTGGAAATATAAGGAAATTATGAGAAATTTCAAATTTATTTTAATTGGGATATGTAATTAATAATTTTATAATAATTTAAATTTTTTTATAAACATTAAATACCATTTAAGGTCATTTTAAGGATTTTTTACTCATTTTGACATCAAATTTATATATATAAAAATGTAATAAAAATATAATCACTTTATATATTAATTATAAAGTATAGTTCTATGGAAACATCATGTGAAATAGTAATTTATACAAAATGGTTTACATTTAATGTTATTAAATTAGTTTATATGAGTTTGTAATACATTCCCAGTTATTGTGTCTATGGTTTCTAATTTATACTATCACTATAAATAAATAAAATTCATATAATTGAATTATTAAAAATAAATAAATCTATTTCAAATATTTCAATATCCATTTATCAGTATGATACAATATTTTATTTACTAAAATGAGGAGATAAATATTATTTTAATTTTTATTAACTTAAAATTACATAAAATTAGTAATATATGAAAAGTATAAAAATTGTCATATTTCAAAATTTAGGATACTTTTTTCACAAATAAAGCACATTAAATGAATAAAATTAATGTTCATTGTTGATTTTGAGATGTTATCTCATATTTCTAATGTTATATAACAACATTAACCCATTAACACGATGATAAAAGTTCATCTAGTTTACAATTATTAAGTCTCAAAATGATATTTTAATATTTACCCAATTTTAACCCAAATATTATTAATATCAAATCAGCATTTCAATATTAAAATATTATAATTTTAGAAAATTTATATTAATATTAATATTCAAAATGCATTGAAAACAGTGTCTATATAAATTTTTTTTTTCAAAAAAATGAACTTACATCCAAATTAAATATTTTAATGATTTAAATTGAATTAAATATATTCGGTTTAATCGTTGATATATTTTGTTACATTAATTAAAAACAAAAAATATCCTATGAGTTTTTTAATACAAGGGTTAATTAATAGAAATTGTATTTTTCTCCAAAATCTGTGTTTTTCACAATCTCCTCAAAAATCATTCATTCAATAAAAGTCCTAAAAATAATCAAAATAAAATATTGAAATGATGATTTCATAAATTATAATCATTTAAAAAACTATAATTAATATAAATTAATTCTAATGATCTTTAGATATAATTATTAAACTCTTTTTTATATAAAAATAATTTTTAATTCATAAAATGATTTTAATATTTTTCATTAACTTATTAAAAAATACTATATGAATGATAGAATTAATTAATTAATTAATTATTATTATTAAGTAAAACATCTATATAATATATTTCATAATGTTTTTATTCGTATTCATACCTTCCTACCCAATGATAATATTAATATATTCATACATAAACATTATTTAATGATTCATTGATTATCTATGTTTCAAATGTTATATATTATCAGACATAGTGTTCTTTAGATATAAAATGTAAACTAAAATATTGTTTTATTAAAAAAGTTATTATTTTTATTATGAAATTCATAGTCTGTTTCATAACGAACTAATAATTTTATATGTAAGATTTTATAAATAAAAAAATATGAATCATATGATAATGATGAAGTTAATTTGATGTTTTTAGAGTTATTTTGCATATTAGTATAAATGTTGTGAATTAAATTTATATGGAAATAATTTTTTTTTTGAAAAACATGAAAATATAAATTTTTATTATATTATTCTTTTGGACCTAATCATTAGGAAATGAATACTTGGAATGACAATTTGAATCCCTAATTGGAAAAATATGGATTTTAGGATTTGTTTAAATATATTGAGGATGTGTAATACCTAAAATGAAAGATATTAAAATTTGAAGCTATAAAAATAAATTTAGAAATTAAATATGATTTTGAAGTATCCAATAGTTGTTTTGATCAAATATTTCATTCGGTCAAATATTTATTTTCTAATCAGAATATATTAAATTTAATTTAATATCAATGTAAATAGTTGGTCAAAAAATTTTCCCAGTGTTATTAGATGTTCCAAGCTTGATCAAATGGATTCATCTTATATTATAGTAGATATAGTTCATTATTTAGTTATCCAATATGTGGATAATCAAGGAATAAAGATGTATAACAAAAAAATTATATTTATTTTTATTAAAAATTTGAGTTATTTATTTATTATACATAGACTGGAATTTCTATTTTTTCTCACAACCTATATTTACTGATAACATGGAATAAGTCAAATATTATTTATGGTAAAATAATTGACCATATTTATGATTGTGATTATTATTAACAGTATGATCAGGTGTATCCTTATTTTTCTTTAAAATATCATAACAAACTAATAGGTGTTTTTTATGGTTTAGATCAATTTATTCTTTATGGAAGTGATTATTCTTTTTTATCATATTTTCATAGATCCAATATATTCACAAAATAACCATATATTTATTTAGTGGTATTAATTCCATGAAATTCTAATTATAATATTGATGTTTATCATAATCCACTAATGGATGAGTTAATTTAACTGTGGAATGATGGTGTAACTATATATATTATAGTTGAAAATAATAATTTTATACCATAATTTAAATTAATGTGAAAAAAGTGATATTATAACATTTGGTATGTTATTTTGATGGATTATCATGGTAAAAAATATTGATTATACAACATAGATATGAAAATACATTATTCTAATTCACTAAAGAAATGCCTATATTTCCTATTCAATGGTGATTTCTTCCCACATATGACTTATTAATTTTGAATAGAAGTAATTTTATCAAAGGATAAATTTAAAGATATAAAACATCACCAGTTATATCTGGTATACTTGTTAAATCTCTTATTTCATCATTGCCTCCTATTACTTCAAGAAAGACTATAAATGAACCAAAAATAGGTGGATTTCGAGAGGACACAATTAGATAATGTGAGGTACTTTTTTGAGCATCCTTTTTGGTGTGACTTATTTCGTCATCATATGTAAGTTCTAATGAATATAAAAAACTATTTTGGTAACATATTTTATATATTTTTTTTACAAAACTATAATAACCAAAAATACTATTAAAGTGTGATTATATCTTGTCTATATTTTCAGGAATCCTGAGCTTGAATTATTTGGAAATTATTGTTCACAAAACTAAAGTATTCCAAAAGATTCTTAAGAACATTATAAAGATGTTCATTTATTATTCATTGAGTGTATTAGATATTTTTGGTTAAAATATATCTATGTTTATAATTTTCCTTGCTTCATCATAAATATACATACTACATTGTCAAAAAGTCTGGATTGTCATGTAAAAATTGAAATATTTATTCTTATTATCTTTATATTGTTATGGAAATATTACATCTGGTGAGTGTATACTAGAATTTAATATTTATTTAGAGATATTGTCTATATAGAACATAATTTTATTCACTATATACTCAATAAAAGTATATTTTTCCATTTTTATATAAATTGGTAAAAATAATTCCACAAACATTATTTGACTCATTGGATTGTTTGATTTTTAATTCTTTGTATGATTTTTAATGTGGAGGTATAGTAAAATCGCAATATATATACTCATCTAAGATATGTATGTAAAATAGTGGTAGATGAAGGTATGTAATAAAGTAGTAGTTAAAGGTTATAATTTTAAAGCATAATTGAACATGGAGATTTCAAATTTTGTATCATGTTATATTATATTTCAGTATCAAATATAAAATAATCTAATTAATTTTAATGTGGGAAATATTAATGATGTATCAAGAAATAAATTATCATTATTTGACCAACTAAGACTTGGTTTTGGGTATCATAATAAAATATTACAATAAGATAAAATGTCACACATATAACATAATTATATTCTACTCAATTATGAAATGTTTATGATATGTAGAGTACGAATTGCATTTTCATTTTTCCGAAAAAAAATTCATTAAATTTATTTAACTTATTTTGAATATTATATGAAGTTCATATCAAAATGAAATTTACAGAAATTACCAAGGCTATTCATGAAGACTGTTGAAAATTAATTTTACTTTCTAGTATAAATGATGGGTAATATTAATTTTTTATAATAAAACATATGAAATTATTTTTTAATATTTTATTAATAAATATTTTTAGTTATATTGTTGTTTCGAACATAAGGGTGTTTTTTCTCTATTGTTAATAGCATGGGGTTAAATTTCGATCCAATCAATTCATTTCTGGTACAATGTCCCCAGATGGTCCCGAATTGGTTCATTCATGGAGCCATATACTCCCAACGACTCTAAAATCCACGATTAATCAACCTTATTTACAAATGAATGTGTTCATTATTAAATTTTGATAAAAACACTTATGAACTCTCATTGGTTGAGATAATGGGAACTGAATCTCATAAAAACATTTTGAGATGAACGATTTCTTATTCTGGGAATCAAATATATATTATACTATGTTCTTATTTTATTGAATCCTTGGTTCTTTCTCAAGAATGTTTCTATAGATAATGCATGGGATTCAAGATCAATCAGTTGTATGAATGGGTCCAGAATCATATGTATGCATTTTGGGATCTCCATCAATAAATATACAGGTATGTATCTGAGGTTCCACATAAATTTTAACCATTTCTCTATTGGTTGGTAATTCCATGGTAATATTTTGAGACAATGCTTATTTAATACACATAATGAGGAACTCTTGTATTTATTAGTATCAAAAAGGATTGTATTTGATTCTATTTTGGGATTGAACTACCAATATGGGATTACTACATATCATATAGAGTGTAATCAAATACCCAGTCGTTCCATGTCACAAAACTGGACACATCACTTTTTAAGGTTTTTTGATGTGCACAATACAATGCAGTTTATCTTCATGGGATATGGAAATATAAGAAGATGATTCCTAGTCATGATTTAATGTAGGACTTATGATGAAGCATCCCATTGAGACCCAAAAGAAATGTGGTCTTCTTGGGATGGTATGAAGTTACTAGGGATATGCCTAAGGAACATTATGGTGTATCTTATAATTGTATTTGGACCACAAGGATACCTCCTGTATATCTCAGTTGGGTGGGAATCAATGCCCACTTGGTTTAGAAACTCATGCATGTTAATGACATGAAGTGAGGAAGAGAGTGAAATGAAACAAAAATAATGGGATGGAAGAGATAATTTAAGTATCAAGATAGAACCATATAGTGGTATCATACATATCTCTATCAGTTAGGAATAAATTTTCATATAGTTTAGAAGTCGTGTCTTAAGCATGGGAGCTTCCCAAAAGGGGGAATGATTATAGCATACACTAAATTTGAGGCCCATGTAAATTGGGTATTGTGACGGGGAATTACATCTAAGGATATAGGACATGTGATATTTCTGGTCACGCAGATTTCATGACCACCAATAATATCTTTTACATTTTGAGTTATTCTCAGTATAAGAATCTAGAAAAATCAGTAGATCTAATGATCATGCAACCCACCCCATCCACTAATGGATGGTTCAGGATCCCAAACGGGGAGTGATTGGGGATTTGAGTGTTCCTGTTTCCTTGATGTTATTCAAAACTAGGACAATCACATTTGATAGTCTATCATGATTTGTCCCAGGTCGGATCAAATCATTGAAGAGGATGAAGATAGAATAATCATGTAATAAAAAAGTTCCAAACCTTATTTGGTGGTCCCTATATAATTTCATATTTTGCATACTATATTTTAATGTCAAATAGAAAGGATAAATGATTCATAGTTAAATTTTGTGTCATCGTGACTATGAATGAATATTTTTTTGTCCTGTTGTGTGGACTAACTCGATATGAATTAATAACATATTACTAGGACAAGATCTATACTATTTAGAATATTTTATTTAAGATGACTACTCATACATTTAAGTCATTGAGTTTAGAAAACATGTTATATCATCCATGATAAGATAAAAGATTAATCTGTTGGTATGTTCTATAATAACTCAAATATGGGAGGGAATGAATGTATAAACCATGATCTAGTGGTTCTTGGATCAAGATAGATGATGCATTTCATGGAATCCATTGGGTCATATAGGGGTAGGAAAATCTTTTCTTGAGGTTGGATTTTTCTTTTTTTAATGTTACTTTTGTGTGGCACAAAAGTAGATCTGATGGGAATTATGTTAATTGTGTGGAAAATCTGTATAATAGACATTGAACATCCATTTATGATGGATGTAGATGGTAATGAAAATCCATAATCACCCAAGAAACTAAGTTTAATGGATGTAAATGGTGTACATGGGAATGTATGAAACATTCAAACTGTGATTTTCCTTTTTGATCAGAATAAACCTAGAATATGTTTTAGATGATGGGTTCTTAGGAGTGCATGGAGGAGTAGTATGATTCATGGTATGTTAGGGAAAGATGTTACTACAACATAAGGGTGTAACAAAAAATTTCGATTTATTGGCCCAAAAAGTTCATGGTGAATCTCTCTATTTTCCATGGGGGTCCATGATATTAATAAATGGATTATATTATTGATCATGGCGGATAACCTGACTGTTACTTATAGTTGGTGGTGTGGGTGAATGACCCCCATGATAAGGTTTTGTTTTCATAGGATCTTCTGTGAAGGGTATTCTTCATAGGATCCATCTATAAGGGAGCACACATTGAGTATTTTTTACAATGCATTTCCTACAAGGAATAATCTAGAAAGGGTAGTGTATATAGGGGAATCCACAAAGGGTATTCTATTTTGGGGCTATTCCATGATGAAATATTATTCCTTCTAAGGTTTCATAAAATAAAAACTTCAATTCAAAATTGACATTTCCTCTGTATATTATCTTATAAAGTGGGAATTTCTCATATAGTAAAGGGTATTGAGTTTGTGAATTTCATCTGGTATGGGAGAAATTTATCTCAAACCACTTATATTATTCATTGTGGTAATTCCGATTATTCTGCTTCTTTTAACATGTCCTCTCCTCAGATCCCATAACATCTTTTTATATGGGAGAATCAGATCCCATGACAGGCATAGTTTGTGTTGTACCCTTTGCAAACACTATTGATGCCACCTCACCCCGTGAACTGCTTAGTCCATCAGGGATCATCATTTTCAAATGCATAAATCACCAACTCCAACAGAAAACAATAGTTTCATTTGTGGTCCCCAGTCCACCACCTTCAACCTATGAAATTACTCAGTTAATTGATTTTTTTCAATTCTATGGACCGTCATGTGGAGCGGCGGTCCGCAAATTGATTTTCCCTTCATGTTATATCATCTTCCATTGAATATTTTTATTTAATATTCATTAGTGTTTCATTTATATACTTTTAAATGTTAGAGGTAATTTTCTTCAACTTAAATGTGGAATTATATAGACCCCAAAAAATTCCTCCTTTTATATGGTCTCTGATCGGCACGAATAAGAGGATATTCAGATTTTGAAGCGATCCTGATTGGATTGAAATGACAAATGCATATCTTAATTTCTCCTAATTCAATGGACTCAGCAAGTTTATTTTTACTATTGATAAGGTTACCTATAAAAATCTAAAAACATTAATCATTTTCCATAATTTCCCTATTTTTTCCTAAACCCATTTTCGTATGGGCTTAACTGGTATAACATGAAATATCCTTGGGTATCCATTTATGGTTTTTTACAATGAAAATTATTTTGTATCTTTTCTATTGTTTCTCAGGTTTATAAATATTTTACAAAAACCATATTATGTGTAGGTTTAGTGACCTGCTACTTTCCATTGGTCCAAGGTGCCCTTGGTTTTCTTTAACCTGGAGAGTATTGTTTCAATTTACATGGATAGTTTAATGACATGAAAATAGTACTATTAGAACAAATGTTTTAGATCTGACAGCATTGACTATGACTTCTGTTATAGGTTGAACAACTTTAACAATTGATTATATTTTAGATCAAACACCATTGACCATAATTATGGGGTGAGGTTCCCAATTATGAATCATTGAAAAAATATGTCGATAAAATCTTTAGACGTGGATGATTTATTTTTATTGACCGCAATATTTTGGGTTCTAGATATAAAACATGATATGGGGAATATGATCCATAGGGAATAAGGAATTATGAAAAACCTCTCTTATGGACGATTTTTCCATGGATTAACATGAACATTTTGATCATTTGGGTAAAATATGCTGAGTCTTTGGGGAATTGTATCCATTTTCAATCAAAGGAATCCTTGTGGAAATTACCTTCTATTTTCATTGGTCTTGAAATTGTATGTGGAAATTGATTTCTCAAAAACCCTAGGGTAGATTGTCAAAGGGGTGATATCTAAAAAGTATAAGGGAATTTGTATCAATTGTAATAGTAAATGGGAGACTAATCATACATGTATTTATCTTCTGAAATGGTAATGAATAATGGTGTAGTTTAATGTCATGAAAAAAAGACATTTGAGACTTATTGTTTAATGTAATTTTTCACTAACCACGGGGATATATCATTTTCACATTTTGATGGTTGTCTGAGAATGTATGATTTATAATTTTTAGGAATGAATGGAGAGAAAATATATAAACTTCAATCTAGAGGGTACTAAAACTAGAAAGTGAGGTGGGAAACAATCCTCAAAAGGCATACATTGGATGGAGAATCCTCTACTCAGAATGAATTTTACATTGTTTGATAAGCCTTTTTATGGGAAACAAATGAAAATACATTGGGAGATTCATTTCAATGTCCAACAATGGTTTCCTCCGGATATTATCCATCCATTTTTGATGGTCAGGGATGATTATGGGGATTTAGACCTTTCCAGAAACAGAGTATGATTTAAGAAAAGAGAGTTTCTAAACATAAAGGGTTCATTTAGAGAAGTAATTTCTTAGTAATGGGTAGTAATATTTTCCCCACATAGGTGTATGGTGGTTCCCAACATAGGTCTTACCCATTCACTAAAATGAGGGGATGATTTTGTTTCATGGATAAAATTGAGATATGATATTCTTGTGTTAATGGGTCTCGTATTATAATAGGAATATGGTTAGTTATAGTTCTCTTATTATTTCGTTATATGAAGATATGATTCAAACATAGGAGTGGAGCATTTTCACCACCTATACAGGATCACCCATATGGTAGGACATATATTGGACCTTCTTGTGAAGATTTATTTCATCCATAGAATCATGGGAAAAATATCCATTAATTCTTCTTGAACCAATGATGAACACTGGGTGTCATGTATCAATTTGATTTCATTTCATATGATTTTGACATTGATATGAAATCCCTTATTAAATGGTGGATAACATGGTCTGGATGTCCGAACATGTCAAATACTTACGTAGGATGGAATGTGAAAACCATGGTTTTGAGGGATCTCATATATGGAGAATATATATGTAGTATTGATTTTTTTGGGTGTACAAAAGTAGGAAAGGACTCTCATGAGATATACATTTTTTTGGATGATTGGCCTTTTTTGTGGGCAAATTTTGCAGAGCCACTAATGAATTTTGTGCATAGTCAAACAAGGGTGTCATGAGGACATGGACAGCCCATTCCCAGTGGTCACAAAAGATTATTTAGATCAAAAATTACAAAAATCATGTATTTTTATGGATGGAAATCATATGTTCTGAAAGGTTATTATCAATCAGGTTGTTTTCACCCGTGGTGTTCGAAATTTCCTTACATAGATCATACATCTATGTAGGTCAGGGGTCATTGATCCAATTGATCGATATGTAAATGGGATAGAATATTACTGTATCATTAAATTAGTATCTTTGTGTAACTTTGGTCCAAAAAAAGGGAGAGGGGAATCCACTACCAAGGTCCCTAATCCCATGTGAGATGTGTTCCACTATGAGAAACAAGGGATGATAATGGATTAATCAACCTCCAAGGGATGGCATGATCAATGAATGAATTATTTTTTATTTGGGTTTCGTAGAACAAAATGAATGTCAATATTATTCAATGTATCTCATATAGACATAAATTAAGCCAAAAGTAGCTCTATAACATAGCATGGTGGTTGACCAGTGTAATGGGGAATGAAATATCTTTTAGGAACACTATGTTGTCATGTTGTTTAACATCATACAACAAGGACGTTAAATAATTGAGTTTAACATAAAATGTTTTGGAAATTTTCTATATATTTTAATGTCATGTGTAATGGACATATATTCTATGATGTTGATCATCATGGGGTGAGGATGTGGATGACCCATCATGAATAAGGGTACTTGTTCTTATACATTAGATAATAATACATGTTGGGACAATTTTGGAGTCACCTATTTTGACTTTGCATGCATGTAGTGGAGGGTACATTTTTATGTGTTCTATGGTTGTGTCTGGGTCATAGAATCTAGGTGTCACTTTTTATCCAACCTTGGCCAGAATCAACCGGAGCATATTTCAAAGATGCAATATGTTGGGTGACCAATGATGGAGGAAATGTTGAATTTGTTAAGAAAACTATTATATTATGTAGTTTAACATCCTAATACAAGGACATTTTGTCCGTATAGTTTAACAAAAAAATTTATAGATGAATTCATTTGACAAGAATGGAAATTCAAGTTGTATCCTACAGTTTAATGTTTTGCGATTAAGACATTCTAGTAATGTTGTCTAACATAATATAGATAGGATGTTTATTACCATGCATTATGATGTCATTTATTAAGGACAAACAATCACAGAAACCATAAATAAATATGGGATAATTGGGTCTGGATACATGGGCATACCTCAGACATGAGGGATGAATAATTTTTAAACCATTAATCTAGGTGATCTCATAATTGGAGAAATGATGCGGGGTTCAAGATCAATTGGGCAAAAATAAGTAGGAGAAGCCTCTCCTAAGGAAGAATATTCATTTGGTTGGATGTGACTTTGTTTGGGAAACTTTTGTAGATTCGTAGATGAATTTTGTTTATAGAAAAACAATGTTTTCCCCAAGACACGGATTGTCCATTTCCAATGGTAAGGTATGATGATGGAGATCCATGATTTTACAAGATAAGGATCTAGATGTAAGGAAATGAGATGTATAGAAATGTAGAAAATATCCTAAAAACAATTATCATTGAAATACGGAATACCTTGCATTGATCTAACTCTCATGTAGTGGGGAATGATCCTTGGAAAAATGAATTTTTAGGTTTAAATGTTCAGACTCTCCTTGATATATTTGAATTTATGTGCTGGAGACTGGGGAAATCTTTATTATTTTGTTTCACACAAATGGGGAATTAATGTGTATCTTGTTATACTGGGAATCAAGAAACACTTAGTTCTGGAGGGATAAATTTTTTTTATGTCATGTGGATAGGAATTTGGGTTCCCTAAAATGGAGGGGAGAACAATAATGTTCTTTTTAAGGTCATTCCTCTAGGACCCTAACAACCCTACTATGGATTGATATGCCTTGATCATGTAGATAATTTCATACCAAACACCTGATCCCACTTGAGATGTGCACTGCATGAGAAAAAAGGAAAGATATATTTGTATTTATCCTCATTGGGGTTACACGCCAATGGATGGTGGCATATTATTTTTTAGACATTTTTCACTGATTGCCTTAGATTTGGCGATCTGGGCACCACTACATATCCTATTATGAAGACAATAAGACACAGTTCTCTGAATTTCTAGCTGCTAGTCTAAACCACACATAAGGAAAGGTTATTTTATATAATGGATGGACCATGATATAGAATAAAAAATTTAATACATATTATGTGAGAGAAGGAATCAATCCATACATAGTTAGAAAAATTGGTCTCCCCACATAGGTATGGATCATACACATATAGAGGGGGATTTTTGATTTCTTTAAATGAATATTGATTGGTCCCAAGGATTTAAAATTTGAAAGTCACTATATATCATGTGAGGGAATCATTCAAGCCACACATAGTTCTAAAAATGGTTCTCCCTGTATAGTCATGGTTCATACACAGGGAGAGGGGGATTTTTTTCTTTATATTTTGAATGGTGATTGGGCCCATGGATGTAAAATCTGGGACTGACTATCTATCCTATTAAGGAATGAATCAAGACACACATAGTACTATACAAAAATCTCTATACTGGCTTTTTCCATGAACATATAGCAGTTATTTTTATCCATTCACTTGTGGTGATGTGCATATCATTTAACTTTACAATTTTTTTCATGGGGAAGCTCATATTACAAATACTAAGCTCATATATGATTGGATCGGTGTATTAAAAAAGAAATATCAAGCGTTCTACTCAAAATATAGAGGTATTAAAGTCTAAAACATAGGAATTTTGAATCATAAGGTGGTTGAACCTTGATTTAGTATCAATTTTTCTATATGTATCCCACTAAAAAATGTGAATCATGTTGTGCGTGATTCTGTGAATAGACATCCCTATATTAGATTATTCTATATACAAAGTGGTGGGGACATTTTCATGATGGTGGCTCAGCCTGAGACATAGAGTTTCTGCTTCACTATCTATCGATACAAAATGTGAATCAAGCAAAACATATCTCATGAAGAAGTGATTTCCCATTATGATCTAGTTCTCAAATATAAATATGGCCATTTTTCATTCTCATATATCGATAGAACTCATGTATGGAGAATCATTGATTAAAATTAGTTGATCTATGAGCATTTTAAAATCTTGGGATATGAATGTTTCTTCATTCATTTTAAGGTCTTGTGATTAGGAACTTTTGTCCATGAATTTTAACATCGTGTGATCAAGATGATGTTATCGTGTATTTTTAAGCCTTGTGATAATGGAATAACAACCTTCAGTTTTACATCTTGGGATTATGAACTTTTGGCCATGTAGTTTTACATAGTTCTGTTAGGATGATGCTATCAAGCAGTTGTAAATCACACGATTTGGAAGTGTTTAACTTTTGTCTACATGAAGTATTTCATCAAGAACCTTATATTGGTGGGATCTAAGATAAGTTTTCTATCCATTGAAATCAGAAAAAAAATCTCCAGGGAAGTAGAATTTGTTTATGACATATGCTCTGTCCCATTTGGGATCCCTTTTTTAGGGACTTCTTTATGATTATCTTCAGAGTTCGAAGGACCAAAAAAAATTATACTTCGATAAAATTCTGAAGGTGAACGTCTTTGTGAAATTCTCATGCAATCTAGTTTTTGTTAACTTCTATTTGATGCATTGTATGTCATCTTTTCAAAACCAGTTTTTCTAACACATTGAGCCATTTTTGGGATTCCTCATTTATGGATAGTTGATCATAGATGGAAAAATGATGAGAGGGTAACTAAACATCAATGGGTATATATACTAGTGTTCTGTATAGTGCTGTGGATGGGGTTGCTTGAATGGTTGTACGTGTCAGGGCTTGATATGTCAATAGAGCTTGGAGGAGCATGTACGGACATGGTTGCATATCCTTATCTATTGAATTATATAGAATATTGGGTATGGTATTGTAGAAGGACTCAATCTATATATTGGACAATGAATTATATCAGGATTAATGGTTGGTCTCGATTGAATCATACTGATGAAATTTCTCCAACCCACCAGAATATAAAGTTCTGTCGTTGTCAACTATTTTTGTATAAGGGTCACTAAATTATGTGATGTTGTTGACTTTCAAAAAACTGAATATGATTCATTAACTAGCTTCTTTGAGGGGTGTAGATTCTACCAATTTGGAAAAAGAATTCGGTTTCTATGAGGATATACTTGTACGGATTGGCTGTAGAGGGAGAATATGGTCCCACAACATCCATTCCATATATGAAAAATGTTCAAAAGAACATGTCTTTGTGAAGTGTCATAGGGGGTTAATTGAATAAATTTCCATAAACATGATAGGAATTGAAATTCTTCATAATTTACAACAATCCTATGTCTTGTTGGCCAACAGTATCCAAGACATTATATTTGGTAGGAGATATTGTACCATGATTAAGGTTCCCCAAAGGATTTGGAATGAACTTCATTCTTTACATTAGTGGTCTATTCTTCACCCATTTACCTATGAATAATGACAAGAAGTTAACTTTTATATATGACCTTTTATTAGTTTATACCATCACATAGAACATAATTTATTTACCATCTCTAAATTTTCTCCCTTCCAACCCTATGTGATGGGATTTCTCTAATTTTAAGGTAATTCTCAATGGGAGACATCCAATCATTTGTAGGACCATATGTAATAGTGAAGACACTAATTTCACTTATTTATTACCTAATGTATTCAATGAATCATATGAATATACTACTATAGGAAATGGTGATGATGGTCTTGTCCCAGTCTGGGTCAGCTAGGTTTTTTGATACATTTTATAATGCATCGACCTGTTCATTTTTTGGTAGGTGGACATGAGTTAATGACGTATTTGATGTGAATTATAACATCATTCCTTTAACATGGTCCATAAAAGGGATTGGATCCACTTTCTTGATAACATAGTAACCATTTTCATTATTGATGACCAGTTTTGAGTAATATTTCTGCTTCAAAAGTATTAATTTCTCTTGATGTTGGGGTTCTAGGCCTATAATGTGTGCCTATTACATTGATTCATTTTTTTGACCCTTCTAACAGTAGGAAGGAGAAATTAAAGAATAATTTTTTTTAATATATGAGTATGAATCCTAGCCCCACATTTTTGAGATTAGGTTCATCTATACATTTTCTTTTCTGGCTTCAAAAAGCACCATCAAAAGTATTCTCCCATGTCTAGGAATCCTCTTGAACAGAGAAAACCTCCTAATCGTGGAATTCTGAATCCAACAAATTCATTTGTACCATGTTTTTTTCTTCCTTGAAGTATAACAGTTCCTATCCTATGACGATATTCTATGGTATGAACCATATATCAAACTATAGTAGAATATCTACATACCAATATAGGAATCTAGTCAACATTATAAGAGTGATAATATACTTGAGTGGGTTACTACAAGATACTAAATGGTAATCATGGTTCTAAATGTGGTTCCTCAGTATTTGGAATATAGATATTAATTCCATATATCTCTTCTAGATAATGGAATAAGGAGCCTCAGTGTCAATTTTTATTGAGACAATAAAGGCTATTTTCATTATCGGTGCCATTCTTCTATGTGACGAATGCACCTCATGATCATTCTAAGGAAGTCACAAACAGAATGAGTGGTATTGAATTGGAAAGAGGTATTATAAGTGTAGGGATTAAGAAATATTTCCTAATATTTATGAATTCCTTGTGAAAATCATCATTCCATTGATGAAAAAAACTTTTTCATCAACATAGTAAAGGAAACTACTTTCCATAATATTTGGCTATGAATCATCGAATGTCTTATATATTCTCTTTAATTCCTCAATATTCTATAAAATTTCAAGGAAGTGTAATTAGAAGGATATCCATCATATAATTTGGGTTTACATTGATGAGAAGATTGATTATGATGATGTCGAAGAAATTTCATTGATGTAACATTGAAAAAACATTTCAATGGGTTCATATTGAAACTGTGTTGTCATAAATTGTTGAAGATGACATTAATATCTGATTGGTATTTGAGATGCTTCCTTGATTTTACCACCATGTCATAAACATAGAATTTTATTATATTTTCTAATAAATATTTTAATATACGATGCATGGAATGTTGATATGTAGCACCTTCTTTTGTCAAAATGAAAGGCATTACCCTTTAGTAAAATACTCCATGGGCCCTCAAAAGGTAATAGATTCATTATCATGAAGGACCATTTAAATTTGGTTATATCCCCAATAGTAATCAATTAATGAGATATCCTGATATTTGGTGGTTTCAATGATCTCTAATTCCATGATTGGGAATAGGAAGTCATCTTTTGGGTAGAGTTGATTGAAATCCTTGAAATCAATGAAAAATCTAATATTACAATTGTTAATATTAATGAGGACTATATTGTCTATACATATGGGATATTTAACCTCTCGAATGAAATTTTCTCAAATAACCCTGTCTAATTCAATCTATATTTTGGCAGCATGTGCCGGGTGTGCCCTTTAGGTGTCTTCCTTGTAACCACGGTGGTCTCCCGACAGAACCAGGTGGTGAGTTTTCACCTCATGATGGAAGAATGACATATTTTTATAATTTTTGGTTACAAAATATCAACTATTATTTATTATTTATGTGTTTATGTTGTTTTATTCGGAATACATGGACACACAAATTATAGTGGGATGTAGGTCTTCTTCGATTCCTAGGATTATTTCCCTGAGTATCTCAATCATGGTAAAGACAAAATCCAAAAATTCTAGTGGGGAATCCCTATGGTCTTATTCTTATTACTCTTCTATATACTCATTAATTTGTTCTTAATCTTAAGGGGAATAAATATTTGATATGATCACTTTAGTGATAAGAGATGAATCAAACTCTTTGTATTCAGTGGAGGAGGTGACTTTTTGGTCCCATTTGATGGAGGTGGATTCTCTAGAGTGTTTGGTATAACGACCCACACTTTACATACATTGTTAATACTTCAAAATTGAAGCACACTTATTACAACATATGACAAAACCACAAAGGACCGTATAGGTATAGTGTCTTTAGAAACTGGGAAACATAAAAAACTGGTTCATAAATTTTCTACAGTGTCTCCCATTTATTTCATCATATCTAGGGTCCCTTTTAGCATATTCTACTTAATATCCATCTTCCTGACCTGGGGAAAAGAAAACATAAAAGGGTGAGCTCAAATGCTCAGCAAGGGAAAATAAAGGAAATAAAAATCATATCATATCTTTATGAAAATCAAAACCTGCAAAAGAGATCATAATATCTTAACATGGAATAAATCATAGAAGTGAAAATGAGATCCCCATAATCATAACATAAAACTTGAAACTTTGTGGCATGCACACATAATCATGGAAAATCATTTCTTGTTAGTCATGACTCATTGCCAAGACTATCTTAGTGGACAAAGTCCCTTTCTGAACCGAGTTCACTCCTCGTTTCAGTCCTGTATCACTGAACCGAAATAACCTTCCGTTCCATCCATGTCTATCTCATGAGATATAAAATCATTACCCAATGCATTGGAGGGAGATATAGGTCCCACCCATCTTATAATGAATCCTTTCTTATGTGTGCCACATAATCATAAAACATACATCATCGCATAACACATGTAACAAAAATGGGATTCTTGAAACATCATGACATCATAAATCAATTCATATAAGATAATGGAATTCATAAAAATAATTCCATCACAACATGATCAAATCAATGTAATAATAGGGATAAAAACATAACCCTTTATTATCTTAGATGGAAAATAATTTTAATAAAACACTTGAACTTCATTCTTGAGGAAAATATCCTTTCTTCTTCAAAAACATTTTTCCTTTCATAACATGTCATAATACTTTAAAATAAAAGAAGTTGATTAAAAATAAACTTGAAAACTTGTAAAGGAAGCTTCTTGGAAATAATGTTTTAAAAATCCATTCAAACCGTATAAGTTAAAAAAATCATTCTTCGTACTTTTGTCGGAAAAGTCAAAAAGTACCTCGTACGAAAAACGACAAAAGATTCCTTTCGTACATATTACTAAAAACTCACCGAAGGGTAAAAATGGATTTAAACAATTGTAGGTGGATGGAAATAATATTACATATTGATGAAACATGGATGTGGATGATAAAATACACCCCAGTAAGTACTTACGAATAAACAATCTCGGATAAAAATGAGATTGTGATATTTCCCTTACCTTAGGTCCGATTTGCTTTGTTCGTGTCCGAAGCTCTTGTATAATGGTTTAAATAATGTTATTGACTTATTCCAGAATCATACATATTGATATGATATCATATATGGTCATATTATTAGCTTCTTGTTAGTAATATTTCATTGTTACTTGCTACTCGGGTCTTTATAACTTTTTGTTCTCATGCGTGTTTTGTCGAATAAATTCTTATTCTTATCTTTAGGTTATAGATAATTCATTTCCAGAATGGTATTAGTGTAGTATATACCATATTCATTCATTCAATTCATTTATATAATCATTATGAAATGAAGATCATGTAGAACGAGTCGCATCACATCGTGGAGACGGTATTCCGTACGTACGCACGAGTGATGATATCATTCCTATGATCGTGGAATTGTATTGGAGTATATATATATTATTTCAGTATCAATATTACTTCATAATAATAATATATAGTTACTCATTACACCATTATACCCATCCTTGTAAGGTGATGGTGGAAAATAGATTACACCACGGCGTGGAGACGATATTCCGTACGTACGCACGCGCGGTGATTTCATTTTTCCGTAGGATGTATAGAAGGTGAATTAGGGTTGTTTCATATTTATAATAACATATCAGTATGTATGTAATACTGATGTTATTACTTTATCATGAAACAACTAAAGAAGAAGAAGTTGAAGAAGAAAGAAATTGAAAAGATCGGTAATGGATATTACCTCTTCTTTGGAACGCCTCTTTGAATCCTCCACTTAAGGAACTAAGATTGGTCTTTGAATAAGACCAGGACCTCTAGGATTATACTAGGGAAGTGGAGGGGAGAAAATGGCAGGGGTTGGCCGAGCTTGAGTGCTCAATTCGGTGTGAGGAGGAGGGGGAGGAGGTGCCCTTTTATAAGGGAGGAGAGGGGCACCTTAGGAATATCTCAAAATATTATTTTATATTAAAGTCAAAATCTGTTTATAATGGTTCCAAAGGGTCTTATTTCGAAGCTAAAGTGGGGATGGGTCGAAAGCCTATCAACCAATAGGATTTAGACAAGTTTAGGGTGTTATTTTAACCTTATCAATTAGATTTAACTCTAAGTTAATTAATTTAACGTTTACCGTGTCTTTTTGTTTTCTTTCACTATATGGTTAATACACTTACAATAACATGCCAAATGAACCCCAAATTGTTTATTATTAATATATATATCCTTATCTAAGTCATTTGGCCGATCCTTAGATTTTTAAGAATAAAATAACAATTAATAATATAATATTTGATTTAAAAACTATTTTGTGTCAATTTTGACACTATTTGATATATGATTTTTGTGAAAGTCATAACAGAATTATAAGTTCGAACCAAGTTGATTAAATCAACAATAATATATCATAGTAACCTAGAAAATTAGTGGAATTCATAAAAAGTCTCAAATTACATTTATTTTGGTATTTATATTATCAATTTTGTCAATATTTCATTAATAAGATAATTACTGCATCATCTTTGTGTCATAAATAAATTAAATTATTTGATGTCTAAAAATTACAAATAAAATACCATCATTTAGGAAATATGTTTAGCTTTCTAATGAATATTTACAATCGAATTTATATTATGTATAACCCCATATTAAAAATGATTTACTTATTAAACTTTGATTTTAACTATTTTAACCCTTCTTTAAATAAATTAATAATAAATGTCCTAATCTAATCCAAGTGGGCCTAAATGGTCATATTTTATTCCTAAGTTTGTTTTTGGTCGAATTACACTTGTCCAATAGAATTAGGACATGTGTTAGGGTAATATTAATATCATATTTACCCTTAGTTACCCTATTAACTATTAACCGCGGTAAAAATAGTAAAAAGTTACTATTCACCAAAAAATTATTTTTATCTCATTGAACCACATTTTACTTACTGACATCAACCGTGTCTGTCGGATTTTTGAAATTCCATTCACATAAGCGGTAAAATTAAGTTTTATGCAAAATTCAGTTTTTAACCTACCACTTAGTGGTTTCACTATTCATCAAAAATTGAAAGTTTTCAGAAAAATACCAAAATTTCACCCTAGGCTAATTTCGATATTCTGAGTCCAAAAATGAAGTCCATTTTGAAAAATAAAATTTATAAATATTCAAAAAGTGGTTATTACTAGTCATAACGGCTAGTTTTAATAGCATATTGTTGTTTAGTGAAACTCGGTATTGCGTACGACGCAAGCTATCGAGGAAGGTCGCGATTGCGTGTAAAGCAAGCCAAGCAAGTGTTGTGTAGAAAAATATTCCTTTGATGATTTATATAACATAAAAGTCTCGGGTGTTACATTCTACCCCCCTTAAAAATAATTTCGCCCTCGAAATTCGTCACTTTGTAACAAACAAATGAGGATACTTCTCCCTCATCATATCCTCAAGCTCCCATGTAGCTTCTTCAAGTTGGCGGTTCCTCCATAAAACATTCACCAAGCGAGTGGTCTTGTTTCGTAGGACTTTTTCGCTACGATCCAGAATCTCTATCGGCTGTTCTTCATAAGAAAGATCTTTCTCCAGCGGTACAACTTCTGAGCTGAGTACATGTGAAGGATCTGGTATGTACTTTCTCAGGAGAGATACGCGGAACACATCGTGAACTTGAGAGAGATTCGGTGGAAGTGCCAATCGGTAATCTACCTTCCCAACATGATCCAATATTTCAAAAGGACCGATATATCTAGGGCTCAACTTCCCCTTCTTTCCAAATCTCATAACCCTCTTCCAGGGAGATATTCGTAAGAACACTTTATCGCCCACTTCAAACTCTAGGTCTTTTCTTCGGTTGTCAGCATAACTTTTCTGTCGACTCTGAGCTGCTCTTATGTGTTGTTGAATAGATCTAAACTTTTCTGCCATTTCATCAACGAGATCAGGTCCTAATAGCTTTCTTTCCCCAACTTCATCCCAGCAAGTTGGAGTCCTGCATTTCTTTCCATAGAGAGCTTCATAAGGAGCCATCTGAATACTGGAGTGAAAGCTATTATTATAAGAAAATTCCACCAAAGGTAGGTGTTGATCCCAACCTCCTTTGAAATCCATAGAGCAAGATCTCAACATATATTCTAGGGTTTGAATTGTTCTCTGAGACTGACCGTCTGTCTGGGGATGATAAGCAGTGCTGAAACTCAACTCTGTATCCAGAGTATGCTGAAGACTTCGCCAGAACTTTGAGGTAAATCTCGGATCTCGATCAGATATAATAGAAAGTGGTACTCCATGCAATCTTACCACTTCCTTTATATATATCCTGGCAAGCTGATCTAGAGAGAAATCCTATCTAATAGCAATGAAGTGTGCAGACTTTGTAAGACGATCAACTATGACCCAGATAGCATTATTGCCTTTTGATGTTTTAGGAAGTCCTGTGACAAAGTCCATAGTGATGTTTTCCCATTTCCGTTCGGGTATGGGTAATGGTTGTAACATCCCCTTAGACTTCTGTCTCTCAGCTTTAACTTGTTGACAAACCAAGCATCGAGAGACATATTCAGCAACATCTCTTTTCATGCCATCCCACCAGAAGTACTCTTTCAGGTCCCTATACATCTTTGTGCTTCCAGGATGAATAGAGAATGAAGAACTATGAGCCTCATCCAGCAGCTCTTTCTTTAATTCGGGGATGGGAGGAACGCAAACCCGATTCCTGAACTTTATTATCCCATCACAATCAAGGTTGAATTCAGGAACATTTCTCACCTTCTTTTGTAACTCGACATCTTCTTTCTGTGCCTCTTTAATCTTCACATGTATAGATGGTTGAACATTTATTTGAGAAAGATAAGATTTTCCCATTCCATTATAATTCCATGATCCATCCTTTGTAAATCCATAAATATTGGATCTTTTGTGATCCTCATCATGGATAAACTAGCATGGTCTTGTCGAATTAATGCATCTGCCACCTTGTTTGCTTTCCCAGGGTGGTAATGGATTGAGCAGTCATAATCCTTAATCAGCTCCAACCATCTTCTTTGGCGCATATTCATCTCCTTTTGTGTGAAAATATACTTTAAACTTTTATGATCAGTATAAATATCACACCTTTCACCATAAAGGTAATGCATCCAAATCTTTAATGCAAAGATTACCGCAGCCAACTCCAAATCATGTGTTGGGTAATTTTGCTCATGGATTTTCAACTGTCGTGAGGCATAAGCTATCACCATATCATTTTGCATAAGAACACACCCCAATCCCTTCTTGGATGCATCACTGTAGATCACAAACCTTTCTCCACTACAAGGCAGTGTGAGCACAGGTGCACTGGATAACCTTCTTTTCAACTCCTTGAAATTCTCTTCACATTCCTCTGTCCAGACAAACTTAACTCCTTTCCGAGTCAACTTGGTGAGTGGATTAGATAATCGTGAAAAATCCTTTACAAAACGTCGATAATATCCAGCCAAACCAAGAAAACTTCGAATCTCAGTTACCGTTGTTGGTCTCGACCATCTTTCGATAACCTCTGTTTTTGCTGGATCCACAGATATCCCCTCTTTTGAGATTATGTGACCCAAAAATGCAACTTTTTGAAGCCAAAATTCACACTTGGTAAATTTGGCATAAAGCTTCTCCTTTCTCAGGGTCTTCAATATAATTCTCAAGTGATCTTCATGCTCTTCCTTGCTCTTTGAATAGACAAGAATATCGTCTATAAAGACTACCACAAATTGATCAAGATAGTCTCTAAAGACTCTATTCATTAGATCCATGAAGATAGCAGGGGCATTAGTAAGACCAAATGGCATCACTATAAATTCATAGTGTCCATACCTTGTACGGAAAGTCGTCTTTGGTATATCCTCCCTTTTGACCCTTAATTGATGATACCCTGAATGAAGATCAATCTTGGAAAAGTATTGAGCTCCGCGTAGATGGTCAAATAAGTCATCAATGCGTGGGAGAGGATATTTGTTCTTGATAGTGATCTTGTTAAGTTCTCGATAATCAATGCAGAGTCTCATTGATCCATCTTTCTTCTTAACAAATAGAACAGGTGATCCCCAAGGTGACGCACTAGGGCGTATGAATCCCTTATCAAGATTCTCTTGGAATTGCTTCTTCAATTCCTGCAACTCAATTGGGGCCATTCTATAAGGTGTCTTTGAAATAGGCAAAGCACCCGGTACGAGTTCTATTGAAAACTCAACTTCACGATTTGGTGGAAGACCCGGCAATTCCTCCGGAAAGACATCATCAAACTCCCGTACAATGGGCATATTCTTAATCGTGAGTTTCTCACCAACCATTTGAGATAAATAACCTTCATTTAGTGGAATCAATACCCATAAGATGGAAGAAATTTCCACTGGAAGGTTATGTTCATCCTTGCATTGGTATACGATCGTAGATTGATCTGGAATATGAAATGTGACTTCCCTTCTTTGTCAATTGATATGAGCTCCATGTAGAGAAAGCCAATCCATGCCAAGAATCACATCAAATTCCACTAAAGGAAGGATCACAAGATTTGCAGGAAGCACATTCCCACAAACTTCGATCAGAGAAGAATTATAAACTTTTGATGCGATTGATGTGCCATTAGGTGTTGTCACAGCGAACTCAACATCTAATTGTTGAGGTAATACGGTGATACCCTTAGAAAATTTTTCAGAAATAAAAGAGTGGGTGGATCCAGAATCAAATAAAACATTTGCTACTTTAGAGTGGATGGTAAGTGTACCTTTCACCACATCGTTATCGTACTCCACATCGCTGATAGAAATTGCATGTAACTTTCCTTTGTCTTTAGCCTTAAGAGTTTGTTGACGTCAACCATCATCATCAACCCTTGGATTTGGGCATTGATTGGAATAATGCCCCATCTCCTTGCACTTGAAACATTGAAGTGTAGTAGGTTCATTATGTGTATCCCTTCCTTTGTTTGCGTCATTAGACATCTTCTTCCCATTATCACGACATTCAAATGCCCGATGACCTTCTTTTCCACATTTAAAACATTTACTTGTCCCATTAAGACAACTCCCTCCATGTTTCTTTCCACACTTTGAGCATAAGGAAAAGCTCATCTTCTTTTCCGTGTGCTCTTTAGATTTTTCTTTGAATTCCATCTTCCTCTTCTTATCAAACCCATGTGACTGATGGGTTACTCCAATCTCCATCTCGACTTTGAGAGCACATCGAACGATTTCCTCGTAGCTATTGAAGTCCCATATGGCTAACGCCCTTCGAAGACTTGGTTTTAAGCCACTAAAGAATCGATCGATCTTACTCTCTGGTTGGATAATAATACCAGAAGCGTACCGTGCAAGTCTGGTAAAATTTGCTTCATAGGTACCAACAGATTCATCATCCCTTTGCTTCAGTTCAAGGAACTCTTTCTCCATCTTTGTTCGGAGAATACGAGGGAAGTACTTATTGAAAAATAAGTTCTTGAACTCGTCCCATTCCATAGACTCAATTTCATCCCTTTGCCTCGTATTCTTAACAAGATTCCACCATTGATCCGCATCTCCTTCCAAACGATACACTGCCAGGATGACTTTATCATGCTCAGAACATTGAAGAACTGAAAATATCTTTTCAGTAGTACTAATCCATTGTTCAGCAACTAATGGATCAGTAGAACCGCTGAAAGATGGTGGACACTGCCTCATGAAGGATTCAACAGAATGTTTCTCCCTCCTTTGTTCGTTTGGAAATCCTGCATGATTCATAGCTTGAGAAAGTTGTGTGAGCATGGCTACAAGATTTTTCATTCCAGCTCCCATATCGTTTGGTTGCTCAGGGGGACAATCATTGCATTGCCCATCGCATTCCGCATTAACACGGTTCCTTCGGGTTCCAGCCATTGACTTAAAACCAAGAAGAATAGTGTGAGCAACACTAATTATAATAGGAAACCACATAATTCAAGAAAAAAAAATTTTCATGCTTATGGTCTTATCCTAGGTTATTCATGGCCATTTCTAAGATTGTGTTCTATGCTTAGACTTATCCTTAGGGTTCTTACTAAGGCTTTCACATCCTAGATTCCAAAGGTTGACTATACCTTTCCTCTGATACCAACTATAACGACCCACACTTTACATACATTGTTAATACTTCAAAATTGAAGCACACTTATTACAACATATGACAAAACCACAAAGGACCGTATAGGTATAGTGTCTTTAGAACTGGGAAACATAAACAACTGGTTCATAAATCTTCTACAGTGTCTCCCATTTATTTCATCATATCTAGGGTCCCTTTTAGCATATTCTACTTAATATCCATCTTCCTGACCTGGGGAAAAGAAAACATAAAAGGGTGAGCTCAAATGCTCAGCAAGGTCAAATAAAGGAAATAAAAATCATATCATATCTTTATGAAAATCAAAACCTGCAAAAGAGATCATAATATCTTAACATGGAATAAATCATAGAAGTGAAAATGAGATCCCCATAATCATAATATAAAACTTGAAACTTTGTGGCATGCACACATAATCATGGAAAATCATTTCTTGTTAGTCATGACTCATTGCCAAGACTATCTTAGTGGACAAAGTCCCTTTCTGAACCGAGTTCACCTCTCGTTTCAGTCCTGTATCACTGAACCGATATAACCTTCCGTTCCAGCCATGTCTATCTCATGAGATATAAAATCATTACCCAATGCATTGGAGGGAGATATAGGTCCCACCCATCTTATAATGAATCCTTTCTTATGTGTGCCACATAATCATAAAACATACATCATCGCATAACACATGTAACAAAAATGGGATTCTTGAAACATCATGACATCATAAATCAATTCATATAAGATAATGGAATTCATAAAAATAATTCCATCACAACATGATCAAATCAATGTAATAATAGGGATAAAAACAGAACCCTTTATTATCTTAGATGGAAAATAATTTTAATAAAACACTTGAACTTCATTCTTGAGGAAAATATCCTTTCTTCTTCAAAAACATTTTTCCTTTCATAACATGTCATACAACTTTAAAATAAAAGAAGTTGATTAAAAATAAACGTGGAAACTTGTAAAGGAAGCTTCTTGGAAATAATGTTTTAAAAATCCTTTCAAACCGTATAAGTTAAAAAAAACATTCTTCGTACTTTTGTCGGAAAAGTCAAAAAGTACCTCGTACGAAAAACGACAAAAGATTCCTTTCGTACATATTACTAAAAACTCACCGAAGGGTAAAAATGGATTTAAAAAATTGTAGGTGGATGGAAATAATATTACATATTGATGAAACATGGATGTGGATGATAAAATACACCCCAGTAAGTACTTACGAATAAAAAATCTCGGATAAAAATGAGATTGTGATATTTCCTTTACCTTAGGTCCGATTTGCTTTGTTCGTGTCCGAAGCTCCTGTATAATGGTTTAAATAATGTTATTGACTTATTCCAGAATCATACATATTGATATGATATGATATATGGTCATATTATTAGCTTCTTGTTAGTAATATTTCATTGTTACTTGCTACTCGGGTCTTTATAACTTTTTGTTCTCATGCGTGTTTTGTCGAATAAATTCTTATTCTTATCTTTAGGTTATAGATAATTCATTTCCAGAATGGTATTAGTGTAGTATATACCATATTCATTCATTCAATTCATTTATATAATCATTATGAAATGAAGATCATGTAGAACGAGTCGCATCACATCGTGGAGACGGTATTCCGTACGTACGCACGAGTGATGATATCGTTCCTATGATCGTGGAATTGTATTGGAGTATATATATATTATTTCAGTATCAATATTACTTCATAATAATCATATATAGTTACTCATTACACCATTATACCCATCCTTGTATGGTGATGGTGGAAAATAGATTACACCACGGCGTGGAGACGGTATTCCGTACGTACGCACGCGCGGTGATTTCATTTTTCCGTAGGATGGATAGAAGGTGAATTAAGGTTGTTTCATATTAATAATAACATATCAGTATGTAAGTAATACTGATGTTATTACTTTATCATGAAACAACTAAAGAAGAAGAATTTGAAGAAGAAAGAAATTGAAAAGATCGGTAATGGATATTACCTCTTCTTTGGAACGCCTCTTTGAATCCTCCACTTAAGGAACTAAGATTGGTCTTTGAAGAAGACCAGGACCTCTAGGATTATACTAGGGAAGTGGAGGGGTGAAAATGGCAGGGGTTGGCCGAGCTTGAGTGCTCAATTTGGTGTGAGGAGGAGGGGGAGGAGGTGCCCTTTTATAAGGGAGGAGAGGGGCACCTTAGGAATATCTCAAAATATTATTTTATATTAAAGTCAAAATCTGTTTATAATGGATCCAAAGGGTCTTATTTCGAAGCTAAAGTGGGGATGGGTCGAAATCCTATCAACCAATAGGATTTAGACAAGTTTAGGGTATTATTTTAACCTTATCAATTAGATTTAACTCTAAGTTAATTAATTTAACTTTTACCGTGTCTTTTTGTTTTCTTTCACTATATGGTTAATACACTTACTATAACATGCCAAACGAACCCAAAATTGTTTATTATTAATATATATATCCTTATCTATGTCATTTGGCCGAACCTTAGATTTTTAGGAATAAAATAACAATTAATAATATAATATTTGATTTAAAAACTATTTTGTGTCAATTTTGACACTATTTGATATATGATTTTTGTGAAAGTCATAACAGAATTATATGTTCGAAAAAAGTTGATTAAATCAACAATAATATATCATAGTAACCTAGAAAATTATTGGAATTCATAAAAAGTCTCAAATTACATTTATTTTGGTATTTATATTATCAATTTTGTCAATATTTCATTAATAAGATAATTACTGCATCATCTTTGTGTCATAAATAAATTAAATTATTTGATGTCTAAAAATTACAAATAAAATACCATCATGTAGGAAATCTTTTTAGATTTCTAATTAATATTTACAATCGAATTTATCTTATGTATAACCCCATATTAAAAATTATTTACTTATTAAACATTGATTTTAACTATTTTAACCCTTCTTTAAATAAATTAATAATAAATGTCCTAATCTAATCCAAGTGGGCCTAAATGGTCATATTTTATTCCTAAGTTTGTTTTTGGTCGAATTACACTTGTCCAATAGAATTAGGACATGTGTTAGGGTAATATTAATATCATATTTACCCTTAGTTACCCTATTTACTATTAACCGCGGTAAAAATAGTAAAAAGTTACTATTCCCCAAAAAATTATTTTTATCTCATTGAACCACATTTTACTTACTGACATCAACCGTGTGTGTCGGATTTTTGAAATTCCATTCACAAAAGCGGTAAAATTAAGTTTTATGCAAAATTCAGTTTTTAACCTACCACTTAGTGGTTTCACTATTCATCAAAAATTGAAAGTTTTCAGAAAAATACCAAAATTTCACCCTAGGCTAATTTTGATATTCTGATTCCAAAAATGAAGTCCATTTTCAAAAATAAAATTTATAAATATTCAAAAAGTGGTTATTACTATTCATAACGGCTAGTTTTAATAGCATATTGTTGTTTAGTGAAACTCGGTATTGCGTACGACGCAAGCTATCGAGGAAGGTCGCGATTGCGTGTAAAGCAAGCCAAGAAAGTGTTGTGTAGAAAAAGATTCCTTTGATGATTTATATAACATAAAAGTCTCGGGTGTTACATTTGGTGTGAAATTATTAGTATAATTAATACAATATTATGGTTTTGATACATCACATTATATATATAATGGTGAGGTATGGATTATCCATAGCTTTGGTGATGGATCGAGATAATTTCAATCTGAGCACTCACCATCATTTTGGGGAGTAAGGGTTGTTTCCACGCAATTAGGCTGGGTGAAAATGACTAAAATCATGAGGAATAAGAAATACATATCCAAATTTGGGCTCAATTAGTTGATTTTATTGATGAATTATACACAATTCTCACTAAACTACATGAAAAATATTGTGTGGACAATTTCCAATCTATATGGGGCATCATCCCATTCAATTGTGTCGATATAGGGTTACTTCTCCTTCTGATTATATATTCCTAAATAATTATAGTGTTACTCATAGGATTCGAATGGGGCCTTATTGGTGTTAAATGACCCATTCTTTCCATTAATGAAATATTTGATGTACTGATGGTACTATGACAGAATCGATGCATGGTGAAGAAACTATGGCCTTCCTAGAAGGATGTCGTAGGGAGTATATTTATATATCACTAGAAATTCTATGTATTCTACTCGGTCTCCACCCAACATTTTTTGATTTATTTTTCCTAATGAATTTTAATATCCTTTCAAGTATACCAACAGGGTTATGGTATAAGATGTTAGTTTTTCCACATTGGAACCAAACTGAAAAAGAGTCCACAAGTGGATGAGATTAGCTCTAGTGCCACTATCAATAATGGATTTTCGTACATGACACCATTTATCATGATAGACACTTGTAATGTTATTATGTAAGCATTCATGATAGTTTCATCATCTTGATCTGTGAAGGAGATAACATTGTGGTATTCTGCTGGATTGGACATTGAATGAAAGACATCAGCAAGAGACAAAACAACATCAAACTCCATGGGGATTAAAAAAAGATTCTATAAATGATTATTTGATATCGATTGACATATTCAGTTTATAGAGTACTAATAACATCACTATTAATGTGGATATTTTTATTATTATATCATATTTTTGATCTAAGGGTTGGTTCAACCAATATTTTGTATTTTAATTTAAAGCAGATTTTAATCTTGATCATTGGGTGTATACAGATCGATCCTCAATATATGAGTTCTTGTGGATTCTGTACTTTGTGAACATGGCAATGATGGTCTTCCTACAAACCATAGTAGATTAGATATTTTATCCTCTTTGGATAAATATTCCAGGATGATTGGGTTGGAGTGGCATCTGTTAGAAGAATAAGATAATTCATGTACCCATTAGTTTTGTGGAAGGGTTATTAAATGAGATTCTTCAACACCAAAGCTTTGTTCTAGGGAGTGAAGTAGAATTTGGTTTTAGAAACAGATGCATCTTCCAAACTATGTGTCGTCCAAGCATACTCTTCATCTATCTCCCTGATTGGGTGCATGGAACTCATGTTCATAACAATACCCTTTTTCAAAGTATATATCATTTAAATGGATCACATTAATGAATAGGAAGATATATTCATCATCTTTTAGTTAATCCTTCTGATTTACATATTCATGTGGTTATATTTGATGGGGTGGTACAGTTGTCTTCATATTTGTTGGAAAAAAATATGAGAGTGTAAAATAGATGATTTATCATGGTGTAAGTTCTTATTATTTTATATTATCTCCACCATTATGGTCAAACTACAACATAGATGGTCAATCATTGTAGGAATTTGTGGTCGGTGTAGGTTTCATTACATCTGAAACTACTAGGGGATTAGTTGGTTGCATCAACTATGTTAGGAGTGTTCCATTGGATAGGTTGACAATTTTTCTAGTAATTATACTATGGAACTTCTACTATATTTTTATAAATAATTTATTCCACTCTCCTTCTTCTGAGTTAGGGGAGGAAACATATCCCACTTGTGCTGGAAGTGGTCCCAATCTAGCCTACTTAAAATCTATCATTCCTTTCAAGAGCTCTTAGAATATAAAACACTCTTAAATGGTGTATCCCATTATTCTAGGGAATGGAAAATAATTGTTCTGATCATTGAGTCCTTCTTAATCATCCATATTTTGTTATGGATTCCAAAACAAGATCCATAGCCCGGTGTCTAAAATTTTTCCATAGACATGGTCATCTCAAAATTCGTAAATTTTATTCTTCATTTCCACGTATTGATTTCACTTGGGTCCCCTTCACTCATCTTATAGATTCAAGAGAATCATATGATGTCCAGGGGCACTACATGGTTCAGGGTGGTATTTATGGTTGGAGCTAGTGCTGGGGTGTTGTAAGCATAATGGCTACCTCTTCAGTTCTTCCCTCTCTATTTTATGATCTCAATGGGGCTTTCTGGGAAAATATTTCTTTTCCATTGTATGGAGTATTATATTATTTGGTTTATGGATGAAAAATACTAAAACAAACTAGTACATTTTGATAGAATTAGTACTATTTGGAGCCCTATGTGAAGAATATCGTTTCACATAGAGAGAAAACAATATTGGTGGAGTTTCATGTTCAAATAGCATATCTGTCCATTCCTTCAAACATTAATTATGTTAATCATTAATTTTCATAGTGAATTTAGTTCATGTGGTCATTGAATATTGTTTTTTTATATTTATTAGATCTGAATTAGGAACTTCCTTTGGAGATCCACCAATTCTATTATCAAATGGTATTGGAAATCATTGTAACATATAAAGTATGAACCTTTTAGTGTTCGAATGAATAATATGAGATTCATAACCTCTTGTTGTTTTGGTGTTCTTATCAAGGGATCATAGAAAGAAGAATAGTGCATCAGATGTTGTATTGGGTCACTCGATCCCTTCAATACTGGGAAAAATATATTCTTAATATTTGGCAGCAACAGAATGTTTCTCACCATGTGGGGGTAGTTTATCCATTATAGTTTTAACATACAACACCACACAGTCATGGAATTAAACCGTTATTCAAATGACTAGACGGTATTAATGATATCATTGTACTTGTTTTGCTGAACCTGATCCGGGGAGGACTTATGAGGGTTAAATTTGAACATGTCATGAGTATAGGAATTTGAGGAGGATACCCAGGCCAGGAAATCATTTTTAGATTCAAAAGGATCTATTCTATTAGTATCCATAATTTATTGAAATATTGATATCCTTTTGGGGTAGGATTCAGGTACACTGATGGCCCCATATCTTTGTTAGACGATCATTGTTTCCTTGATTCATATTCTTGGATGATCCCATATGGCATAGTCACACCAAAAATATTTGTATGTTAAATATCTTCTTTTGGAATATTTCTGATTGTATGGATTCCATAGATTACCTCAGACTTAATTCACCTTAACTCATTCAATTCATCCTCATGTTGAAAAAATCCATCTGCATGTGTCAGAGGTTTTATCTCATTATATAGAAGAGGATGGTTATACATGAACTTGAATTTATTCTACTAGGTTTTAGCGATCTATGAAAGAGTAAACGAGGTATTCAACAAGGGTGTTATAAAATGCAGGTTGGCACATTTATTCATGGTATGCACACCATCGATTAGGCCCACATTTGGGTTTGGTGTGAATTAGATTGTGGGTGGAACCATCCTCTACCTATTAGTTTTAATTATCATTAATTTGTATTTTCTCCATCGGATTACCATCCATGATGTTCAATAATTTATAACACAATATCGGTGTTGTAGTAAATATCGAATTATCAGATGGATTCTTTCATCCTTTATTGGATCTTCTCTTTCAATTTTGGGATCCAAATCACATTACTTAGTTAATGGTAACTCATAGGGACCACTAATATGACTCAACCATACACCATTTCAATGGGATACAAGAGTCACAAAAGGGGATTGAATCGGTAACCTCTTTAGTTTTCTTCTTCCATTTGGGGAATAAAGACTAATTTTCATTGGGGGTGGTTGAGATTATGATTCCACCATACCTATAGGTTGGGGATTCTACTGTTCATCTATTGGTATGCCTCAACACAAATTTTTTGGTCCTAATGGAGAATTTTTTGTTATCAATCCCCCAAAACAATTATCTATGGTTGTTATCATAATTATGTTGTCACTGTAGCTATTTCCACTTTATTGATATTTCTCATTCCTATTCGGGTGTGAGATGGATATTAAACTTGGTGTACACATGATATATATTATTCTTAGGGCCTGAGGATCACTTTTTGATTGGATTCCATCAAATAAGAATCCCACATAATATTTTTCATTTAATGGTTTAGGAGTTATTAAATGGCATCCTTTCATAGACACTAAGTCTTTAGAGTCATTCCCATGGCTGATTCTTGTGAAGCATTATGTCATTACAGAATATGGATTTCATTTTACTACCTTATTGGTATAATGAAAATAGAGTATTTTAATACCAAATGATTCTATTGGATATGGGATAAGATGAATTGAAAATCATTGTGTTAACCTGATATCCAAAAATGATCACCACATGTGGCATTTCAGATGAGGCAATGAAACATGTGTAGTGCAAGGAGGTCTCCAAATTTGAGATCATTATTTTTCCTCTCTAATTTTTGTTTCCATGTAGATGGAAGGGTCTCTAGGTCCATTTGATATAGAATCAGCCCAAATATATTTTCCAGCTCTAGATACCCATCATAAGAAAATATGTCTTCTAATTGGTGGATAGTTTTCCAGATGTTGAGATGAATGTAATGAATTCGTTTTAATGAAACCGTTCTTGGTATGTCAAAATGGGATGTGGTTGTGGACCAAAAATAACTATTTTATCATCCTTAACTAATTGTCTTCTCACAATTGACATATCCTTTTACCCCTCTAAAGACACATATTCTTTGTCTACCAATCATGAATGCCTATTGATATTTAAACTCATGTAGTGGATTTAGTATGATCATTATTAATATATAAATGGTACAAGGCTGGATCATATGACACGAATCTCCCTAGAACGTCTAGTATTTTAGAAAGGATGTCACTTATCATTGATAGAATATATAACATATCTAACCCCATCAATCAAAGCACATCATTACAAGATGTTTTTCATCTACATGATCCTAAAATAGGGGGACCATATTAATTAAGTGAATTTTGACTATGGGGAGGACCTTAATGGTGGACACCATTAGAGGATGACCTTCTTGTTATTTATTGTCGTTGTAGAGAGGACCTTTGTAACTAAAGGCATGATGACGTGGGTAACCATTGCATCTCATTATCTATCAATAAGTAGAATTATTGTGTTGTGCATCCTCGATAGGTCCATTATAATGTAATTCAACAAAGAGGTGAAATTTTTGAATCTTGATGTCATTGTGGGGAGGTCCTTCATAGTGGTTGTCAGCATGGAAGGGATTACCATCATAACATGATGTCCAACTCTATGGATAATATCTATATCATATAACCTAGGGAGAACCATCTGGGTGGACAATATAATGTTAATGACCTTATTTTTATTTTATCTTTTTGGAATGAGGTGGGATATCATAGTACTCATAAAGATATATAAATTAATCTTCCATCGTTATGTTCCAATAAAGTAAGATTTCATTGGTTTTCAATGGAAGATATTTAGAGCCACTAGTAATAACATTATTCGTATAAACTTTACACCAACTACTACCACTTCCCTATTTTTTATATTCTGATAGGATCAATAACTTATATTGTTATTTAATTGTTGGAATCAAGAACTCCGGATTCCAGCATTGTAGGATCATGAATTTTCTATTCATTTTTCTATTTCCTTTGGGTTGTTTAATTTTTTGACACTCTCTTACTAGATACTGGGGCCATCTGATGTTGGTAATGGAATTCATATTTGGTTCCCCAATTGAGTGTTTCCTATGATACTACTGGGATATGATGAATAACATGTTTAATTATAGGAGGGATATATTTCTACCTTAAAATGGCCACCAATGGGGACCAATGTACCCCTATTGGAATGAGTATTTGTTGTTTAAGAGGTTTTTCATTTGTCATGGAATACAACCAAAGACCCTATGGGATTGGAGGATGAATTATGGTCTTCTCTGAAGTGACAATATTATTTAGTTGATGGGTCACCCTATATGGGGATATAGGTATGTGGACTGGACTCATTGCTATTAACATAGATTTGAATACATCATGATTGGTCTTGAAAATATGGTCAGGGATTGATAGATTATCATCATTTAGTAATAAGATAATTTGTGGTATATATATTGTTGGAATGGAGATATATTTAATTTTTTATGTCATAGTTGGAATATGATTCTACTTCAGTCCTCCATGTATAGATTGTGCATACTCAATGTTCTCCAAATTTAGTTTAGAGAAATTAGTTTTAGACTGATTTTTTGTTGATATATTGTATTTTTTCATTGCATTCCATTGTATTTTACAATTTTGATTGATATTTGGGTGAATTTTTTATTCATAATATCCTTTGATGATGTATTTTTCTGATGTAGTGGGTCTGCATCCACAAGAATTTGAATCAACATATATTCGTTTCCCTCTATATATGACTATAAGTATTTATATATGGGATCATGAAGTTGTATTTCATTGTTTTTATTGCCATCGTATTTAACTAGGGGGCATCATATTCATTAGCACATAAATGCACATTTTTTGAGTTTGTCATCCAATGTTAATGGTTGGATTGTTATGTGTTAATATGAATTTTCATATGCTCATATCTAATTGTTGTCATATTTGGATTATGGGTTTCATGTGCATCGGCATGAAATTTCATGTGAATATAATTTTCCACCCTATTAGCATGGAGTTCATGGTGAACATTTGAGGGAATTATCCCTTTCACATAATGTGCCACCACACTTCCACAGTGACATTCATAAGAGTGAGCGGGGATATAATTTCACTCATATGTTGTTGTATTATTTCCATTGTGGGATTCTATTTCATGAACCAGGGTAATGACTTGTTTTTGTGGGTTTGGTTGTCACCCTCAGTGGGATTCTCAAGGGACCAAGGTCCATTGGACTTCATCTAGAGCCCTCAAAGTGATTTCCACTTCAGTATAAGGATAATGGGTCTAATGGGGTTGTTTCTGATTTCATTCATCATGGATGTTTTAGTGAGACCTCAATGCATCTCGGAAGAAGTAATTGTTGGTAACATCATCAACCTCCCTATGGTAAGGGTTGAAATCAGTTTCCCATTTTGCAAACAGTCACCCCAAATTATTTGAGACGGCAAGTGGAGGAACTCAGTTTTGGACTGCTAGCTGCTGCTATGTGGCCGGATGGTGGGGATTCATTGTCAAGAGGTCCAACCATACTACCACCAAGGAGCGGAGAGTACGATATAAATAGTACTAATTGATTGGAGCATTTTAATCCCAGTGTTGAAGACATTGGGTGGGAGATGGCTTCCAGTTCATCATCATTGACAAGGGCATATGTGCAGTCACTAACTCACATATCTGAATAGACTATCGAGATACCATTGGATTAATGGAATCTCAGTGAATTTCCTACAAAATACATGACATGTATTAAAAAAATTCATATCAAAGAATCAACTAATGACCAAATTTATTATTTTTGTTCTTATAAGGCCCTCTTAAATTTCATATGATAAAGGGGCCCATGATGAGGTAATACTGCCACCTTGGATAAGGATTCACATCAAGTTAATCATTTTTCATACGACCAATAGCACGTTGTTTCCTGATGTTTTACTATAGGTGGTTATTTTTTTGTTCAACCAATTCATATCATGTACAATTTGGTTAGATAGTATCTAAATAGCTTATTCATGGAACTAGAAACATGAAACGACTCTTACATCCATGATTCACAGACCAGTTTTCCAAATGTAGGTGTTCATCAGATTATATGTCCAATGACACTTATTTCCTCACATTGGTTGGGAGGATTAAAACTCGGTATCCCCACACCCTTTTGGGGGGAAATAATTCCTATTCCCGGACTATATTATATATTTATGACATATTGACATGTTTATGAAACCTTTTTTTATTCAAAATAATTTCTCTATGAAATACTCCTTGGTAACAAGATTAATCATAGGTACTCATTGGTTTGGAATAAATTGTCTATATCTGAGGTTTTCAATCAAATGTGATACCTATATTTATCTAAGGTTCCTCATCAATGTTTCCCTTTTTGATAGGTCCTTAAGTCAAATTTAATTTTTTGAGACAGTGCATATTTACGCCACAAAATGAAGTTATCTGTAGTTTATCATCATTCAGTGGTGAAAGTAATTGATTCTATGTTTGGATTGTACCCATAAAAATTTTCTTCCTATGTATCATTTTTAGAGGAATCAAAACCCACATAGATATAGGTCACAAACCTATATGCATCACCTTATAAGGATGTTTTAAAAGGAACCTACAATGCAGCTTAATGTCATGTGTTGAGGACATCGAGCAATGAGATTCATGGTAAATCTTTATTGTGGGACTTATACCAAACTAGCCCATGTATCCCCAAAAGAGATGTCCCCTTCTTTGGTGTGTATTACCATATAGTGATTGTGCCTAGAGAACATTTTGGTGGATTTATCATTGTCTTTGGACCATAATTGGGCCACCTATATATCTCAATTTGTTGGTAATCAATTCCCATGTGGTTCTGAAACTCATGTACATGTAGTGATAAAGAGAGTGGACCAACAAGGGAATTAACAGATAGATGAGATAAGTCATGTATCAATATTGATCTTCATGGAGGTTTTCAAGGATTCCTTGTTAGTTGGGAATAATTTTACACACAGTTCTGGAAGCGTTGGCTTATACATAAGTGTTTCCCCTTAAGGGAGAATTATTGGGGAATACACCAAATATGTGGCCCATATGAATCATGGATTGCGGTTTGTTATTACATCTAGGGATAAGGCCTAATTTATGTTTGGTTATACATATATATCATGATAACTACTAATAATTATGCCCACATGAGTCATTTTGGAGGTGAGACGTAGGAGAATGAAGCATATCTAATGATCATGCAACCCTCCCCATTTGATGATGCACAATGTTGTTGTACAAACGGGGTGGAGGGGGATTTAAATGTGCCCATTTCATATATTATTTTCATATCCATTATTTTCATGTTTAAAAATATAATTTTATATTTCCTAGGATATGGAGAAGAGGTGAAGATGAGGAATATTGTCATACACTATAAGAAAATAAATGGGATTTCATCTGTGGGAGTGGTATGTTGAATTTTATATAGGGTATTCAACAGTATAAATTAATATAGCTCGAATTGTTGAATCACATATTAATGTTATCTTACAAGGTCTATGATATCATGATTTAATTTCATATTGTATTACTGACACAATAAATATAAATTTAATGTTACAATGATGATCAGGCTGAGATGTTCTGACAATCATTAAACATGGGTGGGAATGAATATATTAGCCTAGATTTAAGGTGTTCATGGATCTGGAGAAGTGATTTTGGGCATGGAATCCATTTGGGTTATACAGAGGTAGATAATTCAACTAATTATGATGATTTTTTTGATTGACATGACATTTTTTGTGAATATTATGTGGATCCACTAGAGTATTTTGCTGATATTCTTGATAAGTTATTCTCAAGACATTGTCCATCCATATTTGATGGCCCGGGATGTTTAAGAAGAGCTGAAATTTCAATGGACGTAGTGTTTATGTGATATAAAGGATGTGTTCGTACATATAAGAAACATTCATACCTTTATTTTCCATGAAGTAATAAATAAACATGTCATATGAGGTATTTGATGAGGTATTAAGAGTGTCGTGAGAAGTATATAAACTCATTGTATTTTAAGGGATGGATGTTGGGGAAGCATAAGGGTGAAATTAAAATTTTCATCAACATGGAACGAATATTTTTAGTTGTGACTCTTCATTTTTCATGGGGGTCAATAACAGTAGCGAAGGGACCATCTTGAATGTTCGGGATCATAAGATAGTAGTGTTACTATGTTGGGGTGTGGGGAACAACCCCTATGGTATCGAGTAATGGGAGAATGCAGTTTTTCCACATAAGAACTAGCCACGTAGGCATTTGCCTCAATGGATCATCCACATAGAAGCATCTACATAGTAGCATCCACATAAGAGTGTCCTCACGTGATTTTCTTTATAGGTGCATCAGCATAGGAGTTGTGGATGATTTCCCATAATGAATTCATCACCCTAGTAGAGTCTGTGAAGGGTTGGAAATAATAGATATAAAAGTAATAGTGCCACAAATGAGGATTTTAATCAATGAATCGTCTGTGAGGAATCATCCGTGAAGGTTAGTCCACAATGGTGTATCCACAAAGTGTAGTGGTATAAGGAGTCTTTCATGATGAAAATTTATTCCTTAAAAAGATACATAAATTATTGAATCAATTTTGATAATTATATTTCCTTATAATATTATCTTTTATAGAGTTTCTTCCACTTGTAGTCCATAGGATGCAGTCTCAAAAGTGTTTCAGTTGTGTAAGATATTTTTCAATCCCCCTATATATTTTTCCCTTTTCTTCGTCCCTTTTTTCACAAATTTTATACTTTGATTATGTTGACTTCCAAAATGGGATTTTTATAGAGTATAATACTGAGACATAAAGAATTGTGTGTGGGAACGAATGAAGGACAAAGTCTTCAGGGTGACCATCCTGGATGACAGTGATGCCACCTCACCATATGGAAAACATAATATATGAGGGGTCTTCATTTTCAGGGTTGAAAATAAACACCTAATTGCCTCAAGATACATTTTGGTTTATGGGCCCCAGTATTCCATCATCATCTTATCAACATGCATTATTTGTTGATGCTTTATGATGCACCATATTTCCATGAAGTGTGGGGCTCCACAATGGGATGTTACCTTCATGGCATTTCCCCATCAATTTAGTATTTTCATTCAATATTCATCATTATTTTATTTCAATCCTTTTTCTAGATTGATGGAATTTTCATTCATCATTACTATGGAATTACTTAGACCAAAAAACATATATCACAAAATAGAAATAGAACTGATAATTTACTATGAAAAATATATATTCCATCATCATAATAGTTCAAATCTAATAATTGTTGTGTGGTTAACTTCTTTATATTTCCTCAACACACATATAAAGAATATGAAAATCAATAATGAATAATTTTTTTAATGTATATCATTATATATTAAGATAGTTTGAATTTTTTGGAATAATAAATGAAATAATTGTGTTATGTTATCTATAGAAGACTTACAAAAAAAATGTTTAAATATCATTTGATGGATATAGATCGGGGGTTTTTCATTAATCCGTGTAATGAGATCACTAATATTATATATTAAATTAATATCGTTGTAAATGAAAAATCATTGATGGAATATCAGGGAAGTCATTGTCACTATGAAAATTTATGTACTTATTTGAGAGAGTAAAATAACCGATGTAATGTAATAAAAATGTAATAGAAAGAAAATTATTTTATAGAAAAATGTAGTTTTATTGAAGTCCATGATATTTTAAATATTCAAGAATCATTTTAAAATATCTCTTAATTTATTGACATAGATATTGATGGTGATACCCATCAATTAGGTGCTGATGGTTTTAATAAAATTTAATATGTAATCAATAACATTGAAATTTATAAGGAAGATGATATTCAATCATATTTATAAATTGTTGTTGTTGAGGTTGACGACTAAGACCATGACACTAATGATGATAAAAATAATGGTCAATATAAAAATTAATGTAGAAAACGATACATTATTATTTTTTAAACTTATTTATATGATTTATATTTTTCATATAAATATTCACAATTATACATAGGTAAAATCGTTTTATCTATGTTTATACCAAAAACAAGTTCAATAATTTTTTCATTATTTATATATTTTCATAAAAAAGATTCATTTCTAAAAATATATATATTTTTCAAATGGGTGAAAGAAATTATAACAACTCGATATGTATCTTTATAGATTATCTGGAACGTGGTAATAATTTTACTAATATTTTCATAATGGAAATTTATGTGGAACCAAAAACTTGTTATGGTTAAGGCCATGGGTGATCGATCAATCCAGATCTTGTTCCATAGTGATGTCCATCTCTTGATTGTAATCCTCCGTAGAGTAAGTACATTTAAAAATGATTTTAGTGTATATTAAATTATTTTTATTCTATTAATTTATTATAATACTAATTATTCTTGTTTCATACTGTTCCACATTCTATATTTTGGAAGGAGAATTATATTTTTTTGAATTGTTTTCTGCTATATGGGAATCATGGGATCATATTCCTAGTGAGTTACATAATTTTATATTTGTTCACAAGAAGGTACATATAAATATATAATATGATTTTTTTAATTTTTTTTAATTTATAATTTAAAATAGTACAAAATATTTCCATTATTTATTCTCCCATGTTGTTGATAAAATAAGTCTTTCTATTTTGGAAGAATAAGATTATTCCATTCATTATCATGGATATTTACTTATATATATTCTTGAATGGGGTGATATGTTTATGGATTATACGAATGTAATTGATGAGTTGCGCAGTCCACATTAACAATATTACATAACTAAATAGGCATGGGTGGGATTTTCAATAAATAGAATTTCGGACGCTTCCTAGAGGTTATCTTCTTTTGGTTGATTGAATCGGGGTAGAACATATGTCATACATATTTATCATACTTTTACTTTCATCAAACATTATCAAAATTTTATAAGAGATATAATTTAATTAAATATATGTTTTTATTTTATATTTTTAAGGTAATTGACACACTTTTGAAGCCGATAGTTTATCCATCCATTTCAATGTTGGTTTTGTATAAGAGGATGTACACTTATAGTACTTATGTAACACATGAGACTCTATTGTAGCTTGTAAATATCGTATGATGGCCTTTTACACAAATTATAACATTTAATAACCTTTATTCAATGCATTAATCAAATGTGAAATTTCATAATATGACACTATAAAAACTAATTATATTTTTGGAATTTATCATAAAAGTTTTATCATAGTTTGAATTTTTGATGTATTTCAAAAATGGATGGATTTTGTTAACAAATTCAATTTTTCATGAAACATGTAATTTTTTATGACATTAAAATTATATAATAATATATTACATTTTTTGAAAATAATTTTTGTAATAAAATATAAATTTTAGAAAAATCATTTTTCATTTTAATATATTCAATGATCTTAGAAATCCTTTTGAAAACATTTTTGGAACTAATTTGAATTTTTCATTAATATAAAATTAGTTTTTTTTGTTATTTTCATTGAATAATGTATTTTCTTGTGATATTGGGTATTTTTAGGATTATAAAGCCTAATAAAATTTATTTATTTAATAATAAATCCATTTAGGTCATTAAAATAATTGACTAAAATAATTTTATATTATATATAAATATAAATATTATAAATGTTATTTCCCTAAAAATATTTTTTACATGATTAAGAATATTTATTTTAAATTTATCTTTTCTCTACATTAGAAATTTTATATGAAAAAATTATATTCAAATATTATTTATTATGTATAAATTTTTTTAAAATGACCAATTTTAATCTTGTTTGTTATATTTAATTATTGAGATTAATAATTAATAACCAAGGTAGAAGTAAAACAGGTAAATTTATTTTAACCTAATATCTAAGTCCTAAAACAATTAAATACATATATATAATTGAATATTTTATATTTTTATCTACCAATTTGAATGTACCATATAAATATTACCATTTTTTTATATTTAACAATTAATAGTTCCATGAATTTATTGAAAATTGAAAAGGGGTTAAAAACAACCCTTCTCGTCACTTATAAAAGGGGAAATGATCCTCCAATTCAACACACACCTAAAATTATAATTTCTCCCTGAAACTATTATATTTTAATATCTTAATATGCCCGTATAATCACTTAAACCCATGGCCACTCATTGTTTTCATATTCCATTCAAATTATAGGAGACATCAAATTAAATTAAAGTGTTTGACCTGAGTATTATCAAATACATAAATTTTATTAATTATATTATTTTAAATTTATTCTATAAAATCTAATTTAATGACGTTAATATCAATTATATACAATAAGTTTAATATACTAATTATATTAACATTATTTTCTGATATAGTCTGTCCGTTAAGATACACGATATTGTCATTGGTGTGTTTTATAGAATACAACCTCCATGACGTAACGTGTTCCCTATTCCTTCAATGTAAAACAAGATTTGATATATGGATTTAATTAAGTGGTAAATATTATTTTTATGATATTATTAATTTTTTTTGACGATTTTGTGAAACTTTTATTGATACGACCAAAAAATAATCCTCACTAGTTTAATCAGTTTAAATAACAATTCTTGGAGGATAATCTTTTAGTCAAATTTTGAAATGTTTTCATATCCATGGATTCTTATTAATAATACATATAATTATTATACATTAAACTATTAAAAACTAACATATATTATTACACATATTCTAATATTATATTACAAATAATTCATCTCATAATAATTCACTAATATTTGCGTTTTCATGTTTTGCCGAGTTTAACCACCAAATGCATAAATACTATACATTAAGGGAATGGATGATTATGATAGATTGTATACTATAAAAATATGATTAAAATATTTATATAATTACATTTTAGTTCGGAATATTTTATATTAATATCTTTTTGATTAATTAATTAAACACCCTCTATTCTTCGGAAATCACAAAAAAAATTACTTATTATCAACTTTATCTTCTAGGATAAGATTAAAAAACTCATTAATGGATATAGAAACATCAAAAATTATTATAAATAATACATAATAGAATATTTATTTAACATGTAATAATAAAATTTATAAATATAATTAATATGATAACATCTTCTTAGATTCTTGTATAAATGATCAAAAAAATCAACACAAATGTGGAAAATATGTAAATTTATGTTGAGAATGACTTTTTATGAAGATTGTAGATGCTAATTGAAATAGTTTATGTTTTCAATTAATTTATTAATGGTGATATGTTTATTATACATGATGTTATATTATTTTATTATAATTCATGAAAAATGTTATAGGTTTTTAAATCTCAATGTCCTCTACTTGATATATGTTTTGTACTATTCCATTAATTTATTAATGTGGATTTTATTATTTATATTTTATATGTTATGTAATAAAATTGTGTTATGAATGTAATTTTTACATGATTATTCTATTTTCTTCAATATTTTATGATTGTATTTCTACCTTTGAAATAAATGGGGTTATGTATCTCATTTTTCATTCATTGGATCTCATGTTATAATCAACAGATATTTACTTTTTCATGATGTAGGTATTTTCATAGAATATTATTAACGTGTTAGTCATTAATTTTTTTATTTATAAGCCTATATTTTGATCCATATATCATGAATTTTCTAATCTAATGGTTATTTTTCAATGGTGGAAGGATCATCCAATGTTTTGGAAAAGTGAAATTGTGTGTTATTTCCTATAAAATGCATATCATATAAGATACTGGAAAGTGGTAGTTACAATAGAACATAACAATCTAGGGGTTATCACCTGGTAATTGTTTATTTGTGAAATGAAACAATTATCCCCCCGATTCAATATGAGTGTTTAAGGATCTACATACCTAGTTTGGCACTCTTCGTAGATATGCATTAGAATATTCATAAACGATTAATGAACCATAATAGAATACTTTTCATACCATTTCAGTTGACTCCTTCCATTAAAATCATATGAATCCAACTGAAATCTCACATTTATATCCTATATAATTTTAGCTACCATTTCCATTTATTTAATTGATAATTGTACATTATTTTTGGTTTATGATAACTAGTGGATTATTAGTTTTTAAGGGATTGTATCCTAACGATCTACATTGTTATAGTGAATGGAGAATAATTTGATATATTGGTTTCTTGTGATTTTAAAATCAATGTTTTTTTAGTAATAGGTTCTTTATTGAATGGTATGAATGATCTTGAAGACACATGTGGTTAATGAAATATATTAAATCAAGTGATATATGGGACCCAAAATCATTTGGAGACCACAAATTTAAATGGTATCATGAGACAAATAATGTATCATTTTGGTGTATACCTCATCACATAACAGGATGGCATATTGAATATTGTTTTGATGATAAGTTATGTTTATTGAAAAATGCATTGATAAAAAGTTTTTCCTTTCCATTATTATGTATTCCATGATTTTGAAGTGATATATTTTTTTGAATTTTTTCATTCATTATAAGGGATGTTGAATTCAATCAGGTTCAATTTATCGTAGTTTTATTTTTTTCCTTTATACAATCCATAGAACTTATTCTAGGTTTATGTCATGTAATATTCTTTTGTACATTACTATTTATTGAGAATTTGATATAACCGTTGTTTTTTTTACCCAGGAATCCTAGAAGAGAAATATTGGTTATTCTCAAAGATATTTCTAAAATTATTATCCTGTTATAGTAATACAATCATGTTTATATTATATTTTTTTGATCTGTAATTTATGTATGTATCTGGGGTTCCAAGAATACGAAAATATTTTATCCATCAAAAAATCTTGTTTACTGGAAGAATAATGTAATATAACATATGGATATGTGATTATAGTGTTTTTTATGTTACGTTTCATATCATAGTAATTTTAGTAGAAACATTGGGGATTATATTTAGATAAGCCATCTAAAATTACAATGTACTATTAAAATCCTCAATATTTTCTGAAAAAACTCTTAAAAACAACGTAGGAATTTATTTTTATAATATGAGAATATAATTATGTGTATTCTATTATTTAAATATAGATATTATTGTCATGAATTTGAAGTATATCAACAATCAAATTATGTGCAGTTATATTCTCCATGAATTTGATAATGTCGTTATATGTGAAGATTATCAGTTCATAACTATATTTGGGCAGTTGACCAAGGTTATAAAAATTCATACCACTCACATATTGAATCCAAATTATCCAGAACATTTATTTACTATGTTGTAATGATTCATGATACTAATTAATCATCAATTTAGAATAATTAATAATCCATTGGTAGAGTTACCATGGAATATGTCTTTCGTAATGATTTTTCTTGCATTGTAAAGTAGTGAAAAGGAAAAAAGTGATCATGAAAGTTTATTATTTGATTAAATATGTGAAAAAATAGTTTTTCCTAAATCAAAACACTAATGAGGAAGATGATCTCATCCCCATGAGATGGGGTGATTTTAATGAATTATATTATGAAAAAAAATTCTTTTGGTAAAAGAAAACAAATTATAATTTAGTTCATCAGCCTAAGAATAAGGGAGGAGTGAACATTTGATGATTATAAGGATTACCTTAAATGTATTGTTATTAATGTTTTGTACTATGTTATTTCATGGAAGAAATATTTATTTTTTCTTTGATATGTTAATTTTGATGGGTCAAATGGATTTGGTATCTCATTGCATTTATTTATATATGGATATAGTATCAAGAATCCACAATAATGATATGGATTTTATATGATGTTTGTATTCAAGTGAAATGTGGAGAATAAGTGGTCAAATAAACAACATGGGAAGAAAAATGTGGCTAATGGTAAGAATGGAATAATGTGATTTTAAATTTTGGGTAACTATGGAATGAAACTCCTAGGGGATTTAAGGAAGGGAAAAGTGTTCTTTACATGTGTGAAGAAATGTTCCATCCAAAAAACCACTTAAGAGAATTTCAGAGGTTGTTTATGTTCAAATGATTTACTAATGGGTGAAGGGACATTTTTGCGAACCCGTTTTCTAAACATGATTTTATATTATCACATATAAGGACAAGGGGGAAAGGAAAAGGTTATATAGTTACCACAAATGAAGTAAATGTTCCAAATGACACGGTTGGAGGTAGGTTTATCCCTACCTCTAGGTTAGATAATGATTTTATTTTATATATATATATTCTCTCAATTATATCTTCTATTTTTTTTCAAAAACATTTGATATTTAATTACAACAATAGTAAACGTGTTATATATTTTGATACCATGTTGGAGTCTAATCGAAAAAATATATTTCATGAAATTCAAGATATGATTCATGATCATACGCTATTTTAAAATACAGATATTACACGTTTGGTTTAATTTTATATAACCCTTTGTATGGAATGGATTTCAAAATAAAATTCTGAAATTTATTCCCAATATGAGGTTATCATGATTCATAAAGGTGAGGTGGAGTTTCTTATATTTATCGGTGAAACATCATTATTTTAAACATGTATAGATCCTCTCCTTGTAGATCAATGTAATTAAATAACGGACAAAGAGGAATATCTTGTTTTTTATATGATTTTGGATGGTATCTTAAGAATAATATATTCACACTTTGTATAAAATTTCATTAATGAATCTACAGAATATTTATATGGTCATCAATTACTGAATGAAGTTGAGTTCACCATTGAACTATTTCATGAGGGAAGTCCTATACAAAAAATAATTTTTTAATAGAACTAGAGGAGGTTGAGGAATTAAATAAAAATCTGTAGGAATTGAGTGATAACGGATATATACACTCTAGTCTTTAACTATTTGAATCCCCCATATTTATCATGACAAAGAAGGTTCGTTCCATGGTATTGGGCGTCGATAATTGCGTGATCAAATAAATCACTATAAATAAATTCATTTCAATTTATTCATTATTTGTTTAATCAACATCAAAAATATATATAATTTACCAATATTGATAGTCACATAGTTTATCATCAATTAAGGGTGAATAATGATGATATATAGAATATAGAATTTTAATCATGGTATGGACATTACGAGTTTAAAGTAATGATTTTGGATTTACTAATGCTCCTTCTGTAATTATGGATATGATGAATATAGAATTAAAGGAGTATCTTGGTAACATTGTAATTGTATTCATTATTGATATCATGATATATTATAGTATATATTAAGTTCATGACAGTTACATACTAAGAATTATTGAGACCTAATGAAAATAAATTATATTGGATGTATATTATGTTTGAATTATATGTCAATTATGTTTCCCCTTAATTCCATATTTTCACCATGTATGTGATATATATTTTCTTCTCAATTATTTTGGTAGTCAAATAATGGCATATTCCAATGATCGAAACTGATTTTCAATGTTTTGTAGGCTTATATCATCACTATAATTTATTAGTTTTTTATTTTTCCATGTTTGAAAACTAATTAGCCATGTTAACATGTAATGTTCTATGTTCTCACCCAACATTTATTAATTTTAAATTAAAAAAACATTTATTTTGTGTGTGAACTAATAAAATTAGACATAACAGCAATCCCCCATTTTTTATAAATAGTTTATTTATTTATTTTCTAAATAAAATAATAGTATGGTTCTTTGAGAACTGAAAATGGTAGAACAATAGACAAGGAATCATGCTCATGGGTTTCCCCCATTGCACTAACAAGTAATACATTATCATAGAATGTGGGGAAACTCCACAAAATGATGAATAACCAAAATGAGGATGAGAATGAAATCAACTATGGTATGCCTAAGGGTGGAGAAAATATAATCGACCCCATCGATCTGTGCACCCCGAACATTCCAGAGTAGAGACATAACACCACACTACATCATGATATGATCTCTAGAAATCAATACAGTCATGCTAGTGAATCTCACTACCCCACCAAACAGTTTGTAATGGGCCATTAGAGACCCCTCAAAACACTAAATATCAGAAACCAATCAAAACATGAACCTTCAATGGAGATTGAATGGGGAGCGGGATTCATCAAATTCTCTAGTACGAGAAAGCTCAAGACTACCTAACTACCACAAAAACTCCTCCAATCGATAAAATCACCACTGTATATTTTCCATATATTAGGCCCCTAAAACAATCCAAAACCAAATGAAATCTTCAAAACATAACATGGATGGGTTCATTCATGATGGAACAAAAAAAAATTGATAGATAACCACAACTATAATAAATCCCTTCTAAGACCATGAAAAAATAGAATATAACAAGACGAAAAATTGATAGTGAGACTGGAAGGATCTAGAGGATAACTGGAAAGGGGACATTAATGGATCCAAGACATCTTGGGGCCACCGCCTATAACTGTGAAATAACCTGGGGTGATGGTTAAACCATTAGAGTTATGAATCCAATAAATACAATAATAAAATCACCCATATTAGACCAACAAGTTCCACCAGGACCATAACTATAGAATTCTCATTGTTATGATTCTGATGAATCATTGAAACTAGAAGGTGGAGTGTTATGTGTATGGGGGATTTAGGATGAGTGGGAGTATCCATCACTGAAGGGAGAAATAGAATCCTATTAGAGGAAGGGTGTTTATTTATAGTTTTTCATTAAATAAAGGAATTTTTGGTATCTGTATGAATAAGGAAAGTGTTATTTCCAATTAATCAATGATATTTAAAATAAAAGAATAAAATTATCAATTTTTTGGAGCTATTATTGAATATGTAACAATTTCATTGAAAATTATGGATACTCTACCACTATATTGAAAGAGAAATATATATATTTATAACATGATTTTGATGTATATCTTTTCTCAAATGGTGATAAAAATGGGTCAAATAAAATGGTTCAATCTTTTCAAGGAATATGATCTCCCATTACACTACAACCCATGGAATCAAAAACATCTGACTGATGCATTCAGAAGGAGGGAAAATAGTGTAATGACCATGATGAGGACTAATAAATTTCAAATATTTAGAGGCCAACTAAATACGGATACAGTAATTAATATGAAAGGGTAAGCATCAATAATAATCCCTGAAATCATTCAACCATCTTTACTAAAAAGACTTAATGATGCTCCAACGGTAATATAAGAACATACAATAGAATATTAATGCAGTAAGGGGAAGTATAATATTAGAATTCATCTATAAATAATAAGTGATGCATTTTTGGATGTGGTTTTGTACTCCATACATAGTATAATTGAAGATGTAAATACATAGGTAACAACATTGCTAAAATGTATATATACACCATTATAAGAAAAAAAGGTACATGGATTGAAGAGAAATTTTTTGGTCAGATTGTATTAACTAGGAAGGCGCAGATTATGTGTCTATATTCTTATTTTGAAAATAGGTAAACGTGAAAAAATAACATCACAAGTGAGTGATGATGCATATATAAATAGATATATGGTAACACGACAATTTTAAGATGGTAATTCTCACTTGACTCTCATTGAATCTGAGGACGAATTATGTTATATGGGTCATCATTAACCATCTTATTATATAATCTCATATCATAGTGACAAGAGAAGATTTAATCATCTAGCTCCTTTCAAGGATATATATCAATGAAATAATAAGGGATTATAAGGAACCTCTATCAATTCTTTTATATCATTACCCATAGATCATACTGAAATATTGTTGGGGCCTTTAAATGGCTCTAAACATTAAGATTCATTTAATCGTAACTGATTATCCCTAGACTAGTTAAAAAATGAATAGACCTATCTTAACATTGGAATACATGTCGAGATCATTTTATAATTACATCCAAGTTACATGGTGTCATTATCTATCTATTTTTGGAGTTGTCATACAATAATATTTTACATTAAATAATCTATATGGAAACATACGAAGTATTTTATGGGTAGAGGTGTCATATTGGAACATATTTTGTATAATTTAGGGATGTTAATCTGTTTTTTTCGATCGTAAAGAGGATAAAACTATTAAAGTACAAAAAATTATTGATAAAATTGAAATTACCATAGAATTAAAACGTGTTATAGTAATAATAGTTTAAAATACCTGGAATATCAAGATGGGAACACATATTTTCAATGATATTATGTTATTTGTAGTTGTATGTTTTTGAAAAGAGTGAAGTTAATACCTAAATAAAATTGTCATTTTAAAATATTAGAAAGAGTTGGAATTTTCACAAACCAATTGTTTATTATTCCTAGCCTTTTTAAAGTACATAATAAGTTCTATGTTTCATAAATATTAATATATATATATATATACAGCTCATGTACCCAAATTTTTGGGGATATAACTAGATCTTATATTCTCAAACTATGATGAGCCTATTAATATTCTTGACATGAATGAGAATGTATAACAAAACCAGGAAACCCATATAGTGATAGGCAATTACATAAATAAAAAATAAGAAGAGGAGAAATTGGATGCATAATAAGATATAACAAATTAGTAACCAATTTTGTTCAATAGAATAAAAATACCACACAATTGATGATGAAATTATTTAATATGGGATAATGGAACACTCGACACTATGTTGTAATAGTTAAATATCACATCATGAAATAGAGCAATAAATAGCCTATTATGGATCGTTTATTGACGACATTTTCTTGAATATTATGTTTTGTGATTTAAAAGTGGACAAAATAATTCTAATCATGAAATTTTCATATTGAAATTATATGCATAAATTTTTTTAGTTGTTTTAGAAAATTGTGACTTTTAGAACAAAATTACATTTTTAACAAAACATTTAATTTTCATGACCATATCATTATATAATAATGGAATATAAGATTTTAAACCCTTTTATGTAATAAAATATGAATTTAACTAATAAAATTATCCAGTTAAAAATATATTTTGTTCTTTTAAAACCTATGGAAAACATATTTACAACCAATTAAAATGTTACTTTAATATAAAAACGTTTTACAAATTGTTCTATGATTCACAATTTATAAATGGATATTCAGTTTTCAAATTTCAACAATCCCAAATTTATTTATAATATATAAATGTGGGTTATTAAATTTTTCATCCAAAATAATTTTTAAATGTATATAATATTTATGCTTTATTTATATTTTCTTTAAAACTAGTTTTACGTGATTAAGTGTATTGTTTTCGAAAAAGATATTACAAAATTTATAATTTTCTTAAAAAAAATATTTACAAATATTAAACTATTTGTATTGAATTAAAAAAAATTACATTCGTAATATTTTTTAATCATATTAATTATTGTTATGAGAAATGTATTACCATGGTTTAAGTATAATTGGTAAATAGTGTTTTACCATGTGTAAAAATCCTACAACATGATAAAATTTCCTAGAATCTATTGGTTTATATTATTATAGACCAATACATGTTTTATAAACTATTATTTAATTTTTTTATCCCTTTTCGATTAAATAATTCCATGGAATTGTAGAAAAATTTAGTGGTCGTTGCAAAATAACCCTTTCATTCACTCATAAAATGTGAAAATCATCACAACATCATCACACAACAAAAATTTGGGTTTTTTCTTAGAATATAATCCATTATTATTTCCCTAAAATCATATATCAAATAAATTAATCCCCTGGTCAATAATAGTTAATATAAAACCCTTAATTACAACGAGACTTCTATGGGAAAATCATGTCCCCGGTGTGAGTAATTTTTACAACATTGACTTTTCTCCATTAAAATCACTAAATTTATATTATCTATTATAATATAATTATATATTTATAATAAATTTATATTATTGTTACTATATTAAGGTAATTATAAATATCTATTTATATAACCCCTACATTATGAAAAATAAATCTATGGTTCATGGGTCGTTTATACTATGGATCCAGAACAAAACATTTTTTTCCATTCACCACCATACAATAATGGATATTAATATAGTTTTAAAGTGAAAAAATTATTTATATGATTAAAAAATTTTATTTTTTAGAAAATATAGAATCCTACTAAATATATTATAAACAAAAATCATCATTAGTTTATTTAGTTAAAATAATTGTACTAATAATATACTATATTATTTAAACTCTGTATTGTTTACATATACAATAATTATTCTTATAAATACATATAAAATTGTTATATAACACAATAATAATCTTATATGGTCATTATATTCCTTTTATAATGACATTACAACTAAATTAGATCATTATCATGTACATGTCATTGTAGGTTCATGTTATAGTCGATTTAACCACCAATTTTAACTGTACACTACATTTTCGTTTTAGAAGACTATAGGATATTATTTATATGTATAATATTATATAAATATTTAAAAAATAATTTATTTTTTCTAGTTGATATATTAAATCAATATTTGATTTATCATTTAAGAAAACGTCCACCTTTCATAAGAAATCACAAAAAATGATTAATTTTGACTTTATCAAAAGGATAAAGACTAAACCACTACTGAAAATATATTTAAATAATATAAAATAACATAATTCATCAATTATATTATATTTAATTACCATTTAGTAAAAAACTCTCGAATAATAATGAATATGAAACCCATATTTATTAAACACATTAAAATGATAAAAAATCCAAACATCGATGTCGAAAATAAGAAGAATTTCATTAGATAATATTTATTTTTAAGATATATAGATTCAAATGTATATGAGTTATATTATTAATTATGTTATTAATATTGATATATTTATTATATAATATATTAAATTAAATTTATGGAATTCAGTAAAAGTGGTATGTGTTTTATAGTTTCAAATTCCACTCTCAAATACAGTTTTTTAATTTAATCATATTTTTTATTTTGTGATATATATACATACAATTAGAAAAGATATACCATGAAATTATTTAATTAATTTAATATTAATATAATATTTAGTACAATTTTCTAAAAAAATTGTTATGGAATTTTTACCCAATCCATATGTAGTAGCTTTCCTCTCAATTTTCATTCATTCTGAATCATGTGGTAATCACCATGTATTTTAGTTTGTGTTGTTCTTACATTTTCATGGTAGAATTTTTCATTCATATTTATATAATATAAGGTATTTCATAGTCTATATTTTTTTACCTATATGATATTCTTTTGATTCAAGAGTTCCATTTTATGGTGTAAAATTCATCTTATGTTTTAGTAATGTAAATGTGTTTTAAAATCAATACATAATAAATTATTATAGAGATAAAAGCAAGTTGTTGTGCATGTGGAAAGGATGAAACAATGGGAAACTAACCATAATGGGGTTTATATGATAATTGACTATATCATTACCATGAATCAAGATTACTGGGGGTATGAATTGACACCACGTGGGAAAGTCATAAAGGATACATTATGAAATATTAAAATTCTATTAGTTAACAATTATACGTGTTTTTTTGTACATATTCCATAGTCTCTAACCAAAATTTTTAATTGAATCCAATTAATATGATTTATGTATACACATGGATATTTTATTTACCTTGTACACAATATTTTTAGGATAAAGGAAATTCATGTTACTTTGATGACAACTCAAGGTATCTATGTTTATTAATGGATATTCTCTTAGACACACTCATTAATATATTGAATGGGGATGTACTTGATATATGTATTTATCATAATAATGATTTATAGGTATTTAGGAAAGCGGATACATAAGGAATTGTATAAAATATATAGATGACTCTTATGAATGATTCGTTGAAATTAATTAAGTTAAGGATATGAGCCTATATTATATAGATCTTGGATGCATCAACCATGTCCATTAGGCCAAACATGTGGGGGATTGTGTATTCCTCTCCCCATAATTGGAAAATTCTTTGACTAAAATCATGAATACAAGTAATGTTTCTTGGATGAATTCTTTGACAACATGTTTTTTATTTCCGTTATTATGCATCCCATTAACATGATATAAATTATATTGATTATTAATTTTTTTATTTGTTATCATAGATAGATCATGACCTTAGTTTCAGTTGATGATTTATTTATGTTTTTCTTTAATTTTAGGCATATCAAATATACAATTTTTATGTTATGAATGGTTCCATTTTTTTCTACTCCCTACTAATTAAATGAGCTCAAAATTATTATTTATCTTACCTCCTGGAATATAGTAAGTGGACTATGTGTAATTTTAGATTTCATGATTAAATTGAAAATCCTGTTCGCACAATATGTTCATGTGGTGTATTCTATTTTTACAGTGTAATGTGTGTTTGTATATGATATTATAAGACTATTAAATTGTATGAGCCTTCATTAAATCTTTTACATGTAACACAATTTTAATATAACTATTGGATTTGGCATTCTGGAGTCCAGTATATTAAAATTGAATTTATAATTAGTAAGACGCAACAATGAGTTGTTGTTAGTATATTACATTTATATTCATGTTAATATAATATATGTTTATAAAATTTTAATTATATATATATGGTTTAGGAGACATATTTGGATTCATATTCTCACCTTCATGAGTGTTATGTCAAGAATGTAAGTGGTGATGATATGGGTTCATGCGATTCATGTTTTTATTCGGTGGATGTGATATTGGGGACGAAAATCTGTATTAATAAATGATGAGTTTTCATTATAGGTTTTCAATATTCCTTATATAGTCACTATAAAATTTAAGAGATGGAATAATATGGGTCAAAAGGAGAACATGTAAGATCATCTTTATCATCGTTAGGTATTTTATACAATGAGGGGAGTCTATGATCTCTTCATATGCATATATAGAGATTGACCAGAGAGCATGAAGACATACAAAAACAAAATGGAGAGAAATGATGATGTCAAGACCAGTGGAGTGAGGATATTGTGAAGTTTATTCAGAAAACTACTTCTATCTTGGTGATATATTTTCCTTCTATAGAGAGAAATGATCCCTCCCCTCCTTAGTAACATTATAATAAAATTATTAGTATGAAAATTTAATTGTAATTTATTAGTTTCAACAACATAATGCTTTCATGGTTTTGAAAATGTTCAACAGATCATATTTTTTTAATAATATTATTTTAATAGATGAGAAAATCCATCAAAAATAATTATTTATAATGTATTTTCTATTTTATCATATAAATGATTATACTAAATATTTTTTATAAAATAGTTAATTTGTCCAAAATAATTTTTTTCCAAAATATTAGTGAGGGACCCATCAAAATACATCTATATAATACATTATTTTACATAATGAATAATTTTAAATGTATTTACACCATAAATACTCTCTAATTTTCATTCATGATTATTATATAATTTTTAAGATATACTACCTAAAATCATTACAAACATCGAATCCATGGTTTAGTATCTTGAAAAAATTAGGATTATACATCACATTTGAATAATAAACAATAATAATTTACATAAAATCATATTTATTATCATTATATATATCATTATCTCTTTATTATATGATCCCACCGGATGATATTCATAAAATAATGTGGTGAAATAAAACCCTAGTAAGAGGATAGATGAAGACATGAATCAATATCTCATAAGTATGCATAATAATAATTATCCTAATAGAATAATATAATCACCATAATAATCACAAGGGTAAGTATTAGATAAATACATAAAATATGGAAATTCATAAAAATGAAACATCATTTATTAGTGGTCAAATACCACACGTATTTGTGAACAAATCCAGCATAATTTTCATGAAAAACATATATGCATAATCCTAACATCATCATTGTGAAAACAAATGTGCGTCAAAATCAAAAATATTGATAATTAACTAAGGAGATGCATCATGTTACACATTTCAGTTTAGTTCTATATAATTCCTCGTTCACCCATCACATCAAAACATTTACGTAATCATTCATCCCATATTGAATATATATCAATCATAAAAATAAAATAAACCATGGAATGTAATGTGTATCATTTCATAAATCATACATTCATGGATAAATTTTTGGGTTTATAACTGAATGAGGAAAAACCTACGAGTCATAAAAATCATCCTTATAGAGAGAGAAAGAAACAATTCAAGATGTATCGAAATGAGTTTTAGAAGGTAGAGTTATTTTATAAAATCATTGTATTTTTTCAAAAAATTTGTTTGGAATCCTGAATATTATAGAAATTAATAGAAAATAACCATGAAATTATAATTTATTAATATCAATATAATATTCATATGGTAATATGTAATGAAATCGGAATAACCCAAATAAACATTGCTGTGTTAGAGAATCACATTACCATATAATTGTATGCATTATTAACATTAATATCCTGGATAATAAAATTATACCATTTAAAATAATTTAATATCCACTTATACATTTAATAGTTTCATGGTATCTTTATTGTGTTCGTTTATGTTCATTTTGATGAGTTATATAGTTTAATTTTTTCTTTCAGGGCTTTTCATTTTCTTGGTTTTCATGACCGATTCACTTTTATACATGTATGGAAGATAATATTAAATTATAATAAATATCCATAATTGAAAATATATTTTATTAAATTAAACATATAATTTAAAATGGTCTTATATATTATTATTTTTCTATATATGAAAATGATTCATTAGATAAAATTTTTCTGATAATCATTTTTCATTAATATTTTGGTTTTTTGATCATCATGAACTAGTTTTTCTTGGTTATTTAATATGATCTTTATAAGTCAGTTAATTTACTTAAAAAAATTTATAGAATACATTTTATAATATATTTGAACTATTATTATGATTTTATGACCTGTATTGATGGTGTAATTAAAAAATGAACACATGTCACCCTCGAATGATATTAATCAACACATCATGGATGATGATATCATTTTTTGGTATAAAATGTAGTGGAAAAGAATACTGATGATTTTTTATTTCATTAACATAATGAAATTATAGTATATATAATATTTTTATGTTATAATTCCACATGGACAATCGGAGATGTGGGGATAATAAAAATAGAAATTAAATTGAAAACAATTAAATTGAAACAGGATTTTACCTCTTGAATTTCTTCCATCTAGGGTCCACCTTAAAGAACATAGTTCAAGTAAATTTTATGATTCCAAAGGCTCTTAAATTGGGGTTTTATCATGGAATGTGTATTGAAACAAATTTAAATAATCTTCATTTCTTTTGAGTTGTGAGTGGTATAGTTGTTGAACAGTGGTATTTAAAATGTATGACAGGGGTGTTATTTTATTACAATAATCAATATTTTATTATTTTTTCATATGTATATGAATACTATTGAATCAGTTATGAATTGACCATAATAATTACAAAATATTGATTATACATTATTAATTATATTTTTTACATTGAGAATCATTCCATGTTTAGTGTTTGATAAAATTAGGCCATAAATATTTCAGAAGAAACCAAATATCACAAAGTGGACACTTCTTCTCACTATCCATTTTTTGAAAAATTAATACTTTCTAATATAAAAAATAAATTATTTTTCATGATAAAAATATTCATAACATTTATAGTAGATTTATCTATTCAGTTACCCTTATGACATATGGGAATCCGTTAAAAACATGGTATGGGTCCAAAAATCTTAGAAAGGGACATAATGGAAGAAATGAAATCCATTAACCATTAATATTATAATGTCATGAAAAAAATAAAAAAATCATAATTTTCACCCATAAAACATTATAGAAATATCTTATCTCATGAAATCACATTGCAATTGGATATATCCATTTTATTCCTAAATAATAATTTTAACTTGTTTCACCCATATCAATGTTATATTATACCATTCTTGGCTAGAGAGTGAGTAACATTCATGGTTATATTTTTAATACCCATCATTGTATATTTTCCAAATCTCTTAGGAGAAACCCATCCAGTTATCTCCATATCATTACCTAATTATTTTATGATCTATAACATGATCTCCCACATTAGATTTATCAATGAATCAACCCTAATAAATAATAATTCCCAATAACCATAACATAATGATATCATAAAAATATAATAAAACTCTAAATAAAAATTCCACTTTCAAAGAAATCTTAGAAATATGCATAGTCAAAAATGATAATGATTTATTTGAAAATAATTGTGTGAACATGTAAAGGATTAATCAAAATATGAAACAAAACTAAAATAACTAAAAAAAATTATTTTTAATTTTTTGAAAATAGTTTAAGGAGACTCATTAAAAGATGTTTTTCAAAAGAAAGTACCTTAAAGGTTCCTGTTTAGAAAACAGTTGAGGGAAATTACCAAATTAACATTTCAAAACATTCATTTCCTTATAAATACATTCAAAATACATTTTTAAAATGTGTACATAAACTATAATGATTTATAAGAATAAATCATCAGAACAATAAAAATTGGTATTTTTGTGAAAAATACTATTACCATGTGTCTAATGTGTCTCGTACAATCCTTATTTTCCAGAATTATTTTTTTTTAAATTATCTAATTTTCAATTAAAATTTTAAGAGATTATTATTCCTTTTATATAATTAATTATTATGTTATAATAATTAATTTTTTGCATTGGGTGCTTGTCGATATTAGGTACTCGAGTTATAATTTACAATGAAATGATGTGTATAATCAAAATGATTAAAATTTATACATCAAAAAAATATTATCCATTAATTAGTAATCACTTTTATACATCAATAATAATTTTAAATCAAACCATCTATGTAATTTTATGAAAAATGAACAATGTAATAATCTTGGAGACGGTCGGTCATACATTAGTATGATTAACATTTCTATCCTTCATTCATTAAAATGAATAGTAGATAATAATTATTTTTTCATCACATTGATATAATAATATCAAAAGTATCATATTAATAATTTAAATATACATATTTATATCATACATGTGATGTGGTTTTGTAAAATAAATCACATCACATTGTGGAAGTGATAGTTCACGCAAACACATGAACGACATTATCATTTTTATGTTAACAGAATCTATGAAATTAATTTACAGATAATTCTATTATAATAATATATATTTCATAAATATCATATATAAATATTAATTCCATCATTTTAATATGTAATGATAGATTTTAATTAAAACAAAATGTATTAGTTAATGAGGTGGTAGTGCATCATACACAAGAAAAAAATTAATTTATCATATTATGGAATTAGATATGAATTTAAGGGATGATATTAACATAATTAAATATTATTATATTGATGATTTTTTATTTATTATTTCATCATTGAGAAATAACATAATACGTAATAAGTTGAAGAAACGAAATAAAAATATTTAATAAAAAACATTTCCATCCCATTAGATGAACACTGTTCATAACACCTAATCATTTATAAGGATAATGATAAGAATAAAATAAGGCCTCCAAATGTGTGGATGTATTACAGGAAGGGTTTTGAGAAATTAGTGGATGAACAAATTTATTTTAATTAAAATGAATATAAATGAATGGGTGCTCTTTCATATGAGTGGTTATGGGCAATATTTGATTAATAAAAAGAATTAAATTAGGATAAATAAATTTTATATTAAAAATGGGACCATATTGATTTGTTTATAATATTTTATGATTATTGGTACATATATAATCATCCAATGAAAATGATTCATGTTTTAATATTTTTTAATCCTTATCTTTTTGTTTTATCCCCTTTTATTTATTACAGTTTTATCAAGTAATTTACATTTTGAAGGTTAATATAATTAAAATAAAATTTCAAATTACCAATACATAAAAAATTAATGATATTTTTAGACATTAAGAAAATATTTTTTTAATTCATGTATTTTTATAATTTTGAAATCATTACATTTAATAATTTATTCTTTTAATTTTGAATGAGGTCATTTTTTATACTATTCAATACATGACTTTTTAAAATAGTATAACAATTTGATTTATAAAGAATAAATTTTTAATCAATCAAAATTAACTTCTTATACTTATTTCTCATATAACCACAATATGAAACTCAATTCTCTATCATAATAATAAATAGTTGGTGAGTTTTATAGACTAGAAGATAAACATAATTTTTATATTTCTATGATTTGAGTTTCAAAAAACTGATATAACAGTTGTGATAAAAATGATATTCTGAGTCTGATTGGAAAAACTAAATATATGGTGAATAGTAAATTAGCCTTCTGAATATTAATTTTACCCTTTTTAATTTTAATATGTCCCTTATTAATAGTAAACTTACCAAATGAATAGTAATTTCACCCATTATAGTATAAAAAAATTAAGCGTCTTATAAATAAAAGAAAGTAATAATAAACAAAGTAAATAAATACTTTAAAATAAAAATTTAGGAGATTTTTATTTTTGTTTTTTAAAATTATATAATTAATATTTTATAATTATTAAATAATAATAGAATTTATTATCTTAAAATAAATTAACAGATTAACTATTTAATGTATTGTAATTTTAATATAATGAGACCGTAAGTACATTTTTCAAAGTGTTATAAAAGCAGTTATAATTTTGAAATAAATAGTTTCGTTGGAAATAATAATTTTAAATAAAAATTAAATTTCTTATATTTTGGAAATTATTTTCATAAATTGCAGTTATTTTTTGAATTCTACAAATTGAAAAATAGTAAGGTGAATTATTGATATTTTTTTGAATTAAATTAACTTTAGCGAATAGTAAAATACAGCAATTTATAGAAAAAATAAATTATAAGAAAAACACAATTCATTGAGTCATTATTGATTTAAAAACCATATGGTCAAATAAAAATTATCTAATTACTCTTTATAGTCCCAATAATCCTTACTTTTTCTGGTTTTTAGAAAAATAATAAACAAATGATTAAAACATTAAGACCACACCTTTACCATCCAATATAAATACCACCCATCACACATTATTTTCCACAATGCTCTAAATCCTTGAGTCATGTCTAAATTAATCTAAAATTTCTTCCCTCGCCCCTTAAACACAACTATGGGAACATAGTGTCACTGAAAATACCTAAACCTCTTCACAAAAGTGGCACTCAAGGAGGATAAATTCAAGAGGTAAATTACAATTTTTGATTATTTAATTTTAATTCATGATTTCTCCTTTTCATTTTTTCTCATTACCACTTTTCATCCAACATTTATGAAAACTCAAGTACCTAAAATAAACTTGTTTTTTATTTTAATGGAATAATTCATCATCAACTCTCTTTCCACCACCTTTTATACTAATAATGAAAACACATTCCATGATGTGTTAGTTTATCACATTAAAGAATTATGGGTTTTCAATTTCTGTTATCTTCATTAATTCTGGTCATAATAAATGTTTTATGGGTGAACATGATTTTTATTGGTGAAACCAAACTTAATAAGGCCATAATTAATTATATTAAAGAATAAATGTTTCTGGAGTTGTAAATTAATGAATCTTTTGTGAATATATAGGAAATTTATGTGGTGGAAGAATTTAGATACAAGGTATGTGGAATTCATGAACCCCACATTATTTTTTAGGTTTTTCCAGCTTTCTCTCCATTTTATATATAGTTATTCCAGAAAAATAATTTTTACAAATTATCTTAAAATTTTTGGGATATACCTTTTCTAAAATGGAATTTATTCAAGAACAATGTTTTATAAAAAACATGCTAGTTCAAAAAAACATAACATTTACCTCTTACTCAATGCTGATGTTTCTTATATCAAGTATGTTATTAACTATTTCATTTGGGAATCAAATATTTATGAATTTATGATGTATGAATTAAATACCATTCTTTCCCATTGTTGGTTTTATGTATAATAGTTATATATTCTTTATGTAGAATGAATGATAATGTAAATGTTAATGATGTGACAGACATGGAATTAAATATCGTAATTTAAATTTTATTATGTAACAGGTGCGCTCAGAATTATATACTGCTCTAATGCATTGGGTAATGTGAAGAACATCATGAGGAATGGTAAATATCTGTGAAAATGATTTTATATCGGTTAACAACTATGTGTGGTAGTCGTACATTAAAACATGATTTTTCATCTCCATGCATTTTTACATTCTGAGTAATTTATTAATGCCTCCACTTGGTATTATGATCATATGCTTATGTTATGATGATAATGACAATGATTTCCAAATGTTATATTGTTTAACATTCTTATATATCATCTTATTGGGATTTTAGGTCACCATTTTTTTTGTATATCATCATTTTACTACTTGTATTAAAGAGAGCATAATTAAATATAAGAATTTAGATAAGAATGAATTAAATAAATTTTTATGTCTTTTATGGTAAAAAATATGCATGATCTTAGTTTTCATAAGACATTAACCATTGGATCATATCTATGTGATGTTTTATGTTTTTTTTCATTAAAATGATGTAATGGTAACATTATAAGAGTATAGTCTCTATTATTGGTATTAGTTGATGGTTTAGTTAATTTTGGAAATAGGATTAATGGTCCTTAGTGAATACCATTAGAATAAGACTGAGTATATGTAATAACCCCAGATGATTTGATTTAAAAAATTCCTTGGAAGGTTTCCCACATGACATTATTCTATACATAAATGAATAATAGAATAAATTAATTATTCATGAATTTTATACATATCTTTTAGTCAAAATTTTCTATTTTAGAAAATGGTTCGCAACATGAGAAACAAGGACCAAAACCCACTTAAGTGATAATGTACTGATTTTCTGAATGACATGTAAAATGTTTTGGGAAGTGGAGTTAAAAATTCATTGGGATACTAACCTTGCTGTATCTGGTTATGAACTGTTACCTTAATAACGATGTACATCCTGCTTCACCAATGGGGGAGAAACTGGATATCTAGTGTTAACTAAGGAAACAACCCCCAAAATTTATTTGATATTCTAGTCCGTTATATACATAATAGTATTTCAACTCAATAGAGAAGATATTTTCTATGCTTTACTTTTACAAGATAAATAATGATACATTGATTGATTATCATCGATATGGATTGGTCGATTAATGGTGTGATTTGATTAATAGAACCAATCCAACTGACAAAATAAATGATATGTAATCGAAAGACTTTATGATAATTCTTCTTACTAATTATTTCACCCTGACACTTTTAAATGAGAAGGGGATTGAATTAATAGAGTAGTAGAAAAAGGAAGGATAATATGTCACTACCTAATGAGAAAATTTCTCAAGTATTTCAAGGTATGTCTTGGGATTTGTAATCCACAATTATACAAAAATTTATAGACCCTATGTATTATATAACCACACCTTTCATGTTCTATTTACATTCATTATATTGGGAATTATTATAAAGTTTCAAGATGTTATCATAAAGTGAATATTGAGTTTGGCGAATTGTCCCATGGCTATGGTGATATGAAATGAAATATTCAGCATCAAGATGGATGATCTAATGACCATGGTGTAAAAAAACAGAACCATACTCATGTAAAATATCAGTGAATAATATGAGAATAATATCCAAGTAAAAGGGAAATTCATAATGTCTCTGTGGGAAGGCCACCAAGAACATGAATGTCAAAATGACATGTAAAGGTATTACAATGAGGTGGTGTAAAGGAGAGCACCACCCATGGTCCAATTCTACGACTATAGGTAGTAATGGAACTATATAAGGAAGTTCACTAAACCTTTTCTCCATAAGGTTAATAAGAATTTTCATCCACCCAAATCAATGGAGAAGAGGAGAGATTATTCCATTACTACTATTGAAGTGGAGTATTAGAGTGGGGACATACAAGTTACACTTTTTATTCACAAATTAATGGAAAAATTATTATTTGATTCTGGTTCTACCCATTCCTTTATATCATGGAGGTTTGTTAGAACTAATGAATCCTAGCACAAAAATATCAAATTAGAGATATCTATAAAAACAGATAATTGTTCAATCATTACAACCCGAGTGTTAGTCTCTTCTCCTATTGGCGTATGATAGAATAATCTTCTAGAAAATCTCATTATACTTCATATGATGGAATTAAACTCGATATTCGAAATGAATTGGATATTTTTGTATAGAGAAAATATTAATTATCTATTAAATAATATATATTTTTATATTTTGAACCATCCAATGTTCATCTATAAATAAAAATAAGATCATGAATCTCCCTTGAAAAACCATTCAAATGTGTGGGGCTGATAACCTATGAATTAGAATACCTCACCCCAATAGTTTATTCAAAAAATTGTATCAACCATGTAGAAATTACTCTTTAATGAGAATATAGTGATGCATTTTCAGGAAGTTTTACCAGGACTACCCCCATATAGGGTCTGTATGGTTATCACTATAACACTAACCCATGGATACTCCTCTATAAATTTTTTGCAAATAGATGGATCATTTTAAAATGGAGGAGTTAATAAAACAACAAAACTAAAATATTTATAAAGGGTCTATATACCCTAGTGCATCACCAAAGGGTTCAGCGATTCACTTTTTCAATAAGATAGATGTAACAATGTGGTTGATTACCAATAATGAGGAACACAACAAGATCACAATAACGAATAAGTTTCCTTGTTTGAGGATTGATGAATATTTTGATTAGTTGATGGGAGACCCAAAATTATCAATGGTGGATATCCATTCTTTATATCATTAGCCAGTGGTAAAGAAGATATTTAAGAGACTACACTCCGTACATGGAATGGGAACTATGAGTTTCTGGTGATTCCCTTCAAACATTCAAACACCACTTAAATCATCCTGGATTTAATGAATATATCATTTAGGCATTACCTCGAAAAAAATTTGGTAGGGTTTATCGATGATATTTTCATATACCTCAAGAGAAATGAGGAACATGGATAACATATAAGACTTGTTTTGGCAACATTTAATAAGATGAAATTGACGACCATTTTTAGCATGTGTGACTTTTGGATGCAACATGTAGGGGTTTACATGGGTCGGGTTGGGTCGAGTTAAGGGATATTTTGGAACCAACCCAAGAAAAATAGGTCGGGTTGGGGTGGGTCCGGTAAGAGATGTTTTTGGATTCAGACCTGACCCGACCCAACCCGCCTCAAATCGGGTTTGGGATGGGTCGGGTTGATCGGGTTAAGGGATAAAAATTGTTTGGTATGTTTTTATGATCCCCATCCACATGTTGACTGGGTTATGACAAAAACAATTGTTCAATTATTTTTTGGCTATCGCCACACTAGGGAATTCCCGCATCCTCTTCCCTATAATAAATCTAACCAAAACATCAGTCTGCGACCTGATGATGTGGTATGATTAGCATGAAAACATGTAGTTATCATGGTTTGAGGAGGTTAATGGTGAGACTAAGAGGGTGATGTGAATGGGTTAGTGTTGGAAACTAATTTATTTGGCACCACACATAGTCACAATGTAGATGGAGGTGGTGGTAGAGGCAAAGGGTAAATGTAGGTGTGGCGTGGTGGATACACTGGACAGGTGAGCAAGATGGAGATATCTAATGAACGTTTTCTTAGTCGATCCTCCCCCGTTGGATCATTAAATAAATAAAATTATTTTATCATCCTTTGGTTTTTTCTTATTGTTTAGTTTTTTTTGAAAAATTGATTGAAATCTAATTATCTTCATCTTTTTGTTAGTGGATCAGGCATTGTTTTGCTGCTGATTTCACATGTCTCGATTACTTTGAATATATTTATTTTGACTTAGAAATGACATGGAATATTCAATCATCTATGTGATTAATAGAGTATTCATGTAATGGTGGGTGATGGAATGGACTCAATGGATGGTGTAGGAAATGAAATAGACATCAGTGTGGTGCGAGGGTGAGGGAAAATTGGGTCGAGAGGCAGGGGGATAGGGCAAAGTCCGAATAGGTGACTCACAGTAGTCGGGTAGGTTGGTTCAGGTAGGGTCAATTGTTTCCAAACCCATGACCCGACCCAACCCGACCATGATATAACCCAACCCAACCCAACCTGTGGTATAAATTGTTAACCCGACCCGACCCGACCCGACCAGATCGGGTCACGTCGGGTTGGTTGGGTTGGGTCGGGTCTGGAAACCCCTATAAACATGTCATGTTCTCTGGACATTTGATCATATTTCCTGGAATTTCTATTGACCCTTCAAAAAAATGTAGTTAACGAATTTCCCATACCTTCTAGTGATACATAAATCCATATTTTTCTTCTCATAGTAGGGTACTGTCGAAATTTTTGAGAAATTTCTTGAGATTGTCAAGCCGTCTAACTAAGTTGACCTGGAATGTGGTAAAGTATGTCTGGATAGAAGACTATCAGGAATGAATCATGGTTATAAAAAGATGTATTATCACTACACCAGTACTCACATTATTTAAAATTGTGGAATTTTATGTGATATATAGTGATGCCTCAATGATAGTTTTTGTGTTGTGTACTCATGAAAAATGATATTGTTATAGCCTGTGCACCCCAAAATTTGAATATTCACGAGAAAACGATCTTGACCCGAATCGTACTGGGGCTTAAGCCATAACTACCTCAAACCCATCTCCATTGGTCAGGGGTTGGCGACTAGCATTGGAGGCACATAAAACTTGGGGAGGACTTTTCCAATGAAATTGTACACACACACGAATCAAACATAATGACAAAATGTTATGGAAATTAAAACTATATAGAACACTTCTATAAAAAGAAAATCATTCATATATACATCGACATATGAACAGTTCATGTACAATAAATGTAAAGCTAAATTGGAAAGGTAAAAAATACACACCCAACTAGAAATGTGCCACAACCTGACAACATGTGAAAACTGAAAAAACTGGGAGAGTCTCACTCCCGAATCCAATGTTATGAACAACACACATGATTCAAGCACCCTATACCCCTATGCTCCTATGATATCATGATCAACATGTCGGTCTTCTATATGGGAACACCTGTTCATGAAAAGAACAAATAGGGATGGGTATAAAAAACAGAGTAGGATTTCTGAAAGGATCAATGGAGTAGAAAAATAGGTTCTGAAGTTGTGAGTGGTACGATATATTAAAAAAATAAGATCCTTAGATAGAACAAGGAATAGTAAAAATAAGTGCATCTCAACAAACTAAATTAGTAAAGTAAGATTATACAAACACAAGGAGAAGGGAATATTGAGAGTATGAACTTCACATAGTTTCTCTGTTATATATAGTAGGAGATTATACTCATCCAACCATGATAAGATATACATGATATAAACATGGTATACCATATGTGTATTTCCCTCTACTAGAATAAGAGTAGAAATGACCCAAGGAGTGGGAACAAGAATTTGGGTATATATATATATATGTTCCTCATCAACGAAACAAAAATAATAGAGTAAGAGGATCTCCGTATCACAATATCGTCCCAGGAAAAATGAATCTATAGAAGTTCTAAAAGTAACCAAAGATTTGTAGAATTCAATAATTTTGATCTGAACTGTAATTCAATGGGACTAAATCACCATGCCTTCATTATATCATATTTGGGTGGAACTATCACACAATCATGGATTACGATCATGTCACAAGGACATGTATTCATGGTAAAAGTGTCCCTCATTCGTTAGAGTCCATATTCTTCTAAGGTCATGCCTCATCACTATCGCACAATCGAGATTTCATGTCTCAAAGTCAAGGATATGTTCCCATCTCTGTTTGAGGATGCCACTCATCATCTAGTGTATATTCCCTAGTATGTCATGGGGGATCATCACCGATATGTTCATTAGGACCAACTACCCTGCCTGGTTGGAGTTTACTTCCATGTAAGAGTCCCTGATGAGTCCTACTAGCCATCCCTTATATAAGGAAACCTGAAACATCCATTGGGGACAACATCAATGACCATCTAGATATAATCTTGGAACTTCCCTCAAAGACCACATCCCAGATTAGTCGTAGGTAATCCTGAATCTACTATGACCATCCCTACTGAATGGATCCACTCATAAATGAATTTAGGATTTATAGCCATCCCTACTAGATGGTACCTATCGACAAAGCATAGAGGATATCTGGACATCCCTTCTAAATGATGCCTCATTATAAGTTTTGAAGAACTCTGGCCATCCCTACTAGTTGTTTCCTCTTTGATGATCATCGAGGATGTACAACCATCCAAGCTAGATGGTACCACTCAGAAAATTATGAGGAAAACTGTTACAGTCATCAAGTACCACCCTGCATTGGATTTACACTTGTAAAATCAAATATCATACCTAAAAAGGCACTACATAGGGCACCACCACGTTTCTTCTGTGTAGAAAAAACATAGGATAGGCTACTCAAATGCCAAAATATGAGTTCATAATAATGTTATATAAGAGAAAATAATTCATAAAATAGTAAAAGTCATGTTTGGGTCCCACATGATGTGGTAACCCACCTCAATTCCATTGTATTGACTGAGCTGTTCTCAGGTACTAAACTATGATTAAGTATCCCTAAGCACGTAAGAGTACTACTATAGTATATAGCATGACTAGACAATAAGCTAACAAGGGAATGATACTTATTTTTGATATGAGGGGGGAAATGTAATTAGGATATCATTCCTTCTAAGACGGCTCATGAAAATTCAATTATAACTCTTTATATATCTTCTCAACCCTCACAAGAGACAAAGCTGACCCCAATAGTAGATTATCTTCAAACATTTCAATAGAATCATCCACATATATTCCGATCATGTTTCCACATTTGTTGATATAACGGACAAGGATCCGTATGTTCGATTAGATCACCCAGTTGAGATCCTTGTGAAAAAACACCTAATATTTACTATTCATTCACCCTAAATGTACATTCAATGGAAAAGGCATAAGTTTCACATTATTCATGAAATTCATCACATGGGGGTCATGCCAGGGTCTCAAAACAAATTATATATATTGACCAATTTCAATCCTCTTGAAAAACACATCATATGGACTACTCGTTCGTCCAAAATGGATAGCTTTTGAAAAGGATGCATTTCACTCCAACACGTTTGTACATGCCCTCGTGTGTCCCTATGACAAGACAAAACATAATTCAAATAGTCTAAAAAAGCCACCTTGATGAGTGGATTTTTTCCCCAAGACGACACATGAATTAGCGTCCAAAATTGTGAGATATGATATTTTTAAAGAGCTTTGGTCCAAAATGGCCCGACCCACCTAGTTAGCCTGGTCCAGCCCGATGGCCCATGACCATCCATTCTCCCCATCCTAGAAGCCTTCTCCAGACCAGACCCATCGTGATTTGTCCTAGAGTACCCACATCCACACATCTCTGGTGCGACACCTTGTTGGAATCCACTTCCTTGGGACACATATATTCCTCGCATCAACCAAAATACTCAAAATTTTCAGGTCTCAATTCCCCCGTTAGTCGCCTGTGTGTTTCCCCAGCAACAATGCGGCCATACTCCCTCATACAGGCTGCCATGATAAACTAATCACAATGGATCTCTCTCTCTTTCCGAGCACTAGAAATCTATGACTCACTTCATCATGACATCATCTAGAGACCAATTTGGCTCTCCACCGCACCTCCCCATTTACATGATTCAGTGTCCTCCACTCCGCGCACAAGCAAGAAACACCATCTAGCCACAACAGTGCTAGACCCGCATCACTGAATTTTTTTCCCATCATTCTGAACACTCTAGTGGTCCAATTTTATATCTTAAAGTTTATTGGTGATCGGCACGATGAAACATTCAAAACACTGGGCTCAAATTGAAAATCGGGCGACCAATTCAAGTGTCCAAAAATTATAGTAGGTATCCGTGATGATTTGAACGAATAACTAGGTACCAAACTAATATTGAAGTCCATGTACATGTGGCCATTGAATATTGTCCATATATATAATGATGAAAAATGCATATGAACTGATGTTCGATGTTGGAATTGAGTCAGAACTCAATAAAAAATGATCATATTTAGAATCAGTATTATGTCCTTGGCGATGCACCCTCTATAATCCTGCTTCAATCCACTAATAATCCATTCATGATTAGATGAATAATGGTTGAGATAAATATTATAGAGATGTAATTAGAATAGGGAGAAAGAGAAATAATGGTAAACCCTAATTATCATTCCCTACACATTTTTTTATAAAATACCATCTATTCATTTAAATTCAAAATTCACACGCCCCTCTTTTTATGTCACACCTAGGAAAACACCCCATTCTAAACTCACAAGTGGTCTCATAATTCTAATTTGAGTCCCCATTAAAATTTTATTTTAATCAGTTCTCGTTGTAAAATAATTATGTTTAATTATTTATGTTAAAAAATTTTAATACATGGTGTTTTTCATTGATGTACTACACTGAAAAATGTAATTCCCCTCCTAGTGTAAATGGAACATCCGTACTCAGCCATGGACTCGGATTTCTTACTCCAGCATATTCATTAGAGATATTCCTTTTCTTACTTGTTCATAGTACAAAAACGCTTAATATTTTGTATAATTTATTTCTGGAACACCAGGAAATGAAATCACATGCCATATCTAGCCCTATCACTAGAAATATATGTAGAAATATTCCAAATTCATACAAGAAAAAATTAGGTTCTCTACATCATTACCCCATTCAATATTTTTATACACAAAAAATAAAAACTTGTGAAACAACTTAGGATTACTGAACACGGCCCCTAGATCTCTTGTGCGCAAGAAAAACTATAGGTTTTTCATCCCTGAACCACAAAAGAACCAAATGGATGGTTCATATATATATGGTCTTCTCTGAGCAATGAAATGGTTAGTAACATGTGTGTATCATCTCACTAATGACATGTGGGAGACGTCGCACATAGACCTTATCTATTGGGGGTGGGTCACGATGATAGGAAACCTCATTTTCTATTTATATTGTCTCAAACAGCTTGACGAAACTTTGATTATAGTTCACTTCCATGACCGAACCACTACATCAAATGTCACAACTAGAATCGTTGTTTTTCTTAGAATAGGGTATCATCATCACCTATGATAAAATATCCATCTAGTGAAACACACAGGGATTTTTTGATACGAATGATTTTGTATTCGATGATTCATAATGAAGACTGTCCTACACACTCCAGAACCAATGGAGTCAACACTATTGAATGAATAAAGGTTTTACCCACTATCTCCAACAAGGGTAGGATATTGTGGTGTTAACTTACCTAAAATTTCTAGCACTAGATAGTGAGTCACACCAGTCTATTCGTGGGTCATCCATCATCTTACTTTACATGATAATTGTATCAAGATTGATGTCAAGCATGCATCTTACCATTGAACATGGTAAGTGAGTAAAATCATCAAACAAAAATAGGTTATACACAAAAATCACATGGAATACCTCGCGCATCTTTTCCACCATTGGATGGAGATTAATTTTTAACCCAGTCACTATGTCATTCCCACTTGTAGAAACTCCATAAAAAGGATTTCAAGTATTAAAACTCCACCGACAATGCCAGGACATTATCCAAAACTCCACTACGCAACCTCACCCTGAATGCATAAGTTAGAGTGATTCTCCCACCACACCTCGATATTATCATAGGTGGGTGGCAATGACTCACGCTCCAAGTTTTTATCACATAACAAAAGACATATATTTTGGGGAATTACCCCTCTTCATTGTGCATTTGATGCTATGTAGAACAAAACCAACAGAGGGTTACATCATCGCCCTGAAAAACCGTGTTAAAACCTCAATCTAGGATATCTGACAAAATATTACTTAAAGAGTGCCTAAAAAGTTCAACTAAAAAGTATAAATGAAATAAGGATTTCATGTTATCGTCTCAGGCTCTTCAAGATCATGGTAATCCAAATTTTGTTACTATATGATGTCGTAGCTATCAGCCTCCTAATCCTGACATGGGCCATATAGTGGTGGTGGAAGGACCACAAATTTTCATCCCCCACCTTTTGCTCCTTCTTCTCCTCTTCCAACACTACCTCTATTGGGGCCACCATTATTATGCTGTTGCATCTGTCATGGTGGTCCACCAGGTGCACTCCTAGTGTTCTCAACACCTCTTCTCGGTGTATCTCATGCCCATTGACTACACCCGTCACAAGAATAACATTATCCCTCTTCACGCTAACCTAGTTTCAGAGTCTCATCATCAGAATATCTTATATGTCAACATCATTACATTTGAAATGTTCTAAATTATGAAGATGAATCCTATCTATTTTGATCACATCCATAATCAGCAATATAGCATCTCTCTCAAAGAATGGTCTCTTTTAGAAATTCCTTCTCCAGCACCCCGAAATCGATGAGGCTGCACAAGGGTATTATAATAGCATAGATCTCATTGTGGAGTCCATGATCGAACATCCTTTCAAGGATGTAACAGTTATAGAATATTTACAGATAATAGATAATAGGTTCTATGAACCAATTCATATACTCATTAACCATCATCTCTCACTACTGCTACTAAAGTATCACTTAAGGTCGAATGGATCCCCATAATGAGGAGTAGAACTACTCACGAAATATCTGGTGGAAGTCATCCCACAACAAGGGTCATCTCATCATGCATCTGATTAGCCCAGCTCCACCAATTCCCAACTGCTTTGTGAAAATTTCTGGCTACCAAATCAGCCATCAAATATGCTATAGCCCGTGCGAGCATGAATAGGTGGACCACATACTCTTTCTATACCTCTATTGTCTGATTGTATGACTCATCGCGGTACCTTAGTTGTCTCAAGTGCTGGAACTCCCAATGTATGCTCAACCTTCATACATCGTCATATTACCTAGTTGGGGTTGTCTACTTCTTAATAGGTGATGATGTGTGCTACCTTTGCACCATTAGAATGTGGCTCGCATGATGGGACTTAAACTGATGTCTCATTACTCACAGGGTCGTAATCATGAATGGGATCTAGTATCCTAGTTGGCTATCATCCTGGAGACATCTTTTATATTATCAAGGTGTACCATGGTCATATGAGAATATACATATATATATATATATATATATATATATATCAACAACAAAGGGAATGTGACTCAAGAAGGATAGGTAAAGACTGAGGCATATATGATTCATTTATCATTGATCCCTACCACAACTGTCTCAGGGTGTTGAGTAAACAAGTAGGTAATAAGGGTCCGGGTGAATGGATATGTCAGCTTCTCATACAATCATTGGACTCATTGGTATAATAGACGCTCTCGAAACACTTCAACACAATTTTTTTAAACCCAAAAAAATATTTTTTAGTGGAAAAATCCAAAAAACATCCCATGTATCAAACCTAATATGATACCACATTGTTACAACCCATCCTGTATCGGGGATAGAGCCACAACTACCCTATGTCCACCGCCATAGGCTAGGGGTTGCAGACTAGCGTCAAAGGCACAAAATATATGGCAAGGAATTTGAATAAAAAAAATGTACACACTAATAGACAACTCCATTCAAAAGTGAATAGGAAACGAAATTAAGATAAAACACTTCCCAAAAAAGAATATCAAACAATATGAATCTGTTGGTCGGAGTGGATACTCAAGAGGGGGGTGAATTGAGATCCAATTAAAATTTCTGTGAAAAACAATTTCTATTAAAATCCCCCAATTTCAAAAACAAATTAATCTGTAGTGAATTTATACAAATTGTAAAGGTTAAATTAGTTTCTCAAAGATTGATTAGTTCTCAGTTAACATAATCTTGTGATTAAATCAACTTTTGAAACTAACTTACTGGTTTACAATAAATATAAACACTTGCGAGTTTAACTATCAAAGTAGCTTTGAAAATAAATTATATTTCAAAGTTATAGCTGCGGAATATGAAATAAGTATATATAGTATGGATATAAACATTAACTAAAAACACAGAGGAGTTAACCAAGAGGTTCAGTCTCAAGCCGAGACTTAGTCCTCATAAAAGTTTATATAAAGATGATCCACACCCTGGATCGGGGTTCAACAATTTACAACTGTCCAGGTCCAAGACCTCTACAACTGTTATTCGTGGGAAACAAAACAACAGTGACCAGTTGTCCAGGTCACACATGACCTCTACCACTATCCACAGTGGGTAATGAAGTATAAAAAGGTTTGATGAGGATTTACAGATCCTCCAGTTAAAGTACAGGAGTTAGTGTGTGTGTTTAATACATCAGATAACACACACTGCTCAAAATGTAGAATAAATGAATCACAGAGCAGAGAAGTAGAGTTTAGAAATGGCTCTGGTGATTTCAGTGCATCTCTGGACTCTATTGGATTTGATCAGAAGTAATTCTAAGTCCTCTTCTCGTTTTTGTTTGAGAAGCAGAGTGTCGTATGCTTCAGGTTCAAAGGAAGTGAGATGTATTCAATGAAGTTCTTCAATGTTATTTTGTATGCACAGAACTCTTCATGATTATGCTTGATTGTGTATGAGGTTCTGTTTTGCTTGGTTCTTCATCCTCTTTCTTTCCTCTATGTTCTTTTTTTGTTCTTCTATATCTCCAGCAGCAGAATCTTCTTGTATTTATGTCACGTGCTTCGGAAGACAGAAAAGGTTTCCTTTCCGCAGGAATGAGGTACAGTTTCCTGACATCCGACAACCTTTATTAATTAATTGACAGAGCATTAAAATATACCTGATATGACCGTTGGTTAGATTAAATAAAGATAAAGAAAAATAAATTCAAATAGTTGTTTGTGAATAACGATGAGTTCAAGTGATCGGTAGGTCATCAGCATTGGAATTGGTGGCTAGACATCGGGGTGTCCTGACCGGTGACTTAGATGATCAGCATCAGTGTGTCATTTGATCGGTGACTCATTTTCAATGGTGCATCATTCGATCAGCATCGGTGACTCAGATTGATCAGCATCGGTGTGTCAGATTGATCAGCATCGGTGACTCATTTTTATCAGCATCAGTGTGTCATTTGATCAGCATCAGTGACTCATATTGATCAGCATCGGTGTGTCATTTGATCAAAATCGGTGACTCATATTGTTCAGCATCGGTGACTCATATTGATCAGCATCGGTGTGTCTTTCGATCCGCATCAGCGTGTCATTCGATCAACATCGGTGTGTCATTCAATCAGCATCGGTGAATCATATTGATCAGCATCGGTGTGTCATTTGATCAGCATCGGTGACTCATTTGCATCGGTGCGACCATTGTCTTGATATTGGATCGGTGTGACCGTTGTCTTGATATTGGATCGGTGCGACCGTTGTCTTGATATTTGATCGGTGCGACCATTTTCTTGATATTGGATCGATGCGACTGTTGTCTGTTTGATCTAGAAGACTTCCACAAAACATGTAAATCAATAAACACATATATAAAAACATGATAGCAGATTCACTTAATATATTGAGATTAAATTTATGAGAAATACAACCGGATTAAATAATAGTGATTTGTGATTATTATAACAACAATCATAGGAATGAATTCAACAATCTTCCAGAGTGCTCAACAATCTCCCCCTTTTTGATAATCACAAATCTTTTAAAAAAATATCAATAATAAAAACATAATGAGATATAATTCTCCTCCTAAAATTATGTCTCCCTCAAGGATATTAATCTCCCCCTTAGATGTTGATCTCCCCCTTAGATGTATACACCTTTCTACCCCATATATATATATCCTTCTCCCCCATATATATATATATATATCCTTCTCCCCCATATCCTTCTTTATCCATATCCTTCTTTCTCCATATCCTTTCTTTCTCCATATCCTTTCTTTCTCCATATCCTTTCTTTCTCCATATCCTTTCTTTCTCTATATCCTTTCTTTCTCCCCCTTTGTGATAATCAAAAAGGAGGGAAGACATACAAATAAGAGAGTAAAAAAGAAGGCAGCAGAGAGAATAGAGAGAAAAGAAAAAAGAAATATTTTATAAAGTACAGAAGATTACAACCAACAGAGTTCACCCCATCAAAAACAATACACATCTATTCCTGGGGATACAAAGGGGATTTTCCTTTGTCATTGGGATCAATAGATGGTAAGTTGGAAGACTTGGAGGCAGGCTGTACTGGGAGAATCTGAATAGGTGGTAAGACAACTCTGTCTGGTGTAGAAGAAGGTGCCACAGAGAGTTGTTGTGGAAGAACAGGAGCTGGTTGAGAAGCTGGATGAGGAACTGGTCTTAACCGAGATAGAGCATGAGCAACCGAAAGCTGATTTGGAGCAATATCAGATGCACTGAGAGGTTCATAAGTAGGAAGCACAATTGCAGTGTCCTGTGTATCCAAATAAGGCTTCAAAAGATAATGAAGTCCTGAATAACTTCTGCACCATAATGCATAGTTTTCTCAAAGTCATCTTTATTCTCCATGAACTGTGCCATGGAAGGGGTAAAATCTTGCAATTAACGAACATGAGCCTTGAAGGCTTGAGTGACTAGAGGTAGTTTTAGATTCTCTGCCAAGACCTTGAAATTCGCATCCATCGCATGCTTGGTATAAATCTTCGAAAAGTAATTATCAACCTTTGCTTTGATCTCTTGCAGTGCCTTTTTAGCATCTGCTGAACATACCATTTCCATCTTATGACTGTTATCACAGAGCTCCTTCATTTTCTTCAAAGATTCTAAATCTAGAACTTGTATAACAGTTTCTAAATCATCATGCACAACCACTCTTAGAGCCTCTAGATCGCGGGTGGTGATCTTGGTTACTTTGGATGTACTAGCTTGGCCAACTATTTGAGTTATTTCAGCTTTCAACTTTCTCAGATCAGACTTGTTGAGATGTTCAATTAAATTCCTCAAAACTTCCATCATACCAGAGATAGTTGATCTAAATTCATTTGATAGAGAAACTAAGCCAGTTTGGAGATCCTTCAAAGTTTGTTTTAAAGAGACTATGTTCCTTCCAATAGGCTCACCAGTATTGGCCAGGTCTGGCTTCACAGCATTCGATACTCTTTGTGAGAAAGCTTCCAACGATGTTTCAGAAACTTGCAGAGACGCTTGAGTAAAGGTATTGGAAATTTCTTCTCTGACTGTATCTCTCACAGCAGCCAGCAATTCAGTCTTAAACTTATCAAAATCATATTGAGAGATTGCAGAACCAGGCAGATGAACATCTGTAGAGTCAACAACAGGAGACGATCTTGCTTTACTTTGGAGACTCTTCTTCATAACTGCAGTAGATTCTGACATTTCCTCTTCTTCTTCAGAATAGTCTAAGCCCAAAACAGCAAAACCAGGGTAGTCATCCCAGACAGCAGCACACAAGGTATATTTCGGCTTGTCATAACATGTTGTTCCACTGTTTTCTAGTGAATCACTCTTTCCACTGGGAATTGGTTTATGCACAGATTGATGTGGGTCTATTGGAGGTACAACACGACTAACCACAGGTATGTTATCATCATCAGCATTATCATCTATTTGTTGTGGTTCTATGAAAGGCTCATCAGGACCATCTTTAGTTCGGTTAACACCATTAGCATCATCACCATCACCATCATCATCATTATCATAATTAGACTCTTCACTGGCAGATACTTCAGTTTCAGTATCTTCTTCATCACCATGAATTCGTTCAGATTTAGGTAAGGCCAAAGGTGGACTAGCAGGTCTAAAATCTATTCTTTTCTTTGGACTCACTATATCAGGATCACTCCTATCATCTTCAGTTTCATCTTCTTCCATTCCTTGTGCTTGGGTAGCCTCATTACTTTCTTCTTCTACTTCTTCATCACCAGAATAAACTGGTTCCTCATTTGCTTCCAAACCAAGGTCTCTCAAACCCTTAGGCCTCTTTCCATAATCTGTTGGATTGTAGGCTTCATACAGCTTGTCTTCATCAGCAACCCAACACTTCTCCCACAGATTCCAATTTATCTTCATCCTCTTGCAGATCTCTTTGTTGAGACAGAAGGTATGATCTGTTTCAGCTACTTCATCATCTTCATCAACACATTCTAGATTCTTGAGCATGGTAGAGATCATCATGGAGTAAAATAAGGCAGTGGCTTTCTTGGACGGTTTTACCATTCCAGTTATGTGCACCATCACATATCTACACAAATTGATCTTCTCATGGGTTTTCAGAATGAACAACAGGAAAACATCCTGGTACTTTACAGCAGCAAAATCTCCTCTCCTAGGGCAAAGATGGTGCTGAATAAACTTGAAAACAAGTCTGCATTCACCATCTAATCTTGAAGATGTGATTCTCTATGACTCTCTATTTCCAGTCAGAAGCTCTAGAGCTAATTCATAAGAGATGTAATCAGATGTTGGATGAATATTCCCAGCATAATCCTCATACCGACCCTCATGGGGTACATTTAAGCATTCATCCCATTGCTTAGATGAAAAAGAGATTTTTCTTCCTTTCACTACAGACGACATCCGGGCAGCCTCCACACCATCTAGAGTGATTTTCAGATTCATATAAAACTCATGTACCAGCTTTGGGTAGTCTACTCGTGAGTTGTCTGAAAACCAGTTGTCCATCCTTGTGATTCAAGAACTTGTAGTAAAAGTGACTTAATTGATAAAAGCCAGGCAGAACTGACTTCTCTTTCTACGAAAACAATCCGAGTTTCCAGGTTCGGATTTAATGATCGTTGAGAGGCATTACTCGACTAGACTCGAGCACGCTTTGGAGGTACAAGACTGTCTGATCCTTTGCTCGGTCTCTTTTTCTTAGCCATTCGAAAATTTTGGAGAAAGCAGGAGTTCGAAGGTTCGAGGTAGAAGAGAAGAGAAGTTGAAAGGTTCAGCGGGAAATGAAAGGTCAAAGGTTTAGGGAAGAGAAATAGTCGCGTATCATTTATTTTATCATTTAGGGATCCCATAAAAAGGATAAAAGAAATTAATTAATTAATTACAACATAATAAAATGTAATACAATGAATCAGTTTGACAGATCAGTTTCACAGATTAGTTTCACAGATCGGTTTCACAGATCGGTTTCACAGATCCGTTTCACATATCAGTTTCACAGATCAGTTTCATAGATCGGATTCACAAATCAGTTTTACAGATCAGTTTCACAGATCGGTTTCACAGATCGGTTTCACAGATCAGTTTCACAGATCAGTTTCACAGATCAGTTTCACAGATTGGTTTCACATATCAATTTCACATATCAGTTTCACAAATCAATTTCACAGATCAGTTTCAAAGATCCGTTTCACTTATCAGTTTCACAGATCAGTTTCACAGATCAGTTTCATAGATCAGTTTCACAGATCGGTTTCACAGATCAGTATCATAGATCGGTTTCACATATTGATCAAACACAATTCTTGTTTAATAAAATTCATTCTTTCAGAGCATAAAGGCTTTGTAAAAATATCAGCTAATTGATGTTCAGAACTAATAAATTGTAAATAAATATCACCTTTTTGATAATGATCTCTTAGAAAGTGATGTCTGACATCAATGTGCTTAGTCCTAGATTGAGACACAGGGTTCTTAGATATGTTAATAGCACTAGTATTGTCACAGTTAATTGAAACTTGTTTAAAATTAAATCCATAATCCAATAAGCTGTGTTTCATCCACAGAATCTGTGCACAGCAACTACCAGCAGCGATGTATTCTGCTTCAGCAGTAGATAATGCAACTGAGTTCTGTTTCTTACTACACCATGATACTAGCGATTTTCCAAGTTAGTGACATGTTCCTGAAGTGGTTTTTCTGTCTAACTTGCATCCAGCAAAGTCAGCATCTGAATAACTTATTAACTCCAAGGATTTTCCTTTTGGATAAAACAAGCCAAGATTAACAGTATACATAAGATATTTAAAAATCCTTTTAACAGCAAGCAAGTGTGATTCTTTAGGATTATCTTGAAATCATGCTCACATACACACACTAAACATAATATCTGGTTGACTAGCAGTAAGATAAAGTAAACATCCAATCATACCTCTGTAATTGGTTTGATCAACTGGTTTCCCAGATTCATCTAAATCAATTTTACAGGTGGTACTCATAGGTATGTCACTTTCCTTAATACTATCCAAACCAAAACGTTTTAATAAATACTTAGTATATTTACATTGATTTAGAATAATTCCATCATTAGTTTGAAAAATTTGAAAACCAAGAAAATACTTATGTTCTCCCATTATGCTCATTTCAAATTCATTTTGCATAACCTTTGAAAAATTAGAACATAATGAGTGTTTAGAAGATCCAAAAATAATATCATCAACATAGATTTTTACAACTAAAACATATTTAGAAATTATATTAATAAAAAGAGTTGGATCAGCAATCCCTTTAGTACAACCTTTTGAAATAAGAAAGTTTTAAAGTCTATCATAACAAGCTCTTGGAGCATGTTTTAAACCATATAAACCTTTAGAAAGTTTAAAAACATGATTTTGAAAATGGGGATTTGATAAACCAGGGGGTTGTTCTACAAACACATCTTCAATAATAAAACCATTTATAAAATCACTTTTCACATCCATTTGATATAACTTGAAATTCAGATGAGATGCATAGGCAAGTAGGATCCTAATAGCTTCTAATCTAGCTACAGGGGCAAAGGTTTCCTCATAGTCAATTCCTTCTTCTTGATTGTAACCTTGTGCAACTAGCCTAGCTTTGTTTCTGATGATGTTTCCAGATTCATCATCTTTGTTTTTAAACACCCATTTTGTGCCTATGATTATAGTGTCCTTAGGTCTTTCTACTAATTTCGAGACTTTGTTTCTTTAAAATTGATTTAGTTATTCTTGCATAGCTATTACCCAAAATTCATCATTAATGGCATCATTCATATTCGTAGTTTCTAGCTGTGATAAGAAGGATTGATGTTCAACCTGATTTCTATGAGAAGCTCTAGTCTGTGTCCCTCTATCAAGATCTCCTACAACAGCATCTAAGGAATGATTTCTCAGAATCCTAGTTGATCTAGAAAAGGTAGGACTCGATACTTCAGGTTCATCTACAGGTTGAGGTTCAACAGAAGCAGGGTCTAGAGAATTTCCAGAGTTGGATGTTTTAACATCAGGTCCACTGTTTTTATCATTAAGGTTCAAACTAGAGAGATCATCTTCACGAGAAATTTTAGGTTCATTTGGATCAGTTTCATCAAACTTTATGTGAACAGATTCTTCCACACATTTGGTTCTTTTATTGAAAACTCTATAGGCTTTACTAGAAATAGAGTAGCCTAGGAAAATTCCTTCATCACTCTTGGATGAAAACTTATCAAGATTATCTTTAGTGTTAAGAATAAAGACTTTGCATCCAAAAACATTGAAGTAGTTAACCTTAGGTTTCCTATGGTTCCACAACTCATAAGGGGTCCTCTTAAGAACAGGTCTAATCAAGACTCTATTAATAACATAGCAAGCGATATTTACAGATTCAGCCCAAAAGTAAACAGGTAGGTCATATTCATTGAGAATAGTTCTAGCAATTTCTTGCAGGGTTCTATTCCTCCTTTCTACTACACCATTCTGTTGTGGTGTCCTAGGGACGGAGAAATTGTGACTATAGCCATTGTGTGAGCAGTAAGATTCAAACTCATGATTTTCAAACTCACGGCCATGATCACTTCTCAGGGTTTTAATCATAATTCCACTAAGGTTCTCTATAGACATGGAATATATAACAATGTAAGAACAAGCTTCACTTTTGTGAGCTAGAAAATATACCCAAGTATATCTAGAAAAGTCATCTACAAGAACATAGACATAGTGCTTCCTGTTTAAACTAAAAACTCTAGAAGGTCCAAATAAATCCATGTGAACCAACTCGAGAGGTTGAGGAGTTGACACTTCTTTCTTTGATTTGAAGGAAACTTTATGTTGCTTTCACTTCTGACAGGGATTACAAGCTTTGTCTGCTGGAAATTCATGTTTGGGTAGGTCTCTAACTAAGTTCTTCCTAGCAAAATTTCTAAGTGAATGAATATTGCAGTGTCCTAATCTCCTGTGCCAAAGCCAAGACTCTTTATGAAAAGCATTTAAACAAGTAATATTTTTCTTAGCTAATGAATTTAAATCAACAGCATAAACATTTTCATTCTCAAAGCAGCAAACACTAAAACATTTTTAGAATTAAAAACATTGCAAGAATAATTTTAAAATTTGACATAAAAACCATCATCACATAACTGAGAAATACTTAAAAAAGTGTATTTAAGGCCATCAAAAAATAATACTTTAGAAATTAATACTGAGTCAGCGTTACCAATCTTGCCTAAGCTGATGATTTTCCATTTAGAATTATCACCAAACGTGAAAAAACCTTCATGAACTCTGACTATGATTTTAAAGAAAGAGAAGACTCCTGAAATATGTCTTGAAAATCCACTGTCCAAATACCTTGTCTTTTTACAGGAGCTCTTTAAGCAGGTTTCCTACAAAACAGATTTAAATAGGAAATGATTTTGGTACCCAGATTTTCTTGGGTCCAGACGGGTTAGTCAATAACATTTTATGTACCCATATCTGTCTAATGGGCCTCATAAAATTTCTAGAATCAGCAGATTTTGAAAGATAAACCTTATTAGATCCATAAATATGAATATAACTCGTTGAAGCATATAAAGTTCCAGAGTTAGCTACATTCTGTTCAGATTTAGGAATGAATCTATTCTTGGTCAACTGTCTCTGTCCAGGTTTGTAACCTATTCCAGTACTGTATTTTGGTGCAACTTTTTTTCCTAGAATTTGATTTAGAGTTTCCTTACCATTGGTAAATTTCTCTAAATCCTTTCTGAGTTTCTCATTAGATAATTTAAATTCAGTGTTATCCTTTAACAGTTGAGCATTTTTCTTTTTTTCAATAGTGAGTTCACTTTTAACTGTAGTGGTGAGAGCATGCTGTTTCTTTAATGATTTGTATTTATCCTTAAGTTCATTACATGTCTCTTCTAACATATCACAACATTCAAACAATTCAGATTTAGACATGTTATCACATTCAAAATCATCTCCAGAATAATACAAATTAGAAGCAGGAGTTTCTAAAGTTACCTCAGAAGTGTTTTTCATAAAGCACATGTTTTCCTTGTTTCTGTGTTCAGTTTCAGAACCTTCAGATTCACTAGAACTGTCCTCAGAAGCACCTCAAGAAGCCTTCATGGCCTTTTTATACTTGTCATCCTTGTATTCATACTTATTCTTATATTTCAGCTTTGGACAGTCTGCTTTTATGTGTCCTTTCCTTTTGCATTCATAACAGACAACTTCATCTGATTTGTCAGATTTCTTCCAGTCCTTTTTCCAATGTCCCTTGTTGCCATACTTACCTTTGTAGTTTGTCTTTCTGAAAAACTTCTTCTTCCTATAAAATTTCTTAAATCTTCTAGCAATGTGAGCAATCTCAGCATCACTGTCAGAATCACTCTCACTGTCTTCACAGCTTGAACTTTCATTGATATCTTGAAGCTTTTCCTTATCCTTATTCATTGAGGTTGTAGTTTTGAAGGCAACATACTTTCTTCTAGGTTCATCGTCTTCTTCATTATTCACCTTGAGTTCCTCTTCATACATCATCAGTTTTCCAATTAGTTCTTTGATTGGCAGTTCTCCAATGTCACATGATTCTCTAATGGAGACATAGGTTCCTCTCCATCTTTCAGGTAGACATCTCAAAATTCTCATGATTTGTTCCTTTGCTGGAACATCCTTTCCCAGAGAAGTCATTGTGTTGACAATTTTATTGAACCTGAGATACATATCAGAAATGGGTTCATCAGGCGCCATCTTAAAATTATCATACTTAATAGTATAGGTATTTAATCTCATCTCCTTAACATTTGTAGTTCCTTCATGTGAAACAGCTAATGTATCCCAAATTTCATATGTAGTTTTACAAGAAGAAATTTTATTAAATTTTTCATCTCCTAGAGCACAGAACAGGGCATTCATAGCTTTATAATTATTATTGTAAGCAGTCTTTGTAGTTTTATCCCAAATAGATCTAGCAGTAGTGGGAATTCTATATTCAGATTCAATACAAGTCCAAATATCAAAACCTATGCTTTCAAGATGAATTTTCCTTTTGAGTTTCCACTGAGCATAGTTTTTTCCATTGAAAAAAGGTGTCTGGTTAGTAGCAGCACCCTCAAGTCTATTATCCATGATATCACAAAAATAATGTTAAAGAGATAAAAATTTAGAAATAACAGAAATTTTATGATCTTTAAAATACAACTAAAATCACAGTTGAAAAGCAGAGTACTTTAGAAAATATTTTCCAACCTCTGATACCAAATGTTGGTCAGAGTGGATACTCAAGAGAGGGGTGAATTGAGATCCAATTAAAATTTCTCTGAAAAACAATTTCTATTAAAATCCCCCAATTTCAAAAACAAATTAAACTGTAGTGAATTTATATAGATTGTAAAGGTTCAATTAGATTCTCAAAGATTGATTAGTTCTCAGTTAACTTAATCTTGGGATTAAATCAACTTTTGAAACTAACTTACTGGTTTACAATAAATATAAACACCTGCGAGTTTAACTATCAAAGTAGCTTTGAAAATAAATTATATTTCAAAGTTATAGCAGCAGAATATGAAATAAATATACATAGTATGGATATAAACTTTAATTAAAAAAAGAGGAGTTAACCAAGCGGTTCAGTCTCAAGTCGAGACTTAGTCCTCTTAAAAGTTTATATAAAGATGATCCACACCCTGGATCGGGGTTCAACAGTTTACAACTGTCCAGGTCCAAGACCTCTACCACTGTTATTCGTGGGAAACAAAACAACAACGACCAGCTGTCCAGGTCACACACGACCTCTACCACTATCCACAGTGGGTAATGAAGTATAAAATGGTTTGCTGAGGATTTACAGATCCTCCAGTTAAAGTACAGGAGTCAGTGTGTGTGTTTAATACAGCAGATAACACACACTGCTCAAAATGTAGAATAAATGAATCACAGAGCAGAGAAGTAGAGTTTAGAAATGGCTCTGGTGATATGAGTGCAGCTCTGGACTCTTTTGTATTTGATCAGAAGTAATTCCAAGTCCTCTTCTAATTTTTGTTTCAGAAGAAGATTGTCATATGCTTCAGGTTCAAAGGCAGTGAGATGTAGTTGATGAAGTTCTTCAATGTTCTTTTGTATGCACAGAACTCTTCTTGAGTAGGCTTGATTGTGTATGAGGTTCTGTTCTGCTTGGTTCTTCCTCCTCTTCCTTTCCTCTATGTTCTTATTGTGTTCTTCTATATCTCCAGCAGCAGAATCTTCTTGTATTTATGTCACGTGCTTCGGAAGATAGAAAAGGTTTCCTTTCTGCAGGTACAAGGTATGGTTTCATGACATCCGACAACCTTTATTAATTAATTGACAGAGCATTAAAATATATGTGATATGACCATTGGTTAGATTAAATAAAGATAAAGATATAGAAATTCAAACGGTTATTTATGACTATCGATGAGATCAAGTGATCGGTAGGTCATCAATATCGGCATTGGTGGCTAGACATCGGTGGGTCCTGACCGGTGACTTAGATGATCAGAATCAGCGTGTCATTTGATCGGTGACTCATTTTCATCGGTGTATCATTCAATCAGCATCAGTGACTCATATTGATTAGCATCGGTGTGTCAGATTGATCAGCATCGGTGACTCATATTGATCAGCATCGGGGTGTCATTTATTCAGCATCGGTGACTCATATTGATCAGCATCGGTGTGTCATTTGATTAGCATCGGTGACTCATATTGATCAGCATCAGTGACTCATATTGATCTGCATCGGTGTGTCATTCGATCAGCATCGGTGTGTCATTCGATCAGTATCGGTGTGTCATTCGATCAGCATCGGTGACTCATATTGATCAGCATCGGTGTTTCATTTGATCAGCATCGGTGACTCATTTGCATCGGTGCGACCGTTGTCATGATATTGGATCAGTGTGATCGTTGTCTTGATATTGGATCGGTGCGACCGTTGTCTTGATATTGGATCGCTGCGACCGTTGTCTTGATATTGGATCGGTGCGACCGTTGTCTTGATATTGGATCGGTGCGACCGTTGTCTGTTTGATCCAGAAGACTTCCAAAAAACTTGTAAATCAATAAACACATAGATAAAAACATGATATAAGATTCACTTAATAGATTGAGATTAAATTTAAGAGAAATCCAACTGGATTAAATAATAGTGATTTGTGATTATTAAAACAACAATCATAGGAATGAATTCAACAATCTTCCGGAGGGCTCAACAGAATCTTCCTCTAAACATTAAAAGTACAAGAAATGTAAACAAAAATGGGAAAGGTGAAAAATAAATACCTATTTAGAATAGTTCCACAACATGGAAACAAGTTAACAATTAAAATATTTGAGAGATTACACTCTTGTATCCCTTGTTACGACCACCACACATGGTCTACTAATCCCATATCCCTATGATCCTATGATATCATGATCAAATTGCATGTCATCCGAAAGGGAACACAAAGTGAAAGAAATGCCCAAGAATGGTAGAGTATAGAAATACTAAGAAGGATGCCTCTATTTTTGAAGGGAGAACAACAAAGGTACTAAAGAGAAGATATGTAAGTGATAAAACCAAAGAAACTCTATATATTTACCATAGTGCAGTAAAAAGAAGTGTATCTCAACAAACTAAAAGTGTAAAGTAAGATCATACAAACACAATGAGATACAAATGATGAGAATTAAAACATCTTGTTGATTTTTCACTACCTATATCAATATAGTGGAATCATCCAACAACAAGAATATAGACACAAAAATCACGTGGAATACCCTACACATCTTCACCTTCCCTTGAAAGAGAGTACCAAAAACCCCATGAGTGGGTACATGAAGTAGGATGTATATATATGTGTGTTTGTGCTCAGTCAAAGAATACTAAACAAGAGTGTAGGGGATATCCATATCAAGAACTCATTCTTGGAAAATTGAGTCACAAACTGTTCTAGAAGTAACCATCGATGCATAGAATCCCACATGTCTACTCGGATCTACAATTCAACGAGACACAATCACTGCACCTTGATACTACCCTATTTGGGTGGAACTATCTCTCCCTTGCGGTTTTAGATCACTTCAGAAGGATGTGTCATGGGGGAAAAGTGTCCATCATTCTTGAGAGTCCAAACTCTCATAATATCTTGCCTCTTCATTCTTTTATAGTTGAGATGTAAGGTATTGAAGTCATAGATCCATCACCAGTCATACAGGAGGATGTGGCTCATCATTTGGTGATTGTTTCCTATATTGATAGGGGTTATCATAAACTAGAAATCTACAGGGATCAACTACATATCCCAGCTATATGGTACTACCTGAAAAGGGTCTCTAATGGGTCCCACCTCCCAGCCCTACTGTAGGAAAACCCGGAACAGTCGATGGAAACCACATCCCAATATTGGTGGAGGTATTCATGAAACTACTCTTTCTATCCCTATTGAACGTTACCTCTCAGAAAAGCATTAAGGAAATATTTACATACCTATTGGATGGTACCCCTCATAATAGCATTGAGGAATTATATCTATCCCTTCATGATGGTACCACTCGGGAAGCGTTGAGTAACTTTGGCCAACACTAGTTGACTGTACCTCCAGAGAGACCATCAAGGCAGTCTGGCCATCCCTCTTGGATGGTAACACTCATAAAATGACAGGGAACAAAGATTTAGTCATCGGATTCATCTGTAGATTGTAATCACATGAGGAACTTCTCACATCGTACATCAGAATCCATTACGGAGGGCACCATCCGATTTTTAATTAACGTAAAAACACTCAATATATTTTACTTGCATACCAATAATCCATGTTTAGAAGATGGAGATAAGTGAGATAGAACATTTTGTAATGTATTACACAACATGTGTGGGGTACAAATGATGTGTGACCATACCTCAATTAATTTTCATGTACCTAGAATTTATTTGTACTAAACTATTATTATGTACTCTAATGCATGTTAGTGTACTATAAGATTACATGGCATGCCTATCCAATAGGATAATGAGCGCATGAAGCTCATTATTGATACGATGGGTGAAAATGTAATTTTTCTATCATTCCTCCTCAAATGGATCCAGAAAATTTCATTATATATCAGGATACATATTCTCCACTCTCACAAAAGTCGATGCTCACCCAAGCTTTCCATTCGCTTCAAACATGTCAAAAAGCCCATCCATAGATATTCCATTAATGTTTACACATTAAATTAGATCATGACATAGTCTATGTAAGTTTGAATAGTTCACATCATTGTTAACCTTTTGAAAATACATGAATGATTGACAATTCATTCACCCGAAACAGAAATTCAATGTAAAAGTCATAAGATGGTGAATTGAGCTCGAAAATAATCGCATGGGGCCCAATCCTTTTTGTACAAAAAAAAATATATATGGTTCATGCCATTGCGATTATATTTGAATAACACATGGTATGGAATACTCATTCGTTAAATATAGATAATCATCGAAAAAGATGCATTTGAGCACAACAGCTATTAACTGGCACTCATGGGGCCCAAAACTCAGCATTAACGTAAGCACCAATATGTTTTTGTGAAATTGTTGCCTCAAATACAGAGAAGACACTTCTTATATGTCATTTCATCCATACCTCCCGTTTAGAAGGTAGGTTTGAAACATTTTTTCCAAATAAGAATAAGTTATTTATTATTAATTAACATAGGAATTTCAAGTAATCACATCCTGATACCATGAAAAGAAATCGAAAACTAGTCTAATGAGATCCTCCTCAAGGAAAGGATCATGTGGTCATAGATAGAATGATAATAAAATGATCCGAATACTAGATATGACCATTTTAAGGAGATTCGGGGCAAACTAGACCGACCCAACAAAGTTTTCCTGATACGGACTGTCGGTCCATCTTTCTCATGGGCCTAGCTGCCAACTCCAAGCCAGTCAACATACTCTTAACCTGGACCATCATTTTTAGGCCCATCCTACCGACATATGTTCATTTCTTACATGACACACCACGCGCATTTTCTTCTTCATGCCTCCTTGGTGCGCACATTAACTGGAATACCAGCTTTCTGTTGGTTTCAGTTCCCCCATCGGGTGCTCACCAGTAGCACCAATGACCCCACCGTCGAGCCCCCTCCTATAATCCCTCCCAACCCAAAACATCTAGTGGATCCTCTGCACCAAAAACTCCCTTAAGATGCTACCATAACCTCCCAATGACCTCATTGTGCGACCGAGATGGCTCACCACCCAACCTCCCCAGACTAACGTTGTGGCCTCCTCTACCCCATTTACCAGCACACCGCACTGTCTAGCCATTTTGTCAGACCAGAGTCACCCTCATTTTCCATGTGTCATACCAGCCACTCTGTTGGTCCAATATTAGATTTGATTTTTGATCAATGATCCTTGTGATAAAACCATCACAATTCTGGGCTAGAATAGGCAATATGATGAAATATTCATGTGTCTTAAAATTATAGCAGGTATCCGCGAATAAAGGAACAAAGAACGATGTTCCTAAAATAGATCGATTATTATGTTCAAGTGTCCATATATAATTTTTTAAATATATAATTAAGAAGATGTAATATGAATCAGTACTCAATGTTGAAATTTTATTAGAACAAAAATTGAAAATTTCCATACCTCGAATCGGTGTTTCGTCATTAGCGACACGTCTACAACCATCCCGCTTCGATCATTCGATGATTCATTTTTTTTTCAAAGAATGGATGATATAGGGATGAAATAATGGGATTTATAAAATAGATAAATGGAATTATGGTTAAAACCTAATTTAATTTCCCTTTTCTTCTATTTATTAAATCCCCACTCGGCGCAGAAATATGAAATTCCCACACACTATCATTTTATGTCGCACCTAAGAAAAACACACCATTATGAACACAACGGTTTTCTCATATTTCCAATATGATCCCCATTTTAATGTTATTCTATTCAATAATAATGATAATATAATTATTTTTAATAATTTTAATTACCATTTTCTCCTGAATATCATTTTTCCAAAAATGTTTCGTGCCAAAAAATGTTATACCACAACTAGGGTAAACTAGACATTCCGGACTCAACCATGGACTCCCATTTCTGATCCGAGTGACCCTTTGAGAGATATCTCATTACATACACATAAATAGTTCATAAATAGTATCTATTTTTTATAATTTATTCTGCGCACATCGGGCTGTGAAATCATATGTTGTCTCAGCACCGACCTCGAGAAATATATTTATAATTATTCCAAAGACATATAAAGAGAAATTCTAGTCACTACAAAAACTAACTAACACATGATCTGTATCTTGAAGCTGTGATTTTTTCGATGAAAATCTATCAGTACAACCTCTATGGTGAGAATTTTAAAATATATACCGATCAGAGGATCCTAAAGTATATATTCACAAAAAATGATATAAATATGTGTTAAAGTATATTGTCAGTTTTAATATTTGACTACTTTTTAACTATTCACTATCATATATGAAAAGAGAACAAGGTTGTTAATTCTATAAGAACAATAAAACCTGCTACTATATCAATGTTATGGATTAAAAAAAAGACCATATTATCATTGATAATAAATGGATAGATTTGAAAATAACAATGGAAGGGGATAAATCCTACCTTTCCTAAATGGTTTCCCAACCATATATCAAATATAATATTAAAGAAGCCCAAGGAGATGATATAGAGTTTTAAAAAATTTTGAAGGAATTAATAGAAGGGAAGTAATAATAGATCCATATCAGTGATGATGGTGTAATTAGGTTTGGAATGAGGTCTTGTGTGACTTCATCACCTAGGATAAAGAAGGTTCTATTGGATAACTCACATATCTCAAGAACATCTATCCATCCAGGTATCACCATGAAGTACCATGATCTCCACGAACACCTCTATTGGAGAAATAAGAATAAATAGACTGTAGAATATATCTCAAGAGGTTTGATATGTCAACAAGTTATAGCAGAGTGATAGAAGTCCAAAGGAATGTAAAAATCATTGCGTATAGCCATGTGGAAACAAGATAATTTCACCATACTCAATTTCATGGGTCCCCCAAAGACATCCAATTGAAATTTTGGGATATGGGTTGTGGTTGACCAACTAACCAATAATTACCACATTTTCACTATTTACGTAGATCTCTCACATAAACAACGACCAATGATATATGTTATTGAAGTGGACAGACTGCATTGGGTGCCACTTTTTGTTGTCTCTGATCATGATCCTATGTTTACATTTTAATTGTGGAGGAGTCTTCAATATTCATTGAGTTTTGAATTGAATTTCACTATGAAATAACCCCCCAAACTATAGGCCTATCTGAAAGGACTATTCAGACGCTCGATGAAATGTTAAGAGAATACTCCTTAGAATTCAAAGTATGATGGGATCAAAATCTTCCATTGTTTGAGATATCAGACAATAATATCATCAACTCGATTATTAAAATGTTTTCAAATAAATTTTTTTAAGGAATGAAATTTAGAACTCCTGCCTATTAGGATGATTTTGGGAATTGAAAGCTACTTGGACCAGATATTCTGAAAGAAATGACAAAGAATGTTCAATCCATATAGAAACATATTGATTATTCTTAGAGTCGCCAAAAGATCTATGCTGACATCTTTATAAGGGACATGGAGATCTATGTTGAAGATAAATTCTTCCTTTGGATATCCCCATGAAATAGAGTAATATAGTTCAAAAAAGAAAGAGAAGCTATTCTCGAGGTACATTTCTCCTTTAATATCCCTGACCGCATATGATTTTTGTCCTATTAGAATTCAATTCCACTGAATATGGATTGATTTCATGATGTGTTCCATTTATCACTCATAATGAATGACATACCATATACCTCACATCTACTAAACCTAGGGGTGGTATAACTGGAATATGAACACTCATCTATGATTTTTCTAGTAATGATTCTGGACTGGAGAGATAAGGTTCTACACAACAGGACAAAAAATCTTGTCAAAGGGTTTTAGGGGAAACCTATGTATGAAGAAAAATCTTGAGATCCATGGGAGGTGATTATGGAGAAGTACGATCAGCATTTTATGTAAAATGAAATTTCAAGGGACAAATTTTAAAAACCGGGGAAGAATTTAATAGAAATTTTTTTATCAAAGGATATTTTCTTCTTATAATTATGTTACATTAATTTACAATATGAAACAAAATGAAACATAAAGCGACTAAATAATTTGTTAATTTTATAGAATATCTGTTTAACGTAATTTCTCACATCTGTGATATGTATTTCAAAAATCTGACACACTCTGTTCTGATCATTAAATTATTCGGATTCTGATAGGACCGAATAAATTTTTGGATAATAGTAAAATAAACTAATGAATATTAATATGACCTTTATGAATAGAAAACATATCAAATGAGTAGTAACATCACAAATAAAATAATAAATAAATTTATGCATCATATAAATAAAATAATTTTAGAGTAGACTATGTAAATAAATATTTTAAAATTATTAATCATGTAACTGGTATTTTTGTTATTCACAGTTATTTATTTCAATTTTTTTACATAATAATTTAAAATATAATAAATATTCATAAAATATATTCCTATATTAACATTTTTATGTCTTGTAATTTTATGACAATGAAATATTATGAAATTTTATCAATTTCATATAAAATCAATTATAATTTTAAGATGTGTATTTTCCAAGAAAATAATGATTTTAATTAGAAATTAGATTACTCAAATTTATAAAATTATATTCATAAAATAGTTTTTTTAATTCTACTCGTTAAAAAATGGTTCGGGTGAATCATTGAATTTTTTCATAAATACATTAATTTTGGTTGACAAGTAAATTACTGTAATTTACATTATATATTCATTATATGATAAAATCAATATTCATTTAGCCATCGCGGCTTTAAGATCAATTGATTCAAACAAACATGTTCTAATTTATATTTTTATTCACAATAATAATCACTATATCTTTCCTTGGGAAAAATAACAAACGAATTATATAAATAAAAAAGAAAACACCCCTCCCATAAAGTATAAATACCACCCCACAAAACCTCATTTTCAATCATATCTCAAGACTTGTTCCTTGTAATAATTATGAAAAAATATTTTACCAAGCCATTTACCCACGTATATATGATCTTCTTATCATCATAAGGTCAAAAAATCTTTCCTAAATAGGATCTCATGGGGAATAAATTCAAGATGTCAATTTCTCTTTTTGAATCTTTTATTTTCTTTTAACATCCTTCGGTTATTCTCTATGTGCCTCCTCTAATGAAAATTTTATAAAACCACCATTAACTAACTTATAATAGATTATTATTATTCTAATTTAATAATTCACAATCACATCTACTTTTCCCACTTTTAAAAAAAAATAAAACACTGTCTCATATGTGATAATTTATCACATTTATGGATGATAGATATTCAATTGCTATTATCATCATCAATTCTTATTGTTAAAATAGTTTTTTCGTGAACCATATTATAATATATTATAATATATCTTATGTAACTTTTTTATTCTTTATATACAAATTATGTTAAATAATAAAACACTCAAATTCATTGTAGCAAAATCGCTAAAAATATCCAAACGTTCATCACTATTGTATTATCTAAGGAACAATCTTCTAATAATTTAATAAAATTAGTTATGTGATCATTTACCATTGTGGATGAATAGTAATGGCATATAATAACAATTTGGGATATTAATACTCACTTGAATCAAACTTCCATTCATGTATACAATTAAACCAATCAAGTAATCATTGATAACAAAAAGTCAAGAACATTAAAATTAAACTCTATAACTCATCAATTGGACCATAAAAGAACATAATAAGACACTAGTGAATTATATGCATGTATAAAAGGTTCAAAATTTGTTTAATAATGAATATATTTTGATTAATTCATTTTGAGAGAAGGTAAGGGGTATTCATGCACTTAACAATCTTTCATTAGAGATTCACTTTTTACATACATTTTCACTATGGTTAATTCATAAAAATAATTTAATCATCATTATATTACATTTTTGGGATATACATGTTTTCCATTGTAGTATATTTCAAGAATAATTCATTAAAAAGAATTATTATTTCAAAAAACACACCTTTTACTTATCACTCAAGGTTAATTGTTTTTATATCAAGTATTGTATTCCCATATTCATTTTGGAACCCAATGTTTATGAATTTATGATTTATTAATTGAAACCCATTACATTGTTGAGGGTTTTTTGTGTTCAATGTTGATATATTTTCTATGTGGCATGCATGATAATGTAAATTATATGATGTGACAGCTATGACCCAAATTATATAGTGCAATGTAAATGTTATGATTTTATAGGTGAAAATATAATTATATAGTGCTCCCATCCATTAGGTAATGTTAACAACTACAAGAGTAATGTGAAATATGTGTGAACATGATGATATCTATATTCACTACTATGTGCATTAGTTGAACATTAAGGCATAATGGTTCATTTTATGCATTTCTACATTCCATGTTAATTGAAAATTATTAGTATCATTCCTATGATCCTATTACTATGTTATGAAAATAATGATTATGCTCACCCCATGTTATATTGTTTCATGTTCATAGATATCCTCTTACGGGGCTTTTAGCTGACTCCTTTTTGAGTTATATCCATATGTGACTACTTATATTAAAGAGAACACAAGGGGGATTAATAATGTAGAGAATAAGGAATAAAATAAATGTTTAGGTTTTATATTGTTCAAGTTATTTATGGTCCTATTTTTACTTAGACTCTAAACCTTTCGATTATCATTGTGTTTTGTTTTTATTATTTTTATAAATAAAATGATTTAATATTAATGTAAGAATAGTATGTTCATTGTATAATTCCTTCAAGGAAAAAACATTAACTCATATGTAAGATTTATGATTTATCTATAATATTCTGCAATAGAGTCAAATATTTCAAATTATATTTATTTTAATATTATTCATTTAATTTATTTGACTGTTCCCTTGAAAAATCTATGACAACATCATTACTGGTTCATAATTAAATTTAATTAATTAATGCTTAAAAATTATAAATAAATTACAATGATGTTGATATACATTTTAACATTCCAATTAAAATTTACAGTTGGAATTGTATTATATATAACCCTATATTAAAGATGATTTACTTATAAAAAATATGAGAATGAAATTTTTAACTTATCATTAAGTAAAATATAATAAATGTAATATTCTTACCCAACTAGATTAGAAATGATATAATTTTCCTATAACATTGATTTCGGTCAAAACCCACCCAATGGATGAAATTATAACAAGGATTAGGGTAAATTTTTAATATTATTATATTCTTTACCTTTAATTAAAAAATTTAACATTAAACATGGTAAATAAAATAATAAAGTTAGTATTCATCAAAAATTAATATGATTCTAGTAGTTCGAAATTTTTATTCTTATTATAATAAAATACATAAATTTTTCAATTTTCTATTCATACACGTGCCATAATTAAGTTTAACACTATTCTTATAGATATGACTAGAATGTAATCTAAAAGAGACTATCAAAATTACAATAAGTTTTTATATTTAATTTATATATAATAATTATTAAAATTAGCATAATTTAATTTATATAAGAAATAATGATATTTGGTACTTTAATAATTATGTTAAGTTATAATAAATTTTTAAAGGGAAAAATTATTTTTATCAATATTGTAGTATTTTTCAATATTTATTAAAAATTAAACTTTCCATAAAAACACTATTAATTCATCTTATGATTATTTTAAAAAATATTCATTAAATAAAGTTTATTTTGACACATAGAATATATTAATTTTTTAAAAATAAGATTTAAAATGGTTGTTTCATTAAAAGGAGGAAAAAATTACTTTTTGTAAAATAAATCATTTATATATAAAATTGAATTGGATCTTATTTCATGAATTATAAAACATTTAATATGAATTTTTAGAAAATAATGAATTATTATTTCATTAATATAATCCATCATGTGTTATTTTATTATTTTATGAACACATTTATTCACATTTAAAATAGTTATTCATAAAAATAGATCCTTTATATATGATTGGTTTTTATTTTAATTTCTATTTAATTTTCTAGCCAATGAATCATTATATAAATATATGAAAAAAATATTTTCATTTTATAGATAATACTGCTCTTTCATGAAATTCTAATGGGTATGTTATAATAGTAACATTTAAATAATAATATTTAGGCATCTTTTCAAGGGCGTTATAGCGTATAATGTATGATATCGAACAAAGTATTTATTTTCTAAAAGCTGAGTATGTAATGTTATCACCAATTTTGGAAATGTTGTCCTCAATGTTTTGAATTTATTATTAGAAATTATGTTTTTTATTCAAAATACCGTTATTTAAATACCACATCAGATCGAGGTTCAAAAAAACATCAACATTAAAAGAAAGAATGGTATATATGATGGACTCCTAAAACAACAAATACTAGGATACCATGTTCGAAAAAAATTGTCCTGAATGATTAAAATAACTCTCAAAGACCAGTAGAGGGTGATATAGAACGTAATCATTTGAATGTTATCTATCACAAAACATTAAATATGTAATGTGTTAAAAGACCATTCGGAAACGTAAATGGATAATCTCTATGTTTTGAGATCCTATTAAATGAGTTGAAGAATTTATTTAATTACTAGACTAAGTGAATAATGAAACATACTTACATGAAATGTAGGGTTTCATTGTTTAATCAATTTTCCCCACAAACTATCCTTTTTCCCAAGTTGTTGAATATTTAAGTCATGTTATTCACACCTAAAGAAATAGAATATATTTCTAAATAATTTCATAATCAATAGAATATTAACTATACATTTCTTCATTATTTAAACATTAACCAAAATGAAAACTGGTTAGGATAATATATGATAATTCAACAAATATAATGAACCTTATAGGATGAAAACTACTTTAATCTCCAGTATTAAAAAGTGTGGCATAATGATCAAAATAAACAATACAAAAAATAACTATCTCTAAAATTTTAAAAATAATATTATAACTATGATTAAAACCTAAAAATAATAATTCATTAATCACATTCTTATAAATGAAAATTTATAATAATTAACTCCAAATAACATCAACTACTCTTGATGTCTCATTACAAAAATAAATTTTCCTGATCCCATATTCTCCTAAATAAGTTAATCATTTCCATAAATAATATGAATGACCATATTTTTACAATATATACATAGGTTTTTTCTATAATATAAATCAATCATTAGTAGTAAAATAAAATACTATTTTATTTTATTTACCCTTATCATATAGGTTTCAAAAAATACTGAAAATTTTATAAAATAAAATTATTCAATAAAATACTAAATAATCATTTATTACAATGTTTATCCATTTGATAAAACATATGATCCCAAAATCATCTTATTTATATTTCATTGACTCTCACATGTAAAAAAATATTCACAATAACCATTGATATCACATATTCTAATGGTAGGTGATGCACCCTTTCCTTTCTTTGGTAGTGGGATCAATTATCTTTGGAATATCAAATGTGATCGGTTTTCACACAGTGTGATGGTTTTCCCTGTTTATAAAAGTATATATTTTTATGGATTTTACATTATATGACAAAAAGTTACTCACAAATAACCATAACATGATTTATCCTAAAAGGATGTTCTGTACCTCTCATTTTCATCCCAACTCATTATAACTTAAACATCATAAATTATGATGTCTTATATATTGGCATTTTTTATTTCTCTTCATTATGATTTATTAAAACTATTCCAAAATGAATGAATTTCATATCATGATCAATGTGTCCACCTAGTTTCATTTATATTTTGTTCACGTAAATAGATGCTCCATGAATTACATAATGATTTGGAGATTTTCCAAAAACACTAGCTTCTATTGTCGAAATATACCTTGTACAACTTGGGATGCTTGATTATTCATAGAGAATTAGATTTTTTAAATAATGCTGCATGAAATTTATATTAAAAATAAAATTAATAAATTATTTTTATAAAATTATTGGACCATGTTTTTTTTAAAATAATTAAATCAATGGACCTTTTAAAATAACATAAGTAATTACCTGAATAATATAAGTTAATAAATTATAAATAGGTTGTGATAGGGCCTCATTATTTTTTAGCTTTTATAAATTCATAATATAATTCATAGTTTTTTTATAGGTTAATATTTTTAAATTATGTTATAAAATTTACATTTTTTTAAAAAAATATAATATTGAAAAAATAATATTATATAAAAATACCCATGTCCAGTGATGATAAAGGAATATAGTAGGTGTTTTATATCTCATTAACCTATTTTCCATGGAGTTTTACATTTAAATATGTTTCTGAGTCATCAGGAAATGAAAATAAAATAATTATTTTCAGAATGTCATTAGTAATAGATTGGATTGTTATTTGAGATCCCCTATATCAATTTGTAACCGAATTTCCACAATCTGAATAATTTACATAACAAGGTTTTAACTAAAATAATAGACATATAAACCTACTATATGTTTACCAAAACTATTAATATTTACAGTTTTTTAAAACATTCCTTTCATACCAACTCTAGTGTCTCAACCATAAACATTACAGTTATTTCGAGTTCTAGTCATGAATTATCAATATTTCAGAGTAAGGATGTTTTTATATTTTTTATATTAGATAATTTGGCCATAACTATTACATATGAACTGAAATATTACAATGTATACACTTCCAAAAAATATCTATTTTTTCAAAAAGTAGAACATTCATAAATAACTTTTTAATTATTTTTCTTGATAACAAAATTTCATAGCATTTATAAATACTTACCCCATTCTCTTACACATCCTTATACCATATGGATAACATTTAAAAAAATGTATGAGCATGAAAAACTAGTAAGGTATATAAAAGAGGGATAAAAAATCGTTAGTCCATTAATATTTTACTCTCATGAATACATTTTCAAAAAATCATGCATTCAATGAAAAAACAAATAATAAAATTATTATAAATATCCATAAAATTTATAATTCATAATGAAAACATATTTAACCTATATCGTTTTTAAACAGTAGTTTTTAAGCATACATATTGAGTATTAGTCAATGTTACATTTGGAATACCCATCATGTTATATTCCCTAAATATCATTGGAGAAACCAAACTAGTTAACACTATATAATTAGAAAATAAATTGGAGAACTATAAATGTCTCCCTCATGATTGGTTTATCACATAACCACCCATATTCATAAACTATTTCCAAAAACAATAACCTAATCATTACACATAAAAAATCCTAACCGAAAAACAATAATTTTCACATTGAAATAATTTTTACAATCCTACGTACTAAAAAATGAAAACTCTATATCTAAAAATTAAAGTGTAAAAATGTGAATGATGAATCATTAAATGAAATTTATATAAAAGTATGAAAATTTTTACATTCCATATATATTAAAAAAAATCTATATTTCTTTGTAATGATAGTTGAAAGTGGATCATTTAATGAGGTTTTTTAAAATAATTACCTTACAAGGATCCCATTAAAAAATCACTATAGAAAAATTAAAATGTTACCATTTAAAAAAATAATTTACTTATAAATAAATCCATTAAAAACATTTTTAAATATGGACATAAAATGGTATCATTAATATAAATAAATAATCCAAACCTTTAAAAGATGGTCTTTCTTAAAAAATTCCTTACATTGGGTCTGACTCATCACGTACAATCATTATCGTCCAAGATAATAAAAATTGATTAAAAATTTACCTTTCTAAAAATATTTTTAGTGTTTATTTTTCAATTAATATTTGTTATTATCATGTTAAAATAATTTATATTCACATCGGATGATTTGTCGACATTTGGAACTCAATTCCAAATTGACATTGAAATGATGTCTATAATAAAAATTCTCTCAATTAAATATTCTCCAGAAATATATTCATGGAATAATATTCAATTTTATACATCACTTATAATTTTAAATCAAGCAACTTATTTAATTTTATGAAACATGAACTGCATTATAATCATAGAGATGGTAGGCCATATGTACACATAAATGATATTTCCATTTTTCCGTAATGATTATTTTAAGATGTTAAATATTATATCATAATTGCAGAATTATAATAATATATTAAATATAATTTAAATAATTTAAATATAATTATTTATATCATACATGTGATGTGGTGTAGCAAATTGAGTCACATCACATTGTGGAGATGATAGTTCACAAATACGCATGAACAATGTTATAATTTTTATGTGAATGAAAAGAACAAAATTAATTGATATATTATTCTATTAAAATTTTAAAAATTTCACTAATATCATATATAAATTTTTATTTCATAATCATAACAATTCATGAGATACGGTAATGAAAAAAGAACTGTATTGGTTCATGAGGCGGTAATCTGTCGTACACATGAATGAATCATTTATATACCATTTGATGGAATTTCAGAAGAATTTAGAATATTATATTAACATAATAACATATCAACACATTTAGTATAATATAGATATTTTTTATCATGTCGGAGGAATATTTTATGGATGATGAAGAAGAAATATAATAAGAATACTTAATAAAAATGTTACGTTCCCTTCAGATGATCACATTTATTAACACTATAACACCTTAAAGGAAGGTTTTATGCAAAAACTATGTTCTATTTAATGTTTTTAGGTATTATAGAATGGTTTTTGTTCTGTCCGTAAATGAACTTACTACATTATTTACGATTAATGAATATAGCTGAATGTGTTCCCTTTTATATGATAGGGAAGGGGCTCTTATTGAATTATAAACATTAATTTTCTATTTAAAATATATCCAAAATAATTTATTTCAAATAAAAAATGAGTATTGGTATTAATTGAATCATTCAATAAAAATAATAAATTTTGGAATTTTTTTAGTCCTTATCTTTTTGTTTCAACCCCTTTTAACTCATACAATTTTATCATGAAATATATAATTTGATAGTTAAAATGATAACAATAACATGAAAAATGACAAATGAAGGAATAATTTATTAAATTTTCAGGATTCTCAAAAATATTTTACTGGACCATATATTTTTAGAAATTAATATATCATTGAAATCAATATTTTATATTTTCAGATATGAACTGTGTTAATTTTGACAATATTCTATACTTGAATTTTTAGGAAAAATCCCAACTACTTGATTCCATTGAGAAAACTACATTAACTCAAATATAACATGATATTTTGGTCAATAAAATTAGTGGAAGGAATACAATATTTCAAAATACCTTTTTAAAATATTATTAATATCATTTATTAGATTCATCCTTTAATAAATCTATTAATGCACAATCATTATATGCCAATATAATTTAATTATTTAATGTCTAAAATATATAAATAAATTATAATTATGTATATAAACATTTTTTTTCTAATAACTATTTATTGTTGAAATTATATTATATATTATCCATTACTACTTTTTTTTCACTTATTAAAAATATCAGAAGATCGTTTTTTATTTATCATTAAATAAATTTTAATAAATGTCATATTCTAACCCAAGTATATTAAAAAGGTTATGATTCCATCCTAAGGTTTGTTTTTTATATCCACACTAATAAAATTAATTTATGACATGTGTTTGGGTAATTTTATAAAATTATGATATTATTGTTACCTTTAATTACCAGATTTACCCTTAACCTTGTTAAATAAAATACTAGAGTTACTATTCACCATGAATTAAGTTTATACTATTAAAACATAATTACCATACTGATTAAAAACAAGTGATTATTTTTTCAAAATTCAATTCATAGATGTGGGTAACTTAATCATAACACTAATCCTACATATGTGGTGAAAATGTAGGTAAAAGAGAGGCTCAAAATTTCAATATGTTTTTATATATACTTTCAATATAAAAAATATTCAAACTAAATAAATTTAATTAACACATATATTATTTATCTTTTGTGAATTTTAAAATAAGTTTAAATTATAATAAATATTTAAATAAAAAATATATTTTTTTATCTATACTGTAGTATTTTCCATTATTCCATAAAAATGATACTTTTCAAAAAGAATACAAAAATTTCAAACTAACATAATTTTTGAAATTAAAAATTAAAATTTTGATTTTTATAAAAAAATAGAATATAAAAATGTTTAAAACTAGAATTAAATATTTGTATCAACAAAAATAAGTAAAAATGACTTCTTTGAAATATTTTCATATTATGCATAAAATATAATTTGTTATTAAATTAGGTAAAAAACATATTAGATGAATTTTAAAAATAATATTGAAGTTATATTTAATTATTATAATCTAAAAAGAGTTATAAGATTTGTTTATAAAAACAATTATTTACAATTTAATATGTATTCATACAAACACAACATAAATATTAAATTGGTTTTTAATTGAATTTCTAATTGATTTTCAGACCAATGAATCTGTATATAAACATTTTTAAACACGATTTTCATTATTTAATTATTATAGTTCATTCCCCCCATTCGAATGGATAGGATAATAAGGAAACATTTAGATAATAACATTTAGATGTATGGTTATGCTTGGTATGTCGTATCATCAATCCAATAAAATGATGTATTTCTTTTTCAAAACATTGGATGTTACATTCTATCCCCTTTTGTAAATTACATACTCATACCGTTTAATATAGTATCCCAAACCATGGTTTAATTTTTCAAAATACATTCATTGAAATCCCACATCGATAAAAGGTTTAGTAACACTATCAAGTTAAAAATACTGAAATATAATGGTCACATGAGATAACATATACTAGCTTTCTATATAGATAAACCCATACATGAATGAAATAACTAACTATAAATGACTAGTATGGGGTGATAGATAACATAACCATTGGAAAGTAATCCATCACAAAACCATAAATATGTGATTGTTAAAAATTCCATTGATAAAATTAAAGAGAAAATGTTTTTTTAAGATCCCATTAATAGATTTGAGCAATACATTAAAATACTAGACTAAACTAATAGGAAATATATATACATGAAAAGTATAGTTTTATAAATTAATAAATTTTCACAACAAACTTATTTATTATCCAATCTATGAATTATTAAGATGACTTTTTTCATAACTAATAAACTTGAATCAATTTCTATTGAATCTCATAATCCAAAAAAGACAAACTATCTATTTCTCATATCATGAAACATTAATAAAAACAAAAAATAATTAGGATATGATAAGAAAATTCCCTAAAAATTAAAAAATCTTATACGATGAAAACCTACTTTAATCTCCATATTTAAATAGTGTAACCCAAATTTTAACAAAAACAATTTTAAAATTAAATATCGTTTAAATATAAAAAGTTATACCTATGAATAAAACCCCAAAATAAGAAGAATTTAATCACAACATCATCCATGATATGTTCTTATATTTAACTCCAAATTACATTAATTACTCTTTATGTCTCATGAAAAAAATAAAATTCTCCTAATCACATATTCTCTTAAATGGGTTAATCATTTCCATAAATAAAGTGAATCACTATATTTCCAAAATATATACATATATTTTTCTAAAATATAACTCAACCATAATTTCTCAAATACAATATTATAGTATTCTATATACCTAGTTCATAACTGTTTATCAAAATAGTGAACATTTTAAAAATTAACATTAATCTTATAATTACATATTTATTTTTCAATACCTTGGATATCTATTTGATAAATCATTAGATCCAAAAAAACATATTATCATTACATAAAATATCATAACTATAAAAAGTCATGCTAAATATGTTCTTCAGATATGCCAATGCTAGGCGATGCACCCTTATCACACTACAGTTGACATTTCATTTCACACAGCCATGCCAGACATGATAGGTTTTCACCTATCTTGAATCTTTTCCCTTTTATGAATCTATATAATTCAGCTAAATTTTAAAAAATGTGAAAAATAATGTTTAAAAATAACCATCGCATATTTTATCATCAAAGAATATAGTATTCCTCTCATTTTCATCCCAATAAATAATTACATCAACATCTTAATTCATGATGTATTATATATTTTTATGTTTTTTAATTCACCTCTATATGATTTAATAAAACTATTCCAAAATTATGTATTTTTGTACATAGATCTTGGTGTCCACTAAGATTCATCAATATTTAGTTCATATAGATAGAAAATCAATGAATTAAAAGATTGATTTATAGATTTATCAAAATCAATTTCATCCATTATCCAAAAACATCTTGTATAATAAGGGACATATGGGTGTTTATAGAGAAATGTGTTTTGAAAATAATCATTGTAGGAAATATAATGTCACAACATTTTATGTGACTTTGTATTTGTAAAACATTCACACCGAGTTTTCTTTTAAACATTCATTCAAGTTACTTTTTAAAATATCCTATGTATGTACATGAATACTATATACTAAAAGAATATATAAATATCTCATGAAATGTTCCCTTTATTCAAAAATATTTTCAAATTCAAAACATTCTTCATAATCTATAGACAAGGTAAATTATTTAATCATTCCTAGGTAATATTTTACTTTTATGAAATATGATAATACTGAAAATCTAGTATTTTATTAAAAAAACCCATAATCCATTATTTTGTTGAGGTATAGAGGTGGTGTTAAATATCACCTGAAACTTTTTACAAGAGTGTTATATATTGAAATAGGTTTCAAAATCATCCATACATGACATTACAACAATTATAGAATCCAAGTCATTGGGAAGAGATGTAAATTTTGATTGAAATCATCCTCCCACCATTTGTAATAAACATTCCTCATTTTTAAAAAATTATAGAAAAATGATATATCTAAATGAATAGACATATAAACATAGCATATGTTTTACCAAAACACATAATTTCTAGAGTTTTCTGAACCATTAATTTGATACCAATTATATGGTGTCGACCATAAACATTTAATAAACATGATTTTTTGTCGGGAATTTTATTTATATCACATTTATGATCATTTTATGTTTAGTTTTTTAGATAATTAATTCATAATTATAATATAAGAACTCAAATATTACAAATTATACACTTATCCACACTGTCAAATGTTTTCTCAATGTATTGCATTCTAAAATAATATTTGAATTATTTTTCATGAAAAAAAGTTTCATTACAATCATCTTCACTACCTCCATTCAAATAAAAAAAGATATATATTATAGAAAACATTTCAAATAATTAGGATTCTTATAAAAATCATAGAAAAGTACATAAAATAATGAAATAAACTCATTAGTCCATTATTATTTTAAACCCATGTAAAAATTTTCAAAAAATCATATTTGTAACCCAAATAACATTATCCCTTTCGCAAAGATCATGAAGTCATAATATTACCATAAATATCTATAGCATTCATAAATAATAATGGTAAATTGTGAAACCCATATCATTCCAACATTGTAGTTTTTACAGATACATTGGGAGTAACCATCATGGTCATATTTGGACTACAAGTCCGGATATATTCCGGAAATATAATATAAGAAACCCAACTAGTTAACTCCATCACATTACCCAATTAATAGGAGAGCTATTTCAGCGTCACACATGGTACCTTTATCATGTACCCACCCTAAATCATAAATAATCCCAATGAACCATTACATAATCTTAATACATTAAAAAATCATTATTGAAAAAAAATTCTAATTTGAAACCATTTTTACAATGATGAGTACTTGAAAATGAAAATGATTTATTTGAAAATAAAATTGTAAGCATGTAATGGAAGAATGAAAACATCAAAGAGATTTAAAATAACAAGAATCTATTCATTTAATATTAGATAAAAAAAATACTTTTATACTTTCACAAAAATAGTTTAAATAGTAACTTATCATTATATTTTTCAAATGAAACACCATCACAAGGATACATTTATGAAAAAAATTTATATAAATTCCAAATATAACATTTTAAAACATTAATTACCATATTAACACACATATAAAAATAATTTTTAATACATAGAACTAATGTAGAATATTTATAAGAATTAATCATCAAAACATATAATAATGTTTTTAGTTAAAAACACACTTACCTCAAGTACGACTCATCGCATATAATATTTATCTTTCTGAAAAATTAAGGTTTTATAATTATTTAAATTCCTATAATAAATATAAAAAATATTATTCATTTTATTTCATTTATTATCATGTTATAATAATGTAAGTGTGAGTCTCTTGGTTTGAAGATATTCTATACTCTCGAGTCAAAATTGACATTAAAAAAACATATATAGTCAAAATGGTCATAATTACATCATCAAAAAAAATATTCACGAAATAATTGTCAATATCATAAATAAATTGTACTTTCAAATATAATTATTAATGTAATGTTATAAAAAATGAAGAATGTTATAATCATGGAGACTGTAGGTCACACATACGAATCAGTAACATTTCTATTTATCATCGATCATTATGGAATAAAGTTTGCTATTATTTTATATTTACATAATTTTCATAATATCATAAAAATCATATTAATTATATAAATATACTTATATATATCATCCATGTGAGGTGGTGTAGAAAACCAAATCACATCGCTTCATGTAGGTGATAGTTCACACATATGTACTAACAACATTATCACATATATGTGCATTACGTTTAAGATATTACAAGATATTTTATTCTCTCATAATGTTAATAAGTCATAAAAATAATATTAAATGTGTAATTACTTCATTATAAACATTCTTGGAAGACGGTAATGAAAAAAACTATATTGGTTTGTGATGTGGTACTCCTCCGTACACACAAATGAAAATTCCATTTGTCTGTTGATGGAATTGGAGATGGATTTTGAATTTGGAATTTTAGAATAACATCTCTTTATATTGATGATATTAGGGTTATTATTTATTCGTGGTGGATGAATATTTGAAGGATGTTAAGGAAGAAACAAAATATAAATACATAAAAAAACATTACCTTCCCTTTAGATGATCGCATTTCATAATACCTTAACACCTCTAAGGAGCTTGTTCTGTATTAAATAAGGCCTCTAGAATGTGTCGAGGTATTCTAGGAATGGTTCTGGGAATAAAATTGCTGAATTTTTTTTTATGTGTAAGGAAAAATGATGAATTGGATCCCTTTTATAGTAGAGGGGAGGGGAACTCATAGAAATATAATAAGTATTAAATCAATATAAATTTATTTTCTATTAAAAATGGGTCAAAATATATTTATTTATAAAATAATATGAGTATGTTTTGAAATATAATGATATAATAAAAATTATTCAATTTATAATATTTTTTAATCCTTATCTTTATTATCCCCTATTAATTCATATAGTTTTATAATGCAATTTAAAATAAATGGTTAAAATAATTTATTTATCATGACAAAGACCAATGAATGAATAATTAATGATATTTTAATACATATATAATCTATTTGATCGAGTCGTTGTTTTTTGTAAATTTTCTCTCATTTTATTAAATATTATATATATATTTTTATTATGTCAATTTTGACACTATTCAATTCATTACGTTTTAAAAAAATCATAACAGCTTTATTCCTCTAAAAATATTACATTAAATAATATATAACAGGTTATAGTCATCCATAATATCATAATAAAGAATCAAATATTTCAAATTTAATTTATATTAATATTATTAATACCAGTTATTTTAATTTTCCGTAAATAAATCTCTTAAAACATCATCATTATGTCACAATTAATTTTCATTATTTAATGTATAAATAATATAACTAAATTTTCATAATGTTGAAAAACATATTAGATTTCCTATCAAAATTTATAGTCGATATTATATTTTATACAATCCTATATTTAAACTCTTATACTTTAAAAAAATATGAGTAGGACATTTTTAACTTATCTTTAAATAAAATAAATTAAATATCATATTCATAACCAAGTGGCATAAAAATGATGTAATTTTGGCCCGAGTTTGGTTTTTGGTCCAAACACACTCATCCAAAAAAATTGGGACATGTGTTATCATAATTGATTAATATTATAATATTATTTTTATCATAAATTAAATGATCTACCGTTAATCATGTAAAATAAAATAAAATGTTACTATTCACCAAAAAAATTGATCATATTCGAACAGAATTTTCTTACCGATTATGACCATGCATTTATTTTTTAAAATTTTAAAAAAATTAGTAGCAAAATTATGATTAATAGTAATCCCACAAATTTGTCAAGAAGGCAGGTAAATCATACCTTCAATCATTCAATATGTTTTAATGTCTAATTGAAAAACAATAATTATTAATATTACATAAATTGAATTAATAAATGTACTAAAAATCTATTATGATGTTAAAAATCCGGTTAAATTATAATAATTATATATAGAACAAATTATATATTAAATATAATGTCTAATTTCTAACTATTGTTAAAAAATTATATTTTAAAAAATTTCCAAAATATCACCATATGATATTTTTTATATTTAAAATTAAAAAAATGATGTTTATTTTGTAATATATAACAAATTAAAATGTCAAAAATGAGATATAAAATAGTTACGCACCAAAATGGTTGTAGAAAAGACATTTAAAAAAATACTCTTTTTATGCATACAATTGATGTTTTTTATATCATGTATATAAAACATAAAAGATGATTTTAAAAAGAATATTGATTTTTTTTATTTCATTGATAAAATCCAAGAATAGTGATTTGATTATTTTATGTACATAATTATTCCAACATAACTGGTTTATCATTATAACAAATCCATTATATTATGTTGGTTTTTATTTTTATTAATAATTTATTTTCTAACCAGTTAATCATTATATATACATTGTGAACTATATTTTCCATGTATAGATAATAATATTTATTCACTCCATTCTAACACCATTGTTATAATGGTAACAATCATATAGTAATATTTAGTATTCTATTTAAGCTCGATACAGTGTATCATGTACTCTCTCGAATAATGTATTTTTTTCAAAAAAAATCAATGCTACAGATTACCAGGACTAAATACAATATTTAGAGAAGTATTGTTAAAAATTGTGGGATTATAACATCCATACATTATCAATTAATTAATAATTTATGTAATTTTAAATACCATCAAATATCCCATTTCAATATTCACTGAATAGTCCACTATTTTAGAAAAATAAAAAACATCACCCTAAAAAATATTAAAAGTGTATAAATCATATATATACGACATTTTTATAAAATAAAATTAAAAATATATAAATTATAATTTTTATATTATAAAATAATTTACTCGAAAAATAATTATTTTAATTTCATATCCAAGTTTCCGAGATATTAAAAAATTAATTAAGGCAACATAAAATCAACTAATAATCATATAAAAATAATATAATTATTATGAATCAATTTAATTATATTTAATTTATTTTTATGAAATTTTTTTATTAAAAATATTGTAAATAAACATTTCTATTTTACAAAAATACTTATACATAGTTTATCATTTATTAAACAGTTTTTTACGTATACTATGATATTATTATACAATATTATTATTAATAAGATGAATATAATTTAGTTATACTTTCATTGGGGAATTTAATATTCTAGTGGACATATTATTATTCTCAATGCTAATATCACAATTCATAGGGTCGAGTTACTATTCAATCAAAATATGTTGCTTAATTTCGTTTCATTAATGGTTTATGAGACAAATTGTTTTATTGGTATCTGTTTACTACCAATGTTTCTTCTACTGTATAACATAATTATAAAATGTAAAATCTTCTTTGATAAATTATTTTGTCATTATATTCTTTCCCACTTTTAAAATTTCACAATAATAATCTTTTTTTACATTCTAAGGTGATAACAGGTGAGGGTACTTCTACATCATTTATTAATCCAGGTCCCATGTTTTTATTCTTATTTATGGTTCCTCCATAGTACATTGACCATGTATGTAGAAATATAGTGTACACTATTATCTTTATGTTTCCAAATATTCACCATCTTCACCTCATAAGAGAAATCATTTTCCAACTGTACCACCTCTGAATTCACTACATGTAAGGGATCAAGTATATACGTCCTCAAGAAAAATTAGTGGAATATTTCACATACATGGGACATGTATGGTGGATGATCTGGTTGATAGGTTAATAATCCAAATTAATAAACAATATCTAATTGGATGATGTATCTAGGACACAACATTATATTCATACCAAATCTCTTGAACCACTTCCATGGAGTTATGTAGTAGAAAACCATGTCTCTAACCTTCAATACTTTGACTCATCAACGATTTACTGTATATATTTTTTTAACATTTAGTATCCTAGAAATTCCGATAAATGATTTCACCTTTACTATCATTTCTTCAACAATTTTAGTTCTGAGTAGATTACATTCACTAACATCATCCTAAAATTCTTGTTTTATTCATCCTTTCCCAAAAAGGGATTTGTATGGAGCCATTAGGATTCTGAAGAGGTAAAATTTATTGTAAAAGAACATCAGTAGAGTTAAATATTTTTCACATTCTCCCTTGAAGTCCATTTAACATGCAATCATCATTTCTACTAGTGTATGAATGGACTATTCATATTGACCATCAATTCGAGGTTGATAGGCCGTACTGGTGTTAATCTCAGTGTTTAGAGCATGTTGGATAATTTTCAATAACATGTAGGTGAATCTCATACCTCAATTGGATACAATATATTGTGGTACTTCATGCATCATTACAACATCCTTAATATATATCAATAAAATTTTATTTGATGAGAGGTCCTCTCGAATTGCAATTACGTGATCAATCTCTATAAGACTATCCACTACAAACAATATAGAATTGTTTCCTCTATATTTTTATGGGAAGGTAGTGAAGTGTAAGTAGGGGTGTTTTACCATATATAGGCCAGTATGGGCAATGGTTGAATCCTCACCATATTATTCTATATTTCATCCATCAAATGGTAACATACCATTCACTTTGATGTATATTCTTCAATCTATTTCTTCATATTTTTCGAACAATAGTTCTCTCATAAATCCCAATAAATATTTTTTCTCCAATAGTGAATAGAGATTGATGATAAGGGAGATTTATAGAGATTATTTTTATTTTTATCTTTATTGGATGGTACACATATTCATGACCCAAATCATAGGACTCCCTCATCATCTATTTTAAAACCATAAAGATTTATATTTTCTGATTGCTTCTACATTATTCTGAATTACATGTTAATTTCATTGAGAATACATTATTTTCACAACGTGGGATAGTTGAGTGATAATTTGATAAAATAACCATGATTTTCTTTCCTTAATTATTCACATGATAATCATTTTCATACAAAATAATATTGGATCATTCTTAATTATCATCGTTGATAATGTTGTAGTATCCATTATTCGTGTTGTATATTCAAATTTATTCACTTTTTCGTGATGGTAGTGGATTATGTAGTCATATACCATGGTGAGATATAACCTTCTACATTGTTGAATAACTATTTCCTGCATTGTTAATATACATTTTAGGCTCTTATGTTCCTTATGTATCTCACACTTCCCCCTATATATAATGATGTCTTTAATTTATCACAAAAATCAATGTTTCCAACCCCATATCATTTTTGGGATAAATTTTTTAATTAGTTTATAACTTCCTTTAGATGTGGTATTTAACATCATCATTTTATATGAGTAAAAATTATAGTAACTCTCTTTAAGCGTCATTTTATACCACAAATAGTTCCCCACATACGAGATGTCTGAGTAATGGTATTGTGATAAGCCATTTATTCAAATATTTTATGATGTATTCATAATCAATGGTCTTGAAAAAAAATAATCCCTTTTGATTTATCTTGGTTAGTGGATTGGAAAATCAAGAAAAAATAATCAAAAATCATTTATAATACATATTTAGAACAAAGAATCTATTTATCTCCATTATGGATGTTTCTTATGGGCCACTATTCAATTTTATTTGTCTTGGAGGGTTCAAAATATATTCTTTCGCAGGTGATAGCATGTCACAATAATGATAATTCCACTATCGAGAACTCACAATTACTATACAATGAAAATATTTCCTCTCATTTTAATATCATTATCATAGTATTCAAATTCTCCTTATATTCCTAATTTATATAAGATTATATTATAATATCTTCAATAATGACTACCAAATGTTTTCTACATAATAATTATATACTCTATTAATTATTTTTATGAATATTTATGTAGAATTAGTGTGTCAAAAATAAATATCTATGAAATCGTATTTTTCATATGTCATTTGTAAGATATTCTTGGGAATATTGTCCTTTCTCATAATTAATTGGTGATATCCAAACCAATGTTCCACCATAGATATATACATTTCCCCACATAGTTGATCAAACAATTCATATATCTATGGGAGGATAAACTAGTTCATTATCATTATTTTTTTAGAACGTGATAATTAATGGAGTGTTACGTCAATGTACCATTATTCTTGATGAAGAGGACTGGAACATCCCAATGTGACGTAGTTAAGCGTATAAATACTTTTTCTATATGCACTTGTAACTACATCATCAGTTCATCTAGCTCAATGGTTCCATTTTATATGATGTCTTTGACATACGTAATGATCTAGAAATAAGTTCAAATGTGAAATCTACATCTCAATTAAGAGGATGAATATTTAATTCTTTGGGGAACACATCAATATAGTTCAAAACAATGGGATTTTCTTTGAGAATGATTATATAATTTGCCTCTATAATTTTTTCTAGATATTATTTCTCCTAAATAAATAATATCTTCAATTAAGATGATGATTCCAAAAGATATTCATACTCATAATTATAAATATATAGATTTACAGAATTCCTTTTAATGTGAATAATTATCTCCCTTTCTAAATAGATGAAGTTCACTTTTTATAATGATATAGAATCCATGCCAAATAGAACATTTAAAGTCACTAAGGATGCAATCCATGATTTTTTTGGGAGGTTCAGTATGATAATATTAACTACTGATGTTTTATATACATTAGATGAATTAATTACATTGTTTTCAATTATCACAAATAAATAAAGCACTATATTTTATGATGGTATTTTAATATAACTGTTAAACATGAAAAATATGAATGAATGTGTAGAACCATAATAAAATAGATTGTTCCCAATTCATGTAAAAATTACTAGAATACTATTTAGAAGCTGATTCTTGGGATCCACCTCATTAAAAATATAGAATAATCAATCACTTGATCCTTTGGATTTGGTGACTGGTGATGCTTATTACCCTCAAGGAGTCTATGTTTATTGAATGTGTTTACAAAGTTTTCTTTCCCCATACAACTGAAGCATTGATCCATGGGTTATGATATTTATTACTACATCACATTTTTTGTTTTTCTCAGGTATCTTCTAATTTAATGAGCATGTTGTCTTTCTCCGGCACAAATAATGAATTTCCCCATCCCGATGAGGCAATTAACATGATGATTCTTGGAAAATTTCGGACATCTGATTGGTTGACTTGTCATTCCTCCCTTTTTAGTAGATCCTCTCTCTTGAAACTAACTCTTTCTTTTCTTATCATCATATCCAATGTAAAAATTCATTGAACACAATCTCCACTTGAATGCATGTCTAACATCTTCTACATAACTACTATTATATCGAATAGGTATAAGATTTTTATTGTGTGGTTTTAAACCATAAATGAATCTTTCTGTATTAATATCATTTTTGATAAAAAAATTGACGCAAACCATTAAATCCTTCTGAAATATTCATTATAATAGGTGATATATTCACATTATTTTTGTATCATCTATGTAAATTATCCCTTCAAATTTTTTCAAATATTTTGAGTTAAATAATTATTAAGATATATTTCTCCAAACTCTACCCAATAAATCACTCCAATTTAATCCTTCGTCTTGATCTTATTAATTAACGACCACCATTTGATGGCAACATCATCAAAATGGTGAATGAACAAAATTAACCTTCAGAATATTATACTATTAAATAACTTGAAATAATTTCCCTATTAATATTACAAATTGTTTTGAATCTAGTTGGTTAGAATATCCATTAAGTTTTAGTGGTAGTTTTCTCTTAAATGAAATTATTTATATTTACTCCCACTTAAGTGGTAGAGGAAAATCCACATTATTCAGTTTCTTTTTCATATCCTGATACAACTGGGTGAGAATAACCATGAAATTTTTAAATCCACCTCCTAAGGCATTAAAAATATTATTCAAGATTCATAGCATTCTGTATCACGTGGTCTATTGGCCTCTTTTCTCCTAGTTTGCACCATTCCATAAAATTGAAAAAATATTGAAAAAAAAGTTAAAAAATTATTAATTATTAATTTTTTCATTTTTAAATTATTATATAGTGACATATATTATTGGATCCATATGAATATAATTTCATTAAATCAATTCTTATTTGGTGGTTACATGTACTTCGATTCAAAATAATTGTTATAACAAATGATCTATAATCCTAATTCCCAAATTATCTAAATTGTGATCTGATACCAATTGTATCTCCCTTACATTTCGTATATTATTATTACATAATTTCAAATATTATCAATATAAAACTATATAAAACCAAGAACCAAGGTTTTAGTGTCTATGGAAAATTAATATCACGCATCACTTATTCATAATAAAACATAAACATATATTTAATATCATCTTCTTTATCCAATTAAAGATCATTATATCCATAGAACATGTAGTCATTAGAGGATATAAATTAAAGAAAGGTCATCGAAAAAATCTATGTAATAGAATAGAAATATAATCACAAAAATCGTCATAATAGTTGGAAACAAGATGTTCCTTGATGAGCTTCCAAATAATGGGAGAAATCCTCAAAAGAAGATGTGCTTGGATTTGTCCCTAGGAGAAGAACTAATATTTATCTACTGAGAGGAGCATGATGATGTTCTTGTAGTAAAAAAATATTTTATTATTAGGAATCACCTTGTGAAGCTCAGTATCATCGAACATTTCCAACCATTCCAATGAAATTGGACCAGAAGACTGGAGATATAATTGCGAGGAAAATATAAGAAGGATCTCCTTGACTTAGATATTATTAGATCCAAATTAACACGAAGAGGCAAATCCTAGTACATTATATGGGAATATAGGCAGAATCATTTTGAAAGGGACCAATACCAAGAAAAAATTAAGCACCAGTAGTGTAGGATCTCTTGCACGGGGTAGCATATCATAGAAAAGAAGTGACACATGCATGGAGTTGGAAAGGGTTACTAAATCACTACTATAATCCCTTTTTAAGACAATAGTGAGGATATCCATGGCGAACTGGTCAACAGATAAAGTTGGATGCGACAATACTACAGAAGAAGAATCCAAAGTTCATGAAACTACCTAACCCACCTTCCTTATATAGAAGAATACATCATGACCATGAATGTGATGAAGATGGAAGTAGTGAAAATGGTTGGGATGGATAAAGGATAGAAACTATTCAGAGACACCATCTATCTGAATAACAATCTGAGGTAGTGGGTATATATTAACTATTCTTTTTACACAATATTATTATTATTAAATTATGGATATATTATAGAAAATAAAATAATTTTTTCAATAATTATTAAATAGATTAATTTTATTTATCAATAAATCAAATGAAAATTGTAAATTTATATTAACTTAATTATACAATAATATAAATATATTTGAATTTAGTTTTCAATATTTTAAAATAAAATTATATTTACATTTCTAAAATTAATGATATTTTCCAAATATAAATAATAATATTTTATTTTATTTAATAAGAATTAAATACATTTTAAATTATCAAAGAATTATACTTAAATTTTTTAAATCATTCAAAATAATCAAAATCATAAAATGAAAATATAACATTAATCATATACTTATACAAACATACACTTTTAAAATATAAATCATAAAAAATAAATATGTAGAGAAATGATAAAATGAAAATTATTAAAAAGTTATTTTACCTTCATGAACACCTAAATAATTATTAATCATAACAAAACAATTTTTTCAAAGCATTCCAAAATTTATGAGCGAAATAAAAAAGAAAAATTATTGTGCTAATCATTTTATAGAAGTTTCCCATTATGAGGCATGGATAATGTGTATAAATATTTATTTTTTCTATTACATTAGAAGTATTATCAGAGTATAAACATTACCGAACACATTTTTAAAAATATTACTAACCATACACAAATTTTCTGTTCAATTGTTAAAATGCATTTCAATTTATTTTACCGAATTCATATCATGCATGTTCTTCGGAAGGTGATGACATGGATTCATTGACTGGACAATCTAATTGTTATAAGCATCCAAAAATGATGAAAATTTTTTAAACTCCCATTATACACGAATTATAGGCCATTTTAGTTTGTATTATACTAGTTTGGAGTAGGCATACTAATAGGATGTGAGGCTAGGTCCAGCAAGCCAATTGAAGTCTTTATTGTTTTGATAAACTAAATCTTCATAATATAACCCATAAAGAATGTATGAGGGTCCAACACATGAATAATTGTGAAAATTCTAGTATAAGGAGTAACAAACATAAAAAAATAATGTTTGACTATTTTATTTTGGGGATTTGATTACATACATTATTTCATGGGATGTTGTTTTCTTGTCCTATTCTAGTTGTGTAAAATCCCTATTTTCCATATTTCATCTCCCATTATACAATTTTTACATTATTTGAATAAGGTAATCTTGGTTTCAAACTAATCTAAATCTATGGTTCAAGGATGTTTAGGATTATTATTTTTATTTTTATTTTTATTTAAAAAAAATTAACGAAACGTCCATTATATTATTTTATAAAAATGATAACATAATTATGGTTTAAAAACATGTCCTAAATAGATTTTTACTATAATAAATGACCCACACCCTCCATTAAATGAAAAATTGTCATTTATGATTTTTTTCATAACTAATAACCAAAACTAACATGAACTAACACGAGTCGACCATAAACCAGGAAGAAAAACCACTATGTCGCAAGGCTTGGGGTGACCTCTAGTCTCCATAATAGGTTGAAAGGATATAAGGAAGAAAAATATAAATTGCTAGGAATGATTCTATAATAAAAAATAATTAATTACATTAAAGTAACCACTCATAAATACAACATTAACCATCCATATATAAGATGCAATTTCATTAGGTAAATGGAATGATAATAAAAAGGAAAATTAATTATGGTATATAACATAAAAAAATTAGAGAAATTTTAAAAACAGTTTGATAAAAATAAATGACATCTCATGAAAAAGGATACCAAACTATAGTAACCTAGCCAATAAGACCAATACATAATAATCCAAAAATAAAAACAAGCAATCAAACCAAAAAAACCTAACCATGCCCAAGTGACCGATCAGTCACTTCACATCTCCTACCAGATACTACTATTACATATTGAACACCAAATAAAGATGGGATCACTGCATGTGGGCCTAAAATAAAAATTTGAATATTGTACACAATTAATGGTGTATACCTGATGTCGGTTAAACCCCCCTAATGGGATAACATAAATGATTTTGTGAAATACTATTAAAAAGAATGGTCTTTTATTCTAGTTTGAAATATATTTATAATTTTTTATTATGAATTTATATAAAAGTATATATCACACTAAGGAATATTTCATAAATTTAGCATCATTAAAAAAATTTTAAAAGATTCATATTTTTTTCTTGAAAACATTAACTTTTAAAACCAATATAAAAATAACCTTGTCAATCAAATTTACATGAACAATACAAAAAGAAAGGACAAGAATATGCAACACCAAATATCCATCTCATAAATATGATAAAATTAATCTATTTAAAAAAATATCATTGAACTATTGATCATAATAGATGTAAGAAATATAATTACCAAGAATTCTGTATATGAATCAATTAATATCATGAGAAGCATAGTAGGTCATATAGTGATAAATCCATAAATTTATTAAACACATCATGATATTTAATGTGTGCCTATATCATCAATAAGTACCACAAGACACCTGATTCTACTCACACCAGCTTCATATAGGATTTTTATAACAACACCTTTCTATCAATGCCTAGGTTTCTCTTGAATGTTTTTAAAGAAGGTGAGAAACGGTTAATCGAATGACAATTATGAATATTATCAATGAAACATGAAAAATAATCTCTCATCTCACATCCAACACCCATACAATAAATTAATTGTTTTCATATCATCACTATCACAACATAATAAAAAAATCCTTATAAAGGGACATAATTGATATAATTCATAATGAATAAAAAGGGTAGCATTATAGGTATTCACATTTTCCATGGTAAATATGTTATTGATGTACTAAATATGACTTTTCAAAATATGAACCAGGTTTCCAAGACATATTTCATCATTTAGAATTCAATTTAAATTTTTTTTCTCAAACTAACCACTAGAAATGATATTAAACATCCTATAAAATAGAACCCATTTTCATAAAAACCCATTTAATAACCCAAACCATTTATTTTTTTCTTAAATAATCCCCTGATAACCTCATTTTCTTCACCTTCCTTACACAATTGTTGTTAACTAAATTTCATCAGCAATTTGTTTATTAATCAATCCTCTTAGTTATTTTCACAAACAACAATAACCCTTAAAATCACAATAATATTTGAAAAACCAATTATTATGTAATTTTTTAAGGGAAATTTTTGTAAAATTTTATGAAATCCATCGAAACTATCGCATATTAAGGAAATGAAATAAAAAATACATTGTATAACATAAAATAGAAATAAATAATGTTCACAGAAACAACTATATAAAATATTGTATAAATCCAATTCAATGAGTTTCAACACCTGACCTTTGATGGTGATTAATAAACATAGTAAGAATGATTTATCTAAATTCCCCATTCATCAAAATAACCTTAGATAGACCCATTCCAAATCCTAAAATAATCCACCATAGAGATATGTTTTGTGGTGGAATACAAAAATCAAAGGTAAGGAAAGAGAGAGGTAGATGGAAATAGAAACCAAGAAAACACAATGATTAACAATGAGATATGCCATGAAATATAATGATATAACAATAAAAATGATATTAGGAGGGAGTTATCCCTTGGTCATGAAGACATTCTTAACTAACTAAATAATGGGGAAGGAGGAGAAATTGGGTTAAAACAACTGGTAGATGTATGGTAATTTTACAATTATAAAAATTTCACATCAACTCTATATCATGACCATGATGATTGTGATGTTTAACCCATCATAGATAGTGCACGACAATGTCAACTATGTGGCCTATGACATTGTTACCTTCGATTAGGTGGAGACTAGAACCCTTGGCCAGCTACATCAACATGGCCTCTTCCTCCATGTCACTGTCATGACCCATCATCGGGGCACATGCCGTTACTACCCAAACCCGCCTTCCATAGGCCAGGGGTTGGCGACTAGCACCAAAGGCGTAAATCCTGAAAAAGGGAAGGCATTACCTTTATATAAGAAATCAAACACCACAAAGTACACAATCTGAAGTAAACTCTATGTAAAATTAGTAAAAAAGTAGGTTTTGAAAAGTGAATGGGCCAGCATACAAACCCAAATACAAGTACAGTACAACTTAGGAAAGAAAGTACAACAGCTGAAAAGTATGCAGCAACCACCAAGATGTCGTCCGGAACTCCCACTTGAAGGGTGAGTACATATAGTCTCGTCGGCTCCTCGAGTCCGGCCATCCACATCGTTTACGTCCCGATTGATATTCCACCTCCAGGTATCGTTCCTCTCCTCAAGCCTCAACAAAGATCAGCTCTATCCATCATCTGCATCCAACACAACGTAGTTCGGGCATAGCCCGTGTAGGGGTGAGTATACGATACTCAGTAGGGACCCCGAGTCCCCCGAAGGTCTCTCAAAATACACAAATGATAAACCACAAAGGAAGGATACAAAAGGAAGTATCAACCATATCTACTTAGTTATATTCCCATACATATACCTAAGTCATCAAATCCAGTTCGGCACCAACTTCCGAGCCCATGTTCAACCTAGTCCACACAGGAATGTACAACCTAATCCTCACAGGAAAGCACAACCTAATCCACACAGGAAAGAAAGTCAACCATATCGAAGATAATTATTGAATGTCAAGACTCAAATCACACAGGTATAATACTCACGAAGAGGGTTGGAGATGATAGATGTAACCACTAAATCGTCTCCCCTGCCGAACCCACATAAGATCCAAGTACGGAATTTATCACTGTCGAACCCACGTAGGATCCAAGTACAATAACCATCACTGCTAAACCCACGTAGGATCCAAGTACAGTCGTAATTGCTACTGATTCCATGGAGTATCCTAGTACAGTCGTCCTCACTGTCGAACCCACGTAGGATCCAAGTACAGTCGTCATCGTCGTCGCAGTCGCAGCCAGCTCTAGTGTTCCCACACACAGCACGCTCGATTCTGGGAGGGTCCGCTCCATGACCAAGGTTTCAATTCATAAACTATCACGAAGTCCAAATTTGATGTATCACGAAGTTTTGACTCGTTAATAGGAAATCAACACGATAGACGATGCATCAGTCAGACGCCCGGTCTGAGAGTTATTAGCTTTTTCGTCCTAGGGGCCCTGTTGGTTTTTAAATTAAATGCAACCCGACCATACTCGTGCTGCGTCCAAACCTCAAGCATAGTATGCCAAAAGAACCATCTCACTAGGAAGAAAACAATGTGAATGACGACACGTCATTCGGTCGTCCGGTCGTTAGGATATAAGTGTTTCTGCTCCAAGGGCCCAGTTGGTTTCGAGTTCTAACTAACCCGAACAAACCAAAACATTACCGAAATCATGAGTGTAATATACCAAAACGACCGTCTCGATAAAAGGATCCCAACGCAAATGATGGTGTGTCGAAAGGAGGTATTTATCCCATAATATTGGTGTTTTAACGAATTTTTCCGAAAAATTGGGGGTTCGGGCCCGGTCTGACCCAGCGCGATACCCACTGGGTCAGCTAGAACTGGGTCTACCCGACCCGAGTCTGGGTCCGGCCCATTTAGGCACGAAACAGCCCGAACGGGCGCGACGCGGCCTGCGTTAGGGCGCGACCCGGCCTGGCTGCCGCGGCCCGGCCTGCGGCCGAGAGCGGCCTGCGGCCTGGCTCGGAGGCCGGTCGCGGCTTAACATGCGGCCGAGCGTGGTGCGAATGGGGGGAACCACCCCCTATTTCCAAAACGTCCTGCCATTAAGGCCGACCTTTTGTAACCGTGGGACCCGTGGGGGTCTCGCCTCTAGCTGGAAAAGATGGCCTGCTCAACCGACCTCCCCTTTGAAGACCGACATGGCCCTTGTTCGCGGCTCCCATCCGACCAGTGCTGCGCAACAGCGCCGCGCCCCTCTTCCACAGCCCGCTCATGGTTGTGGCCTCATTCGGCCTCACCAGTGTGATGCGGAGATTCCCCACACCGTCGTTGCAGCCCGCTTCGGCCACGACACTTTTCTTTCCCGTGAGGTGCAACGACACCACACTACCTTCGTCACAACCATCAACGAAGATCATCAAATAAAAGGGGAGGAGTATCGCCCGTGTTTGTACGGTCTAATATCCTCCCATTATGTTGATAACAAGCGGCCAATTTAGTTAATGAATAACGTTAAATTAATCATGAACGTAAATAACCCATACATCTCAAAGTAATTCACGGTTGTCAAGCACCGCAAAATATGGAATCACGTGTTGAGGTTCCATAGACATCAATGTAGAGAGTCTTAGGAGACGCCATCTTATAATTTATCATGAAGAGAATAAGATGATTTTGTATAATTGGATAACACCCACATCGCTCTCTCCTCCCTTGTCATGGAGGGGGAAGGGGATGGAGAAACCAGAGTCACTGAGTCATTCTTTGTTAAAGAGATTACGTTCTTCGCAGGAGGATTGAAGCTCTTTACGGGAGGATAATGATCATTCCAAGAGAAAAGAGCTCTCTCTCCCCAATATATGCACACCATAGATGACCCCAAAATAAAAAAAGACTTATGTTATTTTATTACATCAAGCCATGCATTTCAATTTTAAAATTCAAACACATAACTCTCTTATCTGATTATGTGTGTTGGCATGATTAATGAGGAGAGAGGGGAGAGTTACACAATTAATGGATACCAACTTAAAGAGGGGGGTTAGAGGAGTTAAAGGAATGTGAATGGGTGGGGATTGTGTGGGCCCCACCTCACAAATATCATAACAAGAGTAGTTAGGAACCAGTGGGTCCCACCCCAAATCCTACACTTAGGATATAGCCTCGTAGATAATAAAAATAAAATTATACCACATTATTATTTACTTCACATTTAATCCTCAATTTTAAACAACTTCTCCCGAGAAAACGCTCCTCCAGGAATGGTCTTTTTAAGCAATTACTGGCACTGCAGTTCCATCGGTGCCCTGATATTTCAATTTCGAGAAACGGTTCAAATGATATAAAACCATGCTCGTTTTTTCACTGAATGTACATGAGATAATCCTTTGAAATTGAATCTGGGAACTCGGGCCATGGAATCAAGTTTCGTTATAAACTGAGTACTTGTAAAATCCCAATGTATTTTAGATAAAATATTCTTTCAAATTTACGAGTCTTTACATTACTCCCACATAAGGGATTTACGTCCCCTTAATGCTACTTCATAAACTAGGGAATCAAAGGAAGGTGATGTGCATGAATATGAGCCTCCCGCTCCAATTTACTCTCCTGGAGGCTCTCGTGCTGCCACCTGATGCGCACTAGAGGAATCGACCGTCCATGTGGGACCCTCTCATGTCGAACCTCTATCTCCACCGGGACCTCGGCAAAATTCACCCCTTCATCGTTGTCCAACTCCCCGTGATCAATGATATGTGTCCGGTCATGCATGTATCTCCTCTGCTAAGATACGTGGATGATGTCCTGCACTCGGTTCAACTGAGGTTGAAGAGGCAGGCGATATGCCACCTCACCTATCCTACTGAGAACCTAGAATGGCCCGATGATGCTCAGAGACAAATTGTCACCCAATAAAATCTCTATAAACCTCGTCGAGATGAGACCCATAATAAAACTTCGTCTTCATCCTCGAACTCTAGTGTTCTCCGCCTCTTATCAGCATAGGACTTATGTCAGCTCTGAGCAGTCCCCATCCGCTACTGAATAATCTGTACCTTCCCCTTTGTGTCCAGAACCATCTCTGGTCCTACAAGTGATGAATCTCCAGGGTATGTCCAACACAGAGGTGATCTGTAAGGTCGGTCGTACAATGACTCGTATGGTTCCATCCCGATGGTGGAGTGGTAGCTTTTGTTGTACGCAGAGTCCACCAAAGGAAGATGATCCTCCCTACTACGACCAAAGTTGAGGACACATGCATGAAGCATGTACTCAAGATTCTAAATGGTTCACTCCGTCTGACCATCCATCTGTGGGTGAAAGGTGGTGCTCAGGCATATCTACGTCCCAAATGCCTCCTGCAACCCCTTCCAAATCCTAGAAGTGAAGAGAGAATCTCAATTAGAGACAATAGTCGATGGAACACCATGATGCCATAAGATCTCCTGAACATAGAGGCGTACCATGTTCTCCATTGATCTCTACTCTCTGATGGGTATGAAGTTGGCCGATTTGGTGAGTCGGTCCACGATCACCCAGATGGAGTCGTGTCCTCTGGATGTACGTGGAAGTCCCGTCAAAAAAATCAATAGATATCCTGTCCCACTTCCACTATGGGACCTCTAAGTGTTGTACCAATCCTGTATGTACCTGGTGCTCCGCCTTTACCTACTGGCAGGTGAGGCTTCATTAAATGAACTCTTCCACATCCTTCTTAATACCCCGCCACTAGTGCCGTCGTCTGATATCCTAGTACATGTTCACTACACCTAGATGTACCGCCAATGGGGAAGTGTAAAACTCTCTCAACACCTCCTCATGTAATGCAACTGTTACCATGATACATCCCCTGATGTGAATTATGTGCTCCCCACCTTCAAAAAAATCCATCGGGTTCCAGCCCTGTGGATTTATGAGCACATCACTCCTCATTGTCAACATCCCCATGCTATGCCTCCCTGGCCTGCTAAAGTAGTGGGGGAGTGGCTATGAGCGACTGTAGAAAGGCTTCCCCATATCTATCCACAAAATATATCTGCAATGTGGCTAACTGCTCTTTCATCACTCCAAGTAGCTGAATGCCCAACATTCTTCTAAAAGACTCAGCTACTACGTTCCCTTTCTCAGGAGTATAGACTATCTCAATGTCATAGTCCTGGAAGAACTGGAGCCATCGCTGCTGTCTTAGGTTCATGTTCATTCATGAGAAGACATACTTGGGACTTTTGAGATTAGAGTAAACTATAAAATGTTCACTAAATGAACTATTGGTGTGAGTATCCATTTGAAAAGAACTCGACTACACCCTTTTCTCGCTTACATCCTTCAAGAGCTGCAAGGATTTATCCTTTTCCGAGAATAGAAATCATGTCTCCTCCCCTCAATGAACCACGTTCTTTTCCTAATACAATCAATACTTCCATAAACGGTACTATTCCATTCCATGGATGACGTCGTAAGGCCTCTACTCTACTACCAAGAGATCCAACCGTTACTCTCACCTCTAAAGGTCGAGTCACACTGTTGGCAGCAGTGTGTGGTCAATGGGTATCCTCTAATTGGAATCTCGAAAGTGAGGATAAAGTCAACAGTTATATCCGGAAACTCTCAGTATCAACCATACAAAACTTTATGAGAACAAATGTCACAAGGACAAGTGTCTTTTACCACTACAGCTCAATGTAAAAAGACACAAAGGAACAACAAACAACAACATCAAGAACCAAGGTCTCTATGCCTGGTGCTAGTCTCGCTCCTGTCCAACTCCTCCTGGAGAACTTTGGTCGTAGGCCTCAGTTTCCTGAAGCTGAGATCTCCCCTGTCCACCTATTCCTTGGGGTCGGGGTGGTCCTCCTAGTGGTGGTGGTTGTAGTGCCTTAAAGCATTACACACCACCCGCTGCTCGGCCAGCTCCTCTGCCTCATCCGCTTGCTCCCTGTGGATCGCCACGGTCAAACATTTGCCTCTTCCTGGTCAGTCCCTCAACCGTCTGCTACTCCACTACATGGCGGGTCGGGTAGTCACGAGCCATGTGGCCCTTCCCGCCACATGCATGAAACTGCATGCCTCCCGTATGACTAGCTCTATTGTGTGTGCCCCACACATCCGAACCAGTATCCTGTGGTAGGCCAACTGATGGTCTGGTCCACTTGGACATTTGTTACATATTTATACTATATGCTATAGAAGTCTCCTCCACGTGTCTCCCTGTAGTATGCCTCGCTACTGGAGTAGGCTCATAAAGGAATCCCTCCACAAGTAACTCCCACTCCAGTAATCCTGCCTACGTTGGAATGCTGAGAGAGATCATCGAAGACCTGATCTCATGTCTAAGTCCTGCTAGAAGGTCTGGTCCCGTAAGAATGGGTCTTGTACCATGTCCGTAGAATAGTGTGAGTGGTAGGTAAATCTCGTAGAGTACTGGGCTACTGTCATGCTGCCCTGTCGCAGCTGTAGTAACTCCTGGATGCGCACCGCACAGAGGGTGGCTGGAATGAACTCTGAGCAGAAGAGGCTCTCGAAGTACATCCAAGGTAAAGATGCCTCGTCATTCACCCGGAGAATTAGGATCCACCATCTACCTGATATTGTGTGCAGGAGACTCGCCGCATGAATCAACAAGAGATCAGCTGGTGTCCCTACTAATCTGAAGACTCAGAAGATAGCCTCAAGCCAATCCTGGGCTTCCTGAGTATCCGTCTCTCTGCGGAACCTGGGTGGCCTCTGATGCTAAAACTCATGCAGTTCACTCAGGAGACGTGCACTCTCAACTGCTGGGGCTTGTGGCGTCAGTGGCTCGGTAGGTAGAGGTACTGCCCGTGCCTATGCTCTAATGGGGCCCTACACTGAGGCCTCATCACTCGGTGGGATTCCGTCCCGCACAATGCTTGGAACCATAAATAGCTGCCATCGTGGGGCCATCCTGAATGAAATAGGTGTGCCAAAGATAATACAGTATACCTGGTGAGCTGACAAAAATTAATCACAAAGAAAACTTTTTAAACAAACATGCAATCAATGTTTTCATGCATTGAGTAGAAAAATCAGAAGTCAAGGTCCTGGTGTATGGATATGTCGGCCGCCTCACCAAAACTGGACTCCCTAGACTGATAACCACACACAATACCGTGAAATCTATTGCTTCACATAGGAGAAATTATCAGAGTCCCATGTTCTACGGTAGAACCGACTCCTCTAAAACCAATTTGTCATGACCCATCCTCGGGGCTTGTGTCGGGACTTCACCAAGCCCACCTTTCACAGGCCAGGGGCTGGCGACTGGAACCAAAGGTGTAAATCCTGAAAAAAGATAAGGCATTACCATTATGTAAAAAATAAAACACATCAGAGTATACAAGATGAAGTAAACTCTATGTAAACTGAGTACAAAAGTAAGTGATGAAAATTAAATGGGCTCGTAATCAAACCCAACTGAATGTACAGTACAATTGAGGAAAGAAAGTACAACATTTGAAAAGTAATCAGCAACCACCAAGACGTCCTCTAGAACTCCCTTCTGATGGGTGAGTACAGATAGTCTCATCGGCTCCTCGAGTCCGGTCTTCCACTCCGTGTACGTCTCGCCTTATTTTCCACCTCTGGGTACCATCCCACTAGTCAGGCCTCAACGAAGATCAGCGTTGTCCATAGTCTGTAACCAACACAATGTAGTGCGGCCATAGCCCGTGCAGGGGTGAGTATACGATACTCAGTATAGACACTGAGACCCCCAAAGTTCTCTCAGAATCAACAATGGATAAACCAAAATGGAAAGATACAGAAATGAATTATAAACCAACTCCACTTAGGTATATGCCAATACATATACCTATGTCATGAATTCCTGTTCGTCTCCAACATCCGAGCCCGAGTTCATCCCAGTCCACACAGGAATGTACAACCCAATCCACACAAGGAAGCACAACACAATCTACATCATATCGAAGATAATGATTAATGTCCAGACACACCTCACACAGGTATACTACTCACAAAGAGGGGTGTAGATGATAGATGTAACCTCTGAATCATCCCCCCTGCCAAACCCACGTAGGATCCAAGTACAGAATTCATCTCTACCGAATCCACGTATGATACATGTATGTTAACCATCACTGCCAAACCCACGTATGATCCAAGTAAAGTCATCATCACTGCCGAACCAATGGAGGATCCAAGTACAATCATCATCGCTGCCGAACCCGCATACGATCAAAGTACAGTCGTCCTCGTCGTCTCAGTCGTAGCCAGCTCTAGGGTTCCCACACACAGCACGCTCAATTTCAGGAGGGTCCGTTCCACGAGCCAAGGGGTCGATACATACACTCTCAGGAATTTCATAGTCGATGTATCACAATGTTTCATCTCGTCAATAGGAACTCAACGCAACAGACGGCGGGTCAATCGGATGCCCGGTCTGAGAGTAATTGGATTTTTCGTCCCCAGGGCCCGGTTGGTTTTTAAATTAAAACCAACCCAACTGTACTCTAGCAGTGTCCAAACATCAAGAAGTTTAATCCAAAATAACCATCTCACTAAGAGTAAAAAAAATTTACTGACGGTATGTCATTTGGACGTCCGGTCGATATGTTATAAGCGTTTCCGCTCTAAGTGCCCAGTTGGTTTTAGGTTCAAACCAACCCTATTGTACACAAAATTACCAAAATCTTGAGTGTAATATACCGAAGCGACCGTACTTATCCAAGGATCCCAACACAACTGACAGAGCATCGATCGGAGGTTCGTAGCCCATTATATGAGCATTTGAACGAATCTGTTTGAAAAATAGGGGGTTCGGGCCCGGTCGGACCCGACTTGAAACCCCCTACGGCGGCCCTGGATCGGGTCGACCCGACCTGGGTCTGGGTCCGGCCCTTTTGGGCGCAGCACGGCTAGGCTAGTGCGGCCTGGCACATGGCTGGGCACATCCTGCGTCTAGGCTCGGAGGCCGGTCGCGGCTCGGCTAGCGTCCGAGCGGGTTGCGAAGGGTGGGGTGCTGCCCCATGTTTCTGAAACGGCCAGCCATTAAGGCATGCCATTTGTTACCATGGGACCCGAGGGGGTCCCACATCCAGGTGGAACCGGGGGCTGGCTCAGCCTACCGCCACTTTGATGACCGTTGGGGCCCTCGGACATAGATCATGTCCGGCCGACATGGCGTGAATGTGTCGCACCCCTCCGCCCCGACCCACCCCGGCCAGGGCCCCTTGAATCTCTGGCGCGTCACGGCGGTGCCATGCCCCTCCGTCGTGGCACGCTGCTGGCCACGGACTCCTTCGGAATCACCAACATGGCATGACGGCACCACACACCATCCCCAGGGCCGGCTTCAGCCATGACCCTTTTGGTTCCCGTATGGTGCAACAGCACCGCGCCGCCTTCGTCACAAACATCAACAAGGATCAACAAATAAAAGGGGAGGAGGATCGTCTATGTTTGTGCAGTACGATCCCCTCCCGTTATATCGATAACAAGCAACCAATTTAGTTAACGTATACTGTTAAATTAATAATGAATGTAAATAACCCCTACCTCGCAAAGTAATTCACAGTTGTCAAGCGCCGCAAAGTATGGCATCGCGGTGTGAGGTTCGGTAGACGTCGACGGAGAGCGTCTGAGGAGACGTTGTCTTCCCTTTTATCACGAAGAGAAGAAGATTATTGCACATCATTAGAGAAATCCTGCGTCAGTGTCTCATTCCTTGTCATGGAGGGGGATGGGGATGGAGAAACTGGAGTGACCAATTCATTCTTCTTTGAAGAGATGACGTTCTTCGCGAGAGGATTGAAGCTCTTCGTGGGAGGATGAAGTTCTTCCCAAGGAAAATAGCTCTCTCTCCCCAATATAATCACACCACAAATAACCCCAAAATAAAATAAGATGTATCTTATTTTATTAGATCAAGCCATGCATTTCAATTTTAAAATTCAAAAACATAACTCAATTAATTGATTATGTGTGTTGGCATGATTAAAGAGGAGAGAGGGGAGAGTTACACAATTAAAGGATACCATCATAATGAGTGGGTTATAGGAGTTAACAGAATGTGAAGGGTTGGGGATTGTGTGGGCCCCATTCCCCAAATATCCTAACAAGAGTTGTTAGGAACTAGTGGGTCCCACCCAAACTCCCACACTTTGAATATAACCTCTTAGGTGAAGAAAATAAAATTGTACACAATTTTATTTACTTCACATTTAATCTTCAATTTTTAGCCACTCCTCCGTAGAAAAAACACCTTCAAGAAAGGTCCTCTTAAGCAATTACCGACGATGCAGTTCCATCGGTACCCTCAGATTTCAATTCCATGCACCAGTTAAAAAGATAGAAAAACCTGCTCATTCATTCACTGAACGTACCCGAGCTAAACTTCTGAAATTGATTCCGGGCACTCTGGGCCTCGGAATCCGGTTCCATCACAAACTACATACTCGTAAAATCCCAAAGAATTTAAGAAAAAAATTTCCAGAAAATTTATGGGTTTTTTAGTCACAATGTGACATCCAAAGATAGAACACTGTTTTTTTCATTTTGGACCCCTCCAAAGACCAATCAATGTTTTGTAGTTTGGGTTTCCCACAATAAACACCTATAAAACATATAAACAACTACAATGTCTTGGTCAACCACCATATGTGAAAAATTAAAAATATTTAGGAGAGTGTACCTAATTCGCTCAAATTATATTAGAATATCCTATGATAACTAGTGCTAAAAATGACTTGGAACTAACTAAAACACCTAAAAAATAACAAAATAATAAATACATTAAAATGTATTACATGTTTATTAAGTATAGAAAATAAGGAAACATGATTCATTATATTTCTCTACACAATACCAATCCCCCCTTTGATTGTGGTACAACAAAATGAATATAGAAGGAATGATATAATGGTACAACATGTCAAAATATAGGGGGATGGGAAACCAAATGGCGAGGATAATAAATAAAGAAAGTTTAAAAACACTAACACACCATTAAAAATAAAACAATAATTAAATTAAAATTACTATTTATAATCAATAAAAAAATAAACATGAAAAGAGATATAGATACCAAGTATTTGTCTCCAAAAAATATAGTATTTATTTAAAATTGTGTTACATAATAATGGCACACCTAATATAAAACATCATCAAATGAATCATATATCCAAAAAACCTAGGAAACATATATACCTTAAAAATACATGAATAACCATTCAATAAAATAAATTCCACTCCCAAAAGGAAAAAATACCCTAATAGGCACCAAAATGACAACATAAATGTCATCCAAAGATCACTATATCCTAACTTCATAATAGATAAATGGAACAAATAGATACCGCACCTCAAATGGACCACATGGGATCTAACCATGTGTCCCAACCAAATAGGGTAACCTATAACCTCATATATAAGACACCATCCCTTGATTAAACCATTAGACCCCTTGAAAAACACCAACATCGGCATAACATCAATTGGTGAATCACTTATCTTTTTCTACATGAATTTTTACCAAGGATTTATCCATTCCCAACAAAAAAACATTTTCCTTGACATAACTAATGATTATTCAAAATGTTTCAAGATAATCTATTTGGAAAATTATGCCTAAACTAAAATAATATAAAGACTATTTATAATAATCAATTTAAAAAAATAAAAAATATATTAAATCGATATCAGGATATCTCATCCTATTTTACATGTATCAAAAAATAACCAAAAAATCATCTAAAACCTAAATAAACATAGTAATTTTAGTTATTTTGATAAATTAATTGAAATATTATATAAATATTTCCCATGATACTAAAATGATGTCATTGTATTAGAGATTTCCCAAAAGATGACATATAGTTTTTAGGAAAATGGGGTTGAGTACTTCTCATTGTTTCATCAGAACAATCCATTACACCATGGGACACAAAACTATGGAAAGAAATTGTGGATCATTCAATAACAATATTTTATACCATAATTAAGAAGTCAACGAACCCCAACAATTAAATAGGGTCATATCACTATTTGATTCTGATCCTTCTCTCACTCTTCTTATCAGCATTGAAAAAATTCATGACATCTTCACAAACAAGAAATTACATATACAAACACAATGAACAACAAATATTAACATGATTAACCCATTTTATCCTATATGGAGAGTAAAATGGAAAACCACATTTTCATTAAAGGAGATGTTTGGGTAACAAAAAAACTCACTCATTCTGATCACCCAAATCAAACAACATAAAGAATTCTCACAAATGTCTTCTCAAATTTCTTCATCCAATACTCTCCTTCATTTCTCCATACATCCCAATCCTTTTGCTGGGGATTTAGATCTACTACCACTGGAACCGGTGTCTTCCCATGATGGCTTCCTCATAATGGGAGCCACCATAGACATTATCAGGACCAATCAACACTATCAATCCATACATTGAACAAGTGGTCTAGTGTCCTTCTTATAGTGGGTCAAATATGGTCTCCCAATCAGAACATCAATCTAAAAGGAATAGGAATCAAATAATTTTTAGGAAAAACATCTCATTTAATGTATCAATAACTAATTTATATTATAAAACCAGTTGAGTAGTTCAAATAACCTCTTTTAACTCCCTGCTATTGATTATGTATTATATCTCATTTCAAAGAACAAGAATGATTACTTCTAATGCTTCAAATTATATGTTGTATCATCAGACTAACATCTGAGATGTACTTCCTTGAATACCCCCTTGAATTTTGATTCAATATATGAATTTTTCCCCTTCTGTATACATCTATAAATTCCTTGGGAACATAAATGATTACATCCAAGATTATCTGGAACTTTTCCAATCCATTACATAGATTGTATTATACATAATATTTTATATCACGTCCTCCTAGCCTACATTCCTTAAATCAAGCATCAATAATCATTCATGGAAACTACAGATCACCATTGTTTCATCCAATAAACTCTATACATTTATATTCATCTAATTAAGGTTCTTATATTTTCGTAAATATGAACATGTCATGATGATGGGAAATGCCTCCATTTGGCTTCCCATGTGTTTCTTATGAAAATATCCTTTTGAAATCTATTCTTATAGAAAACATCACATTGAAATTTCCAAAAAATACAAATAAATAATTTCCTCACAAAAATCCCAACAATATAAATCTTGATAATTTTTTTAATAGGTTATGTCTAACAATATCACGCTCAAATACAATTCACAAACTGAAACAAATGTACCATTGGTTTTTAATCCGCCCATCATTCTTCGATTATAGTGCATACATGGTTATCCACTCCATTATCCCAAATGTTCATATGATCTCCCACATAGTGAAATAACACTTTTACCTCCTGAACCATTAGATTCCATTCTTCTATATCCATGACCAAAATCTGAATACCTACATGGAATTCATCTATAGTTGATTTGATATTCTTTTTTTGTCCCCCATCATTACCGAACATCATGTCATCATTTTACACCATGAATCATGTATGTGGACTCACTGTATCTAAATTATACTACAAAACCTTGATTCTTTGTGCTTATAAACCATAATAGTTTTATAGAACAACGACCGTCAATGACATAATCAAATCAACCATAATCTAGAACTCCACCATCTATATGGTTTGTTGTCATTATCATGACAAACTTCCACTAAAAATAAATTATGTGTGGTTGAGTCCTTCAATGGTCTTGTCTACAAATTCTATAACCATACCATTTCATTTCTAGGAACTAAAATCTTTTATAGAGGAACTATTATTTCTTTAATGATCATATAATATTATTTATATAGAGGTGTATATTTCCAAAGACATCATCACCAATCTACAATGAAGCATATTCCATGTACATGGGGATGTCATTCCTCTATATTTAACATTATTGTATTAAACACCATCAAAAGACATTTCATATTATAGAAGAAATATTTTCAAACATTTTGACATACATGAACTCTATAGTCTGATATTCAAAACCAAAATGGATTCCACCTATATCAGGGTTCTCCAAATTGAAGGTTCACTTTTATTAAAAGGATTCCATGAGGGAAACCAGAATAACACTGTACTATATTTGAAAACACCCATGATTTCACTCTTTTAAACTGATTTACAATATAACATCACATGATATATAATATTAATCAATCCATCACTATAAATTTAATGTTCTCATATAAACCATGCCTCAGTTTCATTCATAAAATCCAATCCATAACATTTAAAAAGTCCTTTTGAATGAATCGTTCTACTGTTAGATCACATGTCCACATATTTATATAACTATAAATCGACATTGGTTGTTTGTCAGGCCTCCTAAATTAATTTTTCTCCGATTTAATTTTTCATATTCAACATGGGAACTATGTCACGTCAAGAATCCTTTGGATATTGGCTCTATCAAAGTCTTTGAAATTTTTGGCCATCATCTTCACATTCAAGATTATGAAACTTGTAGAATATTAAATTTGGGATTTAATATTATAATATCCTATAGTCAAAAAAAATATTTCTCTTCAACATAATGAAAAACATTAGGCATCATCCAATAACTCCATATACTAAAAGCTTATTGATTCTATGAAAATATTATTTATTATTATTAATCAAACTCTGATAACAATATTCATGAACAATTAATATGTTTTTTTGATAGACTAATGTTTTATGTTTTTTTTATACTGAATTCCCTACCAAATGAAAATTAAAAAAACTACAGAATTAGCATCACTAGAATTATCTATGGTTATAAACCTATTCCATCAAAAAACTGTCATATTATATTAGAACATCATATGTATTCCACAAAATTTTCAAATTCCACCCAATAAATGAGATAAGCTTTATGAAATATATAGAAGAAAGGTATCTGGTGTCTATATCACAAGTAAATTTACTACTATCATTTAGAGTATATTTTTATAAGACTAAAGAAACAACATAAACTATTGAACCCATATGTTTTCATCCAAAAGGAACCACCACCTCGACAATTAAATACACCTCAATACTCCATATGTTTATGAATATTTTCAATATATAGAAACACTATAATATGAAAAAAAAATTAAAAGAGACATACCAAACCAAAATTAATGAACGTATGACAATAAAACTATAGTTTAGATATTTGTCACTGAAAATAATACCATTAAAATGGAAAACACATGTTGGGAAACACAGGTGGAAACATATAATCATTCCATTAGAAGTAACCAAAACACAACAAGAACCAGAACTACAAAACATACATTCAGAAAATTCCCAAATAACATTTCCTTTATAAAAATGGATTTGAAGGAATACTGGCCAACATAAATATTTGTCTCCCCATCTGGTTACATTCACTATATTTTTATCCTTGTGATCAATTAAAAATCACATGATACCCATATAAACCTAGAAATAAAAACCCCAGAAAAATATACATGGTATATTGAGGTGGTTTTGAAAATTATTACTATATCAAAATTAGAATAGTGGTAATTAATTTCATTCAAGATGTTGTGTTAATTATAATGAGACTCACAATATCTTCTCACCCTTAAAACCAATAAGACGAAATATCACCAATGTGTATATTTGTTTATCCATCTTATAAACACCGTTAGATCATTATCCTCTCCGATCCTTGACCACTTCCTTTTTCTTACGCATGTTAGGATCATTTGTTAGCTTATGTTTTTCACTAGTGTCAGAGAAACCTCATCCTTTATTATTCCATTTCATCACCATCAATTCAATCACATCACATGAGGTCTAATGAACATCTTGTATAGGCAATCCCAGTCTAATGAGCAGTACTTCCTTATAAAATGTTTCTGAATCCAACCATATACATGAGAAACAAATGATTTCCTATAGAAATCAATACATCATCCAACAAAAATATTTAAATAGTTCATATCACCTAACAAAAATCTCACTATTGATTCTCTATAATATCTTCATTTGAAAATCAATATGGAGTGATTCAAGAACTGAATATTTAGTGTCTTCTTGTTTGAGTGACTTATACACCACATGTCACTAGAAAACTTAAAAAATTATCATTTAACATTTATAAATTCACCCTTCTAACAAATTCACAAAATTCCTCAATAAAATGAATGAGTTACATTACACTCATCTTGAAGATTCCCCATTTGACACTCAGATTCAACCACGATCATTTTGATACACTCATTCTTTCCATCTTACATCCACTAATCCTGACTTTAAAGGATCCATATTTTTACATCCCACTCCCCCATGAATCATCCATTGACCTATATCCATTCAACTTATTATTATGAAATTTTTTTCATTATACTCATTCTAGAAAAACCATTATGAAGTTTTAATGTATCCTTATAGGTTCTTAATTATTATATTGTAATTAAATACTTCTAGAATCATTCCTTCTATGATATTTCATTCCAAAATACAGAACACATTCCTATAAAACATTTTTCCTTCCAAAATAATAAATAATTCCAAGGGGATACAAACTAGAATCAAAGGAGAGTACTCTTATTATTATTCTATAAGGATCAACCATCACATGCCTTATCTTCAAAATTAGGATTAACGAACATCTTCTCCCCACTATCCCTCAAATCTATTAAAAATTATAAAGAAACTGATGAACCACTCAATACAGACTACATTGGAGATCATATTCTAATAAAAATATCATCATAATTAATTCCTCGTAATACATCGATCCAAAATCATATATAAGATCCATATGATCTGGATGAAGTTCTATTTTAATTAAATGAGTCATTACGAACTCATTATTGTATAGATCAGGGGAAAAGTGTAAAAACACTAGATAATGAACGACATAATATACCACTAACTATTGACGTGGATGAATTCTCATTAAAATAATGGCCTTCCCTAAATTAATATCCTAAATATAATTCCCTCAAACAAATGATATCATCAAAATTTCATCAGACCATTCCTTGTGAACTTATGAGGGAACCACTATCTCCCACTATATCTTTCCATATTTTATAAATAAAGCAAAAATAAAAATCAATCTTTGAAAATCTTTATTATATAATCAATTGAGGGTTACTTCAATAAATAGAATCCACTCCATTACATCAAAAGACTTCATTTTCTTTAGAATGATGTCAATATATGATTTAGAATGACTTGGATGGGGTCCATTTCTATGGATGACTTCAACATTAAATCCCGATTTCATGTCTATGTAAGGTATGATTTTTGAGAAACTAGTCCAAAGTGATGAGAGGAAATCCTTGATGTTATATATAAGGAAAAAACTTCTTAATAATCAGTTTGGACTCTCCGGAAGTCATTCATTAAATTGAATGAAACAAGGATGTAATTAGTTCGTGATTCACCATGAAATCTATATAATGAAGCTATAATCCTATCAAAATTCTATAACATAGCTAAAAAATATTTAAAAAATCAAATCTTTTATTTCATAAAAAAAGAATAATTTAATTAAATTCACTATTCAAAAAATCTTATTCTCGATTGAATTTATCTAGGATACCCTTTATTATAAATACTTCCCAAATTTATTCTATAACCCTTTCCCATTTGATTATTTTCCAAAACAAATGACTATATTAAAATAACCAAATTATATAGTTTTCATAAAAAAATTAAACACCACTTCAAGTTTATTTTTATATTAAATCATTTCATAATAAATTTATACCATTCCATATAAAATTTGTTAAAATATAAATATGAAAAAAATTCCTACAAGATTCTAAAAATTCTTTGTATGATATGATCAAGGAATTAAAAACCAACCATGGATTCATCAAAAATAAATGATGGTAATTATCATATACCATTTGAGATCTAAAATCTATTGAAAAAATATAAAACATTCGATATAGTTTTCCTTGGCTCTTCCACATGGTCTAGTAGTACATGTTTCAATCACGTGTTAGCCTCTATGAGAATATCGAGACCTAGAGAATCAACTCCACGTGATTTTCCAGTCCGTTTGATCTACCCATGTAGCTTTCTTTATCCAATAATTTTCACTCCAAATCCAAAAATAACATCAAAACATACCATTAATTTTCACGAAAAATAAAACTATCAAATAATAAATCCATCTCAAAATTGAAACCCCAACTACCCAAGTAATATAATGTTTCCACATAAATAGTGGTGATCATGCACCAACCTGTGATATTCCTCATGATTCCAAAAAAAATATTTATCACAATAATACCTAGACAAACCCAAATATCAAGATTTTATATAATACTAATGTATTTGGATGCAAAGATATTTTCTCAAGAACTAGGAACTGAATCCTATATATGGAATGTCCGATAGTCAGTACTATATCACCCCATGATACTAAAAATATCTATGATATAAAACCATTAATAAATAGGAGTTATTTCACCAATAAAATAAAAAATTTATTTAATAAATTCTAACTGGATATATGGTATGACCAATCCATATTTCGGAAAAAATGTATAAAATAATATGATCAATATTAAAATGGATAACTAAATAGAGTAACAATAAATAAGTAAACAAATAGATTAACTAAACTAAATGACAATAATAACCTATAACATAAGAATAAATAAATCATAATGGAGTATATTATCTGTTAAGGATGATATATAAGCATCCAAAAAGAAACACTAAATACCAAACACATGTAAAAACTGATGACACCCATATGTCCCCCCGATCGATAAATATTTTTTACCACCAACTTTTGATCCAACATTAACACCATACAAGGGGGTATCCCTCAAAAGGTACCTAAAATTTGAAAACTATATATTTATGCACATAATGGTTTATGATGGGTGTGGGAAAGATTAATCCATGTAAGTTAGCACCAATGATTTTTTGGAAGTCCTTTATGAAGATAAAAAATTAATTCAAATTTAAAACAAATTTAGAAATTTGATTCCATGTTAAAGTATATAAAACCAAATATAACTCCCAAGACCATTTTATAATTTCGATCACATAAAAACTCTTATTAAAATCATCACTCCCTATTCAAAATACCATCCATCAAAACCACATTGAAAATTCCCTTTTAAACACTTCTAAGGAAGCTTGAAAAAATGAAATGATATGAAGGTATAACACTAAGGTTCAATATAAATATCACATTAAAGTAAAAAAATAAATAAAATTAAGTCATAGAAATATATATCCATTCAAGAAAGGGTAAATAAGAATCTTTAGTTCCATATGGGAGTCATTTAATATCATTGGAAGCCCCCTAGGATTTATTATGGTGGTGTATTAATATTTAATAAAAACAACCCATGTTCTATAATAATGTTATTCTTTCTAAATATAATTTTAGAGACTCTATTTATATTGGACCAGATTAATCTAGGTCAATTACATAGATTCTATTAAGTCACACTATATACCACTAAGAAGTTTGTGTCTTGAACTAGTGCAACATAAATCTAGACACATCTCTCATAACAAAGGGTATTCATGAAAGTAGTCAATAAGAGATGAACTATAGTGAATTAAAATATAATTAAAATTACCAATAATAAAACATAACATGTAATCTATCATCTCATCTCCATCACCCTTGTGAGAAACATTAAATGTTTACATGATCAATATCAAAAACATAAATCATAAAGAAAAACATGAAGTGTATTCATGTTTTTTACATTTTCCATGGAAATTATTTAATAAATATACCAAAATTGAATTTTCAAAATAAGACATAGGATTAAAAGTAGTTTTAAATTATTTAAATTAAATTTTATATGATTTTTTAAAATCAATTCTTATAGGAACCTTTTGATATCAATCAAAAAAACCATTTTCCATAAAAAAAAATTAAATCAAAAAAATTATTCCTTTCCAAAAATTACGATTAATGAAACATTTTAATTCAATGCATGACCCATAAGGGTTTGAATACCATTTAATATAGAATTCATTTCTGAGATAATACTCTTATTGATTTCCATGGACACTTGGAACTAAAAAACTAATTTTTGAAAACCAAAACCCATTTAACAAAATTTATTCCTATTAAAAAATAAGAGAAAAAAATTATGAAATATATTATAAAAATGGATATAATTTAATAAAAAAGATTTTGAAACACCAAAATCATAAAATTTCATGGAAAAAAATCATGTGTATAAAAAGTATTATATAAAATAAAAATAAAAAACATTACAGGAAGTTACCACACATTGCAATCTATAAAGAGAACTAAACTGAGCATATATGATTCTTATATGATCTATATAAATCAAAATTCCCATATATAAACCCATAAAAAACCATGTGTTCATTATATATATTTATATGTTTTGTGGATGAAAAAAATCAATGGAAATGAAGAAGGAGGAAGAGGGAAAAAGAAAAAAAACTGAGTGGTTTAAATTGAAATATTTCTAAAAATTTGATGATCAATGGTTTGAAATAAAATGAAATGGATGCATAAATTCAGAATGTTTTAACATATATTATTCATTAAAAATGAAATATTAATGAATTGGAATCATGTATAAATAGCGAGGGGATACAATATTAATTTAATTATTATAGAATATTTGATGATCTACTCAAAAACGTAACAATGCTGGTTTTGGTTAAATCCCTTTACCGACAACCCACGAAGTTGTATCCTCCATTGAAAGTAATATGGTGTTAAAATCTAATTATGAATAATGATACATCCCTATTTGATGTAGTGTTGTTCCCTTTGATCTCTAAGAGACTAAAACCTAAATTCTATCTTCTGTGACATGACCTCCACTCTCACCATAGTGCAAGGTAGCGTTAGTGGGTTGAACTGCAGTTCTTCTATTAGGGACCCTTCCATAGTAAAACCCATGTTATGTTTCGTTATTCCCTCTAAAAACACCACCATAACATAGCCTCAACCATTATGGTGTGGAAACAACCTCAGGTAAAAATTAACAATGAAATAGAGTTGTTATAATGTGAGCTCCCATAATCAATGCGTAGCCTACTACAACTTTCCCTCTAGCACTGGAACCTCCAAAAATACAAAAAAATTACCATAGAACCGGAAAACTCAAACGTCAAAATTATTAAATAATCTTCCACTGTATTAATATGAAGGAGTTGAAAAAATCCAATCCTTAGTGCATCTTGTGTAGAATATATCCTTCATGAAGACATAAAAAGTAAAGATAAAATATAACTAGTACTTACTAAGAATAATTATTAATTTGTTGTGAATGATATTTTCAACTGCACAATTGAATCCCGATTTCTGAAATTAAACGATACACATCATTGTATTTAATTATCAATAGTGACTTTATAATCATTACTAATTATATTTAATTATGAATATGTCATGGTCAAAATGATACATTATGATAATATATATCCAATTTTATATGAAAATTTTTAACTATCTAAAGTAATAAAAATTCTACTTAGAGGTGGTTATTTTTCCACTAAGAGGTGACCTTCATCTAAATGTTTCATGATTTTTTTAATAAAACATCCTGAAATTTTGTGTAGGGAATAAATTTTTGATTACTTTTAAAACCACAATAAATTTTTTGGATATGGTTTTTAAAAAAAAGATAAATTCACATAACTATGGGATTTAATTTATGTGTTTATTTTATGAAAAACATCTAAAATTTAATTTATTATTTTATATTTTTTAAAAAATAATATAATTATTATCTATTTAAAAATATATGTCTGTTGATCTACAATTTATTATCTATTTCTACCTATTGTAATATGTTTTTACATGGCATAACAACATGAATATTTTGAACACATCATTACTATAATGACCCATATTTTTCATACATTGTTAATACTTCAAAATTGAAGTACACTTATTAAATCATATAACAAAACCATGGATGGACAGTATAGGTATAGAGTCTTTAGAAACTGGGAAACATAAACAACTGTTTTATAAAGAATCTACACTGTCTCCCATTTATTTTATCATATCAAGAGTCCCTTTTGGCATATCCTACATAATAACCTGATTTCAGACTTGGGGAAAGAAAACATACAAAGGGTTGAGCTCAAATTCTCAATAAGGGTAAACAAAATAAATATCAATCACATCATATTCATAAGAACATAACATTTTGGAAATCATACCCTGCAAAAGAGATCAAAATTTCATAACATGGGATAAATCAGGGTAGTGAAATGTAATCACAATAATCATAACATAAAACATGATGCTTCGTGGAATACATACATAATAATAGAGAATCATTTCTTATTAGTCAAAACTCATTTCCAAGACTATCTTATTGGACAAAGTCCATTTCTAAACCGAGTTCATTCCTCGTTCCAGTCCTGTTTCACTGAACCGATTTAACCTGCCGTTCTAGCCATGTCTATATCATGAGATATAAAATCATTACCCAATTCATTGGAGGGATATATAGGTCTAACCAATCTCATAATGATACCACTCGTATGTGTGCCACAAAATCATAAATCACACATCATTTCATAACCCATCTAATAAAGATGGGATTCTTAAACATCATGACCTCATAAAACAATTCATATAAGATAAAATAGTTCATAAAAATAATTCAATCACAACATAATCAAATCAATGTAATAATAGGGATAAAAACAGAACCCTATAATATCTTAGATGGAAAATAATTTTGATAAAACACTTGAACTCCATTCTTGAGGAAAATATCCTTTCAACTTCAAAAACATTTTCCTTTCATAACATGTCATAAAATATTAATCTATATAAAGATGATTAAAAATAAAGTTGAAAACTTGTAATGGAATATTCTTGGAAATAACGTTTTAAAAATACATTCATGCCGTATATGTTAAAAAACATTCTTCTCGTACTTTTGTCAGAAAAGTCAAAAAGTACCTCATACGAAAAATGAAAAAGGTTTCCTTTAATATATTTTACTAAAAACTCACCTAAGGGTAAAATTGGAATTAACAAATTTTAGGTGGATGGAAATACTAATACATTTTGAGGAAACGTGGATGTGGATGATAAAATACACCCCAGTAAATATCAAAGTATAAACAATATCGGATAAAAATGAGATTGTCATATTTTCCCATACCTTAGGTCCGATTTTCTTCGTAAGTGTCCGAAACTCCTATATAATGATTTAAATAATGTCATTGACTTATTACAGAATTATACTCATTGTTATGATATCATATATGGACATATTCTTAGCTTATTATTAGTAATAATTCATTGCTACTTGTTATTCGGGGGTTTATTACTTTTTGTTCTTATGCGTGTTTTGTCGAATAAATTCTTATTCTTCTCATTAGGTTATAGATACTTCATTTACAAAATGGTAAGTGTACTATATATCATATTTATTCATTAAATTCATTTATATTATCATTATGCAATGAAGATCATGTCGAATGAGTCACATCATATCGTGGAGATGGTATTCTATACGTACGCATGAGCGATGATATCGTTCCCATGATCGTGGAAATATATTGGAGTGTATGTAAACTATTTCATAATAAATAACACTCTAAAATAATCATATATAGTTATTTATTTGCACCATTATACCCATCCAAGTAAGGTGGTGGTGGAAAATTAATTACACCACGGTGTGGAGACGATATTCTGTACGTATGCATGCGCGGTGATATCATTTTCCGTAGGATGGATCGATGGTGAAATAGGTTTTTTTCATACTTATAATAACAAATGAGTATATGAGTGATAATGATGTTATTACTTCATAATGAAACAACTAATGAAGAAGAAGTGGAAGAATAAATAAAGATGAATGAATCGGTAACGGGCATTACCTCTTCTTTGAAGCGCCTCTTTGAGACCCCCTCTTAGGGCACTAAAATTGGGCTTTGAAGAAGACCAGGACCTCTAGGTTGTTTCTAAGGAAGTGGGTAAGATAATTAGGTAAGGGTTGGCCTAGATATAAGGCTCAATGTGGTGTGAGGAAGAGAGGGAGGAGGTTCCCTTTTATAAGGGAGGAGAGAGGCACCTTTGGAAAAACTAAAAATATTATTTTATTATAAAGTCATATTCAGTTTTAAATAGCTCCAAATTGATTTATTTAGAAGCTAAGGTGAGGATGGGTATAAATCCTCTCATCCAATAGAATTTAGACATGTTTAGGTATCAATTGTAACCTTATCATATAGATTTAACTTTAAGTTAGATAATTTATCTTTAACAGTGTCTTCTTGTTTTCTTACACTATAAGGTAAATAAACTTACTATAACAAGAAAAACTAACCCCAAGTTGTTTATTATTAATATATATATCCTTATTTATGTCATTTGGAGAACCTTATATTTTTAGGAATAAAATAACAATTAATAATATAATATTTGTTTTAAAAACAATTTTATGTCAATTTTGACACTATTTGGTAATTGATTTTTGTGAAATCATAATAGAAATATTAGTTATAAATATGTTAATTAAATCAATAATAACATGTCATATTAACATATAAAAATATTGTAATTTATAAAAAGTATCAAATTATATTTATTTGGGTATTTATAACATCAATTATGTAAATATTTCATTAATAAGATAATTACTACATCATCATTGTTTCATAATTAAATTAAATTATTTAAAGTCTAAAAATTTTAAATAAAATACCATTAAGTAGGAAATCTATTTAGATTTCTAATTAATATTTACAGTTGAATTTATCTTATGAATAACCCTATATTAAAAATTATTTAGTTATTAAACATTGATTTTAACTATTTCAACCATTCTTTAAATAAAATAATAGTAAATGTCCTAATCTAATTCATGTGAGGCTAATTGGTCATATTTTATTCCTAAGGTTGTTTGTGGTAGAATTATACTTATCCAATAGAATTAGGACATGTGTTAGAGTAATAATAATATCATTTATACCTTTAATTACCCTATTTACTTTTAACTGTGGTAAAAAAGTAAAAAGTTACTAATCACCAAAAATTATTTTCATCTCATTGAACAAAATTTTAGTCCTTGAAATTAACAGTGTCTCTCGGAGTTTCAAAATTCCACTCATAGAAGTGGTAAAATTATGTTTTATGAAAAATTTAGTTTTTTTTAACTACCACTTATGGGTTTCACTATTCATCAAAAAATGTATGTTTCTAGAAAAATACCAAAAATTAGGCCTAAGCATTATTTGATATAATGAATTCATAATTAATGTTTATTTTACCAAATGAAAAACACATCATTTGAATTAATTAATTTAAAAATTAATTCTCATCGTCAAAAAAATAGTGTGTTTTTAAGAGATTATAATTATCAAAAGATTGACACATGTTTATGTTTGGTTTAAATGTGAAATTACATCCAATGACCAAAATTGTATTAAATGTTAAAAAAATATTCTAAATATAAATTAAAACCACTAAAATTAATAATTTATCACTGTTAATTATTTTGATTAAAAATGTTGTTTTTAATTCAAATTTAGTAATTTTCATTATTCATTAGAATATGAAAGTTATCCGAAGAGTACCAAAATTTCACCCTAAGATAATTTCGATATTCCGAATCCAAAAATGAAGTCCATTTTGAAAAATAAAATTTACAAAATTTCGAAAAGTGGTTATTACTATTCATAACTGCTAGTTTTAATAATATTTTAATAGCATATCGTTGTTTAGTGAAACTCGGTATTGCGTATGACACGAGCTATTGATGAAGGCCGTAGTTGCGTGTAAAGAAAGTCATGCTAGTGTTGTGTGTAGAGAGTTATTCCTTTGATTATTTATACAACATAAAAAAAAATATTTCTCATAAATGTCTCGGGTGTTACATTCTACCCCCCTTAAAACGAATTTCACCCTCGAAATTCGTCACTTTGTAACAAACAGATAAGATACCTATCCCCCATCATATCCTCAAGCTCCCAAGTAGCATATTTTAACTGTTGGTTCCTCCATAAAACATTCACCAAGTGAGTGGTCTTGTTCCATAGTACTTTTTCACTACGATCCAGAATCTCTATCGGCTTTTCTTCATAAGAAAGATCTTGTTCCAGTGGTACAACTTCTGAGCTGAGTACATTTGAAGGATCATGTATGTACTTTATTAGGAGAGATACATGGAACACATCGTGAACATGGGAGATATTCGGTGGAAGTTCCAATCGGTAAGCTACCTTCCCAACACAAAACAGTATTTCAAAAGGACCGATATATCTAGGGATCAACGTTCCCTTTTTTCCAAATCTCATTACTCACTTCCATGGAGATATTCGTAAGGACACTTTATCACCCACTTCAAACACTTGGTCTTTTATTTAGTTGTTGGAATAACTTTTTTTTCATCTTTGAGCTGCTCTAATGTGTTATTGAATAGATCTGACCTTTTCTGCCTTCTCATCAACATGATCGGGTCTTAATAGCTTTCTTTCCCCAACTTCATCCGAGCAAGTTGGAGTCCTGCATTTCTTTCCATAGAGAGATTCATAAGACCCATCTGAATACTAGAGTGAAAGCTGTTATTATAAGAAAATTCCACCAAAGTTAGGTGTTTATCCCAACCACCTTTGAAATACATAGAAAAAGCTCTCAACATATCTTCAAGAGTTTGAATTTTCCTCTCAGACTGACCGTCTGTCTGAGGATGATATGTAGTGCTGAAACTCAACTCTGTATCTAGAGTATGCTAAAGACTTCGCCAGAAATTTGAGGTAAATCTCGGATCCCGATCAGATATAATAGAAAGTGGTACTCTATGCAATCTTACCACTTCCTTCACATATATCCTGGAAAGCTGATCTAGGGAGAAATCCTCTCTAATAGCGATGAAGTGTGCTGACTTTGTAAGACAATCAACTATGTCCCAGATAGCATTATTTCCTTTGATTGTTTTAGGAAGTCCAGTGACAAAGTCCATAGTGATGTTTTCCCATTTCCATTCTGGTATGGGTAATAGTTGTAACATCCCCTTAGACTCTTGTCTCTCATCTTTAACTTACTGGAAAACCAAGCATCGAGAGACATATTCAACAACATCTCTTTTCATGCCATCCCACCAGTAGTACTCTATCAGGTCCCTATACATCTTCGTGCTTCTAGGATGAATAGAGAATGAGGAACTATGAGCCTCATCCAGCAGCTCCTTCTTTAATTCTGGGATGGGAGGAACACAAACCCGATTCCTAAACATTATTATCCCATCACAATCAAGGATTAATTCAGGAATATTTCTCACCTTCTTTTGTAACTCTACATCTTCTTTCTGCGCCTCTTTCATCTTCACATGTATAGATGGTTGAATATTCAATTGTGAAAGATATGATTTTTCCCCTTCCATTATAATTCCACGATCCATACTTTGTAAATCCATAAATATTGGATCTTTTATGATCCTCATCATGGATAAGCAATAATGGTCTTGTCGACTTAATGCATCTTCCACCTTGTTTGCTTTCCCAGGGTGTTAATGAATTGAGCAGTCGTAATCCTTAATCATCTCCAACCATCTTCTTTGGTGCATATTCAGATCCTTTTGTGTGAAAATATACTTTATACTTTTTTGATCATTATAAATATCACACATTTCTCCATAATGATAATGCCTCTAAATCATTAATGCAATGATTACCGCTTCTAACTCCAAATCATGAGTTGGGTAATTTTTTTCATGGATTTTCAACTCTCGTGAGGCATAAGATATCATAATATCATTTTGCATAAGAACACAACCCAATTCCCTCTTAGATGCATCACTGTAGATCCCAAACCATTCTCCACTACAAGTAAGTGTGAGCACAGGTGCACTGGATAACCTTCCTTTCAACTCCTTGAAATTCTCTTCACATTCCTCTGTCCAAACAAACATAGCTCCTTTCCGAGTCAACATGATGAGTGTATTAGATAATACTGAAAAATCATTCACAAAAGGTCTATAATATCCAGCCAAACCAAGAAAACATCGGATCTCATTTACTGTTGTTGGTCTCAACCATCTTTCGATAACCTCTATTTTTGCTGGATCCACAGATATCCCCTCTTTTGAAATTATGTGACCAAAAAATGCAACTTTTTGAAGCCAAAATTCACATATGGTAAATTTGGCATAATGTTTCTCCTTTCTCAGGGACATCAATACAATTATCAAGTGATATTCATGTTCTTCCTTTCTCTTTGAATACATAAGAATATTGTCTATAAATACTACCACAAACTGATCATGATAGTCTCTATAGACTCTATTCCTCAGATCCATGAAGATAGAAGGGGATTACTAAGACCAAATGGTATCACTATAAATTCATAGTGTCCATACCTTGTACGGAAGGTCGTCTTTGGTATATCCTCCCTTTTGACCCTTAATTGATAATACCATGAATGAAGATCAATATTGGAAAAGAATTGAGTTCCGCGTAGTTGGTCAAATAAGTCATCATTGCACGAGAGAGGATATTTGTTCTTGATAGTGATATTGTTATGTTCTCGATAATCAATGCAGAGTCTCATTGATCCATCTTACTTCTTAACAAACAAAACAGGTGCTCCCCAAGTTGACACAGTAGGGCGTAAGAACCCCTTATCAAGATTCTCTTGGAGTTTTTTCTTCAATTCCTGCAACTCAATTGGGGCCATTCTATAAGGTGTCTTTGAAAAAGGCAAAGAACCTGGTATTAGTTCTATTGAAAACTCAACATCACAGTTTGGAGGAAGACCCGGCAATTCCTCCAGAAAGACATCGTCAAACCCCCGTACAATGGGCATATTCTTAATCGTGAGTTTCTGACCAACCATTTAAGATAATTAACCATAATTTAGAGGAATCAAGACCCATAAGATGGAAAAAATTTCCACTAGATGTTTATGTTCATACTTACATCGATTGGAGATCATAGATTGATCTGGAATATGAAATGTGACTTACCTTCTTTAGCAATTGATATGAGATCCATATAAAGAAATCCAATCCATGCAAAGAATCACATCAAATTCCACTATAGGAAGGATCACAATATTTACAGGAAGAACATTCCCACAAACTTCAATCGGAGAAGGATTATAAACTTTTGATGAGACTGTTGTGCCATTAGGAGTTGTCACACCCAACTAAACATATAATTGTTGAGGTAATACGGTGATACCCTTAGAAAAATCATCAGAAATAGAAGAGTGGGTGGATCCAGAATCAAATAAAACATTTTCTACATTAGAGTGAATGGTAAGTGTACCTCTCACAACATCGTTGTCATACTCCACATCACTGATAGAAATTTCATGTGACTTTCCTGTGTCATTAGCCTTAAGAGTTTGTTGATGTAGATCATCATTATCAACCCTTGGATTTGGGCATTTATTTGAATAATGCCCCATCTCCTTGCACTTGAAACATTGAAGTGTTGTAGGTTTATTCTATGTATAACTTATTTTGTTTACATCATTAGACGTCTTCTCCCCATTATTTCAACATTCAATTGCCCGATGACCTCATTCTCCACACTTATTTCATTTTCTTGTCCCCTCAATAAAACATCCTCCATGATTCATTCCACACTTTGAGCATAAGGGATAACTCATCTTCTTTTGTGTGTGCTATTTAGATTTTCCTTAGAATTCAATTTTCCTCTTCTTATCAAGCCCATACGAGTGATGGGTTACACCAATCCTTATCTCAACCTTGAGATCACATAGAATAATTTCCTTGTAGCTATTGAAGTACCTTATGGCTAACGCCCTTAGAAGAATTGGTTTTAATCCAATAAAGAATCGAACGATCTTACTCTCAGGTTGGATAATAATAACATAATCATACCTTGCATGTCTTCTAAAATTTTCTTCAAAGGTACTAAAATATTCATCATTCTTTTGATTTAGTTCAAGAAACTACTTCTCCATCTGTTTTCAGAGAATACGAGGGATGTACTTATTGAAAAATAAGTTTTGGAACTCGTCCCATTCCATGGACTCAATTTCATCCCTTCAGTTTGTATTCTAAATAAGATTCCACCATTGATCAACATCACCTTCCAAATGATAAACTGCTAAGATGACTTTATCATGTTCAGAACATTGAAGAACAGAAAATATCTTTTCAGTGGTACTGATCCACTGTTCAGCCACTAATGGATCAGAAGACCCGCTGAATGAAGGTGGACACTGCCTCATGAAGGATTCAATAGAATATTTCTCCTTCCATTGCTCGTTTGGAAGATATGCATGATTCATAGCTTGAGAAAGTTGTGTTATCATGGCTACAAGATTGTGCATTCTAGATCCCATAACGTTTGGTTGCTCAGGGGGACAATCATTCCATTTCCCATCGCACTCTGAATTAACATGGTTCCTTCGGGTTCCATCCATTGACTAAAACCAAGAAGAATAGTGTGACCAATACTATTTATAATAGGAAAAAAATAATCAATAATAAATTTTTACACTTAAGGTTTTATCATAGGTTGTTCATGGCCATTTCTAAAACACTAAGATTGTGTTCTATGCTTAGACTTATCCTTAGCGTTCCTTCTAAGGAATTCACATACCAGTTTCCAAAGGTTGACTATACCTTTCCTCTGATACCAACTATAACGACCCATAATTTTCATACATTGTTAATACTTCAAAATTAAAGTACCTTTATTAAAATAAACAACAAAACCATGGAAGGACCGTATAGGTATATATTCTTTAGAAACTAGGAATCATAAACAACTGTTTCATAAAGAATCTACAATGTCTCCCATTTATTTCATCATATCTAGAGTCCCTTTTGGCATATCCTACTTAATAAACTTCTTCCTTACCTAGGGAAAGAAAACATACAAAGGGGTGAGATCAAATGCTCAGTAAGGGTAAACAAAATAAATATCAATCACATAATATTCATAAGATCATAACATTTTGGAAATCTTACCCTGCAAAAGAGATCAAAATTTCATAACATGGGATAAATCATGGTAGTGATATGTAATCACAATAATAATAACATAAAACATGTTTATTTGTGGCATAAACACATAATCATAGATAATCATTTCTTATTAGTCAAGACTCTTTGCCAAGACTATCTTAGTGGACAAAGTCCATTTCTTAACTGAGTTCATTCCTCGTTTCAGTCATGTTTCACTGAACCGGTTTAACCTGCAGTTCTAGCCATGTCTATCTCATGAGATAAGAAATCATTACCTTATACATTGGAGGGAGATATAGGTCCCACACATCTCATAATGATACCATTCTTATGTATTCCACAAAATCATAAATCATACATCATTGCAAAACCCATGTAATAAATATGGGATTCTTAAACACAATGACATCATAAAACAATTAATATAAGATAAAGAAATTCATAAAAATAATACCATCACAACATAATAAATCAATGTAATAATAGGGATATAAATAGAACCCTATATTATCTTAGATGGAAAATAATTTTGATAAAACACTTTAACTCCATTCTTGAAAAAAATATCCTTTCTACTTCAAAAACATTATCATTTATTAACATGTCATAAAATTTTAAACTAAAAGAAGTTGATTAAAAATAAAAATGAAAACTTGTAAAGTAAGCTTCTTGGAAATAATGTTTTAAAAATACATTCATTCCGTAGACATTAAAAAAACATTCTTTTCGTACTTTTGTCGGAAAAGTCAAACAGTACCTCGTACGAAAAACGTCAAAATATTCCTTTCATATCTTTTACTAAAAACTAACTTAAGGGTAAAATTGGATATAAAAAATTGTAGTTGGATGGAAATAATATTATATATTGAGGAAACATGGATGTGGATGATAAAATACACCCTAGTAAATATAAAAGTATTAACAATCTCGGATAAAAATGAGATTGTGATATTTTCCCTTACCATAGGTCTGATTTGCTTCGTAAGTGTCCGAACCTCCTATATAATGATTTAAATAATGTCATTGACTTATTATAGAATCATGCTCATTGTTATGATATCATATATGATCATATTCTTAGCTTCTTATTAGTAATATGTCATTGCTACTTGTTATTCGGGTGTTTATTACTTTTTGTTATTATGTGTGTTTTGTCGAATAAATTCATATTCTTCTCTTTAGGTTATAGATACCTCATTTCCAGAATGGAATAAGTGTACTATATTTAATATTTATTCATTAAATTCATTTATATAATCATTATATAATGAAGATCAGGTAGAACGAGTCGCATCACATCGTGGATACAGTATTCCGTACGTACGCACGAGCGATGATATCGTTTCCATGATCGTGGAATTGTATTGGAGTGTATGTATACTATTTCAGAATCAATAACCCCGTAAAATAATCATATATAGTTATTTATATTCACCATTATACCCATCCAAGTAAGGTGGTGGTGGAAAATAGATTACACCACGGCGTGGAGACGGTATTCCATACGTACGCACACGCGGTGATTTCATTTTCCGAAGGATGGGTAGATGGTGATATAGGGTTGTTTCATACTGAAAATAACATATCAGTACATGAGTTATAATTATGTTATTACTTAATAATGAAACACCTAAATAAGAAGAAGTGGACGAAGAAATAAAGTTGAAAGAATCGGTAATGGACATTACCTCTTCTTTTAAACGCCTCTTTGAGACCTCCTCTTAGGGCACTAAAATTGGTCTTTGAAGAAGACCAAGACCACTGGAATGTTTCTAAGGAAGTGGACAAGAGAATTTGTAACGGTTTATTCGAGATTTGTCTCAAAGTGGTGTGAGTAAGAGAGGGTGGAGGTGCCCTTTTATATGGGAGGAGAGGGGCACCTTTGGAAAAACGAAAAATATTATTTTATTATAAAGTCATATTCAGTTATTAATAGCTCCAAATTGATTTATTTCAAAGCTAAGGCGAGGAGGGGTCGAAATCATCTCATCCAATAGAATTTAGACATGTTTTGGTATCAATTTTAACATTATCATTTAGATATAACATTAAGTTAGATAATTTCACTTTTACCGTGTCTTCTTGTTTTCTTACACTATAAGGTTAATAAACATACTATAACAAGCCAAAAGAACCCCAAGTTGTTTATTATTAATATATATAACCTTATCTAGGTCATTTTTCTGAACCATAGATTTTTAGGAATAAAATAACAATTAATAATATAATATTTGTTTTAAAAACAATTTTTTGTCAATTTTGACACTATTTGGTAATTGATTTTTGTGAAAATCATAACAGAAAGATTAGTTCTAAAAATAGTTAATTAAATCAATAATACCATCTTATATTAACATATAAAATTATTTTAATTCATAAAAAGTCTCAAATTACATTTATTTGGGTATTTATAACATCAATGATGTTAATATTTCATTAATAAGATAATTACTGCATCATCATTGTGTCATAAATAATTTAAATTATTTAATGTCTAAATATTATAAATAAAATACCATTATGTAGGAAATATGTTTAGATTTCTAATGAATATTTATAGACGAATTTCTCTTATGTATAAATCTATATTAAAAATGCTTTAGTTATTAAACATTGATTTAAACTATTTTAACCCTTCTTTGAATAAAAAAATAATAAATGTACAAATCTAATCCATGTGGGAATAAATGGTCATATTTCATTCCTATAATTATTTTTGGTCTAATTACAGTTATGCAATAGAATTAGTACATGTGTTAGGGTATTAATAATATCATTTTTACCCTTAAATACCATATTTACTTTTAACCATGGTTAAAAAAAGTAAAAAGTTACTATTCACCAAAAATTATTTTCATCTCATTGAACCACATTTTATTCCCTAATATTACCCGTGTCTCTCGGAGTTTTGAAATTCCACTCACAGAAATGGTAAAATTAAGATTTATGAAAAATTCATTTTTTTTAACTACAACGTAGTGGTTTCACTATTCATCAAAAAATAAAAGTTTACAGAAAAGTACAAACAATCAGGGCTAAGATATATTTTATATTATGATTTAAAAAATGATGCCTATTTTAAAAAATTCAAAACACATCAGTTTCATTAATTAATTAAAAAATTAATTCTCGCCGTCAATATAAATAGCGTGTTTTTAAGGGATAATAACTATCAAATGATTGACACTTGTTTATGTTTGGTTTAAATGTGAAATTACATCCAATGACCAAAATTGTATTAAATGGTAAAAATATATTCTAAATATACTTTAAAACCACTCAAATTAATAATTTATCACCATTAATTATTGCGATTAAAAAAGTTGTTTTTAATTAAAATTTAGTAATTTTAACTATTCATCAGAATATGAATGTTATCCGAAAAGTACCAAAATTTCTCCCTATGCTAATTTCGATATTCCAAATCCAAAAATTTAATCCATTTTGAAAAATAATATTTATAAAATTTCAAAAACTGTTTATTACTGTTCATAACGACTAGTTTTAATAATATTTTAATAGCATATCGTTGTTTAGTGAAACTCAGTATTGCGTACGACACAAGCTATTGAGGAAGGCCGCAGTTGCGTGTAAAGAAAGCAAAGCTAGTGTTTTGTGTAGTGAAACATTCCTTTTATGATTTATATAACATAAAAAAACTATTTCTCATAAAAGTCTCGGGTGTTACAATTACACTACACTCACTCATTCATTATTAAAATTATCATTCTAACCACACAAGAAAATATAATTTTTTAATTAATATAATTATTAATAATGTAAAATATATATTTTCATTAGTAGACATTTATTAATTATTTTCTACATATATTACTATTTTTAATACATAGAAAAATATCTTATGAGAATAGAACCCATCTTCACAACACTCTCACTCATTATCTTTAACAATCAAAGAATTAAACAGTCCCCCAAATGCCATTATATATAATAATTTGTTAGTAACTCTTATTTTGCCTACTTGTTTAAATATATTTTTTAACGTTATGCAACAACTTCTTATTATTTCACCAATCCATGTAGTACCCCAACCTATCATTCTTAAAACAAGATAATTTTTTAAAATATTAATATTCTCTAATTAAAAATTAATATATTAAATTTTTATAATTATTAATTAAAAATTAATATTTTATTAAAAATATATTACATTTAAAAATTAACAACGAGAAAAGAAATATGATTTTAAATTACATATAATTAATAATTTTAAATTTTAAATTATTATTAATTAATAAAAATTAATTAATAATAACAAATTAATAACTAATATGCATTTAGGACTAAACTGAATGCCAAAAAATCCTTATAATTTTTCATAAAAACCGGATTAAAAATGGTTTGGAGAGAATTCTCATAGATAATTTGGCAATACTATACTAGTGTGGGTTCTATAGAAAGTGTAATAGATGGGTTTTATATTAGTAGTGCCATTTACTAAAATTTTTCTTTTTGGCCATGGTTTGGGACACTAGACTAGTGGGCTTATGAGTCGTCAGATTAGGGTTCTTTTACTATACTGGACTAGCCCATGGAAATTTGACATCATGTTGTAATAACTATTAGGGTGAGCTTAATTGATTAAAAATGGGATTTAAAAGGATGAAAATTCATTGTTTTAAGGTATACTGCTCCTCTAAGTGGTGAAAGGACAATCCAAATACTTTGTTAGGTGGTGATCTGGGAATAGACAGAGAATATGAGTTTTGTATAGGTTAAATCTATGGAATCATTCCATGGAAAATGTAAGGCCCATATGCCTTGGGGATTTTTTTCCATGTAATATTGGAATCCATGTGATGAAATGTTTCCCTCTCATTCAAACTAAATTTTGTATATTATAATAATAAAAAATAATTGGAATTCTAAACACGGATAATAATAGTTAGTAATTACTAATTACTAAATATTACATATTAAATTATAGTAATTAATAGATTATAATAACTAAATAATTAATAAAATATAATTTTTTATATAGATAATTTGAAATTATTTATTATATATTATAATTAAATAATTTTTCATTTTTAACATTTACTAATTTTTATAAAATATATAAAATAAGTAATTATAAATATTAATAAAATTATTAAATACTTTTAAATGAATAATTAATTAGTATTTTTAATTTCATATAAGTATCATTATTATGTTATATTTTTTATTTATCTCTTTTTTAGATTTCTAAAAAACCCATTAACAAAATTATATAAAATTTTCAACAAAATTTAACTTTCATATTAATTGAATTTTAAACCACTGCTAAAAATTCAGTACTATATATCAGTGGTCTTTTAATATACAATTGTGAATAAGGTATAGTTTATTTAAAACCAATATTATATAATAATTTTATTACATTTTGTGATGAAATAATATATCATAAGAAAATGATGGATCTTTATAAATGACACTCATTCATACTTGTGGAATCTCTTCAAAGGTTGACTAGTCAACTTCCATCAATGCATGGCCTAAAATCATCCAAATGTCATTTATTGAAGATAATTTATAAAAACAAAAGCCATAATATTTTTATTTTGAAGCCTCTTATAGTCTTCAAAATCGGTTCACTGAAAATGATATACTTGTAGCAAGAATTTACACAACAACATGTCGATCTGGAGGATATTATGATGGTTTTATGGTTCTTAAATGGTATTTAGGTTTATTTTTTATTCAAATGATCAGATTTTTAATACATTAGAAAATGGTACTGTTTATGATTGAATAACAATTTTTTTAATTTATAAGAAACAAGAGGGGTATATGATCAATGTTTATTTACGAATGATTGGTGGATATGTTGAGAAAATATATAGTATTATAAAACTAATCACCCATTTAAATGGTTATTAACATCACATAATATATTCGTTTTTTAATTACAATATAAATGACATGTTCATATTCATGGAATCACAATCTGAATTACATCCCAAGTTTTAATCCAAGATAAAAGGGGAGCACATCACCCTTGATAACAATGTGAGCCATCATTATAGAAAAAATCAAATATTCCAATCTTTTTATTAAATTTTTTCAAAAAATCATAAAAACCCTAGGTAAATACATGAGTGAGAAAAAATTATAAGTCAAAAATAATACAAGTGTGATCATCCCCTCATGATATTATTTATTAATGACTATTTAAATAACCTTGATATAACAAAAATTTACTATGTACTAGTGTAATCATCACAAAATCCCTATTCAATGTCATTAAATTTCAACGAGGAGAAAACCAAGCTTATATTGATGTGAAACATTTGATTTAACTTAAGAAATATCCAATATCAAATAGAATGTGGATTAATTAATATGTTAGGAAAATATCAGTTTTAGAGGATAAAAGGAATTATAGAACAATGAAGGTTGTCTCCATTGTAGATATACCATTTAAATACGCAAAATCATCAAAAAAATTAGTTTTTAATAACTTATTTAATATTTGAGATATTCAAGATAATCTGTTCATTTTTTTTACATTTAAGAATTTCGGACCCTAGAATAAAATTTCAGCTATATAGATCCATACGATCCGGTGCACAAGATAAATATTTTCTAACATGACTCAAATTATTTCAAAAATCATTATCATTCCATTAATATATAATATTTTTAAATCATCCATATTTTTTCCTTCAAAACCCATATATCTAGAATATTTTCCACTTCTATAAGGTTTCACATATTAAAAATATGTGCATAAATTATTTTGAAAACCTGAGGTTGTTTTATTCGCGTTAAAACTAATACATGACATATATCAATCATGAATTATATATTTAGACAATAGAAAATGAATTTTGACATATATAAAAACTCATACGTAATATATTTGTTTAATATGCAATATATATTCTCTGGTAGAGTGAATACATAATAAAATTTTAATACATAATATAGGTCCATTTTATAAAATTTATATATGTAACATTCTTATTCAATATGTAATATAATTTTTTGAAGCATAAGTATTCTTCTTTATCCAAAAAACTAATATGTATAATTTTTATATTATAGATAATAAATTTTTCACACAAATTATATTTACATTAGTCATTTCCAATACGTAAAATATTTTATTCCACACATAATATAATTCATCAAAAGAAATATATATTCCTTTGTCAAATTTTTATACATCACATATTTCCAATAGTAAATTACGACACATAATATATTTTTTTATGTATTTTATTTTCCTTCATCAATATTAATACGTAATATAATTCCCCATCATTTTAATTTTTTTTTTCATTCATATGGATTTTTCGTCATTAGAAAAAATATACAGATTATATTTTTCTTCCACTTTTATAATAATGGAAATATTATTTCCTCTGTATAATTCCTTATATTAATAAATAATATATTACATCTCTATTTAACATATTTTAATAATAATTATTTATTTTTTATTTTATGAAAATTGTGGCATATCATATATTGTCATGAGCATGATATTCACTATTTTTTTTATAAAAAATATATTAATTTAATTCATCTAATAATATCCTTCCTTTCTTAAGATAATTTATATATATTTGGTAATTTCACCACCTTCCTATGAAAAGTATGGATCTACACATAGAGAAATTTTTTAAAAAAACCACAAAACACAAATACACAAATGATCCTCCCAAAATAATTTGAACAAAGTTGGTATCTCCAGGTACTATGACCGAATATAAAAACAACTCCAAATGATATTTTATCTCTATGATTCCAGATAAAAATTAAAATTCTCAAATCATATTCCTCTTTGTGACCAAAATTTAGTATTTTTAAAATATCGTTAATTTTCATAAACTATAATGACATGAATAAATTCAAAATGTGTTCACTTGGATAGAATATAACAATTATTATTTAGAAGAAGTTATTATTTCATCATTATAACTCATTTTATTATATATGTATGAATAGTTTTAATGATTTAACATGGAATCTTCAATCATTGACTAAATAAATATTTCCAAACTATATTGACTTGTAACTCCTTATACAACTCAACCATTGTGTTATATAAACATAATAAAAGTCAACTATATATATAATAAAAAAATTCATCATATTCATTTGGTACATGATAATCATTGATTTAAATGCAGATATTTTTATATAATAAATAATATCCACAGGGGAAAGACTCCAACCACAGATAGTCTGCCCATGATTTGCTAGAATATGGTATAAGCCACAACTCTATTGGGATGTTCATCCCAAAGTCCCACTATATGTAGACACCATACTCAATAGAGACTCGATTTCAATAATAATTGTATCACCAAATAAATATAAATTATAATCAATTACATAATTCAATCATGTAGCTCAATAAAAAAATAATTCAAGATACAATGAAACTAAATCCATTTCATAACATGCACATAACATCTTCGATACCCGTCAGATACTTAATTTATGGAATTAATAAATTTAAACTAATGTATTCACATATTTATTATATTACAATCTATAAAAACCGGTTGGGGTCATATGCATTTATTAATAAAAGAGACTCAAAATTTAAAAGGGTTGAAAGGGAACATATTGCATGGCCCACTAGGAAAAAGGCAGAATGTCATTAAAAATTTCCAAAAAGAAAAATAGAACTTATTTTAATTTATTTTTATAATGTTAATACTTTTTACATAATATAATAATTAATAAATTTAAACATGATATAAACATTTAAAATTTAATATTAATGTTTCATAATATTTTTCCCCTCAGAAAACATATGAATATAATTCATAAACATAACTATTTATGTAGACTTTATAATATTTTCTGTCTATATAGAGATTCCATAAATTTTAATTTAAAAATATTTTATTAATTCTTTATAAAATGATCACATTTATATTTTTTAACACCAGAAATTCACTTTGAATATTTTTTTAAATTGAATATATAAATTTTTTATATCAATTTCTACTATGAATTATTTATACATAATCTTAATATCTTATATTTTATCATTATTTCATCCTTTATCAAATAAATCATCAAAACTCTATTATATGTGGCTGAAAAATAATTTCAAAATAAGACATTAAAATTAACAATTAAAATTAATCATTATGAAAAATTCATAATCTAAATATAAAAACCATATATTTTTAATGTTCAAATTTATTAATTTTTTTATTTTCCACATAATTTATGTATAATAATATCATAATGAATTTATAAGAATTTATATATATTGTGAAGGATATTTCAATATTAAGGCTAAATAGTATATAATATTTATTATTAAATGTTTAGAAAATAATTTTTTAATTCATTACAAATAATTTATAAATTTTTAATTTCTAAGTAGTTTTATAATTTAATAAATATACAAAAATACTAGTTATTATATTTTATATAAAAATTAAAAATAATATGATTATATTGAAAATTTAATTTTTTGAAAACAAATCATCTTTTAAATTAGTCTTTATTTAAAATAGAAGAATTCTAGATGAAGGCATATTGTATTGCGATAATTGAACCATTTATGTTCAATAAAATGTATTTTATGAATGATTTTCCTTTCACTACTAATGATTATTGGTGTTTTTAAGGTTTTTAGCATCCATGGTAAAGGATGGAATCATACATTCTAAGGAAAAAACAAAATGTTATAATCATATTTTATTATTCTTGTCGATATCTCTAAGGAAATGTATTGATCTATATTGAATATGTGATATATTTATGTAATTAAATATGACATCCCAATGAATTATAATTTTACATCCAAAAAAAGATACAATTTTAATTTGGTTTCATCTATGAGATTCAATATTTTATGTTGAGACTCAATCAAGGGAAATAAAATACACAATCTTGTTTAACGATATGGTGTATTACATCCATAACAGCATCAAAATCATTATTTTCTTATTTATTTAATGAATCATTATTCATGAATCAAAGTATAGATTTGATAATAATAAAGGGTTTCAAAGGATCCAGTTAAACTCATTAATCATATCAAAAATAATTAGGAAACCAAAATTCAAGATCAACCATTCTTGAAATGAAAATTAGGTATAATATAAAATAATAATTCTTAATACTATTCACTAAATATAGACACATTATTTTTCCTCAAACAATGTTCTTTGATGAAGATCACATGAGATAAATCCAACTAACATACCTCATTCATTGATATCTATTGGCTTGGATTAATCACTAGTTGAATATGTGAGATTCTTCCAACTTTCAATGGATTCTAATGACTCTTATGGTAAATGAGATAAGATAAGTGAGATACAAGAAAGTAGGATTTATCTATGTTATGGATAATCTTTCATAGAAACTATTTCATGGTGAATCCCCATTATAAATCACATGAAAATGATCCTTATGCAAACTAACATTTATTTGTATGTTTTTAGTTTATGTATTCAATATTTGTGTCCCCAATATATGTACACTCTCTTACATATTTAATCTTAATAAATCACTCCATTTACTGAAATCCAATCATCGAAGATTAAAAAAATTAATCTATTATAATTCAGGTTTCATGGACATAAGATTTTTGTATATATTATTCCATAAGTTTATACTTATAATTATCTATATTATATCAACCAATCCTACTCTTTGATTGGAAAATGTTATGCTTTTAATTCATCATTTAATGATTTGTGATATACACAGTTATCACATATGATATGGAGATAAAAAAATAAAATCTATAGTGACTTGAGATTATATTTATTTTATATCCAAAAAACTATGTTTATCATTTCCGAAACAAAGACAATGACTCAAACGTCCCTCTATATAACCTAATTTCCATTTTACTTTTATTTAGTGAAACATTAAAAAATCGATAGGAACAATAATATAACATTAATAGTTTGATATATATCTGGTCTATTTTACACCATAACATACATGAGATTCATAACCCCTCACTAGTTAGGAAAAAATAAAATATATTTTTTATAAACATTAGTTAAAAGTATCAAATGTTTTTGTTTATAATGATTCAAAAATGGATACCCAAGGAGTTGATATTTAGTCATGTTGAATACTTCATTAATTGGATCATTATATTGTTCTAATGATATCAAAATTATGTAATTCATTATCTTATGTTTATTTTTAATGTAGGGATGTATAACTTTTAATTTTAGTGTTATATATATTGCCTAAATTGTAGGATAACACACCATGAAAATGAAGAAATAAAATATGGAACACCATAATTATATATTCCAACCCAAAATAATAAAATACCTTAGGTAGAGGGCATGCTGCAAATTCACTTTGAGATTGAGATTGTATATAATACATTGATCGAATAAAAATAAATATATTTATATATAGAGTAATATTTCTACACATTATTATAATTATTTTTCTATCATTAATAGAGAGGTTATTTTCAAAATTAATTAATATAAAGATAGTTTACTGACCCCAATTATGATATTATTTGAAATTTTTAGAAAAGAATTTAGGTTTCTACACCAAAAATCCCCACCTTGATTTGAAACCTCTTATTCATGAAACAAAAGTTAAATATCCAATGTAAATAATTATACTACATCCATTAAAGAAACATTTCACAAAAAAACAAGGGAGGTCATCCATGTTTAATAAAAGTTCACGCCTTGATATAGGATGAGCCTTTGTCATCATATTTGTAGGATTATCATGAGTACTAACCATTCATGCTTTAATATCTATAGGGTAAATTGTATCTCTCACAAAATTATATCGCACATCAAGGTATATTTTTACCTCATTAATCACTAGATACATTGTAATAAATATAAAACATTGATTATCATAGTAATGTAAAGTAATATAATAATCTGTATTGATATCAATAGTTATCCCCCTTATCCAAATAGAATTTTTAGTAGCCTCTATAATAACCATATACAAATACTTAGTTTTATTTAAAGAAATAGTATTTTGTGATGCTGTTTTCTATCTAAAAAACCTTATAAAGTTAAATATACAACATTTCAAATATCTTCACCAGTTATTATCTCTTAAAAATCATAGTAAACATATCCAATCACACCATTGTGTTATCTTCTAGAATGAAAGCTAAAAAAGTTTAACCACATTGATATCTAGAAAACCACTTGACTTTCTTCCAATGTTATTTTCCTAGATTTCCCATTTATCTAATAATTTCACTATCTAAATGATCATACTCCTTAATGGTGAGTACTAAAAATTGTTCAAAAAACCAATAAAAAAAAATTCAGAACATCAGACAAATATTGAACCTCATCATTTCACTAGGGGAATAAAGAAGATTAAATTATAAAATGTTCAGCTAATAGAGTACTTACATGATTGGAAATATTAATATCACATATATCAAGAAAATTAACAATATATTTTTTCTAAATAAAATTCATTTATCTGAAATGTTTTCCCTCAGTTTCTTCATGCTAATAATTTCCTTTAAACATCTAGATATTTTATTTCAAAATAATAATTCAAACAATTCATATACTCTCTAATATCATTCGTATACATAGCTAGAATTAAAATTTCGGAATCATTTGATATAAACAGGATACACATCAATGTTTTATTAGATATTGAAATGATCATAACATTAACTTGTAACACATGAGATTTCATAAAAGATTCATAACATGTATACCACTCTCTAGGTGATTATATTAGGACGTAAATAAATTTCACTAATGAACATAAAAATTATTCCTATCCTAAAACAATAAAACCCTTGAGATTATACATATAGATATCATCCTCATGGTCTAGAAGAAGAAAATTTGTATTCACATCTAACATATCAATTTTATTATTCTGAAAATACTAAATACAAAAAAAAGGCTCTGAATATTGCTCTATTTTACAACTAAGGAGAATACATCTGTGAATTCAACACCAAGAATGTAATTGTGTTTTTTAGAAACTAACCATGATTTATATTACACTCCATCAACTCATAGAAAGATATCTTTTTTATTGAACAGAAATTTTAATCATACAACTTCTTACCATTAGGTAATTTTACCAACTACCATGTAATATTTTTCTAAGTGTATCCTTCTCTTATTATATAGAAATCATAAATTTACCTAAATAATAATAAATATCATTATCTGAATAATTTATAATTACTTAATTTAAATGAATATCATCAACCACATTTAGTTAAGTGGAAACCTAGTCAGCCTCAACATACATCTATAGAGGTTTAATATTTCTTGTGGGATGATTTTCTGTGATAGAATACTATGATGGTGTGAAAATAGTATAAATATAAAATATCATCCCAAAGTACTTGGGAGATGAATAATTTAGTGAAGAATTTGATTGATACTAGACATCAACATGATTTTGGGATTTATATTGTCTAAAATCAAAGAAGGTGACCGAAATAATATGAAATTGTAATAAAATATTACATTCCATGTAAAAATAAGATTGGTGTATCCCATGTACCATTACATGTTTCCATTATCCCAAAAAATTTAACTAATAATAATAAAATTTTGGATATAGGTTGTAATTTCATATTATCAACTAGGGAATAATTCAAAAAACCAAATTTTATCAAATCATAGTAAGATTATGGATCACCATACCATTCCTCTAAGGAAGTATTCATTACAATAAAAGTTTAGTGTCACTGATTATTTAGAGAACGTGTAATTAAGTTATCTTATATGAAAAAAAATTATTGATAGTTAAAGAGAAAACATCATATAATTTCTGTCAATAACTTTTTCATGCATTATAAAACACTGTTTTTATATGGGGTATCCTGAATTATAAAATTCATAAATATTTTTTATACTGTTCAAAATGAATTTAATTCCAAATAAAAAAATTCATGGCTATTATCTTTTTAAAGACACTTCACATTTCGATAAATTTTATTTTAAATCATAATCATTCACTAGATAAATTTTTTAAAGACTATGCCATTCTGTTTCAAGATGAAAACCCACGACAACCAGAAAAAACAATAATGATGGTTAACATAGATTTGTAAATACCTTTAGAAATTAGTCTAGCTAATAGCCAATTATTAGAATCAATAAATTCCAGTGTCCCCATCAAATTTTTAATTCCATTTCTGAAAATATTTCTTTTCTACATCCCAAATATATAGTGGTTAAAAAATCCAATCATTTTAATATCATATCCATAATGAATACATCTTAAAATAAAATCAATAATTCCATTATTTTATAATATATTCTAGTTCCAAATTCTATAATTTATAAACATCATCATCAATTAAAGAGTGAGTCGAAACATTTTCATCAAAAATAATTGTCAAACATTGAAAAAAGTACAACTGAACAATATTTTCCCAAATAACCAGAAAAATATCATATATCAATATTTAAAAAAATAAACAGTCATTGGAGTTCTTAAACCCTTTTTTGAAAAACTCCACTAAAATAAATTTAGATATTTTACATCAAAAACATTATTTAATTTTATAAGAATTATCAAACCCCATCATATAATAATATTATGGTTGTATCAATTCCCTTAATTTTAAATTTATATTTTTCCCATATGTTTATCAAATTTTATCATGATTTAATATATTCAAAAAATGACCTAATACAGAAAAAATTAAATGTACATTACTAATAAAGAATCCAATAATTAAAAAATTTATATTTAATATTATAAAATCAAAGATTTCTCCATCTTCAATATTATCTTTTTTACATTGACATCAATACAATTTCATGCTTTCATTCCATTCTAGTTAAATGGTGTATTTTTTTCTCGACATGAAACATTATGATTGAACATTCCCTTTATTATTTTAGGAAATTTATGTTTTATCATTTGTCGAAATTTTTAACTTAACTTTTTTGAACTGGAAAATTTCATTTTACTTGTTCTTCCACTAAAAACTGATTCCTTTTTCTATGATTCATAATGAAACAAATGATTTCTTTCTAGAACATTTGAGAATAATGTATAAAAACTCAACATGAGGAAGTATATTATGACTAAAAAATATTGTATCCTTAAAGGTCACATATGATGGAGTTAATGTGAATAACAAAATTTTACCCAAATCAAATTATTAATATTCACCTACATTGTTTATAGATCAAAAATATTTATTCAAAAACTACTAAATGATTTTCAATATATGTACCTTCTGACATGAGATGATATTATAGAATTTATACATATGCCACTTCATAGACTTAATCTTCTTTATAGTTATAAAAATATTATCCAATTTTATTTGTAATGAAATAGTGGTTTTTTATATCAAATAATCCAATTATGGCTGACTTGACTAATGTATTTTTTATTTTTGAGAATGTCTTATGATCCTTACATTTTTTTCTTTTCTATTCAATACATACATTGTCTTGTTTTGTCCCATTAACACATCATTTATGTCCAATTTTTATATAATATCTCTCATATTAAACATCTATAAGGAAATTCATGTATTCCATTCCAATTTTAGAATATCAAAATTCATGATCCCCCTCATAAAAAAAGAAAAAATTAATGTAATCATATTAGTTATTCAAAATTTATTTATATCACAAAGATCATGATAGATCATTATTTATCAAACATGGTGTAATGATAATTTTTTTTTTATAAATTTTTGAATAAAAAGTCCAAAAATATAAATAAAAAATAATTTATTCCATTATTTTACATGGGAAGCAAATATTGGTAAAATTTACAAGAATATAGACTGATGAAAATTAAATAATAGATGCATATTTTAATAATTCTTTATAGGAACATGAAATGAAATATATAAGTGTATTTCCATACATTAATGGAGATATTTTACCTTCATTAAAAGAGATTTTAATCTCTATATTAATAGATATAATAAAGGATTCTTGAAAGCAATATTGATCGCATGTGTGACCCATAAAAAATTTATTTTATTGAAAAAAACATCAAAAATATAAATACAATTGTTAAATAAATTTTTAACTATATAAACATATAAGATATCTTTCATTTAAATCAAAATATATTGCCGATAATGAAATATAACATTGAAATAATCCCCAATAAACCATCTATTGAAATCACAATAATTAATATTCACTATGAAACACACATTTTCATCCATTAACGTTTTGAAGAAATTCTACTATTTCCTTAGTTCCTATATCAAAACTTATTTATTTTGTATTAATTTTACATATATTATTTTAATTAATGTTAACATTGGAAATTTTAGGTTATTCCATGTATTTATTATCTTCAATATATTCATATAGATCTTATTTTATATATCAACTATTTATACCTATAGGTTGATGTTTATTTCAAAGAATGGTCAACTCACCTAAAATACATTTTTAAAATTTGAAGAAAAATCATCAAATACAATACCATTATTTTTCCCAAATAAATTCAAAAACAATATATTTTATATATTACTTTGAAATATCATTTTAATCATTGATTTCTTAATATTCTATTTTTATAGAATACATTCACTACATATGGTAACTCCACAAAGTTGAATTTTTCATTATTAAATAAGGATTTTATTTCTTTATGCATAGATTTTATTTAATCCATCTTAATACTACTTAAAATGACATATCTATAATTATTTTATTCTCTCTTGTTAATGAACAGCATATAGTCATGTGGGGAGAATCTAAAACATGTTTTCATTTCTATATGATTTCATTATTTTTTCTTATAATGTTATCTAATTTCATATTTCAATCAACTGGTAAATATTATTTGTTAGAGAAATATAACATTGTGGTTATATATTGCTAGTTTCAAAAATATTTCCCACATTAATTAAAGTTGATAACATACATACTAGATATATGTTTTCTATAACACTTTCTAGAAAATAATTATATAAGAGGAACATGAATGGATCACCCATATCAAATAATGACTATAAATATTAACATTACTTGATTAAGAACAACATCATCATTTATAGTTGTACATCATTAATTCAAGGAATATATTCCAGGTTCATTTTTTACATTACAAATTATTCAAACACATATATAATGTGATTATTATGGAAAAATCGAAAAAAATTATTTTAATATTGATATTGACTTTTATTATTTATCCATTTTTTATGTGTTACTTAATATTATTTTTATTTTATTCTTCACTTTTATTTTCATTATTTCAATATTTTCGAGTTATTGTTTTTTTATACAAGGGATTCCCCACCATTCTTCACTATTATTCTTAATTTGTCATGTTATCTTCAACTTGACTTATTTTATATTTTTTGAATAATTTTCATTGAATAAAATCATTGTTGTGTATTTTATCTTTGGTTTGAAATTAACCATCAATCTTGTTTCTAACTCATCAACAACCATTATTTGACATGATTAATCTGAAAAAAAAATTCTTATGAACTACACATGTGTTCAAATGAATTATTCACATAGATGAAACGAGGGATGGAATCGAGCGACGCTTCTGCCATTCTCTCGTATAGAGATTAGGGTTTTGTATCAAGCTTCTGTTCGCATTGATTCGCAATGGAAGATGGATTCCTCTTACCTAGGAGATTTAACTCCCACGCACATGCTGCAAATGGCTTGGCTCGGTTTGATTCAAGGAAACCCGGAGATTTCAAGCCAAATCCATTTGAAACCAGCGAAGGAAATAGATCCTTTTCCCTATTTAAAGGCTCATATGAAGGAATCCGAAAAAGAGGTTATGTAGCACATGTTAAGGCTGTTTCTGATGTTGTTTCTAAACGAAAGGAGCTGGGTGCACATTCCATAATCGCAAGGTTGATATTTCCTTAAGGGACTGATCCCTGGAAGATAGAATACCTTCATCACCAACTTTCAGCCATTTGGGGTTTCGATGAATAGAAGTGTGTGTCTCTTGGAAAGGTGTTTTTTCATCTTCTATTCCCATCAGAAGAGCTAAAACAGAGAGCCTGGGGCTTCGGCTCGCTTTCATTCAAATCTGGTGCTTTGTACATTAGAGAATGGAACTGAAGCATCAATCCAACTCAAATAGCTAACACCTAAGTCCAGTTTTGGAATAAAATTTTTGGATTAAACTAGATTTTGTGGCATCATAGAATTATTTATGATATTTCCCTTGCCGTTGAAGTTCCAATTACGATGGATAATGAAACTGAAATGGCTTGATATAGAAATTTTGCTAGATTTCTTGTAGAAATTGACCTTTGTGCTACTTATGTTGATAGAATTTACTTATATACCGATGATGAAGAATTAGAAATCAAAATTGAGTTTGAGAGATTTCCAAAAATTTTCCATGAATGAAAAATTATAGGACATGACGATGTAACTTTTAGGAGGGTAGTGCTTTGTGATACCGATGGTAAAAGGGGGAATGAATCTAAATCATGCACTGATACTGGGAGGATGAAGCCTAGTCCAAGGAAAATGGATAACCAGAAGGGGGTATCTCTGAATCATGAACCTGGGAACATTAATGTTCACCAAACTGTGAGTGAAACAAAAGAAAACCAAAATAATTCTGCTAAACCTATAGGAATATCCTTGGCTGATATAGCAGAAATAGGTATTGAGTCTTCAGAAAAGTCCCAACATGAGTTTGATGATCCTGAACACAATGTTAATCATGAAGATGATGCCAAAAATCATATTCATAATGCTCATATGAAGTTAATTTTGAGGAAGCACACTGAGATTGATTTTTCTCAGAAACTAAACACTGCACCCATTGAAGCTCATGTGGGTTTTGTTAATCAAACATCCCTGACTGAAACTTCCATTGATGGGGTGGTTGGGATTTCATCTCAAGAAAAAAACCTTTATTATAATCCTGAAGAAGGAATGAAATACATTACAACACAATGTTGGCCTCATTTTGAGGATGGAACCCAATCAAAGCAGGTTCCTACCCTGGTTTCTCCAGTTACCAGCATGATCCTAAACCTTCAGATTTCTGTTGCTGCTACTACAGCTTCTGGGAATGTTGCTACTTTTGCCACTCCCCTGGATATGCAGTCATCTATGGCTGGGGATTTGGCCAGCCCTAAAAACAGGTGAGTATTTGTCATGGGCAACCCTCTCTTTTTTTTCCCCCCTCAGCTATTCAGGCGGCAGAAAATGCAAGGAAGGATGATGAACTGAATGGTGAAGAAGGTAGTGCATGGAAACAGGTTCGAACAAGAATCCAAAAGAAAGAATCATGAAAAGTGGAAAGGAAGAAGGATTAGGAGAAAACTGAACGTTCGGATGAAGATGTGGATACTTTGTTATAGAAAGCTAATAATATTGAAGAACGCTACAATAGAGAATGGAGTGGCCGGGGCACATCAATATAGAGGCATGGAATGAGATGAGTGAACAAGAACGAATAATTGGAAACGAGCGGAGGAAAAATCATGGCCCACCAAGAGGGGGAATTTGGTATCTTTTTTTGTTCTTTGCACATCCTTCCAGACTTTTCATTTTATAATAATTAGGGGCTCTACCTCCATCTTTCAAAAAAATGAATTATTCACATCACTTTACAATAGATTGAAAAGTAATCACATAATTTTTATACCATATATATGGTTTTACTTATGTATAGATTTTCCAATTTTCACATTGGGATATAATTTTAATATTTATTTGAAAAAATTGGTATGAATTTTTATATATACATTCTCATTTCAATTGAACATTGTATGTTCAGAGTGATCCACTCTATAATAAATATTGTGGTGTTTGCAGATCATTTTCTATCTTGAAATTGAATAAACATCATCCTTTTCTCATATGGTATTATAGTCATGTTATTGGTATATAGTGTTATCATGATGAGATTCCACAAGTAATCAATATATTATGTGTCATCTATTTTTATTATCTATATAACACAATTAGATTTATGATATTTAATCATCTTATTCATTGTTTTTCCATCAATATATTATAAATACATAAATAAATACCAAGTCAATGTCATTAGAGTAATCAATTTTAATATAATCAACACCTAGATAATTAAAATAGGACTCTAAATGACTATGATACCTCTCATGGTCGATTGAATAGGCATTATTATTTAGGGATAATGTAGTAAGATATATAAGATTTATAAAATCCTCATTATGATTTTTTAAAATGAATTAAATTTCTATCATTATATAGAAATGATGTACTATAATATAGTTTACATAAGTGAGGGAATATTCCACTAGAAAAATTTTAGATTTCATTTTATCCATTTTATTTTTAGAATTTATTATATAATTAATCTCAAAATTGATGGAATGAGATTTCTAGAACATGTTTTCTAACTTCACAATATATTTTCTTCTAAATATTTCCTCATTCATTACAATCATTTCTCATTGTTAATAAAATTAGAAAATCATGGGTTCTTTTTCCAACACTAGCTGAATGTGTGGATAATGGTATCTTTTTCAACTTTAAAAATTTGTTGATAAAATGACACATTTATCATTGTTTTTTAATACAGATAAAATCCACCCAAATCAATGATATTATAGTGCTATTAAAATATATAACATTTGAATGAAATTACATATCTAAAAAAAATTATATATATATAAATATTTATATTTATGTTAATATAATATATTTCTTTCTACAGGATTAATATAAAACACAATATGTATTTAATCTTATTATATAATATATTTATTAAATTGGATTATAAAGTAAAAATAATAATTTATTTAATTATATACAAGAAAATATTGAGTAATAGACCATTTTTAATTTGTCAAAGAATCATGGAAGGCCTCAAAATCTGTGTTTTTTGTTGGATGGTTGTAATTGTTTTAATGTTTCATATATTTTAGCTTTAATGATGAGGATATTCCGGATAGTTTTTGTGGATGATAAATTTATTATGATAGATAAATTATATATGAATATTATTGTATTAATATTTTATCATTTCACATATTACAGTGTTATTTTTAATTAATAATATACATATATATGATAGATTCATAGTAGCTTCTTATCAACAACAATGATGGTAATTAAGATTCATTGTTATTTATGGATATTCCAAATTTTATAGTATTAATGTTATTATTTGTGATACTTCATATGATACATTTTTTCCTAAATAAGCTTTGATGAATGGAATGGTTCCTCAAATACTCCATTGATGGACAATGCCAATAGAAGAAATTAATTTTAACCAAAATATATTGCACAACAATGAATTATCAAGAATGGAATGATGGATCAAATTAGAGATAATTATAATGATTTCTAGGATATATTTTTGGATAATTTATGTTCATTTTTTGTTGTATTATTTTTCTCATTGGTTGAATGCAATTAAAAATCAAGGGTTTTAGGTATAATCTATCATCATTTTTTAGATTTCTTAACTAGAAGATCATTCAAATTCTAATAAGATTCTTCCCTATTATATTCCCCTTGAAATAACTCATGATTCTTTCATAAGTACATTTCATTGTCATACTAATGCTTTCTATCATCACATATTTTAATTAGATCTTCATATTGAACCATTCATTATTTGAAATACAAAATTTCAATATTGCATTTGTATCCTTGGGAATAAGTATATTTTTTCACACTTAGATTCTATTTGGTGTGGAATTAATTGTTGTAATACCTAAAAAAATTGATAGTTCTAAATAGAAGGATATTATTTAAAAAATTTCTATTTTTTATTTTAAAATTATTTCATTTCAACTATTCTTACCAAGGTTGTGCTCTCTACTATGTGGGATTGTATTAATTTCCATATTTATATGAATAATTGCATCATTTCTTAATGAATTCATACACTAAACACATTAATCATTATAAAAAATGTTTATATATATTGTTATTATTTTATATATGTTGGTAAAGGGATTTACCTAGAAAAAATGTCATGTTTGAATTTTTTTTAAAATAAAATTATATTTGACTTTACATATAATCGATAAAATACTACATATCTAATTATAATAATACCAATAGATAAAATATGTGATGGATCAAATATTTTATGATATATTTGACTCTTCATAATATTATAATCAAAATATATAAATAATATCCACAATTAATAGTTTTCAATAAATTATACTTTAATTAAAATATTTTTTATGGAAATTATAATAATTTTTAAAAATTATTATATCATATTTATTGATTAGCTTATAAATTTATATATATATATATATATATATATATTTATTTAATTTATTATATAATAATTATAATATTTATCTATTTGAGACTCATAAAAATTAGGCCTCATATAGAGAAACCTGCTTAAACATAATTTAAAAAAAAATTCAAAATTTGATAACTGACATGAAGCTCCAAAAACATGTTTCAAACATGTTACACATGATCAAAATATAAGATGCATTACATGTGGATCCATCAAATTTCATCCAAAAATTTAGTCACTCTCACATCAATTTTCATTTTAAGATTCACACTGGTAGAGTGGTTCAAGATTTCAATTCACCGTTCTATTGAGGAACCAACCATATTACTAGGGATAACTTATCCCTGATTTTATGTTTTTCTTCTTGCCCTCTAGAAACTGATGTGAAATTTTGGTTCGGAATATTATATTTCAAATCCCTTATTTTCATCACACTCTCCCTTTTCTGCAAAAAACTATTTTCCCCACATTATCTGTGAGATCATCTTGGAAATAACAAAACACATACATATTATATAAAAAATTAATATCCAAAACTAAAATTAATAAAAAAATAATGTTCCTCCATTATTAATGATACTAATTAAATTTATTGGTTATAATAAATTCCCCACAAATAATTCTGTATTATAAAAAAACATAATATTTAAAAGATATTATGAAATAACAATGCACTAAATTATCATTAAATTAAATATATATACATAATCCCAACTGCTATAATGGTTCAAAAATTCCGGAATTACAAACCCCATAATTCATATGGCCTTGGAAAATTAAAAATTTATTTAATCTATTTTCATTACATGTTCAAGATTCCAACACCCCAAAGAAGTGTTACCCCCTTCTTGATTTGGAAATTCGGTACCATCCATGTCAACATTCATAATTATTTAAATCATTTGTGTAAAACCTCATTTAACTAAATTATATTACTTATTTTTTAAAATAAAGTGAACTTATTTCATTTTGATTTGGAATGTAAATAGTGAGAAAAAAATTTTATACAATCAAAAAAATATCATTCAGTTTTAGTATTCAGGAGATATGGAATCCAAATTATTTGAAAAAAATATACACTATATAATATCATTAAAAATTTCCACAATGAAATTAAAATGATATCTTTTTAAATAAATATTCATGTCATCAACATATATTAAAATATAAATATGGAAAAAAATTATTTCAAAATTAAATGAGTTCAATTAATCACACATTTTTAAATGAGGTAAATAACAACAATATACTTATAATAGAAATTATTTAAAACTATAGGTATTAATTACCAATATTTTTATCTATTTTTGGAAAAGTATACATAGATTACATAAAATCCATTTGACAAATCATAATAAAAACATCTCATAATACATTCCAATTCTGGAACATGATTTTGAAAAAATGATTCTATATTTCTTATTAACAATTCATGGGAATTTGATTGTATATTTTCTCAACCAAAAAGACCCATTTCATTGAATTTATTAACATAATTGAAATATACAGTTTTCGGTTTTTTATTTCAAACATCCAATTTCTAAAAATGTTTTTATGCGAAATATGAAAAATAACCAATTCATAATATTGATTAACCTGTTTATTTATTATTAAAAATAAAAAATTCATTGTCATGTATATAATTATTATCCATAATGATCACTAAATATAATTAAATTTAACCAAAACTATATAAAAATTAGATTGATTTGTAGAGAATTTGGAATAAATGGATTAAATTTGCGATAAAATCACTAACATGTTGAATAAATTTCTAGAATGGATCATCATTGAGATATATAAAAGCCCACAATATTTTTTAGATATCAAATGCATCATCCTTCCAAACACAAAAGCTCACAAATTTACCATTTTGGGCGGGATGATCTCTTTCCTGGGGAAGACTCCCCTTGTAACATAGTTTACATCACCTCAACCCACAATCAACAGACACACTCCCCCTTTCATCACAATTTATTTAATATAATGATGAATCATTAACATTTCCATCTATTCATCCATCATTTTTCTAGAGAAGATGAATTCTATATGAACCTTTTGATAAACATACCCTACTTCCCCTCCCCAAACATACAGACCTCAGATCAATTGTATCATAGAATATGTGATATTTTATAGCCATGATTAAATGAAATTGTTCGAGTTGAGAATAAACTATTTTATATTTTGATTGGGTTAACCCTTTGGACCAGAATAATATATCTGTTATGACCTGGATGAAAATTACCCACAGAAAAAACCTAATAACCCAATAAAATTATATTTCATATATAGGTAATTTTATTCATATATATTATGTTATCTAGTTTTTTTAGTGGATTGAGTTGGGATTAAAGTTATTTATATTAAAATAATTGTTTTAGTATTTTTTAGGATCACAAATTCTGAATAGGATATGTTGGCACACCATGAAAAATAAAATGGTTTTTGATCAGGTTGAGTATATATTAGTTTACAAAATATTCATCTTGACATAATCCCATCCTAGGACCCTAAAGTGATAATTATTTGATAGTGAAAAAATCAACAAGTTGGATACATTTTTTTACATTCTGATTAATGATAATTCATATTGAACAACACTAATCATTTGCATGATATTCATCATGATAAATCCCTAATTTTTAATATTCATGATCTTCTAATTTATGATACTTATCTCTCCATTATTCTCATCTATCTCTAACCAAATTCTAATCAATTTCTAAACGTAGGGTTTTATGAACCTCTCATTGAAGACTTCATTGCTTATAGAAGGATAACCTACTCTTCGAGATGATTCTTAATATGTGAATAATGTATCTTAATATATTTATATCAAAAATATTTAATTATATTTAACATAATAACATATATATAAAATGAGTAATTAATTCAAACATACAAATTACATTAAATCAAGATTATATCAGTTGTTATGGACCTCCAATAAGATGTATTATCCTACATAAATAATTGTTATTTTGAGAAATTTAATTACCAGAGTATATGTGTGTTTGTATATGTAAAAATTAATAATTCTAGTTATTAAACAAATTTATTAAAAAAATTGAATACCTTTCTTATTAGGGCTTTAAAATTCTTATGAAGCAGTTCTTTTGAATCACACACCCTCAAAATATGCTGACTGATGAAAAATATATTAGTGTATACCGAATGATTAAAAAATAACTGTTAATCACAAAAATTAAAAATCATACTAGAATTATTAAAAAAAATCACATGTATATGATTTTATATTTCAATGGATAATAGATATCTTTTTTTGTTAATAATGAAGAGAAGAAATAGTGTTCATTTTTCATATGACCTGAAACATTATGTAAAAATAAAAAAGAATAAATAAAATATAATTTTTTAAATCATATTAATTTATCATGAAAATAATTGGAAATATAAAAAGGATTAATATATAATAAAAATCCCAAATCATAACATATATTATCCCATAAGGGCCAAGAATATAACTCAAAAAAGATTCCATCAACATAAGAATTTAAGATGGCATGGTTTCTCACATAATATAATTTCATGTACCATATTAATCTTTACAGATAATCATATGTAGGACAAAATTAATAATAATATTTTGACCCTATAAAATATATTATATATATTTTAGTTTTTTGAATAATATGATTTATTTCCTGTTAAAAAATAAATCACAAAGTAAATACAAATTTCATTTAACATGAGGGAACATAAGAAATGGATTTATTTCCTCTTCAGACTAATGCATAGAAGAAAAATAATTTAGAGAAATAATTACCTCATAATGTGTTATTTTTCATGTAAATATTATTATCTAACTAAAAATGGTACATAAAACTAATAAAATTTTGATATTGTAATTAATTCAAATTATTGTAACAATATAAGAAACCCTTATATATCGATAATTCATAATAATATAACATAGATATATTTTTTGATTAATATATGATTTGAAATATTTTAACATCTAAATACAGTGTCACAAAAAATATTAATTTTTTAAGATTTATTTTAATAAGGAACTCTTACAATATTACATGATGTGGAAATTTATGAGAATTTTTAATATTTATTCCAAAATTAATGGAAACCAACTATCATGGAAGTATTGATAATTTATTATTATATTATTTTTCAGTAATAAAAAATCATAATTTTATAATATTAAATAATATACTTTTGAAATATAATATTGATTTATTAATCATAAAAGTAGAAATAATATATAATTCATTATCAAAAAACAATTCTAATTTATGATAACATTGTTTTATCATTGTGAAAATAAAAATATAAATTAAATTCATTATATATTTAAATTGGTAACAAATGGTCAACTATTTAATCATCAAACCCACAGAATTATTTTAAAAAATCATATTATTATACAACCTCAATATCATATTGATTAATATACTAGATAATTAAAAAAACCAAATAAATATAATTTATATTCACATCAGATATAATGGGAACCATTAATTAAATAAGAAAAGATATAAGATTTTGATATTACAATGGCTAAAAAAATAAGTCATATATAATAATATACAAAATATAGAAACCATATTCCAAAAAATAACAAATGATTCCCCTTATAATTAGATGATTTTGGGTGTACTCATATGTTATATATTCAATCTATGCTAATTAAAGGTGTATAATTTCAATGATTATTTAATGTTTTATACCAATACATAGAATAGAAAAAATATAGTTCATTTAAAATTTATTAGTACTTGTAATGGGACATATATTGAATCTTTTTCAATTTACATTTGAATAAATATCTCATCCATAATCATGGGGCCCTCGCCCCAATTTAATTTCAATGAAATTTTTGAAGAATAAATTTTCATATGTAAAAAAATAACTTCATTTCAAATTGAAAAATATAGAAGAATCAAGATAATATTTAGAAGGGGTTCACCACTTTTATGATGAGTAGCATTTTATTTTTTTTATGTGAGTGATGAAATGTATAATTGTGGCATTCACAAAAAATTCATAGCCTAATATGGGAATCATGAAATAAATTTCACATTTTTCACTTCTAATATGTTCAAAAAAATATTTTCCTTTTACATGAATTATTAGGATATCGAATAATTTGATTGACTATGAATTTCCATTTTAATAAACTCATAAGATAATTATTTCCATATACCCAATGAAATATTTTTTGAGAGCTCATTAAAAAAATTAACTGTAATGTGTAGCTCTCCTACTTCTATTCTGATCAATCAGGAATAGTTCTAGGTATATCATGTCATTTTAAACAAAATGGACATTATCATATTCAAAATTAACTTCATTTCCTCAATAATTTGGGGAAATTGTTTCCTCCTCATTACATTGGTAGATATCAACCTTCCTACCATTCTATAAAGGAAAGTATTGATATAAACATCTCTTATAGGATTTATCCATCGGGTTTTCTCAGGGAGGAAAATTATAGAAGTAGGAGATGTGGAAGAATATTACCAAAATATTTTAATTCAATGTTGGGATAAAATAATTTTCCTTAGAGAAGTATATAATTTGAGACCTAAAATCACCAAAATAAATGAACATAAATAACAAATCTTATTTCATTTTAATTTCATTGAAACCATCAATAGAGTGAAATCTAAACACTATATAACCATGGTTTTAGTTTCTTTGAACATCAATAGTATAGGTGAATCCCTAATAATATTCATAAACATTAGTCATTTGAATGTGAAATGTTGATTTTTCCATGCCCATTCCTCTACCTTATCTATATTGTTGAATGAGTAAAATTCAATTGAACACTATTAATTGAAGGTATGATAAATGGATGATAATAATGTGTGTGGATGTGGATTTGGTCTATAGTGTTAAACCAAGAGTTTTAAAAAGGTGGTGATCACCATTTTATAAGTGACAACGATCAAGGGTGACTGGGAAAGATAGAGATGTGATATGATCACCATTGTGTAAGAAATTAGTTTCCATATGCGTTAAAGGAGAAGGGAAGATACAAGAGATCTCCACTATTTTAGAGAATATGAGCGGGAGGTGATGGGGAAGAGGGCTGACATGGGAGGTGAAGGAGTCAGAACCATATTTCAATTTTAAGGTTATTTTTTATTTTTTAATATTTTTTATAGATTGATTTTTATGTCAATAATCATGTATATTTTGATTTAATATGAACTATTTTTAAAATACCATATAATAATTTCTATTAAAAATACATATAAAAAGTGATTTAGAGAATACTAGTAGGAGGTGATGGGGGAGAGGGTTGACATGGCAGGTGAAGGAGTCAAAACTGGTTTTCAATTTTCATGTAATTTTTTAATTTTTAATAATTTTATGGATTTATTATTTTATTTTAATAATCACGTATATTATCATTTTATGTGAACCGTGTTTAAAATTCCATATAATAATTTCTTTTAAAAATTCTTATAAAAATTATTTTCTTATTTTAATTAAATAGAGTGTGTCTTATTCCAAATATTTTTAAAAAAAATATCTATTATTAGAGTAAAACTTTTAGCAAAATTTTAAATGATGTGATCAAAAATTATTCTTAGATATTTTTTAGTAGTGAATAAATAAAATTAATATATTTATATTTTAAAAATATTATTTTAATAATAATTAATAAAAATAGATTCATTTTATAAAAAAAACTGGTAAATATTAATAAAATAAATTAACAAATTTTATTATTATTAAAATATAGGTTGTTATTAAATATTTCATTAAAACAAATATATATATATATATATATGTGTGTGTGAGTAAATAAAATATATTTTTACATGAATATTTACTAGTAATTCATAAAATATATTTAAATTTCTCATTAATAATAAAAAACATATATTCTATTATAAAATTTATAATAGAATGAGTCAAATATTTTTTAGTTCACGTAATTGGTATTGGAATGAAAATTCCATGATAGATGTCATATAATATATATTTTTTTCTAAATAGGTATATGAGAATGGGATATTTTGAATACTAAAGATTAAAATAGGGTGATCGTATGAATTTATATTTGATGATGATCATAAAAGTTTGGAATATATGTGAAGTTAATGTATTGGTTTTCCAGCTTTTGAGGATATATATATACTTCAATAGGGAAATATATATACTAGACATGTTTTTTCTTCCAATAAGAAACCTCCTAGGTAGGTTAGTCTTGATCTTGGTCCTTCTATTCAGTATCAAGTGATGTAAAATACTAATTTAAAGATCCTGTGAAATGGATTCACTATCGATGATGTGTCTCACAATGAAGGGGATGAGGCTTTGTCATTACATACAATGATCGTTTTTAGTGATTGTATTACAATGGGATGAGATTTTGTATAGGTTGACTCTATGGATGACTAGATTGAGGATGGGGAACCTATAAATGATAATTTTGGTAGGGAATTATTGTAGGAAAATAAAACAACAACTGATGAAGGAAAACGAAAAGATAAATTTGTTTTTTCTGCTTCAAAGAACGCAATTGACAACATTTTCTACATTCCAATATCATATATTAAAATAGGAATACCAGTCACTACGTATTTTACTAAGAATGTAATGGTTAAATATATTCATTCAATGAATCTTATGTCTAATGATTATGTGTATACAAATAATGCTTGTATTATTGTAGCACTAGTTGGTATGGGAATTCCTTATGCAACTGATTTTATGGGCCTTGGTCAACATCTCGTGATGACTATTGCTTTAGACCTTGATAAATGTTATACTTTGGATAGTGATTTAAAAATTTGTTTTAGTTGGTTGTTATGTTAGGAGAGGATCGACCATACCTTCATGGAAAATAGATCATGAAATTTATAAATTCCAAATGGATTGAATTGATTCATTATAGATGACCGAGGGAATCTTCCAATAACTTTTCATATTTAATTAAAAACGCATTAATTTTATTTATAGTGGATAAATTTGAAAAATATGTATAGGAATATTTGTTTCTTCAAAACAAAAACAAAATATAGATGAAATTTATAAATATAGGATACCTCAATGCCTTAGTGATACTATATATGACATATTTTCATTAAAATATTAGTTTATTTTATCCAAAGTGATACATTGTTAAATTACTATAAATTATTTTATTAATTCATTTAGATTTTATCTATAAATTTTGAAGATAAAATTTGACATAATCATAATTTGTTATTTATATTTTCATGGAATATAGAAACATAAATCATGGGTCATTTCTAGACATCTGATGGTGGGTCGACTATATCATTCTCAATAGAAGAATAAGAGACATGGAAGAGGGAAAATACATAGTGGCAATGAATATATCCATTAGGTAGAGGTATCCATAAAATTCATGGTAGAAAAAACACATATCATAGTATGGTTCATTTTCATGTTGGTGAAATTTAAAATTTGGTGATAATCCATACATTGTGTGAGTATTTATTGTTATTTAAAACACTTCGTTTCTTCCATTATGACTTTTTTTATTTTCATTTATTTATAACTTTTATTGTCCTTTAGTCCCAATCTAGATCTTATTTTTAAAATAAATTAAAATATACTTGTTTTTATATATTTAAATATTAAAATTCTATTATATAATTTAATATTTAGACATATTTACATGTAAAATGTATTTCAAATTAGTTAAACAAAATAGAGGTAATTATTATCAATTTTATTTAAAATGAAATATTAGGAGTATGTATATACCTATACAAATGTATATTTATTTTTTATATATAAATATATGTATTAAAGATGAAATATATTTTTATTTATCTATTCAAATAATATGTAAATAAATATTAATATATATTACTTGTAAATAAATACAATATAGATATAGATATAAACACACATATATGAATATATATATACAAATGCACAATAATTGTATTAAATTAAATTTTTTACTAATAATTATATATATATATGGATAAATATATAGATAAAAATATGTAAATAAATATTCAAAAACAAATTGATATATAATAAAATATATAAGAAATCAACAAGGAGCGTTTTTATCAAAAAATGTGTGAATGGGTGGCTGCAAATAGGACCGAATGAGAACTAGTAATATGTGGCAGGTAGGCAGACGAGTGCTGATTAAGACCTATTGGGTATCATGAGTGAGTAGAGGAATGGTGTGGGAAATAATTAATAATAGTGGTTTTGTGTGGGACCATTGAATTATTTTCCAATTAACTTATTTAAAACCTTGTTTTATCAGTTATTTATAATATATGATAAAGGGTGTGTTTATCAACAAAAAATTGATAAATGCAACCTTTATAATCCTTAAAAAATAACTTGATAAAAGATAACATTATCATTGATTATTTTATCAGCAATAAAAGGTACATTTATCTTTGATTTTTCTATCACTGCTAAAAGTGAGGGGATCTTAATGTATCTTCCAACAACAACACATTTTTTGCACTGATAAAACCCTTTTGCGCATTGATAAATGTGTAAATTTAGTATTTATCATTACACTATTTTATGATACCACATTTTTGTGCACCATAAAAATGTGAATGAAAAACAAGAATTAAGATGATATTTAACATAATTCTTTATTGTTCCCAATATAAAAAGGTACTTCTATGTTTCATTTGGTATATATTGAAGGACACAACGAGCTATATTATTGTATGAAAATGAGTCTTGGATTGAAGGGGTGGAAAATAATGACATGTTTAAATCTATTGCAATTAATTTATTTATTTTCATTATATTTGAAAATAGTTTTAAAATATGATTCAATTTTAATTAGATAAGAATAATATATTTGGAATATAGAAAATAATAACATCTTCATTATAATTATTAACTTTTAATTTTTTAACTTATGATTTAATGTATTTACTATTTTATCATTCGTATTTTATATGCACTATTTTTATTGAAATTTTATCTTTTTGCATTAAATATATTATATGAATGATATTACATTATCTTGTAGTGATAGAACCATATCATTGATTGTATTTTTCTAGAGATGATGAAATGTTGTGTAGAGATAAGAAAGACAAGGGTTTTTTATATGATTTTAGAATGATATTAAAAAAATAGGTCTATATTTAATCATTTTGGAAAGCTAAACCTAAACAGTGTCTAGGTCTGTCACACCTATGCCCTCCTCTAATTGACGATACTGTCTTGAGGGGCCTCTGCACCTTTTTGTTCTACGTTTTCAAGAAGGTGGGGGAGCTCCCCATGCATTCCCTTTCTATCAAAAAAATTCATAAATAAAATATTTAGAAATAATAATTTGTAATTATTAATTGACTATTGTAAATATGTAAATAAATATTATCAAATAATAATTAATTTTTTATTAACCATATATATATACCATGGTAAATAATTATATAGGAATAACTATTACTAATAATTTGTGAATAACACATGTATATAATAATTTTATATTTTCATAGTAATAAATATTTAATTTAAAAATGTATATATATTAATAATATTATTAAAATATAATAATTAATAGAAACTAATTAATAGGAACAAATTATCTTAGATTTTAAATAACTCAATAATAATTACATATAAATAAAAAATTTCGCATCTGATAAATAAATGATAAATTATATATTAATTATAACATTAATAATATAATTTTATTAATTAATATTATTATATAATAAAATTAAACTACTTATTATTATAAAATAGGTAAAAATAATTAATAATTATGATAAACAAATAATAAATATCATTATTGATATTATTATTAACTAGTTTTATGTATTTTGGAAAAATTAATGAGTTATTTATTGAAATTAATATAATATAATTGATTACTAATTATTATTATATTTTATTAGTTATTAAATATTACTTACAAATTATTTAAAATATTATAATTTCATAAAAAATATAGAAATTATAAAAAAAATTATATATATATATATATATATAATAAAATTATAAATAAAATGTATGGTAAATAATTTATAGTAAAAATGCAATGTTTATACATTATAATTGTAAATTTTATTGTTTGTCATAAAATTTGAACATTATCTTTAATATAAAGAAATTTAAATAATCCCAAATTTTTTAACTCAATAGAAAACATATAAATCAATGTGTACAATTGTTTTTGCAATAATTTCATTGATGTTTTCTCATATCTCTATGAGGAGATAATGTTATGCCAATATTGAGATCACTAACAACTATGATTGGGTAGATTTTGTTGATATTGAGGGGGATCATCCATGATTGAATGTTCCTCAAATCCCCGATACTCTATTCATGAATCAACTAGTGGAGGTTTCATGGGGATGTCAAAATGTGCACATGATCCTTATCCCACTATATAAGTGAGAGGACCTTCAATTTAATGAGTGTGTGATACGAAATGTGACCTCTAAATCCTAAAATATGGATTCATGGTAAATGAATCCAAAACGAAATGGAATCTGATGCACTCAATTAAAATTAAGGATATTACGATAATATAAATGGATCTTATAGATGCAGGTTTACATAAACTATTAGCATATGATTATCAACCGGATATGATGACTCTTCTCATGGAAAAATCGAGGCATCGCAAGCCACTCAATGTTGTATACTACATCGATTTTATTTCTCATCAAAATTAGTATCTTCTAGAGGAGGTTCCTCATCAAGACCCTTCCCTCCATGAGAAGGAGCATCATCTAACATGTGATAACATTCATATATAATATCATATAAAACATTGTACGATAAAATCATTTCCTATATGAAAAAATTTTTGGATACCAGACTAAACACATTTATATCCTTTTGATCAAACAAGTGGATAAAATTCTATAGTGGATTATTATCTAAATTGATTCAAATAGTACAAAAATTGGAAGAAAGAAAAACAAGTTTAAAGTCACTGGTAAGAAATATCCATGATCCCTATATCAAATTTAGTATGACAGAATATAACCTTTTAGAAATACAATGTTATATACTCAAGATAAAATCATAGTTCAAATAAAATAATTTAAATTTAATTGATATGAAATGATACACATCAGTCACTGATGTATATATAATATGTAAGTCATCATCCAAAGTCGACATCCTGCCTTCCTGTCAACCATGAGAAAAAAATATGGTTCGATATGGGGGAACCCATTTAATGTATTGAACAAATCCATATTATTAGAAGAAATTATAAGGTTAGTTCCACTCAACAAATTGAAAATGTATGAGAGGTACAAAAAAATGACATATTTAAGCCTAATAGATTGGTATGCATGAATACTATCTAATATAACATAGAATGGTAGCAATGAAATATGAAATGATATGCGAAATTGGTTAAAATAATTTTTTTACTAATTTCCAAAAATTATAATATTATGAAGTTAAATAATCATATAATGATTATATATACTTAATTTTGTTGGGATTAAACTATCTCAAATGATACGTTATTCACCTACTTTGTGTCATTGTGGCATTACAAACCATTGGTCCTAACACCACCAGTAACAAAAAACATATAAAGTGATAAAAAATAAGTAATCATGTACAATAATCCATATTATCATAAAAATCCACATATATGATCCATCATACCAGAATCCTTATGATGTGTCATATAACACATTCATATCATGATCCTAACTAGTAATAATAGGAACAAGGGGATCTATTTTCACCATAGCCCATATATCAATGATGATGAAAAATCACCCAATATATTTACGATCTTTTTATAATGCATTACATGATTATTTATATGCATATTCCAAGCATGTTGATTCCTAAAATATATCTCTCAAACTAATAAAATTCCGTTAGTAGCCCAAAATAAATATTGTAAACATGCAGACTCGAGTGAGAAGGGCACATTGTTCCTCCATTGACACACATGATAAATTCACCACCATAATGTATGGTGATCTACGCATCAGTGTTGGTGTGTAAATTTGTAATGTACATTTCCATCCAGCTCATAGAAAGTGATCTTCCATCAGTAGAAGTATTATACCCCCTAAATTGAAGGCCTAGTAAAAGTATTATAAGATTCTGATAGTATCTATGGGTTTTCCCGGTATCTATTCTACCCCTGATAGGTATAAAAATAGAAACATGTACATCCCCTTTGGAGATGATCATATTCCCATAGACCAAGTTAGATTTGTGAGTCTTGGGTCCCCATCTCTCGATGAGGGAATTAGATATGGGATAATCAAAAAATGTATAATCAAATATAATGATATTATAGATGTCATCACATCATAGGTTTGATATAATAGCATATAGTGGTACAATGTGATTCTAATAGTGTTTCCTATTAACCCTCACCCCTCGAACCTCACAGTCCACTAGTATCCCATGAAAATCATGTCTTTCATGCATAATGGGTATAGTAATATACTTTACCTCAACACATAGAAATGAAATAACTATTATGTATGTGAAAATGTAATTTACATTTTATCAATAGAAAAATGTTATTATTGGTATAATGTAGGATAAAACATTAATGTCAACAAACTTTACACTTTCTAAATATGATAACATTTATGGATATTTGGTCTTCATCTAGTGTATTGTATATAATTATATATGCATTCACCATGAATAATCAGTTTCATAGTTTTCCATTTATATTAATTAAGAGTCCATTAAATAATTTTCATTTTTAAATAAGTAATGAATTTTATTAGAATAATAATATTATGAGCATTAAATCGAAGAGTTAGAATATACCTGTTTAGTAGACTTGTGTTGTCACTGATGATGAATGAGTATTTTCATACAGTTTTTTTAAATATATATATAATATATTTTCATAAGTTTAATTTTCAATCACTAAAACATTTGTAAGACTTCCAAATAAGCTGACATGAGGTCAAACTCTTATCCATTTTTTAAATACATGGTAAATCACATTATTTAAAGGTAATACATCATCATGTATAATAATGAGAACACATTCTAGAAATGTTAGGCTGTCATTTATTATTTTATTATTCACTATCATATATAGTGTGTCCAAGATATTTAACTTTTTATAGAGGCTAGTCCATCTCCTTTAGAGTCTTATTGGACATTGTTCTTCCTTATGGTTACACATTTTTTATTTTACGTATCAATGTGGAATTATTTTTAGGTAATGGGAAAATTTTGAAACACCCCAATAGGAATCCATGGTTCACTATCACCATCATAAATGGATTTATTCCAATAAATGGGATCGTCATATTTATCCAATGGTATTATTATTGAGGAACATTCTATAATAGAGTGTGTTCATATTAATCAAAATGCCTATATTTTTTCACAGTCACAATGTAGTACATCCATGAATCCCACCAATACTCAACAACTGGTTAATATAATGGGGATCTAAAACTCTATCACATCAAATTGACTTTCTTCATTATTGATCATTCAATCCCAATAATTTGATTATTCATCAATGATTATATAAATCCCTCTCAAAATGATACATCTATATTGTATACCCATAGGTATTTCATCAGATGATTTTCTTCTTATTTCAAGTATGTAATTTATGCAATGATAAAATGTATCTTTAACTACTACTATTATTATTAACATTTGATTCCATGTATATATTAATTTTATGCACTCTAGAATTTTTGTTGTCATTTTTTCATACCTCATACCATCAACTCATTCTAATTTCAACTTTAATTTTATTAACACCACAATTTAGTCAAACTATTCCTGATTAGCCACTCAAATTCCATCCAATCACTACATAAACCTTCACTGATCATAATCATATATAGATTGAATGTGACATTTTTCTATATAAATTACAATTATCATTAAATTTATAAGATAAAAATTAAAAAAGATAATGTATACAAAGTTTCTTGATTTACTTCTTTGTCAACTCGTCATGAAAATACTTTGAAAATATTTTGGAAATGTGTGTGATGTTGTATCAATGATTTGAATTTGATGATCTCCACCTAAAATGATCTATACAGATTTTTTATTGGATCACCTGATGATAATCTAATATCAAACATACACCCAAATTTTGTTTGAGATAGTTTATATGTCATGAAAAAAACCATCTAATTTTTTTTAATTTTCCTTCACTGATATGGAAATTGATAATGTAAAATTTTTATGGATACTATATTGGGATGACATAATCTAAAATACACTATAACACTATATTTATAAATATGTTCTATCAATATATGTATGTATGTTTGTATACGTATTATTTTCCTTAATGAGATATCAAAATACATGGAATGAATTCCCTGAACAAATGAACAAATATATCCTATAGAAAATTAAGTTAGTTATCTCGAGACACATGTTATCTCTTATCATTGTGGAATATAATTTGGTTCATTTTCCTCATTATTGATTTATATTATAAATACACCTAATAATATTCATTCTAATCAACATGTAACATTAATTTGTTATTCTAATTTTTCATCCGTCTATTTTCATAAGATATATTATATCCAAAATTAAATTGTATCCCTACTTGAAAAAGGGTTGTACGATCATCAATGAATTTCTCGATCACCCCCAAAATAATAGATGAAAAAATAACCTTCTAATAAAAAATATATTCTATTATTTTAGGCTTAATGAAATTATGTGATTAATGAATGATTGAAATCATCCACCCTCTAAAATAAATATCTAGAACAACCCCCAACTGAAATCTACAATCATCATATTATTTGTCACATCATTTGATTTATTTTGTCCACCTTGTCTTAAAACTAATATATACAAAATCTATGATTATAAAAACATTTAACTATTCCCTTTATGGCGTATTTTAATAAAAAATATCAACCAATTTATATTTTTTTCCCATTGAACCAAATCAATATTATAAAACACTATGAAACTATGTTGTATCTTGGATAATACTCCTACCAAATTAATGAAAACATGTCACATTGTCTAACCGGGGTGATAATAGTGGTGGATGGTTCATCATGTGTTGAGAATGTTGTATAAATACTACATTACATGAAACATATTCCCAAACATCTCAATCATCATCAACATTATCAATGTTTTCTTCTTTATTAAATAACTAAAAGCATCCTCCTAGTAATTGTTTTGGCTTCATATCAGGGTAATTATTGTTTTTTCATCATCATCCTGAAATAGATCAGTGTTATATTACTGGGATATATATTCTTGAATTACTAATGTATGGATCTGATATAAAACAATAGTATGTTGTTATTGGATGGTTTAATCATCATTGTATTACTCCATTAATTCATTATCAAACTATAAGTATATTAATTTTTTTTTCTATAACTTATCCTCAATAGCAGTGATTGGATGCACTAGATGAAATAACCAAACCTGGAATTGATAATGTATATATTTAATAGTCGGATATCCATATTATATCATAGATTTAATAAACCACGAATTATTTATGGATCTTCTCATAGTGTTAAAAAATCACGTATGCTAACCACTATTTTCTATTTTCTACTATATGATACACTTGAGTAGTTTCCAAAAATTCATTGTAATATTATACATAGGTATACATGATTGTATTTTTATAAAACATGTTTTTTCTCATGATTACCAAAGTCTCAAAAATTTCATTCTAATTATTTATCTTGTATGGTTGATTTTTCAATATTTTGTAATTTATTTTACCCCACATTGATATAATAAGTACATAATTTTATAACGATATATTGAATAATCCAAAAATATTCTCCCAGGACTGTTAAAATATGGGTGAATTTAGTATTCTTTGTAATGAACAATATGACTATTGGTTTCTTTCCAAATATTCTCCACTAAGGTTTGTTACCACTAGGTATATTTTTTTTAATTCATAAATAAATATATATTATACAGAATATGATTTATTTTTATTGAAAACAACACAATCATTAAATTATCAATATTTTGAATGTTTTCAAATATTTTTTATTTCCCTTAGATATTCATAATGTAATTTATTTTAATTAATTAGTGTGATTTTTTTTGTGTAAAAATAATGTGGATAATAAAAATATAATAACCTCGGAGTGACAATCTAGATTTATAGATATGAGAATTTTTCAAGAAAAAATTTAATATTGAATTAATATAAAAAAAATCATTTTCTTTTTATTACCCCTTGTAGTATTTGTTCTAGTTCATGCATCCACATATAGAATCTTGATAGGTATTTAATTACATCGATTACGAGAAAATAAATAAATTATCAAAATTTATATATTTTTTCTTGATTTAGACTTATAACTTATATTCAAAAGGATGTTTTCAAATATGTTTGTTTGGAGGTTTTTTGCTGTATTGAGAGTGCAAATTATCAAAAGTATCTTCATCGAGATAGTCAAGACAACAATGTATTTAGGCCACTATTTCATGCACTTAGTGATTATTGATTTAATAACCAATATTCATCTTTCATGGATATTACCCCAATATGCCCTTATGCTAGACCCTATATCAATATGTAGTATCCAAATAGGGATGCCATTGATCAGATTACAAAATGATATTTACTTCACTAATTGATTAATAATGAATATTAATGATGATGAATAATCTTATATGATTTATGGTGGAATAAGTTTGATGAAATTTAATTGTAATGATGTTATTAAATATGTTATTCTTATAGTTAGATACAAGGTCAGTAAACATTAAATATGTTTTACTATTTAGGCAATTAATTTTTAATTTAATATTTAGTAAATAGTTTAAGAAGAGTCAAACATTTTTTTATTATTATTTATACATTAGATAATTGTTAGGTAATTATTATTTAATCATTAGTTAATGACTATTCAATCATTGGTTATTGATTTGTTAATCATTTGTAAATTATTATGTAATTATTAGTCACTGATTTGATAATTATATGTTTATGATTGGTTAATCAATAGTTATTTATTATTTAATCATTGTTTAATGATTATTTATTAATTATTTAATCATTAATTGATTAATATTTAATGAAAATTTAATCAATAATAATGCAATGGTTGGTTAATATTTATTTTTATACAAATTATTATTTAAATTTTTGTTAATCATATGTTATTATTTTGTTAATTAGTAGTTGATAATTAATTAATGATTAGTTATTTATTGATTATTTATTAGTCAATAATTTTTTAATCATTTTTTATTGAGTGTTTAATCAACTATTAATATGTACTTAATAAATAGTTAATTATTAATTATTTATTACTTAATTGTCGGTTAAAAATAAATAATTATTAGTCCGTAATAATTTATTCATTTTTTATTTGTTAGATAATTATTTTTAAATGTTGGTTAATAATAAGTTAATTATTATAAATTAATCAGTTAATTACATATTAATCAATAGTTAATCATTATTTAATTTTAAATTTTTCATTATCTAATCAATATTAAATAATTATTTAAAAATTTCTAAATCATTGAAAAATAAATTTTTAATCATGTGTCAAATAATTGTCAGATATTAGTTATTAATTAATTAATTATTAGTTAATTAATAGTTACTTGTTAGTTATTTATTATTTTCAACATATTATAAAATATTATATGGTATTTATTAAAAAAAATTATAATAATTGTATTAATAGTAACTATGACTAATAAATTATTAATTACTAAATAGTCATCATTAAATATTTACTAATTACTATCTAAAATTAATTATTATATAAAAATTATATCTAATAAAAAACAACTAAGTAAACTAAATAAATTTTTAAAATTATTAAAATAAACAAAATAATATAAGTAAAATAAAATAAATAAATACCATTATGTGAATATATAAAAATTTTGTACTACTTTAAATCTACCAATATATTTTTGGTGATGGGGGCAATCATGAGATAATTTTAAAGATATATTGACAGAAAATTGGTAGAGGTTTAGAGATATAAGGATTTTGGTGAGATTGTGGAAGGAATTTATTTGGGTGTGGGACAAGGAATTGATTTCAGGTTCACCTTTCAAATTTTACTATGTTAAAATCATTGAGGGTGGAAACAATTATTCAAATAAAATGAAAATGGTATTGATAGTATTACTTCTTTTACCATGTCACATTTTTGAGGTAATGGAATTAAGGCATCCAACACCTTTTTGAGTTACATTTTAAATTATTTTAATCCTACACATAATTTATTATTTCATTAAATCAAATTCATAAAAACCAAAAATACACCACCTAAAAAATGAGGATGAAATGAGATATGATGTAAACTAAAAAAGAAAACTAAAATGTATATGGTGACAGTATTTTAATGGAATTGATAAGAAATATGTATTTATTATCTTTGGGAAGACATTTAAACTATAACTGAAGAAAAATAAAGATTAACCACATCACAATATATATTTAAGAAATAAATTATGAAAGATGAAACTACCTTTTCGTAATAGTCATTAAGACAATATTGAACAATGAGAATTAAGCAGAATAATTAAACCAGGTATTGTATGGTTTTAGTTTTTTGTTTAATTTATATATGAAATTGTAATCATTTATATTTGTTTTTCAGACTTCTATAATACTTTAAATTTTTTTGATTATTTTTCTATCAATTTATTAGGGGGTTTTATTCACACTCATGGGCCTGATGTTTTAGGCATGTTCCTTTCGGCTCCCCTAATTTACCTTTTCCCTATTTCATTTCCACATTACACGTTAGGTATCCAATGTGTGTGTCTTCTTGTAATATAGTTTAATTTAACTTCCCAATGCATTATTTCATTCCACCTATATCAACTACTCTGCTCATTTAGTTTGAACATCTTATTTGGAATTTCATAGTAAGAATTGTATGTTTAACCCAATAACCCTAATATGGGAATTGATACCCCTTGTCATATGTCACTTCATGTCTTTCTCAAACATGGTCTCCTCATTATTTTATCTCATCTACATGAGGGAAAACTATATATCCCCAAGAAGAATTTTTTGCATAATATTAAAGTTTCTGCACATCATCCTCTATTAGATGATTCTCAAATTTGAATAAGTGTAGATAAAATACTATTGAAAATCATTAATGGAGACTCATACATTAATCACCACTATTTTGAAAATTTATTTTATGGTAGAAGGAGATCTAATATCAATGTATTATAGAATAATATTTCATAGACATCTTTAATACTTTCTAATATTTATAAACCCTCTATTTTTCTCCATCATTGGTTGTTGATTTAGTATCATTTGTTTGTGCAAAATTATTATTTTTTGATTGATTCTTATATTGTATGTTTGTTGTTTTCATACACTAATACAAATCATGTGTTGTGTGGTTCTCTTAAACATTCAAATAGGATCCAAAAGGATCTAAATCATATAATTATTTTTCCATTATTTAATTATTTATTTATTTATCTTCATGTTCTATTTTTTAAACATCATGACCTACCAATGATTTTTTATTTGTTGTTATGATAATATTCCTTTAGAGATCATTCTTTAAATCAAATTTATCTAAACCTAATACCCTATTTTGTGATCCAATGTTATTCTTCTGAGAGTTTGGTAATTATTCTTTTCAAATAACATGGTATCAAAGACATCAAATTACATGAATGGAATCATTTAAACCAAATATAGAAATTATTTCTGGTGAAAATGGCTTCATCCTTTATGAAATAAATATGTGATCCCAAAATATAATTTAGGGAATCGCTGATTATTTTTAAGGACATATAAATCTATTTTTCCATTTCTAATTCTTCTAATACTTTAACTAATTATAATGATGCCTCTATTAAATCCTTGGAAAAGGTATATAGCTCGATTCTTATATCCATGAGTGATAATGTTCTGGGAGAAGTGGATAATAAAATTTATTATTCTAGTATATAATTGAAATTTGTAAAAATATGTATGATTTAATCACATGTTATTATCCAATTTATGAAAAATATGTCCTTTATTTTTATAATGTGTCGGTGTACACTAATTTAGGTGCAATGTGATGAATTTAACTCGATTTTGTTAGATATTTTAATTATTAATGTCAAGATTGAGATGAACTATCAATCTATTATAATTTTAATTTTACATTATGGTTCCCATAATACTACGATATATACCATGATAAATGGTCAATAATCTCTATAATTTCCCCAATCTAGAAGGTACTAAATTGGTGCTCTGATAAAATTTTCCATATTACCACAAGAGTTCCTCCCAATACTCCAAAAGATCCTAAGCAGTAGTGATTGTCTAAATACAAATACGGGGAGACAATAACCTCTAAATAATAGAATCCCACATAAAATAAAAACATAATATAATAAAATCAAGAAATATTAAATAAGAACCATGCATAACAAATCATTTTTTTTAAGGGGTAAACACACAATAAAACCATAAAGATTTCATTTCAATCCAATAGTACCAAAATTGAGTAAATACAAAAAATAAAAGACTAATATAATAACCCCAGAAAACAGTCTAAACTCCACATGTATAACATTATCCTTACAATTCCTTACCCAACTCAACATCCATGAATAAGGGTTTCGCCCTTGTCCTAACCAAAAATAATAAAATATACTCATGTACCAAATGGTGGTCTGGGTATGGTGTGAGTACAACTCAGTCATCCACTATAAATAGTTTAAACAAAATATAGACTTAAAATAGATACTTCATTAAAATATAAGTAAATGACAAAGTAAACAATAAATAATTACGGTTTCATTGGTAAGAAATATTAACATTACCCATTTTAATCACATAACCAATTTCCATCACATGTTTAATATGTTAGACATTTACATCATTTCCAAAACAGTATAATATGTGAAAATATCATGCATATGGGTACATTCAAGTACCCTATCTCACAACAGAAATACATTTTACAAAAAAAAAAATCAAACATACATTGTAGACTCAGTATAATTAGTCTCATTGAATAAAATGATTGGGGTTCTAGTGTAATGATCCAAGTGTTATTGATGGAAATTACATTCTTAAAATTACTTCTTATATTATATTCACTAAAAAAATTGATAACACAATACAAACACTATAAATGAATAATTAAAAAAATAAATGGAATTCTTATAAGTTAAATAACATATGCCAAAAGATTAATAAACTGACATTTGGAATTGTAATATGACCCTTATGAATACTAAACTTGCTAATTTAAAAATAACATCAAAATTGAATGTATAAATAAAATTTATTCATCATTTAGGTGAAAATATGATGTCATTATATCGTAGGATAAGTAAATAAATATTTTAAGATTTTTAATTAATAGTTGGTATATTTTTAAGTAATAAATATTTAACAATATTTTTATAAATAAATTAGTAAATTATGAAAATTATTTTAAAAAAAGGTATTAATGAAATAGTATTTTTATATCTTATTTTTATATGAAAATTTTATGATACCTTAGAAAATGTATCAAATGGTTATAAATTATGTTATAATTTAAAAATCTGTATTTTTCAATTAAAACATAAATTTATATTATTTAGATATTGATTTTTAATAAATGGGGCTCATTTTTTTGATTTTACACATTGAAAAATATTTATGGTGAATTTTCCATATTTTTCCAAAATACTTTAATGATGGGAGAACAGTAAAATACAATAATTTACATTAAATGCTATAAACAAGATTTATGGTGTCAATGATGATTTATGGTTGATTTATGACCATACATACAAACCCTTCTTCAATTTATTAATATATTTTTATTATAATTCTCAAACTATTTATAGTCTTGAGACAAAATAATAATCTAATTATTTTAACATTGAGAAAGCACATAGCTCTTCCACTATAAATGTCATCCTTCACCTCCACTTCTTCCCACACCTATCAAGCCTTGTGAATTGACTAAATTGTGCTAAAAAATAATCACCACACCTTATACCGTATCTATAAGATCATTATCTCATCAAATTTTTAAAACCTCTTCCATAAGGAGGCTTTCATGGTGGATAAATTAAAGAGGTACATTCCTCTTTTTTTTCTTTTTTTTCTTTACAAGTTCAATTATTTTTTATCTATCCTCACCACCCCACATCCAAATGGAATTATAAATGTAGAACATTAATTATAAAAAATATTAATTATTCAATTGGAAATCTCTTCATCATCTCACATCCCTCATCTTTATATAGTAAAAATTACAACATTATCCGAGATGTTTTCATCTATCACGTTGAAGGATGATGAGTTTTCAATTTATATTACCATCATCAATATTGTTCATGCAACCATATTTATGTGTGGACTAGATTATAATATCTATATAATATGATATTCAATGTTCTTAAATCATTTCTTATAAATTATACTAATTTATAAAACTAAATGAGTTTCTTGTGAATGAATAAAAACCAAATTATTCCAAGAGATTATCATTAAAATTTTTTCTAAAGATTAATCCCCATCCAAAATTATAAAATTAATTATATAAAAAAATTATATTCAAGAATTTAATTAATATAATATAATTACAGATATGTAAAACTATTTCCATTTTACACGAACTTTCATGCTCTTATTCAAGAAAATCGATCACGAAAATTAAGAAAATAAACACCCCGAAATTTTAAATTTGAGCCTCCCAACTCATCAAAAAGGCATAAATGATCATATAAATGTTTTTATAAATAAATTACACATATAATATGTTATATAATTGGAAATTAAATAATATAATTATATTATATATGACATTAATATCAAGTGAAGGACACCTTTTGGGTTAAGGTAAGGGATTCTACACAAACCTCCATTATTCATTCATTTTATTCTCTTTCACTTTTTACCCAAATGAAATTCCCATTATTTTTATGTGAATCGTCAAAATGCTTTTTAAATGGTTATGAATTAGAAATCAAGATGCAATAATCATTATTTTTTGTGATATACATGTTTTTATAAGGTTTCGTACTCGATTCTTCTAGTTAAGCAAGACCAAATTAAGGGGACAACCCAAATTCATACCCATTTTCTTGTGCACTCTATAATCTATTTTATTCAACCATTATTTTTCCAAAATCACAATTATTTTCATTAAATCATTCTCTGTTCAGTTCTGGTTTTATATAAATTGTTATTCCAAATTATTTTAATAAATCACTTTAATATTTTCCTTCAACAACACTAACATGTTTTAGTTGTTTAAATTATTAAAAAAATTTACATGTTATTACATATTTTAGAAATAAATTATTAGTATATATGCATATTTTTCACTATGAATATTAATTAGTGATTTAAATACATTTATTATTTTATCCCATTGTGATATTCCCTTATGTTATTCCCTTTTAAATGATTATTACCGCCAATTATTACCATTGGTAAACCATGTGTTTATTATTGATTCATTATGTATGATTTATCATGTGGTACAAATATTATTGAACATGTTACGATTGGTGTTCTCATATATCAATCAAATGCATTGAGCTATTTTTAGTCTCAATAGATGTTATGTGCAATGGTCTTGGTTGTTAGCCATGACACATGCTACATGTACAACATTCTAGGTTGTTATCCTTGACTCATGATCTACATTGTGCAACATGCCTTTACTCCTTCTACAGTCATGATTTATGTTTATTCTACATTACTTTGATTCCAGGACTATATGATCCATTGTTTTATATGTAATGATTACTTAAATTTAATCATGATTCATTCCCATTTTTATCATTATGTCATGCATTTAAACTCATGTGATAATCCATATTCTATTTTTATTCACTTACTAGACTTTTTCACTCATCCCTTAATCCATTTTATCCGTAGGTTATCCTATTTAAAATTATGGGGACAATGTATTTTAGGAGCTCGTTAAGGATATTAAATAATGATTTATTATGATGCTTAATTATGTACATAATATTCCAAATACAATAGATGTAATAATCCATGGTCTTTAATTTGTTGTTTATTTATTACTAAAATAATGTAATGATCTATGTAAATTTATAGGGTCACTATAGTTGGTATCATAGAAATGTATAGCTTTTTTAGATTAACAGTTGAGAACTTTTGTAAGAATATTTTGGTATAAGAATATGTATATGAAAACATCCCTATATTTTGTTATATATATAATAAGATGTTTATCATGAAAATAAATCCCTGCATAGATAATACAAGTATATGTGGTTTTAGAACATATGTACCTTGGAGTGACAACTCTTAAAGGTGATTCGGGACTGAGTTGGGGTATTCGGGTATATGACAATGAGCCTTACTATACAGATGATTTGACTCTCCTAGGGTATATTCATTGGTAAATTCATCAGATAACAATGAACCATTAATAAAGGAATAAAAAATTCCCATGATAGTATATAAGTTAGGAAATTTCTTATGGGTATCATAAATAGAATCCTAGGGAATAAAATCTTAGGATATAATTTTTCATTACTAGTTTTTCCTGTAATGATTAATGATTTCTTTTTATTCTTATTATCTACGTATTCATTCCACCTAATTGTACTATATTTTTCATAGCTATTTTTTTGGAAACTAAAAAAATATTTCCAATAATCCATTTAATAAGAAATGCGACCATTTTTCTAATGATATATATGATATAATGAGAATGGGTTATCAAAAACATTATGTCAATACATTCTCATCTAGATCATGTTTTGAATAATAACAAGACTCTTGGGAGACACCACCCCTCCTACAAGGAATTTGTAGGTTTATGTCAAATCCTTCAGGTGGAAAAGGTCTCCCAAGTTTAGTGGATCTTATGATCCCTTCCTCACTGAACAATGGATTTACTCAAATGAAAACATATTATTTGACTTCTAGTGCTTTGAAGATGACAAAGTGGTGTTCTTGGTCTATCATTTTGATGGGGAATTTTATCAGTGGTGGAGAATGATCAATAATATGATGTCCAAGGAAAAAAAATTCATGGATTGGGTGGAATTCAAGAAAAAAATTAATTAATAATTTTCCACAAGCCCGAGTCTGTAGATGAAAAGAGAGTTCCTCAGAAATAAGTTGGATGTTGATTAGTCCATCAGGGACTCTTAAGAAAATATTACATGGCTTAAAAGATATAAATCTGGAATTATCAATAACACCAAAATAATGGGGGATTACTTCTCTAGTGGACTAAAGATGAGTCTATGATGTGAGTTGGTTTTTCAAGTCATCGATAGTTATGCAGAGAATATTCGTTGTTCCCTAAAGGTTAAAATGGAGATTGGAAACTCTCGTTGGTCTTGAGTGCCTTTGGAAAAAAGAATAATGTGTATTCTAATATGGATAGATCATTTGAGAAATACAATGATGGAATGATGTTCTAAAATCCCATGTTTCATAATTGTGGGAAGAATTATGAAGGTTACAATCTAAAGGGAACCAAAAAATTCTTTAAATGTTGATGAATAACACATAATAATAAGAAATAAAAAAGGTTTATAATGATTTCCACTATCAAGGAATATGAAAAGAATGTTTACATCAATAAAAATCCTATAATATAGTGTTAAAACATCATGGAACATGGGCATTAGGAAAATGATTTCCCTATGCCAATGGTTGTCAGAAGAAATCAACAATAACCTCCAAGGAAACAAGGAATGGTATATGCTATCACTACTAATAAGATGAATCCAAACAACAATGTGGTGACAGGTATGTCGGTCACTCATTCAAGAATATAGAATGTACTATATGAATTTGGTTCTACACATTTTTTTCATATCGTTCATGTTTAGTAGAAATATTCAAGAACCACAAAAAAAGTATCATGGTTGAGTTGTATTTGAGAAGAAAAATTGGGGAAATTATTTCTTACTATGTATATAACTCATCCTTTGTTAATTTTTGTGGACTAATCCCCCTATAAAATCTTTTCATACTACCTTTGGTGGTGTTCTATTCTATATTGGCCTTGGATTGTATATATTTATATAAATATTACATCAACTATTTATGAAAGAGTGATCACTCTTAACATCAAAAAGCATCATCCAATTATGTATATCTATAAGGATGATAATGAATCATCATTAGAATAATTTTCTCAATTGTGGATATTAATGACATATGAGAAAGAATTCCTCTTTAAAATTATTGAGATGAAGGAGATAATCATTCTCTAAGACATTCCCATCATGATTTATTACACTAATGTATTCCCAGAATAATTTCTCATACATCCTCATTATAGAATGGTTGAGTTCACAATTGAACCATTTATTGGGTTTATCCCTATATCAAAGACACCATATAGAATTCGCACCATTATGTTGGAAGAGTTGATGAATCAGTTACTAGATAATTTGGACAAGGGTTTTATATTCCAAATTTCATTACCATGGGGAGCATCAATCATCATCATTATTTATAATGATGGATAAAAGTGCATCAGAATTGGTAATCATCAGATCAATAAAATGATGATAAATGACAAGTATCCCTTTCAATTAATAGATGAATTATTGGATCAGATAAATGGGTATAGTTACTTCACAATGGTAGACCTTCAGTCATGAAATAACTAATCAATGGTGCTGTAAGAAGATATTTATGAAAACTACCTTTAAAACAAGGTATATACAATATGAGTTCAATGTGATGCCCATTAGATTCACTAATTCTCATGAAATGTATATGGATTTTATTAATAGTGTATTTAGAAATTATCATGAAATTTATTTGTAGTATTTTTTTATTATAATCTAATATACTACAATAAATTGAGGAATATGAGGAGAATTTGGATATTGTGTTGAAGAAATTGTGATGGGATAAAAAAAATATGCAATGTACAGCAAAAGTGAGTTATTTTTAAATTATGTAACATTCTTTGGGAATGTTATAACAAAAAATTAGATATCTATGGAAACTTACAAGACAATGAAAATTGAATAGTGGCCCATGATAACATATATAACGGAGGTCCATATTTCATTGTCCTATTTGGTTATTGTTAATGATTTTTGAAAAAGAACATTTTATTGTAAAACTCTATGACAAAGAAGAAATAAAAGGCAGTGAAGTTTGTATGGACACAACTATGTGAGTAAAGCTCTATGGATATAAGAAATGGCTTATCAATACATTGGTACTCACACTCCTGATAAGTGGAGAAATATTTATGGTATACAATGATTCATCGAAGAAAGTATTAGAATGTGTACTCATGAAAAATAATAATGTAATATCCTGCACCACATGGTAGATGAAAATTAATGTGAAAAACAAACCCACCCATGATCTAAAGACGGATTCTATGAACGTTGCATTGAAACCCGATAATAATTTTTTCTCTGGGTAGATGTATGGGATAAATACTCATCACTAGAGTTTCAAATATATATTCCAATAGAATAAGCATAAGATTCCCCAAAGATGATGCTTAGAGATCATATATCATTATGATTTCTCAACCCACTATCATCCTAGAAATGAAAATATGGTGGTGGATGATCTATTTAGAGAGTTTCTATCATCATTATCAATTATGATAATTGAGTCAGATCCAATATTCTTAGATTCATAGTGGATGGTTATGAGAATCATTAAGGAAGAACATTATCAATCATTTCTCAAATTATATCACTACTACCCTCATTGATAAAATAATGAAATCTCAAAAAAATGTTATGGATATTCCAAAAATGGGGTTAGCTATCATATATGAGAAATCCCCTATGTTCATGGTCAATGATGGTGGGTAATAAAGTTTGGGTTAAAATTATGAGTACCATCCAATAGAGAGATAACGAATGTTATTATGAATGATTCACATAGATCAATATTCTATATTCACCTCAGAATCACCATGATGTATCGAGATATCCAAGAGAACTATTGGTGGGACAATATGAAGAAGGATATCACAAAATATACATCAAAGTTCGTTATTTTTCAGAATGTGAAGGTTGACAGACAAAATTTTAAACGGTTAATGGACCATTTTCCATACAAACATGGATGTGGTAGAATATCACCAAAGAATTTGTAACTAGAAATCCAAGGAATTTAAGAGGAAACAATGATATATGGGTTATTGTGTACAATATTACAAAAAAATAGTTCATTATATATTAATTTTAGAGTACTTCCCTTTGGACCAACATGAATCGATATGTATCAAAGAGTCGATAAGGATTGATGGGGAACCACTTTTGATTGTATCCGATTAAAATCTAATATTTATCTATTTGTTTTGGTGAAATCTCTAATATTTTCTAAACAATTTGTTTAATGCTGTTATAGAATATCATGCTCAATCTAATTTCCAATATGATTAAACTATTCAAGAATAGAAATACGAGTTGAGGGAATTCTCTATAGACCTCGAAGGAGGTTTGGAAAAACATCTATTTATAGTTGTGTTCTCTTAAAACAATATATTCATCCTGAGAGTCCAAATGGATCCATATAAAACCAATTATGGGAAAAAGGTGAAGAAACCCCACATTCAAGGATGATGTTGGTGAGCGTATGTTTTTAGAAATTTAATTGGTGGAAAAGGTGAAAACCATTTGGTAGCACATCAGGGAACCCGAAATTCAACATTAGTTTTATGAATAAAATTATCGATGAGACATTGAAAATAAATTTGAATACATGGTATTTATTTAATTAAAACTTGAAAATAATTATTTTTTACATATATTATTCTTTTAATTAAAAATGTAATTTTTCAGAGATAGAAAATTATTTGAAAAAAATGGTGTTCAATTTTGGATTCTACATAATAAAAAATGGATATAGTGAAATTTTGGGATTTTTCTAAAATAATTAAATTTACGGTGAGTAGTAAAATATTCATATTTATGATAAATGAAAAATACAAGAATTATGGAGTCTTATATAGTTTATGGCTGAGTTAAGACCATAATCTATATTCCTACTTGAATATTTAAATATTTTATAATATAATTCTAAAACTATGTACACTCTTGGGGAAAAAATAGACTAATGTTTCCAATAAAGATAAAACACATCTCTCCTCCACTATAAATACCACACATCATACCCTATTCACCTTGAACCTCTCAAGCCTTATGAATTTTTCAAATAATTGTAAAATATCTTCACAATACCATACCCCATGTTCACGATCTCATAGCCTCAAAAAAATTCCAAAAACTCTATCCATAATGAGACTCTCTTGGAGGATAAATTGATGTCAAAAATTCCACTTTTTGTTTCATTTTTTTCATTTCATGTTCCTTTCATTTATTTTAATCTCCTATCAGCACCCTATCCGAATGGAATGATAAGTATAGTAAATTAAATATACTATAATTATAATAATCTAATTAAATAGTTCATCATTATCTCTCATTCCCCTTCCTTTTATAAAAAAAGAAAACACCATTCAATATGTGTTAATTTATCAAATTCGAGGATAATAGATTTTCAATTTCTATAATCCTATTCAAGTGTGGTCGTGAAATAATTTTTCAAATTGAACTAGACTATAATATATGTGTTATATATGGTTTAATTTTCTTTACTCAGTTTTTATAGAAGATAGTAATTTTTAAAAAATAAGGTCATTATGATTGAAAAAAAAATAATCCAAGCGATTATAATTAAAATTTTATATAATTAATAATCATTATCCCATTGAATAAAATGATTAAATTACTAGGTTACCTTATATATGTTCATCAATATAATATAATTTTTTTTCACTAAAACCATTTACATTTTAAATAAACATCCATACCCTTATACAACAGAACTGATCATGAAAACGAAGATTATTAACACTCATAATTGATAAAATAGAATCTCATAAATAAATAAAAATGGAATAAATGGACTTAATAATGTATTAATAAAAAAATTACATGTATAAGAGGTTATTTAATTTTTAATTAATGATTCTAATTTTATTATCATGTACATTAAGATCATGTGAATAACACCTTCAGTCATAAGGTATGGAATTTGACCTGAACTGCAATTATTCCTTTGGGTTATTCACTCTATTTTTACTTAAATGAAATTATCAATTATTATTATATGAATCTTATAAATGTTTTTTATGTGTTCCAAATTCATGAATCAATATCCATTCATCCTTATTTTCTGGGATATTCATCTTTTTAAAAGTTTCCCCACCTGATTATTTATTATAAGAAATTCCAATTTAAGGGGACTACCAAAATTCTGTTTTACAAGCTATTGAATATTTTCTTTAACCATCACTAAACTGCTTTAATTATAATTATTATTAAAAACACTCTTTAAATTTTATCTCTTTAGTTTAATAGAACATATCCTGATATATTCAAATTTTACCTAATGAATTTCCATTAGTGATTTGAATACATTCATTCATATGCCGCATTATTATATTCCATTATGTTATGCATTTTAACATCATTATTATACACAATTCATTCCATGGGTAAGAATAATGTTTTCAAATGACTAATTATGTATTATTATTCCTGTTGAACACATATTAATTAACATATTATGATTGGTGCATGTAGAAAGAACTCAATGCATTGGGTAAAGTTTATACTTTGGAGATGTTATGGGTAATGTTCATAGTGGTTAGCCATGACTCAAGACCCAAGTGAGAATGTCTAATTGTTTAGCCATTAATAATGCTCCTCTATGTTAAATGATCCTTGAAATGTTCTAATGTCATGTTTTATGTGGCCTACAAAATTCCATGATTCCTTGACTATATGATTCCATATTGTATATGTTATGATGCCTTATATTTAATCATGTTCCATTCCCTTTTATATCATTATTTCATTCCTTATAACTTGTATGCTAATACTTTTTCATATGTTTCTTCCCATATATGATTTTTTGTTCAAAAAAAGTTATCATTTTTTCCTAGGTAATCATATGCAGATGTTTGAGCACAATTAAAGTTAAGAGATCTTTATGGATTTTAAATAAAAGTTGTTTTTATGATGTTTTATTATATACCCTATTTATTGAAGACACAAGAATTCACAATGCTTTGATGGTAATTTGATGTTTATTTATGCTTATATCCTGTAAAGATATATATAAATGGATATGGTATCAATACATATAGCACTAGTTAGAAACCATAAACCATGCATTCCTGGGGGAGATTGGGGAATTAGTCGAACCTGAACCGTGGGGAAAGCCTCAATCCTTTATCCAACCACCAATCCATTTTCATCAATTTTGGAATATTTTATCCTATCAATATTTCAAGGTTATAGTTTTTTTCTAATGTGTATAGTAGCAATCGAGTCAAATCCTCGATGATGGTACAAATTTTAGAGTAGATTGTTTTTAATTTTTATTAATTTAATGGGGAGTTTGGTTACAGTGATTAAATTAAATAATTGTTGGATGATGATCAATTTAAATGTTTTATATATATTGGGGTTATATCAACATTTGTGATGTAAACTTATGATATCATTGAGTTATGCAATATATTTCATTAAGTTAACACCCACATTACAAGTTGATTTTGATTGAATTACCCAAGTGTAGGGGATTTAATCCACGGGTTAAATTCACATAAAGATCTAATATCAATCAAACATTATTTATGTTATTTTATTAATGGTTCTAATAATCCATTGAAACCTCATGTTAAAAAAACATTTAATTAATTCCAGACACATTATGTTCAAAATACACAATATTAATTTGATGAATAAAAATTGAATAAAATAGCCCAATTGCTTGTCATCCCCAAATAATGACTCATCCAAATTGTATATTTAATCAGACATTAATATATTCATTACTCTGGTTTATTATTTTTATTATGATTAATTTCAAAAATATTGAAATTAATAGTGAATGAAACGAGTTTTATTCTGAACACACACATGATTGGTGTTGAATGTTAAATACAAACAATTGATTAAATTATAAAAAAACATTAAAGGGTTTATTTTGATTGAATTAAAATATTTTAGGATAATTATAATTATGAATCATAAGTTGGATGAAAATTATATATGGATAATAATAAACATCCATAAAATATTTATTGAAATGAAAACAAAGCTACCACATTACAAATACTAACAAATGAAAACAAACATTAAAATTAAAGTGGATGAGAGGACTCTATTATTGAAACAAGATCATATAGAGTCTTCCTAATCCATTTTAAATGATTTATTCATGAAAAAAATAATCCTTATGTGATGAAATTATCACCCATTTCAAGGAGAAGAGGGGAATGTATATATATACCAAAGAGGTGGATTGTTTACATTACAAAACCGACCCTCCAATTTTCTCAATAATTTGACCATTTTTACAATAGAATCTTGAAATATAATATCTTTTTATATGTTGTCGATATGGATGTCTTCTGTCAACTCTAAATGTTTGGATTCCATTGGACTCTTTAGAATCTTATTTTGCTATTTTATTAAACAATGTGTATTTTTCTATTTTTTCAACATGTTATCGATGGTCTCAATGTGAAAGTGGTTTTTAATAGGTAGATGCCCAAAAATATGAAAAATTTATTAGACAATGTCAGTCTTCTATGTCATTGATTTCACACTAGAAAATCATATCTCTAATAGATGTGTATATAAATAAAAAAATTCATTCTATGTTTGATGATGTTAATTCTAGAACATAATGGTGGGATAGACATCAAAGCATCCTTTATGCTATATTTGTGGTATTGGGACTTGAAATATTTATCATTGATTCCTTTGGATATTAAAGAATAAATTACTATGTTTAATCAATTTTTTTTCTTTGTTGAGCCCATAAATTATATCATCATGTCTATTCTAGTTTATTCATAGATTATTTGGGCCTTCTCGTTTTGAAAATATGACCATTAAAATTCCCAAATTGGCAAAAAAAATTCTAAGGATATCTTATAAATTTAAAAATAATTCCTAAAAAATAACATAATTTTGATCAGTAGGATGATAGTTATTATTAAATTGTTAATCTGACTTGAATCTGGATTAATTAAAATAATTCTAGAAAATTAAATTTAACATTAAAACATGAATATTCCACAACATTTAAGAAAATTTCATAGTAAATTAGTAAATAGAGAAAATAAAAATTTATGAATAAATTAATTACATCAAATGCCACACACATAGTCTTTTGCATTTCCACATGTAAAATAATGAAATAATATAAATAAAATATATTCACTCACCAACATATATAAAATTTGATTCCCCATTCTGGGGATATTTAGACTATTCAATTATAAATATTTAATTACACAAAAAATTGTTATTGAAATGATGATAAAAACAGTTCATATTTCTTTCTCAAATTTTGAAATAAAAGATGCAGACACTCAGAACTCACTCCTCTTAATATGATAAAATAATTGTTATAAAGGATTAATCATTCACCAAAAAAAAGTGAAAATCATAGAGTATCAAATATCTCCTTTCTTCCATTACATACCCTAATGATTACAAGAATCAAGAGGTCTTTTATAGTTTTTTCTATGGCTATGGGATGGTCATAATATAATGTCTAAAAGTGTGGAAATGTGGGGTAAACATCAACATGGGTAAAAAATTCTCAATATATTTTGAAATAAAGCATGTATGAAAATGGAAACACACATTTAAAAGGGAATGTTTTTCTAACGAAAGGTACAATGGTGGAAGAAAATTTAATTTGGATGAGAAGATGAAATTTTTTTCAAAACTCATAACTTCTCCTAATGACACAAGTGTTCTTTTTTATTCTTCTTCTCAATTTTATTAATGTTGAACATGAAACATATCTGAAACTCATCGCCCAAACCATGATTAATCTATTCATGCCACTAATGGAAACAATTATAACAAGATCAAAGGTTAAATTATATTGATTTTTTATCTTCCCAATACACAAACCAATTTTTTGTTGATTCTTTTTATTTTTTTAACACTTATTAATAAAATTTAAAAAATTACATAAATGAAAATATATTCCCCAATTTCAATGAATGGAAACCTCTCCCACAAACTAAAATAGATTCTTACACTAAGTAATATGATATATTTATTAAATAAAATAAATATATACCCAAAATGCAATCCATTCACCCATACTTAGATTTAAATAAATTATGAAGTATAATTCCATGAAGATTTTGGGCAGAATAATGTATTTGGATTCTAATGTGTATATCAAAGAATCTAATTTCATAGGTTGAAAAGGTATTTTAAAAGGATGAGTAATTTAAGGTTAATGGGAGGATATTTGGATAATATGATTCTCAAATTGTTAAAAACATTCCACTATCACATAAATGGAAACAAAAGTATTAAATTCAGCTTGGAGTCCCACAAAATGAAGACTCAAAATCATTGGTGAAAAAATAGTCATTTTGAAAATATAGTCATAAGTAACCTTTTCATTAAATTTAATGGTGTTCTTTATGGCTGGGAATGAATAATTTTCCAAATAAAAAATTGAACATTCAAAATTCTTTAGTTTTCAAACAATATTCTTTATCAAAATTTCTGATGAAAATACAAAATTTTGGAGATAAAAACATGTCTTTTGACTCTAAAAATTGGTCGAAATTATTTTAAATTGTGGATGGTGAGAAATTATGACTTTTTCATATTAGTGTTTTTTAATGGCACACCCACAAAAAATAGAATGTCAAATAAAATGTTAGATGGGGAATGTGGTTAAAATGAGAATGATAGAGTAAGAAGATGAGAGAGAGATAGATAAGATCACAAAAAGGGAATAAGGATCCCCTTAGATTGATTTTTGTGGGAATCCATCTTCATCTATTGGTGGTTCAACTATGGAATTTGGGGGTCCAATGAAAGTCAATGTGGTTCTCGGGATGTGTGTCCTCCCATGGTGATTTTTGTACCAATGTATGTTAACCATGAATGTCATATTTGAAGAAGGGTATTGGAATTGAACTACACCAAAAGGATAAACATTATCAATAATAAAAGAACCATCCAACTGAGATTTAATCTTTCCTAGGTGAATACAAAATTAAAAATTAATGATTATTACCTTATCAACTTCATTAAATTTCGTTCACAAGATGTGTTTGTCATGGAGTGTGTTATGATTTTATATATATATACATTGAAAGTCTCTTAACAATCTTGTATAAGCTGTTCTAATTAAATCAACTACAATAACCATTATTCTCCAGAATTTTCATAGTAAAAATTCCATGTTTTCACAAGAAAAAATGACTTGTGTTGGACTTAAACTAATAAATGACATGCCTTGACAAATACTATCTTATGTGGAGACATAACAATTGGTGGTTTATAGGATGTCTGATAATCCCAAAGTGCTTCACCATGTATTTTATTCTGATCCTTTCTAATTGGATTTATAATTATCTCAATGACTCTATTTTCTTATATATAAGTAATTTCATCCATGGAATTTGTCTGGGGGTGATATTAAATTTTTTATTGTGTAAAAATACTTTCTTTTTTGAAGATATTCCACTTTTTGATCAAAGAAATGAGTTTCCAGGTCACTTATCCATGCACGTTGTGTTCCAATGCCATAGAAAATATGGGATTTTATGAAATCACTAACATTATGTGTATTAACCATCCTAGTGGTTTTTTCCTCAACCATACATCAAAATTTGTGACATATAGAAAAATATATTATAATACTTTGATTGGTATAAATGGTCTCATGAAATCAATACCCAAAACATGAAATATCTCACAAAATATTAAGTATTTTTGGAGAATTTCATTTCTTTTACAAATTGTGCAAATCTTTCTGAAAGTTGGACATGATTTATAGAACTTATTTGAGTACTTAATGTGTGAAATCGAAATGAATCCATAGTCGTGGACCTTTCAATACTTCCTTTGTGGTCTAAGGTTTCCACCTTTGAGATGTTTATCAAAAAATTATGAGATGGAGGAATTTCTATCATCATCAACACATATCCTAATTGACATGTTGGCCCTCGTATTCCAATGCTTATCATCATAACAAAAAATGAATTTGAATATCTTTTCAGATTCAATATATTTTTTAAACCATTTAGGGAAAAAATAAGCAACCATGTAGTTTACACTTGGTGAATACCATTCTGTCTATGGAGTGTGTTATTAAAGGTACTTAGTAGGGAATTCAGGATCAATGATTCTTGAATCAGATGAATTGGAAATTTTACTCAAGTTGTCATCTAGAGGGTTAACATGTCATGGTATTTATAAAATCTCAATGTAAAAAATCCTGGTGCATCATGATAAATCTTATTATCATAAGTTTGGAATCAGGTTTCTTGATTAATAACATTATAGAGGAATGGTATGTAATGATGATGATTTGGCACCTAAGAGATTGGGACAAAAATTTTCTATGGAATAAATATCTGTTAAAAATTATTTATGATTCATAATATATTGAAATTATGTTTTATCCAACGCTTTAGATGAATATTAGACGAAATGTAGAATCATTTCTCTTCTTTGACCAAGAACAGATCCAATGGCCCTATTAGAATAATCACACATCAAATAAAAGAGTAATGTCCAATCTAGGGGTTGGATTATTTGGGAAGATTAAATAATATAATTGTGTTCTATGAAGGATATCTTGAAATACTCATCAAAAAGGAATGTGACATCATTCTGGAGTAGTTGAGTGAGTCGGAGGGTAATCCTTATGACGTTATAGTTGAATCACTGATAGAAACCGGCATGTCCAATTAATGAAAAATGTGTAGAAATGTTATGGGATTATGAAGTGAATTGATCACCTCAATTTTATAAATAAATTCTTCACTACTATCTTTGAAAATTATGTTTCCCATAAAATTCCCATTAGAAACCATGATGGTGAATTATTTATAATTTATAACAAGGTAACATTTTACACACTTTTGAAGGACTAGAGTGAGAAAATGCAAGAATGATTAACATCACTGACCATAAATGGTAAACTAATCAATTAATACCTTCATCTAGTGATCAATTGATTTTTTAAAGACACACATCATAAACAAACTTAATGTAGTAGGATCATTTTATGTTCCATAAGGCATTCTCCTATTGGCGTACGTAACAAATGGGAAAATGAAAGTAGTATGTTCATATTCCTATGGTGTTGTTGAGATTTTTATATAGCTGGTGTATTCAAAAATAATTTAGTAGTGTGACATTCTATATAATTGTACTTTAATTTTATCATGTAATGAAATGAGTTAGTGGTATTTTCCTGTTTAAACATTCAATTTCCGATAATTGAGACAGACACCCCATTTTTTTCAATCGGTTTGGGAACACCTCTCTATGTTCATTGGTGAAAACTATTATCCCACCAATCGTAGGTACCACATGAATCTGAATAACCCGATAAATATGTGAAATTGTGTAGATTATACCACCACAGAGATGCTTGGTAATCTCTTCCCTAATTACCTTATGTTTGAGTGGATTGTGTCTTCATTATGATTTTTCTATTCTTTTGATTTACTTTCTAAATTTATATAATTATATTTTCTTTTCAATAAAATAAAAATATATTGATTAATTAACGAACCATCTCAGTTAGAGTTCTATTCAAATCATTGATGATTTATTCATAATTATCATTCCAAGTTCCATGTCTTTTCTAATCTGTATTGCGGTACTCGGGACCAATCCTTGGCGATGGTAGAAATGATAGTGAAGATTTTTTTAATTGAATTATATCATATATAGGGGTTTATTATGAAATATTAAATTAAATTATTGGTGGATAATTATTGATTTAATGATATGAAAAAAATTGTGTTTATTTCAATATATGGGATCATTGATTATGATATCATTGATCTATTATTTATGTTGTTTTCAATTAACACCCACCTCCCAAGAATATTTTGTTCATAATTTCCATGTGTTGAGGCATTAATCCAAACCATAACATAACATTGGGTTTTTATCTCAATAAAAAAAATTTTATTTTAATTTATTTATGGTTCTAATATTCCATGGAAATCACTCATTAAAAAAACATGACATTAATTTATTCAATTTTATGTTCAACATAGACAATATCATTTTAATGAATATTAAGAATATAATCTATTAAAACCTTATCATCTGCAAATTATGACTCACACTAATGTAATATTTAATTAGAAACTGAGATGATTATTATCATTGTTCAATATGTTTATGATTATGAATTATAAAAAGATTGAAAATAGTGGGATAAGAAATGTGTTATGTGACACACACATGAGCAATGAAAAAATTAAAATATAAACTATCAATTTAATTAATAAATTGTGTTTATTTTGAATTAATTAAATAATATCATGATCATTAATATTATTAAATAGAATGGGGTTGAAAATTAAAGATTAAGAAGTAGAAAAATTCATTAAAATTATATTGAAATGAAAACACATTTACACTATTAAAAATAAAAACACCCGAAAACAGATATAAATAGAGAAAGGGGATGAGACTTCTTTGTAGTTGAAAAAAGTTCATGTAGAGTCCTCTAAATCCCTTACAATGGATCCTATCATGCCAAACCAAATCCTTATATTCTAAAATTCCAACCCTAGGCAAGGAAATGTACGAAATGTATATATATCAAAAGGAGGTGACCTTTTTTCAATCCAAAACATAACCACTATGTGGATCGATGAGTTTATCATTCAGAAAAAATAGTCTAGGGATATCTTCTTCTTACTAGTTGTACATATGCATGATTTATATCTTATCTACAAAATTGGAAACAATTATTCGTTTTATCCAATGTTATGGTTATTTTAATTAAAATTGTACATTTTTAAATTGTTTAATCACTGTTTCGAGGTCTAGAATGTGAATGGTTTTTTTAATATGAATATGCACCCAAATTAGAACCATTTATTCTAAAACATCTTCCTCCTATATCTTGGATTTCACACTCTGAAATCATAGCTAGAATGTATGTCTATATTAGGAGAGAATTCATTAAATGTTTTATTAATTTAATTCCCAACCAGAATGATGGACTGGATTTCAAAGCATTATTGGGCTCAATTTTGTTCGAGATGTTACTTGAAATTTATATATGTGATTACATTGTATATTAGTGAATACATTCACTTGTTTCATCAATATTTGGAATTTTTATTTTGGAAAAAATTTAATAATCATGTATGGACCAGTTTCTTCATAGATTCTTTATTCATTTTTGTGTGGACCATATGACCATTCAAATGGTTCAATATATGAATGATTATGTCTACTGAAATGTTGAAAATTTAATATGGAACCACAAAATATTATTCCACCATTTGGATTAGTAGGATGATGGTTATGATAAAAAATTAAACTAAATCAAATCTATTTAATTTAAATACTTTTCATAAATTATATTTTATATTAGAACATGAATATTTACACCAATTATTTACTTTTCATAGAAAATCATTAGATTGGGTAAATAAAAATATATGGATAAATTAATTACACTATTTCATATAATTATATATAAATATCCATTTATAATATATACTATATCAGAAAACAGACACAATCAATCAACATAATAATCACATTCCAAATTTCATATTACACAAAAATCATCCATATTCCATAACCTATTTACATATTTTCAAATATGTATATACCATAACAAATATATCATATTCAAATTTCTATTTATTTTATTCCATTAAAACATTTCTATTTGAAATTCGTTATCCATTTTGCACATTATCAATAATCCATTAAACCCTTTTTTCATTATGTCAAACAACCCATTATGAAATTAATGGAGCTGATATTTTGTGTATAGACGGATAAGAAGATTTGGAACAAGTTTCATTATGGAGGCCACGCCTTAAATGGCCGTGTTCAGGGACATTAATTCAGTACAAAACGGTGTTTTTTCGGTTTGATGATTCTGACTGGACAGAATAAATTGTCAGAGGAAATTGGCCATAACCCTCGGAATACCTGTCCACATCCGCTGAGATTTTGAGGGTACACGTACAAGATAATTGTGCACAACATTCATGAAGGGTGGAATGCGTGAAGAGGTCATTCATGGGGTCGCAAACGCTCAAACTTTCGGGGGTCGAATTCTGCCTATAAAAGGAGGAGAGCTCCTCCCCCTCAAGACATCCCATTCTCCACCCCATTCCTTCTCGGGCACCCAGAAGAAGAACATCTTAACTTTTTTTCTTTTATTTCTTTTATTTTAAAATGTCTCTCCTCTCCCGCATTATCTCGCTTACCCCATCCATGGAGGGGTAGTTTCATTTGACTGATCGGAAAGAGGGGAGACTGGACGTATGTGTTGTGATTGAGTTTTGTGATTGAAATGAATAAAATTTGTTCTTCTTTCTTCTTCTGGTTCCAATTCTTAATTCAGTATTAAATTCCAAATGCGGTTTTGTTAAGGTTTTTATTCTGAAATTATAAATTGCTTTGGTCGATGATCATATCTCCCTCCACCCAATTCTAATCTGTATACGGTGGAAAATGATTAGGGTTGGGTGGTGATTGCTCGACGGTTGTCAAGCACGTGTGTAGGATTGTATGTTGAAATCTTGGTTTATTAGGGAACAACAATTCCAGGTCTGGGATTGCTCTAATTAATCAAGAGACCATATACAACCCTAAACACATTGGAAGGAGGATAGACCAATCTAAGGTTTTAGAAAGGAAAATTCTCATCACATTTATCTGACTAAGGGAGAGAGAGGACTCGGTAGATAAATCTCTCTCTTACAAGTTTAAGGAAGAAGAAGAGATAAAATTTGGAAACCATGATGGCACAACACTAAGTCTAGCAGAACCAAATCTGATCACCAACTTTATAATTTGTTAAAATCAATCAATTTCTGTTGTTTGGTTCTCTCATAGTCATTCATATTAATTAAAACCATTATTTTTAAGAAAACCAACAAAAAGTGACAACCTTGTTTTGTGTGCACTCCTCTTTGGGAGACTACCTAGGATCAACTGCTATACTATACTTAGGTAAATAAAATATTGTTTTTCCACGCCCCATGACAGGCGTGCGTCAAACTTGGCGCCGTTGCCGGGGAGGCAGTGCCACAATCAAATTGTAAATATTTGACTTTTTTCCAAATTAAAAAAAACAAACATTTCATGTTGTTTTCAAATGACTATTTCTTTAATTCATGGAACAATTACCCACCAATAAATGAACCAATTATTGAATCAACCTTTTCCGCAGAGGATGGTGTTTCTTCTATTGTTAGACAGGTGAGGTTATTTTGGAAAACAAATAATGATGAAAAAACATTCAAAGAATTCATTGATGGGCTAAGGGAGGACATGAACGAAGATGTTTTTGAAGCGATGGCACGAAAGCTAGATGAGTTCTCCCATTACTTTCCAGAATTTTATGAAGTATCCAAGGTCCAAGAAGATCCCCCATTAGTCATCCCTGATTTTTCAATGGAGATCCCAGATATAGTGGAGCCTGACTACCTGCCTATATCTTCTACTACTCAACTCCAAGATGTGATTTCAAATGAAGAAGAGATTGAACCAGACCCAACTATGGGAGATGACCCTTCCATGAACTCTACCTTTTCTGATTTTATTCAATCTGATTTGAGCATCACTCCTTATAATTTTAAATTTTCAGATTTGGTCAATCCTTACATTGCCTTAAAAGAAGATGAAAAAGAATATGCACCTGTTGAGGAACACCTGGAGCTCCCTGAAGATATTGATCATCTACTTGAGGAAGTCCATGAAGAGATACAAGTGGCTATGCATGAAGAACCAAATCTAAAAGCTACCTACCTTAAAAGGGAAGATTTTGAAATTAATATTTTAAATTTAAATGTTGAATATCCCTTTGATTATTATTTTCATGCAGCACATCTGGAGCAACCACTGGATTTTGAAGAACACTTTGCACAAGTAGGAACCGAAGAGGAGGAGGATCCATACTTCATCCTACCCCCTCCATGAAAGCTATAAACCATTACAAAGGGGGTGGATCTGGTGTACTCTATACATGGAATCCTCCTCAATAAGGAAAATGAAGCACAAGCTGGGAAAAGCCACATGTGGTGGTTCAAATCAAAGAAGCTACATCCACCATCAGACTTTGGATAACAGCCGGTACTGCCCACTGGAGGCAGTAAAAATTCAGGGCCCACTTGGGGGATCGTACCAAGACATATCCCTTACTTTATATGAATTTAGATTTCAATTTCATTTCTTATAAGTAGTTTAGCATTCATCCCTTTCCTCCTTATCATTTTGAGCTTTAATGACATGATACTTGTTCTTAATTTTGAAATTTTCTTTTGTAGGATCATGATGGAAGATGGAAGCCCCAAAAATTTGTTAAAGGGGACTGAATCTTTATTTCAAAAGGGAGTTCATTTTTAAATTTTAAATTTTAAACTCCTTAAATTTTTTGTCCAAAACATGTTTTAAGCTTTAATGATAAGAATTGCATACCCTCACTTGAATTAATGTTTTACTCAACTTATCTAGGAGACATGAGTTTCTAAGGAATCTTGTGATTCCATGTTTTAAATTTCAATGTTAATGAGATTGAATGATTAAAATGGATAATTGGATGATTAAAGTGAAGCAAGGATATTGAAATAAGGACTCATGATTTAAGGTAATTAATTGATTCATGTAAATGAAATTTCCCTTCCATTTTACATTCTTTAAATTTCTGAAATTCATGTGAATTAATTTGTTATTATTAATCATGCCATGACTGACTGTCCAATATCATATTCTCATTCCTGAGTGGATTTCTAGACCAAATATTTCCTATTTTATCTTGAGCATATTTATTGAGTGATCTTGGGACATGCCACCTGCTAGAACTTGTATTGAAACTTGTCAAAGCTATGACTGTACAAAACCACATTTAAAATGATTGAGGCATCTCATTGGCTAGCCACATTTTATCCTAAGACCCACCTTTACATTTATCCTTCGTAAGCCCTTAGATGCCATGAATTTCCTTATAGGTTTAAGCCACATTACAATCCAATTTTTCCTGACCTACCTGCACTTTTAGTATTTTTGCATGGTTATTTCAAGTTTGAGTGTGGGGGAAGGGCCTTTCATGTGCGTTCCTTGGGATATGTATCATTTTTGGGTGGTGTAATGTGTGCGTCATCATTTTGGGCAATGTATTATTAGAAAACTGGGCATGAGTCATCATTTCATTATGCTTCTTTCATTTCATCCGGTTCTCCATAAAAAAAAATAAAGCTGTGCCTTTCTGGAGGTTTACAAAAAAAGAAAATAAAGCTGTGCCTTTCTGGAACATTACAAAAAAATAGGGAGAACATGGATGATATCATTCTTTGTAATCATTTATTGACTCATGACCCATGTCATTGAAAGGGGAGTGGTGTTGTGATTCACATTTCAAGGGGATTTGAGTGAGGTTCATCTTGTGTTTTCACTTGATTAATCATGCATTGTACTTAAGAGTCAAACCTCCAACTTCTGGCCTTAAATTATTTCAATCATTTACCCACCAACCCTAATCCACAGAGTCATTTGAACCTTTATTGCAAGTGCTCATGATTTTATGTGTGTTTTGTCTTTACAAAGTGGAGAAAGTAGTTACTTTACAAGCCTATAGATAAGGAGCATGTTCTCATGATATGAGTATAACTCCACTATTAATTGTATCATGAGTGATGAGAGAAAAGATTCAAAAGTGATGTAGGTTATGATTTGGCATGTTTAATAATAATAAATTGAGAAGCTTGAATGAATGAAAGTAGAAGCTTCATTATTTTTCAAAGGGGAAAAGTAAAATGCATGAATTGATTGTTTCTTTGAAAAATGGGAAATTAAATTGGTATTTTTGTGGAACTGGAATATTTGATTGGACATTGAAAATCATTTGATTTTATTTCATTTGAAATTTAAATGTTGGTGACATTAGTTCCCTTTGAATTCCATGTTGAGATTTTATGCTTGAGGATAAGCATGGTTTAAGTGTGGGGGAATTGACAGGGCTTATAATTTACACATTTTTTTAATGCATTTCTATTGTTTTAAACATCCCAAGATACCATTTTGAGCTTATATGTTACAATTTTGGATTTAAGAAGTATTTTAAGTTTAAATACAAAAATGACCAAATTCTGCATTTTGGACAGATTTTCACTACAGGGGTATTTTGGTCATTTACAAAAAATATAAATCCAAATTTTATGATTATAATTTTTTTAGAATCCTCATTTAATTTCCTTTAACTTTGCCTTCTGTACCAGGATCTGATTTGACCATCTTGAGGTCCAAACAATTCAATGAAGTTGAAGATTATTGAGGAACACCAAGGAAGCTTCCCGTAAATTTCTTCCAGAAAAAAAAAGGTCCAGTGAAATAACCATAACTCGCTCAAAACGAATTTAATGGAGCTGAAATTTTGTGTATAGACGGATAAGAAGATTTGGAACATGTTTCATTAAGGAGACCATGCCTTAAATGGCCGTGTCCAGGGACATTAATTCAGTACAAAACTGTGTTTTTTCGGTTTGATGATTCTGACTGGACAGAATAAATTGTCAAAGGAAATTGGCCATAACTATCGGAATACCTGTCCAAATCTGCTGCGATTTTGAGGGTACACGTACAAGATAATTTTGCACAACGTTCATGAAGGGTGGAACGCGTGAAGAGGTCATTAATGGGGTCGAAAACGCTCAATCTTTCGGGGGTCGAATTCTGCCTATAAAAGGAGGAGAGCTCCTCCCCCTCAAGACATCCCATTCTCCACCCCATTCCTTCTCGGGCACCCAGAAGAAGAACTTATCAGCTTTTTTTTCTTTTATTTCTTTTATTTTAAAATGTCTCTCCTCTCCCGCATTATCTCGCTTACCCCATCCATGGAGGGGTAGTTTCATTTGACTGATCGGAAAGAGGGGAGACTGGACGTATGTGTTGTGCTTGAGTTTTGGGATTGAAATGAATAAAATTTGTTCTTATTTCTTCTTCTGGTTCCAATTCTTAATTCAGTATTAAATTCCGAATGCGGTTGTGTTAAGGTTTTTATTCTGAAATTATAAATTGCTTTGGTCGATGATCATATCTCCCTCCACCCAATTCTAATCTGTATACGGTGGAACATGATTAGGGTTGGGTGGTGATTGCTCGACGGTTGTCAAGCACGTGTGTAGGATTGTATGTTGAAATCTTGGTTTATTAGGGAACAACAATTCCAGGTCTGGTATTGCTCTAATTAATCAAGAGACCATATACAACCCTAAACACATTGGAAGGAGGATAGAACAATCTAAGGTTTTAGAAAGGAAAATTCTCATCACATTTATCTGACTAAGGGAGAGAGAGGACTCGGTAGATAAATCTCTCTCTTACCAGTTTAAGGAAGAAGAAGAGATAAAATTTGGAAACCATAATGGCACAACACTAAGTCTAGCAGAACCAAATCCGATCACCAACTTTATAATTTGTTAAAATCAATCAATTTCTGTTTTTTGGTTCTCTCATAGTCATTCATATTAATTAAAACCAATCTTTTTAAGAAAACCAACAAAAAGTGAAAACCTTGTTTTGTGTGCACTCCTCTTTGGGAGACTACCTAGGATCAACTACTATACTATACTTAGGTAAATAAAATATTGTTTTTCCACGCCCCACGACAGGCGTGCGTCAAACTTGGCGCCGTTGCCGGGGAGGCAATGCCACAATCAAATTGTAAATATTTGACTTTTTTCCAAATTAAAAAAAATAAACTTTCCATGTTGTTTTCAAATGACTAATTCTTTAATTCATGGAACAATTACCCACCAATAAATGAACCAATTATTGAATCGACCTTTTCCGCAGAGGATGGTGTTTCTTCTATTGTTAGACAGGTGAGGTTATTTTGGAAAACAAATAATGATGAGAAAACATTCAAAGAATTCATAGATGGGCTAAGGGAGGACATGAACGAAGATGTTTTTGAAGCGATGGCACGAAAGCTAGATGAGTTCTCCCATTACTTTCCAGAATTTTATGAAGTATCCAAGGTCCAAGAAGATCCCCGATTAGTCATCCCGGATTTTTCAATTGAGATCCCAGATATAGTGGAGCCTGACTACCTGCCTATATCTTCTACTACTCAACTCCAAGATTTGATTTCAAATGAAGACGAGATTGAACCAGACCCAACTATGGGAGATGATCCTTCCATGAACTCTACCTTTTCTGATTTTATTCAATCTGATTTGAGCATCACTCCTTATAATTTTAAATTTTCAGATTTGGTCAATCCTTACATTGCCTTAAAAGAAGATGAAAAAGAATATACACTTGTTGAGGAACACCTGGAGCTCCCTGAAGATAGTGATCATCTACTTGAGGAAGTCCATGAAGAGATACAAGTGGCTATGCATGAAGAACCAAATCTAAATGCTACCTACCTTAAAGGGGAATATTTTGAAATTAATATTTCAAATTTAAATGTTGAATCTCCCATTGATTATTCTTTTCAGGCAGCACATCTGGAGCAACCACTGGATTTTGAAGAACACTTTGCACAAGTAGAAACCGAAGAGGAGGAGGATCCATACTTCATCCTACCCCCTCCATGCAAGCTATACCACATTACAAAGGGGGTGGATCTGGTGTACTATATATATGGAATCCTCCTCAACAAGGAAAATGAAGCACAAGCTGGGAAAAGCCACATGTGGTGGTTCAAATAAAAGAAGCTACATCCACCATCAGACTTTGGATAACAGCTGGTACTGCCCACTGGAGGCAGTAAAAATTCAGGGCCCACTTGGAGGATCGTACCAAGACTTATCCCTTACTTTATACGAATTTAGATTTCAATTTCATTTCTTATAAGTAGTTTAGCATTCATCCCTTTCCTCCTTATTATTTTGAGCTTTAATGACATGATACTTGTTCTTAATTTTGAAATTTTCTTTTGTAGGATCATGATGGAAGATGGAAGCCCCAAAAATTTGTTAAAGGGGACTGAATCTTTATTTCAAAAGGGAGTTCATTTTTAAATTTTAAATTTTAAACTCCTTATATTTTTTGTCCAAAACATGTTTTAAGCTTTAATGATAAGAATTGCATACCCTCACTTGAATTAATGTTTTACTCAACTTATCTAGGAGACATGAGTTTCTAAGGAATCTTGTGATGCCATGTTTTAAATTTCAATGTTAATGATATTGAATGATTAAAATGGATAATTGGATGATTAAAGTGAAGCAAGGATATTGAAATAAGGACTCATGATTTAAGGTAATTAATTGATTCATGTAAATGAAATTTCCCTTCCATTTTACATTCTTTAAATTTCTGAAATTCATGTGAATTAATTTGTTATTATTAATCATGCCATGAGTGACTGTCCAATATCATATTCTCATTCCTAAGAGGATTTCTAGACCAAATATTTCCTAATTTATCTTGAGCATATTTCTTGAGTGATCTTGGGACATGCCACCTGCTAGAACTTGTATTGAAACTTGTCAAAGCTATGACTGTACAAAACCACATTTAAAATGATTGAGGCATCTCATTGGCTAGCCACATATTATCCTAAGACCCACCTTTACATTTATCCTTCGTAAGCCCTTAGATGCCATGAATTTCCTTATAGGTTTAAGCCACATTACAATACAATTTTTCCTTACCTACCTGCACTTTTAGTATTTTTGCATGGTTATTTCAAGATTGAGTGTGGGGGAAGGGCCTTTTGTGTGCGTTCCTTGGGATATGTATCATTTTTGGGTGGTGTAATGTGTGCGTCATCATTTTGGGAAATGTATTATTAGAAAATTGGGCATGAGTCATAATTTCATTATACTTCTTTCATTTCATCCGGTTCTCCATAAAAAAAAGAAAATAAAGTTGTGCCTTTCTGGAGCTTTACAAAAAAATAGGGTGAACTTGGATGATATCATTCTTTGTAATCATTTATTGACTCATGACCCATGTCATTGAAAGGGGAGTGGTGTTGTGATTCACATTTCAAGGGGATTTGAGTGAGGTTCATCTTGTGTTTTCACTTGATTAATTATGCATTGTACTTAAGAGTCAAACCTCCTACTTCTGGCCTTAAATTATTTCAATCATTTACCCACCAACCCTAATCCACAGAGTCATTTGAACCTTTATTGCAAGTCCTCATGATTTTATGTGTGTTTTGTCTTTACAAAGTGGATAAAGTAGTTACTATACAAGCCTATGGATAAGGAGCATGTTCTCATGATATGAGTATAACTCCCCTATTAATTGTATCATGAGTGATGAGAGAAAAGATTCAAAAGTGAGGTAGGTCATGATTTGGAATGTTTAATAATAATAAATTGAGAAGCTTGAATGAATGAAAGGAGAAGCTTCTTTATTTTTTAAAGGGGAAAAGTAAAATGCATGAATTGATTGTTTCTTTGAAAAATGGGAAATTAAATTGGTATTTTTGTGGAACTGGAAAATTTGATTGGACATTGAAAATCATTTGATTTTATTTCATTTGAAATTTAAATATTGGTGACATTAGTGCCCTTTGAATTCCATGTTGAGATTTTATGCTTGAGGACAAGCATGGTTTAAGTGTGGGGGAATTGACAGGGCTTATAATTTACAAATTTTCTTAATGCATTTCTATTGTTTTAAACATCCCAAGATACCATTTTGAGCTTATATGTTACAATTTTGGATTTAAGAAGTATTTTAAGTTTAAATGAAAAAATGACCAAATTCTGCATTTTGGACAGATTTTCACTACAGGGGTATTTTGGTCATTTACAAAAAAATATAAATCCAAATTTTATGATTATAATTTTTTTCGAATCCTCATTTAATTTCCTTCAACTTTGTCTTCTGGACCAGGATCTGATTCGACCATCTTGAGGTCCAAAAAATTCAATGAAGTTGAAGATTATTGAGGAACACCAAGGAAGCTTCCAGTAAAATTTCTTCCAGAAAAAAAGAAGGTTCAGTGAAATATCCCTAACTCGCTCAAAACGACTTTAATGGAGCGGAAATTTTGTGTATAGACGGATAAGAAGATTTGGAACAAGTTTCATTAAGGAGGCGACGCCTTAAATGGCAGTGTTCAGGGAAATTAATTCAGTACAAAACGGTGTTTTTCGGTTTGATGATTCTGACTGGACAGAATACATTGTCAGAGGAAATTGGCCATAACTCTCGGAATACATGTCCAAATACGCTGATATTTTGAGGGTACACGTAAAAGATAATTTTGCATAACATTAATGAAGGTTGGAACGCGTGAAGAGGTCATTAATGGGGTCGAAAAAGCTCAAACTTTAGGGGGTCAAATTCTGCCTATAAAAGGAGGAGAGCTCCTCCCCCTCAAGACATCCCATTCTCCACCCCATTCCTTCTCGGGCACCCAGAAGAAGAACTTCTCAGATTTTTTCTTTTATTTCTTTTATTTTAAAATGTATCTCCTCTCCCACATTATCTCTCTTACCCCATCAATGGAGGGGTAGTTTCATTTGACTGATCGGAACGAGGGGAGACTGGACGTATGTGTTGTGCTTGAGTTTTGTGATTGAAATGAATAAAATTTGTTCTTCTTTATTCATCTGGTTCCAATTCTCAATTCAGTATTAAATTCTGAATGCGGTTGTGTTATGGTTTTTATTCTGAAATTATAAATTGCTTTGGTCGATGATCATATCTCCCTCCACCCAATTCTAATCTGTATACGGTGGAACATGATTAGGGTTGGGTGGTGATTGCTCGACGGCTGTCAAGCACGTGTGTAGGATTGTATGTTGAAATCTTGGTTTATTAGGGAACAACAATTCCAGGTCTGGGATTGCTCTAATTAATCAAGAGACCATATACAACAATAAACACATTGGAAGGAGGATAGACCAATCTAAGGTTTTAGAAAGGAAAATTCTCATCACATTAATCTGACTAAGGGAGAGAGAGGACTCGGTAGATAAATCTCTCTCTTACCAGTTTAAGGAAGAAGAAGAGATAAAATTTGGAAACCATGATGGCACAACACTAAGTCTAGCAGAACCAAATCTGATCACCAACTTTATAATTTGTCAAAATCAATCAATTTCTGTTGTTTGGTTCTCTCATAGTCATTCATATTAATTAAAACCAATCTTTTTAAGAAAACCAACAAAAAGTGACAACCTTGTTTTGTGTGCACTCCTCTTTGGGAGACTACCTAGGATCAACTGCTATACTATACTTAGGTAAATAAAATATTGTTTTGCCACACCCCACGACAGGCGTGCGTCAATATTTCATTATATTAAAATACAAATTTTGGATGGTTCAGATTCACTTCATGGGTCATGTAATCTCATAGAATGGAGTGTCAATAGAACTAGATAATGTGAGAGCAGAAGATTCATGGGAGAAGTTGAAGAATGTGTTTGAGGTATGGAGTTTATTGATGATATCTAGTTATTACAGAAACCTGATCCATGAATTTTCATGCTTATTAGAGCCACCGATGGGCCTAACTAAAAAGGGTCTATAGTACATGGGGACAGATTCTTGCAATTCATCCTTTCAATAGTTGAAAGAGACATTGACTTCTGTACCGATACTGGTTTTTATGGAGCTGGGAATGAGTTAAACACTTAACTATGATGCATCATGTATCAGACTACGAGTAGTGCTTATGTAGGGGGAAGGAGTCATTGTATATGGTTCATGGCTATTAAGGCCACATTAGAGGATTTACCCGACACACATTCATGAGTTTGATAGAGTTGTGCATGCTTTAAACTATTAGGGACATTATCTTTTGGTAGAAAATAATATGGTATTCACATAAAAAAAGTCTCAAGTATATCTTTTACACAACGTGATCTAAATTTGAGACAGAAAATGTAGGTTGAGTACCTTCAGTCATTTTTTAAATTCATCTTTCCTACACGCCTCGGAAAGGCAACATAGTGGCTAATGAATTGAAAATGACGACTCAGATACTGGATGTTTAGGAGTCCATTAGTGAGTGGAATATTATGTATATATTCTCTATGATGCATTTGGAGGATCACGATGGACAAGGGTGGGAATTTCATTCTTCTACAGCTATTACCTATACTCTATTGGATCACCTGTAAATGATGCATCTATCATATTCTAAAGGCTTAGTCCTATGGGAGTGTCTGTTAGACAATAACCCTATTATTGGTTGGATCGTAGGTGTGAATGAGATCATGTATTTTCATCGGTATGTATGCCTGTCATCAGACATATGTGAGGATTTGATGTAGGGTTTTAATTCCTCAGTTTGGTCATTAAATCCTGGTGACACCAAGATGTATCGTGATCTTCACCATCTGTATTGGGGGCTAGGTATGAAGAGGGATGTAGTTGGGTAGGTTATGAGATGTTCCGCATGTTTGCAGGTGATGGTGTAGCATTAGTGACCAGTAGTAATTTCACAATATTTACCCATTCTTGAGTGGAAGTGGAATGATGTCAAGGTCGATTTATTTATAGGTTTACTGAGGCCACCATGAGTGAATGGACTAGTTTGGGTTGTTATTGATAGTTTCTATAAGGTTTCACATTTCATTCCATTCAATTAAACCAAAAATGTTGACGAGCTTGGATAGTTGTACATCTGATAGATTGTATGTTTTCATGGGGTTCCTCACTCTATCAATTCAGACAGGGACTCCCAGTTTACATCTCATGTCTGGTAGGGAATACAAAGGGCTTTGGGTATATAGGTACTTCTGAGTACAACATACCATCCCTAGATTGATGGACAGTTTGAGCGCACAATTCAAGTTTGGAGGACATGCATCGAGCTTGCGACCTCGATTTTGGGGTGTCTTTGGACGGACACATACCACTAGCGTAATTTCATACAATAATAGTTTTTAGGTAATGTTTTAGATGGAACCTTACAATTAATTTTATGTTTGGTTATGTTGATCATCCCTATGTTGGATAGAGGTAGGAGAGGCAGCTATGTTGGGACCTCGTTATGTCCAGGAGACCACTAAGCAGGTGGAGTTGATTAGAAAAAAGATGGATACTGCATAGTCCTACCAGAAATATTATGTTGATCGATAGAGACAAAATCTTGTGTTCAAGGTCGAAGATTAGGTTTTCTTACTTGTCACACATTGGATGGGACACAATAGTATTAGCAGACATGGAAAGATTTCACCGAGATATGTTTGGGCAATTAGAGATTTTGGAGTAAGTCTATCATGTTGCCTATTGGTTTCAATTACCTCATAGGTATCAGGTTATGCAAGATGTCTTCCTTGTTTATCTTCTATGACATAACTTTTTAAACACATTCCATTTTTTTCAGTTGAATGAGGTTGAGTTGGAGGTGGATTGTATCTTTTATAAGCACTGTATTCAGATTTTGGATCACAACATGTGGGTTCTCTATAGCCTATTTGTTCCATTGGTATGGGTTTTATAGAAGAAATGGTGAGTACATTATGTGACATTGGATAGTGGAGATGACATAAGATCATAGTGGAATGAGTTGTTTGATGTTTCTTCTTCACGACCCTTGGAAGAGAAATTCACAGATGAATTGTTTTAAGGGGAAATGTTTGTAAGAACCCAAAAATTATTTCAGGTATGGATATTTATGATGGTTTGTTTTTTAGGAAAATGGATGAATTTAGAAATATTTTATGTATACACAATGTACTCATAAGTACACAACATGTACCTGGTTCCCTTGTGTAGCTTTGTACTGGCCATGTAATAGCCGAGTACATAGATGTGTGGCTGACATGGCTGATCACCTAAAGCAAGAGTTGGTTGAGCATAGTACACTGCATGAACATTAAAAGACCACTCTTTGTACTTTTATTTTTATTAGATTAATAAGAGTGGGGTCGCATCTCTTTTCCATAAATACATTCTGATCACTGTGTCTCCAATAGGATAGCGACATAACACTAAAGATCTTTGACCTCCTTTCATTCCTTTGTATGAGCTTCGATTGAGAAGCTGCTCGGTGAGTTTGATTCCCATAATCGTGTTCTCTCTTCCCCTCGAGATTCCCTTCCAGATTTTACATATCATGATTTATTGAGGGTTTATTTTTTTACCCTTTTTTAGATCTACATCATTCTATGACATGTCAATGTCTGATGTTTAGGATTGCTCATCATACAAAATCATAGTATGTTGTTTGTTCCTATCATTGATTTTCATTGTATTATATATTCATAAATTGTCGAAAACCTATGTTTAGATTATTGCATGTTTTGGAATTTAACCCAATTGAAGAACTATTATGGAGTTTTTTATTGAGAAAGGGTTTTTAGATTATGAATATGGTTTTATACATTGATTATGGGTTTGTTTTCCCTTGTTTGATTTCTTATGGTCACTAGGTCTATAATAGCTTGTTAGGTTTGCATTGTTTCCATGCGTCATGCTGTTTAGAATGAATTAACGTTAATTTTAGATGCTTGTGTTTTAGATTTTTTAAATTTTGACTGAGGGGAATTGGTTGTGGGAGATTTACGAGGTAAATCCATTTATGTATAATTACTATGATGTTTACCCAAACATATTGATTGTGAGAGCATACAGGTGGTCATAAATCAGAGGGGATATACCATGAGATCTTCATAGAGGATCTTTATTTAATGAATTTTGGATTTTAGGGCATTGACTGTGAGAGTGTCAAGTGGGTCATTAAAATTTATTGATTCTATGCAAAAAAAGGTGTGTTGGCTATGACAGATACAAGGTGGTCATTTGTAATTGATTAGTGCTGTGTGGGTCTAAGGTGGTTAGACTGCGTGAGAATTCTGAAAGGGTAATTATTACTTATTGAATTTATGTGGTGTTAAACTATAGGGGTTTCAATATGAGAACTTTCATATAGGGTTTCTTGTGAGTAATTAAATTACTGTTACTAGTCTGCCAAGCCAAATCACAATCCTGGACATAGTCTTACTAGTTTACTTAGATGGTATTTGGAAATGTCTCTTTGTAATATTATACAGGAGCATAAAGAGCTAAGGCTTGATCCAAAGGTTACATTTTTCAATGGATTTAAGAATTAAGAAATCGGATTGATGGTAATTGGAAACTGTAGGATTGTTTGCTTCTATGTACATCATAGTTTATTGTTTCATTTTAAATATTTTCGGTTATATATATATATATATATTCATTAATAGTTTGGTATAGATATTTTGGTGGTTTCCTATTGGGATTCATCTCACATCATGATTGGGTCATTAATTTTGGACCGAAAAGTATTTTAGGGTTGCAGGTATTGATAAGGGAAAGTACCCTTCTACATCAGGTACATGATTTATATTGGAGTTGGAGAGGATGGGACCAATCTGAGGCTTGTGATGAAATTTTAGTTTATTATTTTATATAAATTGGATTCAGTATTTAATTTCAAGAATTGTGACTTGTTTGGATGATTTACTAGATACATGTGACATGCATCATTTATTTATATATGTTGTAGTCATTTATACCATCATTATTCCTATGTTTACTTATATAGTATGGTTTTAGTGATTCTTATATTTTTTACTATTTTTTTAAACTATGTTACGCTCCCAAAGAGGGAATAATTTAACAAGTATCACACCCATGGACCTCGCTGCTAGTTAGAAACCTTTGGTATTAGTGGATATGTTCTTGAGGACATGTTACCAACCGGGCATAGGGCACCTTTGGGTGGATCCTGGATTCGAGATGTTACACCTTTTCATTGGATCACCCTATTTCCAAAGTTTTATTTTCCTATATCATATCTAATTCAACATTTTCCCACAAACATAGTTATTTGATTTTAATAGTCTTTTTACTCCTTTAGATCCATGTTTTACTCTTTCCCAAAGCTCCACATCAGATAACCATCAAAACTATAATTTCTTCTTTTATTACATTAATTTTGATTTAATTTGTAGTTTAGTACTCAATGAAACAACTTATCCTTCATGACCTTCAACTATCTTATCCATTTCCTCCAGTCTCTTTGTAAGGTCATTGATGAATTTTTCTTAACTTCAGTCCAAATATTAATCTCTACAGCATATTTCAAGAATTCAAATGTCATTAAATGTTCTTTTAAATCTATATATCTTTGAAAAATATCTAGTTTATATGGTCCATATACACTAATGAATCATTCAAAAAATATCATTACATTTTTTCTTCATTCATTGAATTTCATGCTCCTGAAAATAACCATCATGATTTACTGTGAAATCTAAAACACCATTCAATTAATTGTATTTATCATTCATATATTTTACATCTTACACTATATCCATGATGGGATCTTCAACATATGATTCTCTACTTCATTATCAGCCAAAAAGCATTATTATCTTATTCCTCTTGGTATCAGATTCAATTTTTCTATAATTGTTTCCCTGATTTATGATATCCATTATATACAACTGGCCTCTAATTCCACATAATAAAATTTAATTAACATTATTCATCACTACTTATCCTTGAGGATTGATCAATCATTTTCCTTTCTTTACCAAACAAAAAATAAGCCAATTAATTTTCTCCATCAAATATAAATTTTACTAATTATATTTTCTGGAAAAAAAATAGATAAATTCAACATCCACATCATCTCTAGTATGACATAATATAAAATTTTAATGTTTTACATTTATTTGAAACCCAATATATAGATTTATCAAATTCATTTAGCTCCTTGTGTGACTCTCATTTCAAAGTACATTTATCTTAATAGAATATTATTAAGAGAAATCATAGACGTATATTTTTACTCAAGGGATAACAATTTTTTACTATAAAGAGGTTGGACCCTTATCATAATTTTCATCATTATTTCAATATCATATTTTATTCCCAAAGACCTCAAATATATCTAGGATAATTATTAATGTAATTAAATAACATTTCATCATTTTAATTTTGATGTGTTTTCTAATCAACATACTATTTCTGCAAAACTAGTTTTTATGGGCTAATTCACTTTGTTATATCCTTCATATATTTGTTCTAGTATCTCCCACATTTAATTGGATATATAGAAACTAAAAAATATCCAATAGATTTTACTAGATTGTGCTATTGTGAAATCATTATATACTATTCCATATTCATATAGAATTTTCCAACCCTTTTTAGTCATAGAAAGACATATGTCATCACTGAAATGAATCCTTGGAATTTTGACCAAGAAACAAATAATCCTAAAATATTATTCATTATATCCCATTATATTCTTCAAAATATAGTAGTTGATTACATAAAAAAAGGTATCTCCTATAAAAATCAATGAATAATCTATCAAAATAACATAGGATATATTTCTCACTTATAACACAAACAAATTGGTACTACATATAGGATACTAGAATACCATAGGAGGAGGTAGGTGAATTAGGTTTTAAAAATTTTCTATCAAATGATATGTATCTAGTCCCCACATTTGTGGGAACCTGTTAAACATGTATTGTATAATTGTGTAGTTATCAATCATTCAATTGAATAAATTTAAACACGATACTATTTTTCTACTTGGTTCTCCTCTAACGGGTATTCCAAACAGTAATCAGGGATAGTGTATTAGACCTACCTAAATCAAGAAATTATTTATAGTCATTTTTTATTAAAAATATTTAGGAATAGTCACTCTTTTCAAGGGTCACTACAATTACAATAAATTTTGGGATAATAAACTATGTCCCTCAAATCAATTCCTTCTACACCCACTTTCTCACAGCCATGTGTGAAGACATACTTAGTTTATCAACATGAAGTTCATATGAATAGATACATAATATAATTTTTTCACCCAAATTTTTTTTTGTATTATGGCTACATAGTATTGAACTGATGCACTTGGAAATAATTGTTTACTGAAACAATATTTTCAACCATACTGGTTTCAAATCACATAGCCTTCACGAATCTCACTTATTATTCAATATATACTTCATCCTTCACGAACCCATTATCATTCCCAAATATCCCAACCTTCAAATGCTCCCATCCCATACATGATTCTAGAGTCACAAACATCATAGTGATCAGGAAGATACATTTTTTAATATTCATTTAAATCATTTAGTTTTTAACCATATGATTTTCAATTCTTGTGTCCATGTAGTCTTATTGATACACAAATAAATCCCTTCATGAATAGAAATTCGTGAAATTGGAGTGTGTAACCCTTTTTTAAATATTAAATTTGTTATTTCTTATGGTGAGTGTCCACCTAGTGATATAAAATGAATTTCATGAAGCTCTTAACCATAAAATGACATTTTATGAACTCCATTGATGCTCCTGATGCTCTATTTCTTCACAATTTTCTAATGAAAAATTTACAATTCATGATACCTATAATAATCATGTATATTACCATATTTTAATTTTCAAACAAGCTTAATTGAAAAAATTCATTCATAACCCTTTAAACCTTTACAAAAAAAATTTCAGGATTCTTTTTGAGGCTCCAAAACTTCAAGAATCTACAATCATTAGGAAAACAATTTTTTATTAAATTCATAAACATTCATTAATGGAAATAACTCTCTCATGAATTTTACCCAATTCAATATATTTTGAGAAACTATAAATTCATTAAACCATAAAAAATAGGTCACCCTCTACACAAAATCACACCGCAACATAAGATAACATTATTGGAAACACTATGTTAAACCCACTATGGAGTGAAAAAAACAAAAACAAATCCACATCGAGGAATGAAAATCCTTGGTTTAAAAAAATAATTATTTACTCTATACAATGGGTTCCATATGAGATATGGAGAATAGATTCCTTATGTGATAATTGTATAATTTTTACATAGACTGACACAAAAATTTATATCTCATTGATTTTTGTATCACCATAGATATGTTGGGGTAAGATACATATTATAATTCCATATTAACTCTATTTTGTGATATAACTATCATGAGAACCATCATATTTTTATACACTTTTTATGTAGGATTTAAAATTATATATAGAATATGATTTGGATTAGTATATTGTTTTTCATGTCATCGGTTGGATTGAAACCAATATGGTATTTGTCCACTTATATGAACTATTATAAAACATTACCCATAATTGAAGGGGATCATGGAATTGTATTTAAAATCATATTTTGGAGATGTTTGGTTTGTTCGACTAATCTATTGATTATAATGCGATTTAATCCTCTATTAGATTATTTGATTCATTCATATACAATGCCATTATTTTTATGAGAATAATGATGTGATGAGTTTATTCATTAGAAGATTTATCTGTTCCTTGCCTATTAGTCACTCGATTTAATGAGATATAGATTATATATGTTTAAATATGTGCTTTATAACATTTATTATTGTGATAATGTTCATATACTAATGAGTTTTTTTGAGATCAATCCATAATGATTTATATCTTTAGTAGAACTGATGATTTTCTAGAATAATATCTTCAATTATATCAATGAAATAGGGAATTTATAGTTGTTTTCAATGATAATAAGTTTTATAGGGTCACAAAGTTCATCCATTGAATAATTATTACATTTTGAATAAAATATTTTCTTCCAGAAAAATGAGTGTTCAATGAATCTATATTTAAAAGATTTTGGATGGATACCCTATAATTTGTAAAATTTTACATTAAATCATTATGGATATAATTAAAATTCATAGATTATGGATTTTTCACTTGAAATAAGTGAATGAATTAAATAAATATAAACGATTACTACCATGTTGGTTCATTAGTTATTATTCATTATGAATGGATTAAATGGTTTCCATTACAAGTGGATTAAATTTATTACAATCATTAATGTAATTCAATATATTTCTCTAATTACACTAATATGTGTTATACATTGAATATGGTAAACATAGTTTCATTAAATTAAATTCATCATAGAAAACTATATAAAGGGATTATATCTCCTCTGTTGGATATTAACAACTATATAAAAGTGTTTTTAGAGTTATCGTTATATAAATATATAGTTTGATTGGGTAGTAATGGTATTATCACCCCATTCAATGTATTAGAGTCCCCTCATTGTGAATGAGGTTTCACCAGTTGGTGAGCTACTCTTGGAGGCAAGAGGCATACATATTCTAATATAGTAATATTATTTAAGATAAAATTATTTATATGGAGGATAATATATTGGATATCCATGTACTCATGCTATTTATGTTCATTATTTGAATAGCCTGTTGAAAATATCACAGATATATCTGGATTATATTTTTATATATGGTTTTCCCCCACACTAAAATGGACCATTTGACTATCATCAAAACCCATCTATATGTTTCAGCTCCTCAATAAGAAAAATATCAACATATATTTCCATTAAACTATTACTATATAGTAAAGTGAATTTAGATGTTGTTTTTAACTAGTTTTCCTCATCTTGTATAGGATACCCAATACACCATAGGCAATCATCAAATTGAACATTCTAATATAGGATCGAAGAAAATTTTTTATTTTAAATTATTTTTATTTTACTTTGAGTATTAAGATGAATCTTTTATAATTCTACACAATCATGAATATACGAAGAATTACTAGTGATAAATTTTACTAAGACCCTGATAATTATAATTTACATCTCCTTCAAATAAAATTTATTTAATTGTTTTAAAATAAAACATATGTTTTATTGGTAACATAACATTTCAAAATTAATATATTGATACAATGAGATTTCATAATTTAAATTCTAAAATAAAAATGAAAAACAACCCCAATTTTATATTTAATCAATTGTTGTTCCCATCATGCCTGAATGATCCTATTAAAAGTTGCTACAGTACAACATCATAAATAATTTTAATCATCTGTGTATTATTGATTCATTGTCATGGGACTATGTGAAAAGTCGAATAGAGGTAGGGGATTTCAGGATAAGATAACATAATGGGTATCGATGAACTGAAACTATAAGTTGTAACGAATAATCCCTACTTTTATTTATATTTTGTTTTCCATGTTCTATTACAGGTTCAACCATAGAGCCAACAGTCTTTCCTTCCTCCAATGAGAAATCAATTTTTTGATCTAAAGATTCACCCTTGATAGTGAGTGAAGACTTTTACATTAGAAATCAGATCCAAAACCTTCTTCATATAAAAGTCTTGACATAATGAATCATCAGTGATAAAGAGACCATGATTCTCCCAAGGATTACTCCTTCATAGACCTATATTTTTAGTACGTAATTTGTTAATGGATCCATTATCCATTGAAATCAATGATAGAGTTCATCCACTTGCTTCACACCCTCATAGTATTATGTCTATCCTCCATCGAGATGAGACCGCTCGGTCTCCAAGAGAACCTATTCAAAAGGACCCTTCATTATAAGATCATCCTCCCCACAAACCCATTATACATATGTTTAACCATAGACACTGCAACATCGGTGGAATGATATTAGACCATAATGTGGCCCCAAGGATACCATATAATAATGCACTAAAGTAGCAAAAAAAGTAATTCATTTTTCCTTAGACACCTCCATGGCCATAGAATGAAATAATGGGAGATTCCATTGGCATCTCACTCTGTTCAATCATTCGTACATGAGACAAATAGGGAGAACACTTTAACATGTTTTTACTTAATTTGGATAAAATTATGGCAGGATGAACATCTGGCTTCCTCTCATGCTTAGAAGATCAACCTCTATGATTTCTAAGACTTCAAGAGTCAAAGAACTATCCATAAATGGTGCTGGTATCAAAAAAGATGATCCATGATTCATAGTAGATCTATTTTTAGAAATCCTTATTCCAAAAATAAATATGAGAACACTATAGTAGAGGAGAACAATTCTCAATGTTTACACCAATACAAATAGAGGATAGATTCAAAAGGCGGAGTGTCACATCATTTTCATGCTAGAAGAACCCAACCTCATACACAATAAATGTATGAGTGGAGAAGTCCTATAATATATGAAGATGAATAAAAATCTGAAACCAAAATGCTTCTTGGATATTTTCATGACATTTTTTGAAACATAAAGTCTATAGAAATAGAAGGAAGCAAACTTTTAAATCAAAAAATCCTCAACTGTTGAGGCATGGGAAAAATCATCCTCTGATGGGAAGAAAATACTGATGTTTCACTGATCATGTATTCTAATAAAATAAGGTGAACATAATCCCCATGAGGGATTAATGAAATTCTAAAAAATACCAATGGTGGTTGAACACTTCCAAAACATAGAGATGAGAATCTAAGAATATTGGTAGGACGCATCTTTGTATGCTATGGGTGAATGGTAGAAGGGAACAGCTCCTTGTAAAACCATTTATGCCTTATTGTGATGAAATTATAGTTAATATTTGAATATATATATATATATATATAATAAATCATAATATTTTTATAATTTTATAATTAAATATAATTAAATAAATGTGACCTGATCCTGAAAACATTCCGATAGATTTCTTTATCATTATTTGAAAAAAATCATAACTTTATGGCAAATTTTTGATTCTCCATTATATAAGATTTCAGAAACTATCATTCTCTTTTCAGTCATGGCGTAAAAACATAATTGAATAGAAACAAATCATAAAAACCTTTCTTTACTACAATGTTAATTAATCACAAGTGTGGGGTCTTAGGGGTTGGAAAAATATAACAATTTTCCATGACATGGTTATTATTAAATAATTATTGGGAGGGATAACACATAGGTCATCAATAAAGAAAGCAAATGTAATTATTATAAATTATATTACCAAATAAATAAATGATTACAACATGAGTTTCACATAAAAAAAATTCTCGATCATCTCATGATCTTAAATTAATCATTACACGTGCCATGACTTTTATGGATATCTCTTATTTTCAAGATATTGTAAATATTTATTAATAACAAATTTAATTAAAATAATCTATATTACTGTACAAAAATGATTACCTAGAAATAAAATTTTTATAAAGAATTATATATATATATACACAACATATTTAAATGCTTAAATTTTTTTATTATTTCTTATTAAATATCTGTGACATGATCATGAGGAATTTATATATATTGGTTTATCATTTTTAGGGAAACAAATAAAAATATATGGGAAACTCCTTGTTCCTCCATTCACATGGATTTCACCAATCACGATTCTCCATTCCATCATGGTGTAGAAATCCAACATCTATCATCAATGCCTCATATAGAACTTCACGTTATTATAATATTAATCACATGCATGTGAAGTGTTAATTGGGTTTTGAGTACCAAAATTTTACTACGGTCACAATGGTAAACATATTATACGAAATAACGATGGTGCCAAGATCATCAATAAAAAATTTATTTAATAATAAAAAAACATTTATCAAAATAAAAATTATTTTAATATAAAATTCCATTCAATTATTGGCCCTTTCATCTCTAGATCACGAATCAATCAATTAGCTGAACACATTTTTTTGGAGTTTTCTTATTTTTCTGTTAATTTTAAGAATACTGTTAAGAACCCTATACTACTACATTTAAAATATTTTATAAAATATAGGGGATGGTATCAATAGTTACTGTAGAAATGGAATTATTAATCAAATTTGGGATTTCAGTCTATATACTTTGGAATTTCGGCCACATGAGCTTTAGGAAAACATTGTTATAAAGCAAGGCGGTATAACTGTACTAGGAAGATGGAACAACAAGACTAGGCTATTAGAACGATATAAAAATAAAAAGGAATAAATATTGGGGTGGCTTGGGGGATTTTTGTGTGTGTTGAAACATACCATCTGGACTACCACCTACTCATATGTATGATGATGGATGAAGAGGATCCATGTCATGGTATGATAGAGGACAACACAATGCATCACTCTATATTTAATTTCATTTCTTACACCGGGTTATTTGTGATAGAAATGTCTTTCCCACAATTTTAAAAAAAAAATATTTTAATGATCCATTATTATCAATGAAAATAATATTTTCCAACATAGTTATTTGTGATGGAATTACTCTTCCATCGCAAAATCCATTGGGGATCTAACACACTCAATAAGGGGAAATTGGTTTTTGTGAATGAAATTGTTGTACATTGCAAATACTTTCCACTAGATTATATTTTTCTTGGTCTTATATGTAGATCTCAAATGAACAAAAATTTTAAACAATATTTACAACACAACCGCCAAAAATATTTTTTTTTCAATAGATTTTTCAAAATAAGTTTTCCTAAAGAGTTATTTATGATGGAATTTTTTATTTTCAATAATCTTCAAATACGTACAAATAATTATTTATTGTTGATTTATTTTTGTGAATGATTTTTTATCCATGAAAATTAATTAATACGGTGAAGAAAATTAATCATAAATAGTGATTTTTAGTACAGAAAATTTTGTTACAAATATTTTATCGAAAAAAAATTAACAGTCACCACCTTTCCCCTTTACATTCATTCCTTAGGGGTTCGGTTTCTCTGAAAAACACAATATCATTTCCAATCTATTATTTAGATTTGTATATTATGGATCATATCTATAAATCATTTTCCAAAGTTCTAATTTTATATTATTTTTCCATTTTTTAATTATAATTTTTTTATTTAGATTGTTATTTGTTTATTTAATATTTTTCAAGGTTTAATATTATATAATTGCATTATATTAAATATTATTTTATGTTTTTTAAAATTAATATTTTATTAGTATCGACTAATAAGTGTGATAATAAATTATTGTTTAACTATATTATACAAACATATATTGATATAAATTAATATATATTAAAGAAAATGATAAAAAATGATAAAAAATTTATAATTTTATAAAATTTATTATATAATTATATTATATATTAGAAATTTCAATAATTTAAAATAAATTGATATAAATTTCAATATAATAGTATAAATATGTCATAAATTTGAACAAATTGAAAAATTGATATAATTTAGTATAAATTTATTTAAGATAATTTAAATTATTAAAAATTACTATAAATTTTGATAAATAACTATTTATTAACAAAAATTACTATATATTGATATAAATTCTGATAATATATTACAATTTAACACGATAAATTATAAAATGACAATATTTAATATGAATTATAAAAAATTACTTATAAAATAATATAAATTTTTATAAATTCATCTACAAAAAATTTATTGTTTTAAAATTTGTTTAAATTTTTGGTAATTATTCTATATTAATATTTATTATTATATATTAATTTATTTTCTAATTAATTACAAAGAAATAAAAAAATTATAAATTATTATAAATTATTATAAAATTTTATAAATTTTAAATAAATACAATGCATTATAAATTAATATAAAATATATTAAATATGTCACCAATGACCCTAAATTATTAAAAATTAACAAAAAAATATTTTACTACTTATAATATATAATTAATTGTTATAAATTAAATTCAAGTGATATAAATTTTTATAAATTTCTGTAATTTTTTTATAATTTATTATAAAATCCTATAAATAAAAAAAGTGTCTATAAGTTATTGTAAATTAGTAAAATTTACTGAATTTTGAAAATATATATATATATATATATATATATATATATATTAAAAAAATTACAAAAAATGCTTTAAATTAATATAAATTATTAGAATATAATAAAATTTATCATAATGTAGTATAAATTAATCAAAAATAATATGAAATTATTAAATATTATTATAATTTTTTATAAATATACAAATTATTTTACATAACTATTAATTAATAAAAATTACATTTAATTAATATAAATACTTGACCAATAATTTTAAATTATTATAAATTAATTGATATATTTTACAATAAGATTGTTTAATTTTCTATAATTTGACAATGATTATTATAATATACTATAAATTGTTATATGTTATAATGATTAGATATAAATTAGAATTAATTAACATAAGTTATTATTAGTTATTATTCGTAAATAAAAATTATTATAAATTCATTTAAATTGGTAATCATTTTATGAAAAATTAGTAATCAATAATATAAATTATTATAATTTAATAAAAAAATGTGGTAAATTTTTATAAATTCATGAGTAAATAGTAAAAATTTAAAGAAAATATTATAATATGACAAATATTAATATAAAATTGTATAAATCAATATAATAGTAAACATTAATATAAATTAATAAAAATTAAAATAAATCATTCACTAGTTAGAATAAAATATTATAAATTTATACCAATTTTATAAATTTAAGTGATTTAGAAAAATCTAGATAAAATAATATAAATGGTTTTAAATTATTATAATTTATAAAAATAATTATATATTGTTATAAATAATTATTAATTGATATTGTTTACAATAAAATGGCATAAATTGGTAAAAATTAAAAAACATTATTATAGATTGATATAAAATATTATTAATTGATATAAATTATTATAAACGGATATAAATTATTATAAATGTTAGATATTTTATTTAATAAATTTGTAATAATATATATAAATAACTAATTAGTGACAAATTTTATATGAAAATTATGGTACTTGGAAATAAATATTTGTTTAATTATTGTATTGTGATTAGATAAATCAATGGATAGATCCAAATGGATCTATAAAAATCCATTCTATATCGATTGTTTTGAATCAATTCTATAGCATCATTGAATCTAGTAACCATGGTATTATATCTAATTTATTTCGTTGGTTAAGTATATAATGTATTCACCTTGAATGATAGATCCTTTTTTCAGTCCTGGGAGACTAGCAACATATTTGGTTTTTATATTACATTGTGAAAAATAAAACATCAAATGATAGAAATTATTTAATCATTTTGGATCATTAAAATATTATCCATTATTATCATAGGAAAAAGAAAACAAATTAAATGGTGTAATAAGATGCTCAATATGGGTTTTTTACGTTTGAAGTAATAATGAGTAAATAATGATTAATTAATATGGAAGATATTATAATAAAAATAAATTATATTTAATATAAAACTTTATTTCAATGTACCGTAGTAGATAATATCAACATTACAATTGCATGGATTAAAAAATTCATAGTAATAATCTATTTAAATCATAACATTCATGATCATACAATCATGGACTCATCTGTGATATTATAATTCTTATGATCAAGACCTCAATTAAAACAGATTTATTATAATGATATGTATACAAAAATTACTCAAATAAAGTGGAAACATGTTTTATATCATTAGAAAAAATGATGCATCAAGGGTATATCTATAACACATCCCAACTCATTAATTTCACATACTATGAATCCTTCATAAATTCAACAATAAATAAAATCTAACTCAAAATTTATTATAAATAAAAATTTATTTGTATTGAATAATGATTGTGGAATCCTTCCATACTAATGAAAATAAATTTCATAATAAATTTTCTTCAACTAATAATATATATAAAAATTGTATACAATCAAGAAAACATTTATGTGGTGTAAATGATGTCATATAAATCCATAATATAAAAAATATGCACATAGATGAGAAAATAATGTTCAATAAAATGAATGAGTGAGATAGGGTGTGTGATAATCATAATGTTTATTTCATGAAAGACATAAATCTATATTGGATGAAATTGGAAAATATATTTATTCGAAATTTATGTTTGTAATAAAGGAAACTCTTTTGAGAGTTATAATTAAAAATATAAGAATTTTTTAAAATTTATATCCTTATATCATTTATAACTTTGACGTAAAGGTAAATTTTTGTTTTTTTATAAAAATTCCACTCATTAATTTATGAATATAATACAATTTTATTTTGATTTAATTTCAATTGAAAATTCTCAAAAATAAAAAGAAAATGATTTTCATAGAAAATATACAATGTATTCTCATTTTACATGAAAGTGACGTAATCATTTTCAATTATTGGGACGGTTAGAATGTAGGTGATATATTATATACCCATAAATATAATTTTTGTCATAAATATCAAACATATTCACTAATTCAATCACTATAACCATCCATGCAATGCTATGTTGAGAAATGGATAACACCGCTATGTGGAAATGGTAGTATGTACGTATACTTGAGTGATGTTTTCATATTATATATGATAAAATGTAAATGTATAATTATTGTACTGAATACATGAAAACATTTAATTATATGCAGTATACCATTATTATTATATAATCACTATTATAATATAATTTAGGGGTGTAGAATAATAAATAAAATGAAAGAACTCGGTTAATTATTATACATCTACATTGGAATAGTCCATTTGATTACACATTAATAGTTATTAAAAAATTTATAGAGAAATACAAAAATATTTACATCATGGTGGAGGAATATATAATGGTATATTTTAGGCTTCAATTGATTAAAAATTTCCAATAGTTTAGAATATTTGTGGAGAGGAGGTACCCTTTTATATGTTAGGAGGGTAGAAAAAAATGGGAATACATCAAATATTAATATATATAATATTTATCAATCTGTTGTAAATAGGATGTGGAATTTTTATATTTTAATGTATGAATTTTAGATTATAAATATAATTGAAAAATTAATTTTAGACATGTTTATGTGTAAATTTAAATATTTTCATTTAGATTATCCCCCTTATTAAAATTGTTTAACCATAACCATTAATAAAGTTTATTCACACATTAAGTGTCATTAATGTATATTTAAAATTTTCAAGTATCACATACAAAAACCATGATTTTAATTATTAAAAATTGTCCATTCACATATGTTTAAATTGGATTTTATTAATTCTATAATGTCTAAAAAATAATCATTAAACATTAAATATCATTTAAGGTCATTTACGTGACTATTTATATATATTGACTTTAAATAAGCCATTATTAATATGTAATTCGAATATAAAATTTCTATATAACAATTATACAATAAATTTATACATTAAATTAATTGGTTTTCATAACTCGTTCAAAATATATTAGTTTTTCTTTTTGTAAAAATAAGTTATTTTTGTATATTGGTTACACAAGCGTTGTGTTAGCATTTTGTAAGAATTCATGGAAAATATTGTATCGATAAAAATTAAAAATAAATTAATATCATTAAAATAAATTATTCACCTTCAAAATATTCATTTATAATCATTCATAAATTATTTTTATTTCTGTTAGAACATTTTATTTGTAATAAAATATGGAGAATCACTTTTTTATTACTCTTAATATAAAATAATATAAATGCGATATTATAATGAAAGTGTATATGAATTACATATATTATAATGTAGGATAATTATATTTCAATTTGGATCATAAATTAATAAAAATATCAATAATTAATTTTTATAATATGTATATAATATGGCTACAAAAAAATTCCCAAAGAAATGTATTTTTTAAAGAATAAAATTAATTTAATCTAATTATGAACCCAGTTAATGAAATTTGGTTAATTTTGAAATTAATTATTGAATTCATTATTTATGTTAAGTAAATGTACTCTAAAATATGTTTCATAATGTGGATATTCCTATTCATAGCTGCCAAACCCAAAATTCGGTTATGACAGTCATAATTAAATATTATTTCATGTCTGATATCTGTATTTCATAAATATTTTTTATGATATTATAATGAATTTATTTATATATTTAGTTGATTATTCTTTCCATTTTGTGAATAGATTAACTTGTTTTATGTTTTATGGTAGGATACAACCTATATTTGGAATGTAATTAAAAGAGGTGATATTTTGGATCTCAAAGAATCCTCATGCCACCAGCCTTTCTCCTAGTGCAACATATGATTTTTTAGATGTAGCGTTGTAGAGGAATATTAGAAGTACAATTACAAATCATGTATTCCATTACATGATGTGAATTAATCAAGAATATATTACTTCTTAGGAAAATTCTTGATACCATTACATGTTTTGAAAATAAATTACATGTCATGTAAATAAATACATGTCATGAATGTTTAGGGTAGGACAAATATGAAAAAGTCATTGATAAGAAGGATTAAAAATCCAGTAATGAATTACATGTCATGATTGTCTTGAATGATAGAAAAATAAATTTTGTAGGTGGATGAGGGTTGAGTAAAAGGTCTAATTTATCCACGTGTTGGCCACATATCATTTGGAGGATCTCTGGGATGAGAGGAGACATTGAATTGTCGATGGATGAGTTCCAAAAACTGTGTGATGATATAGATCCCAAATTCACCACCGTTCATCACTTCCATTCTTTCATGGGTATCCATGTTTCTTGTTCTGACCATGCCTAGAATGAGTGATATGTTTTCTCAATACTAGGTTTTGTGGCTTTAAGTTAATGTGTTGGTAAGGGATTATTTTTATTCATATTTTTTTTGTATTATTCAAAAAACATTTATCGAGTATAGTTCATATTCATATAATCTTTCAGGACCATAACTGCATTTTGAGAATTAAAATTTCATTACATCCATTAATTTGCCTCTTTTTTGTATGAACATTTTTAAATCGCGGTTATCTATGATTAAAGATGGTTTTGGGTTTCATTGTTTTTTATTCGAATAATTTTATGACCATCCTAATGGTGAAATCACTGGATTAGATATGGATAACAAGGGAAAGGGTCATTGCTGACAGAAATATCACACATAACCGAAATATAATAATTATCAATTGAATTAATAATGCACCAACATGAAAATCATTGAACCTGGCATGTCAATATCTTTATAGTCAACACAAACATTTCTCTTGTTTTTATCACGTCTCTAATCAATCAAACTATTGCACTTTTAATTTATAAAATTAATTTAGAAAATATGTATCTTCAATATGGGTTCTACAATATGTCTCCTTACATGTTCAATATTTCGATTATTTTTTCTATGTTTTCTAAATTATTATATTTGTGTAGCCCTATATGAAATTAGAAACACCCTATAGGCTATCAATGGATCTTTATTTCTCAAAATTTAGTGTCATGTAAACTATCAAACATAGTATTCTTCTAATAAATTTAAAATTAAAAATTATTGTAGTACAGTTATTATAATTAATCTTATTAAATTCCAGGTTTTTTTCAAAAGTAAAAATTATGTTCTCATGTAAAATGTGTGAACTAAAAAAATATGACACATTTTATAATATTTAGGTTAGTTTATCATGTTTTTATTTTTAGATTTATTAAGTATTTTTGTATAAATATTTTGAATAGAATTTATAATGAAATTATTTTTTTTCAGAACCATTCAATTTTCAAAATTTAGTTCGTGAATATAACGGACAATATTTCCAAGAAATATAACTCATAATTTGAATTTGAATCCCAAATAAGAATAATCTAGATTTTGTTATTTTTTATAAAAGTTGATGATGTGTTATTTCGAGGATGTATGAGAATAAATTTTCAAATTGTTACATATTTATTGAGATTAAATCCAATGTTGGAATTTTAATTATTTTTGTATATCAAATATTATATTGGGTAAAATAATTATTTAAAAAATTGTATACATTTCTTGAAAATTTATATGAATATAAAAAAGGATGGTTCACAATTTTGATTTCAATTGTCATAATATCAATGAAAGTTTAAATAACTACATATTAGATTTTTGTGAATATGATATATTAGTTAATTTTCCATCTTTTGAAAATTAATGAATAATGTGGTAAAACAGGGATAGGACATATTTAGTCTCATTAAAAAATTGAATTGTTTTCTAATATAATCTATATTATCACTCTATTGATGTCTCCCAAAATTGATGCATTTGTAACGACCAAAAAAAGTTCTTCTTTAAATAATGTGTCAATGTCCTCTCATTATGTTTTATAATTTTTCATATTATTATCACATATCAGGACTTTTTATTTTTTTAATAAAATTTAACATCATGTGTTGTTATGAACTAGTACAATTGGTAGTAGTAAATGGAGAGAGAAAAAATACTAGAAACTAGCATCACCTTATTTCAATGTTTAATAATGATACATTCATAAAAAAATACACAATAACATACAAAATATTACAATGGAATGATAAATTGAGGATAAATTAATATAAATATAAAAAATGGATCTTCATCAATCCCATAGACTCACTCACCTACAAACGTCACTATATTGAGGATGAGAGTGTTAGAAATACCATATTTTTTTTAAATGATTTTAAACCTTGAATCCGATAAATGTGATATATGAAGAATAAGAATGATGCTGTATTTATAGTGAAATATGATCATCATGCATTTCTAAAATAGTTTAGTTGATTGATATTATGACCATTATTCAATAAAACATTGGGTCATTATTATCGTTGGTTACTTTGATGAATTTAAATGATCATCCGGATTATTTAATGATATAATCAAAATATTATTATTTTCAAATACTACAAACATATTCTATTAAATTTTTATTTATTTTAATGTTTTATATAGTTTTTTCATGATATAAAATTATAAATTTTTATTTTTAATGATAATATATATTTATGAATCCCAACATAATTTTTATAATTATCAAAATGTTAATTTTTCTATTAATTTATTAATTTGTATTAAAATAATGATTTGTTTAAAAATTATAATCATCAAAAAACTATAATGATTTTAATGAAATGAATTTAAATTTTGGAAAAATTATGTCAATGTTATCTAATAGATAATTTTTTGGAATATTGATACATAGAAGAGTTTTTCGGAAAAAAAGTTAAAATACCCGCATTACAAGAACTATGATTTGATGGAATCATTAATATATCATGTAACAACTTGAGATCTTATGAAAAATATTCTTTTAATATCATTTATGTATTGTTTTTTATACTACAACAATATTACATTGCCCTACACACAACACCATATGAGTTTGCATTATACACAACACTATTCATAGATCATGTTACACACAATTTAGATAGTAGTTATTCTACGAAAAATTGAGTGTATATATATTAATATATATATAAATTAATTGTATAAATGAAATATGGTTGGATTATATTATACGAACAAATGGAGGAGTCTTGCACAACACGCAACCCTGACTTGGCTTGCATTACACGCAATCGCGACTTTTCTCGATAGCGTGTGTTGTACGCAATACCAGGTTTCACTAAACAATGATATATGGTAATTATATTATTATGAACTAGACATTATGAATATTATCAACTAAATTTTGAATTTTATAACATTATTATTTATCTTAATCATTTTTTAGAACATGGTATGAGAACAAAATCAATTTTTCGAGTAAAATAAGTATTTTTCAAAAAATGTAGTTTTGCCGCCTTTTGATGGTGTACCCACATTAAATTTTGTTTTTGACATGTCTATAAGTTAAATTTGACAAAATAAAATTCTTCTTTGGAATCAGGGTATAAAAATTTACTTTGGATAAATTTTTCATATTATTCTGATAACATTCGTATTTTAATGAATAGTAAAAAGACCCTATATTTAAAAAAACAGCTTTTTCATTGCAATAATTTATATGGTTAGATTATATTTTAATTGGTTATTAAGTGTAAATAGAATATATTTTTTACCATTTAATCTAATGTTGGTCATTGGAATTAATTTCACTTTGAAATTGGATATAAACAAGTATCAATCTTTTGATAGTTATTGTTTCTTAAAAACACGTGATTTGTTTTAGCGACGGGAATTATTTTTTAAATTGACTAATTCAACTGATATGTTTTTAATTTGGTAAAATAGACATCATTTTTTAATTCATATTATCAAATATAGCTTAGGCCTAATATTTTTTATTTTTCTGGAAACTTTCATATTTTGATTAATAGTGAAACCACTAAGTGTTAGTTAAAAAAATGAATTTTTCATAGAACATAATTTTACCGCTTCTGTGTGTGGAATTTCGAAAATCTGAGAGACAGGGTTAATATAAATGACTAAAATTTGGTTCAATGCGATGAAAATAATTTTTGTTGAATAGTAACTTTTTACTTTTTTTACAGCGGTTAAAAGAAAATAGGGTAATTAAGGGTAAAAATGATATTATTATTACCCTAAAACATGTTCTAATTCTATTGTATAAGTGTAATTCTACCAAAAACAACCTTATAAATAAAATATGGCCATTTAGATCCACTTGGATTAGATTAGGACATTTATTATTAATTTATTTAAAGAAGGGTTAAAATAGTTCAAATCAATGTTTTATAAGTAAATCATTTTTAATATAGTGTTATACATAAGATAAATTCGACTATAAATATTAATTAGAAATATTAAAATATTTCTTACATAATGGTATTTTATTTATAATTTTTATACATTAAATATTTTAACTTATATGTGACACAAAGATGATAGAGTAATTATCTTATTAATGAAATATTGACATAATTGAAGTTATAAATACCCAAATAAATGTAATTTCAGAATTTTGATGAATTCCACTAATTTTATAGGTTAATATGAAATTTTTTTATTGATTTAATTAACTTTTTTAGAAATAATAATTCTATTATGATTTTCACAAAAATCAATTACCAAATAGTGTCAAAATTGACATAAAATAGTTTTTAAAACAAATATTATATTAATAATTGTTATTTTATTCCTAAAAATCTAAGGATAGGATAAGTTTCTTAGATAAGGTTATATATATTAATAATAAACAACTTGGGGTTCGTTTGGATTTTTATAGTATGTTTATTAACCTTATAGTGTAAGAAAACAAGAAGACACGGTAAAAGTATAATTATTTAACTTAAGGTTAAATCTAAATGATAAGGTTAAAATAGAAACCTAAAAATGTCTAAATTCTATTGGATGAGATAATTTCAACCCATACACACATTATCTTCGAAATAAATAAATTTGGAGCTATTAAAAAATGAATATGACTTTATAATAAAATAATATATTTTTTTCCAAATGTGCCCCTCTCCTCCCTTATAAAAGGGCACCTCCTCCCTCTCTTTATCACACCGCTTTGAGCCTTCATGCTAGGCTAAACCATGAAAAATTATTTTCTAAACTTCCATAGAAACATCCTAGAGGTTCTGGTCTTCATCAAAGACCAATTTTAGTGACCTAAGAGGAGGTCTCGAAGAGGCTCTTCAAAGAAGAGGTAATGTCTGTTACCGATTCATTCAACTCTATTTCTCCTTCCCCTTCTTCAGCATTAGTTGTTTCATTATAAAGTAATTACATCAGTATAGCTAATATAATGATATATTATTTTAAGTATTAAATAACCCTATTTCACCATCTATCCATCCTTCGGAAAACGAAATCACCATGCGTGTGTACGTATGGAATACCGTCTCCACGACGTGGTGAAATCTATTTTTCCACCAACACCTTACATGGATGTATATAATGGTATAAAGAATAAAAATATATGTTTATTATAACATAATACTGATTCTTATATATTATACCATCCACTCCAATTCTATTCAATAATTATGGGAACTATATCATCGCTCGTGCGTACGTACAGAATACCGTCTCCACGACGCGATGAGATTCATTCTCCATGTTAACCATACGTGAATGATCATAAAGATTATATAATGAATAATAATGAAATATATGAATGATAATGTATTTATATATATATATATGTATGTCATCTATTTAGTTTCATTCAATTCAACAAGGAAACGAAAACAGCGTTCATGCGTACGTACGGCCTACCGTCTCCATTAACGGTGTATTTCATTCCTTTTATCGATCTATAATATATATATATGTATATGAAGAATATATATTATATATAAATCATTATTTACGTTATGGAATTATGTAAATCAGTATATAAGTAATAATATCAGGAAGGACATGTCGAAACACATATGATAAATGAAATGATTTTACACAAAACGCTGCTTTAACATGGAATTTACAAAATAACGGGTAATATAAAGTCATAAGTGAAACATATATGATATAATAACAATGAATATGATTCGGTAAAAAGTCAATGACATTATTTAAATAATTATATAGGAGGTTCGGATATGTACGAAGCATATCAGACCTAAGGTAAGGGATAAATTTTCAATCTCATTTTTATCTGAGATTGCTTATATGTAAGTATTTACTGGGGTTACATGTATCATCCATGACCATGTTTTCTCAAAATATTTTCATAAAATGTTTACCATTCATCCATGAATTTTTGAAGTCATTTTTACCCTTTATTGACTTTTTCCCACATTGTATGAATGGAATCATTCCTTTGGTAACCATATAAGGTACTTTTTGACTTTTCCGACAAAAGTACGAGGAGAATGTTATTTTTAAATTATATGGCGTGAATGGATTTTTAAGGTTTGATAATGCCTCATTTTCAAGAAGCATACTCTAAAATATTGAATTATTATTTTCAACAAAACCCTTATCTTTTAAAATTGAATGGAATTTTGGGAAAAGAAAATGATTTTAATGAAGAAAGGATATTTTCCTCAAAAATTCATTTCAAGTGTTTTGTCAAAACTATTTTCCATCTAAGATGACATTATTTCATATGTTTATGTTTCAAGTAAAATTTATCTATGATATAAATGGTTTCAATTTTCTTATGATGAAATGATATCAAAGGTTTATTGATTATGTTATGATGGCATGATGTTTAAGAATCCCATTTTATTACATGGGTTATGATATGATGTATGATTTATGATTTTGTGTAATATATAAGAATGATTTCATTATGATATTGGTGGGACCTATGTCTCCCTCCAATGCATTGGGTAAATATCTATATCTCTTAATATAGACATGGCTAGAATGGAAAGTTAAACCGGTTTAGTAATAGAGGACTGGAACGAGGAGAGAACCCGATTCAGAAAGGGACTTTGTCCACTAAGACGGTTTTGGCAGCAATTCTTTAACTACTATGGAAATCAAAACATGTGATTAATGGTTCTCCAAAATTACATGTTTAATTCCCATGATATTTTATCATTATTAATGTTTTTTATGATCTACGCCTTACGTACTTCCATGATTTATGTCATTGCTCAAGATTCTGATGTTTAAACATTATGTTCATGTTTTTATGTTCACATGTATATGGTATGTTTTATTTTATCCATGCTTACCCTTACTGAGCATTTTTCACTCACCATTTTTATGTATTAATTTCCCCCAAGATTAAAAGAAATGTTTTAGGTAAGGAAACAAAAAGGGTAAGATCTTATGGGAGATGTTTAATATCTTTCACCACAATTAGAATATTATATTCCTAGTTTCCAATGATACTAAACTATTACAATCCTTGTGTGTCTGTTTTTGTAATGTACAAAGTATTCCGCTAATGTAATGTAATGTCCATGTACATCAAGCTTCAGGTCTGTACAGTTGGTATCAGAGGAAATGTTTAGTCAACCTTTGGAAACTAGGATACAAAAACGTTAGTGAGACCCCAAGAGATATTTCTAAGGTATGTCTAGGGATGTCCCTAAGGATAAGTATATGTATAGGATATAGTCCAAGAACTATGGTAACGTTATTATAATTTAACCTAAGATGTTAGATATTGAGGGTGCTTCCTATTTACTTTGTTGTTTTCCCTAGCATGATTTTTTCCTCTCACATTATTCTTTTTAGGTTTTAGAAAATGGCTGGAAATAGAAAGATTCATGATAATGGAGGATATGACGGACAATGGAATGATATTCTTCATGAGAAACTAAATGAAATGGGATTTGGAAGTCCAAATATAATTATTATGCCGAATCAGCAATATCATTATATGATCAATAATCTCACCTTTGGTAAGTTTCCCGACACAGATAATAAGAGAAATATGGAGATTCATGATGATCATAGAGGAAAAAACGTTCAATTTCCCTCATGTAAATCATGTAGGAAGAGGCATCAGGGATATTGTTTCAAGAGAATCAATATGGTCATATGGGTACTATTTATGTTGATGATGATGACGAGACTACAAATGATATGTGAGATGAAAGAATTGTTGAATCTCAGTCAATGGTTTAAGAAGGTAGTGGAATGATTACATGTTTATCAAGTGTAATGTTGTATAATTAATATCATGGTACTATGGAATAAAGAGACATTTGAGGATTGTTACACTGTTGTCTTTCCTTATGTTTTGAATGTGTATGATAAATGGTACCATTAACCATGAAAGGTTATTCAAATATTTTTGGAAAGTAGATGATATGTGCATAATGAAGGGATAAGGAAAAAATTAAATTATTGATAGTATTCATGAGCTCATGACTGATATAAGGAAATAGTTATATCATGGTTTGAGTATATAGAATTTTAGGGTTTTGGTATGTGGAAGGAGTTAAATTTTGACAGCACACATGTTCTCACTAAGATTCAATGGGTATTCATTTTTCAAGAGAATACATGATTAAGGCCTTAAATTTTTTTGAATGTGACAAACAAGTCATATCTTATGATATATGGGGATCAATGATGGAATTGACTTTCTTGTTATATGAAATCTCTAGTAATCATTTTCACTATAATATGAGAGTGGACTGTAGTATTAGGGATAAGCCTAATTATTGGAAAGGATTATGTTGGACATAAGTTAGTATTGTTTAAGGATAGTAGTTTTTTTTATATTATTTATGGAATGTTATAGTAATGATGTTTTTAAAAAAGGACAACCTGTAGGACGGGCAACACCCCATCACGTCGGACAAGGCTGTGGGAATCTAACCCACAACCGAAGTGAGACTGGCCTTTATCGCCTACCACTGGCCTACAAGAAGTACATGTTTAGAAGAAACTATATTTATTATATTAAGCCGTATGATATATGAAGTATAAGTCCATTTTAGGAACCATATTTGATTAATCTCACTAAAGATGGACTTATGTATTTTTGACAACTTTTATAACCTTTTGTTTGAGACATATGGAATAACCCATCATCCTATCACATGATCTGCTAACACTTCACGAATGACAAATTCAACTTCATTTCTTTAAGAGATGAAGTAGAAATTGTCCAACGAACGAACAACGGTGAGACTATACCAAAATCACCAAAGTATTTCTCCTAATTCAAATTTCAGATACATTAGGGAAATGATCTTGAAAACCAAAAATGTTGTCCTAGTGCCCTTATATCTTATGAATCAGATGTTACCTTAGATCATCACAATTCTATGGCTTTGTTATTGATTGATTTTTCATAGACATATTCTCTACCACTATCCATCAGAAATTGATAGTTAGATTTTTCATCCATATCCATATTTTCACCTATGATCTCATACGTGGAAACCTAGTGATGAGTTAATTTGGGTAACCATTACTTTTCATACTTCAGTTTTTAAATCCATGTTTTGGTATTCCTTTTTACGATGTGGGTTTCTATTAAACAAACTTTCTAGTAGTAAACCATTTATAACCCCGACGAATTTTGAGGGTGAAATTCATTTTAAGGGAGGAAGAATGTAACACCCCGATATTTTATGAAAAATATTCTTTTAATATCATTGATTTCTTGTGTTGTATACTACAACAAGATTACCTTGCACTACACACAACACCGTATGAGCTTGCAGTATACACAACACTATTCTTGGATCATGTTACACACAATTTTGATAGTAGTTATTCTAAGAAACATTGAGTGTATATATATATATAAATATATGTATTCAATGTATAAATGATTTATGGTTGCATTATGTTATACGAAACAACGGAGGATTCTTGCACAACACGCAACCCTGAAGTGGCTTGCATTACACGCAATCGCGACATTCCTCGATAGCGTGTGTTGTACGCAATACCAGGATTCATTAAACAAAGATATATGGTTATATTATTATTCTGAACTAGCCATTATGAATAATATCAACTAAATTTTGAATTTTATAACATTATTATTTATCTTACACATTTTCTAGAACATGGTATGGGAACAAAATCAATTTTTTGAGTAAAATAAGTATTTTTCAAAAAATGTAGTTTTGCTGCCTTTTGATGGTGCACCCACCTTAAATTATGTTTTTGATATGTATATAAGGTCAATATGACAAAATAAAATTATTCTTTGGAATAAGGGTATAAAAATTTACTTTGGATAAATTTTTCTTATTATTCTGATAACTTTCATATTTTAATGAAAAGTAAAAACATGCTATATTTTAATTAAAAATATGTTTTTTCATCACAATAATTTCTATGGTTAAATTATCTTTTTAATTGGATTTAAAGTGTAATTAAAAAATATTTTTACCATTCAATCCAATTATGGTCATTGGAATTAATTTCACTTTGAAATTGGATATAAATTAGTATCAATCTTTTGATAGTTATCGTTTCTTAAAAACACGCGATTTGTTTTGATGACGAGAATTAATTTTTAAATTAATTAATGCAACTGATATGTTTTGAATTTGTTAAAATATACATCATTTTTTAATTCATAAAATCAAATATATCTTAGGCATATGTTTTGGTATTTTTCTTGATACTTTCATTTTTTGATGAATAGTGAAACCACTAAGTTGTAGTTAAAAACTGAATTTTTCATATAACATAATTTTACTGCTTCTGTGATTGGAATTTTGAAAATTCGAGAGACACGGTTAATATTAAGGACTAAAATGTGGTTCAATGAGATAAAAATATTTTTTGGTGAATAGTAACTTTTTACTTTTTTTTACCACGGTTAAATGTAAATATGGAAATTAAGTGTAAAAATGATATTATTATTACCCTAACACATGTCCTAATTCTATTGGATAGGTGTAATTCGACCAAAAACAACCATAGGAATAAAATATGACAATTTAGGTCCACTTTTATTAGATTAGGACATTTATTATTAAATTATTTAAATAAGGGTTAAAATAGATAAAATCAATGTTTTATAAGTATATCATTCTTAATATAGGGTTATACATTAGATAAATTTGACTATAAATATTAATTTGAAAGATAAAACTATTTCGGACATAATGGTCTTTTATTTATAATTTTTAGACATTATATAATTTAATTTATTTATGACACAAATATGATGCAATAATTATCATATTAATGAAATATTGACATAATCGATGTTATAAATACCAAAATATATCTAATTTGAGACTTTTTAGGAATTAAACTAAATTTGAAGGTAAACATGACATGTTAGTATTGATTTAATTATCTTTTTTTGAACTAATAATTCTGGTGTGATTTTAACATAAATCATTTACCAAATAATGTCAAAGTTGACATAAAATAGAGTTTAAAAAAATATTATATTATTAATTGTTAGTTTATTCCTAAAAATATATGGTTATGAAAAATGACTTAGATAAGGTTATATATATTAATAATAAATATCTTGGGGTTCTTTTGGATTTTTAATGTATGTTTATTAACCTTATAGTGTAAGTTAACAGGAAGACACTGTAAAAGTAAAATTATTTAACTTAAGGTTAAATCTAAATGTTATGGTTAAAATAGAAACCTAAAATTTTGTAAATTCTATTGGATGAGATTATTTTGACCCATACCCACATTAGTTTCGAAATAAATCAATTTGGAGCTATTAAAAACCGAATATGACTTTATAATAAAATAATATGTTTTTTTTTTCAAAAGTGCCTCTCTCTTCCCTTACAAAAGGGAACCTCCTCCCTCTATTACTCACACTATTTTGAGACTTCATGCTCGGAAAAACCATGCAAAATTCACTTATCCACTTCCATAGAAACATCCTATAGGTTTTTTTCTTCTTCAAAGTCCAATTTTAGTGCCCTAAGAGGAGGTCTCAAAGAGGCGCTTCAAAGAAGAGGTAATGTCTGTTACCGATTCTGTCAACACTATTTCTTCTTCCACTTATTTTTATTTAGTTGTATCATTATGAGTTAATAACATCATTATAACTCATATAATTATATGTAATTATAATTATGAAACAACTCTATTTCACCATATATCCATCCTATGGAAAACGAAATCACCACGAGTCCATACGTACGAAATACAGTCTCCACGTCGTGGTGAAATCTGTTTTTCCACCAACACCTAACATGGATGGGTATAATGGTGTAAAGAATAAATATATATTTTTATTATAAATCATACCGATTTTTATATATTATACCATCCACTCAAATTCAATTCAATAATTATGGGAACGATATCATCGCTCGAGCGTACGTTCGGACTACCGTCTCCACGACGCGATGCGATTCATTCTCCTTGTTAACCATACATGAATGATCTTAAAGATTATATAATGAATAATAATGAAATATATTAATTCTACTGTTTTTATTTATATATATGTGTATGTCATCTATTTATTTTCATTCAATTCAATAAGGAAACGAAAACACTGTTCATGCGTACGTACGACCTACCGTCTCCATGAACGGTTTACTTCATTCCTTTTATAAATCTATAATATATATATATGTATATGATGAATATATATTATATATAAATAATTTTTTACATTTTGGAATTATGTAAATAAGGATATAAGTAATAATATCAATAACGACAAGTCAAAACACATATGATAAATGATATGATTGTACCCAAAACGATGCCTTAACATCGAATTTACAAAAGAACAGGTAATATAAAGTCATAAGTGAAACATATGTGATATCATAACAATGAATTTGATTCCGTAAAATTCAATGACATTATTTAAATAATTATTGAGGAGGTTCAGATACGTATAAATAATATCAGACCTATGGTATGGGATAAATTTTCAATCTCATTTTTATCCGGGATTTCTTATACGTAATTATTTACTGGGGTTACGTTTGTCACCCAAGACCATGTTTTCTAAAAACGTTTTCATAAAATGTTTACCATTCTTCCATAAATTTTTAAAGTCCTTTTTACCCTTTATTAACTTTTTACCACATTGTATGAATGGAATCTTTCCTTTGGTTACCATCTAAGGTACTTTTTGACTTTTCCGACAAAAGTACGAGGAGAATGTTATTTATATCTTATACGGAGTGAATGAATTTTTATGGTTTCATAATGCCTAATTTTCAAGAAGATTCCTCTACAAGATTGCATGATTATTTTCAACAATACCCTTATATTTTAAAATTCCATGGAATTAGGTGAAAAGAAAATAATTTTAAAGAAGAAAGGATATTTTCCTCAATAATTCATTTCAAGTGTTTTGTCAAAACTAATTTCCATCTAAGATGAAATTATTTCATATGTGTATGTTTCAATTAAAATGTCTCTATGATTTAAATGGTTTCAATTTTCTTTTGATGAAATGATATCAAATGTTTATGTATTATGTTATGATGGCATGATGTTTAAGAATCAAATTTTATTACATGGGTTATTCTATGATGTATGATTTATGATTTTGTGGCACACGAAAGAATGATTTCATAATTATATGGGTGGGACCTATATCTCCCTCCAATGCATTGGGTAAAGATTTATATCTCACGAGATAGATATGGCTGGAACAAAAAGTTAATATGGTTCAGTAATACAACACTGGAATGAGGAGTGAACTCGATTCTGAAAGGGACTTTGACCACTAAGATGGTCATGGCAGCAATGCCTTGGATACTATGGAAATCGTATCATGTGATTAATGGTTTTACACAATTACATGTTTAATTCCCATTCTATTTTATCATGATTTATGTTTCTTTATGATCTATGCCTTACGTACATCCATGATTTATGTCATTGCTCAATATTCTGATGTTTAAACATTATGTTCATGTTTTTAAGTTCAAATGTATATGTTATGTTTTATTTTATCCATGATTACCCTTACTGAGCATTTGAGATCTCCATTTTTATGTTTTATTTTCCCCAAGGATTAAAAGAAATGTTTTAGTTAAGGAAATAAAAATGGGAAGATCATATGGGAGATGTTGTATATCTTTCACCATGATTAGAAGATTATATTCCGAGTTTCCAAAGACACTAAACTATTACGATCCTTGTGTGTCTGTTTTTGGTATGTATTAAGTATTCTAATAAAGTAATGTAATGTCCATCTACATCAAGTTTCGGGTCTCTACATATCATCATGATTAAAATTTTTACGAACCATTTTAATAAATAAATGAATAATAATTATTAAATAAATTTTTTAATATAGATTTTACTTTATAAATTTATACATTATTTTGAATCCAAAAAAATCATATTTCAAATAAAATACATTTTTTATATTCTACACATTTATTGGTTTGGATAGAAGATGTTCTTTGGTATTTGGAGGCCATTATCATCCAAAAACACTCTATCTTATATAAATTATCAATAAAATTTGATATAATTCTCTTTCACGTTATGTATTTTTCTTAAATGGTAAAGTAATCAGTATTTAATTGATTAAAACCCACACCTCCTTGAGTATAAATTCAACCTATTTTCTATACCTCACCACTAAATGTTCATAATCCATAATGTTCTGGTAAATTTAACACCCAATGTAACATCCCAAGAAAATAAAGAATAAATCATTTTCATATTTATTAATATTTACGAATTAAATATTAATTTTACTTTAAATGAGTTTCTATGTTCGATAGCGTACCCGATACGCAACAAAGAGTTTCATTGAAATATTATGTTACACACTAGTAATAAAATAAGATTATTTTAAATGGTAGTTAACATGTAGCAGTGGAATTGGCGGGAATTAATGGAAATAACTATGGTATGATTCTAAATTTTTGATAAATGTTTTTACATTTATCCAATTAAGGATAAAGGCTTAAAATACGAAAAGAATTCAATTTTAGACATATATACTCTAACATTCACTAATGGTCAACTTATCTCCATTTGATGGTGAACCGTCTATAAATATAGTTTTGGATACTATTATATATTCTATTTGACCAAATAAAATTCGTCTTTAGAATCGGGACATCAAAATTTACCTTTTGTAAATTTTTTGTATTTTTCCGATAAAGTATATATTTTAATGAATAGTGTAAAATGTTGTATTTTAATTCAAAACCTCCTTTTAGTATAATTTTTTTATATGATTAGATTATCTTTTGAATTGGTTTTAAAGTGAAATTAGAATATATTTTTACCATTTAATCCAATAGTGGTCGTTGAAATTAATTTCACGTTGAAATTGTACTTAATCTACTGTCAATCTTTAGATGCTTTTTGTTTCATAAAAACACGCTATTTGTTCTGACAGTGAGAATTAATTATTAAATTAATTAATGTAACTTATATGTTTTGAATTTTATAAAATAGAAATCATTTTTTATTTCCGAATATCGAATATATCTTTGGGTGATGTTTTGTTATTTTTCTGAAAAACTTCAATTTTTGATGAATAGTGAAACCAATAAGTGGTACATAAAAAACTAATTTTTCGTTTGAATGAAATTTTACCACCTCTGTGTTTTTAATTTATAAAATACAACATACATGGTTGTCATTAGGAAGTAAAATTTGGTTCAACGTGATTGAAATAATTTTTTGGTGAATAGTAACTGTTAAGTTTTTAATCACGATTAGAGGTAATTAGTGTAATTTAAGGCAAAAATAATGTTTTAAAAATATGGTAGACCTAGAAACATGTACTACCCTTATTTTATGTGTCATTTCCGACCACTAAAATCCATGGGTCAACTTGGGGACCCCATGGAGCCACTTTGGTAGGAAAATGTCATTAATAAATTTTTATTTAATGTTAAAATTAATATTTCACAAACAAGTATTGTTTTGCCAAATCAAATTTTAAATGGGGTTATAAAAGTCATAATTTTGACTATGAATATTCATTAGAAATATAAAAATATTTCCTACATCATTGTTGTTTTTTATAATTTTTAGACATTATATAAATTAAATTATTTATGACACCGTGATGATGCAATGATTACCTCATTATTTAACGATTTACATAAAATGAAGAGATAATGTAAAATATAAGATCTACACATGTCAAAAACCTATTGTATTGGTGGGTTTCGAAATCTTATAACCTTATCCTCGATATATTTAATTTTGGGACCATTAAAATTCAAAAATCATTTTATAATAATGTAACCTTTTATAACTTTCCAAGAGTGCCCCTCCTCTCATCTTATAAAAGGCCCCCACCTATACCACCATACCCACACCTCTCAAGCCTTTGGCTTGGCCAAACCCTGCCCATTTTGTCTCTCCACATCCCTATCTTACTCCTAGAATCCTCACTTTGGGATGAAGTCTTCCCAAGGATGCATTTGAGCTCGAATAAAAAAGAGTTACCTGTTTTAAAGGTAGTGTTTCTCTTGTGTTCTTATGTTTTATTTTGCTTCTCCAACCCCCTAAACTATTTTTATTCTGTTCTTTTGTAACAAAACCAGTATATTCAATATACTAGGATGTTTTTATAAAATGTATTACAGCTAAACATACACACACCTTCATCTAATGGTTAATGAACATACAGTTTCTGTGGATGGAAAATTTCTGCCTCACGAAACGATGATTGTTCAACACAAATATAACACCTTAAAAGGTGGCTATTAAGATGACACTATATTTATATATGATATATTATATGTTTATGTTTTACTCAAGCTTTTTTATTTTTCATTTATGTCATACCTTTATGGTTTCCATTATGGGTAAATGCGATATCTTCATTTTAGGAAGTGTGGACTACCGCCCCCTCAAAGTGATTTGATTCGTTAATACCATATGTGGTACTTATAAAGGATATATTTAATGATATTATATATGATTTTATACTAGAATTATAATATAACTTTATATAATTTTGATTTCACTCCATTAAGTAATAAATAGAAATGAAATTAGCATTTAGGCGTACGTACGACTTATCGTCTCCATGAACGGTGAATTTCATTTCTTACCTCTAAATGTTATGTAATATTATAAATTCATGTATATAATGGATATATATGATATATATGATATGTAAATCATGAATTTTTATTGTATATAATGAAAATTTTACCCCATGAACAACTTGTAATTATAATGAATTTATTTTTGACTCAAGTACCAATGATCGACAAGACGACCATTATTAACATAAATAATTACATGGTGTTCATAACTTGGTAATAAGTGATATAAAAGGAATAATGAACTGGAAAAAGGTTCTTCAGCAAGTTGAAATTAACTCAAGTTTATTATTCAGGAGGTTAAAGAATGATCGAGTCAAGTCGGATACGAGGTATGAGACTTCATCTCAATCTCCTTTCATTGAGGCATATTTGGTTTTATACACAACATTCTTTTATATGGTGTATAAACACCTTTGAATTTTATGATTATCCACAAGGAATATTTTTTATAAGAATCTTTTTACTAAATGACCAAATGGAATGTTTTTGTCGCACGTATGCGGCGACAACGACTTCTCCGCCGCCATGACCATTATTTGAGTTTCGACTTCCTCTACAAGCCATACCTTTTTTTAAATGAAAAATAAATAGCATGTTTTACATTCCTTTTATTTTGGTATTGAAAATGGTATTCATAATTTTTTTATTATATCAATGTGTGGTATTGATATCTTGTGATTGAAATGTGGAAATGTTATGTTTCCTTTATGTATGTTTTATGTGATACAATTATGTTATGGTAATGGGCATTGTTATGAAGACTGGTGGTTCCATGATAAACTAAGGGCAGGTGAGCCTGATATAGCTCTCCAATGCATTGGGTAATGTGAAGGAATTAAACGTTATGGTTTCTCTGAAGAGATTTAGGGAATATACTGTGATGCGTATTCCAAACTTAACGAAGAGGGTTACTACCTACATAAGAATGTTATGAATGCCTCAAGTTACCATTATGTATTATGATTTATATTATTTATTCATGATTTGATGAGGTATGATAACATGTTTTTGTTTTATGAGTAAAGTATGATTTCATACATGGACTAATGTTTTCATTTCATACTTTTATATCCCTTACTGAGGTTTTTATGCTCATCCCAAGTTTTTGAAATGTTTTTCACAAGTAAAGGGAAAGGTACATGATGTGATGATAGTGTCAAGGATGTGTCAAGAAAGAAACCCTGTTTTATTTTAAATTTGATTCTGTTGATGGAAAAAATGAATACTATCTTTTATGCAACCACTTTGTTTAAATGTGGAATGTAATGCATGTTTTATGATCTAATATTCTAAAACTCTAAAACTGAAAAGATCTTCAACATGTATTCTTGAAATAACTCATGATTAAGTAATGTTTAAGGCTGGGGCCTTATATTTGGTATCAGAGGTCGGTTTAGACAACATTAGGAGTTATGAAATTGATAAATTATAAATTAATTTATGGTATGCTTGAAACGATATAGAATTTAAGGATTACCATGTTGCTTCACCTATGGTATTTCTATGTTCAGATTGGTTTTCCGTAGAGAAAACAAGGAAGCTATGTTGGGACAACAACAGGAGGAAGACAACCTTCCAAATCAGCAACATGAGATGGTTGGAATTGGAACTGAACAGTTTGTTGCAGTGATGGAATAGTTGACTCAGGCTATAAATGGTGGTGGTACCAATGCACGAGATCAGCCAGATCAATCACAAACCAACATGTCAGTGGTGGAACATTTCATGAGGCAACATCCCCCATCATTCAGAGGATCATCTGACCATGTTCTAGCTGAAGGGTTGATTAAAGCACTGGAGAAGATTTTTGATGTCATGGGGTGTTCAGAACATCAAAAGGTTAGTTTTTTTGTTTACCGTTTTGAAGGTGAAGTTTATCAGTGGTGGTCGATGGTGAAAAATATCAGGGATAGTGATGAGATTGATGATATTTTGGTGTTTTCTAAAAGAAAAGAGGATCATGAATGTCATTTAAGGGTTATTTTCCAATCCTTAAAAGAAAATAAATTGTATGGGAATTTCAGCAAGTGTGAGTTTGGTTACAACAAATTTCTTTCCTTTGTCATATTGTTTCTAAAGATGTGATAACTATTGATCCTGCAAAAACAAAGGTTGTGGAAGAATGGCCAAGACCCACAAATGTAACTTATATTTGTGTCTTCCTTGGTTTGGATGGCTATTACCAAAGGATTGTTAGAAATTTTTCACGGTTATCTAGTCCAATAACTAAGCTATCTCGTAAAGGTGTTAAGTTTATCTGTAAAAACTAATGTGATGATTTTTTTCAGGAACTGAAAATAAGATTGATGAATGCTCCAGTTTTGGAACTACCTTCCAAAAATGGGGAGTTTGTTATCTACAGTGATGCTTCATTGAAAGGACATGGTTTCGTCCTAATGCAGAATGATCAGGTAATTGCTTTTGCTTCGCAACAGTTGAAAACTAATGAGGAAAATTACCCTACACAAGATTTGGAATTAGCTGCGGTTTTTTTCGCTTTAAAAATTTGGAGGCATCATTTGTATGGAGTAAAGTGTGAAATATATACTGATCACAAATGTTTAAAGTATATATTCACTCATAATAAATTGAACATGAGACAAAGGAGATTGCCAAAATTAATCAAGGATTATGATTGTACAATTCATTACCATCTGGTAAAAGAAAATAAAGTGGATGATGCTTTGAGTCAAAAATGTAATGCTTCATTAACAATGTTGCATTTGGAACATGATCTTTTGGTTAAGGATTTGAGGAACACTGGAATATAAGTTGTTGGTACATGATGTCCTTCTGTTTTGTTTCAGGTATCAGTGAAATATTCTCTATGAAACAGAATTAAGAAAGCACAGAAGCAAGACAGTGAGTTGTAGAAAAAGGTAGAGCTGGTTTAGAAGGGTATGTTGAATGAATTCAATATTGGTAATGATTTTATTTTGAGATTTGGGAAGAGATTTTGTGTGTCTTGTGATTCATATTTGAAGAGATATTTGTTATGTGATTCTCATAGTTCTTCGTTTTTTGTTCATTCTTGCAGTACTAAGATGTATAGAGATCTTCGGGAGTATTACTGGTGGGACGGAATAAAAAGGGATATTGCTGATTTTACTGTGAAGTGTTTGACTTTTCAACAGGTTAAAGCAGAGTGGTAGTTACCGAAATTGATGCTTCAGCCTTTATGAGTGCCATAGTGGAAATGGAAAAATATATCCATGAAATTTGTTGTGGGATTGCCGAGGACACCTCAAGTTAATAATTAAATCTGGGTTATTGTTGATCGCTTGAATAAATCTTCTCATTTCCTTGAAATATGAGATACTTTTTCCCTAGATCAAATTTCCCATTTGTATATTAAAGAGATAGTCAGGTTACATGGAGTTCCTCTCTCCATTGAATCTATCCATGATACCAGGTTCACTTATAACTTTTGGAAAAGCCTTCAGAAGACGTCGGGTACTGAATTAAATTTTAGTACAACTTTTCATCCCCAATCAGATGGGCAGTCCAAACAAACAATTCAGACTTTGGAAGATCTGCTACATGCTTGTTTGAAGGATTATCATGTATGTGGAGACCAACATATTTCATTGGTTGAGTTTTCTTATAATAATAGTTTTCATTCAAGTATACAAATGGCACCATTTGAGGAATTATATGGGAAGTGGTGTCGAACTCCAGCTTCCTGGGATGAAGTTGGTGAAAGGAAGTTGATGGGACAGGAATTGGAAGAAGAGTTGGCAGAAAAAGTTTAGCTGATTCTGAATCACATGAGAATATCTCAGAGCTGGCAGAAGAGTTATGCAGATAACTGGAGGAAGGACTATCTTTTGAGGTAGGTGATCATGTTTTTATCAATGTTTCAACATGGAAAAGTGTGATGCGATTTTGTAAGAAAGGAAAGTTGAGTCGAAGTTTCATTGGACCATATGAAATTCTGGAGAGAGTTGGATCAGTTTCATATCGGGTGTCTTTACCTCCGATCTTATCTAAGGTACACTATGTTTTTCATGTTTTGATGTTGAGAAAGTATATGCCAGATCCATCTCATGTTTTGATCCCAGAGGTAGTTCAGTTGGAAGAGAATCTCTCTTATGAAGAACAAGCAGTCTACATTCTTGATCGTAGAGATAAAGTGTTATGGAATAAGGTAATTCTCCTGGTAAAGGTTTTATGGAAAGACCATATGGTTGAAGAGGCAACATAAGAATCTGAAAATGCTATGAGGGATAAATACCCACACTTATTTTGATAAGTGTATAAAATTATGAGGATGGAATTCCCAAAATGGGGGAAGGATGTAACATCCCAGGTAAATAAAGAATAAATCATTTTCATATTTATTAATATTTACTAATTAAAGATTAATTTTACTTTAACGGGGTTTCTATGTTTGAGAGTGTACCCGATACGCAACAAAGAGTTTAATGGAAATCATACGTTGCACACTAGTAATAAAATAATATTATTTTAAATGGTAGTTAACACGTAGTCATTGAATTTGCGGGAATGAATTGAAATAACTAATATATGATTATATAGGTTTGATAAATGTTTTTACATTTATCCAATAAAGGATAAAGGATTAATATATCAAAAGAATTCAATTTTAGGAATATATACTCTAACATTCACTAAAGGTCAACTTATTTCCTTTTGATGGAGAACCATCTATAAATATAGTTTTGGTCACTCTTATACATTCTATTGGACCAAATAAAATTATTCTTTAGAATCGGGACATCAAAATTTACTTTGTGTATATTTTTGGTATTTTTCCGATAAAGTTCATTTTTTAATGAATAGTGATAAATGTGGTATTTTAATTAAAAAACCATTTTTAGTCTAATTTATTTATATGATTATATTATCTTTTTAATTGGATTTAAATTGAAATTAGAATATATTTTTACCATTTAATCCAATAGTGGTCGTTGGAATTAATTTCACTTTGAAATTGGACTTTAACTAGTCTCAATCTTTTGATACTTTCTGTTTCATAAAAACACGACATTTGTTTTGACAGTGGTAATTAATTATTAAATTAATTAATGTAACTTATATGTTTTTAATTTTGTAAAATAGACATCATTTTTGAATTCATAATATCAAATATATCTTATGTATATGTTTTGGTATTTTTCTGAAAAACTTCAATTTTTTATGAATAGTAAAACCACTAAGTGGTACTTAAAAAACTGATTTTTCGTTTAAATGAAATTCTACCACCTCTGTGTTTTGAATTTCAAAAATCTGACATACATGGATTATATTAGGAAGTAAATTTTTGTTCAATGGGGTTGAAATAATTTTCTGGTGAATATCAACTTTAATGTTTTTAATCGCGATTAGAGGTAATTAGTGTAATTTAAGGTAAAAATAATGATTTAATAATATGGAATGACCTAGACACATGTCCTACCCTTATTGGATTTGTCATGTCCGACCATGAAAATCCATGGGTAAACTTGGGGACCCCATGGAGCCACTTTTGTAGGAAAATGACCTTAATAACTTTTTAATTAATGTTAAAATTAAAATTTCACAAACAAGTATTGTTTTGGCAAAAAAATTTAATGGGATTATTCAAGTCATAAATTTGACTATAAATATTCATTAGGAATCTACAAGGATTTTCTACATCATGCTATTTTTTTACAATTTTTAGACATTATATAATGTAAATTATTAATGACACCATGATGATGCAGTGATTACCTCATTATCTAATGATTTAAATAAAATGAAAAGATAATGTAAAATATAAGACACAAACTTATAAAAAACCTATTGGATTGGTTGATTTCGAACTCTTATCAGCTTATCCTTGAAATATATAATTTTGGGACCTTTAAAATCCTAAAAGAAGTTTTTAATAAAGTATCCTTTTATAACATTCCAAGAGTGCCCCTCCTCTCCTCTTATAAAAGGCCCACACCTCGACCACCTTACTCACACTTCTCAAGCCCTTGGCTCAGCAAACCCCTGCCCATGTTCTCTTTCCAAAAACATCTATTACTCCTAGAATCCACAATTTTGGCATAAGTCTTCCCAAGGAAGCCTTTGATCTCAAATCAAAAAGAGTTATATGTTTTAAAGGTAGTGTTTTTTCTTGTGTTCTTATGTTTTATTTTGCTTTTCCATCCCCTTAAACTCTTTTAATTCCTTTATTTTGTAACAACGCCCGTATTTTCAATATACTAGGATTTTGTTACAAGTTGGGTTAGAGCTACACTTACACACACCTTCATTTAATGGATAAAGAACATACTGTTTCCGTGGATGGTGAATTTCTACCTCATGAAACGATGATTGTTCAACACTCATATAACACCTTCAAATGTGGCTATTAAGATGATAATATATCTATATATAATATATAATATGATTATGTTTTAGTTAAGATTCTGTATTTTTCATTTATGGCATACCTTTTTGGGTTCCATTATGGGTAAATGTGATATCTTCATTTTAGGAAGTGCGGACTACCGCCCCCTCAAAGTTATTTGATTCGTTAATACCATATGTGGTACGTATAAAGGATATATTTAATGATATTATATATGATATTATACTGGAATCATAATATACATTTATATCATTATTATTTCACTCCATTAATTAAGTAATAGAAGTGAAAGTAGCATTCATGTGTATGTACGGATTACCGTCTCCATGAACGGTGCATTTCATTTCATACATCTAAATGATATGTAATATTATAAATGCCTGTATATAGTGGATATATATGATATATATTATATATAAATCATGAATATAATTCTGGATATAATGAATATTTTACCCCATGAACAACTTGTAATTATAAAGAGTTTATTTTTGACTCAAGTACCAATGATCGACAAAATGACCATTATTAACATAAATAATTACATACTGTACACAACATGGTAATAAGTGATATAAAAGGAATAATGAACTTGAAAACTATTCTTAAGCACGTAGAAATTAACTCAAGTTTGTTATTCAGGAGTTTAAAGAACGATCGAGTCAAGTCGGACCCGAGGTATGGGACTTCGTCTCAATCTTCTTTCATTGAGGAATATTTTGTTTTATTCACAACCTTCTTTTATACGTTGTATGAACCCCTTTGAATTTTATGTTTATCCAAAAGGAATCTTTTTTATAAGAAGCATTTTAATAAATGAAAAAATGGACTGTTTTTGTTGTATGTATGCAGCGACAACGACTTCTCTGCCGCCGTGACCATTATTTGAGTTTCGACTTCCTCTACAAGCCATACCTTTTTAAATGAAAAATAAATACCATGTTTTACTTTTCTTTTATTTTGGTATTTAAAATGGGTTTCATAATGTTTTTATTATATCAATGTGTGGTATTAATATCTTGTGATTGAAATGTGGAAATGTTATGTTTTCTTAATGTATGTTTTATGTGATACGATTATGTTATGGTTCTTGGGCATTGTTATGAAGACGACTGGTTCCATGATAAACTAAGGGCAGGTGAGCCTGATATAGCTCTTCAATGGATTGGGTAACACAAAGGAGAAGAGATTTAGGGAATATACTGTGATGGGTATTCCAAACGTAACCAAGAGTGTTACTCCCTACGTAAGAATGTTATGAAAGCCTCAAGTTACCATTATGTCTTATGATTTCTATGATTTATTCATGATTTGATGGGGTATGTTAACGTGTTTATGTTTTATGAGTAAAGTATGATTTTATACATGGACTAATGTTTTCATTTCATACTTTTATATCCCTTACTGAGATTTTTATGCTCATCCCATGTTTTTGAAATGTTTTTCACATGTCAAGGGAAAGGTACATGATGTGATGATAATTTCAAATGAAGTGGCAAGAAATAATCCATTTTTTATTTTAAATATGGTTCTGTTGATGGAAAAAATGGGTATTATCTTTTATGTAACCACTTTGTTTAAATGTGGAATGTATTGCATGTTTTATGATCTAATTCTCTAAAATTGTAATCCTGAAAAGATCCTCAACGTGTATTCTTGAAATAACTCAATATTATGTAATGCTTATGCCTGGGGCCTTATACCCACATAGTCCCTCAATGGTTTCATCATCTTTTTCTGGTTCTAACCTCATGTTTTAGAAATCCAATCATCAAGGTAATGGACCATTATCTCTTCATTTCCATTCACACAACATCCTTACTATATGCATTTAAATTCCTAATCTTAATGTTTGGATATGTTTTCCACATCCCTCGTTATATTTTTTTATTTCTAAATTTTGGGAGACCCATATCTCTTTAATTAAACTTTACTATTTATCTTTATGTTCTGCGATTATGCTACAAAAAATTCACTGCGAGTTTTCAAGCCTTGATTTTATTCGAGAACACTTTTCTCCACTACCTTTTAATTCCCAATTCATCCTATTGTAATATGTTATTATATATCTCAATTAATACACTTCTTATTACCATGTGTGGAGAGAAAACTTTAAATCTTACAAATCCCTCCCATTAACCTTTACATTCAACCGTTATGCTTCAGATATTGTCCTCTGATTTTCTATGCCAATCATATGGGAAGTGAATACCCATACCAATCATCACTCAAGGGTATTCACCTAGTTGTGCCAATAATTAATTTTTAGGGGAATCAATGAATATAACCGACAATCTATAATCATTGTATTAAATGATATTATTTATGTTATTATGTTATATGATCTATGCATCAGACATATTAATGGACATGATATGATTATCATGGTCGTTCCCAGCTAGCAACCTAATTCATTGAATAATGTTTTTATCTCACTGAATTCCTTTAATGGTGCGTGAGAGGTTATCCAATTAACCATATGTTATTATATCTTCTATTTTAACAATGATTTAATTTTAGGATTTAATTTTTATTTTATTTTTTCAGATTTCTTTGTTACATTTCTGCTATCATGATATGCAATGCCTAATTATTTCTGATTATGATTCTAACCTCTTATGATACATTGTTGTGACTCTTTCACAACATGTATTTCTTTAACCTATTACATGATTTTTTTAATTCCCTTAATAGTATTTATATCTTACATATTTAATAGTTATATCTCAAAGATACCACATTTTGACTTAAATGTGTACTGGAATATTAGAATAAATTTAAATATGTTTTCCAAAATATTTTTTTACATGAAACATGTTTATTTTATTTGTACCAATTTCGTAGAGAAAAAATTCTTATCAATCATCTGGGTTTTACTATGTATGAATTTATTTTATAAATCATGAATTAATATTTAATAAAATTATGGTTTTAATATTTTTTGTATTAGTGGAATGTATAATTATATTTTGATTAGGATTAGATGGAAATTGAGATATATTTTGGGAAAATACTCAACATAAGAAGATATCCCTTAATTTTTATAATTTATAGAGTATGTCTTTTCCATGAAGATGCGTCCCAATCTGGATAATACAGGTGGATATGGATCTATTACACATTTACCTTGGTGTAATACCATTGAAAACACCATATTGAACTAGAATCAATTAGTAACTGGTGAATGAATAATATAGTGATTTCACACCTTGTTTGATACTCCTTAGGAATTCAGTTTGGTAAATTCAAATGTTCATTATGAGGAATAATTAAGGTTAAAATACCCATTAGTATTTTTATGAAATATAATGTGGAAAAAATAGATTAAAAAATACATATTTTTAATTTGATGAATATGATAAAATAAATATTCATTTTTGGATAAAGTATGTTGTAAAATTTAAGAAAATATATTTTAACTGTTATCAGAAAATTTTACCGAAATTTTGGGATATTAATTTGTAGAATTGTGGTAATAATATTAGAATATCCAACATATTGAATTCTATATTAACACAATGGTGAAATTGGTTGACATGAAATTTGACTGATCAAAAATATTGGTCTTCTTATACCTCCGTTAGATGGATTTCATAATATTTATATAAATTAATAAATTAATTTATGGTTGATCTCTGAAAATTATCAATATTTGTATTATTTAAACACTGGTAATAAATGGTAGATAATTTCCTTATAATTATGTCAGGTGTAATTCATTTTATATATTAATTATGTTTTAAAAAATATTAATTAATGTTCTTTTTCCAAGATGGAAGGATCATGTTCCCCAAAAATCTTATCTCTATTCCAGAACAACTAGTTACATGTACTATCCAAAATTCATGAAATATTGACTTCAAAAAATCATCCAATATCCTTGTTACATGAAAACACATTTGTTTTTATAAAATACCACTACCATCCCAGCATTCTTTGAAGGATGATGTATCTTTTATTGAATAATTTTTCACTTTCAACTTTCTCATCAGAAAATATGTGGGATTTACATCAAGGAATTTTCAAATTCATCGCTTTATTTTAGCCACACGAAAGACATAATAATTTCCTAGATTTTTTAAATGATGGATACCCCAAATTAGAATATATATATATATATAAATATCCCATTAATGATTTTAGTATTTCTAGAAATATCAACATTTATTTATGAAAACCATATTTTTAAATATTTAATGACAAATCCGTAATATTGTTTTATTAAAAATTTGCAATATGATTTTAAAAATAATTATTTTAGAAATAATTTTTCAATGATTTAACATAGCATCCATTGATATAATGAATGATAAATGAGTTATATTTGGATATTTTATTTATATTATTTTGAAAATATCATTTGATTCTTTTGTGATGTATGAACCGTCGCTCCATGAAGGAAATTCCAACATGAAAACTGAATACCTCATAGAAGGGATGAAGAAACTGGAGAATTCACTATGGAATGATATTTGAATGGATATATATTACATAAAAATAATAAAAAATTTGATGATGAAATTATGTTAGGTCAGAATAATGTAATGACCTGAAAAATATTGTTCTTTAAATATTGGGCCACTTATCCCTCTTAAAATTTGATAATTTTTTAAAATAGCATCAAAATAAAGGAATTTCATTTCAAGGATCCTTTAAAAACATTTTCCTTTTTGACCATCTAATACTATAAATATTATTGGGATAGAAAAAAATACTAGAGACAAGATTCAAATTATATCATTATTTAATAATATTAAATTTATTGGAAACCACTGCCCAATATCCTACCAAATATTACAATGGGTAGAAAAATATATATGTAAAATATATAAATTTGGGACAAATCAATCCCCCTGAAACATTTCACCCCTAAACATATCTACAATAGAGGAACAATGAGTTAGCAATACAATAACGATTTTAGGAATGATTTTTAGCCATTATCTAAATGAATGTGAATGATAAAGACATAAAGTGATGGTGTATTTATAGGTAAATATGATAATCATTTTTTATTTTTTAAACTAATATAGTTGATCTACATTATGACTGTTATTCAAAAAAAAAAGGTTCATTATTTTTTTTGATTATTTAGATGCATTTAAATGATCATCAGAATTTTTTAATGACATAATCAAAATTTTATTATTTAATATGTCTATGATATTGCACCACTATAATATTAATTTTGTAAAAAGAATAAGTAAAAAATTTATTTCATAAACTGTTATTGTAAAATGTTTTTTCCCATGACAATATATTTTAATTAATGCCAAAAAATTATAATGGTCATATTGTTATTTTTTTATTAAATTGTTTATTTTAAATAAAATAATGATTTATTTTGGAATTAAAATTATCACCTTAAGAATGTTATTTTAATTAAATATATAGGATTTTTTTTATCAACATGTAAAAATTAGCTAGGTTTGATTTGTTAGTAATTGTTTTGAAAAAATGATTTTTTTGGGAAATAGTGAATCTTGCCGCTTTACAAGGACTGCAATTTTATGAAGTCCTTTTTATTTCAGCATGACTATAGATCTTTTGAATTTTTTTTATCAAAAATTGTTTAATTTAATAAGTATAATAATTAATTTAGAAATATCAATTTGAATTTATTAATTTAGACAATATTTTATTTAAACAAAAAAATTTATTTTGGAAAAAAAACCTTTTTTAGAATTTCAAACATTTATTAGGTTGTACATGATATGTGGTTAATTTTTGTAAGAATTAAACATCCAAAAAATTTATAACACCCATTAATTAACATCTAATTATTTTTAAATTCAATTTACTATCATGTGGTTGGCTTATATGATAAAATAATCAATATTTAATCATTTACAACACATGCCTCCTCCGGCATAAATACCACCCATTATATATCCAAGTCTAATAAAAATTTAGGAGGCATGATGATTTGGTCATTATTCCTTCAATATGGTCCCTACAAGGTTTTTGTAACGTTTTAAAATTCCACCCTCGTCATTGTGGAATGAAATCACTATGGCAAGGGACCTCTCTCTCTACATTTCCATTATAGAATCTTCTTTCGTTTATGCCTTTGAATTTCAATTACTAATGTTTTGATATATTCTTCCACATACCACGTTCTGTAATTTTAAATTTCCAAATATGATATAACCATTTATCTATCATTAATCCATTATATTCTTCTCTACGTATTTTAGTTATTCTATTAAAATGTCATTGTAAATTTTCATAAAAATCAATTATTCTAGAACAATTTTTGCCTTATTACTTTTTATTATGAATTTTTAATGTTTGATTATATTCATACATATCCCTACTACTACCCTAAATGATTCCACGTGATTAGATAACCCATTAAATCCCATTAATCCCACCAGAAATCATTTATGTTCTACCGTTATACTGCCAAAAGTTTACTCTCATTTTCATGCCAAATATTTATGATTTGAATAACCATACCCTTTTTTACTCATTGTTATTAACCTAGTATTACCTATACATAAATGATTTGGGAATCCAATGTATGTAAACAAAATTCCATAATCATTGGAATAAATGATATGAAATATTTTCTTATGTTATATAATCTATGTGGCACACATATACATAAACATGAAATAATAATGAAATGTGAACCCAGATAGTGCTCCAATTCATTGGGTTATGTTTTTTTATCATGATAATCCATGTATAAGTATGAGAGTTTATACTATGAATGTTATGTTATTATATAATGGTGATTAACAATGGATTATGCTTATGATTTGAAGTTTACTATTTTTCAAATGCTTGTTATACCTTTATGCTATCATGTTATATGATCCCTCATTGATCATGATTATGATTCTCACCTCCTTTAATAAATTTTGATTCATGTTACCCCATATATATTTATTTAACCTATTAAATTATTTTTTATTATTTTCATGGGATTCATAGGTCACCCACTTCATATGTATTCCAATAGGATTTCTGGTGACCATTTAAATATGTACTAGAATATTAAAAACATTTCAATAACATATTCAATAATCATCTTTTATCTATGTTACATTTTCTTATTCCTTTTACCTAATTCCCAAATACCCTTTTATTGTAGATCATATGTTTTTTATTAAGTGTAATTTTATATAATAAATCCTTAATTAATGTGTAATAATGCTATAGGTTTCAATAGAATTGATTAAATTTCATAAGTCAAATATTTTTATTTTAAGAAACATAAAACATTATTATGATGAGGATTTTTTGGACCAGTTTGATTTGGTGCATTAGTATTTTTATTTATACCCTCATTGTATATAGTTTTGTATTTCAACATATTTTTTCTATAGATTTAAGGATCATATATTTTAATATTCATATTTCCCTCTTTTCATAACTCTGTTTAATGTACCACATTATATTTTGATGATACAACCATATATATATTTGGTGATTTTAATTAAAAATACACTAATAAGAGAATAATTTTTTTATTTGAATCCACATATTGATGAGTTGATTTTATTATCTAATATTTATAAAAATATATATATGATGTAGTCACAAATCACAACATTCTACATAAACATACATTAATGATGACAAATAGTGACTATACATAATATGTTATGTTATTAGGATGGAGTACCATTCTCCAAAATATTGTCCATTTTAAATAGATGAAAATATATTATTTCTAGTGGTTAAAGGAAGAAAGTCCTATTTTTTACTTTTACCTAGTTTTTTCATCCCATAGATAACTTATTTCGATGAAATAGAAATAATTTAATAAATGGTAGAATTGAAAGAGATAAACCACCAACAATTATACCAGGTATTTAGGTAAAATCTATTATTTCATCATTACCCCATTATAATTCTAGAGTAGTAATAACATGATAAAAAATATATTGTTTTGGGAGATATCAAAATTGGATAAAGCAAAGAGCATTTTGTGAGTTTCAATATTAGTGTGATTTGGTGATTTTTTTATGTTATATTGAATACATATTGAAAATAATTGTTTTTATAACCTATTTTACAGATTTTAATACTGGCCTAGCATGACTAAAGTTAATATATAATCATTGTTTCATATTTTTTATATATATTTCATTCTCCATCCTGAGTTATATAAAAATCAATGTTCACAATTGATAATGAATCCAATTGAAACATTATCACATACTAAATATGGTACTTTTTTATTTTATGATTGGATTATATATTTGTTTTCACCCGATGGCTATGCTACTAATATTTCTCATTACATCTAAAATAGGCAAATTACCATGTTAAAAATTCATGAATTTCATTTCACAATTAAAATATTTCAAATTATTGGCCTCATTAGGTCATTGAATTATTTTTTATTGCATGTGTCTACAAAAATATCATACTTATTCAAATACATTTATATAGAAACAATAACCATTATGGTCCATAGTAAGCTAAAAAAATATTTATTCTAATTTTATATAAATTGGTAAAAAAAATGACTCAAATATTCATGGATAAATAAAACAATGTCTAGTATATTTTCTACATTATTATAAATATTGGGGGATATAATAATATTTATATAAATACCCATTGATGGTTTGTATGTGAAAATTGTATAACAATGTGAATAATATATAAATAGGTGAATAGACAATTATTGAAAGCTATATATAGGAATAAATTTCAATTTTTATCTCTTATTATTTTCAATCTGGTTATCTATCAAATCATAATTTAAATAATCACAATATGGGAAACAGTTATAAAGACACATATTATCAATTGTTAGTATTCAATAATCCAAGAATTAGTTAAGTTTATCATCATGAACAATGAATTTTATATAATAAACTATATAAATAACATATATTTATTCTACTCAATTGTGAATTAATGACAAAATATGTTGAGTATGGATTTCATTTACTTTTCAAGAATCAAGTAAAATGAAAATTTATTTCACAAATTTTATAGATTATCTGACGTTTATATCAAAAATGAATTCACCCATATTACCCTAAATATTATTTCATAATATATATATGTAATTTTCCCTTCCTTTAATATAGATTATAAATTTAATTTGTAACTATCAAAAATATGAAAATATTTTTTTTCATTATTATTTTTATATTTTTATGAATCACAAAATTGAAATAAAATTGATAGTCAGTTATGTGAATTTTTTTATCCACTAAAAATATTGATTAAATATTTTAAAGTTATTATGTTTAAATAATTTCTATTTCATATATTCACATATAGAGATTCAAAAAATAAATGAAAATTGGTCTTTTGTCAATGGTCCTCATTACAATGAATTTGAGGTTTAATTTTATAACATATTGGATGAAACAATTGAGTTATACTATATAGAAAATAATTAGATAACATTGATTAAAATTAATTTATTTGATATAGGTCATGGTATACAAGTTCATCCATATATTTAATATTATATATATATATATTATAAGGCCTCATCCTTAAAACCTATCTTAATCTTGAGTTATTACAAGATTACACATTGAGGATCTTTTCAGGTTTAGATTTTTAGAGAATTAGATCATTAAACTTGCATTACATTTCACATTTAAACAATGTGGTTACATAAAATACAGTATTCATTCTTCCCATCAATGGAAACATATTGAAAATAAAACTTGGATTCATTCTTGACACATACTTGACACTATCATCACATCATGTACCTTTCCCTTGACCTGTGAAAAACATTTCAAAAACATGGGATGAGCATAAAAAGCTCAGTAAGGGTTATAAAAATATGGAAAGGAAACATGAGTTCATATATACATAAGAATTAAATCATACATTACCCATAAAACAAAGGCACTTTAACATACCTCATCAAACCATGAATAAATCATAGAAATCATAAGATATAAAGGTAACTTGACGCATTCATAACATTCTTACGTAGGGATTAACCCTCTTGGTGACGTTTGCAATACCCATCACAGTATATTCCCTAAATCTCTTCAGAGAAACCTTAACCTTTCACTCCTTCGCGTTACCTAATGCATTGGAGAGCTATATCGGGCACACCCGCCCTTAGTTTATCACGGAACCACCCATTTTCATAACAATGCCCAAGAACCATAACATAAACGTATCAAATAAAACATGCATAAAGGAAACAAAACATTTCCACATTTCAATCACAATATAACATTTTAGTATTTTGAAATAATGAATCCATACAAAAAGAAACCATTTCCAAAACCATTTAAAACATTTAATAAGGAGAATTTTGAATCAAAGTCTCCCATACCACCTTGAAGATTTTAACATTTTAAAAAATTAATATACATATAAATAAATCCTTAAAACCATTTTGAAAACATGGATATTAATAAGAACAAATCATTAAAACATTTAAAGTGATATTTTGGTCAAAGGGTTCTTACCAAAATTAGAGACAATTGAATACAATAATTGAGGAATAACATTTGATCAGAACATTATAATATTATGAGAATAAATTTATTCAGGATATAATATTCCAAAGGACAGTATATACACCATATAAGAGTTAATTGGTGCATAACAACAATGAAGTCTCAATAGGGATGTAAAATGGGATGAAAAACATTATAAAGAAGGTATCCTTAAATTAAGGATAAATCAATATAAAAATTATGTGTGACAAATATAAATACACCCAATATAATTGGATATTATGTGTAAAACAATAAAAGTTCATTCAGACATATTCAAAGGATGACATATTCAATAACTACATGTTGAACACAAAGAAATCGAAATTGGGTTAAAACGTTCCCTTGGTAAAATTCGAAAGCCTAATGGCGTCACTTCAAAAATTCAGAAAATGAGTTGATGGTAGATAAAAAGGGAATATCATCACTTGGACATAAAATTTACATCAATCAGGATATAGAAGAACATATCCCAACATAATATTATGTGAATTAAAAGACATAACAAACGAAGTCTTTTAAAATGAGGAGGGTGAAAGGTTCCATTACCGACTTGGGTAACTTTCGAAATGTACACCCCATTGAAGAAGTGTCATAAAATGAATATGTAAATACCCATAAATGGAATTATATTACAAAAGGAGTGTAATAATGGGCAGTACATAAACCATTCAAATGAAATTGTGGCAAATGTAGCATAAATCTCACAGGAATAAAAGTGAGATGAAAAATCCCTTAAGAAAACTCGGCAGTCTAACGTCGCCACTTAAAACATCCAAAATGGATTGATGAGAGGAAATAGGGTATCTCATCATATGAATATAATAAGTAAAGTGGTATTATTATAAAATAACATCCCAATCATAAGAAAGATGAGCTTTAAAGTAATGACATAAAAGAGTGTACTTAAAAAAGAAAGAGAGGTGTAGGATCCCTTACCTCAAGTCCAACTTGTCTTGTTCGTTTCATTATATTCCTGAATAATAAACATTGGTAAATTAATAATTGCCTAAGTACCTCCATTAGAGATTATTATTCATTTCATATCACATATTATAATGTTATAATAATTGTTTAATAATGTTATTTCATATCAGACGTGTTTGCCGATGTTTGGTACATGAGTCAAAAATGAACATGTTTGAAAAAAGATTGCCCATGTAGTTATATGTAAATAATTTACAGAATAGTATTAATGATTAAAATATCATATATATCCAGTAAATATTTATTTCATACTATTCCATATCATTTGGAGATAAAAAACGAAAAGAACCGTTCATGGAGACGGTAGGTCGTACGTACGCATGAACGCTACTTTCTTTTTTTGTCATATTAATGGAGTTAAAAAATGATATATATATATATATATGTTATAATTACAGAATGATATCCATAATTTATATATAATATATTACATATATATCCATTATATATATGTACTTATAATAGTACATAACATTTTGAGATAAGAAATGAAATGTACCGTTCATGGAGACGGTAAGCCGTACGTACGCATGAACACTACTTCCATTTCTATTTCATATTCAATAGAATTAAAACATAATGATTAATAATAGTATTTTAATTCCAGTATGGAATCATATATAATATCATTAAATATACCCTTTATACGTACCACATATGGTAATAACGAATCAAATCACTTTGAGGTGGCGGTAGTCTGCGCTTCCTTAAATGAAGATATCTCATTTACCCATAATGGAAACCATAAAGGTATGAAATAAATGAAAAATGAAGAATATTAAGTAAAATATAAACATATTATATATCATATATAAATATAGTGTCATCTTAATGGCCACCTTTGAAGGTGTTAGAAGAATGTTGAACAATCATCGTTTCGTGAGACAGGAATTTGCCATCCACAAAAACAGTATGTTCTTTAACCATTAGATGTAGGTGTGTGTAAGTGTATCTCGAATCTTTCTTATAACAACATCCTAGTATATTTAATATACTGGATTCGTTATAAAAGAAATTAATAAAAAGATTTTAGTGGGTTGGAGAAGCAAAATGAAACAAAATCACTCAAGTAAAGACATTACCTTAAAAATCGGGTAACTCCATTTGGTTTGAGCTCAAAGGCATCCTTGGGAAGCCTTATGCCCAAAGTGAAGCTCCAAGGAGTAATATAGTAAATTGGAGAGACAAAATGGGCAGAGGTTGGCCGAGCCAAAGGCTTTGGGAGTGTGGGTAAGGAGGTAGAGGTGGGGGCCTTTTATAAGAGGAGAGGAGGGGCACTTTTGGAATATAAGAAATATTACTTTATTTGAAAATGTGTTTCGGTTTTAAAAGGTCAAACATTGATATAATTCTTGGATAATGTGATAAGGGTTCGAAATCCATCAATCCAATAAGTTTTGGACATGTGTAGGTCATATAATGATGTCATCGCTGCATCATTATGATGTCATAAATAATTTAATTTATTTAATGTATAAAAAATTATAAAAAATACTATGATGTAGGAAAGAGTTTTATATTTCCAATTAATATTTATAGTCAAAAATTGGTTTTGTATAATTCCATGTAAAACTTGTTTTAGTAAAACATTTCATATTTGTTTCATTTTTACTTTAACTTTAAATAAAAATATATTAATGTCATTTTCCAACCGAAGTTGCTTAATGGGGTCCCCAAGTTTACCCATGGGTTTTCTTGGTCGTCCATGACACATCCAAAGAGGTTAGTATATGTTTCACGTTCATTTATTATTATTAAAACATTATTTTTACCTTATACTACACTAATTACCTCTAATCGGGATTAAAAACATAATATGTTACTATTCACCAAAAAATTATTTTTATCTCATTGAACCACATTTTAATTCTTAATTACAACCATGTATGTAGGATTTTTTGAAATTCAATACACAAAGGTGGTAAAATTTCATTTAAATAGAAAATCAGTTTTTATAAGTACAACTTAGTGATTTGACTATTCATCAAAAATTGAAGTGTTTCAAAAAAATACCAAAAGTTCACCCTAAGATATATTTGATATTACAAATTCAATAATGAAGTCTATTTTACAAAAGTAAAAACATATATGTAAAATTAATTAATTTAATAATTAATTCCCGCTGTCATGACAAATAGCGTGTTTTTGTGAAACAATAAGTATCAAAAGATTGACACTAGTTTAAGTCTGATTTCAAAGTGAAATTAATTCCAACGACCACTATTGGATTTAATGGTAAAAATATATTCTAATTTCACTTTAAAACCAATTCAAATGATAATCTAATCATATAAATAAATTAGATTAAATAGAGGTTTTGAATTAAAATACAAGATTTTACACTATTCATTAAAAAAATGACCATTATCGGAAAGATACCAAGAATTTACACAGAGTAAATTTTGATGTCCCGATTCTTAAGAAGAGTTTTATTTCGTCCAATAGAATTTATAAGAGTGAAAAAAACTATATTTAATGATGGTTCGCCATCAAAAGGCGATAAGTGAACCTTTAGTGAAAACTAGGGCATATACGCCTAAAATTGAATTCTTTCCGTATTTTAAGCCTTTATCTTTTATTGGATAAATGTAAAAACATTTAAGAAGATGTATAATCATATTTTAGTTATTTCTATCCATTACTGCCAATACAACGGCTACATGTTAACTACCATTTAAAATAATGTTATTTTATTATTAGAGTGCAATGTAAGATTCCCAAGAAACTCGTTGTTGCGTGTTGGGTACGCCATCGAGCATAGCGTCCCCTTCAAAGTCATATTAATATTTTATTCACAAATATGGATAAATATGAAAATGTCATATTCTTTATTTACCTGGTGTGTTACATCCTTCCCCCCTTTTCGGAATTGAGTCCTCACAATTTTAAAATTGCGCTTGGAAACATCCTTGAAAGTCCCACATCGGAACAAGAGTCGGTAAAACAATCACTTTAAAATAAATAAAGTTAAGTACAGAGGTCACCCGAGTTAACCCATATGTAGAAAAAAATGGACATGGAACGAAAAGCAAAGTGTCATGTTCTTGAGGGAGAGTGATAGTAAACATGTCTAGGAGAACGTTAACCATAAGAAAATCACAAACTTGTGATGGGTTAAATGGTGTTGGGTTCCCCAGTAGGAAAAGTTAATAGACATAATTTTTTGTTTTAATTTACTTTTTATTGAGGAATTTATTCATAAGGAAACATAATCACTTATCATGTTGACTTTCAACTTTTATTAGATTCCATACACAAACTCATATTTTTTTCCAAAAGACGAGTATTTAGGGAGACTTGTTCGCATTAAGAGTACTATAATCAACATCTAGAGAAGCACGTAATCCAGAAAAAGAGAACTATACATTTCCCATGTCTGAAAACCTTAACCAAAACTAAAACAAAAAAGGTTAGTACATGATCAGATAATCCAGAAAAGGATAACCCTTTATAAAAAGAAAATTTATTCTTAATCTCCAAAATTTGTCCAACAAAACCCAAAGTTCAATGAGGACCATTCGATAACCAATTTGTCCATAAAATTATTCAAAGTAAAACAATATAAGATTCAAACCCAAATATTTGAAAGATTTAGTCACATAGTCGTCCATGTTAAATCGTAACATTTATCTCCAATCAACATCAGTTGCTCCTAAAGTCTCGTATTGAAAAGTAATTAATCTAATCACATATCCTCCATGATAGGTTAATCATTTTCATAAATAACCCAAAATCAACTTACTCTTAATTCATAAAATCATATAACTAAAAAGAATCAGTTGAACTAACTAGGGACTTCACGTAGTCCAGTGGTAGGCGATAAATACCAGTTGCACTTTGATTGTGGTTTCGATTCCCGCAGCTTTGTCCGACGCGACGGGTAGTCACACGGTCTACGTGTTGTACTTTTTCCAAAACTATACAATTCAAAAATCATTCCCCAAAAGGGATAAAATCATCAAAAATAACCATAACATAATTTAACCTCAATTTTACCTCATTCCTTTTACTTCAATCATAACATATAGTAACCCATAATTACCTCAAAAGTAAGGATCATATAAACTCTAATGGTTACCTTTATAATTATTAAATGAACTTCCACATCGATTGGTCATCTCGTACATGATGCATTAAAGATCATACCAAGGTTAAAGTGGTTGATCATGACTCCTTGATATTTGGTTTAGAAAAAACACGAGTTTCCTCATTGAATCCTCCATTTTATCTAGTATCTTAATCATAGAACCACCACAGTTTCCTTCAAACCCGTTGTCTCTTTGGTGCCTGGTAGATCCATCATTTCACTAAAAACAGAAATGTCATTGTGAGTATATCAAAAAAACCATCATGTACTAATGAGGTAGGTAAACACTAAGATACACTTACTCATTCACTTTATGTAAAACTAGTACTCTTTCTGAAATCCTAACCATTATGGTAATGCCACTTATGATTAAAGAATACCCCAACCTCTAAAGTTATTTAAACCGACCTTTGATACCAACTATAAGGCCCCAGCCTTAAAACCTTACTTAATCTTGAGTTATTACAAGATTACACATTGAGGATCTTTTCAGGTTTAGAGTTTTAGAGAATTAGATCATGAAACTTGCATTACATTCCACATTTAAACAAAGTGGATACATAAATTACAGTATTCATTCTTCCCATCAATGGAAACATATTGAAAATAAAACATGGATTCTTTCTTGACACATCCTTGACACTATCATCACATCCTGTAACTTTCCCTTGACCTGTGAAAAACATTTCAAAAACTTGGGATGAGCATAAAAAGCTCAGTAAGGGTTATAAAAATATGTAAAGGAAGAATGAGTTCACATATAAATAAGAATGAAATCATAAATTACCCATAAAACAATGGCACTTTAACAGACCTCATCAAACCATGAATAAATCATAGAAATCATAAGACATAAAGGTAACTTGAGGCATTCATAACATTCTTACGTAGGGAGTAACCCTCTTGGTTACGTTTGGAATACCCATCACAGTATATTCCCTAAATCTCTTCGGAGAAACCTTAATGTTTTACTCATTCGTGTTACCCAATGCATTGGAGAGCTATATCGGGCTCACCCGCCCTTAGTTTATCACAAAACCACCTATTTTTATAACAATGCCCAAGTACCATAACAAAAACTTATCACATAAAAAATTCATAAAGGAAACAAAACATTTCCGCATTTCAATCACAATATAACATTTTATTATTTTGAAATAATGAATCCATACAAAAAGAAACCATTTCCAAAACCATTTAAAAAATTTAATAAGGAGAATTTTGAATCAAAGTGTCCCATACGACCTTAAAGCTTTTAACATTCTAAACCATTAATATCCAGATAAATAAATCCTTAAAACCATTTTGAAAACATGGATATTATTAATAACAAATCATTAAAACATTTAAAGTGATATTTTGGTCAAAGGGGTTTTACCAAAATTAGAGACACTTGAATACAATAATTGAAGAATAACATTTAATCAGAACTTTATAATATCATGAGAATAAATGGATTCATGATATAATATTCCAAAGGACAGTATATACATCATATAATATTGAATTGGTGCATAACAATAATGAAGTCTCAATAGGGATGTAAAATGTGATGAAATCCCTTATAAAAAAGGTATCCTTAAATTAAGGATAAATCAATATCAAAATTATGTGTGACAAATATAAATACACCCAATATAATTGGATATTAAGTGTAAAACAATAAAAGGTCATTCACACATATTCAATGGATGACATATTCAATAACTACATGTTGAACCCAAAGAAATCGAAATTTGGTTAAAATGTTCCCTTGGTAAAATTCGACAGCCCAACGGCGTCACTTCAAAAATTCATAAAATGAGTTGATGAGAGATAAAAAGGGAATCTCATCACTTGGACATAAAATTTGCATCAATCAGGATATATAATAACATATCACAACATAATAGTATGTGAATTAAAAGACATAACAAACAGAGTCTTTTAAAATGAGGAGGGTGAATGGTTCCATTACGGACTTGGATAACTTTCAAAAAGTACACCCCATTGAAGAAGTGTCATAAAATGAATATGTAAATACCCATAAATGGAATTATATTACAAAAAGAGTGTAATAATGGGCAGTACATAAACCACTCAAATGAAATTGTGGCAAATGTAGCATAAATCTCACAGGAATAAAAGTGAGATGAAAAATCCCTTACGAAAACTCGACAGCCTAACGACGCCACTTAAAACTTCCAAAATGGATTGATGAGATGAAATAGGGTCTCTCATCATATGAATATAATAAGTATAGTGGGAGTAATATAAAATATCATCCCAATAATAAGAAATATGAGCTTAAAAGGAATGACATAAAAGAGTGTACTTAAAAAGAAAGAGAGGTGTAGGATCCCTTACCTCAAGTCCAACTTGTCTTGTTCATTTCTTTATATTCCTGAATAATAAACTTTGGTCAAATAATAATTTCCTAAGTACCTCCATTAGATATTTTTATTCAGTTCATAAAAAATATTATAATGTTATAATAATTGTTTAATAATGTTAGTTCATATCAGATGTTTTTGCCGATGTTTGGTACATGAGTCAAAAATGAACATGTTTGAAAAAACATTGCCCATGTAGTTATATGTAAATAATTTCCAGAATAGTATTATTGATTAAAATATCATATATATCCAGTAAATATTCATTTAATACTATTCCATATCATTTGGAGATAAAAAACGAAAAGCATCGTTCATGGAGACGGTAGGCCGTACGTACGAATGAACGCTACTTTCTTTTTTTGTTATATTAATGGAATTAAAACAAAATGAGATATATATATATGTGTGTGTGTGTTATAATTCCAAAATGATATCCATAATTTGGATATAATATATTACATATATATAAATTATATATATGTACATATAATAGTACATAACATTTTGAGATAAGAAATGAAATGTACAGTTCATGGAGACGGTAAGCCGTACGTACGCATGAACGCTAGTTCCATTTCTATTTCATATTTAATAGCATTAAAAAATAACGATTCATAATAGTATTTTAATTCCAGTATGGTATCATATATAATATCATTAAATATACCCTTTATACGTACCACATATGGTAATAATGAATCAAATCACTTTGAGGGGGCGGTAGTCCGCACTTACTTAAATGAAGATATCACATTTACCCATAATGGAAACCATAAAGGTATGAAATAAATGAAAAATACAGAAGCTTAAGTAAAACATAAACATATTATATATCATATATAAATATAGTGTCATCTTAATGGCCACCATTGAAGGTGTTAGAAGAATGTTGAACAATCATCGTTTCGTGAGGCAGAAATTCGCCATCCACAGAAACAGTATACTCTTTAACCATTAGATGTAGGTGTGTGTAAGTGTATTTCGAATCCTTATTATAAAAAAATCCTAGAATATTGAAGATACTGGATTTTTTATAAAATAAATTAATAAAAAGAGTTTAGGGGGTTGGAGAAGCAAAATGAAACAAAATGACTCAAGTGAAGACATTACCTTAAAAATCTGGTAACTCCCTTTGGTTTGAGCTCAAATACTTCCTTGGGAAGACTTCTTCCCAAAGTGAAGCTTAAAGTAGTAAGAGAGGGAAGTGGAGAGACAAAATGGGCAGAGGTTGGCCGAGCCAAAGGCTTTGGGAGTGTGGGTAAGGAGGTAGTGGTGGGGGCCTTTTATAAGAGGAGATGAGGGACACTTTTGGAAAGTAAGAAATATTACTTTATTTGAAAATGTGTTTCGGTTTTAAAAGGTCCCACATTTATATAATTCGTGGATAAGGTGATAAGGGTTCGAAATCCACCCATCCAACAAGTTTTGGACATGTTCATGTCCTAGAGATTACATTATCGTCTCATTTTATTTAAATCGTCTGATAATGATGTCATCGTTGCATCATTATGATGTCATAAATAATTTAATTTATTTAATGTCTAAAAAATTATAAAAAAAATACTATGATGTAGGAAATCGTTTTAGATTTCCAATTAATATTTATAGTCAAAAATATGATTTGTATAACCCCATGTTTAAATTGTTTTAGTAAAACATTTCATGTTTGTCTCATTTTTAATTTAACTTTAAATAAAAAGATATTAATGTCATTTTCCAACGGAAGTGGCTTCATGGGATCCCCAAGTTGACCCATGGGTTTTCTTGGTCGGCCATGACACATCCAATGAGTTAGGACATGTGTCAAGTTCATTTCATATTATGAAAACATTATTTTTACCTTAAAATATACTAATTACCTCTAATCGAGATTAAAAACTTAATAAGTTACTATTCACCAAAAAATTATTTTTATCTCATTGAACCACATTTTACATCTTAATGACAACCATGTATGTAGGATTTTTGAAATTCAATACACAAAGGTGGAAAATTTTCATTTAAATGGAAAATCGGTTTTTATAAGTACCACTTAGTGATTTCACTATTCATCAAAAATTGAAGTTTTTCAGAAAAATACCAAAAATTCACCCAAAGCTATATTTGATATTCCGAATTCAATAATGAAGTCCATTTTACAAAATTAAAAACATATAATTCAAATTGATTAATTTAATAATTAATTCCCGCTGTCATGACAGACATCGTGTTTTTGTGAAACAATAAGTATCAATAGATTGACACTAGTTTAAGTATGATTTTAAAGTTAAATTAATTCCAACGACCACTATTGGATTTAATGGTAAAAATATATTCTAATTTCACTTTAAAACCAATTCAAAAGATAATCTAGTCATATAAATAAATTAGATTAAAAAGAGGTTTTGAATTAAAATACAATATTTTACACTATTCAACATAAAATAAACTTCATCGGAAAGATACCAAAAATTTACACAAAGTAAATTTTGATGTCCAGATTCTGAAGAAGAGTTTTATTTGTTCCAATAGAATGTATAAGAGTGAACAAAACTATATTTAATGATGGTTCGCCATCAAAAGCCGATAAGTGAACCTTTAGTGAAAACTAGGGCATATACGCGTAAAATCAAATTCTTTCTGTATTTTAAGCATTTATCTTTAATTGGATAAATTTAAAAACATTTAAAAACATGTATAATCATATATTAGTTATTTATATCCATTCCCGCCAATACAATGGCTACATGTTAACTACCATTTAAAATAATATTATTTTATTATTAGAGTGCAACGTAAGATTCCCAAGAAACTCGTTGTTGCGTATTGGTTACGCCATCGAGCATAGCGTCCCATTTAAAGTCATATTAATATTCTATTCACAAATATGGATAAATATGAAAATTTCATATTATTTATTTACTTGGGGTGTTACATATATAATAAATATATTAGTAAATAAACAGTTTTTTGGCATATTAAAAACATGTAGTTTAGTTTGAAATTTTTTATAGAGGCATTACATGATATAAATTAATGGTGTTGTGTATTAAAAATGAAACTTAATGAAATTTGGTTTATTTAAAATGAATTTTGTTCTATTGAAGTTAATGATGTTGAAATTTTTGAATAATTATTGTTGAATATATCTCATACTTTAAGAGATTATGATATTGATGATGATAACACACATTTAAGGTCTTATGGTATTGATATTGTAAAATATATAACCAAATACTCTGAAATTTCAAGAGATGATTATTTTATAGATCTTATTGAGAGTGACCCCACCAGAGAGGAATGTAATGGAAATGACCTGGTTGAAGATAAAAATGGATATTAAGATAGAGATGAAAATTAATATGAATATTGTTGTATTATTTTTTATAATAAATATTTATTTGATTCATATTTTTGATATATGGGTCGGAAATTATTTTCAGGTAACATTATTTTCAATCAATCACTTTCAAAAAGAGGTTATATAATTTTATTATTATTAATATTGTTTTATAAAATTTTATATTTTTATAAAATTTATTATATTATTCAGTTCAATAAAGGTAATTTTGATATATTGATATGTATCTTGACCGAAAATAAGAAACATGGTGGGGTGCTCTATGATTTTCTAGTCATGGGTGTTGACACGAAACCAAAAATCAGAAATGGATGATGCCTTCTGTGATTAATTATTACATATCCCATACCATTTTTACATCCCTCTCATTAATAAAATCTTCATTTTAGAAGGAATGTTTATATATGAATTTTACATAGTTTCCATTAAGTTTTTTTAATTTTTTAATTAACTTCTTAATTATTCATATTTTTATATTTTTTTTAATATATTTGTTGATAATGTGAGTTCTACATTGTGTAATTATTGTTTTTATCCATTAGTGTTATGGTAACATGTTCATAGTTTTTTATATCATTATTTTTTAGTAAATATATGTAATATACAATTAAATATTTTAATAAATTTTAAATTTATTTAATTTTTCTATTCATATATTATATTAAAATTTAGTGTTTATTATATCATGTTATGGAAATGTGTGACGATCTATTTAGGAGGCATGAGTGGCTTTCTTGTGCGAACATTTCAGTTCACTTCTACATATATATTAGATTATAACTATTTTGAAATCATCTATGTATGTATTTGATGAGTATTGTAATCCTAATCGACTAGATTACATACCCACTCAAGCATGAGAAGCATTTCCCACATGATGGAATTGGTAGAATTTTTTTAGTATATCTTATATTAGTTGATAGAATCATGGCGATATGAAATCGCCCACAAATATCAGAGTACAACTTTTAGTATACATCATCAAAATTTGGTATGTTATTTTATTTAATAAATTATATACATGAATTATTAATATAAAATATATATCTAATATTTATGGAGTCAATATTTGATCTATAAACCATAGATTTTTATGTGTTCATGTATACGTACACTGATAATATTGATTTATCACCATATACTCTACTATAGCAGGTAAATATTGTATGATGAACTATTATACAAATATTTTCATTACATATCCTTTAATAATTGAATAATTTAAAATTTAAAATATATAATTTTATATTTACTAAGCAATTTTTTTTATAATTCATTATATTTAAAATATATTTGTATTAATTTATGAGATTGTTTTTGAATTGGTTGTGTTCTATTTTAAAATTCTATATATCATTAAACAATTTAATTATATGAATTTAAAATTTTATAAAAATATACTTGAAATTTAGAAACCATCTAAATTAAATAAATATTATTTTAAGTAGTATCATAAAATATTTTAAAATATTCATTTAACATAGATAACTAATTGAAAAAAAATACTATATTAGTAGATTGTTAATTTGATTTATTTTTTTGAACATTTATATTGAATAAAATATATTTAAGGGATATTATATTTCTAATTTACATGAATAAATCAAATAATTTATTTCATATATATTAAATCAATTTAGTACTTCAAAATTAATAACTAAAAAATTTAATTTTATATAATTATAAATATTAAAACATTATATCTCTAAAAACAGTTTTTGTCTGATTAAGAGTATTTATCTAATAATTAACATATTATACATTTATAAATATTATGTCATAATATTATTTCCATGTATAAATTATATGTATCAAATCAGTTAAAATTGAAAATCATAATATATTATTCAATAAAATTAATATTAGGATTATAAATAAATTACAAAGGTAATTATTAAATTGAAAAAATGAGTTTATCCTAGTGTAAAAGTACTTAAACATTTTAAAACGCACCAGGAATTAAATTTTTTATATTTTCAACAACCAATAAATTTAAAAAACAAATTTTTTATTTTTTATCCATTTAAATCTGAATAGTTCTATGAAACTGTTGAAAAATGTAATTGTTTTCCAAAAAACTACACTTTCTGTAACACCCCATGTTTCAATGGTACGCTTCTCTTTGAATAATACATAGCGTGTGTTGTACGCAACTTCGTGTTCTAACACACACCACAACCAATCGAACTAGCCTTTATAAATAGTAATACCTAATTCTTTAAATTTTATAAATTTTATCTCTCAAAATAGACTTCATTTTGGGATTCAAAATATCTCATTTATCATAGGGAGATATTTTGTTACTTTTCGGATAACTTTTATATTTTAATGAATAGTGAAAATTACTATATTTTATTTAAAAACAAATTTTTTAATCAAAATAATTAATAGTGATAAATTATGAATTTGAGTGGTTTTAAAGTATATTTAGAATATATTTTTACCATTTAATACAATGTTGGTAATTAGACATATTTTCACAATTAAACCGGAAATAAACATGTGTCAATCTTTTGATAGTTATTATATCTTCAAAACATGTTTTTTTGTTTTGACAGCGGGAATTAATTTTAAAATAATTTCTGCAACTTCTGTGTTTTGAATTTGGAAAATTGAATTCCATATTTGAAATCAGGATATACAAATTGTTTAAATATGTAACTTGTATTTTTAGACATTTTAAATAATTACATCGGTAAATATTTTATTTACCATGGTTAAAGGGTAAATCCGGTAAATAAGGGTAAAAAATAATATTATAATAATAATAAATTATCCCGAAACGTGTCCTATCCTTATTAGTGGATGTATGTCCGACCATGGGAATCTTTGGATCGATTTTGGGACCCCATTGAGCCACTTGTAGGTGATATGGACACTTTATGTTAATTAAGTTAAAGTAAATACAAAAATGACATAAACTTATATCTTTTAGAAAAAGAATTATTACATAGAGTTATATATGTTATATTTTTTATTATAAATATTCATTAGAAATATAAAGAGATATCTTACATAATGGTAGTTTATTTATAATTTTTATACATTGAAAATGTAAAAATCTAAATGACACAATAATGATGCAGTATTTTCCTTATTAATGAAAGAATCAAATAATTGGTTTTATAAATGTTAAAATAAATATTATTTGAATGTTTTGATGACATAAACGAATATTATTGGTCAATATGACATTTTTATATTGCTTAAATTATTTTTTTATAATTAATAATGTTTTTAAGACTTTAACAACAATCAATTAATGAGTAGTGTCAAAATTGATATAAATGAGTTTTTAAAATAAATATTATATTATTAATTTATATTCTATTCTTAAAAATTTATTGATCGGCCATATTAATTATATCATTATTAGTGTATCATTTATGGAACACTTGGGGGTCTATTGTAGGTATATAGTATGTTTATTAACTATATAATATAAAAATACAAAGTGACATGGTAGGTGTCAAACTAATTAACTAATAGTTAAAACTAAAAGATAAGGTTAATATAATGTCCCAAACCTGTAGAGAATCTATTGGTTGAAAGGATTTAGAACCATCCCCACTATAGACTTTGAATAATTCACATTAGATCCATTATAAACTGAATATCATTTTATTATAAAATATTACTTTTTGTTTTTTCTAAAGATCCCCTCACTCCTCTTATAAAAGGGCACTCCACCTTCTCATTAATTCTAACCTTAAAAGCCATTTGGCTCGGCCATACTCTTCCCACATATCCTCCCAACTTCCCTGACTTCATCATAGAGGCCTTAGTTTGATCAGAAATCCAACCTAAAGAGCCCTTTTGATCAAATCAAAAGGACTAACCCGAAGAAAAGGTAACGTCATCACCATCCTCTTTAATGTTCCATTCATAATCAACTTATTCTCTCCTTGTTATTTCCATTATAAAATGATAACTCCAGTGTCTTATATATACTGTGATGTTATTATAATTATGGAACAATCTAATTCATTATTTTATCCATCCCTTGAAGGACATGTCACCATACGTGCGTACGTACGGGTGACTGTCTCCACGTTGTGGTGTAATTGTTATACAATATATTGTTATTTATATGGGTATAATAATGATGTATAATTCATGTAAATAATAAATATAACATGATAATGATTCTGTCTATATAATATACCATCCAATTATATATTATTTTAATATCAAAATAATGATATTTTTGCTCGTGCGTGCGTACGGATTACCGTCTCCACGAACGCGATAAGATTCATTCCCTATCGTATCCATTCAAGAATAAATTTTATTGGATGATTAAAAATAATATTTAAGGACTTGATATCATTATGGATATGAATATGATACAACCTATCCATAAAAAATGTGCCTTATGTAACAAAACATATAAAAAAATGAGTACGTTAACACCTGAAACAACAATAATACTAAGATATTATAAACAAAGAAATATTAAAAGATCATATATGATATCATATTAATGTATATGATTATTGTATAATTTAATAAACATTATTTTACCATTATAGAGGATGTTAACCAACCCTCGACCAGGGAAAAGTACATGTTAAGGGTTCATTTCACAATCTCTTCATTATCCGATGTTATTTATACGTAATTATCTACTGGGACCTCTTTATCAACCACATCCATGTTTATTAAAAATGTATTTCAAAAAATTATTAATATTTTATAGAATATGCTTTAAATTCATTTATACCATTTTTTTTACTTTTTATAAGAAGTTTATAATGGAATCATTACATCATTTTCCAAACAAGGATCTTTTTATCCTTTTCGAAAAATTAATGTAAGAATGTATCTTTTATTAACTCATATGGTGGGTGTGGATACTTTCCACCATTGTAAAATCATTGAATCTTCCCGTACTAGCTTATAAGATTATTTTCAAAGTAAATTTTTTATTTTATAATAACGTGACTTTTAAATGATTTAAAAAAAGAGACATTTCATTCAAATAGTTTTGATTTCATCTATGTCAACATCAATTGATGGATTTTAAGCTTATTTTATGTTTATTTTTTATGATACAAAACTTCCATATTGTATTGATGTTTTTTTGAGATATTTGACTGTCGATGTGTTATTATTATACCATTCATGGTTTATAGAGAAAGTATTTACATTTCATATGCTAGTTTTAATAAGAATGTTTATGTTATGTTTAAACCTCGTCATATGAGGAATGCATTGGAATTAGTAAGTGATGGGTGGAGCACACTATAGCTCCTAGATGCATCAGAAGGTCTCATGAGACAATCTACTGTCTTGGCATGAGGCCTTGACATAATCGTATTTGTAGTCTTATCACGAGGAATTTGCTACGTGGGTATGATTGTCTGAAATTATGTATTCTGTTATTATGAATGTGGTTATTGATATTAAATGTGATTATTCGACTACTAGAATATCCATGTGAATAATTAAATGGCATTACTTCATTTTATATTTTCCATATCATGATGAAGTTAAAGTTTGAAATGATTTTGTTTTAGTTATACATTGCGTTAGATATTTATGTTTATTTTTGAATGTTTCCTCTATATTTTTATCTTCACTGAGCATCTGAGATCACCCCTTTCAATGTTTTATTTTTCCCAGGATGCGAAGAAGTAATTTATGAATGACCTGTAGGGATAGTATGTGGGGACATGAGTGTGGACTATGGAGACTATGTTGTTTTAGTTTTCATTTTTATGATGTAATGTAAGAATTATGAATATATCTAGTGTTTCCAAGTCTACTAAACAAATTGATCATTCAAGATTTGATATTTCTTGTGATCATGGTAATGTTATGTAATAATGCTCCAACTCTGGGTAACTGGGGTCGGGGCGTTGCACATTCATTCACTTATAAAAGGGGAACATCATTACTACTTCAACACCTGCATAAAATTATAATTTCTCCTTGATTATATTAAAAATATGACTCATTATAACTCCTTTCATTATAATTATCCCCTGGTCACTCATATATAGTATTATAAATTCAAAATAATGGAGACATCCAAGAAACAATCATGTCCCCAACGTCAGTATTATCAACAACATATTTTATTCTTAATTATATCCTTTAAAATTTATGATAGACTCACTAATATAATAATATTATTATCACTTTTATAATATGATCTTACTATATTAAGTGTATAAAAATTAATTTTTCATATACCTCATCTATTCAGGAAAATAAAGCCATTGTTTGTGTGTTGTGTGGATTACCACCTCCATGATGGTACATGTTTTTTCCTTATACTACTAATATTTTTGGATATAATTATTTTATTAATGTATTAATATTATTTATATGATGTAATAATTTTTTGGGTCGGAAAATTTAAGAAAATATTATTTATATGACTAACAAAATATCATCGATAGTTTAATCATTAAAAATAAGCATACTAGAAAGATAATCATTTTATCCAATTGCGTAATTTTTTAATATACATAAATACATGTTATAAATACTTATATTTATGATATATTATCCTATTCAAAAATAAATAATATCATTATACTCTTTTAATAATTATATTAGAACTAAAAAATATCATAATTGTCATGTAATCATTGTAGGTTCATGTTTGAGTCGGTTTAACAACCTAATAGAACAATGCTATATATTTATTTCATTGATGAATATGAGAAATTATTAAATATTCTAATATATATAATAAATTTTTAAATAAATATAATTATATTGTGATATATTTTATATAAATACTTAAATCATTAATAAAAGAAACACCCTTTATTCATCAAAAATCACTAAAACAATTTTTTATCGACATTATCATCAAGAATTAGATCTAAACACTCATGACAGATATTTTAAACGCAATAAATTATTATAAATAATACCCAAAATTATATTTAATTTCATTTAAAAATAATATTTTAGGATTAATTAATATAAAAACTTCTACAATGAATCACATGATGTATTTAAACTATAAACATCAATTTTTCAAAATCTGAAGAATTATTCTAGATAATGACTAATTTTAAATAGTGTATAAGAAAATTGTAAAGATTATTGTTATTAATTAAATTATTATAATATTTATGTTTTTGACATTTTAGGATTGTTTCTATTTTTGGAATTCTACAAAATAGATAATGTTTTATTATTCTCAAATTCCTCCCCATGATGCATGTTTTGTAATATTTACCTAATTTCCATTATTCTGATTACTGAATTCTTATTTGATATTTTATATCATTAAATAATATCAATAATGGTATTTTATGATCTTTTTGGATCATTTTGTAAATTTTTTATGATTGAGTTTATACCTAATCCATAATTGGGGGTTTCTGTCTCAATTTTCATTTCTTGGGTCAGAAGTTGTAATCACCAGTAATGTGATTTTTTTGCGGTGGATAAATTTTATGAGAAGATTTTTTCTAAGTTACTCATTAAATTTAATTGTTTTAAATGTCTATAATTTCTTAACTATCTATTATTCATTTTAATCAAGAGTTACATTTTCCATGGGGTCAAAATCATCATGTGTTATATCAAAGTAATGGTGTGTATCATTTTGTAGAAAATAGATCCATGTATAGAAACTAGGACATGAATGTTTCTATGGTATAGATTTGGCTCAGGGTCATCATCCTAATAAGGGGTCGTCGATAATTGACTCAATCAACACCCTGTGGCATGATGAGTGGGTCAATGACTACACACTTAGAGATTGACTTTTTAGGGATATGCATTAGAGTATTCGCATGTAACACCCCAAGATTTTATGAGATATATTCCATTTAATTTATTGGATATCATCTTTTTTATTCTACACAAATATTAGATTGCGCTATACACAACACTGTATTATCTTGTATTATACACAACACTATTCTTGGCTTGTGTTGCATACAAGAGCGACTTCCTCAATAGCATCTGTTGTACGCAATACCGGGTTTTACTAAACAACAATTTATTGATATTATTATAAACTAGCCATTATGAATATTACTAACCACATATTTAATTTTATAACATTATAATTCATCTTAAACATTTTATAGATCAGTGTATGAGAACAAAATAATCTTTTCAGGTAAAAAGAGTATTTTGCCAAAAAATGCAGTTTTTACACCTTTTGATGGCGCACCGATTTTAAATATAGTTTTTGACATGTTTGTATGTTCAATTTGACAAAATAAAATTCTTTTTTGGAATCAGGATATAAAAATTTAATGTGGATAAATGTTTGATATTTTTCTAATAAATTTCTTATTTTGATGAGTTGTAAAAATATGCTAAATTTTACTTAAAAACAAGTTTTTTTCAACAAGATAATTTATATGGTTAAATTATAATATCTGATGTTTTTAAATTTTAAATAGAATATATTTTTACCATTTAATTTAACTTATGTAATTAGATTTAATTTCACGCGGAATTCATAGATAAAAACATTTCATTTTTTTTCAACATTTTAATATTTAAAACCCATTTTTTCAAGAGCATGAATAATTTTAAATTAAATACTGCCACTTCTGTGTTTTGAATTTGGAAAAATGGATTCCATGTTTTGAATATGTAGGTCAAAATTATGCTAATAGTCTAATTTTTATTTTTGATCATTATGAATATTTACTATAGTTCATTTTATTTACTATAGTTAAAGGTAAATTGGGTGATTAAGTGTAAAAATAAGATTATAAAATACCCTACCAGCTTCCAAAATTCTAATGGATGAATAAAAGACGTCCCATATCACCTAAGGTTCAGAATAGTTTCATTTCATGGACTTTTGACCATTAAATGTATGAAATTGTTATTAAAACCAATGAATTTGATAACATGTCACTCTCTTATATCTTATAAGTGTAATAATTTTAATTTACTGATAAATATCATAAAACTCTTAACAGAAATAGTCACCAGAAAGATAATACAATTATCTACATCATTTGAATTTATTTACAAATTTTAGGGATTAAATAATTATCATTAATGGTGACACAACAGTGATGTATAAATTATTTTAGTGTTTGAAATATCAAATAAATAGTATTGAAAAATGAAATAAGTAGTATATGAACAAATTAATAATGTTCAAGTGGGTTTTGAGTTTGTTATAAATTATTATATTGGAGGTTTCTAAAAGATCCCCCTCAACTCTGTTATAAAAGGGCACATCCTCTGTCTACTCCTCACATCATTTTGAGCCTTCAAGATCTGCCTACCCCTTCCCATTTCACTTCTCCACTTCCATAGAGACATTCTAGAGGTCCTGGTCTTCTTAAAAGACCAATTTTAGTTCCCTGAGATGAGATTAATAAGAGGTACATTGAAGAATAGGTAACAATCATTTCCGATTCTTTCAAATTTATTTCTTCTTTTACTTCCCCTTATTTATTTTTTCATTATAAAGTAATAACATCAGTATCAATAATATTCATATATGTTATTATAAATATTAAAAAACCCTATTTCACCTTCTATCCATCATATGGAAAATGAAATCACCGCACGTGCGTACATATGGAATACTGTCTCCACGTCGCGGTGTAATTTTCTTTTCCACCACCACCATACATGGATGGGTATAATGGTGTAAAATAATCACTATATATTATTATTATAAGATGATAATTATTCTTAAATATAATATAATCCACTCTAATACCATTCAATAATTGTGGGAATGATATCGTCCTCGTGCGTACGTACGGATTACCATCTCTACGACGCGATGAGATTCATTCTCCTTGTTAACCATTCAACAATGACTATGAAGTTTATATAATAAATAATAATGAATGATATGACATAATAATGATACTATATTTATGTACATATATGTGTCATTTACTTAATTCCATTCAATTCAATAAGAAGAGGATAACATCGTCCATGCGTACGTACGACCTACCATTTCCATGAACGGTGTATTTCATTCCATTTATCGGTCTATCATATATATTTATATCATGAATATATATTATATATAAATCATGTTTTACATTCTAGAATTATGTAAATCATTATATAAGTAATAATTTCAGGAACATCAAGTCCAAACAAGTACTATAAATTAAACGATTTTACCCAAAATTCTTCTTTAACATGAGAATGAAAAAATAACATGTATTATAAAGTCATAAGTGAATTATATATGATATCATAATTATTATTATGTTTCTTTTCAAAGTTAATAATATGATGAAACCCAATATACATGAGTCTTGGTTACATACAAATCATATCGGACCAAAGGTAAGGGATAATTTCATCTCAAATTTATTTTTATGAGACATATCCCTTAATCACAATCAATTTATTTTGTATAGTGTTTATGCTTCCCATGAATTTTTAATGATTATTATTATAAAGGATATGATATTTAAATATTTATGTAATTTTCATTATTTTATGAAATGTATGATTCCACCAATTATTAATGGTAAGGTAAAATCATGCAATCTCAATTTTTATTCGATATTGTTTATACTTTGGTATTTTCTTGGGAATATTTATCATCCACATCTCTGTTTCCTCAATATGTAATATTATTTCTATCATCCTACAATTTTTTAAGTCTAATTTTACCTAGTGGTGAAAATTGTATTAAAAGATATGAATATCTTTTGTGATTTTCAGTACTAGATACTTTTTGACTTTTTCGTCCAAAGTACGAGATGAATGTTTTTTTTAACTTATACTACATGAATGGATTTTTATAGAAAATTATTTCCATGAGGAGTCCTTTAAACGTTTTCAAGTTTATTTTTAATTTTATTCTTTTTGATTAAAATGTTATAACATATTGAGAATGGAAAAATGTTTTTGAAGAGAAATAGATATTTTCCTTAGGAAGGGAGTTCAAGTGTTTTATCAAAATTATTGTCCATCTAAGATAATATAGGGTTCTGATTCTATACCTATTATTACATTTATTTTATTATATTATGAATGAATTATTTTTATGAAGTCCTTTATCCTATATGCTTTATGTTATTATGTCATGATGTTTATGAATCCCATTTTTATTAATGGGTTATGTTATGATGTATGATTTATGATTTTGTGGCACACATAATAATGGTTTCATTATGAGTTTGGTGGGACCTATATATCCATCCATTTCATTGGGAAAAGGTTTATATCTCATGAGATAGACATGGATATAATGTAATGTTAACTAGTTCAGTGATACAAGAATGGAATGAGGAGTGAACTCGGTTCAGTAATGGACATTGCCTGCTATGAAGGACTTGGAAATGAGTCCTGACTGATATGAAATGATTTTCTATTATTATTTGAGTATGCCACAATTTTTCATGTTTTATGTTTTGATTATTTGTATTACATTTCACAACTATGATTTATTCTAGGTCATGATATTATGATATCTTATGCAGGTTAGGATTTTACAAATGTTATGTTCTAATGAACATGATATGATTGTTATTCCCTATGTTTACCATTACTGAGCATTTGATCTCACCCTTTATATGTTTTCTTTTCCCCTGGATTTAAAGAAAGGATTTAGGTAAGAAAACAGAAAGGGGAAGATATTTATGGGAGATTTTTAAGATCTTTCACCATGATTATAAGATAATCTTCTGAGTTTCTAAAGACACTAAACTATTACGGTCCTTGGTTGTCTATTTTTGTTATGTCTTAATATTTCCCAAATGTAATGAAATGTAACATGTACTTCAATCATGGGTATCTACAGTTTTTATCAGAGGAAAGGTTTAGTTATCCTTTGGAAACTAGGATGCGAAAAATTTAGTGAGATCCCTAGAGATATTTCAATGGAATGTCTAGGGATGTCCCTACAGTATTTCAATGGAATGTCTAGGGATGTCCCTAAAGTTAAGTATAAGTATAGGTTATAGTCATAGAATTACGGTAACAATCTTATAATTAATCCTAATATGTTAGATATTGAAGGTACTCCCCCTTTATTATGTTATTTTCCTAGCACGATTTTTTCCTCTCACACAATTCTATTTGGGTTTTAGACGAAGGCTAGAACCCGAAGGAACCGTGTTGATCAATGTAATGGACAATCCAATGATTGTCCTCCAGAACAAACCAATGTTATGGGAGATGGAGTGAAAAATATTATTTCAATATATACACAATAAGTGAATTATTATGGACATCCAAATGAGTTTGGAAGGGAACATTATTCTACTGAGTCCTTCATGAGGAAACGTTCACCTTCTTTCAGTGGGTCTTATGATCAACTTGTTATTAAATAGGGGATCAATACCATTGAAAATACATTTTCCATAATTTGTTGTTTAGAACATGAAAAGTCATTCTAGATATTTACCATTTATAAGGTGAAGCAAGATAGTAGTGTACTCTAATTATGAAAACAAGGCCCCAAGATGAAAATGAATCCATGGAATGGGAGGAGTTCAAGAACTTATTTTTCAATAATAACTTTCCTTGTATTCTTATAATGAAGATGTAAAGGGGGTTCCATGAGCTGAAGAAAAAGGATGATGAATATTTTGATTTATATGAAGTGGATTTTACAAGGCTAGGAAGGTATGCATCTGGATTTTTCGTCCAACCTGAAACTAAAGTTCATCGATTATTTAGTGGCTTAAAACTAACTCTTAGACAGGCATTTTATATAAGTGACTTCAGTATCTATGAAGATATTGTGTGTTTTTCTATCATGGATGAACTGGAAGTTTGTTTTATATATCCAACTCATGTATTTTACAAGAAACGAAAGATGGAGTTCAAGGAAAAATATCAAAACTATGGTGAAAATAAGACCAATGATTCGTTGTGCTCAAAGTGTGCAAAGAAGTATGGTTGAGATTGTCTTAAAGGTACTAGAAAATGTTTTAAGTGTAGAAAAGAAGGTCATCGAGTAGCTCAGTGCCAATGTAATGGGAAAAAGGTAGCTAATTATGTGAATGGATAAAACACTGCAGAAAATGAACCACTAACACTTCAATGATACAAGTGTATGGAAATGGGGCACTATGCTAACTAATGCCCTAATCCAAGTGTTAATGATGATCAACATCAAAAATCTCTTAAGGGAAAGGAAAAAGGGAAGTCACATGTGATCACTATTGGAGATGTGGAATATGACAACTAAGTGGTGAAATGATTAACTGTTTAGGTAACAAGATTCCAAAATAGTGTTTTCAAATCTCATTTATATTATCGTGGAATATTAGAATATTTATGTATTGGTTTTTTATGGTTTTCAATAAATATATAGTATCAGTAACCATGAAAAGATATTGAAATATTTTTGGAAGGCACCTAATAGGCGCATAATGAAGGGATAAAGATATAATTAAATGGGTGATAATATTAATGAGCTCATGACTAATATAAGGGAAAAGTAGTATCATGGTTTGAGTATATAGAATTTTTGGGATTTTGGTATGTGGATAGAGTTAACTTTTGACAGCATTCATATTTTCACTAAGGTTCTATGCTAACTCATGTTTCAAGATAATACATGATTAAGGAATTCACATGTTTGCAGTGTGACCAAATAGATATATCTTATGATATATGGGGGATAAATGAAGGTATTCACATGCTTGGTAAATGGCCTCTCTAGTAATGTTTTTTCATATATAATGAGATTTGACCGAAGTATTTTGGATTAGCCTAAATATTAGAATGGATGATGTTAGACATTTGATATTATTTTTTAATGCTATAAATTTTTGATATTATTACTGGAATGTTATAATAGTATATTTTTTTTTAAAAAAGGACAACCTACAGGACGGGCGACAATGCGTCGCATCTGACAAGGATGCAGGAATCGAACCCAAAACTGAAGTGTGACATGCCTTTTTCACCAACCACAAGCCTACCTGAAGTCCATGTTTAGTAGAAATTCGTTTTATTTTATTAATTTTTATGATAGATTAGGTATAAGTCCATTTTTGGAACCATATACGATTAATCTCACCATATATGGAATTATGAATATATCTTTTGCTGACCTTATGTTTGGGATAGTTGGAATGACCTATCATTTTTTCGCATGATCTACTAACACTTCACGAAAGACAAAATAAACATCATTTATTTATAATATAGAGTGGAAATTGTTCAATACATGAACAATAGTGATATTGTACCAAAATCAAGTATTTATTTTAGTTCAAAAATTATTCATCATTAGGGAAATGAACATGAATACCAAAATTCTTTTCCTAGTGCCCTCAAATCTAATGAATCAAATGGAACCATATATCATTAAAAATTTATGTATTTCTGATTGTTGGAATTTTCATAGCCATGTTCTCTACCACTCTTCTTCCAAACATGATAGTTATATTTCTCTTCCATATCCCTATTTTCTCTTATATTATCCTATGTGGAAACACAGTGTTGAGTTACCATGACTGAACGTTTTGTTTCTAAATTAACATTTTAAAATTTAGGTTTATTATTCTTTTTTTATGATTTGTGATTCTATGAAACAATAATTCATGTAATAAACCATTTATAACCTCTACGAATTATGAGGGCAGAATTCATTTTAAGGGCGGTAGAATGTAACACCCTGAGATTTTATGAGATATATTCCTTTTAATTTCGTTGATTTCAACTATTGTACATTACAATAATATTGAACTATGCTATACACAACCCTATATTCGCTTGTTTTATACATAACACTATTCATGGCTTCTGTTTCACGCAAGAGCGACCTTCCTCAATAGTGTGTGTTGTACGCAATAACGAGTTTTACTAAAAATGATATATTGTTATAATTATGAACTATAATTTACGAATAGTATTAACCAAATTTTGATTTTTGTAATATTATAATTAATTTTGCACATTTTATAGATTAGGGTATGAGAATAAAATTACTTTTTTTGGGTAAAATAATATTTTTCAAAAAAATGTTGTTTTGTCGCCTTTTGATAGAGAACCCATTTTAAATATAGTTTTTGACATTTTTATAATTTCAATTTTACAAAACAAAATTTTTCCTTCGAATGAGGATTTAAAAATTTACATTCGATAAATTTTTTAAATTTTTTTGATAAATTTCTTATTTTGATGAATAGTCAAAATACTATAAATTTAATTAAAAGAACATTTTTCATCAAGATAATTTGTATGGATAAATTATAATATTGGATGGTTTTAATGTTTAAATAGAATATATTTTCACCATTTAATATAATTTAAGTCTTTAGAATTAATTTTAAACTAAATTCATAGGTAATAAAATTTCAATATTTTACATCGTTTTAACATTTAAAACACGTTTTCTCAAGAGCATGATAAATTTTAAATTAAATACTGCCACTTCTATGTTATGAATTTGTAAAAATGGATTTCATATTTGGAATAAGTAAGTTCAAATTATACTGATAAGCTAATTTCTAGTTTTAGAAATTATGAATAGTAACTACGGTAAATTTTATTTACTACAGATAAATGTAAATCTGGTAATTAAGGGTAAAAATAAGATTATAAAATCACATTCACAACTAGTAAAATTTTATTGGATGAATAAAAGTCGACACATATCAACTAAGGGTCTGAATAGATTCATTTCATTGTATTTTGAACATGGAAAGGATGTCATTATTAAATCCATAGAAAGAGACAACATGTCACTCTCTTATATCTTATAAGTGTAATAATTTTAATTTAGTGATAAAAATCAAAAAAAAAACATTGAAACAAAATAGTCACAAGAAAGATAATAAAATTATCTAAATCATAAATATTTATTTAAATATTTTAGGGATTAAAAAATTATCATTAATTGCGACACAATATAGATGTAGAAATTATTTTATTGATTGAAATATCAAATAAATGGTTTTGAAAATATTGAAATTAATATTATATGAACAAATTAATGTTCTCCATGATTTTTTTAGATTAATATTACATGTTAAGAATCTATTAAATAATTTTTTTTGAATATATATTCTGTGTGTAATTTAGTTAAATTCATATAATTTCATAGTGTCAAAATTGACACAATCGATATTTTATAAAATAACATATTATTATATTGATTAAAAATCATAATAATATTTAAAAATTATAAATTGAAATTTATATAGTCCAAACACCTATAATTATCTATTTATGGAAAATTCACTACACATATGTATGTATTTATAACCATTTTAAATTTATAATATTATTACTACAAATAAAATTAAATAGATTAAATGCAGATAAATCAAAATGATAAGGATTAAAATAAAAAAACTTGTCTGAATTTGGTTGGATGATTAGATAAATACCCTATCTTACATCATATCCTAATTTGAGTCACTAAAAAATATTTTACATGTCGTTTGAGATTATTATAAATTAATATATTGGAGGATTCCAAAAGTGCACCTCCACTCTCTTATAAAAGGGCACCTCCACCCTCTACTCGTCACACCATTTTGAGCATTAAATCTCGGCCAAAACCTGCCCCTATTTCTTCAAAACTTCCCTAGAAACATAATAGAGGTCATTTTATTATTTAAATAACAACTTTAGTGCCTTAAGAGTAGGTTTAGAAGAGGCACATCGAAGAAGAGGTTATATCCTTTACAGATTCATTCAAATTTATTTCTTATTTTACTTCCTATTAATTAATTGTTTAATTATTTAGTAGTAAATACAGTATCACTAATATACAAATATGTTATTATAAATATTAAACAACCATGTTTCTACTTCTATCCATCCTACAGAAAATGAAATCATTGTGCGTGCGTACGTACGAAATACCGTCTCGACGCCGTGGTGTAATTTGCATTTCCACCACTATCATACTTGGATGGATATAATGGTGGAAAATAATAACTATATATGATAATTATAACATGATACTAATTATTAGATATAATATAATCCAATACAATACCATTCAACAATTATGGGAACGATATTGTCGCTCGTGCGTGCATACGGATTACCGTCTCCAGGACACGATGAGATTCATTCTCCATGTTACCCATTAAAAATTGATTATAAAGTATATATAATAAATTATAAGGAATTATTTTACATCATAATGATATTTTATTTATGTACATATATGTTTCATTTACTTAATTACATTAAATTCAATAAGTAAACGAAAACAACATTAATGCGTCCGTACTACCTACCATCTCCAAGAAATGTTTATTTCATTCCATTTATCGATCTATCATATATATTTATATTATGAATATATATATATATATATAATATAATTTTTTACATTCTATTATTATTTAAATCATGATATATGTAATAATATCAAGAACAAGAAATCCAAACATGTATGATAAATTAAACGATTTTACCCAAAACACTACTTAAACATGGAATTGACAAAAAGACGGTTAATATAAAGTCATAAGTGAATCATATATGATTTCATAAATATTATTATGGTTATTTTACAAGTTAATAATATGTCCAAACCCTCTATACAATATTTTCATATACATATGAAGCATATCACACCTAATGTAAGAGATTATTTCATCTCACTTTTATTTCTCTGAGACATATGCCTTAATCACCATCTATTTATTTTGTATGATGATTATGCTTCCCATGAATTTTTTATAATTTTTATTATGAAGGATATTTTATTTAAATATGCATTTAATTTTTGTTATCTTATGAAAAGTAAGATTCCACAAATTATAAATGGTATGGGAAAATCTCGCAATCTCAATTTTTATCCGAGATTGTTTATAATTCGGTATTTACATGGGAATATTTATAATCCACATCCATGTTTCCTTAATATAGAATATTATTTCTACCATCCTACAATTGTTTAAATAAAATTTTAGCTCTTGGTGAAAATTTAAGTAAAAGAGATGAAAGGAATCTTTTTTCATTTTCAATACAAGATACTATTTGACTTTTCCGACCAAAGTACAAGAAGAATGTATTTTAACTTATACGGCATGAATAGATTATATTGAACATTATTTCAATGAAGCGTAATTTACAAGTTTTAATGTTTATATTCAATTACTTATTTTAGTTTAAAATTTTATGACATGTTATGAAAGGAAAAAAATTGAAGAAGAAAAGATATTTTCCTCTAGAATGGAGTTCAAGTGTTTTATAAAAATTATTTTCCATCTAATATAATATAGGGTTCTGTTTCTATCTCTATTATTAAATTGAATTGATTATCTTATGATGGAATTATTTTTATGAAGTCCTTTATCTTATATAGATTATGTTATAATGGCATGATGTTTATGATTCCCAATTTTATTACATTTGTTATGCTATGATTTATGATTTATGATTTTGTGGCACACATAATAATGGTTTCATTATGATATGGGTGAGACATATATATCCATCCAATGCATAGAGTAACGATTTATATCTCATCAGATAGTCATTTATGGAATGGAATGTTAATCTGTTTCAGTGATACATGACTCGAATGAGGAGTGGACTCAGTTTAGTAATGGACTTTGTCCTCTATGATGGTATTGACAAAGAGTATTGACTAATATAAAATGATTTTCTATGATTTTGTGTGTATGAAACAATGTTTTTTGTTTTAATTTATGATTATTGGGATTACATTTCACTATTATTGTTAATTCAATGTCATGATTTTATGATATCTTTTCATGTTAATATTTTCAAAATGTTGTGTTCTTATGAATATGATAAGATTGATATTTCTTTTGTTTAACATTACTGAGCATTTGAGCTCACCCTTTATATGATTTATTTTATCCTGGATTTAATAGAAAAGTTTTAGGTAAGAAAACAAAAAGGGGAAGTTATTGTAATAGATGTTGAAGATCTTTCATGATGATTAGAAGATTATGTTATGAGTTTCCAAAGACAGTAAACTATTATGGGCCTTAGGTGTCTATTTTTGTTCTTTATTAAGAATTACATAAAAGTAATGTAATTTCCCATGTACGTTAATCTTGGTTCTCTACATTTCACACTCTAAATTAACAATGTCGGTTTAAATTTCCTACCATTTCCTTGGTCTATTACAAATGAAATCTTATGAATCTAATTATTATCTTGAATAGATAACTTTGTACACATTAATTACCCTCACCAATATATTTCTTTTACAGGGGTACATCATGTTACTTTGATGATGCCCTGTGACATGATATTTTATAATGGGATACAATCCTATACTTCCATGTTATTTTATTGAATGAGAAAACATTTTATATCATTATTTATCATTACCTAGATATCCATGATTTGTTTAGTAAGATGTTTCTCAAGGAATAATATGAATGGTATTGATAAATCTTATGGTTAATGCCTTGTACTTAATAAAGTAAAGAGTATGGCCTAGAAATATATATCCCATTGATGTTTCAATTTTTCTGATGAGAGATAATGTTTTTATTTTGTTTTATACCTCTCCCAATAAAATATTATTTACAAGATTATGGATCCATGTTGATCATTTATTCTTTACAAATAACTAATTTAATGTATATGTTTTTTAATATTTTATTGTATGATACTTATTACAAATCATTTAAGATCAAACTTGTTTTTTCTCCATTCCCCAAACAACCTATAGGTTGAATATGTGTTCTTTTTTGGGATATGATATAAAGGATAATCAGGTTCTCACAAAATGTTCATGTTGTGTAATTTTTATCAAGTTCAATGTGTGTATGAATTTGGTCATCCAAGACAACAGAGATGTTTGATCGCCATAAAATCATTCACTTGGTACAAATAATTTTATATTTCTACTAGATTTAGATTATTATAGTATAATATGTTACATTTCATATCAAATTATGTTGGTTATAATCCTTATGGAATATATTTAGATAAACCATGTAACTTACTAAATGTTCTATGAAATTCCATTACGATTTCTAATGAACATTCAGAAAAATTGTTAGGGATTCTATTGTACAATATCATGATCTCATCATGTGTATACCGTTGTAGACATAAGGAAAATCATTTTAGGAATATTAATTGAATCCATTCTAAATTTTAGTGGAGGATTATTTCACTTGAGTATGTTGATGAAGATGGAGTTTTAGATAACCATGTCAAAACAATCTTAGGTAAGTTAATAATAATTATAATAATCAATCTCACTCATATATATTTTATTACTAATCCAAAAAATTTTCTACCTATGATAGATCACATAATGCATCAAATACCACAATCATTCCCCGAAACATCAATTCCATTTGTAGCTGAATAATGGATAACTTCCCTAGAGAAGATCATTCTCACATTGGCATGTACTGAAAAGAAAAAAAGTCTTAATAGTGGACAATATTCTGCTGCAAGATGAAGACTAAGGGTGGTTGATAATTCAAAACACTAAATAACTAAATGATCTCATGTCTATTCTATGTGGAACATTTAAGTATGTATTTTATGAGAAAAATTATCTTTATGATAAAATTTTGGAAATTTAAAAGAAGTGCCCAAAAAGTAGACAAAAGTAAAAAAAAGTTGGTGAGTATTAGACAATCATTTCAATGTTATCTAGGAACACTATAGAATATATATGTATAACTAAAAGAAATATTTATTTCTCATTAATGGGTTAGGATTGGGATTTCAAATGCAATGGGTCACTTAGATCATTTTTTTCATTTATGTATGTAGTATCAAGAGACATAAAGAATGAAATAGATCTCTGGGGTTTGTATGTATCCAATAAAATATGGAAAAATAAGTGGTATATTGTGAATCAAGAGAATACCATTGTGGATAATTATAAGAAAGGAATAATTTATTTCCCACATGTTCTATATATGGAACGAAATGACCCAGGGAATGAAAGATACGAATGGGAGATTACTACATGTGTAGAGAAAAAGGCCATAAATCTCACCAATGAATGGAAATGGCAGAAGATATTTATTTTTAGTGATATAAATATATGTAAAATCTATATTATATGAATGAATACCCAAAATATCAACATAATTTACCCTAGAAAAATAAATTGGGGAAATTCCATGCTAATGTGGTTAGTGTGGCTATAGTCGTAGTTCCTGATGATGTTGATAGGTACATTGATAGTTTACTAAAAGATAGATAATTTTTTATTTGATTCTGGATCATTGAAAACTTTTTTATATATATGTTTACAATAATATTAGATATTTCCCTATCACCATAGTAATGGAGCTATCAATTGAGCAACCAAATGTGAGTCTTATGGAAATACAATATATCAAATATTTCCAATTATGATGAATGTAAATAAAATAATTAAAAATTTGGTTAGTATACATATGGTTGATTTTGATATGAACTTTGGTATTCATAGTAATTCAAATTATAATGCAGGAATTTATTTCCAAGAGAATTAGATTATGATTCATGATGGTGAAGTGGAATTTCATTTCTTTATTGGTGATAATTAATCATTTTAATACTATCTAAATCCAACCATATAAGCATTCTATATTGAATTTATATATTAATAGGATTATCAAGTGAGGTCTATGGATGTGGAAGGTATCTCAAGAATATAGTATTATTCCTTGGTAAAAAATTTCATTGATGTTTTCCAAAATATTTACCTGTCCATCTACCAAATCATAGTGTTGATTTATCAATTTAACACATTCTTAATGAATAAAACATATCTAAAAATCCTTATAAGAAGACACCCAGGAAGTTATTGGGGTTAATTTAATAGCTATATAATTTTAATAATAATGTATTTATATTCCACAGTGTTTCAATAATGCAGAGCCCCTATTTTATTCATGAAAATGTAGGATGTGTCCCTGAGATCATGTATAAATTATATGGAGTTCAATATCATCACTATAAATATTATATATCATTTTATATGCATTGATGACTTATTTGATCAAATTTAAGGATACTAATACTTTTCAAAAACAGATCATGCCTCCTCTTATCATTGGTTAAGGATGAATAATTATGATATATATAAGATTACATTTCCAACAATGTATTTTCATTATTAATGTATAGTAATTACATTTGGATTTACTAATTCACATTCAATCGTTATAGATATATTGAATATATTAATCAAGGATAATATTTATAGTATAATTTTGGTATTGTTTCATAATATCAAGATATAATCTAATAAATATTATGATAATGATATTTATCATCTATGATTCTTAAAACCCTCATAAAAGAATATATATATGGAATGTATATTAATTTTTAATTTTGGTTCAATAACGATTATTTTCACATGAAATTTCTCTCTAATAGGTTTTATCTATTAGACCTAATATGAAATTCAGTGAATGACATAAAATGTTGAACATAACTTAGCTATGGATTTTTCTATGCTTGGAATATTAATATCAACATTTTTTTTGATTTCACATGGTTCACCAATTCTTTAACCTAATTGACATATAAGTGGGTTTAATTTACATTTGTAAGATAATGTAAGAGTGTTTTGATAAGAAGAAGATGATAATGGTTAATGAACTTGTATTAAATTTTTCATCTTTTAAGGAATCATTTTTAATTTATATTTTTCCAACAAAGATAATACTTTTTTTACCCTTACATCGAATAATTGAGCGATTTCCCATTCATCATGGAAATTGAAAATCCATGAAAGAAACTTCCAAATAGTAACAATGAGTTTGAAATAGTAAAAGTTTCCGTTAAAATATAGATACACTAAATCAATAGTGAGTTATGTGATATATATACGAACCACATGAGTTTGAAATATATATTCTCTGATTAGGATCTTCACATGAGGTAATGAATATTTTTAGAACTACTCAAGGAATATGATTTCACAACACACTACCACCCTAGGAATTCAAAAAAGGTAGAAGATACATTGAGTAAGAAGGCCATGGTGTTTAGACCATGAAATTTATTAACTAGGATACCATATACATAGAACTAGTAAATATGGTTCTTCGGATTTATAAGAAGGGTTAACCATCACTACTTTTCCAAGAAATTGTTAAACCATATTTACTAGAATTAATAGATATGTCCCAGTTGTCTGATGAGGACATATAAAGGATGGTTAAAGAATAGAGTGATACAAAATTGAGATTATTAATCTAAAAAATTGATGTTTTATATTTTGGAAAAGGTTATGTGTCTCAATCATACATAAACAGAAGAGGTAATTGAGAGGTGAAGAGCATCCCTCAAATTTCTCTCTACACCATTGTATAAAAATAGATGTATACGAATTTTGGAGAATATTTTTTAGGATGGAATGAATTACTAAATTACATATTAATTGTCTATATTCATAGTATTCAAGTAGTTAAAGGATGAAATAAAACACCCAGTGGTACTTATGCAGCAATTCCTATACCAATATGGAGGTTTTGTAATGTTACAATGTACTTCTTCATTGGACTTCCAAAACTATGAGGTTGAAATATATAATATGGCTTATCATATATCATCTAATTATGTATGATTATTTATTAGTGCTAAGAAATGATCTACCAAATGATATCATTTCCCATATTGATCAATTAAAGCATATGGCTCCACAAGGAACCACTATCAATTTTATATGATCATGACCATCGGTTCACATAAAAATGATTTTTAATCCATCAAAGAGATCTAAATATTAGTATATTCATAAAAAGAACCTAACATCCACAAATTAATTGTAAATAAAATAGATTTATCCAAACATTTTATGTAATGTTGAGATCATGTTCTCTTTTCTTCCTTGGTATATTGGTTCATTACCAAACTATGGTGGAATTTCAAAACAATAATATAACCAATTAGAGCATCCATATGGAATAATATGTGTAATTCTGTGAGATATTGTGTCTTAAATAATCATATGGTGAATAATTTAGGGAAGGAATGATAATTTTTATTTAACTTGTAGAGAAAACAATTATTAGTGTACAATCTATTATGGTTCACACTAAAGCAACAAAAAGCAGAGAAAATAGTTTTTCTAATAATTAAATGAAATACATGGAATTTCATTTTTTGGATGATGTATTATATAATGCTCAAAAATGGATAAGAGTATTAATATTTGTTATAATGGGAATGATAATACTTTGGAATATTCATAATTTTTTATATATTATAAATAATTGGGGTTTTAGATTATCAATTAGGTTTGTCTCCCTGCCATTCTACAGTAAACAATGTCTTCCATATTTCATTATTAAGGATGTAAATGATTAATTTTACTCCAATTATAACATATGAATTAATATATATATATCATTACTAGTCTCAAAATTAATAGACTACAAAAATTCTTGTTATGAGAGTGAAATTATTTTAGAATTGGGAAAGTCATTTGTGAAAGTCCTTTGGAAAAATCACAGATTAAAGGAGGAAACCTGGGAGCCTGTTGAAGTAATAAATAATGTGTATAAAATTTTATTAAAAACATTATATATTCCCCAAATTCATGTATTTAATTATTTAGAGGGAAATAATGTAAAACCAAAACCTTATTAGATAAATTAAATACCCATAATGAAAATTTTTACATATTCTCTATTTAAAGAGACTTATTGATAATATTATCTAAATTTTAAATTTTATAATTTTAAATATTTCAAAATACCTCCGTTTTGAAATTTATTATATAAATATGTATTATTTTAATATTATTTTATGATATTTTTCTAAAATGGTCACTTTTATGTCTAAAATAATAGTTTTCACAAAACATTTAATTTAAATAAAATAACAATTTTATAAGTCTGAAAAAATAAATACAAAAATTTTTATGAAATAAAATATGTATTTAGGAGATAAAATTTAAAATTTTAAAATATTAATTTAATGTTAAAAACATATTGAAACCATTTTTGGAACTAATTAAAATTTAATATTAGTATAAATTTTTTTAGTCTTTTCATTTAATAAAGTGTTTCAAAGTGAGATTCTATTTATTATATTCATAAAAGACACAAAATGTTTATTAAATTTATAATTAATATATTTAGTTCATTTATATTATAAACAAAATAATTTTACTATATCATTAAATAGTATTTCTCTAATAATTGTTTTTACAGGATTAAGTGTCCTTTCTTAAAATAATCATTTCAATCATTTCTAAATTTTATTTTAAAAATGAAATCTAAATATGAAATTTGATGTATCAAAATATGATAAATGGTAAATATAAATCATTGTGATTAATATTAAATTATAATATGAGAAATTAATTAACAATGATAATGTAAATTATGTAAATTTAGTTTCACCTCCTCTAAAATCCTAATGGTATTTAAAAACATGGATAAAATATAATGGATGAGATTATTCAACACCAATAAATAATTCACATATATTTTTTTAAATTTTTCATATATTTACCCTTTAATGGTTCCATATAATTACTGAAAAATGAATCTTTGTTCCTAAAACTACCCTTCCCTTCAGTTATAAAAGTGGAACATCTTTACCACTCCATGACAGAACTACAATTATAATTTATATTTGAAAAACTTCCATTTGTCTCTACTATAACCCTCTAATAAAATCCATTTACCCCTAGTGAGTTAATATTATCCTAATCCATTCAAAATCAAGGATACATGTGAGGAAAATTCAAGTATCCCTTTTGATTATAATCGAATAATTATTATTCTTTTTAATTTTATTATTTAATGATTACTTTAGGAAAATATTATAATCAAAATATCTTCATTTATATAGATTAATTTTACCATATTGTGTTCATTATAATTATTTATTTTATATGCCATAAATTTAAAAAAAAATAAAAACTTTGTATGATAGTTGTGTGGTCTTCCACCTCAACAACACAACATGATCCATTTCATTACATTGCCATAAACTTTTTTATATAAGGATGGTATTAAAAGATAAATATAGATTATAATTTTTCATTATGGTTATGTTCTGAACTTTTTAAAAACCTATTAATGATTTTACCAAAAAAATAATATTAATTTTAATGATTTAAAACAAGCATACAAAGAGGAAAATCTTTTATTATAATTTCATATTATTTTCATATATTTTATTTCTCATAAAAAATCCTTATAATTATCATATATCACAATAATAAACACTATATAAGATCAGTGTACCCATTTATAATGATATTTCATGAATACCATCCCATAATCATTAAACTAATCAATTTTTTTTCGTGTTTGAGTCAATTTGACAACCTACTGGAATAATACTATACATTTATTTCATGGTTGAAAATGGGAAAAATTTACATGTATAAAGTGATATATATGTTTAAATAATGATTTTTTGGTTCTAGAGATATTATATCAATATTTAATTCATCAATTAATTAAACACCCTCCAGTTGCAAAAAATTTCCAAAACATGCTTATTATAAGCATTATCTAGAAAGATAAGGTCTAAAACACCCATAAAAGAACTTGAAATATAAAAAAAATATTATAAATCATCAATAAAATTATAATTATTGAAATACTACTATAAGACATTGAGTGAATAATTCCTACGAACACAACTATTATGAAACTTCTTCAAAAAATCAAAACATATTTTGGAACTCATTAAAACGATCAAAACTATAAACATCAATATGGAAATTCAGATTAATTCATGTAGATAATGAAAATTTATGAAATATATTGAATAAATTAGATATTATTAATGTTATTATTTATGTTATTAATATATCATTGATTATTATATAGTATTAAAAATTATATTTTAATAATTTAGGAAAATTGGTCATAGTTTTTATGTCTCAAATTCCTCTCCCCAACACATGTTTTCTAATATGAACATAATTTATTGTATGTTGTGTATAAAATAACTACATAAGATTGTATAAAATGAAATTATTTTATTTACGGTATTTGAGGAAAAAAAATTAATACCATTATTTTAAGTGGATATGATTTAATTTCTACACAATCCATTAGATGGGTTTTACGTCTTATTTTTCATTATTTAAGGATCATGTTGTAATCACGACCAAATTATTTTATCTACTGAATACACTTCCAGGTAATAATTTTTCAATATTACTCACGATATTTATAGGATTTAAAATTCAATATTGTTATCCCTCTATAATTTTTTTGGAATCAATAGTTACAGTTTCAATTGTTGAAGAATTATCAAAATTTTATTAAATTAGAATGTGTGTATAATATTCTATAATACAAATCCTTATCTGGATAATGGAATGTAGATTTGGTTCTGAAAAAAATCATCTATGGTATGTCAGTCCGAAGGGGGTTGGGTGATAATTACCTCAATCGTCACTTTGATTCATGGTAAGTGGTCCAAATACTACACACATGGGGAGACACATTTCGGGGATATGCTTTGGAATATTCACACTATCATAATGAACCATGATGAAGGATTATTCTACCCATTTCATTAGTCTCTTACCTTTATTATCTATCAAATCCAATTACTCTCTTACTAGTATAACATACCATATTTAATTCAACTCACGTCATTATATCATTTTCATGGGTTCATCATGTCCATTTGATGATTCCTCATGGATTTTTGGTTTATTAAAGGATTTTCTTTTAAATATCCATTTTATTGTATTAAATGGTGATTCATTTAATATCATTATTTCTCTTTTATGGATTAGAAATTTTCATTTGGAAATAGTTTTCTATATGAACGATCTGAATGGTCTTGATGAATTTAATATTCAATGCATTGAAATTAATCAATCAATGGGTCGGCCTTAGATTTATATATCTTTTTGATGTGTCTATAGTTGTTATGAAAAAAATAGCTTGGGATTTTGTGAATGCATATTCCCATAGTAGGAAAATTTCTTGAATATAGTCATGAAATATTGTAGTGATTCATTGAATAAGTCCACCGCATCATGTTTTTTATGTCTATTTATATGCATTCTAGATATAGAAGATCAATGATTATTGTTATCCATGTTTTAAATTAGTGACATTAATATTGAAAGACATTAATTTTAGTTGATTATGGATTCATGTTGTTCATTTCATCATTCCATATAATTTATTCCATGTTTATAATACCTAATATTTTATTGTATTATACTACCTACTATGCACATGAGCCCTCCCATTCTTATTTTCTCTTCCAATGGAATCCTAGAAGATGATAATATATAATTTTCAACTATATGACTGAAGGTTTAATATATTACTAAAATATGTTGATGTTGTATCATATTTATTATATTATAATGTACATATGTATATATTCTTACAAATCTTATAAATTATTTGGACTTTTTGGAAATATTGTGGTTTTAACCAATAATGTGATATAATTACTGAATTTTGGTTTTCAGAGTCAAATATGTTACAGCTAAATGTATTATTTTCTATAGGTAGTGATGAGTTTTAGTTAGTATTTTTTTCCATTTATTTTATTAGATTAATTAAATTTTTTAAATTATTAATTTATATTTATATGGTTTAAGGTGACATATGAGGTAGAGTTTTCAAAAATGTGATTGAGTCAGTCTAAGATAGAGTGTGGTGGCCTTCAAGGCTCATGTAAGTCATATATTTAAGAGACCTCTTGGATTGAAATGATTACAAGAGATATTCAAAAAATAAATTTTGTTAATTTAGGTTAATTAGTAACCAAATATAACTATTATATAACTAAATATATTGAATAATATCGACCAAAAAGACCATGTGTATGATCTCCATATTCATAATTTTCCTCCGTAGAGTATTAGAAGATGCTACGATCTCTGGATAAGATAGTACATTTCTTGATTTGTTAGAATATTGATAAGAAATGGATTTTGGAAGAGTTGTGATAACATCATGATTTGTGGTACGAGGATATGATAGAGTTTATAAGCCAGTGTGTATGTTTTTTATGGATTGAGTTTACTCCTATTGAAAGATATGATCCCCCGCCTATTTAGTTTAATAATTATTATATTTATTATTATGTATATTTTATTATATTTGACATTATTCAATTTGATAATGCATTCATGGTTTTTAAAAATGATCTATATATCTTAATTTTTTTATTTATTCTTTTTGGTTTTTGAAGATAAAATTCATCATAATTAATTATTTTCAATAAATTTACTTCTTCATTAATGAAAAATTTATAGGGAGGTATTTTCAAATGAACATGAAATACAAAGAAAATAATTTGTTTTCTGAATATTTGTAATGGATACATCATAAATTCTACTAATTTCTATATTTATTTCCATAATAAATTATTTTCAAGGGATGTATATCATAAATACACTTTTTTATGCAATTCCATAACAAATAATTGATAACAAGATCCCAAAAAAAATAATTGTTTATTTGAGTGGGAAATGAAGCTTGTTTACTAGTGACACCACTGCCCATGTAACTAGTTTAATGATGAAATATTATTGGTATGTTGAACAACATAAATTCATATAGGTGTTTTGTGATGGGCATCTCAAAATAGCGATGAGCATGGATGAGCTTATCACAAGAATTCATGTAAATAATGATTGTTTCTGAACATTCTATATCCAAAATAACAATAAAATGGTTTTTAATTATGTTACTAAGATATATATATTTTTATGATATAGTAGGTTTACGCAATTTCATGGAATTCCCAATAAGTATTACAGGTTTTTCATATAAAATTTTTCTATTTCAGACCTGTTTTTCACTATAAACCTCATTTATTTTATATAGTGAATATAATTCCTAATTGAAATTTAATATCATTAAAATATTTTATTAATTTTATTTTATGATCATGTTAAATCCATTTTCCAATTTTTTATTGAAATTCTCCCTAATTCATAATTTGGTGTTTCCATGTCAATTTTCAATCTTTTGGTCCAGAGTTGTAAGCACTATATATTTTAGTCTATTTTTGTGCATAAATTATCATTGAAGAATTTTTCAATGTCACACAATAAATTTATGTTTTTTACATGTCTATATTATTTTATATATCCCATATACTTTTGATTCTTGAGTTACCATTTTTATGTTGGAATGATGATCCTATGTTTTATCAAATTAAAAGTGATTATAGTTTCCTATTAAATAAATATTTGTATTTTTAGTAGTTTATGGATATGGTTATGATATATATTCATCTAGGGGTAATCACCCGAAAAAATATTATTTGATAATTGACTCAATCATCTTCATAATGAATGATGATTTGGTATATGACTAAACACATGGAGTAATCATCCTAGGGGATAATAATTTAATTACTCCTACACTCATAGAAAAAAATAATGGAGGGATTTTTTACCATTTCCTTATACTCCTATCAATGTAATCATCTGATCCAATTAGTATCTCTCATTCATAACCTAGCACATTTTAAGTACCCAAGGCATAATATTTCCATTACAAGGTAAATTAATGATACATTTCTGATAACCCATAACATCTGATATTATTATGTGATATTCATATAGTATTATATTTTGTTATATTGAATGGGGAAGTATTTTATATAAATGTTTCCCAATTTATGGACAACCATTTTTTGTTTATTAAAATGTTACTCATGTAATAAAATGAATTGAATTCATGTATCTAATGTTGAATTCATTGGACTAAATCATGTGAGTAATCGATCATGTAATTATAAAACCCATAGATGCATCGATATGTCTCATGGGATAGAATGTTTTCATTTTTTTGTATACCACTACCAATAACATGATAATTACTTGATAATCGTCTCGATGAAAAGTAATCTATATTAAAATTTAGACATGACAATAAGTTTTTTATGTCCACTAATATACATCCATTAGTACTAGATTCATTGTTATTATTATTATTATTTACATTTTAATTAATTGATATATGATTCTCTATGATTCAATTGATTATATCTCCATGTTGTTCAGTTATTCATGCCAAATTACTAATTACACAATTATGTCATATAATATTACAATGTATGCTACTTCTTACTGAGCATCTATGATCACCCATATATTTTTTCCATTCCCCAAGAATCCTAGAGGAGGAATTTGTGTAATTTTGAGGAATATGAAGGAATGAATAATCGTGTTCTCATAAAAAGTAAATTTTGAATCTTATGATTTGAAATAGTATTTTATGTATGTATTTGGTCATCCTAGAATACAAAAATGTTTGATCATCCATTAAATCATTAACATTGTACCAATAATTTAATATAAAAACAATATTTTATTTTACAAGTGATTAATATGTAGTGGTTCATATCCGAGGATTTTTAGTAGAATACTATGGGAATATATTTAGATGTACCATATATTTAAGCAACATTTCTAAAAAGTTTCATCGAAATTTATATATACAGTCATGAAACATAGTATATATTATATTTTACAATTTAATTATCTAATCATGTGTATACCATTATAGAATAAATGAAAATAATGGGAGGAATGGTAATTTTACAGCAATCAAAGTTATTGCTGGTAAATTTAACATGAATAATTTAATGAAGTGGGAGCTGAGTCTAATAAGTTCATAAAAATATTGGGATAGATAAGGCTCATTATAACATTAAATATCACTCATATATAGTCAATTACTAATATATAACATGCTGTTGCTATTATAGATCAGTTCATGAGACAATACTCACCATCATTCTGTAGAACATCTTATCCATTTGTATATGAAGAATTGATAAATTCCATGGAGAATGTCTATCTCACTTTGGAATGTAGTGAAAATAAAAAAAACATCATGATGGAAAATCTTTTAATGGGAGATAGAGACTAACAGAGGTTTCTATATCAAAATAATAAATATATAGATAATCTCTCGTCTATGGAATGGGAAACATTAATGGTGGTATTTTATAAAAAATATTGTTGTCATGAGACTTGAATATAAAGGGAAATGATGTTACAAAACATTAGAATAAATGAAAAATAAAATGTTACTGAGTATAAGGCTAACATTATGATGTTATCTCGAAACATTGTAGACTTTTTATGTTATAGATATGAAATATTATATGTTTCATTGATTAGTTAAATCCAAACCATAAAATTTAATTTGTATCTTCTACAATTTCATCATTTAATGATATAGTCTAAATTACTATCAAGAATTAAATGGAGTTATCCAAGATTTATGTATGAAAATAATATCAATAAAAAAATATGTAAGTTAGGAATCACTAGAAGAACAAATAGTCTCATTGAATGAATGAAATAATAAGATTTACCACATGTGATAACTATGGGAAGCGATGGCATGAAAAAATCAACATGCGAATGGGAGATTATTACATGTGTGTAGAAAAATGCCATCAATATCCTGAATGAAAGGAAACTTTTGAACATATTTATGGTCACTGATTTAATTATATGAACAAGGGAAATTATACAAAAAAATACCCATAAAATCATCATTATTTACCATGTAATAGGGTAATCTATTGGGGTTAATGTAGATAATGTATTAGTTCATAATGATGTGGGGTAGGTATATTGATTTTTTTCTAAAAGGTAGATAACTTTTTTACTTTATTCGAGATCATTTAACTCATTTATAGCTTCAGTTTTTATAATAATATTAGATATATACATAGAACCATGGTATGGGAGTCATCAATTAAGGCACAGAGTGGATGTGTTAAGTAAAAAATATATTTCATGAAGTTCCAATTATGAGGCATTTGGGAACTATATTTAAAAATTGGTAATTTAAACATTCATTAAATTTGATATAATCCTTGGTATGAATAATCATTAAATGTATAATGAAACAATTTATTTCTAAGATAACTAGATTTTGATTCATGATCTTTAGTTAAATTTCATGTCTTTTGATGGGAAAATAATTATTTCAATCATGTCTAGAGCTAACCATAATATATATCCTTATATAAATTCTTGATTAATAGGAATATAAACTGATATATATCGATTAATATGTTATCCTATGAATATATCATGCACATATGGTACATAATTTCATTTATATTTTTCATGAATAAAAACCTTGTCATTAAATAGAGCATGAATTTTAGTTCTCCATTGAAATCAATCCAAATGAAAACCTAATATCTAATACTCCATATAGGATAAAACCTATGGTGTTAGTGGATTTAAGGAACTATCTAAACTATTTGAATAAAGAATGATTTATATTCACTAGTGTTTTACCAGGTAGAGCCCCTATTTTATTCATGAAAATTATTATAGGTCTATGAGATTGTTTATCAGTTATAGGGATATGAATTCTATGACTGTAAATATTAAATATAATTTAACATGAATTGAATTGTTATTTAATAAAATTTAGGGAACCAAATAATTTTCAAAGAATTATATTCTCTCTATTTTTCATTAGTTAATTTCCAATAGGGGTGATATACATAATGTCGAATTTTGAACAAGGTATTGAAATTGTGATTTTATTGTAATCCTTTGTGGATTGACTAATTATCTTTCTATAAATATGGATATAAGGATTAGAGTATTCAAGGAGTATACTAATAGTATGATTTTGGTATTCATTGATTATATTCGGATATAATCTAGGATATATGAAGGGCATGATATTTAAATAAAAATGATTCTTAAAACCCTCAGAGAAATAATATTTATATAGAATGTAAAGTAAGTGTGAATTTTGGTTCTATAAAGTTTCTCATCATAGAAATTTTTTCTCCAAAAACGTGCTATAAATTATCCCATAAATGAAAAAACTATTACATTATGAATTATATAAAATTATGAACGTAACTGAGGTCTGATGTTTCCTTGGATAAGTATAATACTATCAATTTTTTATTCAATATTTCACATAGTTTTCCAACTCATTAAGTTAATTTATGGATTTTTTTATTATATAAAAAGGATTGTGGTTAATGATCTGGTCTTAACTATATCATATAATAAGGAAATGTTGGTAATTTATTTTGATGTATCAAAGAAAGGACATTTTTATTTCTTTGAAAAGATAATAGAGTGATTTCCCAAGCATTATGGATATTGAAAATACATGAACAAAGTTATCCAACTCATGGTCTTGTTTAAGAAAAGTTAATTTTTTTGCAAAATATAGATACCATAAATCTATAGAGAATGATTTAATATATATATAAACCATAAAATCTTTTTGTCTATCTTCTCTTAGAATTATCCCTACATGAGGTAAAAATCATCTTGAAATCAATTAAACATGTATGATTTCTCAGTACACTAAAACCATGGGATATTAAAAAGGTGTAAGATCTATTGAGTAGGAGAAACCATGGATTTATGACCCTAAAATGGAATAAAAGGGTACTGTACACCACGATAAATCCAATATGAATATGTTTATTAATCTAAGGGGAAACACTATTACTTTTCCATGAAATTGTTAAACCATAACTACTTGAATGAAACAATACCTCCCAGAAGGATTATGATAAATTATAAAGGGAGGATAATTTTTTGAAAGATAATAAATTTTTCAGATTCATCTAAATGTATATTATCATGATGTTTTGTATGATGATATGTGTTCTATCCAAAATAGAATTGAATAGTTAGTTGATTGATAAATCATATAGATCAAATTTCTCTATCCAATTTTTTCACAATAATAAAATTCCTTAAATAAAAACGATAATTATTTTCTTGATATAAATCTTCATGAATTCTTTCTTTCTCTTAACCATCTTTATACCTTGTGAAAAACATTTCAAAAACCTGGAATGAGCATTAAAAACTCAGTAAGGGTTATAAAATAATTAAAATAAAACATTACACCATCTGTAAATAAAAATCAATGAAATCATACATTTCACCGATGAAATATAACCTCCTTAACATACCTCGATAATTCTTCAGATTTATAAATAACAAATAGAAATCATAATTCTTAAATGTAACTATTGGCATTCATAATGTACTACCATTGTAGCTTTTACTGCTACATATGGAGTTACGTTTGGATTACTCATCATTGTATATTCCCTTAAATATCCTAAGAAAAATATTCATGTTTACCTCTTTGGTGTTACCAAATTAATTAGATAGTTAACTCATGCTCACCCACACATGGTTTGTCACGAAACAACCCATAAACATTAAAAATTCCCACGAACCATAACATATTCATTACCCCTAAAATAAGAATAAAGGAAAGATTACATTTCCAAACTGATATAAAAATATATAATATCAAGATATTGAAATAATAAATGATTTCTCAAAACCATTTGCAATACAAAAATATATAAAAATAGGTATATGGTATTTATTTTCCATTAAATACATTATGACTTGTTAAGGATGCCAAATATCAAATAATACTCGTAGTAGCCAAAAGGACATTGTCACCAAATACATTAACAACAAATATTAACTTTTTCATTTAGTCAAATTCTTATTGAAAATTATTATTTTTCAAAACCATTGAATTAAATAAAATTAAAATGGGTATAATTATAAATCATATAACGAATTTCATTTATAAACAGAAATATGCATCAATAGAATGAGATTGAGACGAAGTCCCTTACCTTGAATCCCAATCCTCATGTATGTTCCTTATTCATCCTAAATAATAAACATAAGTTAATTTATACATGAATAACAACCTTTTTCTAATTTATTATTCCTTTTATATCACTTATTACCACATTACAAACATGAAATAATTATTTATGTTAATATTGGTAGTTTTGTGGATATTTGGTACCTAAGTAAAAATGATCGTGTTATAATTAAAAATTATCTATGTGGTCAAAAATAAATTATCTCCAAAATTATATACCTGATTTAAAAATTATATAAATTTAATTTATATATATATTTTTAATAGTTCATAACATTTGGAGATAATAAATGAAATGCACCGTTCATGAAGACGTTAAGCTGTACATACGCAAGAATGCTAATTTAATTTAAATTTCATATTTAAATTAATGAGAACTAAATGATACAGGGTTATATTATAATTTTATTATAATATCATATATATCTTCATTATCTCCATCATTTATATGTTCTATGCATGGCATGAATGAGTAATATAACTTTGAGGGGTTGGTAGTCTGCACATCCTCAAATGAAATTAACATATTTAACCATTATGGAAACCATATAAGAATGATATAAATAAAAAATACAGAAGCATATAGATAGTATTAATAAAATATATATCACATATAAATACTATTACATTATTATAAATACCATGAGAGGTGGTAGAGAAAAATCAAACAATCATCATTTTATGAGGCTGTAATTCACCGTGCACAGAATCAATATGTTGTTATCCATTGGATGGTAGTGTGTGGAATAATAGTTTAAATTGTTCCCAAAATAACATTATATTATATTTAATATACTGGTGTTTTTATAAAATAATGTAATAATGAGATTTTATGGGGGGTGTAGAGGGAAAATAAATGAAAGAAGCTTGAGAGAAGTCATTACATCAAATTAGGTTACTCCTTTTGATTTAAGATAAATGACCTTTTTGAATTTACTTATGCCAAAGGTAAGGCTTCTAGGAGACATATTGGGTTATTGGAATCTTATTTGAGTAGAGGTTGGATAATAAAATGGGATTTATAGGTGTGAGTAAGGGGTTATAAGTGAGGCCCTTTTATGATAGGGATAAGGTGTACGTTAGGAAGGATTTGAAATATCATTTTATTATAGAATTATTTTCAGATTCAAAATATCCAAAACTGATTTAGTTTGAATATAATTTTATTATGGTTTGAAATAATCTCAACCAATAGGTTTTATAAATTATTTTTCCCCAAATGTATCCGTACCTTTTAGCTTTAACCCTTAGTTAACTAATTTAACTCTTACCATGTCTTCTTATATATTCATACAATGTGGTAAATAAAATTAGCATGTAATTCCAATAGAACCTAAAGTGGTTCATTAATGAACTATTCAACCTTATCTTTTTCATTTTTCTGAATCATTTATTTTTTTGACAATTAAATCATTTAATTAAAAATATATTTTTAGAAAACAAATTTTTGTCAATTTTTTACTCTAAATATCATGACTTTTTAGAAATCAATAAAAATATGATTATGTAGACAAATATTTATTAATTAAAAGTTAAAAAGATATACTCTTACCTAAAATTATTTTATGTCATAGAAAGGTTAAAATTTAATTTATTTTAACATTTATAATCTTATTTATTTAAATCATTCATTAATAAGGTAATCACTAAATCATCATTGTGTAATAAATATATTTATTTTTATGATTTCAAACAATTAAAAATAATGAACCATGATGTAGGAAATATTATTATATTTTTAATTATTATTTATATTTTGAAATGATCACTTATATAACCCCATATAAAAGATGTTTTAATAAAAGATACATTTTTAGTTTATATTTTCCGAAACATTAAATTAAATGTAATTAAATGTTATTTCCACATAGAATTTGCTCCATGGGGTCCTAAAATATACCCAAGGATGACCATGGTCAGAAATATATCATCTAATACCGTTTGGATATGTGTTAGGGTAGTTTAATATTATTATAATATAATTTTTTACCCTTATTTACCAGAATTACCCTTTAACCATGGTAATGAAAATACATACTGAACATACTATTGATAATGACCAAAAATAAAAGGAAACTATTTATACAATTTTTAACGCTTGATTCCAAATATGGAATTAATCTTTCCAAATTCAGAAAATAGAAATTGCTGAAATAAATTTAAAATTAATTGACGTTGTCAAAAACAAAAGCCTATTTTTATGAAGTAAAAACTACCAAATGATTGCCAATTTTTTATGTCCAATTAAAAAGTTAAATCACATATAATGATCAATATTGAATTAAATGATAAAAATATAACATAATTAAACATTAAAACCAATTAAAAATATTATAGAACAATATAAATAAACTAAATAAAAAGGCAATATTGAGTTAAAATGATATATTTTTCACTATTTATTAAAAATGATCATTATCCAAAAAATAACAAAACATTAACCAAATTAAATTTTCATGTCCCACTTATATGTAAGAATTTAATTTTTTTTCAAACGAAGTATATAAAATTTACAAAAACTATATTTAAAAAAGGTTCTACATCATAATGCGGTAAAACTACCCTTTAAAAATATTAGACTATTTATGCTTACAACTGGATTATTTCTCATTTTAAGCATCTAAATTTTATTGGATAAATGTTAAAACATTAAAAAAACGTGTTCAGTCATAATATAGTTAGTTATATTAATTCCATCTAGTACAATAGATATGCATTAACTACCATTTAAAATATTTATATTATTTGTTTTTTAGTATTACTCTGCATTGTATGGATCAAATGATTTCGGAAAAACCCACTATTGTGTGTCTGGTCGCCATCGATCATAGAATCCCATTTAATGTAAAATTAATATTTATTTCACAAATATTAATAAATATGGAATATTTTATTATTTATTTACCTGGTATGTTACATCCCCCCCGCTTGGAAATTATTTCCTTGCAATTTTATTCACATAACAAATAAGTAGGGGTATTTATTCCACCTAGCATTTGAAGATTCCCATGTTTCCTCTTCAACCATATTGGTTTTTCAAAAAACCATTACCTATTGGATTACCTAATTCCACAAAACATTCTCTATGTGGTAATGAATCTAGACTGGTTGTTCCTCATATAGAAGATTCTCTTCCCACTAAACTACCTCTAGACTCAAACCTGATATGGATCTGGAATATAGATTATCAACATTGAAAAATTAAAAACATTGTGTACCTAGGATAAACATTGGCATAAATCTACTCTATAGGAAATTGAACCAAATTTCTCTTTTATATAATTGGTTATAATGAACCTCAGGCCCAGTATTCCCTTCATAAAAAAATGTGTCACTCTTTTCCATGGAGAAACTATGAGAAATACATGATCACATAACTCGAAAGTTATATCCTTCCTCCAGTTATATGCATAACATTTCTACCTGATATTAGTTGTTATCACGTGATTATTAATGAACATAACTATTTCTACCATCTCTTCTAACAATTATAGTCCCATAAACTTCTTTTCACCTACTTTATACCAAAAAGATGGAGTCCAACAACGCATTCCATATAATTCATCCAATGGTGACTACATTATAATGTAATGAATACTATTATTATAAGAAAAATCCAACAAATCAATATGTTGGTCCAAAATTACATTGAAATCCATTGAACAAGAACATAGAATATCTTCCATGGACTGAATTAGTCATTTTAATCGGCCAAATGATTACAGATGAAAAGTGGTACTAAAACTTAATTCAGTACCCAACAACATCTGAAGACCCATCCAAAATTTAAAATAGATCCTAGGAATTTGATTAGATAAAATAGAGTGAAAACTCCATGTAACCTGAATATCACTTTAATATAAAATCATGAAAGCTTTTCTAATGAGATAGTATCTTGAATAGTACGAAAATGAGTAGAATTAGTCAGTCGATCAACAATAACCAAGATTTCATTATTACATCGATATGTCATTGGAAATCTGAGAATGAAATCTGTGGACTCATTTTTTCATTTCAACTCTAGAACTGGAAAAGGGTGAAGAGTACCTTTTGGTTACTTCGATTCTGCTTTTACCTATTTACAAGTTAAAAATATCAAAATAATGTTCCCAATATCACTTTTCATTCCAAACCATAAGTAATACTCCAAAATATCTCTATAAATTTTAGGTCTGCTAGGATGATCTGAAAATGGAAAACTAAGAGTTTCACTTAATAAATCATTCATCATCTGGGAAAAACAAGTCACACATAATCTCTTTCCAATCATAATAAAAAATAATTTATCAAGGTAAAATTCATGTAACCTATCATTACGAACCAAATCTACCTTTTTCTAAACTAATTGTCATCTTTCTGCGCTTGCTTTATTCTATTTTCTAGAGATGATTTCAATTCCACCTAAATAAAATAGAGGAATTCCATACACAAACTACATCCAATAGAATGTTAATAATATAAATAGTCAAATTATCTCGTTCCAAATATAGCATTGTTAATCAAGAATCACTCTCTTGGGTCAAAGCATCAGCTACATTATTTTCTATTCCGGGATGAAAATAGATCGTGCAATCATAATCCATGAATAATTAGAGCCATATAATTTATCTCATGTTAAATTCCTTTGAATAAATATACAATTAAAATTTTCTTTATCAGTATATATTTCTCACTTTACTCAATACATATTATTCCTTGAAAATTTTAAAACAAAAACAATAGCATCTAATTCCAAATCATTTGTAGGGTAATTAAACTCATGAGGTTTCAACCAACGTGTACAATAAGAAATTACCTGAAAATTCTATATTAGGAAATAACCAAATCCATTCAAATAATCATCAATCTAGATAAAAAACTAACAATTTCTAGATGGAAATGAATTTACTGGATATTTCACCAATCTAATATTCAATTACTAAAAAAAATCATCACATTAGTTTGTCCAGATGAATTTAACACCTTTTCAAATTATCTTAATTAGTTGTCCAGTAAAATGTGAAAATTTTCAACAAAAATCAAGTAATAAACTACTAAAACTAGATAACAACGAATCGTAGTTATATTTGTGGGTCTTGGACATTCCTTAAAAACTTTCATTTTAGTAGGATGAATAGTTAAGCAATATTTAGAATCAATGTTACCAATGAATGAAATTTTTTGAAACCTAAACTCATACTTTCTGAATTTCACATACAATTTATTATTATTTATGGTTATAAATAAAACACTTAAATTACTTTCATTCCTCTATTTACTTTTAGAATATAAAAAAATATCATAAAAAACACAGCAATAATTTTTCACCTATGTCAACTGATCCATCACTGCAATAAGCTGTTCAATCTCGATTCTGACCATTTCAGGTTGCTGATATGGAAGGTCATTTCCCTATGTATTCCATCCCATCACTGGTTCCCTGTTTCCTCTATGAAAAACCATTCTGGGAAAACATATTTTATATGAAGCAACATGTTAATCCTAAAATTTTATATGATTTTAATCTTACAATAAATTAATTTATGTATATTAATATAACAATATCCTAACTCTGAATGTTTTCTAGACTGACCTCTGATACAAACTGTAAGGTCCTAGTATTAAAAATTACATAATGTTGAGTTCTGTCAATAATTCACATTGAGGTTCTTTTCAGGTTTATATTTTTATTGAATTAGGCAATAACTATTACATTACATCTCAAATAAAAAAATGTATACACTTCAACTCTATCAAATTTCATCACAATAAAAAACACCTAAAATAAAAACATGAATTCTTTTCTGGATATAATTAATTTTGAATTATTCCTTTCTCTTATCCTTCCTTCTACCTTGTAAAAATTATTTCAAAAAATCAGATGAGCAAAAAATATCAGTTAGGGTAATAAAATAAGTAATGAAAACTTTAGTCAATCAGTACATAAAAATCGATGAAATTATACTTTTAGATCATAAAATATAATCTCTTTATAATAACTCATGAAATAAAATGATCTATGAATAAGAACTAGAAATCATAAATCATATAGTTAACATTTAACACTAATAACATACTTAATTTGTAGCTTTCCCAGCTACATAGTGAGTTACGTTTGGAATACCCATTATAGTATATTATCTAAATCTCTTAGAAGAAACATTAAAATTTACCTCCATCACATTACCCAATGCATTAAAGATCTTTCTCAGGGTTACAAGACCTTGGATTATCATGGAACCACCCATATACGTAAATAATTCCCAATCACCATAACATATTCATAACATATAAAATTAGCATAAAATAAAGTTAAAATTTCCATAGTGTAATCACTATATATAATTTCAAGATATTAAAATAATAAATTCTTTCCCTAAACAATTTTTTTACCAAAATATGTAAAAAATGTATATTATATTTATTTTTCATTTATATACATTACTGCTTATTTTAAAATCCAAATATAAAATAATGCTCGCAGGGACAGAAAGGTCATTAACACCACATATGTTAAAAATAATGATTCACTTTTTCATTTAGTAAAACTCTTCTTGAAAAATATTCATTTTAAAAATAATTGAATGAAATTAAAATTAAAATTGTATAATTATACACTATATGATATAATATTGTGTATAAACCAAAATATGCCTCAATGGAAGGAGATTGAGATAAAGACCCTTAACTTGAATCTGACATGTCACGTAAGTTCATTGTTCTCCCAGAATAATATACTTAATATAATATCTAATTTTTTCAGAACATATTTCATGTTTATTATTCCTTTTATATCAATTATTACAATGTTATGAACATTACATGATTATTTATGTTATTATCGGTTGTTTTTTTATATTTGGTACTACAGTCATAAATAAACTTGTTATAATTACAAATTATCTTGGAGGTAAAAAATACATTATCTCTAGAATTATATTCTTGATTTAAATATCATATAAATTCAATATATATATATATTTATAATATTTTATAACAATTTTAGATAAGAAATGAAATGCAACATTAATAGAGATAGTAAGTCGTACGTACGCATGAACACTACTTTCATTTATTTTTCATATTTAAAGTAATCAAAACTAAATGATACATATGTATATTATAATCCCAGTATTGTATCATATATAATTTCATTAACACTATATTTTTTATGTTCCATTTATTTCATGATCAAGTTATATCATTTTGAAAGGGCGCTACTCCGCACATACTCAAATAAAAATATCATATTTACCCACTATGGAAACCATAACGGTATGATATAAATGAACGATAAATAATCATAGAGACAATATAAATATAATATATATAACATATAAATATTGTTCCATCATAATTTCCTCCATGGTAGTTGATAGGGTAAAATCGTACAATCATCATTTTGTGAGGTCGTAGTTCACCACACACTGAAATAGTATGTTCGTATCAATTATATAGAGGTGTGTGAAAGTTTAGTTTAAATCCTTATCATAATAGTGTCCTAGTATATTTAAGATACTTTTTTTATTATAATGGAATAAACAGAGTTTATTTGGATTGGTGAAAGGAAATAAATGAAAGAAGGTTGAGAGAAGACATTACCTCAAATCAGTTAACACCATTTGATTTAAGATAAAAGGAATTATTTAATTTACTTATACCAATGATAAGGATTATAGGAGGAATAGAGGTACATTTATAGATTATTTGGGCTGAGGTTTAACAATCCAAGATGCTTTAGAGGTGTGAGTAAGGGGTTAGAGATGATGCCAATTTATAACAGGGAGATGGTACCATAGAAATGATTTGAAATATTTTTTTATTGTAAAATTATATTCAGTTTCAAAAGGTAAAATAATCATTTAATTCAAATATAAGCTTATTATTGTTCTAAAGCATCTAAAAAAATTGATTTAGAAACTTTTGGGCTCCATGTATATCCTTATCATTTTGCATTAACCCTTAGTTAACTAATTTTACTCTTACAGTTCCTTCTTGTATATTAATACTATATGGTTAATATAGTAACCTTAATATTACAATAGAACCCCAAGTAGTTAATTATAGAAAATTTAAACCTTATATAATTCATTCTTCAGAATATTATATTTTTAGTTCTATTAAATCCTCTGTTAAAAAACTATTTTTTTAAAAAAATCCATTATGTCAATTTTTATACTATTCATATCATAACATTCTAAAAACCATAACAAATTTATTATATAGAGAAATTCATTAATTAAAATATAACGATTCATAATCATACATAAAATTTGTTGATTGAGTAAAATGTTTCAAATAAAATTATTTTAATATTTATAATCTCATTTATTTAAATAATTTATTAATAAGGTAATCACTGCATCATCATTGTTTCATAAATATATTTATATTTTTTATGTCTAAAAATTATAAATAAAATAACATAATGTATGAAATTTTTTTAGATTTATAATGTATATATAGTCGAATAGATCACCTATATAACCCCATATAAAAATTGTTTTAGTAATAATACATGATTAGGATATATTTTCTTTAACATTAAATTAAAAGTAATTAAATGTCATATTCACAAAAGATTGGCTTCATGGGGTCCAAAAATCAACCCAAGGATGATAATTGTCATACATATCAAATAAAATAGGGTTAAGATATATGTTGTGGTAGTTTAATGTTATTATAATGTTATTTTTTAACCTTATTTACCAGATTTACCATTTATCCATAGAAAAAAACATATTTACATAAGTTACTATTCATAATGTCTAAAAATAAAAGGAACCAATTTACAAAATTCAGACCTCCTAATTCTAAATATGGAATCCATTTTTTCCAATTCAAAATAATGATATTGAAAAAATTAATTTAATATTATTTCTCGTTGTAAAATCCAAAATAATGTATTTAAAAAATAAAAAACTATAAAAAATATTGGCAGGTAATTATGTACAGTTAAATAGTGAAATAACTTTAAAGTACCACAATTTAATTAAATGATAAAAGAATAATCTAATTACACATTAAAACCAATTAAAAATATAATCTAACTATATAAATATATTCGATGAAAAGTCAATTTTGACTTAAAAAGCAGTATTTTTCACTATTCATTAAAAATGATCATTATCAGAAAAATACAAAAAATAAACCCATAGAAAATTTTGATTTTATACATATAAAGATGATCTTTATTTTATCAAATGGAACATATAAAAGGGAAAAAATATATATTTAAGAATATTTCCCCATCAAAAGGTGGTAAAATTATCCTTTAAAAATATTAGAGTATATATGCTAAATACTTGATTCATTCTCATTTTAAGCCACTAAATATAGTTTCATATATGTTAAAACATTCAACAAAAAATGGTTGAACATAATATAGTTATTTTTTTCATTCCCACCAGTACAGTGGCTAGGCGTTCATTGCAATATAAAATAATTATATATTTTTTTAATATTACTCAGCATTGTGTGCAACATAAGATTTCAGAGAAACAGATTGTTGTGTGTATAATAAACCATAGAACATAGAATCCCCTTAGAATAAAATTAATATTTAATTCACAAATATTAATTAAATTGGAAATGACATATTCATTATTTTCCATTGATGTTACATCCTTCCAACCTTTTGGAAATTGTGTCCTTGAAATTTTATTCATTTATCAAATATGTGGGGGTATTTATCCATCATTTCATTTTTATATTCTCATGTTTCTTCTTCAACTATATGGGTTTTCCAAAAATCCTTTACCTGATGGATTACCTTATTGAGAAAAAATTTCTGTCTTAATCACGAATATGGACTGGTTATTTCTCGTAAGAAATATTTTCTTCCAAAGGAACTACCTTTGTACTCCAAACATGAGATGGATTCGGCATATACCTTTCCATCATTGAATCATGAAAAAACTTCTGTGCCTAGGACAAATTTTGGGTTAAATCCACTATGTCTACATCTATTCAAAACTTATCTAGGATTTCATAGGGTCCAATGAACCTTGGGCTCAACTTTACCTTCTTACCAAAACACATCACACTTTTCTATGAAGAAACTATGTGAAATATAAGGTCACCTACCTCGAAAGAATAATCCTTCCTCTATTTATCCGTAGAACATTTCTGCCTACTCTGAGCTGTTCTCTTGTTATATGGAATCTAATGAACTTTCTCAGCCCTATTTTCATTCGGTTCTAGTTCCATAAACATTATTTCACCTACATCATCCCAAAAAGATGGTGTTCGACACTACCTTCCATATAATGATTCAAATGGTGTCATCTGTATACTAGAATGAAAACTTTTATTATTTGAAATCTATTCAAAGAAATATGTTTGTACCAACATCCCTTGTAATCCATTGAACTAGCACATATCATATCTTCCAAGGTCTGAATAATTCCTTCTTACTTCGCATAAAATTTTGGATGAAAAGTTATAATACAAATTAATTCGGTAAAAAAAAGAAAGGATGGTCATTATTGGAAAAAGAGGGTTATAATGAAATCACTTGAAAAGAGAATTTGTATTCAAAATTTACAATGGGTTATTTTTAGTTATAAAAGGTTTCATTTTTTTGTCAAAATATATCATGAAAATGTATATTTATAGATCGATTAAATATTTCATTTAACTATTGATGGTCTATACAGATCACTATGACTGAGACTTAAATATTTCTTGGTTTGGATGGACATTATCCTTGCATTGTGTATAATTTATCATAAATGTAAAATACAATCACCATGTCAACTTGAAAGTGTTCCATGTATCATTAGATGGGTGAATGTTATTAAAATATCATTGAACGATGGAGGAGGTCACTCAGTAAACATTTGATTACATAATCTTATAGTGGAAAACGTTTGTAATATATATTGATAAATCTAATAAGTTATTGAGATTATTTATTATTTCAAATGTTATTTTCATAGCTTACGAATCATGACAATTGAATGTTCGTGAGAAACATTACCCTCATCATTATTTTGAGTTATCTGCGGAAATGTTTTATTAAATATGTGCCTTAATTATATTTATGTGGAAATGTGTGAGATATGTACATACATTAAATGTGGCAAGTATATATTCACTATGAATGAGATAAATATGTTACATAGAATTTTTTTTGGAGTTTATTAATGATAATTATTTCTCGATACATTACAATCTTATGAAAGAGAACATAGTGGTTGATGATTATAGTTTAAAGGATCGTGATAGATTATTTATGATTAGGATAGTAAAAGATCTAATATCTCGGAACTCCAAAAGGATGAATCATGAAATCCTGAATGGAGTATAAATATCATGCCTTTAACAATTGAGTGTTAAACCAACAATCCATGTGATGATAAAATAGGCACAGAAGGAAGACATAGTGTAGTAGATGTATGTGACAAATGTTCTTAAGTATAACCTTTATTGTGATAGACTAATAAAGAATAAGAACAGTGTTTGTGTTATGCCCATTGAATATTATAATTATATTTTAGAAGATGATCACTGTTCTTCATTCATTATTCAACATGTAAGTATATTGATGTATATATATTTTAAATAGTATATCTAGAGGTATGTCATGAAGAAAGATATTTCTGATTTTATTATATGGGTATTTTGTATTTTTGAAATTTAATGATGAGAAAAAAATATTATAGAGATATTTCAACAATTACCCATTCTAGAATGGAAATAAGAAATCATTAACATTTATTTTTTCGTTAGACTCCCCAGACCATCACAAGAGAATAATGAAATATGGGTATTTATTGGTCACTTAAAAATGTCATCAAACTTCACTTAAAAAGAAAATATTTTTCTGTAGATAAAATTTTCATGATATATGTTAATGTTGAGGTAATATTTCATGTAATACAACTCTCAATTGTATGTGATCGAGATCATATGTTTTTCTTGATGTTATTGAGACGTCTATAACAAGATCTAGAAAAGACATTGATCATTAACACTTTGTGTAATCCTCATAATGATGGTCAGTCTGAGTGTATTATTTAAAAACTAGTGGATATGGAATAATCTAGTTATAGGGACTTCAAAGGTGGTTATGATCAACACCATATTCTAGTTGTCTTTTAATATTATAATAACTTCCACTCAAGTATTCATATAGATCCTTATAAATCCCTCTATATAAAGAAGTGTAAAAATTACATTTTATAGGATGAATATGGATAATTAATGCTATTGTTGTTATAATAGGATTCAAACATGGATGAGAATATTAAATCTAATTATCAATACAAACTAGCTTACCAAAGTTGAAAGAAAAGTTATGTGGATAATCATTGTTTTGATCTAGATTCTGAAGTCTATGAGATGGTGTTTCTATGAATTTCTCCATGAAAGGAGGCTATGAGATTTGTAAATAGTGGAAAGCTTCTCCCAAGGTATTTCTTCTATATTGAAATTATTAATCATATTGGGAAACTAGATTACCATTTGGCTCTACCAATAAATCTCTATCAGGTCCATGTTGTGTTCTAAGTATCTCCCTGTAGAATTTTACTCATGATCCATCACATGTAATGAACTCATTGGTCATTACATGGTAGTAATATATTTCTTATGAGGACTGAATGATAAATATTATAGATCATGGAGGGAAATTTATATGAAATTAGAGTACTCATATTCTAACATATTTATAGAATACCCAAAATTTTTATGTGGATATATGAAAACTTGTGGATATAGAGAGGTAAAATATCTTATGTTTTTTTATCAGTGTGATGGAATTATGTGGGAGAAATTTATCATAAGGGGGTATAATGCAATACTATGAGATTTTAGGAAATAATTTATTTTTAGGAAATAAATTTATATTATTGTAATCTTTTTTTACCTCAAACAATGAGTTTCTTTGATAGACTACGCTACTTGAAAGATTGTGTTTTACTGAATAAAAATATTCTATTAAAATTATTTTATAAATATGATATTTACTACATAGACATTGAAATGGATATTATGATTATTATTAACTAAATTAAGAAAATATATTTTTTAAACATTTATAAAAATAGTTCATTTGATCTATATTAATTATAATGATATATAAAAATCAATTAAAAATAAAGGAAACGTTATTTTGAAAACTTTATTTTTTCTAAAAAGTAGTTTCTTTACAATTTTCACACTTATTTTAAAAATAATTTTTTATCATTAATAAAATTTGTTTGAGAAAATAATCTTCATTTTTTAAATAAAAATTTCAAAATTTATCTTAGGTTTCGTTCTTGTGTATTTTCTTAAGAGGTATATTTTAAGTAATTAGTAAAATATATTAGTTTTTATTATGATTTTTAATTAAATTTTACGAATTTAAAAAATAAAAAAAATTATGATTGTTTCAAATGAAAAATTATTTCAATTATATATTTCATTAAAAAATTAATTTCATTAAGATAAATTTTATATTTTATTTTTCCGTTAAAATATTTTTTTGTTATGAAAAATTTATCATTTGATAACATTTTTTTCATCAATCCTATGGGTTTGAAATTAAATTATAATTTTCTAAATTTATGAGATGAATTTCAAATAATGGATTCCATATTTGGAATCTTCATAATTTATATTATATGATAATTTCATCATTTGTTTTTACCATAATTAATATTTAAAACATTAAAATATATTTTTCATGGTGAAGTAGAAAATGAGTTTATATATCATGTTCCAATAAAATAATAATGGTCAAAAATTACTTAAGCATAAATAATTACTATAGAATGTCGAAATGTAGACATAATATATTATATAGATATATAATGGTCCAATTTTAATCCATATTACATGAGAAAACAATGGTTTGAATTCTTTATTTTAAAAAATTACATGAGTTCCACCCACCATAATTTTAAATGCTGACACACTATCCTATCCTCGCCACAAATAAGATAATATTTTTTCATAATAAACTAGCACAAATAAATTTTTATTTCTATTATAAAATACTATAATCCTTATCTTGTTCATGAATCCAACCTTGTAACGAGTTTCAGGAAATCATAATGAGGTTACCTAAAGAAGAGGCAACGTTCTTCACCGAGCATTTCTATTTTTTCTTTCTCTATCACATTAAATTATTATTTAACCATTGTTATATTTTAACCACAATATCATTAATATTATGATAATTTATTATTTAATGGGAGTAATATCAATCCATTTCCAGTTTCCTCATATGTGAAAATGATAACGTAGCTCGTGTGTACGATAGGCAACCACCCCATGAAACCCAAGTGAATCGTTTTCCATCCACAACATTCAGAGTTTGACGTGCTGATAGATATAATGTATTTATATGATACTTTAAATTTTTTATAAGTATTTATATATAATAACACTTATACCTTTTTTATATTCTATTCCATGGGGGATACAACAAAATTATTCTTGTGTTTAATGAACTTTTTCATCATGAAGCGATGTGATTCTTTTTCCACTTGGGAATTACATTGAAGGTAACAAAGATAATTAAAATTATTGTGTGTTATATATATGGTTTAATAAATTTTTTAGAGATTAATTTCTATTTATATTATGTTCACTCCATCAATCTAATAAGGTAAACAACGTTCATTATTATATATGGCCTACCATCTTTATGAACAATGTATTTCATTTTGTTATCTCTATATTTTTTGTTCAATATAATTATTTTTATAATGAATATATAGGATATATATAATAGGATTAAAATTTTTTAGATTATGGAATTTTTATTAATGTTCAAGGATCAGATCTAATGACCTAAAACAGACAACAAAATCAAAATAGTTAAAACTAATAAATGAGGATTTACATAAAGAGTTGTTAATAAAAGGGTGTTGAAACATTAAATAGGGGATAACATATTATATTATAAGTATTTGTATAATTATATAATATTTTTATAATAAACCCATATTTTATATATCAGAGGTTCAATTTTTTTATTAATGTAAATATATTTAGTAAGGGATATTAGTCTCACTTAAAAAATATTTGAGACAAATTCCATATTTTCCACAGGTTTCTTTAATGTGGAATATATACTACCCATGAATTTTTATTATGATTATTATCCTTAAAATTATGGTTATTTTCAATAATTTTTTGTCTCTCACTTTCATGGATTTTAAAATTAAAAAATTTCAAATGTTGTAACAGATTTTTGTCTCAAATTGATATCTTGTTACATAATTTATGTCATGCACATATCTTATTTTATAATTTATATATCCTTACCCATGACATGATATATCAAAAAAAATAATTAATGAAAAATAATTTTTTAAAATTTATTTTTTCTTGGGTCTTGGGATAGAAATATCACCAAAGTGGTAATGATTTCATGTTACAATCTCATTATTTATTGGGATTGTTTGGGATCATGTATTGAATATTGAAATATCATCATCTAAATCTTAATAAATCTCATTAATTTTCTTCTCATAGGTTTATGTAATAATATTATATTTTTTCCTCTAATTTTACTATATTTATTTACTCATGATTCTAAAATAATGTTTTTTGGGAAAAAAATGACATTATTTCACTCTTCAGTTGAAAGTGTTTTTTCATCCATATCCATGATTTCCTAAAAAGTTATAAAAATGATTTTAACATTATTTGAACTATGTATAAGTTAACTATTACTCATGATTTAATTTTAAAAATTTATGTAAAACGATTCGTATTTCATTTATCCAAAATTTCCATTTTGACATGTTATCGGCATTGTAAAAGGGATATTTTGTTTATTCATATATCATGTACATATTTTTCTTCCATCATAACTAGTCCATTTATATATAATTGCTTTATAAGTATTCATGGTATCATTAAAATAATATTTACTCATTATTATTTGGTATTTTTATTGTTTAATAGTTAAAAGTAATTTCAATGTAAAAAATGTTATTTTTCTCAAGAAATGTACGATGTAATCTTTCAAAATAATTTTTCATCTAAGATAAAATCCATTGATGTTATTTCTGTTTAAGTAAGGATATAATCTATTGATTCCTTACTTATTATTTCACACGATGGTTTATGTTTATGATGAAATGATTTTTTCAATACACAAATCATTTCAATAAGTTTTGTTATGGTGAAATGATTATGTTACCTATCTCTTTTAATGGGTTCTAAAATGAATATTCTTTATTATATTTTGGAAAAAATATGTATTATTTTCATTAAGTGGTGGGTTGGACCTATATCTCCCACTAATAATTGGGGTAATGAATTATATCACAATAGATATATAGGATTGGAATTTGGAGTTGGCCTTGTTAGGTAAGGGAATTTTATAACATTTATGATCTTTGGAGTGAACGTTGAATACTATGATGATTTGATGGTAAAACCCCTTCAACTATGATACCCTTGTATGTGTGCCTTAGATATAATTGAAATGAATTTCAATTCTTATGTGTATTCCAATATCAATTTTATTATTCCAATTTTATTCACTAATGGATTATATTATTTAATTAGTTTATGATTCATGTCTTATGAAGATCCAATCTTTATTTCCTGACTAAATATTATTATCTTTCATATACTGGGTAAGATTTTAAATTCTTATCCTCATTTTCTCATACCATTATGATCCAATAATGTTTAAATATATTCCTTTAATACATTTACTAATCATATGGCCTCACCCTTTCTAATGTTTCCTTTAATCATGTTAAGAATAAAGATATTATATATGATACACCTTGGAAGAGTGATAAATATGTATAACATAGTGGGAGATGATATTGTTCCCTTATGGACCAGTGGATTATGTATCCAAGTTTCTAAAGGCAATAAAATATTACAATCCATGGGTGTATATTGGTTTAATTTAAATGAATATTCCAATATTAAGTGGTAATATATATGTATAAAAGTCCAGGCTCACCCTAGTTTTTGACCTTATCATATTTTTTATCCTTAATCACTCGATTAACCATTACGAGGGTGATAAATATTTACTATGATTACTATTCCTAATGCATAAAAATAAAAGCTTCCACTATACAAATTTATGAACCACCTAGTTCAAAATATGGTATATTTTTTTCATAACTCAATTTTTATATATGGAATAAATTAATTTTAATATAAATACAAAAAATGTAATGAAAAAAAGTTTGATCAAAAAGCTGAATTTTCAACAACATAAAAATTAACCTACAGGAAAATCATGAAGAGATTTGAATAAATTGTATTATTATAAATACAATTAATCATATCACATATTAATACAAAAGGAAAATATAATAAGTATTTTATACTATTTAACTTAATGAAAATAAATGACAATATTTTAGTAATCAATATTTTTTAGGATTCAACAAAAAAACAGTTTTTTTAGAAAAACCCAAAATTTTACCTTATGTTAATTTTGATGTAATTATTTCAAAAATTAATTTATTTTAGTATATTAAATTAATAAATTTGAAAATTTAAGTGTGGGTCAAATTCATTAGTAAAATTGTGTTTATTGTTCTCATGTTACGTTAAAAAAATATTACAATAATTAGCGGTTGTGTGTGACATTCTCCCCTACATGAAAAAATTAAGCCCCAAAATTTTCATGGTTATTTCGCTCAAAAAATTATGTTTAATCTTCTTCATAACAACCTCAGGTTCCCATTATTTTCCTTCAATTTTATGATTTCTCCAAATTGAAATTACCATTAAAGTTGTTCGATTTTTAAAAACTTATTCTAAAATGTCGAGATTTTTCATAGGATCTATACATTAAGATAGATCATGATCTAATTATATTTAATTATAGGTGAGAAAAAGAGATAATATTTTCATATAACTCCTAAACTATAAGATATTGAACATATCATGTTTAGTTGGGAGAGTTTCTAGAAATTCCAAACTCTATCCCACCATAGAAGTTCATTCTATTATATTAAAGCGTCAGATATAATTGGTTCTCTATTTTCCTTTCTTAAAAAAACCATATAGCACCCTTATTGTAGGTACTATCATGAAAATGTGATTTCCTAATTGATATTACAATTCCTTTATTTGGTTATCAAAATATCAATTGTTTCATGTATTTTTAGATCTAATATGCATTTGAAAAGTATTTACCATTCACTATTTCCATAACATGCCCTTGTCCTGTAAGTTTCATTTCTTCATAATCTTTCCATAAATGTATATTCTGAAATATATTACCATCTAATTATTATTATTATTCCCTTTTAGTTGTTGAACGAAAACAATTGTTTTATAAAAACAATACCAATGGTAAATTCTAATCCTAAACCCCTGAAACTAAACTGAGTATGTTATCATCAAGTAATATAATGATTGAAAAGTAATTTTGGATTATCCATCTATTTGGGGATGTAATGTGGTTCTCAAATGAATCTTTTTATCATGATCATTAAGAATAATTTTCATGAATTTTAATTTAAATTGTTGATCATGAACAAATAGAATTTAATTAGGTTCAAAATGAGGTCTTAAAACATAATTAATATAGATTCGTGAATGTATATCAATTAATAAATATTATCACATATAAATGAATCATGTTTATTTGGTTAGGTTGTCAAATTTTAGCAAAATTTCATGATTCATTCTAAGAGTACTAGGTAATAAAATTATAAATTATGTGGTAATATAATCTCATTTCCACATAGGAATACATATATAATTCAACATGTATCTATGATGTTGTCTCTAAAACTTTTCTTATTCAAAATCTAGGCATATTGACACATAATCTGTAGTTTCTTAGTTTATATTATCCTACCAAAAATGTTCCTTAAAATACTTATACATCTTGGTCATACCATGTTTTGTTAAGATGTTTAATCTATCGGAATGATCTAATAATTTTAATTTCAACAAATGTAAATATGGAACAGAAATCCTCTTTTCAAGTTATAGAAATCCATCTTCATATATATGGTCTTCCAATTTCCCATCATTCACAGCTTCAATTTTCTCTTAAAAATATCATCATTTGGCTGAGATATTTTTATATTTTCCAATAAATCATGATTTGAAATCAGTTAGAGATAAATAATGTTTCCTCTTATTTACTAATATCCATAAATATATTTACTTAATTAATTAACACAGGGTCCTAGTTAATCCATGTTTTGACTAAAACTTCGTGATCTTTCTTACTAATGGAATATAATACCTTATTTACCTTCATGAGGTGGTTGTGTGTTGAGAAATCATAATCCTTGAGTAGCACAATTCATTTAATTATCGTCATATTCAGATATTTATTTAATGACTTTAATGTTAGTATATTTTGATATGTTTATGTCATAAAACATTCTCCTTTGAGATAATGTCACTATATATTCAGAAAAAATATTTTTTTATCTCAAGATCATGGGTTTGATATTTTTGTTCATAAATCATTAACAAACATTATACATAGAAAATAACATTATCATTATGAATAATGAAACAACCATATTCCTTCATCAATGAACCCTTTTTTATCCCAAATCTATGTTTTCCTAATTGTAGGGACAGAATCATATCATTGAGCAATATCTTTTTTAATTCTTCAAAATATTATTCAAATTCCTTCTTCCATCTTTAATTAACCCCTTTTCATGTATTGTTAGTTAATGTGTTATCAAATAGGTAAATTTTTTAAAAAAAACTAATATAATCCTTCCTAATTGATGAAACTATGTACCTCATTTATGTTAATTACTTATGGAAATTCATTCAGTGTCATTACATTTGTATGATGAATTGTGATTCCATCATCAGAAAAAATACGTAAAATAAATTAATGTTTCTCAATAAAAAATTCACGCATACATAGTTTCTTATACAATACTTTTCTTTTAAGAGTCTCATGAAGGATATGTAATGGATTATCATAGTACTCATTGGTTTTTGAGAACACATATTTTAACAACCCTAGATTTTATGAGAATTATTATTTTTGATTTTTTTTATTTCTTGTGTTTTATGCTACACAAAAATTATATTTCACTGTACGAAACACCGTATTAGCTTCCAGTATACGCAACACTATTCTTAGCTCGTGTTACACACAATTTCAAGTTTGTTTTGTAGGAATTATTCTACGCAACATTATGTATAGATTTTTTTTATGTATAAATGAAATATGTTTTGATTATGTTATATGCAACACCAAAGGGAGGTTTCACTACACGCATCCCTGACATGGCTTGCATTACATGTAATCACTGCCTTCCTCGATAGCGTGTATAGTACACAATACTGGTTTTCACTGAACAATGATATATTATTATAATATTTTAAACTAGCCGTTATGAATAGTATTTAAAAAATAATTAATTTTATAACATTAATATTCATGCTACACATTTTCTAAAACATTGTATGTGAACAAAATGAAATTTTCGGGTAAAATAAGTATTAAAAAAATGCAGTTTTGCCACTTTTTGATGGCGCACCCACTTTAAATATAGTTTTTAAAAGGTTTATATGTTCAATTCGTCAAAATAAAATTGTTCTTTGGAATCAAGAACTAAAAATTTACTTTCGATAAATTTTTCATATTATTCTTATAACATTCATATTTTAATGAATAGTAAAAATACGATATATTTTAATTAAAAACAACTTTTTTCATCGCAATAATTTATATGGACTAATTATCATATTGAGTGGTTTTAAAGTATAAATATAATATATTTTTACCATTTAATATAATATAAGTCATTACCATTAATTTTATATTTAATTCATACATAAAGACATTTCAATCTTTGACAAAGTTTTAACTTTTAAAACTCGTTTTCCTAATAACGGGATTAATTTTATATTAATTACTAAAAATTTTGTGTTTTGAATTTTGAAAAATGGATTACGTATTTGAATTTAGTGGGACCAAATTATTTTAATAGGATAATTTATTTTTTTTGATATTATGAATAGTAACTACGGTAATTTTTATTTACTGCAGTTAAAGCTAAATAGGGTAATTAAGGTTAAAAATAAGATTATAAAATTTCCATAACACCCGAGAAAATAATATTGGATGAATAAAAGTCGACCCATGTCACATAAGGTTATGAATATATTAATTTTATGGTCTTTTTACCATGAAAATAATCTATTTATTATAAAAACCAAAGAATGTGACAACATGTCACTCTCTTAAATATAAAAAGTATAATAATTGTAATTTAGTGATACACTTCATAAAACCTTAAATATAAATATACTCCAGAATTATTATAAAATTATCTACATATTGAGAACTTATTTTGTCTTTTTATGGATTGTATAATTGTCATTAATGGCCACACAATAGTGATGCAGAAATTGTTTATTAATTTAAAAATCAATAATATAGATTTTATTAAACTAATAGTGACCATAAATGGAACAAAAAACCTGACCAAATCTTATTGTTCAAGGACATGTAAACCATAATCATCCAGGTCTCTAATTATTGAACATTTTGAGCCTTATAAAAGCGATTATGACACTTATATTATTTTATTTTAAATGATGTCAAAGTTGTCAACTTCATATTTTAATAAAGTTAAAATTTTAAAAGTGGGTTATTTTAGAAGATAAATTCGACTAAAAGTATTATTATGAAATATATTATATTTATAATCATAATATTATTTTATTTTTATTTTTTATTCAATAAATAAGTATATTAAATAATTATACAAAAATGTTGTATTAATTATTTTATTAAGACAAATATAAAATAATTGATTCTAAAAGTATTAAAATAAATATTATGTGAACTAATTAATGTACTCCACTAATTTTATAGAGGAATATGACTTTTTATTAATCAATTAAATAATTTTTATTGAATATATATTCTCTGTGGATTTTATTTAAATTCCGATAAATGAATTTGTTAAAAATTGACACTATTGATATTTTATATTATTAAATTGTTAAAAATAACCAATATATTTAAAAATTACAAATTAAAATTTATATGATCTAAACTGTAATAGGATGTCATATTATCTATAATTAACAATTCATATTTTAGTATTTATATCCATATAGAATTTATAACATTATTACCACAAATAAAATTAAATAGTTTAAATAAGGATAAATCAAAATGATAAGGTTTAAAATAAAATCCAAACATGTCTAAATTTAATTCTATGATGATATTAAAACCCAATCTTATCTAATATCTGCATTTGAGTCATTTTGGAAGTTTTTATGTTGGATTTGAATTTATTATAAATTAATATTTTTGCGGTTTCCAAAGGTCCCCCTATCCTCCCTTATAAAAGGGCACCTACTCCCTCTCTTCTTCACAAAACATTGAACCTTCAAGCTTGGAAACACCCAGTACATATCCCTTATAAACACCCCTATAAACATTATAGAGCTTCTGGTATCCCCATAATACCATCCCTAGTGCCTAAAGAGGAATTTTAAAAGATGTGTGTGGAGAAGAGATAATCACTTCTACCGATTCTTTCAAGTTTTCTTTGTTCATCAAATTCTTCTTATTTAGTTTTTTCATTATAAATTTTTAACATCAGTATCAATAATATAATGATATGTTATTATAAATATGAAACAACTCCATTTCACCTTCTATCCAACCTACAGAAAAAGAAATCATCGTGTGTGCGTACGTACGGAATACCGTCTCCACGCCGTGGTGTAATTTGTTTTTTCCACCACCACCCTTCATGGATGGGTATAATGGTGTAAAGAATAAATATATATAGTTATTATAACATCATACTGATTCTGGGATATTATATCATCCACTCCAATTCTATTCAATACTTATGGTAATGATATCATCGCTCATGCGTACGTACAAAATACCGTCTTCACGACGCGATGAGATTCATTCTCCATGTTAACCATTCAAGAATGATTATAAAGTATATATAATTAATAATAATGAAATATATGAAATGATAAAGATACTGGATTTATGTATATATATATATATATATGTCAAGTACTTACATCCATTCAAGTCAATAAGGAAAGAAAAACAATGTTCATGCGTACGTACGGCCTACCGTCTCCATGAACAGTGTATTTCATTTCATTTTTCTATCTATTATATATATATAATGATTATATATGATATTTAAATAATTATTTACATTTTGTAAGTATGTAAATCATGATATAAGTAATAATAATGACAAGAACAACAAGTCCAAACACATACGATAAATAAAACGATTTTACCCAAAACGTTGCTTTAACATGAAATTTACAAAAGAACGCTTAATATAAAGTCATAAGTGAATCATATATAATATCATAACAATGACTATTATTCTATAATAAGTAAATAAAATTATTTTAATCATTATACAGGGGGTTCGGATACGTACAAAGCATATTGGACCTAAGGTAAGGGATAACTTTTCCAATCTCATTTTTATCTGAGATTATTTATTCATAAGTATTTAATGGGGTTTTATTTATCATCCATGTACCTGTTTTCTGAAAATGGTTTCATTTATGTTTAAAGTCCTTTTTTACCCATTTCTTACTTTTACTACATGGTATGTAAGGAATCATTCTTTTGATTACCATACATTATGTTTTTGACTATTCCGTCAAATGTACGAGAAGAATGTTTTTTAACATAAATTGCATGAACGAATTCTTATGTTATCGTAATACCATATTTTCATGAAGATTACCCTACATGATTTCATGGCTATTTTCAACAAAAAAATTCTTTTAAAATTGCATGGAATTTTGTGAATAGAAAATTATTTTGATGAAGTAGGGATATTTTCCTCATGAATTAATTTCATGTGTTTTATCACAACCATTTTCTATATAAGATGACATTATTTAATATGTGTATGCTTCAAGTATAATGTCTCTATGATTTACTTTGATTCAATTTTTTTATAATGAAATAATATCCATTTTTTATGGATTATTTTATGATTGATTGATGTTTATGAAACCCATTTTATTTTTTGGGTTATTATGAATGATGATGTATGTTTATTTTGTGGCACACGAAAGAATGATTTAATTATGAGATGGGTGAGACCTATATATCCCTAAAATTCATTGTGTAAATATTTATATCTCATGAGATAGACATTGATGGAACGATAAGTTAATCCAGTTCAATGATACAGGACTGGAATGAGGAGCGAACTCGATTCAGAAAGGGACTTTGTCCACTAAGATGTTCTTGGCAGCAATGACTTGGCTACTATGGAAATCATATCATGTTCATAATGATTTTCCACAATTAAATATTTTATTCTGATCCTATTTTATCATGATCTATGTTCCTTTATGATATATTCCTTACGTACATTCAAGATTTATGTATTTTCTCAAGATTTTGTTGTTTAGATTTTATGTTCATGTTTTTTGCATTCAAATGTAAGTGGATTGTTTTATGTTCTATATGATTACCCTTACTGAGCATTTGAGTTCAGCCCTTTTATTTATTCTTTTCCCTATGATATAATGAAGGGTTTTAGCTAAGAAAAAAATGGGAATATATTTATTGTAGATGTTGAAAATCTTTCACCAAGATTAGAAGATTATGTTCCATGTTTCCAAAGGCACTACACTATTAATGTCCTTTGGTATCTATTTTTATTGTGTATTAGTTATTCCAAAAAAGTAATTTAATGTCTATCTACATCAAGATTTGGGTCTCTATAGTTGGTATTAGAGCAAAGGAGGTAGGAATTAATCTGATCCATTGGAACTATCACATGTGAGCATTGGACGAAGCATGGCTCTCCGCCCAAGGGCTTCATGATGAAATGGAAGTCGCTGGTGATGGTGGTGTGTCCCACCCAGGCGGTGTAGATTCCCATGGATTTCCCTTATAGGTATCAATTATAGTCCACTAGAAGAAATTCTAGACCGCTACAATTGCTATAAGAGGAATGTTTTAGTTAAATTTTGGAAACAGGGATGCGAAAAATTTAGTGAAATCCCTAGAGATATTTATAAGGTAAGATGTGGGATATCACTAAGATTAACTATAAATATAGGTTATAGTCCTATAATTATGGTAAAAATATTATAATTAATCTTAATATTTTATATATGGAAGGTATTCCCCCTTTATTATGTTGTTTTCCTAGAATGATTTTTTCCTCTCATGCTATTCTTTTTGGGTTTTATAAAATAACTAGAAATAGAAAGATTCACAATAATTGAATATATTATGAACAATGGAATTATATTCTTCATGAGAAACCAAATGAAATGGGATTTGGAATTCCAAACATTGTTATTATGCCTAATCAGAAATTTCCTAATATTAACAATAATATCATCTTTGGTAAGTTTCATGACTCGACTAATAAGAGAAAGATGGGGTTTCAGGAAGATCATAGAGGATAGAATGTTCAATTTCCCTCATGTAAATCATGTGGGAAGAGGAATCAAGGAGAATGATTCAAAGGAACTAGAAAATTCTTTGGGAGTGGAAAAGAATGACACAAAGCCAGTAAGTGTAAAGGAAATGGTTCAGTTAACACCACTGACAAAGATAACGGTATTGCTACGACATCAACAACGATTAAATGTTTTAAATGTGGAATGTATGGGAATTATGAAAACTAATTACATAAGGGAATGTATCATGAAGAGAATAAGAATGGTGATATGAGTAGTATTTATGTTGATGATGATGAAGAGACTACAAATGATATGTGAGATGAATGAATTGTTCAAGCTCAGTCAATGGTTTTCGAAGGTAGTGGAATGTTTTATGTTTATCAAGAGTTATGTTGTATTGGTAATGGTACTATGGAATAATGACACATCTAAGGATTGATACACTATTGTTTTTTATATTGTATTTGAAATTCTATGATGATTGGTACCTATAACCATGAATGGTTATCCAAATATTTTTGGAAGGTAGATGATATGTGCATTATGAATTGAAAAGAGATAATGAGATGTTTGATAGTATTAATGATCTCATCACTAAGATAAGGAAATGTGATATCATGGTTTGAGTATATAAAAATTTTGGGATTTTGGTATGTGGAAAGAGTTAACTTTTGTCATCATTCTTCTTTTTATTAAGGTTAAATGGGGTTTCATTTTTCATGAGAATATATGATTAAGGAATTCAAATATTTGTAATGTGACCAACAAGATATATCTTATTATATATGGGAATTAAATGATGGTATTCACAAGCTTGGTAGATGACCTTTCTAGTAATTGTTTTCTTTATACTATAAGCTTGGACCGAAGTATTTTGGATAAGCCTAAAGATTGTAATGAATTAATTTATACATAAGATAGTATTGTTTAATGCAATAAATTTTTTCGATATTATTGCAGGAATGTTATAATAATGTATTTTTAGAAAAAGGGAAAACCTGCCGGACGGGCGACAACCCATCGCGTTGTACAAGGATGCAGGAATCGAACATAGAACCAAAGTGCAACAGGATTTTATCGCCTACCTATGGCCTACAGGAAGACACTGGTTAGTAGATACTAGTTTTATTTTATAAAGCACTATGACAGATAAAGTATAAGTCCATTTTAGCAACAATATACGATTAATCTCAGCATAGATGGACTTATGTATATTTAATAAATTGTGCTAAACATTTTGAGATAGAAATAGATGGAATGACCTATCAATCTATCGCATGATCTACTAACACTTTCTTAATGAAAAATTCAACGTCATTTCTTGATGAGATGAATTGGAAATTGATCAAGGCATGAACAACGGTGAGATTGTACCAAAATCTAGTAAGTATTTCTATTAATTCAACAATTCTTCAACATTAGGGAAATGTTCTTGGGAACTAAAAACGTTTTACTAGTACCCTCATACCCGATTAATTAGATGGTACCTTAAATCATCACAAATTTATAGATTTGTGATGGATGTCTTTTTCATAACCATGTTCTTTACCACTGTCCATCGGAACTAAATGGTTAGACATCTCTTCAATATCCATATTTTCACCAATGTTGTCTTATGTGGAAACATAGTGATAAGATACATTGGGTGACCATTGTGATTCTATCTTCCCTATTTTAAATTATTTTTTAGTATTCTTATTGAAGATATTGGTTTCTATGAAAGAAACTTTCATGTAGTAAACCACTTATAACCCCGACAAATTTCGTGGGCAAAATTAATTTTAAGGGGGGTAGAATGTAACAACCACAAATTTTATGAGAATTATTTTTTTTAATTTCATTGATGCCTTGTGTTGTAAGCTACACAAAAATTATCTTGATCTATACGCAACACCTTATTAGCTTTTAGTATACGCAACACTTTTCTTGGCTCGTGTTACACACAGTTTCAAGTTTGTTTTGTAAGATTTGTTCGACACAAAATTATGTATAGATTTTGATTAATGTATAAATTAAATATGCTTTGATTATGTTATATGCAACACCAAAGGGAGCTTTCACTACACGCATCCCTGACTTGGTTTGCGTTACATGCAATCACGACCTTCCTCGATAGCGTGTGTAGTACACAATACCGGGTTTCACCGAACAATGATATATTATTATAATTTTATAAACTAGCTGTTATGAATATAACTAACTAAATTTTGAATTTTATTACATTAATATATATCTTCCACATTTTATAGAACATGGTATGTGAACAAAATGAATTTTTCGGGTAAAATAAGTATTTTAAAAAAATGAAGTTTTGCAGCTTTTTGATGGTGCATCCACATTAAATCTTGTTTTTGACAGGTTTATATTTTCAACATGAAAAAATTAAATTCATTTTTGGAATCAGGATATAAATATTTACTCTGGATAAATTTTTCATATTATTCTGATAACATTAATATTTTAATGAATAGTTAAAACATGCAATATTTTAATTAAATACAACTTTTTTCATCAAAATAATTTATATGCTTAAATTATAATATTTAATTTTTTTAAAGTTAAAATAAAATATATTTTTACCATTTAATTGAATATAAGTAATTACCATTAATTTTATATTTAATTCATAGGTAAAAACATTTCAATCTTTGAAAATGTTTTAACTTTTAAAACTCGTTTTCTTTACAATGAGATTAATTTTAAATTAATTACTACGATTTCTGTGTTTTTAATTTTGAAAAATGGATTCCATATTTTAATTTAGTGGGTCCAAATTATGTTAATAGTTCAATTTAATTTTTTTGATATTATGAATAGTACATACGGTAATTTTTATTTATTGCAATTAAAGGTAAATCAAGTAATTAAGGGTAATAATATGATTATAAAATTACCCTAACAGCAGCCACAATTCTTTTGAAAGACTAAATTTTGACCCATATAACCTAAGGGTAGGAATATATTAATTTTAAGTACTTTTTACCATGAAAATAATATAATTATTATTAAAACCAAAGAATGTGACAACATGTCACTCTCTTAAATATAATAAGTATAGTAATTTTAATTTAGTGATAAACATAATAAAACCTAGAATATATATAGTATACAACAATATTATAACATTATATACATCATGATAATTTATTTAGAATTTATAGGGATTAAATAATTGTCATTAATGGGGACACAATAGTGACGCAGAAATTGTTTATTTAGTAAAAAATCAATAATATCGTTTTTATTCAACTAATAGTGACCATAAAAGGAACAAAAAACATGACCAAAACTTATTAGTCATGTACATGTAAACCATAATCATTCAATGGTCGAATAAATGACCATTTATATCCTTATAGAAGCGATTATTACACTTATGTTATTTTATTTTAAATGATGTCAATGTTGTCACCTTCATAATTTAATAATGATAAAATTTTAAAAGTGGGTTGTTTTAGAAGATAAATTCGAATAATGGTATTCTTATAAAAAATATATATTTATATTCATCATTGTATTTTATGATTAATTTTTATACAAAAAATAAGTATATTATATAATTATACAAAAATGTTGTATTAATTATTTTATTAATATAAATATCAAAATAAATGATACAAAAGTACTAAAATAAATATTAAATGAACTAATTAATGTACTCCACTAATTTTCTAGATGAATATAAATTTTTCGTAATATATAAAAGAGGTTTTCTAAAATATATTCTCTGTGGATTTTATTTAAATTCAGATAAATGAATTGTGTCACAATTGACACTATTGATATTTTATATTATTAAATTGTTTAAAAAACACAAAAAAAATTTAAATTAAAAAATTAAAATATATATGATCTAAAATGTCATAGGATAACACATTATGTATAATTAACAACACATATGTACATATTTATAACCATACAAAATTTATAACATTATTAACAAAAATAAAATTAAAAAGATTAAATAAGGTTAATCAAAATGATATGGTTTAAATAAAATAAAAACTTGTCTAAATTTAATTGGATGATTATATTAAAACCCTATATTATCTAATATCAGAATTTTAGTCATTTTTTATTTTTTTATGCGGGGTTTTAATTTTTAATAAATTATTATTTGTGAGGTTTCCAAAGATACCCCTCTCCTCCCTTATAAAAGGGGACCTCCTCCCTCTCCCCTTCACAACATTTTGAGCCTTCAAGATTGGAAAAAACCTACCCATTTACCTTATAAACTTCCATATAAATATTATAGAGGCTCTGGTATCCTCAAAAGACCAACCCTAGTGCCTTAAGGGGAAGCATAAAAGAGGTGCGTCGAAGAAGAGGTAATATCTTATACCGATAGTTTCATGTTTTCTTTCTTCTTCAACTTCTTCTTCTATAGTTGTTTCATTATAAAGTAATAACAACAGTATCACAAATATAATTATATGTTATTATAAATATGAAACAACCCCATTTCACCTTCTATACATCCTACAGAAAATGAATTCACCGCACGTGCGTACGTACGGAATATCGTCTCCACGTCGTGGTGTAATCTATTTTTCCACCACCACCTTATTGGATGGGTATAATGGTGTAAAGAATTACTATATATATTTATTATAAAATCATATTGATTCTGAGATATTATATCATCCACTATAATTCAATTCACTAATTATGGGAATGATATCATCACTCATGCGTACGTACGGAATACCATCTCCATGGCACGATGAGATTCATTCTCTATGTTAACCATTAAAGAATGATTTTAAAGTATATATAATGATTAAAAATGAAATATATGTCATGATAAATCTAATGTATTTTTTTATATATATATGTAATCTACTTACTTCCATTCAAGTCAATTAGAGAAGGAAAACAGCGTTAATGCGTACGTACGACCTACCGTCTCCATGAATGGTGTATTTCATTTCATTTATCTATCTATTATATATATATATATAAATATATACTTAATATATATGATATATAAATCATTAATTACATTATGGATGTATGTAAATCATGATATAAGTAACAATAATATCAAGAACAACAAGACCAAACATGTACGATAAATAAAACAATTTTAACCAAAACACTGCCTTAACATGGAATTTACAAAAGAACGTGTAATATAAAGTCAATAGTGAATCATATATGATATCATAAAAATGAATATGATTCTATAATAAGTATATGACATTATTTAAATTATTATACATGAGGTTCGGATACGTACAAAGCATATGAGGCCTAAGGTAAGGGATAACTTTTACAATCTCATTTTTATCGGAGATTGTTTATTCGTAAGTATTTACTGGGTTTATATTTATCATCCATGTCCCTATTTTATAGAAATGGTTTCATGTATTTTTAAATTCCATTTTACCCATTTTTTAGTTTTATTATATGGTATGTAAGGAATCTTTATTTTTTTACCATACATGTAAATTTTGACTTTTCTTTCAAATGTACGAGATGAATGTTTTTTTAACTTATATGGAAAGAACGAATTTTTATGGTTTCATAACGCCTTATTTTGATGAATCTTACTCTACAATATTTCATAACTATTATCAGAAAAATATTTTTCTTTTAAAATTGCATGGCATTTTGTGAAAATAAAATGATTTTGAAGAAGAAGTGAGATTTTTCTCAAGAATTTATTTCAAGTGATTTACCAAAACCATTTTCCATATATGATGACATTATTTCATATGTTCATGGTTCAAGAATAATGTCTCCATGATTTACATGGTTTCAATTTTCTTATGATGAAATGATATCCATTTGTTTTATATGGATTATGTTATGATGGAATGTTGTTTTTGATACCCATTTTATTTGTTGGGTTATTATGAATGATGTTGTATGTTTATTTTATGGCGCACGAAATAATGATTTCATTATGAGATGGGTGGTACCTATATCTCCCTCCAATGCATTTGTGAGATATTTATATCTCATGAGATAGACATGGCTGGAATGGTAAGTTTATCCAGTTCAGTGATACAGGACTGGTATGTGGAGTGAACTCAATTCAGAAAGGGAGTTTTTCCACTAAGATGGTTTTGGAAGCAATGCCTTGGCTACTATTGAAATAATATCATGTGATTAATGATTTTCCAAAATTACATGTTTTATTACCATGCTATTTTATCATGATTTATGTTCCTTTATGATATATTCCATTAGTACTTCCATGATTTATGTCTTTTCTAAATATTTTGGTGATTAGATTTTTTATAACGTTTTTTCTTTCAAATGATTATGGATTGTTTTATGTTATCTATTTTTACCCATTCTGAGCATTTGAGATCACACTTTTTATGTTTTTTTTACCCATGAAATAAAGAAAAGTTTTAGGTTAGAAAAAAAGGGAATATCTTTATGAGAGATGTTGAAGATCTTTTAGTAACATTAGAAGATCATGTTCCATGTTTCCAAAGGCACTAAACTATTATGATCCTTTGTTGTCTATTTTTGTTATATATTAGCTATTCCTCAAAAGTAATGTAATTTATATGTAAGTCATGAATTGGGTCTCTACAGATGGTATTAGAGGGAAAAGACGTATGAATGAATCTGATCTTTGGGAAATATCACATGTGAGCATTGGATGAAACATGGCTCTCTGCCCAAGTGCTTCTTGAGAAAATGGTTGCCACTAGGGATGGTGTTGTGTCCCGCCCATGGGGTATAAATGTCCATGGAGGTCCCTGGTAGGTATCAATTATAGTCAACAAGAAGTAATTCCAGACCACTACAGTTGGTATCAGAGGAAAGGTTTAGTTAACCATTAGAAACTAAGATGCGAAAAAATTAATGAAATCCATAGAGATATTTATAAGGAATGTCTTGGGATGTCTCTACGGTTAACTATACATATATGTTATAGTCCAAGAATTATAATAATGATATTATTATTAACCCTAAGATGTTATATATTGAAGGTACTCCAAATTTATTATGTTGTTTTCCTAGAATTATTTTTTCCTCTCACACTATTATTTTAGGGTTTTAGAAAATGTCTAGAAACTGGAAGATTCACAACAATGGAAGATATGATGGAAAATGGAATGATATTATTCATGATCAACCAAATGAAACAAGATTTGGTAGTCTAAACATCGTTATTATGCCTAATCATAAATCTCCTAATAATGATCAATAATATCAATATTGATAAGTTTCCTAACTCAACTAATAAGAGAAAGATGGAGTTTTAGGATGATCGTAGAGGAAATAATGCTCAATTTACCTCATGTAAATCATGTGGGAAGAGGAATCAAGAAGAATGATTCAACGGAACTGGAAGATTATTTTGGTGTGGAAAAGAAGGACACAATGCCAGTAAGTGTAAAGGAAATGGTTCAGTTAACACCATGGACAAGTATAATGGTAAATCTATGACGTCAACAACGATTAAATTTTTTAAATGTGGAATGTATGGGCATTATGCAAACCAATTCCTAAAGGGAATGTATCATTAATAGAATCAGAATGGTCGTATGGGTATTATTTATGTTAATTATGATGAAGAGACAACAAATGATATGTTAGATGAAAGAATTGTTCATGCTCCGTAAATGGTTTATGAATATAGTGGAATGATTTATGTTTTCCAATAGTTATGTTGTATAGGTAATGGAACTATGGAATAAAGACACATCTAAGGATTGTTACACTATTATTTTTCATAATGTATTTGAATGTATATGTTTAATGGTACCAGAAACCATGAAAGGTTATTCAAATATTTCTGAAAGGTAGATGATATGTGCATCATGAATGGATAAGGAGATAATGATATGATTGATAGTATTAATGATCTCATGACTAATATAAGGATAAAGTGATATCATGGTTTGAGTATACAGAAATTTTTGGATTTTTGTATATGGAAAGTGTAGACTTCTGACAGGAGTCATGTTTTTTACTATGGTTAAATGCGTATTCATTTTTCAAGAGAATACATGAATAAGGAATTCAAATATTTTGAATGTGACAAACAAGATATATCTTATTATAGAGACCCCGACCCCAGAAACCCAGGAGTCGGTGCCTTCTGAACATGATGTGTTATCTTAAAATAAAATACACTTTGTTATCGACAAATCATGTCCCATACAGAGGATCGTGTGCGGTTTAGGTTCTGGGAAATTGGAAACTTATGATATAATTTATCTTTTAAAAGCTGATACCTGAAAATTTTAAATCAAAACGTAGGGTGAGAATTAAAATACTCAGTAACGGGTTTTAAAAAAGAAATTAAAACACTGTAACATTTGAAAACATTCTTTTAAATGAGATTGAACACTTATTAATGGAAAATTATAACACATAACATAAAAATGATCAATCAATGATTTCAATAAGAACATGGAACAATGAAGTAATTTCTCGAAAGAATAACAATGGTTATCATAATCAAGTACAACATGTGTCTTACTTAAGCATAAATTAAACAGTTAAAAGTAATACATAATCAGAGTTGCGCATAAAGGAAACAAAAAAATTTTCATATGCTAGTTACTATTCTATTAAGTAATAACACCAATCATGCTCCAAGATTATACCAGTGAAATTATAACATTATGAAAACATTAAAGGCATCAGTCGTGAAAGAACTTTATCATGGAAAGAACTTGTTACATAACTTGAATTATGTGGCATCAACATTCAATATTTACAATCATTTCATTTCACCATGGTCCATCCCTAAGGTGTCATTAAAAATTACCAAGGATATTCACCAAGGTATCGGTCTAAAAGGTCATATCTAGATATTCAATCATTACCCAATGCATTAGAGCGTTATCTACGCACACCCTTGACTTGTCTTTATTATCAAGTGAGCCACATCATTCATGCTTTACCTAAACCGTTTGTATATTCAAGATATCCCATACCACCTTGAATATCTCATTCATTTTAATTTAACCCAAGGTGTCTCATACCACTTTGGGTAATCCAATTTCTTAGTTCATTTAGTGATATGTCAGAAGCATGAATTATGTACAAAAATAAAAAAAATGAACCACCTAAAATTTTTCTAATTCAAGGTATGATAGTTAACTTGCAAAATGTGTCAATAACTCATCAAAGGCATACATATCTTAGTAAAATATCCTTTTCACTAAATCATATAAAATAATGATATACTAAATGAAGAATCTTTGTCATTATAAATCCATGGAAAAAGAGTGCTTAAGGAAAACACTTGAAATTCGTTATGGTGATAAATAGGCCCTTGATCTTGTAAATGAATTAAATCATAACTTGATTAATTAATACATTCACCAAAGTAGGTTCATTATGTCTTAAGATAATACATGAACACAACATGATATCATAACCCATTAAATCTTAAATCATCTAATATATCTTAAATCAAACTGAAATACACCCTTTATGGTAAAACGCATCATGATCGATGCCCAGTATGCTACTTTAATAAAACATAGATCGCATAAAATAAGGATTTACATAAAGGTTGGTACCCACCCCTTGAAATCATAAATTTGATTTGTATTGGTTTACATGTTTATGAGTACATAAGGATATATAGATAATGAGTTTACAATGAGGGGTTTTCAGGGTAAACCAACTTCAAACAACACTCATTAATATATAATGCATAGTATTACATGTTGGATTATTTTGAAATCCGAAAAATAGATAGAGTTTTTGTTATAAGTATCTAGATATATATATATAGAAAACTGTATATTTATATCTGTATAGGTTTTATGAAATAAAACCGAAAGAAATCAAAACATAACAACCCAAAGCCCTGTCCAACATAGGTCCATCCAAAAAGAAAAAATATAACATATATGTATATATAAATATATATAAAAATGGGGCAACCCATATATATATGAACCATATTATTAAGGATTGTTTTAGAATAAGGTAAGATAACTCATTTCCCTTTGTAACCTTTGCATTAAACTTTAGGAAAAACCCATTTAAAGACCTGATCGATTTCATTATACATATCTATGTATATGTATAAACCGTATGTACTAAAACATAAAAGAGTAGTATTATGGGGGAAAGACATAAAAACCACCACACTTGCACCCTACTGGAAACACTCCATGCATGCCCCCTTTTGAAAACATCACAACCCGAGTGGGTTATAATCAAGTATACATATATATATAAACTGTATATATATATACCGAGAGTATAAAACAGAGGTTCTTTTAAATGAAGGCATGTATGAAAGGATCCTTACATCGCTTATGGAGAAATCTCGGACCAGGTGCACCATGCTGATCTTGCTGGGAGTTCGTGGGAGAGAAAGGAGGAGAAGGAGAAGCCGCCAGGATTTCAAGAGGCAGGGGGTTTAAGTAGGGATTTGGTGCACAAAGGGTGACTCGACCCATGAGTAGACCGACGTGGGGATGATGGGAAAACAGAGACCTAGGAGGGGGGTGTTCAAAAGTCAAGGGGATCAGTGCGGGGGAGGAGAGGTCGAGGTTTCCTTGAGAAGGACTACTAGTAGGGTGCCTCTTTGAAGAAAAAGATGGTGAGGGTCGACCCTGTAAAGGAAAGGACGGTCGGGATTAGATCTCAGGTTAGATCGGACGGTCACGGTGATATGCGGGGCGATCGCGCGGCTAAAAGTGATGGACGATCGAGATCCACACGGGAGTCGATTGTACGGTCCCAGTCGCATGGAGCTCATCCCACATCGAAACAAAACATGGTTGAGGTGTGGCTTATAATACAATGTGCGCCGGATTTGGTTTGATAACATGAACACACACACATCGGGGCCTTATACACGGGCCCCATGAGGGCTTCGGCCCAACCCCACGCAGCATGCGCTGCGGCCTTAGACACAGCCTGCGTGTGACCTAAGAGACCTATGCATGGCTTGGGACACGGTTTGGACATCCACCGAATGCTTGGGGACCCCAATGGTCAGCACCTCGGGTCCCTTGGGGCTTGGTCTCGGCCTAGAGGGCTTGTCCCTTAAGGGGTTCCCTCATCTTGGCCGAGCCCCAACCCATTTTTTTTATTAAAACTTATTTAAATTTATAAAATAACCTAGTATAAGTATACTTATTTCAGAATAAGTGTAGTATAAATATACAAAATAGGGTTCATTCAATAAAGACAATTAGTTTTAATTTATAATCTAAATCCATTTACTACCTTATGTAATATATTTCATGTCAACATAATAAAAATTTATTTAGACTTTTGAAATAACTAGTTTAAGTATACTTAGTTCAAAATATTCTATAATATAAATATTTGTACACAGATGAGTAAATATAAAATAAAAACAAATAGTTTCAACTTAAATTTAAATCCCTTTTCTATAAATATTTTAAAATATATACCTATCATATTTTTCATATAAAACTTGTATAACTATTTGGATCATTAAAATAACTTCTATTTGTTTTATAAACATTAAAAGACCAAAATTTTTCTCCAATTCATTATTTTTGCGGTCAAAAGATACAATTTATTATAGATACCCTTTAAAAATATCATTTACAAAAATAAAAATATGTTTTCAATATGCAAGTATCCATCGAGATCTTGTGAAAACAAAAGGATTTATTTCCGAGACTACACTTTTTTATTTTAAAACTATAACTCTTTTGTGAAACATATTGTAATAGATTAAATATTATAAAATTATAGTAGCATTAAAACAAGTTTTAATATAAATATAAACATTATCAACAGAAACCCAAAGTTTGTTTTTAAAACCCAACGGTTATACCTTTCAACAGTCATAATTCACAGAATCATTATAAAAGAAGGGGGTAGGGTGTTTCTTAAAATCAGAACACCTGAACTAGGAAGGATGGTTCTCCTCATACCTTTGGTGTTAAGCAAGTGTACCATGGCCCTAGATGTTTTATTTTTCACGCTGATGGACTCTGAAGATGAGGAATATCCGATTACTCACGTTGTGTTTCTTAGTAGTCTTGTTGTGGCTGTGTAAGGTCTTGTGTATGGTATTTTCAACTAGTTGGGTCTTGTTGTAATGTAACTTTTAAATATATATATATAAGTTTACCTTATTCTCCATGTTTTATTCCTTATTAGCGCACAAAACACAATAAAAAAACAAGATACATCATTAAAGGCATAACATTTCTTACATGAACTAGATCATAAAACCTGGGGTGTCAAACTTCTGATATATGGGAGATAAATGATGGTATTCACATTCTTGGTAGATGACCTTTCTAGTAATCGTTTTTGTTATACTATGAACTTGGACCAAAGTATTTCGGATAATCCTAAATATTGGAATGAATTAAGTTAGACATAAGATATTATTTTTTAAGGCTAGAAATTTTTTCGATACTATTGCAGGAATGTTATAATAATGTAGATTTAGAAAAAGGGAAAACCTACAGGACGGGCGACAACTCACCACGTCGGACAAATATGAGGGAATCAAACCCACAACCAATGTGTAATAAGACTTTATCGGCTACCTCTGGCCTACACGAAGTCTCTGGTTAGTAGAAACTAGTTTTCTTTTATTATGCTCTATGATAAAAGAAGTTTATGTCCATTTTAGCAATCATATATAATTAATCTCAACAAAGATGGATTTATGTTTATTTAATAAATTGTGCTAATATTTTTGCGATAGAAACAGATGGAATGACCTATAATTCTATCACATAATCTCATAACACTTAAAAAATTAAAAATTCAACTTCATTTAATTATGAGACGAATTGGAAATTATTCACGGCATAAACAATAGTGAGACTATTCCAAAATCATGTAAGTATTTGTTTTAATTCAAAAATTATTCATCATTAGGGAAATGATCATGATAACAAAAAACGTTGTCCTAGTACCCTCATACCCAATGAATTAGATGGTTCCTTTAATCGTCACAAATTTATGGCTTTGTGATTGATGGCTTTTTCATAGCCATGTACTCAACCACTCTCCCTCAGAAGTTGATCGTTAGAATTCTCTTCCATATCCATATTTTCACCAATGTTTTCCTATGTGGAAAACCAGTGCTAAGTTACATTTGGTGACCATTATGATTCTAACTTACCTTTTTAAAAAGAATATTTTGTATTCCATTTTACTATGTGGGATTCTATGAATTAAACATTAAAATAGTAAACCACTTATAACCCTGACGAATTTGGAGGGAGAATTTCATTTTAAGGGTGGTATAATGTGACAACCCCAGATTTTATGAGTATTTTTCTATTTAATTTCATTGATTTATTGTGTTATATGAACCAAAAAAATTATCTCGTGCTATACTCAACACTGTATTTGCTTGCAGTATACGCAACACTATTCTTGGCTCGTGTTACACATAGTTTCAAGTTCGTTTTGTATGAATTATTCTACGCAACATTAATAATAGATTTTGTTTAATGTATAAATGAAATAAGTTTTGATTATGTTATATGAAACACCAAATGGAGCTTTCACTAAATGCATCCTGGACTTGGCTTGCATTACATGCAATCGGGACCTTCCTCAATTGCGTGTGTAGTACGCAATACCGAGTTTCACTGAACAATGATATATTATTATAATATTATAAACTAGTCATTAAGAATATTATAAACTACATTTTGAATTTTATAACATTAATATTCATCTTACACATTTTCTAAAACATTGTATTTGATCAAAATGAATTTTTCAGGTAAAATAAGTATTTTTTAAAAAATGCCATTTTGCCGCTATTTGATGAAGCACCCACATTAAATCTAGTTTTTTATAGGTTTATAAGTTAAATTTGAGAAAATAAAATTTTTATTTGTAATTAAGATATAAAAATTTACTTTAGATAAAATTTTAAAATTATTCTGATAACTTTCATATTTTAATAAATAATTAAAACATGATATATTTTAATTAAAAAAACCTTTTTTCATTGCAATAATTTATATGGTTAAATTATAATATTTAATGGTTTTAAATAATAAATAGAATATATTTTTACAATTTAATATAATATAATTCATTACCATTAATTTTATATTTAATTCATAGGAAAAAACAAATCAATCTTTGACAATGTTTTAACTTTAATAACATGTTTTCTTAACAAATGAGATTAATTTTAAATTAATTACTACAACTTCTATGTTTTTATTTTCGAAAAAATGGATTCCATATTTGAATTCAGTGGGTCCAAATTATGTTAATAGGTTACTTTTATTTTTTTGATATCATGAATAGTAACTACAGTAATTTTTATTTACTGTAGTAAAAGGTAAATCAGGTAATTAAGGGTAAAAATAAGATTATAAAATTACCCTAACACCTACCAAAATTCTTTTGAATGAATAAATGTCGACCCATATCACCTAATGGTAGGAATTGATTAATTTTATGTACTTTTGACCATGAAAATAATTTAATTATTATTAAAACCAAAGAAAGTGACAATATGTCACTCTCTTAAATCTAATAGGTATAATAATTTTAATTTAGTGATAAACTTAATAAAACCTTAAATATAAATAGTATCCAGAAATATAATAAAATTATCAACATAATTAAAATTTATTGAGGACTTTTAGGGATTTAATAATTATCATTAATTGGGACACAATAGCGATGCAGAAATTGTTTCTTTAGAAAAAAAATCAATAATATAATTTTTATTAAACTAATAGTGACCATAAAAGGAACCATAAACCTGACCAAAATTTATTGGTCATGTACATGTAAACCATAATCATCTAGTTGTCGAATATTTGACAATTTTGAGCCTTATAAAAGAGATTATGACACATATATTATTTTATTTAAAATAATGTCAAAGTTGTCACCTTCAAAATTTAATACAGATAAAATTTATAAGGTGGGATGTTTTAGAAGATAAATTAAAATAAATTAATTCTTATAAAATATATTATTGTTATCTTAATCATAGTATTTTATGTTTAATTTTTATACAATTATAATTATATTATATAATTATACAAAAATGTTGTATTAATTATTTTATTAATAGAAATCTCAAATAAATTATACTACAAGTGCAAAAATAAATATTAAATGAACTAATTAATGTAATCCACTAATTTTATAGATGAATATGACTTGTTATTAATCTATTAAATAGGGTTTTTCGAAAACATATTTTCTGTGGATTTTATTTAAATTCAGATAAATGAATTGTTTCAAAATTTACACTACTGATATTTTATATTATTAAATTGTTTAAAAATAACCCAAATAATTAAAAATAACAAATTAAAATGTATATGATCTAAAATTTCATTGGATATAAAATTATCTATAATTATCGACAAATAATTAAGTATTAATAACCATATAAAATTTTTAACATTATTACCACAAATAAAATTAAATAGATTAAATAAGGATAAATCAAAATGATAAGGATTAAAATAAAATCAAAACATGTCTAAATTTAATTGGATTATGATATTACAATCCTATATTATTTAATATCCTAATTTGAGTAATTTTTAATGTTTTTATGTGGGGTTTGAATTTAATATAAATTAATATTTTTGAGGTTTCCAAAGGTACCCCTCACCTCCCTTATAAAATGGAACCTCCTCCCTCTCCTCTTCACAACACATTGATCCTTAAATATCGTCCAAAACCTCCCCATTTCCCTTCTCAACTTCCCTAGAAACGTTATAGAGGTTCTGGTCTCCACAAAAGACCAACCCTAGTGCCTTAAGAGGAAGCATAAAAGAGGTGCGTCGAAGAAGAGGTAATCTCTTCTACCGATACTTTCATGTTTTCTTTCTTCTTAAACTTATTCTTTTTTTGTTGTTTCATTATAAGGTAATAAAATCAGTATCACTAATATACTGATATGTTATTATAAATATGAAACAAACCCATTTCACCTTCTATACATCCTCCGGAAAATGAAATCACTGCACGTGCGTACGTACGAAATACCGTCTCCGCGCAGTGATGTAACTTGTTTTTCCACCATCACCTTAATTGGATGCGTACAATGGTGTAAATAATTACTATATATATAGTTATTATAACATCATACTGATTCTGAGATATTATATCATCCACTCCAATTATATTCAATAATTAAGGGAATGATATCATCGCTCATGCGTACGTACAGAATATCGTCCCCATGGCGCGATGAGATTCATTCTATAAGTTAACAATTAAACAATGATTATAAAGTATATATAATGAATAATGATGAAATATATGACATGATAAAGCTACTGGATTTATTTATATATATATTTCATCTACATACTTACATTCAAGTCAATAAGAAAAGGAAAACAGTGTTCATGCATACGTACAACCTACCGTTTCTATGTACGTTGTATTTCACTTCATATATCTATCTATTATATATATATACTTAATATATATGATATATAAATCATGTTTTACATTCTGGAAGTATGTAAATCACAATATAGGTTATAATAATATCAATAACAACAAGTACAAACACATACGATAAATAAAACGATTTTACCCAAAACAGTTCTTTAACATGGAATTTACAAAAGAATGGGTAATATAAAGTCATCGGTGACTTATATATGATATCATAACAATGAATTTGATTCCATAATAATCAAATGACATTATTTAAATCATTATACAAGATTTTTGGATACGTACGAAGCATATCAGACCTAAGGTAAGGGATAACTTTTCCAATCTCATTTTTATCTATGATTGTTTATTCGTAAGTATTTACTAGGGTTATATTTATCATCCATGACACTATTTTCTAAAAATGGTTTCATTTATTTTTAATGACCTTTTTACCCATTTTGGAATTTTACTACATGGTACGTAAGGAATCTATCTTTTGTTTACATATAGGTAGTTTTTGACTTTTCTGTCAAAAGTACGAGAGGAATGTTTTTTTAATTATACGGTATGAACGAATTTTTACGGTTTCATAATGCATTGTTTTCGTGAAGCTTACTCTAAAATATTTCATGAAATTTTTTTAAAAATCATTTTCTTTTAAAATTTCATGGCATTTTGTGATAAGAAAATTATTTTGAAGAAGAAATTATATTTTTCTCAAGAATTCATTTTCAAGTGTTTTATCTAACCCATTTTCCATCTAAGATGACATTATTTCATATGTGTTTGTTTTAAGTAAAATGTCTCTATAATTTACATGGTTTCACTTTTTTTATGATGAAATGATATCCATTTGTTTAATATGGATTATGTTATGATGGAAGGATGTTTATGAAACCCATTTTATTTGTTTGGTTAAAATGAATGATGATGTATGTTTATTTTATGGCGCACAAAAGAATGATTTCATTATGATATGATTGAGACCTATATCTATATCCAATGAATTGTCTAAAATTTATATCACATTAGATAGACATGGTTGTAATGGTATGTTAATCTGGCACAGTGATGTAGGAATAGAACGATTAGTGAACTCCATTCAGAAAGGGAAATTGTCCACTAAGATTGTCTTGGTAGAAATGCATTGGATACTATAGAAATCATATCATTTGGGTAATGGTTTTCCACAATTACATGATTTATTCCCATGCTATTTTATCAAGATTTAGGTTCCTTTATGATATATTCCTTACATACTTCCAAGATTTATGTCTTTTCTCACGATTTTGATGTTTATATTTAATGTTCATGTTTTTTATTTCAAATTTTTATGGATTGTTTTATGTTCTCTATGTTTACCTTTACAGAGCATTTGATCTCACCCTTTTTATGTTTTATTTTCACCTGTATATAAAGAAAGGTTTTAGTTAAGAAAAAAATGGATGATCGTTATGGGAGATGTTGATGATCATTCACCAAGATTAGAATATTATGTTCCATGTTTCCAAAGGCACTAAACTATTACATTACTTTTGTGTATGTTTTTTTTATGTATTAGGTATTCCACAAAAGTAATTTAATGTCCATGTATGTAACGATTTGGGTCTCTATAGTTGGTATCAGAGGTAAAGGATGTAGAAATGAATTTGATCCTTGGGAACTCACACATGTGAGCGTTGGACGAAGCATGGCTCTCCACCCAAGGGCTTCATAAGGAAATGGCTACCACTGGGGATGGTGGTGTGTCCCACCGAGGGGGTGTATCTACCCATGGAGTGCCGTTATAGGTATAAATTATAGTCCACTAGATGTAATTCCAGACCTATAAATATATATATCATAAATAAAATAAATATTATCATGATATTACTTCAATACACTAGTTATTAGATTCATTAAAATAGAGGGTGCATTAGTCAATACAAAAGGAATTACTACAAACTCAGAATGGCCGTACTCTTAGAACAAGGGATTTTTATAGATGTAAATGGTGTGTTTTTGTCTTTTTTTGGAAATTCATATTGGGTTAATCATGTATTTTTTATAATTATTTTTTTATGGTGTAGATGGAATTGGGGATGAAGGTGGTGTTGTATCCTAGTGTTTGATAACTTTTTTTGTAAAAAATCCCAAGGATGGAGAATTGTTTTCATTTGAAAAGGAATTATGTTCTTGATTTGTAACAGTATTTCACAAAATTTACATGCATGTGAACTTCCATTAGGGTTGCATAAAAATATGGAAAATGGAATAGTTATGTGAATCATTTTTAATTTCTTAAATGATGAGTTTTTTCATCATTGGAAACTTATGTATAGGGTGGATGGAACATAAGGATCTTACACACTAAAAGAAACATCAAAATAATATGATAATAATTGGAGGAATGTTGCTTGCAAAGTGGAGGTCCTTAATGGAACTTGACTATAGGGATAACCAGTTCTATAAATAAGAGTCTTCTCTTTTTTAATTGAAGTGACATTTCCATTGATGATCTTGTACCTCTTCCATGTGAAATACTTGTGTGCCACAGAGTTCCGTGATGTAAAATTGTGCACAGAATGATACTTGTTTCTATGTAGACCCTGTAAAACTCATGATCTATTTTCAGGATAGTGATAATTTTGTGTAAGGAAAACTCTCTTGAAAAAAATTGTTTTATGAAATTACATTTTTTGTTTTCATGTTCTCGAGTTGCATGACTAATGGGTTTTGAATATCTGGATTGATTGATTAATTCATTCAAGTTCATAAATTCAGGAAAATGGATAAATTATTGTATAATTTTAATCAGGGACAAAGGCATAAATTTAAATAAAATATAAATGAACATCAAATCATTAAATTGAGTAAGGATTATCCCATTCAAGTATTCTAGGGTGAGTCGACAGAAGTGTTCTGAGGGAGGCAGTGGGTTATCCAAAAAAATATTGTAAAGGAAATGATCTTGATATAGCATGACTGTGTTTAGACAATTGTATTTCACAATAATTAATGATTCTTAGTGGATTTATGTATGATCAAAATGAATTTAGTTTAAGATCCTTGGACTATCCCTTACTGGTGAACCATGTAAAACATTTGTGTTGTCTATCTTCATGTCATTATTTATTAACTTCATGATTAAATTAGAGTGGTGTTACGAGTAACTACCAATTTCAGAACATAATCCATTATTTTAAATGAAAAAATTGACACCCTAATTCACCCCTCCTATATTCGGGTGTTGTAGGGTCCTACACATTCATAATATGAAATTTTATCTTTAAAATATGTTCCTTATTAAATCAAAATTAGGATTGTCCAGAATAATAGACAATTTAGGATAAATATTTATATCAGTGGAATTATTTGAATAATTCATCAATGAGAGCTATAAGACACCTGTTTTTTATCAAAAATATCTTTGTTTTCCCTATAATAAAAGAATAGAAACATAAATATATAAATATTGTTAATGAAAATATTATGGATTCTACAAGGTGAAACATTAGGGTGCATAAATCATTCTTCCCACGATTTCTATAGACTTTTTCTTGAGTTTACCTAATTCTATAGGGGACACTCTATAAGGAGTCTTTGATATAGGATATCCATCAATGATTAAATCAAAGGAAAAATCAATATCACATTATCATGTATGTCTCTGTAATTCAATACTAATCAAGTCAATGTATTTCTATATAGTATGTATATCCTCAATTGAAATATTATATTTTTCATCAATATATATGTTTTATCATCATTTCAAATAATATCATTACTAATAGGTACTATATAAGGATCTAGATATGACCCAAATGATGAATTTCTCATATATATATATATATGAAAGTCAACATCTTCTTCATAGAAAATAATTTCCTTTTCATTATAGGAAATTATAACATTATATTTTTAAATCATGTCCATAAAAAGGATTATATCAAATTCACACATAGGTATGATAATAAATTATATAAATAATGAACATTTATATGTCAAAATGGTTACTAACTAACACATACTTGTTGAGGTGATATTTTCACTATGATTTTTGATGGACAATACGCTTTTTATGGTTCTAAGAAAATATGTCATTTTCATGGAAACAATTAACGATTTAAAAGACTATGAAGATCTAGAATCAAATAAATAATTAGATAAATTTGAGGATATTATTAAATTACAAACCCCTACATCATTAATAACATCAATCCCTATTGTAGTGATCACTTAAGGTTATCATTCTTCACATTCCCTCTTATGTTGTAATCTCCCTATATGTTTGGGGCATATTATTGATTAATGCCCCAATTATTTATAGTTATTGTATTGGATAGAAATTATTTCATTCACAAAGTTGAATTTATTTTCAAAATGAACCATTCCTCTAAGAATGTAGAAAACACCCATTCCAATTACAAATTTTCCAGAAAGTATATTTCCATAATTTTCCCAAGTTTGAAATTACTTAATAATATTCTTATTCTTTTATTCATTCAATTTTTCTTTATAATTTTCATTCCTTTTTTTTGATTTATCCTGAACATATTTGCTCAATAAAATAACTTCTTTATTTTTAAGGAACATAATGTTATTTCATCATGCAATAAATAAATTTGGGAAACCAATACACTTTTGACAATTGGATTAATCCCTTTAAATAAATATAAAATCATGATTTCATATTTCTAAATTTAATGTATATAAAAACAATCTAATAATAAAATGTATTTCATAAACTCTACAACACATTGTTTTTCCTTTTTCTTCAATCTAAGTAACATCATATTCATTTGATTTTATTTATCACAGGTGAAATATTTATTGATGTAAATTAATTTAATATATCTCCATTTATTTTGTTTCATTTCATCTTCCTCCATATTATTCAGGATCAGTGAACACCATTGAACAACATATCTTTTAAAAAATATACTTCATGTGTAAAATTTTATCATTCATCCCATCCTAAGTATATAAATATCATTTCATGTGACATAATCCATTTCTCAACTCCCACTAGTTTAATAGTTAAAAATTATGATTGAGGAATCAATCACATGAACCAATGCACCATAGGTGTATCATGTCATGGAATAACATGTTTATCCATATGTACTAGGTTATTATTTATAAAAACATTTAGTTACCCTAATATATCAATGATTTTATCGATTAAAATATCATATATATATATATATAACGGATTTCTCAAAACAGAGATCTCTAAATTTTCAATGGGTATTGATATAAATCTCTTTACAAGGAATCATTTCTAAACAATTTCAAATAATAAATTATCTTATAAAAGTTGTAATTATAAATCATAATATATGATTCCAAATATGATATAAATCTTAACATAAATTGAAAATTAAGGAATTCTTAATCTCAAAATCATAAAAATTGTATCATTGGGATTATAACCAAATCAGAAAAATAAACATCAAAATATCATAATGTCTTGAGAAGAAAATTAGAATTAACGCATGAATATCTATTAAGTGTGCCAAAATAGTATCATAGTAATGGCCACTTAATTTTATACCAAATTTATTAAAAGGATATACTCAAACAACACATTTCATGATTATTAACACCAGATGCATCTAAACCAAGCCCACATCCAATTATTGTATGTAGACATGGAAGTATTTCAAGGGAAAAGCACATTGTCTCTACTATAAAAATCATTAATGATTTTTTAATTATGTATAAATTTCTTTAATGTAATAAATATGTATATGTTTTTTAATATAATTCATAATATTTATAAAAAAACATTCCCTAATAAACACTGTAATAAACACAACTCTAGTAACCGAAACTCAATTTCAACATTATTTAATTTCTATAAGATATAAGGGATCAAACATAGAGGGAACAACAAGGTTAGTATTATTGAAAAAATATATACAAATATGATTTCTATTTTACATTTTAAATAAATTATTAAACATAAACTAATAAAATAATATGAATCCTTCAAACTCATTCAACAATTATTATTCATATCTATTGGAATGCAATCAAAATTAGTGTTAGATATAATACTTAATAAGGTTTACATATAATGGAACCTATCATGAGTAAATAAGGATTAAACAATATGGAAATAATAATATATAAAAATTCATTCCATTTAATCAATTACATGAGAAATAAACACATTCATGGTTATCATCAATATAGTAATCTAATTGATAATAATAATAGATTTATAAATAAAGAAGTACATAATATTGGACCTCATGATTTTGGGTAGTAGGAAATATTTACAATCAAATCCATGTGATATGAAAATTTAATCATAAATTAGGTATACACCAAAACCAATTTAAGTTTGAAAAATTATTTTCCTCATGAGATCTATCATTGAATTATGGGTTTACTTATAATGAGGCCCCATCCAACAAAACATGTAAAATATATTCTTTATATATTTAATGATAAATATAATTTTATATGACATACCTTATCAATAAATATATATTGATTAATGAATATGAGATATCAATATTTTCTAAGTCAATAATATAAAATTTGAATTGAAACACTAACTAGAAACTGTCCCTGTTTAGGAAATAATCATATCCAAGATAAAAAAATAGTGTTATTTAATAGAATTGTAATTCAAAAAATAAAATTAATCATTTCAATTTTAATGTATAAATATAATGCTAAAAACCTTAAATTTGATGAAATATAACATTCAATTAATCATAAATATTGTTTTCATTGTAATATCATGTCTCTTAAAAAATTGAAGTGAAATATTAAAATAATATTTCAAAAATTAGTTTTATTTGAATAAATATGTAAAACATTAATAAGATATTAATAATTAAAAAATAGTTAAAATTTTGTGAAAATATTTCAAGGTCATATATTTTTAAAAAAAATTACATTTGGATTTTGTAAAAAGAGATGAAAATGAACTTTTAAAAGAACAAATAAAATCTTATCAAAACATTTATAGTGTCATGGATAATTTAAAACATATTTCATTAATATTTATAATAATTGAATTTTAATTTTTATATTTAATTTTGAAATAAATGTATATGAAGGAAAAATATATGTAGTCAAAATGGAAATAAGACTGAATTTTAATTTCAAAATTCCACATGAAATAATATAAATAAGTAATCCTAATGAATGAATATATATTCAAGTTAAATACCTCAATGTGGTAGTATGTACACAAAATAAAAAAAATAGGTTCACAATACCAAATATATATCAATGGAGATAAGATTTTGATTATATCCCTTATCTCATGCTTCCCCATAGTGGAATTTAAATTATCCTACAATATAATGGTTTTAAAAATTTCATTAATTTGTAATAGAACCATATTAATATTTATAATATCATATATAATCCCATTATATTATATTATTTCTATGTAATCAATAATATTTCATTATTACAATTATTTTTGGTGTTAACTGCTTCATTTTCTCATGCTTGTCCTATCTCATCAATTGTCACACCCCGACCTTGCACATTGGTAATGATTTTAATTTTTACCTTTATATGGTAATTTTATTTGATTTAATTGTTTTTCCAAGGTGCATGTCGGGCACGAAGAGAGTTTATGTGATTTGTTGATAAATGAATGTTTGAATTAGCAGAGGTCAACACACGTGCAGGGCGCGGTCGAAGTCGCGTCACTTCGCTTAAGCGATATGTGCCCCAACCGTGCTTTTTTCTATCTTAATTATTTTTGGTCTTACTTTTCAGTTGCGTTTTGAACTAGTATTTTTCTTTTTAGAGAAATTGTGTTATTATTTGGGTGTGTGACCTTGCACACGACCGTGAACATTTCCGGACCCAACTTGGGTTGTTACGTTTTGAGGATAAATGAGTGTTTTAGCATGGTAGTTTCCTGCGCGTTGGCAAGGAACGGGCGAAGCCACATGGCTTCGTCAGATGTTCGTGCGGCCTACTTGGTGCATGAGTAATCATTTATTTGGCGAGTTAAATAATACATTATGTGCAAAATGAAATATGAAAAATGGTTAATTAACTTAAGTGTTGTTTTAATATTATTGTTGTTATTATTATTATTATTATTATTATTTGGGATTATTATTCTTTTTGTTATTATTTCAGTTATTATTTTAATTATATATATAATATTAAATTATTATAATGGTTATAAAATTATGAGAATTTTAATTTTAATGTTATTAAAATTATTAGTTTCATTAAGATTTTGATTAGGTAATAATTATTGTTGTTGTGTGTGTGTATATATATATATATATCTCTATACTTGTATATATAATTTATTGTTAAAAGATTTTTTTTGGGTGTTTATTTCCTTTGTTTTATTTTATTTTTACCCTTCCCGCTCCTTCTTCCCTCCCTTGCGCTACCCTCTCCCCGTGAAGATTCCCCTTTCCCCGTAACCCTAGCGCGCTACTTCCCCCCTTCCACCTTCTCCCTCCGGTCATCTCCCTCCACCCACTCCGGTAGAACCGAGCCCCGTCGGCCTCCTTCCTAGACAACCGATGCTCGCCCCGCCCTCGTGCCTCCCTCGCCACCCCCTGCGAACTCTACCCGCGCCGCTAAGCCGCTCCCCTTGCCTTCCTCCGGTGCGGCTTCCTCCGGCATGACATCCTCCGGCGCGGCGCGGCATCCTTCAGCGCGGACCACCCCTCCCCTTCGCTCCTCCTCGCCAGACCAGCAACCATCAGACCGACACACCACAGCCCCGTTGACCTCCGACCCCATTGTCTTCGCCGACCGCCGCCCGCGCGGCCCCGACCTCTTCCCTTCTCTTTTCCGACGCTCCTGCCCCCGCACCACTAGACACGTGCCGCCCCTCTCTTCAGACCGGATTTTCCAGCACACCACACCTTCGGTAGCCTTTTCCTTTCTCTATTGGCATTTCACAGCCTTGTTTGCGGGTGTGTTTCTCCCCTTTGGTTGTTTCCTTAATTCAAGGTTTTTCGGGGTATGATTTTTGGTTGCACTGTATTTTATTTTGATGCATAGTGTTTAATATTGTGTTTTTAGGGTCAATTTGGGTCGTTGGTGGTGCGATTGTTGTGCGGCGAGAGTTTCATGTCAGTTTTGTAGAGTTGGTTTACACTGAGGTAGGTGGTTCCATGTTTGATTGTTATTTGATTTATTAATTTGTCAGTTTAATTAATTTATAATATTATGTAAATAATTGTTGTAGTGCGAAGTCTACCTTTTATGAGGTTTGATTTGCAGTTGAACTTATTTAGAAGCATATTTATAATATGTGTACTTGTTGCTGGAATGTTATATTTGATTAATTGTTAGTTTTTTTTTGGCGTGGTTAGCCTACCAATTATTTTGGTGGTTCTGCTTTAATTTTCACTTGAGGTTTTCTATGTCTTAATGCATTTATTAGGGCGTTTTGATGAGATAAGTATGTTGTTGCTGTGAAAAACCATGTTGGACTATTCGCTAGTTTTTTTATAAAATGTGAGGATTATTTATTAAGTGTAAAGGAGGTGCAGATTGTGTTTTGGAGTTATTCTGGTGTGTGTATTGTCTCAAAATGGTATCCATGTGTGTAAATGATGGTTCATGAGGTGCATCGTATCTTGTTCTATCCGGGTGCAATAAAGTGTTCTGTTATTCTGAAATGTTTTATAGAATGTTTAAGTGTTGATATTGTTTTTATTAAATTATCTTGTAGTGCGTTGGTCATCGCATGGTGAGTTCGTGTGTTTGACAACAAACGCCTACATATATATACATGGGTAGGCACGTATATATAAATATCATCCTTGCGCATGTTCTCTCATGGCGCGGGGAATATGTGCCTGGATCAATGGATATATATATATATATATATGAAAATGTATATGTGTGTAGGTGAAGCGGTCTCGGGCTACCATCGTCAAAAGCTGCGTGTTTTGAGGTAGGTTTCCTATGCCTATGCCTTTAGTTTGAATTTCATAATTGCATGCTTTCTTTGAAAATATGTTATATGTATATATATGTTATATTTACATGTTATGAAATCTTGGTGCATTCGCTAATAATGGTTATGCATTTGTTTTGGAAAAATGTAATGTATTACAAATGCCATTTGGACTTTCATAAATTAATTGCATCATTTTAAGAAAGAGTTCAAGCTTGTTTTTTTATATGTAACATGTATATTGTTCAATTGGGATTTTTAAAAGGTTTTGCAAAGAGTTTAGATGATTATATGTTCAAAAAATGAAAACTATTATTTGTGAAACCATGCAGCCTGTATGGCCCTTTTGAAATGGTTTGTAAAATTGGAAAAAATAAACCCTCCTAAGGCAAACCCCTTGGTTTTAGAAAATGACTTGTATGATGAGTGTACGAATATGTGCCTAATGTTGGGGCTTATGCTTTATGTAATGTTAAATAGGGGAATGCGCTTAAGGAGGGAAAACGGTGGTGAGAGGTTTGGCGAGTTTTTAGGATAAAGAAAGTGTGACGTTTATTTCTTTTCTTTTGATAAAATCTCACCACCTTTTTGTAATAGAGCACAATGGTAAACCCAGGTATCTAGGTGGGTGACCAGGACTAGTACGCTAGATGACACGGCAGGGGTTCGTCCCGGTTTGTCTAGAAGGATTAACGCAACAACACTAACTAAACGTATGAATTTCTGAGGGTCGTGGCCTTCTAAGCCACATTTTCTGAGGGTCGTGGCCTTCTAAGCCACGTTTTCTGAGGGTCGTGGTCATCTAAGCCACGTTTCACCGTGGTACGAGGTCTCTAGTTTCCCACTTATTCTAGCTACCTATAGGGATTACTCATGGTGCTCATTTGTGACATGCTACTAGCGGGGTAACATTCTTTGCAGTTGTTTCATACTTGATGTTTCTTTTTGTGAAAACCATATTTTTATCCAAATTGGTTTCTTTTCAATTGAAACTTTAATGCATGCTTGGAACCTATTTTGAAAATGTAGTGGGAGTGAAATGTTTTATTTGAAAATGAAAACTTGTTACTTGGATTTGGAAAGAAGGAAAACATTATTTTATTATACCTTATTTTTCAAACTGGCATGATTGGATTTCTTACTTAAGGCAGGTACATAGGAAGTGGTTGCATTTTTGGCTTTCCTACTGAGCATCGCGGTGGTCATGCCTACTTTACTTTTCAGTTGCAGGTTTCAGTCTTGGATCTCTCTTGGGAGCGAGTGTAGTTGACGTACCGTGGTGATCCACGGGGTCACCTGAGGTATGTCACGTCTTGTTTATTCATTTTTTCGCTGCCACGTTGTTTAGTTTTTTTTCTTTTATTTATCCGCCTGTTTAGTTTTATGTTTATTCGTCCTTGTCTTGGGATAAAATCGTTCCCAACTGGTTTATTTTGATGCCAGGCACTTGTTGCCAGCCCGTGGGGATCGGGAACGCCCTTCGGGCCATATCGCGGACCGGGTCAAGCACCGGGTCGGATGACGCACTGGCCTGGTTCGTGACAAAATGGTATTAGAGGGAGGTTAGAGATAGGATTTTCGGTACTCGAGTGGTAGGTGCGGGAAGAGCGTCGCGAACTCTTTCTCATTCCGATCCTCGAGTAACCAGGGGTAGTCCGGGATCTAAGTTTTGGCTTTGGTCTTTGTGGATGGGGGATGACAGTTGGAGTAAACTGGTACTGCGCGCGGTCTCACATGGAGTAGCGACCCATGTGATGCCCAGGAGTGCGGTTCGACACTCCTAGTGGTTGGTGATTACCTAGGGCATGGTCTGCTAAACTATGTATCCGGGTTAGACACGGCCACTAGTCCTCCGCACAGGTGTTTAACGTTTGTGATATCTTGCTTCAATTTTGGGATTGACGTGAAATTATTTTCCTTTAAAAAGGGAAGCTGACTTTGCTGCTGCACTTATTTTATTGTGGGGTGCTTTTCTCTTGGACCTTGTTTTTTAAATTTGGCGTTGATTTGTCGAAGTTGATTTTCTAAAAGAACGTTTTGAGTTATTTGAAATATAAGTGAGTTATTTTTGAAATGGGAAGCATTTCTAAAATGAGTCTTGAATTTTTGAAATGGTTTGAAAGAAAAAGGTATTTTCTGATATTGAGAATGTTTTTCTTTGAAAGAAGAGTAGCCTTGTTTCTTTCCAGTGGCATTCCTATGGGTTCTCGCATGTGCATATGGACTTGATTAATGGATAGTTGGTGGGTCGTGTGGACGGGTGACTGAGTGACACGAAAATGCATACTTGCGAGGCACCCTGGAATATCATTGGTGGTTGATTGATCTCTAAGGTTGCTTCTTGTTTCCTAGAAAGTGGTCCTTTTTCTTAAATGGGTTTTCATGCTCAAATGGTTTTGGAAATGGAAAACAAATGACATTGCTTTTAGAGTAATGAGAGATTTTTTTTTAAAATAGCTTTTGGGCTTATTTTGCAGTGCTTGGTCTTTCAAGTGAGTGTTTTCTTTGAAAATGAATTGATGTTTTAGATTGAAATTGTTGGTTTTGTTTCTGGAATGTTTTTTGTTTATATTGTGATGTGTTTGGATTTGTGGAAGGATGGTTCGTGTTTCGTGTTTGGGATATGCCCCCTAGAAACATTCCATGGGTTCCAGAAGGTCTCTATCTTTTCTTGGCCCAACTCAGACTCTTAGTGGAGTGGCAGAGTTTGGTTCTTCTCGGTGGTGTCGGCTGTTCGTAGACGTCGATGTCAGTTGGATGCCGTTGAGTGCTTTGGGAAAGTTGGAAGTGTCTCTGGTTTTGAAGGAACTTCAAATGTTGTGCGGACGTAATATTTTCTCGAGTACGTCTGGTGGAGCGGGACTAAACTAGTGAATGGTGATCGTTCCGTTTTCGTTGAAAATGGGGACGTCGTGAGCAATCCTCAAGAGAAGACTCATTCCATGATTGTACCTAAGGAAGTGAAGGTGAGGGAAATTGGTTGATCTCGTAGGTTCTCAACCTGTCAACATGCGGCGAACGGGGTGTGTTGACATTTCTGATGAGCTAGTTCCATGTGCCCCAGAAGTAGTGTGGAATCGTCGGTCAAAAAAAAAAGTACAAGTTGTTGGTCCTGCTTATATTGTGGTAAGAGTAGGTCTCTCATTTGATGAAGAGTGTGAACCAAAGGGACTTTTTCGTGGAGTGCTCCTTCAATCAGTTTGTGTTGCGTGTCGGACAGACCGCTCAACCTCCTATCTCTAGTGTGGTCAGTTAGACACTCTAGGTCGTTCGCTGCAATTCTAAATTGGTATGTTAATAGAGTGGCCACGCGAGACACAAGGAGAAGTATGCAGGCTGCTTTTCCAGCCGAGGAAGTTCCAGTTAGAAGTGGTCAGCTTGTGACTGCGAGGCTGGAGATGCTTCAGACATCAGTGCCCCAGCCATAGGTCTCGGAGTGAAGCTTGCGCGCAGTCAAAACTCGTCAGACGTGGGACGGGCTTGGTCCGACATTATTCCGCAATGTCGGGACGGGGACAACTTAAATTTACCTATTGTGGTACCCTCTCTGAAGACGTCATTCTTGTCGTGAGGGGAATGGATCCCCTGTCTACTTGTCGTGGTCTTATGTTATGGGAGTTCCTCTTGGGCCTTAAAGAGGTTCGAAAAAAACCCATATTCTTGTAAAGCTAGTGGGTGTGTTTAGTGAACCTTCTTGCGGTCGGAGATACTCATGTCTTGTGGAAACATTGTGCGCCTGTCTGGTTCATCTCCTAGTTAGGGGTTTCTTCTATCAAAGCTATCTCACGTGGTAGAGTGTTGTCCACTGTTGGAATGATCAGTGCGGGTCGGCCCGTGTGGCGGGTTCACGATGATGGGTTCAATCGGTATTGCTTAAGGTAAACTAGGAATGCCCGCGTGGGTTTTGTGGTGTTAGGAATTTTTAAAATGTTGTGGAGACCCTGTGCGGGTCTCGCCGATGTCCCGTCTTGTGTTAGTTCAACATAGGGAACTCTGAGGGTCAAGCCAGTGTTAGAGTTGTCTGGGTTTGGGAGTCGTTTTGGTTTCGAGAACAAATGATTGCTGAGAACCATAATATGGTGGGGAGACCACCATAAGACGGGCTTGTGGAAGGCTCTGTTTTCAAAGTGCGCTTGGCGGAGCAACCCCTTGCTTCTGCTCCGCCCAACCTCGACCATGTTGGTTGGATAGCTTAAGTAGTGGGTCGCTTGACGAGCGTTCTTGGAGATCTCGAGTGGTACTGATGATCCCTACGTTAGGGGTCGGGGTGTTCCATGTTGTGGTTGTGTTTCAAGGCGAAGTCCTTGTTGTTGGTCATTTTTCTTGGTGATTCTGGTTTTGAGATCCTTGATGTTTTAGGTCATCGACATTTTAAATGCTCAGTCTCTGGGCGATTGAGGTTTTGTTTTAAGCATCTTCGCGGTCTCGCTTGGAACCCTGGGTTGACCTAGTATTTTGGGACATTCTGGGGACAGAAAGTGTCATGGTGGGGAGAATTGTCACACCCCGACCTTGCACATCGGTAATGATTTTAATTTTTACCTTTATATGGTAATTTTATTTGATTTAATTGTTTTTCCAAGGTGCATGTCGGGCACGAAGAGTGTTTATGTGATTAATTGATAATTGAACGTTTGAATTAGCAGCGGTCAACACACCTGCAGGGCGCGGTCGAAGTCGTGTCACTTTTCTTAAGCGATATGTGCCCCAACCGTGCTTTTTTCTATCTTAATTATTTTGGGCCTTACTTTTCAGTTGCGTTTTGAACTAGTATTTTTCTTTTTATAGAAATTGTGTTATTATTTGGGTGCGTGACCTTGCACACAATCGTGCACGTTTCTAGACCCAACTTGGGTTGTTGCGTTTTGAGGATAAATGAGTGTTTTAGCATGGTATTTTCCTGCGCGTTGGCAAGGAACGGGCAAAGCCACACGGCTTCGTTAGATGTTCGTGCGGCCTACTCGGTGCGTGAGTAATCATTTATTTGGCGAGTTAAATAATACATTAAGTGCAAAATGAAATATGAAAAATGGTTAATTAACTTATGTGTTGTTTTAATATTATTGTTGTTATTATTATTATTATTATTATTTGGGATTATTATTCTTTTTGTTATTATTTCAGTTATTATTTTAATTATATATATAATATTAAATTATTATAATGGTTATAAAATTATGAGCATGTTAATTTTAATGTTATTAAAATTATTAGTTTCATTAAGATTTTGATTAGGTAATAATTATTGTTGTTGTGTGTGTGTATATATATATATATATCTATACTTGTATATATAATTTATTGTTAAAAGAATTTTTTGGGTGTTTATTTCCTTCGTTTTATTTTATTTTTACCCTTCCCCCTCTTTCTTCCCTCCCTTGCGCTACCCTCTCCCCGTGCGGATCCCCCTTTCCCCGTAACCCTAGCGCACTGCTTCCCCCCTTCCACCTTCTCCCTCCGGTCATCGCCCTCCACCCACTCCGGTAGAACCGAGCCCCATCGGCCTCCTTCTTAGACAACCGCTGCTCGCCCCGCCCTCGTGCCTCCCTCGACACCCCCTGCGAACTCAACCTGCGCAGCTATGCCTCTCCCCTTGCCTTCCTCCGGTGTGGCTTCCTACGGCATGACGTCCTCCGGCGCGGCGCGGCGTCCTTCGGCGCGGACCACCCCTCCCCTTCGCTCCTCCTCGCCAGACCAGCAACCATCAGACCGACACACCACAGACCCGTTGACCTCCGACCCCATTGTCGTCGCCGACCGCCTCCCGCGCGTCCCCGACCTCTTCCCTTCTCTTCTCCGACGCTCCTGCCCCCGCACCACTAGACCCGTGCCGCCCCTCTCTTCAGACCGGATTTTCCAGCACACCACACCTTCGGTATCCATTTCCTTTCTCAATTGGCATTTCGCACCCTTGCTTGCCGGTGTGTTTCTCCCCTTTCGTTGTTTCCTTAATTCAAGGTTTTTCGGGGTAAGATTTTTGGTTGCAATTGTTTTTATTTTGATGCAAAGTGTTTAATATTGTGTTTTTAGTGTCAATTTGGGTCATTGGTGGTGCGATTGTTGTGCGGCGGGAGTTTCACGTCAGTTTTGTAGAGTTTGTTTACACCGAGGTAGGTGGTTCCATGTTTGATTGTTATTTGATTAATTAATTTGTCAGTTTAATTAATTTATAATATTATGTAAATAATTGTTGTAGTGCGGAGTCTACCTTTTATGAGGTTTGATTTGCAGTTGAACTTATTTAGAAGCATGTTTATAATATGTGTACTTGTTGCTGGAATGTTATATTTGATTAATTGTTAGTTTTTTTTGGCGTGGTTAGCCTACCAATTATTTTGGTGGTTGTGCTTTAATTTTCACTTGAGGTTAGCTATGTCTTAATGCATTTATTAGTGCGTTTTGATGAGATAAGTACGTTGTTTCTGTGAAAAACAATGTTGGACTATTCGCTAGTTTTTTTTATAAAATGTGATGATTATTTGTTAAGTGTAAAGGAGGTGCAGATTGTGTTTTGGAGTTATTCTGGTGTGTGTATTGTCTCAAAATGGTATCCATGTGTGTAAATGATGGTTCAAGAGGTGCATTGTATCTTGTTCTGTCTGGGTGCAATAATGTGTTGTGTTATTCTGAAATGTTTTATAGAATTTTTAAGTGTTGATATTGTTTTTATTAAATTATCTTGTAGTGCGTTGGTCATCGCATGGTGAGTTCGTGTGTTTGACAACAAACGCCTACATATATATACATGGGTAGGCATGTATATATAAATATCCTCCTTGCGCATGTTCCCTCATGGCGCGGGGAATATGTGCCTGGATCAAAGGATATATATATATATATGAAAATGTATATGTGTGTAGGTGAAGCGGTCTCGGGCTACCATCGTCAAAAGCTGCGTGTTTTGAGGTAGGTTTCCAATGCCTATTCTTTTAGTTTGAATTTCATAATTGCTTGCTTTCTTTGAAAATATGTTATATGTATATATATGTTATATTTACATGTTATGAAATCTTGGTGCATTCTCTAATAATGGTTATGCATTTGTTTTGAAAAAATGTAATGTATTACAAATGCCATTTGGACTTTCATAAATTAATTGCATCATTTTGAGAAAGAGTTCAAGCTTGTTTTTTTATATGTAACATGTATATTGTTCAATTGGGATTTTTAAAAGGTTTTGCAAAGAGTTTAGATGATTATATGTTCAAAAAATGAAAACTATTATTTGTGAAACCATGCAGCCTGTATGGCCCTTTTGAAATGGTTTGTAAAATTGGAAAAAAAACCCTCCTAAGGAAAACCCCTTGGTTTTAGAAAATGACTTGTATGATGAGTGTACGAATATGTGCCTAATGTTGGGGCTTATGCTTTATATAATGTGAAATATGGGAATGCGCTTAAGGAGGGAAAACAGTGGTGAGAGGTTTGGAGAGTTTTTAGGATAAAGAAAGTGTGACGTTTAATTCTTTTCTTTTGTTAAAATCTCACCACCTTTTTGTAATAGAGCACAATGGTAAACCCGGGTATCTAGGTGGGTGACTAGGACTAGTACGCTAGATGACACAGTAGGGGTTAATCCTGGTTTGTCTAGAAGGATTGACGCAACAACACTAACTAAACATATGAATTTCTGAGGGTCGTGGCCTTCTAAGCCATGTTTTCTGAGGGTCATGGCCTTCTAAGCCACGTTTTCTGAGGGTCGTGGTCTTCTAAGCCACGTTTCACCGAGGTACGAGGTCTCTAGTTTCCCACTTATTCTATCTACCTATAGGTATTACTCATGGTGCTCATTTGTGTCATTCTACTAGCAGGGTAACATTCTTTTCAGTTGTTTCATACTTGATGTCTCTTTTTGGGAAAACCGTATTTTTATCCAAATTGGTTTCTTTTCATTTGAAACGTTAATGCATGCTTGGAACCTATTTTGAAAATGTAGTGGGAGTGAAATGTTTTATTTGAAAATGAAAACTTGTTACTTGGATTTGGAAATAAGGAAAACATTATTTTATTATACCTTATCTTTCAAACTGGCATGATTGGATTTCTTACTTAAGGCAGGGACATAGGAAGTGGTTGCATTTTTTGGCTTTCCTACTGAGCATCGCGGTGGTCATGCCTACTTTACTTTTCAGTTGCAGGTTTCAGTCTTGGATCGCTCTTGGGAGCGAGTGTAGTTGACGTACCGTGGTGATCCACGGGGTCACCTGAGGTATGTCACGTCTTGTTTATTCCTTTTTCCATTGCCACGTTGTTTAGTTTTTTTTCTTTTATTTATCCTCTTGTTTAGTTTTATGTTTATTCATCCTTGTCTTGGGCTAAAATCGTTCCCAACTGGTTTATTTTGATGCCCGACACTAGTTTCCAGCCCGTGGGGATCGGGAACGCCCTTCGGGCCATGTCGCGGACCGGGTCAAGCACCGGGTCGGATGACGCACCGGCCTGGTTCGTGACATCAATTCGTTAACAATCGTTCATTATTACCACTGACTTTTTTGTTAACTGCTTAATTTTCTCATGCATATACTATCGTAGATTTTCATTCTATTTATTATAGGAAGTAATTTCACCAAATATATATTTATATTAATGTTTTAAATATGATACTTATTAATTATATTTTTTAAAAAATAATTCTTCAACGATGTACATGGAAAATGAATCACATCGCGTCTTTGAGACAGTAAGTCATAAATACAGATGAGAGATGGAATAATTTTTAAATTTGATAAATAGTAAATCATTACATATATTAAATTTCAATAATAAATTTTCTCTTATAATTATCACATATATTCATGCTTTTTCATTATAAATATTCGTAAGAGATGATGATGGAAAACAAATTACATTGGTTCGTGAGGGGTAGTCCTCCTTACACGCGATAGATTGTTAAGTTTTATATATGATGGTGAAGGTAAATTATAGATATTTTTCCTTTAATATAATCACAAATCATTTTATATAAGATTAAGGAGTTATTCTATTGGAATTGTTAGGAAATAATTGGATGTGGTTAAATAAAAAGGAAATAATAAATTGTTTTGATAAGACAGTTAACTTCTCTTAGAGAACCTTCCATTAGATAACTTTTTAAGGTCCATGAGGTTGGTATTTTGGGAATAACAACACCTCATGAACAAGAATAATGATGATTAATATAATTTTTTCGGGTTTATATTGAACTCGGAGGATTCAAATGGTGTATTAAAAAGAGTATAGGTGGTTCCTTTTATAGTGAGTGAAAATACAAACATGTAATTCGTAAAGACAATTAAATATAATGAATTAATTATCATGTGAAAATGTAAAAACAAGGATATAACTTATAATATAATAGAGTATATTAATGAAATACATTCATCCAATAAAACTTAAAAGGGATTGTTTTATATTTTACACTTTATCCTTTGGTTTAACCCCTTCGTTAAAAAATTTTAATCATAACTAGAGTACCTAAATTTTCAATTTTATGATGAAAATTATTGTAATTAGAATATATTAGTATTCTCATTAATGTTAAAGGAGTAAATATTTTGTCCATTTATAATCCTACTTATTCTAATTCTAGATTTTTATGATCTTTTAAAAAAGTTATCAAAATTTCATTTTCCATATAATATTAATAATTTAAATTTTAACTCTAATCATTGAGTATGGATTAAAATAAAAAAAGAAAAATATGTAATTCCAATAAATAAATTTTAAATTTATCTAATATTTCATCCCTATTTATAAAATCAAAGGGTCACTATAACTCACCCAATAATATTACATTTAGTTTTTTTAAACTATTTTATTTTATTTTTCTATTAATTGAATACATATTATGTTGGTCCTGTATAGACATTTAAAGTATATAAATATAAAACTAAAAAGTTATTAAAATTTTATTTATTAAATATAAATTTATAACCATATATAATTTTTTTACCCTGGTCACTAAATATTATTGATATTGTATGTAACCGAGAGTGTTATTATAAATGTTATAATAAAAGGAATGTTTCAATAAATTTATAAATTCGTAATATTTAATATTAATTGTAGAGGTAAAATAATACCATACGATAAATATAAATTTTAGGTCCAGTATTAGGCCTTATCACATTATTTTCAACGATAATTTCTCGATATACGTTAACTAAGGTGAAAAATATTTACTATAGTTAATATTCATTATGACTAAAATTCAAAGGGACCCATTTAAAAAATTTTAATCTCATATTTTCAATTAATCAATTTCTATATGTTGATTATATTAATTGAAATATAAATATGAAAAATGAAATGAAGAACTTTTTTTGAGAAATGCTTTTTCAAGCATAAAAATTACATATATAAAAATCATGAAAATTAATGATTAAACATATATAACTACAAATTAAATGGATCATATTTCACATTATGGTCAAATAAAAAATATAATTGGACTTTTATAAAATTGCTTTAATGTAAAAAATAGTATTATTTAAATAATCAATATTTTATTACTATTCACTAGAAAATATATTAATTTATAAAAATTAGAAAAATTCCCCCTAATTTAATATTGATATTATTATTTCAAAATTGAAATTTGATTCATTGAAATAATGTTTTTAAAAAAAATTACTTAGGTTTTAATCAAATTTTAGAATAAAATAATGTGTATTAAGCTATTAATTCATTAAAAAGAAAATATTATTGTAATTAGATATCATGAATCACATAATTAATGAAAAATACCTCAAGAATCTATCCAGTAAATTATATTTTCAATATCAAGAAACCATGTGGTAATACCAATACAACAGATTCACTTCCCATTAACATATTGATGAAATTCTCAACAAAGGACTATGTTTTCATTCATTTCCATCAAACACTACAATAATTCCATCTGATACCACATGTTTGGAAACTGCGCTGCATAGATCTAATCATTCAATCAAAAGAATCCACAACACTACAAGATTAAAAACTTTTGAACATATTTTTTTTGTATTCCCTAATGACTAAATATTTTTAAAATAGGAATTCCAAGAATCCTAGCAATCATTCCATGTCTTATCTCAATTTGGGTCAAGTCTTCCCCTTGTTCTCCTTATATGAAATGAAAAATACATGACAATCACATAAGAATGCAAGTATAAATATAAGAAAAATACAAAAAATAGATTAAATTTTTTTATCATTTTTTCGAACACATATATGTAAATGATGGTACTTCTTGGATTTCAAGGGTACATTTATGTTATAAGGATACTTCACTATCCTCTCACAATAGTCAAACTATCATAATAAGTATCACTAATTTTTTCATCCATTTATTATTTTTATACTCTCCTTTTGATCATAATTCCCTATAATCTTCGACCTATTATTTTTGATCCTATGTATTATGAATATGTGTTCACCCTTGTTGTGTTCCGAAAATGAAAGTCCACCTCTAACGTCATTAGGCCCCATTATCACATTCAGTTCATAGTCAATATATAATATCCATGGTAATTAATATAGTGAGGCCTTTATAGTCTCTCAGATAGAACCACCATAAAAAACTTTTTGGTATCTAACTAGTTATATGAGAGACATTTGATATCCTATATCAATCACCACCATAACTTCTAAAAACCCTTGAATATTTCATTACACCAATAAAAATATATTAATGAGGATTCCTCAAAAAATATCCTTCTATAACCCCATAATTAGTTCTTCATATGCTTCCTTGTTATTGTATTCTTATCATATTAACTATATGAAAACACATTAGTAAAAACAACAAGAACATCCATTCAGTATTCAAAAGATTCCACTTTTTTATAAATCACAACATTCTTCTAGAACATGACTTAATGTATTCATGATCATCCCGAATATTCCCCAAATGGTACATAAATTCAATTATGATCATTATTCAATACATCTTACACCCATCATTATTTCACTAAACATTATATATAATTCTATTTCATAGAAACTTCCATTAACCCATGAAAAATCAACATAACATTATTAGATTATCTTCTTCGAATGATGTATTATTCACTATCCTAATTCTACACATACCATGATCCTATTTTAATTTATCCCTCAGGGTTTCCAAGTATTTCATTTGAATTATATTCTTATGGAATATTCCCTTATCGATTACTTCCTTATGAAATTACCTTTACATTACCTAGAATATATTTATCATTCCAATCCCATCAAGAATTCATAAGGATTCCACACTATAAGAACATAATAGGATACATTTTCATATTCTATAGATATTTTACATTAAAATACCTCTCTCCAAAATTATTTACACACCCCACCTCTACCCCACTAGTTTGGACAACCTTTGTCGATTCTATCGAAACAAAATTTCCCCTCTCCAAATATAACCTCAGTGGTCTTCTAAAACTGTTATTATCCAATAAATGTCATATTAATAATATATTAGTATAGGCATACAAAAAACAAAACTCCATGATAGTTATAAAGAGCTATTTTAATGAAATGATCCTTTAAGGTCTCATTTTTGGCGAACCCATGTATGAAGGTTATGATATTTGGGAAATTATTGGCATAATGATACAATAACAACTAACTTGGATTTAGTCTCAGGATGTTTATTGGTTTCCCAACATAAATTTCTCTATGAAAAATCCATTTAATAATCATAATTTTTAAAATTTCCCAAAACAAGTCTTTATAAAGCTATAATGAAACTATAGTCACCCACTATATTTGGATAAGGCCATTAAATAATGTGAAAATGTCCATAAATAATGATGATACAGGAGATTATAATGGAATAAGGATTCACACAATATCTTATATCCTCTCCATTTCATAAAAATTAACTCATTAACCTTTTAAATAAAGTGATCAATGTGTTGGAATGACAGGGATGGGGTCTGAATGTTGGGAGGATTCCACCACCACCACTTCATCCAAATTATATGTAAAGAGGAAACATGAGTTGACCAATCCAAAATGACGATAGGAAACAACTTAAAGTCATTTCTATTTAGTAAACACTACATTTCTTGTAATGGAATTTCAAGAAGGCATGCACTAAATAGTATGAAACAATAACTCAATCCATTCTTATTTCCCAAAGAAAACAACATTATGTAAATTTAAACCCAGATAAATTTTAAAACTCAACTAAACCAAGAAAAATATATATATAATCCTTTTATAAAACATAAATACTTTGAGGTAAATAGACTATTTGAAATTTTTTTATCATGATTGAATTTTTCAAGGATATAATTTTTTACAAATAAATCCCCAATTTAATAGTAAACCCATTAACAATTTGATTACATTCAATTATAATGTTAATATGCGCATTGACCAAATAAAACTATATATCAAATATGTGTGCATGGTTCATCCCCCAATTTTGGAAGGCCTTGTCTATATCTTGTGTTATTCTCTATAAAAATATACTCTCCATAGACAAAGGATCTTCTTGATTTTCTAGACCATTTGAGCTATCCATGTAAATTTAATTCTCCATTAATTTCTACCCCATGGACAATAATAATAAAAAATCATACCATAATGTTTCAAGAATTATAAAACAATCCAAAATGATATACAACTCAAAACCAAATCCCCAACTACCAAAGGAATCTACTGTTTCCATAGAAAATGTGGTGATCAGAAACCTACCTATGATATACCTATTACGTATCAAAAATATTAATATCTCTATAATACCAAGATGAAACAAAAAAAAGTGATATGATATCATTTTATCGAAATTCAATAATGGTCTGCCCTTATTTTGGAACAAAAATCAATCAATATAAAGGCATCAGGTAAATTCTAGATCATTCGACACTAGTTACTATCCCTAGGGTATGAAAAAATAACCAATTATGAATTATTTATCCATTTGAAATAATTATTCATTTAATTTTGTGGGCCTACAATCCATATATTTTATCCTTAAGGTCCCAAAGCCTTCTATCCAACATAGGCCTTCTGGCCATAGGTCCTTCAGGCCACCCTAGGCCTTCAGGCCACATCTCATCCAAAACATGATGTATTAATGGTTAGACCACACGATAGCTAGCCCTAGAAGAGTAATAAATGTAAGTATTATACACATCATTATAGCTAAAATAATTAAATGAAATAATGGTATGGGAATCACCATCGGTACTAAGAACCATGCATCTATACTTGAGGAAACACTAGCTGATTAGCCTTGTGTGGTGGGGTGAAATGTTCCATCAATGATGTATAATTTAGGGTTTGGTAGTTATAAAATATGCATACCTATGGGCCTTTATGAAATATACTGGGTCTTTTTCTTCTTGGAATTCATATCATGTAATGTTTCCCCCTCAACCACTTAAAATGTGGGTTGTCATAAAAACAAATAAAAATGAAAAAGGCCTTCATGTATGGTTGTCCACAACTAATAATCTATGTCTCATTAATAAATAAATAAAATTTAATTAATTAAAATTACATGTATCATTCATAAAAATCCCAAATTAAAAAAAATTACTAGATCCATGGGTAAACCAACCTTAAATATGTGACCTCTTACTGACTCCAAATCCCTTAAAACCAACTTTAAAACTATCTATAACACAAAAAAACAAATGGTTCACTACCAAGAGACATAAAAGAAAAAATTTTAGAAGCATACATGGAATGATATATGCAGGGCATGGGTAAAATCTATCAAATTATGGCATTAAAAATGAGTTTATGAAAATACTTTCAATATATATATATATATATATTAATCTAGTTTTAAATAAATTATAAAATTATTTTTCATATGAAGTTATGTAAAAATATTACATCATATAAAATTTTATAATTTCAAACACATAAAAATATAATTTTTAAATATTTACATCCCTTTTATATCTCTCACTTTTAAAACATCAATTCTAATATTTTCAATTACTTTTAAATTTATAAGGAAAGTTGAAAGTTTAATAAAGTACAACATAAAGGATCCACATCAATATTATGATAAATTTATAAAATATGGATGAGAATGTCATATAACCATTGATCAAATTAGACAAGGTAACATAAGAAATGATATTTCCTTAAGGGAATCATTAAATTTTATCAGAGTCCAACTACATTTTAATGTTAGAGGGTCACTGATATTAATAAATAATATATAGTATTGCAAAGAGTACTATGTTGTCTAAAACATATACAAGCCACTTGATTCAACTCGCATCTGCTTCTTCGGGATAGTGTCCTTATCAAGTATCTAGTAACATTATCAGGTAGTAGATAGTTTGTGCCATATAATATTGTTGCATAAATCAAGACCAATTAACCATTTTTTATGATTCCCATGAATCAAATCCATATGTTTTTAGAAATACTGAATTTTAAAATCATTACAAAGATCAGTAATATAACATAACAAGTATATCATATTCTCAACTCCATCACCCTCATAATAAACATGACTTTTTCACATTGTTAATATCATAAACAAAAATCACAATGAATAATAAGAGGCACATTCAAGTGTTTTGAATTTTCCTTAGAATATATTTTATAAATATATCGAATTGTCCTTTAAAAATATAACTTACAATGAAAATAAATTTTCCATGATTTTATATCCACATTTAAGGGTTTTTAAAACCATCCAAAATAAGCAAAATTTGATATGATTCAATAAAATCATTTTCCTAAAAATAAATTTGATTAATCTATAAGTTTACATTATTTCAAAAAAATCCAATAAAAATCATATTTCCATCCATTTAATTACCAAAAAAAAATAAAATTCCTATAATCATTGAAATATTTTTTAGACATTCATCATAATAATTTTCAAATACACTACGTAATCAAAAAATCAAATCAAAAAATTGAAAACCCATTTATCAACCATTATGAAAAGTGAATAATCTCTTGAATCATTTATGAAATCAATTAAAATAATAACATATTAATGTAATTTAATAACAATGTTATTAAAAAATAACAACACTGAAATAGGATTTAAAATAAATTAAGTCAGTAAAAACTTCTACCTCAAATTAAACATAAATCCTATTCTATGAGTTAAAAATCCATTTTTTAATAGAGAGATTTTATCCATGTACATATTTTCCATCAATGATACATAAGAATCAAAATACCCTTTGTTAAACCTCTATGAATACTTGTATTCTACATCAATGTAATTAATTTTTGTGGGAGAAAACAAAAATAGAACAGAAAGGAAGAGGGGTGAAATGGATAAAAAACATGAAAAAAATAAGGGATTTATCTTGACATATCACCATAAATTCAATGTTCTATGGATTAAAATAAGATAATGAGATAGGTGGAGATCACATGGTTGTGCACAACTCCTAGTTTAGAAAAATTATTGATGAATGTGAGGAAAATTGTTTTCAAATTAGCATATTTAGGATTATAATTTCACAATTCTAAAACAATAGCGATAATCATCTCTACAACATGTCCATGGTGGTTTTGGAAAAGTTTCCTTCATAGAAACCCTGCCATAGTATAGACTCGATGGCATGTGAATTTTTGGTCCTCTACAATCATGTACCATGATACATACCTAAGGGGAAAGGTGTGGTTCTCATTGACTTGGAAGAGACTAGAACCCTAAGGCTAACAATTGGGGAATAAGATTCTCCACCATGATTAAAGGTAACTTCTATAGGTGGAACTAATGTTCTTCCATTTTGCACCCTTCCATGGTATATCCCAAGTTTTACTGCATCATTCCCCCTTTTCAAACACCACCACATTATACCCACAAAAATTTCACAATGGAAACAACCTCAACTAAAAAATTTCCAAAGATAAAGAGTGGTTATGATGTGACGTCCCATGGTAATGGTATATGTTTATATATCTAAAAATATAGCCCCGGAAACACATGAAACACCCAGAAAGTTCACATGTCATCAGAAATATAAAAACAATCCCAAAAATAAATATTTAACCAAAATAGTAACATATGGGTGTTATAAAAAATGAACCACATAGCATCTTTTGTGATCAAATTCCTATATGAAAACATAAAAAAGGTTACGCAATGTCTTTTCCTATGTTACAACATGTTTAACATCATTCATTGATATATTCATGTATATAATTTGTCATATAATTTCTACCATTACATGTTACCAATCATTATTGGTTTCTAAAAGCAATTACTTTTTCATGATTTTGAATTAAATTTATTGATGAATATATAATTACGTCAAAAGTGTCTTATGATAATTGTTAGTAGTTATTAATTAAAATTGAATTAATTAATTATCAAAAAATATTAACTACTAATTATACATTCAATAATAATATATATTAGAAAATAATTTACAATTAGACAGTGATAAAATTATTACATAACATATTATTAATATTTATAAGAAATTAATTTTTATAATATAACAGTATTTTAGAAAAAACTCTAGTGGTATCAATGCACCACATTAAAAAATGATTTCGTGGGTAGAAATTTGGTGGAATATTATTTTCAGAGGTACAATAGAATTATTTTATATGTACGATTATTGTAGCAATTACATTAGTCGGATGTTATATACTAAATAATATTTACCTGAATTGATATTTAAATTCATTGTGTTAGCCTCCAGACCAATGGTCCTTCAGGCCATCAATATAGGATAATCCAACTAAAATTTAAAATCCTTATCATAATGAATCTTGGATGGTAACAATGAATTAGGGGAGCTAACCTAGTGCATAAATAGACAGAAAATTTAACACACTACTGTATTTTGGCAATTCACACCTCTAATACTAGTTAAAAATTAAATTATCTATTAAATAAAAATCCAATATAATGTTATCCTATGAGTATAATAGTAACATATTACTAATTACTAATAAATACATAATACATAATAATAATTAATAATTAGGAATTGGAAATTTACAACTATTAATTAAATTATGGAATATTTTTTAACTATAATTTATAAATAATTAATTATTAATTATTAATGTCAAATAATATTGTTAAATAATAAATATCTGATACATAAAAACTAGATAGATAATATTGAATAATTAACAAGTAATTTAAATTTTATTTATTTGCTATTATTAATTATTAATTATTAATTGTTACCATTTTTTGAATGTTCTTTAAAATCCAATAATGAAATTAAATAAATTTTTTGAAAATAACCTATCTAGTGATTCTTTAATTAGTACTAAAAATATAATCTAAAAATATAAGTGTTTTTTATAAACTATTGTGAATAAGTTGTGTTTTTTTATATCCATCACTAAAAAAGAAAATGTGATATTTGATAGTTGTTTTTATAACCACTTATAAATGATATGTTTTATATAGTGTGAGATGTATTAATATATCCTAACTAATATTATGGACCCTTTTAAACAATAGTCATCCATCGTCGCCGAATCTTTGCCAAAACCATTCAGCCACTTCCCATCATCGGGAGGACTTATTTTCATCAACATGTTGTTAACTATTCAAAATACAATTTATAATAATTTCAAACTAATTATTATTTTCATGCCCCTTCAAGTTTATGAATTCAGTTCATCTGAAGGAGGAACTAGTAGCTATAACTCATTATATGATGGGTTAATTGTATGATATTTATGATGGGTTTAATGTTATCCCAATATCCTAAATTTAGAGTTCATTAGAATGATGTTTTTTATATTATTTAATCACTTAATGATTTCTTTTTAATAGAAAATATAGGGGCAATATATCATTGTTCATATACAAGTGATTAGTGGATGGGATGGGATACTATACAGTGGTATCAAGGTGTGTTTTCATTATGGTGGTTATTACGATGACAAAATTCATTTCATAATAAATTTAGTAATTAACATATCGGGATTATTCAAGGATTTTCTCATTGAATGATTCCCCATGTTCCAACCCTAGAAAAATATAATGTGCACCACCCACAACATCAATATGAACCATTCATACAAAAACACATATATTTATCATCACACCGATTAAATTTTTCCAAAATGACAAAAAATAGAAAATAAATTTTGGGTAGTGAAATACATTAATAATTATACACATTACCATGTGTGATCATACCATCAAGATCCCCTATATCTCATCCCTGTAAAATCAACTTTATACTGAACCAATTTCAGCATAAACTAGTGGAATCATCACTGAATCCCGAAATAATGAAAATTATTATAGAATTCATGAATAGGGGAGGAATCTATGAAAAAATAAATGTTGATATTTTGATATACTTCAAGAAATATCTGAGATCAAATGTCACCCAAATCCACAATGCACTAAGTAAAATATCACATTTTGAAGTAGAATGGAATGAAAGAACAATTAAAGATAATAACCTATGAATAGATTATAGAAATGCACAAAATATACTTTTAAATATTATTTTAATTAATTAATAAATGTTTGGGAGATTCTAGGAATAAAATTATTTTTTTAAAATTTTTAAATTATGAACCCTACGAAAAAATTTATATGTATCACCCATTTGGAGTCCTTAAATATGATAAATATTATCTTATGTATGATACAGTTTTCCAAAATCTTGATATTTAAATTCATACATAACAATTTAAAATCATGAATATGGTTTTTCAAATAAAATATTCATATGTAATATATTCACCCCTTACATAAGGATTTCCACATTGAAAAGTTCCAAACATAATGAATATTAAATATGTGTGGATATTCCTTATCATGAAACCTATACATAACATATTTCACTCATGTATAATATATTAATAAAATGTACAAGGTTTTTAACATAGTTTAAAAATTTTGTGTAAAATATTTTTTAAATACATAATTCAGTTCCCATTGTGTAGTACATACATTTTACAATTTTAGTACATAAGAAAATTCCCATTGATATAATTTTCATATATAATAAAATTATTAAATATGTAATATAGTATTCCAACAAACAATGTTATTTCATTATCCAAAAATATGATATGTAAAATTCTCATTTCATACATAGTATATTTTTCTCACATTTTCTATTTTCGTTAGGTAATTTATTAAATAACATATTCTAATCCATGCATAATTAAATTCATCATACATAATATTTATTCCCAAGAAAACTATTTTTAATTAACATATTTCCCTTAGGATAATTTAATATGTAATATATTTTCATATGTCGTATAATTTCATTCATTTAAATTTATATGTAATATAATTGTTCCCTCAATGTAATATTTTGTTTCATACATATGGTTTTTTACAAATACAAAAAAAACTATACATAATATATTTCTATTCCACTTTTATAACATAGAATATATTATTTCCCCAAGACCAAGAAAAATTCATACTTAATATATATCTTCTTAATTTGATATATTATAATAATATATATAATTTTTCACATAAACGTTAGATCTAAAGTAACATACTCTGTCATGATTTTTATATTAACTTCTACATCGATAAATAATATATAATTTTCCTATGTAAGTTAATATACTTCAATTATTATAATAATTTTCATATAGGGTAATTTTTTATCCATCCTATTATGTGTAAGGATATACACTAAGTAAAAAAATTTCAAATCATCCAATACTAATGAAACCTTCAAATAATCCTATATTATTTAGAGAACACAAGGAACATCCCGGTCCTATGAACTTATCTTTGAAAACATCCCAACGAAATCATAGCTCTTAGATTCTCAATTTTAATACCAATTATATAAACACCCCCCTCTCCAAGAAAAAATATATAAATATTAAATTCCACCTATTTTCACTAACATGTAATTACAAGAGTCATTAAAATAAGTTTTTCTTTAAAATGAATCTAATTCATAGTTTTTGGAATAAATTTCAATTTAACAAACATATCTCAAGTTATTTGAATTAGGTATGCATGATTTTATATATTTAGTTTGGAATCATATCTTTTTCACCAAATTAATATGTTCAAACTACATTGACATGAAACACTTTAAACAACTAATATCGGGTGTTACTAAACAAAGTTAAAATAAACTACATCCCTATATTTCAAAAATCATCATATGTGTATGATGCCTAATAATCTATCATGTAATGTCTTATACTTATATGAAACCAATAATCTCTATAAAATCAACTCTCAAGCCATTAATAGTCAATAAACACTTTAATAACCACAAAAATTACCCTAGTTGAGTGGGATGTCCATTTGAGTGTCCTTGTACTAAGGGATACTTTACTGCAATGATATTATAATTTCATCACAATTCTAACACAAAATATGTATAAATTATTTTTCATTAAATTATTCAATCACAATTCTCAATACAATACAAATTTATGGTATAATAAATTTAAATCTATTGTCATATACAGTATGTAACACCATAGAAGCATGAATTATTATTTTAAGAAGAAATTTAACAATTTATAGTAAATTATACATACATTCATATTATAAAATAGTTATATAAACAAGTTTGTGTAACAAAAATTTATTAATGAAATGAAATTATTTTTTAATATGTTTTAGAGTGATCCCATTACATGATCCATGGTCCAATAGGTGAAATGATCATAAAAACAAGCATAAATGCCCAAAGTGTACATCTTTTCATATTTTTAGATGATGGGAATAATGATTAATTAACTAAACAATTCAGATATTTAAACATAAGATAAACATTTGTTGTGTTTAAGAATGTTTTTATCATATTTTTCCCCTTATACTAACCAATTTAATTAATATATAAATTTTGCTATTGATATACACTTTAATTTTTGATGACCATATGGAGACTCAATAATTGTTTTATATTATAATTTTTTATTAAATATTTATAATATAGACCAGTTAAAATTTTTTATTGAATGTAATATACTTTTAAAATATGGTATTAAATTGAATTTAAATAATTTATAATTCAATATATATCATATTTTATTATATAATCTATATATCATATATTTTAATATTATTTAGTCCATGATCAAATCATGAATGAAAACTCCATTGGATGTAGTTTTAATAATTTATCTAACGTAGATTTTTATAATTCTAACCTATTCGTTATCAAAATATTATCACATTATATCATGCCTTATTTTTTAATCTATAAAAAATTATACATTGTCCTTATAATTTCCATATATAATGTTATATCTAAATTAGAATTCTTTCCATGTAATTTAATAGGTATTTTTATTTTAACACTTTATATTAGGGAATATTTGTTAATAATTATTCAATATACATTTAATTAATCCATTATAAACACTTTATAATTAATTAATTATAAAAACTATTATAAATTAATAAATATCAAAAAATTAATTTTATTATATATTATAGTCAATTTATAAATTATTTATATAATTTCATAATTTTATTTTATGAAATTCAATTAATTCTCCTCAATTAGTGTTTCACAATATTAGTGGAATTCAATAATAAGACAGATACGCAAGGTATTATTAAACTAATTTAGTGATATCAGTTCTAATTTGTGATGTATATTCCTAACACCCCATATAAAAAGTTGTTTTTATAATGTTTTTGACGTACATTTTAGTGGAAATAATCATAGGTATTAGTGAAAGACCCTACAATATCGAGGAAAAAACTCATGTTTTAAATATTTATTATTATTATCATCATCATTTATATGGAAATAAAATATTGTGTTTTTTAATTGTTGACATAGGGTTGTTATTAAATATGATATCATGATTTCATTTACATTATCTTATATAATAAAGTGGGATTTGTACTTAGATATTGGATAAGATATCCTATATCATATTTTTAAACACATTTTAGAAAAAAAACACTCAGTGGTATTTAATGATAAGTAATATTAAATCTATTATAAATAAAAAAATATTTTTTTGAAAATATTTTCTTGATTTTGAAATTTTGGTAACGATCTAATACCACTAACGGGTTTCAAAGGATCTTTAAAACCCCTTTAAATTGATCAGATGTATTGAAGAATCGAAAATTCCATGATCTACCGTGAAGGATATAGAAATCATTTATACTATAAAATAACAAATCTATGTACCTTTCACATAATATTGAAACTACAGTTTCATTCATCAGGTCTTCTTGATAAAGATAACTTGTGAGGAATCCAAATCATATCCCACCTCTATATATTTCATGGGGTTTTGTTGAATCACTCATTGTAAGAGTGAGATTCTTCAACCCTTCATAGGATGGTATTTCCTCACTCGATTAATGAGGTAGGAGAAGAGTGTTACTAGAAATAGATATTTATATAAGGGTTGGGTAATTTTTCATTATAACCATCACATGATTTATTCCATTTTATATGTCCCTTAAGGATTCTCCTCAAGTAATCCTATATTAAATCGTGTGTTTTGAGTTAATTCATGCATTAGTTGTAATACACCATCAATGTCAACTCTCCTACAAATTTCATCACATGAAATGAATTCTTTTTATGATATCTATCCATGGATGATTCTAAAATTATAACTATTATCATTCATATGTGAAGATCATAGGATGTTAGTTTATAATGTAGATTATAATTATACTTTGAATGTAACGCCCTAATGATTTACAACTAAAATTAATGTAATTCAAGAAACTATGAGTCTCTACATAATTAAACATTGTTTTAATGAGATAGTTATAAACAGTCATTAATATTAATTTTTCCACTTATATGTTTATAATTTTGTAAAACGTATATACACGGTTGTGATCAGTATGTTATTTAGAGTATGATAGAAAAAACATTATTTTTTTGTGAATTAAAACATACCCTTATGAAGATTAATGTACCATTATGAATAGTAATATAACCCTTATTAATAGTATATCAGAAAATTAAATGGCGACATTACCAATGAATGTATTATAAAAAGTAATATTATAACATACGATATAATTATTATCTAAGTGTTTGTATTTTAGAAAGTCGTAAATATTTAATTAAAATATTATGATTAATTAATTAATTTTATTTTAAATGTATTTTCATAAATTTTATCATAAATTATTATTTTAGTTTCTTATGGTTATAAGACATTTTAATGAGACCTTGATTAATTTTTCAAGGTGTTATAAAATGATTCCATAACTGACAGTGTGCCCTACTCCAGTTGCGTGAACTCCTAGGCTTGGTCCGCCCTTAGTGTCTTCGGGAAATAATAGACATATGTTGCTGTTTGAAATCTTTCCCATGTCATATCCTGATGATACCCTACCTGAGTGATAACATCCAACCAACACTTAGTGGAATCACGCAGCATATATGTTGCTAATGTGACCCTCCCATCAAAAGGAATCTACTTATGTTAAAAGATATTCAACATTGATTCCAGCCATCATTCAACACGATATGGTTCTCCATCCACCAAAAATGTATGCGGATGCTACTACTGGAATATACGCTTCATCTTTTCCATTATTGTGGTATCCAGGGGAGAACCCTCAATGTTCTATATTAACCTCACATGACCTTTATAGAACTGTTCATCTACACTTAAATTTGGTATAATAGTTGTTATTGTAGCTGGAACTACTAGAAGATCCATTGATAGCTAATGGCCTTCCATATCTAGAGTATGATCATCGACACTCTCCTCTCATAAATTTCTTGGTCACCGCGACTGTATTTCTCTGAAAGATCAATAAAATTACATAGTTCAATCATTTTCTCATTTTTTTCACTTCATGAGTGCAAAAATGAAACTGAAAAAGTCCCTCAATGATTGGAAAAAAGGACTACATGGCATGTAAAAAGAATACACTGGGTTTATCCTTAAGATCTTAGTTGGTCATGTTCTACCACCTTCCTGGGAATGTATGAATTATAGGCACACAGTGTGATCCCCATGTACATGGTGTGTACACAAGTATATCCTCAAATCCATTTAATTAAACACGGCCAATTCAAAATAGGTTATTCATAGTTGGGCTCCACGACATATACCAATTGTACATGCTATGTTCAGATCAAAACTCAATAGACCAGGTTTCCTCTCACTTTTCTAGTTAAATTTTATGATACTACATGGAATGTACCCATGGTTCACATTGTGTTAATCATAAAACATGGAACTCCATCTCCCACCGAACATGAATAACACATTTCATGTTAGGCTAAACTACATGTCGTGTATATTGGGGTTTTCTAGACAGAAAATCTAGATCTCATAAAAATCTCATGTTCTGCAAGAAAAAACCTAGTGGGGTGGAACATTTTATCTGTGAGGGACCATAATCCTCGCTAATCAATGTTTTATACCCAAGAAGAACATATCATAAAAAAATTATACAAAATGCTGAAACAAGATCCAGCAAATGAAGATCGAAGAGCACCTATAAACCTTAGAGTTAAAACATTTTCATCCATCCAATTCAAACCATATCACATAACAATACAGTAATCAAAATATCCATCATATCTATAATGGTACTATAACAATATCATGCATCTCTCTCATGGAATCTATCACAAAAAACATGAAATGAGCAACGCTACCTATATGACATGGAATGTATTCATGGCATGTGAATTATAAAAAATTACTATATGATGCATGAGATGGAATACCCTCATCTCATCGGGTTTCAAAAAAATTTAACCTAAAAAATATCAATAATCGAAACACAAATTGAGTGTGTCACCCAATGGTGAAATCTAAAAAACTGTAATATCACAAAATACAAAAGCACAATTTAATTCAAGGATGTTTGGATTTTCATTGTAAATTGGGAAGAAAATTCCAAGTAGCGGTAAGTACAAGATTTCATATCCATTAAATTGTCTCAAAATAGTATTTACAATCATAAAAAGAAACCACTTAATACCACTTTGTAACGTCCTGCATCTAAATCCCACTAAACCGGTTCCCCATACCTAGTTGGCCACATGACCTCAAACACATTCCTCCAAATGCAAGAGGTTACCAAATAGTAGTGGGGATCTATGGTGTCATAGTGGGGAATCTATGCCCTCATTTGAAGATTGTAAAACATTTGACTAAATAATAACAATTACAGTATATGTAAACAACAGTCTACAAATGTAAATAGCCGATGACATAAAGATAAAGATAACCATAAGGAAAATAATATCAAAATGCTTTATCATGTCACATGTACTAAGAAAATAGATAAAAGAGGATACTCTAAAATCATGTACAATACCATACCAAGGTACTGTAACACAAAATGAAACTAAATAGGATCACAATCCTTTTCCTGGTTCCAAGATCTCATGCTCCAAAGAAGAAAAAAAGTACCTATAAAAGGGGTCTTTCCCCTATCGACACATGTAGCAATATAGTCAGTTTGAGCCCAAAAACATGAACCAAACAGGGTGTGATAAATAAATCCCAGTAGGAAAAAACATTAGGTTGGTCCAAATATTTCAGTGAGTATATGCAGTAATAGTGTACAATGGGAAATGTAGTAACTAGGAAGTACTCAAGAGTAAACAATCCTATAAGTCTTGTTTCCCATTTTCGATCATTATGTTTAGTATACCATTTAGTTATGTTAAATCATAAAATTCTTGATATCGTGCCTAATCCAATCGAACCCACTTATTCAAAATCATTATAGATACTGTAGAGACCAAAATCTTGACGTACATTGACATTACATTACATTTGCGGAATACTTAGTACAGCCACACAAGGACTGTAATAGTTTAGTGTCTTTGGAAACTCGAAATATAATCTTCTAATTCTGGTGAAAGATCTTCACCATCTCCCATAAAGATATTCTTTTTTTTATACCTAAAACCTTTCGTTATATACTGGGGAAAAGAAAACATAAAAGGGTGATCTCAAACGCTCAGTAAGGGTAATCAAATGAAATATAAATCACATCAAGCACATAACTTTTGGAAATCTTAACCTGCAAAAGAGATCATAATTTCATAACATGGGATAAATCATGGCAGTGAAATGTAATCACAATAATCATAACTTAAAACATGAAACTTTGTGGCATACACACATAATCATAGAGAATCATTTCTTGTTAGTCAAGACTCATTGCCAAGACTATCTTAGTGGACAAAGTCCCTTTCTGAACCGAGTCACCGTCCTTCCAGTCCTGTTTCACTGAACCGGTATAACCTACCGTTCCAGCCATGTCTATCTTATGAGATATAAAAGTTTTACCCAATGCATTGGAGGGAGATATAGGTCCCACCAATCTCATAATGATACCATTCTTATGTGTGCCACAAAATCTTAAAACATACATCATTGTATAACCCATGTAATAAAAATGGGATTCTTAAACAACATGACATCATAAAACAATTCATATAGGATAAAGGAATTCATAAAAATATTTCCATCACAACATAATTAAATCCATGTAATAATAGGGATAGAAACAGAACCCTATATTCTCTTATATGGAAAATAATTTTGATAAAACACTTGAACCCCATTGTTGAGGAAAATATCCTTTCAACTTCAAAAACATTTTTCCTTTCTTATAATGTCATAAAATTTTAAACTAAAAGAAGATGATTAAAAATAAACTTGAAAACTTATAAAGGAATCTTCTTGGAAATAATTTTTTAAAAAATCCATTAATTCCGTATAAGTTAAAAAAAACATTATTCATACTTTTGTCGGAATAGTCAAAAAGTACCTCGTACGAAAAACGACAAATGATTCCATTAATATCCTTTAATAAAAACTCATAAAGGGTAAAATTGGAGTTAAAAAATTGTATGTGGATAGAAATAATATTTCTTATTGATGAAACATGTATGTGGATGATAAAATACACCCCAGTAAATACTAAAGTATAAACAATCTCGGATAAAAACGAGATTGTGATATTTCCCTTACCTTAGGTCCGATTTTCTTAATAAGTGTCTGAACCTTCTATATAATGATTTAAATAATGTCATTTACTTATAACAGAATCATATTCATTGTTATGATTTCATATATGGTTCACTTATGACTTTATATTACCCGTTCTTTTGTAAATTCCATGTTAAAGAGCGTTTTGGGTAAAATTGTTTCATTTGTCGTCCGTGTTTTTACTTGTAATTATTCATAGGATTACTTAGATCATGATTAATTAATTCCAGAACATAAAACATGATTTATATCTATATATATTCAGGATATACAAATATATAATAAATCATTAAATGGAATGAAATACACCGTTCATGGAGACGGTAATCCGTACGTACGCATGAACGCTGTTTTCGTTTCCTTATTGAATTGAATGGAATTACGTAGATGACATACATATAAATATAAATAATTCCAGTATCATTATTAGGTCATATATTATATACTTTATAATCATTCATGAATGGTTAATCATTGAGAATGAATCTCATCGCGTTGTGGAGACGGTAGTCCGTACGTACGCACGAGCGATGATATCGTTCCCATGGTCGTGGAATTGTTTTGAAGTGTATGTATACTATTTCAGTATCAATATCAATTTATAATAATCATATATAGTTACACATTACACCATTATATCCATCCAATTAAGGTGGTGACGGAAAATAGATTACACCGCGGCGTGGAGACTGTATTCCGTACGTACGCACGCAAGGTGATTTCCTTTTTCCGTAGGATGGATAGAAGGTTAATTAGAGTTGTTTCATATTTATAATAACATATAAGTATATAGGAAATACTGATTTTATTACTTTATCATGAAACAACTAAAGAAGAATAATTTTAAGAAGAAATAAATTGAAAAAGATCGGTAATGGATATTACCTCTTTTTGACGCGCCCTCACTTATCCTCCACTTAAAGAACTAAGGATGGTCCTTGAAGAAGACCAGGACATCTAGGATGATACTAGGGAAGTGGAGAAGAGATTTTGGCAGGGGTTGGCCGAGCTTGAATGCTCAAATGGGTGTGAGGAGGATAGGGAGGAGGTGCCCTTCTATAAGGGAGGAGAGGGGCATCTTAGGAAAATCTCAAAATATTATTTTATATTAAGGTCAAATTCGGTTTATAATGGTTCCAAATGGTCTTATTTCGAAGATAAAGTGGGTATGGGTCGAAATCCTCTTATCAAATAGGATGCAGACAATTTTAGATTATTATTCTAACCTTATCAATTAGATTTAACTCTAAGTTAAATATTTTAACTTTTACCGTGTCTTTTTGTTTTCTTACACTATATGGTTAATAAACATACTATATCAAACCAATCGAACCCCAATTTGTTTATTTTTAATATATATATCCTTAGCTAAGTCATTTGGCCGAAACTTAGATTTTTAGGAATTAAATAACAATTAATAATATAATATTTGTTTTAAAAACTAATTTATGTCAATTTTGTCACTATTTGGTACATGATTTTTATGAAATTTCTAACGGAATGATAAGTTCAAAACAAGTTACTTAAATCAACAATAACATGTCAAAGTAACCTAGAAAATTTGTGTATGTCATAAAAAGTCTCAAATTACATTTATTTGGGCATTTATAACATCAGTTATGTTAATATTTTCATAAAAAGGTAATTAATGTATCATCGTTGTGTCATATATATATTAAATTATTTAATGTATAAAAATTACAAATAAAATACCATTATGTAGGAAATCGTTTTATATTTCTAATGAATATTTATAGTAGAAATTATATTATTTATAACCCTATATTAAAAATGTTTTTGTAAATAAACTTTCATTTTAACTCTTTTAACTCTTTTTTGAATTAAATAATAATAAATGTCCTAATCTAATCCAAGTGGGCCTAAATGATAATATTTTACACTTAAGGTTTTTTTTGCTCGAGATACACTTGTACAATAGGATTAGGACATGTGTTAGGGTAATATTAATATCATTTTTACCCTTAATTACCCTATTCACTTTTAACCGTGGTAAATAAAAGTAAAAAGTTACTATTCACCAAAAATTATTTTCATCTCATTGAACCACATTTTACTTATTGACATCAACCATGTCCCTCGGATTTTTGAAATTCCATTCACAGAAGCGGTAAAATTAAGATTTATGAAAAAATTAATTTTTTTAACTACCACTTAGATGTTTCACTATTCATCAAAAATTGATGTTTTTTAGAAAAATGCCAAAATTTCACCCTAAGCTATAATTGATATTCTGAATTCAAAAATGATTTATATTTTACAAAATTCCCAACATATAAGTTTCATTAATTAATTTTATAATTAATTTCCGCTGTCACAACAAATAGCGTGTTTTTAAAAGATAATAACTATCAAAAGATTAACATTTGTTTATGTCTGGTGTAAATGTGAAATTACATCCAATGACCAACATTGTATTGAATTGTAAAAATATATTATAGATATACTTTAAAACCACTCAAATTAATAATTTATCACTATTAATTATTTCGATTAAAAAAGTTGTGTTTAATTAAAATTTAGTAATTTTCACTTTTCATCAGAAAATGAAAGTTATCCGAAAAGTACCAAAATTTCACCGTAAGCTAATTTCGATATTACGAATCGAAAAATAAAGTCCATTTTGAAAAATAAAATTTACAAAATTTCAAAAAGTGGTTATTACTATTCATAACGGCTAGTTTTAATAATATTTTAATAGCATATTGTTGTTTAGTGAAACTCGGTATTGTGTAATACACACGCTATCGAGGAAGGTTGCGATTGCGTGTAATACAAGGCAAGATAAGGATGCGTGTTGTGAAAACTCCTTTTGGTGTAGCGTACAATACAAGACATTAATGAAATTAAAAATAATATTTTTCATAAAATTTCGGGGTGTTACATTCTACCCACCTTAAAATGAATTTCGCCCTCAAAATTCATCAGGGTTATAAATGGTTTACTATTCGAAAATTTCTTTAATAGAAACCCACATCGTAAAAAGGAATACCCAAACCAATCATTAAAAACGAATGTATGAAACGTAATGGTTACCCAAATAATCTAATCACTGGGTTTCCACATAGGTGAAAATATGGATATGGAAGAAAAATCTAACCATCATGTTCTGATGAAGAGTGGTAGAGAACATGGCTATGGAAAATACAACAATCACAAATCCATAAATTTGTGATGATCTAAGGTACCATCTAATTAATTGGATATAAGGGCACTAGCGCAACATTTTTGGTTTTCAAGATCATTTCCCTAAAGTTGAAAATAAATACTTACTTTATTTTGGTACAATCTCACTGTTGTTCGTGCCTTGAACAATTTCCACTTCATATCTTAAATAAATGAAGTTGAATTTGTTATTCGTGAAGTGTTAGCAGATCATGTGATAGAATGACGGGTCATTCCATCTGTCTCAAACAAAAGGTTAGCAAAAATTATATACATAAGTTGATCTATAGTGAGATTAATCATATATGGTTCCTAAAATGGACTTATACTTCATATATCATACTGCTTAATATAATAAAACTAGTTTCTACTAAACAAGGACATCCTGTAGGCCAGTGGTAGGCGATAAACGACAGTCGCACTTCGGTTGTGGGTTCGATTCCCACAGCCGTGTCCGACGCGATGGGCTGTCACCCGTCCTACAGGTTGTCCTTTTTCTAAAACTATATTACTATAATATCGAAAAAATTTCTATCCATAAACAATACTAACTTATGCCCAACATAATCCATTCCAATCTTTAGGTTTATCCATAATACTTTAGTCCACTCTCATAACATAGTGAAAATGATTACCCGAGATTTAATACCATCGTTGATCCCCGTATATCATAAGATATATCTTGTTGGTCACATTCCAAACATTCAAAGGCCTTAATCATGTACTCTCTTGAATACCTATTGAACCTTAGTGAAAACATGAATTCAGTTAAAAGACAACACCTTCCACATACCAAAATCCTCAAAATTCTATATACTCAAACCATAATATCACTTAGTCCTTATATCAATCATGATCTCATGAATACTGTTAAACATTTCATTTTCTCATTTTCCCTTCATTATGCGCATATCATCTTATTTCCAAAAATATCTTAATCACCTTGAATACCACATTAGACCAACACATAAATATTCCAATACTTTATGATACCACATTATTTTTGAGTCCCATTACATAAACACTTATTCATTCCACCACATCGTTGTCATATTCAACATCGCCAATAGTGATCGCATCTGACTTCCCTTTTGTCCTTTGCCTTCAGTGGTTGCTCATGTTGATCATCACTAACCCTTGGATTAGGGCATTTATTAGCATAATGCCCCATTTCCTTGCACTTGAAGCATTGAATTGTTGTTGGTGCGTTCTCTGCAGTCTTTTCTTTATTCACATCATCAGAAACCCTTTTTCTATTACTTCGACACTCAGCTGCTCGATGAACTTCTTTTCCACACTTAAAACATTTTCTAGTCCCCTTAAGACGATCTCCACCATGCTTCTTTCCACACTTTGTGCATAAGGAAACATTCATCTTCTTTTCACCATTATTCTGATATTTCTCCTTGAACTCCATCTTTCGTTTCTTGTCAAAACCATGAGATGGATATATAACACCAACTTCCATTTCTACCTTGATATCACAACGCACAATTTCTTCATAGCTACTGAAGTCTCTTATAGCTAATTCCCTTCGAAGACTTGGTTTTAAGCCACTGAAAAATCGATCAACTTTACTTTCAGGTTGGATGATAATGCCAGATGCATACCTTGCAAGCCTTGTAAAATTCGCTTCGTATATACCAACAGATTCATCACCCTTTTGATTTAGCTCAAGAAACTCCTTTTCCATCTTTTTTCGAAGAATACGAGGGAAGTACTTATTGAAAAATAAGTTCTTGAACTCGTCCCATTCCATGGACTCAATTTCATCTCTTTGCCTCGTATTCTTGATAAGATTCCACCATTGATCAGCTTCACCTTCCAAACGATATACTGCTAAGATGAATTTATCATATTCAGAACATTGAAGAACTAAAAATATCTTTTCAGTGGTACTGATCCATTGTTCAGAAACAAGTGGATCGGAAGTCCCACTGAAAGAAGGTGGGCGTTGCCTCATAAAGGACTCAATAGAATATTGTTCCCTTCTCTGCTCATTTGGAAGTCCAGAATGACTCATAGCTTGTGTAAGTATAGCAATAATATTTTGCACTCCATCTCCCATAACATTTGTTTGTTCAGGAGGACAATCCTTGCATTGTCCATTGCATTGATCAACATGGTTCATTCGGATTCCAGCCATCGTCTAAAACCCAAAAAGAATAGTGTGAGAGGCAAAAATCATGCTAGGGAAAACACCATAATAAAGGGGGATTACCTTAAATATCTAATATCTTAGGTTTAATTCTATGATCGTTAGTGTAGTTCTAGTACTATAACCTATACGTATACTTAACCTTAGGGACATCCCTAGACATACCTTAGAAATATCTCTAGGGATCTCACTAAAGTTCTCACATCCTAGTTTCCAAAGGTTGACTAAACCTTTCCTCTGATACCAACTGTAGAGACCCAAAGCTTGACGTACATTGACATTACATTACATTTGCGGAATACTTAGTACACACACACAATGACCATAATAGTTTAGTGTCTTTAGAAACTCGGAATATAATCTTCTAATCCTGGTGAAAGATCTTCAACATCTCCCATAAAGATCTTCTTTTTTTTATACCTAAAACCTTTATTTATATACTGGGGAAAAGAAAACATAAACGGGTGAACTCAAATGCTCAATAAGGGTAAACAAAAGAAATATAAATCACATGAAGCACATAACTTTTGGAAATCTTAACCTGCAAAAGATATCATAATTTCATAACATGGGATAAATCATGGCAGTGAAATGTAATCACAATAATCATAACGTAAAACATGAAACTTTGTGGCATACACACATAATCATAGAGAATCATTTCTTGTTAGTCAAAACTCATTGCCAAGACTATCTTAGTGGACAAAGTCCCTGTCTGAACAGAGTCACCCTCGTTCTAGTCCTGTTTCCCTGAATCGGTATAACCTACAGTTCCAGCCATGTCTATCTCATGAGATATAAAATCTTTACCCAATGCATTGGAGGGAGATATAGGTCCCACCCATCTCATAATGATACGATTCTTATGTGTGCCACAATATCTTAAATCATACATCATTGCATAACCCATGTAATAAAAATGGGATTCCTAAATAACATGACATCATAAAACAATTCATATAGGATAAAGGAATTCATAAAAATATTTCCATCACAACATAATTAAATCCATGTAATAATATGGATAGAAATAGAACCCAATATTATCTTAGATGGAAAATAATTTTGATAAAACACTTGAACACCATTCTTGAGGAAAATATCCTTTCAACTTCAAAAACATTTTTCCTTTCTTATCATGTCATAAAATTTTAAACTAAAAGAAGTTGATTAAAAATAAAATTGAAAACTTATAAAGGAAGCTTATTGGAAATAATTTTTTAAAAAATCCATTCATTCCGTATAAGTTAAAAAAACATTTTTCGTACTTTTGTCGGAATAGTCAAAAAGTACCTCGTACGAAAAACGACAAAAGATTCCTTTCATATCCATTACTAAAAACTCATAGAAGGGTAAAATTGGAGTTAAAAAATTGTAGTTGGATGGAAATAATATTACATATTGAGGAAACATGGATGTGGATGATAAAATACACCCTAGTAAATACTAAAGTATAAACATTCTCAGATAAAAATGAGATTGTGATATTTCCCTTACCTTAGGTCCGATTTGCTTCATAAGTGTCTGAACCTCCTGTATAATGATTTAAATAATGTCATTTACTTATTACAGAATCATATTCATTGTTATGATATCATATATGGTTCACTTATGACATTATATTACTCGTTCTTTCGTAAATTCCCTGTTAAAGAGCGTTTTGGGTAAAATTGATTCATTTGTCGTCCGTGTTTTGACTTGTAATTATTCATATGATTACTTAGATCATGATTACTTAATTCCAGAACATAAAACATGATTTAAATATATATATATATATTCAGGATATACATATATATAATAAATCATTAAATGGAAAGAAATACATTGTTCATGGAGACAGTAGTCCGTACGTACGCATGAACGCTGTTTTCGTTTCCTTATTGAATTGAATGGAATTAATTAGATGGAATACATATAAATATAAATAATTCTAGTATAATTATTAGGTCATATATTATATACTTTATAATCATTCATGAATGGTTAATCATTGAGAATGAATCTCATCGCGTCGTGGAGACGGTAGTCCGTACGTACGCACGAGCAATGATATCGTTCCCATGGTCGTGGAATTGTGTTGAAGTGTATGTATACTATTTAAGTATCAATATAACTTTATAATAATCATATATAGTTACTGATTACACCATTATATCCATCCAATTAAGGTGGTGACGGAAAATAGATTACACCATGGCGTGGAGACGGTATTCCGTACGTACGCACGCACGGTGATTTCCTTTTTCCGTAGGATGGATAGAAGGTTAATTAGAGTTGTTTCATATTTATAATAACATATCATTATATAATAAATACTGATGTTATTACTTTATCATGAAACAACAAAAGAAGAAGAAGTTGAAGAAGAAAGTAATTGAAAAAGATCGGTAATGGATATTACCTCTTTTTGACGCGCCTTCACTTATCCTCCACTTAAAGAACTAAGGATGGTCCTTGAAGAAGACCAGGACATCTAGGATGATACTAGGGAAGTGGAGAAGAGATTTCGGCAGGGTTTGGCCGAGATTGAATGCTCAAATGGGTGTGAGGAGGAGAGGGAGGAGGTTCCCTTTTATAAGGGAGGAGAGGGGCATCTTAGGAAAATCTCAAAATATTATTTTATATTAAGGTCAAATTCGGTTTATAACGGTTCGAAATGGTCTTATTTAGAAGCTAAAGTGTGGATGGGTCGAAATACTCTCATACAATAGGATTTAGACAAGTTTTTGTTTTTATTTTAACCTTATCAATTAGATTTAACTCTAAGTTAAATATTTTAACTTTTACCGTGTCTTTTTGTTTTCTTACACTATATGGTTAATAAACTTACAATATCAAACCAAACGAACCCCAAGTTGTTTATTATTAATATATATATCCTTATCTAAGTTATTTGGCCGAACCTTAGATTTTTAGAAATTAAATAACAATTAAAAATATAATATTTGTTTTAAAAACTAATTTATGTCAATTTTGACACTATTTGGTACATGATTTTTATGAAAATTTTAACGGAATGATAAGTTCAAAACAAGTTACTTAAATCAACAATAACATGTCAAATTAACATAGAAAATTAGTTTAAGTCATAAAAAGTCTCAAATTACATTAATTTGGGCATTTATAACATCAATTATGATAATATTTTCTTAAAAAGATAATTACTATATCATCGTTGTGTCATATATAAATTAAATTATTTAAAGTATAAAAATTACAAATAAAATACCATTATGTAGTAAATCACTTTATATTTCTAATGAATATTTATAGTCAAAATTATATTATGTATAACCCTATATTAAAAATGTTTTAGTAAATAAACATTGATTTCAACTCTTTTAACTCTTTTTTGAATTAAATAATAATAAATGTCTTAATCTAATCCAAGTGGGCCTAAATGATAATATTTTACACTTAAGGTTGTTTTTTGTCGAGATACATTTGTCCAATAGGATTAGGACATGTGTTAGGGAAATATTAATATCATTTTTACCCTTAATTAACCTATTTATTTTTAACCGTGGTAAATAAAAGTAAAAAGTTACTATTCACCAAATATTATTTTCATCTCATTGAACCACATTTTACTTACTGACATCAACTGTGTCTCTCGGATTTTTGAAATTCCATTCACAGAAGCGGTAAAATTAAGATTTATGAAAAAAAATTAATTTTTTTAACTACCACTTAGTAGTTTCACTATTCATCAAAAATTGAAATTTTTCAGAAAAAGGCCAAAATTTCACCCTAAACTATAATTGATATTACGAATTCAAAAATGATTTCTATTTTACAAAATTCCCAACATATAAGTTTCATTAATTAATTTTATAATTAATCTCCGCTGTCACAATAAATAGCGTGTTTTTAAGAGATAATAACTATCAAAAGATTAACATTTGTTTATGTCTGGTGTAAATGTGAAATTACATCCAATGACCAAAATTGTATTGAATTGTAAAAATATATTCTAGATATACTTTAAAACCACTCAAATTAATAATTTATCACTATTAATTATTTCGATTAAAAAAGTTGTTTTTAATTAAAATTTATTAAATTTCACTATTCATCAGAAAATGAATGTTATCCGAACAGTACCAAAATTTCACCCTAAGATAATTTCGATATTAAGAATCCAAAAATAAAGTCCATTTTGAAAAATAAAATTTACAAAATTTCAAAAAGTGGTTATTACTATTCATAACGGCTAGTTTTAATAATATTTTAATAGCATATTGTTGTTTAGTGAAACTCGGTATTGCGTACTACACACGCAATCGAGGAAGGTCGTGATTGCGTGTAATACAAGGAAAGTTAAGGATGCGTGTTGTGAAAGCTCCTTTTGGTGTAGCGTACAACACAAGACATTAATGAAATTAAAAATAATATTTTTCATAAAATTTCAGGGTGTCACAGATACCTCATAAGGCTATCTAACAATAATGTGAAGACTGAATCCAAGCTTGTGATTTGGCTTGGCTGATGCATCATAAGTCATTTTATTTCAATATTCATCTCAAAATAATTCCTAAAAGAATCACATCACATTTCCCACATGCATAATCAAATCATCTCCCCCATGCCTAACAAATCCTTGCACACATGCATAACGAATACTCTCCCACAGGCTTAATAAATCATAGCCTGCAAGCATATAGAAATATAGCCCATAGGAAAAACATAATCTCACCTATAGATATTTTTGGTTCCGGAATTTACTCTATTTTATTTTAGGGTTTAGTGTCTTCATCTTTGTTAGACATAATTAAGAAAGAATAGAAATATGAATACAATTTAATGAAAAATGTTTAATTCCTTAAAATGGGTATGTTGTTAGAATTTAACCATGATAAAGATTGTGTTATAAGGGTTGGTAAGAGATTATGTGTTCATTTGTATACTCTATTGATGAAAAAAATTGTGTGAAGCTTACAGTTCCCCATTTTCAGTTTATCCTAGAAGCACAAGGATCTATTTAGATCATCAAGTGTATTACTAGTTAGAAGTAATTAAAGGATATATTTCTAATTTGACCATAACTTTTTTTACAATCAATAGGTTATAGAAGAGTGGTATTTACTAAAGGGGATTATTCAACCATTACTAGTTATAGAGTGGAAATGGGAAAATATATACATGGACTTCGTTGGGGGACTACCGAAGACATCTTGAGGTAACAACAGAATTTCTGTTATTAATGATCATCTGAATAAATATTTACATTTCTTTCCTATTCTACATAATATTACTTTTTACAATCATTCTCGAATTTAACTCAAATATATTTTTAGGTTACATGGAGTTCTTCTTTCCGTTGTATATGAATGTGATCCCATGTTTACTTATAACTTGTGGAAAGTCCTTTAGAGGTCTTTGGGAAAATAATTAATTTTCTGCACTACTTTTCATCCTCAATCAGATGAATAGACCCAAATAATAATTAAGACATTGAAGTATAAGCTTAGAGTGTGTTCAATGGACTAATAGGGAAGTTCGGATTAGTATCTTTATTTAGTTGATTTTTCTTATAATAACTTTTTTCATTCCAATATACAAATGGCACCTTTTGAGGCATTGTATGGACAGAATTTTTGAGATCCAATATATTGGGATAATATTAGGGAAATGATGTTTAAGGGAACAGAATTATAAGACGAAGTAGGTGAAAAGTTTGTAATTATATAGTAACACATGAGGATATCTTAGAGCAGGAAGAAAATTTATGTTGGTAATGGGCGGATTGGTATTTCATTTGAGGTAGGTGGTCATGTTTTTGTTAAAATCATTCCATGGTAATGTGGTATGCATTTAGATAATAAAGGGAATCTAAGTCCACGGTTGGTTGAACCATATGAAATAATGGAGAAATATTAAAAAATATCTTATATAGTAGCTTTTCCTTGGAGATTATCTCATGGGAACAATTCTTTTCATGTTTTTATGTAGAGAATGTATGTTCCATATTCAATTCATGTTTTGAGCCTAGAATTAGTTCAGCAGGAAGAGAAATTTTCTTATAAAGAGAGACCTATTCAGAATCTTGATCATAGAGAACATATATTGAGGAGTAAGGTTATACACCAGGAAATTGTTTTGCGTAGAAAACACATGGTTGAAGTAAAAACATTGGAATATGATAAATCTATGAGGGAATAGTATCATCACTTATTTAATTTGTAAATAAATATTTCAGAGACACAATTTCCATAAGGCGGGGATAATGTAACACCCAAAGATTTTATAAATAAATTCAATATAATGCATAAAATAATATTTCTCTACATAATGACAATTTTTTATCGAGATATTTATAAACAAGCTGTTAAAATTAAATTTTCTAGTTTTTCTTTTATTTTTTAAAACATACATACATGGTTGTGATCAGTTAGTTATGTGGGGTCTAACTTGAAAATAGAATTTTTCGTTAATGGAAACATACCCTTAATAATAGTAATGTACCCTTATGGAAAGTAATATGAACCTTATTAATATTAGCTCATCCAAATGAATTGTAACCTCACTAATGAATATATAATAAAAAGGAATCTTATAAGTGAAAATATGATCATTATTTAAGTGTTCGTATTTTTGTATGTCATAAATATTTAATAACAATTTTGGGATTAAATAAATAATTTAAAAAAATTAGTTTCATAAAATTTAATCCTAATTTATTAATTTATTTTCTTATGGTTATAATATCATGTTATGATACCGTGATTAATTTATCAAGCTCTAAAAAATGAGTTGTTGTTTTAAAATTATTACTTTTTAAACATAATGTGATTTTATTTAAAAATTAAGTTAAACATGTTTAGAAAATTAGTTTCATAAAAAATTATTTTTTAATTATAAGCATTAAAATATGTATTGCGTAATTTTTGGGATTTTTCTGAAATACATGAACTTTTTATGAATAGTGAAATATAGTAATTTACTGTATATATACATTAGATGTTAATTACACTATTTTTGACATCATGACTAATGAAAGAAACCATAGAAAAAACCCACAATTATCGTTAATGTTTTTTGTCACAATAATCATGAAAATTAAATGTCTTGAGAAATAATAGTAAACTAATGATTAAAATAATTGAAACCCCCTCCTCTCCTCCACTATAAATACGACCCACACCCCCCTCTTCCTCTCACACCTCTCAATGTTTGAGAACTTTTTAAATTCTACCCAATATTCATCCCATATATTGTTCCCATGTTGAATAACTTTTGTTGTCACCAAATGGACAAAAGAAAATCATTTAAGACTGATCTCATGGAGAAGAAGTCATGAGGTAAAAATTCTCTTTCTCCTGTATTTTCTTTTCGATTATTTTTATTTTCTTATACTTTATTCACAACAACTTATCCATGATCCATGAAATCCCTAATATGTTATATATAATATATTTTTATCTTTTTTAGGGAACAATTCATCATCATACTTTTTATTTTCTCCATCTTATTTTAAAATTAAAAACCCCTTCTCTAATGTGTTGATTTACCATCATCGTGGATGATGTATCTTCAATATCATTTATGTCCTTAAAACATGGTTGTAAAACCATTTTAATGGTTTAAATAGATTTTAATGTGTGTTATATTAAATCTCTAGTGATTTATATTAAACTTGTATGAATAATATTAATCGTATATGACGAAACAAGTTTGTGATTATCGATGAACCGCCAAAATGATCTAAACATCTTTACTATTTTATCTAATGATTCATCATCATATATGATAAAAAAAGTAATTTTGGGTATCATTTAATATTCTGGAAATATATTAATAATAGCTCATTAAACTTATGTAAATTTTCTTCCATTCAACCAGATTATCCATTACAAACCTACCCTGGAAATGGTGTAAAGAACGCACTTGTAACAATTTAAATAACAAAATATTGTTAATAAAAGTGTGGAATGTTGTTATAAAATGATCATGTAAGGAGTTACTGAAATTATTATGATTCATTAATTTATTAATAACACTATTTTAACAATTATACATGATGTTTAAATTCATTTTAATTATGAATAATTCGAGGTAATGGAATTCATAACACAATTTCCATTTTTTTGGGTCAAACATCTACTTTAATCATTATTTGGTATTATTATTTTTTGTGTGAGGAAATTTTTTTCATATTATTTTTTATTATATTTATTTATTTTGTATACATATAATTATTCTATTCTAATTAATTTTCTCTCCAGTTATATTTTTAAGGTTCATTCCGTTTAAAATACTTTTAAATATCTCTAATGAAATTCAAAAAGATTGTTTTTATTATATATTGCAGGGGTGGTGTCTCAAGATTTAATTATGCATTAATACTACGATGTTTTGACTATATTTTTACATATTGAGTATTTATTAATATTATTTCATTATTTAGTTCACCATTTTTTATATTTGGAAGGTGATTTGTTTTTACAAAAAAGGAATTTTTGAAAATATGAATGTGTTTTGCTGATGGGTTTAAATGAGTTATCAAGTGTTTTATTAATGATATGTTCACTATAAAATGTTATTTATGGTTGATATCATTATATCCCATGATATTATTGGATGTTCCTCATTATTTCTCCTGATATGTTTTTTTGATCCCATTATTGCTTAGTATATGACGGGTGATCCCAATTACATCTCTCCAATGCATTGAGTAATCTGAATATTGAAGTTGTATTATTGGTTCTTACATGGGTATGGGATATTATACGAGTAATTTGGTAAACATTTCCTATATAAGGTACATTATGTTCTATTAATTCTATCATGTTTTCATGAAATGGGTTTTATTAGTTTTAATATTATCACTTGACTAATGATTTCATTATTTATATCCCTTATTGATATTTCTGTTATCATACATTGTTTTTAAATGTTTTTCAAATTTTAGAACTATGTGTAAGAGATATAAGGATTTAAATTTATATGTTTCTAATATTTTTCATAGAAAATATGTTATATTTGAACATTATTATATTTTCATAAAAATTGGATATAATATTTGTAGCATCCACATGTATGATTATGGGATGTTAAGTATGTTTTATGTCATAATTATCTAAAACAATAAACCTAAAAACATATTCAATGTCTAATAATATATGTACTTTTAAAAAACTCAAGATTATGCAATTTATTATGGCTATGTCCTTATAGTTTGTATCATAATATGGTTTTGAAGACTTTAGGGGTTAGGATGATGTTAATATAAATCCATAAATTATTTTTAATTTATGGTTGATTTCAAATGATATAGGATTTAATGATTACCATATTGATTTATCAATGATATTTCTATTCAGATTAGTTGCCCAAAGAAGAAACAGGGAAGCTAATATAGGAAGGCACTAAGAAGCTAATATCTATCTGAATCTGTAGCCTGGAATGGTGAGTATCATACCAAAGTTGTTTGTGATAAAAATAGGTCAGTTGACTTAGGTGATAAACAGTTGTGGTCTTCATATTATAGAAGAACCTAACCAACCATGAATAAAACATGTATTTTTTAGAGATTTTTATGAGGCAACATCCTCCATAAGTAAGTGGAACCACAAATCTTGTAATAGTTGAATGATTAATCAATGCTAATGAAATTATTTTTATTGTCATGGGATGTTCGAAACGACAAAATGTAATAATAGAAATTTATAGATACGATGGTGAAGCTGATAAATGGTGGTCTATGGTTAAGAATATGATAGAAATATATGATCGTGGTAGTCTTGAATGGGGTTGTTTTGAGAGTATTATTTGGGAAAAATATTTTCAGAAAAATATTTGACTCCGAATGGAGATAAAATTAATGGAACTAAAGTATAAAGATGATGATTATCTGTCATCATATGAGCCAGCTTTTATAAGAGTGTCTTATTGTGTACTGTATTTTTCTCGATTTTTTAATAGTAAAATTAAAATATTTTACTCTTGTTTGAAACCATTTTTTCAAAGATCATTAGCTTCATGAGAGTTTAAATTCCATGATAAACTTGTTTATTGTGCTTAAAATATGGGATGAAGTTTTCTATCACGTATTTTCCTCATGATAAAAAAATAAGAATAGGTTAGTATGAATGAAATTAGCGAAGAATTCATCAAATAAATCTAGATGTGTGAAAATAAATTTCCCTTCTTGTGAAACGTATGGTAAAAATAATTCAGGTGAATGTCTTATAAATTCTAGGAAATACTACCAATGTAGACATTTTGGGCACATGCCCGGTGAGTGTGAAGAAAAATGATCCGAATATTAATGGGAATTTGATGGTAAGACTATTTATCTAAAATTAATTGGGTAATTTCCCCTGTTTGTGTCTAATAGTAGACAATCAGGCCAAAAATCAGCAATATTCGGAGAAAGAAGGTGTAAGAAAATCCTTTACAACCACTTTAGAAGATGTTGAGCTGTCAAGTTTTGTGGTATCAAGATCATTTTTTTATTTTATTGATATTAAAAATGTTTTTTCTTATTTAGGGTCTACACATTCCAACATTTAAAAGATTTTTTCTTTAATATTTAGAATTCAACCACATTAAATGATTATAGAACTTGTGGTAAAATCATCTGCAGAAAATATTTTATTAAAAATAAATTATAAAATTCTACCAATATTTTTCTACGGAATGATTTTACCTGAAAACTATATTGTGTGTCATCAAGTGGAGTTTGATGTTATTTTAGGTATGTAATGGATTACTTTTTTATCATGATTAGATTGATTATAGACAGAAAACCTTTTTTTCATAAAGTGATTCAATTTGTTTTCAAGAATGAACCTATTCCATTGATAACATATCAAGACTCTAATAAACTGATAAAATATGTAAATTAAATTTATCATCCTCATATTTATAAATATAAGGGAACTATCTATATTAATGATGTGTAAATATTAAATTAATACTTGGATGTGTTTTAATGATTTTCCTAGTGTTATTCTTGATCAAGAGGTGGAGTTTACTATTGATGTAGTACCCGATGCGGAGAAAATTTCTAAAATATCATATTTAATGCTTCAAATGGAACCTATGGAATAAAAAAAATCTTGAATTATTAGATAAAGGATTCATTTGACCAATCACTTCACTATAGAGTTGTTCTATCTTGTTTTCTAAAAAGAAATAATTTTTAATGAGAATTTTCATTGACTATATATAATTGAATATAATTAATGTTAAAAACAAGAATCATCGGCCTCATATTGATGATTTGTTTGAATAGCTCCAGGGAGGTGAGAATTTTTTGAATGATGACTAGAGGTTGTGGAACCCTCGGGTGAAAGTAAAAGATACCGAAATCCTATAAATTGTGTTCTCTACTATATTTAGTCATTATGAATTTTTATAGAATCCATTTGGCTTAACTAATTCACATATATTATTCATCGATCTAAGGAAGAGAATATTTAATGTTTTCTTGTATAGTTTTTGTGTTTTTTTATTGATGATATTCTAATATATTATAAAATTAAAGAGGAGAATTAAAAACATCTAAGGTATTTTTTAAAATCAATAGAATAAAATAAAGATTTTTTGAAATTCATAAAGTGAATATTTTGGTTGAAATAGATTTATTTCCTTGGTAACATTGTTTCTAAAGATGTCATAACATTTTATCATACTAAAATATTTGTTGAAGAATGGCCAAGACCCACATATATAATATATATTCATTGATTTATTATTTTTCAGGCTATTACAAAAGGTTTTTTGAAACCATTTCACAGTTATCCATGCCATTGTCTATATTAACTCAAAAATAATTTAAACTCATATGTACAAAAAAATTGATTGTTATTTTCATGAATTTAAATAATTTTTTTTGAATGCTCCAGTTCTGACCCTACCTTCAAAAAGTGGTGAATTCATTATCTACAGTGATGCATCATTTAAGGGACTAGGTTTTATTCTGATAAATAATTATTAGTAAATTTCATATTCTTCATATAAATTAAAATCTCATGAGTTAAATTACTCTACACATGATTTTGAATTAACAACTATGTTTTCATTGAAAATTTGGAGGCATGGCTTGTGTGAATACAAATGTGAAATGTAAAATAACGATAAAATATTGAAGTATATATTTACCTAGAAGGAATAATACATGAGATAGATAAGGTAATGGGAACTAATAAAGGATTATGATTTCATGATTCATTACCATCCTTGATGATAAAACAAAGTGGCTAATATGTTGAGTATGAAAATAAATTCCTCATTAACCATGATAAGTTTGGAACAAGACCCTTTGGTGAATGATTTAATAATGTCATTAATGTTTTTGGTGTTGGAAATTTAACTATTTTTTTAAGGTTCCAATGCAGTAATCTCTGTCAGACCTAATTATGAATGCACATAAAGAAGACATCGAGTAATATGAAAATTTCGAATTTGTTAAATTGGATAAGTTTCTAGAATTTACCCATGATAAGGATTATGTTTTTAGGTTTGGGAAAATATTATGTGTTCCTTGTGATTCTCATTTGAAGAAATAATTTTAATGTGATGATCCTAGTTCTCCATTTTCATCTCATCCTATTATCACAAATATGTACAGAGATCATCGAGAGTATTTTCTCTGGGATGGAATAAATATAGATATTGTCGATTTTACCATAAAATTTATGCCATGCCAATAGGTTAAAGCATAATGGAAATTACTGAAGGGGATGATACAATATTTACCAGTTCAATATTGTAATTGTGAAATTAAATCCATGTACTTTTTTGTGGGACTACCTAATACATCTGAAGATAACAATGTAATTGTGGATATTGTTGACCGTCTAACTAAATATGCAAATTTTCGTCCTATTCAAGATACTATGTCTTTGGATCATCTTTCTCAAGTGTACCTCAGAGAGATTTTAAGGTTATATGGTGTTCTACTTTCTATTTTATATGATTCTGTATCTAGGTTCATTTCAAAATTGTTGAAAGGCTATCCAATGTCATTGGGATCAAAACTAAATTTTCACACTTATTTTCATCCTCAGTCTGATAGATATACCACGAGAACAATTCCAAAATTAGGGTATATGCTTCAAACAAGTTCAATGGACTATCATGGATGTTAGAATCATCAACTTTCTTTAGTTGAGTTAACTATAATAATATTACTAATTCGAGTATACATATGGTACCTTTTGGGGAATTGTATGGAAAGTGGTGATCATATCTATAATTATTTGATGAACATAAGGAATGGATGTTCATGGGAACAGAATTCATTGAATAAGTGGTCGAAAAATTTCAGATGGATCTGTGACACATGAGGATAATTTTTAGTAGGCCAGAAATTTATTCAGATTACAAGAATAAAATAATTTCATTTGAGGTAGGTGTCATCTTTTCCTTAAAATCTCTCATTGAAAAATTGTTATGTGTTTTGGTAAAAAAAAGGAAATCTACGCCCATGGTTCATTGGATCATCTTAAATCCTATTGAAATATTGACCTGTCACCTACATAGTAGATTTTCCACTGATTTTCTCTCATGTACTCAATGTTTTTCATGTTCAGAAGTTGAAAAGTATATGATATATTCATCTCATATTTTGATCCCATAAGTAGTTTAGCTAAAATAAAAACATTATTATGAAGAGAGAACTATTCAAATTCTTAATTATTGAGAGAATTTATTGAGGGATAAGGTAATCCACCAGGTAATGGTTCTGTGGAGAAATCACATGGTTAATGAAGAAACATCTGAATTTGAAAATTTTTTGTGGGAAAGGTACCCTCACTTATTTAATATGTGAATAAAAATAGCAAGGATGAAATTTCCATAATGTGAGGATAATGTAAGAATCCAAGGTTTTACAAATAAATTTAATATAATTCATGAGAAAACGAGTCTCTAGATAATGAAACTATGTTTTAAGGATATAGTTATATACTAGTCATTAAATATAATTTTTCTACTTCTGTGTTTTGAATTTTTAAAAAAGGATATACACGGTTGGGATCAGTATGTTATTTGGAGTCTGATAGGAAAAACATAATTTTTGGTGAATAGTAACTTACCGTTATGAATAGTTATGTACCCTTATTAATAGTAATACGCCCTTTATAAATATTAAATCTCAAAAATGAATCATAACCTCACATATGAATGTATAATAAAAATGAATATTATATGTGAAAATATGGTCATTATTTAAGTGTTGGTGTTTTTGTATGTCCTAAATATTTAATTATAATTTTATGATAAATTAAATAATTTAAATGAACATTTTATTTAATAAAATTATATCATAAATTATTATTTTATTTTCATGTGATTATATGATAATTTTATGAGACTATGATTAATTTTTCATTGTGTTATATAATCAGTTATAGTTTTAAAATTTTTAATTTTAAAATAAATTGTGATTTTATTTAAAATTTTAATAAAAAATATTTATAAAAATATATTGATAAAATTGTGTTCATTTTCGTAATTCTAAATATTGAAAAAAATTTGGAGTGATATTTTGGTATTTTTCTTAAATACATGATTTTTTTATGAATATTGAGATACAATAGTCTACCTTATATAAACATTATATGTTAAATACACTATTCCATACATCATGAAAAATATAAGGACCATTTTTTTAAAAAAATATGATATCGTAAATTTTTTTCTCACAAGAATCAATAATATTAATAGTCATGTAAAATAATGTTAAACTAACTAATAAAATAATTGAAACCCCCTCCTCTCCTCCACTATATGTACCACCTTCACCCACCCCTCTTCCTTACACCCTTCTCCAACATTAAGAATTGTATAAATTATGACAAATATTCTTGCCAAGTCCCTTCCTCACATCGAAGACATTCTTTTCTCACAAAAAAATCCAAAACCAAAGGCCTTAAAGAGTATCTCAAGGAGAGGGGATCAAGAGGTAAAAATCCACATTCATTTTCATGTATTTTATTTTCAATTATTTTTCTTTTCATATAATCTCTTCACCTCATCTTACCATAGATCCATGAAATATTAATTATATTATAGGTACTATATTTTAATCATGTTTATTGAATAATTCATCATCATAATCCTTCTTCAATCCCAATTATTCTAAAAATAAATACATCGTCTGTGATGGGTCGATTTACCGACATCATGGATGATGTGTCTTAAATTTAAATTAACATCATAAAAGATGGTTGTAAAACCATTTTAATGGATTAAATATATAGTTATACTAATGATATTATGTGATTTAATTAAATTAAATTCATAATATTAATGGTATATGATGAATCATTTTTGTGATTATCGAATAACATCAAAAATGATCTAAACATCATTAATGTTTTATCTAATAGATCATCATCATATATAATAGAAATGATTTATGGAAGTGTTTAATATGATTTGAAAATATCAATAACAACTCATTCCACTTATTAAATTCTTTTTCATTCAATAACAAAATCCATTATGAATGGACCATGGAAACCATGTAAAGAACACACCTGAAAGAATGTAAAATAAAAAATATTGTTTATAAATGTGTGGAATGATGTTATAAAATGATTATATATTGTGTAATAAAAATTATTATGATTATTTAATGTATTAATAACACGTTTTTTCAAATTATATATGATTATTAATCATGTTTGAAGTAATTTGAACTCAAGGTAATAGAATTCTTAACCCAAATTCTATTCATTGGGTTAACCTTCTTCTTTATTCAATATGTGTTAGTAAGATTAGTTTTATGAATTTTGATTATATATTATCTTATATTATGTGTATTATCATTTTATACACATATATATTTCATTCTAATTAATTCTCACAGCAATTATTTTTGTAAGAGGATTTTTTGTTAAAATACTTTTAAAAGTCTCTTTAATGAAATTAAAAAATATTATTTTTTTATATATATGGAATTAGTGGTTTTTCTTGATTTCCTGATTATTTATTATATTGATTTTTGCATTATATATTGACATATTAATTTTTTATGAATATTATTTCAATATAGTGTGCATGTTTTTTTATTTTAAAAGTGATTTGTTTTTACGAAAAAATTTTCTTTGGAAAATCTAAATGTGTTTTAGTCAAGGGTCAAGTTGAGTTATCATGTATTTTAATCATGATGTGTTATTTGGACATAGTTATGTAGGTTTTATCCCAGTATATATCAATATATGATGGCATGATCCCCATTATATCTCATAATTTGTTAGGTTGGGCCCATTATAGCTCAAGATATGATATATGAGCCCCATTATAGCTCTCCAATACATTGCTTACTCTAAATATAGAAATGACGGAATAGTTGTTCCATGTGTAAGGGTGATTGTAAGATTAATATTGTAAATATGTTTTTTGGAAACTGCATGATGTATCTATGCATGATAACAGATTTTTATGAAATGGGTTGTATTTAATTTTATGTTATCACCTGACAAACAATTTCTCTCTTTATATCCATTTCTGAGATTTTTGTGTTCGATATAGGTTTATAAATGTTTTTAAAAGGTTATAAAGATTTTTAAGATTAATAAAGAAGAAAATATAAATGTTATGAATATTTTTCATCGAAATTTTATTTTATTTTAAAAGTATTATATTTTGATAAAATGGACACTATTTTAGTAGCATCCACATGTATGATTATGGGATGTCATATATGTTTTTTGTCATAATTATATAGAACTATAAACTTGAAAAGATCCTTAATGATCTAAAATGTATATTCTTGTATAAAACTCTAGATTATGTAACGTTTTAAGGATCGGTCCTTATATTTAATTCACATATGATATCAACCAATAATACACTATGATTTGATAATGTTAAGGCATCAATTCTATATTTCGTGCATTATCATATACCCAATTTCACCTATTATATAGCAATAATACATCATACTTATAATAATTTTGATGTAATATCTCTATCATATCCGTAGAAAAGAATGATTATTATATACTAAAAAAATACTAAAATTCCCTCCTATATATCTTAATATAATTTTTTAAAATATTTATTGTTACATAAGAAAAATTTATAGAAAATAGAATACAACCCTCATAGTGAGATAAATATATGGTCTAGTGTATAAAATATCATACATGATATTTATAACACATTACTGATAATGAAAAATTCACATATATGCTTGATACAACATAGTTAATAGGATATAGAACTTTTTAGTCTAAAATTGCTAACAATGGATAAATAATGGATTTGGATTTACTCATTTTGAATCATTAAAAAACATTATAAATAAATTATTCATGAGATATTAAAATTATACTATTAATTATGTTATGTTTAGTTGTCATGATATTGAAATTTAGAACATGTCATATGTTCATTATATATTTTTTGGAAATTTTTGAATGAACTACAATGAAAACAACGAAATTAAAAGAGGAATATCATAATTTTCTAATGAAAATAAAAAATAATAAATGATAATGGGTAAAGGGAGAATAGGAAATTCACATTGTGATAGAGTTTTTATATAATTCTTGGTCAGGATACAAGAAGACATATATATATAAGAATATTTCCAGACAATGGTGGAAATACTGTACAATCATTTATAATGAATTCATTTATATCATTAATGGATATAATAAAGTATTTTTTACTGTATATGGGGTCTTATTTGTGATCCATAAAAAAGGTATACATGTTTCAACACCATCAATCTCTTTTTTAATCTAAATCATCATCAACCTGTATTGAATCTATGATATCAAGAATCAAAACTCCGCATCTTTTATTGAAGTTCCATCGGGAAAAAATCAACATGAGATACCATCCATGTCTAAGAGGTGATTTAACATGGAAATAGGAAGACAATTTTCCAAAATATATATAGGATTATCATGGTTTCTAATATTTATAACAATAAAATCACAATTTTTAATGATATATCGCAGAAAATGATTTCTCACATCAATGTGAATTCCCTTATCAAGAATAATCTAATCCTTTATGGTAAATATAATACATTGAATATCACAGAAAAGGGAAAAACCTCTATATCTATCCTAAATTACTCTTTCATTCTCATTAACCAAATATATCATTAATATCTTCTATAATATCCATGTACATAGACTCGATGGTAGATAAAGGAATAGTATTTTGTAATGTTTTTTTCCGACTAAAATCACTCCCACCTATGGTAAATATGTAACCTATAAAAGTTCATAACTAAACAAGATCTACTAAAATATCTGATTCAACATATCCAATCAAACCATCACTTGAGCTCCCAAAATGGATGTAATCAATAATAGTCACTTGTTGATATCAAATTTACCACAATTATTCCTTCCCATGTTCTTCCCCATGATTAGCCATATATCTAGTTACCTCACTAACTGCATGGGTGAAATCTATAATGGTCAAACCCATTAAATACATCAAAGAATCCAATACTATAGAATATAGAACATGATACATATACTCAACTACAACATCTGGATGTGGGAATAATAAATATGATGGACTAAAATGTCTATCTAAGAGAGTACTTAATATCATGTAATTATTCATAAAAATACAATCAGGTACTTTTTCAATGTATCATTCCTGGATCAAATACAATATTCCCTAATTCATATCCCTATGTATCTATATGCCATGAATATTCATTGCAGATCATAAGTATTTCTTTTCAATCACTAAATTCAAAAAATCATTAATAATTCTAATATCATTCTTACCCATATCTAAAATCAACATGTCATCAATATATAAAAATAGATAAACAAAATATCCATCAAAAAAATATATGATTAATATATTGATCATAACTACACATTCCAATACAAGGCATGGTCATAAAAGAGTCCAACCACATATACAATAATCTAGGATATTAGTATAATCTGTAAAGAGATTTCTACAATGAAAAAATAATATCTTCCTTAAATAAAACTCTAAAATATTAATTCCACTATATATAGATGTAGACCTCATGCTCTCTATGAAGAAATTTTATCTTTTTATCTAACTTCTAAAACTCAATATTTTTCTAAACCACAATACTAATCAAAACTCAAATAGAGATATGTTTGATAACATGATTAAATAATACTATAATTTTATCATCAAAAACAAAATTTTAGCCTTTAGTAACTCACCTTGCATTATATCATACTCATTCAACTCCTGGGATGATTTATTTATTATTAAACTCCCATGTTTGTCACACATCAATCTTATGCATAGGTAAATTCACCAACTCACTAATATAACTTTATAATACATATCAATCACTTCTTGTATAACCAGCATCCATCGACATGAATCACTAAAACTAACTACATTTGAATAATTAATAGTTATTACATTGAATCAATACCTTTAATAATATTTAGTGAATATGTAACCAAGTCATCCTCTGAGTAATTCAATGGAGGTTTAATATTTCTTTTAATACTGTCATTTGTAATATAATAATCTGATGCTGGATTAAGAGGATAAAATCTACAAAAATATGAATGTCATCATGTGATCATGAATTTATTGAAAAATATGACTGATTCTCAACATTAACACTATTAGGTTATCTCCAATCATCAGAAGGTGTGCGACAAAACACAGAATTCTCATCAAATATTAAATTCACAATAAAATTACCTTTGTAGTTTTGATAAACACCAAACCCTATATCTGTAACACCCTGAGATTTTATGAAAAAATATTCTTTTTAATTTCATTAATGTCTTGTTTTGTACGCTACACCAAAAAGAGCTTTCACAACACGCATCCTTGACTTGACATGCATTACACGCAATCGCGACCTTCTTCGATAGCGTGTGTAGTACGCAATAACGAGTTTCACTAAACAACAATATGCTATTAAAATATTATTAAAACTTGCCGGTATAAATAGTAATAACCACTTTTTGAATTATTATAAATTTTATTTTTAAAAATGGACTTTATTTTTGGATTCGTAATATCGAAATTAGCTTAGGGTGAAATTTTCGTACTTTTTAGATTACTTTAATTTTCCGATGAATAGTGAATATTACTAAATTTTAATTAAAAACAACATTTTTAATCAAAATAATTAATAGTGATAAGTTATTAATTGGAGTGGTTTTAACATATATTTAGAATATATTCTTACAATTTAATACAATGATTGTCATTGGATGTAATTTCACATTTAAACCATACATTAACAAGTGTCAATATTTTGATAATTATTATCTCTTAAGAACACGCTATTTGTTTTGACGACGGGAATTAATTGTTAAATTAATTAATGCAAATGATATGTTTTGAATTTGGTAAAATAGACATCATTTTTCAGTTCATAATATCAAATATATCATAGGCCTAATTTTTTGTATTTTTCTGGAAACTTTTATTTTTTGATGAATAGTGAAACCAGTAAGTGGTAGTTAAAAAAAATTTATTTTTCATAAAACATAATTTTACTGCTTCTGTGAGTGGAATTTCAAAAATCTTAGAGACGCGGTTGATGTCATTAAGTAAAATGTGGTTCAATGAGATGAAAATAATTTTTGGTGAATAGTAACTTTTTACCTTTTTTACCACGGTTAAAAGTAAATAGGATAATTAAGGGTAAAAATGATATTATTATTACCCTAACACATGTACTAATTCTATTGGATAAATGTAATTCGACAAAAAATAACCTTAGGAATAAAAAATGACCATTTAGGCCCACTTGGATTAGATTAGGACATTTATTATTAATTTATTTAAAAAAGGGTTAAAATAGTTAAAATCAATGCTTAATAAGTATATCATTTTTCCTATAGGGATATACATATGATAAATTCGACTATAAATATTCATTATAAATCTAAAACTATTTCCTACATAATGGAATTTTATTTTTAATTTTTATACATTAAATAACTAAATTTACTTATGACACAAAGATGATGCAGTAATTATCTTATTAATGAAATATTGACATAATTGATGTTATAAATAGCAAAACAAAATGTAATTTGAGACTTTTTATGAATTACAATAATTTTATTGGTTAATATGACATGTTAGTATTGATATAAGTAACCTTGTTCGAACTAATAAGTCTGTTATAATTTTCACAAAAATCAATTACTAAATAGTGTCATAATTGACAGAAAATAGTTTTTAAAACAAATATTATATTATTAATTGTTATTGTATTTCTAAAAATATACATTTCCGCAAAATGAATTAGATAAGGTTATATATATTAATAATAAATAGCTTGGGGTTCGTTTGGCTTCTTATAGTATGTTTATTAACAGTATAGTGTAAGAACACAAAAAGACACGGTAAAAGTACAATTATCTACCTTAATGTTAAATATAAATGATAAGGTTATAATAGGAACCTAAACTTGTATAAATTCTATTGGATGACAGGATTCCGACCCATTCCCACCTTATATTAGAAATAAATCAATTTGGAGCTATTATAAACCGAATTTGGCTTTATAATAAAATAATATTTTTTGTTATTCCAAAGGTGCCCCTCTCCTCCCTTATAAAAGGGAACCTCCTCCCTCTCTTCCTCACAACATATAGAACCTTAAATATCGTCCAAACCCTACCAAATTATCTTCTACACTTCCCTAGAAAAATCCTAGAGGTCCTGGTATTCTTCAAAGAACAATTGTAGTGCCCTAAGAGGAGGACTCAAAGAGGCGCTTCAAAGAAGAGGTAATGTCCGTTACCGATTCTTTCAACTTTATTTCTTCTTCACATTTTTCTTCTTAGGTTGTTTCATTATGAAGTAATAACATCAGTATCTTTAATATAATGATATGTTATTATAAGTATGAAACAACCCTATTTCACAATCTATCCATCCTACAGAAAACGAAATCACCGCGCGTGCGTACGTACGGAATACCGTCTCCACGCCGTGGTGTAATCTATTTTCCACCACCACATTACTTGGATGGGTATAATGGTGTAAATAATAACTATATATGATTATTGTAAAGTGATATTGATTCTGAAATAGTATAAATACACTCCAATACAATTCCATGATCATGGAACAATATCATCGCTCGTGCGTACGTACGGACTACCGTCTCCATGACGCGATGAGATTCATTCTCCACATTAACCATTCATTAATGATTATAAAGTATATATAATAAGTAATCATGAAATATATGACATAATAATGATACTGTATTTATGTATGTCATCTACTTAATTCCATTCAACTCAATATGGAAACGAAAACAGCGTTCATTGGTACGTACGACCTACCGTCTCCATGAACGGTGTATTTCATTCCATTTACTGATCTATTATATATATGTATATTCTGAATATATATTATATATAAATCATGTTTTATATTCTAGAATTAATTAATCATGATCTAAGTAATCATATGAATAATTACAAGTCAAAACACGGACGAAAAATGAAACGATTTTACCCAAAACGCTCTTTAACATGGAATTTACAAAAGAACGTGTAATATAAAGTCATAAGTGAACCATATATGATATAATAACAATGAGTATGATTCTGGAATAAGTCAATGACATTATTTAAATCATTATACAGGAGGTTCGGACACTTACGAAACAAATCGGACCTATGGTAAGGGATGATTTTGCAAATCTCATTTTTATCTGAGATTGCTTATTCGTAAGTATTTACTGGGGTTATTTCTATCATCCTTATACATGTTTTATAAAAGTGTTTTAATGTATGTATAAAGTCCTTTTTACCCATTTTTGACTTTTATTACATGGTATTTAAGGAATAACTCTTTTGTTTACGTTACGAGGTACTTTTTTACTTTTATGACAAAAGTACGAAGAGAATGTTTTTTTAATGTATACGGAAAAAAATGATTTTTACAGTTTTATAAAGCCTTATTTTCATGAAGCTTCCTCCAAGAGATTTCATGAATATTTACAACAAAATCCACTTCTTTTAAAATTGGATGAAATTTTTTGAAAAGAAAATGATTTTGAAGAAGAAAAGATATTTCCTTCAAGAATTCATTTCACGTGTTTTATCAAAACCATTTTTCATCTAAGATGACATTATTTCATTTGTGTATATTTCAAGTATCATGTCTCTATGGTTTACATGGTTTCAATTTTCTTATAATGAAATGATATCAATTTCTTTTATATGGATTATGTGATGATGGGATGATGTTTATGAAACCCATTTTATTCATTGGGTTATTATGAATGTTGTATGTTTATTTTGTGGCACAAGTAAGAATGATTTCATTATGAGTTGGGTGGGACCTATATCTCCCTCCAATGCATTGGGTAAAGATTTATATCACATGAGATAGACATGGCTGGAACAGCAAGTTAAATTGGTTCAGTAATACAGGGCTGGAACGAGGAGTGAACTCGATTCAGAAAGGGACTTTGTCAACTAAGATGGTCTTGGCAGCAATTCCTTGGCTACTATGGAAATCATATCATGTGCTTAATGGTTTCCACAATTAAATGTTTTATTCCCATGCTATTTTATCATTCTTAATGTTTCTTTATGATCTATGCCTTACATACTTCCATGTTTTTTGTCATTTCTCAAGATTTTAAAGTTTAAATATTATGTCCATGTTTTTATATTCAAATGTATATTGTATGTTTTATTTTATCCATGATTACCCTTACTGAGCATTTGATCTCACCCTTTTTATGTTTTATTTTCACCATGATATAATGAAAGGTTTTTGGTAAGAAAAAAAATGAAGATATTTATGGGATATGTTGAAGATCTTTCACCACGATAAGAAGATTACATTCCATGTTTCCAAAGACACTGAACTATTATAGTCCTTGTGTGTCTGTTTTTGTTATGTATTAACTATTACGCTAAAGTAAGGTAATGTCCATGTACGTTAAGCTTTGGGTCTCTACAGTTGGTATCAGAGGAAAAGTATAGTCAACCTTTGGAAACTAGTATGTGAAAACGTTAGTGAGATTTCTAGAGATATTTCTAAGGTATGTCTAGGGATGTCCCTAAGGATAAGTAGATGTATAGGATATAGTCCTAGAACTATGGTAACGATATTAGACTAAACCAATGATGTTAGATATTGAAGTTACTCCCCCTTTATTATGATTTTTTCCTCTCAAGCTATTCTTTTAGGGTTTTAGAAAATGGATTGAAACAAGATGATTCACGATAATTAAGGATATCATGGACAATGGAATGATATTATTCATGAGAAACCAAATGAAATGGGATTTGGAAGTCCAAACATCATTATTATGCCGAATCAGCAATCTCCTAATATGATCAATAAAGTAAAATTTGGTAAGTTTCCTGACTCAACTAATAAGAGAAAGATGGAGTTCCATGATGATCATAGAGGAAAGAAAGCTCAATTTCCACAATGTAAATAATGTGGGAAGAGGCATCATGGAGAATGTTTCAAAGGAACTGGAAGATGCTTTGGGTGTGGAAAAGAAGGACAAAAATCTAGTAAGTGCAAAGGAAAAGGTTCAATTAACACCAGGGATGAGGATAATGGTATTACTACGACATCAACAATGGTTAAATGTTTTAAATGTGGAATATACAGGAATTATGCAAGCCAATTCCCTAAGGGAAAGTCTAATGAAGAGAATCAGTATGGTCATATGGGTAGTATTTATGTTGATTATAATGAAGAGACTACAAATGGTATATGAGACGAAAGAATTATTGAAGCTCGGTCAATGGTTTAAGAATGTAGTGGAATGATTACATGTTTATCATGTGTAATGTTGTATAAGTAATCTCAAGGTAATATGCAATAAAGAGACATCTATGGATTGTTACACTATTGTATTTACTTGAGTTTTCAAAGTGTATGATTAATGGTACCAATATCCATGAAAGGTTATTCAGATATTTTTGGAATGTAGATGATATGCGCATAATGAAGGGATAAAGAGAAAATAAAATGTTTGATAGTATTCATGAGCTCATGATTGATATAAGGAGAAGGTTATATCATGGCCCGAGTATATAGAATTTTTGGATTTTGGTATGTGGAAAGAGTTAACTTTTGACAGCATTCATATTTTCACTAAGGTTTAATGGGTATTCATTTTTCAAGAGAATACATGATTAAGGTATTTACTTGATTGTAATGTGACCAACAAGATATATGGGGGACAAATGATGGTATTCACATGCTTGGTTGATGACATTTCAAGTAATTGTTTTCTTTATACTATGAGCATGGACCGAAGTATTTTAGATACGCCTAAAGGTTGGAATGGATTATGTTGGACATAAGTTAGTATTGTTTAAGAATAAACTTTTTTCATATTATTTATTGGATATTATAGTAATGTAGTTTTAGAAAAAGGACAACCTGCAGGATGGGCGACAACCCATCACGTCGGACAAGGCTGTGGGAATTGAACCCACAACCAAAGTGCGACTGGCCTTTATCGCCTACCACTGGCCTACAAGAAGTCCATGTTTAGTAGAAACTGGTTTTATTATATTAAGCAGTATGATATATGATGTATAAGTCCATTTTAGGAACCATATATGATTAATCTCACTATATATGGACTTAAGTATTTTTGATAATTTTTATAACCTTTTGTTTGAGACAGATGGAATGACCCATCATTTTATCAAATGATCTGCTAACACATCACGAATTAAAAATTCAACTTCATTTCATTGAGGGATGAAGTGGAAATTATTCAATTAACGAACAACGGTGAGATTGTAACAAAATCATGTAAGTATTTCTTTTAATTCATCATCTTTAGGGAAATGATCATGAAAACAAAAAATATTGTGCTAGTGCCCTTATATCCGATGAATCATATGGTACCTTAGATCATCAAAAATCTATGGATTTATGATTGCTGGATTTTCTATAGCCATGTTCTCTACCACTCTCCATTAGAATATGATGGTTAGATTTCTCTTCCATATCCATATTTTCATCTATGTGGAAACCCAGTGATTAGTTTATTTGGGTAATCATTACGTTTCATAATTTTGTTTTTTAAATATTGTTTTTGGTATAACTTTTTACGATGTGGGTTTCTATTAAAGAAACTTTTGAGGAGTAAACCATTTATAACCCCGACGAATTTCGAGGGCGAAATTCATTTTAAGGGGGGTAGAATGTAACACCCCAAGATTTTATGAAAAATATTCTTTTTAATTTCATTTATGTATTGTGTCTTACGATACAGCAAAAGGAACTTGCACAACATGCATCCTTGACTTGCCTTGCATTACATGAAATCGCGACCTTCCTCAGTAGCGTGTGTAGTACGCAATAACGACTTTCACTAAACAATAATATGCTATTAAAATATTATTAAAACTAGCCGTTATGAATAGAAATAACCACTTTTTGAAATTTTTTATATTTTATTTTTCAAAATGGAATTCATTTTTGGATTTGGAATATCGAAATTAGGTAAGGGTGAAATTTTGGTACTTTTCGGATAACTTTCATTTTCTGATGAATATTGAAAATTACTAAATTTTAATTAAAAACAACCTTTTTAATTGAAATAATTAATATCAGTAAATTATTAATATGAGTGGTTTTAAAGTATAATTATAATATATTTTTACAATTTAAAACAATTTTGGTCATTGGATGTAATTTCACATTTAAACCAGACATAAACAAGTGTCAATCATTTGATAGTTGTTATCTCTTAAGAACACGCTATTTGTTTTGACGACGGAAATAAATTTTTAAATTAAGTATGCAACTGATATGTTTTGAATTTGGTAAAATAGACATCATTTTTCAGTTCATAATATCAAATATATCTTAGGAATAATTTTTGGTATTTTTCTGGAAACTTTCATTTTTTGATGAATAGTGAAGCCACTAAGTGGTAGTTAAAAAAATGAATTTTTCATAAAACATAATTTTACCTCTTCTCTGAGTGGAATTTCAAAAATCCAAGAGATACGGTTGATGTCAGTAAGCAAAATGTGGTTCAATGAGATGAAAATAATTTTTGGTGAATAGTAACTTTTTACCTTTTTTTACCACGGTTAAAAGTAAATAGGGTAATTTAGGGTAAAAATGATATTATTATTACCCTAACACATGTCCTAATTCTATTGGATACGTTTAATTCGACCAAAAAAAAATTAGGAAAAAAATATGACCATTTAGGCCCACTTGGATTAGATTAGGACATTTATTATTAATTTATTTAAAGAAGGGTTAACATAGTTAAAATCAAAGTTTAATAAGTATATAATTTTTAATATAGGGTTATACATATGATAAATTCGACAATAAGTATTCATTAGGAAGATAAAAAGATTTAGTACGTAATGGAACTTTATTTGTAATTTTTAGACATTAAATAATTATATTTATTTATGACACAAAATGATGCAATAATTTTCTTATTAATGAAATATTGACATAATTGTTTTTATACATACCAAAATAAATGTAATTTGAGACTTTTTATGAATTACACTAATTTTATTGGTTAATATGACATGTTAGTATTGATATAATTAAATTTTTTCTAACTAATCAGTTTTATATTATTTTCACAAAAATCAATTACTAAATAGTGTCAAAATTGACATAAAATAGTTTTAAAAAAATATTATATTATTAATTGTTATTTTATTCTTAAAAATATAAGGATCTGCCAAATGACATTGGTAAGGTTATATATATTAATAATAAACATCTTGGGGTTCATTTCGATTCTTATAGTAAGATTATTAACCTTATAGTGTAAGAACACAAAAAGACACGGTTAAAGTAAAATTATCTAAATTAATGTTAAATATAAATGATAAGGTTAAAATAGGAACCTAAACTTGTCTAAATTCTATTGGATGAAAGGATTTAGACCAATCCCCACCTTATCTTCGAAATAAATCAATTTGGAGCTATAGAGAACCGAATTTGGATTCATAATAAAATAATATTTTTTGTTATTCCAAAGGTGCCCCTCTCCTCCCTTATAAAAGGGCCCCTCCTCCCTCTCTTACTCACACCACTTTGAGTCTTCAAGCTCGGCCACCACCTACCAAATTCTCTTCTAAAACTTCCCATGAAACATCATAGAGGTCCTGGTTTTCTTCAAAGACCAATTGTAGTGCCCTAAGAGGAGGACTCAAAGAGGCGCTTCAAAGAAGAGGTAATGTTGTCACCGATTCTTTCAACATTATTTCTTCTTCAACTTCTTCTTATTAGGTTGTTTCAATATGAAATAATAAAATCAGTATCACTCATATACTTATATGTTATTATAAGTATTAAACAACCATATTTCACCACTTATTCATCTTATGGAAAATGAAATCACTGCGCGTGCGTATGTACAAAATACCGTCTCCACGCTGTTGTGTATTATATTTTCCACCACCACCTTACTTGGATGGGTATAATGGTGTAAATAATAACTATATATGATTATTGTAAAGTTATATTGATTCTGAACTAGTATAAATACACTTCAATACAATTCCACGATCATGAGAACGATATCATCGCTCGTGCGTACGTACGGACTACCGTCTCCACGACGCGATGAGATTCATTCTCCACATTAACCATTCATGAATGATTATAAAGTATATATAATAAGTAATCATGAAATATATGAAATAATAATGATACTGGATTTATGTATGTCATCTACTTAATTCCATTCAACTCAATAAGGAAACGAAAACAGCGTTCATGCGTACGTACGGCCTACCGTCTCCATGAACGGTGTATTTCTATCCATTTACTGATATATTTTATATATGTATATTCTAAATAAATATTATATATAAATCATGTTTTATATTTCTAAATTAATTAATCATGATCTAAGTAATCATTTGAATAATTACAGATCAAAACATAGACGACAAATGAAACGATTTTACCCAAAACGCTCATTAACATGAAATTTACAAAAGAACAGGTAATATAAAGTCATAAGTGAACCATATATGATATCATAACAATGAGTATGATTCTGGAATAAGTCAATGACATTATTTAAATCATTATACAGGTGGTTCGGACACTTACGAATCATATCGGACCTATGGTAAGGGATAGTTTTGCAAATATCATTTTTATCCGAGATTGGTTATTCGTAAGTATTTACTAGGGTTATTTCTATCATCCATGTCCATGTTTTATATAAGTGTTTTAATATATGTTTAAAGTCATTTTTACCCATTTTTGACTTTTACTACATGGTATGTAAGGAATCATTCTTTTTTTATGTTACGAGGTACTTTTTGACTTTTCCGACAAAATTACGAGGAGAATGTTTTTTAACGTATACGGAAAAAAAGGATTTTTACGGTTTTATAAAGCCTTATTTACATGATTCTTCCTCCAAAATATTTCATTACTATTTTCAACAAAATACTTTTCTTTTAAAATTGGATAAAAATTTGTGAGATGAAAATGATTTTGAAGAGGAAAGGATATTTTCTTCAAGAATTCATTTCAAGTGTTTTATCAAAACCTTTTTTCATCTAAGATTACATTATTTCATATGTGTATATTTCAAGTATCATATCTCTATGGTTTACATGGTTTCAATATTCTTATTATTAAATGATATACATTTCATTTATATGGATTATGTAATGATGGGATGATGTTTATGAACCCCATTTTATTCGTTGGGTTATTATGAATGATGTATGTTTATTTTGTGGAAAAAGTTAGAATTATTTCATTATGAGAAGGGTGGGACCTATATCTCCCTCCAATGCGTTGGGTAAAGATTTATATCTCATTAGATAGACATGCCTGGAACAGCAAGTTAAACCGGTTCAGTAATACAGGACTAGAACGTGGAGTGAACTCGATTCCGAAAGGGAAATTGTCCACTAAGATAGTCTTGGCCGCAATGCCTTGGATACTATGGAAATCATATCATGTGCTTAATGGTTTCCACAATTAAATGTTTTATTACCAAGCTATTTTATCATTCTTAAAGATTCTTTATGATCTATTCCTTACGTACTTCCATGTTTTGTGTCATTTCTCAAGCTTTTGATGTTTAAACATTATGTTCATCTATTTAAGTTCAAATGTATATGGTATGTTTTATTTTATCATGCATACCCTTACTGAGCATTTGAGCTCACCCTTTTTATGTTTTCTTTTCACCAGGATATAAAGAATGGTTTTAGGTAAGAAAAAAAGGAAGATCTTTAAGGGAGATGTTTATGATCTTTCACCACGATTAGAAGATTATGTTCCAAGATTCGAAATACACTAAACTATTACGGTCCTTGTGTGTCTGTTTTTCTTATGTATTAAGTATTCTAATAAAGTAATTTAATGTCCATGTACGTCAAGGTTTGGGTCTCTACAGTATCCTTTAGGCACTGATTTATAACCTATAGAGATGCATTTTTGGAATTTTGCTATAATTTTCCATCATATATATTAACATATCTTATAAAAATATTTACTTTCAAAATATTGTGTGATTCTGTAGAATAAGGCCATAGATTGTTAGAATTATTTATTACAATATAAATTAATGATTTCCAATTAATCTATGGAAATAAAATTTCATAATCTTTTGCCTAAAATTGATTTAGTTATAGATAGTTATAGAGAATACATCATACTGATTCAATTTATATTTTTTTCATAAGTTATACCACACTATTTTGTTTTGGAGTACAGAGAACATTTGAATTATTAAAAATTATTCATTCATTGAAAAATCAATTAATGACGTCAGATTATAATTCAAGTCTATTAATAGTGTGAAGATTATTCACATGTCTCCCAGTTTTCTTTTTAATCACAGTCTTCCACTTCTTCAACGTTTGAAAAACTGAATATTTTTACTTCAAGGAAAAAATCTACAATGTCATATAAAAATCATAAACAATGGATAACATAGAGGTTCTAATTTCTTTACATTAAAATCTAGATACATCCCTAATATTATACTTAATATATTACATTTCCCAATTTCAATTGTGATTTCCAATTCTAATGCTATGTATTTTCAACTTCCAGAATAAGTATTGGTGACAAATTTTATAATTTTGATTCCCTTTAAATTAAAAATATATCTCCAATACAATTGAATAATTCTATTATGTCTTATATAAAAAAGTCACATATTCCATAATATCGAAGTATCATTATTTGATAAAGGAGTATATAAATCTACATCACCAATGTCGGTTGAACCGTGAAGTATATACAACCCCCAATTTTTTTCCCTTTTATCAAAATATATGATCCTTTAAAATTATCAAAATGTTTACCTTTTACAGTGTTATTATTCCGATTTTTATTAAGTATACTGAAATAAATTTAATTTCCTTTCAGATCGAATAGATTCTTCACATAAGGAGGAGTTCTCACTACACAATCGAACATTTTAATTTTTATGGTTCCATTTCATTGGATCTTATAAGAGTCATTATTTACCATCAACATATATCTTTTTTCATACTTTTAAATTTTTAAATCTTCTCCCAGTTGAGCCTCATATGAATAGTGTATAATGAATTAAGAATCCAACCATCACTAAATTTATATTCACTATCATAATCAACCAGGTGTTACTTATCACTAATACTATTCATTTCAAAATTATATTCAGTTGAATTTTATGCATTCATTCCTTTATAATTAAATGGAATATTATTGTTGTTCTTAATTTTCATCTTCAATCATTTAGAATTAATAATCCATTTCATATAACTATAATTATGGTTTTTTCATTATTATAAATTTTATCATTCACTTTTCATATGTTAAAAAATTCCTTTTACGTTTTATTCCTTTGATAGAAAATCCCATTTCCTTGGATATAGAACATAACACATACTATTTTATTTTCTCATCATAGAATAGATCATCACAAAATTCATAATAAATATATGTATCTTTACTATATTGGATTGTATCTTTAAATTTCATATATATAGGAGGCTAGGTACTGATTAAATTAAACCCAAATCTTCTAAATCATATGTCACGTCCTAATTTTTAAAATTAAGAACAATTTACTTAACAACATATAAATGGTTTGAAATTAATATACCTTCTGAATTGTTATAGGAAATTATAATTTTATTCAGAAATAATATACTAGTAGGACTATACATATTAGTTATATAGTTATTCTCTATTTTTAGTTGTTAATCTATATTTTTTTTCTCTCTCAAAAAAACATATGAATTTTTTTTAAAGATGATGTAAATTTTTGAGTGATTCTTAAAATCCTTGCATTATTTTTCATTTGCGGTTAATGATTTATACATCTTTTCAAAACCCAGTAATTCATTATATAGATCGATTTATGATATAACATATCACATATTATCCAACCATATAAAAAAACTAGTGTTCTAATCCAATATTATATTTTCAAACATGTTGTTTCCCATCATAAGAATGAAAAATAAGATCATAAAAGTATATTTGATCTTTAAAATTTCATCATATCATGAATACATAGTTGGATATAGGTTAATCAAGTGTGTTTCTATAATACATATATTTTATAGAATTTTTTAAATTAACAACCATAAAATCTATGAAATCATTTAGAGAAAACACTATAATATTATATTGAATCCCAAAAATAAGAAAACCCACAAGCCAAGCTAGCATTTAAAATTCCATTTGATATAAAATTTGCAGACAATGCATTGTAGGTATAAAAAGAATATATACATAGAAGAATTTCAACACCTTAATTGAGATATTTTACCATTATTAATTGAGATTTTATTCTAAACATAAATGTTAATAAAAAATGCGTGTGGACATCATTTATTGCTGTATGTGTGAACCATTGAAAAAAATAAGAGTAAAAACACTAAAAATATGAAAATACTTATTCAACGCATTATTTATCATATTTTTATAAGTGTTACATTGGATATAATATGTATTTATTTCACAGTAAATTACATAATAGTAAAATATTCACCATAAAAGATATTGATGTAATAAAATTTATAATTGATAAATCTCTAGAACAATTTTCCCCTTGAATGAGATGATCTTATTCCAAAATTTCTGCAGTTCAATTAGAGAACGCATAAATAGTTCCATAATTTTATAGTCCATCATTTCATTAATTTTAACTCTGAAACATTAAGGTTATTATATTTATATCTTTATTTTTGTGTCACTATCTAAATCATTTTTTTTATATCAAGTCATTGTACCTCTATGTTGATGTTAGATACAATGTACACAAAAACAAGAATAAATTACATTTTTATAAGAGAGGTAATAAATGTATGCAATTAAATACAGTAATTTTGTCAACATACATTCACACAAAAATTATATATTCTTCTCTTTTTAATTCCAAATATTCATTGAATAATCTACTTCCATATGCTAACTCTATTAAGACGAATGTGTGGTTCTTAAATAGAATTTTAATAACTTATTCACAGATTTTAGTTACTCTATATTAGTTATACATCTTACGAAATCATTTTAATTATTTTATTCTCCCTTTTTAATGAACATCACAAACTCATGTGGTGAGTATCTATGCCATGGTTTTCATTTTCTATTTGATATCTATAATTTTTCTTCTATGGAGATATGTTATAGTATATTAAATAACTGTAATATAAGTTATCTGGTGGATAAATATTACATGGTGGTGTATTATAGTTAGTTTCATGAATATATTCCACATTAGATGGAATAGTTTTCATAGATACTATTTCTATTTTTTCTATATTCATTTCCATCAAATGATACAGTTGTAAGTAATTCAATATATCACCAATTTTAAATCTTATCCTTAAATATTATCTTGACATTAATAACAATTATATCATAATTGTTAATTTTACCATTATTTAATCAATTTATATATTTTGGTCCCTTTATCCTTAATTAATTACTTACCCACTAAGGGAATTATTTTCTGAGTACCAAAACAGTTACACAAGATGTCGTATATTGAAATAGATTTTGATTATTTCACCCTGTGTTGAGGTTAGCCTTATATTGTATTTATTTTCATCTTCCCTTATATTTTCATTATATATGTATTTATTTGATAATATTTTTTTATTCAAGATATTTTTCCTCATCATTCCTAAATTATTTTTTATTTAATATATTATCTTAATATTTTCAAATAAGAAATTTTTTATCATGATAGGTATTACTAACTAATATAGTTGATGTCTATTTTCTGTTGGGTATGTAACCGAACATCAATATTGAATCTAACTCATAATAAACAATCATTGTAAAATACACATATAATAAAAAAATTTCTTGTATCATACTCATGTGTTCCAATTCATTAGTTTGCATCCTTCTACAATATATTTAATATTTACTACATCATATTTGACTTCTTCCAAGTGGCTTTCCCTTCATATATATTTTCAATTTTATCCCTCAAAACATGGGTGTCATTTTTGTGGAAAAAACATAAGAAAATTTTTTTATATACTTTTTTATTTCTATTGAACACATTAGGATAAGAATTACTGACTATATAAAACATTTTGAGTTGTTCGTGGATTATTTACTATCATAAAATTTGGTAATGTTTATAGTTTTCTCATATGATATAGAAGTGGACTTATTTATATTTATGTAAATCCATTTATTATGTATGAATTTCTTCATCATATTTTACATAAAATTGACTTAATAATATTCTATAAGATATTGAGACCCTGTATCTTCTTGAAATTAGATATATAAAAGTAAAACATGAATCATGGATAATAAACCATTATATTAAAACACCACAACTTTCCCTATTAATTCCATTACTCTAATAAAACTGTGTGGGACCTGGGTATGTACATTATAAAGGGGTGAGCTGTAAATCCTAGTGCATTATTAATCATTTCATATAAAAATATAAGGTATTAAATGTGTGTAAATAGGTATAACATGATGACATACAAAGTTGAGATTCAATATCAAGAACATTATAACGTGGTATAAGATGATAACATCAAAGAAATATTAGAATATTACAAAAACATAATACATTAAAACATAATATAATGTTAAAGTTAACTACCTAGAAATGGAAAAATTTTGTTCTTAATATAATCTATCTTTTGCAATACATGGTATCGAATAAGATAAAAATATTTCCCAATGAATTGGATGGTTGTACCATTTCAGTCCCACCCATCAAATTCATATCATGTTATTAAATAATTTTTTCACAAACATAATTAAACATTATAACTTCTTTCATGGAATTTAATCCCATGATTAAAGAGTTCTTGTTAAATTCATAAATGTCCCAAATAAATGAAATTATATGTAAATTTATATGAATACACAAGAGTGTAAATGTGGATATATATTCACTACATATTGGTTTGTAATGGAAAAATCCCAGGAGAATTTTGGTAGCATAACTAGTCAACATAAATATTCATGTATGTATCTATCAGAGATTGAAATGTGGTCTCTCATTACCTAGAAATAATTACTACAATAATAGGTACCTAAAAAAAATACTCCAATATAAAATATTATAATTCCAAAGGTATAACACAAATAAAGTGTTTGAAAAAATAGGAGGAGAAGAGGATCCCTAACATTGAGAGGGCACCTATAAAATCATGGGAGGAGCATCAAATAATCATGTAGAAACCATAAAAGGAATCCATAAATGTAAAATCATATTAAAATAATTCTCACTGGATTTATACTTAAGAGTAGTGTGAGGGTGGGTGGATATTTATAAAAAATATATGGTGGATTCACTATTAATTTTTAAACATATTTTGGACTCCATATTATAGAACCAAAAAAATCACAATCCAATATGTGGTTTATTCCAATGGTCTAATCCAAAGAGGAGTGGTTTTAAAAATTTAATAATGAAAAGAACCAAATTCATTAAAACTATATCTTTCTTGATGTAGTACTGATTCATGTTTCTTATGAATTGAATTTATAGGAATAAAATAACATATATGTTCTGGAGGATTCATTAAAATACTTTAAAATAAATTAAATAAAATAAAAAATAAATTATTTTAAATGGTAAACACGATTTTGGTCATGGATACTTCATAGAGTATTTCTTACATCACTTTTGGACTATTATGTTGTTGTAGTACATAATGTATATTTATATCGTATATAATTTTGAACCAAACTATAAATATTCTCATAAAATTACAAAAAAAACACAAATGGTTAATTTCTACATTATGATTTCAAAAATAATATATTTTAGAAAACAGATTCTATAACTATAATAATTTACTATTTTAAATAAAAATCCCAAACTAATGAAGAACAATTACCCATTTTTATGATGATAACAGTTTCCGGCCCATAAAAATATTACATTGAGATTCATTAATTTATATTATCATTAAAAAATAGGTTAATATTTTTTAATATATTTTTATATGAAAATACAGATTATTTAATAATTTATGAATTTATCAAAAATGTTGTTTTAATTAAAAATCGATATATTCTAAAAATACAATTTTCGATTCTTTACATAAAAAACTGATTTTTATAAACCTTTATTAAATTGTAATTATTTAAATGTATTAAAAAATTATTATTTTATTTAAAATAATATCTAAAAATTTATATTATTGGGCTCAATGTAAATAAACCCTTATTACACTCACATACAACCTAAGGGTATGTTGTGAAATAAGGACACTTTCTTAGGGTGGTTCAGTGAACATGGTTTTATAAATGTTCATGATAAACTTAAACTTCTCCCATAAAAAATTTCCTCAAGAATCGGTTATAGGATCTCAACATAGTATTCATTAAGGGAAATCCCAATGATGTCATCTCCCTTATAATCACTAAAAATTGGGATTCATGGGGTGTGATCATAATAGTTTTTTTCATCGCATCAATAACCTAATTCAAATGGAATTTATCATCACACTTAATATATACAAATCTTATTGATAACCAAATAATGGATATATTATTGAACATTCTGATGCTTAATGGTTTGTGAAAATAACAGGTTTTAATGATATAAAAATAAAAAAGTACATCATCCGTTTTCTGTAACTACATTACTAAATATCAAATTAAATCATTCAAGGGGTTAATTTCATTAATTAATGTTTGGATATTTACATATTTCTCCCCTAAATAAATTTCACCCTTGAAATTTTATTTCATCCACTAAAGCATATAAGGGTACTTCTATTTCTTCACCTCTACTGGTTCCCATGCTTCTTCCTCAAGCTTATCGTCCAAACATAATACACTGACTAGGTGAGTTGTCTTGTTTGTCTTAACATTGTATCTCTTGTATAAGATCATATTAGGTTGACTATTAGATGAAATATCATTATCTAATGGTACCACTTATGTATCTAGTACATTTGAGGGGTCGGATATGTAATTTATCAAGTGGGATTCATATAACTCATCATGTAAATTAGATAGGATTGGTGGAAGTTCAAGGAAATAAGCCATATATCCAATGAAATTATGAATCTAAAAGGGGATAATGTATCTTGTAATAAGAATACCCACCATCTTAAAGCTCATGAAATTAATCCACAATGATATATGAAGGAATAAATTATCTCCAACCTCAAACTCTAGATCACATTGAAATTTGTGTGCAAATATTTTATCTTGAAATTAAATATATTTCATATGTATTTGAATATTTTAAACCATCTCAATCAATTTTTTAATCAGATCAGGTCCTATTAGCTTCCTATCTATAACTTCATGCAAACATTCCAATTTCAAACAACTCTTACCATACATTTACTCATAATAAGATTTTTGAATACAATAATGAAATCCATTATTATTTAATATCTCCACTCTGGGAAGTTGTATATCCCAAATTCATTTTAAATCCATTAATCACGATCACAAAAAATCCTCTAGATTTTAAATGGTTCTTTCATATTATCCATCCTTCTGAAGGGGTTACATAGTACTGAAATCTTATTTGTATATAACTCATGCTAAAAGATTCTCTATAACCTCAAGGTAAACATTAGATAATGATAAAAAACAATAGAGAGTGGCACTCTATACTTTCTTACCATTTCCCTAATGTATATAATTTAGATGATTCTAAGAGCTAAATCATTCTTATTTCAATGAATGGTGGTAACTTAATATGGAGGTCAACATCCAATTATATGGGGTTATTTGCTTTAAATGTATCCATTTTTCTTATAAAAAAATTGATGGTTATGATTTCCCATTTCCATACCAGTATGAGTAATCATTGCATAAAACCCATATATGTCTCTTTTTCAACATGACATATTGGAATTCTAATAATTGGGATACAAATTCTTCAATCAACCTCTTCATGTTATCCAACTAAATTTTTTTGTTTAAATATCTATACAACATATTTCACCCTGATTGTATACAGAAGGATGAGCAATATGAATCATCCTAAAGTTCCCTATTTGGTTATGGTTTGGATGGGAGACATATCCAGGTACTAAAACTTATTACACTATCTTAAGAAAATATGATCTCTAGAATATTCATTCCCTTTTTCTGTAAGACTTCATCATATTTTGGGGACATCTTGGTTCTCTAAAGAATGGATTCTTGAATTGTAATTTGATTATTTCAGGATGAAGATACTTTTATTATTCCCACGTATGTTTTTTATATTCTCGAGAATATTGAATTGATTTTTAACCTCATCTTGGATAGAGTTCGTGGTCATTGATACATAGAACATTTTAAACATTGTTCCCCAATCCATGATGGTAGTGGCTTGAAACCAAATAGTAATTTATAATCTATAAAAACATTAAATTGATAATGTTGATCCCCTTTTTGTGAATGTATACTTGAGGATTTTATGGTTTGATTATATGTAACACTTTTCTCCATGGAGATAATGTCAGCAAATCTTCAATATGAAGATCGTTGTACCATATTCTAGATATTGGGGTGGGTAGTTCATCACATTGATCTTTAATTTGTTGAACTAATAATAATTCAACATATCATATTTCATTATTAAAAAACCCAATAGATTTTTTAATGTATCACTGCAGACCACAAATTTTTTCCCATAAGTTGATAATGTGATCTTAAGTGTAGTGATAGGCTCTTCATTAACTCATTAATTAAATTTTCATATTCACCAATCAATAGACACTTCACTCCCTTCTGAGTTATCATGGTTAATGGGATATATAATACTATATAGTTTCTTAAATTTTGAAGAATGTAACGAACTAATCCATGGAAACTACATATCTACACCATATATATTGGTCTAATTCATCTTTCAATTGCATCAATTTTCAAATAATTCAAATATATACTTTTTTTGTGGTAACATTTTCTATGAATGATACTTTCTCCATGAAAAACACACATTTAATGTACATTTCATATAATTTTTCCATCATTAAGGTATTCAATACATTATTTAAATTCTCCCCATGATCCTTTATACTTTTGGTCTAGAGAATAATTTCATCTACAAATACTATCAAATAATTGTCAACGTAATCCATAAAAACTCCATTCATTTGGTCCATGATTAATTATAGATGTTTATTGATTCTAAATGGAATGACTATGAAATCGTATTACCAATTACTTGTATGAAAATCATTCTAGGGAATATCCTCCTTATTCTCTTTTACATAAAAATATCTTGACAAAATATCCAACATATAGCAGTACTAAGATCCGTATGGATAATAAAACAGGTCGTTAATCCATAGAATATGATAATTTTTCATTATTAAAATCATGTTAAGGTATAATAATAAATGGAAATGTGTATTGATATATCATTGTTCGTGAAAAAATTAATTAATGCATAGCTGAACAAAGCACATGGGAATATAAAACATTTACATATATTTGACTATAGTTTCTTATTAACCTCTTCATGTTAAAAAAATAAATTATATACGGTGTTATATATATTAGAAGAAAACTTTATTTAAGATAAATTTAGAACTCTACCACACTTATTTCTCAAAGAACATGAATATTGTTGGGAAACACATCAATGTATTCCCTCACATGGGTAATGTTATCGGGGATTATCATTTCCTTAATTTCAGCCATTTGATCTTGATATTCTTAATCATATGTCAATAATATCCATGATTAATGTGATGATATAAAATTATATTTATCCCCCTAACTACATATTTATATAATTGAAGGGATATTCATGATACATAGGGTGATTTCCATCTCCCTAGAATTTATGTTGGATCGATATAATGAAACCCATTCCATATCCAAAATTGTATTGAATTTCACTAAAGGGAGTATCATATGTTTTTTTGGGAAGTTCAATATAAAAATATGGAAAGGGGGGTTATATTATAGGGATTAAATAATTTAACCATTTTCATTTTACATAGATAACTCCACTTATGTATCATTATGTGGTTATTTAATAGTTCGAATAAACATTCATAAAATATAATAAATCATATAACAATAATAATTTGTTATATTATCTATTTTTGAATGAATAAATATTGTACCTTTTCCCACATACATGTTTGGATCCACCATAGTAGTTTTACGGTAATACACTCTCCCCTTATATCTTGGAATTATATGTTGTTTTCCTTAGTTATCATTTAAATCCCTTGGTTATGATACTTGATTATTATAATTTCATTTTTCTTTATTATTGATAAACTGAACATAAGGATCATTATTAACTGGATCATTATTTCTTCCATAACATTAATGGGTTTCTTCTATTGGAAGTAATTTTCTAGGTTCCCATCATTTTTTCACAAATATAATTTCCATTTCACAGTCTTGAAATCTCATGGATGCTTCTTCCCACACATTGGACAGGTGGGATGTTGGACTTTCATTACCCAATAATTTTTCTCCATCATACATATAGAATAAAAATCCATTTCTTGTTGCATGTCTCCTGTCCCATGAGACTAAAGGGATTCATTTACATACATTTTTCAATTAAAGGAACATAAAAACATTTCCTCATTTCTTTTAAGGCCATGAATTTCACAGTATTTTAATAGATTCACCATTATCCCACTAAAGAATAAGTTAACATTAAATTTGGTCTAAATGACCAATCAAATGTTAAATAACGAAATTAATTGATTGCTTTTTATATATACTCCATAATGTATTATTCATATTTTTCATTTGGGAATGAAAATTACTCTCTATTTTAAATCAGAGAGTTAATGTAAAATATTTTATTAATTTCATTTTCTAAAATTTTTTCTACTCCAATAATTTACTCATGTCATCAGACATTAATTTTTTATCAACATCGTGTGTTGGTCATCATCCCAACCGATAAAATAAAAAACCATAATAACCTTCTCTTTTTTAATGTATTGAATAATTGCAAAGAACATTTAAAATAATTTAATCCAGTGTTTCATGATCAAAGGATTGGAAAGTCCACTGAATGTTATAGGTCATTGTCTCGTAATGATCTCAACTGCAACTTTCACTTTATTATGGGTGTTTGGGTATTCCTTAATATCCAATTTTTTATTTAAAACATGATTTTATTTATAATTTTTTGTTCTAAAGGTCCTAATTCCTACTCCAATTAGGATGGGCCATAAATTTGTGAATCCATCACATTTCCTCTCACATTGGTTTTTTACAAGGTTACTCTAATTTCCATCCATTGACGATAAATAAATGGAAAATTTGATATATTAATTTTTAAAATAATAATCACATAAATAGAAAGGTATGATATATAAAGGGATAACTCATAAATTACCTATGTTCCTTAATATTTGATCATCCAGATTTATATATATTTTCTTTGTGGACTATTTCCTATAATAAACTTTTATGGTCATTTTTCCCATAAAAATGGTTCTCAATAAGATTTTAAATTTTAAAAAAAATTCCCAAAATGTTACAAACAAAGTGTGTCGATAATCCAATTTTTCATCCAATGGGAGAAGATTGAGTTGAATCCCAGTACTCTATTTTCATGGTTGTTACACGGATGTACAACTGTACCAAATCCACATCAACATATAGTATTCAAACAAGTATTTTGTCAAATTAAAACAGCTTAATGTATACTTAACAAGGATTTAGGTATTTTTTCCATTATTTAGCATGATTATTAAAGCTTTCACTGAGGTTTTATAATCCTAATTCCCATAAATAACTATTCTTTCCAATAAAAACTGTTATCAAACCGAATTTATTTCGTACACATTCATTATTGATTTATTTCATAAAAACACTAAATAAAAAAACAAAAAATTTGAGGATAATGAATTTTGGATTTTAGATACATATAATAACGAATTATAAATAAATATAAAATTATGTCAATTGAAATCTCCACATGATGCCCTTATAATTCCATTTGTCTTATAAAATAATATGGGATAATCTGTGAACATACATAAGAATGGGGTGAGATATAAATCTAAATAATGGAATTATTAAAGTATAGAATAGGTAATGGAATTACATGTGAATAAATATTCATTGAATAATTTAATATAAATGTGATAATCGTAATCATGATAATCCTAGAACGGTATAAGGTTATAACATCAAGGAATCATGGGAATTTTGAAACACAATAAAACATGACATCATATGATTAATTCAATTATAACCACTAAAACATTTTAACATAGTGTGGATAGGATATCCTAATATGAAATATAAATGGTTTTTAATGAGATAAAACATTTTCCAAGGATTTGGAGGGCTGTATAATTTCGAGACAACCCATCATATTCAATCATGTACATACATAAGTGTGCTACATAGATTTTACAACAGAATAATTACATTCAAGAAACATAGTCCAATGATTAAGGAGTGTGGTTTAAATAAATTAAATTACAAAACTAATTATATATAAGTAAATATAGTTGAATAAACTATAGTATAAATGGGTTGGGATATTCATAACACAAATTTTTAGACATTGAAAATACATGAGATGATTTCAGCATCCTAATTAGTGCACATAATATTTCATAGATGGATTTAATGAGAGTAAATGGGACATATTATTGACTTTATATCAAAATTAATGTAATAGTAACTTTTACAATTATATTCCAATGTTATATTTTTTATTTAAAATGTCATAATACAACAAAATTTCTTATAGAATGTCGAGGAGTGGATCCCTTACCTAGATAGGGAGGTTCAAAATGCTCTAGAATAAATTATTATGAGATCATGGACACCAGGGGAGGGATGTAGAGTGGGAAAATAGAGTAAATTCATGATAACATTATTTTTAGTGAAGAGTCGTTGATGTAAGGGAGGTTATTTATAGAAAAGGACACATAAATTATTTGTTAATTTCTATAAATAGGTTTTGGAATCTATACAATAAAATAATGAAACCTACAAACCTCTTCATCATTTTCCCCATAGTTTCTCCAAAATATGAGTGGTTTTAAACATTTTCTTAGTCGAACAACATAAATATGTAAAATAATTCCCCTTGTGATGTGGATTGGAGTCATTTTTAAAGAGAATATATTTTCAAAACATAAAACATAATATAGAAATTGGAATATTCAATTATGAATTATAAAATGAAGTAAAGAACATTAAAAAACATTTATTTAAAGTGGGAAAAAATAATTTTTTTTAAATTTTTATAATATTTATTACATCTCATTTTGGATATTATAATGTAATAAGATATAAAATATAATTATATAGAAATTTATTTTGAAAAAAAAAATTCTCATTACATAGAATATTATGCAGAACATATCAATAGATAATTTCAATTTGATAATTCTAAAAAAAATTATTGCATCAAAATAATTATGTAAATATAATAATGTCAACTTTCAAATAAAAATACCAATTTATTTAAAAATATAGGTTTTTATGAGTATAATATTTTTCCCACCAGTATAATGAATACATTGGGTTACACAAAAATATTTTATCAATTTCACATATATAAATATTTTTTAATAAAAATTATTTATGAAAATAACATTTATTTCAAAACTCATGTATTTATCAAATATTTTGTTATACTTATATCTATCTATTATCTATAATTACAATTTTTGTTTCATCATATCAAAATATAATTTATAATGTTTCATGTAGAATAGTGTTAATGAAAAGAATTTAAAACAATAAATATTTTATTAAAAAAGATATCAGAATTAATAATATAAGTGTAAAGATACATAAAACCTTATTACACTATTTTATTACTGATAGGTAAGGATTTCATGCTGACACTCTCTTGGGGTTGTTTCTAATACATGGTATGGGTCATATTCTTGATAATATTTAACATTATCCACAAAACGGTTTTTTATATGCTTTGGTTGTTGGATCTTATCTTGCAATTGTTCATCGGAAAATATAATTATTACATTCCAATCAGAAGATCTAATAAATGGGAATAATAGGGTAGGATCATATTGATTGAGGCCATCGCTTCTTTGGCCTATGTCAAAAAGAGTTTATCATATCCCTTTATATGTTATAATCAAAAAGTAGATTGTACATTGGCTATATTAAGGATGGGTATTATCCATAATGATATTTAAAATAAACTAGGCTATTATGGTCCAAAATAACCAAATTAGTGCATGTTTTTTCTATAACCATGTTACTTAATAATACATTCATTCACATAAATGGGGAGTTTCATTTATAAAATATAAGTTCATTTTAGTATCTAATGTTTTCATAATGAGATTATTAAAATATTTAATATATTAGATATCAGAAATTTTTAGATTCTATATAACATAATTAAGTGAAAAAAAATTAATTATCTTAGTCATCATTTCATCCATGAAGGTATTATAAATCAATATTTACTAACCATTTTTTTTAGAATAATCATTTCTTTTTAAATCAGAACATAAATAACTAAAATTTTACTATAAATATATATTTTTACTATAATGATCATTTAATTAGAAATTTTAATCTATATAAATATTTTTATGTAACTGTGGTTTACAAAAAACATTACTCTAATTTTATCAATGGAAATAATAGTGTATCATTGTCTAGAAATTTTAAACTATAACAGAGTAAACGATAATTACTGAACAACTATAGAGGCATTTTTTGCATAGTTTATTTATTTAATTTTCATTTTCTATATTTTATTTTGTAATAAATTTTTATAATAAAAGGAACGTGATTTCATGTCCATGATTTGTTTCTCGTCTATTCATTAACTACTAGTAATTCCCCCTTATTCAGTGATACTTTTTATCAGGGTTAAGAAAGTGTTGATAAAATTGGTTAATTTATCAATAGTAGATAAACATAATAATTAAGCGTACATTTATCAGTACTAGAAGAATGTTCATATTAAATACCACCATTATCACACTTTTAGTGCATATAAAATCCACACATTACCAATTCATTTTTTACACTAGTAAACTCCACCACTGTCAACCCTTTTTTAGCACTCATAAATGTTTCCTTATAAAAGTTGTTTTAAATATTATAAAACAAATATTTTAATATATAAACGTATTTATGTTGATATAAACATATCATATTTTCTAAAAAATTATAGATATATTACTAAACATATATATACACTCAATATTAAATTTATTACGTAAAAAATAGTCTCTAAAATAATTAAAAATTAATATTGATTATTATTTTACTAAATCGTAGTAAGTCACAGTCATTTAATAGAAATTTTTTGATAGAAAAAATTAAAACTCAATTAATATATTAAAATAAGATAAATATATTTCATGAATATAAAATGGACATAAATTCTTGGTGTATGTTTGGTAGATAAGAAAAGATAAATGAAATCCTAGGAATTAATATACACCATTTACAACTAGGGGACCTCAGTACCTATATATTTTTAGTCAAAAAATGGTCATAAATCAACAAAAACAACATTTGTTTGGGTAAAAAGTAATTTTCTTAAAATTCATTGAAATTTTAGCATTTCTTAGGAGGTACTTCTTATCTTTTAATAGTGGATACTGACTTTATTCCCATATATTACTTATATATAGATGTTATGGTTATTATATTTTTTTATTTTTAATATTGTAGTTTTATTTATAATTAATATGTAAATATATATTATTTATTGTTGGGAGATTATCCTCATCCAAAATGGAAGTGACTGGGTCTATTGCATGTTTATGGATATTCCAAACCTTCTAAGGATCATGACGTTATCGAGTGACCCATCATGAGAGGAAACACAACCTAAAAATGGTTCTATGGAAGGAATGGTTCCTCTAGGACTCCATTGAAGGGGAATTCAAATACAATACATTTTTCACTACTGAATGATGTTGATCCAAAATTAAAAATTGTGAAATGTATGATTAATCACATTAAATTTAATCAAGAATCTATTGAGTTTCGATTTAGATTTATAAATTTTAATTTATTGGACATATGGCCATTCCTTCTGCTGGGATGCCATTGAAAATCATGGATTTGAGGGGGTACATCCATTTTTTCTTCCCCATTAAATAATTAGAGAGAATAGTGTGGGGAAATAGTGTTATCTCACTGAAGCCTAGTACACTCAAATTTTGGGAATTTTATCATTGTTTTGACCATACTTCTATTAGAAATAAAAATGTTTATCCATGGAGTCACATCCATGGAATCACCAAGAAATTGATTCATCCATGGATTCTATTTTATGTGGAATGTATTTTTTTAATTCCTATGATAATGAAATACTCTCATAAAAGGATTAATTTTTAAACATTTCAATATTTTTTGGATAAAATTGATAATAGCTCAACTCTAATCAAAATGGTTGTGCACTCAACTATGGTGGATGATATTAATATCCATATTTAATGTAAATAATTACTTCCTTTTGTGAGGATATACAAATAGTTCTGTAATGTAAATAAAATTTCAAGATAAGTGTAGTATGGTCTATATTTATAAATAGGGTAATCATAAGAAATTATTCTAAAAGGTCAAGAGTATAATGGGATACTTAGATGAGAATATAATCTATGAAAATAAAAAAGCGGGTTTCTATCTAATGTGAATGAATGTATTGGGAAAGGATTTTCTAATGTTATCGATATTTTTCAAGGGTAAATCTCTTTCTTTTCCTTGATGGTTCTCCAAATAGATGAACTCTTATTCATTATAGCCTTTTGATTATTCTGTTGAATCAGTCTCAAGGGCTGTAGAGACATATTTTTTAGGGTGAAAAATGTGAATTACATCGGGTAATGTGACTAAAAATAAGGGGTTGTGGGTATGTCATCCCTATAAGAATCTCTTTTATGGATAATCTTATTAAGGGAATTGTGGATATGTTTGCTGACTATTCTGTTCATAGATTTAATGATGAGGTCCTTGTTAAATTTAATGTGAATATAGAATTATGGAGGGAGCATAAAATTCCCACTACTAAAGGTATGGTAAATTTGAAATTATTTGCTGCCTCTTAAAAAATTCTGCATCCATGATGCTCCCTGTTCATATATTCTAGGATTAAAGGGGAATCTCAACCACTATAGATTCTATGTATCAATTTCTATTGTATTCTTATAGTTCAAGGATTATTGTGAATAATTTTGTCATGTCTTACCATAATGGGGAGGTAATTGAAGCACTGCATGTTTGGAAATTTTTTGTTGAAAAAATCGTAAAATTACCAATGTGATCATTAATAGGGGAAGGGTTGAATCAATGATCTTTTTCTTTTAAAAATTTCGTCATTATTACTAAACTCCAATTTTTTATTATTAAATAAATTTTAATATTATAAAAACAAGCATAAAATCACAACTAAATGTAACGCAATAATTTACATGGTTCAATAATCATCATGAGTAGTTGGACATTAACATAGATTAGAAATAATCTAATACCCCAAAATCCAATAAAAACTGGCCATTTAGGAGGTTATAATAATAAATGAATATAAACACAAATCCAATGCACTATAGTATATAAAATCAAAAATGTTCTTCCCAGTAAAAAATATACAACCATAATTTCTTTAGAAACATTTAAAAACATTTACCAATTGTATTAGAGAATTTTTATTGTGCTTCATGTAATTCATCACCTTTTCACGTCTTTCAAAAAAGTATTCTTCACATTCATACACAGTATCATATAATAACATCTTTGTATACTTTAGTATTAAACCTCTATCTGATGGGTTTTTCTAGAATGTTAATCTACTTCGTTCATTTGGAAAATATCAACTAGTTCCACCGTATAGTCTCAAACATTTATACTGATAATATTTATTTTCTCACCACATCAATATATCATTCTCTGATTCTATAAGACATAAATGTCTTTATGGTGAAAACCCATTCAACATTGTCCTCTAATTTCAAAAAATTTATCAAAAACAACTTTTCCTTCTTATTAGTCAAATTTAATCAAGAAATTCTTTGGTTAAGAACATCGTTTACAATCGTTGTCTTTTAAAATTTCATATGATATAATTATAAGAAACAAATTTTATATCACCTCAACTTTATCTACACATAAATAGTACACTAGTTTATAATTCTTACTAATCCCTTTATATTGAACACATTTTAGTAATCATAGGTAGAATATCCAATTTATTTTCCCACTAAATTAATACATGAAATGAAAATAACCCTATCAAATCAATTAACCAAAAAATTATCAATAGTTATTGAATATTATTTAGTGATTATGAAAATATTCAAACAATTTACCCTTCGTAAACTTTCCTTAAACATTTTTGTTATAGTGAAATTACACCATAATCATTTAAATATTACAATACCATCATTGCATCATCACTTTTGATATCATTATTAATGTTTTGAAATGATATTTTCACTGGTACATCTTCAAAAAATATTATCAAAAAAATGATTATCTGATAACTACAGATAGTTTCTTTATAAATTTTTAATCACTTATATGTTCATAAAAATTATCTTATGAACATTTCTTAAATTTTATAATAGATATATTCTTCTTATGAATAAATGAATCAAAAAAATTCAACTAATGATCTTTATATGAAAATACTTTTCTAAAATATTTATGTAATTAATAGAAGCTCGTACAATGTACATCATCTAGAATAATCACATAGAATGTTTTATTTCATCTATAAACAAAAAAAAAATTGTACCATAACCTCTCCTAAGGGACCCATGCAGTGAATACCCCATGCATGCCTCTTATAGGCCATTAGTTAGCAACTAGAACCATGTAGTCATATTCTACAAGTGGGATGCATTTTCCCCAGTACCTGTACACAATCACCCATATAAAAGAAATATATGAAACTTAAAACACTAAGTAAATGAGGATGAAAACCATTATGGATACCCAGTAAGAGTAAGGTAACAAAACTGATAGAAAATGGACCAGAAAATAATCCCAATAGAAGTGGAAATGTACAGGCTCCTAGATCTCATCTACAAAAACCCCTACCTAAAGGGTAGGTATAGTAAGTTGGATGAATTTCACCAAAGTAGACAATATATACCAGGTCACCATGTAGAACCCCTATCTCTAGTCCAACAAGGACGTCATAAATTCTTTTAATCATCTAAACATGACATGAATCATGCTGACGAAGCCCGTGCTGTGGTGAGTAAAAAAATACTCAATATGGACCCCAAACCACAATGGTGACACTAATAAATATACCATAATAGAATCACATGATAATAACAAAAATAAATCACATGAATTATACATCAAAAAAATCACTCTAAAAATTCCACAATGAAATCACATGAATTATTCCATAAAGGAGTCACGAATAAATATACCCAAAAGACAACCAAATCGGTACATGAAGTGTATCATATGAAAATAATATTCAAGATAACCCTATAGAATGATCACACCTTGTATAGGTCTATGGTACAAAAATAGGATTGTATCAAGGATCCAAAGTACCCCCAACTAAGTAACACACGGAGTACAGGTAACACACGAAGTTTCGGTAGCACTTGGAGTGTTAATAACAAATATGGTGTAGGTAACACATGGAGATTTTGTAACACATGGAGTGTTGTTAAATACTAGAGGAACTCCACCTAGGTGGGACAAGGGAGTACCAACTCAGTCTAGGTAATACACACATTCTATGTAAGACACATAGTCTTGGTCCTATTCAACTGCATGACTTTGTCCTTAGAATGCTCATTCTAGGACCACCTACTCCTCGTGAAAATGTTCATACACCAAATTCCACAGAAAAACTAACTTATAGTATCTCAATATTATCACATTGTCTCGAGGGTCCCAATACCACAAACATCTCATCAGGAGAAAACATGGTTTGAGAGATGTGGGCCTTTTGTGAAAATGGGTTGGTTGGGTCCAGGTCCGACAGACCCGATTAGACGGACCCGACCCTATGGTCCCAGCACTAACTGGCGGTCCTGGCCCTACCAGACGGGCTTGGGTTGACCTACCATTCCCAAACTTCCTCATCATGGCATGCTAGACCCAGCCCATTGGGCCTTGGGTATAGCCCGATGGGCCACCTAGGAAGGCCCCTTTTCTTTAACCTGTCCAACTAGAGAGGTTCAGTTTTCTCAACCCAGAATAGTGTGTCATCCACATCCCCTTCACGTCACCTGGCCAGCTGACGAGCTGGATTCACATCTCACATGTAGTTCATGGGATGGCGTGGATTCCAATCTGACGCTACATGTTCTAACATCGCTTTCCCTCTCCATTGTGGACCGCTCGGGCTATGGCCCGCCCCCAAGGTAGGTGTGTCATATATCCAGGTAGTTGTACCGCTAGACGCCATTGTCGGTGCCACCCCAATGAGAACCCTTAAGTAGGCTGCCACTGTAACTATGGTGGTCTATTATATCAAACTGAAAGATGGATAATGATCCTCAGGCCATGAACATGTCTACTATGGAATTCAATCCATCTTGTCATTGCTCTTCGGGTCTAACCGTGTTTTGGACCTCTTGTAAATTTCCATGCATGACCACAGGGGTCCATCGATGATGATCGAATGAACGGAGGAAAGAAGTACCACAAGAACACCCCTTAGAACAACCCAACACTTTGTTTGTGTCGACCTTAATTCTTTCTTATTAGAAGGATCATGAAGAATGAGACAAGAGTAACACAGATCTCATTCCCATTTAATCATGAATAACAAAATAAGAATCTCCATAATCCAATCCCCTTTTTAATCCCCACAACATAAATCCCATATAGTAAGAACGGTTGAACCGTGGATCAACCTGTTAGTGGGTTTATCAACATTTGTCATTAACAAAGGATGAACAGGAAAATGAAATCATGTTTAAAAGAACCCCTACCTATAAAGTGGATCATTCAATGGAATTAATTCTGCATTGATGGAGATCCATCCATGGACGTACTCGATCCATCGTTCATCAACGTTCATTCTGATATCTGATATCTAAACTACTCTCACTATGAGAGAGATATACCTCATGTTCTGGAGTAATTATTTAGTGCTATGAATTCAAACGCTTGTTCATGTTCATGATTAAAGGATTATATACGTTAATACATTTCAGCGTTATTGTTTCACATTGAAAAAGCATCGCCACACTATTTCATTTATAAAGGAAAATAGCTAATTCATCATTGTTTCACATCATTGTTGAGTTGTCAAACAATGTAAAAAAATTAAAATAAATTTATTATATGTTTATTTTTTTCTTCTTTAACAATTATGAAGAATATTTACTGTTGTAGACTTGCATAGGTCAGGGTTAGGTCTTGCCTAAGAAAATACCACTGCTCCAAACACAATGGGGCCCTTGGATTTCAAATTCAATTACTCATTTATAATTTAATAAAACTGCAAATGAGCACAATTTTTTATAAATTTAAAAATACCGCAAACATTTATTTGGGGAACCCCATTCCTTAGAATGACATGTTTTATAATATCATGATCTCAAAATGAACCCATATAATATTCAAAAAAATAACAAGGAATTTTAATGACATTGCATTCTCCCCAAATTAGATCATTATTTTCCCATAATCCTAAACAATGGATTAACAAAAAAATGGGGATACTGAGCAAAAATCAGATCCTCTCGCTCCCATGTGGTCTCATTGAGAATCTCATGCTCCCACCAAACACGCACCTGAGTAATCAACCATCCATAAACGATCCTCTCTTGTCAATCCCTATTCTTTACCAAGTACTACACGAAAGTCATCCCATTATGAATGTCCATCTCACCAAAGTCCATGATGTATGATTTTTCACGTATGTATCTTCTTATCTAGGATACATGTAAAATATCATTCACGCACTCTAAATTTGGAAGTTTAGCTAAGTGGAACTCCATCTATCCCACTCTACGCAATATAAAAAATGATCTAATTAACCTCAGAGATAACATTCTTCCCCAGTAAAATCATTGTATCCCATGTTATGGAGAGACCTAAATAAACACATGGTCCCCCCTCCTCAAACACCATGGGTCTCCATTTTTATAAAAGAACAGGACTTATTATGGACTTTTGTAGACTTTATCACCTCCTAGGTGACCTTCCCCTTCTACGTAGTAGGTGACAACAACTCCAGGCCCATGGGAACTGACTCTTCAGGGTCATTCCCGCAATGTGGTGACTTGTATGGTTTTCCATAAAAGTGATTGTATGGTAACATAATAATGGTGGAGTTTTATCTATTGTTGTTTGAAAAATCCACCATGGGTTGGAGATACTCAAAACAACGACCCAAATTGATGTTTTAATCACATAGTATGTTCTCTAGGAATTGAATGGTCCACTGCTTCTAACAGCCTGTCTGCAGGTGGAAAACTATTCTCAATTGTAGCTGAGTCCCAAATGCCACCAGTATCCCATAGAAAATCGATATGTAAATTCTTTTTCACGATCAGAGACTATCGTATATGGGAAACCATTAAGTCAAACTACATCCTGCATGTTGTGGCATCCCAAGCTCTCTACTGAACCATATTCCTAAATTTCTAGGAAGTGGACCCCTATGGTGAGTTTTTCAATGATCACCCAAATGGTATCGTGACCACTATACATACATGGTAAACCTATAACTTTTTCCATCGATATTACTTCCCACTTCAACTCTATAATCTTAAGGGGGTGACTCAAATCCACTAGAACCTGGTGTTTGGCCTTCATTTTCTGACACGAGTGGCATTTTGAGAAAACTCTTCCCCTTCCTTCTTTATCCTTGACCACCAAAAGTGATGTCTGAGGTCCTAGTACATATTTTCAACACTGGGATATACCACCAAAGGGGATGTATGGAACTCTCTCACCACATAATCATGTAGCATTGGTGGTACTACTATGTTTCATCTTGAAAAGGATGTCGTTCTCCCCATATTTTGAAAATCCTTTATGGGAATCCATTTTAGACATTTGAGAATGTATAGTTTCACAAATGATATCTCCAATATGTTCCTCTTGGACTTGTAGTAAATGTAGATGGGTAAGCACCATCAACTGGATATAATATTCATTATCACTAACCATGATGGATATATGATATGAGGCCAACTACTCTGAGGCCTAGTTTAGTAGCTATAAAATGGATATTTAACTAAGAGAATATTCCACCACATTTCCCATCCAAGGATTATATACTGTCTTAAAGTAATATTTTTGGTGGAACAGTATCTAATTTTATTGTATCAGGTTCATATACTTCTATGAAAAGATATGAATGAGTCATTTTTGGTCTGAGTGTATGATAAATCGCTCGACCATAAGGTAGGTTATCGACATCTTCAATGCACATACTAATGTCGGAAACACTATGTCATGTTTTTCATATTTCTAATAATGTGGTCTCAACTTCTATGAACATTAAGCAATCAATTCATTCCATTGCATCAGGAAACAACTAATCTTAGTCTTACATATTTTACAACCTCCTCTAGAAATCTTAGGATTGGAAGACTAATCAAACTCTACATCATCTTCCAAAAACATTCATGAATCGTTATTGTCTTCATGAATCATTTCCCCTTTTGTGTCAAGACATCCAAGAATGTTTCCACTCTAGAAAATGTGGGTATAAACCTCTAATAGTACCCATACAACCCATGGAAACTCCCTACCTCAGTAATTTTTCGGGCTGGATCAGAAGCAAGCACCACCTCTATCGTTGATGGGTCTACATCAACTCTATCCTCTGGAATTATGTGTCCCAAAAAGTAAATTTCTTTAATCTAGAACTAACTCTTCAGGAGCAACCCATAATTCTGGATCTCTTAGAGTAATTCTAGGACCATCCTTAATTGTATCATGTACTCCACCTCAGATGCCATGTAGAGAACGATGTCATCAATAAAGACAACTACAAACTAGTCTAGGAAGGCCTGTAATATCTTGTTCATGATTCCCTTGAAAAGTGTTGTGGATTTTGTCCTGCCAAACATCATAACTAAATACTCCTAGTGTCTATAGCAACATCTGAAAGTCATCTTTGGGATTTCCTCATCCTGCACACAATATTTTATGACAGCCTGATCTGAGGTATGTCATTGAGAAACATCCTACTCCCTTTATTTTAACTTAGAGTACATCAATCCTTAGTAGTGGATACATATTCTTCACGTTCAGCTAGTTTATGTGAAAAAAGTCCAAAAATAACCGCACGATTCTTTCTGTTTTCTTTGAAATCAAAGTGGGGGCTACCCATGGAGAAATGGTGGGCCTTATGAGGCCCTCCCTTTACAAGTCCTCGAGTTGTTAATTCAATTCATAATTCACTATGGGAGTCATATGAAAGTTAAGTGTGGATATCGGTGTTGTCCCTAGGTATAGGTAAATTCATAAGTCTAACTATCTATGATGAGGTTGTTCTAGAATATCATCTAGAAATATTTCCTCATGATCCTCCTTCACTTAAAGAAATTGGGGACTCTTCTTAGCCACTACACTGAGTTTAATGTTATAAAAATGATGTGTGATGTGTTTCACCATCGTATTTTTAAGTACATAATAAGGTTCCTATGTATCGCTTTTCCTAACCATGGAAAACATGGTCCCGTCTATATGGATACACAGTACTCTGGGCCTAGAATAGTCAATCTGAGCATGAACTATGGATAACTAGTCGATTCAATGAATGATATCATAAGGCCTTGATGCAACCACCAAAAGATCCCAACCAAAACTCTTTCCACCATGAGTAATTGAAAAATGATGGAACTAGTCTGTCATCATCGAATCTCCTCTCATAGTATTCTCAAACCGTAGGCATTGATTCAATAGTTCCACTGGAATCTCTATTTCTCGAATGATGGTTTTTGGGAGAAAATGTTACTAGATCCATGTCTATTAAAACTAATTCTAGGGTGGAATGATAGAAATTGTACCTCTAATAATCCTTGGAGTCTTGGGATTGTAATCCTCCATCACCTAGAGTTGGCCTCACCCCTTCCCACCATCTCCACGAGCTCGGGGTGGACAACATATGATGGTGATGGTAGTGCCTAAAACTGTCACCCACCTCATTCTGATTATTCCACTCCTCAAAAATATCCTACCCTTAGTGGACCACCCTTTTTTCCTCCTCCATTTACATGGTAGTCCCTCAACCATTTTTTGTTCTGTCGTACAACTTGTTATAGAATCTATGGCCATATGTCCCTAACCGCAACACGAGTAGTACAATCTTATATTCAACTTACCTACTCTGCACTGGGATCCCTGTAACATTGACCCCAAGACCTAGAGTCATCCCCTAAATTTCTTGACCAACATGGGTCATGGCATCATCTAAAAGCTACATTCTACTGATGATTTTTCAACCTCTCACCTGGTGGTAGTTCCCACCACTGGTGCCCACTCTGTAGGAAGCCTCTCTACCATAAGAGCTCTCTCCATCACCCCAGTATGTGTTGGGAATATAATGGATTTCATAGATTCCCTAACCCCTTGGAGTCATCCATGCTCAAATGTATGAGACCTAAAGAATGAGTCTCACACCATATTTTTAATGTAAGAGAATGATCGGTGAATCTCACTGAGTGCTATGCTACTGAATGATAGCCCTGCTACATATGTAGTAGCTCCTATATATGGACATCGCATAATGTCACTAGTAAGAACACCTCCTTAAAGAGGCACTATAAGTCTTACAAGGATAGGATCACGTACTCATGTGTCTGAGTCATTAGGATCCACTATCTCATTGTCGAGCACTAAATAAGGCTCAAAACTAGGATATCAATCTAAATAGTAGGAATCCTCACAAATCAAAAGACTCGCTTCACTACCCCCACCATCCCTCACCAACATGTGGATCAATCTCTCCTCAGAACCTAGGGGGTCTATACCTTTGGATCTCATGAAAATCACTAATCATATGTGCATCATCTACCAATAACATCAGAATAATCTATTTCTCCTTGGGTGGTTGTAGCACTAGTACACCACTGGGAGGTTCTATCTTTAGAATTGGTCCCTCCACTGATGCCTCATCGCTCGGTAGACCATCCTCATGGTCACACCCAAAAATCCTGCATGGTTTTTTGGATGGAGGAATCCTAAAACAAGATAACATTTTTCACAGTCAATGGATAATAATTAGTGATCTAAATATGACTAAAGAAGTACATGACTACACAGTAAATTACTATATGATGCAAAAACCATTGATTTACCCTCCAACTTGTGTTTTCATATACTGAGTTGGAAAATCATTATTAAAGGTCATGGTGTATGGATACGTCAGCTAATTCACCAACCCAGGGTTCCATGGCCTAGAATCCAAACTCGAAACACTTAATAATGATTCCCAAAAACAAGAGTAAAACCAACTTCCCTTTTATCCCAATCTTTCATAAATTTTCCCTTGGGATCTATGACATTACTACCCCAACCCTGCCTCCCATAGGCCTAGGGCTAGTGACTAGAACAGAGGTGGTGTAGCCCATAAGTGTGATTCATTTCCCTTGTACATGTACGCACGTACCCATCTCCAAGAAAACAAATGGAACTGAAAACACTAAATAAACAAGGATGAAAACCACTAAGGAAACCCACTTAGAGTAAGGTAAAAAACTGAATAAATAACGGCCAGAATAAAATCCCAACTAAAAACAAAATGTTCAAGATCCTACATCTCATATGTAGAAAATTGCACCTTAATGGTAGGTACAGTAAGCTATCTGAATATTGTTGAAGTGTACCACATGATTTGAGTGACCATAAATCACATCGATCTCTTATCTATCAAAGACTCCTACTATGATACTGATCACATGCACAAGAAATGACACATGTATGTGAAGACTGTGCAAGGGTTAGAAAAACAATACTCTGTAGGTACCTCAAATCCCAAAGGTATCACTAATAAATTTACTAAAAAGAAATCGCATGAAGAATACCATAGATGATTCACTTAATGAATACCACAATGGTATCACATGTAGTATACCACAAATGAATCAATAAGAAATACACCCATTAGACTTCCAAAGTGGTACATAATGTGTATCATTTCAGAAGTATAATCTAGAGAGTCAATAGAGTCAGCTCACACCAAGTATAATTATATTATACGTAAACCAGAATATTGCATGAATCTACAGTACCCTTAGGTAGGTAACTCATGGAGTGTAGGTAACACATGTAGTGTGTCTAACACATGATGTATCGGTCACACATGGAGTATATTTGACACATTGGGCATTGGTAACACACGGAGTGTCTACAAAGACTAGAGGACCCGCACCCCAGTTCTACAAGGGAGTACCAAATCAGTCTTAGAAAGGCACACAATATATGTAAGACACATAGTCTTAGTATGACACAGATTCTAGGTCATATCCACCCACAAGATTTTTTCCATAGCATGATCATTCTGAGTGTGCCTACTACTCGAGCCAAAATTCTTTACTCAAACCTTCAATGAAACTCACTTACAGTATTGCAAATGTAAAACCTCATCACAATAGTCTCAACTCCACAAACAGTTCATCCAATGGACCCATGATTTGAGAGTAAGGGTATATTTAGTGAAAATGGGTTGGTTGGGTCCATGACTAGATTGACTCGACCTGACCTTTTTAGCTAAAAGGGGTTGGTATGGTCTATGTACGATATGACCTGACCCACTAGGCCTAGACTTCTGGGCCTACTTGTAACACCCCAGGTAAATAAAGAATATGACATTTTCATACTTATCTATATTTCTGAATAAAATATTAATATTAATTTAAAGGGGACGCAATTCTCTATGGCGTACCCAACACGCAACAACATGTTTCTTGGAAATCTTACGTTGCACTCTAATAATAAAATAATATTATTTTAAATGGTAGTTAACATGTAGCAGTTGTATTGGCGGGAATGGATAGAAATAACTAAAATATGATTATATATGTTTTTAAATTTTTTTACATTTATCCAGTAAAGGATAGAGGCTTAAAATAAGGAAAGAATTCAATTTTAGGCGTATATGACCTAGTTTTCACTAAAGGTTCACTTATCGCCTTTTGATGGTGAACCGTCATTAAATATAGTTTTTTTTCACTCTTAAACATTCTTTTGGACCATATAAAACTCTTATTAAGAATCGGGACATCAAAATTTACTTTGTGTAAATTTTTGGTATCTTTCCGATAAAGTTCATTTTTTTAATGAATAGTGTAAAATGTTGTATTTTAATTCAAAACCTATTTTTAATCTAATTTATTTATATGATTATATTATCTTTTGTATTGGTTTTAAAGTGAAATTTGAATATGTTTTTACCATTAAATCCAATAGTGGTCGTTGGAATTAATTTCACTTTGAAATCAGACTTAAACCAGTGTGAATCTTTTGATACTTATTGTTTCATAAAAACACGCTATTTGCTCTGACAGCGGGAATTAATTATTAAATTAATTAATGTGACTTATATGATTTGAATTTTGTAAAATAGACTTCATTTTTGAATTCATAATATCAAATATATCTTAGGGTGAATTTTTGGGATTTTTCTGGAAAACATCAATTTTTTATTAATAGTGACACCACTAAGTGGTACTTATAAAAAATGATTTTTCCGTTTAAATGAAATTTTTCCATATTTGTGTTTTTAATTTCCGAAATAAGACATACATGGTTTTCATTAAGAAGTAAAATGTGGTTAAATGGGATAAAAATAATTTTTTTGTGAATAGTAACTTATTAAGTTTTTAATCACGATTAGAGGTAATTAGTGTAGTTTAAGGTAAAAATAATGATTTAATAATATAAAATGAACGTGACAAATGTCCTAACCTCATTGAATGTGTGATGGCCGACCAATACAGGCCATGGGTAAACTTGGGGACCCCATGGATCCACTTTGGTTGGGAAATGACATAAATAACTTTTTATTTAATGTAAAAGTAAAAATGACACAAACATGATATGTTTTATTAAAAAAATTTTTAAGTGGGGTTATACAAGTCAGATATTTTTATTATAAATAGTAATTGGAAAGATAAATAGATTTCATACATCATAGTAATTTTTTTATAATTTATAGAAATTAAATAAATTAAATTATTTATGACATCATAATGATGCAGCGATGATATCATTATCTGACGATTTAAATAAAATGAGAAGATAATGTAAACTATATGACCTACACATGTCAAAAACATACTAGATGGGTGGATTTCGAACCCTTATCACTTTATCCACGAATTATATCAATGTGAGACCTTTTAAAACCGAAACACAATTTCAAATAAAGTAATATTTCTTACTTTCCAAAAGTGCCCCTCATCTCCTCTTATAAAAGGCCCCCACCTCTACCTCCTTACCCACACTCCCAAAGCTTTGGCTCGGACAACCTCTGCCCATTTTATCTCTCCACTTCCCTATATTACTTCTTGAAGCATCACTTTGGGAATAAGTCTTCCCAAGAAAGCCTTTGAGCTCAAACCGAAGGGAGTTACCCGATTTTAAGGTAATGTTTTCACTTGAGTCCTTTTGTTTTATTTTGCTTCTCCAACCCCCTAAAATCTTTTTATTCATTTCTTTTGTATCAAATCCATTATAATAAATATACTAGGATTTTGTTATAAGAAGAATTATAGCTACACATTCACTCACCTATATCTAATTGTTAAAGAACATACTGTTTCCATGGATGGCAATTTTCGGCCTCCCGAAACGATGATTGTTCAACATTTTTTTAACACCATCAAAGGTGGAAATTAAGATGACACTATATTTATATGTGATATATAATGTGGTTATTTTTTCCTTAAGATTCTGTATTTTTCATTTTGTGCATACCTTTATGGTTTCCATTATGGGTAAACGCGATATCTTCATTTAAGGAAGTGCGGACTACTGCCCCCTCAAAGTGATGTGATTCGTTAATGCCATAAATGGGACGTATAATGTATGGATTTAATGTTATTATATATGATGTTATAATGGAATTATTATATACCTCTATATCATTATTATTTCTTTCCATTAAATTATGAGATAGAAATGAATGTTGCGTTCATGAGTATGTACGGCTTACCGTCTCCATGAACGGTGAATTTCATTTCTTATCCCCAAATATAATGTACTATTATAATTACATGTATATAATGGATATAGATGATGAATGATACATATAAATGATTAATATAATTCTGGAATTAAAATATACAAACCTCTATTTTAGTTTTAATTCCATTAATATGACAAAGAAATGAAAGTAGTGTTCATGCGTACGTATGGCTTACCGTATCCATGAACGGTGCATTTCATTTCTTACCTCTAAATGACTATGTAATATTATAAATACATGTATATTCTGGATATATATGATATATATGATATCCAAATCTTTAATATAATTCGGGATATAATGAACATTTGACCACACGAACAAGATGTAATTGTAAGAAGTCCACTATCGACTTAAGAACCAAATATCGACAAAACAAACATTATTAACATAAATGATTAAATAATGATTATAACATTGAAATAAGTGATCTAAAAGGAATAATTAACTATAAAAAGTCTCATAATAAAGTGTAAATTAACTCAAGTTTATTATTCAGGACGTTAAAGAATGATTGAGTCAAGTCGGACCCGAGGTAAGTGATCCTACACCTCTCTTTCTTTTTAAGTACACTCTTTTTATATCATTCCTTTTAAGCTCATATTTCTTATGATTGGGATGTTATTTTATATTACTCCCACTATAATTATTATATTCATATAATTAGAGACCCTATTTCCTCTCATCAATCCATTTTGGATGTTTTAAGTGGCGGCGTTAGGCTGCCGAGTTTTCATAAGGGATTTTTCATCTCACTTTTATTCCTGTGAGATTTATGCTACATCTGCCACAATTTCATTTGAGTGGTTTATGTACTGCCCATTATTACACTCCTTTTGTAATATAATTCCATTTATGGGTATTTATATATTCATTTAATGACACTTCTTCAATTGGGTGTACTTTTCGAATGTTACCCAAGTCGATAATGGAACCTTTCACCCTCCTCATTTTAAAAGACATCGTTTGTTATGTATTTTAATTCACATACTATTATGTTGGGATATGTTCTTATATATCCTGATTGATGTAAATTTTATTTCCAAGTGATGAGATTCCCTTTTTATCTCTCACCAACTCATTTTCTGAATTTTTGAAGTGACGCCGTTAGGCTGTCAAATTTTACCAAGGGAACGTTTTAACCCAATTTCGATTTCTTTGGGTTCAACATGTAGTTATTGAATATGTAATCCTTTGAATATGTGTGAATTACCTTTTATTGTTTTACACTTAATATCCAATTATATTGGGTGTATTTATATTTTTCACACATAATTTTGATATTGAATTATTCTTAATTTAAGGATACCTTCTTTATAAGGGATTTCATCTCATTTTACATCCCTATTGAGACTTCATTGTTGTTATGCACCAATTCACTCTTATATGGTGTATATACTGTCCTTTGGAATATTATATCATGAATCCATTTATTATCATGATATTATAAAGTTTTGATTAAATGTAATTCCTCAATTATTGTATTCAAGAGTCCCTAATTTTGGTAAATACCCTTTGACCAAAATATCACTTTAAAGGTTTTAATGATTTGTTCTTATAAATATACATGTTTTCAGAATGGTTTTAAGGATTTATTTATATGGATATTAATGGTTTAAAATGTTAAAAGCATCAAGGTGGTATGGGACACTTTGATTCAAAATTCTACTTATTAAATGTTTTAAATGGTTTTAGAAATGGTTTCTTTTTGTATGGATTCATTATTTCAAAATACTAAAATGTTATATTGTGATTGAAATGTGGAAATGTTGTGTTTCCTTTATGAATGTTTTATGTGATATGTTTATGTTATGGTTCTTGGGAATTGTTATGAAAACAGGTGGTTCCGTGATAAACTAATGGCGGGTGAGCCCGATATAGCTCTCCAATGCATTGGGTAACGTGAAGGGGTGAAACATTAAGGTTTATCCGAAGAGATTTAGGGAATATACTGTGATGGGTATTCCAAACATAACCAAGAGGGTTACTCCCTACATAATAATGTTATGAATTCCTCAAGTTACCTTTATGTCTTATGATTTCTATGATTTATTCATGGTTTGATGAGGTATGTTAAAGTGCCTTTGTTTTATAGGTAAAGTATGATTTCATTCTTATGTATATATGAACTCATGTTTCCTTTCCATATTTTTATAACCCTTACTGAGCTTTTAATGCTCATCCCATGTTTTTGAAATGTTTTTCACAGGTCAAGGGAAAGGTACATGATGTGATGATAGTGTCAAGGATGTTTAAAAAAATATTTTAAACATTATTTTCAGAAAATATATGATTTAACATTAAAAGAATGTGATTTTAGGTATGTTTGATTTATTTTACAAGGCCTTAGTGGTCCCCCCAAGACTTATAAAGCATTTTTTCATTATAATTGATTTCCTTCAGAGTGTGAATCACCTCCACATAAGCAACCCTATTATTTTATTACGCTTTGCCATTGGCCTCATAAAATATTTTTTTCCACTCCCCTTTATAATAAACCATGGGCAATAACCTTGGCGGGATTTTTGTTTTGATTAGTTTAAAATGTGGGTTCCAAACCTATATAATAAAGAATTCCCACTATGTTTCTATATAAAATCACCCAGACTCTCACTTCCACTTCAATAAAATCCTTTTTAGTTCATCCAACCTCGGTCCTACTCTCTCTAGAATCCTCCATAGGCACCACAAGCTCCCAAGACTCCTCCCTCAAGCCCCACCCAAGCCTTTGGGATCACACATCCAAGTATGTGATTTCTTTATTTCTAATTTTGTCCATGATTAATAATATTTGTATGCCCTTTTATTATCAATTATTAATGTCGGTGTAAGATTTATCACCTTCCCCATACTTCCCTATTTATGTTTGAATGATTATACGGATCTTTCTCTCTCACTAATGCCTCCCATTTACACCTGTTACCATGCCGAAAATTTATAAGGAATTTCTCTCTGTTCATTTACATTCAAAAAATTATTTGTTATTATGAATCCAAATTCCATTACCTATCTTTTGAAAAGTATACATAAGACCCCCTTACATTCCATTTCATTTAAATCTGATGAGACCCCATTTTTCTCTCATCAAACATTTTTTATGAGTTCTTTTGTCACGCTGTTACTCTGGAAAAATGGCACAGCGATCTTCCGAGCCAAAGTCACTGTGTAGTGCATACAATAACCATTTCCCTAAAAAGATTATTAAAATTTATGAAAATTTACTTTTTGATTAATGATTTTAATGTCTTCATTCCACATTCCTTTATCCTGGAATAAATTGTGATGTTTAATGAATCCATCATTTCTGATCCATGTTGCACATTTATGCATGAATTGAAATGATTATGAAGGGTGTGTCCCAATAGCGACCCAATGCATTGGGTAATGATTAGTATATGGATAAATCATTTTAAATGAGGGTTTAATCATGATAGTTAAATTTCAATAAGTTATTACTCTTGCTTCATGTACAACGGGCCTTCACTCCTACTAATACCATGTTAAGTGTTGTTGCCACATTTGAAAGTTATGGTAATCATGCTATATCATGCCTTTATGTTCATGTTTCTTTTATGCTCCATTGATATTCCTATTTCCTATCATGTATTGTATTATTCATGTTATTATATGTTTACTCCCTTACTGGGATTTATTTATCACCCTTTTATTTATGCATGTCCTCATGTTATCCCATGCAATGCTAAGTACATGGGAATGTAGTGGTAATGTAATGGATGATCTCAATAAAGATGTTGTGTTTCATGTTTTAAGTCATTATTTAATGTACATATTTTTTAAAAGGGAAATATTGAATAGCATCAAAATTAATATAAATGATACTTTAAAATAAATGAAATATTATTAAATGTTATAATATTTTAAAAAATATATATAAAGATTCAAAAGAATATTATGAAATTATTAATTATAGCATAAGTTCCCTAATTGGTGGTATTTTTGAATTTTATTGTACATATATTAACCCTACAGAGTGAAGATACAAGAGTAAATGGTAAGAGTTAAGCCATTTAACTAAGGGTTAAAAAAGGATAAGGTTTCTTCTGTGACATAAACTAGTCAAAAATACAATGTATGAAAGGATTTTTAACCATACTCATATTTTTGTCAAAATGAATTAATTTTTAGTTATTTAAAACTAATAATATATTTATAATTATTTAATATGTTAAAATCTTCCAAAAGTGCACCTCACCTCTCTTATGAAAGGGGACTTCTTTTTATCTTTAATTAACTCTTTTAAATCCCCTTTTCCTATAAAATATCTTCCCAATTACCCTCACATAATTTTCCAATACATGATAGTCGCTATACTTTCAGAAACAAATACATCCTATGTAGAATATAACTGAAAACTGGTAATTGTTTTATCACCTCTTTCGAAGTTATTTTTTTCTTCCACTTCCTCTGTCAATGTTGTTTCCATACCGAAGTAATAAATTCAGTATAATCCATATATTTAGATGTTATTTTAATCATGGTACCACCATATTCCTCATTTTATCCATCACATGAATAAAAATATCACCATGTGTGCGTGCGTACGGCTTACAGTTTCCACGTCGTGGTGTAATTTTTTATTCAACACAGATATATTTGGATGATTATAATGATGAGTATAGTGGATATAAATAATTAATATAAAATGATTTTTATTATTGATAATTAATATACAATCCAATTGCTTACCTTTTAACTATTAAGGGAATGATACTATCGCACATGCATATGTATAGCATACCGTCTACACGTTGCAGTGTGATTAATTCCCCGTGTTAACAATTAAATAATGATTATAAAATTTATATGATGACTAAAAAATAATAATTTGGAACCTTGTATCAGTTTTTATATGAATAAAATTCATATAATGCATAAAAACCCAAACGTATATGGGAAAATAATAATGGGAAAATAAAGCATCTTACACCTAAAATAATGGTAATATTGATGTACATTTAAAAATGATAAAATATGATCATATATGATATAACACATATGTATATTGTCCTGGTAAAATTTAATAACATGATCAGACCATTATACATATGGTTTGCACACCCTCTACTAAACAAAAATTCAAGTTAAGGGTAAATTTCATAATCTCATTATTATTTGAGGATTATACCTAAGTATATAAAGGGATATAATTATCATCCATATATTGTTTGTAAAATTTAATTAAAAATATTATCAACAATTATTTAAAGTCATTTTTACCCATCTTTTATTTTTTTTATAAAACGTTTTTTATATAATCTTTCTATCATTTCCCAAATAACGTACTTTATGAAATTTTCAACAAATTTTGTAATTAATGTTACTTAACTTATACCGCACAAGCTTCTTTTTTCACCATCATGACACCTTAATGTTTTGAAGAATCCCTTTCATGATTGTATGTTTATTTTCAAAATAATTTTTTCCTTTATAATTGCGTAGATTTTAAATGATTTCAAAGTAAAAAAAGGGATATTTCTATCAATGAGATTTAATTAGTTTTTTAATTTATTTCAATATATAATAACATCATTTATTATATTTTATGCATAACTGAGGTTGATTTATTATGATACAATCGTCCATACTATACCAAATTGTTTATGATATTTTTGACTATGGATTGGTATTTTATACCATCCATAGTATATGGTTAAAGTATTTACTTTTCTTATGTTACTTTTAATATGATTTTTTATATTATTTTTAACATTTTTCCTATGAGGAATACATTGGACTCTATTTGTAATGGTCGCGGCCTACTATAACCCCTCGATAAATCGATAGGTCTCCTGAGAAAATCTTGCGTCTTATAATAAGGCCTTGACGGTATGGTTATTTATGGTCTTATCAGGAGGCCTTGATAGTGTGGTTATAATTTCCCTCATTATGAATTCCCTCCTTATGAGTTTAGTTATTGATATTTAATGTGATTATTCGACTATTAGAATATCCATGTAAATGATTAAATTGAATTATTTGATTTGTTATTTCAATATTGTGTTGAAGATTATATTTTAATGGATTAGGTTTCAGTTGTATATGTTTCCTTAAATGATTATTCTTATTTATGATAGATTTTACTATATAGTTTATCCTTTCTGAGCATCTGAGATCACCCCTTTATTATGTTTCATTTTTCCCCAAGAAGTGATGAAAAATATTATGATTGACATGTATAAATATTCTATTGGATATGAGAGTTTTCAAAGGAGATAATTTTTTTTTATTTAAATATGTAATGTGAAACTTATATTTATATCTAGTATTATCAAGGATTTTAAACCTATCAGTCCTTTGGGATTTTATTTCTTGTGATAATGATAATTTAATAAAATAATGCACCTACTCTGGGTAACTAGAGAAAAGGTGTTACAGTAGCCTACCAAGATTTACTCAAACCATACACAGAAATCCTGATCGATACCTGAATAGAATTAATGGATATAGGATAGGATATGGGAAAAGGCCATCTATTGTGTGGTTGAGACTAGATATAGCATGGATGATGGAACATAATGTGGTTTAGAACCATCTCTCAGGAAGGAAGTGTCTTTATTTTGAGATTTCATGTGACAATGGACATGTACTTTAGCATAGAATTTTTACTTCTTTAGTTTTGATATTTTATTTGTAGTTTTGTTTATCGTGAACTATTGGTACTATTTACTGGAATATGTTATTCTGTTATTGTTTATTTGTTTACCATTAGTGTATTAATCAGATAAAAATAGGTTATACTCACTCCATGATCAATTATAGATCCTCACTACTAGTCAATATACTTTTTAGTATATGGAGGCATACTTGAGGTCATGTGGGGAATGAGCATAGGGGACCAGTGTATGGAACCTAGGATAGTACATTACAAAGTGGAATTAAAGCCTAGTATAATTTTTATTTCTTTTGTCTTATTATATGTTAATATTAGACCAGAGATTAGGGAGTATCCAGCCTTTAACATTATCTCATTCATGGGAATTTAAAACCCTTATATATGGGAAACCCCAAATACCTAGGGTGGTATTTTTTTTATTAATATGTTTGGTTATAGTATAATTTTATTCCACCTCAGTTGAAACATTTCTTTTGTTATTTGATAATTGTTTTAATATTTTATTGATAATTGAATTTTTCCATGAAATGGAATGATAGTTTATCTTAATGCATCATTATAGGCACTCATCATTCTTTTGTGACATTAATCATTTTAGGCATGGACAAGAAAATGGTTTTTGTGTAAGTTGTTAAACATTACCATTTTTCCTTGCTTGTGAAATTTAATTGAAAATAGTTCCTTATAAAAATTTCATAACAAAATATAATGAAAAATGTGAATATAAGGGTGTTTAAATGAGAAACCTGACATGGGAATGATAACACCTTTTGATAACCAAGATCAATTTTTAGGGTGGTTAATGGTTGTGATAAATCTTTTTATTTTACCACATAGTAAATTTTTTTGAAAATACATGTTGTGAATTTTTGTGATTATTACTCTTATGTAAATGTGCAAAAGTTTTATTATGATTAATAAGACATGTGTTTGGAATTTTAATGTTATTCCACCTCATTGTTTCGTGTTGAGGTGAATACATGATAATATGTCTCGTAATTCTCTAATAGTAGTGGAACCTAAGGTACTTATAGTGTCAGGTGAGGAAGCGGGGGAGCAATTCTAATATAACTTCACTTGCATCATGAAATTTATGGAAAGAGACCCATAGAGGGTGCTGAGATGTATGTATGACATTACATGGGAATTCTAGTTGTATCATCCTTCTAAATTTACTAAAAAATATGGAATAATGGTAGAAGAGTTCTTGATAGTGTCTATCCAGACAATACCAGACCATTTAAAGTCTTCGGCTGAGAAAAGGGTGAATTTGGGCCCTTATATGATATGTTCATTAGAGAATCACTAGTGAAACATTCAAACAAAAACTGGACAAGCTGGTTGTAGTCTAGAGAAGGAATTTTTAGAGAATTTTCTGGAGAACTTATAGCTAGATACATTGTGGTAGGAAAGAGTAGCATAGTTCATGCAATTGACTCAAGGGAACATTTCATTGTAGAATATATTGGATTTTTTATAGACTTATATATATTTGATATTGTGTTGATGGAAGATGAGATATCCATGGAGAGGATTATCAAAGAAATACTTAGGTGAAATATTAATTATCAAGTCAACCTCTTTTAGTAAATTAATTCGTCAAATGTGGTGGATCATGCTCTCATAATTTAGGGAAACCATAGGAAGGTATACAATGCATGATTGGTGGTTCCATAAGGAAAATCATGGGTGAATATTATGAGACAATGAAGTATCTCTATGACAAAATTATCTTGAGAGGTTGGAAAACGATTACTAAGACTGAGGGATAGTCTTCACAAGACCTTACTCGAGTGGTATGTCACCAGTGTGGTAGGATAGTAGATTATCCTAGGAACTTTTCCTAACCACCTATGACTTGTCAATATTATAGAAAGAAGGGACATCCAATGTTATTTTGTATGAACCCATGGATGATGGTTCGTAATGGAGGAGCAAGATGAAAGTAGAGTGCATAAATAGGATATTATACACCATATATGTCTATCAAATAGAGTTCTACTAGATGATGTGATATAGGTAGTGGAATTTGATCCCTAGGTATGAACACCCATATCATAAGAGTGGTGCCGCACAGGAGAGTCAGACTGCATCACAGCGAATAGGGTCAAGATAGTTACATGTAGTAAAACCTACACATTATGATTATGATGATGGACCATAATCATTTAGAGGTATTATTCTATTATATTATAATTTTTTTATTTCTTTATTTGATATTGTTTACCCTCATTACTTTATATCATCCAATTATTTTTATGGTTTGATCCTGGTGGTGGAGTTTTTGAGTTGAGTTATAATGACAGAGACACCATTGGGAGTACATTCTGGAGACATCTTTTCATGTAAGGGGTGTTCTGTTCAGATTATGTGGTTTAATTTTCTACGGGATCTCTATATTCATGACATGTTAGGGTTCTACCTAATATTAGGTATGCATTGGTTAGTATCATACCAAGCCCACATATATTGTTACCACATGATAGTGAATTTTACATCACTTAAGGGTGATGACTACTTTCACAATGGAGTTTGGGGTCTACAGCTAGGCCAATAAGGGACAATTACTCAGAAATTGGGAGAGTTAACAACCATTTTTGTTGGTCTATTTCTAGAATATTGAGGTTTAAAGGAATATTTATGTCCACCAATAGTACAATGGTTTTAGAATTTGTTTCCTGAACACTTCTCGGGGCTGCCACTAGATTGGGACATCCAATTCACTATTGATCTCATGTCCGGAGATGAGCTAGTTTATATTCTACTGTAAATAATGGAACAAATAGAGCTTAAAGAGAATATGTCTTCGCTATAGATGTTGTAGGATAAAAAATTTAACCATTTGAGTACATCACATTGCGGTTTGTACATCATTTTCTAAGAATAATTATACGTCTCTATGGTTTGGGTTGATTACTGGAAGTTGAACCTGATGAATGTGAAGAATATGTATACCCTCCTGTGTATTGATTATCTATTTGAACAGTTGAGGGGATCATTAATTTTTTCAATGATTAAATTGTGATGAGGGTATCTATAACTGAGTGTTCAGACTTCTGATAAACAGGATACTTCTTTGAGAAGCTGGTACGTCTGATATGAGTTCTTTGTAATGTAATTAGGGTTGACAAATGCCCCAAGATTCCTTGATGGAAAAATTGTTCTATCCATATCTAAATCAGTTTGTGGTAGTTTTGTGGATGAAATATTTGTGTACTCCAAGACTCATGATGATCATGCCCAACTGCTAAACATCATCATAATTTCACTAAGAGGGCATCTTCTATATTAAATGCTATCTAATTGTCAGTTTTTGATTGATCATGTACAATTCAGGGGTCGTATATACTTAGAAGAAGGTGTATTAGCTAATTTAGAGGATTTTTAGGAAATTTGGGGTGGGGTTCAACCTACGAATATATTCAATATCTATAGATTTATTATTTTAGATGGATATTATCAATGATTCATCAATGATTTTTTCTATTTTGAAGCACCAGTTTCAAGAATATTAAATAGGGGATAATGTTTTAATAGGTAAAAGAATATAAAAATACCTTCTAGGATCTAAATATGAACATTAAATTGGAATCGATCTTGATCCCACCCAATCCATGTGAGCAGTAAATGGTGTATTGAGATGCTTCCAAGATCAAACTCGGTGTAATGTTGATGTGGGGAGATCATGTTGTGGTGTATGAGTCTCTGGATTTTAGACCACATGAACCAAAATACCCTATGTTTGTTCTCATGTTAGCATCAATAGTTTATTCTATGAATTTTTGGTGGGCATAACTGATGGGTGAAAAGGTTAATGTATATTTTGATCATAAGAGATTTAAGTATATCATTTCACTTAGAGATTATAATCATTGGCAGTTGTTGTGGGTCAAGTATATAAATTCATTTTATTTTGAACTAGAATATATTCCTAGGAAATGGAATAGCTTCGCTGAAACATTGAACAAGAAAACTAAAAATCATGATGTTTAGGACTGTAGTGCTGAGTGGAAGATATTGACCTTACTGGCGGACAAGCATGTTGTGGTTTAGGAAATTCACGAGTAGATGAATCTCACATTAGTATCATTAAAGTCTGAAATTATGAGATGTATAGAGATTCGAAATATGAGGGCCTAGAGTTCTTTTCATTTAGTGAATGCCTAGAAGGTGTGTAATCACCTTCCAAATGGAACATAGGTAAGTAAAATATCATCTACATCATGAATCATCTAGTTTTGACTAAAAGTATGAAAGTGGAGTTGATGTAGTATTTTCATTCCACAATGTGGGCTATACATCTAGGTGTTATCAATATATATCATGTCTTTCAATGATATTTTTGTTTCCAGTCATGAAAAAGGATATAGCTTGGTTCATGATATGATGTTACACATGTCAGCAGGTGAAGGTAGAGAACCAATGACCTATCAGTTTTATACAGTCATTCCCCATTCTATAATAGAATTTTGATGGTGTAAATATTGAATTTGTGGTCGTTATCCTATGGATGCCTCCAAAGAATGATGTTATATTGGTTATTGTGGATGAACTAAAAAAATATGTGCATTTCTCACCTATATGGGAATCCTTCTTAGAATAGATTTTTAGAGAATTGTACATTCTGGAGATAGTCCATCTGCACATGGTGTCATGAACTATAGTTTCAGATCATGAATTACAGTTTTCATTATGCATCCATCATGGATTACATAAAGTTATCGATACATAAATCTTTTTATTATGTCCTTACAACCATAGATATAAGGATATTCAAAATGTTCTATATAGGTGCGTGAGGATATGTTGCAAGTGTGTATTATTGACTTTGGTGGGTCATGGAAAAATAACCTAGATTTAGAAGAGTTTTCCTATTAAAATAGTTATCATGAAAATATAAAAAGTGAACTATATGGTGAACATTATGGTAGGCCATGAATATCAATCTTCTGTTTGATGGAGGAAGGTGAGTCATAGTTTTTGGGATTGAGTCTCATGTAGGATACATAGGAGTGGGTTCTGTTGATTCATAAATGCCTGGATATGGATCATTGTAGATAGAAGTGGTATGTTGATAGACATCAATGACCTCTAGAGTTTATATAGGGTGATCATGTTTTCCTTCACAAGTCACCTAGGGTGGGTCACCACAAGAAAAAAGTTATGTATATGTGGCACCCAGGTTCATTGGTTCGTTTGAGGTTGTGGGGAGAATCAGGTTGGTGGCGTACTGATTGGATCTTCCACTGAAATATTTTTCTATGTGTGACATTTTTCATGTGTCACAACTACATCTATATCACCCATTCCTGTTTCATGTTATCTATATATATGATGTTGATCTTGATATAGATGTATCCCTTTGAGGGGCATTTTATATGTTTGTTGGATCACAGTGAGAATGTGTTGTGGGGAAGGAATGTGTTGATAGTTCGTATATTATGGGAACATGGACATCTATAAGAGGAGTCATTGGAATGAGAATAATATATATGGGCTTAGTGGCCCAATATATTTTTATGATAATCTTATCGAAACATGGCAATATTGATTGAGGACCAGCTATGATAAAGTGAGGATGTTATATGATATGGGTAATTTATGGTGATATCTCATGATATATTTTAGGTATTATTTTTTCATTGGTTGAGTAATTTTATTGGGTTTTACCTTGTGGTGTTTTAGGTGAACAATTTAGGAAAATGGATGATTTTTTTTTGTGTTAGGTTGGCGCACGATTTTCCCTAACCATGCCCCTGGCCTAGAAAATTGTGCAACTCTAGACAAAGGGGATTGTCACATTTGGAACATGATTTTTCAAACTGTAGGCTTGTAAATGAGAAAATATACACCATTATAAGAGTATCATGGATGAGGCATATAACTTGAAGAAATTGTGCACTTCTACCAAGGATAATGTGGGTGCATATTTATTTAATATAAAAATTAGACGTTTTATTAGTCCAAGCACCTAATTGACCCCTATATGGCCATAATTCAACCCTAATATTGTTCTAACAATTTCAAAGCTTCCCAGATTTAATAAAATCCTTGCTAACCTCTTTTATTTTGATATTTTAATCCCAGATAAATGATTTGTACCCCTCCCAGTCAGAGAATTCTATCCAACAAGGTTTCATCTTTCACTTATATTCATCTCCCATCCTAGAAAGGGGTTTCTTATTTTTTTATTAGATCAAGATCTGGAATTGTTTTTCTAGATATTTATTTTAATGATATTTATTTTTTCATTCTTTATTTAGGGTTTATATTCGGTTCATGATCTACACTATTACTCTGCTTAATATTGGGGAATTCTTTTGGGCGATCACTCATCGTCAAATTGAGGTAAGTGGTCTAATATTCAAATACAACAATCATGATTTTGAATACAAGTATTCTAATAATATAATTTCAAGATTTATTTTGAAAATGAATTTACCAATTGAATTATTTAATTTGGTGAATTATTTAATTAAGGATTTGAGAAATTGTGGGGATTGGGCATAATTCATCATGGAATTTAATATATGATATTAAGAATATGAAATGTGATAAATAATTATAGAATTAATTATTATATATCAGTATTATGAATTAACATTATTAAATTTTAAATTAATTATGTGATATTGATATTAGGAATAGAGATAATAAATTGTTGGATAAATTATGGGTTTTTACTATTAGGAATTCAAACATTAATTGGTGAATTAATTATGAGGTATTGATATTGTATGTATGATTAATCAAATGGTGAATTAATTAATTGGTTTTTGAGTTATATATAATATTTTTATATATTAAATTATGTATTATTATATTTTGAATGGTTATATAGACATTTTTCCAAGTATTGTAAATAGTAAAATTCTTATTTGGTTACATATAGTTAAATGGTGAATGTTAACATGGAAATTTGGTCAAAAAATTTGATTGGTAGCATGTTGATATAATTATGTATTATTAAATGGTGAATTGACAAATTAACATTATGTCATGCATTTTTTATGGTAACATAATCATTTAATTTTGAAATGAGAATTGGTGAATGATGCCACAGTCATTCACTTATGAGACTACTAATGGTAACATAGACATTTAGATGTGATATGTATTGGAGATGTTTCAGAATCTAGAATGGGACAAGGTATTTATTGAGGTTCGAGTGTCCTTAAGAACCTAGGAGTATATGTGGTTAAACAATGAATATCTAATATTGATATAATTTTTTAATTATGCATTGTACATATTTCTTTATTGAACTTCATACATTGTTATTGAATGGATTTTTTAGACATCGTTGGTGGTGTCCTACTACGTTTTACTCACACCATACCTTCGATGTCCGAATGGTAGCTGAATAAATTTCACGATTATAGGATAGGATAATAGAAAAGGCCATGTGTTAGGTGGCTGAGTCCAGATAGAGAATGGATGAGGTAATTTAATGTGGTTCAGGACCCACTCAGGAGTAGTTAGTTCCTTTATTTTGTTCATGTGAAACTTGACATATAAATTATCATGGTATATTTACCTCAATAGATTTGATATTTTATTTTTATTTTTAGTTATGATGAGATATTGGTACTATTTACAGTTATATGTTATTCATTTATTGTTCATTTCTTTTTCGTTGGTGTATTATTTTAATAAAAAGAGGTTATACACTCCCAATGATCGAAAATAGACCCTCCCTTCTAGTTGGAAGCCTCTAGTGTATAAGGAGGCATGCTTGAGGGCATGTGGTGGACTGGTCTGGGACACTGGTGTGTGGACCCAAGGCAAGGAAGTCAAATTTTATTCATGAGAGTAGTTGTTGTCTTGTCTAACTCTATCTTTCTTTCATCCATCGTTATACAATTTTTTATTATTAATAACTTATGTGGGACCTCTTTCTTAATCAGCAGAAAATTTTTTAAAATAAAATCTTATATATTTTTCTATATTTTTCTATATCTACATTTTAAAAATAAATTGGGTACATAAATATTTAAACATATTTAACTGAAAAAATATATTTTTAAATATATAAACAATGTGGAAATAATTATTATCCATATTATTTAAAATAACAATTCATGAATATGTAAATACATATACTAGATTAAATAAAATGTTTATATATAAATAAATTTATTAAGAAACATGTATAATTTTTTTATGTATTATAATAATATATAAATAAATAGTAATATATAGTAATATGTATATATATATATATTGAGACACATAAATTTGTGAACGTATATATATATTAACACACAATAAAAACTAATAAATTTATTTGAATGTTATAATATAAATACATGAATTAATATATGGAAAAAAGTGACGTGCTTGTAATCTATAAATAAAAAAGATAAATTATAAAATATGCAACAAATTGTCATAGAGAAGGTGTAAAGTCACAAACATGCATGGGGGTGGAAAAAGGTTGACTCTAGTGCTGATATAGGAAGATAGGCTATGTAGACATATGGGAGACCACAAATAAATTCCTTTTGGTAATCAAAAGTGATCATTGGAAATGTCAGTGTAAACATTGATAAAGGTGGTAATGGTTGGGAGTTTTGAAAAAATATTTCCTTCTAACTAGAAAGCCCAAGTTTTATAAGGTATTATTTAGCACTAATAAAATGTGTGTATGACCATTCTAAAAACACTGATAAGGGATCCTTTTATCACCACTAAAGAAATAAATGATAATGGATCCCTCAATCAATAAATTTGTAGCACCAATTAAAGGTTTCATGTTAAATGCACATTCTTGAATTGATTTAAGGAACTATATTCAAAAAGAACATACTACATTAACACTTTTTTAGAAATGATTAATGTATTATTATACATTTATAATGTTATAATCTATAGTAGGGACTGTCAAAAAAAACTGTGAGAGAACATTTTTTTGCACTATAATATCACATGGGAATGAAAATGGAGATTAATATGAGATTTAAAATCATACTATAATGTTCATAAATCCATATGGGAATTTTATAATTCTCAGGTTATTTCTTAAAGGAATCATTGTGTTACATTGTTACATGAAAAAAGAGTCTTAGTTTAAATGGTTTTTAAACAATGATAAGTAACAACTATCATTCCATTAATAAAAGGATTCTCGATTTATTTTCAAATTGGTTTAACATATATTTATAAAATTCATAAAGGTGTCCAAATCCCCCAAGCAATGGCCTCTCCAGTGGAGGCAAAATGACTGAGGGGCCTCAATAACTTCTTAAATATAATTTTGAGGAAGGCATGAGAGCCCCTCATGCTATCCCTTTAATTCAAAATAAAAGAAACATTTTCCATTAATAAATTATATGTAAATACATATTGGTAAAAAAATGATTATTTATTTTTTTTAAATATATATATACCCTGATAAAGTATTATATATGATAAAATATTAATAATAATTTTAAAATAAAAATTTAAAATAATTTCATATTTTCATAAAAACAAATAAAGAATTTAAAATAAGTAATATATTATTAACAATTAAATTTTAAAAAATACTAGTAACTAATTATTTGAAAATTATTATCATTAATTATACACAATTAAATAGTAATTATATATAATGGTTTGTATTAATTACCACCTGATAAATATTTAATAAATTATATGTTAATTATAACATAAAAAATATAAATTTAATAATCAATATTATTATATAATAAAAAAATATTATTTATTCTTATTATATAGTTAAAATTCATTAACAATAATTATAAATAGGTCATAAATATAATTATTGACATTACTATTAACTAGTTTTAGGTATTTACTAGTTATTAATGACGGTCATATTATAATTAATTGTATTTGATTTATTATTCACTGTTATTAATTGTTATTAGTTAATAAAAATTACATAAAAATTATTTAAAAATTATAATTTCAAAATAATTAAAGTAATTATAAATCAAACAAAATTAATAAATATGTATTCAGAAAAAATTGAAAGTAATTGGTCTCGATAAAAAATTATTGTAAAATATTGTATACAATAATATTAATACTACAAATGTTTGTAGAATAATTTTAACATTATTAATAATATAAATCACTTGATGCAATATTAAATAAATTTAAGATATCCAATGCATAAAAATCAATAAGTATATTTTTTTTGTAAATTTCTATGATGAGGTCTCTTCACACTATCTTGAGTCATAATAGGATGCATGTATCTAGATCATCAACTGTTGTGATGGGTTTGAGTCTAATGAGACAGAGTGGGATCATCCTTAAGAATAAGAACCTCTACTATGTAATTCCCAATTTCTAAATAATCAATAGGTGGTACCATTCGGATGTCAAGATGTGAAACTGATTCCTCTCTAACTATTGAAGTGAAAGTACATTCCATATGATGAGGGGTCTATATATCATGTCAGGGATCAGTCATGATTAGTGAATGTATGGGTAATTACTTCTAATATATTCTTTGATCTACTATACATGGTCAAACTATTGATATATCGATAATAGAAATGGATCACATGGAAATTGTTAAACAAGAAAAATAATCTCATGCTTGCCTACTGGATGAGTAATCTCTTCCTATTGAATAATTGTAGCACCATGTACATACCATCATGGGATATGTCATCATCATCAGGACTCATAAACATCAGTATCTACTGGAGGAGGTTATTGTGCTAGAATCTTCTCTCCCTAAGTAGGATAATCATCTACCTAATGTGGATGGTCTAATATACTATTATGTTAAACATTATATGATGGAATCATTTCCGATGATGAAACATGGTATGTTTCCTGAATAAATACCTCACCACCCGCAAAACTAGGCATTGAGATAATATTCTCTAGAGTAGTATGTATTAATGTTTTAAAAACTATACTAAAAAAATATACTACAATCAATCTAATAAAATATTATTGACTTACACGATAATTTTCCCCCTGTCGTGTGGTGTAAAATACAATATACAAGTTATTAAATAACATAACATAAACATGAGCTACTCTAATATATCACATAACATAAAACCCATTACATTATTAATAAATGATACACATCTTCTCGATATGTAGATATATTATACATGTCGTCATAACTAGTCGACATACTACCTCCCTGTCAACATTTTAAAACAAAGTGTTATTGTATTTCCCAATTCTAACAGAATACTCAAAAAATCCAAATGGAAACATGACTCTATTTGTTTAGTTACAATAAAATATATGATAATGTATGGGAGTCACCAAAATCCCTTCATCATCAAGACAAGTAGGGTAGTATATAGAAAATTGGTCTAATATTCCTTAGTATTGAATCCATGAAATCTGAAATGATATGTGAAATTTGTTGAAATAGTTTGTTACTAATTTAGAAAAATTATATCATTATGAAAATTAGTAGTCAAAACAATAATGTATATATTTACATCAGTAGGTAGAAGATTATATAAAATGAGATGGTAGACACCCAAATTGTGTCTTTATGTTCTAATAAACTTGTTTTCATAAATCCAAATGTAATGTAAAACATTGAGAGTAATAAATAACAATCAATTAGGTAAAATAACTCATATTAACATCAGAAAATAATAAATATGAGTGTAAAAAATATTTTCGACATGAAGAATCATGAATCATATACATATCATGCTTCCAACCAAGAACCATAGGGGTTAGAGGAGTGATTTTTTCCATTGATCACATCTTAATTATGATGACACATCCCCCAAGATCACTATTATCTCATCACCTTGTAGTTAATAATTTTTTATACATGTTTGATAGGAACAAAAATTCACAATTTTATCTCTCATCTAGATCAATGTCCTATATTTTCCCAAAAAACTAGAGTAATATTCACACACTCTACCTCCAATGAAAAGTATGATATATGTACAATCATAACACATTATTGTATTCTTATCATGTTAGTGGAAAATAATGTAAAGATCATGTCTAGCCAATCCATTGATAATGAATTTCCATCAAAATAAGTATCAACATCCCCTCGTATATTTGAGGCCTGACAATCAATATTCAATCTCATACCAATCTTTACCGGTGGGTCCTATAACTGTCACACTCTTAATAGGAACACTTATTATAACTTCTACATCCTCAAATATAATGGTCATATCACCATCAAGAAATTTAAATGGGTTATTCTAGGGCCTCTATATTTAATTGAGGGTGGATAATATTTCATTATCATTATTTATATATTCTAATGTAGAAACACTACAGAATTTTACACATCATAGGTATGATCTTATATAATTTTTAGGAGGAATGAAATGATTATTATGTTTCCTATGAACTCAAACCCTTTAAACCTCATAACCCATAATCACCTCCTAAAAAAGGTGACTATTCCACTCAATTAGTATATTTACGTCCTCTATATCTAAAAATAATGATTATATTAATAATATATAAAATTTAAATATAAATATAATGTTATGGTTAGTAGAATATTATTATTAGAACATGGTAGGATATAATAGTTATGTTATCCACCTTTTATATTTCTTATAATGATAAAATGGATTGATATTCATCCTGAAAGAGTTTATTGTACATAATTACATCGGCATTACTATTGAAAACTTTGTTTCATCATTTTATATTAATCTTCTTCATTATTAATTTTAAAAAATTTATTTATTTAATTAGATTATAAATTTTATCATAATTGAAATATTACAAAAAATAAATAGAATATTTGGAAGAAATAAATTTAGTAGACCCAAATCATCACTATATTTGACTATATATTTTTAAATGGTTTATTTTAAAATTCATATTTAATATATTTTTAGAATGATTCCTTCCAATAACTGATTCTTTTGAAAAATCACCCAAAAGGATGATACAATGTATTTCCCTAATAATGTTATTAAAAAATCAGGGCATTACATTATTTATAAGAAATAAATCATCATGGATGATAATAAGAACCCATTTCAGTAATGTTAGGGAATCACATCCTATTTTGACCATACCTAGGTAATATATTGCATCTTAGATGTTGGACATGTTTTTATGGCCACTCCATGCCATTAATAATCCTATTGCTATTCATTCTACATCATGATCACAACATGTTGATGTGGCTTTTCAATGTGTATTAATATTTGGGAACTGTGAAATTTATATATTCCCCAATAGGCATCCATGGTTCCCAATAATATTTTATAATGGCATTGTGTTATTATCCTGAAACAACATTGAGTTCCAATGTAATTTTGATAGAGGAACATCATGCAATGGCATGCAATCATGGAAACTAAAATTAATGGGAGTTTCCATAGTCACAATTACCTATTTCCAAGTAATAAAACCAAAACATGACCACTACTATCATTGATGGGGTCCTAACACACTATCACTGTGAAATGACTTTCTTCGTCATTTAATTCTCTCACTAGAAAATTATATTATTTTTCAATTTTTCAATCATTATATCAATGAATGTATCATCGGTACCTTATCTCCTAATGAATACCATAACCAATATTTTTCATATTTAAATGACATAAATTACATAATGGTAAAATTTATCTTGTACTATATATTTTATAGATACTTGTGAAATCCATTAAATATTTCATGGATACGCTCTATAATGTTTTTCTTCAGGTGTTCATACCTATCCCATAACATCATATTCAATTATCCATTTCTATTTACTAATTTTCATCATGTTTCCATAAAATCACTTATTATCAGTAAAAATACCTTCCAATCACTATTGGAAACTTCACTGATCTGGCTCATATGCAACATGAATGTGATCATCTTATTTATACATTAATTTTATAATAAAATTAGCAATAAAGAAATAAGAAATAGAATGTATACCAAGGTTAATGTTAGCCTTCATTATAGAATCGTTATGAAAAAGCCTTTGACATGTTATTGGAAATGTTTCTGATGATATATCTATGATGAGAATTTGGTGATATCTATATAACATGATCTACATTGATTCCCATATTGATAGTCTAATGATGATCTAATATCAAAAAACACCACAAATGTGGATGAAATGGTTGTTAATATATAAAAAACCTATAAAACCCTACTGAATGTTAGAATAAATCATTCTTAAGACTTATAAAAATTAATTAGTTATATTTTCGAGTTATATTCATTATATTAATATTTTTTATTTTTTAGTAAAAATGAAAAATGTATTATTTATAAAAAAAATATAGTTTTATTTGTTAAATTATTTTATTTATAATATGTCTTCCAAAATTAAATAGTTTTAAATGTAAGAAAACAAAACTCATTTTTTAATTCAACATTTAAAATTTATCTTAGGAAAAATTTCGGATAATTTTTTGAAAATATTCTTTTTCAACAAATAAGGAAATATATTGATTTATTTTGAAAATTATATTTCCCATTATACTGTCTATAAAGTATGATTATATTTTGAATTAGTATTAACATATAACATATTTCAATTTTATATAAAATAATCCAATTATGTTTTTTATAGGAAATTTTCTACTTGATTTTTGTTTTAAAAAATTTTATATTTAAAAAGGAAATTTTTCTAAAAAATGTTTCTTCATTTTATTTTGTAGGATAAATTTCAAATTAAAATTTTACACGTTTGACTTTGAATTATGAGGAATTTTTTTAAAAATTAGAATCATTTGGACCAAATATTTTAAATGTCCATCTTTTATTTTTATCTAATATGAATAGTAACCTTAAAAAAAATTTACCACGGTAATGGGTAAAACTTGTAATTAATGTTAAAAATAAGATGATAAGGAGTATAAAATGACCCTAATAATTGAATTAATTTTATTGTATGAAACCATTTTTTTCCATAATCGTCCAATATTCGATTATATGACCTTATTCTATTAAAATGTGATTATAGAATTTATAATATTTTATTTTAAAAAAAATTAATCAATGACACACTCATGTTTTTAATAATAATAATCAATTTAACATAGGTTTAAAAATGTATTTGTTTATTCATATATAATACTTTGAAATATAAATTTTTTAAATTCATCATGGTATTTTATTATTAATTTTTTTAATAAATAATTAGCTTATAAATTTATACAATGATGACGAAATAATTATTCCATTAATTGATGTATCAAATAAATGATGCTAAAAATCTAAACTAATAAAAATTTAGATATTTAATGTCATTTGTGAATTTTATTGATTAAAATGACATATTATATATTTATTAAAATATTTGTCTTGAATCTTAGATGTTTTCTTCATATTTTTAAAATCCTTGTAATTTATAGTTTTAAAAAATGTCATTATTGTTATATTATTATAAATAATTATTTATTAAATTGTATAAAAAGCATAAAATATAAGATTGAAACAATTTATTTTGGTATATTTTATAATATAATCCATGGTCCATTTATGGGCTTGTTTCCAGTTATAATAATTATTATGACTTTCAAAATGTAAAAATCTATATTGTTGTGGTATATGAGAATGGGGTAAATGAGGTGTTAAACAAATATGATAAGAATATAAATGTTACATAAACTTTTAAAAAATAATTTTATTAGATTATTAACACCCCTAATCATCATATATTCTAAATAAATAATCGTTTTGTTTTTTATATTTCAAAACTAAATTCAATTAATTTATTATTTTGAGAAATTCCAACAGTTCTCCTCCATTTTTTGTAAAAGGGATTATCCTCTTCCCATTAAATCACACTTAAAATCCCATTTAGATACACCAATACATATCCAAATACCTTCATATTATCCCTCTCCACATTTTATAGGAAGTGGTTTATATAGATTAACTATCTTAGAGGGCTTATGGTATTAGTTAAATGACATTGTCCAAAGAAGAGGTATTGTTTATATCTACAAGTTTTAGTTTTATTTATTATTCCATATCATTTAAATATTTCATTAAAATGATTATATAATAAAAATATCATATTAAATTTCATATGGTTTTTTCGTATTAATGTTAACAGCTATATAGATTTTCTCTTTCATCAAATTGGAAACAAAACTAGAGTCTGTGTGTATGGTGGACTACTACATAACGAACCGATGTAATTCGTTTCTGATCACTATCTCTAGAAAATGGATATGGTGGTAGAATAAATTATTATATAATATATTCATAACATATTATCAATCATCAATGATAATATATCAGTTAAATTTTAACATTCCTAATCACTAAAAATTTATAATGTCGTTTGTGCGTGTGTGTAGACTACAACTTCCATTAAGCAATGTGATTAATTTTTTATCACCACATCATATAGATAATATATATAAATTTAACATCTAAATTAATTTTTTTATTTATATTATTATCATTTTTAAACATAAAATTATAGTTATATTCATTCCAAAATGATTCTTAAAAAATAGACCCATTACTCATGCGTACGTACGACCTATCATCTCGATGATGATAACATATTTCATTTTTCATAAACATATTTATTGGTTGTATTTAAACATATAATTAATATTAAAAATGATAATTATTTCTTGATAATTACTCATGATAATATTTAATAAAGACCACTTTTACCATAGTCAACCAACAAAAGTCATTTTGGACTTCTGAACCAAATATCATCAAAATAACTTATGTGAGCATAGATTATTAAGTATATTATGAACCATGGTATAATGTAAAATAAAATGAATAACATACTTGAATGGGGATCTTGATAATGTATAAAATAAACATAAATTTTTCATTTAATAATATAAATAGCATACATCATGAGTCGGACTCAATGTAAGGGACTTTCTTTTAAAAATACACTTTTTATGTTTTCATTTTATAAATATTTTCCTTCCATTCTATTATATTTAAAAACGATTTATAGATGTTTTCTATAAAAATTAAATAATTAAAAATAAATTTTTTTACGTATATAGAATTTCTTCAAGAAAATTCTAAAGGAATAGTTTTACAGATTTCATTGATGTTATTTAAAAAAGGATAAAAGAAATATTCTATTTTAATGTATATGGTGATGAAGAATTTTCTTACAACCATAAAATTTATTTGAATTTTGGATTTCCCAACTATATTTCATTAATTATTTATATAAAACTCATATTTATGCATTTTTTCTTTTGGTATTTGAAAAAAAATATGGGAATATGGTATTTTTATTTTATAAATTGTTATCTACATGGGTGTAAAAGTGTTTTCAATGGATTTGTTAATGATATGTTCATTTAAAAAATTATGAAGGGTTGATCCCCATTATAGCTCATGGTTGAGCGCATTATAAATTATATTATTGGTGTTCGCAGACATCATAGGGTTATCTCGTTATATCTTATATTATTTTTGCACCCGTATAGTGCTCCAATGCATTGGATAATGATTTTTATTTCTAATGTATTATATTTTAAGCTAGATGAATTTTTATTCCAAATTATAAGTGTTTTATAAGGGTTTTTATATTCTCATTTCTTAAGGAACCTATATGAATTTTCATTAATTACTTATGTTTTTTCATTGAATTCATCTTATTTCATAAGGAATGTTAATGACATTTTGTCTCAAATCAATGATTATGACCCTTTTTTATACTATGTATGTCTTTAAGAAAGTGTTTTCGGATACCCTGGTTTTTAAATAGACTAATATATTTCATTCTTCATTTAAAGTCCCTTATTGATATTTATTTGATCATCCCATTTTTAAAAAAAATCATATGTTTATAGGATTGTTAAATGAAATAATGATGTCATGATTAAATTCATTAATATTTTTCATGAAAACAACACATGATTTATTTTAGAGGTGTAATATTATGAAAAAATGGATATTGTGTGGAAGTGTTCACATTGTGATGTAATATTTAATTATGTAATAGTTATTACATAATTCTGTACAACATTAAAACTCAAAAGTTCATCAATATTGTAAAAAGTTATTTATAGTCCAAATATAAATGAATATTTACTGATTATGATCAAGTCATTACTATTGTTTTTAGAGCCATGTTTAAATAACATTAAGAGTTGTGATGAAAATAATATACCCTTAAAATTTGTTCTCTAATGTTTTAGTTTTTGGTGATTACCATGTTTATTTGATTAAAAGTATATTATTTTAGAGTGGTTTCCAATAGAATAAACAAGGAGGATGTGATAGGAAGGCACCAAGGGGATGATATTATTCCATATCTACAGCCTAGAATTGTTATAATTGGAACTGAGTATTTTTTTCAGTGATGTATCAGTTGACACAAGATATAAATTATGGTGTAAACTATATTATAGAGGATCCAAATATACTACATGAGAACATGATGATAGTGGATAATTTTATGATAATACATGTACTATAATTCAGTTGATATTCTAAACATGTGGTAGTATAATGATGTGTCATTGAAATAGATAAAATAAGTATATTCACATGGGGTTTGAAATTTTAAAAGTTAACGCTTACCATTTGTCATTTTGAAAGTGATTCCAAATAATGTTCATATTTAGTTAAGAATACTAAAGTGATATATGACATTTATTCCTTGTAATATGACATATTGTTTTGAATCTATTCCAAGAGAAAAATTTCACTATGATTGTATTACTCCAAATTGAGAAAAAATTCATAATATTGAGGAAAAAGGAGAATGATTGTATTGTTGTGTATGAAGAGAATTTTAAAATATTGGATAAGAATGTACTAAATTTTATCTAGGATTTTTTTATTAATATTAATCAATTTTACTCCAGGATAAAAACATGATATTTATTAGAATAATCTTCACTATAATTCCTGAGTTATATGAATGTACATTTATGTTCTGAAAAGGTAAATTAGAATTCTCTAGAGATCGTTTATTCTATAAAAATAAATCATAGAAAAGTTATTGTATGGTGGGAAATGGGGAAACGTTAATCAGAGAAATCCTGAGTTAATAAAATCATCTTCTCATCAAGTGATATGTGTGGTAAAAATAATTCTAGGGAATTTATGGTAAATTTTTGAATGTGTTACTGGTGGGGAATGTTTAGTCACATGGCCCATGACTATAAATAATAGAGTACTAATTAATTAATGAATATGGTAACTTATAACAATCCATAATTGAGATGGTTTAGTTTAAATAAGTTTGGTTATTATTATAGAATATGTCTTAAATCAGTTACTTATTATGGAAATCATCCAGACTAAAATCATAAATGTGTATAAAAATACTTTTCTACTATTATGGTTGGTGTAGTTTCATTAATTTAAGTCGTGACATTTATGTTAATTATTTATAATAATTATGCTAATCAAGTATTTGACTCTATATCATCATATTCATTCATTAATATTAATTTTAATAGTATATTGGGTATATCACATCATGAAATTATTGTATAATTATTGGTGAAATATCCAGGTGGAAATACTAAATCAGCAGAGATTTATATGATTCTTCCTATCATTATCATCAGAATGGTTACTCTTCTACACTGTATTAAACTCCACATGATATATTTTTATATCATTTTGGTAATTAATTGAATTTCAATTTATCTTTCTATGATATATTTCATAGATAATAATATTTTATTAAATTAATTCAAAAATTTGATAACATATGATGAAGATGAGAAATTATTAATAAATAATAGTGAAATTTACAGAGAATATGATTATGAAAATAATGAAACTATAAAAATTAATTATGTACCAGTAATGAATGAATATATAAATTTTCCTCATGATAATTAAAAGAATAATTAATGATCAATAGGTTAAGTTTACCGTTTAATTGGTATCTTATGCAATGACAATTTCAAAAAACCCTTATTGAATGTCCCAAGTAGAACTTTTGGAATTGAAAAAAGAAGTAGTAGGAGTTCCAAGATAAATGTTTCATTCATAAATTTTTTTCACATTGGGGTACCCCAACATTTTATTTTAAAAATAAAAATGGTTCCATGAGGCTTTACATTTCTTATAGAGCATTGATTAACTTCACTATTAATAAAAAGTATCATTTTCTTCATATAGGTGATTTTTTTGACCAACTCTAGGAAATTTAGTATTTTTAAATGATTGATCTCAGTTATTGGTATCATCACATGATGTTTATGGATGAATATATTATGAAGAGTACATTTTGGACAAGATATAGTCTCTTTTAGTTTTTAAATATTCCATTTAGGTTGTCTAATGTACCAAATTTATTTAGGGATCATATTAATATAGAGTTCAATGAATATTTTTATATGTTTTTTATTTTTTTATTGATGAAATATTTTAATATTATTAAATTCATGTGGATCATGAATCAAACATTATAAATATTTTCCAAACATTAAAAGAAAATAAACTACATGGAAAATTTTGTTTGTGGGAATTTTTGTATCAAAAAATTATTTTCATTAGATTATTGTTTCTAATGATAGAATAATAGTTAAACCTAATAAAAATATTAAGGATTTTCCAAGACCTACCAATTTCCTAGAGATCTGTAGTTTTCATTGATCAGTAGGACACTAGACGATATTTATGAAAACATTTGTCAGTTATCTATCACAAAAACTATGTCATCATAGAAAGGATATAAATTCATATGGAAAAATATTATGATGATTATTATTAATAAATAAAAATAATATCGGTTAATTCTCTAGTTTTGTACATTCCCTCTGATGAGGTTGAATTTTCCGTCTACAGAGATGCCTTGTTGAAGGTAATTGGTTGCATTTTGATGAAGAATAGTATTGTAATTTATTATACATCATGGAAAATAAATCCTCACAAAATAAATTACAATACATTTGATATTGAATTACATATTTTGGTCTTTCCCATAAAAAATTGGTGGCATCATTTATATAGAGCCAATTGTTAAGTATATACTGTCATAGATTTTTTAATGTGTCTTCATGTAGAAATAGTTCAACATGATGTTGAGGAGGAGTTCAGAATTGATAACAGAATTTGACTCTATGGTAATTTATCATCCTAGAAAATAAAACCAAGTAGTCGATGCTTTTTGAATGAAAAATTATCCTAAATTAAGAATGTTAATTATGGATCATCACCATTTTTTTAATTATATGATGAATTATGTCCTAGAAGTTATGGATGAAAGACTATTCTATTTTTTTCTCGATTTCGATGTAGTTGAATTTTATAGATAGAATTGGGGAATCATAGAAGGATATCATGGGTTACAAGATATGGATGAATTGGTTTAAAAGGGTATTCTTCTTGAATTTAATTTTGACAAATATTGTATTTTGATTTGGAAAGAGATTTAGTGTTCCATGAGATCCTCAGTTATTGTAATAATTTTTTATTGAAGTTCTTATATCTTCAATTTTTGTTCATCATTATAAAACTAGGTATTGAATTTTTTTTTTGGTATTTGTGGTGGTTTGGTATGAAATGATATATTGATGACTTTACAATGAAATTGTTTACTTCATTATAGGTTAAATACATATAAAAATTACCAAATGTGATGCTTCTACCTTTTTTAATAATATAGTATAAATGGGAAAATGTATTTATGGATTTATTAGTGGGGATTCGAAATATACCTCAAGGTATTAATGAAATTTCGGATCAGAATGATCGATTAACTAAGTCTTTTCATTTACATCCCATTTTAGATATTTTCTCATCAGACCAAATTTCTTGATTATATCTCAAAGAGATATTCAGATTAAATGTAATTTACCTCTCTATCATATTGGATTGTTCCCAATTTCACTTAATTAATTTTTTAAGAACATAAAATGTATTTGTATATTGAATTAAATTACATTATAAATTTTCGTCCATAATCTGATGGACAGTCTTAACAAACACTTCTGTCCTTGGAAGTCACGATTTTCACATTTTTAATGGATTACTAGGGAAGTAACTATTATAATCCTTATATTTTTATTTTTATATAATAATATTTTTCATTCTAGTATATATATATCATCTAATTAGTCATTATATGTAATGAAATGTCAGACTCCATCTATATAGGATGAAGTATGACAAAGGAAGTTGAAGGGACTCGAATTGGTAGAGAACATGGTTGATTAAGGAATGGTAATTAAATAACATATGAGTAAATTTCAATGTATATAAAATGGTTATATAGATCGCGGGTGAATATATCTGATTTTTGAGGTAGGTGAATATGTTTTTCTTAAATATCTTCATGGAAATGTGTTATGTGTTATTGTAAAATGGTGAACTAAAGTTGATGATTCATTTGAATATATAATGTATTATTGAATGATTAATAAGGTGATTACATGGTATCATTTTTTCCTATTTATTATGAAATTAATCATCATTTTTCATCTTTCATTGTTAATAAAATATATATTGGATACATCTCATGTTTTGAGCATTGATATAGTTTAGTTGGAAGAGAACCATTCTTATGGGGAATAGCCTATTCAGATTCCTAACTATAGGGAGAAAATATTTTAAAACATGTATTTTGACTAGGATAAGATTTCATTGAAAACCCATATCCTTGAATAAGAAACAAAAGAGTCTAAATATTCTATAAGGGAAGGGTAACCCCACTTTTTGAATATGTGAATAAAATTACAAGGATCCCATTTCTAAAATGGAAATAATCTAACAACCCATTTAACATTATAATAAACCATTTTAATATTTATAAATATTCATTAATTGTTTTTTCAGTATTGTTTTCATTATAATAATACTATATAATGTATGAGTCAAATGGATAAAATCATTATTTAGAAATAATATATTTTTATGTGCCGTATGGATTTATATAAAATAATAATTTCCAAATAATATAATTATAGTTTTAAAAGAATAACATGATTTTTAAATTCATCATATAACTTTTTTTAAGATGATATTTTTGTGACTTTTTTGTCAGATTTATTTTTCAATAAATACTGAAAAATAAAGCTTATTATGGGAAACTGTATTTTATTGATATTATTTATAATGAAAAATTCTATTCATGATTAATATTTAAATTAAATTTATTTATTTTTATTTTAAATAATCCAACAATGTGTTTTTAAATGAATTTTATACATTAATTTAGTATTAAAACATTTATATTTAGAAATGGAACTTTTTTGAATAATAGTTATCCATCAAGTTTTTTCGGTTTAATAAAAAATTAAAATCTTCCCCTTCTGCGTTTTCAATTTTTTAAAATGTATTACATATTTTGAACCCATGGGTCCCAATTTATTAAATAGTCCCACTTTATTTTTATTCCATTTCAATGGGAGAATTAGTCATTTTTTACAAAGGTAAAGGATAAAATAGGCAATTAATGCTAAAAATAAAACTGATGTGGATTATAAAATAACCATAAAACTAGATTTAATTTTATTGGATTATTACATTTAGTCCATAAGAATCCATGATTCAGTTATATGGTTTTCTTACAATTTTAATTAGACTATAAAATTTATAATATTTTATTAAAATAGATATCAAAATTATCTCAATCTTATTTTTTATTAGAATAATATTATTAAAATAGTGTCAACTAGATGCAATGTTCTATTATAAATATAATTTAAAAATATAAATGATTTAATTTCATCATTTTAATTTATTTTAAATTTTTTGTGAAGAAATTATTACAATAAAAATTTACAAAATGTTGACTCAATAATTATTCAATTAATTAAATTATCAAATAATTGATATTAATAATATTAAAAGTTATATAATTTGATTTAATTAATGTGATCCAATAATTATAATGAATACTATGAAATTATAGGGGTAAATCAAAATGATTGGTCTGAATTTTACTTTTTCTCTTGGTGTTATTAAAATCAATGTAATGAAAAGTTATAAAAATTAATATTAATAATATATTATAATAAATAAACCATTATTAAATGCTATAAAATTCCAAAAAAAAATCTAGAAACATGATTAGTATATTTTTTATAATATCAACCATGTCTATTTAAGGTTTTTGTGTGTGTTTATAGTATCTATCATGACCCTCAAAAAAACATATTGTCAGCGTAAGAGTGAAAGTTGATAATGAGGTGTTAAAACAAAAATATAATTAAATAAATGTGAACTAAACCTATCCAAAAATTATCTTATGATATATTTTTGACCCAGACTCAACATACCATCTAAATAAATTGGTTTAAGAAATTCAAAATTAAAAATTAATATATATTAAATAATTATTCTGAGAAATTCAAAGAATGACCCTTGGTTACGCCCATATTTACACTAATGTTATATGTAGCTGTTGTACAATGGGTAGGGATAGAATCCACAGGGACAAAATAAGAAACCATTAACACTCAATTTTATGGTGGTTAGGAAATGAAGTTTCCAACATTGGGATAGATTATAATTAGAGGAGTGATGATTTAATTTAAATAACAAACTAATAAAAAATGATGTGAACTAAATAATTATCGATTGTGGGATAATCGTAGTCTTTATATTGGTGTGGATTGTATAAAATTTTTTCCTTAGAAAATATCATGTCATTAATTCAATATGTATCCAAACAATTATAGTATTTATCAAAATCATTCATTAATATAATTCATACACAATTCCATGGTTAAAAAACAATTCACATTCAGGATCACACTAATGATCACCCAAATAAAATAGGTAATACTAGTACTCAAAAAAAGTCATCGTTAATATTTGAAAATATGATTAAGAACATTCCTCATCGAATGGAAATCAAAAAGTAGCACATTGATTAAAAAATTAATTTTCATGAAATAACATTAAGTCCCTCCCCTTTCTACTCCCTTGGTTCAAACTAATAAATTTTCATCCATACATTGTGTATTTTCATTAAATGGAAGTTGGAAGAAGACTCATGGTGGCATAATTGAAAAATAATTTCATTTAAAAGATGAGCAATCCACCCTTGTTTAAATAATTTTTAAAAAGATGATTTGAATAGCTTCACTCCCTAAGGAAATGGTACCAACGTGAAATAGATAATAAAATAAAAAATTAATAAGAATAAAAACAAAGATGCATCAATCCCATCACCACCAGCTTCTTATATAGGCATATTATGAGCCTTATGTTACCACCACCACCCCCCCAAAAAAAATCCATTCACATTAATCAGGATAGTAAAAATGTTAGTGAGAATAAAATAAATTTGACGTTTCAAAGTTGATCACAAAAATATGACCAGATTTATCTTCCCTCATGGTGTGAGACTAAGACATTCTATATGGCCAAATTATTAATTCTTATAGAAGTAAATATCTTATTCTTGGTGTCTATTATAATCAGTAAATATATAATAACAATTAGTTTATCCATTTGGATTTTATATTTGAAATTGTTGGATGACTTTATGGGCATTCAGATCTAGAAATAAATTTAATCTTCATCATTGACCAACTGGATTATCATGAAAACATCCAAATTAGCTCTAGAAAAGGTTACATAAATGATCCTGAAAATTTTATCTATTTATTATAAAATTTAAAGCTTCATTTGGATTTGATTTTGGGCCCCACACTTGTTTGGTGGGCCTTAGGCCCATAATGCTTTGTCAATAAAATTTCTACATTCATGCCCAAAAATATCAATCTTCCCTTGGGATTCAACCATCGATACTAAAAGGTAAAAACTAAAACAAATTATCAATAATAACAAATAAAAATATTAAATTAATATAATTAATATAATTATTTCTATAGATATATGATTATTTGGGCCAAAATTTCCACTTTAACCATGAATTGAAAAAATTATGTAGAATGAATTTCTATTAATAAAATTTAATAAAATTTTTATTTATGTAGATTAAATCACATTAAAATAAAAATATTAACTATTAATATTATCATATTTTAGTGTCTAATCACACCCTCCAACTTTGGTTTTTCTAATCTCGAGAAAAATGTATCTCAAAATTATAAAATTGAATTATTTTTTTCAAAAAAAATTCAACAAACATTGCTCATAAAACAACATTCCAAACAATCGTGAAACATTTCAATATAATTTCACATGAGATACATTCATATTCATATACTAATCTCAACCACATTCTATTGTTAAAATTGATTTCAACATTTCATCCAATTTCAATTTAGTTTTATGATGTGTTGTGCATACTAAAATAAATAGAGCCCATTTATTGTCAATGTGGAAAAATTAGAAGTGCTATGTGGGAATCACATTAATCCATAATATGAGTATCTTATTTTTTCACTTTTATTAACCATAACAGATTTGAAAACACTAATTATGGTAAGTAAAACTATGTATCATGATCCCTTACTTTTGAATGCCACACGTATTGTCAATTATGTGGTTTAAAATAATGATGTAAATCCAAACTCTAGGAATAAAAACTTTGGAGTCACTGTCCTCATGTTCTAGAATCCACACATTTGGACAAAACATTTCTTTATGAGGTCATTGCTTTTAAATTTTTTATTGATATTAAAATTAAAATGGAAATATCCCCCAACCCTATGTTATGATTAAAGGGACAACAGACTAAAACATAGGCACAGAATACAATGAATGTGATTTTTGGAATTTTTATTAACATGATTAAAATATTAATGTTCAAAATCACATTAGACAACTTCACTATTCAAAAAATATGCTTAAAAACATAAAAATAAATTAAAATCATAATTAAGGAATTCAAAATCATTTAGACTTCAGTTTTTATGCTTCACAATGTACAATAATTCATGCATGTATAATGAATGGACTTTTTATTGAATTGAATTTTTTAGAAGACAATATTTTTTTTCAAAATCCCTGATTTTCACTCCCCCCTACATAGAATGAAACTGCCCTTGGTTTTGAAAGATAACAGTAAAGAGAGATTGGGATTGTGAAGAAATAGGGAGAAAATGTGATTTGAAATTTAATCATGTAAAAAAATCAATTGGTTTGATGTTGAGGTACCTTTAATAAGAAATTTATCACATTATCTTTTTTAATTTTATATTTCTAGAAGGTGATTGGTGGCTAGGTTTAATTTTATAAATCATGAGTTTTATTTGAAAAAACTAAAATTCTTCAACTCTTAAATCTCACTCACAAGAAAAAAATTTCACAACGGAAACCCCATGGGAATTGCATTAACACTTAACTAATACGATAAAAAATAAAAAAATCAATATAAAAATGTGGTTGCCTCCAGGAAAGCACTTGTTATAATGTTATTAGTTGAACGGACCCCCCCCCCTCCACTGCCCAACTTATCCAATACAATCATTCAAAATTTTAATGACCCCAGATTTCCCCACTTAATTTTTATTGAGATTGTTTCTCCCTTATGGTTAGTATTCTGGTTTTAAAATTGACTCATAAAAAATCATATAGGTCACAATAAATGACAAAGTCCAATAAATATCAAAAAAATTTCATTCAATTTCAATCCTAATCTTGATTGATTCATTAAGGATAATTTTTAAATTATTAGCTTCAATAGAGGAAGAAATTATGATAAAAAATTAATATCCTCTATGACAGAAGGATTGAGAGAAGATGTATAGACATTGATTTTGATATCAGTTTCACTAAAACATCATGAAATAGGTAGGGAATTTGATTTGAACTCGGGTTCATTTTAATAAAATTCTCAACAGAAAATGTTCTCAATGAATTTATGTTTCAACCCTAAAATTTTCTAGATGATTTTTAAGATTTATTCTAATTAAAGAATGATAATTATTTTAATGGTTCAGTGATTGGTGTTTTTAAAAAAGTATCATTAGAGAAATATTCATGACATTCAGTCCATGAAGAAAAATTTACCTCTATTGAATCCAAAAAATCAATTTCATCCACATTTAAATACCCCTCAACATTTACATGATCATATTAAGTTATACCAAATATAAATTTCAGTTCTTTTTTATATGCATGAGAGGATTTTGGGATAATTTATTCATCTATAAATGATAAGGAAAGGACATCTTGAGTGGGAATTCATTCCTCGGATGTATTAATTCTTTGTAATTATAATCTCAAACACGAATCATTATAATTAATTATATCAATGTTACTACATCGTTGGACTTGAAATGTTTGAGAGATAGACAAGATTATAGGGTTAACATAAAGTAATTCATTAATATTTATCTCTTAAATCATCATTTAGAGGGAAGGGAAATGATCAATTAAACAATCATTATACAATTGATTGTATATCTCATCATGTGTGTGAAAATTATTAAATGTATGATCAATGTAATATTCTATGTTAGGTGATTCCCAATATTTATTATTCATTTTAATCTATTCCTAGTTTATGTTGGGGTATTGTTGAATATATTCCATTTTATTTTATAGTGATTTGGATTTGAAATTTTCTGGATTCCCTAAAATAGAAATGGGATGAGAGAAGAGAAATTGTAGTTGGAAAAGGGATATTGATGTGTGTAAATATTGTGAGTGTCTAAGTAACTTACATGGGTCCCCAAAAAACAGCGCCAAAATATAGTTGTGACCAAATTTATACTACAGGTATATATGGTTTTTTATTACATCTAGGGATTGATTCCATAGGGACCGAAGAAGAAACCATTAGACACGCAATTTTTTTTTTCTGGATATGATGTGGAGAACATTGGGATTGATTTTAATAGGAGAAATTGTTATTTAATTTAAATAAAAAACAAAAAAATAATTTAAATAATCCTTTATTTATTGCATTTTTATTCTATTTATTTTCTTGGGGTTCATTGTATGAACTTATCTTCATAGAAAATTTCTTGTTATTAATTCAATATGCATTTAAAATATTAGATAACATTTTAAAATAATTCACCAATTTAATCCATAAAACATTATAATGATAATAACAAATTCACTATTATTATCAAATTAATGATCACTCAATAGATATAGATTGTACTATCCCTCAAAATGTTTTATCGTTAATGTTGACAAAGATGAAGAATAACAAGGCTCATTTAATGGAAATCATAAAATAATGAACAGATTAAAAAATTAAATTACATGAAATAACATTAAATCCATACCCTATATAGTCACTTGGTTCATCCCATTATATATATAGCCCATAATTGATGATATTATATCAACGGAAGGGTGAATTAGACTCTTGAGGGTTGGGTTGATGAAGAAAATCAGTGAAAATACAATCACCCCACCATTGTGTGAAAAATTTCACAAAATAATACGTGAAAATATTAAAACCCTGTGAAATTGGTATCAATGAGAAATTGAAAATTAAATTTAAAATTAATAGGAATATTGTTAATAATTACATTAACATTTATTAAAAAATTAATGTGATTGAACAAACATACACGAGAAAAAATGAAAAAGGAATTAAAAAGGAATTATTAAAATCAAAATGAAAAAAAAAGTAGGATGTCACAATAACTTCACCAAAAGATCCTTATATAGGTTTATTAGTATCCTCAGTTATACCCTCAATAATAAATTCTCTGCCCATTAATTATGAGTTTAAATGGTGGGTGAGAATAATATAAATTAGACATTTCCAAGTGGACCACAATAAAAAGACCATATTCATCCTTCCTATTGGTTTGAAAATAAGTCATTGTATATGGAAAAATATTTGATGTTCATTGAATATAAATATATTCTTAAAGGTTTATTATATAATATATTAAACTTTTATTACAATTGGTTTATCGGTTTGGATTTTATAGATGAAATGGTGGGGTGATTTTATAGGCATTCAGATACATCCATAAATTTAATCTTCATCTCTGAGAGCATAGATCATTATAAATACATTAGATTCAGCTCTAGAAAAAATTTAATGAAATTATCCCAATAATTTTCCCTTTATATAGTTAAAATTTGATATTCATCAGGCATGGATTTTGGGCCCCACTTTTGTTTGGTGGGCCTTAGACGCATTATGCATTATCTAAAAAATTTATGCATTCATGAAACAAAAATCATTCTTCCATTGGGATTCATCCATTGATACTAGAAGATAAAATTTTCAAAAAAAAATTTGAACAATAATATCCGAAATAACAAATTAAATAATTAATAAACTGATTTCCACTAATAGATGATTAACTGGGCCCAAATTTCCACTTTAACAATGAATTGCACAAACAATGTGGGATAAAGTTTACTTAAAAAAGTGAACTGAAATTAATGTTTATTTAAATTGAATCACATGAATAATAACATATTAAAAATAAAAATTATCATCTTTTTATGGCTAATCAGACCCCCCAAGTGGAGTTTTTCTTGTCCCGATATAAAAGTGTCTCAAAAATATGAAATTGAATTCGTTTTTCTGAAAACATTTTAATATACATTTCTTAAAAAAATCATTCCAAACTATCATGGAACCTTACAAAATAATTTCACACATGGTAGGTTCATATTCTTATTCCAATCCAAATCCCATTACTTTTTTCAAATTCATTTCCACATTTTATCAAATTTTAATAATTTTTTATGATGTGTTGTGCACCGTAAAAGACATGAGGACCATTTTCTTATTCAAGGAGGGAAATGGAAGTTATAGGTTTTAATCACATTAATGCTTAAGATGAGTATCCAATTTTTTAGCTTTTTTACCCCAATAGATATGTAAATACAAACTCTGGTGAAGAAACCCATGGAGTCACAATCCCCAAGTGCCAAATTCCACATGTATTGTCAATTTAATGTTCTACAATTGAGATGTAAAGTCAAACTCATGGAAATAAAACTATGGATTCATGATCATCAAGTGTTATAATACACCTATTTGGACAAAAAATTTCTCAATGTGGTTTATTTTAATTTTTTTGGAAACTCATGTTAAACTTAATGTGGCCCCAAACACTATGTGATGATTAAAGGGACCCATGAACCAAAAACTATACCCAAAATACATTGTATGTGAGTTGTGGCTTTTTTATTAAGAGTATTAAAATGTTAACATTTAAAATACACATCGATCAAATGTACTTTTCATAAATTATTCTTACGAACATGAACATGCATTAAATCATAATAAAGTTATTAAAAATCATTTGGTATTGTTTTTTTATATATCACAATGTAAATTAATGAATTCATGTATAATGAATTTATTTTTTTGTTGAATTAATTTTTTAAAGGTCCAAATCATCAAAATCCTAGAGTTTCATTCCCCCAAACATAGAATGAAAAATTCCGTCACTTTTTAATGATAAGAGAAAATAGAGATCATAAATGGGATGAAAGAGGGGGAGAATGTGATTTGAAATGAAATCATGGAATAAAAACACCTGGTTTGATGTTGATGAACCATTAATAAGAAATTTATCACTTTGAATTCATGTCATTTGTAGACTTCATGATGATGATTGATAGCTGAATTGAAGTTTATAAAGAATTGGTTTTATTTGGAAAAACTATAATTAATTAATTGTTAAATATCACACACAAGAAATTTTTTATCACATTGGAACCCCCAAGGGGGTTAAATTATGGAAAAAACACAAAATAAAATTATAAAAACAATTTAAAAACTTTTTTGCCTCCCAAGAAGCACTTATTTTAATGTCATTAGATTTTCTAGACCTACCAAATAATCCCATACCTAATTTCCAAATTTTAACGACCTAATATTTCTCCACATAAACTTTATTAAGATTGAGTCTCACATGTGGGGGGGAGGAACGTTTTAAAATTGATTTATAACAAATAATATAGGTCATAGTGAATTATATAGTCCCGTGAATATCAAAATGTGTCCATCCAATTTCATTCCTAATATTACATTGTACGTCATTAAGAATTTTTTATTTATTAACATAAATATAGGATAAAATGATGAAAAATTGTTTATAATTATCCCTTATTATGGAAGGCTTGAGAGAGTATTTATATACATTGAATTTGAGATCATATTGGCTGAAACATCCAGACAATTGTAGGGGATTTGAATTGAACTTTGATTAACATTCAAAATTTCTCAACAGAATTTGTTCTCTTTGAATAGAAAATTAAACCCCCAAATTTTCTATATGAGTTTCATGAATTTTTATGGAATTAAATATTTATATTTCTTCCAATGTTTATGTGGTTTTATTTTCATAAACATAATAATTGGAGAAAAATTTTGGACATTCAATCCATGAAGACAAATTTTCCTCTTTGGAATATAAAAAATCAATTTCCTATCATTTCAATACCCTTCAACATTTACTTGATACTATTTAGTTGTCCCATATCCAAAGGATAGTTCCTTTTTAAATTCATGATCGGTTTCTGGGATAAAATATTCATTTATCAAGGATGAGGGAAGGACATAATTAGTAGGATTGGTTTCCATAGATGTTTTAATGCATGGTACTTATAATATAGAAAATGAAACCTCAAAATTAATTCTCACCAATTTATTATATAATTAGAAAAGAATCATTGGAGGGACATATTGGATTGGAGGTTTAAAATCACTTACATCCTTAACATTTATTTCTTCAATCATCCTTGAAATGTATGTGAATTGATCCATTAAACAATCGTTATCAAAGTGATTGTACAACACATCGGAAGTAGGGATATTCTAAAATGGATTATAAATAATATTTCTTATGTTTAGTCATTCCAAATATTTATTATACATTCAGATGTAGTTCAGTTTTATGTTGGGGTACTATTGATGATGTTCCATTTAATATTATAGAGGACTGTATTGGAAATTTTCTGGATACACAAAAATATATATGGTAAAAGAGAATAGAAATTTGGTGATAAGAGAGATATTTAGGTGGTTAAAGAGGGTGAGTGTCTAAGTTACTTACTTCGGTCCCCATAAATAGTGTGAATATTTGGTTTCCAAAAAATTTACACCATATGTAAATGTGGTTTTTTTTCTACTACTAGGGATCAAATCCACAGGGACCGATAATGAAACCATTAGACAGTCAATTTTTTTGGGGGATTTGCTATGAAGTGAACAACTTTGGGTTTATTTTAATTTTAGAAATAAAAACTTATTATATATATAAAAAAATAATTTGATCTAAACAATTATTGATATAATGTTGATCCAAGGTGATCTCTTGGGGTGTATTGGATGAATTTTATTCCATATAAAATTTAATATCATTAATTCAAGATGTATCTAAACAATGAGATAATATTTAAAAATCACTCAGATATTTAATCCATACATATTTACAAGGATAATTACCAATTAAAAATAAGTATCACATTAGTTATAACTCCAAATATATAGATCGTAATAGCACTCTAAATGTTTCAACATTAATGTTGGAAAAGATAAATAAGAATGTATCCCATCAAACAGAAATATTAAAATAATGAATATATGATAAAAATTAATGTAAATGAAATAACATTTAATCCATCCCATTTATACTCCCTTGGGTCAACCCATTGTATTTTTATCCCTAAATTGATATATTATATCAATGTAAGTGGGACGTTTTCTCCTGAGGTAAGTATTTATGAAGAAAATCATTGAAAATATTATCACTCCACTGTTGTGTAAAGAATTTCACAAAAGATTATGTAAATAGCTTCAATACCTAAAAATGATATAAACATTAAATTTAAAAGTAAATAATAAATGAATAATACTATGAAGAAGAATAATAAGAAGAATAAATTTTTTTAATAAACATATGTGATTGGAAGAACATGCGTGTGAAAACAATGAACAAGAAATTATAAAATAAAATCATAACAATAAAATTGATCGAAAAACTAGGATTACTAAATCAATTTCCCAACATATACTTATAAAGAAATATTATAAACCTTAGTAATATCCCAAATAATCAATTCCACCCCATTAATTATGCGAGAAAAAATTTGTGTGAGAATAAAATAAATTTGATGTTTCATAGTTGACCACAAAAAATAAGACTAGATTTGTCTCCCCTATTGGTAAGAAACATAATCATTATGTATTGTAGAATCATTGATGTTAGTTGAGGCACAATATCTTCACCCATTTATCATATATAATCTAATGAAGTTTCTGGTAAATTGGTTCATCAATTTGGATTTTATAGTAGAAATGGTTTGATGACTTTATGGGTGTACAGATCTGGCCATAAATTTAATGTTCATCTTTGACTACCTGGATCATCAGGAAAACATCCAAATTATCTTCTCCAATAGTTTAATTATATTATCCCCATAATTTTATATTTCTACAATTAAAATTTTATCTTCATTAGGTTTGTATTTTATGGCCCACTTTTGTTTGGTGGGCCTTGGGCCCATTATTCTTTATCCAGAAAATATCTACATTCATGAAAAAAAAAATCCAACTTCCACTGGGATTCTTCAATAGATTCAAAAAAGAAAATGTTCTAAAAAAATTATAAATAATATCCCAAAATATTAAATTAAAATAATGAATATATTCTTTTCCACAAATAGATGATTAACTGGTCCCAAATTTCCACTTTAACCTTGAATTTCTCAAATGATATGGAATGGAAATCAATTAATAAAATTCACTAAAATTGTTGTTTATGGAAATTGAATAACATTTATATTAAAATATTAATAATGAATATTAGTATATTTCATCACCTAAACAACCTTCCTCTATCTTATAAAATGTAATCTCACTATTCCTTTAAATAACACTTAAAACCCAAATTTTTCATCCAAAATATTTCAAAATATCTTCCTAAAATACCTCCCCCCACTATTATAGTGTTAATTTTTTATGAATAGTTATATCCATATAAGGATTAATGTGATAGTGATATAATACCTTCCACATAATATGTGTAGTTTTTGTCCTTGTGTTTTAGATTTATTTCTTCTTCTCCCTCTTTCAAATAATCATTAATCATGATTATAAAATAGGAAATGTATATTAAATATAATAAGTTTTTTTATATTTATAAAACACATATCCATATTTACTCCAAATATAAATTTTTATTAAAAATCCACATTAAGGACAAGTGGGAATCCATCGTTCGAAGAACCAAAACCACTACGTGCTTTAGGAGCTCACAAAATTGTTAAACACCATACTATGGTTATTTGAATCAAACACTCTATATAATTCCCAATTAAAAGTTCTAACATGTGTGTTTTGATTCTCCCTGGTAAGTTCATCATGATTTGAGATTATCCTATCCATTGTATGAATTAATTCTTCCATAGAGTTTTTCCTTGATTGAGTCCCCGAGAAATTATACGATCTTGCTTGTCGATCCATTCTTCATGCTCCTCAGTGGCCTCAACTAGCGGCATTATATCATAAATTATAGAAATTTCCTCAATTGGGGTGTTGGGACTCATGTCTTTTACAATCATTTCTTCCTTGGAATGAAAAATGAGCTTCATGAATTCCCCTACCTCTTCTTCTATTTTCTTTGGTTCTCTGTTTAGACCGTTGATATCTCTGTCTTGCAGGGCCTTTCTTTCCTTGCTTCCTTTTTGGCCGACCTGGTTTCCATTTCTTATGGAAGGTAAGAATAGTCTTTACACCCCTTTGGGTTTTCCCCTGAACCCCAATGCATTTTACGGATTCTCGCTTCCCATTTAGCGCCTTCTTCCTTCTAAGGTTGTGCGGACCTTTCCCTTGGAAACGATCCTAGCTGTCTGCTGATATTTGGCTAATGATATCAGAAAATTAATCATCCTCTTCATGTAACATTACTTGATCTTGATCCAACATACAATCTAACATATTCTTTAGCTCAACCCTCGGGCCTTCAGTGGGGGCCTACAGCCCAAACATCTTCCTCAGCTCAGTGGGGAACCGCTTGTTTTCCCCTACAGATGAATCCTTTAGAGATGATGGGGGTTGTAGAATGTTTTGGTCCAAGGGTTCCAACACACTCCCCTCCTCCCAACTACCTATAATAGCTACTATATTAGCAACCCTTGGAACTTTCTGTATCCTAGTAGTCTCAGCCACCTTTCCCTCCTCAAGTCTCCCTTTGTCAGGAGAGGGCACCTCAGTATACAGCAGAGTCACCTCCTTTGAATTCCCAGAATGTTCGGCCTCCTTGCCAGCCTCAATTGCATCACATTCATGATAAATTTTAGTGAGTTTTTTCATCTACACTATAGAACAATAGAATATGTATGCTCAGAACCAGTGTAGGCCTGATGTTCCTCATTAGCTCTTGACTCTCTTCAATGGTAAACCTGGGTTCAGTTTTTGCCGATCCATCACATCATCCACCTTTGTATTTTCATTCCATATCCTTCCCTTACTAGTATCAGAGGACCCCTTAAACTCCATATTATCATAGTGAACCAACTTTTTCTTGGTAGTGTGGGGATCCGTAATATGGCCATTAATATGAGGCACTCTTACATTCTCTGAAATGGTGGCTATAATATCAAGGAGAATATGGGCTCCCCATTATCTCGGCTCAGTACCATATACCTTTGAGCCGGGGATATATGGCTGAGCCTCCAAACAAAGAGGAACACCACTCCTGGAGGGGACACTACCCGTAGAATGTCCAACCTTAGGAGAAAAATGTTTCAAACTGTAGACATGATGAAGGTGTCCCAAATGAGAACAAGAAAAACAAACGTTTGTCCAGCTTTAAAAAAAACACAGTTTTATTGTATCTGAACTCAACACCTTCCTCAATCTAGAATGAGTCCACAGAAGCCTTTGAGATATCAACTTCCTTGCAGATCTGAGGAGCAATCGGGTGGCCAATGAACCGAGAATGTTCATCGAATGCTAGGAACCTCCCAACGAGGTTACCTAACATCACCAGAATAGATGGATTTTTGAAAGGAAGGGGGGGATTCGAGAAACTAACCCAGATCGCAGCAGTCGGTGGGTCCCGATTCCAGTGGAAATTTTATCCCCATCTGAACAGAAAGCAACGGGAACCATCACAGGTGTGCAAACCATTCGACCATGTAGAGGCCAACTCAAGGTAAGGGACATTCATTTTAAAATAATATTTTAATGTTTCCTTTTCTAAATATTTTTCTTCCATGGTAATGTATTTAAAATATTTCTATGGATGTTTTTATATGGACATAAAATAAGAATTTTTTGAATTTTATTTCTCTTCTAACCTTATTTAAAAACATATGAAAATGGATATTTTTATAGAATTGTTTTTTTACAAAAAGACCAAATCAATGTATTATTTTAAGATATATAGTGATGTCGACTTTTCCCACTACCATAAATATTAATAGAATTTTGGAATCCTATAAAATATTTCATTTTTTTATAAATTAAAACAACATAATTTCCCTTTTTCTAGATATTTTGGTACTAAAAAAATCAATACAAATGGAATTTTTATTTATAAAATAGTTTTCCACATGTGTTTAAAAAAATATCAAGTGTTTTATTCCTAATAAGTACCATAGATATTTTTTGTGAAGGGTTGATCCATATTATAGCTCGCATATAATATCATTATGTCTTGTATAATGGCCACTCCTAGAAAGAGCTGGGTGATACCATTATATCATACATTATGGGTTCACGTAGATACTTCTATAATTAATTATATAATGATTATGTTATTTATATAATTATATTGGATATTTTCCAAATAGTTATTCCAATTTGTAAGGGTCCATTAATTATGTTTATTTGTAGTGTCCTATGAAATCTAAATGATTTTTTAATACTTGTTTCTGTGTTTTCGTGTAAATTATTTGATTTCAAAATGTAAATTAATGATCTATTATTTATAGAAAAGATTATGAGCATTTTTTGTTGAAAGTTTTTTAAAAAAATAGTTTTGGGAACTTATGGTTATTAAATGAACTAAAAAATATCTTTCTTGAATTTATATCCATAACTCATATTTTATGTCCTCATAAAAATTTTAAAATATTTTTAAATTGGCATAAATTTTGGTAAGGGAATGAAAGAAGTCAGTTTTATGTTTTATAATATTTTCCATGAAAAGAAAATTGTTGTTATTTTAAAAGTTTTTTATTATGGGTATAATTTATATTGAGTGAAATTTTCAAACATATGATGTAATATTTAATAATTTATGAATTGTGGGAATATTCTTTAAAAAACTAATCCAGAAAAGATCAATGTGGTCATAATAAATTAGTTCTAGTCTAATGATATTAAAATATTTTAATTTTATGGTTGGATGTGTATAAAAGCAAACACTAAGAATCCTAATTTTCCATCTCCACTATAAAAATGAATGAGGGTGAGTTTATGGTTACCATCATGGCTTACAATAATCAAAAAAATAAATGTGAATATTCCAATTAAAATCTTTCCATAAATATATATAAAGTGATTCATAAAATATATGTTGTAATACATGAAATGAATTCCCAGAACAATATATAAAATTAATCCTAAGATGGTAAAATTCAATTATCATGAGAGACGTGATTGTTTATATCAATGTAGATGAACAATTGGTTTTTATCCCATCGTATTGATTTCAATTGAGGCAACACCTAATATAATACATCCCAATAACCATGAACCATGAATTGGTATTCAATATCAACATTCATTCCATTTGGAATGAAATATTATTACCAAAAACGTTTTTTATCCTCTCCTATACAATATCTATAAAAAATATTTAATGTTCATGATCATATTGAAAGAGATATACAAATCCAATTCAGTACACAATGATTTATGATCTTATGTTAGGTTAGGAAGAAAGAATGTTTGAAATACATCAATCATAGAAATCTCACACCACCATAGTACAATGTTAAGAATCTACCTTAAGTGAAATATATAATAATTAACATATTTTTTGGATCAAATGATGTATTTTTTAGTTGGATCTTGATCTAAAAATATACAATGTCTATCAATATGAAATAATTTATTTATACATTTTCAGTCATAATTTCTTAGAAAATATCTTCTAATGCCTAATATTTTGTCTATTGAACTATATAAACGTTCTAATACTTGAGGAAACTATATTGTAGGTGTTGTAATAATTCAATTGAATAGATTAAAAACATGACATAACCTTCAATTATTATTAGAATTATGGTGTATTATTTATCATGCATCATGTTGGATTTAAAACTATTTCATTTCTAGAATCTTCTTCCCCAAAAATCATAGAAATCCCTCACCACCAATGTTAAATTTAAATAATCTTACTTAATTGAAATATATAATAATTGTCATATTATTCAGGTCATATGATGTACTTGTTTAGTAGGATCTGTAACTAAAAAAATTTACTGTCTGTCAATATGAAATAATTTATGTATTCATTTTTGGCATAATTTCTCATAAAATATCTTCCAACATATAATGTGTATATTGAACCAAATAATTGTTCTAAAACATGATGAAAATCTATTTTTGGTGTGATGATACTTCAGTTGAATCTATGAAAACATGAAATAACCTTCAATGAATATTAGAATAGTGTTGTATTATTTATCATGCATCGACGTTTCTGTAAAAGTATTTCATTTCTAGAATCTTCTTCCACAACATCTCAATCTTTATCCTCATTATCTATGTTTTCCAAAAAAATTCCATATTTATTTAAATCATCATCAAAAAATGATCTTGCATCATATCTGGGTTATAAATTTGGTTTTATTCATCCTCAAGATATAGAACAGTCACATATACTGAGGATGTACTATCTTTTGTTACTCTTGTATTCATTTTGAATTGTACAATAGTAGGTTATTTCTAGATAGTATAAACATCCATGAATATCTCTATAAAAAAATATTGGTCCATTGGTTAAATGTTTTTTTATACATATTTATCATCATTGAAGAGATAATATATATCCAAAATCCTATCATGGAATTGAAACTTTATATAGCTTATAGATGGGATCTTTTGTTGAGTATTCAGATTTAAATGACCTTGAATTATTTCTTGATGTTCTATTTGGGTATCATAATCATGTATGATAACCATTTATCTTGGATATCTAATATATGAATCTCATTAATTAGTCTCATCAATAATATTATTAATTCTTTCTATGGATATTAATTATTTAATTTTTTGAGTGAAGATAATTTGAATGACCCAAAGAAGAAACCCCACAAGTGTCGATCCATGTTTGTAGTTATACCTCTTTTTCATGTACTAAGTGATGATCTATTTAATAATAAATATTCTCTATTAAGTGTTATTATCCATTTCTACATATTTTCTAGAGAATACACCTACTTGTTATATCTAGAAACATATGTCATTTCTTAGATAACCATAAAGACGTTACATTATTGAAATTTTAGAATATTTTATAATATTTATACTTATCGAAAATATTCCTAAAGTTATCTAAATATTTCTAATAATGTGAGTTTGGGGTCATAAATAGAATCTAAACCATCTATGGTATATCACAGTAGAGTGTCAAAACAAGTGTGTTGTTAGGACTCTTTTTCTTGCACCGATTGTTTATTGACATAAACCCCAATAAATCCCTTTCATTGTTATTTACCATAAGTGAATCTGTACTTGATACTGCATCCACATATATTATTTAGATTGGGATTTAATTTCATGGATAAAAACATGATCTATATTTTATGAATTTATTGATATAAAACATTCACTACAAGGAAAAATCGTTTAGGGTTGATGATGGAGTATGTATGAAATTATTTAATGGAAATGAAGTTAGTAAATAATATTTATAAATTATTATTGACCAGGTTAATAATTTTTAACTAACTATCATTATTTATATTATAAAATGATTAATTAATTAATACTTAATTATTAGTTAAACATTTGATAATGATTAGTTACTCATTAGTTAATCTCTAGTTAATGATTAGTGACTTATTAGTTAACAACTAGTTAATTGTAAGTTGATGATTAGTTAATCCTTAGTTAATGATTAGTTAATCATTAGTTATTGATTATGTATTCCATATTTTCTCATTAGATAATTGTTATTTAATGAATAGTTAATATTTAGTTAATCATTAGTTAATATTAAGTTATTTATTAGTAAGCCATTAGCTGATGATTATGAATTCATTAGTTAATGGTTAAATAAATAATAACTATTGAATAACTTATCTTTACTTAATTAATTGTTAGTTAACAGCTAATTGTTAGTTAATTTTTACTTAACCATTATTTAATCCTATGTTAATCAATCCAACATAGTTTCTAATCATTGTTTAATCATTACTTAATTATTATTTAGATATTAGTTAAAAACTCAATAATTTTTCATTGATTGTTCATTACTGAATAGCTAATTAATTATTAATATGTAGTTAGTTATTAGTTATTACTTATTTAATTATTAGTTAATTAATAGTTAATTAATAATTAATTGTTATTTAATTATTTTATATTCATTAGTTAATTATTAGGTGGTGATTAGATAAAAATTAGTTAATTATTAGTTAATTATTTGATAATTATCAGTTATTAATTGGTAAGTCCAATATCATTCCTATGTTAATTATCTGTTAATAATATGTTAATGCATATTTAATCAATAGTAAATCAAAATTTAGTAATTTGTCAATCATTATTTGATAATTATTTAATAAATATTTAATCCTTACAAAATCATATTTTAATCAATTTTAATGATTCATTAATAATTTGTTAATCATTCATCAATTAATACATAATTATAAGTTATTTTTTTATCAATTATTAGTGAACTGATATTTACTAAGTTGTTAAATTTTTATGTACTTATTATAAAATAATGAATTATATTAAATAATAATTAATTCATAATTCTTATAATAATACTAACTATGAAATAATAGTAGTTAATTAATATATAGTCATCATTAAATAATAATTAATTAATTAATTATTATTAATTATTATTTTAAAAAATATATAATTAAATTAAAAATAATGAAAACAATATAATTTATATAAACTAATAACTAAACAACTAAATATGTCAAAAAATTATAATAAATTCAAAAAATACACTTAAATGATTCTTTTCAAATTTTTTGCTCGTTAATACTTCTAAAAGAATAATGGGGATGGGATAAAAACCAGACATAATTTTATAGATAGAGGGATCCCAAATCGGGGATTATTAAAGAGAGAGAGTGATTTCTGTGAGAAGGGTGGTCAACTATTATATAGGTGGGGTAAAAGGCTTGGATTCTCGTAATGACATTCACATTTTATTTCGTGAAAGACATTTGGGGTAAAATTACCTTTCACCAAATAAAATTCAAAAGGATTTTGGGGAATCAATGCCGTTTCCATTTCATCAATCTAAAGAAAAGGCATTGAGGTGGCCAATTCCATTGCGGCGTGTTTTTCAAATTATTTTAGACCAACTCTTATTTTCATAATTTCTTTTTGAAAAATGTAAAAAAATCAAGAAATACAATGTAAACAAATAAAGAAATTTTATATGATATGAACTAAAAAATGATCTATAATTCATATTGAAATTTGAATTTGATGTAATAGATAGGAGTCTATGTTGTTGTTCATTTTTTTAAAGTCATATCAACTAACAGTGATGAAAAAGGAAGAAGAAAACCACATAATAATACTTGTTGAGGAATGAAAATATGAAATATTAAACTATGTCATGAAAATAGTTGTTATGAAATTAATAAAGATGGATAACATTGGTGAATAGTGAAATAGAGTCAAATATGGTTTCATATTATTGTTTAACTTTCATATGAAATTGTTTTCATTTTTGTCTTCATTTTTCATTTCTATGATGCTTGAAAAATAATTTAATTTTATCATAAACACATTATCTTTTTTGGTTTAATTTTTTCATGTGGGATAAGAATTTTTCACAGGTTTCTTAAAGATTTTACCAACTTACCTTAACCAACTGTATTTTTCTCATGATCCCTTAATGATCTGATGAGGGGTATTTACTAACTAATGATTAATGGACCCCCCCATTTCATCATGTACTTCCACCTATTTTGGAATCTCAACTCATTCAGTTGAAGCATTCTTAGTGGCCTTTCTTGGTTAGCTTTAGCTATTTTACACACTATGCTTATTAGGGTAATTGATGCACCATGGTGTGTGTATCTTCATCTCACTCCCTCACAATGGATACCATATATTTTTATCTTCACTGTTAGATAGAAAAAATAAGTCCCTTATGTGATTATTATTGTATAATATCACATATTTGACTTTTCATTCTTTTTTGGATGATTCATTAATGAGAACAGGTGTGGATGAAAAACGAAATATGGTCCATGATAAAGACTTGGTTTAGGTTCACATCTATTGTGCAATTAAGGATCCAGAAAAAAGATATTCAATTTAAAAATACTATAGATGATGATTTCATAGACAGGTTTATGTTATTCCTTGCTTTATAATTCCCCTATTGTTCATTACCTTTGTTTCATTGCTTAAATGCTCCTGTTACTTTGAATCTGTGATTTCTGGTTTTATTCATATATTGTTTGTTTGTTGTTTTTTCCTTGATAATAAACCTGTGTATTGTGGTATTCTTATCATGAATGTAAGATACAAAAGGATCTGAATTATATTAAATCCAATGTCCCATTCTTGTTTTTAATTCTATTCTTTTATTGGTCCTTTTATTCTCATTTTACACATATTGAATTTACAATGTCTCTCATTATTTGTTTTTATAATTTTCATCCAATGAAACTCATTATATCAAAACATATTATGTGAAAACCAATCCTTTATTTTATTATCATTGGATATTCATAAGGGTGTATCCTAATAATGTTTCATAAAAACATTTTATCATAGTAACAAAATAAAAAAAATGGAATCCTTTATATATAAGATAGAAATTTTTGAGGGTGACAGTTAATTCATCATTCGGTGAATAATGAAGAGAGATGTACTTTTTTAGTAGGGACTCATCTATCATTTACATGGACCTATAAAACTGATTGTTTCCCTTAATGATTACGATAATAATATAACTACATATCAATATTCCCCTACTAACACCATGAAAAAGTCCAATATCTCAATTCTTCTATCCATGGGTGATAAAGTGATTTGATAAATAACTCATGAAATGACCACTTATAGTATATAGTTGAAAGGTGAAAAACTATATATTCATAACATGCATTATAAGAATAGGTTTTTTACTTGTAAAATGCACTTGGGAACTGCAATTTGTGGGAAACATGATGTATTTAACGATATTTTGTCAGATCATTCCATTATTAATTTAGAAATTTAGAGAAAATATCCAGATATTATCTTTTTTTATTTCAATTTCTTTATATAATAATCTGGTAGAGACCATGAGGTTTGGGTGAGACTCTTTAGAGTTAGAAGAAGATAAATCAACCCAAAATTCTAATGAATTTCATGCCAAACCTATACTAAATTTTGAGGATGAAATCATTTTTACTATGGGTAGACCGAAGAATATGAACAAGAAGAAATAATAAAATAATGGAGATATAAAAAAAGATATCAAACCTAAACATATATCAATTTTTTAGGGATGGTAGTTTACCTTCAATAATTATGGAAATCCTGGACACATGTTTCTATAAGTCCACAAGCTTAAATAGAAACCAAGTTTTAATACGGATTATTTTACTAATCAATATTTATTAATTGATGTTTGTTATAAAATTTATAAGGTTTTAAATGTTATAAACAATATTATTTTAAATTAATGGGTGATAGATTTAGGATTCTCCTTTCACATTTTCTGAGTTTGAGATTCTTTTATTGACTTTTCTGAGGGAGTGGACATTAATGTTATGCTAGGAAACAACATGGGGAGTAGAGTCATGGGTTGATTCTAAATTATGTTACAACATCATGATAACTCATTAGTGACCATACTCTATTTAAGGTGGGTCCCAAAACTATATATGAACCTCATTTTATTAGTTTTACTGATCTAGAAGGGTTACACATTCAGGTATTATACATGATATCTAATGATATCTATGGGCTATATGACTCTAATGAAAGAGACCCCGGTAAAAGGATTATAAGTTTTAGATTCACGAACATACTATAAACAGTTATGTAGTACATTTCTAACCAATACATACAATATTATTCTTTGGCATAGATAATTATATCATATAATCTCAATAGGTCTATATTATTTTTATTTAAAAGGGGGTGTTTATTGGTAATACACCACGAATCCTTTCAATATGTGAATTTTATGTTCTAAGAAAGGATAATAGAATATATTTTTTCTTCCTTTAAAATGATTGACCCCATAAAATATCTTAATTCCATCCTATAGGAAAAATCTAGGACAACAATTAATGGTGGATGTTATTAATTTGTAATCTTAATCGATGATTTCTCTATAATAATTTGGATTTATATTTTTCAAATAAAAATTGATGCCTTTGAAACCATAAAATAACAAAAATAATTATTGATAAATATACTTATTGATAACATCAGGATTTAAAAAATGGATTAGTTTATCTCCCATTATACATCTTCTAATTTTTTGATTCAGAAGGTGTAGTAAGATATTATACTATTAAAGAAACACCCCAACAAAATGGTTCGGCATAAAAATATAAACTAAACTAAACTAAATAGAGTCTGAAGTATGTTACAATTCTTAGGGATACCTAAATTAATCTATGTAGCAATACATATATAGTAGAATATGTTATCAACGAATATATGTCATCCACAAATGTATTTAAAACTCCCAAAATGTTGTGGGGTAACTAACCCCCTTACTATATTCATTTATGATTTTTGGGATAAATTGACTATGAAAATGATAATGGTGATAAAAAGTATCAAGGTATCTTAAATTCATATTCATAAGACATCCTAATGGGATTAAGGGATATAATCTATGGGTTGACAAAAAAGGATACCAAAAAATAATTATAATCTATTTTATATATTTATATGATTCTTTAGATCATAAATATATTCTTTGTGATTAATGATAGTGATGAAATTCCTAAAATTTCAGTTATTCAAACTAATAATAAAATACAGATTGAGGTCCCAATCCATCTTATTCTATTATAACCTCATACTCAAGAAATTAATAATCCTTATTTTCATATTGAAATATATGGTGAGACAAAATAGGCTCAAGATTATTACTAGCTTACTTGAGGCAAATATATGTGGGTTACCAGACCACCATCTTGATTTAGCTAGTATGTCATGGCTTCTTTTCAATTCCAAGTATGATATGACCATGGGTCCAAGAAGACCCATACATATATGAACACTATAAAAGATAGAGATTTCGTGCATTTTGTCTTGTCCATTAATTATGAAAAAAATATTTAAAAGATAAGAAATTTTTTTAATAAACCACCTAATTATAAATATATTGGGTAAAATTTAATTTTTAATATAAAAAATATATAATTCTAGTACGAATAAAATAAAATTGAAGAGCAATATTGTAGCCAATGTTTTTTCTGAAGGGATTGAATTGTCTATTCTAAAATGTTTTATCTTGTGCATAAAAATTCATCAACCTATTTATTACTTTATAATGACATAAATTATCATTTCTATATTGAGAATATCAATGAATAAATATCATTAATTATTGGGGATTTAAATTAGACCATTTTAATGAAACCACCATATATTTATTTAAATAATGTCTAGTACAATTTGGTTTGTCATTTAAATAAATCATTTTGTTATCAAATTAAAGAATCTTATCTATGGTATATGATTTTTGATACATTTATAGTTAGAAATTTATTTATTATAATTAAACATGATTCATGTATAAATTTAATAACATTCAAAAGTATTTTTTTTTGTTTTCTACAATGTTTTGATGACTTTATTATCATTTGAATGTATATCAAACTTATTAAATTTTAAAAATATCAATTGATATAGGTGTTAAAACTTTATTACAAGTAAAATTATGTTCATATGTTATGAAGGGAAATAATAAAGAATAGAGATAAGAATTTTTTTTATCGAATACAATATTGTATGTAACGTCAGATATTCTATCATTTTCACTAAACCTAATGTTGATTATTTTGTACTCTTATATGATTTATGATTAATCCTAGAGATACACATTTTCATGATTTAAAATGGTTACATATATATATTTCTAAAGATGATGCTTTGTCATTATGATATGGAATAATGTTAATATTTATAACTGAGATGTTGGTTATGTAGATTCATATTATAAAGGATATATAGATTCCCATAGTTCCCTCGCATGCTTTATATTTACTACTTATCGAGGTTCTATGTCCTAGAAATGTAATATGTAATATTTGGAGGAACCCTCAACCAGTAAATCCAAATATATAGCTCTGATCGAGGCTTACAATGTGGCCATTTGGAGCAGCGTTCTTCTTTATGAACATAGTAATAGTAATTATGTAATTATAGTATACAGTGATAGTAAATATTCCTTACACCTTTCTAAAAAAAATATTAATACATGGTAGGTATAATCATTTTTACATTAGGTTATATTTTATTAGATATTCTATATATTAGGAATGGTGTGTGTCAATAAGATACAAACTGATGAAAATATGTATGATAGTATGACTAATTTCATATCATTATTTGAAAACCAAACACTAATTAGACTTATTAAATTTGGATATAATTCATTTTAAATAGGTTTCAGAACATCACCAATATTTTATGAAAATAGTGTAGATTTTTTATTTAATTTTTATATGAAATTATATTCATTTTTTTCAATATTTTTCATTTCATAAATTCCTATAAAATAATTTTATTTTATTTTATTCTTAATTAAATTCTAGTTTGTATTTTTTTATTTGATTCTATTATATAGGGATCCACCATACTTACCTTGTACTACTCTCTTTTTCTCATGTTACCTAAATGATCGGATGCAGGGATCTTTCCTCTCTATTGTTTGATGGAACAAATAATTGCATCAGAAACATATACCAATATTTTCTTCTTTAATAATTTAGTTCAATCATGAAACATAGCCTTTAATGGTTTTAATAGGGTTTTTCTGACTACCCCTACTAGGGGAATTGATTCCCACTTCCAAGTGTCAATTCAGATCATTCACTCACATTAAATCTGTGGTTCATTACACTCGTCTTGTACTAGGAAATCTACAGTCTCCTATGTGATCTTCTTTATAGAATCCAATAGATATGATATATCTTATTTTTTTGGATGTTCCTCCACTAAGATGATATGTGGTTAGAAAACCCAATTCAATCCTCAGTGGAGACTTATGCATTGTTCACCTATGGTGTGTGATTTCATATCCTCTAGAAGAACATATTATTCTAACATACAGCCGATAAAGCCTTCATGGATAGTGGTAAGAGTTTATGGGATCTATAAGACTAGTACTATTCATTAGCTTCATTCTTTATTTAGTATGTTATGTAACATAAAATCTGTGATTTCTAATTTGATTCAAGTATTGTTTATTTTTGGTTTTACTGATCATAATGAAAATTGATTGTATTATAGTGTTCATATCATACACATAGGATCCCAAAAGATTTGAATTACAATAAATCATGTGTCCCAATATTGCTTTATGTTTTATTTGTTTTTCTTCAGCATCTATTTTAATTTTTACTCATCTTAATATGCTATAGTTTCTCTTTTCTTTTCTTTTCATTTACATGTCCTTTCAATCTCATTCTATCAAATATAATAAGTAAAAACTAGTCTTGTATTTGATGTCCCATGGATGTTCTTAGGATCATATCCATAATGTTATCCCTAACACATTCCATGGTAATTAATTACAACATTTATCTTGAGTCAATAGTATGATGAAAAATTAAACCAAATCATGGTAGTGGTAATATGGTAAAAAGTAACCACCATTGCATAAATGATCATTATTAGTGCTACAATATGAGTTTTTCTGTTCTATGAAGTGTTGACATGTGAAGTGACATTAAAAGTGTGTATCGCTTATAAAATCATCGGTTAGTGCTTATAAATTTTGTAATATTGTTTGAAAATTTATATCCCCTATAGAATCTAAAAAAGAAAAAACGAAATTAGGAAAAATAATCAGATTATAATATATACATGCAAAACATTGGATTATAAAGCAAATATTACATTTAACCATAAATTTAATTCATAATTTTAAAAAAATATTTATATCATATTTAAAATTAATCCATAAATATTAGAGCTCAATATATAAAATCAAAACTATTATACAAATAGTTTTTTAATGATCATTCTATATACGAATGATTATACATGCAATAAAACCAATGTAAATTTTAGTAATAGTATATAAATAATTAATAAAATTATAATTTTAATATTATATAATCTTTAAGTATCTAGAAAAAATGATATTTATGATGGATTACTTGTGACGGGTAGATATCCTGTTGAAAGTAGTCCCCAAAAATGAATTATTTGTGGGGGATCATTTATTTCATCGTAAAATTTCATTATTTGTTACATAATAAATGATCCTCTGAAAATAATTTAGTAGAAAATTCCTATCACATAGCATGAAATGTTATAGCGATGGATAATAGTGATGGAATAATATATCCACCTCTAATAGTCATTCTGTATGAAGTATTTTCAAAAGAAAATAATGTCTATCACAAATAATTTTCATGGGAATTACTTTTGTGATAGGATTAATTACATAGCCATTACTCTTTTATAATTAAAAATTAAATAACATCTATAGAACCCCCCCCCCCAAATTCTTTCTCTCCCTCCCCTTAATCTAATGCTATTGAATAGATCATAGAACATGACCGGTGACCACTCCCTTCGAGATAATCAATTGCAGCCAATTTTTTAAAGATCTGCATTCAAATATCATTGGTACGGAATACTCTCGTCTCATCTTTCATTATTTTTGAAAGTTTTTTTACTTTATCATACATCATCTAGTTGGAGAATCCTGTCACGACCCGCCTTCACCAAAAGGAGGGAAGGGTCAGCAGGTTGCCAGGACCTTCCTTCTTTAAGTTGAAGGAGAGATAATGACCCCCCGAAACCCGTCTTCAATAGGTCCCGGAGTGGCGACTACCACCAAGGGTATAGGAAATTCTCACAAATGGAAGGCATTAACCTTTTTATTTTAGAGGTTCGAAAGATAAGGAGGAGAAAACCCAACAACACCAAGGTATAAAGAAAATTAAAGCCAAAAGTAAACCATTCCTACATGCATGATTCAAAAGTGAAAGCCACAAAGTGAAAAAAGGTGACTACAAGGTAAGTACCAAAAGAAAAAGAGAAACAACTGCAACTGCTCCAAAAGTCCGAGCTAGTAAGGTCCTGCGTGATCCCCGAAGTCCTCCTGGAAACCTGAAAGCTGTTTTATATACGTAGGGTGAGCATACAAGTACACTTAGTAGGGAAAACCAAGACTCTCGTGCACAAGTGGGGGACCGTACTAAAGTCCCGTGAGAAAAGAGAAGAACCAGAAACTAACAAGGCAACTATACACCCCAGGCCTCACCAAGGCTCGCTCCCCAAATAACGCAAGTCAAGTAATATATATATATAAGAGCACATCGATGTTTGGGTACCCCGCGCCACTTTCCCACTGGTTATTGAGACATCCTACGCATCGGACCAATCCCGCCATTCTCACCGCAGTCCCACTGCCACACCCGCCCGCACACACCTGGGCCACAACCACACGCAGTCCCACTGCCGAATCCCGCCCGCACACACCTGGGCCACAACTATCACATGTAACCATGCCTGCAAACACCTAGGCCAGAACAACCACCGCTACGCCCGAAGACACCTGGGATAAAGGATCCACTGCCACGCCTAAAGACACCTGGGCCTCATCCCGAAGACACTTGGGAAACCGCCTGCCGCACACACCTGGCCAACCACCACAACACCTTGCCCGATGGTTCTTGGGCTAATAATGGACTTCAGGCCATCACAGCCTGCCCGAAGGTACTTGGGCTATCCGGGAAAGGGAGCAGAAAAGGAGCTAATAACCAGCCACTAAGTATAGTGTTGGAAAAAAAACACCCTTCCCCCATTAATGGGGGTGTTCGACACTAAGTGCTCAACTTGGGTGGGGCGCGAATAAGAAACACAAAGCTACAAGTATAGATATATGTAACAAACACTCACCCAACACTTAGGTTTTCCTAGCCGACCTACAGAACACAGCACCACTGCGTCCGAGTCACAATTCACGACCCTTGCCCACAAAACCATTTGTCCCATTCTTGTTTCACGTTCAGTCAAAATGTTCAATTAATTTTAAGAACTGCTGGGTAACTACCATAAGCATAACCAAGGAAAGCGTCAAAAGCATAGATCAACCAAAACACTCACACCCAGTTCTGCCAACAGAGGATCTCTCCCCAATTTGTGATAGAAACTCACAACCACTGAAACCATACCAACAGGAGATCCCATCCCCCAAATTCACACAGCCACCGAGAGTATAAAAGAACAGGGGATCCCATCCCCTCCCACATTTCCAGCAAACGGCCCGAAGGGAAAACAACCAACTACCACTACCAACACAAGTCAGGGATTTTCAGATTTAAAAGATTTAACACACTCCATGATTTCAAATTTCAGTGTGTTCTAACCGAGAGTTATCATAGAAGGGTTGATCCTGGTGATTTCAAATTATTCAGCCGGATATACGTGATTAACCAATTTCACAGCAGGAGTTCACACTTTCAGCAACCCATTTAAAACATCACGAGGGGATTCATGTGCACACACACGACCACCAACGGCCTCAATTTTCAGAAAACATGATCCAGTACAACAAAAGGGATGATCACAAGATAAAGCATAAACAACGATCACAACCCCTTCCCCTTCTTTCTTTAGAACTTCGTTTATTATCTTCATTAGGGTTCGGTTCAACCAGTTCCATAAGAACAAAAATAACGCCCACCCCGCATGATACACAAAAGTGAGAGACGAAAGAAATTCCCTACTTTTAGATAGATGATCGACGTTTAGGACGGGGGCGCGGAACTTTACGGATAACGACGTGGTGGTCCCGATGCACCAGAAGAGCCACGATCGAAGAAGGGGGGAAACCACGGCCTAACCCTTAATTTATAAGAGCCGGGAACGGTTGAGATAAAAACGCCGAACCGCGTAAGACGTGGAAGTCGTGGGTTGACCACGCTGCTTGACTCATCATTAAAGGTGTTGAGTGGTTTAAACCCACTCATGAGCCGATTCAGTATTCAATTAAACTTTTGTGCGCGCTACTGGAACAACTTGGCAAGGCCGGGTGACGTCGGCCGGTTCCACCGATCAGTCACACCGATCGGTCTCACCGATCGGTCGCACCGATCGGTTTCACCGATCCGTACCCCTTAAGGATCCGGATTTTGGCAAAGGAAGGGACCAAGGGGGGTCTGAGTCATCACATCAGATGCCTCTTAAACGATTCTCATCCTCGAGAATCACAACAAACCAGAAGGATGGAGAGGGTCCGAACAACCATCTTCGAAAGATACCTCTTAGGAGTGAACCTCTGCTAACTAAAAACACTCTCCTGACAAGAACTAAGCAACATACCACGCCAAACAGCCCGGTCATGCGGGTTTGGGGAGTTCCCCTCCCCCATGTCAAGATATTATCCGCTTTGGGCGGCACTGACTCGCCCGCACGAGTTCAATCGCATCCACCTTAATGCGTCTTGATTAGGGGTCGGGTTCCCTCTTCCCTTTAGCCGGGGCTTTTCACACACAACAGAGGAAAGGAACTAGTACATTTCATAGCCAAAAAGGTCAAACGTTCTACCACAGCCGGTACAAAAGGAACAATGCTCAAAACAACTCGGGGTATTGGGCACGCATCTGTGCTTCACTTTCCCACGTACTCTCCTCAAGCCCACCATGTCTCCACAACACACGAACCAAGGGAATAGCTCGCCCACAAAGCACCTTCTCTTTGCGATCCTCGATCATCACTGGTTTTTCCACAAAGGTTGCGTTGTCCTCGATGTCCAGTTCACCCCAATCAAGGACATGTGATATATCGTGCAGATAATGATGGAGCTGGGATACATGAAATACATCATGTATCCTTAGCAGCGGCGGAGGTAACGCTAGCTGATAAGCCACTTCGCCGACCCGCCGTAACACTTCAAAGGGTCCGAAGAATCTGGGGGAAAGCTTACCCCCCTTGCCGAACCTCCGTTGTCCACGCCGCGGGGAGACCTTCAAGAACACGTGGTCTCCAACCTCAAACTCCAAGGGCCTTCTCCTGGTATCAGCATATGACTTCTGTCGATCCTGGGCCGCCTTCATCCTTTCCCGTATGAGCTGAATCTTCTCTGTCGTGTTCTGAACTACCTCCGGGCAAAGGATGTCTGCCTCTCCTACTTCGGTCCAACACACAGGTGAACGGCATGGCATCCCGTACAGAGCCTCAAACGGGGCCATACCGATGGTAGAGTGGTAGCTATTATTGTAGGAAAACTCTACTAGAGGCAAGTATCGCACCCACGACTCTCCTGAGTCCAGAACACATGCCCGTAGCATATCCTCCAAGGTTTGGATGGTTCGCTCTGTTTTTCCATCTGTCTGGGGATGGAAAGCAGTGCTAAGGCGTAACTGGGTGCCAAACACATGCTGCAATCCCCTCCAGATTCGTGAGGTAAACCGTGCATCCCTATCCGAGACTATTGACCTCAGAACTCCATGCAACCGCACCACCTCATTCACGTACTTCCGTGCCCAAGCATCCACAGTACTTGACTCCCTGATTTCCAGAAAGTGAGCTGATTTCGTCAACCTGTCCACCACCACCCAAATGGCGTCGCACCCTCCTTGGACCTTGGGTAGTCCCGTGACGAAATCCATTGAGATGTCATCCCACTTCCACTCGGGAACAGCTAAAGGCTGCAGTAGGCCGCCTGGAACCCGGTGTTCAGCCTTCACTTGCTGACATACTAAGCATTTGGCCACAAAATCTTCCACCGCTCGCTTAACTCCGGGCCACCAGAACTGCCTTTTCAGCCCCTGCTACATCTTGGTAACTCCTGGGTGCACTGCCAGGGGTGAGTTGTGGAACTCACTGAGAACCTTGCCACGCATCACTATTGGAACAAACAACCTTCTCTGGAAAAGCATCCGGTGCTGACCATCCTCTGTCCATTCTCTCGGAGCATCGCCCTGGTCAACCCGATCACGAATCACTTCGCACTCGGGGTCTCCCCACTGAGACTCCTCCACTTGTCGAAACAGAGACGACTGCACTATCATCTGATATAGGAAGCCTCTGCCACTATCCATCTTTGCATCCAGGTGTAAGGAAGCCAACTCCTCCATTGAATTCCAGGCATTTGCCGACTCTCGGACCGCATCCTTCTGCGTCCTCCTGCTCAAGGCATCGGCCACCACATTGCCCTTTCCCTCAGTATAAGAGATTTCAAAGTCGTAGTCCTGGAGGAACTCCACCCATCTCCGTTGTCGCAAGTTCAAGTCCCGCTGGGAGAAGATATACTTTAAGCTTTTGTGATCTATGAAGACCACAAAGCATTCCCCGATGAGGTAGTGCCGCCATAACTTTAGCGCAAAAACGACCGCTGCAAGCTCCAGGTCATGGGTGGTGTAGTTACGCTCATGGGGGCGTAGCTGCCTGGACCCGTAAGAGATCACCCCTTGTTGCTGCATCAACACGCATCCCGGGCCCTGTCCTGAAGCATCACAAAATACCTCATAGGCCATCCCTTCTTCTGGTAATCTCAACACTGGGGCACTAACCAGCTTTTCTTTTAGGTAGCTGAAGGACGACTCGCATTGCTCGCTCCACACGAAAACCTGGTCCTTTTTGGTCAAAGCCGTTAAAGGGGCTGCTACTCGGGAGAAGTTGGGTACAAATCTCCGGTAGTAACCTACCTGTCCGAGGAAACTCCGGACTTCCACCACATTCTTGGGTGCTTCCCAAGAAACAACTGCATCAACCTTTGATGGGTCGCCCGCTACCCCCCGCTCAGACACTACATGCCCGAGGAAGTGCACTTCTCGTGTCCAGAACTTGCACTTTGACAACTTCCCGTAGAGCTGGTGCTGTCGGAGGACTTCCAAAACTGTCCTCAGTTGCTCTGCATGGTCCTTTTCTGACCTTGAATAGATCAGGATATCGTCGATGAATACCACCACAAACCGATCCAGATACTCCCGAAAGATGGAGTTCATAAGCCCCATGAACACGTCTGGGGCGTTCGTAACACCAAAGGGCATGACCACGAACTCGAAGTTCCCATACCTGCACCTGAACGCCATCTTCGGGACGTCACTATCCTTACCCTCAGCTGGTGGTATCCAAATCGCAGGTCGATCTTCGAGAACCATCCTGCCCCCTTCAGCTGGTCAAAAAGATCATCTATCCTCGGAAGAGGGTAGTGATTCTTGATCGTTACCTGATTCAGCCTCCTGTAATCGATGCACAACCTGAGGCCACCATCTGCCTTCTTTGCGAACAGGACTGGGGCACCCCACGGTGACGCACTTGGATGAACATAACCCCTCTTCATCAGATCGTCAATCTGTATCCGCAACTCCCGTAGCTCCGAAGGTGCCATCCGGTAAGGAGCCATCGAGATTGGTCGAGATCCGGGCTGCAGGTCTATCCCGAACTCGATATCACGTCGAGGGGGTAGAGTCGTCACCTCCTCAGGAAAGACGTCCATAAATTCACGAATGATCTCTGGTACTTCCACCATTTCCGCATCTACTGATTCTATCGTCAGTTCGGTCAACAAGGAGAGGAGAGGTTCCTCCCTCCTGTTTCCCTTCGGACAGCTCCGCTCGCCGGTGAAAGTAACACGCTGGCCGTCCAAACCGGAGAACACCACCCTTATTTGGAAATAGTCGATGATGGCACACACAGAATATAGCCTGTCGATTCCTAGGATGACATCGTACGGCTGAATCTGTAGCAGAAGGAGATCCCTAACCGACTGATTTGGTCCTAACATCAGTCTACATCCCCGACAAATGAACAGCAAGTCGGTCTGACCTCTAACTGGTGTGCTCACCACCAGGGGAACTGGAAGTCTCTCGGCATCTAGACCCAAGGCGCGGGCTAGACTGGGTGCAACAAAGGAGTGCGAAGCTCCGGTATCGAACAAAGCATAAGAAAGAGTGCTAAACACACTGATCGTACCTCGAACAACCTCTGGCCCTGCAGGAACTGTTGCTTCTGCGGCATGTAACTGTCCACGCCCAGCTCCCCTGCCCCTCGGCTGTCGGCCACCTCCCCGACCACGCCCTGGTCGGGGTCCCTGGGGAGCACCCTGAGGTCGGCCTCCCCCTCCTATGTCCGCCTGCGGAGGAGCGGGAGCTTGCTGTCCCTGCTGCTGCTGCCGGAAGGGTCTGGCTGGAAACTGCTGCTGCGGCGGATGCTGGGGATGACTGCCACTGCTGTACTGCACCCAATTGGGGCACTGACTCCGGAGATGTCCAGGGCTCCCGCAGATGAATCACCGTGGTCCCGATCTTGAAGGAAAAGAACGTGGGCCAGGGGATCGAAACTGAAACTGCTGCGGCCTGCTCCCTGTGGGTCGGAACCTGGAGGGTCCCGATGCTGGAGGCCTGGCGCTGACGGCTTTCCCCTTCGATGGTCCCAGCTGGATCCCTTCTCGTGACACTCCGCCCAGAGCGTGCATCCTTTCCACCACTTCGGCCTTCTTCTGAACCTCTAAGTATGTCGGAAGGGTAAAGGGGGTAACAGCATACTGGAGGGAGGGTCGGAGCGCCTCCTCCAAACGTCTTTCCCGAGACTCCTCATCGGGAAAGAGGTCATGCGCAAAACGCAGGAGGTCCTTGAACTTGATTCCAAGTTCCCTCACGAACATGCTCCCCTGCTGGAGGGAGAGTAGCTCCTACCTCTTCTCCGCCTTCATTGTTGAGGAGAGAAACTCCGCCCGGAACTCCTTCTCGAAATCCGCCCAGGAAACCTCAGACTCTTTCCTACTCCCCAGGTGAAGCATCCACCACTGACGTGCGGCTCCTCGCATCTGGCTAACAGCCAGAGGAACCCAGTACTCGGTCGGGGCCCGAATCAGTCCGAAGGCTATGACTAGCTCCTCTAGACAGCCTTCTGTCTTCATATCGGAGGTGGTGCCCTCATACTTCTCGAGTGCCTGTCGCAGGAAGGCTCGAAGAGTCTTCTGCCACTGGTCATCCTCTTCCTCTCGATCAGCTCTCTGCCGATTGGCCAAAGTAGTCTCAGGAGTCTCGATCGCCTGTACCACACGTGGTCGCCTTCCAGGTGCCATAGCTGCAAGGTAAACAAGGAATGCCTAAGCCCAGTAGTGCAAAGAAAATCGTTCTTAAAACTTATTAAGATTTAATTTATTCTTAATTTCTCAAGACATCCCAGAAACACAAGAACACAAGTCATTATGATGCATGTACCTTTCCTAGGGTCTCTACCCCGCAATCAGTGTGGCCTCACTTGGTCGTTCGGTAGGCCCAGAGTCCTTGCATCGGATCACGGGGGATCCTAAAATCCCGTGTCCTAGCCGGTCTTCCCTGGCCTAATTCACGCTCCAAGGTCACCCAACACATTTGCCTTACCATCCCATGCAATCCTCACTGTGCCTAACTCCAGACTCCGTCCTATCTCTCAACCTTCCCTCTGATACAATTCTGTCACGACCCGCCTTCACCAAAAGGAGGGAAGGGTCAGCAGGTTGCCAGGCCCTTCCTTCTTTATGTTGAAGGAGAGATAATGACCCCCGAAACCCGCCTTCAATAGGTCCCGGAGTGGCGACTAGCACCAATGGTATAGGAAATTGTCGCAAATGGAAGGCATTTCCCTTTTTATTTTATAGGTTCGAATGATAAGGAGGAGAAAACCCAACAACACCAAGGTAGAAAGAAAAGTAAAGCCAAAAGTAAACCATTCCCACATGAATGATTCAAAAGTGAAAGCCACAAAGTGCAAAAAGGTGACTACAAGGTAAGTACCAAAAGAAAAAGAGAAGCAACTGCAACTGCTCCAAATGTCCGAGCTAGTAAGGTCCTGCGTGATCCCCAAAGTCCTCCTGGAAACCTGAAAGCAGATTTATATACGTAGGGTGAGAATACAAGTACACTCAGTAGGGAAAACCAAGACTCTCGTGCACAAGTGGGGGAACGTACTAAAGTCCCGTGAGAAAAGAGAAGAACCAGAAACTAACAAGGCAACTATCCACCCCAGGCATCACCAAGGCTCGCTTCCCAAATAACGCAAGTCATGTAATATATATATAAGAGCACATCGATGTTTGGGTACCCCGCGCCACTTTCCCACTGGTTATTGAGACATCCTACGCATCGGACCAATCCCGCCATTCTCACCGCAGTCCCACTACCACACCCGCCCGCACACACCTGGGCCACAACCACACGCATTTCCACTGCCGAATCCCGCCCGCACACACCTGGGCCACAACTATCACATGTAACCATGCCTGAAAACACCTAGGCCAGAACAACCACCGCTACGCCCGAAGACACCTGGGCTAAAGGATCCACTGCCACGCCCGAAGACACCTGGGCCTCATCCCGAAGACACTTGGGAAACCGCCTGCCGCACACACCTGGCCAACCACCACAACACCCTGCCCGATGGTTCTTGGGCTAATAATGGACTTTAGGCCATCACAGCCTACCCGAAGGTACTTGGGCTATCCGGGAAAGGGAGCAGAAAAGGAGCTAATAACAAGCCACTAAGTATAGTGTTGGAAAAAAAACACCCTTCCCCCATTAATGGGGGTGTTCGGCACTAAGTGCTCAACATGGGTGGGGCGCGAATAAGAAACACAAAGCTACAAGTATAGATATAGGTAACACACACTCACCCAAAACTTATGTTTTCCTAGCCTACCTACAGAACACAGCACCACTACGTCCGAGTCACAATTCACGACCCTTGCCCACAAAACCATTTGTCCCATTCTTGTTTCACGTTCAGTCAAAATGTTCAATTAATTTTAAGCACTACTGGGCAACTACCATAAGCATAACCAAGGAAAGCGTCAAAAGCATAGATCAACCAAAACACTCACACCCGGTTCTGCCAACAGAGGACCTTTCCCCAATTTGTGATAGAAACTCACAACCACTGAAACCATACCAATAGGAGATCCCATCCCCCAAATTCACACAGCCACCGAGAGTATAAAAGAACAGGGGATCCCATCCCCTCCCACATTTCCAGCAAACGGCCCGAAGGGAAAACAACCAACTACCACTACCAACACAAGTCAGGGATTTTCAGATTTAAAAGATTTAACACACTCCATGATTTCAAATTTCCGTGTGTACTAACCGGGAGTTATCACAGAAGGGTTGATCCTGGTTTTTTCAACTTATTCAGCCGGATATACGTGATTAACCAATTTCACAGCAGGAGTTCACAATTTCAGCAACCCATTTAAAACATCACGAGGGGATTCAAGTGCACACACACGACCACCAACGGCCTCAATTTTCAGAAAACATAAACCAGTACATCAAAAGGGATGATCACAAGATAAATCATAAACAACGATCACAACCCCTTCCCCTTCTTTCTTTAGAACTTCGTTTATTATCTTCATTAGGGTTCGGTTCAACCAGTTCCATAAGAACAAAAATAACGCCCACCCCGCATGATACACAAATGTGAGAGACGAAAGAAATTCCCTACTTGTTGATAGATGATCGACGTTTAGGCCGGGGGCGCGGAACTTTACGGATAACGACGCGGCGGTCCCGATGCACCAGAAGATCCACGATCAAAGAAGGGGGGAAACCACGGCCTAACCCTTAATTTATAAGAGTCGGGAACGGCTGAGATAAAAACGCCGAACCGCGTAAGACGTGGAAGTCATGGTTTGACCACGCGGCTTGACTCATCATTAAAGGTGCTGAGTGGTTTAAACCGACTCATGAGTCGATTCAGTATTTAATTAAACTTTTGTGCGCGTTACTGGAACAACTTGGCAAGGCCGGGTGATGTCAGCCGGTTCCGCCGATCAGTCCCACCGATCGGTCTCACCGATCGGTCGCACCGATCCGTACCCCTTAAGGATCTGGATTTTGGGAAAGGAAGGGACCAAGGGGGGTCTGGGTCATCACAAATCCCCTAGGAGAATAATTTTTTTTCAATTTTCATGTTTTATTTGTTATTTAGGATAACTAAAATGTATTATTCCCTTTATCATGTTAATTGAGTCTGTATGAATTGTTTTAAAAAATATTTACGTATTTTTCTCATTACTGAATTTGGATATATATGTGTGTGTGTGTGTGTTTATAAATATATATATATATATATATATTAACTTATGAGTATATACATATATAAATTTTTTTTTAAAAATGTATAATATTATATAAATATACATATGTTTATATATATATATATATTTGATATGTATATTTTTTTCAATAAAAAGCATCAGAATAGATTTGTTTTATTTATATTAATTAATAAATATTTTAATATATATATATATATATATATTACCTTTTGAATACACAATTATAAATGTTTTAAAAGACATGAATTGTTTTAAATATAATTATATATATATAAACATGTATGGTTTTTAACATGTATATATATATATATATTAACATATGGAAATATATATATATATATTAGTTTTAAAAAAAGGTTTAAGGTGTTCAATAAAAAGACACACACACACACACACACATATATATATACATTTTAAAAATGTCTATGGTTTTCAATTTATATACATATATATCTGTGTGTGTGTGTGTGTTGTTTTTAATTGTATATTTGTTTAGAAAACATGTAAAAATATATTTCATTAAGAAATCGAGTAATATATATATATATATATTATCATATAAATATATATATATATATATATTACAAAAAACATTTCTGGTTGGTTATATATATACATATGTTTATATATATTTAATAGGTCTACTTATTTAAAAAAGAGTCAAAATATACTTGATGTATTTATAATAATTAATAAATCTTGATATATATTTACCATGATTACTAAAAATTTTACAATGATATAAATAATTTCTAACAATCATTGACTTATTTATTATAAATAATTATTTATTAGTCAATATTATTAATAAATATTATATATTATTATTAATTACAAAATATTATAAATAATTTGAAATTTGAGGGAATTATGATAATTTGTAACACTCCAGTAATTTATTTTATAATTTAAAATCCATTAAGTTATCAAAAATAATAATTTAAAATTAAGTGTTTATTTAATAATAATACTTATAATTAATTATAATTTATATATTTCAAATTAGTTAATTAGTATTCTAAAAAATTACTATTTTACAGTATTATTTTCTGTAAAAGAATATTTTAATCTGTATTTCATTAATTTTTATCAATAGATTATCTAATTAAATATTTTTTCAATAATATATATTAACTATTATAATTATTTTGATAAATACTAAATAATGATATGAATATATTGATTATTAATATCACACCCCAAGATTTTATGGTATGTTTTTTATAGTCTAATATGATCGACATAATTTTTGGAAAATAGTAACATGACACTAATGAAAAGTACATTACCCTTATAATTAATAATGTTACCCTTATTAATTGTAATGTACCCTTGTGAATATAAAACTCACCCATGTAAGTATAAATAAAATTTAGGCGCCATATAAATGAGAGTGAATATTTTATAAATTAATAATTAAGTGTTGATATTTTTGTATGTAATAAATATTTAGTTAAAATTTTAAATTAATAATTTTTTTAAAATAATTTTTTTTATAAAATTTATTTTTAAATAAATATTTTGTTTTCCTATGATTTTAGGATAATTTTATGAGACCTCATTTAATTTTTGAAAGTATTATAAAATCAGTTTTAAATTTACAATCTGTATTTTTTATGTTAATAATGATTTTTTAAAATTAAATATCACATATTTAGAAAATTATATTGATTAAATAGAGTTAATTTTTGAATTCTTCCCATGGGGAAATGGTGATGGTGAATTTTTGTTATTTTTTCTAAAATACATGAATTTTTGTGAACAGTGATATTCGATAATTTACAAAATATGCTAAATAAATAAATTTTTATATTTTGTTACAGTCATGGATAATGTAAATTTACATTATTTCAAACTCACATGCACATATTAATATATTTTTTCCACAATAATAAAAAACTATTGCATGTCTTGATCAAAAATAATAAAATAGTGATTAAAATAATGGATAAAACCCTTCTCTCCTCTACTATGAAAACCACCCATTAGTCCCTCTTATATTTAATCCTATAAGCCGTAAATCTTCTAAATTTTCTTTTAAAATACTCAACAATAGTCCCTATAAACTTCCTTGATCCCTTGGTATTTCAAAAATACCAATACCATTTCTCTTAAGGATGTTCTCAAGGAGGTCATTTCAAGAGGAAAATCCACTTCCTTTTCTCATTTAATTTTATTTTAATTTATCCTGTTTTTAAATTTTTTCCTCACCCCATATTTTATATTGGACATAATAACTCCAGAATAATCTATATACTATAAATGTATCGTGTTATTTTAATAATAATTATCAATATCCTTACTCTCCCACATTAATTTTATAAATGAAATCATATTTCAGAAGGATAACATTTCCAACCTTCATATGCGACGAAGTTTCATTATTCATATTATTCTTAAATTCCATCTATGAACCCATTTTAATGGTTGATACATATAGAACATTTTTCGAATATAAAATTTTTTATGTTTTGGATGTAAAATATTTATATAATACTAAATGATTAAAGTAAATGAGTTCGTTATGATCAATAATTTTTATAATAACCTAAAAGATTATCAGAAAATGATTTATCAAATGATTCATCCTCAAAACAGGTAACCAAATGATATATATAACAATTTAAACTTTTATTTATTCATTAATAATATATAAATTCAATTTCATATAATTTTATCCATTCCACATGAACTCCCTTACTTTTAATCAACCAAAGCTATCACAAAATCAAGGAAAAGAACACTCAATAAAATGGAATTGAATCATATAACTTATCTATAATGACATATATAAACATAATATTACTATAATTAATAAAATATATTTATTTAATTTTCTAAGTTAATTATTTAATAAATTTTATTTTATTATCTAGGAATTTAAGGTCATGTGAAGAACATGTTCGAACATATCGTATGGTTTTTATCACCTCACTTTCATCTTTGTGAGACACTTTTAATTCATGCCTATTTCTTGTGTATGTTGTATGTTTATTTCTCATTGATGTATTATATCATGAATACATATATTTTCAACTTATTAAATTTATCACTTGATGTTTTTTATTTTCAGGTTGTATGATTAAATTGATTACAATGTGGTAAGGTATTTCAACATGAACATTCATTTCCCTTTGGGTTAATATTATTCTATACTTACATCAATGAAATTATTATTTTATTATATACCCCGAGAAAATTCTTTGTGAATTTTCTATATATGTTTACCAACCATAAATCTTCTTTCTCTAAGGGGATGTTACATGTTTTAAAAGTATCTTTCAAAATTTATTTCCAAAATACAATCCTGGTTTAAGGGAATTTCTTGAATTCATACCTATTTTCTAGGGCACTATATAATAAGTTTTTAGAAATCATTAATTTCATAAAATCATTAATTTTTTTATTTCAAAAACTATCATAATTCACTTTCATATTTATATAAATATTTTTTCAAAATAACTCTTCTTTTCAATGAAAAATAGATTTTATATTTTGAATTAGTCTATAATTTTATAAGAGTTTTTTTATCTATTTCAACACTCTTGATAACTCTTAGGTTCAATTGGGATTAATATTTTTGGATATCATTTATCATATCTTATTGAATGGGTTTTTATTATTTTGAATTTGGATTATTATCGTGATACCATTCACCAAATTACTATAAATGGTTAGTGGTCATATTTAATGATTGGGGACTGTTATTTACATTGCATATGTGATTTTAAATTTGACTTTATATGTTGTTTATCTTTATCCCTATTTATATTAAGAATGAATTATACTTAGTATGTGTTGGGTGGGGCCCACTATATCCTCTAGGTACATCGCTATGTCTCTTGAGACAAACTAGTTTAGGGTTTTACCTATTTATGTTTGGTCTTTGCATGAGGCCTTGATAGAATGGTTATGATGTCCCAAATTATTCATTCCCTAGATTTAAAAAAATTAATTGATATGACATCTTATTATTCGATTAATAAAATCTACATGGTTATTTTTTTTATGGAATTATTTATTCATATTTTATTCCTTCAATATTATGCGGAAGTATATGTTTAACGAAATGAAATTATTGTTTATCACCATTGTTAGTGGTTATATTTATGATTACTTTAGTTGTATTGTATTTAGGTTCTGATCTAATTATCTCTCCCCTTTCTTATTTTTTATTTTTCTACATGATTAAAAGATGTATATTATGAATTCCATATAGAGAAAATCTAGGATTTTTGGATTATTCCCAATGAATTTATATGATGTATTTCATTTCAAGTTGCAATGTTGAACTTTTGTATGTATCTTGTTTTCTGAAACTAATAAATTGTTTGGTAATTATAGATTCATCTTCCTTTAAATATTCCTATATAATAAAATAAGGCACCAAATCTATTCATCTGGGGTCGGGGAGTTAGTTAATTTTTAATAGTATATAAAAGAAAAAATCTGAAAAACTAATATTTTTAAAAATTATTAATTATAATTATTAATTTATTTATAAATAATAAATAATTATTATTTCTTAAAAATATTTAATCAAATCCTAAAAATTAAAATTATTTGTAATAAATATTAAAATTTCTGTTATACCTTGAAAAAATAAATAAATTAATAACAACTATTGGAAATTCATAATAATTTATAAAAATGAAGCATTAATTATAATAATTCTATTAACAATTAATATAAAAATTGTAATATATATATGGATATAACAATAAAAAATTACAAAACGTTTACCGTCATGTATGATGTTATAAAACACTCGTTGTGCACAAATGTTATATCCTGTCTAGGGTAAACCGATCATCCCCGATCTTATAATGTTATAAATTTTTTTGATACGATACACCATTATGGATATATTTCAATTTTTTGTAGTAAATTATAATAAAAATATAAAATGAATTACCATCATGTGTGATGTTACCAAACTCTCAACCGCCAAAATTGTTATGTCTTGTCTAGGGTAAACACAACACCTCAAACCTAATGGTGGACTCTAATTTTTCATATGATAAACAGTTTCAGAGATATATTAATTTTTTATAAAACCATATTATGAAAATATTAAATTAATTACCCCTATGTGAGATGTAACCAAACACCCAACACACACAAATGTTTTTTCAATCCTATTTTAAACACAGCATCCCTAATTCAATAGTGGTCCTAGATGTCTAATATGATACACAATATTAGAGATACATCAATTTTTTATGTAAAAATTTATAATGTGTAAATTAAATGGATTACCATCATGTAGGATTACAAAACTATTCGCACGCACAAATTTTATGTCATATATATGACAACAAACACATCTTGGACCGGAGAATGGTCTCTTATTTTTTATATGATATAAACTTTTGGAGATACTTAATTTTTCTATAAATATTATAATAACAATATTAAATGAATTAACCTCACATGAAATGTAACTAAACACACATCAAACAAAAATGTTATGTCAATCATATGGTAGATACAACCTCTCTGATCTAATAGTGGTCTCATATATTTAATACAATACATCATTATAGAGAAAAATCAATTTTTGGTAATAAAATTAATAAAAATATTAAATGAATTACAATAGTTTATTATTTTACCAAACTCTCAACGTGAAAAAATGTTATGAAAAATCTAGGATAAACCCCACATCTCGAAAAGAACAATGGTCTCTTATTTTTCATATGATACACAGTTTGGGAAATACTTAAATTATTTGTAAAAAATATAATGAAATTATTAAATGAATTACCCTCACATTCAATGTAACCAAACACCCAATGCACACAAATGTTATGTCCTTCCATGGGTGAACCCCGCAACCCCGATATAATTTTTGTATCATATTTATGATAAGGTACATTGGTATAGAGATAATTCAATTATTTGAATAAAAAATATATTAAAAATTAAAATTATTAACATGGTGTGTGTGGTTACTATACTCTCGACATAAAAAAATGGTCCATCTTATATAGGGTAAGCCTCACCTCCCAGACCTAAAGGTGGTCTCTGATTTTTTGTATAATAAACTATTTGGGAGATACCTAAATTATTAATAAAAAATTATAATAATATTATTAAATCAATTTCCCTCACATAAAATGAAAAAAATCACTCGTCACACACATATGTTATGCCACGCCTAGGTTAAACCATATTTCTCGTATCTAATACTGGTATCAAACCATCCATACGAGACACCGTTTGGATGAATTTACATTATTATCCTGAAAATTTTGTTGTGAAATATAATATATTAAATATTTTTATTCTATTTTTCTCGAGCTACTATGGGCCCCAGATTAAAGTGTAAACGCAGCTCCTCACTCTACTCATATTATGTAGAATATTTCAAGGTATTATAATATAATAATAATTTTCTATTATTCATAGTGATCAATAATAAAAAAATTATATCTAATTTTTTTTATAACTATAGACTCAAGAAGTATACACTAGTTTATATTGCATTTTTTTATTATATTATTCATCTCACTATACCCAATGGATATAGTATAAATCATGTCTAAATTGAGGGTGTCGAAACATTTATATCTTTTCCATCATCAAATTTAATATTTTTTTTAATTTACAATTTAAATATCCATGTAAAAAATTTTATCTTAAGATATTCTAAATGTTTGAAAATTTTGGACTTCATCTATTAGGTTTTGGTTTTTGTAATTATTATATTTTTAGGTATCAACATGGTGAAAATAATTATGTAAGAAAAATAATTTGTTCTAGATCCATCATTTTAGAATCTTTTCTTTTAGTTTTTGGACTATCTATTTAAGAAAAAATAACTCAAAATTATATACCAAAACAAAAATCATAACCTTCTCAGTTTTAAATTTTTTTTATATTTTATAAGGAATCCTTAAATTTGGGATTATATAAGAGTAAACTAAATGTTGTTAAAATTTTTATGGCTATTATTCAATATTTTTAAAGGTCAAAAATTCTTTTCAATTAGATAATATTGTTGGTTAAATTTTCTTCCTGGATAAAAATATATTACCTTCATGTTTTTATAAAATTAATATGTTGGTCCATATTTTGAGTTTTAGTTTCCATAAGATTCATCCATGATCAGATGGAAATATATTATATTATGGTGTATATGAATATTAGTTAAATTTTCATCAAGTGGAGAATCAAGGTAGAAATAGAAAAAATAAGGAATGCCTAGATTTACTATGAAAAAGATGAGGTGTTTTCCAATTACACCTTGTTTAATTTCTTAATTTATGTCTTGTAACACAGATGCATTAATTAAAAGTCATAAGTAAAATATTTACATTTGGAAAAACATAAATCATCCATGTGATGGTGATTTATCAAAAAAGTTAGATAATATGCAGCCTTGATTATCATCAGAACCATGTATCATATGGTTGGGTATTTCTACTGATGTTTATAATCAATTTGGCACCAATGGTTGTCAATAATAATGTTGGCCTATTTTCAATTCCTCATAAAACATACCTCTTTGGATTCATATGAAGTAATCATATACATATTGGGTGTAATTACTTATTTAACAGCTAAAGAAAAATATTGATGTTTATTTTAATCCACTAAATGATGAGTTAATTTCAATATGGAACAATGGTATGACTACATTTGATATAGTTTCATATCAAAATTTTTCACTAATGGTTTCACTAATAAGGATTATTATTATGAATTTTCAGTGTATGGTATATTATCTAGATATAGTACACACTGTCTAAACTCATCTTCATATATCATGTCTAAGAAAAAATCATTTTTTCTTAGTAATTGGAGAAAGACTAGCAATTTTAGCTACCACAGGAGATTTCTTTTATGAATTACCCTTTTCAATGAAACAAAAATAATTTTAAAAATATGATAATTCAAAAAGGAAACCTTCAATAGTTCGCTTAGGTATTATTTTAAATTATATCATCTTTATATTACCTCCTATTACATTTGGACCAACCATAAACAAAAAAATAAATTGTTTTGGATGAGATAATAATTTTATAAAATGTAGTATTTTTTGGACCTTCCATATTGGTCTAATTTGTTAGTTCATCACTTGTTATATGTACTGAACACTGAGAATATTCATTTTAATAACACACTTTTTTACATGTTGGGAACACCTTGTATGAAAAAGGATAATGTAAAGGCACTGTTATAATTTACCATATTCATAGACATACTAAACATCAATTATTTGAAATTGAAATATCAAACAATTTAATGAATCCAAAAAAATAATACATGCATTCTAAATAAATTTGTTTATTATTCTATACATTTATTCAAGACATTAGGTTACCAAATGGTTATGATTTTAATTTTTCTCACTTCATTTGAATTGGGAGTATTATATTTTTTATATTCAGGGTTCTCAAGTCATAATGGAATTATTATTACCAATTGGTCTTTGGAAACAATAGAATACTCAAATTTGGGATTTTATAAAATTAATATCATATTTATTCTATCATATTTCTGTAGAAACATCATATTATGGTGCATTGATTTTTCTATATTATGATTTTTTAAATTTTATGTAAATTTGATAAAATATTTCGGCTAGAATTATATGACTCAATAGAAAATTCAATATTACATTTTCCAAATTAATTTAAATTTTTAAGACCATTTAAATTATGATATATGTACTGATTTGAAAGATTTAAGTAAATGTTAAAGATGAAACTATGTAAAAAATCATCATTTGAAGGGAAAATTTTAGAAGAAGACTTGTAGGAGGTAATTTTGAATTTCTTCTCTTATTATTTCCAATCAGAATATCCTTTAAAAAAAACTGGATGCATTGAAATGAGGTAGTTATTGATTATTTTATAGACCATTAGTTATAATTTTTTAATCAGGATGAGCTTTGTGTTGGTGGTTGTTCTGATTGATGTATTTTAGATGATGAACTCCACAGAGCTCAAATATATGTTCTACTAAATTTTGATTAAATTTCAATATTTTTTTAGTGAGTACAACTTTGTATTTTTTTATGAAATTTTTATAGTGGATAAATTTATTTGTAATAATTATTTTACACTATATGATGACTATATAAAAACAATTTATATTAATTACTTCTACAACTCTTGAAAATACCACCGACGCAAATATTTATATTTGTTTCATAGTGTCATAACATAAGTTAAATTTAATGAAATTATTAATAAATTATTTAATGATATCTATTCTAGATAATTCTTATTGTTTTCAGGAAACATAACATGAAAATAATATTTAAAGATGATTATGTATTTTAAAAATCCATCCATAAAAATTGGTAAAATATTATAAAGTGTATGTATTTTCTGTATTTCGATTCCATATATGAATATATGGTGACTCAAATAAATCAAGGAATAGTAGTGTTTTTTAAAAGGATATCATCATAAAGAAATTGATTTTTTCATTTGTAATATTTTGGATAAAATAGTTCTGTTTTTTTATCATAGACCAAATTAAGTAATAATGTTTATATTTCATTGGTTTGATATTGATCAAGGGTTATGAGTTCATTCGGGATATTATGTTTTCAACTTATATATAATAGTATTATTGAATCAAATGAACCATTTATTTTTTAAATCAAGAAAATAATTCTTTTTATGAAAATTAATGTGATTATTCTAGATTTTTGAATGAATGGTGGAATTTAATAAAAATGAAATCATGTGATAATGAATTTATTGGAAATGAAAATGGTTCTATGAAAATGAGACATGTTGAAATTTTTAATGAAAAATCCAAAAATATATCTCTTATCCAATGATATATAAGTATCTGATATGAAACCCCCCATTTAAAGGCTGATGATATAGATAATTTTGATGAAGTAATAAGTGATGATGAAAAAAAATCATATAGATGTTGATGATGACGAATATGAGGTTGAATACATTTCAATGAAAATGTTGATGAATATGAAAATTGATGTTTTATATTTAGTAATTTATTATTTTTTTATATTTTATATTTACAATATCAATTATTTATAGTTAAGATTGTTTGTTTTAGATGGATGGACCTGATGTTCTATTCTATTTCATAGTTGTGGCCAATAAATGTTATTTTTTTATATATGATATCATTCATAACAATTATTAATAGGAAGGAATATCTTATTATATATGATATTTATTAGTTTTTTATATTATATATATATATATTAAAAAATATTTATAGGTGAAATCTTTAGGTTATTTTATTTATTCATAGGTAATTATTATATTCTGTTATTTATTAGTTTTTCAATTATTTTATTTCATTATTTAAAATTTATTATAGGTATGATTTTTGTAATATTGTATTTATTATTTTTTAAACCATATATTTATAATAAAAATTTATTACAGATGATGTTATTTTTTTATATGACTAGAGATTTTCCTAAAAATCTATTTTATTCTCTCACTAATACCAGACTTCTAGTTGATGAGCCTGATTCATCTGATTTGTAGGATGGTATACATACTAGGAGAGGTCATGGTCTTCCTTGATTGATGACCTCAAACCCTATTTTAGAGATACACCAATATCATGATTTGGACCCTAGTTTATGGTGTTATGTTTAATAATTTTATATATTTCTTTTATATTATTTTTTTGAAGTAATTTTTGTAACAATTTTCTGGTTATTTGTTTTTATTTGAACATTTTTTATTATTTTTATATTAGTAAGGATAGTGTGATTATATGTAATTATTTTTATATGACATGGGAGTCATGGGACTAGGTTCTTATCGTCGTTCATTGGATGATGTTTGACCACTAGATTGTACATTTTATAATAATATATTTTTTTAATTTTTATTTAATTACTCATATATGGTTTTTAATTTTCATACATAATTTATGTTCTTTTATTGCTAATATAATTATAGTTCTTATTCAAAAGTCATGGGATATTTGAATATGTTAGTGATTTTGTAATTTTTTACTCACCTTCAGAAATTGACATATTGATAAAGCATTTTCTACTTTTTTCCAATCATGTATCTCCCCTCGACCGGAAAATATCTCAACTCGGGTATGGGATATATTATTATCCTACTAGATATGATATATATTTTGGGGGAGTTCATCATTTGGATGTCAGATCTGGGGGAGTCAAGAGGTCACACATTGGGTCATAAGTCATTCACCTGGAAGACAACAATGACATATGGTATGTGATATTATTTATTAATATAAATATAATCTAACTATAAATTTTTTGTATTATTCAACCCACTACTAACCCATATATTTATGGGTTGGAGATCTATTATAAGATTTATATTGAACTCCGAACAAGAGAACATATAGGTAATAAACATCACCATATTGTGGTTAAAGTATTTTATAAAAAATATACAATATTAATTTTTTGTTATTATAATTTATAATTATATAGGAAGGAAACATATGTTGCCCTGACATCTAATTCATGAGAGATTCAAGACAAGAGCAAATAAGATTCCAATACTAATTAAGGTTTCAATGAGGGGGGAAAGATAGATGCAACATTTTTGTTTTCATGAAAGTATGGGTTATCAGTATTGGTTCCTGACTGACACCTACGAGTTATTATGTTACTTCTATAATCTCTTCGGTGAGCTCGAATGAAGCTCGTGGAGAGTCTTTGTCGATGTCGACATCCACTACACAGTATGAGGAGAGGATGAGAGAAACGATGAGATGGTAAATTGAATTAAAATATAGATATAGGGGTGTGGATCAAGAGAAAAAAACATCGGGGAGATGATCATATGGAGGAGTATAAGAAACGTATTGGGTGTGCTACTGCTATATAGTTTCCTCTCCTTGATATTTCGAGTGATCATTATCCACCTAACATTATTTGATGATTTAGAAAGGATTATGATTATTTTATAATTTAGTATGAAAAATAGATTATGCTAAAAATTATGTATTACTTTTATTTCTATATTAATTTTATTTAAATATTTATATTTTTTAAATTTTTTAAAATTTTAATATTAAATGTTTTTTGAAATATATTTTTTCCTTTTAAATTTTTTTTATTTACTTTTTATTGTTTTCAAATATTTGTAATTATTAAAATGTTTTTGTTTTTTTATTTTCTTATCTATTTTTAATTTTCTAAAAAATGGAATTATATTTAATTATTTTAGTTTTATTGAAAAAAAATATTTTTTATTTTAAATAATAGTATTTGTGATGGTCTGATCATTCATTGAAAATAATATAAATTTTGGTGGACCATAAAAATTTACCATTTATAAAAACTTGGGTATAATATGAAAATTTTATTTCAAGTGTCATAATAATTTTCTATTTGTGACTAGTCGTCTCAGATAACCAAAATTGCTACTGTATTTTTTTGCAATAATGCATTTGTGACAGACTCCCGTTGCAAATGACTTTATGAGATGGTAGTCCATCACTGATAAACCATCTCAAAAAAAATGAAAAGATCAGTACTAACATATGATAAATTATATATTTAATTAATAAATATTTTAATGATATTATATGTCATACAGTTAATTATATTATTGATTATCACATTGTTAATTTCATATTAATTAGTAATTATAATATTTATTAATAAAAATACTATAAATTATTTATTGTATTGTTTTTTATGTATATATATACATTATAATGTTAATTACTGAATATATTAATTATATTTTCAGCTATTAATTATCTTAATTACTAAAATTATTGTTAATATTTATATCATTAAACTAAAAATGACACTTTCATATTGAAAATACTCACTTCGATTCATACTGACCACTTCGTCTGTCTGATCAACGTTCAGTCAATTGCTATATATCATAAATAAAATATACATCATTTATATAACATTTGGAAACAAATAAGATTTTTTTTTCTCAATTTCGACCATTTGTTATGAATTTCAATATAAAATGATACTTTTTAATAGAAAATGCTCACATTGAGTCATACTCACCACATCATCAGTTTGATTGATATGTGGTAGATTAATACAAATCACAAATGAAATATGGATCATTTTATAAATTCTTGTAAAGAATATGAGAAAAATTTCTTCGTTTTGGATATGTGATGTATGTTTTAAACAATAATGACAATTTTATATTGAGAAAAAGAACATTTAGTCATACTAACCACATTTTGTGTCAGATTCATGTGATTATAATTCTTATACATCAAAACTTAATTATCGGTCATTTTTCAAATATTATAAAAAATTGCCACGTTTTCTCAATTTTTCGATGTGATGCACTTTTTAAAATAAAATGAACCTTTTATATTGAAAGCATGCTCTTGGATTTATATCAGCCATATCATGTATCATATTGATGTGTGTTCATTTCATTCACCTTAAAAATAAATTATAGATCTTTTTTCTAATGTTTGAAAACAACCCATTCTATTTTTCCCAATTCTCACATTCTGATGCACATTTGAAACTAAAATGAAACTATATTGAAAATAACCACTTTGGTTCATACAAATCACATCGTGTGTCAGGTTGATTTCAAATCAATTCCAACACATCAAAAATTTATAGATCATTTTACTAATGTTAGAAAATAATATGTTCTAATTTTATAAATTTTTGATATGTGACGCACATTTTAAACTAAAACAACACATGTATATTGAAATCATGCACATCAAGTCAAATTGGTCACATTGTGTGTCAGATTGATGTTTGATCAATTTATATACATCAATTATGTATTAAAGATTTTCTTTAGGTTTTTTTAAAACAATCTACGACTTCTTGATCAGTTTGGGCTATGTGAAACATATTTTAAACTAAAATGACACTTTTCATGTTGGAACCCCCAAAATTAAGTCATACCAACTAAATGATGTTTCATATTGATGTTTAGTTGATTCCTACATATTACAAATTAATTTTGGATAGTTTTAATATAGTTTCAATATAACATGATCTAGTTTTTTCACTTTTGGCTATGTGTGTGAATTTTAAACTAAAATGAAACATTTATATTGAAGACATGAACTTCATGTCATTCCAACCACATAGTGTGTCATATTGAAATGTGGTTAATTCCTCCATGTTAAAAATAAATTCTCAATAAAATTTAGATATTTTGAAAAAAATATGATAACTTTTTTCATTTTTGGCTATGTGAAATGAATTTTAAAATAAAATGGCACAATTATATTTAAAACATGCACTTTGAGTCATACCAACCACATTGTTTGTTTATTTGACTTTCGGTCTATCATTCAATGTCAAAAATGAATTATGGATCATTTTTCTAAATATTTATAATAATATGTCCTCATTTTCTATATTTTGGCAATTTTATATGTGTTTTAAACTAAAATGACACTTATAATAAATATAAACACTTTGATTCAAACAAAACACATCATGTGTCATATTGAAATGTTGTCAATTCTCACACATAAAAAATGGATTATGGATCATTTTACTAAATTTTGAAAACAATTCATGTTCAATTGTTCTGTTATAGCTATGTGAGGTACATTTTAATCAAAAATGACATTTTTATATCAAAAATACAAACTTTGACTCATACCAAACACATCATGTGTTGGATTGACGTGTAGTAAATTCATCTACATTATAAATGTATTATGGGTGATTATCTTAATGATTTAATACAATATAAGTTAATTTTCATGATTTTGAAAATATGATGTGTGTTTTAAGTTAAAATTGTACTATATATTTAAAACCCGCACATTGAGTCATACCAACCCCATTACATATTAGATTGACCTGAGGTCAATTCCTATACTTCACAAATGAATTATGAATCTTTTTAAAAAAAATTGAAAACTATATGTGATAATTTTTGTAGTTTCGGCTATGTGGCATGTTTTTTAAACAAAAATGAAACTTTTATAATGAAAAAATGCACATTGAGTCATAATGATCATGACGTGGGTTAAATTTATGTTTGGTATATTCCTTGACATAAAATATGAATCATTTTTTGTTATATTTTTAATCAATCTAATCTCATTTTCAATGTTTTGGATGTGTGACACTCATATTAAAATAAAATGATATTTTTATATTGAAAACATGCACATTGATTCATATCAGTGAAATCATGTGTCAGACTGATATGTTTTTTAATACTACACACACAAAATTAATTATAGAATATTTTTATAATGTTTGAATACAATTTAATATTGATTTCTTGGTTTTCGATATGTGACATGAATTTAAAACTAAAATGAAACATGTATATTGAAAATATACTCTTTGAGTCCTAACAGCCACAACAGATGTTTGAGGGACGTGATATTGATTTCTACACATCTCAAACTAATTATGGTTATTTTTTTTCTATTGTTTTAGAATAATTATATCTTTTTTTGGTTCTAGTAATTTGATTCATGTTTTAAACTAAAATGCCACTTATATGGATAACATGAACATTGATTCATACTACCCACATCATATGTCAGATTGATGTGAGGTCAATTTATACATGTTCAAAATGAATTTTCGATAATTTTATTAAATTTTTTAAAATAATATGAGACCATTTAACTGGTTTTAGCTATATTACATGAGTTTCTAACTATAATAAAAATATTATACTAAAAATGAGGACATTGAGTAATACAAACAATTCCATGAGTTAGACTGGTGTGCGGGTGATTTATACACATCTATAATGAATATTAGATCATTTAATAACATTTCAATACTCTTTTATACCATTTTCCATATTATGACTATATGATGTGAATTTTACACTAAAACGTCAATTCCCTATTGAAAACATGAAATTTGAGTCATACCAACCATATCGTGTGTTAGGATGACATTCATTTTATATCTACACATCACAAATCAATTATGGGTAATTTTACAAAAGTTTGAAAAAAAATATTCTCATTTTCATTATTTATAGTTTCATCACCAATGAATTTTTTAGTTCCTAGAAAAAAACTCATAACTTCTAGAGGATGGAAGTGGCTAATTATTTTAAAATAAATTCATTGTAAATTGGTGTATGAGGATATAACAATAAGGAAATTTAAAAATTATAGTAACAATGGTCAGATTGATGTGATCACATGAGATACAGGATTAGTTATTGTATCATAAAGGTTAAATAGAATCTAGACAAGATTCATAGATACAGGTAGATTTAAATGTTTCTAAATTGATTTTCAATCAAGATGTTTCTTGTTATCAATATAAGTTTTCTTATACACATAAATGAAACTCTATCAATCAAAACATTCATATTATTTCTATTAGAAAGATGAACCATAGTTGGGGGAGGATCATCAACTCTAGATCCTCACTTACGTGGAAATATCTATTTTGGATTCAAATTCCATTTTAATGATGGGGGATAAAATATAAAAAAAATTAGGATAGAAATTATAATTATAATAATAGATTTATATTTTTATTAACATGTTTCTAATATAATATGAATATTGTCTTAGGGAAAAATAATATCACACCATTATGATTATAATGAATCAAATCCAAAACGTATCTCTATTATCATAATTGGTACTTGATCACGAACATAGTAGGTAATCTCCTCAACATGATGTCAACAAAAATTATAACACCATTTACACTTCCCACCCATCTAAAAAAACACTTCTTTATTTGAGTATGTAGATAGTTGTAAATCATGGTAGTATATAGAAAATGTATCTAAATAAATAAATAAAAAATATTTTTAATGAATGTGAAATTTCCATCAAAAGTAACATGTTCAGGAATGTTAGTATGTTTATGGTATATGATATCAATCAATATTTTGAAAACATAATATCAAAAATAAATTTCATTATTTTTATTCATACATTTCAGAAACATTGACCAAAATAATTATATAATTTTGAAATATATTTTAACAATAAAATCATACTATATATGATTTAATATATTTCAATTTGATGAAAAACATAAAAAAGTTGGGTTCAGTCACCGACCTCATACAATGGTTTAGAAGATATTTGTATATCACCCTATCATAACAAAATTCTTATAAAAATACTATGTAAAACATAAAATTTGATTTTTATCTATGAACTTTTGATGGATTTTAATTAAAAATTCACAATAGATGTCATGTATGGTTGGATTGATGGAAATTCATTCTTTGAATCCAAAATATAATCATTTGGGGAATCCAAATTGATTATGATGAGCATATGGTTCTTCCTATAAAACATGAAACAAATAAGTAATGAAAAACATTAATATCTATTTTATATGATTAGACTACAATTTTTTTTGCCCAGATATTTTGGAGTCAATAAAATTTTATCATCTATTTTCTTCAAACACCACTCCTTATCCATATGTTTTAAAATTTATTACCCTTCCATAGAAACTCTTTATATTGACATTATAAAGGTATTAATGTGTCTATATCTCACTTCTCATGGTTTTCTCTCTATATTATTGTTTTATATACTCATTTATAAAATAGTATATGTTTTTTAAATTTAATGAACAAAGTATATCATTATTTAAAAAAATAAATTATAATAATATACCTCATGTATTTAATAACAATAGATACTCGCTTCCATTCAAGCATGATAATTTCATTTATACCCTATTATCCTACCACGGTTGTAATAGATTCCCCAAATATTTATTCTTAATATTCAATGTATGAAATATTTTCAACATTTAATGTTGTATCCATATGAACTTTTAATGTTAATTTATGTCGCAATGGAACTGGGAGGGTGAATGTGCCCCCGTTTTATCCTTTTCTTTTCTTGATTTATGCATTCGATTTCCTTCATCATACCATTACCCTCTGAATTTTATCCATATATAATACAATAACTCAATTGAAACATTTTCATCAACTATTAAATGTTTTTCATTATAATGAAAATTTAATGAAATGCCTCATGTATCTTAATAAAATTATATATCCATGGTATGATAGTTCCAATTGCATTATCGATCGGGGTGACTTCCAAATTATCATGATGAAAAGGAAAATATAAGCTCAGATAATTCTCTATATAAATCCCCTCTCTCACGTGATCCATTGGGAAATATAATTATGTATCATGTCACCTAGAATATTTTACACTATACATCTTTTAACAAGGTAATTCCTGGATGTTGATAGATATGAATAAAATAAAATTTCACTCTATACAATTTTGATAATATAATGTTATTAAAAGTTTTCTATTCACATATAAGAGATAGAGTAATGAAATAACTTATTAGCTCAGTTATGTATGTTTTTAGGGGAATGGATCACCTCAATGCTAGTGGAGTAATGTGGATCATCATTTTTTTATCATCGTTTAACTATTAGTTCACATTGATTATTTTTTGTATACATGTGACCCAAAAATGGCCATATATTATCATATTTTCATGAATTTATTTGTCCATGATTACCATTCATCATCTCATATATACCCCCAGCATATTTTCATTCCTAAAATATATTAATGGTGATAGCCCAAAACCTTCATCTATAATATGGTCATATTGTTCATCCCACTTCAAATCTGCTGAAAATAGTTTTTCATTAGGTATATTCAATGCAAATTCATTTTCCTAAACCATATAAAAAAATAATATAATAAAAAAATTAATATTATTTAATAATATTTAAATGAATAAAAAATAACTATTATATCATACTTCCACATGAATCTCATAATGTTGTGTGTTTTCATCTACTAGTTTTCCCTCTTTATTTTCTTGAGCCTCCTTCAATAGAACAAAATGTTCGATAAAAGTGGATTTGGATTCTGATTCATCAATATTCATGTAAACAAAGGAAAATATGTTGTTTCATATTGTATAAGACATTTAATAATGATTTAAAATATGTTCCATTTTCTTCTCAAGTGAAGTGTACTCAATAATTGTTTGATGGTAGGGGTATATAAGTTATGATGCATGTTACATATTTTTATCACTCTTTTGAAGTTTAATAAATTAATTTTTTTAATTCATGTAGATAAAATAAATATTTAAAATAAAATATTATTGATTACAAATATCCTAAAATTATTCATCCTCATAGTAACTAATGAAATTATTCCATGTTTCATAGTTTATAATGAGTGGATACAGAGTATGTTGGTGGAGATTTAAATTATCCTCAGCATCCATGAGATGAATCTTCATTAAAATAGTCCGAAATCCTCTGTGATATTTACTAGTGACCAATTAGATAATTTTTGAATCCCATTAATATAAAATAAATGAACTCATAAAAGGATAATGAAATGTAAATAAACATGTTATTATATAAATATTTTAAAAAAAAGGTGAAATTATATCACAACCTTACTCTAATATCTCCAAAAATGGTTTTCATCAATGAAAGAATAACATTTTTCCATATAACTATATCAATAGGAATGTGAATTCAGGTTGTAAATCCGATATAAATAATTAACATTGACTTCTGAGGTTCATTTGGTTGACCTCATTTATTCAATCCAACATATAATTTTATACCACGTATCATTTCCATGCTAACTCTAGTTAACATAATGATGGTTCATTGATGTTGTTTTTTCCTCTACCTGTTTTTGATCACCTAATAATTGTATAGTTTTTGTATCAAAAACCCATTATTACTCAACATTGGTTATATTAGTGTGGGAAGAATCCATATATACAAGAGTAGTAAACATTTAATTTATATTACATTTAAATGTATTTGTGAACATATATTATTATGAATAAAATCATATTATAGTAATAATAGTTTATCATGTTCATTGAAATATCTTTTCTTCTTTATTAGTTTAATGCATTTAGATCCTCATTCGACTATCCAAATCACCTCCACATGATCCCCTCTAAAATACTAGAGATTGTTTATAATGGGGCAATTGTGAATTGATTATGATCTCTAAATGAAAGGGTCATCCTAAATAGAATTTTCAACTATCCCCAAAGTTATTTTTGTCACCAATATAACAATTTAAACAATCATGGTTTTTGGATCTAGGAAAAAAAATACATACACTTCTAGTAATTTCATTATGAATGGATTTTCCTTATACCCATTCATACTGATATTCACCATCACAATGCCAAATTAATATACCTTAACTACACATTCGTTTCCAACCAATTTACAACCAAAAATGTGCACTTGAAATGTTGTTGAATACAACTCATATATTTTCTCAATAACACTAATTTATGACATATTCCATTAAATTAGATGTGTATCCTTGGAACTATAAATGTGGATCTCTACTACAACAAGAGTATTTCCATTGATTTTTATCATAACACATTCATATTATGCCTTCATATAGAATGTATAATCATTAATTAAAAAATCAGTGTAAAATATAAAATTTTCATTTTGTCTCTTAGCTATACATTGAATTCATCTAGTAATTGAGTTTATATTTTCATATAACTCCTTATAAATATTATATAATATAAATCCTATAAAAATTTTATTATGTGTTTTTTATATCAATATTTTATCCCTTCATGGATTCAAATGTCTATGAATTGGGTAATTGGCTGAAAAATATAGAAAAACCTATGTACAGTTATGTAAAATCTAAAGTGGAACTACCAATACAAGGTTATATTAATTATAACAACATATCTTCTAGAAATACCTTCACCCTTAATTGGTGCAGTGTGACATGTTTTTGGGAGACCAATTATATAAATATGTTATAAGTCATCAGTACACAATTCAATATATTCTTACACAATATATCACTCTTCAAATTAAACCCCATTGATGAATTCGATTCTTGACATACCCTTTCAAAATCATCATATATAATACAATGGAGTGTGTCTTTCTGTATTGGATAGGACCACAAAGTGGAATCTCTATAACTATGTGAAATGTCATGTGGACCATTATAATGACGAATATTAGTGTGAAGAACATTATCAATTAAAATAATATTACTAAAATCTAATTATTCATTATTAAAAACATCTTTAGCCTTATAACATCAGTACATATTGATTTGAAAATGAATAAATATATAATAAATATTTGTTGTATATTTTTAGATATAATGTAAAGAAAAGAAACATGCATCAAATCTTTAATCAAAGCATAATATTCCAATGTTTTTAAACCTTATAACATCAAATTAGTCATTAAAATTAAATTTTTGATATTTTATGAACAACCTGATTGAACTTTTTCACCATTAAGGAATTTTTAAAATTTAAATTTTAGTCTTCTGTTTAGAGTATACTCTACTAAAAAAATGAATAATATATATTTCATCCTTTAGTAGTTTTAACTCTACCCTTTTCCACATGTCAATCATGTCAAACCTGTTGGACTTGGTGTCTTAGGACCAATAGTTTGTACATTGATTATGTGTATATTATATGATTTTAAAATTAATAAAATATCTTATTATATATTTTTTATTATTATTCATGATTTTAATGTAATACATTCCTATATTATATGTCGTACTGAAAAGGTCATAGTAGTTCCCACCAATGATGAGATTTATTAAATTCCATGATAACATTATTAAATATACTTCTATGGTTGAATAAAATTGTTCAATGGGGAACATAGAATGTGACTGTCCAATGCATGTACTTGTAGGTTGATGAGTATTCTTCTTATGAATTTCTTTGTTGGTAATCTCCATGAAGAGGGATTTTGAGAACCGACCTACGAGTTGGAATTCCACATGTTTTCAAATCATAGATTATTCCAATATATGTGTATGTGTAATGGTACTTATACATTAATAAAATTATTCATTCATGTTATGACTCATGCACGTAGATTTACTAAAAAAATGTCATTTCATATATTGGAAGGAAGTATGGTACGTTCGTTGCGTCACAAATGACATGTTAATAATTTTTATAATGATAAAGGATTTGTCCCCTCCATCTTTATGCATGCTTATATCTCATCCACTTTTATTGGAATTGAATTGGACGTATCGTGCACATAGGTTTCTGACACAGATGCGAAACCATTTTGATGATATATTAAGAGAAAATGATAATATTATATATTGTGAATTCATATGTGGTTATTGACATTGCGACATTATGTTCATTATCCAGGGTCCCTTGACTCATTCCTAGTCATTAATCTATATATTTAGTAAATATATATTAATTCCAACAAGAAATAATCATAGAGGGTCACACACTATGTGTTTCTATTGATCTATATTAAAATATATATTTTGGATTGTAATATATATTATTATAAAGACTTTTGAATAATTGTTTTCATATTTAAATGAACCAAAACATTCATAAGGTAATAAATAATTTTTTATTTACTAATAAATAATTTATCTAATTACATAAATATATAATAAATATTTATTATCTAGATTGGGAATTAAGTATTTATTATATTTATTGAATAATTTAGTAAATTTTTATTCTCTTGATTATGAATAAAGTGTTTATTTTATTTATTTATTATTTTAGTAAATATTTATTATGTGGATTGAGAATAAAATGTTTATTTATGAATAAAAATATTTATTTTGGTGACCAATAAAGGTTGAGGATTTTTAATAGGCAAAGAATGCTTCTTGTGATATTTATTAAATTACATGATGGAAAAATAGGATTTTTTATTGTGAAATACAGTGCACACATCATAAAAAATATTATTATTATTATTATTATTATTATTATTATGTTAATTGTATTTAATAACGAATTAAGTATTATTTATGCGAATTTTCAAAATTAAATAATATTTTTATATAATCCATAGCTCTATGAATTAATGGTTATGTCTATTATAAAATGAAAATTGAGAATTGAGATTATAGAGTCATTACACCAAACAAGATTATATATATATATATATCCAATTCCTCCCCCATTCCTCTAATGAATTATAAGAACTCTATCAAGACCGATGGATCCTGGAGTGATTGAGGTGAACAATGAAAGACAATTGATTTGTCACAATATGAACAAAAAATTAGATACCATTGTTCAGAGATCAGAGGAGCATATTTAGTTTACCACTAGAGGGTTTATACACATGAATCCATATCGCACGAAAAAGGTAATCTGAAATGGTTTTGGATGATCAACAAAATCATCAAACAAAGGACCCTTAGATGAAGTAATCATTTATTCATATCAAAATATAATAATTATAAATTATATGTATAAGATCTTCTATTGAGTATTCAGAATACACTAAATTAAAAAAAATGCAATATAACACCCATAAATGGTGATTCCACTATTCCCAAAACCATCAAGTGTTATAAGTGTGGTCACATTTCAAATTTATAATTATTTACTCGATTATTGATCTTCATGCACAATAGTGAATAGATATTTATTTTAAGAATTATTCATTAATTAATATGATCTTTTAAATTGACACGCAATCAACATTTTAATTTCATCATCCAAGATTCATATTTTCTTATTTCCAAGAATATAATAATAATAAATAAATATTCCCTTACAAAATGTTGACGAATATTTTTTCAAAGCATGGTAGTAAACAACACATTTCGGGAGTACATGTCGTGAAACCAAGTGCACTGCATATGGACGTGTAATGGGATACACAATTTTCAAGGAAATTATTACACACATTTATTTTGTTACATGTTGTGTGCTTTCTAGGCCATCCCAACACATTCCTTGTTAAATAAAATGGTGTGTAGATGGTGTACACATTGTGTAGTATACACGGTTTTGTAATGAAATTCATGAAAATGGTGTGGTCAAATACACAGTCAAAACCACATGAGACTGACAGCCTGGATAAGTAATGATATAAATGTCTTGTATCTAGAATAAATTTCATATATTTTATTAATTCCCACGTCTCAAATTCAATCTTAGTTTTCATAGGGTTTTTCAAACACACGGAATGTGGAACACACATCCAGTAAGTGATTAGTACATTACATGTATTCCGTCCAAGGAACATGCTAATGACGATGCATGTACATCAGATACAAAACTACCAATGTACATGGCATATAGCTAGATTGTACACACCGTGTAGTTTTCCAATAGTGAACAGAATAAAATTGCATTAAATTAAAAAATTATATTATTAAAACCATATATTATTTATTGGTATATGTTTTGTGTTTGGAAATTTAAAAACAATTTTAAACAATTTTAAATAATCAATTAATTTGATGTGATAAATATATGATTATTGGTACTTTAGATTATTTCAATTTAATGATATCCATGATGGGTGTCATCAAATGAATTCATATTGTCATTAAGATGAAATAATATTAATTCATTAATTAATTCATCAATTCATGTGTGATTATACTAATAATAAATAATGAATAATATGTGAATGTTAAGTATGTTTACATTAGCATATACTTTTCACATATACAACCATTAATGTTCCTTAACAAGACATATGTATATGTTGGGATTTTTTAACTTATGTTAGTGAATGTGTTTGTAATTATTTGTTATTTAATTAATTATGATGGTATGTGTGTCATACCCCATTCCATTATTATATAAGACCAATGTGTCTATGGTTATTTATGAAATTCCCCTTATCTAATAATTTTGTTCCCCTATCCTCTGTGTGGGTTATAAATACATGTAATTAATGGATTATCTCAAGGAACATGGAGGTGGTTCAATATGGATTCATGATGTTTCTATCCTCGTGATACATGGGTGGATAGGTGGAATGTCACAAAATCATGCCAAGACTGTCACAATGATTTATTCTCCTTGTTCATAGGTTGATTAATTATCTTCTCAAAAAATGATTCGCAATATAAGCATCTGACTAAGAAATTTATATATTAATTTATTTTTGTATATGCATTATTTATTTTTTAGACTCTATACCATGATCACATAAAAAAGAATTAATGTGGAAATATGTAATTTAAAAAAATTGGTCATCCGTAAATGTTTTATAAAAAATGTTTAATTAATTATCTAAAATTCACATTATATTTTGTTACACTAATAATGTATAAAACAAGATAAAATTTATGCATAATAAATTAAAATATCTGAAACATATATTATGTCATACTTTTCCTTCCATTACATAATTAGTAATATAATCCTTAGACCAAATCATTTAACCAAACCTCTTTGGGAGACAAAATTTTAACATGGATTTATTATCAAGTTTATGGGTTTACATATCTGTCTAACATAAATAGAAGTATCCCTTTCAATACATGATGTAATTATGAGGGACGTTTTGAGGAAATCAAAGTCAATATTTTTTGATTGTTGAGTCCACTCAATAGATTTAGGAGATGCAATCTTGTAGTTGGAAAATACCACATTACCTAAATACCTTCTAGTAGATTGAACAACCCTTGATGGTGTTATAAAAAATGATATATGGATCATTTTCACTAGAATATCCTAGAAAGTAGAAATTAGAAGTTAAACATTTTGGTCTAATGAGAATTCATAAAATATTGGGATATTTAATAAAATAAATTAATTTGTTATTTCTCAAATAATATGTAATAATGAATAGTAATAATATTAAACACTTTTATAATTGAAGAAAATGTAATGTTCATCTTACATGCTTTCCCAATGGTAGTTTTTGGAGAAATACCATCTTCTAATTGGCAGTAACTTTTATGAGTGGTTTAGATGAATTTGGGTTGTGCTACACCATGAATGGAAATAGTAAATTCTATAATCCTCACTTCTTGATCCACATTAAATGGATGAAATTGATGAAGAGTTCCTTTTCAATGAAAAAACATTGATTCATTTTGTGGATATTCAATGTTTTATGTTATCATCTATGACTAGTGAACTCATGTTGTCTCATGAAAAGAAGGATTCTTATAGAATGATCAAACATATCCATGATATATACCATGAGGGATAAAGACAAAAATTCTTTGAGATCTAGAAATAAATTTTTCATATAAATTATGGATTGGTTTCCACGACTAGCCCTCATGTTTTCCAGATCATTGAAATTATTGAGTGCCTAGTGGTTATACAGTTCAGACTCACTAAATAACTAGGCACTAATCACATTATTTTTTCATTCCTTCAATGCCTCTCCAGCATTACTATTAAATTTAATATGAAAAATGTTGATAATTATCACTTTGGTATTATTTCTATTCGTTTCTATGTAGATAAGTCAGTAGTGTGTGATATTCCTTTTTTCCATATAGTGATTAAATTGAAATTCCATATAAAGAGTTATAAACCCATATCTTCTTTTGAGATTTTAGTCCAAGAAGATAATGTTAAAGGGGAATTCAAATGGTAATGATGTCTTTTTCTTCACATGTGGCATGCAGGGCTATTTGAATAATAATTTCACCAATATAAATAAGTATGGGGAAGTTATATGTACATTTTTTATTGAGTAATATTTATCCATTTATACAAATTTGTTATTAGATTTATCTTTTTTCGATCACATCTATATTCTAATAGATGATCCAATTAGATTTAAAATAATTGACTGATTGGATGTTGACTTACTAGTAGCTAATGGATATAAACTTTTTTCCATGGTTATTGGTGAATTCCAACTCAAAATTCTCATTAAATTAATCATGGTTTGGTGGGAGTTTTATTTTGTTCCATTAGATACCAAAATCATTATTTATGTATACAATATTGATACAAATGGTTTTTTGTTCATGTTTCTAAATTAATTTTCCTAATTTTATCAAGATATAATTTCTCATGCTGATTTGAAATTATGTAACATTATTTATGTGTTGTATTACACAAACCAAGTAATGGGAATTGATAATGAAACTAATTCACATGACTCATACAACACCTCTAATTGGAAACACTATCTAGGTCATGTAAAGGAAAAAAATTTCACTAAATTACTCAAATAAAGATATTTAGATTATTTTTAACTAAAACTGTTGGTTTATGTTAGGCATGTTTACAAGGTTAAATGAATTAACCTCAATTTACTTGAGAAATTGAAAGGGTCTTAGAATATTGAGAATAATTTTATACCAACATGTGTGGACCATTTCTTATCGATGCAAGTGGTGGGTACTCATACTTCAAAACCATTACTCATAATTTTAGTAGATGTGGATATGTATACCTGATGAGGTATGTGTAATTTAATTATAAGAGATTCATGGAATAACAAAATAATGTAGAGAACTTACATGGTCAGAATATTAAGAAAATATGATCAAACAATGGTAGAGAATATATTAATCAAAAATTCATTTATTATATACAATATTTTACGATTTTATCTCAACTCAATCTTCCTTATACTCCTCATCGGAATGGTGTAGGTGAAAGGAGGAAACACGCATTTTAAACATGGTGAGATAAATAATGAATCATGTGACTCCTACATTATCGTTTTGATTATACACATTACAAAATACAATAATAATATTAAATTAAGTGCTAAATAATGTGGTATATGGTATCACATACATGTTATAGAATATAATGAAACTAGTGTTTTCATTCCTACATATGTGGGGTTGTGAAGTATTTTTAATGTCCATTTTAGGAAATAAACATTCACCCCATGGAATGAAGTATACCTTAGTAGGATACCCCCATGGAGAAAAGAAATAATTACCAATACGACCACTCATACAAAAAGGTAATAGTGGAGAGACACAACATATTACATGAAAAGGAAAACATATCTACAGAAGTTAGTGGGTGAGATATAATTTAATTAATTTTAGGATCCATGTACACAAGAGTTGTAATGTGAATTGATTCTACATATCTTCGTGTATGAATAAGTTGTTATAGAGACACAAGTGATGCATTGGAGTATAATAGATGTTATAAAACCAAAAAAAATTATGATTTTATAGTCATCTATGATGGTGATTCATTACTATTTGATAAAAATATATTTCATAACTAGTTTAAATACCCTGAGGGAAGGTTAATCACGGAATGAAATATTTAATGAAAAATACGCATTCAGAGTATTTTTATTCGTTAAAAAACAATATTATCTCCCTTTCACATATAAATGTATGAAAAAATTAAAATTATGCATGAGACACAATAATTCTACTTGGTTTACCCTCACTAGGTTATGCCCAAGTAGCAAACAATTGAAATGTGATTATTTACCAAATACAATAAGTCCCACTTCCAAAATAATGTTTGGGCTTGGTAAAATATATGATCATAATCACAACCATTATAATGTCTGGAGTGGACTCACTATCCATCCATGTTTACAAATAATCTCATTATGAAATATCACTTCTCTCTTAAATGAAATGTAATAACTTATCCATTTTAACAATCCTATTTTTATCACATGAAAAAATATTTTTAACACCTCATTTGGTGAATTATTAAGTTTCAATTTCATCCAACTATTTATACCACATTACCATAGATTCTCTGGGAAACTATTTTTGAATAGTTTTTCAATGCTCTTTACCATCATAAAGCTCACACAAAAATTTTTTGGATATGAATCTACAGATTATACACAAGAGTGGGGTGAATTGTGTCTTTTGAAATTTTTTCAATAACTCTTCTTTTGAACGAGTTATGTCCTTTATACTTTATCAGATTTTATCGTGCAGCGGAAAAAGTAAAAACAAGACCACAAAGATGTATAGTTTTTAGGGAAATAGAAATACCCTAGTCTACTCCACCAAAGCTCTACTCCACGAGCTTGGTGATTTTCACTATCTGGTCCTCTTTTCCACAGACCGATTCACAACTGAGTACTGGCTGTTGACACCATTACAATCCAAGGAAAAAACTTCTAGTTCAAACACAAACATACACAGCTTAGAACGAGAAGATGGTAACTCAAAAAAAAAATTCAGAATGAAATTTCCGGCTGATCTTCACAATTGCAATAGAATGCAATTGATAGCAGAGGGATCAAATTCTCTAGAAATATTGATCTTCAAGACGAAGAAGTTCTGAGTTGATCCAGTTGTAGTAGATATAGATATATAGTTCACAACCTCAGAAATAGTAGATCCACAGTAGATATTTGATGTAGAACAGTTTAATCTTCAATCAAGTTCCATCTTCTTGAACAAACAAAGCTTTTACGCTCCTGTTGAATAAGCAGATTAATCGTAAATTGTTGCAATCTCTATTTTAAACCTTTTTCAATAATATATCGATCTCACCATTCTCTATTTTTGTGTTTCATAGAGAGCATAAATAATAAATCATATATCCTGCTCATTTAGATCCATAAAATTCTCCTTCTAATTCACGATATTCAAAAATTTGAATTTACAGAGAAGTAGTAACTTCCCTTAAGTCTCGACATAAAAATCTCCTTTTAATTCGATCTTAAATCCATTAATAAAATGTATTTGAATCAGTCAAAGTCGTAATTTAAAAACAACATTAAATCCGGCTTGAAATCCGCCAAGAAATCAGCTTACTGATCGTTGAACATAAAAACCGTCTGCCGAAAAATTCTGACATCAAACGTAAGGTTGATGAAGTGGCCTCCAAACGTAGGGTTGATAACGTGGTCATCAAACATAGGGTTGATAACATAGTCTTCCAACGAAGGGTTGATAACGTAGGGTTGATAACAAACGTAGGGTTGATCGTTCATACTTTTTCTTCAACATTTAAACATACGGTAAAAGATCCATACTTTTACATGATCCATACATTTCCAAGAATGTATGGCTATTTAAAAAAGTAAGGTTGATGAACCATACTTTTGAGAAATAAACATAACCATTAGAAATTACGTAAGGTTCTCCTTCCATACATTGTTGATAACCAAAACGTTGGGTTTTTTCCTAACAGAAGTGTAAAGACCCGGAAATTTCAAGGAAAATTTTTTCCTAAATTTATTTGGAATTTTACAACAACGCAGTTTCTAACGGCGCCTGAATCCGAGGTCCAGTGTACCCGGAATCAATTTCCGAAGTTTAGATTGGGTACGTTCAGTGAACGAACGAGCGGGAATTTCTATCTTTTGAACCGTTTCTCGGAATCAAATTCTGAGGGCACTGATGGAAGCGTAGCGCTGGTAATTACTTAGGAACTCCTGTTCCGGAGTTGCGTTTACACAAGGGAAGTTGATAAAAATTGTGGAAGTTAAAAATAAAAATTTAACAAAAATTTTTATTTTACTCTATGTGTTTTTATCCATTGGGAGGAAGTTTGGTAACTACCCAACTTCCCTTTGTAGGTTATGAAGGAGGTGGGGCCCAAACGAACCCCACCCCTTCATATTCTTCAACTCTTCAACTCCCCATAAACTCCCCATCATTTAATTTGACAACTTGTGTAATTTAATGAGGTGAGTTAATTCAAACTCTTGAATTTCAAAGGTTTTGTGGTTTTAATAAATTAAGTGAGGCTTAATTTATTTATGGGTTAGTTTCTTAGTTTCTTGATAGCCTTTGGAGAATAAAAGCTAAGAAAAGATAGTGTTTTTCATCCTCTTCGACGAAGAACATGAGGAACGTGAAGAACACATAGAACTCCGTCGAAGAACGCAGAGTCCTCGAAGACCGACTCCGCAACACCGATCCGCGACGTGACGTCTCTTTCCGCAATAGTTCTTCCGCAACGTCTATCTTTACGCGACGCCGTCCCCGCGACGCGACTTCTTTTTTCCAAGTTTCCTCTTTCCGTGACAGTTATACCGCGACATTTTCTCTTTGACGAACCTCCGAACAAGCTCCACACTTGAAACCATGGTAGGGGTTTTAATTTTATTTATTTATTTTGTTCGTGAATACCAACTTGACGATCTTTGTTGTTTAAAACCTATAGTTATCGAATAACGTGAGGGGGTCGGACCGTACAAACATGGACGACCCTCCTCCTTTTTTCATGTTGGTTCCTTGGTGGTTTTGTACGAGAAGGTGTGGTGTCGTCGCACCACACGGAATCATGCGACAAGGAAATCTGCGGCGCCGTCGCACCGAACCGTGAAAAGAAGAACAAGGACGCGACGTCGTCGCGCTGCGTCGGAGAAACCCGAAGACATCCGCGGGTGGAGTCGGGCCACGGCGAAGGGGCGCGGCGTCAACGCACCGTGGCGGAGATCCAAGAAGATGGTGTGTTTTGTTAATAGACGAGCAGATTGATGGGTGATGACAAAACGGGGCCACAATGTAATTTTGAATCTTGCACAGTAAAGTTCGAGACCCGAGATGAACACCGGCTCAGACGGTTTTGATAACGGACCACCAAAGAAAATATGGCGGCCCGTGGAAACACCCGGAGGCACGGGTCGCCAGCGCGGCGCCACCGGCGACCGGAGGATGCAGTCGGAGCCGTCCGGCTGCCAGGAGGCAGCGCCGCCCGAGCGGACCGCCAGAAGATGGGTGGCGGCGGTTCACCGCCGGCCCCAATTAACGGCGAGGGCAGCCGCACACCCCCCCAGGCTCCGCGTCTTCGGCTCGGCCACGCCGAGCCGCGGCTGGCCGGTCAGGCCGGACCGAGCCGGCCGGGCCGGGTCGGCCCGGGCCCAGACCCCCCATTTTCGGACCACTTTTGGTCAAATGCCCATATCTTGGGCTACGGACCTCCGATCGACGCATCTTCAGTTTCATAGTGATCCTTGGAACGAGAGGGTAGTTTCGGTATAATACACTCAAGGTTTTGGAGAACTTTGAGTTCGGCCGGGTTGGTTCGTACACGAAACCATCCGGGCCCTCGGAGCGGAAACAAGTATATCTTGAGCTCCGAACGTCCAATTGACATGCCGTCGACTTTGATGGATACCTCTAAGAGAAACATATCATTTGGATTACTCCGCTCAAGGTTTGGATTCCGTCGGAGTGCAGTCGGGTTGGTTCGTTCAAGAAACCAACCAGGCCCTTAGAACGAAAAAGCCAATAACTCACAGATCGGGCGTCCGATTGATGCGCTATCTATTTAGTTGAATTCCTCTTGATGAGACGGAACTTTTGGCATACTTAGATTGAGATTTGGATACATTTGGATAGTGGCCGGGTTGGATTGCACCTGAAATCCAACCGAGTCCCTAGAACGAAAAAGGTGATATATTTCAGACAGGACGTCTGTTTGACGAACCGTCAATGGAATTGATGATCTCCTTGAGAAACGGTACCTATGAGTATAACCTATCAGAGTTCGGTGTATAGTTGAGATACGGATGGGATTGGTTCGTTCACGAAACCAACCGGACCCCTGGGATTAAAAGGCTAGTAACTCACAGACCGGGCATCCGATTGAAGCCATGTCGGTTGCATTGAGACCCCTTTGACAAGGCAGTCCTTTGAGATACTTCTTCGTGGGACATTGAGATACTTGGAGTATCAACCAGTAGCTCATGGAGTGGACCCTCCTAGAGACGAGCGTACAGATTACAGAGACCGTGTAGCTGGCAGGGACCTGATGACTGCTTATCTGATTCAAGTCGGAGAGAATTGTATAGCCCAGTGGGGAGCACTACTGTGTTTGGGTGGAAGACCCACAACGGGGAGAACTACAGTGTTTGGGTGGAAGACCCGCGGTACTCGACAAGAGGAGTACCTCTGTAGTCTATGAGGGGGGAGCACTACTGTGTTTGGGTGGCATACCCTGGCGGGAAGCACTACTATGTGAGGTGGCAGGCCCGCGGTACTTGACAAGAGGAGTACCTCAGCAGTCTTAGGTTAGTGAGCAGTACCTCGGAGTCGTGACAGGACCAATGTACACTCTAGAGACGGGGATCTTCAGCTGTTACGGTTTTGATAATGAAAATCCTGGTTTGAGCTAAGTCTATGACCTTTGTCATTACCTCATGATTAAGATGGTCACTTGATAACTTATGTATATGTATGGGCATATACCTGGGTAGTGGTTATCCGTTGATTTCATGATCTTGGTGTTCTCCTCATGATTGAGATGGGTTACTTGATAACATAGGTATATGCATGAGAATATACCTAAGTAGATGTTATCTGTTAAGATCTTCTTTGTGGTTATCCTTGTTGGTTTTAGTGAGACACTTGAGGGTCTCGGGGGTCCCTACTGGGTATCGTTATACTCACCCCTACACGGGCTATGCTCTCACCTCGTTGTGTTGGTTGCAGACGACGGGCAGTGCTGACGGAGGCCGAGTGTTTGGGGACTGGACGGTACCCGGAGGTGTACTAACACGACGAGTCAGTACCCAGAGGTGGACTACACGACGAGTCAGTATCTGGAGGTGGACTTCACGGCGAGATGACACTCAGAGGAGGATGACAGGCGAGAGCGTTGTGGAGGCTATTTGTACCTACCCTTCAGGTAAGATCCGTGGTGGACGATCTAAGAGCTGCGCCATCTGTACCTACCCTTCAGGTAGGATCCGAGGAGGATGACCCAGGAGCCACTTCCGTTCTTCTAGCTTTTGTCTTTTCCTGTTGTACTTTGTTAAGTTGCAGTTGTACTTTCATTTGGGTTTGTATTATGGCCCATTTACCTTTCAGCACTTCTCTTTGTACGTAGTGTTTTACTTCTGCTTGTACTCTGTGGTGTTTTGTTTACTTTTATAAAGGCAATTCCTTCCCAGTTATTGGGATTTTACGCCTTTGGTGATAGTCTTCAGCCCCTGGCCTATGGAAGGCGGGCTTGGGGTAGTCACGGCACGGGCCCCGAGGATGGGTCGTGAAAAATTGGTATCAAATGAACCGGTTCTGTGCAGAACTTATAACTATGATATTTTCATTCTGTGAAGTGATAGTGTTAAGAATACTGAGTGTGGTTTTCAGTTCAGGGAGTCCAGTATTGGTGCGGGCATCCGACGTATCCATACCCCTGGACCCTGACAACTGATTTCCGACTTTGTGAACGAAAACACTCTTTGCATGTGCGTTTCCATTAGTTTTAAAAGTCATCTCAAACATGGTCAGCTAACCAGGTATAAAACATTTGACTGTGTCACGTTGTTTCTTTTAGGATGCCTCCCCATGGACGACCAGCTAGAGCCCCGAGAGTGGTACGTACTAACAGTCCTCCGAGCGACGTGGCCTCAGTACAAGGCCCTATCACAGTTGAGGCACCAGCGGAGGCACCAGCGGTACTACTACCCATTGGGCCAGTGATGCCACTAGCCCCAACAGTAGAGGGTGAATGTTGCTTGAGTGCACTGCACGAGTTCCAGCGCTAGAGACCACTCAGGTTCCAGGGAGGGACAGACCCGCATGCGGCTGAGGATTGGCTGGAGGTTGTGGTGAGAGTTTTCAGGCTAGTGGGGACGCCAGTAGATTTCATGGTGATCCTTACAGCCAGCCTTCTTTAGGCAGCAGCCGGAAGATGGTGGACCCTGATGCTCCAGATTCATGACAAGGAGACTCTTCTTTGGGAAGACTTCAAGAGCCTGTTCCTGGCAGAGTTTGTACCATCCACACTTCGAGCGGTGCGTATACAAGAGCTACTTCATCTGCGTCATGGGAGCATGACAGTGGTGCCGTATTCAGCGAGGTTCGCAGACCTCTCGCGCTACACCAAAAATATAGTATGGGACCCATTCTTCAGGGCCCGAACCTTTGAACAAGGGCTCGGGTGAGATATTAGAGCTTCTGTGTTTCCACTCAGCATTACGACACAGACAGGGGTGTAGGAGGGAGCCCTATTGGTGGAGAGTTTCCTTGCTGAGAATTATCCAGCAGCAGGACCCACCACTAGCTGGCATGGGCAAGAATCTTCTACAGCAGGCAGTATACAGATGACAAAGAGTTCCAAGAGGACCAGACCTACAGGTGGTCGACAGCGTGACTTAGGGTCCGTAGTGCGAGGAACCAAGGGAAGTGATAGAGCCAGGCCTTCCATGCAGTGTTACTCCTACGGTGGAGTTGGTCACATGGAACATGACTGTCTGACCCGCCATGCAGATGACCAGCAGATAAATGAAGAACCTCCGAGGCAGAGGCAGATGTTCGATCAGGGCGGACCGCAAGGAGCAGGCGGCCATGGCAGAAGAGCTGGCCGTGCAGCTGGAGGTGGACGACGCTTCGGGATGTTTCCACCACCACCACTAGGAGGTCCACCCCGACCACATGGGACAGTAGGACTTGGGAGAGCTCAGCTTCAGGCAGTAGAAGATTTTGACTACGGAGCTCCAGAAGTGAGTGGACAGGAGTGTAACTAGTGGTGTATATCTAGTTACATGATGTTGTTGTTATATTTGTGACTTTGTACCATGAGCTGAAATAAAATAAATACACTTACCTTTGTGATGTTATCAATCATGTCCTCTCTTGTGTTGTTAATAAGAGGTTTCAGATTAAACTGTTGAATTGACCCTCACGTGTGAGATATGTACTGGAAGAGACCCAGTTACCACACACCGAAGCCGATAGTGTGACTAAACCCTTGTAGGCGAGAGTAACGGTTGGATCTCTTGGTAGTAGCGTCGAGGCCTTACGACGTCATCCTTGGTATGGATTAGTATCATCCATGTCGGGATTGACTGTATTAGGCAAAGAAAGTGGTTCATCCATTGGATGAGATCAGATTTCTCATATCATCAATGAAGGAATCTTTGCAGCTCTTGTGGGACCGGAGATGGTCCAAGCCATGATAGAGAAGGTCCAGGTCATCCAGGAGGTAGAGACCACTGGATTTTGAAGATGGCGACCACGTTTCCCTACGGGTCTCACCTCGATGAGGTTTATGGAGATGTGGCCTAGGCGGTATGTTATCTCTGAGGTTCAGTAGACATTTTCAGGTCCTCAGTAGGGTAGGCGAGGAGGTTTACCGCTTGACCCATCCACCTCAGTTGCACCAGGTGCACGACGTTTTTCCAAGTATCTCAACTGAGGAGATACGTGCATGATCCTTCACACATCATCGACCTCATGGAGTTGGATGTAGATAATAGGGCGTCATGCATGGAGGTTCCAGTGGGGATATAGAATCGATAGGAGCAGATTCTATGAGGACGGTCGATTCCTCTTGTGCATTTTTGTAGGCAGCACAGAAACCTCCAGGTAAGCATATGGGAGCGGAAGGCTCAGATGTGTGCTCTCTATAGCTTTTGTGACCCCAGTTTGTGATGAAGCATTACGGGGACGTAATGCCCTGAGGTGGGAGTAATGTAATGACCCGGAAATTTCAAGGAGAATTTTTTCTTAATTTTCTTTGGAATTTTACAAGAACGCAGTTTCTGACGGCGCCTGAATCCGAGGTCCGGTGTACCCGGAATTAATTTCCAAAGTTTAGCTCAGGAACGTTCAGTGAACGAACGAGCGGGAATTTATAACTTTTGAACTGGTGCTCGGAATCAAATTCCAAGGGCACCGATGGAACCGTAGTGTCGTTAATTGTTTAGGAACTCCTGCTCAATATTTGCGTTTACACGAGAGAAGTTGATAAAAATTGTGGAAGTTAAAAATAAAAATTAAACAACAATTTTTATTTTTCTCTAAGTGTTTTTATCCTTTGGGAGGAAGTTGGGTAACTACCCAACTTCCCTTTGTAGGTTATGAAGGAGGTGGGGCCCACATGAAACCCACCCCTACATATTCTTCAACTGTTCAATTCCCCATTAACTCCCCTTCATTTAATTTGACAACTTGTTTAATTTTATGAGGTGACTTAATTCAAACTCTTGAATTTCAAAGGTTTTGTGGTGTTAATAAATTAAGTGAGGCTTAATTTATTTATGGGTTAGTTTTCTTAGTTGCATGAGAGCCTTTGGAGAAGAAAAGATAAGGAAAGCTAGAGTTCTTCAACCTCTTCAACGAAGAACATGAAGAACACGAAGAACGCATCGAACTCCGTCGAAGAACACCGAGTCCTCGAAGACCGACTCCAGGACACCGATCCGCGACGCGACGTCTTTTTCCGCAATGGTTCTTCCGCAATGTCTCTCATTCCGCGACGTTGTCCCCATGACGCGACTTCCTCCTTCCAAGACACCTCTTTCTGTGATGGTTATACCGAGACATTTTCTCTTCGACGAACCTCCGAACAAGATCTGCTCTTGAAACCAAGGTAGGGGTTTTAATTTTATTTATTTATTTTTTTCGTGAATACCAACTTCACGATATTCGTGGTTTAAAACCAATAGTTATCGAATAACGCGAGGGGGCAGACCGCACAAACACTACCGACCCTCCTCCTTTTTTTCATGTTGGTTCCTTTGTGGTTTGGTACGAGAAGGCGTGGTGTCGTCGCGCCACATGGAATCATGCGACAAAGAAATGTGCGGCGGCGTCGCGCCCCACCGTGAAAAGAAGAACAAGGACGTGATGTCGTCGTGCCGCGTCGGAGAAACCCGAAGACATCCGCGGATGGAGTCGGGCTACGGTGAAGGGGCGCGGCGTCAACGCGCCACACCGTAGAGCCACAAAGATTGTGCATTTTGTTAATAGGCGTGCGTATTGGTGGGGGACGACAAAACGGGGCCGCAATGTAATTTTGAAGCTTGCGCAGTAATGTTCGAGACCCGAGATGAACACTAGCTCAGACGGTTTTGAAAACGGACCACCGGAGCAACTCTGGTGGCCCGCGGAAACACCTAGAGGCGCGGGTCGCTAGTGCCCGAGTGGCACCACCGGAAGATGGGCGGCGACAGTTCGCCGCCGGCCCCAAGTAGCGGTGAGGGTGACCGCGCACCCCCCCCCCCCCCCCGCTACGCGACTTCGGCTCGGCCACGCCGAGCCGCGGCTGGCCGGTCGGGCAGGACAGAGCCGACCGAGCGGGGCCGGACCGGGTCTAGCCGGGTCGGACCCGGGTTGGGTCGACTCGGTTTGGGCCGACCCAGGGGGGTCTGCCCGGGCCCAGACCCCCCGTTTTCGGACCACTTTCGGTCAAATGCCCATATCATGGGCTACGGACTTCCGATCGACGCACTGTCAGTTGCGTAACGATCCTTGGAATGAGACGGTCGTTTAGGTATATTACACTCAAGGTTTCGATGAACTTTGGGTTTGGCCGGGTTGGTTCGTACACGAAACCAACCGGGCCCTCGGAGCGGAAACATGTATATCTTGATCTCCTGACGTCCAATTGGTGTGCCATCGACTTTGAGGGATTCCTCTAAGTGAGTCGGATCATTTGGATTAATCTGATTGAGGTTTTTATGCTGTCGAAGTGCGGTCGGGTTGGTTCCCTCACGAAACCAACCGGGCCCCTAGAACGAAAACGCCAATAACTCACAGACCAGGCGTCTGATTGATGCGCCGTCTGTTTCGTTGAATTCCTCTTGATGAGATGTATCTTTTGGGATACTTAGCTATAGATTTGGATATAGTTGGATAGTGTCTGGGTTGGATTGCACCTGAAATCCAACCGCGCCCCTCGAACTGAAAAGCTGATATCATTCAGACAGGACGTCCGTTAGACAAACCATCAGCGGCGTTGATGATCTCATTGAGAAACGGTCCCTATGAGTATACCCTATGAGAGTTTGGTGTACAGTTGAGATACGGTCGGGATTGGTTCGCTCATGAAACCAACCGAGCCCCTGGGATAAAAAGGCTAGTAACTTATAGACCGGTCGTCTGATTGACACACCGTTGGTTGCGTTGAGACCCCTATGACGAGGTGGTCCTTTGAGATAAATCTTCGTGGGACTTTGAGATACTTGGAGTATCGACCAGTAGATCATGGAGCGAACCCTCCCAGAGATGAGCGTACGGAGTACAAAGACTATGTAGATAGCTGGGACTTGAAGACTGCTTGTCCGATTCGAGTCTGAGAGACTTGTATAGCCCAGTGGGGAGAACTACTGTGTTTGGGTGGCAGACCCACAGTAGGGAGCACTACTGTGTTTGGGTGGCAGAACACGGCGGGAAGAAATACTATGTGAGGTGGCAGGCCCGCGGTACTTGACAGGAGGAGTACCTCCGCAGTCTTAGGTTAGTGAGAAGCACCTCGGAGTCGTGACAGGACCACTGTACACTCTAGAGACGGGGCTCTTCAGCATTTACGGTTTCGATAATGAAAATCCTGGTTTGAGCTGAGTCTATGACCTTTGTCTTTACCTCATGATTGAGATGGGTCACTTGCTAACTTAGGTATATGTATGGGCGTATACCTGGGTAGTGGTTATCCGTTGATTTCATGATCTTGGTGTTTTCCTCATGATTGAGATGGGTTACTTGATAACTTAGGTATATGCATGAGCATATACCTAAGTAGAGGTTATCTATTAAGATATTATTTGTGATTATCCATGTTGGTTTTAGTGAGACCTTGAGGGTCTCGGGGTCCCCACTGAGTATCGTTATACTCACTCCTAGACGGGCTATGCCCGCACCTCATTGTGTTGGTTGCAGACAACGGGCAGTGATGATGGAGGTCGAGTGTTCGGGGACTAGATGGTACCCGAACGTGGACTACACAACGAGTCAGTACCCAGAGGTGGACTACACGACGAGTCAGTATTTGGAGGTGGACTTCACGGCGAGACGACACTCGGAGGAGGTTGACGGGCGAGAGCATTGTGGAGGCTTTCTGTACCTACCCTTCAGGTAGGATCTGTGGTGGACGATCTAGGAGTTGCGCCATCTGTACCTACCCTTCATGTAGGATCCGAGGAGGATGACCCAGGAGCCTCTTCTGTTCTTCCAGCTATTGTAGTTTCCTGTTTTACATTGTTCAGTTGTAATTTTACTTTCATTTGGGTTTGTATTCTGGCCCATTTACCTTTCAGCACTTCTCTTTGTACTTAGTGTTTTACTTCCACTTGAACTTTGTGGTGTTTTGTTTACTTTTATAAAGGCAATTCCTTCCCAGTTATTGGGATTTACGCCTTTGGTGCTAGTCTCCTTCCCCTGGCATATGGAAGGCGGGCTTGGGGTAGTCACGTCACGGGCCCCGAGGACGGGTCGTGACAATAAGGTTCTTCTTCTATACTTTGCTGAAAACGTATGGTTGTTTAATGATACTTTTCTCTTATCTCAAAAAGTATACATGCTTTTCATCCTTACACTATGTTTATCCACGTAGGGTTTGAATAGTGATTCTAGAACACGATAAAACAGATTCCTTGCTATATTCATCTACGTAATATGTGAACAGTGTTTCCAGAACGCGCTAAAACAGATTCCGCGCTAAGTAATAAATTCTCGTTATTTCAAGAGTAAAATAAATTAATAACCTCCTATAAAATACTAAGTGAAATCATTAGAAAATAACTAAGGGTATTTTTGAGCATCAAAATTATCATAAAGGGACAAAGTATTATTTTCAATAATCTCCCACTTTAAATAACATTAATACGCATTGTTGAAAACAATACTTTACTCAACAATCTCCCCCTTGTTGATGATCAAAAAACCCATAAAAACCCATAAAATAATTAAAATTATTTAAACAAAACAAAATTAACTATCAACATTGTTTATAAAGTTTTAAATAAAATCTTCTCTACCAAAAAGATAATTATAAATCCAAATGTCTCATCTAATTTTCTCCCTCAATAAAATGAATTCTCTCCCTAAATATTGATGATGTGATTATCCAAATTCTCCCCCTTTTTGTGATATCAAAAAGAATGAAAAATCATGTATCTTAACACATTTAATGTTGCACTGAACTGTTAGGAAATGCTATTACGAACTGTTTATCAATAATTAAATCTGGAGTATTGGAATATTGAAAATAAAATTAGTAAAACAAATAAGGAAACAGAAAAATAAACAATGAAGAAAATTTTCATTCAAAAAACAGTAGTATATACATGACAATGATATACACAGGAATCAAGGTTTGGGTAAGATAGGCAACAAGGTCTATCTCCTCTGAATTGCAGACTTGATTTCTGTAAACTATTCCTGAAGTCTCTTCATCATCCCATCTCCAAGATTGACAATGAGCTCTCTGGTCTCTTGAGTCATATGAATATCCTCAATTAAATTGACTCTAAAAAACTCATGCATCCTTTCCTCTTTTTCATAAAATACTAACAGCTTCTCCGATAATCGATCTAACAAAATTTTAATTGATGGCTCGCTAGATGTCAGTTGATCCACTAAGAATTTCTAATTGTCCTGCAACACTGATAGATGAGAACTGTTACATTTATGATCTTGAATCTTTTCATTCATATTGCTCAACGCAGCTATTATAGCCTCGATCCTTCTGATTAAATCAGGTGAAGAACTTGATCCACTAACATCATTATTTGCAACTAATGCAAATTGGTTCTCTATAAACAACTTCAGATATGATAAATCTGACTTCATAACAATTTCAGATTTTAATTGAGTAACAGCAGTCAACATATCCTCTTTAAACATTTCAACTTCTTGCTTGTAAACTGTACACTCCTTCAGCTTTTAAAACTGTAAATGTTCAAAGTCAAAAGCATATCTAAGAGAAGCATTCTCATATTCCAACTGAGATACTTTTTTGTACAGTTCTTCAACTTCTTCTTTCCTTGAATCAGATGCACCCTGTGCTTGATTCACATTCTCAGGTTGTTGCAGAAATACCAAAGGCAATGATTCAGCATCAGATTTATCCTTTTCTTTGTCCTGAGAAGGTTGGTCCAGATATTTTTCCATAGAGTTTTCAAACTCCTCTACAGAAAAATATTCTTGAAGTAACGTTGTTTGAGCTTCAGAAGCATGCTCATCACATTCATCTGCATCTTTGTCTTCCACTGGAATTTCAAGAACAATATCTGCAGAAGATTCCTGAGGTCTGGCCACTTCTTCAACAGGCACTGTCTCTATCTCATGTTCCTGTTGAAGTGAAACTTCAATATATGCAGAAATATGTTCCTGATTTTTCCTTTGAGCTTCTTCTTGAGCTTCTGATTTCTCTACCGAAGCTGTTCTCTCAGTAACATCTTCCATGGTTTTATCAGCAACAGATTATCTCACAAAAGAATAAGAAATTAAAGGTTATGTTGGAGGTTTCAAAGTAGTGGAAGTAACTTCTTCATTTACTGGTATTTTTCTTCTTGATCGAGGTCCCTCTTGGCTCTTGTCTTCCTCAACATATGTCACTTCAAATTGAATCCTTCTTGCTACATTGCTAACTCTGTATTCATCTTGTCCCTACATGGACTTAGCCGGTTGATCCTAATCACTCTCTGAGTCTTCCTCAGCTCTAACTAGAAATTTTTTTCCTTTAATTGTGCTCTAGAAATATCAAACTTTTCTCAAGGTTCCAACATTAAATTTATTACTGTGATGACAGTTAACGCTTGCATTCACTAATCTCACCATGTCTTTCTGAAACAGTAGCTTAGAAATAAATCTACCAAAGGGATATAAATTCATATTTGCCTTTCTTTGACAGAAATAACTGAGATAACTTATCATGTATCTTGGAAAGTTTAACATAATATCACTTAACAAAAGAACCATTATATATATATTAGGGTACAAAATCTTCCCTATTTCTGCCATCCGTGGAACTATTCCTGTCTGAATAAATTTTACCAAAATCTTCTGATCAGGCTCCAAATCCTTAACAGACATTTTCTTTATTGTCTTGGTACCGAAAATAAAAGACATAATGTCTTCGGATTTATGCACAGAATATCCTATATTCATCAAGTCAAAATGAAAAACTCCCTCGTGAGGGAAGTTGAGAATCTGACTAATCACTACTGAAGAAATTGAGAAATCTCTATCCACTATTTTAGCCATCATACTGTCTTCGGTATCACCCAGACTAAACTGTACAGATTTATAGATGTATCTATGTTCTACTTCATACAGAAATTCTATATTTTCACTGTTGAACATCTGTTCAAGATTCTAAAATGACAGTGCTCGCTTCAACAACAGATTCGTCTAAAATAACCAGTCAAGATCGATTACCTTACCCTGTAATATTTTTATTCTATCATTCAATATCTCTTGGCATTTCTCGGCTAAGCCTCACTGGCTCTTTTAGTCCTTACCATTGATGTGAGAGTCTCTGAAGGTTTGAAGGTTAGGGGTTCAGATGTTCGAAGGTTAGGGATTAAGAAGAGGAAGTTCGATTTTTGGATTTCGAAAGGGTTCCGATAGAATTGAAAGGGTTTAGAAGTAGAAAAGGCTCTGACAGTCTAGATTCCCATGTAATCACTCATCATTACATATATTTTAAAAAAAATAAATTTTTATACGACGAAAGAAAGAAAAACATAAACAATATTCAATAAACAAAATAAAAACTTGAAAAAAAATTACAAAAAAAATTATTTAAAATTCAATAAACCTAACACCACCTTAATAAAATCAAACCTTACAGTGGGAAGAGGATTAGTAAAAATATCTGCTAATTGAATTTCAGTATTTATAAATTATAAAAATATATCTTTTTTAATAACATGATCTCTTAAAAAGTGATGCCTTATATCAATGTGCATAGTTCTAGAATGACTAATATGATTTTTTGAAATATTAATTTCACTCGTATTATCACATAAAATAGGTGTATTATTAAAATTCAATCCAAAGTCCATAAGCTTTTTTTTAATCCACAACACTTATGCACAACAACTTCCAGTAGAATCATATTCTGCCTCAGCTGTTGACAGGGCAACTGAATGTTGTTTCTTACTAGACCATAATACAAAGGACTTCCCTAAAAAGTGCCATGTACTTGATGTACTTTGTCTATCTAACCTTCAACTTTCAAGTACAGAATCTGATTATGAAATCAAATTAAAATCAGAATTTTAGGATAAATAAGAGATTGAAAAATAGTTCCTTTTAAATATCTAAAAATCCTTTTAACAGCAGTTAGATGGGATTCTTTAGGATTTGATTGAAATATAGCACTAAGACGTACTGAATACATTATATCTTGTCTACTAGCAGTAAGATATAACAAGCAACCAATCATACATCTATATAACTTGTTGTCAACTAATTTCCCAGTTCCATCCAAATCATGTTTTATATTAGTACTCATAGGAGTTTTAAATGTCTTGCTGGTCTCAAGTCTAAATTTATTAAGTAAATTAGTAATGTATTTTCTTTGATTTAAAACATTTCCAAAATCTATTTGAAATATTTGAAGACCCAAAAAGAAATTTAATTCTCCGATCATACTAATTTAAAATTCTTCTTGCATTAATTTTGAAAATTCATGACAGAGTTTTATTAGTTGATCCAAAAATTACATCATCAATATAAATTTGAACCATTCAAACATTATTTGTCACAGTTTTCTTAAATAGTGTTGGATCTTCCATACCAACAGTAAAATAATTTTTCAAAAGAAAAGAACATAATCTTTCATACCAAGTTCTAGGTTCTTGTTTAAGTCCATAAAGAGATTTAGTAAGTTTAAAAACAGAATCCGGTTTTTGAGAGTTTTTAAAACCAGGAGGATTCTCAACATAAACTTCCTCCATTAAATATCCATTTAAAAAGGCAGATATGACATCCATCTGAAATAATTTAATATTCATATAAGATATATAGGATAAAAGGATTCTAATGGATTCTAACCTAGCTACAGGTGAAAACGTATAATCATAATCTATTCCCTCTTCTTGATTATATCATTTAGATACTAATCTTACTTTATTTCTTGTTTCGGTGCCATGGTCATCCTGTTTATTTCTAAAAACCCATTTGGTTCCTATTACAGGATAATTCTTAGGTATTTCAACTAAATCCCAAATTTCATTTCTTTTAAAATGGTTTAATTAATATTACATTGCTATTACCCAGATTTCATCATCTAAAGATTCTTCTATAGTCATGGGTTCTTGTTGAGATAAGAAGTCAGAGAATTCCACTAGGTTTCCTATGTTTCTTCTAGTTTCAACACCATTTTCTATGTTTCCTATTACAGTTTCTAAAGAATGATTATTTAGGGTTATAGACTATCTAGGTAGAATATTTAAAGGTTCTTCAGTATCATGTTCCTCTGAACTAGATTTAATTTCTTTTATATCATTTTCAAAATAATTCTTTAAATTCTCAAGTCCCATGTTATCATTAGATTCAAGTTCATCCATTAGTTCGGCCCTTTTCTCAAAAGGATCAGATTCATCAAATTTCACATGAACTAATTCATCAACAATCCTGGACTTCTTATTATAAACTCTATAAGAATTGGAGGTATTAGAATATCCTAAGAAAATACCTCCATCAGATTTTGGATCGAACTTACCAATATTATCATTGCTGTTTAAGATAAAAACCTTGCATCCAAAAACATTAATGTAATTTACTTTAGTTTTTCTGTTATTCCATAGTTTATAGGGTGTCTTTTTCAAAATAGGTCTAATTAGAACTCTATTAATTATATAACAAGTTTTATTCAAAGCTTATTCCCAGAAATATATAGGTATGCTATATTCATTTAACATAGATCTAGCCATTTCTTGAATTGTTCTTTTTCTTCTTTCTACAATCCCATTTTGTTGAGATGTTCTGGGTGCATAAAAGGTGTGTTTAATACCCATATATGAGTAAAAGGTACAAATTCTCAAATTCTCCACCATGATAACTTCTTACTGAGATTATATTGAAGCCTTTTTCATTTTGGACGTATTTACAGAAACTTTCAAATAAAGTAAAAGCTTCATTTCGATATTTCAAAATGAAAATCCTTGTAAATCGTGAATAGTGATCAACTAAAACATATACATATAATTTACTAGATATGATTGCTACTCTTGAAGGTCCAAACAAATACATATGAATAAGTTCTAGAGTTTTAGATGTAGAAACCTTATTAACAGATTTGAAGTATGATTTGTTTTGCTTGCCATGTTGACATGCATCACAAAATCATTCACTTTCAAATTTGAGACAAGTTAAATCAGAAACTAAATGTTTCTTGGATAACTTATGTAAAAAATATACATTTCAATTACCAAGTCTTATATGCCAAATCTAGAATTCACTTACATTAGAAGTCAAGCAGTTTACTTGTTGTTTACACAAGGAATTTAAATCCAAAGTATAGACATTTTCAGTTCTTGGTGCTTTAAATTTAAACAGTTTATCATTAAAAATAGTACAACAATTTTTAGTAAAATCAACAGTATATCCATAATCAAAAAGTTTATAGATACTTATTAGATTGTGCTTTAGTCCTTGTACATAATGTACATTGTTGATTGAGAGTGTTTTTGGATCTCCAACAGTTCCAATGACAATGATTTTTTCCTTTAGCATTATCACCAAATGTGAAAAGTCCTTTTTTATTTTGAGTGAGTGAAGAAAAATTCAATGAGTTTCTACTCATATGTCTTGAGAAGACACTTTCCATGTACCATATATCTTTTCTTCTCTTGTGACCTGCTACCTGCAAAGACATTCAAACAAATTACTATGGTACCCATATTTTGTTCAGTCCAGAAGTGTTAGCTAGTAATGATCTGGGTATCAAGATTTGCTTTGTTCTTTTAAAATTAGTTGAATCATATAAGTCTTTTGAAACATAGGCTTTCATAATACCACAAATTTGAGGTTTTCTTAAGAAACAGTTTTTAGCTACATGTCCCTTTTCCCCACAAAAATTACAATTAAGCTTTTTAGAGCTAGAAACAAAATAATTTTTATATAGATTTAGTTTTTCTCCTTTACTGCCAATTCCAAATCACTCCTTTTTAATGACATTTTTTCAAGAATTCCATTTAATTTATTCTATCCTTTTTAAAAACCCAATGCAGCCTATTTGTAATATTCTACTTCATCCTACATTGATTTTATTATTGATTCAAAATTAACATAGTTAGTGTTAATCAAATTGTATTTATCAGTTAATTCTTTATGTTGTTTCAAAATTTTGTCTCTTTAATCTAAATTGGCAATATGACTATTTTTCAGTGACTTATGTTTCCTAAATAGTGAGTCATATCTTTCTTCAACCATATCACAGTAGGATGCATGTTTTTCATTTGCATAGCTTGATTCAGAATGTGATTCAGAGGAGTAATACGAGTGTACCTCATCAGTTTCTGACATGAAACACATGTTTGCCTTTAGATTGACTTCTTCATTCTCTAGGATTGATTTAGAAGAGCTAATAGAGTCTTCAGATACACTCCAAGTGGCTTTCATAGCATTTTTGCCTTTCTTCTCAAAGTCATTTCTTTTGAAGAATTTCTTCTTCTATGTATCCTTCATTTGTGGGAAATCTGGTCTGATATGTCCTATCTTTTTGAATTCATAACATCTCACTTCCTTATTATCTCACATAAAGGATTTTTTGAAGCCTCCTTTCTTGTTATAGAATTTTCTAAATTTTTTGGCTAATTGAGCCAGTTCATCATCTGAGTTGGATGAGTCAGAGGTTTCTGAATTAGCTTTGACATCTTTTCTCTTCATCTTTCTATTCATTTGTAGTGAATTTGCCTTCAAGGAAATATCTTCTCTTTTGATAAGAAAATTATGTTCAATAGCTTCGTCTTTCATTTCATCTTCATACATCATCAGTGTACCAATCAGCTCTCACATAGATAGATCTTTGACATGTGTTGATTGTCTGATAACAGCAGAGATACCATTACATAAATTAGGAAGTACTCTCAGTACTTTAAATGATTGATCATCCTTCTTGATAGGTTCTTATAGAGATGTTATGTTATTGAAAATTTCATTTAGTCACCCATTCATTTGTGTAATTCTCTAACCTTCAATCATTCTGAAAGTATCAAATTTCAGTTTTGAAATTGAATATCTCATTTTCCTTACATTATCTGTTCCATCATATGCCACAACTATTGTTTTCCACGTCTCATATGCTATTGGTCACTGAGATACTCTGTAAATTCATCTGGTCCTAGACCACAGATAATTGCATTCATAACCTTCGAGTTCATATCGTACTCTGCCTCTATAGCAGCACTACATGCCTCAGTATTTTCAAGAATTTCATAAGGAGTCATCATCTTTGAATAGACTCTATATCCGAGGTTTGTTAGATATATTATCATACGTTATTTACAGCTACCATAGTTGTCTCCATTAAAATATGGTGCTCTAACCATAGACATCCCTTGTCATGTATCATTCATAATGCTCTGTTGTGTAATCCTTAAATTCTTCTAGCTTTCTAAGGCTCTGTCATAAGCTCCTCCTCTGATATTAATTATTGGATCTGAATCTACAGATTATACACAAGAGGGGGGTGAATTGTGTCTTTTGCAATTTTTTCAATTACACTTCTTTTGAACGAGTTCTGTCCATTATACTTTAACAGATTTGATCGTGCAGTGGAAAAAGTAAAAACAAGAACACAAAGATGTATAGTGGTTCGGGGAACAGAAATTCCCTAGTCCACTCCACCAATGCTCTACTCCACGAGCTTGGTGATTTTCACTATCTGGTCCTCTTTTCCACAGACCGATTCACAACTCAGTACTGGCAGTGGACACCATTACAATCCAGGGAAAAACCTTCTGGTTCAAACACGAATCTACACATCTTAGAACGAGAGGCTGGTTACTCAAAAAACAAAATTTCAGAAAGAAATTTCTGGTTGATCTTCGCAATTGCAACAGAATGCAATTGACAACATAGGGATCAAAGTCTCTAGAAATATTGATCTTCAAGACGAAGCAGTTCTGAGATGATTCAGTTGTATTAGATATAGAGATATAGTTCACAACCTCAATAGTAGTAGATCCACAATAGATATTAGATATAGAATAGTTGAATCTTCTATCGAGTTCCTTCTTCTTGAACAAACAGAGCTTTTATGCTCCTGTTGAATCAACAGATCAATCATGAATAGTTGCAGTCTCTGTTTTCCACATTTTTCAATAATAGATCGATCACACCATTCTCTATTTTTGTGTCTCAGAGAGAGCATAAATTATAAAGCATATCTCGTACACATTTAGATCCGTAAAAGTCTCCTTCTGATTCACGATATTAAAAAATTTGAATTTACAGAGAAGTAGTAACTTCTCTTAAGGCTCGGAATCAAAAGCTCATTTTAATTCGACCTTAAATCCATTAATAAAACGTATTTTAATCAGTCAAAGTCGTAATTTAAAAACGACTTTAAATACGGCTTGAAATCCTCCCAGAAATCAGCTTACTGATCATTCAACATAAAAATCGTCTGCCGAAAAATTCTGATGCCAAACGTAAGGTTGATGACGTGGCCTCCAAACGTAGGGTTGATAACGGAGTCTCCAAACATAGGGTTGCTAACATAGACTTAAAATTTAGGATTGATAATGTAGGGTTAGTCATTCATACTTTTTCTTCAACATTCAAATGTACAGTAAAAGATCCATACTTTTAGTAGATCCATACTTTTCCAAGAACATATAGTTGTTTACAAAATTAAGGTTGATGAACCATACTTTTGAGAAAAAACGTAACCTTTAGAAATTGCGTACGGTTCTCCTTCCATACTTTGCTGATAACCAAAAAGTAGGGTTCCTTCCTAACGTAAGGTTCTTCTTCCATACTTTGCTGAAAACGTATGGTTTTTTAACCATACTTTTCTCTTATCTCAAAAAGAATACATGCTTTAATTTCATACACTACGTTTATCCACATAGGGTATGAATAGTGATTCCAGAATGCACTAAAACAGATTCCACTCTATATTTATATACGTAAGATGTGAACAATGTTTCCAGAATGTGCCAAAACAGATTCTGCGCTGAGTAATAAATTCTCGTTATTTAAAGAGTAAAATAAATTAATAACCTCTTGAAAAATACTAAGTGAAATCATTAGAAAATAACTAACGGTATTTTTGGGCATCAAAATTATCATAAAGAGACAGAGTATTATTTTCAATAATCTTCCCCTTTAAATAAAATTAATACGCATTTTTGAAAACAATACTTTTCTCAACAAAATTGTGTAACATCCTAATTAAATATAAGTATATACCACATTCATGAACCTGAAATCCATCAAAATTATCATGTGTTTCACAAAGATCAACAATAATATGCTAAGAACCCACCATTCTTGAAGTAACAAACACTTTTTTTGTAGCCCACTTAGACATCATAAAACTCAAAACATTCACGCATATTATTATAGGCTTCATGAAATTCAGTACATAAAAAATAATTAAAACATTCGGTTATATTTCATAGCCTTCACATACTTCCTTTCATAGAGAAAATTTTCCAAAAAAATATTCTTCATGATCTACCATTTGGAAATTTTAGCCTTTGGATTTTTGTTCAGGGTTTTTGTCTTCAAATTAGGGGTGGAGGCCTATTTATAGGCTTTGCCTCCCATTCCAGAATATTTCATCCTCATCATCAAATTTTCATGCTGCTCTTAAATTGTTTTCATGAAGATCCTTTTTTCATCAGTCTTTATAGAAATGTATTCATCAGTAAATTTTTTTTGTATTCGTAGAGATTTACAATATTTTCATCATGTGTTCGTGATGATCAACACCTTCATGAAAAGTAGCCTTCATGACATTGAAAACCTTCTCCAAGCTCTAATCATTCTTGAAACCCCAATCATCATGAAATTAATTCCATTGATATATTTTTATGTGGTATTCAGGGAAATAATATTTATAAGATAATTCATCCAACATCTAAATTTTGGAACCCAAAATATTTGGCAAACATTGGGATACGGTGCCACCTTGTATATGAAATTTCTTGTACTAGTTCTACATTATACATTCCTTTTTCTTGGTTCTCTTTCAACATACTATGTTACTAATCACCCTATAAATACATAACTAACATTGTATTAATTATTTTTCGACAAACACAATTAAAAATTATTGAACTGATACCTTGAGGGATTTTATCCCATCAATCTCCCCCTTTGCGTTTTTGAAAAACACATCACATTTTGATACCTCTAAAAAGAATCATTCATCATATACTAAAATTAACTATTTTGGATTCTAGATAGTGGTCATAAATTTACCCAACACACACTCAAATCCACATGAATTGATCTTAGTATGATATATAATATTATAATGCATAGTTCATCAATGAGTCACTTTTTTCTTCATTCAAACAATAACACTACATGTGGAGTTAAAGAATACACCATTGTTAATCTATATATTGTAAACTATAGACATCAATAACTCCACACATGATTTATCATTATTCATATTACTAATTCAAATTCATTAGATTAAAAACTCCCACTTCTTAATTACTCCCCCTATCATCTTCTCCCCCTATATTGATTAAGGAATTTTTTACTCCATTTATAGACAAAACTTTTTCCTATTTTTCAACGAACCGGATGGTCACTACTTTTTCGTACAACACAGGGTAAAGAACACATAATTGCACATTATGAAAAAAATCAAACCTCAAGGAGAGGGGGTCCCACACCCACACTATTTCAAGTGTGGGATTTTGAATGAACTCTAGGATTTATTCGATGCCATTCAAACAATTTTTTGGGTAAGGCCTTCTTCAAAATTTCGGCAACCTATAGTTCTTTAGGAACATACTCTAAATTAACAATCCATTTCATTGCCTTCTCCTTGATAAAATAATACATGATTTTAATGTGATTAATCCATGAGAGATGAAATTGAATTTTTTAGGATTTATACCACTTGAATTATCATGATAAATTCCGATTAGAAACTTCACATAAAATCTCATATTATCAATCTAATTCTTTATCCCAAATAAAGATGTGAATGTTTGAGTTGTCAAAATTTACTATGCTTCTGTAGTTCTCAACAAAATTAAATATTATTTCATTCTTATATAAGAAATAAAAAAATCCAACAAGATAAAATGAACCACCTAATGTTTATTTTATATCATTTTTTGATCTGGCCAAATCTATATTTGCATTTACAAATAAATCTTATAGGGGTTTTTTATTTTATAGGAAACCAAAATATAAAATGTGCTTGATATATAGAGGTATTATTTTAACTAAAAATGCGTGGATTTATTTTGGATTGAGTTGATACTATGTTTCTTGGAATGTGGAAAAACAGTATCAGGTTTTTTCAGTGTTATAGGTTCCAGGTACAACGGAAGCGTATTGGTGGGTGTACCAACCATTAATTTTAGTGTTAACTATGATCAATCTGAGATTTGTCCTGATAATAAAATGTTGTATCTTTAAAATATAATTATTAAAGAAAAAGTAATAGGGGATTCTTGGAACCATATAGAGGATCATCATATGTTGGTTATAATTAATTTAATTAATTAATATGAATTAACTTGATGTAATTATTTCTTCTTTGATGTCTCTGGTCACGATCTGATGTGATCTGTCATTGCGTCATAGAATCCAAGTGTAGGATTCCTCTAGCGATGATCCACCCATGATCCACATATCTCTGGACATCGTCAAAGAGATATAGGGGTGTTTTCACCGAAGATCCTTCGCTTGCGATGTCCTCCTTCGATCGCCTTGATTCGGTGGTGGTGGATCTCTCTCTCGTGGCATGAGAGCATTTTCGGTGGAAAAATAATTCACTCCTTGCTTAAGATATTTTCAAAATCTGTTGTTCACAACCACCAAAATGGATAGGATAATTATAAATATATAATTGGGATTTTTAATTACATAGTATTATAAAATGAAATAATTACCTGAAATAATTTATTCATTTCATTTAATTCATAGTAATACCTCGTTTCTAACAATAACAGTTTACAATTATTATTACTTGACATGCGCCCAGGTAATTAAACCTAATATTATTTTATTAAATAAGTAATATTACATCTCATAAATTCCTAGACAACCTAGACGACATTTATATATTAACATACAAGGCATGCACTTTTATTTTCATTTTTCTTAATTTCCTCCACCGGATTTATTAGACCTTGAATAATTCCTATTTATTTCTCAAATAAATATCTCTACATTACTCTCTAATAAATATATAATTTCTCCCACATTATATTCTCTCGAATAACTACTGTCCAAATAAATGCGATCAGGTATCCTTGAATAATTATTAAACTACAGTTGGGAATAATATTTATTCAACTTTTTAAAGTAATATTTAACTGAGATACTTAGACACACATAGTGTGTGACCCTCTAGGCCTCATTCTCGGTGGCATTAGGCATAGTGTACCTAAATTCCATGGAGAGAATCTAGAAACATGATAGATAAAGAACGAATTTAATGCCGCAATGATGTGTCACCTCCAACAAATGCTTACCATGTAATGTAATTAGTTTGTCATTATATCTTGAATAAAGCAGGTTGCATGCTAGTGCCATCAACCCATGTGCTTGATTATTCATTATTTCACTTTCTGGAATTGAACTTCCCTATTCCTCACCATGGGCATGGATTTATTTAGGATATATCAATTCCAAAAAATTCCATGAGATAGCTACTTCTGTTTGGGAATATAAGAGAAAATCTGTTATACAGTTATCTATTAATGCAATATCACTCGTGACGCACCCAACGTATCCTACCTCATTGTGAATAGTGTGTCATCACTGTTATCGTCAATACATCTAGGTGCGCAAGTTTTAATGTCCATTAATAAAAATTATAAAGTCTGAGGACTAATACACACATCTGTAGATAGGAACATCCAATGACACTATGAAATATAGATTTCCAATTAGCGGGTCATGTTCTCATAATATCCTCCTGGACATTACCAACAGAGCACACCATGACGGGTTCCTGAATGTTTTATGAGTCTTCACACCTAATGAACTGTATTATTTGTGTCCCTAAAAAACATCATCTGGCCATAGAATATGTATACAAGAATAGTGTTATGGAACTTCTAGGTTCTGATCATATTAGGTATCTGCTATAACCCTTTAATGCAACATCTATCATTATGAAATTATCACATGAATTTTCACATAGAAGAACAATCAAGATGTGATAAGCTTTTTATTAATGAACAAAGTACAAAATAGTTGTTTCTAGGCCACCAACTCCAACAGACTCTCACTTGGACTAGAGACAATTGCTAACAACCTTTAACTTGATATCTATCGCATGATATTCATGCTTCTGGTGAGATAGGCCATTAGTCATGGAGTCTGCCATGTTCTCTTCCATGGACACTCTCCTCAATGCAACATCGCCCCTTTGATAAAAATATCTCAAGAGGTGATACTTCCGGAGTATTTTTGTTATCTGTTGATGTGACCAACATTCATTTTCATGACCCACTACTGCAGTAGTATCACAATACAACATGATAGGATCTATACTACTAGGGACCACCTCAAGCTCTTGGAAAAAGTTCTAAATCCAGATGTCTTCATTTTCTGTATCAGAAGCCACTATATATTCGGACTCCATTGTAGAATATGTGACAACTGGCTTCTTGGAAATCACCCAACTCACATCTCCTCCATTGAGACAGAAAACATATCCAGATTGCAACATCAGATCATTCTGATATGTTTGATATCCACCATCAACATACCCTCTGATGAAAAGCTCCTCATCTCCTCCATACATCAAGAACATATCCTTAGTTCCTCTCATATACATAAGGATAGTCTTAACAGTAGTCCAATATGGTTCTCCTAGATCTGCTTGATATCTTCCTACGAAGCTCAGCACATATGCAACTTCAATCCTGGTAAGTAACATGGAATACGTGATGGATCCAATAGCCAAAGTGTATGGAATCTTACTCATTCTATCTTTCTCTTGTAGTGTATGAGGAAACATTTTCCTAGAAACACGTAAGCCATGTAACACTAGAACCAATCCACTCTTGGATTTTTTTTATACTAAATATCTTTAGTTTCTAGTCAATGTATGTACCATGACGTAGTCAAAGTAGCCTCTTGGATCTGTCATGGATGATATTGATCCCTAGAATGTATGCTACTTCACCCAAGTCGTTCATGGAAAAAACACTTGTTCTACTAGTCCTTAACTGACAATAAGACTGGTACATCACTTCAAATAAGCAATATGTCATAAACATATTCTACTAAGATAACGATCACATTACCATTAAATAGCTTATAAACTCATTGATCACATTCATTCATAATGAAACCAACTTCCTTTATGGATTCATCATATTTAATGTTCCACGACCTGGATTTTTGCTTTATTCCATAAATAAATTTTTGCAACATGCCTAACCGTTTGGATTCATCTAGTGTCACAAACACTTTTGGTTGTTTCATATAGACAAATTATTGAAGGTTCGTGTTAAGGATTGATATTTTTATATCCATTTTACAAATCTAGTAGTCATGGTAAGCTGTTATGGCTAGTATGATTCTTATGGATTTAAACATTGCAATTGGCGATAAGGTTTCATCATAGTCAATTCCTTGATGTTGTCAGAGTACTTTAGCCACTTGCATTGATTTATAGGTTCTAACTCGACCTTCCAAGTCCATTTTTAATTTAATACCCATTTTCATCTTATAGTCTTGACATCAACTAGGACATCGACTAGAAACAAGTTTTAGAATTGATACATGGAATCTATCTCAGAATTCATATCATCAAGCCATCTCGTAGCTTATGATATTTCTAATACTTCCTTATTGGTGAGGGGTTCATCAATGACCAGGAATAATGATTCACCATCCTCGGTTACTAGGAAATCAAATCTATCTTATCCCCTTACCTCTCTTGACATCCTACAATGTACTTGTGTTTCAAAAACCTATTCCACATGGACTTGTGGAACTTATTCCTATACCAAAACCTATGTATCTTGAGCATCAACTTCATCGAAGTAAATCTTTCTCCCACTATCATTTTTTACTATGTACTCCTTGAGAAATATCGATTCTCTGTCGACAGTCACTTTCTAGTCTGAAGGGTTATATAGGTAATATCCTTTCATTTCCATTGGATATCCTATAAAGATACACTTCGTGCCCCAGGGTTCTAGTTTTTTCCTGAGAAGTCCGTAACAAATTCCTTGCATCCCATTACCCATGTGTGGGACGAAATGGGTTTCTTTCCATTCCATAGCGCATAGGGAACTCCATTTTCTTCCTTAGTTGGTAATTGGTTTAATGTGTATGTTGCAGTTGGTAATGCATATCCCAAAAAGTATGATGGAAGATCTAAATGAATCCTCAACAATCTCCCATTTCCTACAAGGTGTGGTTCCTCCTTTCACTAACACCATTCCACTTTCATGTATAAGGAGGAGTGAGATAAGATAGAATCCCAAAATCCCGTATAAGATCGACGAACTCTTGGTTCAGATATTCTCTTCATCGATCCAATCGAAGCTTATTTATCTTCTTTCCAAGATGATTATCTACTTCATTAATGAATTCCTTAAATTTATATAAGGATTCAGACATATACCTAATTAATTATACATATCCATATCTACATAAATCATCAGTAAAAGTAATTAAGTGAGAATATCCACCTTTAGGTTCTACAGGAAATTGCCCATACACATCTATGTGCACTAATCCTAGAAGCTCTGTAGCTTTTTCACACTATCCACTGAAAGGTGTCTTTGTCATTTTACCTTGTAAAAAATCATGGAATCTATCAAATTATTTTATATCAATAGAGTCTAAATATCTATCTTGGCAGAGCATTGTCAAGCACTTCTCGTTTACATGAATGATATAGTGATTCCACAACTGGGTGATGTATGAGTCATGTGAGTTTCTTTCGTTATCGATTTCCAACATTTGGTTTTCAAAATTTAATAAAAAAAGATTATTTAAATGCTCCATTCTATAAAATATGTTGTTCTTATAAAATAAACAACCCTTATTTACAAATGTGAAAATAAATCCATCCATATCAAAACATTATACAACACATTTTCATTTGGAAGTACTAGGATCATAATAATTGTTATGTAAAACAAAAATCATCCTAGTTGACAATGAGAGGAGTTAATCGCCAATGGATAACGTTGACATCCTCACACAATTGGATGCTCGAAGATCCACATCACATCTGGAAATCTTTCAAAATATTCTTAATTCCTGCATTTAAATACAGATGTGTGCCCTATAAGACATATCTAATACCCAATTTGTAGAAATGGAAAGATTAAACTCAGTAACGAATGCACATTTAGTGACCCCATGCTTCTAGGTGCAGTTCCTCTTCAATTTGTCTTGTTTCCATAGGAAAAAAATACCGCCTCCTATTTCTTTACCCTACCTATGAATATTTACCTTATTGGAGGGATGACCCTCGGGGGCTTCAGACCATTAATAAGTCCTTGTCCCTTTTTCCTTGTCCTTCCTTTTCATATTCACCAAAAGGACTGCAGGTTTGGCATGCCCCATGCCCTTATCTACCTGGAGAATTATGTTCAGAAGTTCTGATAGACTCGTTCATTGTTTCTCATGTTATATATGACAAGAATGCTAGATAAGGTCTTGGGCAGTGATGATGGGATTAGATCTGTATGCAACTCATCTGGGAACATAATCCCTAATATGTCCATGCATTCAATGTAGCCAATAATCTTGACTATATGAGGCCCATGTTTCACAGACTCTCCAATCTTAGTTGTAAACAAAGATTTTGAGATCTCATATCTCCCATGTCTCACCTTTTCTTGATACATATCCTTAAGGTGAGACATCATGCTATACGTGTCCATGTTTTCATGTTGTTTCAAGAGCTCATTAGACATGGCTGATAGCATGAAACATTTGGAATCTGTGGCATAATTCATATGTTTCATATATAGAGATAGGTACATATCAATGGACTCTTTCCTAGGCACAAATGGAACATGCTCTTCTAGCACATACAATTTTCTCTCATGGTGAAGGATGATGCGTAAATGCCTCTTCCACTCTTGGAAATTGGTGTCATTGAGAATGTTTTCCTTTTCAATTATGGTTTTCAATGATATGTTTGAAGTCATATTATTTCCGTATATATAAATTAATATGGGAAATTTCTTAAGACATTATTATGATAAAACTGAGACAAATAAATTAATTATTACTTATTAGTCTCCCTCTATTTTATCAAAATCAAATAGCCCTCACCAATGACATTGGAATATTCTTTTACAAGAATATTCTAGTGTAATGGAACCATATTTGCCTTTCTCATTTCCACAACTATGGTTGGTCGAGAAACTTTAAGGGTTTTAGGTAGGCATTCCAAATGAAAACATCATTAACTCGCTGCTCCTTGTCCTTTGAGTGGACTCCTCATTCCTGAAATCCTTTTATTTTGTATTACCTCAACATTTGCCTCTTGGTCACACTAAGTCCTACTGTTGTAGTCAACCCTTGATGTGAACCACGTTAAGTCAACCTAAAACCTTGATTTATAATTCCCCAATAATTGAAAAACCCAAACTAGGGTTGCTCATGAACTTTTAACTATGGTTCTATTCTAACTAAGATTATGGAAGGATATAGAGACATAATATTTCTTTCAGGGATTTTATCCTTATACATAAATTTCAATTTTATTATCTTTTATTACATTCTTGTTAACATTATGTGGGATATACTTAAGTGATTAAGAATGTCAATGATAATATTTTACTCATAAGCCAGTCTTATTTTAGTTCCATATTTCAGTCTTGTTTAATTCATTAATATTTTGATCGTGACAACACACCCACAATAAATAAACCATGAAACTGACATAAATAAAATAAATGGTATGATCATGAGTTTGTTTTGTTGGTTATTTTATCTAGAATTTGTTAAAATAACCCAAGACCTATGAGATAATCACCTTGAACCTTTTGGGTTAATGATTATAGCTTTCCACTTATCCACCTTGTTATCTCATTGGATTGGTTTCACCTTGGCTCCTAATTAGAGATGCCTCCACTAGATTGGGAGAACTATCCAATACATATGCATTTATCACACATACAGGTGACGTGTAAAATGGGGTTTTATATAAAATTAACCTTGGGCGCACATGCCCTACATATTAATGAGGAGGAATCTCACAGGCTAATAAATTTAATTTAAAAAAATTAATTAAAAGAAACAATTCACATACAATGGCCTTGGTCAAGCTCATGATCATCCATGCATGCAATGATATTAACACATAAATAAAACTAGAATTCAAATATTTAATCATTCTTGGTTATGATAAATCATGCTCGAATCAATTAATTATCTTTAATTAATCAATACTTTCATATTAAACCCTTTTTTGAATTTCATTTAGATTATCATCCAACATAATTTTAATCAAATTAAATAATTTAAAATTATCAATGTACGTAACTTGTACCTTGGTGGAAACCCGATGAATTCATTTTTATAACTACCCATTGAGTAGAAATGAACATTACACAGATGTTAAATTAAACACATATATATATAAAAAACGATAACATGTTGTGCCAAAGATTTACACTTACACTATGGTACACATGTCAATGGTTTTTATAATATAATAATAAATTTTAATAAATCTTTATAATTTGGATGAGTACATGGTGTGTACTTTTTATCACCATCCATATAAAATACATGCCCGAGGACATGGCGTGTAGATGTACTTCTGAAATTTTTAGAGTACACGGCATGTTCAATGGGGCACACACCGTGTAGTATTTGTGTTACACGGTTTCTAGTCGAGAAAGATGTGTACAGGGTACACGGTCCATCCCTAACTGGAATTTACTATACGTCATGTTCCATGGTATGCATGGCATGTAATCCGGAAAATGTGTGCCACATGTTCTTGGTCAACACACTTAGTCTTAAAGACTTAGATAGGATCCATTTACAAGGCCTGATTTGGTGGACTAGTCCAATGCATTGAACCTAGACTACACGGTGTGTAGTTCCGAATACACGCCGTGTATTCTAGTTTGGTATGTCCAAGAATGTTTGGCACTTGGAGATGAGTTCCTCTGTTTTATTTTAATCATTATTAATAGAACTTTTTTTTCCTGTAAGGTGAACAAGAAACGAGTGAGGAGGAACATATCTAGAGATTCAGATTTAATGAATGGTTAACTTTAATTGATATAACTAAATTATTAAATAGGTAAATCACCAATGGAAAACTAAATAATTATAATCAATGGTATGACTCCCTTTGATACCACTTTTAGGTTTCGAGTGTAGTGGGAACACGTTGGTCGATGTACCCAACATTAATTTAGCATAAAAAATGATCATTTCAAGATCAGTCACGATAGTAACCCGCTGGATCTTCATAATACAATGAAGAACAAAAAAGAAATAGGGGAGTCCTAGAACCATATAGTGGATCATCATATGTTGGTTATAATTAATTTATTTAATTGAAAATAATTACCTTGATGGAATTTTTTCTTTTTTGATGTCTCTGGTCACGATTCAATGTGATCTGTCATTGTGTCCTAGAATCCAAGTGTAGGATTCCACTAGAGGTGATCCACACTTTCTCCACGTATCTCTAGATGTCACTGAAGGGATCTTTGGGTGCTCACATAGAATATCCTTCGCTTGCGATGTCTGACTTCGATCTCCATGATCAGGTGGAGGTGGATCTCTCTCTCTTAGCTTGAGAGAATTCTTGGTGGAAGTGGAATTCTCTCATGGCTTGAGATCTTGTCATAATCCATTATGCACAACCACCAAAATGGCTAGGATAATGAAGAAAATATTATTGGGATTTTTAATTACATAGAATAATAAAATGAATTAATCACCTAAAATCATTTATTCATTTTATTTAATTCATAGTAATACCCCATGTCTAATAATAACAATTGACAATTATTATTACTTGACGTGCACCCAGCTAATTACGCCTAATATTAATTTATTAAATAAATAATATTATTTCTCATAAATTCCCCTAAAAACTTCATGGCATGTATATATTAATATATACTGTGTGTATTTTTATTTGACATATTTCTTGATTTTCTCCACCACATTTACTAGACATTGAATAATGACTACTTATTTCTCAAATAAATATCACTACATTACATGATTATATATATATTATTTCTCCCATAATATATTCTCTTGAATAAAAAGTTTTGAAATAAATGTGATCATGTATACAGAAATAATTATTAAACCACAGTCGGGAATAATCTTTACTGAACATGTTAAATTAATATTTAACTGAGATACTTGGACACACATAGTGTGTGACCCTCTAGGCCTCTTTCTTAGTATCATTAGGCGGAGCCTGCCTAAACACCAAGGATAGCGTCTAGAAACACACCAGGGAAACACCAGAGAAAAAATTTAAAGACGCACTAACGTGTCACCTCCTACGAATACTTACCATGTAATGTAATTCCTTTGATAGGATATCTCGAATCAAGCAGGTTTCATGCTAGTTCCATTAACTCATGTTCTTGATTATTCATTCTTTGACTTTTCACAATTGAACATTCCCATTCCTCACCATGGCCATGTATTTATTTAGGATATATATATTTCATGAATGGGAATGAGATATCGTCTTCCGTTATGGATGATAAGAGACAAATCCTTTCTCATATTATATATTAATGAAATATCACTCATGATGCACCCAACGTATCCCACCTCACTGCGAATGGTGTGTCGTCAATTTTTTTTTTCAATACATCTAATTGACCAAGTTGTAATAACAATTAATAAAAATCATAAAGTCTACGGACCAATACACATGTACATATAAAGGAACATCCAATGACACTATGAAATACGGATTTCCTACTGGCGGGTCTTGTTCTCATAATATCCATATAGACATTACCAAGGGTGCACATGATGAGAAGGTGCCTCGTAGTCTTATGATTACTCACCACTAATAACGGACATTATTTGTGTCCCTCAAATAACATCATTCAGCCATAGAACATATATTCCATAATAGTGTTATGGCCCTTCTGGTTTCTCATCATATTAGGGATCCTCTATAACCCTTTAATGAAACATAAATCCTTAGGACATTATCACATGCATTGTCACGCAGAGGAACAATCCAGATGTTATTAGATTTTTATTCATTAATAAAGTAAAAATTATTTGGTTCTAGGCCTCCAACTATAATAACTGTTATGTAAAATAGACATCCAATTATCTAGATGTCTTCTGTGAAATTAACCAAATTTCCTTGATCAATTCCTGATAGTTTTATCCATGTGTCAATCAGATTCAGCATCAGCTTGGAATTATCTATTCCAAATATTCTCACAATTTTACTGGAATATTTTTATTGAGAAATTAATGTTTCATTCCTTCATTGTGTAGACTCTAAAACAAGGAAATATTTGTTCATAAATCATTGACACTTATGTTACAGCCTAGAATGATAAAGAGGTTAAATGACTAGTTGATAAACTAATTCCAACTAGGTGAATCCTTATTTTTGGGAGCCTACCAAATTAGAACTCAACATTTTAGTTTGATTTACAAAGAATAATGATCAGGATGGGTGACATTCTGGGAATTTCCTAGGTTGTGTGTGAGTGAGGACAAAGAACACTGCAAAAGAAATATTTTGGCCTATGGGGACTTTCATTAATTAGATGACCCGTTCAGGAATGTGGGTGGGCCCTAGGGTAAGGACCACATGTCTTTGAGACAGTCGATGGTACCAGGCTGTCCAGGACCTAACGATCATGTTCTAGAAGAGTTTTTATGCTGCCAAAGGGGCCCAAGATGTAAATACACATAAAATTCAAGGTAATTTTTTTAAAATTTTCTTGTAAATTTTACAAGAACGCAGTTTCTAATGGAACTTGATTCTGAGGCCCGATGTGCGTGGAATAAATTTCTGATGTCTGGCTCGGGTACGCTCAGTGAACGAAAGAGAGGGTTTTCCTAACTTTTGAACTAGTGCTCGGAATCGAAATATGAGGGCACCGATGGAATCACAGCGCCGGTAATTGCTCAAGATCACCTTTTTCGGAGTTGCATTTGCTCGGGTGAGGTTATTAAATTTTGGGGTTAATGAATGAATAAAATAAAATTTTGTGAAACTGGATTTTATTTTTAATTAAGGTAGCTAAACCGTAATCTTGATGGTTGGAGTGGGACCCACTAATACCCTAACTCCTTGGTAGGATATTAGTGAGGTGGGGGCAACACAAGCCCCACCCCTTTTATTTTCTTTTACCTTCCACATGCATTTAATATGGTAACTCACCAGCACCCCCCTTTTTTAAATTCCAATTCAAATCTATCATTTAATTAATTATTAAATGCCCTAATTAATTGTCTATTTCCCACTAATTAAATCGAGATCTGTTTTTATTTTCAAAACTGTTGGCATGGGAAATAAAATAGGGCAAAGCCTTATTTTATTAGGTTGCTGTTTCATTGTACGGGAGGAATTGGGAGAGAAATAACTCAATCCTAGAATCTTAACTTTTTCGTTGAAGAACGCGAAGAATGCGAACAACACACCGTTGCCAATGAAAAATGTCGGCCTCTGACTAAGGGCAATGAAGAACGCCAAAACCTCGGAGATCGACGAAGAGATGGCGTGTACCGTGACGCCGACGATCTTCCTTCTGTTACTCTTCTCCCATGATGTTCCTTCTCCCGCGACAATCTTCGATCATCAAACACTTGAGGTAGGGGGTTTGGTTTAATTAAATCTATGTGGATTATATCCTTGACATGTGCTTATTTTTCAGAAGTCGATGAACCGCTAACGCAGTGGGTGCGGAAAAATGAAGAAGTCGGAACCCACCGTTTCATTGTTCTTGGTGTGCAGATCGATGGGCGACGACGAAGCAGGCCGCAAAGGTATTTTGAGGACTTCGTAGTGAAGATCCGGTCCATGGAGGACCGTTGGCAAAGACGGTAGGCAAAACGGACCACCAGAGCGCGTCCGGTTGTCCGCGGAAGACCCCGCCGGCGGCCAGAGGCGGCGGAACCAGGCGCACTACCGGGAAGGGCCGCCGCGGCTGCAGCTGCGGCAGCAGGTGGCTGGTCCCGCGACCACGCGAGCTCATGGGTGACGTGGCGCCGGGCCACATCCGCTGGTAAGGAGCATCCCCCATGCAGGGGTCGCGAATCCAATCAAGGGGGCAGTGCCCCCTTTGCTTTGCCGCTCGGCTAACGTCGAGCCGACCCCGCTCGGCCAGTGCTGAGCAGCCCCGGGCTGGACCGGCCACACTGGGCCAGGCCGTCCTTAGTTGGTTCAGACACGGATCCGGGTCAGGTCGACCCGGGGGGGTGGGGGTGTGGGGGTTGGTCCGGGTCGGACCGGGCGCAGACCACCCTTTTTCAGAACCTTTAGGTCTTTTTCCCATAACATGGCCTATGGACCCCCGATCGACACACCGTCAGTTGCGTAAAGATCCTTGGATCGAGATGGTCGTTTTGGTATATTACACTCAAGGTTCCAGAGAACTTTTTCTACGGCCGGGTTGGTTCGAAAATGAAACCAACAGGGCCCTTGGAGTGGAAACACTTATAACATGAGCTTCAGATGTCCGATTGACGTGTCATAGAATTTTTTGGTTTCCTCTTAGTGATATGAACCTTTGGTATTAATCCACTCGAGGTTTGGACGTAGTTGGAGTGTGGTCGGGTTGGTTTGGACATAAAACCAACTAGGCCCCTGGAACGAAAAAACCAATAACTCTCAGATCGGGTGTCCGATTGACGCACCGTCTGACACGTTGAGTTCCACTTGTCGATACGGAACATGAGATACATCAACTCTGGACTACATTTCAGTTGATGTATCGACCCCTTGAGTCATGGAGAAGACCCTCTCGAAACGAACATGCTGTGTGCGGGAACCCTAGAGCCGGTTGTGATTGTGACGATGAAGATCGTACTGAAATCCTATGTGGGTTCGACGACAATGGATACTGCACTGAAATCCTATGTGGGTTCGGAAGTGATGAAGACCATACTGATAACCTATCTAAGTTCAACAGCAATGAAGACTGCACTAAAATCCTATGTGGGTTCGTCAGTGATGAAGACCGTACTTAAATCCTATGTGTGTTCGACGAAGATGAAGACTACACTGAAATCCTATGTGGGTTCGGCAGCGATGAAGACCGTACTGAAATCCTATGTCGGTTCAATGACAATGACTACTGTTCTTGTATCCTACGTGGGTCTGGCAGTCTCTGACACTGTTCTTGCTATCCTATGTGGGTCTGGCAGAGTTACTGGTTTAGCATCGTACGTGGTTCCCAGCATAGATGAATCAGTGACTATATCTGATCATCCCTATCACCGATGAAGTATACCTGTGTGAGCTGAGTCTTGACTTCATTAAATATCTTCGACGGGATTGACTTGCTTTCCTATGTGGATTGTGTTGTGTTATCCTCTATGGACGTGATCGATCTTGGGCTCGGATGTTGGAGTCGAATGAGAATTGATGACTTAGGTATATGTACGGGCATATACCGAAGTAGTGTCATATGTTACTTCGTGATTGTATATTTTCTTTGTGTATTATTCTTTGTGGGCTCTAGGAGACCTTAAGGGGTCTCGAGGTCCCTACTGTGTAGCATATGCTCACCCCTGCACGGGCTATGCCCGCACTACATTGTGTTGGTTGCAGACGACAGACAGCGCAGATCGTGGTTGTGGCATGCGGAGTAGGTCGGTACCTGGAGGTGGACCACTGGGCGTGATGAACATGGAGCGGACGGCTGGACCTGAGGAGCTGTGGAGGCTTTCTGTACCCACCCTTCATGTGGGACATCCAGTGGATGGATCGACGTTGCAGCTTTACGTTTCTGTTGTTGTACCCCCATTTTCAGTTGTACTTTACTTTTAGTTAGGTTTTATATTCTGGCCCACTTACTTTTCCACACATACTATTGTACCCAGTTTTACTTCGTGTTTACTTCTGCTTCCTTACTCTGTGAGTTTTTCACTTCATAAAGGCAATGCCTTCCCTTTTTATTAGAAATTATTCCTTGGTTCTAGTCTCCAGCCCCTGGCCTATGGGAGGCGGGCTTGGGGTAGTCACGGCACGGGCCCCGAGGGCGGGTCGTGACAAATTGGTATTGGAGGAGTTCAGTTCTACTGCAGAACTCATGACTCTGATCTTTCTTATATGTGAAGAAAAATTGTTAAGGGTATTGAGTGTGGTTATCAGTCTAGGGAGTCCAGTGTTGGTGCGGCGACCGACGTATCCATACACCAGGACCCTAACTTCTGATTTTTGACTAAATACACGAAAACATTTATTGCATGGGTGTTTCAAAAGTTTTCATTGTGACTAATATGTTTCATCTCACCAGGTATACTATTTTTACCATGGCGCACCTATTTCTTTTCAGGATGGCCCCACAAAGGCAGTCAGCTAGGGTTCCGAGCATTGTACGAGACGACAACCCACCTAGCGATGAGGCCTCGTTACAGGGCCCTGTGACAGTAGAGGCACCGGTCGGACCTCTACCTGCCGAGCCACCGATGCTACCAGCCCTAGCCACTGATAGTGCACGTCACCTTAGTGTGCTGCACAAATTTCAGTGTCAGAGACCACCCAGGTTCTGTGGGGAGATGGACCCTCATGCCGTCGAGGATTGGATGGAGGCGTTTGTGCGAGTGTTCAGGTTAGTGGGGACACTAGCGGATCTCATGGTGATCCTCGAAGCGAGCCTCCTGCACGCGACAGCAGGCAGATGGTGGAGCTTGATGCTCAAGGTGCACGACGAGGTGTCTCTCCTCTGGACGGACATTGAGAGCCTCTTCCTCTCGGAGTTCATCCCAGCCACCCTCCATGCGATGCGCATCCAGGATCTTCTACAGCTGCGCCAAGGCATCATTACAATCACCCAGTACTTGACGAGATGTACCGACCTCTCATGTTATTTGACGGACATGGTATGGGATCCATTCTTCTAGGCCTGGACATTCGAGCAGGGACTGAGGTATGAGATCATGGTATCGATGATCTCCCTCATCATTCCGAGACAGGAAGGAGTATTGGAGAGTGCTCTTCTCAAAGAGAGATTTCTTGCCGAGCCTACGCCAGCAATGAGACCTACCGCAGGGTGGCATGTGGCAGAGTCGTCTGTAGCTGGCAGTCGACGGATGTTATAGGGGTCCAGGCGGACCAGACCATTAGGAAGACGACCTCAAGACACTGGCTCAGAGGTGCGGGGCATAGGGTGAAGAGCTAGCCATCCGAGGAGTAGGTAGTGCTACGCGTGCGGCGGGTAGGGACACATGGCTCATGACTACCCAACCCGCCATACATAGGAGCAGCAGACGGTTGAGTGGCCACCCAGGCAGAGGCAGAGGGTCGACCATGGAGGTCCGCCGAGAGCAGGTGGACGAGGCAGGGGAGCCGACCGAGCATCAGGTGGAGGGAAACTCTTGGAGGATTTACCACCACCACCACCATGAGGTCCACCCCGACAATAGGGAGCTGGTGGGTAGAGATAGGCTCAGCTTCATGCAGCGGAGGCCTATGGCCACGGTGCGCCAGAGATGATTCGAGGTATGATCTGTGTCTACTCCACCCTTGTTGCAGTTCTTATAGACCCAAGAGAGAGTCATTCTTTTATTGTTTCTTCCCTTTTTCGGAGTTCGGAGATTCCGACTAAGCCGTTGGCTTGATCCTTACGGCTAGAAACTCCTACAGGAGCACACTCGATGATTACGCACTGGTTCCGGCAGTGTGAGCTTACTGTAGGAGGCGACAGCTTCATATGGGATCTTCTTGTAGCGGCGTCGAGGACTTACGACGTCATCTTGGGCATGGATTGGTTATCTACATTTCATGCTCAGATTGACTGTATTAGGCGCAAGGCACGGTTTGTTTGCACCGATGGGACCATGTTCAACTTCACTGGTGAGAAGGGAGCCTTTTCAACACAGGATGGACTCACACAAAGGAGAGGACATCCCATCACTCATCAGTTGGCTAGCCACATCATAGGAGCAATTGACGTGCAGATTCCTAGTTTTCCTGCAGTGGTGGATCAGTATGCAGACATTTTCACTAACGACATCCCAGAACTACATCCTCATAGAGAGGTAGACATTAATATTGACTTGTACCCCGGGAAAACCATGATATCCACTCCAGCATATCGGATGGCTCCCACTGATCTTCTAGAGCTACAAGTATAGCAGGAGGACTTGCAGGGGAATGGATTCATCTGACCTAGTGTTTCACCCTGGGCATCCCTTATATTGTTCGCCAAGAATGCGGATGGGAGATTGCAACTTTGTGTCGACTATCGTCGCCTAAACCAGGTGACCGTGAGGAAAAAGTATACTCTACCGAGGACTGACGACCTCTTCGATAATCTCAAGGGATCACAGTGGTTCTCGAACATAAACCTTAGATCGGTCTATCATCAGCTTAGAGTTCGAGACAAGGACGTGCAGAATACGACCTTCAGATGTTGGTATGGAATCTAAGAGTTCTTGGATATGAATTTCGGTGTAACCAACGCTCCAGCAGTGTTCATGGGTCTCCTGAATAGGATCTTTCAGCCATACCTCGATCGATTTGTCGTGGTCTTCATTGACGACATATTGATATACTCGACCACTGAGGAGGATCAGGCCTACCACATGCGGGTTGTACTAGACACACTCAGAGAGAACCTGCTTTATGGTAAGCTCTCAAAGTGTAAGTTCTGGTTACGTGAGGTCCACTTCTTGGGACACGTCATCTCTGAGGTGGTAGTTGCGGTGGATCCATCAAAAATCGAGGTAGTACTATCTTGGGAGCCACCCAGGATCGTGACAGAGGTGCAAAGTTTCTCAGGGCTTCCTGGGTACTACCGAAGGTTTGTGGCAGAATTTTCCATAGTTTCGGCACCACTCTTAGCTTTGACGAAGAAGGGGAAACCCTTCGTGTGGTCAGGAAGATGTCAGCAGAGCTTCTAGGATCTGAGAAATAGGTTGACCAGCGCGCCTATATTGAGGCTACTGGAGGAGGGAGTATGGTACGTAGTCTACTGTGATGCATCAGGGACCGGGCTCAGATGTGTCCTGATGCAGGAGCTGGCATTGATCACCTATGGATCACATCAGTTGAGGAAACATGAGGAGAACTACGCTACACATGACCTAGAGTTATCAGCAGTGGTCTTCACTCTAAAGATGCGGCGACACTATCTGATGGGCAGGCGCTTTATAGTCTACTCTGACCACCATATTCTCAGGTACAACATCTCGCAGAAGGACCTGAATTTGAGACAGCGGAGATGTCTCAAGTTCCTCAAGAACTATGTCTTTTATATAGTCTATACTCCTGTAAAGGGGAACGTAGTGGCTGATGCTCTCAACAAGAGGATGGGTATTCAGCTACTCGAGGAGGCGACAGAGCAGCTATCCGCTTTGCAGATATCCTTCTTGGATAGAGATGGAGCATCCTTTCTTCAGCCACTCATAGTCACTCCTCCACTACTGCATCGAGTCATAGAGGCATAGTACGGGGACACTGACTGTGAGACACGGCGTGCACATATATCCTCAGGACAGACACCTAATTGATTCTCTACAGGAGTAGAGCACGATGACATTTTCATAGGACGTACCATGGTACCAGTTACATTACAGGAGGAGGTGATGAGAGAGTTTCACACTTCCCCTTTGGCGGTACATCCAGGAGTGGCGAAAATGTACCAGGATCTCAGACGACAGCATTGGTGGCCGGGTATGAAGAAGGTTATGGCAGAGATCGTTTCTCGATGACTCACCTGCCAAAAGGTGAAGGCAGAGCACCAGGTACCAGCAGGCTTTGTATAGCCCTTGGAGGTCCCGGAGTGGAAGTGGGATGGGATATATATGGATTTCGTGACTGGACTTCCACGTACTTCCAGAGGTCACGACTCCATTTGGGTGATTGTCGACCGACTCATGAAGTCGGCCCACTTCATACCCATCAGAGAGAAGGTATTAGTAGAGATCATGGAACGTCACTACGTTTAGTATATTATATGGCTTCATGATGTGCCATCATCTATCGTCTCCAATCGAGATGCTCGCTTTACTTCCCGGCTTTGGAAGTTGTTGCAGGAGGCTTCCGGGATGGAGCTATGTCTGAGCACCGCCTATCACCCTCATACAGATGGTTAGACGGAGAGGACCATTCAGACTTTTGAGGACATGCTCCATGCATGTGTCCTCGACTTTGGTCGCAGCTGGTAAGACCATCTACCTTTGGTGGAGTTCGCGTACAACAACAACAACCACTCCACCATTGGGATGGCACCATAAAAGGCGTTGTACGTCCAGCCATACAGATCACCTCTATGCAGGACAGACACTAGGGAGTCATCACATACGGGACCAAAGATGGTCTAGGACACGACAGAGAAGGTCTAGGTCATCCAGGAATCGATGAGGACAGCTCAGAGCTGGCAGAAGTCTTATGATGACAGGAGGCGGAGGCCACTGGAGTTCAAGGATGGCGACCACATCTTCTTGAGGGTCTCACCTCGACGTGGATTACGAAGATTTGACTGAGGTGACAAGTTATCTTCATGCTTCATAGGACCATTCCAGGTCCTCAGCAAGATAGGTGAGGTGGCTTATCGCCTGGCTCTACCACCTTAGTTGCACCAGTTGCATGACGCCTTCCACGTATCTTATGTGGGGAGATACGTGCATGACCCAACACATATCATCAACCATGGGGAGCTAGACCTTGACGATGGGGAGGCATTTGCAGAGTTCCCGGTGGAGATCGAGGATCGACATGAGCGGGTCCTACATGGACGGTCGATACCTCTAGTGCACATCAGATGGTAGCACGATAACCTCCAGGAGAGCACTTGGGAGCAGGAGGCTCAGATGCATGCTCATTCCCTCTATTTGTTCCCCTAGTTTATGATGTATCTTTACAGGTATGTTAATCTTTGAGGTGGTAGTAATGTAAATCCCTGTAAAATTCAAGGAAATCTTTTTTTTATTTTCTTGGGAATTTTACAAGAACATAGTTTCTGACAGCACCAGATTTCGAGGCCCGGTGTGCCTGGAATCAATTTCCGATGTTTGACTCGGGTACGTTCAGTGAACGAATGAGCGGGTTTTCCTAACTTGTGAACCGGTGCTAAGAATCAAAATCCAAGGGTACTGATGGAATCGATGCACCGGTAATTGTTTAAGAACACCTATTCTGGAGTTTCTTTTGCTCGGTGATGTTATTAAAATTTGGGGTTAACTAAAGAGTAAAATAAAATTTTGTGCAACCGAATTTTATTTTTAATTAAGGAAGCATAACCCTATGCTTGATGGTTGGAGTGGGACCCATTAATACCCTAACTCCTAGGTTGGATATTAGTGAGGTGGGGCCCACACAAGCCCCACCCCTTTTATTTCATTTTACATTCCACGTGCATTTAATATGGTAACTCACCCACACCCCCTTTTTTAAATTCCAAGTCAACTCTTGCGTTTAATTAATTATTAAATTCCCCAGTTAATTTGTCAACGCTCATTAATTAAATTGTGATCTTTTTTGATTTTCAAAATAGTTGGCATGGGAAATAAAATAAGGCAAAGCCTTATTTTATTAGGTGGTTGTTTCGTTGTGTGGGTGGAATTGGGAGTGAAATAACTCAAGCCTTGAATCTTCACCTTCTTCATTGAAGAACGCGAAGAACGCATCGTCGCCAACGAAGAACGCCGGCCTCCGACGAAGGGAAACGAAGAACGCCGAACCCACGGAGATCGACGACGCGACATTTTGTACAGTGACGCTAACGATCCTCCTTCCGCAACGCTTCTTCCGCGACGTTCCTTCTCCCGCGATAATCTTCAATCATCGACCTCTTGAGGTAGGTTGTTTGGTTTAATTAAAACAATGTGAATTAAATCCTCGACATGTATTTAATTGTTGGAAGTCGGTGAACCGCTAACGTTGTGGGTGTGGACCAACGAACAAGTCCGAGCCCACCGTTTCATTATTCTTGGTGTGCGGATCGACGGGTGATGACGAGGTAGGCCGAAAAGTCATATTGAGTTCTTTGTAGTGAAGAGCCGGTCCTGGGAGGACCGCTGGCAAAGACGGCATGCAAAACAGACGAATGGAGCGCGTCCGGTGGTCTGTAGAATCCCTCGTCGGTGCGCCGCCGAGAAGGGCTGCCGCGGCTGCAGGCGGCTGGTCCCGCATCCGCGTGGGACCGTGGGAGACGAGGCCCCAGCCGGTGTCTGCTGGGAAGGAGTGGCCCCCAAGCGGGGGCTGTGGCTCCAATCAAGGGGGAAGCGCCCCCTTTGCGTGGCCGCTCGGCCAGTGCCGAGCTGTCCCGAGCTAGACCGGCATCACCGGCCCGGGCAGGGCCAGGCTGCACCCAGCCAGGTCGGACCCGGACCCGAGTCGGGTCGACCTGATTCGGGCCGACCGGGGGGGTCGGGCCGGGTCAGACCAGGCCCAGACCCCCCTTTTTCGTAACTTTTTAGACTTTTTCCAATAACATGGGCTAAGGACCCCCGATCGAAGCACCATCAGTTGCATTGAGATCCTTAAATAGAGATGGTTGTTTTAGTATATTACACTCAAGGTTTTAGAGAACTTTGTTTACATCCGGGTTGGTTCGAACACAATACCAACCGGGCCCTCGGAGTGGAAATGCATATAACATGATCTCCGGACATCCGATTGATGTGTCATCGAATTTTTTGGTTTCCTTTTAGTGTGACAGACCTTTGGGATTACTCCGCTTGATGTTTGGACGCAGTTGGAGTGAGGTCATGTTGGTTTTGACTTACAAACCAACCGGGCCCCTTGAACGAAAAAATGAATAACTCTCAGACCGAGCGTCCGATTGATGCACCGTCTATCACATTGAGTTCCTCTTATCGAGACAGAACATGAGATACATCAACTCCAGACTACGTGTCCAATGATGTATCGACCCCATGGCTCAGGGAGCGGACGCTCCCGGAACGAGCATGTTGTGTGCGGGAACCCTAGAGCTGGCTGCGACTGTAACGATGAAGATCATACTGAAATCCTATGTGGGTTCGACAGCAATGAAAACTGGAATGAAATCCTAAGTGGGTTTGGCAGTGATGAAGATCATACAGAAATCCTACGTGGGTTCGACAGCAATGAAGACCATTCTGAAATCCTATGTGGATTCGGCAGTGATGAAGACCGTAATGATATCCTATGTGGGTTTGACGAAGATGAAGACTGCACTGAAATCCTATGTGGGTTCGGAAGCAATGAGGCCCATACTGAAATCCTATGTGTGTTCGATGGCAATGACTACTATTCTTGTATCCTACATGGGTCTGGCAGTGTCTGACTCTGTTCTTGCTATCCTATGTGGGTCTGGCAGAGTAGCTGGTTTACCATCATACATGGGTCCCAGCATAGATAAATAAGTGGTTATATCTGATCATCTCTATAACTGAAGTAGTATACCTGTGTGATCTGAGTCTTGACTTCAATAAATATCGTCGATATGATTTACTTTCATTCCTATGTGGGTTGTGTTGTGTTATCCTGTGTGGATGTGATCAAACGTGGGCTCGTATGTTAGAGCCGAACGATATTGGTTGACATAGGTATATGTATGCGAATATACCTAAGAAGTGTCGGATGTTACTTTGTGATAGTATCTTTCCTTTTTAGATTATCCTTTGTGGATTCTGGGAGACCTTCGGGGGTCTCGGGGTCCATACTATGTAGAATATACTCACCCCTACACGGGCTATGCCTGGACTACATTGTGTTGGTTGCAGATGACGTACAATTCTGATCATGGATGAGGCGTGCGGAGCAGGTCGGTACCTGGAGGTGGACCACTGGGTGGGACGTACTCGGAGCGGACAGCTGGACCCGAGGAGCTGTGGAGTCTATTTGTACACACCCTTCAGTTGGGACTTCCGGTGGATGGCTCGACTTTGAGGTTTACTTTTTAGTTGTTGTACTCCCTTTTTTAGTTGTACTTTACTTTCAGTTTGGGTTTGTATTCTGGCCCACTTACTTTTCTGCACTTACTATTGTACCCAGTTTTACTTAGTGTTTACTTTTTCTTGCTTACTTTGTGTGTTTTTTACTTCATAAATGCAATGCCTTCCCTTTTTATTGGGAATTACGCCTTGGTGCTAGTCGCCAGCCGCTTCCCTATTGGTGGCGGGCTTGGGGTAGTCACGACACGGGCCCCGAGGGCAGGTCGTGACATAAGTTATTAATTTTGGTAATATAGGAGGAACCCAAACTTAATTTTGGTTCACTACCTGGGTTGAGTTGGAGGGCACACAATGAAGATGGTATGCTTTAAAGGGGTTGAATGTATCACCCTAGAATGAAAAAAAGTTAAATTACAAAATGATAAGACTCATGTCAACATGGTTCACCTTCCTTTTTGAGAGCCTACATGATTATAAATCTACATTTTAGAATTAATGATTTGGAGTAGTGATCAGGATGGGTGACCTTCTGGGAATTTCATAGGGTAAGTGCGAGTGAGGAAAAGGACACTAGAAAATACATGTGTAGTCTTGTGGGTACATTCGTTAGTCAAATGGCCAATTCACGCATGCGGGTGGGCCCCATCGGGTCCATATGTCTGTAGGACAACGAGTTGTTCCTAGAGGGCCAGGACATCATAGAAATGTTAAGATAGAGTGTATATGATTTGTATGGGGACCGGTTGTTACATTATTTATCATACCCATCTCTTATAAATTATTTATTTTATTAATTTTCTTTTTATTGGTTAGTTCAGGTTGAATCTCTACATACATGTTGAATGTTTATAGAAAAACACACTTTCTAGGAATGGCGGCATCGACCGCTTGGGCACCGCCTGGTTTGGGAAGGTCGTGTGACTTTACCTAGGTTACTATGAGGTATTCAAGATGTTCAAAAATAAATAAACAAATAAAATGCAGATGGGAACAAAAAAATAAAATAAAATAAATTTATTTAAAAATAATAATACAAATAATATTATTATTTTGAATAATAATAATATTAATGTTATATTGATTAGTATAAATTCAATTATTTTTTTGTTTATTAGATTTATTATTATCTTATTATTATTATTCATTTTAATTAATTAATTTTCTATTGTTATGTTTTTCCTCACACCACCCCTCCCACCATGTTCTACCTATAGCACGACCCACACTAGGTGCACACTCCACTCATCACATGCCTGGATAATGCCCCGTCCTAGCTCCAGCGCCCTCACACTCGACTGGACACCCTCGCTCCTCCCTATGTTGCTCAACAGATCATCCACTCTTGCTCCTCCCTGTGTGGAAGACCAGACCGGCTACCCTCAGTTCTCCCTCACGCGACCTACATTCAATGTCCCTCATATACCGCAAACAAACCCTCTCAGCTGAACCCTCCATTGGATCCCCATTCGGTGCGACCCCCCCCCCCCCCTCAGCACATGCCTCTCCCCAGTAGCCCCTCTGTGTAAAACCCTCCATTAATTTGGTGTTTTGAATTTTCATCAGGTTGAGTTATGTTTTAATGTTTAATAATGGATAATTTTTTGTTCAAATTCTTGATTTGGGTTCCAATTTATGGTGATATTAGAGTTTCTCACCAATGTCTGGAGTTTTAGACACCCGGGGATGGTATTTGAATCTATAAACATTTTTTGGATAATTAATTTCCTTATTTATTTAATTTAATGTGTTACTTTGTTAATATTTGTGGAGGGAAATTTATTATTGAAGAGGTTTCATATGAATTTAGATTTAAAGGAACATTTTCAGATGAAAATTAGTGTTTTTCATGTGTAACCTATGTTGTGTTATTTTATGTAAATTTATAAATCATGCAACTAGTTATTTAAATTACGTATGTGAGGATAATTATGTTTGGAAAGGTTTTTTGTGTGCGTATAACTATAAAAATGTATTTTGGGTATGTTGTACATGTAAGGGCTTATGGTGTTTCTTTGGGTTGTTTTATAAATTGATTGAATGGTTTATTTGAATTGTTTAAATAGAGAATCATGTTTTGTCATAGTTATGATGTGTAGTGGGTTTTAAATTGGTGTTTTGATATTAAATCAGGTGTGTGTTTTTGTATAAATTCTTGGGGTGACAATTTTTAGTGTTTTTAATATGTTTTATTGATTTATTAAATTGAATGTTTAGTGTCTTAGGCTGTTCTGCATGGTTTTCGAGTTTCTTTCACCTCCCTAGTGAATTTGGTCAACTTTAATGGAGCGTTCACACATGATCAAAGGTATGAATATATATAAATATATATATATATATCCTCTGGATACGTGCTCCCTTATGGCATAGGTAATAAGTGCAACCATTAATTAGAATTTTGTTAATTGCATGGTATTTAATAAAAATAATAATTTTTCTTCTTTTACATGAAATGCATATGAAATATATATATATATATATATGTGTGTTTATTGGTTCCTGAAAAGGGATTTCATTGATGTTTTGAATGTGAAGTGGGTATTTCCAATGACGTATTGCCTTTCAGCCGGCTTTTTTTTTGTAAAAGTGGAATTGAAATATTGTTTTCCAAATAAGTCCCAATGTTATTTCTAATAATGGTTTTGGTGTGAACTCAAGGTTAAATGGTCAGTTTGATTTTCGAAAAAGGATATCATAATTAAATATATAGCACCTTGGTTTTCTACTTTCACTTTTAGACTACTTTGTAAAGATAATGATGTTGGTTGATTATGTTTCTTAAATTAAATGTGCCCCTTGTAAGTGATTAAAACACTTTGGAATATTAAGAATGATTTGTGAAAAGGGAAAACGCATCTTAATAATATCCCTATTTCTTTATAAAATTATGTGTATGTTAAATGTATAAATTGTTATAGGTTCCTAGTGATGTTTCATGTGTAATGATGTGTATTTTTGAAAAAATGGGGATGTACTTAAGGGGGAGGTCGGTGGTGATAACTGGAATGTTTTTAGATAAATAATGTGAAGTTTATGTGTGGATTTACTTGTTGATAAAACTCACTGCAACATGAAATGTTTCACATTGGAAACCTAGGTATCTAGGTGGGTAGACTAGGACTAGAATGCTAGATGATATTGAAGTGGTTCGTCCTAGTTGCTACTAGCAGGATTGAATCTTACAACACTAACTAAACATAATGATGAATGATTTGATTCCACTATGTTACGTGTGTGTTCCCTACTAGTGGCGCGTTCATGAGAACATTATTCATTGATGTCCCTAGGAAATGTTTCACTGATGTATGAGGATCCTAGGTCCCCAATTTACACTAGTTTATTAGGGATTTTCTAGGGTTATTGTGGAATGATTTTCAATTTTGTTGTTTCAGGCTTTTTTCCTATTTCATGAAAACCACATTTAAACTTAAATTTGTTCCCTTTCATTTTAAAATGATAATTCATGTTGGGATTATATTTTCAAATCCTAGTGGTAGAGAAATGTTTTCCATAAAAAGTTAATCTTCTTACATGATTTTGAATGGAATGACGAAAACAATATCTTAATGGGTCTTCTTTTCAAACTAGCATGTTTGGGGATTCTTTTTAAAGGTAAATGAATAGGGTGTTATTATTCATTGTAATTCTACTAAGCATATCAGTTTTCACTCCTACTTTACTTTTCATTTTCAGTTTCTAGTCTTGGATCTCTCCTAGCCAGGTGTGGTTCTGGGTTTGGTGGTAACCCATGGGGTCACATGGAGGTATTTATAGTGGGTTATCTTTATTTAATCTTCCACTACTACTATTGTTTCAATTTATATTCAGATATCTATATTTTTTATAGGCAAAATTCTTCCCAACAATCTCAATTTGATTCCAAACACTAGTTTCCACCCCTTGGGGATGAGGAACGTCCTTAGGTCCATGTCACAGATTGGGTTGGGTACCGGGTCGGATGGAGACCTAGATTGGTTCGTGAAAAAAAAAATATCATAGCAGGTTTGCTCTTTTGGGTCTTGTTTCATGGGAAAGAGTCTAGGTTGAAAGGTGTTATAATTGTCAGGACATGGTGTTCTGGTCAAGAGTATGGTGCGTGGATAGTACACCTCATGAAAGGACCCGAGTCACAAGGGTAAGTAAGGATTCATCTGAGTATTTTGGTCTTTATGGTTTCTCTTCATCTTTGAAATGAAATGGGAGTAGGATAATGGTCTCAGTGAGCTTGTAGTGTCTAATAATCAATGAGGAGCCAGAGATGTTTTCATAAACACTATTTGTAATGCTGGTGTGATCGACATATTTCCATCAACCATATGTCTAATTCCCCCAACATTTCTACTTTTCCTTTGATTTGTTCGTTATATTTACGGTCTTGTAAAATCATTTTTGAACACTCATGTTTAAGAATTGTGGGTGCTAGATTTTTAAAATGGAAGATGGATTTTATAAATAAGGTTGATCTTATAGGTATTATATTTTCATAATTTAAATATACAGGTTACTAAAAATTATATGGGTTAAAGAGGTTTTTAAAAATTTATTTTAAATAGTATTAGATAAACCACCAAAAAGTGTTTCCAGTGAATTGATTATTTTTTAAATTGATGGGTCAGATTGAAAATTGAATTCTTCTTTCAGTAAGTGATCTAGTTTGTCTTTCGTTGGTAAGATGTTTTGATATGTTGGTTAGTTGTAATTTTTTGAGTATTATTTTAGGTAGCCTTAGTCATCGAACACTTCATGTATTCTGGTGATAGTTTGTGGAATTGTTAGCCAATAGACCATTTTGATTGGGTTCTTGGGTCTCATCGTGAACTGTTTTACACCCCTATATATAGGGATTTCTTGGTTGGAGTGTAGCCATGGGTGATTCTACATGGGAAGATCCTCCAATTGATCAGCATAAGAACCTTCTTCTTCTTGAAGATTAAACTATGAATCTGACTCTCTTTTTTTATCTACTAGATCCTCTTGCAGTGGGAGAGCGGATGCGAGAGAAGTTGGAAGAAACATTGGACTCTATGATTTCATATGTTGTTGAATGTGGATTTCAACATTGGTAACTCTGAGGTTCCAACCAAGAAGGAGTGATGTGAAATCTAATGGGGAATGTGGGATTTGGTATGGGTTGTTGGTATAGGTCATCATCTTAAAAAAGGTATTTAGAACCTCTGTATGGTTTTTCTCAGAATGTGTACATGCTATGATTAATGTGTGTTAAATATTATCATGAGAGGCTCTTATGGACACTCACAATAATCTCACGTTGTTAGGGATGTGGTTCAAGGATTCCCTCAATATAATTTCTCTTTAAGATATAAGGGTCATGTTCGGTTAAATCCTGTAGTGTGGGTTCCCTTTGAAATGAAAGTCTGATTTTAAGTGTGTGTGAAATTTTGAAGGCCCTATTTCAGTAATGTGTGGTGTTAGATTAAGTGGGCCCCATGGTGTATTTATTTATAGTTGTTCTATCAAGGATGTGGTTTAGTTTCTTATGGTACGAAAAAATTAATTATCATTTAGGGTTTGTAACACCTAACTATAAGGCTGAAGATGCTTTAACCAACATAACTCCATCCATTGGCCCCAGAGTAAAGCTGGAACATAGTCATGAAACCTTAATGTTACAAAGGATTTTTGTTTAACATTCATCTACTGTGTCAAAGTGGGAAATAGTTTGAGTTTTCGGTGGGGAATCTATGTTTTAATGGATCCACCGAGTGAAAATATACATAGAGACAGTATCTATGTATTGGGACCCGTGTGCGTAGAAGTGTTCCACCTTTATTATAAGGATGTATGGTAGTCTCGTTTCCTTGGTACTAATTGTTTATAGCATTGTGGGATTAAATCTCCATGTGTATTTCAATGAATGAATATCCTTGTAGGTCATTTTTTATTTTCGTTTTGATATGGGCTCATCCAGGAATGGTGATGACCCATTGGAGTGGTGGACTATGTAATATTCCCCATTTGTTTTAGAGTCTCTTTCATCTATCCCCTTAAAGTGGGAGTTGGGTCCTTGTGGGTTTTCTGTAATGGTGTGTTTTATAAATATAAGCTATAGAGTTCTTGTGGTGGGGAGACCCACCGTGGGTCTCACTAAAATTTCCACTGAAATGAAATGGTGTCATCATATTCTTCAGAGTGGGGATCCCATTTCAGCCTCCTCATTTTAATGTCCAAGTTTCACCTTTGGTGTATGTTGTTTTATATGATGGGGAGTCCATTCGGGCCTCCCTGTGTAAGTGAGTTTGATTCATTAATTGTTTTAGGTGGATTTCGTAATTTTATAAAGAGTGTAAAAGGTGTTTTTTCTTGATATATTTAATGGTTTATTGTGATATTCTTTATCATTTGATCATTAACTATATGTGACATAACGTTTTGGTGTGGGAATCCCATGGTGGGGATTCCATTTCAGGTCTTCCGAGTTTATTTTTGTACGTATCTTCATTTTTTGATAGTGTTATAGACTTTTTATATTGTTTTATATTTGGGAATATCCTTGGACTATGAAGGGGCATTGACTTCTATGTTAGGGTTAGGCCTTATTGTGGCTTTCTAGGGGTAGAGATAATTATGGTGGGGATAATTTTCACACCAACTGATTTTAAATTTTTATTTTATTGATTTTCGTTGTATCAGGTTGTTCGAGTTGAATCCTAACATACATTTTGAGTTTTTATTAAAAAACATATGTTTTGGTGATGGCAACAGCAGGAAAAGGGGAAAAAATGGGGTTGGAAGACTTCACAACTTTACCGAAGTTACTATGAGGCTTTCTTGATGTTCAAAAATAAAAAAAAAATTAAAAGGAAGATAAGAACATAAAAAATGATAAATGAACTAAAATGATTTAGAAATAAAAATATTAATAGTACTATTATTATGAATAATAATAATAATATTATTATTATTATGGTGGTTATTATAATGTCTATTATTATTTGGTTTTTTATGATTATTATAATAATAATATTATTATTTTTATTCATGTTATTTAAATTGTTTATTTAGGTTTCTCCTCACCCCAACTCCCCCCCTCATTTTACATATAGCGTGACACCCACCAGGTGTGCACACCATTCCTCCCATGCCTCGTTGGCACCCCAACCCAGCTCCAGCGCCCTCACACTGAATCACCCACCCTTTATCTTCCCTTTATGGCACACCAGAGTAGCCACCCTTGCTCCTCCCTACCTGGCACACTAGACTGGCCACCCTCTCTCCTCCCTCATGCGACCCATGTTTAGGCTCCCTCCTGTGTAGTACACAAGCCCTCTCTACAGAACCCTCTGGTGGCTACCCATTCAATGTGATGCCCCCCCCCCTTGAGCATGCACCTCTCACTGATATCCCCTCTAGGTAAAACCCTACTTCAATCTGGGGTTTTGGTTTTCTAGTAGGTTGAGTTGTATTTTTATGGTTTAATATTCGGTTGTTTTTTGTTCAAAATCTTGATTTAGGGCCCAATTTGGTTTCCTCATGGTATGAATATTGTGTGATTGAAGTTTTACCATAATTATTTTAGTTTTATACACATGATGTTGGTGGTTCCATCTATAAGAAATTTTTCTCTAAATATTTTTCTTGTTAAGTTTATTTTATGTGTTACTTGGTTAACATGTCTGGTGAAAATTTTTTTTTTGAAAAGGTTTCATATTCATTGAAATGTAATGCATCATTTTTATATTCAATTGAGTGCTTTTCATGTGTAACTTATGTTTTTTTATTTTATGTCAATTTATAAATCATGCAATTTGTTATTTAACTTATGTAAGTGGTCCGAATGATGTTTGGAAAGTAATTTAGTGTCTGTTTGATTATAAAAATAGAATTTTTGATATGTTCTTGGTGTAATTCTCTGTGGTGTTTCTTTGGGTTATTTTACAAATTTTGGAAATGGTTAATTTAATATTTATTTCAATTTAGAGAGTCGTGTTTTGGCATGGTTATGTTGTGAAATTTATATTAAAGTGGTGTTTTGATATGAAATTGAGTGTGTTTTGGGTGTAAATTTTTGTGGATCTATATTTTAATTCTTTTTTAAATTGTTTTATTGATTTATTAAATTATATACATAATTCATGGGGATACTCCTTGTGGTTTTCATGTTGTCACCACCTCTCTAGTGTGTTTGGTCAACTTTAACAGAGTGCGCACACATGTACAATGGTATGAATATATATATATATATATATATATATATATCCTCTGGGTACGTATTCCCTCATGGCATGGGGAATATGTGAATCAGGTCAAGGTTATGTGTGTGTGTGTGTGGGTATGTTCATGCCAGTAGTAGCTCTTATTTTAAAAGTGTATGGTACAGATGTTCTATTTGGTTCCACCATGAGGTAGATTCCTTGTGCCCTGACCATTAAATATAATTTTCGTAATTGCTTGGAATTCAATTTAAAATGTTTTTTCTACTTCAACATGAAAATCATATGCTATATATATGTACTTATATATTTATTTATGTATATATCCATGTATGTAAATGGTTGTGGTTATTGAAAATTGATTTAATTGATTTTTTAAACGTGAAGCGGGTATTTCCAATGATGTGTGGATTTTTTCTAGATTTTTTTAAATTTTGAATGGAATTATTGTTTTCTAAATAAGTCCCATTGTGATTTCCAAAATTGGATTTGGTTTGAACTCAGGGTTAAAGGAGTAGTTTGATTTTCTTAAAAGGATTTCATCATTTGTCATTAAGTATGGTTTTAATCATGAATTAAATATATAGAACCTTGGTTTCCTAGTTATGTTTTGAAACTATTTTGGAAACATATAAATATGAAGTGATTAGGTTTCTAATATTAAATTTACTCCTTGTATATGATTAAGACATTATGTAACTTTAAGAATGATTTGTGAAAAAGGAAGCCCCATATTAAGTATTTCCTTATTTCTTAATAAAATATTGTGTTTGTTAAAAATAGAAATTTTTATATGTTCCTAATGAAGGGGCTTGTGCAATGATGCATCTTTTTGAGAAAAAGGGTGACCACTTAAGGTTGGGGGTCGGTGGTGAAAACATGAATTTTTTAAGATAAATAATTTGAGGTGTATGTGACTCTTCTTAATGAGAAAACTCATCAAAACTAGAAATGGATCACAAGAGAAACCTAGGTATCTCGGTGTGTGGACTAGGACTAGTACATTAGATGATACATAAGTGGTTTTTCCTAATTTCATCTATATGTATTTACAATTACAAAACTAACTAAACATAATGATGATTGATTGTAGACCACTAGGTTTTGGGTGTGTCCTGCAAGTGGATCATGCATGATACCGTAGTTCATTGGGTTTCCTATTCCATAGTTCACTAAGTTAGGAAGATCCTAGGTCCCCAATTAACACTAGATACTTATGGATTTTCCATGGTTTTAGTGATATGATTTTCAATTTAGCTATTTCATGCTTGTTTTATATTTTGTTAAAACCATAGTTAAATGTAAATTAATTCCCTTTAATTTTTAGATATTAAAACATTTTTTATTTCAATTTTTTAAATCTAGTCGTAGAGAAGTTATTTCCATAAAAATGTAAACATGTTACCTAATTTTGGAAGGAATGAAAAAAATGTTTTTTAATGGGTATTATTATCAAACTGGAATGTTTTTTTTATTTTTATAGGTAAGGTCATAGGGTGTTGTCATTACTTCGCTGTCAAACTAATCATCATGGTGATCACACCTAATTTACTTTTCATTTTTAGGTTTATGTATTGGATCACTCTTGGGTGAGCATGGTTTTATGTTTGACGGTGACCCATGGTATAACTTTGAGGTATGTCAAGTTGGTTATCATTATATTATGTTCTGCTGAAAATGTAGTTTTTATTTTGTTTAGTTATATTAAACTATATTTCTTTTGATTATGGACCAATCCCTTCATAACTATGTTACTATGATGTCTGGAACTAGTTTCCAGCCCTTGGGGATTTTGAATACCGTTCACGTGATGTCAAAGGCCGGGTTGGGCACCAGGTCGGATAGCGACCAGGTCTGGTTCGGGAAAATTTAGAACTAACTTTTATTTAATTCCATGAACTGGTTACACTAATCATTATAAGATCCACTAAATATTTTTCCATCAAAATACACTAGCACCATCATTCATTGATTACTATCATTATTGACATTTATTTTGTAATCAACTCCACCATTATATAAACTGAGCTTCTTCAAAAATTGATCAACCGTTGAGTACCATGATCTTAGTGATTTATTCGAAATATATATTGACTTTATCAAGAGATTAACTATTTTTTTTATCTACATGAATAAGAAAAACATCTGGAAACTAAAAATAATGTTCTTATTCTAGAACCCCATTCAGAAATGATGATAGAACAACCATCTAAAAAACATTGAACATTATTTTCACTATAATGGCCATGTATAATATTATTTTATCTAGACATAAAATTGTAGAAAATATTCTATCAACATCGAAACCCTCTAACATATAGTGACCTTTTTACACTAGTGATTATTTTTATATCGACCCACAACATTTTCATTATTCATCTTGTTGTGAAAGATCCATTTTGCCCAGAAAACGTTCTTATATATTTATCTAAAAACAATCATCAAAATTTCATTCCCTTAAATCTAGTCATGATCTTCATTCATATAATAATACCATTTCTCAACTATAGATTCTTCTTTGAATCATTTAGGCTTTATCTAAGATAGGAAGGATGCCTGATGTAATGAATTCATTCTTCATGATTTAACAGGTGATACCTGGTCCCCAGTGAAGTTTTTTCTATCAATTTCAGCTTGAATCATTGTTTTTCATATAGATATAGATTTTAGTTCCTCCTTCTCCTCATCAATATATTATTATAAATTACCTTTTTCCACATCAATACCCCTTGAGGTGTTTTCCTCCCCATAACTTACACCGGGGAACTTATCACTTTATTGATGAAGATTTTGTTCATTATCTACTCTAGTGAAATAATATCTTTAAACTACCTTTCCAAGAATTTTATTGGAGCATTTTTATTCTTTTATTTTTCCTAAATACCCATGAAATATCCCATTATCTCCCCATCATTAAAATTTCATGTGATTCTCATTATTTAAAAAAGGAATTTACTACGATTGATTTGAAAATATTTCTATGTGTCTTAATATCTTTTATAACTCATTTGGAGTCTTTTATTATGTATGATATAAAATAGACCTCATGGATATTTATACTAATGTTAAGACTAATTTTTTCCCAAATTTATCAAGTAGGTACTATTCAATAATAAAATTTCTAGCCATGTTGATTATGATCTGATTTCTCCTCAAACCCACTCCATTTTTAGGAGTTCTCACTACTAAATCTATATGCCTTATCCCGTGTTTCTCAAGATAATAGTCCACATGAAATTTTTTAATTTCATATTGTTATCAGTATAAAAAATCATAATCTTCTATCCATGAATCCTTTCATATTCCCTATAATATTATTTTATCGAACTAAACACATCAAACTTATGGGAAATTACAAATATCAATTCCATACTACTAAAATAATCAATTAAAATAGATTAATTTCTTTTCTCATAAATATATCTTGGTGATAAAAGGCAACATATGTCTACATGAACCAATTCAAGAACATAATTTGAATTTTGTTCTTTTTCCTTTTAAATCATTTTGATAATATTCCATTGTTGACAAGTAGCACACATATAAGAATGATAATTTGTTAGCTTAGGGAGATCTTGAGCTCTATCATATGTGATCAGGTACTCTAGGGATGGTTGGAATTGATGGCCAAGTCTTTTATGAAATAACATGTTTTCATCCTCTCTAGATACAAATAATATATATTCTTCTCCACATGATAGGTAGAGATTCCCCTTCATTCGATTTTCTTATAATATAACTACATCATCTCTTCCATTGATGATACACATTTTATTAGTAAGTATTATATAATTCAATGAATAACAAAGTTCATTGACACTACGTATGTTGAAACTGAGACCTTCAAAAACTAATTAATCATCATGTCTCAATTCTTTACCCCCCAATTTGGATTTTCATGAACTAATAATCTCTAGGCCTTAAACATATAAAAATATTAAAACACATTCCTTATTATATTTTATACCTATAACAAGATTATTATTACCTTTCATATGGGTTTTGCATCCACCATCAGGGATCCATAAACCAAAATGATATTATTCTTTAAATGATATCTCTACAACCAAAACCAACTCATCTTATTACTTTTTAATCCATGTTTTGGATTTCATACTTGGTATAGATTGAAAATCATGATCTTCCTAAGAGTATGATGGACCACCTTCATCTTGTAGAAAGGAAAACAGATTTTTCATTTTTATATCATTCTATGATACAATAATTTTCTATTTTTTAACTCATTCATTCTACATCAACACATTTCTCTACACTATTGGTGAGATAAATATTTACATGTGTCTAAATCCCACACCATAGAAACAGTAACCATCAAATGATATAATAGAATATTGAGCTCTGTATGGATGCCTTTCTTAGTATGGTTCTCTTATATACATCTTGGATAGAGAAAAAATATTTTGTTTTTCTCCCGTATTTACACAAAAAAAACATCTAAGGTGTGGTTCATTCATGTGTGTTACCACTCCAAAACTGGTTTTCCCTTGGGTTCTCTGAATCTTCTATTTCTAACTCATACCAAAATCAATCTTCAATATCAGAGTGGGTGCTTCTTGTCTAAATTCATCAATTACTATATATTATTTTCAATAAATCTTAATACTAGTTTTATTGTTCAGATCTAACATTTTCATATCCTAACATTCCTTTTTCTATTTCACTGGATCATTGAACTCTATTTTTTCCATTTTCTACAGTCGTTGTTACCTATGTTGTGGGAATCAAGAGATTCTCAAGATCCTTTACATTCTTCTACTGGATAAAAACTTCCTATTGTAGTTCCATGATATATTTTTTTGACCTTTTACAATGTTATTCAAACTATCAATTTCTATTATCTATTATTGTATTTTAATCTTGTACTCAATAGTCATTTATTAGTTCCTTAGCATTGAATACTTATGTTATTCAATTTTATCATTCATCTCAGACTTCTATTTGTATTGTTGTTGTATATAATGTTTGGCATAATGACCCACATTATTTGATTTATTCAATTTGGCTCTCCAAAAAACTATAACCTCAAGAGAGTCTTTTAGTTCATCCTAGATTTTACATCTTCCGTCCAATTCTTCTTCATCATTTTCAATTAATCAGATTTTTGTGAAATACTTACAACATACAACATATCATATTCAATATGATCATTTTTTTTCTCCATCTGTTCATCCTATGATTATAACATCCTGGTTCCAGGTGCCACTTAATGGGTGCCCAAAACCTAGTTCGCCACGTGATCTCAAGGGAATTTCCCCAAACGCCAGAGTCTGCCGACTAGCAGCGAGGGCCCAGATCTGATATTGGGGAAACTATGCCCTCATTTTTTAATGTGTAGTGCAGCGGAATTCAAAATAAACATACAACAATAGCGGAAGCAGTAACAGTATATGAAACTGAATTAGGTAACTGATAACAAAAGGGAAACCAGCAGTCATATATATAAGAAGATGCAACATGTCACTATTCAATGAATATAGCTAGAACATGTTACACAGCAGTACAATACAATACAAATGAAATACAAGTATTGAAAGCAGAACAGAACAGCCCACATCATCATGAGAAAATGCTCAGTCTCATGCTCTCCTACTCCCCATCAGTAATTAATTACATGTATAAGGGCCCTTTCCCTTATCTACACTTGTAGAAATGTAATCTGTTTGGGCCGAAAAGCATGGCCCAAACAGGGTGTGAGAAATGAATCCATGTAGGCACCCCCCAAAGCCCGTGCCCAACTATGTGAAAGCATGAAACAAAAGTGTACATTAGTATAAATGCAATAGTGCAGTACCGAAAATAACTAACATAACCAGTTATATTTCAATGTTTATATCCATTTAATCATTTAATTTAAAATATCACCATAGTGAATATTCTATGTAAATAGATAATGTCCTAATACATGAAAATCCATACCCTCAGATAAAGAGTATCCAACACAAGAATCTGCCAACAGGCATATGAATATTTCCCACAGGTGTAAGAAGTGTCACCCACAGGGACAGAATCAGCTTCCCACAGGCACGGAAGAAGTTTCCCATGGGCTATGTAGTAAAATTCCTATAGGCTAATCACAACACGTTCCTCAGGATAAAAAGGTAATAGGGCCATGACCAACATGTAAATAAACATTTACAAGCAATTCATATCATGTAAATTCTACAAACATTACTTAAAAGGCACACCCTCGGGTATCCTGGTGAAATAGATAAATAGAGGAACACACCCCTGGGGTGGTCATGGATCCAAGGAGCGATCCCAAAAAGCATTTTAATATCGAAATTAATTACCTATACCATTATAGGTAGTTAAAATACTCACGACCTCAACCACACGACACCCCAATATGGGTTTGTGGTACCAAAATACGCAAAACACACAACAGTTGGAAAAACTAAACACTAAGCCACCTACCTCATACGTCAACAAGCAGTATAACGATCATCGATCCTAGAAACACCCAAGAACAGCATTGATATGATGTAATAAAACATTCATTAAATATCAAATAACCCCCCTTCAAGAATGAATTTGTAAGAAACACGCTAGGAGAAGAGAGGTCTTACCCGTGCGGTTCCAACGAGATCGTCCGAGGTGGAATCGGATTCCCGGTTCGCGATCGACAGATCTCCAAAGGCTCGGTTGTCCACTCCCTCTCCCCTCATCCGGTTCTAAGACTTCCCTGTGAACAGGGGAGGATACTTCCCATTTATGCGAAAAAAAGTACACGATGTGTACTTCCAAGTACAAGGTGTGAACTTCATTTACTTAACTGTTCCTTTGGTGGCACTGCCACATTGTTCAACCATCGGCATAAGTACACGACGTGTACTCCCGAGTACATGGTGTGTACTATCGCCCAGCTAGCGGCTACTCCACCGCCTTACAGTTTTGGCATGCCTACTGACTACACGACATGTAAAGGACCACTACACGACGCGTAGTTGGTTCCTACACCCTTCGTCGCCGACATGGCTACACGCCCCGTGTACCCATCCCATATGTCTAAAAGTACATGACATATAGAAAATTGAATGGCGTGTAGTTCCAAAATTTGGGATATTTCCCCAGTTTCCATATTTTCTCAAAAACACTTATGTAAAAGGGAAAAGAAGAAACTCGTACTTCAAAACTAAGAACTGAGATTTTACAAACTTCCCCTCTTAGAGAAATTCGTCCCCAAATATCCCTTCCAAGGGTGAAGAATGTATAGCTGTGAACAACATTGGCCACTGAGCACTTACATCGGTCTCCCGCTCCTACGTTTTGTCTTGTACTCGGCCATGATTCCATAGCACCCGTACGAGAGGAACTCACCAGCCTTGAAGAACCTTCGTGCTCATTTCAATGATAATAATAGGATGCTCCTCAAAGGACACATCCATCTGAAGATCAACCTCCTCTGGCTGAAAGGTGCGAGACATGTCTGAATGATAGCGGCACAACTGAGATACGTGAAGACGTCGTGCATGGCTCGGTACAACTGTGGTAACTAAAACCGATAAGCAACCGTCCCGACTCTATCCAAAATCTCAAATGGCCTCACATACCTTAGTGAAATCTTACACTTTTTCCTGATCTTCTTGTGTCCCAGCCTCGGAAAAACATGTAATGAAAAATGATCCCCGACCATGAACTCCAAAGGTCGTCTGCGTCGATCGGTATAAGACTTCTGATGAGCCAGCACGGTAGCCATCCACTTCTAAATCAACTAGACCTACTCAGAAGTCTCCTGTACGAGACGTGGTCCCAGTAACGATGCCTCACCTGCTTCTGAATAGCACAAAGGTGATCGACATGGCCAACCATATAAAGCCTCGTATGGTGCAATCTCGATAGTTTCATGAAAACTATTGTTATAGGCAAACTCGGCTACGGTTATATGCTTCTCCCAAGATCCCCCAATGTCTAGTATTCATGCACAAAACATGTACTCATGCACATGTATCATACGCTCTGACATGGACAACTGTCTGATGGTGGTATATTGTGCTCAGAAGCACCTGTGTACCCAATGCCCTCTGAAAAAGCTGCCAGAAAAGAGATGTAAAGAGGGCGTCCCTATATAAAAATAAAGAATGGGGGACCCCATGAAGATGTAAGATCTCTCAGATATAAATCCTTCCGAGATCGTCAACACCAAAGGTCTCCTTAATCGGAAAAAAGTGAGCTACCATCGTGAGTCTGTCCACGACAACCCAAATGGAATCAGTACCTCGAGGTGACCTCGGAAAACCCGTCACAAAATCCATCGCAACGTCATCCCATTTCCACTCTAGAATGGTTAACTGCTATAACAGTCTAGCTGGTCTATGGTGCTCCTCCATCACCTACTGACAGGTGGAACATCTCGTAACAAAACCAGCAACATTTTTCTTCATACCCAGCCACCAGTACTTACATCTCATGTCTTGGTACATCTTGGTAACCCCAGGGTGAACTGACCAAGATGAAGAATGAAACTCTCGCATCAGCTCCTCGTGTATATCCGTTGGAAACAATACTCGTACATGGAAACACAGAACCTCACCATCACATATCGCCCAACTAGGAGGAGGGCCCTCACTTGCCACCAACTCCTGTATAACTAGGCCTTCCGAATGATATAGTTGTCTCATCCTCACTTTGTCCAGGAGGGTAGATGTCACAACTAATGAGGAAAGATAAGTCTTCCCCTGACTGTTGTGCACCTCCAGATGCATCTCAAAGAACAAGGACATTATCTCCCACTCACTACTTGCCACCTGCACTGCCTGTATATGAGACTTCCTACTCAGTGCATCGGCTACTGCATTACCTTTACCAGCTGTATAGGCAAGCTCAAAATCGAAGGACTATAGGTACTCAACCCACCTCTTCTGCCTCAGATTCAGGTCATGCTGAGTAAAGATATGGTTGAGGCTTTTGTGGTCAGCGAAAACTAAAAAATTCTCTCCAAATAGATAATGCCTCCAACAGTGCAATGCATGCACAACTGCAGCCAACTTGAGATCATGCGTCGGGTAATTCCCCTCATGTGGCCTCAACTGCGGAGACCCGTACGCAATAACATGATCACCCTGCATCAACACTGCTCCCATCCCAATACATGATGCATCATAGTATACTGTATAGCTCTTCCACTGCTCTGAGAGTATCAGGATCGGTGCTGATGTCAACCTTTCATTCAGGTCCTGAAAGTCTTCCACGCAAGCTTCCGACCAAATGAACTTCACACCCTTCTTAGTCAGACCCATCAACGGTGCTTCTAAGAGGGACAAGTATTGTATGAAGCAATTGTTGTAACCTGCTAGCCCTATGAAACTCTGTATCTGAAACACGTTCTTTTTCTGCTCCCAGGAAACTACTGCTCTCACCATCTCTGGGTCTACTGCAAATCCTACCTCTGAGATGATATGACCCTGGAAGTGAATCTAGTCCATACAAAAGTGGCACTTTGAGAGCTTAGTATATAGCTGATGTTCTCTCAGTGTACTCAATACGATCTCAAGATGGGTGGCATGGTCGTGTCATGTTTGAGAGTACACCAAGATGTCGTCCATGAATACTACCACAAAATCATAAAGATATGGATGGAATACATGATTCATCAGATCCATGAAAACTATTGGCGCGTTCGTGAGTCCGAACGGCATAACCATATACTTGTATAGACCATACCTGCTCTTGAAAGCTGTGAGATGTATATTAGATGGTTTAATGCGTAGCTGATGATATCATAACCTTAAGTCAATCTTCGATAACACTCATGCTCAACGAAGTTGATCAAAAAAATCATCAATCCTAGGTAAGGGATATCAGTTATTAACCGTCAACTAGTTCAGCTTCCGATAATCCACACAGAGTCTGAGGGTACCATCCGCCTTCATCACAATGTGAACTGGAAAACCCCATGGAGAAGTACTAGTTCGGATGAAACCCTTCGTCTATAACTCCTCTAAATGCCTCTTGAGCTCATGAAAATATGGTCTGACGATCCTATAAGGAGGAATGGACACCGTTGCTTCTCCGGGCACAAGATCAATAGAAAAATCCACCTCTCTCTCCGGAGGTATACCTGAAAAGTCATCCAGGAAGACATCCCCGAAACCATCAACAACTGGTTGGAAATGCGTCTGACAAGTCCTCTGATCATACAGATATAAGCTCACAATCTGGCTATGACTCCAACTCACCAACGATGCTCTGGTCCAGCTTAACTCGCTCGAACATCCCACTCACCATTGTTTAGAAACTCACTGACCACTGGTGACGTGAAATTCCCCATGCAAAAATAGTAGTCTACAAAGGCTAGAAAGGGAACCAACCAGTCCATTCAGAGAATGATGTCATAAACTGTCATCTCTAAGACATAGAGGTCCCAAAGAAAGTGACACCCTCCAACCTCAAGGGGGAAATCTTTGCACTGACACACACTAGCTGGTCTAGTGACCAATGGAGTGTCTAGCGTCATGATATCATTAGAAGTAGAAACACAGAGCCCAAGGCTCTCCACAGTGGGTACAGATATGAAACTATGCATAGAACTCGTATAAAAAAGCACTGAAGATAAGACAGATGATACAAGAATAATACCTCTGAATGTATAAGGTCTGGGATCCTGCTCCTGTTGGGTCTATTGCACTGTGTATGCCTGCCCAGTGTCACGGCCCTACGACACAGCCTGGCTACATTGAGAAATCCTGCCCAACTACCTCTGAGATCCTGGTTTCTGGCAACCACGACCATTATCTCTTCCCGCACACCCTGATGTATTCTAGTTCCCCGACTGGTACGAAGCTGCTGGTCCTGCTCCCACACACGGAGTCTATATAGAACCACTCTCACTAGCCATCGGTGGAGACTCCCTAAAAAGCACTGCAGATGAACCATCATTCTGCAAGCTCGGCACTCCACTGGGTCTCATAGACATTATGGCATCTTGTTCCCTTCTCTACCATAATGTTATCACATGACCTTTCCTCTTGAAGAATTATTCTGACTGGTACAACCACCCTGAGACAAGTCCATCTGTCTCTTCCTCTTTCCAGAAGAAATAGTTCTAGTAACTGGTGTTGAACTTCCCTGGCCCACACCACTAGATTCCTGCAGGTTCCTCTTTGTAATCAGCACCTATTTCACAATAGCATGAACAATTGGCAACCTGAAAATGTTCACCAGTGCCCGAATGTCATAACGAAGACCATCTTCAAAGCGTCTGTCTCTCAAAGTCTCATCACCCACCATCACGGGTGCAAAGCACTGAAGCTCAGTAAAGCGAGCAGAATAGTCCATCACCGACATAGCGCCCTGCTGCAGATTCATGAACTCTCGAGCTTTATCTTCCCTCAGCATCTCTGGGAAAAAGATTTCATAGAATACTGCCTAAAAATCATCCCACGCCATGTCTCTGTAATGCTCTAACTTGGAGGTAACATCAGACCACCTCTTGGCAGAATCACTCTGCTTATATGTCGCGAGCATGACCCTCTTCCATGGTGGCGTCTCAAGATTTCGAAAATAGTATGCATCGATCCTAGCCAAGACATCGTATCATGTGGTCCTCCATCCATGAAAAACGTATGAGGATGATGTTGTTGAACGATACGAGTCAACTCTTCCATAGATGTGGTAGCCTACGGTGCTCCCTAGAAGGTCTGCATGAACCACATAAAGCCTTCACGGAATAGTGCCTTCGCGCATGTGTCCTGTATAACAGCTGGTGCCGCATTCGGCTCGGTTAGAGGATCAATTGGTATCCCATGGCCCACCATCTCTGGAGTATAAACATTGTCGCTCTCCTAGAGAACAACCTTCGGTCGTCTAGGCGGCATGACACTAGAAGGTCAAAAAACGCCTTAGATCGAGATTTATCAAAGACTGAAAGTGAAAGAACCCCAAGGAAACAAGAGGAAGAAGGAATTTCATGATTAAAAAAACAAGACTACATGGCGTGTATACTGACTACATGGCGTGTACTTGGCATCGCTTTCCTTGCTCTGGTCCTTCTACATGGCTAAGCGATATGACTCCCGTTGAACAAAAACTACACGGTGTGTGGAATATCTACACAACGTGTATGGTGTAATTTTCCAACTGCCTGTGTCATTTGAGACACAGCCGACTACTCGACTAGACACCACACGACGTGTTACACCCGTAAACGACATGTACATCACCCTATTTCCCAGCCACACGGCTAACACCACACGGTCTGTCCTCGGACAAGACTACACGGCGTGTCTCACATGTACACAGCGTGTTCAAGGAGAGGTGACACTGACCCGTGTTGTTAGTTACACGGCCGAGTCCCCGGGTCACACTACACGGCGTGTTCATTATTAACATGACATGTTCTGTACAGGAGTTCCTCGACCCATGTTGTAAGTTACACGGACAGACTCTAGGTCAACTCTATACGGCGTGTGCAAAATCTACATTGTGTGTTTTCCCCAAGATCTTCCCTTCCCTGTGTCGACGAAAACACGGTTTGTGACATGGGAAGAGACTACACAGTGTGTACTCAGGGTACATAGTGTGTACTCAAAAAGATTATTTTTTCTTCCCGAACAGAAAAACATACACGACATGTATGAGGTACTACACGGCATGTATTCTGGTTCTTTGGACAGTATGCCTCAGAAACTTCCCCGGAACCCAGAAATACTTCAAAACAACACTTAAGTGTCAAATTCCGACCCGTAAGGGCCTATACTCCCCACGAATCAATGTTTGACATCTTATCTGTGTTATAACTAATAAAATGATAATGACCAACCAAATTCCAGTTAATGGGGGCCCATACTCCCCAAAAACCAAAGATTGGCATCTATTTTATAAACAGGCTCACACAAGAAAATACCCTATCACAAAGCAGGTATTTGTCAAGCAGCTATCACAACATCATGCTTTTTTAGCACAACAAATATCACAACAACATGCAATTTCTAATGCACCTACGTGACCTGGAAACTATTCATGGCATGTGATATCTAGCATGTGCTTATATGATGCATGAGATGGCATACCCTCATCTCATCGGGTTGCAACTAAGTAGAACCCACTGATAAAATATAAACATCACAATTCAAGTGCTCCCCCAAAAGGTGAAATCAAATCTACTGTAAAATATTCAAAATGAAGATAATAGAAAAAATACGAGGTAGACTAGTTTTTCCCTGTACATGGGTTAGTTACGCACAAGCACAACATATTACCAACTAACATTCGTCATATCCCTGACTACGACTCCAAATAGTAAGTCAAAGAAAATAACACCCTTTGATACCAATTTGTAACATCCCGGTTCCGGGTGCCACTCAACGGTTGCCCCGAACCCAGTTCTCCATGTGACCTCAAACACATTTTCCCAAATTCCAGAGGCTGCCGACTAGCAGCGAGGGCCCAGGTATGATAGTGGGAAAACAATGCCCTCATTTGTCAAAGTGTAGTGCAACGGAATTCAAAATAAACATACAACCATAGCGGATGTAGTAAAAGTATATGAAACTGAATTAGGTAAGTGATAAAAAAAGGGAAACTAGAAGTCATATATATATGAAGATTCAACATGTCACTATTCTATGAAAATAGATCAAACATGTTACATATCAGTACAATACAATAAAACTGAAATACAAGTACATAAAGAAGAACAGAATAGCCTACAGCTTCACTAGCCAATGCTCCGTCCCATGCACTCTTATGCCCCAACAGTAATCAAGTACCTGTATAAGGGACCATTCCCTTATCTAAAATTTTAGAAACGTAATCAGTTTGGGCCAAAAAGCATGGCCCAAACAAGGTGTGAGAAACGAATCCCAGTAGGCACCCACCAAAGGCCCATGCCCAATTGTGTGAAAGCACGCAACAATAGTGTGCAGTAGTAAAAATGCAACAAAGTAAGAGGTACCGAAAGTAACTAACATAACTAGTTATATTACAATTTTAATATCCATTTAATCATTAAATTTAAAATATCACCATAGAGAATATTCTTAGTAAACAACTAATGTCCTCAGACACGTAATCCCCTACCCTCTTGTAAAGAGTATCCAACACAATAATCTTCCCACATGAATAATGATATTTCCCCCATGCATAAGAAGTGTCACCCACATGCATAGAATCAGCTGCCCACATGCACAAAAGAAGTTTCCTACATCCTATGTAGTAAAATGCCCATATGCTAATCACATCACTTCCCTCAGGCTAAACAGGTAACAGGGCCATGCCCAACAAGTAAACAAACATTCACAAACAATTCCTCTCAAGAAAATTATACAAATATTACTTAAAAGAAACACCCTCGGGTATCCTAGCCAAATAGCTAAATAGAGGAACGTACCCCTGGGGTGTTCCTGGATCCAAGCAGCGATCCAAAACAACATTTTAATATCTCAATTAATTGACAATACAGTTATAGGTAGTTAAAATAGTAATGGCCTCAGCCACACGACACCCCAACATGGGTTCATGGTACCAAAATAAACAAAACACACAGCAGTTGGAAAAACTAAACAACAAGCCACTTACCTTATATGTCAAGGAGTAGTATAAAAGATCGTCGATCCTAGAAACGGCCACGAATGGCGTAGATATGATGTAATAAAACATTCATTCAACCTCAAATAACTCCCATTAGGTAAAGAATTGGTAAGAAACATTCTAAGAGAAGAGGGGTCTTACCCGCATGGTTCCAACGAGATCATCCGAGACGGAATCAGATTCCCGGTTCGCGATTGACGGATCTCCAAAGGCTTGGTCGTCCACTCCTGCACCTCTCCTCCGGTACTAAGCCTTCCCTGTGAACAGGGGAGGGTACTACCCATTTAAGAAAAAAACAAATTACACAACACGTACTTCCAAGTACATGGTGTATACTTCCTTCATTTAACTGTTCCTTTGGAGGCACCTCCACACTGTTCATATTTCGACATGAGTACACGACATGTACTCCCGAGTACATGGTGTGTACTGTCACCCAGCTGGCATCTACTCCACCACCTTACTGTTTTGGCCTACTGACTGACTACTCAGCGTGTAAAGGACCACTACTCTACGTCTAGTTAGTTCCTACACCCTTCGTCACCAACATGGCTACACGCCCCATGTACCCATCCCACACGTCCAGAAGTACACAGCGTGTGGAAAAGTACATGGTGTGTAGTTCCAAAATTTGGGATTTTTTTCCCCATTCTCCATATTTTCTCAAAAACACTTAAGGAAGAGGGAAAAGAAGAAGCACGTACATCAAAACTAAGAACCGGGTTCTTACACTGATTATTCTTAATGATATATTTTTTTTAAAATAAGATTATTCTCTTTGAAGAAATTTTTATCGATCTTTTTCTTACCGTTCACACAGGATGAATACTTATTCATGTGAACTTATACTTCTTCCTCATAAACATCATGAAACTTCTAGTAAAACCTTACAACAAGGTGTCCAAATTTTCCAAATTGAACCCATGAATGTTATATTTTCCCTTTGAACTTTACTTTTTCTATTTTTAGATTTAAGGAATGGAATTACATCACATAATATTTATCTTATTCTTCATATTAATCATCAATGGTTTGTTTCATTATTTTCTAGAATTCTACCTATTTAGAATTTTTATTTTTCATATAATCATTATCATCATTTCTGATCTCATATGTGATAATATTACTATGTAAACTATCAACTTTCACCTCATATGGATCTTTATTTTCTAGAATATATACTTTTGAATTGAACTAAGGTGGTAGTCATATCAAGATTAACTTAACAATCATTAACTGTTCAGTGATATTTATGAGACTATACATGTCCTCCACATAAAAACTTCACCTGATCCAGGAATGAATCAATAGAATCATTAGAGATCATTCTAAGATCCTCATACTTTTCAATATAACATGAATCTTTTATCCTATGACTTTTTTGTCTCCCACATTAATATTTAGTAACTTTTACAGTGTATCTTTTGATTTTTTACACTACATCACCTTAATATTGATTTCATTGGATAGGGATCCCCCTGATTCATTAATTCCTTTGGATTCAGCATCAAATTCCCTTCGATCAACTTCTAATAAATCATAACTGTCAGCATTGGCCACAATATAATGCATTCCGACTATAAATACATACATTCCAAATGATCATATGTAGTTCTGTATATTATTCATAAACAATTGAATATTGTTTTCAATGAAGATAATAAACTTTTTATTATATACATCATCCATTGAATTACCTTAGTGAGAAACACTAAAATTAACCATTATCTCAGTTAACAGTTTTTATATCAATTAGGATAAATACCCAAAGAGGGGGTGAATTAGTGTATGAAATTTTAATATAACGTCCCCTACAAGAATTGTTTTCTATAAAAAATGGTCTCCACTTCTTTTCCCATAACAGTGTTAGATGAAAATGAAATCATGAATGAGACACATCATTTTTACATGGTTCACCCTCACTGGGATATGTCCTAGAAGCATACAATGAAAATGTGACAATGTATAAAATCCATTAAGTATAACATCCAAAATAAGTTTCAGGATAGATCATTCTAATCCCTAGGATCACTACCATTAGAATTTTTGTATTGGACTCACTTCACCTTATGGTTTACTAAAAATCTCAATATGAAAGCTCAATGCTCTATTGACTGATGTTTTATCAGTACTCCTTCATATGAATACTCTTTTGATAAATTAAATCAACGTGTTTCACACATAATTTTTTACATCAATACATTCCACATTCATCCACATTATGAATACCACATTACCAAATATTTTTAGGGAAAGCCTTTCTAAACACTTTTGTGATGCTCGCTAACTTCATGATGCTCACATATCCTACACAAAACATCCAAATTATTCAAAAGTATATACTTATTTCATTTACCCTACAAATATTGTAAATCTCACCACTTCTGAAATCATTATAAATCTTTTACAAAGCTACGTGCTTTCATGAATCTCAAACACATTCACGACATTATCTTAGCCTTTGAAATTCTCATAACAGTTATTCGACTTTTTATAGACATTGTGAAATTACATATTTCATAATTCTTAAAAGTTTTGGTAGCATTTCATATCCTTTTTCAACTTCCTTTCATCGTGAAATTTTTCTCAATAACACCCTTCTCAAATTACCTATGTTAAATAAATGACTCCGAATTTTATTTAATTCTTGATTTCTTTAAATGATGCATGTAGAGGCCAATTTATTGTTATTTCATCCAATTCTAGAAGATTTCATCCTATCAATTTTTCAATAATATATATTATATCTTTCTCAAAGCTCTTTATTTTTTGAAGATCTCTGGAAATTTCACCATTCACGAATATTCTCATTGTCATTGAGATTTCTCATCTTTCAATCGTAGTTAAGGAATGCACCACACCATCACAAAACCCATCCTTTATAACACTAAATAACATCATAAATCTCCAATACTTAATGAAACTCCAATATTCTCTAATAGATTAATTTCCCATAATTTTATGAGGCATTCATGGAAATCATACTTTTGAGATGATTTATCCAACATCCAAATTTTAGACCCAAACAATTTAGAAAACACAAGGAAATAGAACCACCATGTATTGGTAATTTAATTTACCTCAACCAAATAATCCATTACATTGTATTGGTTTTTGTCAACATACCATGTCAATAATATCTCTAGAACTCCATAACATACTTTAAAGACCTACTTTTTCAACAGACACAATCAACCTAAAATCACTTCAATGATACCTTGAGGTATTTGTTCCCAAAAATAATGATCCTCTTACCGAAAAGGAACCATTAAGTGGAAAAAATATTTCTATATTTTAATTATACATGAATTATGTAATGGATTCCATGTACAAAAACAATGTATGTATTTTGGTTGATCATTTAGTGGATCGGAATCATGATGGTTGTAAATGGGTACACGTGAAAAAAATATACATATAGGGATATGATAGTACTTATAAAGTGTGAATGGTTTCATAATGAATTAAATAGTTGAAATTCCTTGACTATGATGAAACATTTTAACAATTATTTAATTATAAAATCCATCAGAATTCAACATTCCAATACAGCCTTCCTTGAATATGATATTTATAAAAAGATGGTAAAAACGGCCTTCCTAAATTGGAAACTTCATGAAAATTTCTATATGTCAACCTAAAGGGTTTTTAACTCAATATTATTTCAATAGGATATGAAAATAGAAAAAAAATTATGGTTTGAAGAAAGAATCTATGTCATGATTTATTAAATTTAATGAATCCATTACAGATTTTTGTTTCACAAAAAACAAATGTAATCCTTACATATATTAGTGGTTAAGTGGGAGTGTTTTAATTTTCACAATTGTATATTTGGATGAAAAATTACATATTATAAATGAGATACTATTAAATTTTTTTGTTAAGGTCCGGTTGAACAAATTATACTATATGGAGTAATTAGGTGAAGTAGCATGTATTCATTGGATCATGATCAATCAATATTGATTCAAGATGTTAATTATACTAGTTCAAAGTATATATATTGAAATTATATTGAATATATTAGGTATAGAAAATCTATAAGGAGATAATTTCTCATGTCACTTTGAATTCGTATTTCTTGGAATACATTTCCTCTAGCATATGAGAAATGAAAGTGAGTGGAAAGGATTTGATATTCATAAATGATTGGAATAGTCATGTATGATATTCTATCTACAGGGATAGATATATCTTATGCATTACATGTGGTAGGAAGATATCATGAAAAACTAGGTCACTACTATTGGGTTGGAGTCATGAATCTCCATAAGAACCTATGTCATACTAAGGATATGTTCCTAGTTAATGTAGGATATGAAGAAAAATTCATCCAAATATATTCCAATTCTTGTTTCCAAAAACATAAAGATTATATGAAATAATAAATGGGATACATATTTATTTTGAATAGTGGTTTTGTCAACTCGAAGATAATAAAGAAGGTTGTAGTTAGAGATTCTATAATGGAGTTCAAGTATTTTGTGACTTTTGAGGTAGCTGAAGAAGTAGTATGGATACTTAACTTCTTCAAAGATTATAATTTGGAACCTATTAGTAAATATCATATCACAATATATTGTGACAATACTATAGTAGTGGCCCTATATAAGGATCCAAGGTCACATCAGCAGAAAAAGAATGTACTTCAGAAGTATCATCTTTTGATGGATTTTTCGTAGAGATGTGAGGTTTTAATGAGCCATATTTATAAGAAATACAACATAATAGTATGAGTAATGATGAATATTCGTTTAATGATTTCACATGGTAGTATCCAAGATGTGGGATTCTGAGGATAGACCTGCCAATATGAATTCTTCATGATTTGGTGTCATCAAATATTCCTATATGTCAATGTGTGTAACGGTCCTTACACATTAATATTATAATTAATTCATGTCTTGACTCATGCACTTAGATTTATTTACCAAAACCATCATTCTATATGTTGCTGGGAAGTATGATATGTTGGGAGCGTCATGAATGACAAGTTAATAACATATATTTTGAGGTGTGATTTTTCCATTACATATTTATGGGAAATTATATCTTGACTCTTTTATTGGTATAGAAAATTGCATTATATTCCATGGTAATGGTGTAATGGTGTGTTTATTAGAGATAGTTAAATAAAGATGTAGTAAATAATTTGATTACATTGATGTGAAACATTCATGATGAGATATTGATATGAATAGATTATATTACATAGATTCTGTTCATTTGTGGTATTTGACGTTGCGACATTATGTTCTTTCTCTTGGTTTCCTGAGCCCATTTCCACGAGGTAATCTTGTACATTGGTAAAGGTTACCTAATGACATAATGAAAGAATCTTATAGTTCCAAACACTAATTTTTTCTTCTGATCTCGATTAGATTTTATTTGAATTTAAATATTTCATTATATAATATTCTCTAAACCAAGGAATAGTTTTATTCATGTTTTACTGATCTCTAATATTAATAGTGAAATAAAAATTATTTTTTATTATAAAATAATTTATTTGATTAATTTAATATATAATAAATATTTATTCATTAGATAATAATTACTATTTTTACTATATTTTTTTGAATATTTTAATAAATTTTTATTCACTTATATTTGAATTATAATATTTATTTGGATATTCAATAAATTTTGAAGAATTAAAACCATCCAAGATCGCATCCGAAGATAAATGTAAATTTACAATATGGAAAAATAATATTTTTTATTGCACAAATCAACAAGAACACCATAACATATATTTATTGTTATTGTAATTATTATTATTATTATTATTATTATTATTATTATGTGGCGTGGGGTTTAATAAAGCTTATAATTTTACATAGAGTATGGTATGAAATTAAATAATATTTTAACCTAAACCCTAGATCTGTAAAATGGGGGTAATGTCTATTATGTAGGGTTAATAAAAAATTTAGAATAGAAAATCATTGTGAACAATAAAGCTCTCTCACACTCTCTCTCCCACTCTATCTCTCAAATTCCTACATTATTAATCCTAAGAAAATGTACCAATTATTCAATCCCAATGGATCTTGGAGTGATCAAGATGAACAACTCAATATAATTGATTATCCACACTAGAACTTATATGTAAATTTTCATTTTTCGGAAATCAAATGTCCATGTGTAGATCAACACTATACGGATTCAATACATGAATAATTATAGTGAAATGAAGTTAATTATAAAATATTTCTAAAGATAAATCATGTCATTGATGAAAGGATCTGGATATGAGGTAACCATTTCGTCAAATATAAATAAATTAATTATAAAATCGCACATGAAAAAATAAATATTGGGGTTTCCAAAAATTCTAAATTAAAAAAATTATCATAAAACCCACCAATGGAACTTCCACTACACCCAAAACCATCAAATCGCAGTATTGATTTCATCATTTGTTTGGTCAGGAACATTTTGTAACATGCCAATAATACAGTCACATATATATTTTTTAACATACATTATATAATGATGATGTATGAAATGTAAAAAATTAATGTATATTAATTAAATGAAAATTGATCTCTTTTTTCAACAAGATTTCATATAGTTTTTTGAAAAATAATTATCCAAAATAGTTTCAACATTGTTTACATTCTATTATAGATGATCACCTATTGTTGGATATGGTTTTGTATGTGTTTCTATATTTTCATTGAACGATGTCTTACAGGATTGGTATTTATATCATCGATGTTAAAATTATTTATGTTAAAAAACACAACCTTCCAGGAAGGATTCGACCTAACTGAGTATGTAAATTATTCTAAAATAAACCCCATAATTTATTTAATACATAGCATAAAATATTTTAATAAATATGAAAGTCAAATATCATCCCATAAAACATGGATCTCAATGTGAACTCTACCCTTAAATGATCATAATACATTATAACACTTGTATCCCACATCAATTTTAGATCATTGATCAATGGAAAAAATTAAACATCAAATATTTACAGAGTTGTTTTGGTCTAGATGTAAGCATAGAAAACCTATTGTATTCATGATTCATACATAACCATGGTGGAAAGTTATAATTTACCGACATAATTGCCAATGTATTTTCAGGGCGGAATTTTATACCAAAACGATTTATTCCACTTGTAGATAATGTAATATGTTTATTTCTCAACTCATATCCAATTTTTGGATACTCTTGATCAATTTCCATCCACTAAAGAGATTATGTATGGTAATATAGTTTCCTATGATAAATTAATGCATTGGTATGCCATTTCATTTTTCTATGGTCTTCCTGACATCAATGCAGTCATCTTAAACTTGGAGAGATAGTAAAATACCATACTACTTTTAAAAGACTAGAATCATTTATTTATAATGATATACACCACACATAGGGAATTTTCTAAGTGATTAATGGTCCTTGCTAAAAACTAAACATTCATTTGGGAATTCATGTAATTTTTCATATATCATTCCCATTAAAGGTATCATTTGTTTTATTTTCATATTTAGTATGGATACACAATTTGTTTGGTAACGTTTCAATCAGAATACAATGTACTTCTATAAATATGGTGTCACTCCACCCAATGGTATTATTAAAATTATATAACATCATTAAGGTTAATGATGTTTTATATTTGTACAACTTGTATATAATGGTATCTTTTCATTGAAATTTATATTCTCCAAAACCATTTTGATAACAACAAAATTTATCTTCAATTTCCATTATTAGTTAATCTATATGGTTTCAATTATTTTTTATAGTAGTATACATATATAATGATCTATAAATCATTATATCATCAAAATCGTTTAACATCCAGTTTTTTCAATTTTTTCATCAAATATTTAATGCTTTAATCTATTCATTGATAAATTAAATGTTCATTCAACTCTTATGGATTAATTTCTCGTCAATAAAAAAATGTAAACATGAGAAAAAGGTTCTTAGAAGGTTTCTATGCATCCTCTATTTCAAACATAATGAAATATTTAACTCCATCCTCATAAAATTTATATAAATGATTAGAATATACCAATTGATTATTCATATCCTTCCAATTAGGTTTAACAATATTTATTTTGTCCAAAAAAATTATAAATACACTTATGGAATTTAAAATATGATGATTAAGTTATAGATACTTCAAATAAATCATTTATGGAACAGAATTATTGATATTTATTAAGTTACAACGTATCTAATTAAATTTTTATATATTAAAAAACATAGAGATCAATAACATTCAGTAACCAAGTTTATAATGGTTATCAATTCTGATAAAATTTTGATGGATAATTTATTGGTTTCAACTGTGAGGGAGAACATCATCATTTTTAGAAGGATCTTTTCAATATAAGTAAAGTACAGAAGTTACAATTATTTTGAGCTATTGAAAACTCAATAAATTACATAGTGAAAACATGTTACTATTTCTATGGGTACTTGATTAGTTGTTTTGTGAAATATGAAAGGAAATTTAATTATGGTTTCTATAAATTTTTATTGTGGGGGTAAAACAAGAGGTTGGATTTGATTTTTATTCATTTCTTCACATAGTATGTGGAAGGCTGGGTTGTCTTTCAATGATAGGGTTATTCGGAGAAAAAGATGTTGATGTTTTTTTAGATTATGAAAAATGAGGATTTGTCCTGATCACCGGGTCTTATGAACCCATGTTTTTATGAAACTCTTGAATTTGAAATAAATGAACTATAAATCATAGGCTGGGGATTTGAAGATACTATAAAAACCAAAAAAATATAATTAGTTTTTAAAAAATTATTAATATTTAAACAATTTACATTTCTAGGATGAAGGCTCAAAGAATAAAATAGAAAAACCTTATTGGGTATAGATGGAACAATCAATATCAATATGAGTTTAATTTGTGTCCTAGGTGGATCAGAATAAATACTCGTATAAAACTAATGATTAGACTAGAATCCCAACTACCAGGGATCACTTGAAATAAAACTCATCCATAGTGGAACTATTATATTAAATGAACATAGAAAAATGTCATTTTTAAAACTAAGACTTTCTATAAACAAAATCGAATAAAATATAGTTGTATTAAATACTTTTTAGGATTCCTATTTAAGGTGTGAAGGGATGCCTAAGTGGGGTTTTAAATAGAGTTATGGGAGTCCTTGAAACTGAGAGTTTCATTTTAAATAGACCCATGGGTATATCTCAAGGGGATGAATTGATAAATTAAACTAAAAATAAAGACAAAAATTATGAATTATACAAATCCAATGATTATTGGAATGAATTCATTTGGTGAAAAGAGAATAAACATGCTAAAAATAAATACACACATACTAATTTGGATTCAAAACTGAATAAAAGTGGAAGGAATCCTCAGTGGGTTAAGTATGGGAAGAAACTTCTATGAGTGAAAATTTCTAGAAGTGGGGTACTGTGAATGAAAAAAATAGGTGAATTGTATAAGCATTAAAATTTATACACTATGAGTTCCCCATATTCTGTTGGTGTAAATCAAAGACAAGCCACATATTAGTGTGGACACCAAACCTGATTAATGTTTAGTAAGGGTTGTTAAAATGATTCAACTATTTGGGGTTCTTCATCTAATGATGGAGACTTGAAAAAAAACCACATCATAGGATGGAAACAAATTTAGGATTTTATGAACCATTAATTATCACACTTAATACAAGTTAAAAATGTTTGGACACATTAATATTAGAAGTGACGTCATTTTTTCTGTTGAACCAGTGATGTATTCATGCATTAGAATAATTTATGATAAAATATATGAACAATTTTATAATGACATGAGATCATCAATTCATCTGAGAAGAAGAAAAAATGGTGAAACAATGAAATATCTACTAATGTGGATAAGAAATAATCACATACATTAGGTTTTGAGAAGGTAAATTCATTTGAGAAATTATGGGGGGAGTCATGGAAGAGGTTGAATTCTATGAGAGCTTGAACAACATGAAGAAGTGGGTCATATTATGGTTGAATTTATAATATCATAATAGGTTTTATCATCTCTTTTATAATCATCAAAAAACTGATAAAATAATATTAAATAAATATTAAATAAATGAATATCAAAAATAAATAAAATCAAAAAACACAATTGTTAAAAATAATTACCATTATTAACAAATATAAAATATTAAATGCACGAATTTTATAAAAGTGTAAAATTGAATACATGAAAAAGAATAGACTTCAAAAAAATTAAGAAAAGGAAAAGAATTAATAATTATACGAATAATTAAAAAAACTAAAAATGACAATATATTAAAATGATGATGAATACATATTAAAATGCTGAAATTGTTAATGAATAAATAAGTATAAATAAATTTTGAAAATGAAAAAAAATCAAAAAATGTAAAAATATTTAACACTATATGTGAATAAATAATATTAAATGAATGAATGATAAAATAGAGTAAAATTCTATAATTAATAACTAAATAGATTAAAAAAATATTTAAAAATAGTTATTTTATTTTTAAATAATAGATAGGGAACAACAACACATTTTATTAAATAAATAAAATAACTCTCTTTAAGTGGTTTGATATGAAACACTACATAACTTGATGGTAATGTGGTGAAAAAACCCAAATCAAAGCTGGATTGATGACCTAGTAGAATAACTGAAGGAATTTTCTGAAAAGGGCCCAGTAGCCCAGAGGTAAAACATGGAACAATCCCAAGAGTGAGCAATCCTCAGCATGTAATACAATGAGTCAAACATCGCGCAACCCCTTTTGATTATAATTATTACTAAAGAATTAAAATTAATAAATCAGAAAATGTAGTTGAATACATATATTATATAAATTAAACATACAATTTTAGAAAAATTAACTGGAAATGAATAAACATTTACATTTAAATAAAATATTAAACACATAAGAATTAAAAATGAATAAATTAAAAAAAAATATTAATATTATTGATGAATAAATGTTATTAAAAATGAATAAACTAGAAAAAATATTAAAAAATTAATAAATAGTTTATAATAGATAAAAATATAAAAAAATGAATAAAAAATAAATATTAAAAACAATCTATATTATGCATTTTATATATTTCACTTAATTAGATAATAAAATGAATATTAAAATTGAATAAATTAAATAAATATTTTGTGTGCGTGTGATTCTATATAAATTTTCATCGATTACCGTAACGTCCTAGTTCCAGGTGCTACCCAATGGTTCCCCATACCCGGTTGGTCACATTGACACAAGTGCATTTCCCTGAACTCCAGAGGATACTGACCGGTTGCAAGGGCCTTGGGTGTGATAGTGGGGAAACTATGCCCTCATTAGAAGAGTATGCAAAATAGAATAACAAATAATAAAAAATAGTTGAAGTAGCAATACCATGCAAAAAAAGAAAGTAGTGGAAGAATGATTGTAAATAAACAAATGGTGCACATATAGAAATGATGCACATTACATTTGTTTAGGAAAGCAGCCAAACAATTCACAATTCAGGAAGTAAAATTATAAACCAAATTACCAAAGAAACATGTAAACAACAACATAATAAAAATCCTTATCTTGGTCTAATTCTTTCTTGTACCAACACTAATCAAGTACCCGATGAAGAGGTGTGCTTTACCTTATCTATACCTACAACCATATAATCGGTTTGGGTCCAAAAAACATTACCAAAAGAGGGTGTGAGATGAATCCTAGTAGAAAACCACCAAAATATTTGTGCCTAACTATCCGTGAATATATATTGCGGGTAATATTCTGAATGAAGCAATAGATAAGGAAGTACTCAAAAGTATAAAATCCTATAGTTTTCAATTTCATTCATTTACTTTTATTAATTATTCAATCCATTGAATAATAAATCTCAGGATATAGACAAATCTCTGTATCCCTCTATGTAGTAATAAAAAAAATAGACATATCATAAGAAAATATAACAAACTATTTAGACTGAGTCAAGGATTGTTATTTGGCTTGGCAGACTCATCACAATCATTCCAACATTCATAAGAAACCCTCTGAAAAATTTCTCACAACCTAATCCCATGTGGTTTCACATTAAATCAAATCAACAAATAATAATGATCCTTTGGGAAAGCTAACACTATCTAACCCCTTTGGTCTTACATGGAATTAATCACTTAAAATGACCTCCCAGGTAGCTCTCACTATCAATACAGTCTTGGCCTACATAGAAACTATAAAATTTAATAACCCTCAAGAAGCTTTCATTTTCAATTCCCTATGGTACGACATTTAGTTAATAATGACCCTCTGGGTAGCTCTTACTATGTAACCCCTCTAGGCAATGACCCTTGGATGTTCTCACGGTCAATACCTCTAGTCAATCATAACAACAATTCATAATTAAAACACCCTACCATAGAAATCTCTCATAGTCAATACCCCTTGGGCATAATTTCATTTTACGGAACACATTCATTTAATATAATAGCAAATATATCCAAACAGCACTAGGAATAGAAAACAAACAGCCTAAAATGATTTCTAGACCCAACATCCATAATCAAAACAAACATGGGAAACACATCCATAATCAAGGTAATAAACCTTATGCCCAAATAGTAACTCCTTCTCAAACAAACAAACCATATTAGGAATTTAACACGGTTAAATTCCAAAAAAGTCAATACCCTAAACAAGGGTATTTGGATCTTTGAGAATATATAATCTAAATTCAACCAAAGAATGGTTCAAACCACCTACCTTGATGTAGTACGATGAACACTCTCTAATGTAGGCCCATGAATAATCAAAGAACGTAATAGATCTAAAAAAGGTCAAAACTGTTCTACCTTGGATAGATCAATAGAGAGTACAAATCATGAAGTGAGGCTCAAAAGAATAATAGAACTCTCTAGAGGGAAAACAACGCACCCAAAGACGTCTCTATCAAATCTTGGATGGAGGAAAATTAGGGTTTTTAAGTTCTCGGCAATCTCGTCGCTCTACTATATGAAACACGGGAAGAAGAGTTGTGTTCTTGAGATGAGAAGTTACCCCAACCTTATTAATCAAATAGAATGAAATTTATATGTTCTGTTCATTTAATATACACTCCATGTTCATTCCTCAAGAAGCCCCACATTAGGCAGAACACATGGACATGTACTAAATTATTACACGTCCTGTACATGGAAACAAGTAGAAACTGGTTACACTACATATACTCAAGAGTACATGGCATGTTCTTTGAAATTTTATAAATTATTCATTTTTCCTAAAAAATACTTGAAATCAATATCCATGCCTTAAATAAAGATTTGTGTTATTACAAACATCCCCCTTAAAGAAATTCGACCTTGAATTTCCCTTCTAAGGGCGGTGAAGAAAAAACGTTAAACAACTCTGGCCACTGTGATCGTATGTTGCCTTCCCTCTTCCATGTATCGTCTTGTACTCGCCCATGCTTCCATAGTAACCGTACCAGAGGAATAGATATTCCATGGAGAACCTTCGTACTGTGATCCAAAATTCATATTGGGTTCTTCTCAAAGGATTCATCAACATCCAACTCAACCCCCTCGGGTTGAAAAATGTGAGACGGGTTTGAAAAGTAACATTGTAGATGAGAATCATGGAAAACGCCATGCATAGACTGATACCTCTAAGGTAACTGAAACCGATAGGCAACCATCCTAACCCTCTCCAAAACCTAAAATGGTCTGACGTATCTCGTTGAATGCTTTCCCTATCTCAGAATCCTCATATGTCCCATCATTAGTGTCACATCCAAGAAAAGCTGATCTCCAACATTGAACTTCAGAGGCCATCTTCATTGATCAGCTTGGGATTTTTTAAAATACGGTGCAATATCCATCCTCTTCTAAATCAACTCCACTAACTAAGTGGTCTCCTGGACAAGACGTGGTCCTAGTATATGTTCCTCTACTACCTCCAGCCAACATATGGGTGATCAGTATGGCCTGCCATACAAAACCTCATAAAATTCCATATGATTAGTGGCCTAAAACCCGTAATTGTATTAAAACTCCACTATGGGTATATGCCTCTCCCAATAACCCATGAAATATAAGTTTCATGCTTGAATAATTTCCTCCAAAACCTAAATCATGCACTCTGACTGGCCATATTTCTAGGGATGGTAAGCTATACTCACAAGTACCTAAATCCCAAAATCCCTATGTATTCCCTACAAGACAAGAGAAGTAAAACGGGTGTCCCTGTCTGAAACGATGGAGTGCAGAACCCCACGAAAATGTACAATTTCTCCGATGTACAACCTTCTAATCTTTCAACACTGATGGTTTCATTGATCAGCAAGAAATGTGCAACCTTATAGAGTCTGTCATCTATATCTCGTACTGCATCATTCCCTAGAGGCGACCTTGGAAAACTTGTAATGAAATCCATCGCGACATCGGTCCACTTCCACTAAGAAATCGGTAACTATTGTAAAATCCATTCCGGTATCGGATGCTCCGCCTTCACCACTTGAAAGGTGGAAAATCTCATTAAAAAATCAGAAACATATCAATTCATACCTGGACACCAATAGTGATGGTGTAGATATCGATAAATCATGGTGATACAAGGATGCACTACACAAACTAAAGAATGAAAATCTCGCATCAGCTCCTTGGGTATGTCCGAAAACACCCACAAACACCCATGAAAAAACAAATCTCATCCACGCCTATGGTCTACCTAAGAGTACGGTCCTTGCCTGACACAATATCCCATAGGACTAGTCCTTCAGAATCTGATAGCTACCTCATTAAAACATGATTAAGAATAGTAGTGGTAATTGCTACAAAAGAGTGAAACGTCTGCCCCTGTCTATCATGAACATCCAAATACATCTCATAGAATATAGTCATAATTTTTCAATAACAATTGGCCTCCTGAACTGCCTGTATCTGACTCCATCTACTCACTGCATCATCCACTGCACTGCCTTTCCCAGATGTATAGGCATTCTCAAAGTCAAAATACTGAAGGTAATCAACCCACCTTTTCTATCTCAATTTCAGATCACACTGTGTAATGATATACTTGAAACTTTTGTGGTTAGTGAAAACACAAAATTCTCTCCCAAAATATAATATCTCCAGCAGTGTAAATAATGCACATCTACAGCTAACGTGATATCATGTGTTTGGTAATTCCTCTCATTGGGCATCAACTACAAAGACCCGTACATGAAGACTCCTTCCCGCTACATAAGCACAACTACCAGCCCGATACCTGATGCATTATAGTAAATGATGTTACTATTTCCTAGCTCTGTCAAATCATGTATTGGGGATGAATTCAATATCCATTTTAGCTCATAAAGGGCATAATTGCCGGAATTTTTCCACAAGTACTTTGAACCCTTATTTGATAGAACCATCAGTGGCACTACAAAGCGTGAAAATTCATGTAGAAAGCACATATAGTAACCAAACTGCCCTAAAAAACTCCATACCTCAAATAATTTCTTCAGCTAATCCTAGTAAACTAATGCTCTAACTTTCCCTTGGTCTAATAATAATCTTGTCTCTGATATAACATGACCCAATAAGTGAATCTGCTCCATCCAAAAGTGACATTTTTGAGATAATGTAGAATAACTGATTCTCTCTCAGTATACTCAAAATGATCTCAGGATCGGTGTCATGTTATGTTCAAGTGGGAGAGTACACCAGGATATTGTCCAGAAGACGACTACAAAAGAATCTATGTATTGATTGAACACTCAGATCATCCAGGCCATGAAACATTCAGCATGTTCGTGAGACCGAACAGAATAACCATGTACTCATATAAAACATAACATCTTCAAAAGGCTATATAGGGTATATATGATAGTCTAATGTTCAATTGATGATAATTGGATCTCATGTCCATCTTGGAGAACACCCGGGTCCTTGAAGCTGATCAAATAGATCATCAATCCTTGGCAAGGGATATCAGTTCATGACTTTCAACTGGTGTAGCTACTGATAATACACTAAATTTATGAGGGTACCATCCTCCTTCATTGAAAACAAATAGTTGAACCCCAAGGATATGTACAGGGTTAGACGGAACCATTTACCTACCACTACTCTAACTGCTTCTTGAGCTCCTGTAACTCTGTTTTAGTCATCCAATAAGGAAGAATGGACACCGATGCCACACATGGAACAAGCTCAATAAAGTAATCTACCTCTCACTCCAAATGTAAACATGAAAAGTAATCTAGAATGACATCTCTAAAAGGATCCACCACTATAGGAAAGTCCATCTAGGATGTTCCCTGGTCAACCAGATATAGTCTTGAAATATGGGTTGTAATATCTCCCAACCCATAATGCTCGGGTATTTCTCTGCTGGCTTGGACATCACATTTTCCCTTCTATAGAAAAGACCTTCCCTCTGGTGATTTGAAACTCACCCTACAGTGATAGCAGTCAATAGAGTCTTGAAAAGAGACTAGCCGGTCCATTCTAAGAATGACATCGAAGATTGTCATTTCTAAGACATAGAGGTCCCATAAGCAGTGAAACCCACCAACCTCAAGAGGGAAATCCTTGAATTGATGTACACTTTCCATCCTAATCCCCAACAAAGTTTCTATATTCATAACATTCTCATATGTAAAAATATAGAGCTCTAGGATCTCCAAAACGACAAAACATTTAAAACTATGTGAAGCCCCTATATCAAAAACATCAAAAGCTAAAACTGATGCAACTAGAATCATACATCTAACCATAGTGATACAAAACAATAAGCCTAACTTGATTTTTAGATCCAATGGACATAACCAAAATAGAAATGGGAAACACATCCATAATCAAGGTACTAAATATTATACACAAACAATAACCCATTCTTAAACAAACAAACCACAAGAAAAATTTAATAGTGTTAAATTCCAAAAAACGCAATTCCATAAATATGTGTATTCCACACATTGAGAATATGTAATCCAAAGACAACCAAAGAAAGGAACAAACCACTATGCTCGATGCTTTATGATGAACACTCTCAAACATCGGCCCTTGATTCAGCCAACAGTATTTTAGATCTACAAAAAATAGACAAAACTTTTGAACCTTAGATATCTCAAGTGGGATTAGAAATTAGGAAGTGAGGCTCTTAGGAAAGAGGGATCTCACCAATGGGATTCCAATGCACCCGATGACGTCTCAATAAGAGCATGGACTGAGGAACGATAGGGGTTTAAAGTTCTCACTCATCTTGTCGCTCTCCTATACGAAACATAGGAAGAGGATATGTTTTATGAAGATTAGAAGCAACCCCAGTCTAATAAATCAATTTAAAAAAGTACACAACTTGTTAATTTAATGTATAAACTTTGTACGTACCTCAACTGAACCCTACATTATGTGGTCCACACAGCCATGTACTCATTTGTTACATATCCAGTATATGGAAACACGTGCATACCAGGTACACAACATGTACTCAAGAGTACATAGTGTGTACATAGAAAATTTCAAAATCATTCATTTTTCCTCAAAAACACTTGAAATGATGATCCATACATAAAATGAAGATCCATTTTTTTACAATTACATATATCAGTGTTCGAAGTTAATGTGGGTGTGTTTGTGTCAGTTTTTATATATATCACATGTTTCATATATGATAAATTGAAAAAACTAGTATTTACATTCTATAATATATTATATCTATTACTCTATACAAATTTATCAATATTTTTTATTAATATTTATTTGTAATTATAATCCATTATCTCTATATATATGACTTACTAAAGGTAAATAATTTTTTTATGTAAATCATGTATAAGGAAACATTATATATTGCTATGTATTTATATATATATCAATATGAATATGTTTCTATATTAAAAATGTTAAATAAATTGATGAAAAATTATGTATATAAATATAAAAAAATCAATTAAATAAAAAATAGAATGCTAATAAATTTGAAACATGAATAAATTATTAAAAAAAGTAAAAACACTTAAAATAATTAATGAATGATTAATATTAAATGAATGAATTAAAAAAAGAGGTAAATTTATTTAAAAAATGAAAATATCAAAATTTATTTAATGAAGTAATATGAGATATTAATTATATTAATTTTAAGAAATAAAAAATGTACACTTAAAATAAAATTATTAGATATATTATTTAAGAAAATTATAACTACATTAAACATATTAAATTTTATCCAATAAATTAATGTAAATAAAACATAGATATTAGTAAAATTAAATAATATTATACAAATTAAAATTAAAATTTAATACATTTAAAAAATATTCAAAAATTATATTCAGGTAATAAATAATGATTAAAATAATAATATATATGTATATATTATTACTTAATAAATAGTAAATATATATTAAATAAAAATATAAAAATTTAATAAAATTTAATAATAAAAACATAATATATTAAACATTAAATATCAATAAATAAACTTCTAAAATGGTAATATTATAAAAGAATTATTACAGCATATTTGACTCTGGAAAATTGAATTAATTTGGGATATATAATTTGAAATTATTGTGTTCCATATTAAGTGTGAATATATATATATTCAATGTCATTAATTAATAATTAAAGATTTAATTTTGGATATATATGTTAAATTGAGAAAACAAATGACATCGATATAAAATATTATTAATTATCTAATATTATTAATTACTAAATATTTTAAATAATTTATATTTTTTAGTTAAACTAAAAACAATTTATCACGACATGAAGTGTAACATATTGAGAATATATAAATCATATTTATGAAATCAATATGTATATATATATATATATATCAATATATATACATTTCTATTTTAAATATGATTTTTTATAATATATAATTTTTCTAATTATATTATATTACATTTCTCACTCAATATATTATATATCAAGTGTAAATTTATTTTTAGCCATAAATATAACATATTTAATAAAATATTTTTTATTTATATCAATATAAAATAATTTATATATTAATACATTATTTTTAATGACTTAAATTTTTTATATGAAATATACCATTATTCAGCACTTTTATCTCTGTAATTGTCGCCATTTATCATCCCAAAATAAATGTTTTGGCAAAGGTACCCTTTAGCAGCTTAAAAAAATAATTGATAAAGTGGAAACCTTTATCATTAATTTAAACTATCATAGATATAGGTTAGTTCTATTTATCATGAGTATTGCTTTATTGTACCACATTATGGTTTTAGTCTTTTATGGAAACTTTAATAGCATTTGGATGACTATCTCCATATAGTTGCAATGTGTTACCACATAATTGTAATAATATATATGTATATCATGAATCCTAATTAAAATTGATGTGTTGTGGAGATAGATAATTAATGTTGTTGAATTTTGGGAGGTATATATAAATAATAATTTTTTTGTCACAGGAATAGTATAATTAGTTGGACTTTAACGATGAAGATAGATTTTTGGGAAATGAGATTCTAGTTTATAATCGAATATTTATTTAATTACACTCATGGTTGAAACATCATATTTTATCTAGGAATTAATTAATCAGTAGATTCCACTTCTTAGAACTCACCTTACAAGCACTAAACATCATCTCCCCCACACTAATTCCTCTATTTCGATGTGTTCACGATGTAGTGGTGGTAACACCCCCTCTATGGATAACCCACCACAAAATCCTTCTAGAACATCATCCACAACTTTATATCCTTATTAACCTTCCCACATTCTATATTATAGATATAAAATCCTACCTAGAGATTCGGAGTGATCCCTACCAAGAACAGAGTGGAATATATATGTTTTATTCCCCACATAAATGTTTCATTTTAATTCTTTTAGTTTTCATTTCTGGTTTGATTACATAAGAATTAATATCAATATTTTTAATTATAGTCCAAATTTTTTCATGTTATTATAACTATAGGTACATTATTCATGTGGATCATAATTCACCACCATTGTGTTATTTTTTTCCAATGGAGTTATAGTTTCCATTATCATTGCAACTATTTTTCCTGGACCATTGATCAAAATGATCTAACAAGGAATGCTACTACTCTGTTTGTTTTTTACCCTAATCATGTATCTACATCACTTCCTTCTAGCCAATGGTGTACTTCCACTTTCCCCACAAGTTGGGCCACCTTCAATTAGGAAAACCATCCTATCCATCCTGACAATCCACACGTAATTCATCTCACGGTTTTGACCATGCTGCCAAATGATCTAATGGAATTCCATTATTTCTTCGTTATTTCTAGGATTTGAAAAGACCAAATCCCTTTTCACATGGTTGTTTTCCATTTTATACGGTTTTCATCTCAACACCTGGAGTGATATCTCCTTACTGGGAATAGAATACATTGGATAAGAAGAGGGAAATTGTGGTTTATTTACCATATTTACTCCCCTACATCTTGGTCTTAATTATCACTATAATTAGTGTTTTTTTAAATTGGATATTTGATATAGAAATACTCGTCCTTGGGTCTAGGATTAATTCACATATAAAGGGGTTTCATATCTTGAAATCTATTCATTATAACAATGTTTCTTTTTATAATTATTAGCTCAATATTAAATTTATCATTTCTACCGCGATTGTAACTTTATCCTTCTTAGGTGTGTGTGTGACTATGTCTAGGAGTGGGTAGATTTTTCTCCTTAGGATTTATTTCACCAATCCCACCTATTTTATCAACTCCAATCTCCTCATATAGTTTCTCCGATTATATTCTATATATTTGAGTTTGTATATCTTTTTTTTCATTAGAAAGAGAAAAATTTCCTAGGTGGTGTTCCCACTAAGAGCGTAGGACCACGCTAATTCAAAGATCTTTAAATTGTGGTGTTCTTTATTTTTTCATTATTTTATATTCTAGTTATTGTGCATCCAAAAGATAAATTCAAAAAAATAATTTTATCTTCTATTATAAATAAAATAATTTGATCCAAAAATTTCAATATAACCAAATTATACAAGTAAAGAGTTCCATATACATTTTTATGGACATCCAATTCAAAATTGTACCGAACAATTAGTATGAGCACCTATTAATATATATATAGTGGAATCTACAATATTTTTTATTGATTAATTTTATCATGAATATAATTGTATTCTATGGAGGATTAAAATAACTACTCTTCTGGATCATAGTGAGATAATTTATTTTCATACTAGAACTAAAATGAAAGTTAACGCCCATGAACCTGATGGGAGGACAATTATCACATATTTAGGTGTAATTGAAGAGGTCCTTATGAAATCTCATAGTCTAATTTTGTTGTCTGTAGTAGAAAAAAAAATTAGGACTGTTTTATATGAGTCGCCTACTTCTAGTATATGGTCTAAACATGAATCCCTTTATATGAATAAGTCACTAATTGGAATATTAAACATATAATGAAATTACGTATATTCAGAATACATCTTAGGTCTACAGTCAGGTCAAACATTGATGAATTTAATAAAATATTCTTAGATCTAGATAACATAGACATTAAATTAAATGATGAAGACCAATAATTTGTATTGTTAACTTCATTAGAGTCCACCATTAATTATGATAGAGATACTATGATGTATGTAAAATATAAGCATACAGTAAGTGATATTACAACTTATTTTCTATCTATATACCTTCAATGGAAGGGATGTATTAAGGCTAAGTCATACGATATGAACATTAAGGGAAGAAAAGATTCCTTGGGTAGGAGGAAGGATGGAAAATCCAATAATAACTCATTTAAATCGAAAGTGAATGTAATAAAATACAAACAATGTAATTATCCTAATCATATCAATTTGAAAATCATAAATAATAATAGTTACTATATATACAATCGTAAGGACCATTTTATTAGTTGAGAAGGATTTAGACAATTTTGATTTGTTAAATGATTCTGATGTTTCCATATCTGATAAATGGATCCTAGATTAAGGGTGTTCGTTTAACATGACTCCTAATAGGGATTATATCACTCATAAAAGATAAATTTAATCTATAGAGTTTTTTCTAGGTAATAACATGATATTTGGTATTATGGGAATATGATTAGTTAATATAGAGTTTCATGATATGACCATGAAAATTCTTGAGGAAGTTTGGTGGTTACCTAGACAAAAACGACACCTCGTTACCCTTGGAGTCCCTGATAAATTTCTACATAGCTTCAGGTTAGACCCTACAAGTGTTATTATTTCCTAATGATCCCTCACAATCATGAAAGGAACCCTCTGGAATCTCCACTACGTGATAGATTGAAATTTTTATAAAAGGTAGTTGAATACCACATGCGATTTTAGATTAGACAAGACCACCATTTGGAATATGAGGTTAGGGAATATTAGTTACAAAGGTCATATTTAACATTTAAAATAGGGACTTCTACAAACTTTCACTCCTAACAGTCTAACATTCTGTGAAGATATTGTATGTAGGAAATCCAAAATATTCAGTTTTATTATGTCATTGAATAAGGATAATGAACCCTTTGAGTGTGTCCCCTCTGATCTTTGGAGTCTTTATAGTGTCACCTCTCATAGTGGAGGTTTGTATTTAATATCCTTTATTGATGAATAATCTATGAATTTTTGGATTTATATACTCTAACATATGTTTTCCACTTTTCGAAGAGTAATTAAATGGAATGCTAGCGTATAAAGTGAATCTAGTAAGAAACTCATAGCCTTAAAAACTAATAATGGTGTTGAGTATTTGTCCACTAAATTCATATAATTATATGAATTTTAAGAGTTAAAAAGGTTTTGAAACATTCTAAGGACACCATAAAAGAATGTATTAGAAGATACAAGGAATATGAATATCTTGGAAATGGTTAGGTGCATGTTTTCCCATTCTAAACTCCCCAGGTCCTTTTATGTGGTGTCTACCTCTATTAAAGTCTAAATAATTAATTTATGCCCATATTATACCAATTAATTTAAATCTACATAATTAATATAGAAAGGATCACCCACAAGTATTTCACACCTTTGTATTTTTGGATCTATAGCTTATGATCATGCCCAAACTGATAAGCCAGATCATAGGGATATGAAGTGTATATTCATAGGTTGTCCCAAGGTTGTTACAAGGTATCTTATGTGGAGAAATAAACTATTTTATCAAAATTATATTGTTAGTCATGATTTTGTATTTCAAGATTATAGTATCTCTAAGTATATAGGAATATAATTGGTAGAGTCTTTAGATAAGGATGAACAATACCCTAGTTCTCCAACCCCTATCAGTGTTGAAATTCCATAGGAATATAATGACCTGTCCAAATCCCTGACTGGTCCTACCCCTTAGATTCTTCAGAATCACAATAAATCCAATTTAGATATTGGTTCAATACTTAAAATATAATATGATGAAAATATTATAGATTATCAACTCAATAGAGATAGAGTTAGAAGGGTTATTAGGCCTCCATTCCATTTCAACCAAGAAAAACATCTATTCTTCAAATTTTTCTTGGGATCTTAATGATGATGAACCTAAATCATATAGAAAATATCTTACATCCAATGAAGCCACTAATGTGTTAGTTTAAATAAAACAGTAGATTAATTCAAATCTCAAAAATAACACTTGGATGATTGTATTCAAACATAGTATCATAAGGATTATAGGTTCTATGCAGATATATAAGTTTATGAAAAATATTTTAGAAAATATGATTATGGTTAATTCTCAAATGGATTAAAAATTAATAATTCAATGTGATGGTATTTATTTTAGTTAGATATTCTTTAATGTTGTTAACAATATATCTATAATGATTATTCTTTCTTTTTGTGCCATGTTTTATTTTTTAGGTTGCAAATTTGGATGTAAAAAATGATATATTTCATGGTACTCATTATGGAACAAATTATATGACTCATCATAAAGGATGTTCAAATATTTTAAATCCTAATAAATTCATTCATATTAATATGTTTTTATATGGTCTTAATCAATATTCTATGAACTGTTTTAAATGTTTATAATCACTTATGATTGAAAATAATTTTTTCACATGTATGTTTGAAAAATCTGTATATTATAAATCGGTAAAACATGTGTCTAATTGCCTATTATTGTGTGTTGATAAAATGATTTTAATATATAAAATCATTAGGATTATAAATTCTATCATGATCCAATTTAAATCTTTTTTGTGATAGACTAAGAACATGCTAATCAAATCCTAGGTATAGACCTAATTATAGAAATTAAATCCCAGCAATTCACTTATCTCTGTATGCCTATACCGAGAAAGTATTAAAAATTTATCTCTATGAGAACATTAATCTTTTGAATATTTCATTAGGATAAAACTTTATATTTTATTTGTAATAGTCCCCTAAAAATGATGGTGAGGCTTCCTTGGTGAATAAGATTCCATGTTCTATTCTATTAGGAAGTCTTATGTATGCTAAGGTCTATATTGGACCAGATATATCATTTTATATGTGTAGTTTAAATAGGTCTATGGGGAATCATATTAAACCTCACCAACATTATTTAAAGTGGATCCTCAATTATTATTCTATATATGTTAAATTTTACATTATACTGAGATTAAATTATTGTTTTAGTGATACCATTTTGGCTTTCCTAACTTAGGGAATTCTATAAATATTGACACTCAAAAATAACTCAATGGTTTTTTATTCCTTGAAAATAGAGGTCCAATATCCTGGAATAGATACATACAATCAATGGTTTCCCTCCCCACCATTTAGGTGTACAATATATCCTTGAAATGATATATTATAAAGTCAATATTTTTAAAAGGTTTTATTTGTGAGTTTTCTTTATCTGCATATAGAATTATTGGTAATTTTATTAACAAACATCCAATGCACTTGTCTAAAACAATTTATTCATTAGTATATCATGTAACATTGAAATTATACTTCATTTTTTTAGGGAAACTATATAGTATGGGATACTGAGTGTCACAAAGATAAAACATGGGACAATCGATGTTATAGTTCGACTAAGGTCATGCAAGTCTCTAAGATCCTACGCTTTCTAAAATTAATGAGTGTGGTACCAATTCTATAACATAGGTTATGATAACAACATGCCTTAATTCATTTAGTTCCATGGTGTCGATTTATTATTTTATGCCCTACATAAATATTTCAATTTAATTCCTTTCACTTTTCCGTTTTTATTCGATTGCATAGGATTTAATATTGATATGTTTTACTATGGGAATGCTATTTTCATGAGATTATACCTACATGTCCACTATTTACATGAATACCAGTTCTCCTCCATTGTGTTATTTTATTTTTCACTGAAGATAAATATTTCTTTTTTATGCGGTTCATTTATATAGAATATTCTTCATGGATGATCAAACAGTAGGTACTTCTCCTAGGTGTGTTTTTTCTTTGTCCTGGATCCACATATCTTCCTTCTAGACAATGGTGTGATTCTAATAATCGAACTAGATGGGAATCATTTTATTAGGTGATCTTCCCCATCCGTTCCTCCATCCATGTGGATTTCATCTCATTTTTCTAAAACCTCCACCTGATAATCCACTATAATTCCATTAATTCTACACATTCAATTTGATTCTCGTTTATCGATTCACTTTCCACCTGGGTTTTTTCATTTTATTCTAGTTTTTACCACAGGACATCTCAGAGAGATCATGCCTTTCTATTGCAATAATACAACAGATAAGAATATGGAAACTAGTTTTTATGACCAATTGAACTCCCATATAAGATTTTATGTAGATCCCTATAACTGGTGTTCTGTTAAGGTCTTAATTCAGTGGAGAACAACCAGAACATAGTTCTAGGATGATTTTTCACCAGAATGGGTTTCATATCTTGACATATATTCATCATTAAAAGGATTTGGTTTATAATTTATGTAATTATAATAGATTTAACTTCTCTATATTTATTGTAACTGTATCCTTCTTCTGTGTGTGAATGAGTCCATCCTGGAGTGGATATTGTGGAATCTTCAGGATGGGATTCACCATCGCCATCTAGTTTAAATAATTCAGAATCCTTAGATAGTTTCTCTAGTTAACTTATTTTAATTCAATTCTATATCTATTTCTTGTTTCTAATTTAGTAATAAATCAACTATAATGGGTGATTTTATCAACATGAACATAGGTTCACACTAATATGAAGCATGTTATATGTTAGTTTTATTTAATGTTGTTTTTCTTTTATATTCAAATTTTTTTCCATCCAAATGGTTGAATCAATGAAAAATATTTTTTTCTAGTGTAAATGATTCAAATATATCCTATCATTTCTATGTAACCAAATTTTATTAGTTAATGTTTCCTTATCGATACATTGGGAAAAAAACTTCAACGTTTTCCCAAAAAAATAATGGGGATTTCATCTTAAACCCTATAGTGGTGAAATATTATTCAAATATGAAAAAAAAATTTCAAGTTAAGTGAAATCTACATATTTCTATTCTGAGAGGATCAAATGAATTCTCATGGTATAAAAACGTTTTTGTATAGAGGGAAAAAGTAATGTGGTGGATGTCCTTTCTAGATCCTTCCCAAACCTTGAAAGGATTTGAAGCAGAGGATAATGTGACTATGGTATGTGGTGGAGGTTTTTCATGGTAAAATGTGTGTACACAACAATATTTAGAACATTCCATTGTGTAGGAAGGGGTCGGGGGAGACAATTTTGAATGCCAAGAAAATATAGTCCAAGAAGGGGAAGTAAGTTATAGACTACCACCAGAATGAAAGACATCATCTCAACTCAAATATTAATTCAAATTGGTCCAAGAGGATACTCCAAATGAGGGATCACAATATACCTAGAAGAGGTGAAAGTGTGATGAATCCTGAAAGTTAAGAGGATCCATACGAAATCTGAGAAGAGTGTGTGAAGGTTCATTCTTCCATTCACACTGGTATGGATGGTGAATCTATAAAAATGGTCTAGAAGTTAAAGGTGGAGAATTTGGATACATTAAATTATATCAAATGATTCCATATATCCCAATATATATATTTTATGATAAACACACCTATAAAACTGAAAAATGAATGAAATTTATTTAATTTAAATGGGACCCATAAATAAAAATTGAAGAGGATTATTTTGTTTCTATATGGTTTTTTCATTATATTTAATATGTGTTGATTTTATGTATAGTGGAATTATTTTGAATGGATTTTTAATGTTGATTTTTAGGTACCATCATTTCTAAATTATCATAATAATGCAGTGGGTAGTGTTTAATTTTTTTAAAGAGGCAATCTAAAGTAAGGATGATTTTAATAAATATTTTTAATGTCTATGCATTTTATATATGAATTATATGATCATTATTTTTAGTGTGAATATAAAATAAAAATATTAGAGAAATAAAGAAAAGAATAATTACATCTATTATGTATACTTTTTGAAAGGAGGGGTGGAAAATTATTGATAAGTTTAATTTATTTGTGAAAAAAAAAATCATGCGGAGACAAGTAAAGACTATCATGATCATATGGATATTATTTTTTCATCCTGTTTCAAATATTCTTTTAATTTATATATAGATTATCAGAATCATCCATTAAATTATATTCATAATTGAAATTTTTTGAGTTCCCATGGAAAGGTGAAAGAAGTTCAAGATATAGAGTTGTAAGCTAATTCATTGGAAGGAATTTGTTCAAAGGATTCATTATTTTTTAGTAGTTGTTGCTAGTGGTAAATATATTTTAAGATACACATGTGTAGATAAAATGAATTTTTTTTATCAAAATTACAGCCTTTTTTGATTTTGGGGAATTAAGTTCTCATATTGAAGTATTTGGAATGGCAATGGCAATAAAATTCTTCATTTTTCTATTCCATTAGATTTGACATGAATGAGTATATTACAAATATTTTTTGGGAGGACCTAAAAATGAGGCTTGATATTGAATTGGTTGGAGATGTTATGGTATTTTATATGACATTTAGTACAAATATGGAATTATAGAGTATGGATGTTTTTTTTGGATTTAGTGATTTTAGAGAAAATAAAATTTATCGTAATGAATTGTTATATGATGACAAAATTAGTTCATTCTCATTTTAATTTCATAAATTTGTTGAGGTACAAAATTTTTAGAGGTTTTTGACTATGTTTTCTTATTAAGGTGAACCTATGAAAGGCATTGGCGTGGGTTCATTCAAATGATGTTCGGTTTCTGGTTATATTGATGCAGTAGAGTGGCTGATTAGAGTCGTCTCTCATAGGAGAATGTAGTTTAAGACAATACACTGAAGGTATTTTGAAAATAAAATTAAATAACTAAAACAAACATCTTAAACGGATTGGGGTTTTTTACCATTTATAATACTATATGAATTTTTCTACATGAATATTTTTTTTTTTTTTTTTGAAATGAAGTTCGATTAAAAATACACTGCAAGAATGTGTCTTTTTTTTAAAATATTTTAAAAGGCCTAATCAATCTAACTCTACCTGTTCCCATACATATTAACCATTATCATTTAAATTAATATCAACTTAATAATTATACTCTAATTTATTAACTCTCAAACCCTATGATAGTTAACATTACAATAAATATTTAGAGACTTAAACACTAGGCCAGCTTCAAAACATTCAATCCCATCACCATGATTTGATTGACGTCCTAAGACTAGATTATGGTCAGTGTTAAATTAGAAAACATATCCATTGTAGAAAATTAGTATGAATTTTGTTTTGGTATTATATTTTAACTCTACAAATTTATCCTGTGTGGTATTGTTTTACCCATTATGATTGCACTCCTACAATTTACAAAAATATCAAACTCATGTGATTTGTGTTAATTTTTCAATTGCTTAATTAGCTTTATTTAATTAAAAAACTCAATTCATATATAATATTAAGTGAATTAAATTATCTCATTGATTAAAAATAAATTAATGAATAAGTTCATAGGATTATCGATTAATAAAATGAACTGATCTTGAATGGGTATTGTAGTTATCATAGAAATGTTTTTTATTTGCAAGGGTTTAGAAAGTGTATAACCCAACATTGTTTATATTCTTGAATTCCAGACCAAATAGAAAGATTAAGAAAATAATAAAATTAAAAATAACACTGTATATGTAATAAATAGAATAGGAACAAATAATTTTAATATGAAAATTCAATCATTACAACATGAAGAAGAAGAAGGCATCGATGATCAGATCATTGCTTTAGGAGCGACACCTCTTATAATGGTTGGAAAATTTGAGTGAAACAAATTACCCTCAACCTTTAATATCCAAATGCACTTCTCAACCCCTCAAAATGAAAAAATTTCCAATTTATATTGTGAATAGGAGGATAGGTTTAAAGGTGATTCAATTGTGAATTGGGAATTTCATACAAGTAAATCAATCCAACATTCACCACTTATTTGGCCACAAAAATTCATTAACCAGAAATCCTTCCAGATGGATGTGTTTTGTCAAATTTTGTGATCAATATTCTCTCCAAATATTATCCAAATACAAGCACATATTTTAGGTTATATCCCAAATACAAAAATGATGTCCAATATGGAAATCACATCCCAATGTTGACATCATGGCCCATTTTCACCAAACAAATTCATTATTTAACTCAGATGTCCTGAATAAATATTGTAGAAAATTATGTTAGGAACAGATTTAAATAATAAAAAGTTCAGATAATTCAAATAAATTTATTTATGTGGGAAATACTACAGTTAATTTTGAATGGTTAAAACTGAAATTTTCATATAATTTTCAAATTAATGATCTAATCCAAAAATATTTTATAAATAAACATATTTAACAAAATGTATGAATTTTTGTCATTTATTATCAACATAATATTGAACAATATTTTGTTTTATCAACTCTTACACACATACCTTTTTCACTCCTGGGAAAAACCTCATATCATGTGTTCCAAAAAATTGTGACAAGTAAACATCAATATCATATAAAAACAAATTTTAAAACACATATCTGTGCAATCCAACAATTCCACACCACGAAAAAATAGATATCATTCCTCATTCAAAACCATTATTTATAGTCTTCCATTTATATAATTAAATATATTTCAACTTCATTCCTCCTCCCATGCACATAAAACACTTACCTCACTATCATTTTATTTTATGTCACAAATGCCAATTTTTCTGCAATGTATTTCTCATCCAAACTCCTACATGGGTCACCATAGGCTTGATATATTAATTAATCACCACCCAATGTGATTCAAGGACATATATTTATTATGAGTTATATTTAGGGTTTTTCTGTGGCTTTCAGTTTGTATGATTTAGATGTGAATAATTTTGAGGACGAATGAGGAGGGATTGACTCTTTTAGAAGAAAAATTCTGTTATTATAATTTTCACTCCCAAGTATGGTCTCCCCCTCACTCCCCATAGTATCAATTAATCTCCATACCCATTAAAATTCATGAAATATTTACACCATTAATAATTTCATCAACAAAAATTTCAATCTTATCAATCATTGTTTTTTCTGAATGATCATGATAGGAACATCTTTCTTTCTTCATTATAAGCTCCAAAAAGGCACAACATCATTTATCATGAAAGATCCAAAACGTCACAAAATTCAACAGAATAATTTTTTCATCCACAAACACATCTCATTAGAATTTAATTTTACACCCAACGTATCACAAAATGGGGTAGCACAACACAAGACATCTTCCCCCACATATAAGTTCAACTAGATTATACAATTTCAATTCAATAGTTGGTCAGAAAGGTAAAAATCGAATGTAATTTGGATAACATACCATGTTGTTCATGGATTATAAAGGCTATGAGGATTAAATTTTCACGGTATTCCATTATAAAATGTATTATTTGATATATGGGCTTTAATACCAAACAAATTCCCCAATCATTTAAAACACAAGTACCTCAAAGCCTCATGTTTTTAAATGAATAAATTAAATTCTCTTTAAATAAAGCATGGTTTGGTTTTCTCAAGATGTGATGATAATGTAAAGAATGTGAAATGAATGTTTCAGAAGCTTCACAGTAAAGTGATTTCAAATATAAAAAGAGTGATATGTGTCATGGGATTCATAATTCAGTGTAATTTTCATAAAATTACTAAAGACTTAACCTTGAAACAGTGTCATTTTTAGCATTTATTTAATCACATTTTCATTAAATAAAATGATTCACATTTCGATATGGATTTGAAATTGGGGATGAGAAAAATTTAAGATCAATAGTTTTAGAAAAACACAATAATTATTAAAACAACACACAATTTGTTTTTAAAAAATAAAAAAACTATTTAAATTACTAAACTCAAAAAAATTATAAAAACAATTGAAATTACTTATCTAAAAGGTTCTCTCCCCACACCTAAAATATTTCAGTTTCCTTAATGTGAACACATGATGTGATATGTGCACGTGAAATAAACAATTTTACATATGAAAATTAATATTAAAGATAAAGGGTTCGGAACATCCTAATATTCATAAGTGATGATTGGGTCATGCAGTGTGATAAAATCCTATGAATCAATATAAATTCTCCAAATGTATTGCTTCAATAATTTCCCATTTACTATAAATATTCTCCATGTGTCCTCTTGTGTGATCTCCACTACAACATGAGGGGAAATATTAGATACAATATAAAGACCTAACCATCTAGTACATAACACCCTGGGCATCAGCATTATTCATGAATGCAGAGAAGGAATTTATTTCCATCATGAAACTCCCATTGCTGGATCATTCTATCATGAACCACTTTTGATCAATCCTTTTAAAGCCTTGAGTTCTCGTATGATGACAATTGAATTCCCACAATCTCTTTAATTTGTAGCTTCTTTCGGATTCCAGCTTTGGCCAAATCCATGTTTCATTTCTTTATATCCCAATAAGCCTGATACATGACCACCATTGGTAGAGGATAGACTTTACCTAAAGCAATCCTAAATTTGTACATAATTATGGGAGTCTTGTATGCAGTCCTATAATCCCATATTACATCATCCAAGCACTTTCCCCAATCCTTCCAATTTACATACACAGTTTTCTCCAAAATGTGTTTGAATGAATGATTTGAAACCTCAACTTGACCATTTGTTTGGGATTGGTATGATGTTGATGTCTTGGTGTGTCACCCCATACTTCCAAAGTAGGTAAGCCAAATTCCGATTGCAAAAGTGTGTCCCTCGGTCCTTGATGATGGCCTTTTCTTCTCCAAACTTGCAAAAAAAAATTGTGTCTTGACAGAGTCCACAAACACATCTGAATCATCATTCCTTGTGGAATTATCCTCCACCCATTTACTCACATAATCAACAGAATCCAATTTATAAATAAACCAGTGACCTATGAAATGTACCCATAAAATCAATTCCCCATACATCAAAAATATAACAGAATAATATGGGATGTTTTGGAATCTTCTGTCTCTTAGAAATGTTCCCAGTGTGTTGGCAATGTGAGAACGACATACTAGACACATGAGCATCATGGAATAAGCTATACCAATATAAAATATAGTATAATACTTTCATATCTATTAGTTATGGTCCAAAGTGTCCTCCACATGAATGTGTATGGAAAAAATGTAAAATGTACTCAAACCCATGATCAGGTACACACCTCTTAATGACTTGATCACTACCCATGCACCAAAGGTAGGGATCATCCCACAAATAATACTGGGACTTAAACTTTAAATTTTATACTTTATGTTTTTTTAAATGTTAAGGGATTTCAGATGTAACAAGGTAGTTCACTAAATAAGCATACCATGGATTCATACCTTAGACGGAATAAAGATGTTCATCAGGAAATGTAACACCCCATGATTTTACGAAAAATATTCTTTTTAATTTCATTAATGTCTTGTGTTGTATGCTACACCAAAAGAAGCTTGCACAACACGCATCCTTGACTTGGCTTGCATTACACGCAAGCGCGACCATCCACAATAGCGTGTGTTGTACGCAATACCGAGTTTCTCTAAACAACGATATGTTTAAAACTAGAAATTATGAATAGTAATACCCACTTTTTGAAATTTTATAAATTTTATTTTTGAAAATGGACTTCATTTTCGGATTCGGAATATCGAAATTAGCCTAGGGTGAAATTTTAGTATTTTTCTGAAAACTTTCAATTTTTAATGAATAGTGAAAACACTTGGTTACTATTTAAAAACCGACTTTTTCTTTAAATAATTATTTATTTTATTTAAATTTATTTGAGGTCAAAATTGATACATAATATCTATATAAGTTCAATGTAAGTCATTGGAGTAATTTTATAATAATTTTAGATATATAAAAATTTCATTGAACTTTTCACCTTCTTTTACCCACCTCCTAAGAGAATTTGCAAATTTACATAAAACTTAATTTTACCACTTCTGTGAGTGGATTTTAAAAAATCCGAGAGACACAGCTGATTTCAATAAGTAAAATGTGGTTCAATAAGATGAAAATATTTTTTGTTGAATAGTAACTTTTTACTTTTATTTACCACAATTAAAAGTAAATATTGTAATTAAGGGTAAAAATGTTATTATTATTACCCTAAAACATGTCATAATTCTATTGGATAAGTATAATTCGACCAAACACAACCTTAGGAATAAAATATGACCATTTAGGCCCACTTGGATTAGATTAGGACATTTATTATTAATTTATTTAATGAAGCGTTAAAATAGTTAAAATCAAAGATTAATAAGTAAATAATTTTTAATATAGGGTTATAAATAAGATAAATTCTTCTGTAAATATTCATTACAAATAAAAAAATATTTCATACAAAATGGTATTTTATTTGTAATTTTTAGACGTTAAATAATTTAATATATTTATGACACAAAGATGATGCAGTAATTATCTTATTAATGAAATATTGACATAATTGATGATATAAATACCCAAATAAATGTATTTTTGAGACTTTTTATGAATTAAAATAATTTTCTAGGTTAATATGACATGTTATTATTGAATTAAGTAACTTTTTTTCGAACTAATCATTCTGTTATGATTTTCACAAAAATCAATTACTAAATAGTGTCAAAATTGACATAAAATAGTTTTTTAAAAAAATATTATATTATTAATTGTTATTTTATTCCTAAAAATATAATTTTAGGCCAAAGGAAATAGATAAGGTTATATATATTAATAATAAAAAACTTGGGGTTCATTTGGCTTCTTATAGTAAGTTTATTAACATTATAGTGTAAGAACAGAAAAAGACATGGTAAAAGTAAATTTATCTAACATAAAGTTAAATCTAAATGATAATGTTAAAATAGTAAACAAAACTTTTCAAAATTATATTTTATGAGAGGATTTTGACCCATACCCACCTTAGATTCGATATAAATTAATTTGGATCTATTAAAAACTGAATATGACTTTATAATAAAATAATATTTTTAGTTTTTCCAAAGATGCCCCTCTCCTCCCTTATAAAAGGGAAATTCCTCCCTCTCTTCCTCACACCACATTGAAGCTTCAAGCTCATACTACACCTGCCAATTTATTCTCTCCACTTCCCTAGAGACATCCTAGAGTTCCTGGAATTCTTCAAAGACCAATTTTAGTTCCCTAAAAGGAGGTCTCAAAGAAGTGCTTCAAAGAAGAGGTAATGTCTGTTACCGATTCTTTAAACATTATTTCTTCTTCCACTTATTATTCATTACTTGTTTAATTTTGAAGTAATAAAATCAGTGTCACTCATATACTGATATGTTATTATAAGTATGAAACAACCCTATTTCACCATCTATCCATCCTACGGAAAACGAAATCACCGCGCGTGCGTACTTACGGAGTACCGTCTACACGCCGTGGTGTAATCTATTTTCCACCACCACCTTACTTGGATGGGTATAATGGTGTAAATAATAAATATTTATGATTATTTTAATGTGATATTGATTCTGAAATAGTATACATACACTCTAATACAACTCTACGATCATGGGAACGATATCATCGCTCGTGCGTACGTACTGAATACCGTCTCCACGATGTGATGCGACTTGTTCTACTTGATTTTCATTACATAATTATTACATAAATGAAATGAGTGAATTAATATGATATATATTACATTAATAAAATTCTGAAAAGGAGGTATATACAACCTAAAATAAGAATATAAATTTATTCGACAAAACACGCATAAGAACAAAAAGCAATAAACACCCGAATAACAAGATACAATAAAATATTACTAATAAGAAGCTAATAATATGACCATATATGATATCATAACAATGATTATGATTATGTAATAATTCAATGACATTATTTAAATCATTATACAGGAGTTTCGAACACTTACGAATCAAATCGTACTAAGGTAAGGGAAATATCACAATCTCATTTTTATCCGATATTGTATATACATTGGAATTTACTGGGGTGTATTTTATCATCCACATCCATGTTTCCTCAATATGTAATATTATTTCCATCCAACTAAAATTGTTTAAATCCAATTTAACCCTTCGGTGAGTTTTTAGTAAAATATATGAAAAGAATCTTTTCTCGTTTTTCGTACGAGGTACTTTTTGATTATTCCGATAAAAGTACGAGAAGAATTTTTTTTTAACATATACGGCATGAATGGATTTTCAAAACATTATTTCCAAGAAGCTTCTGTTACATGTTTTCAAGTTTATTTTTAATCAACTTCTTTTAGTTTATAATTGTATGACATGTTAAGAAAGGAAAAGTGTTTTTGAAGTAGAAAGGATATTTTCTTCAAGAATGGAGTTCAAGTGTTTTATCAAAATTATTTTCCATCTAAGATAATAAAGGGTTATGTTTCTATCCCTATTATTACATTGATTTTATTATGTTGGGATGGAATTATTTTTATGAATTCCTTTATCTTATATGAATTGTTTTGTGATGTCATGATGTTTATGATTCCCATTTTTATTACATGGGATATGCTATGTTGTATGGTTTATGATTTTGTGGCACACATAAGAATGGTATCATTATTAGATGGGTGGCACCTATATCTCCATACAATGAATTGGGTAATGATTTTATATCTCATGAGATAGACATGGCTGGAACGGGAGGTTAAACCAGTTCAGTGAAACAGGACTGAAGCGAGGAATTAACTCAGTTCAGAAATGGACTTTGTCCACTAAGATAGTATTTGAAATGAGTCTTGAATAAAAATAAATGATTCTCTATGATTATGTGTGTATTCCACAAAGCTTCATGTTTTATGTTATGATTATTGTGATTACATTTCACTACCATGATTTATCCCACGTTATGAAATTATGATCTCTTTTGCAGGGTAAGATTTCCAAATAGTTATGTTCTTATAAATATGATGTGATTGTTATTTCTTTTGTTTACCCTTACTGAGCATTTGAGCTCACCCTTTTATGTTTTCTTTTACCCAGGATATAAATAAATTTTTTAGGTAAGAAAAAAATGGGAAGATCTTTATGGGAGATGTTAAAGATCTTTCACCACGATTAGAAGATTATATTCCGAGTTTCCAAAGACACTAAACTATTATGGTCCTTGTGTGTCTGTGTTTTTATTGTACTAAGTATTCCGAAAAAGTAATGTAATGTCCATGTATTTTAAGTTTAGGGTCTCTATAGTTGGTATCAGAGGAAAGGTTTAGTCAACCATTGGAAACTAGGATGCGAGAACATTAGTGAGATCCCTAGAGATATATTTAAGGAATGTCTAAGGATTTTCCTAAGGTTAAGTATACGTTATAGTCCTAGAATTGCACTAACCATATTAGAATTAAAACTAAGATGTTTGATATTGATGGTACTCCCCCTTTATTATGTTATTTTCCCTAGCGAGATTTTTGCCTCTCACACTATTATTTTTGGGTTTTAGACGATGGCTGGAACACAAAGGAACCGTATTGATCAATGTAATGGACGATGCAATGATTGTCCTCATGAACAAACCAACGTTATGGGAGATGGAGTGAAAATTCTTATTGCTATAATTACACAGGAAATGAATCATTCTAGACTTCCAAATGAGTATAGAAGAGAACAATAATCTATTGATTCCTTCATGAGGCAACGCCCACCTTATTTTGGTGGGTCTTTCGATCCACTTTTTGCTGAACAATGGATCAGTACCACTGAAAATATATTTTTAGTTCTTCAATGTTATGAACATGATAAAGTCATCTTAGCAGTATATCGTTTGGAAGGTGATGCTGATCAATGGTGGAATCTTATCAAGAATATGAGGCAAAGAGATGAAATTGAGTACAAGGAATGGGACGAGTTCAAGAACTTATTTTTCAATAAGTACTTCCCTCGTATTCTTCGAACAAAGTTGGAGAAGGAGTTTCATGAACTAAAGCAAAAAAGATGATGAATCTGTTGGTCTATACAAAGAGAATTTTACAAGGCATTCAAGTTATGCATCTGGCGTTATCATCCAACCTGAAAGTACAAGTTGATCGATTCTTCAGTGGCTTAAAACCAAATCTTCTTAGGGAATTAGCTATAAAAGACTTCAGTAGCTATGAAGAAATTGTGCAATGTGCTATTAAGGATGAAATGGAAGTTGGTGTTACATATCCATCTCATGGTTTTGACAAGAAATGAAAGATGGAGTTCAAGGAGAAATCTCAGAATAATGGTGAAAAGAATATGAATGTTTCCTTATGCTCAAAGTGTGGAAAGAAGCATGGTGGAAATTGTCTTAATGGGACTGGAAAATGTTTTAAGTGTGGAAAAGAAGGTCATCGAGTAGCTGAGTGTCGATGTAATAGAAAAAGGGTTGCTAATGGTGTGAATAAAGAAAATACTGTAGAGAACACACCAACAACACTTCAATTCTTAAAGTGCAATGAAATGGGGCATTATGCTAATCAATGCACTAATCCAAGGGTGAATGATGATCAACATGAGCAACCACTTAAGGAAAAGGACAAAGGGAAGTCACATGTGATCACTATTGGCGATGTTGAATATGAAAATGATGTGGTGGAATGATTAAGTGTTTATGTAATGGGATTCCAAAATAATTTTGTATATAGTATCATGGAATATTGGAATATTTATGTATTGGTCTATTGTGGTTTTCAATAATTTTATGGTACCGGTAACCTTGGAAAGTGATTGAGAATATTTTGGTAAGCAGATGATATGAGCATAATGAAGGGATAAGAAGATAGTGAGATGTTTGATTGTATTCATGATCTCATGATTGATATAAGGACTAAGTGATATTATGGTTTGAGTATAAAGAATTTTGAGGATTTTGGTTTGTGGAATGTGTTAACTTTTAACTGCATTCATGTTTTCACTAAGGTTCAATGGGTATTCATTCTTCAAGAGAATACATGATTATGGTATTCACATGTTTGTAATATGACTGACAAGATATATCTTATGATATATGGGGGATAAATGATGGAATTCACATGATTGTTATGTGACATTTCAAGTAATCATTTTTCTTTATACTATGAGCTTGGACCGAAGTCTTTTAGATAGGCCTAATGATTGGAATGGATTATGTTGGACATAAGTTAGTATTTTTTATGGATATAACTTTTTTCGATATTATTTATGGGATGTTATAGTAATATAGATTTAGAAAAAGGACAACCTGTAGGACGGGTGACAGCCCATTGCGTCGGATAAGGCTGTGGGAATAGAACCCACAACCGAAGTGTGACTGGCCTTTATCGCCTACCACTGGCCTACATGAATTCACTGTTTAGTAGAAACTAGTTTTATTTTATTACGCGGTATGATATATGAAGTATAAGTTCATTCATGGAATCTTATATGATTAAACTCACCATAGATGGACTTATGTATATTTGATAACTTTTGCTAACCATTTGTTTGAAACAGATGGAATGACCCATCATTCTATCACATGATCTATGAACACTTAATGAATAACAAATTCAACTTCCTATCTTTAAAATATGAAGTTTAAATTGTTCAAATCACGAACTACAGTGAGATTGTACCAAAATAATGTAATTATTAATTCTAATTGAAATTTTTCAACTTTAGGGAAATGATCTTGAAAACCAAAAATGTTGTCCTAGTGCCCTTATATCTGATGAATCAGATGGTACCCTAGATCATCACAAATTTATGGCTTTGGGATTGTTGGATTCTTCATAGCCATGTTCTCTACCACTCTCCATCAGAACATGACGATTAGATTTCTCTTCCATATCCATATTTTCACATATGTTCTCCTATGCGGAAACCCAGTGATTAGTTAATTTGGGTAACCGTTACATTTCATACTTGAGTTTTTAAAGCCAAGTTTTGGTATTCCTTTTTACGATGTAGGTTTCTATTAAAGAATCTTTCGAGTAGTAATCCATTTATAATCCCGACGAATTTCGAGGGAGAAATTAATTTTAAGGGGGGTAGATTGTAACACCCCCAAGATTTTATGAAAAATAATCTTTTTAATTTCATTATTGTCTTGTGTTCTACGCTAATCCAAAAGAAGCTTGCACAAAATGCATCCCTGACATGGCTTGCATTACACGCAAGTGTGACCATCCACGATAGTGTGTGTTGTACGCAATATCGAGTTTCGCTAAACAATGATATGCTTAAAACTAGCTATTATGAATAGTAATACCCACTTTTTGAAATATTATTAATTTCATTTTTGAAAATGGACTTCATTTTTGGATTCGGAATATCGAAATTAGCCTAGGGTGAAATGTTGGTATTTTTTTAAAGACTTTCAGTTTTTGATGAATAGTGAATACACTGGGTTACTATTTAAAAAGCGACTTTTTATTTAAATAATTATTTATTTTATTTAAATTTATTTTATTGTAAAATTGATACATAATATATATATAAGTTCAATGTAATTCATTGGAGTAATTTTATAATAATTTTATATATATAAAAATTTCATTGAACTTTTCACCGTCTTTTACACACCTCCTAGGATAATTTGAAAATTTACATAAAACTAAATTTTACCGCTTCTGTGAATGGAATTTGAAAAATCCGAGAGACACAATTTATGTCAGTATGTAAAATGTGGTTCAATAGGATGAAAATAATTTTTGGTGAATAGTAACTACTTACTTTTATTTACAACGGTTAAAAGTAAATAGGGTAATTAAGGATAAAAATGTTATTATTATTACCCTAACACATATCCTAATTCTATTGGATAAGTTTAAATCGACCAAAAACAACCTTAGGAATAAAATATGACCATTTATTCCCACATGGATTAGATTAGGACATTTATTATTAATTTATTTAAAGAAGGGTTAAAATAGTTAAAATCGAAGTTTAATAAGTAAATCATTTTTAATATAGGGTTATACATAAAATAAATTCGACTATAAATATTCATTAGAAATATAAAAATATTTTCTACATAATGGTATTTTATTTGTAATTTTTAGACATTATATAATTTAATTTATTTATGACACAATGATGATGCAGTAATTATCTTATTAATGAAATAATGAAATAATTGATGTTATAAAAACCAAAATAAATATAATTTGAGAATTTTTATGATTTCCAATAATTTTATAGGTTAAAATGACATGTTAGTATTGATTTAATTAACTTTTTTTAACTAATCATTTTGTTATGATTTTCACAAAAATCAATTACTGAATAGTGTCAAAATTGTTATCAAATCGTTTTTAAAACAAATATTATATTATTAATTGTTATTTTATTCCTAAAAATCTAAGGTTCGTCCAAAAGACTTAGATAAGGTTATATATATTAATAATAAACAACTTGGGGTTCGTTTGGCTTCATATAGTAAGTTTATTAACCTTATAGTGTGAGAACCCAAAAAGAAACGGTAAAAGTAAAATTATCTATCTTAAAGTTAAATCTAAATGATAAGTTTAAAATAGTAAACTAAATTGGTCCAAATTCTATTTGATGAGAGGATTTAAACCAATCCCCACCTTATCTTCTAAATAAATCAATTTGGAGCTATTTAAAAATGAATATGACTTTATAATAAAATAATATTTTTTGTTGTTCAAAAGGTGCCCCTCTCCTCCATTATAAAAGGGCACCTCCTCCCTCTATTCCTCACACCCAAATTGAGCCTTAAAGCTCAGAAAAACCTTGCCAATTTCTCCTCTACACATCCCTAGAGACATCCTAGATGTCCTGGTCTTCTTCAAAGACCAATTTTAGTGCCCTAAAAGGAGGTCTCAAGAAGCATTTCAATTAAGAGGTAATATCTGTTACACATTCTTTCAACTTTATTTCTTCATCCACTTATTCTTAGTTAGTTTTTTAATTATGAAGTAATAACATCAGTATCAATCATATACTGATATGTTTTTTTAAGTATTAAACAACCCTATTTCACCATCTATCCATCCTACGGAAAACGAAATCACCGCTCGTGCGTACATACGGAATACCGTCTCCACGCCGCGGTGTAATCTATTTTCCACCACCACCTTAATTGGATGGGTATAATTGTGTAAATAATGAATATATATGATTATTGTAAAGTGATATTTATTCTTAAATAGTATACATACACTCCAATACAATTCCACAATCATGGGAATGATATCATCGCTCGTGCGTATGTACGGAATACCGTCTCCACGATGTGATGCGACTCGTTCTACATGATTTTCATTACATAATTATTACATAAATGAAATGAGTGAATGAATATGATATATATTACACTAATACCATTCTGTAAATGATGTATATATAACCTAAAAGATGAATAAGAATTTATTCGACAAAACAAGCATAAGAACAAAAAGCAATAAACACCCGAATAACAAGTAACAAAGAATATTACTAATAAAAAGCTAAGAATATGACCATATATGAAATAATAAAAATGATTATAATTCTGGAATAATTCAATTTCATTATTTAAATCATTATACCGGATTTTCGGACACTTACGAAGCAAATCATACCTAAGGTAAGGAAAATATCACAATCTCATTTTTATCTGAGATTGTTTATACTTTGGAATTTACTAGGGTGTATTTTATCATCCACATTCATGTTTCCTCAATATGTAATATTATTTACATCCAAATACAATTTTTTAAATCCAATTTTACCCTTCGGTGAGTTTTTAGTAAAAGATATTAAAGGAATCTTTTCTTGATTTTCGTGCGAGGTACTTTTTGACTTTTCTGACAAAAGTACGAGAAGAATGTTTTTTTAACTTATACGGCATGAATGGATTTTTAAAACATTAATACCAAGAAGCTTACTTTACAAGTTTTCAATTTTATTTTTAATCAACTGCTTTTATTTTAGAATTGTATGACATGTTAAGAAAGGAAAAGTGTTTTTGAAGTAGAAGGATATTTTCCTCAAGAATGGAGTTCAAGTGTTTTATCAAAATTATTTTCCATATAAGATAATAAAGGTTTTTGTTTCTATCCCTATTATTACATTGATTTGATTATGTTGTGACGGAATTATTTTTATGAATTCCATTTTCTTATATGAATTGTTTTATGATGTCACGATGTTTAAGATTCCCATTTTTATTACATGGGTTATGCTATGATGTATGGTTTTTGATTTTGTGGAACACAAAAGAATGGTATCATTATGAGATGGGTGGGACCTATATCTCCCTCCAATGCATTGGGTAAAGATTTTATATCTCATGAGATAGACATGGATGGAATGGCAGGTTAAACTGGTTCACTGAAACAGGACTGAAACGAGGAATTAACTCGGTTCAGAAATGGACTTTGTCCACTAAGATTGTCTTGTAAATGAGTCTTGACTAATAATAAATGATTCTCTATGATTGTGTGTGTATGAAAAAAAGCTTCATGTTTTATGTTATGATTATTGTGATTACATTTCACTACCATGATTTATCCCATGTTATGAAATTATGATCTCTTTTGCAGGGTAAGATTTCCAAATTGTTATTTTCTTATAAATATGATGTGATTTATATTTCTTTTGTTTACACATACTGATCATTTTTGCTCACCCTTTTATGTTTTCTTTTCCCCAGAATATAAATAAAGGTTTTAGGTAAGAAAAAAAAGTGAAGATCTTTATGGGAGATGTTGATGATCTTTCACCACGATTAGAAGATGATATTCCGAGTATCCGAAGACACTAACCTATTACGGTCCTTGCGTGTGTGTTTTGTATTGTACTAAGTATTCCTAAAAAGTAATATAATGTCCATGTATGTAAAGATTAGGGTCTCTACAGGGAAAGTGTCTAGAATTGGTACCTGGACCAAGGTTCTAGCCTCTAATTTGAGACTAATACTACTCTCATGGTCCTCCTACAAGGTTTCTAACACCTTATTTTCATTTATATCAATCTCAGATTCATAATGAAGTAGAATCCATCAGATATGTCTGGGATTTGCATATGGCGTCTTCAAGGGGTACTAAAGAGCTTCACGGTAAAAAAACAACTATTTTATATCCCAAAATATATGAACATAATTTATCTAAATAAAATATGATGTCATGACACTCTTTCTCTAGGGTTTTTTAGTTTTATTAGGCATATTCCAGTGTCATCAATGTATATGAAATCATATGTGAGTGCCCCCCCTCTGAGATAAGATAGCTTCGACCACGAAGATGATGGCATAAAACATTATCTCAAAAGGATGCTCCCACTGTGGGGGCTATATTATTGGTGGAGTGGATAGAAACTTCTTTAGATCATAAAATGATGTCTTGTAAGAATCATCAAACACAAATTCAGAATCCTTTTAAATTAATAATGATATAGGAAAAGAAATCTTACAAAAAATCTTTGATGAAGTGAATATAAAGTCCTATATGCCCTATTAAAGATCTAACATCACGCAATCTTGAAGGATAGGGTAAGGATGAAGTAATATCTACCATAAATTTCTCAACCTATATCCCACATTTTGACACTACATTCCATAAGATATTTCCATTCTCTACCATAAAATGACACATTTTTAATCTTTTAAGACTATATTTTTATCCGTAAAATGATTCAACACCTTTCCCATACTAGATATAAAATCATTAAATGAAGACCCATACACTGTAAAATCATCCATAAAATTTTCCATTTAGGACTTAATAAAATCCGAAAAATACTCACCATACATCTTTGAAAGGTACTCTGGGCATTGCAATGTCCAAATGGCATCCTCTAGTAGGCCAAGGTGCTGAATGGACAATTGATATTTGTCTTCTCCTGATCCTACAGAGCTATAGAAACCTAGAAATATCTATAAAATCCATCCATGAAACAATAATGTGTCTCCCTAGATTGGCTCTCATGCATTTGGTCAATAAATGGGAGTGGAAATGGTTCTTTCTAGTGGATTGATTTAGTTTTCATTAATCTATACTCACATGAAAACTATTTTGAAACCTCATTTGAATTAACTTATTATTCTCATTCCTATCAATAGTAACACACCTTTATTATGCACAACCTAAATATGACTAACCCATTGGGATTTTGAAATGGGGTAGATTATACATTCCTCGAGAGATTTTTCAACCTCTTTCTTAACAACTTTCTAAAGGGTTGGATTGAGTCTCCTTTTTTGTTATCTATCTGGTTTAGCCTCATCCTCTAAAATAATTCTATGAATACAAATAAAGGGTATAATATCATAGATTTCACCAAGGTCCAACAAATTTCCCTAAAATTCTCTCTAAAAATATTAATAGTTTTTCTTCATGTTCAAAAGGTATATGGTTAGAAATTATAACAGATAATCTCTCACCACTTGACAAGTATGAGAATTTGAGATTGGGTGGCAACGGATTGAGCTCCAATGAAGGGGTGAAGTATGGATAGAGACATTGATGTAACTAAAATATGTGATTAAATACCATCAATATCAGAATATAGATTATCAAAATAAAAGAATAAAGCATCAAACCCATCATCATACTCATCATCCATGTCATAATCTAAGTTCAAATGATCAAAATCAGAATATGAATCCATTTCTAAATAAAATTTAATAATGGTTTGTGCATTATTTATAAGTATGGATGTTATATTAGAAATCAAACTAGAACCAATAATCATAATCTCCCTATTAATAGGACAATAAAATTCAATGGTTTTTTATTTTTATGTTCAAAATGGGAGATAATAAAATCATAATGGTCCTTTAAGGTTTAATCCATGGAGTCCATAACATTAAATATGACAAATTCATCACCAAAACACATGGAATGTGTACCCACATTATCATTTATGATTTTTTTAGGTTTTGAGAAAGGGAATACCTATGATAAATGGATCATGAGAACTTACCTGATCTTCTTCCGTGTTAAGCACATCGAAATCTGATGGTAAGATCATGTCTCTTACCTGAAAAATTACATCCTCATGGACTCACGCTGGATATGTTGTACCTATATTCAATAACTACACCACTAATATTTTAAACTTCAACTCATCAACCTATAATAAAGATAATACAGTGTGAGGAATCGCAGTTATGGAATCTCCCAAATCAAAAAGAGAATCAGAAAAGTGATACTCTCCTATGGTTCATTGGATGGTGAATATCTCATGATAATTTAATTTTGATGGAATTGATAGATTTGATGTAATGAGTTCCGACACATTCCTTCCATGATTAATCCTCTCATTTCCCTTGATCCCACTTATATTGGTACAATTTTCTTTTAAAAATTTGGCATTCTTTGGGATTTCATTTATTGCTTCATGTAAAGGGTTGTTGAACTCAACACTCTTGAATGTGTCCGAAACTTATTTTTTGCATCGCCTCACCAACCATATTCTTGGGTTGTATATTTTTTTTGGAAATGGAAGTGTTTTAAGAGGAACATTGTCAATATTTTTCATTCCATTATCTTTCTCCTTAGTATTCTCATCATTTGGTATGGAATGAGGATTCTTTGGAGTTGAGGTGAATCCTGGTGTAACGACATGTGCATATGTATTTTTTTCATCCCACTTCTCACTGTGATGGTACTAACATTCCCCTTGGGATTTGGAGTGGGTTGAGAAGGTTTATTTTCATAATTCTTACTTACCAGTTCATAGAGGGCAGTGGAAATCTAGCTCATGTGAGTTTTCAACGTCCTCATCTCTGAACCTTGAATATTTAGCTGATTCAGTTAATTAAGAAAAAAAATTTCAAAATATCATCAGTATTATAATATACCTTTAGATGAGAAGTCGATTGTTATTGACTTGTTGATGCTTGAGGATAAAATATCCTTTGGTATTTTACGAATTCATGTAGGTAAGGCATAGGATACTTGAAATTTTGTGGAAATGGGTCCTTTGATGTTGTACAAAGCCATAACTCATGTCTGATTGTTCTTTCCACACTTGTTTGTATGTTGGTGAAAAGTAATCTTACATTGGGGGGGTGTCTGTTGTTTCTGCTGGTATGGTCTCCCATGGAATATTGTCCAACAATCTTTTATCTATTGTAGTTGGGTGTAACAATCAGTTCGGTGGTCTGTTTCAATGAAAATTCCACATGTCCTCATAGAAGTGGGGTGGGATGTATTTTGAGCCAACGAAAGCTACCTCACCATAGTGGACAATTATTCGAACATAGTATCAATAAAATGGTTTTCAAGAGAGCAAGGACATACTTGATTTACTCCTCTAACATGTGGGCACCTTGATTGCAAAACTTTTGAGAGTTTTGTGCCACATTGTCGGTCAACACACGTGTAGCTACTGGTGTTTCATCAACCAATGCCCCTCTAGTTGTGGAATCCAACATGGTTCTATCCATAGGTGTGATTCCTTCATAGAAGTATTGGATGATTATTTTCTCAATAATTTGGTGATGTGGAGATATTGTACACAACTTTGTGAATCGCTCTTAGTACTCATACATTGACTCCCATTTGGAATTCATGATCCCTAATGTCTTCTTAAAAATTGAAGTGGTCTTTAATACTAGAAAAAATCTTTGTAAGAAATGATGTTTCAAATGATTCCAAGATGTCACGACTTTTTGTTTTAATTAATACATATAGTCTCTTGCTGCTCCAACAAGTTAAAATGGGAATGCCCTTAGTTTTATTTAATATTTAGAGACATCTCCTTTTTAAGGTGTGATCAAACCACATTAAATTATTTTAAATATTTGTTTGTATCCTCATTAGATAATCCATGAAACATTGAAAGAATTTGACATAACCAAGATTACAATTCAAATTCTAATTCGAGATATGGGCATGAAATACAATTTGATTGATAGTTAATATTCTGTGAACCCTATTATCAAATGGTTCTATTATGTTAAATGTTATTGTTTTCAGTCATTTTTTTTGTTTTAATATTGATTTAAAAGTGTTTCCAAATTTTTTGTTCTCGTAATGGAGAAATTATCCAACTGGTTGAATGTTGAAACATCCCAAATATTGAGAATCTTTGATTTGAACCCTAAGGCTGAGATCGATCTCAAGATCATGAACAAAGTGATCTTCGATATTAGTTCATGTTAAAAATAAAATAAAATTATGAAATAGAAAATTGGACCATAATAAAATAAAAATGAAAATTTTGAGTTGATGTTCAAAAATAATAATAATAATAAAAAAACAAATGAAGTAGAAAAATTTAGATTGGGTAAAGAAAAAAGAATGAATAGTAGAAGAGAATAAAATGAAAAATAAAATGAATACCTATAATTGGTTGAAATAATTACTTTCCTCCCCAGAAATGGCACCAATATGAATGGAGTTGTCATGAGAGTTTTCAAATGATGTTAGGTTTTGGGTTATCTTGGTGCAGAAGAGTGGCTGACCAAAGTCATCTCTCAATGGAGGAATTAATTTATGAAAACATAATGAAGGTATTTTGAAAATAAAATAAAATAACTAAAAAATAAAACATGAACATATGGGGGGATTTTTTATCTTATATAAAACTAGATGACATTTTCTGGAAAAGATTTCTTTTTTTTAGTTTTTATTTTGGAAATAAACTTTGATTAAATAACACAACAAGTTGATGTTTTCTTAATATTTTAAAATGAGTAATCAATCTAAATATACCACTTCACATAATTTTTAATATTTATCATTTAAATTAATATCCACATAATTATGATCCCCTAATTTTTTAACCCTCAAACCCTACAGGAGTTATCATTTCCATAAAGATGAAAAGAGTTAAACATTAGGCCATATTCAGAACATGCAATCGCAGCACCCAACATTGATTGACATCCTAACTCTATCTTATTGTAAGTATAAAACTAGGAAACATATCCATTCTGGAAAATGAGTATGAATATATTTTATGGGTTATATTTTTACACTTCAAATTTATCTAGTGTGATCTTGTTTTACCGAATAAGTGTGCACTCTCACAATTTACACAAATCTCAACCTCGTGTGTCTTTGTGTTAATTGGTCCATTTATTACATAGATTCTTCTAATTAAAAAACTCAATCCATGGATAATATTATGTGAATTACATTATCTCATTTACTCAAAATAAATTAATTAATAAGATAAGAGGTATATTAATTACTAGAAAACTACCCTTCTATGGGCGGTGTCGTCGTCGTAGAAACGGTTTGCATTCACAAAGGTTTAGAAAGGGCACAACAAAATATTGTTTCTACTCATGAATTATACAACAAATAGAATTATTAATTGATTAATAAAATTTAAATTAATAGAATAAATCTAATAAATATAATAGAAACAAAGAATTTTATTATGAAAATGCAAACATTACAACATGAAGAAGAAGATTAATCACTCGATGAGGGGATCCTTGCTTCAAGAGCTACCCCTCTAAACATGGTTGTAAATTTTGAGTGAAACCAATTATAATCTTCCTTAAATATCTTAATTCACGTCCCAACACCTAGAAATTATAAAAATACCAATTTATAGATTGGATAGGAGGCTTGGTTTAATGAGGTTTCAAGTTTGAATGGGGAAATTCGTCCAATTAAATTAATCCAAATTTCACCGCCTCTTTGTCCACCAAACCATGTGAACCAGCTATCCTTCTAGAAGGATGAGGTGTGTGAAATTTTTCTCTAGATAACCTATCAAATTTTTATCCCAAACCACTCATGGATGTAGAATTTATGTCCCAAATTCATAACTAATGTCCAATTTGGCGAGTCCATCCCATCTTTGACATCATGGACCATTTTTACCGACCAAATTAATGATCTACCTCAAATTAAATGAATATAAGTTGAATAAAATTAATTCAGGAACACATTTACAATATAATATGTTCATATAATTTAAATAAAACTATCTATCTTCAAAATACTTCATTGTATTTTTAAAGGGTAAAACTGTAATTTTCCTAAAATTTCCAAATGAGTGATACAATCCCAAAAATTCTATAAATAAATATATTTAACACAATGTGAAGAAATTTTGTCATTTATTATCAATAAAATATAAAAAAAATATTTTATAAACATACTAAAAAAGAAATATCTGAGAAAATTATTAATACTCATCACAGCCGTTATACATAAAATTTAATTCAAAATGGCATAAAACATTGAGGTAACTTGATGAAAGATGGATCAAATTTCCATTATTCGTTTAAGAAGATCTTGTTTTAGTACCATAATTTGGTTGGTTTTGTGGAGGTGTGGATGACTCTTAAAATTTTAATTTTTGAAGGAATATCATATGGTTAGATGATGTATATTCTGTGAGGGTAAAATTGGATCTTTTATTTATGAATGATACATTAGAAATAGGGTTACAAAATACATTTTTAAGTGTCTATTTTAATGGTGTTAAAAAATATTATATTCATCATATATTGAGTGTTTGTGATTTATTCAATCTATCTTAAAATGTTGTTTAAAATTATAGTCATCTATAATTGAACTATTAACAAAAATGTAGGGAAAAACATCCACAAATTATTTTATCTATCTATCCATTATATAGAAAAATTGTTTATAGGTACACTCTAAAAAATTATGATCTATTTTAGACGTATTATCATATGTTATGGGTATGTTTGTTTAAATACTTTCATGAAATTGAGGTCATATACTCATATTGTTTTTCATGTTTTAGTCTATAAAAGAGTTTCATATTTATTATTATAACTGTGCTAGAATTGTGAACTGTTATTGTAGAAATTTTAAATCATTTGAAATATTCTTTACCCTATGTTAATATTTTTTCAGAGGATTGATGTTAGATCTATTATAGAACATTACATTTTTAAGATGCGTATACGAATTTCATGAAATTAGTACATTGTTAAAGTTGATCCTATTGATAAAGAGGTTAATAAGAATATTTTTAAATCCAAATGTTATAAAGAACTTGCTCAAATAGAGTTAAAATCTATAGTAATTTCATGTGATAAAAATATTGGCAATGGGGGTGGTCTTAAAATCCTCAAAACCTTGTCAATGATCCTGGATAACATCAATATCCCTATTCTATATACAATGTGGGTGGTCATCATTATATAGTCTGGAAAGATTTTATGATTAAATGGAAGACAATTCAAATAGGAGGAGACTGTGTGAAAATATATATACAGGGAATGAAGCACAAGGACCATAAAAATAGAGATGTTGTTGTTGGATCATCAGAGATGATGGTATGATATGTTTTCTACTTAACTTATTTATCAATAAATAATTTTTTACTTTCCATTTTATATGTTTTTTCATTTATATATTAGGTGTTGTCATTAAAATGAAATGATATGATGTGTTTTATATGGTATATAATTAAGAATATGTATGCTTCAATATTTTTTAATTTAGTTTATTAAATAGAGAAAAATTATGGTTGAATTGTTTTACATATAATAGGGAATTATTTTGATATGTTTTCGATTACGATGTTAGAGCTGTGTCTATGATAGAAATGTGTATAGTGTCATAGTTAGGAAACTGTGTGTAATAAATAAGTGTTTTTTGTTTGAAATATAAATTTATAATTCCAACATTGATAGAAAAATTCATATTTTAGAACCAATATTTTTTAATAAAAACAATGGCTTCAGTTAAGTTTTTCATTTAGTGAAAAGGTGTAGAAATTAAAAACAAATTCATAAATGATAATCTATGGGAAAATATTTTTTCATAAAAAAAGGTTTATATTCTATTTTAAATACACTTTAATTATCTTCACTTCTAGTTGTTAGTTCACATAAATAATATTATTCATTTAGTGAAGTTAATATCATTCAAACTCTATCTTCAATTTGTTATAAATTTATACAACATTGAGAACCTTATATAATATATGTTCATCTAGGTTAATGAAGTTGATATGTCCAAACCATATGTTATTCCATCAATCAAAAAGAAAATTCTCTAATTTAACATTGTGTGAGCCAATTGTGGAATTTCTTCAACTCTTAGATCGATTAGTAGCTTAATTTGCTTGACATTATGTTTTGAATTCATAATAAATTACTCCATGTTTTTTTTCATAAAAATTCAGTGATTCAATTAGAATAAAATAGAGATTATATAGTTCTCTAACTAGAGGACTCTATAAAACTTAAATTCATAATACTATAATGGAATCTTATATATATATATATATATATATATCATCATATCTATCTTTTCATTGGATGCATTGAATTTTTACTTTGAAAATATATTTTCATCAAAATCTAGAATGAGAAATTGCCAATGAATATTTTCAATATAGTTATCAATGAATAATAATTGTGTTGACTTGACAACATCTATAATTTGGTTATCATTAAGGGTTCTTCGCATTGATTAATTTTGTCCTTTGATTATACTCTATAAATTAAAATTTACACATTTATAGAAAAATTTAATTTATTCACCAACATTTAAAGTCAAAAAATTCCATAAATACAATACAAGCACTTATAATGAACATTGATTACTGGGGAAAATTATTAACAATGAAATATTTTTTAACCATTTCTATCATAATATCCCAATAGGTATCAATAAAAAATTTTGAGAATATTTTTAATAATATGGGATTTAATAATAATAAAAAATTAGTTGTGTTAGAGTTTCATTGAGTTTGATATCAACCCCTTATTCATTAGTTATACAATAACCGTCATCAATACTCATTGGTTTCTATCTGTTGAATCCCACATATATAACATGTACTTAACATAATCTATGTAAACAAATTTTATATAAATATTTTATTTAGATATCTATATAAAGTAATGTAATAATTACTTATGAGTTCGGTTCCTTTTGATTTTTTTTCAAAAAAAAGAATGGTCCTTCGTTTATATTTTATTGTTTTATTTTAACCATTGACGAATGGTTTTAGAAGTTGTTGAGTTTTGAAAATGATTATTTTTTGGTTATGTTGTGGCTGTACATTTTTTTGTGGTCCATTTTTGTAGACATATACTAGGTCCAATTTGTTCTTTTAATGTTCAAGAATTCACTATCTTAATCATTGAACATGTTTTTCTTCAATTTCAATTGTCTGAGGTTAAACTCACTACATAATCTGGGAAAGATAAATATGTTTTTTCAACTTGCCTATTTGACTATGATTCTAATCCAATAGGGGAACTGACCCCATGTTTTTCTTTAGATTGGAATGTTATTATGTCATACATGTTCTCTATTTTTTGTTGAATTTATATTCAATTTATTAAACTCTAGATTTTGGGAATATTCTTGTTTTTCATCTAAAATTTACTCACATGTTTTTACAATACCTTGGTCAGATTTCCAACAACCACTTGTAGCTCTTCGATTATATTACCATCTTCAGTAGTTTATTTTCATGTTTTATCTTCTTTTTTTGAAACATCTTCTAATATGTAAATAATTTTAATTACATGTACAAACTATATCTTCGTTGGTAAGTTCAATACACAAAGGTTACAATTTTTGAGGGTAGCTTTCCAACTACAACCCTTTGGTTGTATGATTTTGATGACCTCATAAATCCAATAAAATATATTAAATGGTGTCAAAACATGTAAATGAATTATATGTTTGAAAATGTTATGACATTTATATTATCCTATAAAATTTTCAACAATGATACAACTGGGCCATATATGTTTTGATTATTTTTTTATTACAATATTGATGACATAAGATATTGAAGAATAGATTTTTACAATGAGAACTTTTTAATTCCATGTTGATAGTATAAAAAATGTATAAAACCATGTCCAAGATAGTTACAACTATAAGGGAAAAATGTTACACATATGTAAGGGAATAATGATCATGTCATTTATTCAAATTATATTCCATCATTTCCATATATCACATAGGTAATAGCTTCCCTAAATGAATTATTGAGTTAGTATATTTCTATATTTACTAAATATTCTCAGAATTAGCTATGAGTTATTAGTTTGTATGTTTATTATTCACCAATTGGTATCATTCCATCACTGATGCAATATATTTTATGAATATCTTCTTCAAGAAATTTTACTTCCCATACTTCAATGGGGAAGATGTTTTTTGGACATTATACAAGAACAATATATCTATAACAAAACATTGAGACCACTTATAGTATAAATGGTAAACCATATCCTTAATTATTAGATTAAAATATATAAAAATGATTTTCATTCACTGATGGATTGTATTTTTTGCTGAGGTGATGGTGAATTTCCATTAATAAGTGTCGAAGTATTGTCATGTTTGAATGATAATATCTTATTCCTCACAAGGATGTTGTTTAAGCTTGTAAATAATCATAGAATAAATACCAATTTTCTACACAATAGAAGTAGTTTTTGATATACCAAATATACAACTTCAAAGAAGAGTATCCTACATTATAACTGGTTCATGAAAGGGAAGCAGTGACACTAGAATACCCGTGTAGAGATTTGATATTCCAAAGCTACAAATGTAGTACCCCCAGTTACTTGTATGTAACCCTTATATGATTATTTTTATGGTAATAAAGTATAAGGATGATGTATGTGAGGGATGGGAGAACTTTGGATGTGGTTTTGAGGAAAAATGGAAGTTGCACGGGTGGCACATTGTTTGCCTAATCATGCAGCCAAACTATACACAATGGTCCTTTTGAGGTAGAATCTCCATCATGGTGGTAGAACATTTAGTGAGACCATGCAAGGAAGTTGTGCATGGGTATTCCTAGGCTGTAGCTAACACACAGTTAGCAGATAGTTTGTCTAACCATGCAAACTAACTATGCAGATGGTATAGGTGAGATCCTAAAAAGTGGATTTCACACGTTTTTTAATATTAGTTGATTTTTTTTCTTATGTTGACATAACTCGGGATTTCTCTTCTTTGAATGTATGAAAACCTCACCCAAGAGTCTTGGAGTCAATCTGAAGGATTTATTTGGTGAATCGAAGCTATATTCTTGATGTATGTGATCGTTCTTCTTCGTCATGAATAGTTTCATACATGTTATTAGATAAACTCCTCCTCCTCTCTCTTGTTTTATTATATCTACACCCATTATGGTTAGATATTGGTTTGTGGATGCCAAATATGATGAGTTTTGATTTTTATCATGCAATGAGAATATATCTAAGGAAATTTCTTGGAGAATCGACCCAGTTTTCTTGTACGTTCTTCGTTCATTGGGGGTTTTGACAAAACCTTTGAGGTACGAGGATTTTTTCTTGACTCCATATAGTAGAACATATTGGAATGATTTTTAATTGAATGTGTTTTGTGAATTAATTTTTATTTGTTTCTTGAACACTTGTTGGAATCCTTTTTGAGTGACGGTTGTGAAATCTATAAAATTATGTGTTTGTGTAAAGTGTTTTTTCTCATAGTTTTATAATATCGATTTCAAAAAGGGGATTTATCTGGATTATTGGCACATGAATTGGATGTAATGTTTTAAATAAACATATGGTTTTATTGAAATGAAATGTTTCTTTGATATTGGTTGTTCTTTAATTTTTAATAAAAGTTTAGTTTTATTGGTGTGGTTTGTTTTAGAAACAGAAATATTTGGCATAAATAGTGTTGGTGTGATTTCATGATTAATGGGATCTTAATAATGGATGAGTACCATTTGGTGTAAAAGGGATGTGACCTATATTATGGGTGTTTGTAATTGGGACCCAAGCTAATTGGATGAGAGACTACTCATGGGTATGGAACTATCAAATGAATAATGCATGTGTGGGCTCATTTTGAACTATAGAATGGGTCTTCCAAACAATACGGATATTTGGTTTTAAATATTTGTTTAGTTATTTTCTGTAAAATAACATCCTAGAAATTTCTTTCATATAGTTTTATTTTCACTTTGTTGCAAACTATTTTTTGGAACTTGTCGATTTTTTGTTATAAACTATTTTGGTAATATTTATGATAAAAACTATTTTATATAAATGTGGATAACTTTTCTATCCTAGTGGTGTGAGTTGGGGTGTAATTTGGGAAAACCTACCATGTTTTTTACTCACCCCATATTTGGTTATTTGGTTCTTTTTCATATACTATCATCTGGGATCGGGGAAAAGGTAGCATTCCCCATGTTTTTAGAACTACCGCGTGATTTTTTGGCTATTTGGTAATTATGTAGCATGGAGGTTGTGAAGCATGGATTCTTGTGTCCTCTTCAGAGTCTTGAGTTGTTTATCAACTATTTACTTTGATACCGGTTTGGTATTCTATTATTTCACACAATGATAAGGTTTTGAGATACATGAAGTTGTGTGTTTGACTTTCTTTTCTTCATGCATCATTTAGTAAATGGTATGGTTATAGTTTTTTGGTTTATTGGTTTATTTCTTAATTAGTAAGTCATACCCCACTTGTATTTGAAACCCTTCATCATTTATTTCCTGCCATTTATGTCTTGGGGATTTCTCTTTGTGAAAAGTAATGACTCATTGTGCTCTCAAAATAATGAGAATGAGTGGGTCATTACAAATGGTATTAGTCTGGTCCACCATTTGATGTATAAATGTTATCATCTTGTATGGTCCATGCCTTATAAGTGGTTATAAGTGTTCTTGGTCGATGTGATGACATTACTTCTTGTCTGTTCTTTTGGTTGAAAACTTATATTGGAGTAGGATTGTAGGAACAAGAAATGTATAGCATAAAATCACGTAGCTAACCCTTTTATGTTGAACATCAAGTTACCAGAGAGTTTGGTACACAAGTGTTTGGAGATAATTCAAGGATCTTGGAATCTCATTGTCATGGGTTTATCCAATGAGAGGACCATAACAAGCATTTTAGATGACTGAATTCCGACTTGTATTTCGTATTTCCTTTGGAGTAATGATTTATGATTTTGTGCAAGGTGAAAACTTTTGAAATGCAGAATTTGTTTTCGAATGAATGATTTTGAAAAATTGATATTTTGTGTTATTTAAAAATGGATTGGTTTTCAAAATCAAGAATGATTGTTTCAAAGATGGATGAAATAAAAAAGTGGTTTTTTGGAAAACAATGTTGTGATAGTGATGTGATAGAATATGGAATACTAATCCATCAGTTTCTATTGTCAGATTTTATTGTTGGTTTAGAAAATGGCACCCAGTAGAAGTCATCAAAACCATCCCAATGAAGCTACGGTGAATGTGGGTGCACCTAAACCACCGGTGAACCAATAGTCATTTCAGATTATTTTCCATGATATTCATGTTGTGGATACGAGGAACTGGTGGAATGAGCCAAGGCATGTTGAACATACCATTCAGTTCAAGAAATAGAATCAACCTAACATCTGGGGTGATTCTTTACCTGAGAAGGCGGAGGTGTGGCTGAGTAGGATAAATCATATCTTTAACTTCATTGGCACACCCTTAGAGCTAATGGACATGCTAGTGATGTATATACTCAAAATCTTTCACTCCAGTGGTGGGATTTAGTGGTGGAGGATAAATCTGACCATAGTCTTACATGGGAGTATTTTGAGTAATTTTTATACAAAAAATTATATCCTCACAAATTCATGATCTAGAAAACAGTAGACTTCTTCATCCTGAAACAAGAGAGTCTCTCTGTCATAGAGTACGTAGCTAAATTCATGAATTTAGTCCATTTTTCAATAGTGGTTGTGAAAAGTGAAGCTTTGAAGGATCATATATTCAAATCATGGCTACAATAGGAAATTTGATTGAATATTGTGGTGTTATGTATTACATATTATATAGAGATGGTGAACAGAGCGACTGTGGGCGAATGTGATATCTCAGGATCTATGGGAGGAGTTATGATGATACCCACTTGGAATGGTGGGTAATCGAACACTAAAAGTAATAAGGAAAGGGTCACCTATATCAAAGGTGGAAATAGAATTCAAAACTAGACGACTAGATCAGTGAAACTTCCTCCATAACCCTAGAGCAAAGAAGGTTGCTTCTAATGTAGTTCACTTGACCACATAAAACGAGAGTGTACGGAATAACATATAGAATTCTATAACTATAAGTATATGGGGAATATTCAGTGTTATTTTTTTATTTCTTCATTTTTAGGTGCACAAGACACTTCTCAGGCATCACAAGCATCATATGCTTCGACAGGATGAGGATAGAAGAATCAGAATCATAAGTAGAGTAGAGCCTTCCATTGTGATTCTAGAAATACAATGACTCCTCAACCAGAGAAATCACACTAAGTAAACTAATAGAATTGTGAGTTTCATGACTGAGTATTCCCTATACCATCGCTTCATAGGATAGAGGTTGTTAAAGTACGAGGAAAAGTGTTTTTTTGGCACCAACGGTGGGAACGATCTCTTATCAATTAGCAGCATTGACTTTCACATCAATGCAAGAGATCTAGATAATTAGTTTTTTAGAAGTTTTTGATATATTTCCAGAATACTTTTTCGAGAACATCTCAGGGTTACCACCTATAAGGGATTTGTATTTTAAAATTGATCTCTTTCTAGGGACCAGTCCTATTTTCCTTTCATCTAATAGAATGGAGCCATCAGTGTTAGGGTAATTGAAAGTGTTATTGGAGGAGCTGTAAAGAAAGGGGTTTCATTCGACCAAGTATGTATCTATGGGAAAACTAGTTTTCTTCATGAAGAAGTCTGATGAAACTCTTCATATGTGTGTGGATTATCATACGATTAACCATGTTATGAAAAAGAACAGATATCCACTTACTTGTGTTGATGATCTGTTCGATCAATTGTGGAGAGATCAATGGTTCTCAACGATTAAATTGCAATCAGGATATCACCAATTGCGAGTTTAGAAGGAATATATTCCAAATATATCTTTCAGAAGAAGATATGGCCACAATGAATATGTATTCATGCCTTTTGGTCTAACAAATGCACCAATGGTCTTCACAACTTTGATGAATCAGATATTTCAAAAATATATAGATTATTTTTTTGTGGTGTTTGTGGATGACATCTTGGTGTATTCTAAAACTAGGGATGACCATGCGGATCACCTAGACAATGTGTTACAAATCGTGAGATATCACCATTTTAATGCCAAAATATCAATGTGTGTTTCTTAATACAGGAAGTATGTTTCCATGGCCTTGTCATTTCTGATAAATGAATTCCATTGGATCCTGAAAAGATAGAAGTTGTTATATCATGGAAACCAAGAAATAATTTATTTGAGATACGAATTTTTCATGGTATACCTGGTTACTAAAGATGCTTTGTGTCTGATTTCTCATGACTAGATTTTCCAAATAAAACTCTAACAATTAAGAATTCTCAATTCGAATGGACAGAGGAATGTTAGGAGACATTATAGGAACTAAAATTTTGTCTTAAATAGGAACCTATAATGATTTTTCAGAATCAATATAGGGGTATATGGTGTACTATGACGCCTTAGGATTTGGGTTGGGCTGTGTTCTCAAGAAAAGAGACCATGTGGTTGCCTATGGTTCACGGTAGTTGAGGTTACATGAGAATAATTACCCAACACATGATTTTCAGTATTCTGCAGACATCCATGTTTTGAAAACATAGAGACACTATCTCTTTGGTGAGAAATTCAATGTGTTCACAGACCAAAATATCTTGAAAAACATTTTATCACAACATGAATTGAACTTGAGGCAAAGGAGACGGATGGGATATCTCCAAATGATTGATTTTGACTATATGTATACACCAGGACAAGGGAATTCGGTGGAAAATGCATTGAGTAGAAAGTAGTATGCTCAGTTGGAGAAAGAAGCATTAGATGAATGGCAGTTGATGTCAGTCCTTGATGACATGAATTTAGAATTTTATGACTGAGGTGATGTTACAGTTTTGTTTTGATCTATTCTTGTTCTTGATTTGGTAAATATGGTCATGTTGACACAATCATCATATGTAGAATGACTATTTATGAGTTAAAAACTGAACGGTTGGGAGACCATTGAAGGCTATAAAGTTAATGGGAGTTAGGTTTTGTGCTTTAAATATCATATGGTTGTACCAATGTATTTTCAGGAACATCTAATTCCTTCTTACCACCATTCACTATGGCCTATACATTCTGGTACATAGAAGATGTATAAGGCGTTAAAGGGGAACTTTAGGTGGAGCGACACGAAAAGGAAGGCAGTAAAGTTTGTCTTCAAGTGCTTAACAATTTCATCAAGTGAATGAAGAGCATCAAATACCTAAAGGTATGTTTCATTCATTACCTATCCCATGGAAAAAATGGGAGCAGAAAAAGATAGATTTTATTACAGGTCTTCTATGAATTGTCAGGAAACATGATTCCATTTGGGTGATAGAGGTTTGTCTTACCAATTCGGCCCATTTAATCATTATTTATAAAATTAATATGGTGGAGGATTTATCCAAAATCTATAATATAGAAGCATTAAAGAGACATGGAGTATGAGTTTCAATTGTCTACAATAGTGATCTGAGGTTCACATCTCATTTCTAGAAATGCTTACAGAAATCCCTTATCACTCAGTTGACTTTAAGCATAGTATATCATACTCAGACAGATGGGCAGTTCGAGTGGATGATTCAAACATTGTAAGACATGTTGCGGGCTTGTGTAATAACTTTTGGTGGCTCATGGTAGGATCATATATCCATGGTGGAGTTCTCATATAATAGTAAATATTTTTCCTCGATATGTATAGCTTTTTTTGATGAATTTTATGGTTTTGATTATCGTTCTACACTATGATTGGTGGAAATGGGCAAGACTTCACTAGTTGGGTCGAGCCTTGTCCAAGAAAAATGGAGAAGATCTATTTCATTATAAATAGGATGGTTATGGCTCAAATTCATCAGAAATCTTATGCAGATCCCTGATGAAGGCTGCTATCATTCCATTTGAGTGATCAAGTTTCCTTCAAGATCTCTCCAATACATGGACATCATCGTTTTGAGAAGCAGGGCAAGCCACCTCCTAGATACATTGGCCCTTTAGAGATACTGGAATGGGTTGGAGAGGTGTCATATCGGTTGTATTTACCACCAAATTTAAGTCCAGTGTGTAGTGTGTTCCATGTATGTTAGTTGAAAAAATTATCAGCCTAATCTTGACCATGTGACCAAAGGGGATCACATCGGCCAAGAACCAGATGCTTCATCGGTACATATCCCAGTGAGGATTGTGGATAAGAAAGAGAAATTATTGTGTGGACAATCATCAGCCTAGAGTGGGTTTTATGGAGGAATGGTCATTTTAGGAAGATACTTGGGAATGCAAGAAATAGATGAATGATCAATGGTCAGAACTCTTTCAGTTGGGTGGGGGTTTTCTACTTTGTGAAGATGGAAAGGCCAACGGTGTGGAGAATGTAATACCCATTTTTTGGTATGTAACCCTTACATGATAATTTTTATGGTGATAATTTTTATGTATGATGTATGGATGAGTTGGGAGAAATTTCGAAGTGGTTTTGGCAAAAAATGGAAGTCTCTTGGGCGGTGCACTGTGCGAACTAACCATGCGGGTGGTTTATGTGAGATCCTAAAAAAGCGGATCTTGCATATTTTTGCCTCTAAGTGGCTCATTTTCTTCTTATATGTGGCCATAACTCGGGATTTATCTTCCTTGAAGGTATGATAACCTCTCCAAATAATTTTTGAGTCAATATAAAGGCTTTCCTTGGTGAATCAAAGAAGGATTCTTGAAGAATGGGATCATTCTTCTTCATCAACACCACTTTACTAGATCTAAATAGATCTAATCCTACTCATCTCTTGGTTACATAAATCTATGACCATTATGAGTATATATAGGAGTGTGGATTCCAAATATGATGTTTTTTTGGTCTTGATCGTGCTTGGAGAAGAGATCTTGTTCAAGTTCTTGGAGAATCAACCTGGTTTTCTTGTGCGTTCTTCGTTCGTTGGGGTTATTGTCAAAACCGTTGAGGTAGGAGGATTACTTCTAAACTCAAAATAGTAAAACTGATTTTCATACTTTCAAATTGAATGATCAGTGTGAATTGATTGTGATTTGGTTGTTGAACACTTGTTAGAATCCTTTTTAGTGATAGTTGTGAAATCTAGAAAATTGGGTGTGTGAGTATTGTGCTTTTGATCTTTGTTTTAAAAAATGGATTTTAAAATGGGGATTTTTCTAGATTGTTTTCAAGTTAATTGGATTGGATCTATTTAATAAAATTTAAGGTTTTATTGAAATGAAAATTTTCTTTCAAATTATATATGCTTTGATTTTTAATAAAAGTTCAGTTTTATTGGTGTGGTTTGTCTTGGAAATGAAAATATTTGGCATAAATGGGGTTGTTGTGAGTTCATGCTTATCTAATAATTAATAAGGGATGATTACCATTGGGGTAAAAGATACATGACCTAGGATTGGGGGTGTGTGTCATTGGGTCACAAGGTAATTGGATGAGAGACTGCTCATGAGTATGAAACTGTAAAACAAAACATGATAGTGTGGGTGTGTTGTGAAATATGTAATGGGCATGACAAATAATAATAATAATTGGTTTTAAATCATTAATTAGTTATTTTTAAATAAAATAACATCTGGTAAATTGGTTGCATATAGTTGTTTTGTCACTTTGTTGCAAACTATTTATAGGAACTTGTTGATTTTTGGTTATAAACTATTTTGGTTAATTATTTTATATAAAAAAATTTATATAAATGTGGATAACTTTTCTATCCTAGTGTTGGGAGTATAGAAGTCATTGGGGAGAACCTATAGAGTTTTCTACTCACCCCTACTTTGGAAAATTGCTGATTTTGAAGATTTTATCTTCTGGGGCCAGGGAAAAGGTAACGTTTCCCGCGTTTTTCGCACTACCTCGTGATTTTTTGGTTGTTTGGTTATTGTGGAGCATGGAGATTTTATAGAATGTAGTCTTGTGGATTATTGAGAGTCTTGATTTTTTTATCTTCTTTGTACATTGATACTAGTTTTGTATTCCATTATTGCAAACTTTGATATGGTTTTGAGATACAAGAAGTTTTTTTGTTGTCTTTCTTTTGTTCATGAATTTTTTAGTAAATTTTTTGGTTATGGTTTAATGTTTTTTGGTTTACTTTACAAACATAAAATCATCCCTCACAAGTATTTTAAACCCTTATGTAATTATTTTCAGTCCATGGCATCTTGGTGATATCTCTTAAGTCCATGTAATGACTTGTTGAGCTCTCAAGACAATGGGAATTAGTAGGTCATTACAAAACATTTCTTGTAGGGGGTTTGAAACTTCATTACCAATGTAAGGACTATAAGGTAATAAAACTTCATAAAATTTTCTTTACATCATATCAGGTCATTCTCTATAATAGAGTTTGACCATATTTGATAAGAACCCTACACTATAACTTGTTCTTTAAAGGAAGGTGGCTACACTAGTTTCCCCTAGTAGATATTTCATGATCATATGCTGCAAATCTCTTGGAGGTAATTTGTAACATGACTAAATTTGGTAGGATTATATAGGAAAAAAAACTTAATAAACCAATATATAAATCATATTAGAAATTTTCCCATACCATTGGTATGTGATTATTCAAAGGGAAGCTACTACACTTGAATCCCCTAGCAGACATTTCTAGTTTTCATACTACAAATATATTGTAGGGGATTTAATGCATCATTACATTAGTTTTGAATATAATGAAATCAATAATCAAAATAAAATCTATAAATAAAATTATTTGTTTCTATATTCCTTTAGTATGTAGTTCATTAACGGGAAACAACTACACTAGAATCTCAGGGGGGAAATTACTAGTTTTGATCCTCCAAATCTCTTACATGGGATATACAGTATCATTACATTTCCTCATAATATAAGAAAAAAACCTTAGAAAACAATGTTGGAAATAATGTAATGATTTTTAACATACCATATTTGGAACATCCTTGATAGGTATCATACATACACAAGAATCCTTAAGAAAAACATTCTAGTTCAGATCCAGAAGATCTTTTACAGGGGATTTGAAATATGATTACCATTTGGTAGGATTATGATTAAATAATCTATAGAAAAAAATGTTGTACATCACAAAATTAAATTTTTATATACAAAATTTAAAACATCATTGATAATTATCCTACAATATAGGTGGTTCTATAAAGGTAAGTGGCTACACTAGTGTCCCTCAGTGGATATTTCTAGTTCTGAAGCTGAAAATATTCTCTATAGGATTTAAAACATGATGAAATTTGGTAGGATTATAATGAAATCATCATAAAACAAAATATTATACATTATTCCACTCATTTTCCCATATTTTTAGTAAGTGGTTCTTTAAATCGAACTGGCTACCCAAGAATCCACCGATAAAGATTTCCAGTTATGATGCTAAAAATATCCTATAGAGTATTTTCAATAGGATTACCTTTTATAGGGTTATAAGAAAAATAACCCTAAAATGATGGGTTTTATATTAGAGGATCATTTATTGTTATACTGAATATAGAACATAATATATAAGTTTCATGAACTCATAGTGGCTATACAAAAGGAATAAGCTACACTATAATCCCTAAATGGATATTTCTAGTTCTGATGCTACCAATCCCTTATAAGTGATTTTCAACTAGGATTCCTTTGGTATGATTATAAGGACATGAAACAAAACAAAAAAAGTTAAAAATTACATTAGACCTTTCCCTACACGTTTAGTAAGTGTCCTTTAAAAGAAAAGTGACCACACATGAATCCCCGAGTGGAGATTCCAAGTTACGATGCTGCAAATCTGTTATAGGGTATTTGAAACCCTATTACCATTGGTAGGATTATAATGAACAAAAGGAATAAGAGATAAATATGCACATTATATCAGGCCTTTATATATCTATTTTTTACTGTATCATGAATGGGAAGTCCCTACACTAGAATCCCCCGATGAATATTTCTAGTTATAATGTTGTAAATATCCTATAGATTATTTTCACCATGATAACCTATGGTAGAAGTATGAGGAAATCAACCATTGAAAATATGTTTGTACATCATATCAGTAATTTCCCATTATGTTTGGTAAAGGGTTCCTTATGGGGGTGTAGCTGCACTAGAATCCCCCAATGGAGATCACCAGTTTCAATGATAAAAATATCTTTTAAGGGAATTGAAGCATCATTATGTATCGTTAGATTATGGGGATAGTTATAATAATTATAAAATTTATACACCATATTAAGAAATTTATAAAAATGGAGTTTAAACTTTATAAATAAGTATCATCCACTATATGTGAATCTATAAAGTGAAGTGACACTATAGAGTCCATTGGGGGATTTTTTCAATTTTGGTCCTACAAATCTATTGCTGGATATTTGAAACATCATTACCATTAAAAGGATTATATAATGGAAATAATTTATATTAGAATCCCCAATTGATATTTTGGGGACTGAATCAACAAATATATTATATGGAATTTGTAGGATTGTGCACCTTCTGGGATTTAATCATGTTAATACATCTCTATCAAATTGATACATCCATGATTATTATTCTACATAAGAAAGAAAATATATAATAATTAGATGATTTTTATTAAAACAACACCCATTAGTATAACTACAATGTGGAAAATTACTATAAATCCCAACAACTTCATAATCAATCCATCAACATGAAACCATATTTCCCTAACTTTATAGTGTTTGTTTCTAAAAAAATGTTCTTGTGTTTCAACAGTGACTAACGTTGTACTTAAATTACATAATCATTAATGTAAATGTGACTTCCCATTTTTTGTGGTGGCTCTAACCCCATGAAAGAATTACATTTATTTTTTCATATCTGTCAATTATTATATCTACATTTTTCTTGGTATTTGATATATTTAAGGATTCCTTTGTTCCACAAATTAGTTTTTCATGTATTTCTCTAATCATATAACTAGAAGAACTCTCAAAAACTATACATTGCAACGATAATTATTGACAACAAATTAATTTTTTATTTATAAAATATTTTATGTACTCATTAGTGTTAATTATTAAGGTACTTATTTTTAATAAAAACATTATTGTATGCAACTCGTTAAAAAAAATAGAAGACTATGTATTTCTGGAAAATGTATTGAAACGTCCCCAGACTGTAATCCACTAAACTAGTGCTTCGAGATAGGTGTTTACAAGACCTTAAGTGTTCCTCCCAATACTCCAAATGTTGCTGACTAGCAGCAAAGGTCCTAATGGTCAATTGGAGAGGCTATAGCCCCTTTTTATATGGGTAATCAACAACCAAAGATTAACTAAATAGCATAATAATAAACAATAATACAGGGGCATGAATAAACAACCATTCCCAAAAATAGGGTACCACCATGTCCAATAATAAATATTCCATGTCCTGCTATAAGTGAAAAAGTGAACCAAACCCAAAGATAAAGACAATTGTGAAATCCCCATAATGGTCTTGACACTATGTATGGGTCCTCCTCACCGTACACCCACACAAAAACAACCCCCTAGCAAGAGACGTTTTCCTTCCCCTAACATACAACCATGAATTCTGTTTAGAAACCCAATGGTGGACTGGGCATGCTATGAGTATAGCTCAGTTGGCCACCACCAACGATGTCTTTAAAATATCCAGTATAAAAAATTGTGCATGCAAAGGGAAAATAATATTCAATGAAAAATAAAAGATAATGTGACTATAACTAGTTTAGATCTATTACCAACATTTATTACCATTTCATTATCTTAAAATTTCATCCCATTTCCCATTACATACTATTTTGAACTATTTTATATCATGGGTTCATAAAAAAACATGTTACATAGGCTTAAGGTACTAAATCACATGATTGAGGAAAAACACATAGCTATCTTATCTCACTAGTAATAACATCATCATGTCAACTATATCCTTACCTCGAAGCCACAGTTCGGGTGGATGAAACCATTAGGGGAATAGAGCCTCATTCTTCCTCCATAACCCATGCATTAGGGGTGGAGTTTAGAGACTCAGTCCAACTCAACCCATGGTCATAGAACCTTAAGTCAATACCACACTCTACCAAGCCATGTCCAGTATATATATATATATATATAAACACATATATATATACATATATATATATATATATATCCATCAACCATTCAAACAAAATCACATCCATTTCCCAATGAAATCATAAATCATAACAATAACATGAGATTAAATGACATGCCTTAACCCATTAACACAATTACCACATTTCACATCATTTATCCATTTATCTCAATTATTTTTTGTTACGCTTATCTCACTAATAATTCATTCATTGTTCCTATTTCACTAGTGCTCGTTCATTATGCCTAACTCACAAGGCTTAATTACTAGTCTCATGATCCATTCTACTATGGTCTTTAAACAATTCCACATATTCACTGTAACACCCCAAGATTTCATAGTGTGTTATTTCTTCAAAATAATTCAATAACTTGCACTACACGCAACACCAAGTTCAAGCGCACCATGACTTACTAAACAATCCGTTCAAAAGATGTTATGAATAGTATTAACTATATTTTAAACTTATATAATCCTTATAATTTTAGAATCCATATTATGAGTTATTTAGACATAATGTAAGAACAAATTCATTTTTAGTATTTCACTTTTAAAAACTTTTAATAGTGAACCCTTTTTAAATCCAATATTTTAAACCTTTATATATTCAATTTGACTAAATAAATTTACTTTTTTGAATGGGGACATCAAAAAAAATTACAGTGAAATATCCTAAGCTTCCACGATACGATTTCCTTTGAATAATACAGTAGCGTTTGTTGTACGCATCTTTGAATTCTAACACATACCACAACCAATCAAACTACCCGTTATGAATAGTAATACCTACTTTTTGAAATTTTTTAAATTTTCTTTCTGAAAATGGACTTAATTATTGGTTTGGAGTATCAAATTTAGCCTAAGGTGAAATTTTGGTACTTTTCGAATAACTTTAATATTCTGATGAATAGTGAAAATTAATAAATTTTAATTAAAAACAACATTTTTAATCAAAATAATTAATAATGATAAATTTTGAATTTTAGTGTTTTTAATGTATTATATGAATATATTTTTACCATTTTATCCAATGGAGTTCATTAGAATTAATTTTACTTTGAAATTGGACCTAAATAATTGTCAATCTTTTGATATATATTGTTTCTTAAAAACACGCTATTTGTTGTGACATCGAGAATTAATTATAAAATTAATTAATGCAACATATATGTTTGGAATTTTCTAAAATAGACAACAATTTTGAATTTGGAATATCAATTATAGCTTATGGTGAAATTTTGACATTGTTCTGAAAAACTTCAATTTTTGATGAATAGTGATACTACTAAGTGGTAGTTAAAAAAACTGAATTCTTCATAAAACATAATTTTACCGCTTCTGTGAATGGAATTTCGAAAATCCGAGAGACACGGTTAATATCAAGAAGTAAAATGTGGTTCAATGTGATGAAAATAATTATTGGTGAATAGTAACTTTTTTACTTTTATTTACCACGGTTAAAAGTAAATTGGGTAATTAAGGGTAAAAATGATATTAATATTACCCTAACACATGTCCTAATTCTATTGGACAAGTGTATCTAGACCAAAAAAATCTTAGTAATAAAATATTATCATTTATGTCCACTTGGATTAGATTAGGACATTTATTATTATTTTATTCAAAGAAGAGTTAAAAGAGTTAAAATCAAAGTTTATTTACTAAAACCACTTTAATATAAGGTTATACATAAGATAAATTAGATTGTAAATATTATTTAGAAATTTAATTAGATTTCATACATAATGATATTTTATTTATAATTTTTAGACATTAAATAATTCAATTTATTTATGACACAATGATGATGCAGTAATTACCATAATAGTAAACAATTAGAATAATGAATATTATAAATATCAAAATAAATATAATTTGAAATTTTTTTTGAATTACACTAATTTTATAGGTTAATATGACATGTTAGGATTGATTTAATTACCTTTTGTAGAAGTAATCATTCTGTTATTAGTTTCACAAAAATCAACTATTGAATAGTGTCAAAATTGACATAAATAAGTTTTTAAAACAAATATTATATTATTCATTGATATTAAATTCATAAAAATATAAGGTTCGGCCAATAGACTTATATCATGATAGGTGAATCATTTATGGACCACTTGGGGGTCTATTGGATGTATATTGTATGTTAATTAACAATATAATATAAAAATACAAAGTGACATTGTAAATGTCAAACTAATTAACTAACAGTTAAAACTAAATGATACGGTTAATATAGTAACCCAAACCTGTCTAAATTCTATTGGATGAATCGTTTTCGACATATCCCCACCTTAACCTTTAAATAATCAACTTTTGATCCATTATAAACAGAATATTAAGTTATTATATTTTAATATTTCTATCTTTTCCAAAGGTTCCCATCACCCTTCTTATAAAAGGGAACTCCTCCTTCTCATCACTTCACACCTTCAAAGCCTTTTGGATTGGCCAAACTCTTCCCAAATACTCTCTAAAATTCCCTCACTACAACCTAGAGGCCATTGGTTGATCATAAAGCCTTACTAAAGAGCCCTTTTGATCAAATCAAAAAGAAGAACCCGAGGAAGAGGAAATGTTTTCACCACCCTTTTTCAAATTCCTTTATTCTTCCACTTCTTTCATTGTTAATACCATTCTAAAATAATAACTCCAGTATCTTATATATACTGTGATTTTATTATAAATATGGTACAACCATATTCAGTAATCTATCAACCCTTTGAATAACATGTCACCATGCGTGCGTACGTACGGCTTACCGTCTCCACGTCGTGGTGTAATTGTTATTCAATATATTAATATTTGAATGAGTATAATAATGATGTGTAACTCATGTAAATAATAAATATAACATGATAATTATTCTGTATATATGATATAACATCCAATTATATATCATTTTAATATCAAAAGAATGATATTGTCTCTCGTGCGTAAGCACGAACTACCGTCTCCACGAACGCGGTAAGATTCATTCTCCATCGTATCCATTCAAGTATAATTACCATTTGATTATTTTAAAATAATGTTTAAGGACTTGGTATCATTCTGGATATGAATACGATACAACCTATCCATGAAAAACATGTCTTACGTAACAAAACTTATAAAATAAATCGAGTAAGTTAACACCCAAAACGACGATAATACTAAGATATTATTAGCAAAGAAATGATAAAAGACCAAATATTATATCAAATTAATATATATGATTATTTTATAATTTAATAACAATTATTTCACCATTATACAGGAGGTTAACCTACCCTCAACCAAGGAAAAGTACAAGGTAAGGGTTTATTTCACAATCTCTTCATTATCCTAGATTGTTTATACGTAATTATCTACTGGGATCTATTTATCATCCACATCCATGTTCCTTAAAAATGTATTTAAAAACATTTTTACTATTTACTAGAAAATGGGTTAAAGTCATTTATACCCTTATGTGTTTTGAAATGAATCTTTCCGTCATTTTCCAAACAAGGCAGTTTTAACCTTTTCGACAAATTTATGGTAAGAATGACTTTTTTTAACTTATACGGTAGGTGCGGCTATTTACCGCCATTATAAATCATCAAAGATTCCCTTAAAACCTTATAATAATATTTCAAAAAAAAATGTTTTATTTTATGGTTATGTTAACTTTAAATGATTTCAAAATGAATATTTTACGAATTTTTGAAATTTACTCTTTATCAAGATCATAATTTTAAATGTTTTAAAGATTTATCGTTCCAAATATTTTTAATTAATGTCCATGTTTTCAAAATGATTTTAAGGATTTATTTACATGGACATGAATGTTTTGAAATGATATATCTTTTCAAAAGTTTCAAAGTGGTATGAGACACTTTTATTCAAAAATCTCTTTTGAATAACTTCATTTATAAATGTGTGAATTTTCAATGATTTCATGAAAAGATATAATTCTCTCAAATAGTTTTTATTTCATCTATGTTAACATCCTTTGATGTATTTTAAGATTATTTTATGTTGATTTATTATGATACAAAACTTTTTTATTGTATTGAAGGTTTTGTGATATGTTTTACGATGGATGTGTTATTTTTATACCATTCATGGTTTATGGAGAATGTATTGACATTTTGTATGCTAGTTTTAATACGAATGTTTATTTTATGTGTAAACCTGTTCATATGGGAATGAATTAGACTTAGTAAGTCACGGGTGTAGCCTACTATAGCTCCTCGATGCATCGATAGGTCTCACGAGACAAACTAGTGTCTTGGAACAAGGCCTTGGCAAAATCTTATTTGTAGTCTTGGCATGAGGCCTTGGCTATGTGGTTATGATAGTCTGACATTATTCATTCCATCATTATGAAAGTGGTTATTGATATTGCATGTGATTATTCGATTATTAGAATATCCATTTGAATAAGTAAATGGCATTATTTTATTTTATTTTTTCCATACTATGTTGAAGTTCAAGTTTAATAATCTTTTTTTAGTTATACATTGCCTTAAATGTTTATTCTTATTTATGAAAGTTTCTGCTATATTGTTATCTTTGCTGGGCATTTGAGCTCACCCCTTTTCTATGTTTTATTTTTCCCAGGATATGAAGAAGTAAATTATAAATGACCTGCAGGGATATTATGAGGGGATAATAGTGTGGACTATAGAGACAATATGTTGTTGTAGTAGTTTTTCACCATATCATGTAATGTAAAACTTTATGAATATATCTAGTGTTTCCAAGGCTACTAAACCAATCGGTCTTTCGAGATTTGATCTTTCGTGTGATCATGCCAATGTCATGTAATAATGCACCGACTCTAGGTAATTGGGGTATGGGCGTTGCAGTTGGTATCAGAGAAGTTTATTACAAACATTGGAAGCTATATTTAGATAAACTCTGATTAGAGCACATAGACCTATGATGAACTTTGAGGATTAGTATAGAGGAACTTCCCAGAATTTTGGTATTGTATAGATTTTGAATGTTTTCCGAGCAATACATCCATGTCTGGATACGAGTAGGTAGAGGAGGCTCTATCACAGATGTACCTAGGGGTATAACCCGAAAACACCGCTTTGAGCTAGACTTGAATGGGAACTAGTGCATGACAATGGGCCTTGTTGCACTCTTGGTTACGACACTCCCGGGGGATATGCTTAGGATAATTCTAATTTTCTTTACAATCCATTATTAAGGGTTTATGAGTATATACTTCCTCAAGGAGACATTTTTATGATTATGGATTATATCCATAAACTATTTAATTTATGTTATGTGTTTTCCATGTTTGGGATTATGTATTATTATTCATAAAATAATATAGTGTATGTCATTGTTTAGAAATGGCGCCCAGTAGAAGGAATGAGAACTCCCGCAATGCACATGATCCAAAGAGAAAAGAGGATCATATCTTTCATGGTATAAAGCCAAAATTTATAAGAGAAATAGTCTCCCATGTATTTTCATCATATGAAGAAATAATATCATGTGTTGATAAGATAAGTAAATATTTTACTGAGTCCTATGGCTTTGAGGGGAAGCAAGAGAAGAAATGGATGGAAGAGGGAAATATGGATAAAGGGAAGATGGAAAAGAAGAATTTTCCCATACGTGATAACTATGGGAAGAAACAACCTAGAACTTTCCTGAAAGGAATGGGAGTTTGTTATAAGTGTAGAGGAAAAGGGCACAAATTACGTGACTGCAAGAGTAAGAAAATGGTTTCAAATGTACAATGCATCATTTGAAAGGAGTTTGGACACTAAGAAAACCTATGTCCCAATCGTCAGACTATGCCTCAAATGATGCTATTGGATAATAATCATGTTATGATACTACCACAGATGAAGAGGAACGATTACAGTCCTTATGTTGATTATGTCATTTCAGTGTTGTATCAACAATGTACTTGTTATAATAATTATGGAGTATATAAGAATTGTACTGCAGTACTATTTTATTAAGGACTTGAGATTGTGTGGAACAAATAAAAGTGACTCAATAGTAGGTTAAATTTTTGGAAAATATATGGTTGAGAGAAAGATAAACCATAATATGGTTCTGATATCGAGGTAGTGATTTTAGAATAATACATGATTGATTTGGATAAATTATATTGGATATTCTTGACTACCTTGAAACTGATTAATGATTTGTATATTCCATCTTTGTTGGGGTTTAAAACATTTTTTTTATTGAAGGAGTATATCTATTATTCATTAAGGAATAAGGGATCATGAATGCAATCAATAAGGTTTTATGGTAATTCAGAATGTTGCAGTGTTTTAAAAGAATACATGATAAAGGTGATAACATGTTATTATGAAGAAAAAAAGGATCTTCATTGTGTTTAACTTACTTATAAATTTTGTGCTGATGTATTTTGGATAGTTATAGTTTTGATTATTTTGGATTGCCATAAAAGGACCACCCGGAGGTCGGGCGGCAAGCTATCTCGTCTGGCAAGGCCGCGAGACTTGAACCCACAACCGAATGGTGACAAAGGTGTATCACCTACCACTGACCCATGAGATGTCCTGGATTGAATAATGTCTTCATTTTTAATGGTTCTGCTAGATGAATTATAAATTCATTTTTTAACCCTATATGAATAGGATAAATAGAATATTATTTTTATGTTCTATTATCTTTTAGAGTGAAAGATGGGTTTGCGGTAGAACGTAGTTAAAGGATGAGACTCTACTTGTCATGTATATATTTTTCTTCTTCTCTTATTCAATGAAGAAATTAATTCTTATGCTTTAGTGAAGGGATCAAAATGAGAGTGTTAACCTAATACCATATGTTTTGTTGAACCAATGGTATTTTAAATCATGATAGACTGATGAATTTAAGGCCCTCAGTTCTATACTTGTTTGTGATGGATGAACTCAATCACAACCTATAAATATTTAAATTTTTCCTCCAATTATATGTCTCTAATTTCCACCATTGTTCTCCGAATAGAGATCATAATTTGGTGGTGACCCTTTCATTTCTCTTTTCCTCTTATTAAGACTAAATTTAATTCACCCAATTTCCGATGTGGGTTTTCCCCCAAAGATATTTTCTATATTCAAACTTTTATTTTTGAAGAACTATTTCAAATTGCAAGGACGCAATTTATTGAATAAGGGGAGAATGTAACACCCCAACATTCAATATTGTGTTATTTCATCAAAATAATTCAATAACTTGCACTACACGCAACACCAAGTTCAAGTGCACCATGACTTACTAAACAAGCCTTTAAGAAGAGTTTATGAATAGTATTAACTAAATTTTGTACTTTATATAATCCTTATAATTTTAGAATCCATATTATGAGTTTCTTAGACATAATGTAAGAAAAAATTAATTTTCAGTATTGCACTTTTAAAAACATTTAATAGTAAACCCTTTTTAAATTCAATATTTTAAACTTTTATATATCCAATTTGACGAAATAAATTTACTTTTTAGAATGGGGACATAAAAACAATTTACAATGAAACATCCTAAGATTCCACGGTACTCTTTCTTTTGAATAATACAGTAGTGTGTGTTGTACGCAACTTCGAATTCTAACACACACCACAACCAATCAAACTAGCCGTTATGAATACTAATACCTACTTTTTGAAATTTTATAAATTTTAACTTTCAAAATGGACTTCATTTTTGGATTCGGAGTATGAAATTTAGCCTAAGGTGAAATTTTTGTACTTTTCTGATAACTTTAATATTCTGATGAATATTGAAAATTACTAAATTTTAATTAAAAAAAACATTTTTAACCAAAATAATTAATAATGATAAAATTTAATTTGAGTTGTTTTAAAGTATAATTAGAATATATTTTTACCATTTTATCCAATGGTGTTTATTAGAATTAATTTAACTTTGAAATTGGTCCTAAACAATTGTCAATCTTTTGATATATATTGTTTCTTAAAAAGACGCTATTTGTTGTGACAGCGGTAATTAATTATAAAATTAATTAATGAAACTTATATTTTTAGAATTTAGTAAAATAGACATCATTTTTGAATTCGGAATATCAATTATATATTTGGGTGAAATTTTGGCATTGTTCTGAAAAACATCAATGTTTGATAAATAGTGAAACTACTAAGTGGTAGTTAAAAAAACTAAATTCTTCATAAAACATAATTTTACCACATCTGTGAATGGAATTTTGAAAATACGAGAGACGCGGTTAATATCAATATGGAAAATGTGGTTCAATGAGATAGAAATAATTTTTGTTGAATATTAACTTTTTACTTTTATTTACCACGGTTAAAAGTAAATAGGGTAATTAAGGGTAAAAATGATATTAATATTAACCTAACACATGTCCTAATTCTATTAGACAGATTTATCTCGACCAAAAACAACCATAGGAATAATATATTATCATTCAGTTCCACTTGGATTAGATTTGGACATTTATTATTAGTTATTTCAAAGAAGAGTTAAAAGAGTTAAAATCAATGTTTATTTACTAAAACATTTTTAATAAAGGGTTATACATAAGATAAATTAGATTGTAAATATTCATTAGAAATATAATAAGATTTCATATATAATGATATTTTATTTATAAATTTTAGACATTATATAATTCAATTTATTTATGACACAATGATGATGCAGTAATTACCATAATAGTAAAAAATTAGAATAATTGATATTATAAATAACCAAATAAATATAATTTCAGGCTTTTTATGAATTAAACTAATTTTTTAGGTCAATATGGCATGTTATGATTTATTTAATTAACTTTGGTTGAAGTAATCATTCTGTTATGAGTTTCACAAAAATCAACTATTGAATAGTGTCAAAATTGACATAAAAGAGTTTTTTTAAAAAAAATATTTTATTATTAATTGATATTAAATTCATAAAAATCTAAGGATCGGCCAATAGACTTATATTATGATAGGTGTATCATTAATGGATCACTTGGTGGTCTCTTGGATGTATATAGTAAGTTTATTAACTATATAATACAAAAATACAAAGTTACATGGTAAATGTCAAACTAATTAACTAAGAGTTAAAACTAAATGATAAGGTTAATATAGTAACCCAAACCTATCTAAATTCTATTGTTTAAATGGTTTTCGACCTATACCCACCTTAACCTTTAAATAATCAACTTTTGATCCATTAGAAACCGAATATGAATTTATTATAAATTAATATTTCTAGCATTTCCAAAGGTGCCCCTCACCCCTCTTATAAAAGGACACTCCTCATTCTCATTACATAACACCTTCAATGCTTTTTGGATTGTCCAAACTCTGCCCAAATACTCTATCAACATCCCTCACTACATCCTAGAGAACATAGTTTGACCAGAAATCCAACCTAAGGAGCCCTTTTGATCAAATCAAAAGGAAGAACTCGAGGAAGTGGTAATGTTTTCACCACCCTTTTTCAAAGTCATTTCTTATTCCACTTCTTTCGTTGTTATTAACATTATAAAATAATAACTCCAGGTCCTTATATATACTGTGATGTTATTATAAATATGGTACAACCATATTCAGTATTCTATCCACCCTTTGAATAATATGTTACCATACGTGCATATGTTTGGCTTACCGTCTCCACGTCATGGTGTAATTGTTATTCAATATATTATTATTTGGATGAGTATAATAATGATGTGTAACTAATTTAAATAATAAATATAACATGATAATGATTATTTATATATGATATACCATCCAATTATATATCATTTTAATATCAAAAGAATGATATTGTCCCTCGTGCGTATGTACGGACTAACGTCTCCACGAACGCAATAAGATTCATTCTCCATTGTATCCATTCAAGTATAATTATCATTTGATGATTTATAAATAATGTTTAAGGACTTGGTATCATTCTGGATATGAATAAGATACAACCTATCCATGCCAAACATGGCTTACGTAACAAAACATATAAAAGAAAAGGAGTAAGTTAACACCCAAAACAACGATAATACTAAGATATTATTAACAAAGAAATGTTAAAAGATCATATATGATATCATATTAATATATATGATTCATGTATAATTTAATAAAATTTATTTCACCATTATACAGAAGTTTAACCTACCCTCAACCAAGGAATAGTACAAGGAAAGGGTTTATTTCACAATCCCTTCATTATCCGAGGTTGTTTATACGTAATTATCTCGTGGGATCTCTTTATCATCCACATCCATGATCTTTAAAAATGTATTTAATTTTTTTTTACTATTTACTAGACAATGTGTTAAAGTAATTTATACCCTTATGTGTTTTGAATGGAATGTTTTTGTCATTTTCCAAACAAGGCACTTTTAACCATTTCGACAAATTTCAGGTAAGAATATCTATTTTTAACTTATACGGTAGGTATGCCTATTTACCGCCGTTATAAATTGTCAAAGCTTCCCTTTCAAGATTATAAGAATATTTTAAAAATAAAAGTTTTATTTTATAATTATGTTACTTTTAAATGATCTCAAAATGAATATTTTAAGAATTTGTGAAAGGTACTCTTTATCAATATCATAATTTTAAATGTTTTAATGAATTATCTTTCTAAATCTATTTAATTAATGTCCATGTTTTCAAAATTATTTTAAGGATTTATTTACATGGACCTGAATGTTTTGAAATGATATCTCTTTTAAAAAGTTTCAAAGTGGTATGGGACACGTTGATTCAAAAATATCTTTTAAATCACTTCCTTTATAAATGTGTGACTTTTCAAAAATCTCGAGAAAAGATGTATTTCTCTCAAATAGTTTTGATTTCATCTATGTAAACATCCTTTGATGGATTTTAAGCTAATTTGAAGTTGATTTATTATGATAAAAAACTATTGTATTGTATTGAATGTTTTTTAATAGGTTTTACTATGTATGTGTTATTTTTATACCATTCATGCTTTATGGAGAAAGTATTGACATTTTGTAAGCTAGTTTTAATACGAATGTTTAAGTTATGCTTAAACCTTTTCATATGGGAATGCATTGGACTTAGTAAGTGACGGGTGGAGCCCGCTATAGCTCCTCGATGCATCGGTAAGTCTCATGAGACAAACTAGTGTCTTGGCACAAGTCATTGGAAAAATCTTATTTGTAGTCTTGGCACGAGGCCTTGGCTATGTGGTTATGATAGTCTGGCATTATGCATTCCATCATTATGAAAGTGGTTATTGATATTGCATGCGATTATTCGATTAGTAGAATATCCATGTGAATAAGTAAATGGCATTATTTCATTTTATTTTGGCCATACTATGTTGAAGTTCAAGTTTAAAAGGATTTTGTTTTAGTTATACATTACCTTAAATGTTTATTCTTATTTTTGAAAGTTTCCGCTATATTGTTATCCTTGCTGGGAATTTGAGCTCACCCGTATGTCTTATTTTTCCTAGGATGTGATGAAGTAAATAATAAATGACCTGCAGGGATATTATGAGTGGATAATAGTGTGGACTATGGAGACAATATGTTGTTGTAGTAGTTTTTCACCTTATTATGTAATGTAAAGCTTTATGAATATATCTAGTGTTTCCAAGTCTACTAAACCAATCGGTCTTTTGAGATTTAATCATTCTTGAGATCATGCCAATGTCATGTAATAATGCAGCGACTCTGGGTAACTTGGGTCGGGGCGTTACATTCACCCATTTATACATTCAAACTCTATTTACAATTCATCTAGAATAGCCTTTTTTAACCCATATAAACCACATCCATGTTAGCCCAATATCCCTTAGGTTATTGTCAAGCCTAGGTTCATCACCTAGCTTCTAATCCATCACAATCCCTCACATCAACATTTTTATCATGGGCTCTGCAAAAATACACAACAATATCACTTGTTCTTTACAAATCCCTATGTACGGGGAAGTCGGCACACCCCATTGGTGGCCCTAGATTAGTCCCATCAACCTTGACGCATCCCATGGGGATTGTGAGAGTTCCCATTAACCACCATGGCAACCATTTTACCTAAACATGCCTAGGGTAATAAAAACGTACAAAGAGACTCTATAGACCAAATCCACACATGTGCAAATCCATGAACAGACCAATTGATATTACCTATAGACCACCTACCTTGATTTTGGGGGTGAACACGCTCTTAATCGAGCCCTTATATTCCACTTAAACCCACCCTTGATGCTTCAACGTAGATCTCACCCAAAGAGTAGGGTTTTATAGCTTAGTAAAGAGGGAAGAAGAAGATATAATCCCTAAACTCAAAAGTGAAGTAAGGATGGGATTAGCCTTACCTGAAGCCTCGATCCACAAACAAAAGCACCAAAATTTCATAAAAAACAATGGAGAACGATCTATTGGAGCTCTTGGGAGATTTTGTTCGTTCCTAGGGTGAAGAGGGGAAAATGGGGAGGAAATCCCGAGTTGGGTATTAAAATCCTAAAGTTGAAAATTTAAATTTTTATAAATGTTTCTAGGATGCATGGTTTGTCAGTATGGTGTTCCAAATTGTGTGCAAACTATGTGGATGCCACTGCCCAAAATCCCACCAACTTCACGGTTTCCTGGTCTGTCAGCACGGTTAGCACTAACTAAGCGCAGACTCTGTGGCCTACCTAAAAAAACAATTTTTATTCTTTTTTGTGTCCCAAACCTTTGGAAAACCCTTGAACGATCTTAAGGACTTGGATAAGAACATAATAAACAAAATAAAGGGATTAAAACCAAAACATAAACAATAACATACCTTACCACGAGATGATATAATACAACATCCCTACCTTATAATGGCTCTTCCTCGAGTCGACCTCCAATATTTCATTGTACTTCCAAGGAAAATAGATCGGGCCACTAATCCCACATATCTGATTACTACTCCCATGATTCTTCCAAAACATTCTCATGATTCCATTGTACTCTCATTAATAGAACCAACTTTCCCCCCAAAACATTCTCACTACTATCTACCACACAAAATAGTTGCTCCTCCAAGGACGCATCATCCTCAAGCTCAACATCCTCAACATCCACCATGTGAGTTGGATCAGTGTGATACCATCGATGCTGCGACACAAGAAAAAATCCATGCTCCTGCTATAACGTTGTGGAAGATCCAATTGGTATTCCACTAGCATGATCCTCTCCACAATGTCAAATGACCCCACATAACTGGTCACCGATTTGACTTTCTTATAAATTTGTTGGTGACCAAACTTTGGCGAGAGCCAAAGGAACACAACATCACCCACCTCAAAATCAAGAGGTCTACCCCTCCAAATCAAATACGAATTTGGTCTACTCTGAGCTTTTTCCTTCCATTTCTAAATCAACTCGACTTTTTATGAGGTCTCCTGAAAGAGACTTTGTCCCAACGGCTAGGATTCACCAGATTCCATCCAACATAGCAATGATCTACATGGCCACCCATTGAAAACCTCAAATGGTTCCCTCTGAACCATAGCTTGAAAACTTTTTTTGTAGGTAAATTCAACAGGTGATGGGAGCTTCTCCCAAGAACCACTATAATTAATGACAATAGACTTCAATATGTACTCCAACACTTGGATTGTACACTCTGACTAATCATCCCTCTATGGGATAAAATCCATACTCAAAAGCACCTATGTACCAACAGCCTTCTACAACCCTTGATAGTAGTGAGACGTGAAATGAGGATCATGATCTGAAACTATAAACTGTGTTACACCTTGAAAACATAAAACTTACTGAACATAAAACTCACCCAACAGATAAAATATGTATTTCTCTAGAATCTATAAGGAATGAGCCTCTTTCTTTAGCTAATCCCCAAAAACCCAGATTGCATCATTCTACTGAGGAATCCTTGGAAGACCCACCACAAAATCTATCATCACATCATCCCACTTCCATTCTAGAATGAGAACTATATGTAACAAACCACATGGGTTTTGATACTTGGCCTTCACCTACTGACAGGTAAGGCACCATGCCACAAAGCCCACAAATTCCTTTTTCTATCTCAGCCACCAAAATTGGTTGTGGAGATCACAATACATCTTGTTCAAACAAGGATTCATTATCCATTTTGATGCATCGAATTCACACAATAGATCTTCCCCCATGCATACCGGCATAACCACATGACCGTGAACTCAAACAACCTCCTCCATAGTAACGGTCCAACCAGAAGGTGGCTGCCCAGTTTCAGTTCTTTCCTTAAAGGAGAAACATTCAGGATCATCAATATGACTTTCCCTAACAATAATTAAATGCATCCACTCAACAGCCAAAAAAGAAAGAGTCACCTGACCATTTTCATCTAGAACCTCTAGGTTCATCTCTGTGAACAAGGCCATCACCTTCCACTCACAGCTGGAATCCCAAACCACATGGTATGAGACTTCCTGCTAAAATAATCGACCAAACTATTCACGTTCCCTAGTGAATATACCATCACAAGGTCCAAATACTGGAGATAATCAACCCATATTCATTTCCGACGATTCAAATCCCATAGGGAAAAGATATACATTAGAATCTTGTGGTCGGTATACACTATGAACCATTACCCGAACAAGTAGTGCATCCTTCCCTTTAAGGAATACACTACTTCATCCATCTCAAGATCATGAGTGGGATAATTCCTCTCATGGGGACTCCATTAACTCGACCCATAATCCACAACCCACTCATCTTGCATCAACACTGCCCCAAGATCGATACCAGATGCATCACAAAAGAGGGAATACTTCCTGCCTAGCTCATGTATGATACAAATATATGTGGGTTTCAATCACTTTTTCAACACATTAAAGGCATTATCACAAGCCTCAGGGCACTCAAACATTATTCCCTTCTTGTTCAAGCCCGAAAGTGGTGCTTCCATGTGATAGAAATTATGGATGAACCTCTGGTAATACCCGACCAAACCCAGAGAACTTCGAGCATTTGAAACACTCTTGGGATGATCCCAAGACATGAAAGCCTTCACATTCTTGGGATTCAATAACACACCTACCTGAGAGATGATGTGACCTATAAAATGAACTTCTCCAATCCAGAACTGACACTTTGGGAGATTGGTGTATAACCAATGCTCACTTAGTGTACTCAGAACGATGTCAATATGTTGGGCATGATCATCAGGAGTATTCGAGTACACAAAGATGTCGTCAACAAGGACAACTATGAACTAATATAGATAAGGATGGAAGATTAGGTTCATCAAAGCCATGAAAACCACTGGTAAATTGGTCAAGCCGAAAGGAATCACCACAAACTCAAACAACACATACTAACACCTGAAAGATGTCTGTGGTATGTTTGAAGGCCTCACCCTCAACTAGTGATAACCCAATATCAAATAAATCATAGAAAACCTCGATGCACCTCTAAAATGGTCAAGAAAGTCATCAATTTAGGGAATATGGTTCCTATTTTTCACCATTATTTGATTTATCTTCTGATAATCAACACAAAACCTTAACAGACTATCAGGATACATTGATAAAATCATAAAATATCGCCATGGACACATACTAGGACATATGAACTCCATACACACCAACTCCTCAAGATGAACAGTTAACTCCTAGAGTTCTATCATTGCCATTTGGTATATTAGAATAAAAATTGGCTTCTCTCCTAGTAGAAACTCAATCATGAACTCAACATCCCTCTCGGGTAGAAACCCTGAGAAATCCTCAGGAAACACATCCTAAAACAAAACCACTACTAGAAGGAAGATAGACTATTCCCCTCTTACATCATCTAGCACAAGGCAAGATACTTGAGACATGATCCTACCAAACTGCCGACAGACCAGTCCCACATGACCTGCTAGAACATCCAAAAATTCCCAATTGACATAAGTGTCACCCTCAAGTGACCTGAATGATAACCAATAGCAGTAACACTCTATGTGTACCTGATACAACACAAACCTATCCTTAACCATGATCATGTCAAATCCTTGTATCTTGAGAATGGACAAGTCCCATATGAAATTATACCCACTAACATTCATAGAACATCCCTTAAATTTCCTGATATCTTCATTTCTCACCTCCAATGGAGTGTAAATCTACATAACCCTACACATACTCTCCATAGGAAATCCCAATGGTACCACAAGATGAGAATAAATAATAGAGTGTGTGGCACCAGTTTCAAAAAATCACTAGAAAGTGTAGAAGATACAAGGATCAGACATCGAACAATAAATGTCATAGCCTCACCATCACCAGGTGTAGACTGAACTACCTGAAGATAACCTTACACTCTACCCTAGGCTCCAACCTGTGTGCCCTGTAATCCACTACCCTAATAATGTGGCTGATCCTGCCCCGGAATTCCATGTCAACCTCCCCTACCAGTATGGACCTTGGAGATCGAACTCCTTGCCTGATATTGAGAAACTGGTCCCCTGCCTTCACTTAGTATATTACTGTCATCAAAATTCATGATCACCTACTGAGGCTTCTTGCCAAACTTCTGCACGTGTCCCGATATTCCATACGACCAACACACAAATGGAGGTTGAGGACACTGTTCACACATGTACCCTAGCCTACCACACTGAAAGCATAACACACGATCAACACTCTAAGAGGATGACCCTATTTTATGACCTCCTTTCACACTTCCACCCTGCTGAAAACATCCAAAACGATTCATTCATCCCTTGGAAGATTCACCACTGGTCAACCCAACTGGCACGTCAAGACCACTACTTGAATCTACCATCAGGTTACATTTTGAGATCAACACTTGATCAAATACGTTTGTAATCCTCTTCAAGCGAAAGATACTCACATGGGACCTAATATTGTGTCTCATCTCATCCTGGAAATGCCATGTAACTACTTCTTCATCCCCATCCAATGTTGAAACAAATCGTCTCAGGTTATTGAAGTGGCATGCATACTCCATTACCAATGTTGATCCCTATGTTAGGCTCAAGAAATCTACAGCCCACTCATGCCTCAAAGTCTCTGGGTAAATATTCCCTAGATACATTTCATGGAAATCATTATAGAACACCCCCTCAGCCTACTCAATCTATGCCAGGATTTCCAACCAATGATTTTCCTAGAACCACAACATATAAGCTACCAATTTGAATTTATTCCCAATAGGATTATCTAGATGATCATGTATTATCCTGATAAACACTATCCATAACTCATCATCCACTAGCCCAACCAATTTGGTATGGTCATAGGGTCCTGTAGCTGAAACTATTTGGTAAGCTCAAACATACTCAGTGAAACCCTCCCCGGGTCAAGATACATCATTTTCAAAAACCATTCCATTTTCTCTCGTAACTTCTCTTATCTACATTTCTAAATCATCACATTCTCTTACTCTTATACTTGAGGAGTGTTATCAGTAATATACTCTTATTTCCCAACCAACACTCGACATCGTGGTGTCATTTCTCAACATTTACAAACATGATTTTTATAACACACACCATAAAACATTTAAATTTTCATAACATGAAGGCTCCTCACCAGCCACACCAACACACCATACATGCACCATCCCAACAAACCATATCATTCTGAAACACCACCCTGACCATCCCTACCATGAGACATGGTCCAAATGGGTAAACCGCCATAAACCACTCAAAGGCTCACACAACATGTTACAAACAACATTTTCAATCCATTACTAACCCTTAATTACACATATTTCTTTAATCATCACTTATAATTATTTTATCTTCAAATACTATCATTGTTTCCTTTAGGAAATTTTTCCCTTTTCAATTATCAAGAAGCAAGGTACATTCTATCCTTAATTCCTAACACACCCAACCTTTGTGTACCTACCATGATAGATGCCACCTATCTATCTAGGTTCCTATGATGATTCATAAATGCACAACCTTATGAAATTGAGGATGTGAACCAAATTTCATAAAACCATCACATCACACAACATGTTTATCCCCCAATGGTGAAATATCATCAAATGTAACATCTCCCAATCAAGAAAAACAATTACCACCCTGGGTGTCTTGGGTTTTCCATCATACATGGGTTAGCTACTCTCATGCATGAGAACATTACAAAGGCTCAACACATCCAAACTCTCGTCTACCATCCCAAATAAAATAATTCTAGAGAATGAGAAGAAAGACATCCTATAATACCACTTTTTAACATCCCTGACCCAAAATCCACTAAACCAGTGCCCCAATCAGGGTTGTTAAATGACCCTAATCATGCCTCCCCATACACCAAATGTTTCTGACTAGTAGCGGGGGTCCAAAAGGACAATTGGGGAGACTATACACCCCTTTTTTCAAAGTAAGACAAAACAGAAGATAAATACCATAAAATAATAATAATAAATAATACAAGATCATGAATAAAATCCTATTCCCAAAAAAAGATACAACCATATTGAAAAATAAATATTTCATGTCATGATACAAGTGAAAAAGTGAATGAAACCCAAAGATGAAGGCAAACTGTGAAATCCAAAAAATGGTTCCAACACTATGTCAGGGTTCCCATCCACATGCACCGATGCAAACCCAACCCCCTAGAAAGAGCCTTTCACCTTTCCGTGACCGGAAACCATGAAGTCTACTTGGGTACCAAATGGAGGCCCATGTAGGGTGTGTGTACAACTCATTAGGCCACCACCAATGGTGTCTACAAAATATCACATATAAATTATTGTGCATGCAATGGGAAATTAATAATCAATGAAAAAGAAAATATTATGTTCCCTTGACCAGTTTGTATCCATTACCAAAATTTATTACCATTTCTTTATCTTGACATTTCATCCCATTTCCCATTACATACAATTTCCAAATCTTTTGTCATGTGATCATCAGACACAAAAAGTTACATAGGCTAAAAGTACACAATCACATGCATGAGGAAAAAACATTGTCATCCATTCTCACTAGGACTAACTGCCTATTGTCAACCATATCCTCAACTCGAAGCCTCGGTTTTTGTGGATGAAACCACTAGGGTAACATAGTATTGGTCCTCTTCCAAAACCCATTCATTAGGTTAGAGTTTTGAGATTTATTCCAACTTGACCTATGGGCATAGAACCTCAAGTCAATACCCCACACTATCAAGCCATGTTAACATGCCATATATATGTTTATATCCATCAACCATTCACACAACATCAAAACCAATTCCCAAGGTAAACATAAATCATAACCCTAACATGAGAGTTAATACCATACCCAAACCCATTAACACAATTACCTCATTTCACATTATTTATACATTTATTCTAATTCCCTTTTATTGGGCTTATCTCACTAAGGATTACTTCATTGTGCCTATCTCACAAGGAATATTTCATTATGCCTAACTCAGTAGGATTCATTACCAAACTCACGATACATTACATTGTGGTCTTTAAACATTTCCACATATTCACCAATTTACACATTCTAACTCTATTTACAATTCATCTAAAATAACCATGTTCAACCCATATAAACCAATTACATGTTAAACCAATATCCCTAAGTATATTGATAAGACTAGGTGCATAACCTAGCTTATACTTCATCCCAATCCATCACATCAACTTGTTTATCAATGGATATATATAAATACACAACAATCTCACTTGTTATTCACAAATCCCTATGTTTGGGGAAGTCAGAAAACCCCATGGGTACCCCAAGATTAGTCAAATTACCCTCGATGCATCCCATGGGGAACGTGAGGGTTCACATTTACCACTTTCACAACAATTTTACCCTATCATTCCAAGGGTAATCAAAACATACCAAGAGACACCTACGAAAAAATCCACACATGCATAAATCCAAAAATAAAACAAGGGATATAACATGTAGACCACCTACCTCAATTCTGGGAGTGAACTCATTCTTAATCGAGCACTTAGATTCATCTTCAACCACCCGTTGAAACTAAAACCTAGATCTCTCCCTAAAAGTAGGTTTTTAGTGCATTAAAATGATAGGAGAATATGATACACCCCTAACATAAAATATAACAAAAGAAGGGATTAGCCTTACCCAGAGCATTAATCCAAAACCAATAGTACGAAAAACACCTTAGAAATGAAGGAGATCGATCTCTTAGAGCTATTGGGAGATTTGGTTCGTTACGAGGGTTAAGTGGAGAGAATGGGGAAGAAATTCTAAGTTGGGTATTAAAATCCTAGAGTGGATAAAAAGAATTTTTTTTAAAAGTTTATGGGCCACATGGCTTACATGCACAGTTTTCTAAACCGCCCACAAACTGTGCATATTCCATTATCAAAAATCCCACCTCCTACATTATTTCCTGGGCTATCTGCATGGTTAGCAATAATCGTACGCAGACCATGTTACCTACACCAAAAAACCCATTTTTCTCCTATTTCATGTCCCGAACCCTTGAAACACATTCGTGCCTCATCAAGGACTTGGGAATGCACATAATTAACCAAAAAAGGAATTCAAACCAAAAAATTTAAATGTGAACATACATTCCCAAGATTTTAGATCTTACATGTATAAATTGTAATATATAACCGGAGCATTTACTAGTTCAAAATACAACAAAATGACCTTTAGTAATAGTTTATAGAGGAAATACATATAGATTTCATTGTTTGATGCCGAATAGTATGCCATGTCCCCCTCCCCATAATGTGTACCCCTTCTGGGTCGGCAATGTGATAAGGGTTATAGTGACACCTGAGTCTCACCTCCAGTAGGCCCCGTGATGGTGACTAGCAATGAGGGTTTAGTAGACAAACAAATATAAGTCATTAAACTCTAAGATAACACATGCGAAAGAGGGAGATAAGATAGATACAAACCAACTCCATGTTATACTGTACTTTAAAATAAACCCAGGTACATATTTGTAATTTCATGAAAGAACTAATACAACTAAAATAGAAAAATGAAAGTACCAAAAGAAAGTAAAACGACAGGAACCATGAAGCCCGAAGAGCTCTTGAAAACCCCATGCTAGTAGTTACCATCATGATCCCTAACCTACTCCGAGTGACCAAAAATATAGTTTTATATACATAGGGCAAGAATAACAATATACTTAGTAGGATCCTCTCCAGATCCTCTCTTGCAAAATTAACAAAATCATTTTAAAGAACAGTGAACAATGAGTGAAACTAACCCTCAACCTAAATAGGCATACTATATTCCCAACCACACCATGGATACACTGACTATGTATCCCATAAAATAGTATATAATATAATAAAGAATATAAATGGTACCCCGCTACCACTTCCCCACTGGTTTTCTGATTTTCACTAACATCAAATGTCCTAATCATCTCTCTCCAAAAAGAATTTCCCACAGACACATCTGTAAAGCAGCACAACATGAACCAGATGCAACACAACCACCACGTTCGTGTAAAAAAATTAACCTTGTATTTTCTGAGAGACACCAAAACTCACATAATGTGTATCATAAATCAGGTATTATACCTCAAGCCATTATAGTCCATACACCGTGTAAGGATCCTCAAGCCACCGTAGCCTCTGATGGTTACACAAATAGTAGTCTATATGAAACAATATTTTTAATAAATATGTGTGAATAACCACAAACCATTATATCCATCTTCATAGATATATGGGTATTACTAACCACTGTTCCTACCACCACAAGTAACTAACAAGAGAAGAGAGTGTGGCCAAAGAGGGAATTCTTCCATCCATCCTCCCAATGGGATGTTGGGGAAACCCCCTACCCCCCATGGCTAAAAATATCTGGGGTGTCAATTTTCCTAACCAACATGGTCGAGTAAAGAATAGAAACAAAAAAAAATTATATGATAAATTAAAACTCAAAACCACAATATTGGAAAAACTGTGTCATAGACTCAACTATATCTAACGTTTCTCATACTCCTAGCTACCACTCCTAAAACTAGATATCCTATAATCACACAACTATTTAGAGAGATCTATTAAATCATCTAATCTAATTTTAATCATTTTCACTTTACGTGACTAATTCAGTAACCATTAATTAACTTTTATTAATTATACATTACATTTCATTATCATCATACCATGTTACATGCCCTATAGGAATAACCAATCCAAGTCCCCAGTTTCTCGTAAATATTACCTTAGCAGTACATCAATCCAAGAACCAACCCCATGAGTTAACATCATTTATTCAATAATTTATTAAAAGCATTATTAACTTCCTCTAATTCCAGGAATTCTTGAAAAGAAAAACTAAGCTACCAAACACAAGGGGCTCGACATGGTGAGTATATGGACTACCCATTGATCCTTTTCAACCTATATCAAGACTATAGACCCATCAATCCATGATAAGATAAACACATAAAGCAAGTGGAATACCCCATGCATCTTCACCATTTTTGGATGATGGGTAAGTAAGACAAACTTCCATAATCAGTGGGGAATGTATTGAATATAAACAACCAATACGATTCAACAAGCATACAACATTCATAACCTACCTATTTCATCATCTTTGGTGTCCTCCCAAACACCCACATTCATAAACAAATGCATATCACCACATTAGGTTTGAAAAATTTCCCTAGCCCCTATTCCTCCCTTCCCGGCATACCACAATAGCCTCCCAGGATCAGCCATCCCAAGTTCACACCACAACACTAGCTGTTAGAGAACAATCAACAAGAAACAGTTCTCTTTTCCCCAAGAAATTCATCAAGCCTTCACACACAATGTGCACTCACGACCTCAAGCATATAGATTTTGGCCTTTACAAGCAAGAGGGTAACTCATAACCCATACTGGAATTATCTTTTATCAAAACACCAGTTATTAAATCCATCTTGAATTAGCTGGTTCATTTAATCATGCAAAACTACATCCATTATATTATCAACAGTTTACCACAACAAAATCTAGATTCAATAACATGCCTCTTTATCTTTATCCAATTAATTTAAAACTAATAAAGGATTTATGTCCATTTACAATTTCCATCAATAATGACATTTTAAAAAACGAAATAATATATACCACACTATCATTATAAACAATAGGTAACAACTTACCATTGATACCATTTTATTTATCTAGTTAAAATATTTATTATGTCAATTCCATTGTGATCCAATGGGATAAAACATGATAACACTAAAGTCACATGTAATAGAGATAAGAATCCCTGAATACTCTACATCAAAAGGATTCTAATTCTCCTTTCATGATAACAATCTACGCAATAGATCACTATTGCTTCCCCCATGACAACTTCATCAACCCAAGGATGTCATCGCATGACTGCACCAACCAGCTTCTAAGAAATATTCATTAGAAACATCGAGATCACATTCCATAACCTGGAATTGAGAAATGGAAGAATAAGGTTTGAATAAAACAAAAGAATGGATGTATATCATATCTTCTATCGATGACAGATCGACACTTGCTTCTTTCACCAAAAAAGAGGGTGCACATGCAGCATGAAGAAATATCATGGGGAAACGATCCAAGGTTTAATGTTCAATCAGACCACTCATATGGAAATAATGTCTTGGGGTGCCTCATATAGTGATAAAGGAGATGTAATGAAAGAATCAAGGTTGAACTACTTTAAAGTATTTGATCTGAGACTAACAGTATTTGAAATGGCATATAATTTCAATTAATGTGGATCACATTAAACCACGTGGTTTGACCAAGTAAAGTCATATCATTACTTATAAAAATTAATATATGAATTTTGGGTTTTCAATTGGCGTTAAATCCGATAAAAAGGATTTATAATGCAATTTACCTTAAAGAAAAAGTAAAAGTTGCGAACCTGTAGGAATCTAGAATCAAAATTGGAAATTAGAAAATGGGTGAGTCACCATTTGGTGTGCCACCGTTTCATTTTTCCACCATTACGATGCCACAATTTCGCTATTCCACTATTATGATATCATCATTTTGGTGTTCTACTATTATTGTTCCACCGTCATGGTGCCGCTATTTTAGTGAAACTGTTTAGTGAAACTGGATTTAGGGAAACCTCCCGAAACAAACCACTACGGCCCTCAAGAACTCCATAGGCATAAGATTTTCACAAAGTAATGGCTCGGGGAAATCTATGTCTTTATATTAGATACTTCTCAAACAATTTTCATCCCCGATAATTCAAAACCAACATAGTGAAGAAATAGAATGTGAATGGATCTGAACAACCACCCTTTGAGATGCCTTTCAAGGATATCACCACTAAGAAAAGCTCAACCACTTCAAAAGGGGACACGTGAGACCACAGGATAGCCATAACCAACTTCTAAACACTATCCCAGGGAAAATAACTCTAAAAGAGATAATGGAAAAAAATAACATCATCTTTTAAACATGAAATTTTTACAACCACAAATGAACATCATTACATAAAAAGAGATAAATATCAAACATATTGGGGTACTACGTGTGTTTCTGCAACTCTCATTCCCATGTACACTCTTTCATGCCACCATGCCGCTATAAGACATGAACCAAGGGGATAACACACCCACACAACATCTTATCCTTGCGGTCATGGATCTCTATAGGTCACTCCTCGAAGGTCGCATCCTTTTCAACATCGATCATTCCCCAATTGATGATGTGGGAGTCATCATGAAGATAACGATAAATATGTGACACTTGAAAGTCTTCGTGTATCTGGATCATCTATGGGGTAAGTTATACTCGATACGCCATGGCTCCAACATGATCCAACACCTTGAAAAGCCCAAAAAACTAGAGAGAAAACATAATCACACAACCAAACCATTATTGTCATTGATGGGGGGCACCTTCAGAAACACGTGATCCCAAACGTCCATATCCAGAGGTATCCTCCTTTGATCAGCATAGGACTTCTAACAATCTTGTTCTTCCTTCACCCTCTCTGGAATCACCTAAACCATCTCTGTCATATTCTGTACCAGTTATAGCTTGAAAATTTATGTATCTTTATCCCCAATCGAACACAACGGAGAGTGGTAAGGTCGATAATAAAGGGATTCAAATAGTGACATTATGATGGTGGAGTGAAAACAATTTCCGTATGTGAACTCTACTAATGGAAGTTGCCTCATCCATGAACAATCAAATTCTCGGACACAGGAGAACAACATTTCATGAAGAGTCTGGATGGTACACTCTATCTGACCATCCATCTATGGATTAAATGTATTTATATAGAATATATAAGATAAAAAATTATGATGGAGTCCTCTACACACAATAGAGATAAAATAAGTATCTTGATAAAAAATGAACTTTGTTGGGACTCCGTGGAGTCTCACCACCTTCTTCAGATACCACCTCGATAAAACCTCCAATGATCATGACTCCTTGATCGCTATGAAGTGGAATGATTTCGTTAAACAATCATCAACCACCCATATAATTTCATATCCTCCCCATGATAATGTTAAACCGGTTATAAAGTCCATTGAGATGTCTTCCCACTTCCGCTGAGGAACATATAATATATGGAGAAACCCACTGGGAACACAGCGCTCAAACTTCACCGTCTAGAAGACCAAACATTGAGGCACAAACTCCACAACTGCTCACTTCAATACATGACACAAAAATGACTCCTCAAATCTCAATACATCATTTTAATTCCATGATGTACCACTATGGTGGAATCATGTAAATCCCTAAGAACCATCTCAAGAATAATCCAAGGAATGAAAAACCCTTCCCTAAATTAATAATTGGTTTTGTTCATCCTTAGTCCAATCAGCAGGGGATTCACCATAAAAAAAACTCAATCTCTCCATACCTCTACCACAAAATCCCCCAACTGGGATGCTTGTACCTACTGCACTAGATATGACTGCACTATCATCTAGATAAGACAACCTCTACCCCCATCTTCTGCCATATTTAGATGTTACGCTGAATTCTCTTTCATCACTCTCTATGAGTCACCATATTTAACGTACTACATAACTATGAAACATCCTGATCAGTGCATCATTTGCAACATTCCCCTTTCTAGGTGTATACAAGATTTGGAAGACGTAATCCTATGAGAACTCCATCCACTGCCACTACTGCAAGTTCAAGTCACACTGGTAGAAGACATACCTCATGCTCTTATGATCATTGAAAACCATAAAGCTCACTCAAATGAGGTAATGTGTCTACTACATCTGATCCAACTCCATTGTTTCCAACTTGAGATCGTGGGTGTCATAGTAATGTTCATGGGGACACACAACTACTAAGACCCATTATAAATAACCGATCTATGATACATCAGAAGACAACCAAACCCAAGATGTGTAGCAACATAGAAAATTTTGAACCGAAATCCCTATATTGGTAGACCAAGAACCAGAGCACTGACCAACATCTCGTTCAGATACTCAAAATCTTGTGTAAAAATTATCATTACAAAAAAACAACTGATCCTTCTTGGTCAATGTTGTCAGATTATTTTTAACCTGATAGAAATCCGACACGAACCTCCTGTAATATCGTGTGATACCAAGGAATATTTGCACCTCAGTCACTGTCTTGAGGGATTCACAAGTCACAAATTCTTATATCATTGATTGATCCACATATACTCCCTACTAGGACACAACATGACCTAGGAAATGGAGGTCATGATCCCAAAACTCTCACATTGACAACTTCTCAAATAGATGTCGTTGATCATAAACCCCACAATGGTATGCAAATGATCTACATGCTTATCCTCATACATGGAGTACATGTGGATGTATTTGATGAAAACCAGCAAAACATTATCCAGGAACTCATGGAACACAATGTTCATCAACCCCACAAACAAATATGGATCATTCATTACACCTAGCATCATCACCAATAACTCGTAATGCCCATGATTACAATAGAACGAAGTATTTGGGATATCATCATCTTTCAATCGCATCTAATGATACCCTGACCAAAAGTCAATCTATGAGGACCAAATTACACCCTTTAGTTTTTTGAAAAAATAATCAATCCGCATAATAGGATAGTGGTTATTAACTATCACTTTGTTCAAGTGACGATAATCGACACACAACTACAAGCTTTCATCAGCCTCTTTACAAACAAAACTGGTTCACCCCATGGCGACACACTCAGCCGAACAAAACCACACTAAAAAACACCATCAAGTTGTATTCACATATCATACAACACAAAAGGTTCCATCCTATATGGATACATCAATATTGGATACCTCCATTGTTACAGCTTTATCCTGAACACGATATCTCACTGAGTGGGTAACACAACAACCTTTTCTGGAAAGACATCAATGTACTCTTCCATGAACCTAGGAAATGTTAACTCCAGAACCTATGATGAAATCAACATCAGCTCTGCCATCATGGATGAAAAATAATGTACATTCCTCTGACCCATCTGAGGGTATCGATTGCCAATAAACATTGTTGGATCTCCATCGTCATCGAAGAACACAACTTGCCCATGGAATCAATCCATAACATCCTACATCGAATAAAAAAGATCCATGCCACTTATGACATTATATGGTAGAATTTGAAAACATAAGAAATCACCTCATGATTTTTGCATCCCCATCACTATCTCACAGTCTCTACATTGGTCAAACAAGTTAGCTCGACCTCCAACCTGCATAGTCAACGCCAATGGAATAAGAAGCCTCTCTAACTAAAGTCCCAAAATATTGAAAATGGTAGGTGATATGAAGAAGATAGTGGATCTTAAGTCAAAAAAGGAATACAAACATGTAAAAAGTAATCAAAGGGTACCTTGAACGATGTCTGACTCACCTGGCACTGGAAACGCTAAAGCATGAAGCTAACCATAATCTACACCATGGCCTCTCTGTCCCTGATGATGATCACCACCATGACTGCGCTCTATTATCAGAGTACTGCGAGTGTCTCACAGATGTTCTCTTCCTTCTCCATATGTTCTCTGTTGATCTAATGTTGGTGCAACCTACTGCTACTTCCTTTGTTGGAACTACATCAATGAGGTAACTTGGAGCGTATCACCTGGTGCACACTGACCACTATGAAAGATCAATCACTCTCTCTACTAATGAACTCATCCTCCACTTGAATAACAAGAACATGATCCATTGGAATATTCCTATGAACCTCATCCCCCATATAAATGAGATACTGATGGATGGGACCTATCCACGATCAAATGGAAACTCTTATTTCTTGAAAACTGGGAACCCAAAACCATAGCTCCGATTTTTAAGGAATCCTAACGACTCCCCTATCATGAAGATTCAGTTCGGGATATTGTTCTATCAATGCCCACTTCCCTCTCCAAAACCTCAAGATATGTCTTCATCATAAATGGGGTGACATGGCACTAGATCTCTGGATGAAAATCCCCCTTGAAATGATGCACCATGTCCTCCTCATTTGGAAATAGGTTTGAAGCATATCATAAAAGGTTCCTAAAACCGATTCCAAACTCTCATACAATAGATATCCCATGTCAAAGGGTATGTGACTCCTAGATACTAGACACATTCACGTTTGAATAAAGAACAAAAATATGAACTTATCTTAGACCTCCTCCCATGGGATTGTCAAATCCTCGAGATCATCGAGGAATAATAAACACCACTAACTTGCTTCCCCACGTTGCATCGTAAAAACCAGTGATACCGAGTGCTTCATCTAGGTACGGATTGAGTTGAAATCTATCTCAAATTCCACCATCTAATATTCCATGATTCCATCTGAAATGGATTTCACATACTTCTGTATACTCTTGAACTGAAAATCTCAGAGTGTCCTCTTCCATGTGTTGTCATTTTCGACCTCCACTCTACGACGATCTGTTGGTGCATCCTATTGGACATCTTCTGTGAAAACCTGACAAGAACGTCGAAATGGATCCATCCTAGAAAAATAAATAATAGTTATATCTCTTAAAAATATAATATGTAAGACTCAACATTAATTAATTGTTTTATTTTATTTGGTTTAGGTAAACCTATCCCATGGACTACTCATTTAAGCATAGGTGCAAGGAAGAATGGTGCATGATCCTTTCATAGGTCTCTACCATGACACTCGTATCACCTCATTTAGTAGCCAAAATAAAATTAATGGTCCATGCATCAGATCATAGGGGGGCCTAATTACCTAGAACATAGTCGGTATCCAGTGCTTACAGCACTTCCTAAACTTGACTGACACTGTTTCCCTACCATCCCATTTATCCACACCTGTTCCTAACTCAAAAATCCATCTTATCCCACAACGGTGCTGCAAATACCACTATGTATTGACCCCCTCCCGCAAATTAAACCCTTTTTGGGTTGAAAATGTGAGAAGGGAGATAGTGACACCTGAGTCCCACCTCCAGTAGGCCCTGGGTTGGTGACTAGCACTGAGGGTATAATAGACACACAAATGGGAGGCATTACCCTCTAAGAGAACACATGTGAATGTGATTGATATTATAGTAAATAACCAAATCCATTTTAGAATGCACTATAAATGAAACCCATGTACATATATGTAATTTCATTATAAAACTAATAAAACTAAAATGGAAGACTACAATTACCAAAATAAAGTAAAACGGTAGCAACCACGAAGCCCAAATAGTTCCAGCAAACACCAACCCAGTAGTAACCGACCTAATCTCTAATCTGCTACAAGTTACCTGAAAAAATAGTTGTATATACGTAGGGTGAGTATAGCATTATACTCTGTTGGATCCACCCTGGAGCCACTCATGAGAAAGTAACAAAATCATGCTAAAGCACAGTGAAAAAAAAGTGAAACTAACTCACCACCTAAACATGTATACTATGTTCTCACCCTCACCATGGAGTCTCTCACTAAGTATCCCATACAAGAGTATATAATACATTAATGAATATCAAGGTCACCCTGCTACCACTTCGCCATTGGTTTTCTTCTTTCCCAAAGGTCTCACATCCTAAGCATCTCTCTCCATGAAGGTTTTCCCACAGACACCTAGTCAAAGCTCAACAACATGCATCTCATGCTACACAACCACCATGTCCATGTAACCAAATTAACCAGGTAGCTTCAAAGAGACATCATAGCTTTCATAATATGTTTCATGCAATGGGTATTATATCTCATGGCATTACAACCCATACACCGAGTAAGGATCCCCAAGCCATCATAGCCTATACATGTTACACCTATAGTAGTCAATTGGAATCTATATCAAGAATATATGTGTGTGAATAACCACAAACCATGTCATCCTTCTACAAAAATATATGGGGATCATTTACCATCATTCCTACTAGAACATGTAACTACAATGAAAAGAGAGAGGGGCCATAGGTGGTAGTCAGCAATCCATCCTCCCATCGAGATGTTCGGGAAAATATTTTCCCATGGCTCAGAATCCATAGGTTGTCAGTTTCCATAATTGAAAGGGTGGAGTAGAATAAAGAAACACAAAAAGTGCATGGTATATTACAACTCCCAACCACACTATGGGAAAAACCTAGTCTTAGACTCGACTACGGCTAACGTTTCTTGAACTAGCATCTACAACTGTAAATACTAGATATCTGATAAGCACACAACTGTTAAAAGTGATTTGTTAAAGCATCTTATGCCTTTTTAATCAGTTTCACAATACATAATTAATTCATTAACCATTAATTAATAATTATTAATTATATATTACATTTATTTAACATTACACTATGTTTCATGCCCTCCAGGAATAACCAAACCAAGTCCACAACTTCTAAAAAATATTCCCTCAGCATTATATCCCAGCAATCTCTAACCCCATGTGTTAACATCATTTATTTAATCATTTGATAACAACATTATTACTTTCCCAAAATTCCCATCATTCTAGAATAGAAAAACTAAGCTACCAAAAACAAGGGGCTCGACCCAGTGAGTAGATGGACTACCCATTGTTCCTTTTTCACCAATAACAAGAGAATAGACCCATCCATCCTTGAGAATATAAACACAAAAATCCCTTTGAATACCCCATGCATATTCACCTTCTTTTGTATGAGGGTATGCAAGTATGGATACCTTAATATGTGTGGAATGTAAAGAATATAAACAACCAACAAGATTCAACAAGCATCCAACATTCATAACCTAATTGTTTTATCATCTCTGGTGTCCTCCTCAAAACCCACATACATAAAACAATGAATCTATCCACTCTAGTTGTCAATTGTAGCCCCAAACCCTGGGCCTCCCCGCCCATCAAACCACAGTAGCCTCTGAGGCTCAGCCATCCCTGGATCACACCACCACACAAGTAGTAGGAAAACAAGCAATAAGAAACTAGGATCTCGATGCTAAGGAAGGAATCTAGCCTTCACACACAACGAGAACTCACGACTCCCAGCATAAATATCATGGACTTTACAAGTTAGAAGGTAACTCAAAACCCATACATGCATTATATATTATCAAACAACTGGTTATTTAATCTATATTGAATAATCCAGATCATTTAATCATGCATAACTCCATCCATTCGATTATCAACAGTTTACCACAATAACAACCATATTCAATAACATGCCTATTTATATTTATCAAATTAAATTAAAATTAATAATTTATTAATGTTACTTTCCAATTTCCATCAAGAACAACATGCTAAAAAAAGAAACCATATATATCACACTATCAGGAAAAATAATAGGCAACAACACACGATCGATACTAATTTATTTATCAGGTACAAAGAGTTATGATGTCTATTCCATTGTGATCCAGTGGGATAAAACATGATAACTCTATATTTCACATAAAATAAATGAGAATACAATAATCACCTACTTCAAAAGGTTACTGATCCTCCTTCTATAAGAATGATCCCTGCAACGGATCACAATAACCTTCCCCCGGGGAAACTGCATCCACCAAAAGATGTAGCCGCATGACCCCACCAACTAACACCCAATAAAAATCCATTATAAACATGGAGATCACATTCCATCACCTGGAAAGGAGAAATATAATAAGAACGGTGGAAGAAAACACAAGGACGGAGGTAGATAATACCTTTTATCAATGACAGTTCGACACTTGTTTCTTGCACCAAAATAATGGGTGTGCACGTAGTATGAAGAAACTTCATGGGGAAACGATCCAAGGATTAAGGTTCTATCACCCCACTCCTATGGGCATAAAATCTCAGGGTGCCTCACGCATATAGGCAGAATAATGGAGGAAATAAGGGAAGGTTCCTGAGATTAATGGATTAATTCCGAGACTAACAGGATTTGAAACATATTAAAATTTCTTTACTAATGATAACATTAAACAGCACGGTTTGACCATGTAAAGGTATACTAAAACATATGAAAATTACGATAAGAGTTATGGGCATTGAATTGGACATAAACCCCATAAAACAAGTATTTAAAATGTGTTTTTAATCAATGAAAACTTACAAGGGGTGATACTATAAAAAGTTGGAAAAAATAGATATTTTATTAAGGGTGAGCCACTGTTTTGGTGATCCACCATAATGGTTTCAGCATTACGGTTCCACCATTTCAGTGTGCCATCATTTTTTTGTGCCAAAATTATGGTGCCATCATTTCAGTGTTCCACCATGATTGTGTGTCACCATCACGGTGTCACTGTTTTGATGAAACTGTTTGGTGAAACAGGATTTATGGCAACCTCCTGAAACAAACCACTACAACCCCCAAGAACTCTACAAGAACTGGATTTTCACTAAGGAATGTCCTTGGAAAATTAGTGTCTTTACATAGTATGTTGCTGACAACAACTTCACTAATTATTGGATTATTCTAGCCCAATTATCATTAGAGACAACTAAAATCGTAAATTTCTCCAATGAAGCCAACTTTGGGAATAAGATTATGCATGGTGGGCATTGAATCTCTATTTCATCACTACTTTGATTTTTGGAAATGATGAATGACATTCACCAGGGATCATATCGAATTGTCATGGTAGTGTTGAGCGATTTGTAACAGGTCGTACAAATTCAAAAGTAGGAATTTGGACCTTCCAATTCTAGAATTTTGTAGATAATAGACTCATGATTTCCAAGGGTGCTTAAACCCAAAAAATAATAATGTTGCTAACACTATCATATAAATCAACTAGTGTGATAATGGACACATGTCACAATCCTAGGCCATAATTTTATCACCAATTTCATGTGGTAATTGTAGAGAATGTCAATCCCTGCATGCATACCTCATTGTACCGACCTTAATAATTTTATTTGTTTATTTATTTTCTTGAAAAATATTTTGCCAATAACTTTAAACTTGGTTGTCAAATTGACAACAGTCTGCAGCACTGCAATAATAGTATTAAAGGGAAATATTTTTGTCCTATATGTAATAGGTGATTCCAAACTATTGCATGGGCTCCAAGACATCATTTGATGGACCATCATGTAGAACCTATGATAAAAATGTTGTATTTCACTAAGGTTTTTTATTTTTATAAATAATTAGAAAAAATATCGTAATTTTGTAAATATCAAAATGACACTAATTTCAAAAAAATTGACTTCACTTATTAATTATTTTTTGTATTTAAACATATTTGATGACGACAATAACATCGCATCAACCAGTAAGAAATTAAAATACATATATTATGGACATTATTATAGCCATTATGATATTAATTAGTAGTTACATTTTTAGTAATTAATTTTAATATATGTTAATTTAGGATTCTTTTAATGGAGTTTTGGGAGCATAATGACCATGTTATCTAAGCAATCAAATCTTTGTCTGGATACAAACAAGTGAATGTGGATCTATCACTGACGTACCTAGGGGTAAAACCCTAAAACATCGATTTGAACTAGACTCGAACGGGAACGGGTGCATGACAACAGGTCTTGCTGCATTCTGTTTTGACACTCCCGGAGGATATGCTTAAGATATGCATATTTCATTATAAACTACCAAAATATCTAAGAAAAGAAATGATAAATTGATAACTTAGTAATTATGTTGATAGTTATTATTATGAATGATTAATTAAAAATTCATTAATAAATAATGTTAAAAATAAATATTATGGAGTTAAAATATAAATAACATGTAGTTAAAATATAAATAACAGCATGTTAAAATATAAATAACATTGAGTTAAAAAATAAATATCATGGAGTTAATATATTAATATCATGAAGTTAAAATATAAATAACATCATGTTAAAATATAAATAACATAGAGTTAAAAAAATAAATAACATGGAGTTAAAATATAAATATCATGAAGTTAAAATATAAATAACAGCATGTTGAAATATAATTAACATAGAGTTTAAAAATAAATATCATGGACTTAAAATATAAATAACATGAAGATAAAATATAAATAACATCATGTTAAAATATGAATATCATAGATTTAAATAATAAATAATATAATGTTTCGAGATTCTTGTTTTTCTTATTGTGAATTGAATATCAAAATTTCAGAAATCACGGGTTTTCGGAAATTTTGATATCCAATTCACTGCAAGAAAAGATAGAAGCTTGAACCATGTTTTTATTTATTTATTAACTCTATGTTATATATATTTTAACTCACTAATTAAAAAGTGTACTAAGAAATATCCTAGTTTAGGATATAAGATCTTTTAAAATTTAGGAATCAAAAAGATTGTATTATTTAGAAGTAATAATTATTAATGGAACGTGAGGTAAAATACAACTTATTTTTAATATATAGTTTAATTATTGCTTAAAAGTATAAAATACAACTTTTATTGGTAACCATCATTCTGAATGTCACTTACATTATCAAAATCATGATCAGAAAACTTTTTTTACGTAGAGCGGAATGTTTGACTGTGTGTACTGCTATGGGTAGGTTATTCAAATTGAGCAAGGAGCTTCTTAGAGTATACAACCAATAACAGTGGTCAATACAATTGATTGTGTAACCCTAAGTGACCTTCAAGATAGAATTCATGGCTCATTAAATCTAGGAACCGATCAAAAGATCAAGCCAATGAGTTATAGAAATTTGTAGTTCCTGTCAACATTGTGGCATTTAGCTTGTCTATTGGTTGATGATGCGCAATGGATCCAAACAATTAATGTGTTTTCTCAATGGTCGGATGGTGCCATGATGGAGTTATATGTTGATGTTTCTACTGTACAACAACAACATCCAATTGTACAAATACATAGACATACAAGAGTTGTTGAGGACAGTCCACCCCATGAAGTTCAGACAATTCCAAATGATGCAGAGGACATCCTACTTGATCTCCCGGATATACATGTTAACCCAGCATCTGATGAGGAGTATCGTAATAACGAAAGAGATGGTGATAATAGTGCTGATGAGAAAGGAATAACGAAAGTTTCGAGAAATTCATTAGTTGTATAGCATGCTTAACCTACAATAAATCATCCACCACTCTTTACATCTTGGTCAAAAGTAATGACATGTGTGCCTGAATTTGAAGATAATGTTATCAAACTACAAACTGAGTTTCCCAGAGTTATAAAAGATAGGTTTAGTGAGTAGGAAAAAACATTATATGTTGGAAGGAATTTTCCAAGTAAAGATGCATTAAAAAGTACGTTAAAGAGATTTCACATTGAGAGGCACTGTAGCTATGTAGCTCAAAAATCAGACAGTAAAAAATATGGCATACGATGTGAGAAATTTGGGGATGATTGTAGATTTCTATTTAGGGCGATTCTTGACATTGAACATAGTGGTTGGAGAATCTCTGGGATTGAGGAAGCTCAAAATTACGTTCAGCCAAGCCTGACACAAGATCATACTTCATTGGATATAGAATTTGTGTCATCCATTATTGTTGAGATGATTAGGACATGTCATGATGTTCCAATATCCCTTGTGCAAGAGAGGATACAACAGACATTCGGTTATAAGATATCATATAATAAGGCATGGAAGGCGAAATAGAAGGCAATTGTGAAGGTCTATGGTGATTGGGATGACTCGTATCAGGTGTTCCTACAATTTCTAGCCATACTGAGGTATCATAACCAAGTTGTCTTCCATCTGGATAAAAACGAACATGTGTCTCATGATAATTGACTTGATTCATCTCGTGTCCAATTTCATCAGTTGATTTCGGCATTCCATCCCTGTATCTCCTCCTTTTGTTTCTAAAAATAGTTTATTTAGATTGATGGAACTTTTATATATATAAAATAAAAGGTCGTATTGTTGATTGTGGCAACCCATGATGGAAACTGTTCACCTCTTCCACTTTCCTTTTCCATTGTTGAGAATGAAAACTATGAATCATGGAGTTGGTTTTCTGCAGTTATCAACACCCATTTCACCAACATTCGGTGTGTTTGTTTGATATCTGATCGTAATCAGGCTATTAATGAGGAAATCAATTTGTATCCTAATACATGGATTTACCCAAATTCACATCATCGGTTCTGCATTAGACACATTTCTAGAAACTTGTATAAAAAATTCCACAACGAACCGATGAAGAAATAAATCACCATACTTGGTACGCATTGTATTTTATATTTATTTGTATATCAACGTAAAGATAATTTCAAAATATGTGAAATATCATATATTCTGTGTAGCATATGAGTTTTATCAATGACGTTTTGAAGAACGTTTCAAAAAAATCCTTTAGGTTAATGAAGATGTTTACGATTATATGATGCGAATTTCAAAAGAAAAATGGACATCGGCATTTGAGGGAGGGAAGAGGTATGGACACATGACCACCAACATTGTAGAGTGCATCAATGGTGTATTCAAAGGGATTCAAAATCTACCTATAACTGCCATATTTCGGGAGGCACTATATCATTGCGTGAAGTACTTTGTTGATAGAAAAATACTAGCATCAGATGGAATAAATCAGGGGATAACATATGGAAGACATTTTCAATGAAAGATTGTGAAGAATATTGAAGAAGATTCTGGTTATCAAGTATGCCTATTTCAGCAAGAAGACTCTCAATTTGAAATTCAAGAGAAGTCGAACCCCACCACAAATAGGATTGGTGAAAAAATGGTGTTATCACTAGAAATGAGGCAATGTCAATGTGGACACTTTCAAGCCTTACAATTTCCATGATCACATGCCATCATAGCATGTGGCCCTGTTAACATATCATGGGAAGCATATGATGATCTAGTGTACTAGATTAACACCATTGCTAACTATTATGCTACACCATGGACACCTATTGGTAAGTTCTGTTATTTTTCATTGCCCGAAGGTCAACCGATAGTGGTACCTGATATGAATCAGTTGCATTCTCATTAGAGACCGAAGGCCAGCAGGATGCGAAATGAGATGGACTGGCCTCATGAACAAAGATAGAGATTGAGATGCACCATATGTAATCAGGAAGGTCATAATTAGAAATTATTCCCTAACATTGTTGGGTTGAGTTCACACTCTAAGCCACAATGAGGTATTGTCGTTATTGGTAGATTCTCATATTGTAAATTTTATGTTGTTATCTCTTACTTTTACGTAGGTTTTATAACCCATAGTACTGAAAATCATAACAGTAAACCCAGAAACATCATTTGTATACCTTAATCCTAACAATCTAAACCATAATCCTGAAAATATTTTCTCAAATCATTATCCTAATCCATAAAACGTTAAAAGAAATCCAAAATCCTATATCCAAAAGGCAAAATGTGAAACCCTAATCAATAAATCCTAAAATTTAAAACATGAATCATAAACCCATGCATAATGGTTTAAGGAATAGAAGAGCACCCCAGAAATCGAATCCTCCTACATAGTTCATGAAGTCATAGAGACAAATAAATATTGATCTAGTAATAGAATAACATCAGAAGTAAACTCCCATACAATATCAAAATATGAGCCCTAGTACTACTCCTTCCACCTGTATACCCAAGGATCACATTTTAGATATACATAAAATCATTTTTAAAGGCATTATAACATTCAAAAATAACAAAAAACGGTTTCTTGATATAAAAACATTCTTTAAAAACTAGTTCACACTTCATTTCACAATTCATTAAAAACACCCTTCTATCTACCAAAATTAGGGGAAATCATATTTTATCAAAAACCCTTTTCATAAAATAAAAAAACATGCCAATTATTTTTTAAAAAAATTTATAAAACAAAGTGAAATCATGATTCATCCAACATAGATTCGAGACGAAACCATTTATAGGTCGTGAATGATCCATGATGTGAATCCTTGATAAAACATCATTTGTTTATATGCAGATGACTGACACCATACTACTCAGTCAGTAGGCTACCCATTGTTCACATGTTGTGATAGAGGGTGGTCCAGATCGATTGATCAAGGTGCGTCGAGTGAACCATTTTCATCACATAGAGCCTCCTCCTGCCATTATACCATACTTGCGGCATGATGGATTTTATGTTAATGTAGTATCATATTTTACTTTTTTAGACCATCACATTCTAGCTGTACTCGTGGAGAGGTGGAGACCAGAGACACACACATTCCACATGCCTGAGGGAGAGATGACCATCACTCTTCAAGATGTGGTTGTGCTTCTTGGTCTTCCTATCCAGGGGACACCTGTTATTGGATCCACTTAGGAAGCTTGGCCCGACCTTGCTCAATGCTTGTTATGCATTAACATTTTGTCCAATCGTAGTGATATCGATAGAGCATCGATATGGATGCATTGGCTGGAGTCACAGATTCCACTTTTTGCTGATGATGCTGATGAGCAGACAGTGATGTGTTATGCATGTGCATATATATTACAACTTATTGGAGAGACCATGTGTACGGATCATTCTGGGATGCATGAAAACATGATCTATCTACCCCTACTAGAGGATTTTGATCGAGAAATGACATATAGTAGGGGATCCGCCTGGTTTCCATACACATATAGGGCATTATGCAGGATATCTGATGGGAGGCGCATAGGTATCGAGGGTTGCATCATCCTTTTTCAGATGTGGGCATGGGAGAACATCCCTTCATTCTTCCCCAATCGTGCTGGTCCTCCAGTCGAGATGGTAGTTCAGCATGACTCTCTGCATCGATGCTGGTATGATCACTCATTTCTATCAGTTTCTTATGCTACTATAAGTTATTTACTTTAATTTCTCATTATTTATCACTATCGATGTTGTATTTTATTGCTGGTGTTAACGACACAATTTCAATGCGGTTCCAAGACATGATCTGTCCATATATCAGCTCAAGTTGGACTTTCTCTTACCACATTAGGTATGTATATACAATCCATAATTTTCTAACAAATTTAATAATAAAATCATTTTTAGTTACCATATATTCTAACAAGGGAAATATTTCATTTTAGATTTTATCGGTTCCATACTGGTCTGTTATGGACTAGTTGCCTCCATACTGCACGGTTGGTCTTGACGATGTTACAGTTGTAGTGCCACTCCTTCACTTTCATATTGTTGAGTGGCACCAGCCTGAAAGAGTCATGTGCTAGTTTCTCTTCACTCAACGGATTCCATTACTTCTGAGGTAGATAGATCAACTTCATGGGATGAAGTTGACATGGAGGTAGGATGATGACTGGTGTCAAGTAAATGTTGTATTTCTTGACTATTGTCACATACGCACAGATTTTCGTATCCTGGGAGATCCTACGATGCATTTCTCTCTTTCAGTGCAGCACGAGTATGAGCCATGGTATACACTAAAGTCTATAATGTATCATACCTGAGCTGGAAGAGTAAAGAATATGATTGTTTGTCAATTAAATTATATTACTATGTTTATTGAGTTATTTTATATTTCATTTTTAATCTTTTTAAAGGAGAGTCACATAGATAGACTTCTTCATGTGACTGATGAGGCAGAGGATAGAGTCTTCAGTCGGGAATCCATTCATGCTCAAGCGTTGGAGCTGAGGTCATCTGTCTATGTGTTTTCCGAGAGCCTCTTTAAGCGTCCCACACGGAGACTGTAGGTTCCTGCCGTGGAGGAAGATCCTACAACAACTGCTGGTGATGAGGAGCCACGACCACAACGACGTAGACAACGTCGTCTTGCACATCAGGCCTCACTTGTTCCACATGCATAGGTCGTCCATATAGTAGCCCAGACTAAGCCAATGCGGGATCTTCCTTAGCCGTCATAGGATCCATCCTGTTTGACAGGATATCCTCAGTTTTCTCCATCGTGGGGTCCATATGGAGTGCTACCTTTGGGTCCAGAGTCATCACATCCTTGGGGTCCATACCCATCGTAGGGTTGGGTTATAGTACCACCATATGATATGTTACCCATTGCGATGATGTCGGGTTCTTATACCTTCGATGTGGGGGAGGTATCAGCAGGGTCATACGAGGTGGAGTTGACATTTTCTCCCACTGTCATAGAGGTGGTGGATATGACAGTCAACATTCAATTGCCCGAGTACCAGTCCAATCTAGGTCATTAGACTCCCTAGAGATCTCGCTATTAACATCCTATTATTAGACCACCATGTGGGATAGGATCTACTCACCATAGACATAGACATGGATTGTTTATGCTCATTTATATGTTTTATGTCTATTGAAATGAAAAATTATTTTTTATGAAATGATTTGTGTTAGACCACCATGTGGGACAAGATCTCTTTATCATTGTCATAGACATTGATTTTCTATGTCAATTTATATGTTTTATTTTAATGGAATGAAAAATAATTTATATGCTTTCAAAACCACCTACTTTAATCGTAAAAATGTTTCATGTACCTGGGGCTGCAGGCACCCAAGCACAATCCAGAAACCCAATTCTAGTAACAACCTATTTCCAGTCTACCATATCCAAAATAGTAAAACCAACAGAAATAAAAGAGGTCTCAATATCATTAGTATCCAGTAAAATGCTGCTACTAAATCCCTATCATGAAGTCCTCTGATACTACTTTGTAACGACCCGGACCAGAACAGCCACCCGAACAGTGCTAAACGGGTCAGGTTCTACTACCTTAGTCGCACCTCCCCGAACACAAAAGGCTACTAAATAGCAGTGAGGGTCTGATAGGTATAGTGGGGAGGCTATACCCTCTTAGAGGATAATAATAAAGGTACTGTTCCAAGTATAAGAGTAGAGATGCATCGGAATAAAAGACACAACAAACTCAAACCAGACCCACAGAGCGGAAGCACAATCAGTATCAATAAATAGCGGAAGAAATAAATATAAACAACAGTATCATAAATAAAACCCAACAACATGTTAATCAATGGTATCTACTAAACAAACCAAACATGCATCCATATCAAGTCACTAAATAAAATAAGTGTCAATCGATAACCAACAGTAGCTACAAAAAAGTAAGCATGTTGATATAAGTAATGAAAAAAATAGAGTAACCCCTGCTAGTTATGAACTCAAGGTCCTTACCATCTCCATGAGACAACTAATGAAGCCCATCTCTTGAAGCTTGCCTCTTTCATTCATGTAAATCAATAATATTTTCATGCGTCCCGAAGGGCCCGTGCATGGTGTGAGACAAATCTCTTTAAGATACCATCCAACGATGCATACTTAATATGATTGTTTTAGTATTTATGCATTTATATGGAAGGTAGTAAATAGTAAAATGCACAAATAAACACAAACTCCACTTGTGATCAGCAGCCACCACAGAGTGTTACCAACTTCGGCCAACACCGGAATCTCTATCATGTTACATGACACCATGTGCCCCCCTGACACCACATGTCTCCAGTACCGACATCTCGAAGGCATGACCAAGAAGAGTAACCCAGCACCTTGTGCCTTCTGACACCTTGTGCCTCAAGTACCGACGTCCTGAAGGCACTCCAAAGAATAACCCGAAGGAACAACGATGTCTATCCTCAAATAAGTACCGGGGACAATGATATATGCCCACAAATAATGTAACTGGAGGGACAACGATGGCTGCCCTCAAATCACGTTGAGCCGACGTCCCCCATCCAAATAGTCTCAATTATATCCATCTAAGGCTCTTCACCTTCCATGTGGCTTCCGACAACAAGCACCCCCAACCAAAAAACAAAAATCGCAACTACATGGGCCTCTACCCATAAGAGTGGTCAACCCACCTCATCACGGAATATCTCTATGTGAAATCTACTCAAGGTTTCCGGGTGAGCGGTAATCACCAAAATAGTACCCAAGCCACAACACCTCTAAAACCTCGTGTCCTTGCAACCATGTCACTCAATTCTAATGGCATCACCTTCCCAGTAACCTAGTCCATGCCCAACCTGACAATCATCCTACCTCAAACTGACATCCATGATGCCCAATCCTGTGGTTAGAACCACCTAACGTACCCCAAGCCAAGACCAATCTATGATCAGCATCACTCAAGAATATTTGGTCCATGCCCAACACAACCCAAACGGTCTATCATGTGGAATTCAGCAATTGTATATATAACCAATTAATCAGAACACATAAAAAGGAAAAACAAACTAAATAGTCGAATTACACTAAGAAAGGTGTTGTCCAATACCATAATTGAGGTCTTGAATGCCTCTATAAAATATATATCAAGATAAAAATACTAAACTCAACAGTTTATAACAATATAACTAAAATTTATCCATTTTGGCATTCCCCTGCCAAAATGCCCTGATGTGCAATAGCCCCTCACCTGGCCCCGCTCAAGAAAAACCGGTAACAGGGCATACCTAAAGGTATCCCACAGGTCAATGAACAATATAATGTGCAATAATAGATAAAAGTGGCTCCCGCTCAAAATACCTGAAAACGTGTTAAAGGTCGCGTCACACAAAAGACCACAAAAAACACAAAAAGAGGTATACACCACCTACCTGAGACTCGTAAGATGAAACTCCTCTGGAATCAGCCGCCAATTCGGTCTAATAAGCGGTAGATCTACAAATGAATCCAAACCACTCAAACCTCTATAACTTTTTCTAGAACAGACATCAGACAAAACATCTCAAGAGGAATCGAGACCTTACAGAGGGGGTTCCAACGGAACAATCAGTGTTCGGATTGGGGTTCAGATGAATAAATGGGAGGGATATGAAGTCCCGACTGACTTGGTTTGCGAAACCCACTGGAAGAAACGAGTTCCACCACAAAAGGAGGCTATTGTCCATTTTAACGCAAAAAAAAAAAAAATTACACGACATGTACTTCATGACTACATGCCACATATAGCATTTAACTATTCATTTTGCGGCTGGAATTCCGCCGACATTCTTTCTGAACCTGCCGACATGAGTACACGACATGTACTTATGGGTAAATGGCATGTACTCAGCTTCCCTTCTCTTCCTCGCCGACTTACCCACATGCCATGTATATCCCTCATACATGGCCATACCTCATAGTGTGTCCAAGGGAAACAGGGTGTGTACTTAGTTCTACCTGGCCAGAAGGCCGACATGCCTTGTATGGCCGCCACATGGTTGGGGGTACACGACATGTCTAAAACTACATGCCGTGTAGTAGGAAATTTCTACATAGTCACAACACGACATGTACTAGACGATCACACGATCGGTCACTCGCTTAACATATAAAAGGTGTGTACATAAAGTACATGGCGTGTAGTTTGGAAATTTCCAGAAAGTGCCCATTATCTCCAGTTTCCTCAGAAATGAGTCAGAAATTCAAACAGGGTTGGGATTTTGACCCGTTCTAAAAACCTGTGTTCTTAAACAGCCTATTTCTTACATTATTGTTTTTAGAAATATTTATAAACAACAACATAATAATCATAGTGATTATCACTATTTAAATAAATAATAATTATTTACATCCAAGATATTAGTATATTCAATATTTGGTTAACGATGTATTTTTAATATTATAGGTAGTAAGATATTAGAATCATTTATGCCACAATAATATAAAAAAATCAAATTTATTTATTTAATTTCAGAGACCACATCTCATTATTTTAAAAATCCAGTCGACTATCCTAAAATAAAATAAAAATATTTATTTCTATTAATGAGTTGTATTATAATATATTAATAAATACAATTTTATATAGGACTGGTTTAACATAAATAAAAAATACCATTATTCTTTTTATTTTTATTATATATAATATTGATATGTCTATAAGCCATCCCGACCATGGTGACACACACTTGTGCCCTAAGCCGGTTCGCTATGTGACCTTAGGTGCACCTCCTTGCAATCTATAGGCTTCCAACTCAATGAAAGGGTCTATTGTCAATCATGGGGACAATATAACGTCTTTAAAAAAATAAAACCAAAATGTAAATAAAATAAAAAATATACAACGAATATAACACAACTATAATAATAATGTATCAAAAGATTTACAAAACCAGAAATATAATTCCAAAACTAAAAAGTAGACATTCCATGGTAAAGTACATTGAATGTGTCCAAATGAAAACAAAAAAATAATGACACTGATAAATCCCCAGTAGGTCTCAAACCATGTGTGGTTCCCTCACCCATGATCCATCCCAAATCATCCATATAACAAAATTTTATTTCCCTTAACCTATCTTACAATCATATAATCTATTCGGGTACTGATCAGGAAACCTTAGTAGGGTCTTAGTACAAATATGTAGACCACCACCAATGACATCTAAAACAAAATCCAATCAATAGTAGTGTCTGATGTTTATATAAAGAAATAAAAACAATGAATAAGTTGATAGATATAACATTATAAATTATTCTTTATTTAACCACATAACCCCCCCTGGGTTCCTAAGGACACCCAAACCACAACACCTGATTGGGCCTATGTCGGAGTCTGAACTATCCTCAATGGATATCAAATGACTAAATATTCATGTTATCATTCATTATCACCATTGATATTAGAATGTACATGTTACCATTCATTATCATAATTAATTTTATAATTTACATGTTATTATCCATCAACACAATTCACATTTAAATGCCCACTCAACAAAAAATGGGGCAAGGTATGGTCTACCCCTTTAACAGTGCTAAAAAAGGTGCTGATAAAGGGGCGTTGGGGGCTTTCTCAGCGCTAAAAAAGTGCCGATAAAGGGAACTTTTAACATCGATTTTTTTACACTGTTAAAAGTGACCTTTTTACGTTCTTTTTCAGTGCTGATAAAACCCCCCCTTTTATCAACGATTTTTTTAGCGCTGTTAAAGGGGCCCCCTTTATCAGTACTGTTTTTGGTAGCACTGCTAAAGGGGTGTTTTATCAGCTTGCATTATCCTACCACTGATAAATGTGTATATTTAAAAAAATCATAAAACATAATATTTTGATATATAAGTATATTTATATTGAGATAAATATAATAAATATTTTTTAAAATATGCTTTATATCGATTTGATATGTCGTAGAGCCAAAATGGATACCCCAGAGAAAAAATTATGGTCGATTGTAGGGATTAAGGACCTTTTATTACTTTGAATACAATGTGAATGTGTTATAATGGTCACCGTAGTGTAGTTCAGATCGTAATATTCGATTTGATATGTGTTTGAGGCAAAACGATGACCCAGAGAAGAAGTTATGGTAAAACAGACCCCCATAGCCAATCTTATGACCATTCAAAGGGTGTTTGGTCCTTTTTGAACCTCAAAAAATGTGAGAAGGTGTTTTAGTGATCACCAAAGTGTGTAACATTTTTCAAGATTCGATTTTATAAGTGGCGGAGCCAAAACAGACACTCGGAGTATAAGTAATTGTCATTTGAAATTTTGCAACTCTTGTATCTCCTAAAATACTAACAAACCAACAACTCAATAAAATGGTCATAACATCCACTCTGGTTTTCCATTTTAGTGCCATGATTAGTCAAATCAGAGCTCGATAAATGAGTGACGACCAAGTCCAGTAGAAACTATTATATGATTGGATGAACGAAAGATATATCAGTTATATCACTAAAAAAAGTCCAACTTCAAACAGCCATAACATTCGCTCCGGGTGTCCGTTTGGGCTCTACCACATATCAAATCAAATTCAATGAAGATATATATGCATTCAGTAGAATCGTTCATAGTCTCAGTCATTTTTAGATCACAATAATAAAAAAACCACCAGATGGCCTCCAAAACTCAGTTTCAGTTTCTGGACCCTTGTCATATTTTTATTAAAATGGTCATAACATTGGATATGTGTGTTTGTCCGGCCTTTGACAGCTGTTTTATCGTAGATCATTTCATGAGCTTCAGGTTGAATATTTATGGAGCTAAAAAAATACCCCCAGAGAATATGTTATGACTTTTTGAGTGACTTTGTGATTTGTTAGGTTTTTTCGAGACCCCATTTCTAGCACTATTGTATATACTCATTAATATATAATATTTTTAAATATATATAAATATGTATAATTATACATTCAGATATTCATATAATATATATGTGTGTGTGTGTTGTATGTGTATGTATTTATTTATTTATAAAAACACACATAAGAAAACATATTTTATAAAGGTATTTAAAACTAATCTTATAAATATATATTAATATAAAAATAAATATACAGATAAATAATTATATCTAAATAAATATATAAAAATATATATTAATATATATTAATATATGGATATATATATATATTTTACTATATGTATATATTAATATGACTAAATATACATATGTTTATATATATATATATATTAATATATAGATATATATATATATTAATAGAATTAAATATATGTATATATTAATATGACTATATATATATATAAATAAATAGATATTTTAATAAATGAAAAATCAAAGCTATATGGTGGAGTGGTAAAGGCTTAGGCCGACAGACAAGAGGTCTCAAGTTTGAATCCTGGGGGAGGAAGGTCATGCGTGCAGGTGTGGGGCTGGGTTGAGCTTTCCTAGGGCGTCTGTGGGATACCATGCCAGTTGGTGCTGTTAAAGGGGGCCTTCAAGTGCTTCTGAAGCCCCCCAAAATTGGTAATTTTTGAAATATTTTTTCAACTTTTATCAGCACTTTTCAGAGCACTAATAAAAGGGACCCCCCTTTATCCTCACCTCGATTATAAAGCTTTTTTAGCGCTATGTATCGACTTTTCTAGCACTGATAAAGACATTATTTGTAGTAGTTCCAATTTACCATTAATAATTTTATAATTTAATATCTACATTACTATTCATAATTTCATAATCTAATGACCATGTTACCATTCATAATATATTACCGAATGACCGTGTAACTATTTACCATTTAATGGAACACATAATAAAATATGACAATTTCACATGTGCCGAAATCTCACATTAATTAATTCAGCAATTGAAAAATAAAACTCAACAATTATATATTATCCTATTTACACAAAATCATTCAACAATTAATTGGCCAATTCAACTTCATACTAACTCAATAATTATTTTATCACATCACTCCCATTAATTAATTAAAAAATTAATTAATCACATCAATCTCATTAATTAATTTAAAAATTAATTTATCATATCACACCAATAATTATTTGAACAGTTAATTAATCAAATCCATCCAAAAAATTAATTCACCAATTAATTTATCACATAACATCCATTAATTAATTTAAAAATTTATTAATAAATATACTATAAAAAATCTCAATAATTAATACTAAAATTAATTATACAATTCACCATAGAAATAATTATAATTATTTAAAAAATTAAATATTCAATTAAAAATATCAATCCTCATAATTAATTCCACAATTAATTATTCACGATCTACAATCTCATTATCCCAAATTCACTATTCCAAAAATAATTAATTAACCCCAATTAATAAAATATATTAGCATAATAAATTTTAAAAAAACCAATATCAATTATGCACGTACACATATGTAATTTAAATCAAGACTTTGAGGTTTTAATTATAGATCACCAACTTGAATTGATTAATAGGTAATCAGCCAATGGAAATCTTGGGATTAGAATGAAACAACGATGTAGAATGAGATCCGGATCTCAAACCCTAATTAAAGATCTAACAATTATTATCAAACAACTCTATATCCAGATCCACATTACTATATCTAGACCTAACCAAAATAATATATATCTTCCCTCTAAATGATGATGAAGAGACATTAGAGATGAAGGAAAAAACATGAGATTAGTTTCTATTACGGGAAGGGATATAGATCATCAATATGCCTTTTGATTCACAAAGAACATATGTAGAGAAGGATTTGAATATATTATTGAGCCTCTAAATTTATAAAAGAGATCCTAATATTGAATGGGGTCTATTTTGGGTTAATATGTGGGTTCACGTAATTAAAAATATATATTTTTTGATTGAATGATTTTTCATGCATGGTTTGTCGAGCAGGGGTTTATGGTTCTCAATAACCATTCAACTTAACCATTCTGCAGTTCTATGGGCTGTCAATTTCTCATATTTCAGGACCCAGATTTAAAACCATATGGGAGCCATTAAAAATCCCTAAATCTAGGGACGCACAGTTTTCATGGCCAGTGTGCACAGTTAGGTAAAAATGTAAGCCACCAGTTCACTGCACTGATTTCTTAAAAATTATATTATATTCGCCAAAACTCACCCAAAAGTATGGATCAAATTAAATGTACTAAAATGTATTCAAAATAGTACATGAAAAAGAGCCGAAGACATCTCCAAAAAAGGTCAGTGTTCTACAATCAACCCAAATTATAATAGCTCACCATCATGTTGTACACCCATGCATCTCTAATATATTGAGTTAAAAATGATTGGGCCACTGATCCAGCATATCCTCTTCCCTTTACCATGATTCATTCTGCACAGTTCCATGAATCTACAATGTATGATCTATCAGCACTATCTTTCCCTGCAAAATATTCACACTTTGATCCAACACACGTGTTGTGTGAACCTAAAAGGATGCATCAGTCTCGAGATCAACATCATTCACATCGATCACATGAGATGTGTTGGGGTTATAACACTGATTTTTTTGACACATGGAAAACAACATGCATACTATTGTTGTTAGATTTAGTGTCTTAGAACCAACTATTTGTACTTGGATTACATGTATATTTAATTTAATACTTATTGATCATTGTTTTGTATGACTATGATGTAATAATGTCCTATAGTATTTGTTTCATTGATCTAGTAATGGAAGTTCCCCACAATGATGAGAACCTTGAAATTATTTAACAATATTAATTAATATAGTTCTTTAGATGAATAAAATTCAATGATGGGACACATAACATATAGGTCCTTAGGTGTGAGTGCTCATAAGTAGATGAGACATCTTCTAATGAAGTTTGCACTTGGTAATCTCCAAGACATGAGATTAAGAGAACATACCTGCATGTAGGAATTTCTCATGATTTGGTGTCATCAGATATTCCTGTCTACGAGTGTGTATAATGATCCATAGAAATTATTATTAACATTAATATGTGTCATGACTCGTGCATGTTGATTTACTGAACAAAACTGTCACAGAGATAGTACTCTTGGACATTAGGCAAACCCACATAATTCCAATTAGAAATAATCCTAGAGGGTCACACACTATGTGATTCTGGTGGTCTTGGTAAAAATCTATTTGAATTTAACTAATAAATATAATTTTAATGGGTGTGGAATTATTATATTCAAGTTAAAATGATTGCATAAATTAAATAAATATTTATTCACTGGATTGTGGGTAATATATATATATATTTGAACAATTAATAAATATTTATTTACTAGTTTGTATTTAAAATAGGAGAGTAAATTTATTAATTATTTATTCGTGTGTTCAATAAATGGAAGTGGAGTTTGAGTGGACCAAGGATGGTATGGTAGTTAAATAATTATTTTCAGGAAAATAAATAATTATTTAACTTTTTGGCACAAATTAAAATAACGCTCAAATTATTTTTTGATGTGTAATTTTATTTATAATTCTGTTTTGAGCATGTTGACACACGATAAACAATGACACAATATTATTATTAATATCAAGGATTATCTCTAATATTATAAATGTATTTATTTGCTGTTACACAATTAAATATTGTAATTGAAACCCCATGTGAATAAGTAGACACATACTTCTATTGTGCCATGTACTTAACCAAACACCTAGTGAATTGAGCATTGTTGGGCTAAAAAATTTCTCCCTATAATACTCTTCCCACCATTATCAAGAATGAGATACATTCTTCAAGGACAAAGAACAAGTGATCAAGAATGACTGACACAAGATGCTTTCTTTGCTGCGCTAACACCCAGAGAGAGTGGTGTCGATTAGAGGTCATCCAATCATGTGTGGATAAATGTTGGAGGGATTTTAATTTGGATCCTTGAAAGCACAAAAAGATAATCTTAAAGGGTCATTCTTGATTCTCAACATCATCAATGAAGAAAATACCAAAGATCCATGTATTATTTTCATTATGAAATTAATTAAATTAATTATAAACTTTTTGTGAAATATCCCCTCTAAAGGTTTCAGGCCCCTTTGTTCATTATCTAAATCCTTGATTCTATTCCATAGAGACTGGATTTCATCATCGTATTGATCCTAGATTAATCCTTGATCATGATAAATATTGAAGTTGGGTGCCAACCCAAATGCGCTTCTACTGCGCTCAGAATATTCATGCGGTATCAGAGTGGTTACATGAGAGTTTAAAATTATTCAAATATTTCATTTATGATTTAATCATTTAATAATTTAGATGTTTCAATTCAAGTTAATCATTTAGAAAATCTGAATCTCGAGATCTATTCCTCCACATTCATTTCTCGTTCAACTTAGAAAAACAAGATTTTATTTTATTTTTGATTAAAATAAAACAAAAGATCTCATTCGTAGGTTCCAAAGGTTCTTGGCCATAAAACACCGGAACACATAAAGTGCATTCATAAGTACACACCATGTAGACAAGGTTCAATGCATCTGGTTTGGTTCTCCAAACAAGTCGTGTCGTTGGAGTTTGTCTAAGTCTTAATGAATCCGTGTTTTGACTAGGAACATGTGGCACATGGTTTTAATATTATATAATGTTTGTACCACTAGACCCAGCGTGTAGTCCCTTCAGGTTATGGTTGGACCATGTACCCCATACACGGCTTTCCTGGATGGAGACCATGTAATGAGGAACTACATGATGTGTGCCCCACTGGACACGTTGTATACTCTGAAGATTTCCGATGTACATTCACATGACAATTCTAGAGGCATGTACTTCAGATGGATAGTGAACAATAGTACATGTTGTGTAGCTAAAACTACAGGTTCTGTAATTCAACAAATTATGTGGATTTAATAAAATTTATTATTATAATATACAATGCCTTGAGACGTGTACCATCGTGCGGGCATAAATCTGAGGCAGTACATGTGATCGGTGTTTTATATGTTTGTGTTTAATTTAACATTTGTGTAATGTTTATTTCTATTCATTAGGTAGTCATAAATAGGAATTCATCAGGTTTCCTCCATGGTAGAAGTTACATACAAAGATAATTTTTAATGAATATATTTGTTTAAAGTTATGATGGATGAGAATATCAAGGATATTTAGAAAAGGGTTTAAGATAAAAGTATTGATTAATTAAAGACGATAATTAATTAATTCGATCATGATTTATCTTAAAAAAGAATGATTATATAATTGAATGATAGTTTAATTTATGCATAAATATTGTTTCTTGTATGGATGATCATGATCTAGACCAAGACCATTGTATATTGACGGAATTTTTTATTTTATTTATTTACATTAAATTTTTTGGACTGCGATGCTTATCCTCATTAATTTGTACGCCCAACATGCAGAACTTTTCTTTTATGTAAAATCCATTTTTAACCCTCACCTGCATGTGAGTTAAAAATTTCATATGTAATGGATGGGACTCTATACATAGTGGAGGATGTTCAAGTTGGAGATGAGAATAAATCAATCCCAGGAGATACGAGGTGGACAGGTGGAAATCTATAAACCCAAACCCAAAAAGGTTTAAGGTTTATCTTCTATAGGTATGGGTTAATTTATCAACTACTAGATAAATGAACCATTAGAAAAGCTCATGATCATTCCATTTTCATTATTTTATTTCTGTCTGCTGCAAGGATTATCATTATGGATGTGTTGTCACGTTCACAGAATTATTGAATTAAACAATCATGCAAGATGAAACTAAAATAATCCAAGATGATGTGTAAATATTATCAATACATGGTTAATCATTTAAGTAACTTCCACTTAGTATTAAAAATCATCTGATAATGATAATAATAAATTCACGAAAAAAAGATAAAAATCCCTCAAATAAATTCTTATGTCAGAACATGCTTTTTGATACTTGATTATGGGAAAAAATCAATAAATCTATGTGCTTGACCAACCCACATTGGGACACTTACTTTTATACAGGAATACCTTATGAAATGTTTCGGGTTGACTTAACCATATTACATCAAGAGGAGTAGCCCTTCCTAAACTTGGTGTAATATTGGATGTAAGATTTGACTAAATCTAAAGTCAAGATTTCATGATTGGGGAGTCCACACAACAAATCAAAGAGCAGCAATCCTGCTGTTGGAAAAGACCTACATACCTAAATACCTTCAAATAGCATGACCAACCATCATGGGGGTGATGCGAAGGGGAATATTGATCCTTTCCACTGAAATGTCCTTGAAACTGGACATTTTGAATTCAATGGTGTGGGCCATTGGTACTTGATATAATGGTGGGAGACATAATAAAATTAATTTATTATTTCTCCTAAAAATGTAATAGTGAACGTACTAATGATTGGATCTTTTAATTTTGGAAAAAAAATGACAAGCTCATCAACAACACTATCCCTGTGATAAATTATAGATAAAGACAACATCCTCCGTGGAGGTAACATCTAGAATGCCTTCGGATTATCCTACACCATGAATGGAAGTATTACGTGTTGATGTTAGCATTACCTGATCTTCTTGCCAAAGAGTTGAGTGATGAGGATTTACTGGTCTCTGATAAACATATGAACGACATAGCCAACCTTCAATGTATGATGATATCATCAATGTCAAGTGAGATCGGGAATTCTCACGTAAAAATAGATGTCTAAAGCATGATTGAGCACCTCTGTGGTCATTACTAGGAGATAACAATACATGAAAGGTTTGAGATCTCCAAGGCACTCTTTCATAGTACACTTGGAAGAGGATCCCCATCTGACCCTCTTGTAGTCAAACCCATTGGCTACATTGAGCGCCTGGATGTTCTAGGGTTTAAACTCCACGAAGAACTGGGAACTGATCTCATTCTTGCATCACTCCATCAGATCTTCTCCAGAATTGCTGTTAACTTCATCATGAAAAATATTGAGAAGTCTCTATATGATCTTCTTATACTCATTCTCCATGTTTACAATGACATAAAGCCCAAAATGCCTTCAGTCCTTATGGTGAGTATGTTGAAAGGGAAGGCAAAGAGCATTAAGTCAAAATCTTCTTCAGGGACTTCCATGAAAAAGAAGATCAAAATGGTGGCATGGGAACAGGAGGCACTTTTTTCTAATGTGTCAAGAAGGATTATTGGAAGAATAACTACACCCAGCCATAGAAGCCATGGGAAGCTTCATGTGCGTTAGTTATCGAGTGCTACCTATCTGTTTCTTCTAAATGGATATTAGATACTTCTTGTGGTGATCACATTTGTATCCAAAAATATGAACCATGTAGATGTAGGATGATCAATCGAGGGGAGGTAGATCTATGATAAGCCAAATGATCCGGAATTTCTGTTTTTGTTTTCGGGGACTACCACCTCACGTTTCCAATTGGGATGATCTTGGTGTTAATGTGTTGCTTTTATCTGCCTTCAGTAACCAAAAACATAATTTCTCTATCCAGACTAGATACAGATGGATATATTTTCATGTTTGGAAATGAATGTTGTTCTTTTATTACGATGTAATTTGTTTTGGTAGTGAACATTTAAACAATGGTCTTTTGTGTTGTATTACACAAACAATGTAATAGAAATCGATAACAAAGATACATCACATGACTCATACCACACCAAACATTGGCATCACTGGATAGGTCATGTAAATGATAAATGCATGACAAAGTAACATCAAGATGGATATTTAGATTCTTTTGAACTAAAACCACATGGCATAAGTCATGCATGTATAAAACATAAAACGACCATACCCCATTTAGTGTTAAAGGTGAAAGGGCTAAAGAACATCTTGAATTGGTTCATACCGATATGTGTAGACCATTCCTAGTTGAAGTAGGGGATGGGTACACATACTTCATAACTTTTAATCAAGATTTTAATAGATATGGATATATCTTTCTAATGAGGTACAAGTCTTATTCCATTGATTATTTCAAGGAATACAAGAATGAATTTGAGAACCAGATTGGAAAGAATATTAAGAAACTCCGATCAGACATAGGTGGGGAATATCTTAATCAAGACATCATTGATTACTTACAAGAGTTTGGGATCCTATCCCAACTCACTCTTCCAAACACACCTCAATGGAATGGGGTACGTGAAAGGTGGAACCACACCTTGTTTGACATGGTGAGATAAATGATGACTCATGCAAGTCTTCAAATATCCTTTTGGGGGTATGCGTTACAAATAGAGGTGCACATACTAGACCAAATATCGACTAAATTAGTAAATGGTATTCAATATGAGTACTAGAATGGAAGAAAACCCGTGTTTTTTAATTTACATGTGTGGGGTAGCGAAGTGTTTGTTAAGGCCTCTTAAGGTAATAAGCTCTCATTCCGAGTCAGAAAGTGTACCTTTATAGGATACCCCAAGGAAACATGGGGATATTACCTATAAACACCCTCATCCAAAAATGTTAGAGTGGCATGAAATCATAAATTCCATGAGAGGGAGAACATCTAAAAAGTGATAGTGGGGGTATGATAATCTTCTATGAAGTCAATGATCAAGGAATATAAAAGTTGGTACAATAACATATTCCACAAATCCCCATAAAAGAATAATCTGTTCCAGAGACAAAAGTACTGTGTAGGAGTACAAGAAAGGATAGAAAACTAGAACAGTACAATTTTCTAGTTACTGAGGATAGTGAATCATTATTAGTTGATAACAATGATATTATAACCTACATGGAAGAAGTACGTGGAACAGACATTTCCATGTGCCAAGAAGCCATGAATTCTTAAATATATTACATGTACCAAAACCAATAATAGATTTTGGTAGATCCAATATTTTTTATAAATCATGTTGGTTGAAAATGTGTATTCAAAATGAAACTGGACATGGAAGGAAAATTTTGTACATATAAGACACAAATGGTGGAAAAAGGGTTTAAACTATGTTAAGTAATTGACTGGGATGAAACCTTTTCACCAGTTATAATGCTGAAATCTAAATGAATTCTACAATCCATTATGGATTACCATGATTATGTGATTTGGAAAATGGAAGTCAAGGAAGCCTTCCATAATGGGAACCTTCAGGAAGATGACAACATGAAACAACCTGAAGAGTTTGTGACTCAAAAGGATGTCAATAAGTTATGCAAGTTACCGAAATAAATTTATGGATTAAAATAAGAATATATGTCATGGAACATTATTATTGATGAATCCAAAACAGAATTTGGTTTTATTAAGAATGGATGTGAGCTTTATGGTTACAAACTATGTAGTGGGTGTGCTGTCATTTTCTTAATTGTATATGTTAATGACATATTACTTATTGCAAACAAGATACCAGTCTTATAGACTATTATGGAATGGTTGAATCAATTCTTCTCCATGAAGTACGTGGGTAAGGAAACATATATTCTCAAGATGAAGATCCATCGTGATCGATCAAAGAGATTGTTGGACCTATGTCAAAGTACATACATTGATAAGATACTGAAGAGATTCAGTATGGAACAATCCAATGTGGGATTGTTTCTAGCATCACATGGAATTCATATTTCCCAGAAAATATTACCTCAGAAACAAGGTGAAATAATGATAATGGGAAGGCCTCCATACACAGCAGCAATTGGGTCAGTCATGTATTTCATTCTTTGTACTAGGCTGGATGTTGCCTATGTATTAAGTCCAGCTGGTAGATATCATGTTGAACTAGGTGATTGCCATTGTATGGTAGTGAAGACTATCATAATGTATCTTAGGCATACTAAGGAAATGATCCTGGTTTATGGTGGAGATGAGAAACAAGTCATGTGTGGATATTCATATGCTCGTTTCCCGACTGATCAATATGACATAAAGTTGCAAACATGATACATCTTCACTTTGGATGGAGATGTAGTGACATGGAAGGGCTCAAAGAAGAGTGTGGCTGCAGATTTTATAGCAGAGTCTGAGTATATCACAGCTTTTGAGGAAGCTAAAGAATATTTTGGATGCAATGCATAATCTAGGAGGTTGATGTGATACCTAGTAGTAAAGATCACATCCCACTATACTGGGATAATACAACATCAGTTGCTCTTGCAAAAGAGGAAAGGTCACATCAGCAGATGAAGCACCTAATTTGGAAGTATGATCTCTTGAGGGATATTTATCATAGAGGTGAAGTTGCAGTGGGATGTACTTCGATGGAAGCCAACGTGGTAGACCCCTTGAATAAAGCTTTGACATAGCAAAAAAATGATCAAAATGTGAGGTCTAACGGAATAAAAGTCGTAGGTAGTTGGCTCTAGTCCAAGTGGGAGTCTGTTAGAGTTGGTTTTCTAGAAACAACTATTTGTAATTTTATTAAATGGACAATTAATGTACTACACATTGTTCATTTTTCTACATCAATATGATGGTATAACGTCATAGAGTATTTGTTGCATTTATAAGGTCATGGAAGTTCCCCGCTATGATAAGAAAATTGATATGAAATAAAAATAATCTTAATTATAGTTATTCTATTTGATAACATACTTTTATGGGAAACATAGAATACACACTGTCAGGTTTGAGTGCTCGTAAATAGATGAGACATCATCTCATGAAGTTAACACTTGGTAATTTCCAGGACATAAGATTATGGGAATAGTCCTCCTAGTATAAATTTCACATGTTTTAGTGTCATAGTATATTCCAATATGCTAGTGTGTGTAATTATTTTTCGACATTATGATTATCATTAATACGTTTCATGACTCGTGGACTTTGATTTACTGGAGAAAACTATCATGGAGAAAGTTGGCGGGATGTAGGGTACGTTGGGTGCGTCACGAGTGACATGTTATTAATACATAAGTCGAGGAAGAATTTTTCCATTCCATTTATGGAAGTTGATATCTCAGACTATTGATTGAAATAGAACCATCATGTGAAATTCCATTTTCATGGTGTAATGACGAGTTTATTTCACGTATTCAAAGAACGATGTATCAAGAAAAAATGTTGATGACACTAATATTAAACCTTCTTGATGACATATTGTGACAAATAGATTACATTACATAGTGAGAGTCCATATGTGGATGTCGTTGTTGCGACATTACGTTATTTCTCTAGGGTTTTTTGACCCGTTGCTAGATAGTACTATTGGACTATTGGAAATACCTCCTAATCCCAATGACAAAGAATTATATAAGGTCACACACTAAGTGTTTTTTGTTTCCTCAGTTAATTTCTATTTTAATTTAATTAATAAATATTATTCTCTAGATAGTGAAATAATTTTATTCATCTTAAAATGTATGTATAAATTAAATAAAAATTTATTCCTTGGTTTTTGGGCAATATATATATATATATGTATATATATATATATTTTAACATTTAATAAATATTTATTTCCTAGTTTGTAAAAAAATATTTGTTTTAGAGAATAAATTATTAATTTATTTATTTCGGTTTACAATTAACGAATGTGGAGTTAGATCGGACCAAGGCTGGTCCAGTAATAAATTAATTATTTGCACAATGATAAATAATTATTTAACAAGTTGGCATAGATTAAAATTACGCTACAATTATTTTGTGATGTAGAATTTTATTTATAATTCCATTTTTCAAAAGTTGGTGCACAATAAATAATGACATGATATTATTATTAATTCTAAGGGTTTTATCTAAGGTTTTGAATGTATTTATTTGTTGTTACACAATTAAATATGGTAAATAAAGCAACAAGTCAATAAATAGACACATATGTCTATTCTGCATTGTACTGAACTGCACAACAGGTGAATTGAGAGTTGTTAAGCTAATCAATTTCCCTCTCAAATCCCCTTCCCAACACTCTCAAGAACAAGAGGCGTTCTTCAAGGATAGAGAACAAGTGATCAAGAATGATCGACATAAGGCACTCACATCACTATGCTATCACTTGGAGAATGATTGGTGTCGATCAAGGGGCATCAGAGTAAATGTGGATCACTGATAGTGGAATTCTAGTTTGGATACTTGCAAGTGCAACAAGAAAATCTTGAATGGTCATTATAGATGATCAGAATAATCAATTATGAAAATACTGAAGATATAGGTATTATTTTCTTTATAAAATTAATTATAAATATGATATAAATGATCCTCTCTAAAGGTTTCAGGCCTCTTCCTTCTTTATGTACATCATTGATTCTATTCTATGGAGACTAGTGTTCATCGTTTTATTGATCCCTTAATAATCAATGATCACGGTAAAAATTCAAGTATGGTGCCGACCCAACCGCACTTCTGCTGCACCTGGAACCTTCAATGGCTTCTTTGTGTAAAAGCCTATTAGTATTCCACCAAAATGATTCTCCCCAAAACCTCAAAAAATAAAATGAATCTCAACGCCATCTATACTTGTCTATATATCCTTTGATGACCCAACCTATGTGAAACATGATAGAATACACTGTCACCAACTATAAACTCCAGGGGTTGTTGAAATCTATCATCATACAACTTCTATCTAATATTGGTTTTAACGATATACATCTATATCAATCACAACTATTATAATGTCTCCTACATGCGACCTTGTCCCAAAAACTATGAATTACATGCCCCCATCCAATATATATGTGAGATTCATGGAGTAACATTAAGATCCTCATATGGTTCCATAAGAATAGTCTCATGATAAATGTTTTCATAAGAGAAATCCTCCAGTGATATGTGTTTCTCATATGACCTGTCAAAGTCATGAAAATATTCCTGAAGCATATCCTTAAGCAGTTGTATACTACACTTCAACTACCCATCTTCTTGTGGGTGGAATTCACTACTAACCAAAACCGTTGTACCCATCAACATCTATAAGACATGAAAGATCTATGATCTAAAACATAAATCAATGCCTGAAAAAAATAATCTACGGTACCCCATGAAGATGGAATATCTATTAGATATACAAGTCTCTAAACTACTCCCTTGAGAAAGTAACCCGTATATGAATGAAATTTTATACGATCATCTGTCGGTGCAAAGTCACTAAAATAGTGACATTAATCATTTGAATCCTTGGGAGAACCACCAAAAAATCCATAGTCACGTCATCCCATATCCATTTGTAATGGAATAATGTTGTGACAATCTTCTAGGTCATTGATGCTCAACCTTCACATGCTGATAGGTTTAGCATCATATCCCAAACCCTACTATCTCTTATTTTATTCCAAATCACCAAAATTGTCTTCATAAGAATTTGTATATTTTGGTCACACATAGATTAACCACCCACTTTGAGGCATGATATTCCCACATCAAATCCTTCCACATTCTCATGGAAGAAATAACCAAATTTTTACATATATTATCTCATCCTCATCTATGTACCAATGTGAGGTTATCTCCCCATCATTAAGGATTTACCTCAAGGTCAAACATTCCAGATCATCATACTATCTATCCCTAATCCATCTAAAAATTGTAGACTCCACTAAAACAGACAGGAGGCTCATCTAATATGAAATCTGATGAAACACAAAATGAATCTCATCTGGTAATGTTATCATTTTCCACTCAACACTATACACCAGAATATCATGAGTCCATTTTTTCCTACATAGATTGTTAGCGACACTTATTCCTTTTTCAGGTGTATATACTACCTTAATATGAAATGACTGCACATAATCAACCATCCTTCACTACTATATATTCACGACACACTTCAAAAAGTTATACATAAAGATATTATGATTTGTATATAAAGTAAAATATTCTCCCAATAGATAATCCAGCCATCAGATCAATGAATAAAGCACTACTACCTTATCGAGGCCTTTCCTAGGGTAGTTCCATTCACGTGGCTTCAAAATTAGAGACCCATATTCCACAACTCTTTATCCCAACATCAACACAGCTCAATTTATGATCCTAGAAGCATCCCAAATCATCATATACTCCTAACTTCACTTAGTTAGGTTCAAAATCGATGTCGATGTAATGTTCTGATTTGACTCATGCGAATCACATTGACATATTCTTGATGATTCAAAATTTATCACCTTTTTGATCAATATCAAATGTGGTGTTTTCAATCTGAAATTTCATGAATAAACCTATGATAATATCATGAAAACCCTTGAAAGATACAAATATATAAAACATTCTTCTGATTCTCCCAAGATACAACTGTCGGAACCTTTTCTTGGTCCACTGACACACCTTCTGCTAAGATGACATGATAGATGTAGTGTACTATTGGAATCAATAATTGAAACATATACATCATAAAGTATAGATTATTCTCCTTCACTATACTCAAGACAATGTTAAGATGTTGGAAATTATAATCACGAGTCATGGAGTATGCTAATATGTCATCCACAAACATGAAAAAAAAGATCCAGATATTGAAGAAATATTCTATTCATCATGCCCAAAAACACTTATGGTTCATTCTTTATCCCAAATGGAATTATTCCAAACTCATAAAGTCCATACTGTATTCTTGATAGGGTTCATGTTATATCATAAGTTGAAACACTTATCTGATGATACCTTGATCTCAAGTTGATCTATCAAAAAGCATATGATCCCCCCACATGGTAAAATAGATCAACAATATGAGGAAGGGGATATTTTTTCATCATATTCATTTAGTTCAACATATGGTAATCAGGAAACAGGAGTAAATTCCCACCTTCCTTCATTGCGAACAACACTGGTTAACCAAATGGAAACATACACTATCAGATGAATACCTTATTCTCTAACTCCTCCAACAAAATCTGGATCTCATGAATCTATTTCAGTTCCATATTATATGGTTCAATATAAATTGACACAACTTTTGTCATGATTTCAAAAGTGAATTCCACATCCATCTCATGTGGCACCCCTGATAAGTCATTGGGAATCATATCCTAAAACCAGACCACTATAGGTGGAATGAAATCATTCCTTTCATCTCCATCATCCAGCAATATTTCAGGAAACCTGGGCTTTGATATCCCTCAATTATTGAGTAATTTTTCATACTCATCCCACCTGGATATCCCACTCTCCATAGTGTATATACTTATCTCCCATAGGATACATCCTGTTCACTATCCTATGGTAACAACCAATATGGTCTTAGTATGCTACTTACAAATCTATACAATAAATTGGTCGAATATGAAAATGTGAAGGACGTAAATATCCCATAAAAAATGATACTCCCAAAACATGAGAGAACACCCCATTTAGAAGTATATATCTCTAGAATATAATACAGCTGGTGTATCTATTGTCACATCTCTTCTCATGAACTACATTACTGTGATTAATCAATTAATTTTTTTTAAGAAATAATCTAACGAGAGGAACCGGTATCAAATATGAAACAAGATAATTTGGATTCAACAATAATTATACCACTAACTATCAATAGTACAACCTCTCTATCCACCAGTGTATGATACTCCACATGTAGCTATCCTGCCACACATACTTGTGATGCAGTCCGAGCTCCTTGAGCTACACCACTCACCTGATATGAGTTCTCTTTCCCTAAATCTCCTTGCACACTTTTTCAACCTCCATGACCAGTGAAACTCAAACTGACAGACTAATACTGGGAAGGAGATCCCCTTCACACACCCTAGTTCTATCTACCTCAACTCTCACTGCCCGTCAATCACTAGGTCCTGCAAAACATCTCTAGATGTCCCATAATACCACAATACCAACATTATACATGTGGTTATGGGTACTATCTCCAAATGTATATTGACATACCACATTGGAAACATATCAAATGGGAAAAATCCTGTGTAATTGACCCTTCCCCCTTCCTTTTATTATCATCTTAGATAATATTCCCATATTGAATCTTCCTACTCTCAAAAGTCATAAATCTTGATCATCAAATAACTAATATCTATCCTACAATGGATGACTCTTTTAGGTTTCAATAATCTATGAGATCTGATACCACTACCACATAAAAATTGATCAACCGAAAGAGTTAAACATGGGACTTGATATCGCATTTATGACCATCCCAAAATGGCTCACCATATTTGTCACATATATTTATTATGACGGAAAAAATACCTGAAAATCTACAAATCCTCTAGAATAATCCACCCCAAACATACTCCCCTGATTCAATCTCATGAACTTAGCATCCAACTTCTGCATGAGCTTTGTAGTATAAAATTTCTCAATAAACATATCCTAACATTCCTCCCACTACATATCTTCCAGCATTCCATCAATATTATGGATTTCGCACCATCAAATTGGTTGACCACATAACATGTATGCTACCAATTTGACTCTCCTATTAGCACAAGTCTCTAATTGGTCATCTATTTTTTGATAGACTCAATCGAGAACTCAACATCTTCTAGTCCACCATCTCGGGTAATCATCGGAGGGTTCTGTAACTAAAACTCATACGTCATATTATAAATTTTTTTCAAAACATTACCTAGGTTACTTTCCATAAATTTCATGAAGGGATTAATTTTCCCTCAGAATTACTCTCTTACATCCTCTCCCGATACCATCGATGCCTCAGGTTCCACTACTTGAGGAACATCTCTAATAATGTCCTTTTATCTTCCTCTCCACATGCATAATCATGGAGTCACAATTCTATTGTGCCCATAACTCACCACATGAAACTGTTAAAAACATTAACACGTTTTACATAATTGAAATACCACAATAATCCATAACAAGATTATTTCCCTATCCTATCCACATGGTCAAAATCGAGGCCCTATCACTACCATTAACTATCCTACATCTAGGTCATGGTTTACTAAGGTAAAACTAATTCTCATTGTTCATGTTCTCATTAGATTCCCATTTATTCCATGTTTCATAATTTTAAAACATCCAATTCATTAGTCACCATTATAAATACAATTTGAAAAGAATGGAAAACATTTCATGTTCAATAACATACCCAAAACATGTTTTACCATGAACGCATAAAATGTTGCATGTAAAAAATTAATTCTGACTTCCTAGAATGATACATGCTTAATCGATTCACTATACATACTAGGCTTGAATTCAGTTATCATAAAATATTTAAAACATTAATAACATAACACAACAAGTGAATCAAAAAATCTGAAATACTATTCATATATAAAATCAACAACAATAATGTCAACCCCACAATAGGTACATTGTTTTCCCTTATACACGGGTTAGAAACTCCCAGGAACTAGATCATAAACAAGGCCCAAATCTTCCTCCAATCATGTCTACATTTCAAAAATAGTAATAAAAAATAAATGAACAAAATATAAAACTGATCTCTAATAACACTTTTTAACATCCTGACTCGGGTTCCACAAACTAGTGCACCAAGCTAGTTCACTATGTGTCCTTAGGCATGCCTCCCCAAACGCCAATGGAGGAAAACTAGTAGTTAGGGAATAATGTCAATCATGGGTTGACAATACACTCTATAAGATAAAAAAACCACATTAAAAGTAAAATAAACAATATAAAAAAATTTAAACTAAGTAGAATAATATTGTTTCAAAAGATTACCAAAACTAGAAATACAATGTACAAAATCTATAATAGATATTCGATATTAATTTTCATTCCATGTTTCAAAATAAAAACCAAATTTAATGGAACTAAAAAATTCCAAGAGTGTCCAAAACAACATATGGTTCTCTTATCCATGCATCATCCTAAATCATCCATATAACCCATGACCTTTTCCCTTAACCTATCATGAAATTAGGTAATCTATTTGGGTACTGATCAGGAAACTCGAGTAGGGTGTCAGTAATACATAGTAGACCACTACTAATGACATCTAAAAAATATCCATTAAATACTAGTTAATGAATTTTTGTAACGAAATAATTACAATTAATCAGTAAAAGATTATCCCATTATCAATTATTATTTATTTGTCTACAAAAATACTAGGTTTCCAAGGAAATTTTATCCTAAACACATTAATCATCCTTCGTAGGAGTCTGAACTATCATCAAGTGATATCACATGAGTGAATGTCCATATTACCATTCATTATCACTTTTAACATTCGAATATCCAGGTAATCATTCATCTTTATAATTCATATTCAAATATACATGTTACCATTCATCTTCACAGTTCACATTTGAATGCCCATGTTACCAGACACCATTTCAAAATTGAATGAACATGTTACCACTGATAATTTAATAAGTGATTTTTTCACGAACCAACCCAGGTCAACCCTGAATAGGTCACGTGAGCCGATCTGTGGCAAGGCCTGAGAGGCCTTCCCGATCCTCCTGGGCTAGAGAAAAGCTCCAGGGTATTGATAGAGGACAAAAGGAAACAATTTCTTCCAATGGAAATAAGTGAAGAATTGTAAAAAAAATGGAAAACAAATAAATGATATGAATAAGGGATAACAACCTACAACAACAAGCTAACCTAAACAAGGCCAAAACTCCTTACAACCTCGAGGGTCACCCACCAAAGCACAACCAACTCTCTCCTATGACTAACAAGCTCGAGTCAAACCTACAATAGAAACTAAAAACAAGAAAACATTGTAGCCATGAGTATTAAAACACAAGAGGAAGGCCTGACTAATTCTATTCCTAATGAACATACTATTAAATAAATAATTCAATAATTTCAAGTTTCAAATACAATTAATAAAAAAAGGTTTTAATAAATATTTTACATGAAAAAAAACCATGAACCATTTCCCTAATTTATTTTGAAAAAGTATTTCTTTTAATTAGTGCTTATAGAATTTAAAAAAAGTGATTTATACATTTTCATATTTTTACCAAGAGAAAAAAACACTTCCATTTGACAACCATTTTTAGAAAACTACTGAAAACCAGCTCACCATTTTCCAAGAAAACATGAAAAATGCAAATTGGTAAGTACACAACAATGAAAATGAAGATACGTAGTCAAGTACAAAATCCATCACTGCTAGAAATTGTGATCCAAAAAGACATGGGTTGAATCTAGGATCTCAGTAACAATTCAGAATTTACCATACATGTGACTCATCCTGAAGGCATGCATACTCTCGATGGCGTCGTAAATCCCTAACGCCCGATCATCTCCCTACCCGGCTTGATCGAGGGGCCAAATCCCATAACAATAATAACAAAACACCTCTCAGCTATGGGCCACTAGCCAGTGTGGGATCTAATATAGTACAACAATCATTCTCATAAGATTCATTCACTATGTCAGGTTCCCATGTCAATACGTGTAATAAAAAGGGGTGTCAACAATGTCAAACAAGAAAAAAATTACAATGCTCAAACATCGCGGACAACAACCAACAAAATCGACGTGCACAACAAGGTCACCCCGAGTCATTCCAAAGAGGGTTTTCAAAATAATTTATTTCATTAAAGTGCCAAACGGGCCTTAACCAACCAATCGACACCATCCTGTTTTGAAGAATCCATTTTAGAAATCCGAACACAATTCCAACCCATGACGATATTTAAAAGAAACACAATTTACTCATAAAATCCAACCAGTCATTTTATCAACACAAATTATGTACATTTAATAGAAACCACTTTCAGGTAATTCGGAACAAGAGAAAACAACTATCCTTCACAATGAACGTTTCTCCTAAAATGAATTATTTAATATTATTTACCATTAATATAAAATTAATGAAATAACAAAATTTAATAAATTCTAAATATAAAGTCATGTGCGGTGGGGACCGACCTTGAATTGCAAACAAATCATGATGACGCGACACACCCCACACTGGCGTGCCAGCAGACACAAGCTGATGACCACATGAACGTGCAAAAATCATTCCAATTTTCTGCAACCGCAATGATAAATAAAACACATAAATGATAATTTAAAATAAATCAAAAAAATAAAACTCAAACCACACCTAAAGCTTAGTGTTGGAGAATTGAAAAGAACCCACACCGCTCACCTTTGGTGACAGGCATTTGTCGTGTGCTCAGTTGTGAACTCAGAACACAGCAGGCCACACGAATGAATGAGGCAGGGGTCGGTGCAATAATCGGAAATGGGAGGCCACACTCATTAATCATAAAACAAACCAAATCAATTAAAGGGGTGAAACCATTATCCAAAAAAGGGAGAACCAACAATTTCCACGGGATATAATCAATTTAACAATACCAACAATTCATATCCAGAAACATAAGAGGTGAAAATCTAAAGTAAACAAGGAAAACATATATTAAAGAGGCGTAAATAATGGAATTGAAACTCAAGATAAAATTAACATTCATAATTATAGAGAAAAACTTCAAACACAAACTATTCTCACCACAATAAAGTTATGATCAACCCGAATAAGTATTCGATGTTGGAAGAGTTGGACACTGGTGAGGTTACAATCACCGGAGATGGAGTCGTAATGGCAGGGTGTGTTCGGGTCGCAAAACAGTACAGGAGGTTGGCTAGAGAGATACTAGAAAGGGGGAAGGTCGTGGGTGAGGAAAACCTGGACAAGAGGTGGTGGGTGGGGTGGTCAAATAGGCACTGCAAGGGGGACGAGATGATGTGTTTCGGCAGGCTGCAGGGGTGCACGACGGGAGGTTGCGCCGCAGAAGGGCCCTCAGCTGGTGGTGCGGGGTAGCGAGATGGCATGTGACCGGTGGGTGAGGGTGGCTGGAGGGCGCTATAGGGGGTGTGCGATGGCGGGACAAGGTCGACGAGGGTCCTGACCAGTAGGGGGCGTGACGGCGGGACGAGGCCCGTGTTGGTCCTGGCCAGCAGGGAGGGCGCGATGGGGGGATGAGGCCGACAAGGGGCATGTGGCACGGTGTAGGGCAGGTGGCACAGGGCAGCCTGAGGGAGGTAGTGTAGTGGAAGGCAAGTGCTGCGTGATGAGAAGGAATGAAGGGGGGCATGTGAAAAAAATTAAACCCTATGAAGGTGGAAAAAAAAGAAAAAAAAAGAAAAATTACTGACCAAAACCTAACAATATTAATAATAATAATAACAATACTATTCATAATAAAAATAATAACAATAACTTTAATCTATAATAATAATATTAATATTAACATCAATAATAATAAGATTAATAATATACGTAATAATAAATAAAATAACATTAACAATAATATAATTTTTTTGAAAATAATAATTTTGATAATAACAATTCTAAAATAATTATAATATCACATTAAAATTATTTATTAAAATTTTCTTCATTTCGAATAATATTAATATTTTTTATTTCTTATTAATTATGAAATCACACATGAAAATTTATAATAATAATAATAAAAATAATAATAATTCCTTAATTACAATATTAATGATAATAATAAAAATAATAATAATAATAATAATATTACAGCCTTATTAACAATACTACTAATATGAATATTAATAATTATACTGGGAAAAATATAAATAATAAGAATGAACATTTCACTATAATAATAATAATTATAGAATCATTTACATCAATAGAAATTTCATTTAACACAGTAAACTAGAAAAGTTTCTCATTTTAATTTTCTAAAGAGAGGCGGACTGTGCTGTTTCCTCGGTGAAGCCGTGCCGGGTTTCCAAAATGCACTCTGCTTGTTCGCCCAACGACGTCAACTCAAAAATGTGTGCTTCTTAACAAGACTCATAAAACTTGTTTAGGATTCGACCCGAACCTCGAGAAAAAATTTTAAAACCAAAGAAAATTATAATATAATATTCATAGATAGGTTTGGGTGTGAAAATTATGCTCACCACAATGCTTTCCACCCTCGAAAAGACACAAAATGATCTATACCAAATGATAAAATACCTTATGTGTCACTCACCCCCAAATGATCAAGCACCTCAAGTTGATCGATCCAAATGAACACCGAACTCCCATGAAATATTCTAGACATGTCAAAGTAGATCACACAGTTCCTCCACAAACACTTCATTTATCTCAGAAAGAACTCTATGTCTGTCAGAAAAACCTTGTAAAGTCATTCAGATACATATCCTGACACAGGTAATGGTTTTTCCTCATATTAGTTATGTATCACTATTGAATGTAGGCATCACAACAAAACTCATGAGACACCTTCTAGGCAAGTCAACATAGACCAGCGACACCCTCTATGCATGCTAGATAGGCCTCACGATAGCCTTTGGGGATGCCTTCCTAGATACCTTGAATACATAAAACAACACCAAGATAAATCTTATGAAACCATCCATATGTTTCAGCCCCGGTCATGTGATAAAATCAGGACACATTAGCTAGATCACAAAACACTCCCCTAAACAAGCCAGATAGGTCATGTAATGGGTTCAAATGTAGTCCAATTTGGTCATAAGACAACATCTAAACAAGAAATCCAAACCAAATGGTTATCCTAGGGATTGATGATATTTTTTGTCCTCAGTGTTTAAGCCTAGATCCATAGGGAATCCTCAATGTGTAATCCCCAATATAAAGGGCACTATGGTAAATTTGATTCCTACAATATGTAAGATACTTAGTCTACAACTGCATGTGGTTTGATCTCTATATTAGTCATCCATGGAATTCTAGGGTTTGATGATATTGTCTATCCTTAGTGATTGAGTCTTGATAAATAGGGAAACATCAGTGTGTAAGCCCCATCAAAAAGGTAACTATGATGAATCCTGTAATGCCCCGACCCGAGTTACCAAGAGTCAGTGCATTATTACATAATATTGGCATGATCACAAAAGATCAACTCTCAAACGACGGATTAGTTTAGTAGCCTTGGAATATCTAGATACGTTCATAATGTTTACATTACATCATAAAATGAAAACTAAAACAACGTAGTCTCCATAGTCCACACTCATATCCAATAATACTATCCCTAGAGGACATTCATAAAATACTTCTTCACATCCTTGAAAAAATAATACATAGAAAGGGGTGAGCTCAGATGCCCAGTAAGGATAACAATATAGCGGAAACTTTCGTAAATAAGCATAAACATTTAAGGAAATTTATAACTAAAACAAAAGCCTTTTAAGCATGAACTTCATCATAATATGGTAGAAATAAAATGAAATAATTCCATTTAATTATTCACATGAATATTATACTAGTCTAATAATCACATGCAATATCAATAACCACTTTCATAATGACAGAATGCATAATGCTAGACTAGCATAACTACATAGCCAAGGCCTTGTGCCAAGAATACAAATAATATTTTTTCAAATCCTTCTACCAAGACACTAGTTTGTCTCCTGAGACCTACCAATACATCAAGGAGCTATAGCGGGCTCCACCTGCCACATAATAAGTCCAATTCATTCCTCATATGAACAGGTTTAAACATAAAATATACATTCGTATTAAAACTAGCATACGAAATGTCAATACATTCTCCATAAACCATGAATGGTATAAAAATAACACATCCACATTAAATCATATCACAAAACCTTAAATAAAATATCGATTTTTTGTATCATAATAAATCACCATCAAATAAGCTTAAAATCCATCAAAGGATGATGACATAGATGAAATCAAAACTATTTGAAGGAAATATCTATTTTTTTAATCATTTAAAAGCCACATAATTATAAAATAAAACATTTAATTTGAAAAAATTTCAATAAGATTTTAAGGTATGATTCGACAATTTTACAAAGGTGGAAGATAGCCTCACCCGTCGTATAAGTTAAAAAATAATTTCTTACCATAATTTGGTTGAAATGGTTAAAAAGGACGTTGTTTGGAAAATGATGGAAAAATTCCATTCAAACTATTTTATAAAAGTCAAACCAGGGTATAAATGACATTATCCCATAGTCTTTAAAATATTAATAATGATTTGAAATACATTTTTTATAAACATGGATGTGGATGAAAAAGATGTCCCAGTAGATATTTGCATATAAAAAACCTCAGATAATGAAGAGATTGTGAACTAAACCCTTAACTTGAACATTTCCTTAGTCGATGGTATGTTAACCTCCAGTATAATAGTTAAATCACTGTTATAAAACTATACAAGAACCATATACCTAATTATGATATCATATATGATCCTCTAATAATTCTTTGTTAATAATATTTTATTAATATCGTCATATCGGGTGTTAACTTACTCGTTTTCTTTTATATGTTTCGTTACATAAGTCATGTTTGTTATGGATAGGTTGTATCTTATTCAAATCCGGAATGATATAATGTTCATAAACATTACTTTTAATCATCAAATGAGAATTAGTCTTGAATGGATACGATGGGGAATGAATCTCATCACATTCGTGGAGATGGTAGTCCGTACGTACGTACGAGCGACAATATCATTTGTTTGATATTAAAATAATATATAATTGGATGTTATATCATATATACATAATCATTATCATGTTATATTTATTATTTACATGAATTAAACATCATTATTATACCCATCCAAATAATAATATATTGAATAACAATTACACCGCGATGTGGAGACGGTAAGCCGTACGTACGCACGTATGGTGACATGTCATTCAAAGAATGGATAGAATACTGAATATGGTAGTACAATAATTATAATAACATAATTATATATAGAATATACTAGATTTATTATTTTATAATGGAAATAAAAAATAAAGAAGAAGTTGAAGAAGAAAGGAACATGAAAGAGGGTGATGAAAACATTACCTCTTCTTCGTGTTCTTCCTTTTGATTTGATAAAATGGGATCTTTAGGTTGGATTTATGAATAAAGGAATGCCTCTAGGATTAATGTAGCATATTATAGAGGGTATTTGGGATGTTTTTGTCCGATCCTAAAGGCTTTGAAGGTGTGAAATTGAGAGAAGGCGGAGTGCCCTTTTATAAGAGGGGTGAGGGGCACATTTGGAAAAGCTAGAAATATTATTTTATAATAAATTCATATTCTGTTTCTAATAGCTCCAAAGAATATTATATAAATGTTATGGTAGGGATAGGTATAACAACACTCAACAAATAGGTTTTAGATAGGTTTGGGTCACTTTATTAACCTTATATTTTAGTTTTAACTCTTTGTTAATTAGTTTGACACTTTCCATGTCTCTTTGTATTTTTATATTATATATTCAATAAACATTTTATAAACATCCAAGAGACCCCAAAGTGGTACATTAATGATACACATTTCATTATTTATGTATCTTGGTAGAACTTTAGATTTTTAGGAATAGAATATAAAATAATAATATAATATTTGTTTTAAAAACTCATTTATCTCAATTTTGACACTATTGGGTATTTTTTTTAGATAATTTCACAACAACATTATTTCTTTTGAAACTATTTTTGTGATCTGTTATAATATGTAATATTAACCTAGAAAATTATTGGAATTCATAAAAAATCTCATATTACATTTATTTTTATATTTATAATATCAATTATTTTAATATTTCGCTAATTAGGTGATTACTACATCATCATTGTGTCATAAATAAAGTAAACTATTTAATGTATAAAAATTATAAATAAAACACAATTGTTTATGAAATTTTAATATATTTATAATAAATATTTATAATAGAATTTATCTTATGTATAACAATATATCAAAAATGTTTTAGTAATTATACATTGATTTTAACTCTTTTAACTCTTCTTTAATTAAATAATAATTAATGTCATAATCTAATCCAAGTGGACCTAAATGATAATAATTTATACCTAAGGTTGTTTTTGGTCTATTTAAACTTGTCCAATAGAATTAGGACATGTGTTAGTGTAATATTAATATCATTTTACGCTTAATTACCCTATTTACTTTTAATCGTGGTAAATAAAAGTAAAAAATTACTATTCAGAAAAAATTATTTTCATCACATTGAACCACATTTTACTCCTTGATATTAACCATGTCTCCTAGATTTTCGAAATCCCACTCACAGAAGTGGAAAAATTAAGTTTTATGTGAATTTCCAAATTCTCCTAGGAGGTGGGTAAAAGGCGGTCAAAAGTTCAATAAAATTTTTATATATCTAAAATTATTCTAAACTGACTCCAATTAATTAAATTGAACTTATATATGTATTACATATCTATTTTTACCATAATTAAATTCAAATAAAATATATAATTATTTAAATAAAAAAATGGTTTTAAACTATAACTCAGTGTTTTTTCACTATTAATCAAAAATTGAATGTTTTAATAAAAATACCAAAAATTTACCCTAAGATAATTTTGATATTCCAAATCCAAAAATGAAGTCCATTTTGAAAGATAAAATTTATAAAAGTGTAAAAATTGGGTATTACTATTCATAACGACTGGTTTGATTGGTTTTGGTGTGTGTTAGAACTCGAAGTTGTGTACAACACATGCTACTGTATTATTCAAAGAGAAGTGTATTGTGGAAGCCTGGGGTTTTACATTATCCCCTCCATCAAATAATTCCATCCTCAAAATTTCTAGAATACTACCTCATGAAAATACTTGGGTGGTTCTTCATCATAAGTTCCACTGGTTCCCACGTTGCCTCTTCAATCTTATGATTTCTCCATAGAACTTTTACCAGACGAGTCGTACGGATTCTCGACACTTGTTCTCTTGTATCAAGAATCCTGACAGACTCTTTGCAATAATACAGATTGGGTTCCCGTTCTAATTCCTCATAAGTGAGTACATGCGTTGGGTTAGGCATGTATTTTTTCAACAGTGATACTTGGAACACATCCTGAAAGTTGGAGAGACTTGGCGGCATTGCCAAATGGTAATCTACAACCCCAATTCGTTCTATAATTTCGAAAGATCCGATGTACCTGGGACTCTATTTACCCCTATTACCGAATCATATAACCCTCTTCCAGGGAGATACATTCAAGAAAACATGATCTCCTACATGAAATTCCAAATCCTTCCTTCAATTATCGGCATAGATCTTCTGCCTACTTTGAGCTGCTTTGATGTGTTTTTTGATTACCTTTACCTTTTCCATTGTTTCCTCCACCAGTTCTGGGCCTAAAAGTTTTCTTTCACCAACGTCAACCCAACAGGTTGGTTTAAGACATCTCTTTCTGTATAACGCTTCATATAGTGGCATCTCAATACTCGAATGGAAGGTATTGTTATAGAAAAGTTCTACCAGAGGTAAATATAGATCCCACATACCATAAATGTCATGTGAGAAAGATCTCAACATTTATTCTAAGGTTTTAATAGTCCATTCTGATTGTCCATCTATTTGAGGGTGGTAGGCAGTGCTCAAAGGAAGTTCAGTATCCAAGGCCTTATGAAGATTCTTCTAGAATCTTGAAGTACAATGGGGATCACGATCAATAAAATCGATAGGGGTACTCCATGAAGTCTACCATCATCATTAATATATAGTCTTTCTAGACGTTATAGTGGTAGATCTTCTCTTATAGTATGAAATTGTGTTGACTTAGTAAGAAGATCAACAATAACCCATATTGCATCATACCTTCTAGGAGTCTTTGGTAGCCCCATGACAAAGTCCATCATAATATTTTCCCATTTCCACTATGGTATGGGAAGAGGTTGCATGAGTCTTCCAGGTTGTTTCCTTCCAGCATTCACTTGTTTAAAAAACATACATCATGACACAAAATCAGCAATCACCCTCTTCATGTTGTCCCACAAAAAATATTCCATCAAATATCTATACATTTTGGTGCTCCCAGGGTGTATAGATAAATTGGAGCTATGAGCATCATCTAAAAATTTCATTTTCAGATCAGGTGTATCAGGAACACAAAGTCACTTCCCAAATTTTAAAATTCGTATTTCATACACAAAGTCTCACAATCTCCGATCATTCACGACTTTAATCTTCTTTTAAAATTCTTCATCATCGGTCTGATAAGTCTTAATCCATTATAGAAAAGATGGTTTGGAAACCATTTGAAAAAGTATTTATGTGTCACCATCCATGGTTATTCCCATGTCCATATTCACTAGATCCATGAAAATTAGATCCCATCCAATTAAAATATTGTTCAAAAGTCCATGATATTTTCTGCTCAAAGCATCTGCCACCTTATTTTCCTTCCCCGGGTGGTAGTGTATCATGAAATCATAATCCTTGAGTAATTCAAGCCATCTAATTTACCTCATGTTGAGTTCTTTTTGTGAGAAAATATATTTCAAACTCTTTTGATCAGTTTAAATCTCATATTTTTCACCATAGAGGTAGTGTCTCCATATCATCAAAGCAAATATCAAAGCTTCTAACTCGAGATCATGAGTAGGATAGTTTTTCTCATGAATTTTCAACTGTCATGATGCATAGTCAATAAACCTATCATTCTACATAAGGACACCACCAAGTCCTTTCTTCAATGCATCACTATAAATAACGAGCCCATCATTCCCTGATGGTAGAGTCAATATAGGAGTAGTGCCTAATCTTTTCTTCAGTTCTTCAAAAAATTCTTCACACTCTTTTTTCCAAAAACATTTAACCTATTTAGGTGTGAGCTTTGTTAATGGGTTATCTAGTCAGGAAATATTCTGGATGAAATGCATATAATATCCTACTAGACCAATAAAACTAAGTACCTCCGTTATACTCATCTCTACAGGACATTATTGGATTGCCTTGGTCTTAGAAGGATCAACATAGATTCCATATTTATAGAAAATATGTCCAAGAAAAGAAATCTCTTAAAGTAGAATTCACACTTGCTAAACTACCCATATAATTCATGTCTTCTTAGAGTCATTAGGATAATGTGCAAGTGATTTTCATGACCTTCATAGCTTTGGGAGTATACCAAGATATCATCAATAAATACCACCACAAATTCATCGAGATATTTCTTGAAAAATCTATTCATTAGATCCATGAATACAGAGGGTTCCTTAGTCAATCCATAAGGCATTACTGTATACTCGTAATTCCCATACCTAGTTCAAAATGCTGTCTTCGGAATTTCCTCCTTCTTCACACACATCTGATGATATCTAGATCAAATTTAAATCTTTGATAAGTATTTAGCTCCATGTAGTTGTTCAAATAAATCATCAATGCAAGGTAGGGGATACTTGTTCTTATTTTTATAGAATTTATCTCCATGTAGTCGATACATACCCTCATAGATCCATCTTTCATTTTAACAAAAAGATCAGGTTCTCCCCATGGAGAAACACTAGGGAAAATAAATACCTTATTACTCAATTCCTCTAGTTGTTTCTTTAGTTCAAATAATTCCACAGTGGGTATTCTATAAGGGGTCTTCGATATAGGCCTTGATGCAGCAATTAAATCAATGGAAAACTCAACTACTCGTTCTGGAGGATGTCCAGGTAAATCATCCAGAAATACATCTACATATTCTTTAACAATTGGTACATCCTCTATTTGAATATTCCTTTCCTCACCCACAGTCATTTGATTCTCTTCCTCTCCAATAATTGAATTTAGTTGAGCTACTGGGGGTGGATCTAGGTAAGAATTATGTGGTGATGATTCCTCTCTAAAGATAAGGTGTTCTTTATCATCATCATCAAAAATAGTAACCTCCTTCTTCATACAATATATTTTTACATCATGGTCTGAAATCCAATACATATAGAGGATTATATCAAATTCATTATGTTGATGAGATCAGTGGATAAAGAACATTTATGTGCTCTAATGGGGACTGATTCACAAAACTATGTTGCAATGATACTTCCCGTAAGAGTTTTAACTAACAAATCCCTTGTTAAATCAAATTGGAAATATATAATTTTCATAGTAAATTGGGATGATATGAAACAATGCGGTGATCCAGAATCAAATAATGCATTTTCTAAACATGATGAAACCATTAAATTACGTACCTCCATATATTTTGGAGATTATACCTCAGCAGTAGTTATAGAATAATCTTGGTCTTGATCCCATGGCCTTTTCTGAGGTAAGTTCCCCTGATGCTTAGGACATTCATTTGAATAATGTCCCATCTCTCTGTAGTTGTATCACTGAACATTGGTAGCTTATTTCATCCCCTTGCAATCACGAGATTGGTGGCCTTTTTCCCCACACTTGTAACAGACTCACATTCTCTTCATGAATGTACCAAGGTGTTTCTTCCCATATTTACTGAAGGATGGATATTCAACTTTTCCCTTATTCCCCTTATTTCCATTCCCAGAGTGATCAACAGATATCTTATTCTCCTGCATTGCTTTAAATTCATAAGACGTTGAGAATTTATTTTTTGTCTTGATAGCACATGAGACAATATCTTCATAAAAAATAATGTTTGTGAGACTAATTCTCGACAGAGAAATGTTCATAGCCCATCAATGAAACGATAAATCTTACTTCTTGGGTTATGTATATAATCTCTATCATACCTTGCTAACCTTGTAAAGTTCGCCTCATACTTTGTGACATCCTCATCCTCCTTTTGTCCCAGACTCAGAAATTTCCTTTCCATATCTTCTTGATGGTCACGAGGAAATTATTTTACTATTAAAAGTTCTTTGGACTCCCTCCATTCCATTTTTTATACTTCTTCGTCATCCTTTGTTTTTTGAATCAAGGACCTCCATTGATCAGCATCTCCAGTGAGGTGGTAAACTGCAAGGATAACATTTTCCCTTTGACTACTCGCTAAAGCCTGAAATATTTTCTCCAGGGAATTTATACATTGCTCAGGTACTAAGGGATTTGTACTCCCATTGAACATTGGTGGTTTTTTCTTCATGAAGTGATCTAACATTGATCATCAATACTGTGGATTAGGGTGCTCTTTATGGGTAAGGTTATTATTCATAAACTGAGTGAGTTGTCCCAGTATGGTGATTAGATGATCAATACCGGTTGCATCACCAGCTCCACTATAATTATCATGAGAAGGTGGGAAATCCCTACATGGAGTGCGTGCATTGATACTGTTTCCATTTCTTCCACTATGCACCATTTCTATAAAATGGAATAAATTAGATCAGTTTATGAATCAAAATACATAATTCCATACTTGTAAAACACTTAACATAAGTTGAACTATTTATGGATATAATCCATAATCATAAAAATATTTTCTTTGAGAAATTATATAATAATAAAACCTTCATAGTGGATTGTAAATAAAATGAGAATTATCATTCGTATATCCCATGGGAGTGTCGTAACCAAGAGTGAAGCAAGGATCATTGTCGTGCATCAGTTCCTATTCGATTCTAGCTCAAAGCGGTGTTTTCGAGTTTTACCCCTAGGTACATCTGTGTCAGAGCCGCCTCTACCTACTCGTATCCAGACATGGTTGTATTAGTCGGAAAACACACAAAATAACTACAATACCAAAATTCTTTAAAGTTCTTCTATACTAATCCTCAAAGTCTCTCTTAGGGCTATGTGATCTAATCAAAGTTTATCTAAATATAGATATCAAGGATTGTACTAAAAATTCTCTGATACCAACCATAACTCCCCAACCCCAGTTACCTAGAGTCGGTGCATTATTACATAATATTGTCATGATCACAAAAGATCATGTCTCGAAAGACTGATGTGTTTAGTAGCCTTGAAATAACTAGATACATTCATAATGTTTACATTACATCATAAAATGAAAAAAAAACAACAACATAGTCTCTATAGTCCACACTCCTATACCCTCAGACTATTTCTACACGTCATTCATAAAATACATTTTCATATCATGGGAAAAATAAAACATAGAAAGGGATGAGCTTAGATGCCATGTAAGGATAACAATATAGCAGAATATTTTGTAAATAAGCATAAACATTTAAGGCAATGTATAACTAATTAAATTCATTTAAAACTTTAAATTCAACCTAATATGTTAGAAATAAAATAAAATAATTCAATTTACTTATTCACATTGATATTCTACTAGTCGAATAATCACATTCAAAATCAATACTCACTTTCATAATGATGGAATGCATAATTCTAGACTTTCATTACCAAATATCCAAGGCCTCGTGCCAAGAATACGAAAAAGATTTTGTCAAGGCCTTCTTCCAAGACACTAGTTTGTCTTATGAGACCTACCGATGCATCGAAAAGCTATAGCGGGCTCCACCCGTCACTTATTAAGTCCAATGTATTCCTCATATGAACAGGTTTAAATATAACATAAACATTCTTATTAAAACTAGCATACGAAATGTCAATAATTTCTCCATAAACCACGAATGATATAAAAATAATACATCCACATTAAAACATATCACAAAAACTTCAATATAATATAGAAGTTTTGTATCATAATAAATCAACTTCAAATAAACTTAAAATCTATCATAGGATGTTGACATAGATGAAATCAAAACTATTTGAGAGAAATATCTATTTTTTAAATCATTTAAAAGTAAAATAATTATATAATAAAACATTTACATTGAAAATATTCCTATAAGCTTCTAAGGTAGTCTTCAAGGAGTTTACAATGGTGGAAAATAGCCGCACCCGCCGTATAACTTAAAAAAAGACATTCTTACATTAATTTTGTCGAAATGGATAAAAATGACCTTGTTTGTAAAACGACGGAAAGATTCCATTAAAATCATTTAATAAAAGTTAAAAAGGGTATAAATGACTTTATCCCATAGTATTTAAAATATAAATAATGATTTGAAATATATTTTTAATAAACAGGGATGTTGATGATAAGGAGGTCTCAGTGGATAAATACGTATAAACAACATTCGATAATGAAGAGATTGTGAAATAAACCCTTACGTTGTACTTTTCCTTAGTCTATGGTATGTTAATATCCTGTATAATAGTTAAAAAAATTGTTATTAAACTTTAAGAGAACCATATACATAATTATTATATCATATATTATCTTCTAAAATGATTTGTTAATAATATTTTAGTATTATCGTTGTTTCAGGTGTTAACTTACTCGTTTTCTTTTATATGTTTTGTAATATAAGTCATTTTTTAATGGATAGGATGTATCTTATTAATATACAGAATTATATAATGTTCATAAAAATTTATTTTAATCATCAAATGAAAATTAGTCTTGAATGGATACGATGGGGAATGAATCTCATCGCGTTCATGGAGAAGGTAGTCCGTACGTACGCACGAGCGACAATATCATTCTTTTGATATTAAAATTATATATAATTGGATGGTATATAATATTTATAGAATCATTATCATTTTATATTTATTATTTATATGAATTAAAAATCATTATTATACACATCCAAATAATAATATGTTGAATAACAATTACAGCACGACGTGGAGACGGTAAGCCATACGTACGTACGTATGGTGACATGTCATTCAAAGTGTGGATAGAATACTGAATATGGTTGTACCATATTTATAACAACATCACCATATATATGAGATACTATATTTATTATTTTAGAATGGAAATAACAAATAAAGAAGAAGGTGATGAAGAAAGGATCTTGAAAGGGGGTGGTTAAAACATTACCTCTTCTTCGGGTTCTTCCTCTTGATTTGATCAAAAGGGCTCGTTAGGATAGAATTATGACTAAAGTAAGGACTCTATGATTAATATAGGATATTTGAGAGGGTACTTGGGAAGTTTTTTTCCGAGACCAAAGACATTGAAGGTTTGAAATTGAGAGAAGGGGGAGTGCCCTTTTATAAGAGGGGTGAGGGGCACCTTTGGAAAAGCTAGAAATATTATTTTATAATAATTTAATATTCGGTTTCTAATTGCTCCAATGTGGATTATTTAATGTTTAAGGTGGGTATCGGTCTAAAACCACTCAACCAATAGGTTTTAGATAGGTTTGGGTCATTTTATTAACCTAATCGTTTAGTTTTAACTCGTAGTTAATTAGTTTGACACATAACATGTCTCTTTGAATTTCTATATTATATAGTCAATAAACATACTATAAACTTCTAAGAGACCCCCAAGTGGTCCATTAAAGATAATCCTATAATTTTTTAAGACTTTTTTCCAAACCTTATATTTTTAGTAATATAATATAAATTAATAATATATAATTTGTTTTAAAAACTCTTTTATGTAAATTTTGACACTATTGGGTATTTTGTTTTTGATAATTTTATAACAGCATTATTACTTCGAAAAAATTTATATAATCAGTCATAATATGTAATATTAACATATAAAATTAGTGTGATTCATAAAATGTCTCAAATTACATTTATTGTGATATTTAACATATCAATTATTTTAATATTTCATTAATTAGGTAATTACTGCATCACAATTGTGTCATAAATAAATTACATTATTTAATGTCAAAAAATTATAAATAAAATACAATTATGTAGGAAATATTTTTTTCTTTATAATGAAAATTTATAATCGAATTTATCTTATGTATAACCCTATATTAAAAATGTGTTAGTAATTAAACTTTGATTTTAACTCTTTTAACTTTTCGTTGAATTAAATAATAATTTATGTCCTAATCTAATCCAAGTGGACCTAAATGATAATATTTTATTAATAAGGTTGTTTTAGGTCAAGATAAACTTGTACAATAGAATTAGGGCATTTTTTAGGGTAATATTAATATTATTTTTACCCTTAATTACCCTAGTTTCTTTAAACTGTGGTAAATAAAAGTAAAAAGATACCATTGGCCAAAAATTATTTTCATCTCATTGAACCACATTTTACTCCTTGATATTAACCGTGTGTCTTGGATTTTTGAAATTCACTCACATAAGTGGTAAAATTAAGTTTTATGTGAAATTATAAATTCTCCTAGGAGGTGGGTAAAAGGCGGTGAGAAGTTCAATAAAATTTTTATATATCTAAAATTATTCTAAACTAACTCCAATGAATTACATTGAACTTATATAGGTATTATGTATCTATTTTGACCTTAATTAAATTAAAAAAAATAAATAATTATTGAAATAAAAATTATTTTATAAACTATAACTCAGTGTTTTTTCACTATTCAGCAAAAATTGAATGTTTTCAAAAAAATACAAAAATTTCACCCTAAGCTAATTTCGATATTCCAAATCTAAAAATGAAGTCCATTTTGAATGATAAAATTTATAAAAGTTCAAAAAGTGGGTATTATTATTCATAGCGGCTAGTTTGATTTGTTGTGTTGTATGTTAGAACACGATGTTGTGTACAACACACACTACTGTATTATTCAAAGAGAAGTGTACCGTGGAAGCTTGGAGTGTTAAAAATCCCAATCCTTCCATATTCAGGATTTGTAGACTACCTCTCCCCGATGATATAGATCCATATCAATCATCTAGGGTTACCCAGGGGTTAGTGACATTGTATGTCCTCAGCTTGTAATCCCTATTCAAAAGGTATGCCTCGATGTGTAGACCCAAAAAACAGAGCTATGATGACTCTGATTCCTTCAATATTCAAGATACATAGGCTTCTTTTTAAACACTCGAGTCCCATAATGAATCATCTAAGGGATGACTAAGTGTATAAGTCCCATTTCATGGGAAATAAACTGACCATTATCTATCCCTTTTTTCTCACACTGAGCATGGATCATGTGAGCATAAGGATATATGATAATCATATCATCTTCACAATGAGTTTATATAACGATGGGGGAGACCTCAATATAATTTTTTTAAAATAAAGCACTATTATAACTCTGAATCCCACTATAACAGAGATACATAGGACATCCCTTCGATATTAGAGAAATAATATTTGTTCTCTTAGAGCACCCATAGGATTCCTTTATGCATGACATCAAATTGTATGGTTTGAACAAGTAATGTGGCATTTGATTCCTTTAATAACCGAGATACGTAGGATTCCTCATAATGTGTAACACCCCGATATTTTATGAAGAATATTATTTTAATTTCGTTGATGTATTTTTTTGTATGCTACACCAAAGAGAGATTGAACTACATGCAAACCTGACCTGGCTTGCATTACACGCAATCACGACCTTCCTCGATAGCGTGTGTTGTACACAATACCGGGTTTCACTAAACAACGATATATGGTTATAATATTATCCCGAACTAGCCGTTATGAATATTATTAACTACATTGTGAATTTAATAACATTATTATTCATCTTACTCATTTTCTAGAACATTGGATGAGAATAAAATAAATATTTTGGGTAAAATAAGTATTTTTAAAAAAATGCAGTTTTGCTGCCTTTTGATGGTGCACCCACCTTGAATCTTGTTTTTGACATTTATATTAGTTCAATTTGAAAAAAATAAAATTTTTATTTTGAATCAGGATATAAAAATTTACTTTGGATAATTTTTTCATATTATTCTGATAACTTTCATATTTTAATGAATAGTAAAAAAACGGTATATTTTAATTAAAAACAACTTTTTTTCATCGCAATAATTTATATGGTTAGATTATATTTTTAATTGGTTTTAAAGTGTAATTAGAATATATTTTTACCATTTAATCCAGTTTTTTTCATTGGAATTAATTTCTCTTTGAAATTAGATATAAACAAGTATCAATCTTTTGATTGTTTTTGTTTCTTAAAAACATGCTACTTGTTTTGATAACGGGAATTAAATTTAAAATTAATTAATTCCAATTATATGTTATGAATTTTGAAAAATAGACATCAATTTTGAATTCGGAATATCAAATAATTCTTAGGCTTAATTTTTGATATTTTTTTGAAAAACTTCTATTTTTGATGAATAGTGAAACTACTTAGTGGTAGTTAAAAAACTAATTTTTTTATTTAAACATAATTTTACCGCTTCTGTGAGTGGAATTTTGAAAATTATAGAGACACGGTTAATATCAAGGACTAAAATTTGGTTCAATGAGATGAAAATAATTTTTGGTTAATAGTAACTTTTTACTTTTTTTCCACGATTAAAAGTAAATAGGGTAATTAAGGGTAAAAATGTTATTATTATTACCCTAAAACATTTCCTAATTCTATTGGATAAGTGTAATTCAACCCAAAACAAACATAGGAATAAAATATGACCATTTAGGCCCACTTGTATTAGATTAGGACATTTAATATTAATTTATTTAAAGAAGGTTTAAAATAGTTAAAATCAATGTTTAATAAGTAAATAATTTTTAATATAGGGTTATACATAAGATAAATTAGAATATAAACATTAATTAGAATTTAAAAAGATTTCATACATAATCCTAGTTTATTTATATTTTTTAGAAGTTAAATAATTTAGTTTATTTATGACACAAAGATGATACATTAATTATCTTATTAATGAAATATTGACATAATTGATGTTAAAAATACCCAAATAAATGCAATTTGAAACTTTTTATGAATTCAAATAATTTCATAGGATAATATGACAAGTTATTATTGATTTAAGTAAAAAATTTCGAACTAATCATTATGTTATGAGTTTCACAAAAACCAATTACCAAATAGTGTCAAAATTGACATAAAATAGTTTTTAAATCAAATATTATATTATTAATTGTTATTTTATTCGTAAAAATATAAGGTTCGTCCAAATGACAATATATAAGTATATATATATTAATTATAAACAACTTGGGGTTCTTTTGGCTTGTTATAGTAATTTTATTAACCTTATAGTGTAAGAAAACAAGAAGACATGGTAAAAGTAAATTTATTTAACTTAATGTTAAATCTAAATGATAAGGTTAAAATAGAAACCTAAACGTGTCTAAATTATATTTTATGAGATGATTTTGACCCATCCCCACATTAGATTCTAATCAAATTAATTTTGAGCAATTAAAAACCGAATATGACTTTATAATAAAATAATAACTTTAGTTTTTCCAAAGGTGCCCCTCTCCTCCATTATAAAAGGGCACCTCCTCCCTCTCTTACTCACACCACTTTGAACCTTCAAGCTCGGCCAAACCCTGAAAAATTATCTTCTCCACTTCCATAGAAACATCTTACAGGTTATGGTCTTCTTCAAAGGCCAATTTTAGTTCCCTGAGAGGTGGTCTCAAAGAGGCGCTTCAAAGAAGAGGTAATGTTCGTTACCGATTCTTTCTAACTTATTTCTTCTTCCACTTGTTCTTCTATAGTTGTTTAATTATTAAGTAATAACAACAGTATAACTCATATACTGATATGTTATTATAAGTATTAAACAACCCTATTTCACCATATATCCATCCTACGGAAAATGAAATCACCACGCTTGCGTACGTACGAAATACTGTCTCCACGCCATGGAGAAATCTATTTTTCCACCAACACCTTACATGGATGGGTATAATGGTGTAAAGTATAACTATATATGGTTACTATAAAATCATAATGATTATGATATATTATACCATCCACACTAATTCTATTCAAAAAATACGGGAACAATATCATCGCTCATGTGTACGTACGGACTACCGTCTCCACGACGCGATGAGATTCATTATCTATGTTAACCATGCATGAATGATCATAAAGTTGATATAATGAATAATAATGAAATATATGAAATAATAATTGTAATTTATTTATGTATATAAATATATGTATTTCATCTATTTGTTTTTATTCATTTCAATAATGAAACGAAAACAGCGTTTATGTGTACGTACGACCTACCATCTCCATGAACGGTGTATTTCATTCCTTTTATCGATCTATAATATATATATGTATATGATGAATATATATTATATATAAATCATGTTTTAAATTCTGGAATTATGTAAATCAGGATATAAGTAATAACATCAAGAACGACAAGTCGAAACACATATGATAAATGAAATGATTTTACCCAAAACACTTCTTTAACATGGAATTTACAAAGGAATGGTTAATATAAAGTCATAAGTGAAATATATATAATATCATAACAATGAATATTATTCTGTAATAAGTCAATGATATTATTTAAATCATTATACTGGAGGTTCGGATTTGTACGAAGCTTATCAGACCTAATGTAAGGGATAATTTGGCAAATCTAATTTTTATCCGAGATTGCTTATTCATAAGTATTTACTGGGGTTATTGCAATCATCCATTTCCATGTTTTATAAAAGTGTATTCATGTATGTTTAAATTCCATTTTACCCATTTTGAATTTTTCCCCATGGTATTGAAGGAATATTTCTTTTATTTACCTTACAAGGTACTTTTTGACTTTTCCGACCAAAGTACGAGAAGAATGTTTTTTTAACTGATATGGAATGAAATTATTTTTATGGTTTTACAAAGAATTATTTTCATGAAGCTTATTACAAAAGATTTCATGACTATTTTTAACAAAAAAAATTTCTTTTAAAATTTCATGACATTTTGTGAAAAGAGAATGATTTTGAAGAAGAAAGGATATTTTCCTCAAGAATTAATTTCAAGTGTTTTATCAAAACCATTTTTCATCTAAGATGACATTATTTCATATGTGTATGTTTTAAGTATCATGCCTCTATGATTTACATGGTTTCACTATTCTTATTATGAAATGATATACATTTCTTTTATATGGATTATTTGATGATGGGATGATGTTTATGAAACCCATTTTATTTATTGGGTTATGCTGTGATGTATGATTAATTATTTTGTGGCATAAGAAAGAATGATTTCATTATAAGATGGGTGGGACCTATATCTCCCTCCAATGATTTGGGTAAATATTTATATCTCATGAGATAGACATGGCTGGAATGGTAAGTTAAAAAGGTTCAGTAATACAGGACTGGAACGAGGAGTGAACTCGATTCAGAAAGAGACTTTTTCCACTAAGATGGTCTTGGCAGCAATGCCTTGGCTACTATGGAAATCATATCATGTTATTAATGGTTTTCACAATTAATTTTTTTTATTCCCATGCTAATTTATCATGATTAATGTTTCTTCATGATCTATGCCTTACGTACTGCCATGTTTTATGTCATTGCTCAAGATTTTTATGTTTAGATATTATGGTCATGTTTTTTTACATTCAAATGACTAAGGATTGTTTTATGTTCTCTATGCTTACCTTTACTGAGCATTTGAGCTCACCACTTTTATGTTTTCATTTCCCTAGGATATAAAGAAAGGTTTTAGGTATGTGAAAAATGGGAAGATCATTATGGGAGATGTTGAAGATTTTTCACCATGATAAGAAGATTAAATTCTGAGTTTACAAAGACACTAATCTATTACGGTCCTTGTGTGTCTGTTTTTGTTATGTATTAATTATTCCGAAAAAATAATGTAATGTCCATGTAAGTCATGATTTGGGTCTCTACATAATGGACCTATCCTCTAATCTAAATATTAACCACATACTTTCATGGAAGTACACTCTAAAGCTCCCATTCATATGGATTTAGTATATATAAGCAACTTCCAATTACTAGAAAATCCTGGAGAACTATGATAAATATTGCTTCACAAAATAGATACTTGACTTTATCACATAAGGGATAATTCAAATATAGTTGTTTCATTAGGGTAATAGGTCCCATATCAGAATTAGGGAAGGATTCATGAATATATATTAAATATATAAGAGGGTTCTTGTAAAATCCTGAACCCACCTGGTCCATTACTATTCCTAAACACGGCTCCACCGAAATTATGGCACTAATCACGGTCGCACACCGATTATGGTGGCACCGTGATGGTCTCACACAGGTCATGGTGGTACTGTGAGGGTGGCACCATGATGGTGGCGCCATGTCCTCACCTTCTAGTTCCTGACCTTTTCGCTCCCGCAACATATATTTTGACGTAAATATGATTTAATTCATTCTTTCAAAGCCACTTAAAGACTATAAATAATATCTCATATCCCCTAAGAGTTGGGAAACCCTTAACTTACCAAAATGTGTGGTTTTTCCTCAATGTCATTCCCTTCACCGTTCCTTCCAGTTCCTACACTATTACACGTTTCCTTACGGTTGTAGAAAACTGTTTAATGCATAGACGTTATGACCACCCCTCCGAAGAGAATTGAAAAATGACAATTAATTCCTTCGTGCGTAACTGACCATCCGTGTGAGGAACCACAATCCGAATTTAAAGCTGTTCAAATTTCCATATACCGTAACAAAGAGATGTCATCCTGATATCGCACGAGAATTCCTTCTCCATCTTCATCATGGATGGTTTCCTTTTTCTTCCTTCTTCATTTGGAGTTCCCATTCGCGAGGAAAGTGGTGCGCCTATGCCAGAGCCTTTCATCTCATCCTCGAAGTCCCCGATGTTCCTCCCCTACAATTCAAGCATCTCTAGTTCTTGGCGTGTGGAGAAGAACTTCGATCCATGATCAACCATGTAGGGATTTCTCCTTTCCCTCTCTTTACTGTGTATAATGCATGGTGGGTACACTACCGTTTCTGTGGGATTGGATGAAACCAACCCTTAACAAAGATAATAAACAGACTATTAAATAATTATGGGCTTTGTTTGACAATTCTTCTCTACTCTTTTATATTTCTATATGTTGTTTACTGTATGGGCTTGTGCTCACTGAAAATCATGTCTGTTGGTGGTCTTTTCTGGCGCACTAATGAGCCATTGTCTTCTGTGATGATTAATTAATTGTAACTCGGAAATTGGTTAATCACCAAAACTCAGTTGGTTAAAAGGATACCCACTGAACATCAACCCTTGTGTGGTCACCTCGGTTAACCAACAAAAAGAAGAACCTAATGAATGATTTTATTGAACCTGGAAGTTTCCCTACTCTGTTTTGATAGTAGGTGTGTTGTTCTGTTTGATGCTTATGGGGTGATGTGGATGGGGACATGATCCTCTAGTGTGGCACAATTGTTGGTTGTGAATCTGAAGCTGTGCAGGGCTATATCTCGAGGATTTGTTTTGTTCTAGTACTTTGATGGATCTCACTGATCCCATTGTTGTTGTGACTTTACAAGAGAACTGGGTCTGAATGCTTAAATTACAGTTTGGCTGTTTCTCTTTCTCTGTCTTGTGGATATGCCAGTCAGTTTCCCAGTAGTGTAGAATTCACCTAAAATGGATCAATTGAACAAGAACGCAAGAATGGGTGAAATGGGGAATTTGTTTTGGGAATGAGTTGTGACATGGTTGTGGGTTCAATGTTTCTTATGAATGAATAGTAATGAGGGTGTTTTTTCTTAGGTTGGCTTTGGAAACCATAGGTTGGGATGAGTAATTGTTACCTATATATATAATTGTAGTTCTTTTGTTTTTTATTCTCTCCCACCCAAGTTTAGAACTTAGTGCCAAACACCCCCATTTCATAGGGGAGGGTTTTTTTCCTAACACTGCTATGAGTGGCTAGTTATTAGCACATTTTCAGCTCCCATTCCCAAATAGCCCAAGACTCATTGAGTAGGCTATGTTGGCCTGAGGTCCATTATAGCCCATGATTCTTCAGGTAGGGTAGTTGTAGTGGTTGGCCCAGGTGTGTGCGGACAGGTTGTTTCCCAAGAGTCTTCGGGATGAGGCCCAGGAGTCTACGGGCGTGGGAATAGTTGTTTCGGACTAGGTGTTTGCGGGTGTGGTTACATGTTGTTTTTGTGGACCAGGTGTTTGTGGGCGGGATGTGTGGTTGTGGCCCAGGTGTGTGCGGGCGGGGTTTGGAAGTGGGACTACAATGAGATTGGTGGGAGAGGTTTGATGCGTAGGATGTATTCAATATCAGTGGGAAAGTGGCGCGGGTAACCCAAATATCGATGAGCTATTACTACACATTACTTGAGTTGCGTTATTTGGGGAGTGTTCCTTGGTGAGTCTTGGGTGGATAGTTTTTCCTCGCATGGTGCTTTGGATATCTCTTTTATCACAGGGCGTTAGAATGCCTCCCCACTTGTGCATGAGAGTCTTTGGTTTTCCCTTCTGAGTATACTTGTATTCTCACCCTACTTATATAAAACTGCTTTTAGGTTTCTAGGAGTACATCAGGGATCTTGCAGAGCCATACTAGCTCAGACGTTGGGACATTAGTAGTTTCTGTTTTTCTTTCATTGGTACTTTACCGTTGTAGTCTCCTTGTACCTTGCGACATTTACTTTTGGAACATTCATATGAGAATGGTTCGTTTTGGTTTTACCTGTACCTCCACTTTTGGTGTTGTTGGGATTTATTATCTTATCTCCTTATCCTATTAAATAAAAATGGTAATGCCTTCCATCTTTTGTGTGATTCTATACCCTTGGTGCAAGTCACCACTCCAGGACCAATTGAAGGAGGGTCTCAGGGGTCATTATCTATCTTTTGACTTGAATAAGGAAGAGTCTGACAATCTGTTGTCCCTTCTCTCATCTTGGTGAAGGCGGGTCATGATAGAATGGTATCAGAGGTGATGTTGAAGGATAGGATGGAGTCTGGAGTTAGGCACAATGAGGATTTCATGGGATGGTAGGGAAACAATTTTAGGTGATCGTGGTGTGTGAAATAGGCTATATAAGACCGGCTAGGACACATGATTTTAGGGCCCCCATGATCTGATGTAAGGACTCTGGGCCTACTGAATGACCAATTGGGGATAAATTGATTGTTGGGTAGGGACCCTAGGAAAGGTACATGCATCATCATGACTTCTGTTCTTATGTTTCATGGGTTTTTTGGGATTTAAAAACGAATATGATGTCTAAGAAAATTTAAGAACAATATTCTACACTACTCGATCTTTGGAATACCTTGTTTACCATGCAGCTATGGTTCCTGGGATACGACCACGAGTAGTGCGGGTGATAGAGGCCCATGAGGTTGATTTGGGTGATTGAAAGAGGGATGACTGAGAGGAGGAGGATGATTAGTGGTAGAAGACGCTTCATGCCTTTCAATGGTAGACCCTCGAGGAGAATGAGGGCAGCATCTCTGACGTGGAGATAGAGAGTTGGCTAGAATATATGGTTATATCATTCATCTTGATTCGGGATTCGGAGGAGTACTAAGTTCCTTGGGCTGTAATCTAGATACAGGGAGCCGCACGTCAGTGGTGGATGCTTTATCTTGGGGAGAAGAGGGAGGCTAAGGTGACTTGGGTTGACTTTGACAGGGAGTTCTGGGCGGAATTCCTCTCTTCCACAATGATAAAAGAGAAGAGGTAGGAGCCACCCTCCCTCTAGAAGGAGAGAATTTCAGGGAGAGAGTTGGGGATCAAGTTGAAGGATCTCCTCCTCTTTTCATTAGACCTCATTTCAGATGCGGAGTCTTGGGCGAGATGTTTGGAGGATGCACTTCGACCTTCTCTTTACTATGTTGTTACTCCCTTCACCCTACCGACATTCTTAGAGGTCCATAACAATGCTGAAGTAGTAGAGAGGATGCACATGTTGGGTGTTGTATCATGAGAGGGAATCCAGTTGGGATCATCGAAGGGGAAGCCCATCAGCAGTAGGCCTCCAGCATCAGGGCCCTCTTGGTTTCGACCAGTAGGAATCAGGCCTCCACAGTTCCAGTTCAGATCACCCGACCCCTGCCCTTTTCTTTCAGGCCCAGGGTCATGATGAATCATATGTGGAAGCCATGGTAAACGTCGGAATCAGTGCCCAGAATGAGTATAGATCAATGGGGGTGGCCCAGTGCAGCACCCTCCCCAGCCGCATCAGTTTCTAGCTTGACCCTTTCAGCAGCATCAACAGGGACAGTCAGCTACCTCTCCTCCAAAGGTAGACATCACAAGAGGAGGCCGACCTCAGGGCACTCCTCACGGACCTCGAATAGGGCATGGCCAGGGAGGTGGCCGATAGCCAAGGGGCAGGGGAGCCGGGCGTGGGATGTTACAGGCCACAGAGGTAGTACCTTCAGTAGGGCCGGAAGTCATTCGAGGTACGATCACCTTTTTTAGTACTCTTGCCAGTGCCTTGTTCGATACAGGAGCTTCGCACTCATTTGTTAAACCCAGTCTGGCCCGTTCTCTGGGTTTAGATGCCGAGAGACATCAAGTTCCCCTGGTGTTGAGCATGCTAGTTGGGGGTCAGACCTACTTGTTTTGTGTTTGCCGAGGGTGTAGAATTATGATAGGGCCACATCAGTCTATCTGGGATCTTGTACTATTTCATATACAACCATACAATTCCATACTAGGCATTGGATGGAATTTCTCTATATGTTCCTTCATTTACTCCTTTCGAGGAAGGATCATGTTTTCAGATTTGGGCGGCCGATGTGAAACTTTCATCGGTGAGCGGGGTTGCCAAAAAAGCAGTAAGCGAGAGGATCCCCTCATTTCCTTGTTAGCTCAACTAACAGTGGAGTCGGTGGATGTGGAAATGGTGGAAGTCCTAGGGGTCGTCTATGGGTTTTTGGATGTCTTCCCTGAGGAGGTGGCGACTCTACCCTCTCGATGTGATGTTGAGTTCGAGATAGACTTGCAACTTGGTGCCCATCTGGTTTCGATGGCTCCCCACTAGATGGCACCTTCCAATTTGCGGGAGTTGCGAATTCAGATTGACGATCTGATGAAGAAGGTGTTTTTTCAACCATGTGTGTCACCATGAGGTGCTCTAGTATTATTTGAAAAGAATACATATAGTAGTCTCATGCTTTGTATAGTCTACCTGAGGCAAAACCAGGTAACCGTTAAGAACCGTTACCCCTCCTGAGGATAGATGATCTATTTGACCAGCTAAGGGGAGAAGGTTGGTTCTCTAAGATCGATCTCCGGTTTGGATATCTCTAGTGGAGGGTGAATAAGGGTGACATCTCAAAGACTACCTTCAGGTCTAGATATTGGCACTTTTAGTTTGTTGTGATGTCCTTCGGCATTACAAATGCACCAGCTGTGTTCATGGGACTGATGAACTCTGTCTTCTGGGAATACTTAAATCTGTTCATAGTCGTGTTTATTGACGACATCCTAATCTATTCAAGATCAGAGGAGGATCACGCTGAGCACATGAGAATAGTTTTAGAGTTCCTCTGACATCACCAACTCTATGGGAAATTGTTCTAGTAGAAGTTCTCAAAACGGGAAGTGCACTTCCTTGGGCACATGGTGTCCGGGAAGGGAATAGCGGTGGACCCATCTAAGGTCGAGGCAGTTGTTTCTTGGGCAGCACCAAATAATGTGACAGAAGTTCATAGTTTCCATGGAGTAGTAGGCTACTATCTGAGGTTCATGCCAAAATTCTGCTGAGTTGCAGCACCTTTGACAGCCTTTTCCAAGAAGGAACATGCTTTCATGTAGAATGGGTTGTGTGAGGCAGCCTTCATCTATCTGAAGGAGAAGATGGTATGTGCCCCAATGATGAGGTTTCCAGAAGAAGGGGCAGCGTATGAGGTGTTCTGTGATGATTCTGGATAACGCCTCAGGTGTGTGCTGATGCAACGACAAGGGGTGATCACTTTTGGGTATAGAAAGTTACATCCTCATGGGCATAATTATGCCACCCATGATCAGAAGTATGCGGTGGTCACGTTCGCACTAAAGTTCTGGTAGCATTACCTCATCGTGGAGCACTTTGTAGTCTTCAAGGATCACAAAATCTTGAAGTATATCTTCTCCCCGTGGGACCTAAACATACAGTAGTGAAGGTGGATGGAGTTCCTTCATGACTATGACTTTGAGATTTCCTACACCTCATGAAAATTGAATGTTGTGGTAGATTCCATGAGTAGGAAGTCTCAGAGAGATGCAGTTCGAGAGTCGGAGGTTTTTTGGAAGGAGATGGAGGATTCGGATGCCCTGCACCTAGATGCAGGGATGGATGGTGGTAGAGGATTCGTGTATAAGATGACAATGCAGTCTTCTCTGTTGCGGAAGGTAGAGAAGTCTCAATGGGGAGACTCATAGAGTGAAGTGATGTGCATTCGAGCTAACCAAGGAAATTCTCCGGGTGGATGGTCAGAGGATGGTCAGAATCAGATTCTTTTCTGAGGGAAGATGTTAGTCCTAGAGGAGATGCGCGAGAGGGTTCATGGTGAGTTCCACAACACACCCCTGACAGTACACCTAGGTGCATCCAAAAAGTACCAGGGCTTGAGAGGTCAGTTTTGGTGGCTCGGGGTAAAGTAGGTTGTGGTAGAGTTCATGGCCAGATGCCTAGTGTGTCAACAGGTGAAGGCTAAACACCATGTTCTGGGAGGTTTTTTGTAGCCTCAGACATCCCCGAGTGGAAGTGGGATTCCATATCAATGGATTTCGTCATAGGGATAACCAAGGTTCAAGGAGGCTGTGACGCTATCTGGGTATTGGTGGACCAGTTGAAAAAATCATCTCACTTTCTGGTGATCAAGGAGTTGGGTGTAGTGGATGCCTTACCATAGAGGTACATGGATGAGGTAGTGAGGTTTCATGGAGTTACGAGGTCCATAGTCTCAGATAGGGATGCATAGTTTACCTCATGATTCTGGAGGGGATTACATCATTATTTTTCCACCCATCTACGTCTTATCACTGCCTTCCATCCCCAGATAGATGGATAGACAGAGTGCACCATCTAGACATTGGAGGATATTCTACAAGCATGATTTCTAGGCTTTGGGGGATCGTGGTAATGACACTTGCCTCTTGTGGAGTTCACCTACAACAATAGTAATCACTCTACCATTGGAATGGCATTGTTCGAAGCATTGTATGGGAGGCTGTGACGCTCACACATGTGCTGGACAGAGGTTGGGGTGGCCGGTGTTCTTGGCCCGGAGGTGGTGTAGAGCATGATAGAGAAGGTCCAGATTATACGGGAGAGGATGAAGGCAGCTTAGGACAAGCATAAGTCATATACCGATAATAGGAGGAGCCCCATGGAGTTCGGTGTCGGGAACCACATTTTCTTGAAGGTATCCCCTTGGTGTGGACAACAGAGGTTTTACATGGGGAGTAAGCTTTATCCAATGTTCATCAGACCATTCAAAGTGCTACGCTGGGTTGGAGAAGTGGCTTATTAGCTAGCGCTACGACCGCCGCAATTGAGAATACATGATGTCTTCCATGTGTCACAACTCTGATGGTATCTACACAATTATTCACATGTGCTTGAATAGTGAATGATAGATATTGAGGACGATGTAAAATTTAGGGAAATACTATTGAGGATCATGGATCGAGTGGAGAAGGTTCTCCATGGATGGACCATTCCTTTGGTTCGTGTGTTGTGGAGGCAAGGAGGGCTCGAGGAAAGTACCTGGGAATGGGAGACGCAGATGCGCCGAAAGTACCTAGAGCTGTTTTGAGTTTGGTTTTGTTTTGTTTGCACTTTTTTGTAATGGAATGATTTACTTTGTTAACTATGGAACGTGTTGTTTTCCTTATTCTATGGATGTGTGTGAAGTGTCCTGACTATGGGGAGGGGAGGACCTTATCCATAATCAAGACTCATTATGGAGGATGCAATTAAACCCATGTGGGAAATTCAGTGCCACCCAAAGTGGATAGTATCTTGACATGGAAGAAGAAACTATCTAGCCCATATGACTAGACAATTTGACACTCGAATGTTTCCTGGTTACATGAGAAAGAGGTGTTCCTAGATGTCGATAAGGTTCACTCTTGAGAGTTATCATTCGAGGTGGTTGTTCGGAACCCCTCTATTCTTCGGGTCTAGTTTTGATTCCTGAGGGTGATAATAGTTTTATAGGTATCTGATGAAATGGCCCGGACCCACATGGTACATTAATTTTCCAAAACAAAGCTCCACTGAAACGATGGCACAGATGATGGTGGTACTGTGACGGTTGCACACCGGTCACGGTGGCACTGATGACAGTAGAAACAGAAGGGTGACACCATGACGGTGGCCCCACGAGGGTGACACAATGACGGTGGCACTGTGAGGGTGGCACCATGATGGTGGCACCGTGTCCTCACCTTCTAGTTCCTGACCTTTCCACTCCTGCAACATATCTTCTGATGTAAATATGATTTAATGACCTATTTAAAAGCCAGTTAATGCTCATAAATAATATCTAGAATACCCCAAGAGTTAGGAAACCCTTAACTTACCAAAACGTGTGGTTTTTCCTCAGTGTCACGCCCTTCCCTGTACCTTCTAGTTTTGCCCCTGTTACGTGTTTCCTTATGGTTAATGAAAACTATTTAACGCATAGCCGTTATGACCACCCCTCCAAGGAGAATTGTTAAATAAAAAATAACTCCATTGTGCGTAACTGCCCAACCGTGTGGGGAACCACGATCCGACTTTAAAGCCTTTCAAATTTCGATATCCCATAACTTCTAGATCTCATCTTGATATTGCATGGTAATTCCTTCTCATTCTTCCTTTTAGCATGTTTCCTTTTTCTTCTTAGTAAATTTTGAGTTCCCCTTCCCGAGGATGTGGTGCACCTATGTTGGAGCCTTTCTTTTCATCTGTGGATTCCCCGACGTACCTCCCCTGCAAGTTGCGCATCCCCAGTTCTTGATGCGTGGAGAATCACTTCGATCGTTGATCAACCAGGTAGGGAATTTTTCATTCATCTCTCTTTATTGTGTATCATGCAGGTTGGGTAGGCTACTGTTTCTGTGGGACTGTATGAAACCAGCCCATAACAAAGATAATAAACAGACTGTTAAAGAATAATGGGGTGTGTTTGAGAATTCTACTATACTCTTTAATATTTCTATATGTTGTGAACTGTATAGGATTATGGTTACTGAAAATCATGGTCGTTGGTGGTATTTTCTTGTGCACTAATGAACCCTTGTCTTCAGTGATGATTAAATAAATGTAACATGAAAATTGGTTAATAAAATAAACTCAGTAGGTTAAATGGATACCCAATGAGCATCAATTTTTGTGTGGTCACCCCGGTTAACCAATATAATGAAGAACCTAATGAATGATGTGCTTGAAACTGGAAATTTTCCTACTCTGTTTTGTTAGTAAGTATGTTGTTATATTTGATGCTTATGGGGTGATTTGTATGGGAAATGGATCCTCTATTGTGGCATGGTTGTTGGTAGTGAATCTGAAGCTGTGCGGGGCTGTATCTCGAGGCTTGGTTTGGTTCTATTACATTGAGGGATCTCACTGATCCCTTTATTGTTTTTACATCACAAGAGAACCGTGTGTGATTGCATAAGTTGATGTTTGGATGTTTCTCTTTATCTAGCTTGTGGTTATACCGGTTAGTTTCCCATTAGTGCATATTTAACCTAAATGGGATCAATTGAACATGATCTCATGAATTGGTGAAATGGAGAATTGGTTTTGGGAATGAGTGGTGAGACGGTCATTGGTTCGTTGTTTCTTGTAAATGAATATTAACGAGGGTGTTTGTGCTTAGGTTGGCTTTAGAGACCCTGGGATGGGATGACTGCTTGTCACCTATAAATATAATTTTAGTTCTTATGTTTCTTATTCACGCCCCAACCAAGTTGAGCACAAAGTTCCGAACACCACCATTTCATGGGGAAGGGTGTTTTTCCAAACACTCCTATTAGTGGAAGGTTATTAGCTCCTTTTCTTCTCCCTTTCTCGAATAGCCCAAGACTCTTCAGGCAGGCTCTGACGGCCTGATGTCCATTATAGCCCAAGATTCTTCGGGCAGGGTAGTTGTGGTGGTTGGCCCAGGTGTGTGTGGGTAGGTTGTTTCCCAAGAGTCTTAGGTATGAGGACCAAGTGTCTGCGGGTGTGGCAGTAGTTGTTCCGGACCAGGTGTTTTTGGGCGTGGTTACGGGTGGTTGTTGTTGCCCAGGTTTTTGCAAGAGAGATGTTTGGTTGTGGCCCAGGAGTGTGCGGGCGGGGTGTGGCAGTGGGACTGCAGTGAGAATGGCGGGAGAGGTTTGATGCGTAGGATGTCCTCAATTACAAGTGGGAATGTGGCACGGGGTACCCTAATATGATGTTCAATTACAATACATTACATGACTCACATTATTTGGGGAGTGTTCCTTGGTGAGGATTGGGTGGTTTGTTTTTCCTTGCAAGGTGGTTTGGTTATCTCTTTTCTCACAGGGAATTATAATGCCTCCCCATTTGTGAATGAGAGTCTTTGGTTTTCCCTAATGAGTATACTTGTGTTATCACCCTATGTATATAAAACCGCTTTCAAGATTCCAGGAGGACTTCAGGGATCATGCGGGGTCTTACTAGCTCGAATGTTGGAAGATTTGTAGATTCTATTTTTCTTTTTTGGGTACTTTACCTTTGTATTCTCATTGTACCTTGCAGCATTTACTTTTTGAACATGCTTATGAGAATGGTTTGTTTTGGATTTACCTATACTTCCACTTTTGGTGTTGTTGGGATTTACTATATTATCTCCCGATCCTATTAAATAAAAAAGGGTAATGCCATCCAAATAATGTGCGATTTTATACCCTTGGTGGTAGTAGCCACTCTGAGACCTTTTGAAGACGGGTCTCGGGGGTCATTATCTCTCCATCAACTTGAAGAAGGAAGGGTATGGAAATATGATGTCCCTTCCCTCATCTTGGTGAAGGTGGATCGTGACTGTTCTAGAATATGAAATGATTACTACTAAAATGGTGTGACGAGCCCAAACACCCATGCTCTTGACCAACATAAGTCCCCAAGAGTTATTGGGCCTATAGTCCCTGATGATCAAGGGTATTTTAAAATCAGGTCTGTACCAGGCTACGGATTATAGAACCTTTCAGAGTTTCTAGGGATGATAAAAACAAAATGGTGAACCCATCATGTAATACTAAACTATGGAACCTACTTAGCTTGATAAAATGAATACACTACCTGGACACGGTTTGAATATTTCTTTTCTATTATAACACACAATTCATGGGGAAAAAATGGTAAACCCTACATGTATCTATTTAATAACAAATGATTGTGTTATTATCCATAAAGACATTTTTTTCTCCAAATATGAATACAACACTGACGGGCCTAACATAAATCTCTTAGGAAACCATATTTTGAAAATCCTATAAAACAAACCAGTAAGACCATCATGAACTTGGATTCATTTATGTCCATCCATGCACTGACAATTCCATGTGAGCTGAATAAACGTAATGAAAAAATAGATCAATTTTATTAACCATGCATATCCTATAGAGAAAATTTCTGCCAAAGATATAAAACTAATTAGTAATCATGATCTTTGTTGTCTGTGCGATTGAAGATATTACACACATTGATAGAATCCCAAAATGAAGAAATGTCTTCATCATCATGTATTAACTATGGTAAACCAATTGTTTCTGCAATCCTCATAGTTTAAAATGCACTCTCACCTACTCGATAGATCCAACAACAGGTGGCTATGAAGATAGTCTAGGAGATCCAATGATATTATACAATCATTACCCTATATATTACCTATGAGATTCTCCATGCGCTGGAACCAGCGAATCAACACCACATGACGAACTCTACCACTAATCCAATAGATATTTATTATAGAAACTACTTATTTGGGAGATTATCCCATATGTGTGACAACCTAAACCTTCCATATTTGATGAAGGTTGACCAGGAAGTTTGATATGGATCCCTTTTAGTTCAGGTGCCACCAAGGAGGGCACCTGCCAACTATCATCTCTAGCACCATGCTACTGCCACCCATCAATCACCAACTGAGGGTGACATCTGACACACAACAACCAGTGATGCCCATGCATGGGCTGTGAGGAAGACTCTTCAAAGGGGGGAGGATTTTGATATCCTAGAATAGATACACATTTCCACTCCTACTGACAATGTCTTCTGACATACTCTATCAATAACCAAAAAGTTGGATCAAACCCTTTTCCTACACACCATCTTGGACTACCCAATGAGCATGGAGGAATCAATATGGTTTCCCGGAGGATGAAACCCTTTCCTAACACTAGTGTATATATATATTTTGGAAAATTGATCAAATCCAAATTCATCTGGGTAGTGAATTACCCATGATGGATTTCCAACATCACCCCTTCAAGAAGAAGAACATGTCAATTTGAGTTTTCATTAATTTCAGAGACCATAATTTGTATTTAATGAATGAGGATTTCCCATTGATGATCACAAACCTCTTGATCTATTAAACTTCATGTTCTAGGCCATTTCCGTCATGTACGAGTACTCAGGGTACTTTTAGATCAAAATATAAAATAAGGATGAAAAAATGATTGCCTTCAAAGTGCCTCAAGTTATATTCTTCTATGAGGTTATTCCCTTCATATTATAGAATTTCAGCACCACATATCACTATTCCATGTATCCCATCTTCAAACCATTATACAGATGTATAACTAATTCTTATGTCAACGAGCAGGTCATTAAATTCTGATAGAGAAGTGATCACTTCATGAATATCCAATCAATATTTTACAAGACACGACAACAAATTCTAATGATTAATACAATGATTTTTTCCATTGTTGTAACATCTAGAAAGTTCCTTGGATTTGTGGTACAATATTGTAGCATTATGGATAACCTAAGGAAGACTAGTGCTATTTTAGAAATGTCACCCCTTGAAAACTCAATGAAATAAGGGGACTCAATGGGAACATCGCCAACATTCTGCGATTCATATTCAAACTCACGAAAAAATATATCCCCATCAAGAGGTTGTTGAAAAATGTATTCACCTACCAATGGGATGATGAATGTCAAAACTGTTTGAATATTTCAAACAATACTTTCTACACCCACCAATTTTGATTCCTCTTATGTAAGGTGTAGAATATATATTATATGTGGCCACCATTGAATTCTTATAGGGCACACTGCTCATATAAAGTAATTATGTGGTATGTAATAATATTATCTACTACCATAACCAAATAATGGAAGGTAATGAGACTAGATATTTTGATGTTGACAAGAACTTCCTTGCAATCTTATAAGTGGGAAAAAATATGGGGCATTGCATGTAGCACCACGAATCCCATCAGCTCTCTTATGTTGACATAATCTTGTGCATCCTTGTCCACCCAATATTTATGGGTTCTTTTCTCAATGGATGGGCCTTATACAACAATATTAAATCCATTTCATATCATAGAGGTTTGTGAAAGGGAATGTACTGGTTGATTTCTTTGCAGCACATCCTAACTCGAAAAATACAACGAAAGGAATCAATCCCACCAATGAATAGGTATTCTATATCAATGAAACTCACCAAAAATGGGAGATATAATATGATGGTTCCCCCCAGAGTTCTATTGGCAAAAGGATGTCAAACCAGAAGCTTAATCGGGTTGGTATAGCTATTGAATTTTTCTCTCCATACGAGGGAGTCTTGACTTACATTTTCTCAGTGTCCAAAGGCTGCTCAAAAAACAAATCCGAATTGGAAGACCTCAATGATGGATTGTAAATAGACCTAAAACATCACATAACAAACCAGAATAATGAAGGGGACTCAAAACTGGTGATAAAGAAGACCAATGGATAATATTACATTATAAAGGAACAACTAACTCCTGTCACAAGTTATGTCATAGGATTGAAGATAGATTTCCCCTTTTAACCAACATTGCATTATATTCCTTGATCACATATTGCATATGATGGCGCACTGGATAATATTACTACCATCCATGATTAACCTAATCTGGAGGAAGAAACCATATATATTAGTCATTGAAGAATGGTCTCATCGATCATTTTATGAGATATGAACGAAATAATTCAGTTCACCATCTCCCTAGAGCGTGATGAACCAAAGAAGGCTCCATGATGGATGGGGCCCATTATTGGTTATCTTGAATTTTTGAATCTCCCAACAGATCATGTAGGAAAGGAATAGATTCAGTACTGAGAAGAAAACGTCACATTGCATGTTGGAAAAAAAATTTGATAGATGGAATTTTAAGAGGTAATATCTTATATGAAGAGATAAAAAATTTGATAGAACTGTTAAAAAATTCACCAAATGGAAGACATCGCAACCCTGCATTTACAATTGTGGAAATCCTATAAATTGTATTTTTATGGACCCATTACATCACAATGCCACGAGACTCTGCCATCGATGTGATAGATGCCAACGAAAAGGAAACTTCATTAAAAGAAATTAATTTCCACTTAATTTGATTCTAGATGTTGTGGATTTTTATTTCCAGGGTATTGACATCGTGGGACCATTTCTAACGTGAAATGGTAGGAGATAAATTTTAGTTACTATATAAAATGTCTCAAAATGGGTTGAATCCAAATCCACAACATGTGATACAAAAAATGTGGTCATGAATTTTCTTCAAAAGAATGTGTTTTCACATTTTGGATTTCCAAAATTACACATCAATGATTGTGGAACACATTTCTCGAATCAACTAGTGTGAAAAATGATTGAGTGTTGTGGAATTCGATGTAGCAACAAAACTTCTTAACACTAAAAAAAGATGTGGGAATATCATATCATTAAGCAAGGAGGTGAAATAAATCTTAGAGAAAAATGTTAACACCAGCAGAAGTGATTGGGGACTGATGTTTGATGATGAATTATGGACATACATAACTTCATAAAAATATCCTTAGGCACCAAACCATTTACATCGATATGCTGTAAACCATGTTGTATTCTAGTAGTGTTAGAACAACATTCATTATGGGCAATCAAGATGATTAATCTGGATATAGAAAAGGCTGTAGAGTAGTTATTATTTCAATTAACTTCATTGTAAGAGATCAGGAGATATGAGTATGAAAATGAAATTATTTGTAAGAAAAAAGAATGATAAAATGGCATGAAAAATAAATTACAAGACGTACCTTCCTTGCAGTGAATAATTTTCTTTTATTCAATTCAAGATTAAAATTATTTCCAGTAAATATGAAGTCAATATAGTCGAGTCTTTTTGAGGTTGCCCAATTTTTTCCTTATGGAACAATTGAAATTCAATGAGACGATGGACCAATATTCAAGGTGAATGGTAAAAGGATGAAGAGATTTAAGGATCCATTCCATTAAGGCTCTATTATCAACATCAAGTTACACTAATATTTGAGGGAGAAATCTCCAATCTATAAAAGAAGCGCTGAATAGGATGAAACCTGGGGTTGTATTTTTTTAGATTAGTTTTATAGAATCAATGTCCAAGAACCTCACGTACTAAGGAGTATGATGTGTAGAAGGAACAGAATAATTGGTCCATACATAGTTCAGTACACGTCGTGTACACTATGTTTATTAAGTGTATCATTTTCACCCAAAATTTCCTTTTTCTTCCCCATACATGACATGAATCATCTGTCCACATAGTTTACATGGTCAATTTGTGTTTAAGAAATTGCAGGCCATGACCCGCACCACCATCTACCCTGAATCCACATCTCCCACAACTTCCCCCTCTCCCATTGCAACCACACCCCACCCAAACCCTCTCTTTCACTCTCAAAACCACACCACCACGCCGTTCCCTCCCTTATCCTCTGATCTAATACCCCCAACCATTCCACAAAATTTCCATCCTCCTATATAATTCCAACTACACCCTCCCTGTGCAACACTCTCATACATCCATTCCTCACACTAAGAAACAACATCTTGAGCACGAAACCTCTAAACCTCCTAGGAATCTAAGAGAAACAACCAACTGGTATGAAACCCTGCTCTACGTTTAAATATTAGGAAGACCCCTCCTCTCCATCCACCAACGAGAACCTCCATTTTCACCAGGTTCTCTATTTCAGTAGCCCACATCATCAAGTAAATCTTCTTCACCTACAGGCGATGCCGATGTTCACCAAAAAAAACTCTATACATTGATGTATTCTCCAAGTTAAACATTGTCGATTACGTCCTTCACCTGTTAGAGAATTTTTATATCGAAAAAATTATCGCAGTAAGGGAGGAGACATACTGGGAGCTATTCCATGAGATCATTCCTATATTTGATATCATTGTAGACAATCTATGATCTTTTCTTGGAGATAGAACTCACCATCTTGATTTTCTATGTTTGGAGTCAGGCATGGTATCTACACTGAGGAGTTCATTACCTTGGATGTTTACCACACACTCCAAACACAACCATCCCACAATAATGCACCAAACCTATGGCCTCCCATCTCCCATGACCCAATTCATTTCATGACCCTTGACTAATGATGATGGCATCCATATGGGCCCCAGTGTTGAACATCATAGTTTGATCCACTGCATATGTCTGGTTTTCACAAGGAGAGACCCATGGAAGAATCAGCCAGATGGACATCATGATACTAGAAGCTACCATGGGAGGGCCACCAATAAATATGGACTCCCTATTCTGTTTATATTTCTGAGCCATGACTATGATGAAGTGGGGCACACTCATGGGAGGATACTTCTTATCCAAACTTTCCATGTACCTGGTTTTATTTGACGCATCTCTTGTCGTTACCTCCAATGGACTTGTCAATCTAATTGACCATGTGATTCTCTACAAGATGTAGATTCTCATGCGAGAGGATGAAATTAATTTGTGGGCATCATAGATCTAGGAGGCTATAACTCATGATCAACTAGACAAAGCAGTAGTAGAAGATCCACCCCAACCTCCTTAGACAACCACACCTACTACACCCATAACCACCACTACCTCTATCACCACCCCTTCGACCATAAAACCACCATCCTTTCACACCCTCATCAAACACCGGGCTGATATCCTGTTTTTTTGGAAAATCATCACCAAATATTGGCCCGCCTCTTTCTCCCATTCATTGAGTGCACTATATCTTCCTTTTCATCCTCTCCAGCCCCAACTGGTCCTTCATCCTCCACAATTGCACCACCCCTTCCACCTAGTAGGACCTCTCTCTAGATTTCAGTGACCCTACCGCTCTACAGTGGTTCCTAGAGGAGAATACCTATGGGGATAGGGAGTTCACACTGAGGAAATCCCTAAGGTAACATTAATTGATCAAGATACTAGACCCATGTCCCTGGCACAGACCAGTACTTCATCACCCGCCACCCCTACCCATATTCATACCCTTTCTACCACACCACCCACCACAATTGTACCTCCATACTCTACTATGGTTTCTACTGATATAGAATGGTCGACCAGTCAATCAAGACACCAGGAAGTGGGATGAAAATTGGTGATATTTTTTGGAAGGATCCCTGATCTTATTTTGATATCCCTTTTGGGATTTTTGGGATCCTTTTATGTACTTGGGTTGGTGGTTGTTTTGTTCATTTTTTACCACCTCTGTAAAATATTTTTATATATTTATATATTCATGATTTTTTTTCCTTTTTATTGAGTTTTAAATTATTTTTATTTTTTTGTATCTATATCATGTCATGATCCTCAAAATCATCTAATATCATGGATGGTCTAGTCCCCCCCAGTGATCTTAGTGCAAAGGGTACATGAGCACGTCATCAAAATTTACTATAAAATTCATGAGATATAACTCAAAATTCACTACCATCAGCAGCCACAATGAAAAATTATTACACCTCTTACTACACATCATTCATGCTCACATAGCTGCAAGTGATGTGCTTAACCCACCGAAGTGACCACACGAGCATGAGGATACATCCTCTAGCAGTTGTAAAAGGTGAAGAACAACTGAGCTAATGTACAATCTGACAACAATGTCCATCCACCCAACTAGATGATGATGTATATTTGGAAATTTATATGAGGCAACCCATATTTAATTTCTTTTTTTGTTGAGTTTTCATTTACATGTATTTTTAATATCATTTTCATTCTTAATTTATTGTCTTTCATTAAGCTACGTTGTACGACTATCACAATTTGAATAAAAATAATATTCCAATATTGAACTCTATGTTTCTACATATTTTCTATGCTATTCTAGATATCTATAAATATGAACTAATGTTTTTTATCTAGTGAAGGAATTTATCTTCTAACACATCTGCAGGTACATTGGATTTTCATCCTAGGACAGCATAAACACCCCTCATGTCATACCACTTTGACTAAGGAGATCTTGATTCCTTCTTAGTTTAATATGGTTCTAAATTCCATTACAATAATAATAATAATAATCATTTAAATACTTATCCTAAAACCATTCTTTTGAAAGTGGGGACACATTCTCTTTCTATGTGTGTTTGGGGGGGAGGGGGGTCTTCCTGCTATTTCACTGATGATACACTTGAATTTTTATTGTTATCAACTTTGTAAGAGAAATTTTTCTGAATAATAAGAATTTATTTAATCTGATAATCATTATGCCCTTACAATTAATGAAAAAAGGAAAGTGAAAAGGTGTTAAGGACCATGTTTCACTTCTGTATAGATTTGTTTAGAACGATTAGTGAGTTTAGAGAATTATTTCAAATTTAAAATCTTCGCAATTGTGATTATTGAACCTATTACATAGGATTTATTCAATTTGTGATTTCGAATTTGTTTTTGATACTAACTACCTATAGGAATCCAAAACTTCAATTTAATACTATTATCTGAGAATATTTATTAAGAGATACATTGGGTATGTAATGAGACTAGAACATTCACTAGGATCTTATCCAAATGATGACTGAACAAGTATGGATTTAAAACGATTGAGGAATTATTTGATAGCCAATTTCCCTAAGACCCAACTGACATCTATCCATTATATAGCTCATTGTTTCTATTAATGACCTATTATAATGAATTTATTTCAGGCACATTTCCCTTCCTACCATGCTCTGTGTACAATGCTTATGGAAATATTCGATCATGGGGGGGGGGAGACATTCAGAAATCATGGGATGCCTCTACATTCAGATATGTATGGGTCACTCACATGAAAATGGCGTTCCTATCTAGATACCATTAGTTTCAACTCATTCATATTGTCTTCCTTAGAAAAAAATTAAAAAGAAAGTAAAAATCTACATGGGTTGTGAACTATCTGGGTCCGAAATCACCATTTTTTAGACTAATTAATCCCTCAAAGGATCATATGTGGTTAGTTGATCGATGTGAGATCTCTCATAAGATTTACATTCAAAAAGTAAAAATGAAAAAAAAAATCCAAGGAACAAAATAATTTTTGTTTACATACTTGATACAACTATTGATCCAACACGAGACGATCGATTATGGATTTGACCAGATAGATGGAAGAACTTTATCACACTTGTTCTTTCAATTTCATCATTTTACTATAGAGCATACCCTAATTCCTAAGCCTATTTTTTCACATTCTACCTGCCTACCCACAACCACAGGGTTATCAAAACCCAATTGCTTAAGTCCCTTAATATTAATCTTATACCTCTCTTTACACAACATATATGATAGAACGAGTGATAATATATGGTTAGGAAAATGTACTCATGGTACATGCATAACTATAGTTACATTTTCTACCCTAAGTTATGATAGAAAATAATGGTGAGGTAGATTAAAATTGGGAATATACCTTTAAGAATAATTAATATGTTATGATTATAAGACTAGAATTTGTTTGAAAAACTAGACTATGAGTCACGATTAACTTTCTATGCAGGTTTACTTATGAAAATTGACTTTTCACTACTTACACCTAATTTCAATTGAATTTACATAACACATATTTTTTACGTTACAAATTTCATATCATTCATGAAATAATTATTAATATATTCTTGTCTTTGGAAATGTAATCGTTCAAGTGTGGGGGGTTTCACAAGCCTAATTTATATATACACTTTTCTATCAATTGTTTATAGTTTTTCATTAAACTACATTATAATGCCATAGTATGTGTCTAATTTTATAGGAAAAATGGATTTATAGGTTCCTAAGGAAGGAAAGGTAGAAAATGTTTAAAAGCGGACAAGTACATGTCATGATCCGATTATACATGTCGTGTACGAGAAGATCACAACTCGTCACAATTCATGAAGCCAAAAAGTTTTCACACCTTGAAGCCTGAAGAAACAATCCACTACATGTCATTAATGACCTTGTCAAGTTTTGATGTCGATCAAAGTCCCGAATGAGTAATCCCTGAAGAATATATGAATCAATCCAATAGAGACATAGTACACATTGGGAATGACCCTATCATGTTGTGTACCCAGTAAAACCTCATAAATTTGTGAGAGACCTACACGCCTTACTGGAGATCCAAAATCCACATAAACTGAAGCTGATCAAGCCTACATGTTGTGTACCTATGGTACGAATCATGGGGAAATATGCCAATATACATAGAAGATCACCAGAGCATTTCATTCAATTCCTAGACTTGATTCTCTTCTCCCATTAATCTCCTTTGAAAACTATTTATCCCTTTCCCCTCTCAAACACTCAATCACTTAGTATTTGTGCAATTTTATTAATCCAAGGGCATTGAAGCCTCCATTCTTAGACAAATTAAATTCCATAAATCATGTTTACATTTAATTTCAATTTAACTTTTTCAAGTATATATTTTATGTATAATTGTGATTTCATAGTGCATGTTTATTTAAGATACCAATCTTGATCCTTTTCTTGATCCTGAATCCATTAATTTCTTCATTTCATCAATCAAGCTATCTTTCATTAATTTAATTGCATCCTACCCCACCCAGAGTAGCTAAATTTATAAGGGGTGCAGATCAAAAAATGTATATTCATAACCAAATAAACCATTAAATCTAAACTTAGAAACCCTAATTGAATTAGTAACTAGGATTTTCACCCCAATTCTATAACATTTGATCAAACATACTTGATCACTGGATGGTCAAACAAATGACCCTTTCCGAAGTGGAGTAGACTATGCTCTGACCACTATCATAGGAATCATTATTCTTTATAGAAACCAATCTTATTTCACATAGGCTGTCCTTATCTCTTAACCATGGAATATCATGTTTCTAGGAGGAACTAGTAGGCTTAGAACAAAGTCAACTACTTATTCATGTTTACTTCACAGAAAAAGACATATGAACTTTCTAGGGTTAGAATTAAAATACATCCTTCAGTTAGATACATGACTTGATCTCAACACCTCGTTCATCATTTAATGCCATCCCAAAAATAGATCATAGATCGAATTCCCAAACAAGGACTTATAGAAAGGACTCCCCTATAGGTTTAGGAATCTAATTTCCCTAAAATCAAAATGGCATTCTACCTATAGATTTGACCCAGGGTATCCACTACACTACATATCTATAGTAAATAAATGTTTGGGACCAATTAAAATTCTAAATTTGATAATCATAAGAGGAAGTCAGAACACCACCACATAAGAACTGTCAAGGGGCTTGATTAAATCCATAAAGACATACATACAAAATTTAGATCATTTTATCCTTTTAATAAAATTAAAAATACATGGATGGAAAAATGCATATCTCCTCCTACAAATTACAATAAAGAACATTTTTCCTAATATTCATCTTCTCCTTGTAGAAAATATTTACTGGAATAATGATAAGCATCATCCGTAATGAAGTGTATGTGATGAATGGTGAAGTAATATCTTTAAATTCAATACCTTCAGCTTGTTTGGAACCCATATTCATACACTAGATATTATAATTCCAACATTGATAATATTTTTCCCATCAGATGGAATACCAATTTAATCTACGAATCCCTCTTTCCTTCTTGATGTTCAACCATATCCAATGTTTTATTGAGATTAAATGAATTAATTTGCTCTTTATTAGAAAACTCTTAATACAACGATTCACTAAAGAGTAACTACATCTTATGTACATTATAATTCACTAAAATACATAAAAAATTTAATGTTTATATCATCCATTAATAACATAATTGGGTTGAAGATTTATTTTCACCCCTTCAATTTAATTGGTTAATCAATACCACTAGGTTCTAATATTTAATCTAAAACCTTTTCATCTTGAACTGTCTATTGTGTATCAACTCCTTCAAATGTATCTAGTCTTTCTTTCTAGTTCCTTTGGAAAATCTCATTCTAGTCAAATTCAACTACAATAGTTTATCTTCCCTCACTGTTTACTACTCAATATTTCATTATTTTCCCATAATTTTAACATTTAAGAAAACTCCTAGGATCTAAAATAATTTAATATTATCATCAAACAAAAATATATATGCAAATTTATATAAACAAATCTAAAAATAAAAAACATATTAGATTTAAAAATATTATTATCTTTTTCCATGGCATCAAAAGAAGAATATTCTATATATCATTATATTTTGTGAATGACCTAGACTTTTATTTTAGAAGACTATTGTTCATTAAATTTTTCTTTCATCAGAGCTGATGTTGTAATTATTTTACTAGGTATAAAATCATGTTAATAGATTCTATAGAAATTCCCTTTAGAAATCTATCATTAATTATTATACACTTAAATTTATCTTGTAAATTATTATTCATTCATTTGTCTACTCTATTATGTGATGGCTTTATATCATGTAACTTATCATTCCAAACTCCAATAATTTGATGAAACATTTAGATTTTTTGTCACATGTACTACCCTCTATTTTCTATTTAATGGCACATAAAATTCTATAAACATTACCTTTCTTCTAAGAATTTACATTTAGTAAATAAATAAAAATTTTAGATTTATACTTTATGAAGTAGAAATAGAAATTATGAGTGGAATAACACATAAATTTTGTATATTATAGGGATCTCCCATTAGAAATCACTGAGGAAGGTACCCAAACATTTGAATTAACAATTTATAGTATTTAATTCCTAGGCTCTATCCATCAAAAATAAATGACACCTTGTATTTACTAGTCATATAATTATCAAATATTTAAAAATCAATATGATTGAGTTTATTTATTCTATCCAATACTAGAACATTCTTATTATTATCATCAAGATGTCCAAATATATAGTTTCTAACTTATAAATAATATAATGAAGATCTTCTGGTCATTATTACTTTATATTTTCATCTAGTAATGTATAGTGTTTCATTCTTCCACCCACATGAAATCACCAAAGATCGTATTGTTCTCTTCTACACTCTTTTAATGATGATTTCTAATCCCACTTCATCACATATTCCCAATGATATTATTTTTTATAGAGATCGCAAATGTTTCTAATATCTTTTATCTTCTAGAAATATATATTTTTTACTCATATATTAATATTAAATTTTCTATATAATTCCAATTATTCATCATATACAAAATACATATATATATATATATTTCCAAATTTTCAAATAGATAATCCTCTATGAACCCTTTCGCACAAGATGGATAGAATGATTCAAATATGTAGATAACCCTTGAATCATTAAGAATATACACAATTAATAAAAACCCTTTAGAAAACTATATGACACAAATAGAATATGTGTTTCCTGAATTTGAACCATTTTCATTAGTCTCCTTACTATTTCTATATTTTTTCATGATATATATCCTTTTTCCCATAAATAAAAAAAGTGGGTCCTCGTAGAGACTATAAAATCCAACTTATTCAACGAGAATAATCTAATAATGGCATTATTTTATGGTTTTCTTATGGAGGGGACCATCCCCACTCACCAAAATTAAGATAACTTGGGAATGGTTGTTGGATTTCATTAAAAATCAATACCCATTTTAGAATCAATTGGCAAATTTCATCAAATACATGTTTTATATTTCCACTAAAATAACATATGATTATAAATATAAAAAACATGATTTCTATAAGGGATGAAATGTAATGACTTATATTTTCCATGTATTATTTATGCATATTATATGGAAGATTTTTGAGATCTGTTGCTAAGACAATGTGTGATTATAAGGCTCAATGTGCCCAAAATAAATTTATAAGCTATATTTAATATATTAAATAGAATACACCTATAGTTTTCATGAAAATGTTGAATAGATAATAAAAATGGGCCCCTAATTAGAAATTTTTGTGAACCATTGATTTAATAAAATTAGATTTACCCAGGAGAAATATTGTCATTGTTGGAACAAGTGGTTTGTTAGAAATTTTTTTTGTGAATGCAATTAATAAAAATAACTTAATTAAGAAATTTAATTTATTTTTGTTCAACAAAGCAGAATATATACTCTCTTAATATATGGCTATTAATTTTGTCTCAGGGTTTGTGGATAAACAATGTTGACTGATAAGAGGTTTTAGGAGAGTGTTCTTGGAAAAAAATGACAGATCTTGTTCAAATCATGGATAATTACACCAACAAAGATCTAGATGTCATAAATGATGGAAATACAATAATTATTCATCAAATAACAATACAAACACTAGATAGTATGTTTTTTAAATTTTCATCCCGTTTTTAGTCCTAGATGAATATGGAACAATTCTTAAAACTAATTGGTAGTTGAATCATTGTTAGAATTAAAAATAAATATTTCATTATTTTTTCAATTTGATTTTTACTCTTCATTCATCTCACTGCATGATAATATATTGGGGCCAATTGAGTATGATCCATGGGTCATTGCTCATATATTATTCTTTATGGTTTTCTTGTCTCATTCATCACATGTTAATCATGTGAGTTACCTTTTGACCTGTGGTTCAACAATTATGTATTATATTATCATTGTGTGACTATTCATTGGTGCATGGTTTTAATTCGTAGGGTACGGTTCTTGATCAATGGTGTCATTCACATACGATGGTGGTGTTGGAATATCAGTGGTGGATTGAAATAGATTTTTTGGTTCCATTTTTCATGATTTTTTATGCACAATGACTGTTGCGTGATGTGGTGATTTCATAGTGAATTCAAGGGTATATTATTTCTAATCGACATTACAATGGGCGAAACAAACCCAAGTCTACAATTTTTAGTGAGAGAGTCTAATATGGCAATGCATATGGCGACAGAGAATAGATCTAAGTGGATCTGAAAACTCCCATGAAAAATGATGTGTAATGTATTGTTACATGTCTTGTGGTCTCCTATGTATACAACACTAGGTTTATAGATGAAGTTATGTATCAAATGCCATGAGACTTGTTCACATAGTATGTGAGCCATGCCAATTTCCTCAATGTGTCCATTAGAAAGTACATGTGTAGAGGATAAACCATGCATCTAGTGGATCACCATGTACATGGACACAAAAACATTAGGTGTATCTCGGCTAGTACATGGCCATTAACATCGATACAAGGACACTAACAGATTACACATGCATGGTTTCATATGTCTCTACACACCTTTTAATCCTTCTAAATTCCATATATCATAGGACATAGATGTTTTGTGATGATCTTCAACATGGGAAAACATTGGGATATATGTACATGTTGTATACCCCCTATACATCTTACATACCACCGACAAATGTGTTTCAAGATCTCTTTTTGTTAGATTGGACAAGTTTATATTGATTGTGTTCCCATGGTACTTTCCCATGAGGGTACAATTAGAAATTACATTAAAATCATTTTATTATGATCCCCTATAGAGGTCTAGTCCCATATAGAGTTGTGGTGTCCCTCCAGGTGACAATTGGTTGATCCTATATCATCTTTTTCCTCTAGATGTGGGTTTTGAATACAAAATGAACTCTTTAAGGACAGTTTTTATCCTCCATCTATCAGTCTGTATCAATAGGGTTTGATGTATCATTTTCATATGATCCCTTTACGTAGTGGGATGATCTATATTGGGTTTTTCGGTTTCCACCAATAGTACTAGGCGTGAACCCCTATATTATAATCAGGTTTTCCTTAGACCAGTGAAATTTCATGGGTGGGTACTAATGATATAGTCATATTCGTGATGATTATCTGATGATAAAATGGATCATGGATTTAATTATCCTAGAATGTGAATTTCATTGAAAATATTAATGTGGTTTATAGTTGTTTTTGACGTCATAGTGGTGTGGTGAATTTCATGAGTATATTTGGGTGGTTTTTAAGAAATTTACTGTTATATCTTTTATTGAGATATTTTTAATTGTTTCTTCATGTTTAGTGTTTTTACTATGTCCTATTTGGTATTGTTATGCTCACCCCTTCATGGAATTTTCTTGTATGTGTTGTGTATTTTGAAGATGATGACCTATTTGACATTTTAATATGAGTGTAGAGAGCGTTGGAATCATAGCATGATATTTTTAAAAATAGGTGTTCACCAAGATAATAAATTTAAAATTATTATGCCCAATTAGAAAATGTTATAATTTTTATTGTTTTTGGTTGGGGTTATATTTTTCTTTTTCTTTTAGTTTCATTACATTACTATCATACTATTTTGTGGGATCATATATATTTTTTATGAATTATTTCAGTTTTTTACATTTTTGTATGGCGTGAGACTGTATATGTGTGCATGTATATATGTAAATTAGGCTATTTACTCCCATTTGTGGGATATTCCTATTTTGAACTAGTCATCATCCCTATTTGATTGGAAAAAGCCTTTGTGTTGTTAAAGGAACAAACCTTGGAATGTTGGGTTATGATAGAGTGGTATCAGAGTAGTAAGTATTATATTATGAAAGGATTTAGTGGTTTTGGTTTGGGACATCAATGTTTATTTTTCATGTTCAACATTTAGGACAAGGATTGTAGTTGTGGTGTGGTAGCCAATAAATTCATACTCTAGGTGTCTGATTGCCTACTTTTTCAACTTAGTACATGTAAATTTTTTATGGGGAAATTTTCTAGAACATCCATCATATAAGAATGTATTATGTTTTTGATGTCTTAAAGTAATCTGAAATGATATACTCATTTGACCATGGTATATATTATTTTATTTATGTATGCTTCCACATAGTAAGCCATACTGGATTCCATTTCATAATCTTGAGAATTATTCCCCATGTGTCGAGGTATTGATATAAGGGCCTATACCAGAGATAACACCTTTGGGATGTTTAACAGCTATGCCACTACTCATTGAGTAGAAGCTAGTGCTAGTAGTACTAGATTAGGATTCACATTGGTTGATTTCATTAAATGAGTTTTAGAGGTATCCACTTCCCATTTTTTTGGGGTGATCCAAAACCCCCAGGTGCCTGAGGTCTAGCTATATGTGGTGACATGCATTTTATTCTTTATGGTAACTCATGAAAATCAGATAGTGGTCATCATAAGAAGTCTTCTTTTGGATTATTTTTATAAATGGTGGAGTTTATTGACATAGTCACAAAATGAGAAAAATCACTTTTGGTCAAACAATGAGAGTCTCATTAGATCGATGTTCTATCATTCCCTACGGTAATTGGTACACATATTGGAATTTAAAAATCTACACCATGTAATTATGTCTATAGAAGAGTACTAAATGTGGTTTACTAATATAACATGTTACTCCTTGAATATGGTGCAAGATCAGTTATTCATGGAACTTACCTTTAAGTAGGTATAATGATGAGAAATCAGGTATTTAATAGTATAAAATTTAATTATCACCTATTCTGGGGTTCTTGGGCGAGACTTGGGGCTAGACATCTTTTTGGAACATGAGAAACCAACAATGGTTTCTAGTTGTGTGTACACAATAGATGATACCTCAAAAGTAAGGATATGAATAACGTCCTAAAAGCATCACATATCCTATGATGGGATTGGGTCATCTATCCTGGGATTTTTCGATCCATCGTAAAACAAATCGTGAGATGTTAGAGGGTCTATTGAGATAGAGAAATAAGTAGAGGAAGGGTGGTTTTTAGGATGGTAGATGTGGAAGAGGGCCCATCTGCACATTAGGAGGTGGTATGAGGTTTGAAAAATTACCACCACCACCCGTAAGTGTTCTGCTCCAGGCTTAGGGAGCTGGTGTAGAGGGATAAGGCATGTTGCAAGCTATGGAGGCCTATGACCCAGATACTGTACAGATTATATGAGCTCTGATTTTTTTATTCTCAACATTAGATCAAATAATAATATAAATAGGTTCTATTAATTCCTTACTTAACACATATGTATTTATAATCATATATATTTTTCTTGATCGATTGGATTTACCCATGATGTTGGATACTTTGACAGGTGGAATCTCAATGGTTGTGCACCTGTTCTGATAGTGTGACACGAATCGGGGTGGAAAGTGTTTTATATTTGATATTTTCATTACATTAATGAGGCCTTATGATATTTTCTTAGGTATGGATAGTCTATCAATAATCCATTCCTAGATTGGGTATTTTATTCGGAGGATGTGTTCTATCCACAATGACAGAATGAAATTTTCCTTTTGGTTCGACAAGGATACCATGGTGTTGTAGATGGAAACATGCATATGAGAGTCTATCTGATTACTCAACCGTTGGATATTAGTAATCATAGAATATTTTCTAATTTATGATATTAGTTTTCTATGGTGATGGAGGAGTATGATTATGTCTTTTACGAGGATATATCAGGTTTACCTCTCTATCAAGAGCTAGAATTTGACATCCACTGGCATCCATGGACAACATCAATACCTGAACCATCACATCTGATGGCTCCCACAATGAATCGAGAGCTAAGGGTGTAGTTGGTGGACTTGTAAGAGAATGAATTTTGAGACCCATTGTCTTCCACTAGGAATCCCCATTGTATTTTTTCATGAAGTAGGAAGGGATCATCAGTGTATGCATGGATTACAGATGATTAAATAGTTAAACATTGAATAATAATTATCCACCAACAAGGATTGGTGAACTCTTTAATAAATTCATCGGGGCATGAGGGTTCTCAATTACTGAACTCATATTAGGCTTTCACCATATGCGAGTACTTGATGAAATTTAAATAAATACAGTGTTATGATGTTTTTATCCCTAGTATGAGTGATTTGTGATGTTATTCGGCATGAGGAATTCACAAGAAGTGTTAATGGGACTCATAAACTAGATTTTTCATTTTTTTCATAGATATATTCATTGTTTTATTCGTCAATGACATCTTAGATTATTGGGAATCTGAGGAGGAGCATGAGAGACACTTGAGGATGGTACTATACACACTCTGAGAGATCCAACACTACAGATTGTAATTAAACTATCAGTTTTTTATTATAGAGGTCCCCTTTATGGGACATTTCATTCCAGAGGCTAGATTATAATTTGATCTAGGAAAATATGAGGGATTTCATAATTGGGATCCACTAAAGTGTGTTACCATGGTTTGGAGATTCAATGTATTGATAGGGTACTTCAGATGATTATAACAGAAATCTACAGAGTGAAGGCACCCTTTAAATATTTGATTTAGATGGGAAAACCATTCATGTGGATGGAAAGGTTACAATAGTTCTGTTAGGAGTTGAATAAGAGGTTAAAGAGAGCTCCAATCTTGTCATTTACAGAGGTGGGTTTTATGTATGGTTTTTTTGAGTGAAGCATTAGGGACCATATTTGGTTGTGTTCTGATGAAGAGGTGAGAAATTATTGCCCATAGTTCACAAAATATGAGACCACAGGAGAATAACTATGAGACCCATGATCTTGAATTAGAAATAATAGACTTTTCACTTAAGATATGGTGACAATAACTAATTGGTGAGAAATTTATCATTTAATCTGAATAAAAGTGTCATAAGTATATCTTCTCAAAAAAAGGATCATAACATGAGATAGAGTTGATTTATATAGTTTCTATAAGACTATGTTAGTTATATTTTACATATTCTTGTGAGGAGGAATGTGGTGGTGGAAACTATCAAAAGGATATCCTATTCTCTGCTGTTAGATGAGGCGTCCATGTAGTTTCCCTTATAACAATTATCCTTCATGGATCATGATCAATCATCATATATTTAGTTAATGGTTGTTACCCTAGAACATTTATAGCATTTCACTGGTGATCAGTGAGGATATATTTATTGCGAGTCTTTGAATACTAACATATCAATTGTATACGCTCTATATGGATATTCAATAGGTTGGGAGCACACTGGAATTTTTAGGAGAAGGATGATGGTACCTTTTAAATTTCATATGATGTTGATGTAGGATATTCACACACACCGTTTTTTGGTAAATACAGTTATATGAAATATTTACCAAGACCAGCGATTTTAGTTTAGGTGGAAAGGAATCAATAAGGGAGTTGCATTTTTTTTTCTCTCGATGCCTCACATATGAGGATGTGATGGTTGAGCATTAGGTTGAAGAGTGATTATCATAACACATTGATGAGACATAATTGAGGTGGGATTATATTTACTTGGGATTAAGGTTGGTCTTATCATGTTTGTACCGGGGACAAGATAAAATCTTGGGGATCTTAGAATGACTTACCATGTTAACTCCCATACAGGTCATTCGAGGGAAGATTTCTTTAAGGAGCATGGGCCTCCTGTATGTGTGGGTGATAGTATGAATACATGGAGTTACCTTGATGATGTTCTTTAACTGTGTTGCTTGTATTACATCTATGTTGTGGAGGGAACAATATAAGTCTTTTAGAACACAATTATGCTTGAGACCGTCATTGCATCATGAAAAAGTCATCTGAATAGAGTGAACCATTTAGTTCTTAGAGTACATGCTACGAGCATGCATGTTGGACTTTTTGTGTATTTGGGTGGGTCACCTACACCTGGTGGACATTCCTTACAACCAAATATACCATTCCACCTATAGTATAGATCCATTCAATGATTTTTTAGTGATACTCTATAGGTCAAAACATTGTTGGACTGATCCAATCATATAATCAGTCATAGGGCCACTGATTTTGTGAGAGACTATAGAGATGGTTAAAATAATCAAAAATTAGATGAGGACTTCATCTATTTATTAGAATTATTATGCACACCAATTAGAAATACATCTGGAGTTTGAGGAGGGACAACAACTCTTCCTAAGGGTCGCACCTCAATGTGAATTGAGGATATTTTTCTATGGTGGTAAGTTACCTTTGATATTTTTTAGCGCATTTCAGGTACTGTATAGATTTTGTGATGAGGAATAATTCTTAGATATAAAATCATAGTTTGAGTGGGAATATGAAATCTTAGACATGTCACTATTGAGGAGGTAAATGAATGTACCATCAAATGTTTTAACTAGGTGGTGAGTGACATTTATGAGGGAGATACCATTACTGAATACCTAGTGGAGATAAAGGATCATCATGAGATGATACTTCATGGAAGATTTATTTCCCTTATTAATGTCTAGTGGAAGCACCTTAATGTTTTGGATATCTCATAGTAGAGGGAGACCCAGATGCTAGTCCAGTACCATAATAATTTTGATTATGTTTTTATCTTTTAATGATAATAATCAATATGGTGGAGGGAATATAATGAATCATTTTTTCAGGGAATTTTTTTTATAATATATGGATTATTTTCAAGACTAGGCATTGATATGGTGTGTGATTTGGGTCCATGTGTGCCCAAAATAAATGTTCTAAACATATTAAATATATTAAATAGAACATACATGTATTTTCCATGAAAAAAGTGAGTAAATCATGAATGGGGGAACATATCATAAGCATAAGGGCAATGTTGAGTTTATAATGTTGGTTTTACTCTGATCACGACATAATCTTTGTCAACAAAATCTATTTTTGAAAACATTTTCAAAGAAAAGAAATTAATAATATAAATTAACTAAATAATTTATTTAGTTTTTTTGAAATAGTTACTTGAATCCTCAATAAATATACAACTATGGATTTTTTTATCATGTATGGCCACTAAACTGTATAGAACTATATGAAATTTTTGATGAAAAATCATGGAAAACTATGATAGATCAGGATTTGATAATGGATTGATGTGCCAACAGAGTTCATGGATATCGTCAACGATGGAAACAGATATGGTATTCATCAAATATCAATCCAAACTTCTAGTAGGATGCTATTTTCTTAAAAATTATACCCCATTTATTAATCTCATAAGAACATGTATCAATTATGCACACCAAATTGATACATGCATCAAAATTTGAAGAAAATTGATTGAATATTTTGTATGTTCATTTTGATTATTCCTCTACATTTTCCTTCTTCTACAAAAATATATAGATTCCAATTGAATAGCATTCTATGTTCATTCCTCACATCTTAAGGTGTATTTTTTCTTCCCTCATTGTTCACACATTCATTATGGATATTCCCTTTTTTCAATGGTTCGATGATTACCTAGTATATGGAAATTTCACAATCATTTATTGGCCTAGAATATAGAATTATGAAGGTGGTTACTGATAAATATAGTGATTGAGGTGAGACGACGGTGCTGGAAAATCAATGGTGGATCATAATATATTTTCAGGTTCCATTCATCATGATATTTGATTCATGATGATGGTGGCACAATGAAATGGTTACCAAGCCTATTTGAGGTTAGATTTCCAAAAATAGTTGTTGGAATGGACACACAATACTATATTTATATGTTATGGAGTCAGAGGAAACTCTACTGATGTGTAGGGAGATGAAAAAGAGATACTAGAGGATCATGAAATTCCTGAAAGAGATGACATGTAATGCAGTGTTTCATGCAGTGTGCCCCCCCTAACTACATTTATAGAGTTCTGACTGTAGTTATGTATCACATGTCTAGTGTCTCTTCCACACACCATCTGAACCTTATCGGTTTGATTGACATGTATATTGGGAAGTACACATGCAGGGGAAAATTTTCACATCCATTGGCACACTATGTACATGGAGACTGACATAACTGGGTGTACATAGGCCGGTAAACTGATATGACCATTGGTACATGGACACATCCACACAACATTGGCTAAGTTTTATGTGTCTCTACACATCATGTAATCATTGTACATGTCATGAATATTGGGACATCTATTATGTGTGGAGATCTTCATAGTAGACAAACTTGGGAATCACCAGACATGTCATGTCCCCCCCATCTATTGTGTTTTTATCTCATTGTTTACAAAGTTTGGATCATTTTTGGATGAGTTTGTTCCCTAGTTCTGTTCCCTTGATGTTACATTGTGTAATTACATTCACATCATGGTGTTTTTATCACATCTATGGGCCATGTCACATAAAGAGTTGTGATGTCCCTTCCCGAGACTATAGTGCAATCCTATTTCATCTTTATTCCCTATATGTGTTTTGTGGAATCTGGATGACCTCCCATAATTGGGTTTTGATCTTATTTCTATAAGTAATAATTGGTAGAGTTTGGGGTATCATTTAAATATGATACCCTTTGTAGAGGGATGATAAACATTGGGTTTTTAGTCTCCCAGAGTGGTTCAGAGTGTGACCCCCTATTTGAGTATTTGGGTATTCACAGACCATTGAGTTTTATTGGGAGGAGACCAATGATCCAAAAATATTACTCAAATATCAATTATGATATCATGGATCATGGATTTGATAGTATGAAAAAGTTATTCTTATAGATGAATCTTGTGGCTAGAATTTGGTTATGAGGAACTGTTAGAGTGCTGTTTGTCTTGAGTTTATATAAGTGTTTGTATTATACATTGATTGTTATATACTGTATCAATCCTATAATACTTTTTTCGTCATGTTTAGTGTTTTTGTGGTGTCCTAATATGTATTATTGTATTCACCCTTTGATGGTATTTTCTCGCCCATGTTGTGTCTTCTGAAGATGATGATCTATATGGCCATGTCCTTATAGGAAAGGGTATTGGTGGATCAAAGCATGAGCGTGTTAGAATGAGGTTGTTATAACGAACTATAATTTGAATTTATTCCTTGATCTTATAGAAGTATGGACTCATTATTATTATTTGAGAATGTATTTGAATCATTTTTATTCTTTTGTACACTGTTTTCATACTCTATTGTGGGATCATAGATGCATGAATGTGTTTTTTCATTTTTTTAACAGTTTATCATTGTGTGGGATTGAAGATATTTTTTCATGTATAGGTTAATTAAGATATTGACTCTCATTTGTCTGTAAAGTGTTCTCAACGTTGGTCTCTATCCCCTAGCCAATTGGTGGTGGGATTGAGGTTTCTATGGGTCAATCCTTTGTATGTAGTTTGACAACTTTTCCCTTATAATATCACAATCACCCCGCCTTAACATGGCCACTGGGACCACTCACACTAGGTACCTCTAGTTTCCCTATAGACATGTGGTCCCCACCTTGGGGACCTCACACATGCCAGAACGGGTCATCTGACTAATGATTATCCTCACTGTCCAACTTGTGTTCTTTCTAGTGTGCTTTTTCCTCACATGCACACACTCCGAGAATCTTCCCAGAAGGTCACCCATCTAGATCACTACCAGGACAAACCTACTTAACTGTAGAGTTTTAAACAGGTGGGCCGTTGGAAAGAAAGATCAACTTTGTTGAAATGATTAATATATTTTAGTAATTTAACCCTTTATCATTCTAGGGGGGTTTACATTCACCACCCTTTTAGTGAAAAATGTTCTCATTGCAGGGCCTACATATCGACCTTGGCAGTGCACTAAACTGAAGGCTTCGTACCAACTCTGATACCAAATGTTACCATTGGGCCCTGGAGACAGCAGAAACACCCTTCCATAACATGTTCGTTGGGTCTGGACCTTCTAGGTACCACCAGTTTTCCCAGGGACATGTGGTCCCCACCATGGGGCCCACCCACATGACCAAATGGGTCATATGACAAGAGATTGTCCCCACATGCCAACACTTGTTCTTTTCAGTGTAATTTTTCCTCACTCATACTCACCATGAAAAACATTCCAGCATATAACCATCCTAGTCACTACTCCAGGCCATGTTTACTTAACTTTGGAGTTCTAACCTTGCAAGATCCTGAAAAGAAAGGATCTCCTTGTTGACATGATTCATATCATTTAGTCATTTAACCCTTTATAATTCTAGGGTGTCACAATTCGGGTCGTGACATGGTAATAGAAGGAACACCCAAATATCACTTGTGAATGTATCCAACATAGATTCGAGATATCTTATGATCATTGTGAAACCCTTCTCATGGTTTACTTTCAATCTTCCTTTTTATTATAAAAATGTGAATAATTAATACATTATAAATATCTGGTTGACTGTCATTGATTTATCATACAATCAACAATTCATTTTTAACTCTCATAGTTATTTTATTATCCTGAAAATAGAAAGTCACACATAGTATAAGATACATTATTATCATAACTATAAAAATCCTATCCAACAACTCCTATTCAAATTTATACATTTTATCAAAAAAAATTCCAAAATATGGGGCATCCATATATTTCTGTATGATATGATCTTCTAACATTATCCACCAAAAATGAAAATCTCTTCCATCAAAATTTCTGATCTAGATATTTCCATGAGTTTATTTAGTTTTTCATTCTGTTGGGTTTGTACATCTGAACATTCCATTGATAACCCTTATTGGGGATTCAATACAGAAGATAAAATCACAAAAGTAATTCTAAAGAATGTTCTTCTAAAAGTATACCTAACAAAAGACATTATATCCCATTATCCTCATGTAATGTGACTAGTAATAATTCATTCAAATAAAAAAATTAAAAAAACCACACATAGGAAATTTCATTATAAAAAATAAAAGAACAAAATCACACTTCAAAATTAAATGTGAAAAAAATTGATAATTCCATCGGAGAACACTACAATAAAATTAAAAAATAATGCACATGTGACTAATGAAATTTATACTATTAGTCAACCAAATTATCCTCCAAATAAATTATCATATTTTTAATTTAATATGATATTATTATTTTTATAAATTTGTTTCAACATATTAATTATCAAATTTTCTCTGTATGATTATTAAACTACCTCCATCATTCATGGTATACCATAAATTGAATGAGAAACCCTTGAATACTCTATTACACCACCAGATTAACCAGGGATAGCATGTGAACATTATTAATATCCAAGTATTGAAGTCATCATTCTGAAACATGAATAGATAATAATAATAACATACCTCACTTAAACACCATCAAAAAATTTCTAAGATGATAACCACTTAAAGTAAGTCATTCTAAAATTACTCCACACAAAATTCACCTTTCAGAAAAATCCATTCCAAAAATTGAAGAGATTTCACAAATATAATTTTTCTTGTTATAGGAGTTTCAATTCAATTTCATTTTATTAAATAGTTATTTTAATTATTGATGTTTTGGTTATTTTTTAAATACGACTATTGTTTCTATGATACATTCCATTATGTTATCAAATGATCTTAAATTATTTACTTTAAATATATTTCTATTTTTAATAGTTCAATTGAACATTGGTATAATATGATTTTTTTATTCATTCAATTTGTTTTTTAAAATTTCATTGGATGTTTTGTTCCAGAAAAAATATAGTTAAAAAGGTTTGTGTTTAATTTTTTTATAACATATCTTTTTATTTGATCAAAAGAGTTTATTTTGATTAAAATGTTGTCTCTTTATTTTAATGGAGATTTTTTTATTTTACATAGTTTTACCTTGTTATATTAAGGGGGTGTATTGATTGATGTGTTAATTTATAGATATACTTAATTATATTGATACTAATATTTATTGTCATTCTATGTTCCCAGGGATTTTCACTTTTTTCAAATGAACATAAAATTGGATTTAAATATCTCTAGTTATTAGTTCAACGGAATCAGATCATTTGAAATTATATATGAAGGAATAATTTTATTGGTTTATTTTTATACAGTAGTAGATCCCAAATGTTATCCCTTGCCTATGATTTTTTTTCATTTGTCTATGATAAAATAAATAATGATTCTTGTTATATAGTTTGGGTTAGGGACACATTTTAATTGGTGTGTAAGGGTGATAAGAATCATTTGATTATTATGTTGCATTTCCCTTAGGATATGTGATTTACATGGTATTGAAATTACACTGACAGTGGTCCAAATATATTATCTATAACATGGTTCACTATAGGCTACTAAATAGGGTGTTAGGGTTTTTTGGAAGAGTTATTTGAGATTTACACCCCTATAAGTAGACCCAAGTATAATGTTATGACCTAGTAAGGGGTGTCACCAATGAGACTAGTTGGAAGTTATTTTGGAAATGAAATGGGTGAATGTTAACCTTCCAATAGATTGTTTCACTTTTAAAATGAAATATTTTCCCCATTTTTTCTAATGTGTTTGCATAAATATATGTATTCTATGTATCTATTCTTATGATTTATTTCCATTTGAGCCCCTTACTTATTGATTGTTCCTAAATGGATGTTTTTTATTTATGATTGAAAATTTATGTTATAAGTATTTACATGTATTATTATTATCACATGTTTGTTACCCCATGATTGTTATACATTACTATGTTTTCCATTTTATTATACTCATGTTATACGAGTGTGTTTGTGTAGAATTAATAAAAATTCAAAGAGGTGGTCGGTTTAAAATCAATCCATTGTCAAAATTTTAATTTGAAATGTATTTTAAATTATGTGATTTTTTTTTTCAAAAATGAATTGTTTTAATTGAATGGATAATATTAAACATATTTATTTTTTCAAAATAAAAGATTTTTTTAAAATGTAGTGGATGTTTTTTGAAGTTAAATCAACATGTAAATTCCTAATCGAGTCTTGTTCTCTAAAAAGCTCATTTGGTGAAATAATTTGAGGAACTATATATTTATTTCTATTTTAGATAATTGTAATAAAAGAATTTATTTCTATTACATGAATTTATTTACATATGTACTTTATAAATTTAATGTAAAGGACTCTTGGAGGTATCACACTACCCTTTGGAACACACCCTAAATACTCATGTTGGTGGGTAAATATCCTTTTTGTAGGTTCCTAGGAAATAGATTATAGGTAAGATTACTTCCACTCTCTTTTTATAAGTTATTGTTGTTGGTTAGGGTGGTGAGATAAGAGCCACATGGTGGTTTTGGTAAATTTATCCAGAGTTCGATGGACATATTGGGTCATGTGGTTTTTTGACACCTCTGACCCCCTCTTTTTCATTTAACATTTTCACTTATTATTGATAGTGCAATATTCTTATAAAAAATGTTTCATATTTTTTCTTGAATTGATTCCAAATTAATTTTTATATTATTTATTTTAATGATATGTTATGATACTATTACTTTATGAATTCTTATTTACTATTGAGTGGTTTTCCCATGCATGGAAATCTGAAGCCATTTTTTTTGGGTTGGAACCCATTAATGATAATATTTTTATTTAGGGTTAAATAATTCTTTTGCATTAATTTATGATACACTAGCGTTTAAATCCATCCTAAGAGATCTGGAACATAACTTGGCACTTGTAGAGAAATGGTCTAGGTTATATTTTTACTGGAAGGATGGGTAGGTTTTTGATAAAATGGAATCAATGCCGTATTATTATTTTGGGTTTATCATTAGAAAATAATTATGATCATCATAGATAATGTTTTTAGTATAGAGAATATATTTTGAAACACTTTTTCATGATATACTATGAGTTTATTGGGGTGGTCAGGTGATTTATTTCTAATTAATGTTTTATAATTAATTTTTATTGAGAAGTTTCTATGTGGTTTACTAAAACTAATAGTTGTAGGAATGTCTGATGATATTTACTTTAAATTTTATTTTGTTCCTGTTAAAAAGGTGGGAATCTGTGGAGACCATTGATAAATTATATGGTTTTTTCAGACCATGGGAAATCTTTTCCATTTTTTCTGGACAAAATCTATTGGAACACACATGGTTGGTGAACATTTTTACAAAACATGTGTCCAAACCAGGCATAGAGGAGAATAATTATTATTTATTTATTTTTTATCATTTACTTATTTCAACCCTTATAACGATTGATAATTTTATTGAGAGTTATATTGTGAATATTTTGGGTTTTTAATTCTTCATAGTCAAAATTTTAAATCAATCTTATTTTCTCTATTATTTTTGGTTTTTTGAAAAAAAATGGTTTTGGTGATTGAGTGAATTTATCAAACGATTAGAACTCAATACACAATGATTTTGTGTACTGATAGTTTCTGATGAAATAATTGGATGGGTATTATACAATTTTTAATTCATTTATTGGTTTTGAGGATGTTTCAATTATCAAAGAATGAAATATTTAATTTTAAGTAAATATATTTTAATATGAATAGTTTGATAAGAACATTGGTTTTTATGAACTGGGTCTCTCATTTCCAATGGGATTGAAATTATTTATTGTTTAAAAAATGAAACATAAAAATGATTTTTTATGATCCTAATCATTATTTTTATATATAATGAGAGCCTTTTTAGTAACATTTAAAATAATATTATAGAGAATGTTTATATTATTATTTTTTATTTATTATTTTGTATCCCTTATGATTAGATTTTTAATGTTTTTATTAAAATTTATTTTTAATGAATTTTTAGAATGTGACCCTACATAATGAATTGAAATGTTATGATGGAAATTTACCTAGTAGTATCTTTAGAGATATATTTATTGTCTTCCTAGTTTTAGAATATAGCTAATCACTCGATTGAGTGGATGGTCTATGTTATTCTCAGATCATAGATCATGAATAAGAGTTTTTAAAATCATCATCAACAAGTTTTCAGTAGTAATCAAGGATATCAGGATGCAAAAATGTGGCTAGATATGGTTGAAGAGATATCTGCGTCACTAGGAAATCTATGAACCTCTAGGGTGAGATTCCCCAAAACATTGTTCAATGGTTTGGATTTTTATTAGTTGAAGCACACTATCCATACCAAACGAGTTAATTTTTTTGGGTGACATTTCTAGGGAACTATCATCCACTGTTAAATCCCATGTACGTAAGAATTTGTTTGTTGAGGGAAATATTGAGAGTTAATCAAGGATATTTGTCAATGAAATTATAAACTGATCATTTCAATATGTAGTTACATTCTCTCATGAGTTTCTTGTTTTGAAATATAAGAAAGATTGATTCTATTAAGTAAAAAATTATCTAGATCCATGTTCATTGGTATTTCAGTCTGTCAGAACTACAATTTTTGAAGTAAATATTAAGGAAATATTCACTAAGGATATATTAGTAGGGAAACCATTAGTGTATGAACTATTTTCTATATCATGTGTTGGTAAAGTAGATTCATCTAGATAAATGTTGAATATGATTTTCTTCATATTGTGTGATAAATCTAGGATTTTTTGATACTCTTTTCTGAAAACTCAAAGGACCTATTTATATTTTTTATGTCTCATCCATATTTATATTTTTTATGATTAGTGAATGTTAGAAAAAAATATTAAACCCATATATGATTAGATCTGTGGATTGAGTAATTTATACTAGGAGATATTAAAAAGGTATTTTATGGTTTTAGGGATATCACTTTTATAGACTCTGTTTTCATGGACTATGTCCAACATCTTTTTCACACACCATGTATTTTATTGAAATAGATAAATGAACCATATACTTGTGTTATTATTTTTTGAGGTGCCCATTATTTGTTTGATTGTATTTCCGTCATCTCTTGATCATCATGTGGACCATAGATAATGGTTTACGTGAAAACTTAGATTGGAATGAATTTGGTGGACGTTGAGGTAATGTGGATAAGCTATTGGTTTCCAGGAAAATCAAGAGAGATAATATGTTGTAACATTCTTCTATAACATCCGTGATGAGTGTTCATGGATGTTAGTATAATGTTTCAAATTTTATTATTTCATGATCAAAAGTCATAACCATATTATTACTTGTTTATACATGTTTATATATTCATATTTCTTATTATTTTGTGGAGTATGATGGTCTTGGTATCTAATTTGGTGGCTGTTCATTTTTTCTTTGTTATATTCCCTCTTTTTTTCATAAAGAATGTGTTTTATTTTCTTTCATTTATTAGTGATTCATATTTTTTTGAGTAATTTAAGAGGAATTAAATCTTTTGGGTTTTTTCATTCTAATGGTTCACTATTTTTGATATGTTCTTAATTTTTTATATATCTTTGTCTTTTCTCTCATTTATTTCTCATTTATACCTTGTTTTGTTCATATTTTCATTGGATATGATTTTATGGTTTTGGTATCTTTAAGACATTAGAATCTTCATTGGATTTTTATGGGTTTTGACCATTTCTATTGTTTGATATTCATGAGACACTCATGATTGAATTAATGTATTTATTATAAAAATAAAAATTATAGAGAGATAAAAATAAAAACATCATGTCGTATAATATTTTTAATCTTCTACAAGTAAGGATTCATAATTTAATATATTTAGTTTTACCATCTAATAGGGGGGTTATTTTTGGTTGTATTTTCACATTTATGGTCTATATTTTTCATAATTTCTATTTCATTGACATGTGGATGATTTCTATATATAAATAATTACATAATGATAATTTTCCTAATGTATCCAAAAAATAAATGTCTTTCAATGTTTTCTATCAGTTAGAAATTTTTTTGACTAAAATATCAACTATAAAATAAAAATACACACATTGATTCATACAAGTCACACTGTGTGTCAAATATACATTTTTATCCTTCCAACACGTTAAAAATCACATATGAATGGTTTTAAAAAAAGATCAAGACAACAAGGGAACATTTTCTTAGTTTTTAGTGAGTTACGTACATTTATAACTATAATTTAAATTTTTAACTAAAAACAATTATTTTAAGTCATACAATTCACAACATGTATCAGATTGAGGTACAAAAGATTCCTACATATTAAAAAGGAATTATGGATCATTTTCTGTGAGGGGAAAAAATAAGAATGAATTTTTTTAGTTTTTGGTTTGTGACATGTCTTTTTATATAAAATGTAATGTTTAATATTAAAATGATCATTTTGAATAAGATATGGAAGACTTTGTATCTAATTGCGGTATAACTAATTTCTACACATGAAAAATGAAGTACAGATCATTTTCCCAACATATCAAAATAATATGATTTTTCCTTTGTTTTTAGTTTGTGTCTTGTGTTTTGAATTAAATAGTTATATTTTCCTAAAAAACATATTTTTTTAGTCACACTGGCCACATAGTGCATGAAATTTCTGAGAAGTTTATTTATAACCATTATAAATGGAATAATTATTATTTTTAATAATGTATCATGACAATCCTAGTGTTATTTATACGATTTTAGTGAGTGACACATATATTTAACTAAAATTATCTTTTCAAAATGGATAAACTCACATTGAGACATACTAGTCACATCATGTGTCATATTGATGTATAACTAATTTCTACACATTAAATGTGCCTTTGGGATTATTTTACATATATATTCATATAATACTAGCACAATTTCATGATTTTCAATGGGTTACAAACATTTTAACAAAAATATATAACTAAAAACTCATATTTTAAGTCATACAAGTCACACCATGTTACAGATTATGGTAAAACTAATTCATACACATAATAAATGTAAAATGGAATGTTAGCCAAAATTATAAAAACTATAAGTATGTGTTTTATATGTTTTGATTATGTCACACATCTTTTTTAGAAATATGTATTTTCTTTAATGAACCAACCTTTATTGATTCATACCATGTGTCATATTATTGGGAAGATGATTCCTACAAGTCACAAATGACATACAAATAATACCCATAATGTATCAAAATAGTATAAAATTGTATTTTCATATTTGATCATGTCACATATCTTCCGAATAAAAATGTCAGTTTTAAATAAATAACACACTTTGGGTCTTATCAGTGACCCTGTTTTTTTATTAATGTGAGGTTGATTACTCCTCAAAATAAATTACATAAGGATATTTTACTTAATGTATCATGATAATTCACGTGTTTTTTCTATTTTTTTAGTGGGTGACAATTTTTTAACTAAATTATCATTTAAAACAGAAAGACACACACATTGAGAGTCATACAGGTCATAATGTTAGTCTAATTGATTTGGGGATGTTTCTTATACATCAAAAAATAAATTATCGGTCATTTAGTTCAAGAAAATGTGAGTATGCTTTCTATTTTTTCAGCAATAGACATGTGTTTTTTAAAAAAAAATAATTTTTAATTTAAAAACACACATTTCAAGTAATAATTGTCACACCATGATTCAAATTAAGGGAAAATTATTATTAGTAATCAAAAATGACATATAGATTATTTCATGAATAATTAAAACAATATAAATATTTATTGTCAGATTTGTGATTTTATGCGTTTTTGTTAAAAAATGATATTTTTAAACTGGAAACACAAAATTTGAGTTATACTGGGCACACTGTGTGTTGGATTGAGGCAAGACTGATTATTACAAGTCAAAAATTAGTTATCAATAATTTTTCTAAATATTAAATATAATTTGAATGTGTTTGATTTGTTTTTTGTATAGAACTCCTCCTTTTAAAAAATGTCATTTTTAAACTAAATCCATACTTTTATTTTCATACCGGTCACTCTATGAATCATCATGATGTTTGGTGGATTCCTACAAATCCGAATTGGAAGATGGGTCATTTTACTAATTTTTAAAATAAATGTGATCATTGATTCTATGTTTTTATTGAGTGAAACTCATTTTTAGTCAAAACATCTATTTCAATTTTATGCACAAATGTGAATTCATGTTGATCACACTATTATTAAAAATTACTTACTTTAAAATCATACTCATAAATAATGTCTCATGGATTATTTTATAAATTTATCAAGATTTCATAAGAAGTTTTTCTTTTTTTTCCTGTGACTGACAGATGTCATTAACTAATATTTTATTTTCAAAACTAAAACAAATTTTTTGACTCATACCTATCACAACATATATCAGATTGAGGTATGATTAATTCCTAAAAATAAAAAATGACCCCTTTATTATTAATCTAAAATATTAAAATAATAATAATATGTTTTATTTTATTTAGTTATGTAACACTCCAATTTAATTATAATTCATTTAAAAAACACACACATTGATTCATACTGATCTCTTAATATACCTGATTGATGTAAATTCCTCTCTTATAGATCAAAAATTTCATATGGATTTTATATAAAGTATCAAAATAATATGAATGCATTTTGAAATTTGTGAGTATGTCACACAAATTTTAACTAAGATTTAAATTTAAACTATAAAGGTATACATTGTATAATATCTATCATACTTATTGTTGGATTGTTGTTAGGATGATTCCTACATGTCATAAACACCATTATAATTATTTTCTTAAAGTATCAATAAAATAAATGTGATTTTTCTTAGTTTAAGTGTGTTACACACTTATTTTACTAACATTTCATTTTCAAACTAAAAATAATCGTTCAAAATAATATTGTTCACAATGTATATTAGATTTATTTTAAACAAATTCCTATATTTCTCTAATGAAAAATGGATAAATTTTCAGAGTTATCCAAAAAATATTAATGTGTTTTATCAGTTATTTTTGTGTCTTGAATTTTTTAAATAAAATATCATATAAAATTTACAACAAACACATTGAGTCATTCAAAAATATAAAACCCAAACTAAATAAACATATATATAAAACATGAAGTATACGTAGATATAAAAAGTGAAAATATAGTACATATCTTAATAATACTTGAGGAAAATATTCTTGATAATTTTTTCTGTAATCATTGAGTTATTATAATTGATAGGAAATTGGTTAATGAAATATTAATTCCTAATAAATTCATTTATTCTAGATCTCTTTGAAAACTAACAAAATATATATTATTTAAAAATAATAAGAAAATTAATTAAAAAACTAGATTAAATAATGGGAAAATGAACATAAATGTTGTCGGACATCACCTCTATTTGATGTCGGTATACATTTCTCGACCATGTATTCTACCTAAAAATTACTATAGTTATATTTTTATTGTTTCGAATACAGTGATTTTTTATAGTATTTATAGTAAAGGAAAAAATATTAAAATAATGTATTTGTAAATACCTAAATTAGAATTATAATTATTATTCAAAATAATTATTTTTTTGAATATTGTTTTTTGAGGAAATATGATATACTTCATGAATTTCATGATGTAATAACCTTAATATTTTTAATTAGTTTATTTTAGACATTAAATTTTTTTGGAAAGGATATATAATTCGTTTTCATATATGTTTTAATGGTGATATATTATTCTATATACCCTAATATTTATCAACTATTATATATCAATATTCATCTTATGATCATTGACTATCCAAATGGAATTACTTTAGAAGATATTTAAGGACATCAATATCATAAATATATTTTCAATAATAAAAAATATAAAATTTATTACATGTTGTAAATTTGTAAAATGTTTCATTTAGTGAATTAAATATTGATAAATGTCCTCAAGTGTGGTCATTTAGTGAACTAAATAAGAAACAGATGCTTCATAAAACAAAAAAACTGAATAATTAATAATATTAATGAAAATATGTTTTATGACATTAAATTAAAGAGTTTTCCCCTACATCATGTATATTAACCATTTTAAATCATCAATAATTTCTTTTAATCATTGAGCCATGTATGTCCACTTTTTTTAAACATTCCCTTTCCCCCAATAAAAAATTCTGTGTATATGTGATGTGAGGGATAATGAGTTGAAATTTATATTCATTGGGTCTTTCCTAAAAATTGAATCGTATTTAAATGTAATTAATATACTATATCAACAATTATAAAAACAAAATATGAAAACTCTTCTAATGTTATCATTTAAAACTGAGTCTATGATCCATCAATGCATGAAGATTTCATCTACATTCCCATGACCAATAATGTTTTTAACTGTCTCTCTATATATTTATTCAAGAAAATATGTTGAAATTCCTCTCAATGAAGAAGAAAAAATTCAAGTGGGATGTATTTGAGAGGAAATGAATGGTGAGGAATTATAACAAAGCTGGGAAGGGACAATTTTTTATGATGCTTTAACACCCATGAATAGAATGCTTTGGCAGTAGACATCAAATCGAGGTTGTGGTTGAACTATTTCATGTTTCCATGTTTTTTTCGGAAAACAATGAACGTGTATCAACCCACGAACAATTTGTTCTACAGATAAATCATTCTTGAGGGAGGGTGACTTCATTTGGGATATCATTATCTAGGTTTAAATTATCACTTGAATTTATTGAAATACAATCCCTGGACCTCACCTTGTTTTTAATCTTCTAATGCGGATGGTTGGGCCGACACAAACAATGCCAGAGCCCCTCATAATGTGTGTCCATTGGGGATTAATTCTTGAAATTGTAACAAGACAAGTTCGAGTCCTTCCTAGTGAATGTGGGAAATTTAAAATCCCATAGGCACAAATGGATTGACAGAATAACAACCAGAGAAACTCTGATGGCCTGTAGAAGAAACTGCTTTTGCACTAGCACCAGTGGCGGCCCTAGGTGGCCCAAGACGATGGCCATGATCGAAGAGAGGTAGTGTTTCAATCATCACACCATAGCGGTAGATGACCACGACCACCTAGCCGCAGTGCCATGGATGTGCAACGCCAACCTACGCCATGTGGAGGTAGCGTCCCGTGTCCGTGTTGGCCATGCAAGCGACATATACGGAAGCCGCCATGGATGCGACATCCAACACGATCACAGAATTGGAGACCTTTAGTGCCACACTCACACTGTGTTGAACTGGTCAACCTGTGGACTTAGTATACAGTTGATGTGGAGGGTGCAACTAGTTTCACCAGCCGCGTGTACTGAAAAACAGTCGCGGTTGTGCCGCGTCCGTATGGAGGAGCTGACACGCTGTAGCAGGCTAGGAAAAACTCTCTAGCCAGGATCGTGGCCCCATGGGTTAGGCCCAGGCTGGGCCAGATCGGGGCTTTCCCGAGTTAGTCAAACCTGGTCAGACTAGCCCCAGACCCAAATGGCCCCTGTTTCACTAAAACACCAGTGTCTCTCAAATCGAGTGTCCTATTGATGCGCCTTCAGTGGATTTGGGACACTTTCAAAGAGTTGTCCCTTTTGAGACACTCTAAATTATTTTTTATAGGTTATCATATAGAAGGGTTGTAAGAGATTCGAATCCAATTGCGATCTTTTTACAAAAATTCCCATATCCTATAGACTGGGAGTCCATTCGACACACCGTCGGTTGCTTTGGGACCTTTATGACGATATAGTCCTTTGGGTAAGTCTATGTTAAACATCATGGTGGTTGAAATATTAACTAATTATTAACGAGAGTATACTCTATAAATCAAGAAATTTATGTGTGGGAATCATGTGGCTAACTGTGACATGATGTTTAATAGTGACTCTTCATGGATCAGAAAAATAGAGACCCTTTGTGGATCAACATAATATTGACCCTTCATGGATCAACATAATAGTTACACATCATAGATCATCATAATATATACCCTTAATGGATAAGAATAATAGATTCCCTTTTTGTAGAAGCATAATAGAGACCTTTTGTGGATTAACATAATTGTGACCCTTTGTGGATCAGCAGTGGCGCGACCCATCGTAGATCTGCCATAGGGCGACCTATCATAGATCCGTAGTTGAGGGAAACTTCATGAATAAGTAGTAGATTGACCCTTCATGGATCAAAAAAATATATCCTAGAAACAAAATGATATGATATTTCTTTACGACTAATCATTTTTACTATTATACATAAGTTATAGTTTGGTGTGATTTGTGTCTTTTTCATTATTCTTTAATTTGAGACCATGTTATGTGTTATTTTACATTATGGATTACTATCAGACCTAAGTTGTCCTTGGGGTCCCTACTATGTATTGTTATACTCAACCCTACATAGGCTTCTCCTATACATGTTGTTTCTTTTGTTGATGACAAACAACTCTAACAAGGACATTGGGGATCCAAGACTAGACAATGCTCAGTGGCAGATCGATAGATGTGGTGTGCTACAATGAAATCCAATAGTGAGTTGTACCTACTCTTCTGGTAGAATCTTTGGTGGATGACCTTCGAAGCTTGTACATATTTTTTTGTACTTTCCTTTTAGTTGGTCTTGTATTCTGGATCCCTTTACATTGAGTTTACTCTTTCACTCTTAGTGGTGGTAATTTGTGGTGGTTGTATTATTTTCATTCCGTTGTCTTTTACATTTTGATGTATGCCCTGTTTTTCTGCGTATCGTTTTAACGTAAATGCCTTCTCTTTTTCGGATATTCCATTCCATTTCTAGTCACCAACCCCTAGCCTATGGAAGGTGGGCTTGGGGTAATCACAGCACGGACCCCGGTGTATGGGTTGTGAAAAATCCTCCTATTGATTAAAATGTGGTCAACTTTTTTAAAACATTATCAAAATCCAGGTTTGCATTTAATTAAACTGAATTTCCACAATATAGAATACATTTCAATTAACACCCCAATAGAATCAACAAGTGTATATATAAATTCGTGAATAAGTGAAAATCTCAGAGATACAACTATAATTAGATTGATGAAAAGATATAACGCATCGATATTAGAGTTAAAGAATCCATTTATTATTCATTTAATAGTATGTACTACCTTGAAACTATTTTGGATTTATACAAAACACCAATAAATGATAAATATAAAATTGAAATGTAGTGAATTCCATAAACATAACTAATGGAAATGAAAAAAGTAGAAAGAAATATTCCTAGGGATGTGTGGTACAACCCCCAAATGAAAAAACATCGAACATTGAAATCCTGAAAGAGGTAGATCAGAATGAATTTCTAAAATAACCCTAGGTTTTGAGGGGAAATCATGTTCAGTGATTGAAAATATATCCATGCATGATGCATTTTTAAAACCGATGGCCTATGAAATTCATGTTGTGAATCACTTTCATATAGTGAAATGTCACGTATTAATAATAGTCTAAAAAGGATTTTCCTTTTACTAAATTAATTACATATAGATATTCTCACATCATTTAGAGATTTAATATCTTATGAACATTCCATTCCCTATAAGTTGTTTAGATATTATACCCTAAAACATATTGAAATTCTTAACCCATTCATGATGTGAATAGTTCCATCATGTTGTACTCATGATAGATATATGCATAAAACCTCAAAACTAAAAAAATATGTTTATCCAATCCCAATAATTACCATCAATGTATATTTAAATGTTCATACTCACACTCTATTAATTCAAACAAATATACATCACCACTCAAATGGTAATTTTTTCCAAATAAAAATCTCCATTCCCAATAATCCCACAATGCACCCAAAAAAAGAATCCATAAGAAAAAAAATAGGATTACTTAAAGGAATGAAATTGGGAGATATGGGATCTACTGATCATAAATGTATTTATTTAAAATATGCGGATTCTTGAATAATTAATTATAATTACAATGAATAAGATGACTATTTATTAATTCAATAAAAACTAAAATAACACAGTAAAAAACCTTCGCTGCTAACTGTGTAATTTGGTGTTAAATAATTTAATTAATTATCATATGATTATTTAATTATATAATTTATTTGGAAAGAAAATGGAATGTACTAATATGTTACACCCCAAATCATTGTCATTCTTACTATCGATGATAAATAGATGGGGCTTTGGAATTTATCTCGATTGGATTACGCAACATCAATGACTAGGTTACACACTATGCCTTCAACATTATGTTCTTCATTATAACCCTCTAATTGACTTAGGTTATTTTTAGATATGGGATTAATTTTTACATTTCATGTCTGTTGGAATCATTCATGATTTTTTATTAAATTTCCAACCTATATATCACTGGTGGAATAAACCATGTATTTAACCAGACAATTTTATTTAATACACAATTAAATCATATATACTATATATCATAAACTCTGACTACTTGTCATGTTGTCTAAGAAGTGGTTTTCTAGGCCTAACATGACATCACATGATGTACAATAAATTCAATTCATGTAGTAAATTCTCTATGATATATGTATCCAGTGACATGTCTAGGTGCATTGATCATGGGTGTAGTGTGTGTGCACCAACAAAACACTATGTAATCATATATACCAGTATAAATCATTGTCACCTAGAGATGATTCATCTAATAATTATTCACCTATTCTTATCAGTATTGAAAATATTCACCTATAATGAATAATTTTATAATGTAAAATGAATGTTTGTAATGACCCATAAATTTCAAGGAAATTTTTTTCTTAATTTCTTTGGGATTATACGAGTACGCAGTTTCTGATGGCACCTGATTCAGAGGTCCGGTGTGCCCGAAATCAATTTCTGAAGTTTAGCTGAGGTACGTTCAATGAACAAACTAGCGGGTTTTTCTAACCATTGAACCGATGCTAGGAATCAAAATCTGAGGGCACCGATTAAATCGCAAAGCTAGTAATTTCTTAAGAAGACCTTTATTGGAGTAGCGTTTGCTCGGGAGGAGTTGTTAAAAATTGGGGAAATAAATGTTAGGTAAAATAAATTGTGTTAAAATTTATTTTATCAATGGTAGTTTAATTCTATCATGGGAAGTTGTTGGTGGGGCCCACAACTAGCCAACATCCCATGTGAGGTTATGAGGGCGGTGGGGCCCACACGAGCCCCCATCTTCTCATATTCCCTAAATCCTATAATCTCCCTCTAAAGTGTGTTTCCCTTAAAACTTCCCATTAATTTTTGACTTTCCACCTCCCCACATTTATTCAATGCCAACTCTTTAATTTAATTAAGTGATTTATGTATTTTGATATTTATAATTTTGAATGGAATGACTTAAGATAATAAAATGAGAGGGATCTTATTTTATGAGGTTGGCTTGTGGTGTAAGGGGATTGGGAGAACAAAACTCTAAGTCTGAAGAACATCATCTTCCCCATGGAAGAACGTGATGAATGCCGGAGAACCAAGGAGAGATGACGTGTCGTTCTTTCCCTTCTACGCAGCCGGTGTGAGACGTCATCCTCATCTTGTATGCTCTCCAATGCTGTCATCTAACCACCCCCGCAACACCATTTTCAGAGACTCTATCATCCGAAATTCTATTTGAGGAAGTGGTGTGTTTTGAATTGAGAATTATTGGTTTTCCTTCCATGTTGATGTTTCTCTCTAATCATTTTTCTATCAAAATAATGCGGAAGGAACCAAACAAAAATAACATGGTCTGATTCCTCTTCCATTCTTGTTGTATTGTGTCCTCCAACCGTTCTTGAGTGGTGAATCAAGGCAAGTTTTTAGAGCCTATCTTGGGCCCGAAATCATCGGAAACGTCCTCGGAACATCAGGACGACCTAGGAATGGGAGTTTTGTAGCAAACGGATCATCGGAAAAAAGGATGGATGCCTCGGGAGGCGTTCATGACAAGGGCTTCATTTCTGGAAAATTCCAGAATACACTGTGTGTCCTTCCAAAGCACAAACCGTGTATTGAAAACGTTCAGCAGCAGAAGTAACGGACATCAGAAGAAGTGACACACAACGTTTGACACCGGTCACACGGCGTTTACTGTCTAGTCAGTTTGACATAAGAGACTTCGATGGACATGGCGTGTAATCCGAGAGATACACGCACATTGGAAGATCTACATGACCAACAGGAACAACGTGTACTTCCTTCTCCATGGAAGAAGTGGCTTCAGTATGACTCGGGGTGTATTATGGGAATACACAGACATAGGGTGGGGTACACGAGCTAGTACTCCACCACACGGCCATGCATGGTCAGTGTACATGGATCCAACCCCAGAAGTTTGTACACGTTGTGTAACTATACCACACGCAGTGTATTTACTTTTTAAATGACTAGCCCTATGACTTGGGCCATATCAGACGGGTTGTACCCGGTGTCTGATGACACGACATGTATCGCTAATCTACACACCATGTACTTTTGGAAAATGTATTGGTCGTCTTTCTCTCTGTGACCTGGGCATTTTTTTGTTGGTTTTCCCCTCGAACGTGGGACATAATGTTGGGATACATCACCCATTTTCTTTGTGACAGTTGATGTATCCATCCCATTGACTCGAGGAGCGGACCCTCATGGAATCGAGCGTGTTGTGTGAGGGAACCCTAGAGCTGGATGCGACTGCGATTATGATGATGACTTTACTGGGATCCTCTATGCGTTCGGCAGTGACGAAGACCGTACTGGAATCCTCCGTGGGTTTGACGACGATAACTACTGCTATTGTATTCTATGTGGGTCTGACAGTACTTATATAATGTTCTTTTATCCTATGTGGGTCCGGTAGTATTTGACTATGTACTTGTATCCTATGTGTGTCCAGAAGAGTAGCTGGTCTTGTATCCTTTGTGGGTACGACAGCTTAGCTAGTCTTGTATCCTATGTGGGTCTGACAGAGTAGATGAATCAGTGGATACATCTGATCATCTCTATCATCTTACGAAGTGTATACCTGTGTGATCTGAGTCTTAACTTACAATATTTATCATCGATATGATTTTTGTGCTTTCTTGTGTGGATTGGGTTGTGCTTTCCTGTGTGGATTGGGTTGTGAATTCCTATGTTGAATGGGTTATGTTTTCCTGTGTGGACAGGGTTGTATTTGGGCTCCTGTGCTGGAGCCGAGCTGGAATAGATGACTTTGGTATATGTATGGAAATATACCTGAGTAGAGTTGGTTTTTAGATCGTGATTGTATCTTTACATTGTGGATATCCTTAGTGGATTCTAGGAGACCTCCGGGGGTCTCAGGGTCCCTACTGAGTAGCGTATACTCACCCCTGCATGGGCTATGCCTGCACTACGTTGTGTTGGATGCAGACGATGGACATTGCTAATTTAGGTGGGAGCTCATGGAGCTGGACGGTACTTGGAGGTGGATCACTAGATGGGACGTACATGGAGCAGACATCCGGAGCCAAGGAGCAGAGGAGACAATCTGTACCCACCCTTCAGGTGGGATTTCCAAAGGATAGCTCGGACACGCTGCTTTACTATTCATTTGGTGTACTTTCTTTTTAGTTGTACTTTACATTCAGTTGGGTTTGTATCCTGGCACATTTACATTCCACCACTTAATTTTGTACACAGTTTAGTCAGTGTTTACTTCATCTTGCATACTCTATGGTGTATGTTTACTTTATAAAGGAAATTCCTTCCCTTTTATCGGGATTTACTCCTATGGTTCTAGTCGCCAGCCCCTGGCCTAAGGAAGGTGGGCTTGGGGTAGTCACGACACATGCCCTGAGGACGGTCGTGGCAAATTGGTATCAGAGGATTTCGGTTCTATCACAGAACTCAGGACTCTGATCTTTCTTCTATGTGAAGTAATAATGTTAAGGGTATTGAGTGTGGTTATTACTCTAGGGAGTCCAGTGTTGGTGCGGCGGCTGACGTATCCATACACCAGGACCCTGACTTCTGATTTTAGACTCAGTGCATGAAATCATTGATTGCATGTGTGTTCCAAATTTTTCGTTGTGATTACTTCTGTCAGCTCACCTGGTATAATGTATTGACCGTGGCACACAAGGTTCTTTTTAGGATGGACCCACAATGGAAACCAGCTAGGGTTCTGAGATTTGTGTGAGATGGTAGCCCACTGAGTGACGAGGCCTCGGTGCAGGTCCCCTTTACAGTGGAGGCACCGACAGTACCTCTCCACGCCGAGACACAGATGCCACCAGCCCCAGCCGCTGAGAGTGCATGTTTCCTTAGTGAATTACATGAGTTTCAGTGTCAGAGACCACCCAAGTTCCTCAGTAAGATAGACCCTCAGACAGCCAAGGATTGGATGGAGGCTATAGTATGAGTTTTTAGGTTAGTGGGGACACCAGCTGACCACATGGTGATCCTTACAGTGATTCTCTTTTATGCAACATCAGGTAGATGGTGGAGCCTGATGCTCCAGGTTCACAACTAGGAATCTCTTCTTTGGACGGACATGGAGAGCCTCTTCTGCTCAGAGATCGTTCCAGCCACCCTCCATGCGGTGCGCATCCATGAGCTACTACAACTACGGTAGGGAAGCATGACTATAGCCCAGTACTCAACGAGATTTATTGACCTCTCGCGCTATTCCACAGACATGGTATGAAACCCATTCTTCTGGACCCAGACCTTGTAGCAGGAATGAGGCATGAGATCAGGGCATCGATGCTCTCCCTTAGCATACTGACACAGGCATGGGTACTAGAGTGAGCTCTTCTAGTGTAGAGATTTCTTGCTGATCCTATACCAATAGAGATACCTACCGTAGGGCGGCACAAATCAGAGTCTTCTGCATTTGGCAGTCGATGGATCACAGGAGTCTAAGCAGACCAGACCATCAGGTGGACGACCTCAGGATTCTGGCTCAGAGGTGTGGGGCACACGGCGTAGATCCAGACTTCCAAGGAGAATATAGTTCTATGCATGCGGTGGGGAGGTCCACATGGCTCGTGACTGCCCGACTCACAATAAAAAGGATCAGCAGACAGTTGAGGGACAACCCAGGCAGAGGCAGAGGTTCGACAGTGGTGGTCCGCAGGGAGCAGGCAGACGAGGCAGAGGAGCTGGCCGAGCTGCCGGTGGTGGGAAACGTTTTGAGACTCTACCACCACCACCACCAACACCTGGAGGTCCACCCCGACCACAGGGAGCTAGAATACAGAGGAAGGCTCAGCTTCAGGGAGTGGAGGTTTATGACCACGTCTCACCTGTGATGATTTTAGGTATTATCTGTGTCTACTCCACCCTTGTTGTAGTTATTATAGACATAAGAGAGAGTCATTATTTCATTGCCGCTGCCCTTGTTCAGATCTTGGAGATTCTGACGGAGTCGTTGGCTCGATCTTTACGTCTATATACTCTTACGAGAGCAGACATGACAATTACACACTGGTTCTAGTAGTGTGAGCTTACTCTAGGAGGTGATAGTTTCAGCTGGGATATTCTTGTAGCGGCGTCAAGGCCTTACGACGTCATCTTGGTCATGGATTGGTTATTTACAGTCCATGCTCATATCAACTATATTAGGTGCAAGGTGCAGTGTGTCCACAGCAATGGGAGCACGTTTACCTTCACCGGTGAGAAGGGAGCCTTTGCAGCACAGGATAGACTCACGCAGAAGAGAGGACATCCGATTAGTCATCAGTTGGCTAGCCTCGTCCTTGGGGCAGTGGACGTGGGGAGTCCAAGTTTTCCTTTTGTGGTGGATTAGTATGCAGAAGTTTTAATCTTGAAGACGTTCAAAACTACCTCCCCACAGAGAGGTAAACTTCTACAATGACATGTACCCCGGGACAGCAACGATGTCTAAACCAGAATATCAGATGGCTCTTGCTGAGCATCGTGAGCTACAGGTACAGCTGGAGGACTTGCAGGGAAAGGGATTCATTTGACCCAGTGTTTCACCTTGGGCTTTCCCAATATTGTTCACCAAGAAGTCGGACAAGAGCGTGCGACTGTGTGTAGATTACTATCACCTGAATCCGGATACTATGTAGAACAAGTATCCACATCCAAGGATTGATGAACTCTTCGGTCAGTTCAAGGGAGCACGGTAGTTCTCGAAGATAGACCTCAGGTCAGGTTATCATCAGCTCAGAGTTCGAGACAAGGATGTGCAGAAGATGACTTTCAGATGTTGGTATGAAAACTATGAGTTCTTGGTTATTCATTTCGGCATAACCAATGCTCTAGAAGTGTTCATGAGTCTCATGAACAAGATCTTCTAGCCTTACCTCGATTTATTTGTCATGGTCTTCATCGACGACAAAATGATTTACTCGACTACTGTGGAGGAGCACACCTACCACTTGCGGGTTGTACTGGACACACTTCGAGAGCACCAGCTTTATGGAAAGCTCTTAAAGTGTTAGTTCTAGATAAGTGAGGTCCACTTCTTGGGACACGTCATCTCTGAGGAAGGTGTTGCGGTGGATCCTATGAAGATCGAGGTAGTGCTAGCTTGGGAGCCACCCAGGATCGTGACGGAGGTGCGGAGTTTCCTAGGTTTGGTTGGGTACTACCAGGGATTTCTTGTAGACTTCTCCATTGTTACAACACTGCTTTCAAATTTGAATAAGAAGGGAAACCCTTCGTGTGGTCAGATAAATGTCAGTAGAGCTCCAGGAGCTGAGTCAAAAATTGACCAACGCACCTATCTTAAGGCCACTCGAGGAGGGAGTAGGGTACATAGTCTAGTGAGATGCATCAGGGACCGGACTCGGGTGTGTCCTGATGCAGGGGCAGGAAGTGATCACCTATGGATCATGACAGTTGATGCAGCATGAGAGGAACTACGCTACCCATGACTTGGAGTTGGCATTAGTGGACTTCGCTTTGAAGATATGGTGGAACTATCTGATGGGTGAGCACTTTATAGTCTACTCTGACCACCAGAGTCTCAGGTACATCGTCTTGTAGAAGGACCTGAACCTGAGATAGTGGTGATGGCTCGAGTTCCTCGAGGACTATGACTTTGAGATTGTCTATACTCCAGGAAAGGGGAATGTAGTAGCCGATTCTCTAAGCGGGAGGACAGGCATTCAGCTACTGGGAGAGGCGACAGAGAAGGTAGCCGCTTTGCAAATATCCTTTGTGGATAGAGATGGGGAAAACTTCCTTCAGTCTATCACAGTAAAACTCCCACTTCTTCAGCAGGTCAGAGAGGAAAAGCGTGGGGACATTGACTGTGAGATGCGGCGTGCACAGATTTCCACATGATAGGCACCTAATGGATTTTCTATAGGAGGAGCGAATGTCATCGTTTTCAGAGGACGTACTATGGTACCAGCTGTATTATAGGATGAGGTGATGAGAGAGTTTCACACTTCCCCATTAGTGGTACATCCAGGATTGGCGAAGATGTAATAGGGTCTTAAATGACAGCACTAGTGGCCGGGTATGAAGAAGGTTCTGTCAGAGTTTGTTTCTCGATGTCTCACCTGCCACCAGGTGAAGGTGGAGCACCATGTACTAGCAGTATTTGTACAACCCTTTGAGGTCCCAGAGTGGAAGTGGGATGTGATATCTATGGATTTTGTGATTGGTCTTCCATGTACTTCCAGAGGACACGACTCCATTTGGGTGATCGTCGATCGACTCACCAAGTCGGCCCACTTCTTACCCATCAGAGAGCAGGGCTCAGTGGAGTGCGTGGGGTGTCTCTATGTTAAGGATATTGTACGACTTCATGGTGTTCCATCATCTATCGTCTCTAATCAAGATTCTCATTTTACATCCCAGCTTTCGAATGGGTTTCAGGAGGCATTCGGGATGCACTTACGCCTGAGCACCACTTTACACCCTCAGAAGGATGGGCATACAGAGAGGAAAATTCAGTCTCTTGAGGACATGCTCTGTGCATGTGTTCTAGACTTTGTTCACACCTATTAGGATCACCTACCCTTGGTGGATTTTGCGTAAAATAACAGCTACCACTCGACCATCGGGATGGCACCATACGAGGCATTGTACGAATGACTTTGCAGATCACTTCTGTGCTGGACAGACCCTGGGGAGTTAGCACTTGTGGGACCAGAGATGGCCCAGGCCACGATAGAGAAGGTCCAGGTCATCCTGAAGTTGGTGAGGATAGCTCAGAGCTGACAGAAGGCTTATGCTGATAGGAGGCGGAGACCACAAGAGTTTCATGATGGAGACCACATTTTCATACAGGTCTCACCTCGACGTGGATTACAGAGATTTGGCCAGGGCGGAAAGTTATCTCCGCACTTGATCAGACAATTCCAGTTTCTTAGTTGGATAGGTGAGGTGGCTTATCACATGGCTCTACCTCCTCAGTTGCACTGGGTGCATGACGTCTTTCATGTATCTCAGTTGAGGAGATACTTGTACGCCCCGATGCATATCATTGACCATGGGGAGATGGACATCGATGACGGGGAAACATTTGCGGAGGTCCTGGTGGAGATCGAGGATCGACAGGAGCGGTTACTATGTGGATGGTCGATACCTCTAGTGTGCATCAGGTGGCAGCATGGGATCCTCCAAAAGTGCACATGGGAGCGGGAGGCTTAGATGCATGCTCAGTACCCTCATTTGTTTCCCTAGTTTGTGATATATCATTTCGGGGACGTAATGCCCTAAAGAGGGAGTAATGTAATGTCCCAAAAATTTCAAGGAATTTTTTTTCGTAATTTCTTTGGGATTCTATGAGTACGCACATTCTAACGACACCTAATTCCTAGACTCAGTGTGCCTGTAATCAATTTACGAATTTTAGCTCGGGTAGGTTAAGTGAACAAACGAGCTGGTTTTTCTATCATTGGAACCGTTGCTCAGAATCGAAATCTGAAGGCACCGATGAAACCGTAGCGCCGATAATTGCTTATGAAGACATTTACTGGAGTTGCGTTTGCTCGGGTGGAATTGTTAAATATTCGGGAATTAAATGTTAGGTAAAATAAATTGTGTGCAAATTTATTTTATCCATCGTAGATTAATTATCTCCTGGCAAGTTGTTGGTGGGGCCCACAAACTCCCAACATCCCATGTGAGGTTATGAGGGTAGTGGGGCCCACTTGAGCCCCCATCTTCTCATATTCCTTAACTCTTCTAATCTCCCTCTTAAGTGTATAACCCTTAAAACATCCCATTAATTTGTGACCTTCCCTCTCCCCCAATTTATTCAATGCCAACTCTTTAATTTAATTAAGTGAGTTATGTATTTTGAAATTTGTAATTTTGAAAGGCATAAATTAAGATAATAAAATGAGAGGGATCTTATTTTGTTAGGTTGGCCTGTGGTGTAATGGGATTGTGAGATGAAAACTCTATTTTTGAAGAACATCATCATCCTCGTTGAAGAACGGGAAGAATGCTAGAGCACCAAGGAGAGATGACATTCCGTTCTTTCCCTTCTCCGCAGCCAGTGTGAGACATCATCCACATTTCGGATTCTCGCCAATGCCATCATCAACCCACCCCCGCGATGCCGTTTTCCGCGACGCTAGCTTCAGCGAATCTCTTTAAGGTAGGGGTGTGTTTTGAATTTAGAATTTTTGGTTTTCCTTCCATGTTGATGTTTCTATCTAAACCTTTTTCTATCAAACTAATGCGGAAGGAACCAGACCAAACATACACTGTCCGATTCCTCTTCCGTTCTTGTTGTATAGAGTCCTCCAACCATTCTTGATCGGTGAATCAAGGCTTGTTTTCAGAGCCGATCGGGGGCCCGAAATCTTCGGAAACGGCCTCAAAACATCGGGACGACCTAGGAACTGGAGTTTTGTAGAAAACAGATCATCAGAACAAAGGATGGACACCTCAGGAGGCGTTCTGGTGAGAGACATTGTTTCTGGAAAATTCCAGAATACACAGTGTGTACTTCCAAAGAACATGTCGTGTAGTAAAAACGTTCAGCGGCAGAAGTAACCAACATCAGAAGAAGTGACACACGGCGTGTGACACCGGTCACCCGGCGTGTACTGTCCAGTCAGTTTGATAGAGGAGACTTTTATGGACATGGCGTCTAATCCCAGAGATACACGGAAATGGGCAGAACTACATAGACAATAGGCACGACATGTACATCCTTCACCATGGCAGAAGTGGCTTCAGTATGACTCGGCGTGTATTCTGGGAATACACGGACACAGGGTGGGGTACACGAGCTTTTAATCCACCACATGGCCCGGCATGGCCAGTGTACACAGAGCCAACCCCAGAAGTTTTTACATGATGTGTAACTATACCACACACCGTGTATTTAATTTTTACATGATCAGACATGTAACATGGGCCGTATCACACGGGCAGTACCTAGTGTCTGATGACACGGCGTGTATCACTTATCTATACGCTGTGTACTTTTGGAAATTGGCTTGGTCATCTTGTTCTCTGTGACTTGGGCATGTTTTTCTTAGGATTCCCCTACAACGTGGGATGGAACGTTGGGATACATCATCCCTGGTCTTCACGATGGTTGATGTATCCATCCCTTTGACTCGAGGAGTAGAACCTCCTAGAAGAGAGTGTGCTATGTGCGGGAACCCTATAGTTGCTTGCGACTGCGACGATGATGACGATTGTTCTGGGATCCTCTGTGGGTTTGGCAGTGACGACGACCGTACTGGAATTCTTCATGGGTTCGACGACGATGAATAATGTTCTTGTATCCTATGACGGTCTGGTAGTACTTGACTACTGTTCTTGTATCCTACGTGGGTCCTTCTGTATTTGACTCTATACTTGTATCCTATGTGGGTCCGACAGAGTATCTGGTCTTGTATGCTTTGTGGGTACGAAAAAATAGCTGGTCTTGTATCCCATGTGGTCCAGACAGCTTAGATGAATTAGTGTCTACATCTGATCATCTATATAGTATTACAAAGTGTATAACTATGTGAGATGAGTCTTAACTTAAAATTATTATCATCGATATGATTTTTGTGATTTCCTGTGTGTATTTGGTTGTTCTTTTCTGTGTGGATTGGGTTGTGAATTCCTATGTGGAATGGGTTATGTTTTCCTGTGTGGACTGGGTTGTATTTGGGCTTGTGTGCTGGATCGGAGATGGAATATATGACTTAGGTATATGTATGGGAATATACCTAAGTAGAGTTGGTTGTTACTTCGTTATTGTATCTTTTCTTTGTGGATTATCTTTCATGGATTCTGGGAGACCTTCGGGGTTCTCGGGGTCTCTAATGAGTATCATGTACTCACCCCTACACGGGCTATGTCCGCACTACGTTGTGTTGGATGCAGATGATGGACAATGTTGATTGAGGTGGGAGCTCGTGGAGCTGGACGGTACCTGGTGGTGGATCACTTGATGGGACGTACACGGAGCTGATAGCCGGAGCCGAGGAGCATCGGAGAATATATGTACCCAACTTTCAGGTGGGATTTTAAAGAGGATATCTCGGACTCGCTGCTTTACTTTTCAATTGCTATACTTTCTTTTCAAATGTACTTTACATTCATTTGGGTTTGTATCGTAGCCCATTCACTTTCCAGCACTTACTTTTGTACATAGTTTACTTATTTTTTACATCATCTTGCATACTCTATGGTGTTTGATTACTTTATAAAGGCAATTCCTTTCATTTTATGGGGATTTATGCCTTTGGTGCTAGTGTCCAGCCCCTGGCCTAAGGAAGGTGGGCTTGGGGTAGTCATGGCACGGGGCCCAAGGACAGTTCATGACAATGTTAATTAAAACTGAGTTAAATAATGAATAATATGAAAATGAAAACTAACCACAATACAATATATATTATTTATAATTAAATAAATAATTATATCATCAATAATGTCCCATTTGATACCAATTGTTGGATCATGTAAATGATAAGTTACATTTGGTTGAAAAACAATAATATTTTGGTAAAATATGATGTATTATCAACATACTGTGAAATATTTAAATGTAATGGCAAATTGGTTTCCCTTGATTATTTACATATGAAGACCGAAACTCCAATTCTATCTATTTCATGTTAAATTTATTAACAATTTTTATATATATTTGAATAATGAATACCTCATATTAGGATATTTATTTGATTATGTTTTTTGTCATTGAAACCCGTTTTTGTGTATATAGTTTTTTAATATAGATGACCTAAAGTAGATCCCTTCTTGTGTTGATTGAAAACAATTTTCCTGTAGTGATTATAATTTATCAACTAACCCTACACAGTAGATATAACCTTCTATTTATAGATTTATTTTCACACATTAAAATGTTATTAATCTTTAAAATGACCCTTATATAATATAATAAATATTATCTGACAACATTCAATATAACCAAAATATTATTATTAGTTACATTTCATGAAAACAAAATCACTGTGATAAATATTATTTTAAGGAGTTGATAAAAAATTTCTACCAAAGGAAATCATTATGGTCCACATGTCCTTGGTATTTATCATATAATAGAAAAATTAATAAAATTAATATTTATTAATTAATAAAAAATCTATTCATAGTATTTGGAATAAATACTTATTAAATATTATGAAAATAATATATATATAATATTTACAATAATTAGGATAAAAATTTATATAATATTTTTGATTAATATATCATAAACATAATCATTCCACTCTCCTAAAAATAATATATATTCAATTATATAAATTAATATATAATTTTTTTAATATCAATTGAAATAGTTCGTTTGTGATCGACATGGATTATTTACTTTTGGAATTAGCTTGGATTTCATAAGCTTTAACATTACTTTCTAGTAATGGGTCCTGGAAATCGAGAGAATGAAGTTAATGTATCAATTATTACACCCCACACTAATACATACTATGGTATAAAATATCCTTTTCTTATTATCATACCATGAAGGTTTCAAACACATTTTATCAACCTATGTGCATGATATATCTTTCATTGACTATCTGATAAACACTTTTTATTTCATAATGGAAAGGAAATTTAGTGTGATAGTTTCATTCTAATTAAAGGTCCATGATAATGATTTCCATGAATATTGAATTTAAAAATCCATCATTAAATAATTAATAATTTTCATTTCATTTGTGATGAAAATATGATTATGTACTTCCTATTAACATATGGAAACAATTTTTTGGTCAGTACATCGAAGAGAGTGATTCATGACAAATATTATGAATAATAAAATCTAAGGACCATTATACATGCTCATATATAAGAATATATAAGGAAATATAATCACTAATAATTCATATAGGTGTTTATGTTCATAAAATCTTCCATATAGAATATTACCAAGTGTGAAATTCCACAAAAGAAGTCTCATCCCCTTATAATTACTCAGACATGATAGTACACAATTTATATGCCATATCATATAATATTTTCAGATTATTGGACTAGCTTTAAAAATATTATCATTAAATTTAATTTTTATCATCATAGTGAGAAATTTGTTTTCCCATTTCAATGTGATACATCAGAAATTAAAATATTTCATTTAATTAAGGATTATAAATGAAACATATGTTTTACTAATCTTAATTAATATTCCCTTATTTGAATATCCATGTAATGAAACATAAAATGTTTTGGTTCTAGAACCCCAAATCTAACACACCAATTAACATCCAGTCACATTTCATCAATAATATATCTATGAATCATCATATAATGTATTCCCAATGAAAAATGGGGTGAATATCTATTTGACTCACCTTTTTTGATAATCTCAATTATGTTTAGATATGTTTTGAAAATCCCAAATATTGTCTATCTATATATTAATTATAATTTCTAATTATGAAATCATAATAATGAGTTAATATGAATAAAAAAATGATCATATAATATCATTGAAATATGTTAATCAATGTTTATTTATGAATATAAATGTTTAATGATGATTAATCATGATACTAACTCAATCTGAAAATGAAATAAATAGAACAAATACTTAATAAGCATTTGAGTTTTAAAGTCACTGATACAGATAGATATTCCAATAGATAATGTTCACTAATAGTCTAAGTCTACTGATAGAAAAGGTCACTGATACATGATACCAATAGAATGGAGCTACTGATAGAGGAAGCTACTGATAGAGATAGCTACCGCTACCGATGTTAATAGCTACTGATAGTTATGAAGAGATACCGGTAAAAGTTCACCATTGTAAAGAGAAACCACTTCAGATGGAGCTACCGATACAAGGAGATACTCCTACACATGGAGATACTGATACAGGAAAGATACCTTTATAGAGAGTAATAGCTACTGATGCAAGACCTACAATTACAAGTTCAGTGATACAAATAGCTACCAATGAAAACCAGTCACTATTTCTCGAAACTCTATCTCTCTAATTTGTTATTATCAACGGTCATATTTTTTACTTTTAATTCCAAAAAAATTAATTAATGATGTCTGTTTGATGTCGGGGAACCGTACCTGGTACCTGAAGAAGTAATCATGACTTATGTCAAACAACTGGATGAGCTATAAAAGGAATATCAAATCTGTGTACAATGTGAGTGATATAGATAATGAAAAAAGAGACACAAACAAGAAGAACACATGAAGAAAATGAAGAACACTAATACACATCAAGAACAGAAGTTCAAATAGGAGGTTCAAGTAATTGAAGGAATACTATCACATTGAATTTAAACATCTATATTGGAGGTAATGAAACAGAACCACGACACTCTATATTCCATACAATTTCTAGAGAAGGACTCAAATATTCATCTCTTTCAATAAAAAGAGTCCATAGCTACATTGACATCACACAAGATAAATATAAACTCATCTATATATTATTTATCTATTGTGATAACTTTTATTACATTACAATTAGTGTGTGTGCTTCTATCTGTTTGGACACACACTGACTCCTAAGCTGAACTGGAGGTTACTGAAATCCTCACACAAAATTCTTTACACCTTTTTGTATCCGACGTTGAACTGTGGTAGAGGTCTGAGGACCTGGAAAACCTATGTGCTATTGAAACCCAGATCCAGTGTGTGGATCAATGTTTTAGATAAAATTTGGAGAGGACTAATTCACATCTTGAGACTGGACATCTTGGTTAAACCTATTGTGCATCTTAATTTAGTTTTAAAAATTTTCAATATTTTGCTACTAATTTCTTTGAAATTTATTACCTTTTTCTGTAAATCTAATAGTTGAACTAGTAAGTGTTTATAATTATTTCTAGTCAGTATGTTCGTTTCAAAAGCTATCTTAATCTTCATATTAAGTTAACTGACAAATAATCGATCATTGAGAAACTAATTGAACACTTGCAATAATATTAAATTCTCTAATGTTTAACTTGTTTTATAAATTGGGGGATTTAAATATTAATATATTAAATAGAAATTTTTAATAAGAACTCAATTCACCCCCCCCCCTCTTGAGTATCCACTCCAACCAACATTTGGTATCAGAGGTAGTTGATACATCTTTTCCAAAACACTCTGTCTGTGAAAAGTTTTCAACATGGATTTTAGTTGTGTCATAAAGATATAAAAATTTCTATTATTTGTAAATTTTTATATCTTTTTAAATCTTAGTTATCATGGATAACAGATTAGAAGGTGTAGCTACCAACAGACCACTGTTCATTAATGGTTTTAATTATTCCTAATGGAAAATCAAAATGAAAATCCATTTAGAAATAATGGGATTTGACATTTGGACTGCTATAGAGACTCAATATAAGATTCCAGAAACTGTTAGAACTACTTGGGATGAACCTATGAAAGCTATTTACAATAATAATTGTAAATCAATGAATTCCTTGAATTATGAATTAGTAGATGAATAATTTAATCGAATATCTGATTCTAAGACTACTTATGAAATATGGGATACTCTATCTATTTCCCAAGAGGGAGAAACCAATGTCAAGGAAATGAGACTAAATACATACACTGTTACGTATGATAATTTTAAAATGAAATCTGATGAATCTATTTTTGATATGTATCTCAAGATTAATGAGATAGTTAATACAATGAGATCACTGGGAAAAGCAGTTCCAGCAAAGGATAAAATCATGAGGATACTAAGATTCCTACCAGACAGATGGAGGGGAACCTCTGTCTCTATACGAGAATCATGTGACATAGGCAAGCTACCTGTCAAGAAGATGATTGGTAAGTTGATGATGTATGAAGATGAGATAATGGTAAAAAAGAGGAAGATTATGAACCTAATAAGAAGTCAATGGAATTTAAGTCTACTACCTCAAAGACCAAGGACAAGGAAAAAGTTCACATACATTTTTAAATCTCAACAAGTGAAGGTTTAGAGTCAGATAGTGATGATGAAATGGATCATATAGCCAGGTGATTCAAGAAAATTTATATAAAGAAGAAATTTTTCATAAAATCAAATTATAATGATATGTATGACCAATGAGGAAATTGGAAGGGAGATTGGAAGAAAACTGATAAAATTATGAGATAGTCTGTTATGAATGTAAATAAAAAGGGCATGTCAAAGATGACTATCCAAAACTGAAATTTAAGAAAAATTATGACTATAAGGAAAAGAAATTCAGGAAATCTATGAAGTAAACATGAATTTATTCAATAGAAAACACAAGTGAATCTGATGATTCTGATTTTGATGAAAATAATCATGTCAATATGTGTTTCATGACAGAAACATCATAGGTAACACTTCATTCTCTTATGCACAATGATTATTATTCTTGGAATGAATGCGATTCAAATAATGATGATAATATGTCTAAAGATGAATTATTTGAATACTATAATATTTTGTAAGATACTTTTAATGAGCTTAAAGATATGTACAAATCATTGAAGAAACAATATGCATTGACTAGTAGTGTTAAATTTGATCTTCGTATAGAAAAGGAAAAGAATGCTTAACTATTAAAGGAAAAAACGGAACATAAATTGTCTAATTAGAAACATAGAAAAGACATAGAGATGTTCACAAATGGAAAGAATACTGTCGCTAAAATTATTGGATAACATGTTTCACCAATGTATACTACTGGTTTAGGATACGAACCTGGACAGAGACAGATTGTTAAGAATAAAAGTATTCCAAAATCTGGACAGTATGTTGGTAGTTCATGTTCTTGAAATTATTATGCCTCATATGGGTATTCAAATTCTTATAGACCAAAAAAGGATTATTTATCAAATTCTTTTAAATTTATACATTATTGGAAACCCATTAGACAAATATGGTTTACTAAATTTTTTCTTGTTAACCTTTATAGGCATAATAAAATATGGGCACCAATGTTATCTTCTGTCTAAATCTGTTTTGTAGGAAACATTCTTGAAAAGTTACTATAGGAAGATATGGTACATGGATAGTGGATGTCCAAGGAATCTGTTAGGAGACTACCCATGATTTAAGAGCTTAATCAAATTTGATGGTGGGAATGTCACCTTTGGTGATAACTCCAAAGGAATGATCATCAGCTTAGTCCAGATTGGTATCAAGGATTCAATTTTAATTTCTAAATTACTATTTGTTGATGAATTAAAATACAATTTGTAATGTATTTCTCAATTGTGTGATGGTGGATTCAATGTGAAATTTTAATATAATTCTTGAAATGTATTTAATTCCAAAAATGGTTTGGTATTTACTGCATTAACAAATAAAAAAGTATATGATGTAGATCTAAATTCATTATCTAAGAAAAATCTTACATGATTAAATGATTTTTCATAATGAATCTTTTATATGGAACCAAAGATTAGGACACTACAATGTTCATTCACTTAGGGAACTGACTAGGAAAGATTTAGTTAAAGACCTACCCAAACTAAAATTCCCAACAGAAAAAGTTTATAATCCCAATCAAAAGGGAAAGATACATAAAGTTTCATTCAAATCAATGAAATAAGTTTCAACTTCTCAACCTCTCAAGTTGGTTCATATGGATTTATTTGGACCATCTAGAGTTTCTAGCTTAAATGGGAAGAAATATTTCGTTGTTCTAGTTAATGAATTTTCTAGATATACTTGGGTATACTTTCATTCTCACAAAATTAGAGCTTGTTCATGTTTTATCAAATACTCCAAGTCTGTATAAAACCTTATTAGACTCAAGATTAAGACCCTAAGAAGTGATCATGGCTGTGAGTTTGAAAATCTTGACATTGAAACCAATTTCTAACACAATGGCTACAGTCACAACTTCTCTTCCACTAGGACACATCAATAGAATGGTGCAGTAGTAATAAGGAATAGAACCCTTTAAGAAATTACAAGAAATATGCTCAATGAGTATGGATTACATTTTTTTCTTCTTAGCTGAAGCTTTAAATAAAGCTTGTTATATTATAAATAGAGTATTGATTATACATGTTCTGAAAAGGACCCCTTATGAGTATTGGAATAATAGGAAGCCTAAACATAGTTACATTAGTGTTTTTGGTTGCAATGTAATAATTATCAATAATAAATATAATCTTGATAATTTTGCATCCAAAATCTATGAAGGAATATTTCTATGTTATTCAATATCAGGTAATCCTTATAGATTATTTAATAAAAGGACCAAATTTTTGGAAGAATCTGTACACATAAAATTTGATGAAACTGATCCAAATGATCCTAAGACCCCTCATGAAAATATTGAAGAAGATATGTCAATTTTAAACCTTAATGAAAAAAATAGTGAACCTGTTGTTAAGACAACCAGTTCTGGAAATTTTCCAGAACCTGTTTCTGTTGAACTCGAACATGTAATTGAACCTGCAATTTCTAGCCCTACTTTTTCTAGACCAACTAGGACACTTAAAAACCATCCTTTAGATGTTGTTGTAGGATATTTAGATAGAAGAACACAAAAAAGAGCATCTCTAAGAAATCAGGTTGAACATTAATCATTTCTTTCGTAGTCAGAACCTAAAAATATCAATGATGATATAAATGATGAATTTCTGGTTATGGCTATGAAATAAGAGTTAAATAAATTTGAATGAAAAAAAGTTTGAGAATTATTTGAAATACCTAAGGAAACGTTGACCATAAGCACTAAATTAGTTTTTTGAAATAAAATTGATGAGTCTGGAAATATAGTTAAAAACAAATCTTGGATGGTTGCACAAGGATATAGTCAAGAAGAAGGAATAGACTATGATTAAACATGTGCACCAGTAGCAAGGTTAGAGGCTATTAGAATTATACTTTCTTATGCTGTTCATCTGAATTTCAAGTTATATCAAATGGAGGATAAAAGTTTTTTTCTAATTGGTTTTGTAATTGAAGATGTTTTTGTTGAACAACCTCCTAGATTTACTAATCCAAATTTTCCAAATCGTGTTTTTAAACATTCTAAAGATTTGTATGGTATAAAAAAATATCCACAAGATTTATATGATAGAGTAAGTAATTCTATTATTTCAAAAGGTTTTATTAATGGTCTTGGTGTTCCAAATCTATTTATCTAATGTGTTTCCAATGATGTTTTGATAGTACAAATCTATGTTGATGATATTATTTTCGGATCTTCTAAAAATGGATTATGTATTGACTTTTCAAAGAGTATGCAAAGTGAATTTGAAATTAGTCTACTGGGAGAACTAATATATTTTCTTGGATTTCATGTTTTTCAAAATTAAAATGCTATTATTTTAAATCAAAGTAAATATACATAGGATATTTTAAATCATTTTGGTTTAGATAGTAATAAGGAAAGTGATACACCTATTAGTACCACATGTAAATTTCATACAGATGAATCTGGAAAACCAGTGGATCAAACAATTTATAGTGGTATGATTGGGAGTGTACATTAACTTACTTCTAGTCTATTAGATATTATGTTTAGTGTTTGTATGTGTGATATATTTCAATAGGATCCCAAAGAGTCACCCTTGCTTAGTTTTAAAAATATTTTCAAATATCTTAAACATACTACTAATTTAGGATTTTTTATCCAAAAGGACAATATTTTGATTTAATATGTTATTCAGAAGCTGACTTTGCTGGTTTCATGTTATATAGGAAGAGTACATTTGGATCATGTCATATGTTAAGTATGTCCTTAGTATCTTGGTGTAGTAAAAAGAAGAATTCTGTTGCATTGTCTACTACTGAAGTAGAGTACATAGCTTCTAGTAGTTGTTGTGCACAAATTCTATGGATGAAACATACCTTATTGAACTATGGATATCAATTTAGGCTTGTATCTATAAGCTGTGACAATATAAGTGCGATCAATATCTCTAAGAATCCTTTATCTCACTCAAGAACAAATCACATTGATATAATACATCACATTTTGAGGGATCATTATCAAAAGGGTGATATTACTATTGAATTTATAGGCACAGAACATCAATTAGATGACTTTTTAACCAAGACTTTATGTTCAAAATGGTTGAGTAACATTAGGCATGAGTTAGTAATGATAAACTGTGAAGAAACCGCACAAATATATAAATCTAGCCGATAGTTATACCTCACTGCTCTGAACCTCACCGTTATACCACAATGGTATTGACCACACCATTATACCTCACTAGTATGGACCTCACTGCTATACCACACTAGTATGTACCTCACCGTTATAACCTCACTGTTAGTGGACCTCACCGTTAGGAATCCTCACCTGTATATGTTACTTCTAGATTGCGTTGTTTTAAACATCGTGTTTTTTATCTGCCAGAATTTGTATCATTTTTATTATATCTATTATGTTTTATTTATTTATTTCATGATTCATAAATGATAAAACATTAGTATTAATGTCATTTCAATCCACCTTAAACCCTTTAACTTCAAATATTATATCCCAAATCATCATTTCATTCGAACCATAAACCTCACGATTGGCAGAATGGCACCAGTGAAAAGACTGGCTATCAGTAAAGAGGGTGATGAGCTGAATTCCAAGAGACTCAAAGGAGAGTCTAGTGGTGATAGTGAAGTGAAGAAACATGTAAACATGTATCTCTTGAAAAGGGAAATAGTAATCTAGAAGAACTCTATGAAGAATGGATCATACCTAGAAAATATTTGATTCTAATGATAATGGAGGAACAAGGGTGGCTATAATATTTTGCAAATAAAAATGGTCCTTATTATACAAAACTGGTAATGGAATTCAATGAGTTTGTTTGTTTTGAGAAATCTGAAAGTGAGAATAGAATGGTATTAGTAGTGAATGTCCAGATAATTTATTTTCCTTCCATTTAATGGGAAGAGTGATCGAATGTTCCACACGTGGGTGAATATGGATATTTCTCAAAGTTAGTACCTCCCACTAGTGACATTTTTGAGTATGAAACTACTATAGAAGAGCTCACTGGAGATGAAACACCAATAAAAGTTGTTTTTATCGAAATGGATGGAGAGAACTAGTTGCTGTTCAAATTTATCCATCATGTGTTAAGTCCTAGAAGAGGGGAATATTCAAACCTCAGATTCGAAGATATGTTCTTATGGTATCTTCTAAGGCATGGTTTCATTGTAAATTTGTGTATGATTCTGATGATTCAAATTGAAGATATGACTAGGGAAAAATAAAAAACAAATGATCTATTCATTGAAAAGCTGATCTCTTTGATGATCAAAGTAAAAGGTGTGGTTGAGTCTCAGGATGAGATAGTGGTTGTAAGATACAATATTTATATTAAAAAAATAGTTTGTAGGTACATGCATATTGGATGGAACTTGGGGAAAAGGGAATGGGTAAATGATGATGTGAGAATTTATGCTAAATTTATCCCTGTTTAGCATCCCAATGGGCAATGAGATAAGAGAGTTCTGGGTCTAGGACCTGAAGATGAGGAACCTCAATACAATGATGATGATGTGGAGGAGGATACCTCTATAGAATAAGGGGGGATCCTGATTTGCCTCCAAGGCCAGCTGCTGAAAATGTATCATGTGGAAAGGCAATTTCACCTGTGACCCTACCAGGAAGGAAATATGGTCAAGGAGAAACTGTTGAAGAAATATCTGTAAATGAGGATGACCTACATAAATCAGATCATATGGAGACTACTCTAGATTCCAGTAGTAATGATAATGAAGAGGAAGATTTATTTCAAAATGGAAGTGCCTGCTTGAGTCTCAGTCCTCTGATTGAGAGAACTATTCTCCCTGTTGAGGAGATTCTTGATGTAAACAGACTAGTACCTATTACTGACATACCCCATCCAGCGCAACCTGGTTTGGATATGAATATGATTATAGTTGACACTTATGATGAAGAAATACCATATGAGGATGTTTCTAGTGATGCTGATGATATAGTAATGGATGCTCAGGTTGAGGGGGATCAACTTGTAAGGTTAAGATCAGTTTCTTTCACCAATGAAGTGGAAGATTGGTTTGTGGATTCGGGATATGTTTTATTGTGACTAGACTATACTGATTATGATGATGAGATACCCATTACAAGGAATCATGTGTCTTATAATGTTTTTAGAGGAAGTTACTGCTCAACCAGTAGTTGCTCTAGCTCTTCATGAAGATATTGTGAGAAAAAGAGTTCTTGAGGCTATGAAATCTAATTTGAAAACCTATTTTGTCAAACATATAAGTATGATTGAATGTTATTTGGTATCTTCTCTGGGAAGTGTTATGTAATGTGATGTTACAAAAGTGATGGATGAAGTGAAATTGTGTCAAAATCAGATTGGGATATTGACAGAGGTTGTTGATTCCTTGAAGCAATATGTTGCTTCATTTGACACCTTTTTGTGTTCTAAATATCAAGTTTATACTGACATAAACTACATTCGTGGTGTAGTTAAACAATTTGTGGATGTGTTTCAAGATTTTAAGAAGACCATAAAAACACATGTCAGTACTCAGGATTTTGTTGTGAATAGTTTGATAAGTAGTTTGACACAATCCATTAAAGAAACAGTATATTTTACTGTAAAACCTCTTGGTATCTCCAGAGTTTCAGTTGATGTTGAACAGTTTAGATATGTGATGAATGAAGAACTCGGTCATGTTAGTACCAGTAGCTCATCTGATTCCTAGGTGATTACTACCACTAGGGATATTATAAAAATCGTCCATGATTATATGAGAGATGCTACTGCAGACCGGAAAGAAATCAAATACAAAATAGATTACTATTTTCAGAGATTATACACCAAGAATTAGCTAATCAATCATTTCAAGCTGTTGTTAGTGAATCTGGAACTGCCCCCATTTACTCAAGCCTTCAAAGAACACGTTAGTAAGCACAGGGAGTTGACCCCTGCATTGGACAAGTTTATGGAGAACAAGGATGATTTTATCTCTGCTAGGTAGAGAGGAGGAGGAATCATCATAGATTTTAGGAACCTGTTACACCCATTCCTGCATGTGGATAGTACACATATTATTTTACCTCTAGCCCTACCTACCTCTGGCCAGACTGCATCAATATCTATGTTGACTCCAGTTCAAGCTATCAAAAGCATTACTCCTATGATCACACAAAGGAGCACCCATTACTAGCCCAACATTGTTTCAGTAGGTCAACCTCCTATGATCATCACTAGTGTTCCCAAGGATTTACCTATGCCAACCAATCTTTAATCCTCTTCTAATCCCAAAGCCAAATCCAAATTACCAATTGAGTAAGTTAATTGATTAGTATCTAGGAAATTTGATAGGAATCATTTTACTTCTTGTTTTTCTTTTGTACTATCACACGTACCTTTGTCTTGTGAATTGAAAATGTCTATTTTCTCTCTTCCACTTTTCTGATCTTCACTATTGTTTTTTACGTTTTTCTAATCCAAAAGGGGGAGAAAAATTATAATATGGGGAGAAATTACACTAAGGGGGAGAAAATTATATTATGTGTCTTTGGGGGCCATCAATATTCTATTTCTTTTTTATTCTTTTCTTTTTCCATAGTTTAACTCTAATACATTTGAGAATTATGATCTGAACAGACAGAGAAATTCCATTATATGTATTTTACTCTGATTTATTAATATTTATTCTGGTTTATAATGCCATAATTTGTGATTATCAAAAAGGGGGAGATTGTTGGACTCACCTATTTTGATAATCTCAATTATGTTCAGATATTTATTGATAATCCCAAATAATGTATATCTATATATTAATTATACATTCAAATTATGAAATAATACTAATGAGTTAATATGAATTATGAAATGATCATATCATATCATTGAAAACTATTAATAAATTTTTATTTATGATTATTAATGATTAACGATGGTTAATCTTGATACTAACTCAATATAGAAATGAAATGCATAGAACATATACTTAATAAGAATTCGAGTTTTAAAGTAACTGATAAAAATAGAGCTACTGATAAAAAAAGGCCACTGATAGACTAAGTCTACTGATAGACAACGTCACTGATTCAAGCTACCGATATAATGGAGATACTGATAGAGGAACCTACAGATAGAGAGAGCTACCTCTACCGATGTTAACAACCACTGATAGCTAATAAGAGCTACCGATAAAAGTTCACCATTATGATGAGCTACCAGTACACATGGAGCTACCGATACAATGAGCTACCGCTACAAATGGATCTACTGATACAAGAAAGCTACCGTTAAAGAGAGTGATAGCTATCAATGCAAGACCTACCGTCATAAGTCCGCCGCTACAAGTTCACTGATACAAAGGGCTAACAAGGGAATCCATTCACGGTTTCTCTATACGCAATGTCTCCATTTGGTTATTATAAATGGTCATATTTTGTTCTTTTAATGCAACTAAAATTAATTAATGATATTTGCTGGATGTCATGGAACCATACCTTGTACCTATAGAAGTAATCATGACTTCTTTCGAACTACCTCGTAAGATATAATAGAATGATCAAAGATGTGTATAATGCGTTTGATATAGAGAATGAAAAATGAGACACATACAAGAAGAACACATGAAGAACACGTAGAACACTCATACACCTCATGAATATGAGTTCAAAGAGGAGGATGAAGTTCTTCAAGGAATACTCTCACATTCAAGTTGAACATCTATACTGGAAGTAAAGAAATAGAACCATGACACTCTGGTTTCCAGAAAATTTCCAGAGAAGGCCTCAATGCTTCATCTGTTTCAATCCAAAGGAGTCTATAGCTGCATTGAAATCTCACAAGAGCATTCTAACCTCATATCCATATTATTACTCTGCTGTGATAATTTTTATTACATTATGAGAAGTGTGTGTGTGCTTCTGTCTTTTTGGACACACACTGACTCATACGATGTACTGGAGGATACAGAAATCATCACACCATACTCTTTACACCTTTGTGTATCCCACGTAGAACTGTGGTAGATGTATGAGGACCTGGACAGCCTATGTATTGTAGTTGCTTCTTTCCCATGTAAAACTATGGTAGAGGTCTGAGGACCTGAATAGTTTGAGTACTGTTGTAAACCCTGATCTAGGGTGTGGATCAATGTTTTAGATAAACATTTTGAGGGGACTAAGTCACATCATGAGACTGAAACTCTTTGTTTAAACTATTGTGAATCATATTTTAGTTTAAACTATTTTCAATATTCCACTTCTAATTAATTTGAAATTTAAACCTATTTTAATGTAACTATGATAGTTGAACTAGAAAGTGTTTATAATTATTGTTTTAAGTAAGTTTGTTTCAAAAGAAAACATAATCATCAGATTAAGTAAAATGAGAAATAATCAATCTTTGAGAAACTAATTGAACACTTAAAATTATTATAAAATCACTAAAATTTAAATTATTTTATGAATTGGGGGATTTAAATATAAGTATTTTAAACAGAAATTTTTAATAGGAACTTAATTCACCCCCTCTTGAGTATCCACTATGACCAATAATATCATTTCTAAATCGTATTATTTAATATGATATAAAATGTAAATCGATGATACGAAAAAAATTAAATCTACCAAATAGAGTAATTAATAATTGAAATTAGTGGTGGATTAATGAAAAAAAACTCCATATGAGAATGTAATTATTTTTTGATAGAGGAAATAGGATGTGAAATAGAAAAGTAATATTTGTAAAATATTCCATTACATCACTATATAGGTAAACTATTTTAGTAACATTCATAAATCCATTTAAAAATGGTGATGTGAAAACAATACAGATAGTTTACATTTAATAAAATATCCATTAATGATTCACTGAAATTTATATTATGCGATTATAGAGAAAATATGGAGTGGAAGACAAATCATATTAAAAAAAAGGAAAATTGTTTTAATATATAAATATATGTTTTTAGAAAATACACATCATTAATATGAATAATTAATATTCCTTTTATAATGTTGAAATGGGTGAATTTTTTTAATCAAAATATAATAAAAAATTAGATTTCCAAATTAGAAGATTAATAGTGTTAAAATGTGAAACAAAGACTCTATAAAAATATAATTTTAAGATATCAAAGGTTAATCGTAATAATGTTATACTATTATAGTAATAGAACTAATGAAAAATGTAACATTGAATTAAAAATATTTATCACAAGATAAATATTAGAAAAATACCATATGATGACATATTATTGTGGAAGAACCCATGAATGGAATATTACATTCACGAAGAAAAATTATTAGCCAATGGAAGTAGTTTTGAGAAATAATACAATTTTCTACATAAGTAAAGCTTGTATAAAAAAAATAGAAATGAGAAATATTTATGGATTTAAAACATACTATAATTTCATTAATGGTATTGTCAATTAAAACAATAGTTCACTAAAAATCCACTAAAATAAAAATGTGGTGAAAATTGAATATGTCACAAGGAATGAAAATCGAGAGCGTAAAACCCCTTACATCAACTATCAATTTTCAGAAACATACTTGAAAATCAATTATCATAATGAAAACAATATACATAAAATAATTTAAAAAAATATCTAAATTTATTAACATATATCATATATATTTATAATAATTTTCATCATCTATTAGTTCATTATATTTTATTGCATCATTATATATTATCCACATTTTTTGTTTCATGAAAAATTTAAAATGTCAAATTTAGTCCCTGTGATTTTTTAAAAAGATCTTCATTCATAGAAAATTAATTGAACTGGAATAATTGAATGTCAAATAATTATAATCATTAAATTTTTTTCATGGATGTTTTATTCATGATTCATGAATATGATGTAAATGAAAATATTTTTTTAGTTATTTATTGTGAGCAAAAGTAAATATATTAACAATTAATTATGTATTTATATATCCATTCCAAAAAAATACTTAATGGATTATTACTATCAAATATTAATAGTATTTATGATTATATATTGATCCATTGTATAAATGTATATCATCTTTCATATTGGAGGTTAAAGTGACAAATACAAGTAAATGATATAATTAATTTATAAGAATAATTATTTTTGATTTATTTTATAATAATTGTTACAAATTAATGGGATATTATTTATGTTTAAATTATGTGATAAATCAAAATTTATATTGGGGTTAATAGGAATACAATATATACGAATAAATTTTATAAAATGATCAATTCAATTTTCCTCTTTATATTCTGAATCTAGTTGTTTTAACATATAATGATAAAATTTTGTTAATAATATTTATATAATGAGATATTTATATTTCTAAATTATATATAATATTTTTTTAATATTTTTTATTTATTAAATAAATTATTATAATCATTTTAAGTATGGTGAAGATGAAATTTAAATACACCATTCTATAGAGAATGTAGTTTGCACATACACACAAATGTCATTTACGATTTCCATAAAAACAAGAGAAAAATTTAAGAGATTTATAATTTAAGAATATTTACAATGATATATGTAATGACCTGATCCCAATTACCCGGAGTTGGTGCATTATTTTAATACATTGGTAGGATTACAGGGAATCAAGTCCCGAAGGACCGATCAGTTTAGCAATATTGGAAAATAGATTACATACATGAATGTTACATTACAATTTATTGCATACAACAAAATATAAATAATCTTTTATTGACGCCATTATTCCCTTAGCTTAACCCCACATATCAATCACAATACACATCTTGGAATCCTGTGAAAAATAAAACGTATAATGATGTTAGATCAAACGCTCAGTAAGGGTAAGCAATAAAGATGAAGGTAACATAAATATTAAGCATGATGAATAATTGAAACCACATGCGTTTAACAATAATAAACATGAATACTTTTATGGAAGGAATATGAGATGAGAAAATAATTCCATAATAAAACATAACCATGGTTATTATACTAGTTGAATGACCACATGAACCATCAACATTATTTTCATAATGAAGGAGTGTATAATACCAATGTTTAATTTCTATGTCAGGGCATCGTACCAGGACTTATGGGATAACTATAACCGGACCCAGATCCGGGGAGCCTCTGTAACCAGACTCCACACTAAAGATCCTCTGTAACCAGACACCAACCCGGAGAGCCTGTATAACCGGACTCTAACCCGAGGAGCCTCTGTAACTGGACTCCAACCCAGAGGGTCTGCTGTAACCAGACCCCAACCTGATGGGATTACGTTTAACAGTCCCCAACCTAGAACATAATAGTCCAATACATTCATCATAAGAAAAGGTTGAAATATAACATAAACATTCATATTAAAACTAGCATATGAAATGTCAATGCATTAACCATAAACCATGAATGGTATAAAAATAGATCATCCACAGTTGAACATATCTTAACACATTCAATACAATATGTATTATTGTATTATAAATAATCAAATTCAAATAATCTTAAAATCCATCAAAGGATGTTGACATAGATGAAATCAAAACATTTATAGAGAAATATCTCTCTCGATTTTGAAATCATTTAATAGTCGCATAATTATAAAGAATACATTTAATTTGAAAATATTCTTATATTCTTGTATAGGAAGATTCGATGATGTTATAATGTCGTAAAATATCCGCACCTTCTATAGAAGTTAAAAAAACATTCTTACCTCAATTTTGTCAAAAAGGTCATAAAGTACCTTATTTGGAAAACGATAGAAAGATTACTTTATAAACATCTTATAAAAGTTAAAGAAGGGTATAAATGTTTTTAAACCATAGTCTATAAAATAGTAAGAATGTTTTGAAATACGTTTTGAAGAGACATGGATGTGGATGATAAACAGGTCCCAGTAGATAATTATGTATAAACAACAACAGATAATAAAGAGATTTTGAAATTAACCCTTATCTCGTTGTAATCAACAGAGTCATATGATCAATAGTCAATAAAAACCAAATGAATCACAGAATATCATGAATATAAAGAGAATCATGATAATATATATCAAATGGAAGTACAGAATACAACACATGAAATAAATAAGTGGTGAACATTGGAAATCTCACGGAAATAAAAGTGAGATAAGAAACCCCTTACCTCATGTCCGACTTGACCCGTTCTTTCTATAATATCGTGAATAATAAACTAAAGTTAATTTCTACTTGATTAAGAACCTTTTTAAATATTATTATTCCATTTATATTACTTCTTACCATGTCATAAAAATTACATAATCATTTAAGTTAATAACGTTCGTTTTGTAGATATTTGGAATTTGAGTCATAAATGAACACCTTATAGTTACAAGTTGTTCACATGGTCAAAATTTCATTATAGAAAAATTGATATTAATGATTTATATATCATATATATCATATATATCTAGTATATACGTGTCTTTATAATAGTATATATCATTTTTGGGTAAGAAATGAAATGCACCGTTCATGGAGACGGTAAGCCGTACTTACGCATGAACGCTACATTAATTTGTATTTATTATTTTAATTGAATTAAAAAAAATAATGATACATAGGTATATTATAATTCCATTATAATATAATATATAATATCATTAAATCCATCCTTTATACATCCCATATATGGTACTAACGAGTCATATCACTTTGAGGGGGCGGTAGTCCACACTTCCTCAAATGAAACTATCACCTTTACCCTTAAGAGAAACCATTAAGGTATGATATAAAAGAAAAATACAGAATCATGAAGAACATATAAACATAATATATAACACATATAAATATAGTTCCATCATAATGGCTACCATGAGAGGCGATAGGAGGTAACTGAACAATCATCATTTCGTGAGGCGTTAGTTTTCCATCCACAAAAACATTATGTTTTTCACCCATTAGATGAAGTTGTGTATAAGTGTAGTTCAAATACATCTCATTACGAAATCCTAGTATATAGAGGATACTAGTGTTGTTATATCAAAAAGGCATAAAAAGAGTTTATGGGTTGGAGAAGAAAAATAAAATAAAATAAGTTAAGAGAAACTTTTACATTTAATTTGGTTAACTTCCTTTTGATTGAACCAAAAAGACTTCTTGTAGTGCCTTCTATTTAAGGTAAGGCTTCTAGGAGCCGAATAGAGATGTAGGGAGCTTAATTTGTCAGAGATTTTATGAGCCTAATGGCCTTATAGCTGTGAGGAATTGGTTATAAGTGGTTTCTTTTTATAAGGGGGGGGGGAGGGGCTCTTTAGGAAAGTGTGAAAATAATATTTTATTATATAAAGATATCCAGTTTTTAAAGGTCCAAAAATCATTAGGGTTGAATATAAGAGGACTCATGGTCAAAATAAAATCATCCAATAAAAATTGTACATTTTTTGGATATTATATTAATATTTATAATCTAATTTATTTAAATATTTTATTAATGAGGTAAATATTGCATCATTATTGTGTCATAAATAATTTAATTTATTCGATGTTTAAAAATTACAAAAAAAATACTATAATTTAGGAAATATTTTTATATTTCTAATTCATATTTATAGTCAAAATTATTTCTTATATAACACCATATAAAAATTAATTACTAAAAGATTTTTGTTTTTGTCAATTTTGCCTTTAATTTAAATTAATTAATCTAAAGTGCCATTATCCTTCATAAGTGGATCCATGGGGTCCCAAAATTTATCCAAGGATTTACAAGGTCATCCATTACTCATAAAATAAGGTTAGGACATGTGTTAAGGTAATTTTGAATTATTACAATATTCTTTTCACCTTAAATTATCCTATTTACCTTTAACCGCGGTAAATAAAAGTCAAAAGTTACTATTCACTAAAAATTATTTTCATCTTATTGAACAAAATTTTACTTAATGAGGTTAAACGTGTCACTCATATATTTGAAATTCAACTCACAAAAGTGATAAAATTATGTTTTATCTACATTTTCAAATACTCCTAGGTGTTGGGTAAAAGACGGTAAAAAGTTCAATAAACTTTTTATATATCTAAAATTATTATAAAATGAATCCAATGAATTATTTTGGACATATATAGGTATTATGAATCTATTTTGACTTAAAATATATTTAATGAAAACAAACAATTATTTAAATAAAAATTCGGTTTTAACAAATAACTTAGCGTTATTCACTATTCATCAAAAATTGATGTTTCTCTGAAAAATACCAAAATTTCAGCCTAATATATATTTTAAATTGTGAATTCATAAATGATGTATATTTTACCAAATTAAAATTATATAAGCCTCATTAATTAATTTATAATTAATTCCCATTGTCAAAACAAATAACGTGTGTTTAAGTAACAACATCTATCAAAATATTGACATTTGTTTATGTCCAATTTCATAGTGAAATTTATTATAATAGCCTAAATTGTATTGAATGATAAAAATATAATCTAATTATACTTCAAAACCAATCAAACACATAATTTAATAGTACAAATTATTTCAATTAAAAAAGTTGTTTAGAATTAAAATTTAGTATTTTTCACTATTCACCAAAATATGAAGGTTATCAAAAAGATACCAAAAATTAATCAAAACTATATTTTTATCTCCTGAATCTAAATAAGAAGATAATTTTGTCAAATTTAATATATAAAAGTGTCAAATATTGGATTTAAAAAGGGTTTTCCCTCAAAAGGCGGAAGAATTGCATTTTCTAAAAAATACTACCTTTATCTGAAAAATTGAATTTATTCTAATATTATGTCTAAGAAACACATAAAATTGATGTTAAAATTATATTTATTATGTAAAATTCAAAATGAAGTTAATATTATTCATAACCTCTTTTCAATGGCTATATTGGAAAGTCGTGGTGCGCTTGAACTCGATGTTACTGGTAGTGCAAGTTATTGAATTACATTGAAGAAATAACGTAATATGAAATATTTGGGTGTTACATTATTCCCTACTTCAATAAATTGCATCCTCGCATTTTTAAACTATTCTTCAAAAATAGAAGGTGTAAAATATAAAATACAGTTCTTGGAAAACCCAAATCGGAAATTAGGTTAATAAAATTTAGTCTTAATAATAGGAAGAGGGGAATAAATAAGTCACCACCAAATTATGATATCGATTATAAGAACATTTGTGGAAATTAGAGACCCATAATTGGAGGAGAAATGTAAATATTTATAGGGAGTGATTGAGGTCATTAGTAACTAAAAATTGTAAAATTGAGGGCCTCAAAGCAATCAATCAATGAGGATTTAAAATATCATCGGTTCAACAAAAATAAGGTATTAGGATAACACATTTTTAGTTTTAAGATCCCTTACATAAGGTTTTAAAATTAATTTCCATATAGAATAAGAGAAAAAAATATATACATGACAAGTCGAGATTCATCCTTTAACTAATATCTACCACAAACTCATCTTTCAATATAAAAGATATTAGAACATAAAAAATATCCTATTTATCCTATTCATATAGGGTTCAAAAATATGAATTTATATTTCACATATTAGACCCTTTAAAAATTGAAACTACATTATAAAATCTAGGTACTTTACGTAGTCCAGTGGTAGGCGATAAATCCCAATCTCACTATGGTTGTGGGTTCGATTACCGCAGCATTGTCTGACGTGATTGGTTGTCACATGTTCTGTGTGTTTTCCCTTTTATAAAAATCCAAAAATAACCTTACCAATATTTTCCTAATACATTCCAACCTTTAGACTTATCAAAAAAAAATCTATCCAAACTCACAATCCAAACTTTTAAGAAAGATAAATACATTGAAGATCTTTTTTTCCACGTAATTACATGTGAACACCTTCATCATGTATTATTTTAAAACATGGCAACACACTGAATTACCATAAATCCTTATTGATTACATTAATGCTCCCTAATCCTTTATATAATACTGGATATATTCTTTACATAAATAAATATTTAATATTCGAACAATGATGAAATATACAAACTATTAATTAGTTCCACGGATGTCAAGAATATTCTATATAATTTATCCAAATGAACCATTTCATATTCCATAATCACAACCAAGGTATTAGAACCATATTATGGTTTATCTTTCTCTCAAAAATATATTTTTCAAAAATTTAACCTACAATTAATTCACTTTTCTTGGTTCCACACAATCTCAAGTCCATAATGAAATAGTACTGTAGTACAATCCTTATATACTCTATATTTCTTATAACCTGTACATTATTAATTCAATACTCAAATGACACAATAATTTAACAACAACATAAGAAATATAATCATTCCTATTAATATTCTATAGTATTATAACTTTATTATTATCCAATAGCAGCATTTGGGGTATACTTTGAGGATTTGGACATTGATTCGCGTAGTGTCCCAACTCCATGCAGATTAATCATTGTACATTGGATACTATTTTCTAACCCCTGAAATCATGTACTTCATTTCAATTTTCTCCACACTTATAACAAACTCCCATTCCCTTCAATCATTTACCAAGGTAATTCTTTCCACAGTTATCACATGTGAGAAAATTCTTCTTTTCCCTCTTCCCTTTATCTATCATTCTCTCTTCCATCCTTTTCTTCTCTTTCTTACATTTAAACCCATAGGACATAGAAAATTATTAATTATCTTATTATCACATTAAACTATTCCTTTACATGTTGATAATACATGGGAGACTATTTCCCTTTCTAAATGTTGGATTAATACCGTGAAAGATATGACCCTTCTTACTCTTTTGATCATACATGTTACTGGATTTCACATTCCTTCTACTGGGCTCCATTTCTATACAATGGCATAAACTAGATTAGTTTATGAATCAAAATACATAATTCCTAACTTTTAAAACACTGAACATAAATTTAATAGTTTATGGATATAATCCATAATCATAAACATGTTTTCTTTGAGGAAGTATATACTCATAAACCCTTTATTATTATTTTTAATGTAAATTAGAATTATCCTATGAATATCCCCTCGGAGTGTCATTACCAAGAGTGCAGCAATGCCCGTTGTTGTGCACCAGTTCCCGTTCGAGTCGAAAGGGGTGAGCTCAAAAACTCAGTAAGGGTATAAAATTCAGTGGATGATAACAAAAATATTAATCATGGTGAATAATTGAAACCACATGACTTTACCAATAATAAACATGAATAATTTTTTGGGAGGAATATGAGGTGAGTAAATAATGCCGTAATAATACATAATCAAGGGTATTCTACAAGTAGAAAGACCACATTAACCATCAATATTATTTTCATAATGAGGGATTGTGTAATACCAGAGATTATTTTTTGTGTCAGGGCCTTGTGCTAGGAGCTATGGGATTACTGTAACCAGACCCAAACCCGGAGATCCTCTATTACCAGACTCCATCTTGGAGAGCCTCGGTATCCGGACTCCAACTCGGAGAGACTATGTAACCATACTCCAACCCAGAGAGACTCTATAACCGGACTCCAACCCGGAGGGTCTGTTGTAACCGAAACCCAACAGGGAGGGCTTAATTATACCGGTCCCCAACCCAGAACATATTAGTACAATGCATTCAGTATATGAAAAGGTTGAAATATAACATAAACATTCATATTAAAACGAGAATAAAAAATGTCAATACATTAACAATAAACAATGAATGGTATAAAAATTGAACATCCATAGTGAAAAATATCTTAACTCATTCAATACATTATGTAAGATTTTATTATAATAAATAAACATCAAATAAACAAAAAATCCATCAAAAGGATGTTGACATAGATGAAATAAAAACCTTTTTTAGAGAAATATCTGTTTCTATTTTGAAATCATTTAAGAGTCGCATAATTATAAAGAAATCACTTATTTTGAATTTTTTTTTTAAACGGGTAAAGGAAGCTTCAATGATGTTATAATGGCAGAAAATATCTTCACCCACTGTATAAGTTAAAAAACATTCATACCATAATTTTTTCAAAAAGATCATAAAGTAACTGGTTTGGAAAATGAAGGAAATATTCCTTTATCAAAATAATATATAAGGAAAACAAGGGTATAAATTACTTTAACCCATTGTCTCTAAAATAGTAATGATGTTTTGAAATAAATTTTTATGATACATGGATGTGGATGATAAAGAGGTCCTAGTGGGTAATTACGTATAAACAACCTCGGATAATAAAGAGATTGTGAAATTAATCCTTACCTCATTGTAATCAATTGAGTCGTATGAAAAATAGTAAATAAAAACCAAATAAATCACAAAATATCATGAATATAAATAGAATCATGACAATATATATCATATGGTAGTACCCAATACACCACATGTAATAAATTAGTGGTGAACGATGTAAATACCACCGAATTAAAAGTGAGATATGAAACCCCTTACCTCGTGTTCGACATGACCCTTTCATTATTTAATATCATGAATAATAAACTAATGTAAATTTATAATTTATTATGAACCTCTTTCAATTTTATTATTCCATTTATATCACTTATTACCATGTTATAAACATTATTTAATCATTTATGTTAATAATGTTTGTTTTGTCGATATTTGGAACTTCAGTAAAAAATGGACACCTAATAGTTACAAGTTGTTCACATGGTCAAACTTTTATTATATCCAGAATGATATTAATGATTTAGATATCAAATATATCATATATATCCAGTATATACATGTATTTATAATAGTACATTTTATTTTGGTGTAAGAAATAAAATCCACCGTTCATGAAGACGGTAACCCGTATGTATGCATGAACGCTAATTTCATTTATATTTCTTAATTTAATGGAATTAAAACATAATGATATATTGGTATATTATAATTCCAGTATAATATAATATATAATATCATTAAATTCGTCCTTTATACGTCCCACAATATGGTATTAACGAGTATTATCACTTTGAGGGGGCTGTAGTCCACACTTCTTCAAATAAATTTTCACATTTAACCATAGTAGAAACCATTATGGTATGACATAAAAGAAAAACATAGAAGCATAAAGAAAACACAAGAATTATATATATCATATATAAATAAATTTCCATCATAATGGCCCCCATGATAGGTTGTAGGAGGTAATTGAACAATCATCGTTTCGTGAGGCGTTAGTTTGCCATCCACAAAAACATTATGTTCTTCACCAATTATATGGAGGTGTGTGTATGTGTAGTTAAAATATTTCTCATAAAAACATACTATTATATTGAGGATACTGTTTTTTTATAAATGAATGGATCAAAAATTGTTTAGGGGTTGGAGAAGTAAAATAAATGAAAAAAAGTTAAGAGAATATATTATCTTTAATTTGGGTAACTTTCTTTGGATTGAACCAAAAGGACTTCATGAAGTGAATTTTGCCTAAGGTAAGGATTCTAGGATGAGGATATGGATTCAAGGAGCCAAATTTGGTAGTGTTTGGAAGAGAATAAAGGCTTGAGAGGTGTGAGGAATTTGTTAGAAGTGGTCTTTTTTTATAAGGTGGAGGAGGGGCTCTTTAGGAAAGTGTGAAAATATTATTTTATTATATAATGATATTCGGTTTCCAAAGATCCAAAAATAATTAGGGTCTAAGATAAGATGATTCATGGTCGGTATAAAATCATCCAATAAGGAATGGACTTAATTTGGATATTATTTTCATATTTATAATCTAATTTATTTAAATCATTTATTAATGTGTTAAATACTGCATCATTATTGTGTCATGAATCATTTAATTTATACGAAGTTAAAAAATTATAAAAAAAATAACATGATATAGGAAATATTTTTTACTTTACAAGGAATATTTATAGTCAAAAATATTAATTATATAACATCATATTAAAATTAATTACTAATTTTTTTTTGTTTATGTCATTTTTGCCTTTGCTTTAAATTAATTAATCTAAAGTGTCATTATAATTAATAAGTAGCTCCATGGGGTCCCAAAATCGGTCCAAGGATTCCAATGGTCGGAAATTACTCATAAAATCTGGTTGAGTAATGTGTTAAAGTAATTTTTAATTATTACAGTATTATTTTCCCTTGAATTATCCTATATACATTTAATCACGGTAAATAAAAGTCAAAAGTTACTATTCACGATAAATTATTTTCATCTTATTGAACCACATTTTACATTGTGATGTTAACCATGTCTCTTGGATTTTTGAAATTCAACTCACAGAAGCGGTAGAATTATGATTTATACAAATTTGCAAATACTCCTAGGAGGTGGGTAAAAGACGGTAAAATCATCAATAAAATTGTTATATATCTAATATTATTATAAAATGAATCCAATGCATTATTTTGGTAATATATAGGTATTATTTATCTATTTTGAGCTAAAATAAATTTAATCAAAATAAATAATTTTTTAAATAAAAAGTCGGTTTAAACCAATAACTCTGTGTTTTTCACTATTCATAAAAAATTGACGTTTCTCAGAAAAATAACAAATATAATGCCTCAGCTATATTTGATATTCTGAATTGAAAAATGATGTCTATTTTACCAAATTAAAAACATATAAGATTCATTAATTAATTTAATATTAATTTCTATTGTGAAAACAAATACCGTGTTTTTAAGCAATAATATCTATCAGAAGATTGACACTTGTTTATGTAAAATTACATAGTGAAATTAATTATAATGACCAAAATTTTATTAAATTATAAAAATATAATCCAATTATAGTTAAAAACCAATAACTTTAATAATTTAACATTATAAATTATTTTTATTTAAAAAGTAGTTTTTAATTAAAATATTAGTATTTTTCACTATTCACCAATATATGAATGTTTTCAGAAAAATACAAAAAATTTATCGAAACTAAATTTTTATCTCCCAATTCTAAGGAAGAAGATTATTTTGTCTAATTGAATATATAAATTTGTCAAATATTGGATTTTAAAAAGGGTTCTCCCTCAAAAGGCGGTAAAATTACATTTTCTGAAAAATACTTTATCTAAAAAATTGAATTTTATATTATATTATGTCTAAGAAACACATAATATGTATGTTAAAATTATATAGATTATATAAAATTCAAAAGGTTTTTAATACTATTCAAAACTTCTTTTGAACGACTAGATTGGTAAGTCAAGGTGCACTTGAACTCAGTGTTGCGTGTAGTGCAAGTTATAGAATTACTTTGAAGAAATAAAGTACCATGAAATCGTAGGGTGTTACAATATATCGATTATTTTTATTCATTAAATACCCCATTTTAAACTTATATATAAGGTATTTATGGAAACTAAACACATCGTTAATGGAGGCTGTAGTTTAGACATATGCATGAGTGATGTTTTCAATTATTGAATAGTTGATGAGGAAAGTACAATATGATTTGTATAATAATATAATACAATTTACATATTATTATGATAATTTTTTTATTATATTATCATATCCAAAAAAATTAATAAGGATGTATAAATGAAATAACTGAAAAAATTACTAATGGGATATTAGAAATTTTACCTTTCTCTTAGGAACAATTCCTCGGATAAAATGATTAATCCATTCATGAGTGATAATTTTATGAGGGACTAAAGTGGATAATTTTTCTGGGAGTTTTGGGGATATATTTCAAATGGTTTATATCAATCTAGTGGCCTTGATATTTGAGGAGAAGTGGAAAATGAAAGGGTGGTATATAAGTGGAAGAGGTGGCAGTTTTATAAATACACATAAATTTATTATAATGGAATGTGACATTTAATTGAATGTTACAAAAAATATAAAATATAATTGATACATGATGATATTTGTTAAATATAACCCTATGCAATTAATTTTTTTATTTGTTTCAAATTTTTTTAGGGGTTTCCCCTAGATTTTACCACTTTTATCACATTGACTTTTTCAAAGGTACCTAATAGTTTTCAATGTAATTTAACTTCTATGACTAACAATAAAAATGTTATTATTAAATAATTGGAAAATTTAATTTTCAAATATGATATTTTTTAATAAAATAAAATATTGAAAGGTGGAAAAAATCAATATAAAATCAGAACATACAACGCGAGAAAACCATTTTCAGCAAAAGTGTATTTTCAATCATAATAGTTATGTTTTAAAAAATATTATACTATTATATGTATATTTAATATATTTGGAAGAAATTAATTAAATTAGAGTTATATGTATTATAATGACATCAGAAACCAAATTATATAATTTATATATATATATATATAATACAAATAAAAAAAAAGTTTTTAGTAGAAAAAATATTACTTAAGTTTAAAATTGTTAAAATTGAGAATTAAAAATTTATAATAGTAATGTAAAATATTTATTTTAATTTATTACATATATAATTTTATTCTAAATAGGTTTCATGAATAATTGAGTGAAATTTATATTATTATTACAACATATATGTTATGGAATTTATATAAAAGGTTCTTTTCAATATTCATATAACAAATGAAAATTCTAAAAAATCATCTTAAGATAATATTTATATTATGAATAAAAAATAATTTCTATTTTATGAAATAAAAAATGAAAATTTTATAATTTACATTTTTATTTAAATCATAATGTGTAATGACAATCTATATTAATAAGAAAATGAATTTTCAGAATAGTGAATGATCTTATTATTATTACTAATAAATTACATATTTAATTAGTGATAATATATAATTTTTATAAAATAATATTTTATCTTCATTTTACAATAATATATTTTATTATTATAGTAAAAATAAGGGGAGGATAAAAAGTAATATTTAGTAAAAAACATTTCATGTGTTAAAATGATAGTACAATTTATATAGTTATGATAATCGAATTATAATAGTAACTTTAATATTCAAATGACACATATATTTATTTCCATATATATATGTTTTATAATTACATTAACTTGATTTAACCCCAAACAGATGAAGGATATGTTAAAGAGATCATATTTACTAATTATAATTTTATTTTAAAAACCATCATTATTTTTTATTAAGTGCATTACTATGTAGGCATAATTATATAGAATATGTTAAATTTATTTAAAGAATATAAATTGAAAATTCATTAGGTGTTACATTCTACACACATTGATATATTTTTTCTTTTTTAGTTTTATTTTTTAAAAACAAATAAAATATTTAATGATGTGCATAATGTAGACAAGACACAACATTTTATTTATAAAGAGGGTGAAACTTCAAATACATGGGTAAGACTAAGAAACTAATATATTCATGTATTATAATTATATAAATATTTATAGAATTTTACAACCATTTTTTCCAAATAACCCATATTATTAGGAATTACAAAATATATAATTGAATAAATTTTCCTATAGGGATCAAAGTCAATCTTAATATGATATGTGGTAATATTTTGAAATGATATATATAAATAAATTTGTTTATTTTTTTAGGTTTATATAGTGAATATTGATATATGTCATACATTTAAAAATTAATATCAAATATAAGTTAAGGATGAATAATATCATTTTATTCATGAAAATTCCCATAAAATTCAATTTTCAAAGAAATAATCATACAACAATAATTTTCTTGATAATAAAATCATTAGCCTGGATATTTAAGGATCCTGAACAACATTTTAGATTTTCTATAGTGATAAATACCATAATCTAATTAATAAATCCATACATATAATTTAAAGTATAGGTATTCCTTAATTTTTTAAATTCACTTTAGTGTGTGAAATCACACAGATTCTTCCTTATTCTGATGATTTTGGAGGTTTATGAACACTATTATCATCCTTCTCTATTGGACTAGTGATTTTTTTATGGTTAAAATCCATCTATTAATAGAATTGATGATTTTTTAGAGATTCATATAGGGAATTGTCTTCCTATATTATATTAATTTTATTTATTTGGTTTTTGAGTGTTTGATTGTTTTCTTCTCTACAAATAAAACATTTCAGAAATATTTTATGGAAATTTACTGAGTTCCTATTCACAAATGTTTTCAAGTAGTTACTTTTAATTTTATTCCCCCTGTGGTTTTAAATGATTTTCCATGAAATTAATTCTTCTTTTTTATTTCTTTGGAATATTAAGTGTTCAAAACATCCATTTTTATTTATATTGTACATTATAAAAACTCTTCATAGCTATAAATATCTATTATATATAAATATTTTTGAAATGTTTTATTTATTCCTTTAAAAAATCATTTGACCCTAATTTTTAAGACCACAAAAATATTAAGTCATACATTAACACTCATTTAATGTTTTCATCCTATATTAAAACTGAATCAGGATTCAATTCTATATAATCTATAAATTTTCAGTCAACTATTAAATAAAACCTATGAAATATATAGTAAAATATATTTTCCTAAACTCCTCTCATATAATAGATTTAAATTCACCATTCATTTATGAATTATCAATTATATTCCACCACTGATCAACCTCACATTATTTATATTAACAAACTAAAATTAATATCTCCTTATATAAAAAGTATACGAAAAAACATATTTTCTCTATTGTGATGGTATATTACTAATAAATTAATGGGTTTGAATACCCACCAACAGTGGGTATATGTCTTAAAATGAAATAATTTATAGAGAGTTTCTCCTTCCTATGGGTATTATCAAGATACACAATGATTATTTTTTTATTAAATCTTCATATGTCATTTTCCTAATGGTTTAGACTACATTTTACATTGATTTGGTTTCTAATTGGAATAAACATTCCATCTACCTTCACAAACATTATTAGAAATGTTATTCCTCACTCTAGCCAATAATTTTTATAATGGAAACAAGGAGTATGATGACACATAAATTAAAAATTATGATTAAATAAAACTATAAACAACATAAAGAGTATCTATGAAATGAAATTTATACCCTAACATATGATTATAAAAGATTTAATATAGTTTATTAATTATTATATTTATAGTTTTTTCTATATTAAATAGTCATATATTATACCATAAGATGGTTTTAAAGACCTTTATAATGATTTTTGTAGAGTATATGATCAACCAAATCATATCCAAAAAATATATAATTAGGTGTATAGCTATAAATCGTTATCATGGATCGAGAGAGGACATAGTTAAACATAAATGTATATTTTTATGGGATTACCCCTAGTATAATCCTATTTAGAGAAAATATAAACATGATCATATATATATATATATATTATTTATAATAAAACAAATATTCCTCACTTTACAAAAAAATCATGATTTTATCTTATACATAGACTTATCTCGGAGTTTTATTTATGTTCTCTAATTATAATCCATATAAAATTAAAAAAACTAATCTGAAACATAATATGATATCCAAAAATATATTAAATTTTCTCTAAAAAACTAAAACCTCCACCAATATCATTTATGGTAATAAAAGTTAATCAAAATATTATTTAACATAATATATAAATGTAAAACATTACAATTTATAAATGTGATTGTTATTCAATGAAGTGAACGATTGATTTCATTGAAGATTAGCTATACCAAAAACTAATTTGACAATACTAGGGATATTTTAAACAAAAATCCTCACACTTGAACCCCTTATAAACATTTTATAGGTAATACTAATCTCTAAAATAAATTTAACTCCAAATAAATGAAGGGGTGAGTTAATATAACTTAATAAAGAAAACTCATTAAGTGGTATAAAAAGTGACTTCTTTTCAGAATTTTAGAAAACATGAACACGGGGTAAATATATGATAAACATAATATAAATTTAATGGATTTTTTTTAAGAATAATAGATGGAAATGTTATCTCAAATGTGGAAACATATAAAAAGTTAAAATTATTTAAATTAATATAGAAATAATCAATATCCCTTGGTTTTATGATTAGAATATAAAATAGAATACTAAGAAATGTAACATAATAAATAACACCAGAATAAAAATATGTACTTAAAATCATCAAATCATTAGAAAACTCTCAATGAGAATGCCTTAGTTTTGAAAAATCCAATGAAACCCACACCATTTGATGTGAATAAACCTAATATGTTAATGAATTTATTTTATCTTATAAAACTCATTACTCCCATGCCATATCGAGTGAGGAAACCCATCTTATATGTGCATTCATTAAATGAGAAAGCACATTTTTCCCAAACATAATTTTCTCATGAGATATAAATCCTTAAAATATATATTAGACTGAGATATTGGGATCAGTACATCATAATCTATATATTTTTGTTCAATATGAGATCTACATGACATCATATCATGAAAACCCATAGAAAAATTTGTTTCCATTTCATTTTAAAATTGAATCGAATAATGTGATATCAAAAGGGGATCTATTTTTTAAATAATACAATTAACCAAATATAGGAATTATTAAACTATTATTGAGGTTTATATATAATAAATAACACTATATAAGAATAAATAACTAGTTATAAAGAGGAAAATTGATTTGAATCCCCAAATCATTATTTATAAAACACTCGTTAATATCACTATAAAGGCATTAGGATTCAAATAAATTCTGAAATTTATTTTCAAAAAGGCAATTCAAATTTTTTTTAGACTTTTAATTTATACAAAATCACTTATAATAGATCCATGAAAAAATAAAGGTTATGCATTGGAAATGTGGACCGAAAGATAGGAAATATTGTTAGAAAAATGGAAAATAGATTTAATATTTCGAACAAACACCGTTGAGAACAAAAAACATAAAAAGAATAAAAATAATTTATTTATAAAAGCGAAAAATGTTTAATATGATGGTTATATGATATTTTAAATAAATAGTATTCTAAATCAGATAGAGAAAATTGGTGGAATAAAAGAAAATATTACTTAAAAATGCTCCATTAACAATATTGACGATTATCATAAACCCATTAATTATTTAAGAATAATATTTTATACAATATAATATTTGGTACTTAAATACAATGGAATAGAATCTAATAGCCACATAATTTAAAATATATTAGTTTCAGAAAAAACCTTGTTTATTGGATAATTTATGATACATGATGCAATTAGTTTCTTCGACGGAATGTGTTACACACAAGGTTGAGATTTATCAAACAAAAATATACTATTAATATTATTATTTAATATTATACTCATCGAGTTTTCATTGGAATGGTAGGAATTAATATGATTAAAAATTTATGAAAATATATATTTTAAACATGTTTATTAGTAATATATTGATTCTAACAATAACATTGAATCATTTAAAAAATATATGTTTTTTGAAAGAATCTATATTTAAATAAAAGATGGTTTAATCATTATTTCCAAACTAAATGTAGATTTAATTATAAAAACCATTAGAATCATTCATTGGAAAAATAAACATCATGTTTGAAATATTAATATAAAAATTATATTAGGGATATTGTTTTCTGTATTTTTATGAAAAGGTTTATTTTTTGAGGGATTTTTAGAAATTATGAATTTCAATTTAAAGATGTATTTTCATTTAAACAGTTTATAAATTTAATTTAAGTTCAGGATCAGTTATGATATAAAATAAGTTCAATATTATATTAGTTAACCTAATTTCTGTCCTTGGAAAAAAATTTATATTGAATATACTTATAAAAACAATGTAAATTTTTTACTATCTAATCATTAGATGTACGCATTCTCATCACTTCTCTAAGATTAATTATAAATTATAGTTTTCCACATTAGAGAATTTTATTTCAAAAAATGGATATATATATTTTAAATAATATAAATTTATAATTTCTAATACGATCAACATAATTTATTTTAAAAATGTATAGTAAATGTAGTAAAAATTAATTTCCATAGTTATGTAAAAAATTTATTTACATTGGTGTTAAACTAGAATAATAAGAGAAAAAATGAAATAAAAAATTATAAATAGTTTATTTATTTAGTTTATTTCGTACTTTTTGAAATATTTTAATTAAATATGTAAATTATCTTCCACATTCATTTGAATTTGACACATCGAATATGTTTAGTAAAGAAAAACCAAAAATAATATTTATCTTCTTTTTAAAATATATAATTCATTAGGATAGTGAAAAAATAACATTATCTCTATAATAGAAAATATTATTTAATATAAATAAGTTTTTGATAACATAAAACTTTATCATTATTTTGTTAGAGAAGAAATAAATAACTAAAATTATTTTCATACAATGACTCAGTAATTATTTAATTAATAATTATTTAAAATAAATGGTAAAAAATATTTAAAGTTAAATATCTAAATTTTATTACTATGTTACATTATTTTTAGAGGAATATATCATTTTACACTTGTTTAAAAATAATATGTTCTAATTCATTCATTTTCTTGATATTTTTAAATTATATTTAAATGGGTAATGTCAAATTTGCATTAATGTTATTTTTTTGATAAATTATATATTATTAAATAAATTTAAATTAATAAGAATCATATATTATTACACATGTTTTTTAAAATTATAATTAATTTCATATATGTTCAATTATTGGATCAGGTTTTCTTTTATAATGACAATATTGACCCCTAAATAACAGAAAATCAGTTATCATTGTTATGGACACATCAATGTTTTTTTCAAGAAACATAATATTGTGTTGATGTTAATTTTCAACCCACATAGGATATTTATTTTATTTATTAGATATCATATTTTGATTTTTTATTGTTTTATAATAATCCTGATATCAATTTTATCTTAATGTATAAATTACCTATGTTTTAAATGAGTTTTCATTGTTGAAATTGAAAATTAAAAAAATAAGGACATAAAGAAGATAATGAAAAAAATGATTAAAAATTCGTATTGTTGTATTTTGGGGGAATATCTTGAATGTATTATTATTTCACCGCATTAACTATAAACCATCGATCCTAATGGGGTATGATTGCCTGCCCAATAGTGACTACTTATGCATATTTTCAAAATTGCCAGACCTACAAAACTATAAACGGGAACTCAGTCATCTCACTTATCCACACCAATAATTCCATTTTTATAATACCAAAAATTCCTAAATCACCTTAAATATTTCCTCCTCTAATTATAGATTCCCTATTTTCTTAGTAAATCTTTCATAAGAAGGTATAATTACAAACCCATGGAAGATACTTGAAGAATAGGTAATGATTCTCAACGGGTGTCTTCATCTTACTAAATCGTAAATATTCCTAAATATTTATGAAAACATTATTTTAATATCAATTAAATATATTTGATATAATTTCTTTATAATGAGTTCATGACCTAAAACAAACTGTAATTCAATAAAATGGGTTACAAAATCATTCTTCCTGTGAATGGAAGACTACAACATCAGGAACCGATGTCATTTGTTTTCACATTTACAAATATCATGTTGGGTGTGATGAAGGATATTAAAAAAATATATGATATTAATTACATATTTATCGATATAGAATCACTATTTCATGTATATACTTTAACAATCCATTTTGTAAGAGATATGTTAACATCGCTCTTGTATATGATGAACTACCACCTTGAGAAGCGATGCGATTCATCTTTCACAAATGCTTCACATGAATGGTGATTAAGATAATGTAAATGATTTTATGTGATATTAATGATATAATTATGTTTTTAATATATTAATTATAATTATAATAAGAAAATTTATTTTATTTACTTTTTACCTGTTTCACTCATTGGAGATGAAAATATTGATCCAGTACATATGAACTACTGCTTCACGAAGTGATGTCACAATGTTTTTGTCAACCAAACACATGGTGTATATATATATATGTATATAATATAATATATATAATATTATTAGTTCTATTTATTGTTAAAATAATTATTTTATACATTCCATAATGATCAAGACAAAATGGAAATGTCACTGACATATGTGTACAACCTATATTCTCCAGAAATGAAACATACATAATTTTTCTTAACCATAATTGATCATTATATTTAATAGTTAAAATGATGTGAAAATATGATAGTTATATAATGAATATTATTATTGAGATGATAAAAAATATAATAATTTAATGAACTGGATCTTTTAAGATGAAACTACCATGAGAAAACAAGGCAATTAACACCCAAACCAATGAAAATATTTAATAACTATTAATTAAATGGTGATAATATGTATTAAAAGCATCATAAATGATATTATGAATATTAATATTATTCATATAATGTGTAAATATAACTATTAAAATCATTATAAAGGATTTAAAATAATATTTCAAAAAAATTAAATTTCAGGTAAGGGATTTCATATAAATTTCATTTCAATGAGGAATATTTTAATTACATGAACCAAATTTCACATATATTTGGTATATATATCCTATTTAAATGTAATTTAATTAATAATTAATTATTATTGGTATTTCAATTATTACTTTTAATGATAAAATCAATGAGTATTTTAATTAAAATTTAAATTTTATTTTAATTAATACATTTAATGATAAAATCAATGGGTATTTTAATTAAAATTTAACTAGTGGTAAAAAATTTCATAACTCAATTTCTTTTGAATTAGTCATATTACTCCATCATTGTCTTCGATATCTTATGATTACTTATATAATAATTTTTTATTATATTATGTCGTATTTAAATTTTTTTAATGTGGATTTAATATTTATGCACATAATCTATTCATTGGTTAATTCCCACCTCAATGTTTTGATTTATTTAATGGTGAAATTCACAATCTCATTCTAATTGAGATTATTTACACATGAATTTCAACTGAAAGAAATTATTTCATTATTTCCTTGTAAACCCATTTAATTTAATAATCCTATAGATATTAATTTATATATTCATTTAATAGTCCCATTATCCCACTCTTTGTTACTTAAAATGTTTTTTATAAAAACTTTCTAAAATAGATTTCAAAAACAATGTTTTCTCTTTAGTATGAAATTTATTTTAATCCATAACCATGATTCATAAAAATGTATACAATAATTTTTATAACCTATTAAAATGGATTTATGTTTTGAATTTTTTACCTTTTCAATCATTAAAATATATTTTTAATGGAATATTTGTGTGGTTTTTGGAAAAAATATTCATTTTTATTTTATCATAAATTTCAAAGGAATCTTCTAATCATCATCTGTAAAAAGCACTTTCCTAAAATATTTACAATGAAAAATTAATTCTCTCCTTATGATTTGTTTAATTTAAATAATTACCCCTATTGTGATCATGATATATTCAAATCTTCCTTTAAATTTTAATGATTATATTTTTAATTAAAACGTTTTTTAATTTTTTTTAATTATCTTGATTTAAAAATGATTTAAAAAAATAAAAGGATATGTTCCTAAAAATGATTTATTAAGATAATTTTATTATATATAAATTCATCAATAAATGAAATCCTATTGAACATGGACAGTATTTTAATTCACTTACATGACTCGTTTCTATTTTCATTAACTTTTCCTGGTTTTTGAAGGTTCTGGGTGTAGCGGAAGCGTAGTTGGAACGATGCCCAAATTTTATTTTTACCACGATCAATGATTATTTCTGGATAAATACCACTATGAATGAAAGTCTCTATGGAATATAATAAAATATTTATATAAAGAATAAACTGACCATAAAATGTAGAGATGATCTTGCACATCATGTTTATAATTAATTTTAATTAATTTCATAAAAAAAAAATACCTGTATCATTGGTATTTTTCTTTGTTTTTGATTTTGATCATCTGGAATGACCCTGCTGGATTATCTTATTGCACTTGTGAGGAACAAAATTAGAATCTCTCTAGTGGTGATCCACACGTGCTCCAATGGCCTTCGATAGACACCGCTCATTATACAGGTTCAAGTTCGGCGAAGTAAGTGTCTTGTGTCGGCCGTTCTTGATCACTTGTTCTTCATCCTTGAAATACGTCTCCAGTTATTGAGTGGGGATAGAAGAGGATTCGAGAGAGAAAATTTTTATCTCAAAAAATCTCCATTCACCCGAAATTTTCTGTGGTGTATGGCACAATACGCATACATTCTTATTTATATACATGAAATTTCAGTAACAATATTTAATTTCACAACAAGAATTAAATACATTCACGAACATAGAGAAAAACAATTCATTTAATAATAACACGAATTCAATATTTATGGTTCCCCAACTTGTGAAAATAGGAATTATAAATAAAATTTCTCATCATAAAATAATACCAGCATTATTTTAAGGTGTGCCAACTTGTTAAATAATTATTTACCATCATGCAAGTAATTATTTTAATACCGGACCGAACATGGTCTGCTCGAACCCCAATTCGATTTATTGAACACCCAAATAAAAAATTTATTATCTTAAATAAATATTTTATTTACAAACTAGTAAAAAAATATTTATTAAAAGTTCAATAAAATAAATAAATAAAATTTATTTAATTTATGCGATCATTGTAACCTGAATTTAATTATTCCATGGTCTTGACAATAATATTTATTCCAAAAAATAAATTCAAATAGAATTTATCCAAGACCTCCAAAAACACTTAGTTTGTGAACCTCTAGGATTCTTTCTCATTGGCATTCGACGAGCTTGCCTAATGTCCAAGAGTACTATCTAGCAACGAGTCTAGAAACCTAAGAGAAAGAACGTAATGCTGCAACAACGACATCCAAATATGAACACTCATTGTGTAATATAATCCCTTTTTCGCAATATCTCATCAAACATGTTTCATGATTGTGTCATCAACTTTATGCTTGATACATCATTCTTTGACTATCTAAAATAAACTCGTCATTGCAAAATAGCCATGGAATTTCATGTGATGGTTCTACATCAATCAAAGTGTTGAGATATAAACTTCACTAAATGGATGGATCAAATTTTTCCCCGACTTATCCTTTAATAACATACCACTCATGACGCACCACTCATACCCTACATCCCGCCATCTTTCTACATAACGGTTTTTCATCAGTAAATCAAAGTGTGTAATTTGTGACACATATTAATGATAATCATAATGTCTAGGTATCCTTACACACGATCATAGATAGAAGTATATGATGACACCAAAACAAGCAGAATTTATACTAGCAGCTATGTTCTAATAATATCACATCTTAGAGATTACCATGTGTAAACTTTATGAGAGGAAGTCTCATCTGCTTATGAGTACACGCACCTGACGGTCTGCATGTTATGTGTCCAATCATAGAATTTCATCCAACCACAAAACTCTATTTAAGAATATTGTTATATCATTTCAAGGTTCTCATCATATAGGGGAACTAGCATGACCTTATCAATGCAAGAAATACTCTAAGACATTATTACATCATAGTCATTCTGAACAATGGACAATATTTAATAATTAATTAAATATCGATGTAATCAACATAAAACCAGTTTTTTCTAGGATAGAAACTCTTATAAACACCATATTTAACTAGAGACAACTACCTATGACTTTTAGTCCGCTATACCTCACATGATGATCATGTTTTCGCTAAGTCATGAATTTAGTCATGGCGTCCGCCACGTTGACTTCTATGGAAATACTGATCACTGCAACTTCACATCTCTGAGAAAATATCTTAAGAGACAATACTTTCTAAGAATGTGTTGCGTCCACTGATGTGACCTTGGCCCTTTTGATAGATCCACCACTGTATTTTTATCACAGTACAATGTGATGGGATCATTACTGCTAGGTATCACATCTATCTGATGGAATAATATTTTCCTCCAAACAAATTCATTAGCTACCTTAGAAGCTGCGATATACTTGGAATCTACTGTAGAATCTGAAACCACACTCTGATTTGTGCTCTTCCAGCTCACAACACCTCCATTCAAAGGGAAGATGTATCCCTTCCGTGACATCATGTAATCTTGATCAGTATGTACACTAGCATCTTCATATCCTCTGATGACTAGTTCCTCATGTCCTCTATAAACTAGGAACATATCCTTAGTATGCCTCAGATACATAATTATAGTCTTGACTACCATCCAATGGTGGTCACCTGGGTCAGCTTTATATCTGCCTAACACACTCAAAGCATAGGCGACATCCATCCTAGTACATAGAATTTCATACATGACTAACCCAATCAATAATGCATATGGTTATCGTTCCATTATCTTTCTTTCCCCATGTTTCTGAGGGAACATTTTCATGGGAAGATGAATGCCATGTGACACTGGCAACAATCCCCTCTTGGATAGTTCCATACTGAATCTATTCAGTTTCATGTCAAATTATGTACTTTGACATAGGCCTAGCTATCTCTTGGATTGATCACATTCTATCTTGATACTAATAATATATGTTTCCTCACCCAAGTCTTTCATGGTGACGAATTGATTTAACAATGCCTTCATAGAATGAACGACTGGTATCTCATTCCCAATAAGTAATATGCCATCAACATATACTCTTAGTAAAATGACTACACTACCACTAAAAAGTTTGCAGAAACAATGATAACATTCATTCTTGATAAAACCAAATTATTTTATGTCATTATCAAAATGAATGTTCCATGAAATGAATGATTGCTTTAATCCATAATTGTATTTTTGAAACTTACGTACCTTATTGGAATCCTTTGGAGTCCCAAACCATTCAGGTTGTTTCATGTAGACATCTTCCCGATGGTTCCCATTAAGGAATTCTATTTTGAAATCATTTTTCCAAATCTCATTGTCATGGAAATCCATAATGGAAGGTAGAATTCTAATGGATTTCAGCATTGCAACTGGTGAAAAGGTTTCGTCACAGTCAATTCATTAATTCTATTTTAAACCATTTACAACTATTCATACCTTATAGGTAATGAATTGTCCTTACATGTCTAGTTTCTACTTGATTAACAATTTGAAACCAATTGTATTTACAAAAACTGGAGAATCTACCAATATCCATACATGGTTTTGGTACATGGAATCCATTTCAGAATTCAAGTCTTCTTGCCACTTGGCAACGTCTGTACCACTTACTTATTCCATATAGGTTATATGATCATTATTATAAACTAATAATGAGTCACCATCCTCAGTAACTATAAAACCATACCAATATAGTTCTTTAACCTCACTTTTACTCCAACCCAATACTTGTGTCTCTGGAACAGGTTCTTCTTCCACGGGGCTTTGTGGAATCTGTTAATGTACCAACTCTTGTGTTCCTTGAGCCTCGAATTCATCGAAGTCAATCTCTCTCCCATTATCTCTTTTGGAGATGAGATCCCTCGCATGAAATATGGATTGTATTTCCACTATAAAATTTTTTTCTAAGGGGTTGTATAGGTAACATACCCTTATTTCCTTGGGGTAACCTATAAAGGTACACATTGTGCCTTGGGGAGCATGTTTGTTACCTTAAGAGGCCTTAACAAATGATTCACTACCCCACACATGTAAATTCGATAACATGGATTTTCTTCCACTCCTTAAGAAATATGGAAAACCATTTTTTATTTAGTTGTTACTTGGTTTAGTATGTTTTCTGCTTTTTTTAACGCATATCCCTAAAAAGATAATGGAAGACTCGCATGACTCATCATTGATCTCACCTTGTCAAACATGGTTTTGTTCCTCCTTCCGCTCAAACCATTCCACGGTATTGTGTTTTGAAGAGTGAGTTGGGATAGGATCCCAAACTCTTGTAAGTAATCAATGATGTATTGATTAAGATATTATCCACCTCATTATTCTATTCTTTGAACATATCAAAAGAATCAGACTTATACTTCATTATGTAGATATATCAATATCTACTAAAATCATCAGTAAATGTTATGAAGTATGAGTATCCCCCCATGAATCAAGTAGAAATGGTCCACACACATTAGTATGAACCAATTCAAGAAGATCTTTAATACTTTCACATTTCCCACTAAATGTGGATTTGGTCATATTTCCTTGTAAACATGCATGACATACGCAAAGTGGTTTTAGTTCGAAAGAATATAAATATCCATCTTGATGATCCATTGTCAAGAATTTCTCATTTTCATGTCCTAGCTAGTGATTCCAACGTTGTGTGTGGTATGAGTCATGTGAAGTATATTTGTTATCGATTTCCATTACATGGTTTGTGAAATCCAACATGTAAAGGCTATTGTATAAATGTTACCCAACATTAAAAATGATTTTTTTGTAAAAGAAACAAAATTCATTTCCAAACATGAGAAAAAATCCATATGTATGTAATATAGATACATAAATAATATTTATAGTAATAGAAGGCACATAATAACAACCTTTTAACACCAAGATCATCACAGTTGGCAATGTGAGGTTGTATTCCCTAACAACTACAACAGCGTGTCTGGCTCCATTGGCTGCTCATAGATATACATCCCCTCAATCAATGTCTCTGAATCTACTTTGTTTCTGTATTTGGATTCAAATATGAGAACCATAAGCTGAATCTAGTACCCAATTTGTAGAAACAGAAAGATATCATTCAATAACAAATGCACCTGGAGCTTCCCCATGCTTCTTAGGCTGGGTTCAATTCTTCTTCTAGTGGCCCCTCTTTCCATATGAAAAACAAATAGCCCCGTGTTCTCTTTCCACCCCTTTGATATTCCTTTTCTTGGAAGGCTGTTAAGAAGCTTTAGGCTTATAGAACATCTCCCTCCATTTCCACTTATTCACCATAAGGACATAAGGATTTTAGCACCTCATATCTTTTTCCACTTGGAGAATGAAGATATGAACATCATATAGAGGATTCTCAATGTTTTTCATATTGAAATTGACAAGAATGTCCTAGATGCTCTGAGTGAGTAATGAGTGAAAGAGATCGGTGCCCAGTTCTTCAGGGAGTTTAAAACCTAGAACCTCCAGGTGCATAATGTAGCCAATGAGATTGACTATATGAGGCCCTGCTGGGGCACCTTCTCCAAGCATAATCAGAACGAGTATCTTAAATATCTCAAAGCATTCTTGTCTTTCTCTCTCCTGGTAAATACCACAGTGCTGCTCAAGCATTCAATAAGAATTCATGTTTTCATGAGACTTCACGAGATCACTATACATTGTTGATATCATCCAACATTGAATGTTGACCGTTTTGTTAATATGTTTCTCATAGACCATGAAATGATAATCACTCACCTCTTTGGCAGGTAGATCAGGTAATTCTAACTCATGCACGTGAGACTTCCGTTCATGGCGCAGGAAAACCCAAAGGTGTCTAAACCATTCTTCGAAGTTTCTTATAGAGAGAATGTTTTCTTTATCAGGAATTGATCATAGGGATAGTGTGGTTGATGAGGATGTCATTTTTATTCTTCAAATAAAAGAGAAGATCATTAGTAATTTCTCGATTACATTTATTAATAAATAATATATTTTATTAAGTCTCCCACAATTTTATCAAGTCCTATTATCCATCACCATTGAACTGGGAATGTCTAGTTTCCATAACATTCTAGTTGAAAGGATACATATTCCCCTTATCATAACCCCAACAAGGGTTGGTAAAGCTTTTAGAAGGTATTTATGTAGGAAGGTCTTTGCTAATTGTGGACTTGCAGCTCCTTGATATGTTGAGTGGACTCCGCAATCCTAAAATCATGACTATGTATTTACTCAACTATTGCATCCAATATTACACCATGTCTAGCAAGGGATACTCCTATTGATGACATATGGTTATGTCAACCCGAAACCTTTCATAAGGGCAAACTGTATAAAAGTATGTGTCCTAACAAGGGTTGGTCAAACACATAGTTTTATTGAGTTTTTCCCATAATCAAGTAACAGAAGGCTTGTTATGACTTAATATTTTATTTGAGGGATTTTTATCTCTTATGAATGAATAGATTATTATCATTACCACATTATTTTTAATATTATGTTAAACATACTTAAGTGATTAACCAAGTCTTAATAATATTTACGCATAATTCTGGTTTATTTTAGTTCCATCATGCATGCTTGTTTAATTCTATAATTTTGTGATTATCACAACACATCCATAATGTTAAACCATGAAACTCATAGAAATAATATAATATAAATGGCATGATCATGAGATTTTATAATGGTTATTTTATCTAGTGGTTTATAAAATAACCCTGACCTTGGGGAGAAACACCTTGAACCTTTTGGGTTCGTGTTTACAGCTTCCACATGTACACCTCCATATCTCCTGGGATTGGTTTCATCTCAGCTCCAGCTTGAAACACCACCACAAGCATGGGTGTTCCATCCATTACATATGGCTTTTTAAACTAACAAGAAGGTGAGGGTTAAAAAGGTATTTTACATAAAATAAACCTTTGGCACACAGACCCTACCAATTATTGAGGAGAAGGCTCGCCGACCAACAAATTTAATTCAAATAAATAAATTTAAATAAACTATCCATATACAAAGATCTTGGTCTATCTAATGATCATCCATATATGTAACGATATTTACGCATAAATAAAACTAGAAATAAAATATTTAATCATTGTTGTTTAAGATAAATCATGCTTGAATAAATTAATTATCATATCAATTAATCAATCCTTTTATCATAAACCGTTATATAATTTTTCATTGAGATTCTAATCCATCATAATTTTATACAAATAAATTCATTTAAAATTATCTTTGTATGTAACTTGTCCCTTGGAGGAAACCCACTGAATTCCCCTTCATAACTACCAAATGAGTAGAAATGAACATAACAAAAATGTAAAAATAAACCCATATATATAAAACACATATCATGTGTTGTGCCTTAGATTTACACCCGCACGATGGTACACGTCTCAAGGGTTTTGTCATGATCCATCCCCCAGGGCATGTGTTGCGATTACCCCAAGACCTCATTCCATCGGCAAGGGGATAGCGACTAGGAATGAAGGAGTATTCACTAAAACAGGGAAGTAATTGCCTTATAACCTGTAACACACACAACCAAGCACACACTGAGATATGATCTCATGTAAACTAAATAGTAATTAGAGAGAGTACAATAAGTAAAAAGGGGTCAGAATACAAGCCTAGCTGGGAAGTACAAGGAAAACTGGAATGTACAGGACAACTTATAGGTGAAAAGTAGCTCCTAGATCATCCACCATGAATCCTAAATTAAGGTTAGGTACAACTCCCCAATGAATGTCTCTAAGGTTTGCCTCATCTAACATCCACCACTGTGCCACCTCCTATCCTGGTACTCTCTTCCTTAGTCAGGTTGTCCATCATCTGCACCAAGCACAATAGGGTGCGGGCATAGCCCATGCAGGGGTGAGTATAATGATACTCATTAGGGACCCCAAGACCCTCATGGTCTCACAAAATCCACAAAGGATAAACCAAATAGCATGAAAACAACTGAAAACCCTACTTAAGTATATTCCCATACATATACCTATGTTATCAAGTATACCCATTTCAATCATGAGGAAAACACATATTCCAACTCAAAGCCTAAATATCAACTATTCCAAAAAGGAAGGATTACTATGAAGGAAAGTACCACACAGTTACAACAAACAGAATAATACCACTAATGTACTAACATGAAGGAACATACCACAAGGTACAGACTCATCTCACACTTGGTATAACATAAGTACAGTAGTAGAGACGATTATATGTAACTACTAATTCATCTTACTCTGTTAAGAGGAAGACCCATGAAGGATCACTAATAATCATCAGACCCACATATGATCCCTAAGTGATGACCCAAACGAGATCCCTCGGTGATGACCCACGTAGGATCGCTCGGTGCTCACCCACACAGGATTACTCGGTGCTGACCAACACATGATCTCTAGGTACTGACCCACATTGAATCACCTGGTGATGACTGAAAGAAGATCGCTCGAGTAGTCCCGCATGGTATCCTAGAGTGGTTCAATGTGGGCCCCTCAATCACAGACCCACGAAGGATCTCTTCCTCTAGTCACAACCAGCTACTGGGTTCCCCCGCTAAGCTTGTTCATCACCGGGAGGGTCCGAAATCAAGCCACTAGATGACAATCCAACTACAATGAAGTCTCAGGAAGAAGTATCTCAAATGAACACCATGTCATAGGGGTCTCAATGAAATATGTCGTGCGTCAATCGGACACCTGGTCGGTGAGTTATTAGCCTTTTAGTCCTGAGGGCCCGGTTGGATTCGTGCTCAATCCAACCTGACCATAATCCAAATTTATCCTAATCTCCAGTGGCGAATACTCAAAGGGACCATTTTCACAGTCCGTCTTCGGGGCTCGTTCCCTGACTACCCCAAGCCCATTGTTCCATAGGCCAGGTGTTGGCGACTAGCAACAAAGGCGTAAATCCTGATAAAAGGGAAGGCATTTCCTTTATATAAGTAAACAATCACAACAGAGTATTCAAGCTGGATTAAAAAAAAGTAAATATAGTACAAAAGTAAGTGCAAGAAAGTAAATGGGCCAGTAAACAAACCCAACTGAAAGTACAGTACAATAGCTAAAAAGAAAAGAAATAACCACCGAGTTGTCCTCCAGAAACCCCACATGAAGGGTTGGTAAAGATGGTCTTCTCAGCTCCTCGAGATCATTTTTCCGCTCTGTGTACGTCCTACCTGATAGTACACATCCGAATACCATCCTGCTCTACAAGCCTCAACCACAATTAGTGTCGTCCGTCGTCTGCAACCAACAAAACGTAGTGCAGGAATATCCCGTGTTGGGGTGAGTATACGATACTCAGTAGAGACCCCGAGACCCTCGTAGGTATCCCAGAATCCACAAAGGATAAACCACAATGGAAGTACAAAATCATGAAGTATCAACCGAATCTACTTAGGTATATGACCATACATATAACTAAGTCATCAATTATTGTTCGTCTCCAACTCTCATGACCAAGCACAACCCAGTCCACAGAGGAAAGTACAACCCAGTCCACATAGAAAATAAGTCAACCACATCGATGATAATGATTAATGATTAATACTCAGCTCACACAGGTGTACATCTCATGAAGAGGGGTGGAGATGACTAGATGTAGCCTCTAAATCATCTCCTCTGCTGATCCCACTTTGGATCCATGTATAGAAGATGTCGATGTCGAACCCTCGTAGGATCCAAGTATAGTAACCATCACTGCCAAACCCACGTAGGATCCAAGTACATTCTTCATCGCTGCCGAACCCATGGAGGATCTCAGTATAGTCATCCTCACTGCTGAAACCACGTAGGATCCAAGTACAATCGTCTTCGTCATCGTAGTCGCAACCAGCTCTAGGGTTCCAGCACACAACACGCTCGATTTCAGGAGGGTCTGCTCCATGATCGAAGAGGTTCGATACATCAATTGTCATAAATTCCAGAGATGATGTATCCCAAAGATCCAGCTCGTCAATAGGAACTCAACGCGACAGACGGCGCATCAATCGAAAGACCAGTCTGAGAGATAATGGCTTTTCCGTTCCAGGGGCCCGATTAGAAATACAGTAGTTTCTAATCCAGTTGATATCCTTAGTCAGCCAAAAATAACTTAGTGTATTGCCAAATAATCGTCTTGTCGAAAGGGTCCTAGTATCACAGACGACGCGTCGATCGGACGTGCGGTCTTTATGTTATTTCTGTTTAAGTGATTAACATGCCCGAACCATTTAGCCCAGTGGGCCGACAGGTTGGGTTAACCCAGTTTGATGGGTCCGACCTAGCAGTGGTGTTTGAAAAGTCTGAAGGAATACACATCTCGGCCTGAAGGGATGCACCCCAGGGTGATTTGGCGCGGCCCGGACCAAAGTGGCGCGGCCTGACCCGAAGTGGCGCAGCCCGAATCGGCCTGTCCTGGAACTACCTGACTCAGCCTGGCCCGTCTCGGCCCGGCCCGACGCGGACCGGCCCAGCTGGCTCGTCCGAAGGGCGTGTGGCTTCCAAGGGCGTGGGGAACCCCGGTTGTCTGCACCGGCGATGCCAAGCGGCACCACACTTCCCCAAAACGGCCTGCTATACTGGCCGGCCTTCTGTGCACGCGGCCGGCATGGGCATGCCATCGGTCTTCCAACACGGCGCCCTCCTAGTGTCGTTGTCCAGCTCCGCCCAGTCGGCCGACAGACCGACCGATTCTTCGGCCGAAGAGGCTAGTGATGTGGGTTGTAGTTCCTCCCCCACAACCGTCGTGATGACACGGGCTTCCTTCACCATGTTCTTGGCACAGCGTGATGGTGTCGTGCTTCCACCACATCCAGTTTCCAATTACAAAATAATAAAGTTCCATCGGAGGGTCGTCGGGCAGTGTTCGTTCGGCCCTTACCCTCTGCGTTAGGTGGTAACACATATCCAAGAAAGCATGAAGTTCATGAAACACAACAACAATTTTATTTTCAATATGACTTAATCAAATCAGCCTACCTCGAAAAGTAGTTCGTGGTTGTCAAGCACTGTGGATGACTGCGTCGTTTCCGTCATCATCGGCTTGCACCTGAGGAAGTAGCATTTCCTCTTTTATCATGGAGAGAAGAATAGAAGGCACCCCATTGTTACCGAGTTCCCGCATCGGTGTCTCCTCCCTTTCCCCAGAGGAAGAAGAGGATGAAGAACCGTTGTCGTCGAGTAAATTTTTTTCGTCGGGGAGTTTCCGTTCTTCAACAAAGTAGGAATCCCCTTTATTCTTAACAAGAGTTCTCTCCACAAATCCCAACACAACAAGACAACCAAAATAAAATAAGGCCACGCCTTATTTTAATTGAACATGCCATGAATTTCAAAATAAAAATTTCAAACACTTAATTAATTAATGAATGGGTTTCAAATAATTAATTAAGGTGTGTGTGGAAAGAGATTATGTGGGGAAGTGGAAAGGTCCCAGAATTTAAAAGGGAGTTTCCATGTATTTAACATGCGATTTCAAAGGGATTATGGATTTTTGGAATATGAAGTGTTGGGGATCGTATGGGCCCCACCTCACAATTATCCTCACATGGGTATTTTGGAGCTTCTAGGTCCCACCCCAACTCCCCCATGTAGTATATAACCACCTTAGATATAAAATAAAAATTGTTCAATAATTTTTATCCACTTCTTATATAATCCACAAATTTTAACCTCTCATCCCATTAAAACTCAATTGTGGAAAAGGTCCCCTTAAGCAATTACCAGCGTTGCGAGTTCATTGACACCCTTAGATTTCAATTCCGAGCACTGGTTCAAAAGATAGAAAATCCCGCTCATTCATTTATTCAACATACCCTATATAAACTTCATAAATTCATTCCGGGCACACTGGTCCTAAGAATCAAGTGCTCTCAGAATCCATAGGCTCGTAAAATTGCAATGTATTTAAGAAAAAAATTCCTTGAATCTTCTGGGACATTAAATTACTCCAACCATAGGGATTTAAGTCTCCGTAAAGCTACATCATAAACTAGGGAAACAAATGAGTGTACAATGCATGCATCTGAACCTCTCGCTCTCATGTGCTCTCCTGGAGGGTCCCATGCTGCCAATGAATGTGCACCATAGGAATCGACCATCCATGTAGGAATCGCTCATATCGATCCTCGATCTCCCTTGAGACCTTTGTGAATGTAGCTCCGTCATTGATGTCCAGCACCCCATGATAAATGATGTGTGTCGGGTCATGCATGTAGATAAGTGGAAGACGTCATGCACCTGGTGAAACTAAGGTGGTAGGGCCATGCGGTAAGCCACCTCTCTTACCCTGGTGAGGACATGGAATGGTCCGATGAAGAATGGAGATAACTTGTTTCCCTAGCCAAATCTATGTATTACACGTCGAGGTGAGACCCGTAAGAAAACCCGGTCACCATCCTTGAACTCCAGTGGTCTCTGTATCCTATCATCATAGGACTTCTGTCTGCTCTGTGTAGTCATCATCCACTCCTGGATGATCTGCACCTTCTCTGTCGTAGCATGGACCATCTCTGGTCCTAAAAGTGCTGACTCCTGAGGGTCTATCCAGCACAGTGGGGATCTGCATGGTTGGCCGTACGTTGTCTCGTATAGTTCCATCCCGATGGTGGAGTGGTAGCTGTTGTTGTGCGCAAACTCTACCAAGGGTAGGTGATCCTCCCAACTGTGACCAACGTTAAGGACACATGCACAAAGAATGTCCTCAAGAGTCTGAATGATACTCTCAGTCTGGCCATCCGTCTAAGGATGAAAGGCAGTTATCAGGCATAGATGCATCCAAAATGCCTCTTGAAACCCCTTCTAATACTGGGATGTAAAGCAAGTATCTCGATCATATATGATAGACGATGGTACAGCATAAAGGTGAATGATCTCTTGAACGTAGAGGCGTCCCAAGCTCTCAACGGAGCCCCTCTATCTAATCGGTATGAAGTGGGCCGACTTGATGAGTCTTTCTATGATCACCCAAATGGAGTAGTCTCCTCTGGATGTACGTGGAAGCCCCATCATGAAATCCATGGATATTCAGTCCCACTTCCACTCTATAACATCTAAGGGATGTACCATGCCTGCTGGTACCTGGTGATCTGCCTTCACTTGCTTGCAAGTGAGGCATCCTGAAATGAACTCTGCTACCACCTTCTTTATACCTGGCCACAAATGCTGTCGTCTGAGGTCCTTGTATATCTTCTCCACTCCTCGATGTACCGATAAAGGGGAAGTAAGAAACTCCCTCAGCACTTCCTCTTGCAGTGTAACTGGTTCCATGGTAAGTTCCCTAAAGAGGATGACATGATCTTCTCCTTTATAAAATCCATCAGGCGCCTACCCTGTGGAAATATGAGCACGTCGCATCTCACAGTCAATGTCCCTACTCTGTGCCTCTCTGACCCGCTGATGTAGTAGAGGAGTGACTGTGAGGGTCTTTAGGAAGGATTCCTTGTCTATATCCATGATGGATATCTACAAAGAAGCTAACTTCTTTGTCGCCTCTCCAAGTAGTTTAATGACCGACCTCCTCATAAGAGAATCAGCCAAAACCTTCCCCTTACTAGGAGTATAGACGATCTCAATGTCATAGTCCTGGAGGAACATGAGCCATCACATCTGTCTCAGGTTCTTGTCCATCTGCGAGAAGATATATCTAAGACTCTGGTGGTCTGAGTAGACTGTAAAGAACTCACCCATCAAATAGTTCCGCCACATCTTCAAGAAGACGACCACTGATGCTAACTCCATGTCATGGGTAGCGTAGTTATGCTCGTTCTGCCTCAACTATCATGAACCATAGGCGATCACTGCACTCTACTTCATCAGGACACACCCGAGTGTGGTCCCTGATGCGTTTCAGAGAACTACGTACCGTACACCCTCCTTCGGCATCCTCAAGATGGGTGACTAGTCAATCTATGTCTCAGCTCCTGGAAGCTCTGCGAACATCTATCTGACCACATGTAGGGTTTCCCCTTCTTCGTCAAAGTTGAAAGCGGTGCTGCAACTCTGGAAGAGTCTGGCACAAATTTCTTATAGTACCTAGCCAGACCTATGAAACTCCTCACCTCCGTCACGCTCTTGGGTGGCTCCCAAGGAAGTATTGCCTCTGTCTTCATAGGATCTGCAGTAGATACCACCTACGAGATGATGTGCCCCAATAATATAACACCTCGAATCCAGAATTGGTACTTTGAGAGCCTACCATAAATCTGGTTCTCTCAGAGTGTGTCTAGTAAAACCCGCAAGTGGTAGGCATGCTCCTCCTCAATAGTCGAGTAAATCAGAATGTCATTGAAGAAGACTAAGAAAAAATGATCGAGGTAACCCTGGAAGATCCTGTTCATGAGACTCATGAACACTATTGTTGCATTGGTTAAGACGAAATACATAACCAAGAACTCGTAGTGGCCATACCAACACCTGAAATCCGTCATCTGCACATCCTCACCTTGAACTCTAAGCTGATGATTGCCTAACCTGAGGTTTATCTTCAAGAACAATAGTCCTCACTTGAGATGATCAAACAGGTCATCAATTCTTGAGAGTGGATTCTTGTTCATTATGGTCACATTATTCGGGCGACAGTACTGGACACATAGTCCTATGCTACCATCTGCCTTCTTATGGAATAAAATCGGAAAAGCCCATGGTGAAACACTAGGTCAGATAAATCCCTTTCCCTGCACGTACTCCAGCTATACCCACAGCTCATGAAGCTTAGTGGGAGCCATCTGATATGCTGGAGTAGAAATCGGTGCTCTCCTGGGTTATAGGTCAATATAGAATCCTACCTATCTGCGAGGAGGTAGTCCTCAAACATCATCAGGGAAAACACCCGCATTCTGATCCACCACAATAGGAAAACATGGACTCCGCACATCAACTGCTCCGAGGATGAGACTAGCCAACTATTGTGTGATCGGCTACCCTCTCCTTTGCATAAGTCCATCCTATGCTGCAAAAGCTCCCTTCTCTCCGGTGAAGGTGAACCTGCTCCCATATGTGTGGACACACCGCAATTTGTGCCTAATACATCCAATATGGAAATGGACTGTAGATAAAAAGTCCATACCCAAGATGACGTCGTAAGGCCTCAACGCCGCTACAAGAAGATCCCAGCTGAAGCTCTCGCCTCCTAGAGTAATCTCAAACTACCGGCACCAGTGTGTAATCATCGAGTCTACTCCCATAAGAGTCTACAGTCGTAAGGATCGAGACAACTACTCTGTCAGAATCTCCACGCTCCGAATAAGGGCAGCAACAATGAAAAATGACTCGCTCCCGTGTCTATACTAACTTCATCAAGTGTGGAGTAGACACAGATAGTACCTTGAATCATCTCTGGTGTTCTATGGTCATATGCCTTGACTACCTAGAGGCGAGCCTTCTCCTGTCTGCCAGCTCCCTTAGGTCAGGGTTGTCCTCCTGGTGGTGGTGGTGGTAGAGCCTTGAAGCGTCGTCCACCACCTACTGCTCGGCCATCTCCTCTGCCTCGTCTGCCTGCTCCCTGCAGACTTCCATGGTCAAACCTTTGCCTCTACCTGGTTGGTCCCTCAACCGTTTGCTGCTTCTCTGCATGGCGGATCGAATAGGTACGATCCATGTGGCCATGCCTGCCACATTCATATCACTGCCTGCCTCTTGTATGGCTAGCTCTGCTATGTGTACCCCACGCATCTAAACCATTATATTGTGGTCACCCAACTGATGGCCTGGTCTTCTTGGAACTCTGTGACATCAGTCTACTACAGGCTGCAGAAGACTCCATTACATGTCACCCTGTGGTAGGCCTCGCTGCTGGTGTTGGCTCAGTAAGGAATCTCTCCACAAAAGGGCTCTCTCCATTACTTCTACCTACGTCAAAATAACATGGAAGACCATGGAGCCCCTGATCTCTTGCCTCAGTCCATGCTCAAATGTCTGAGCCCAAAATAATGGGTCCCGTACCAAGTCTATGGAGTATCGTGAGAGGTCAGTAAATCTCACCGAGTACTGGGCTACTATCATGCTGCCCTGCCACAACTGTAGTAACTCCTAGATGTGCAACGCACAGAGGGTGGTTGAAACAAACTCCGAGAAAAAGAGGCTCTCGAAGACCATCCAAGGTAGTGATGCCTTGTTGTGAACCTAGAGCATCAGGCTCCACCATCTACCTACTGCTGTGTGCAGGAGACACACCGTATGGATCACTATATGGTCAGATGATGTCCCTACTAATCTGAAGACTCTAATGATACCCTCCAGCCAATCTGCTACTGCATGAGGGTCCATCTCTTCATGGAACATGGGCGGCCTCTGTCACTGAAACTCATTCAATGCACTCAAGAAGCATTCACTCTCCGCTGCAGGGGCTACTGGTAACGGTGGCCCAGCGGGTAGAGGTACCTCCAGTTCCTCTGCTGTAATGGGGCCCTGCACCGAGGCCTCATCGCTCGGTGGGCTTCCATCTCGCACAAGGCTCGGAACCCTAGTTGGATGCATTCTATAGGCCATACTGAAATGTAACAGGTGTGCCATAGTTAATACAGTATACCTAGTGGGCTAACACAAAGTAATCACAAAGAAAACTTTTGAAACACACATGCAATAAGTGTTTTCGAGCACTGAGTCAGAAATCAGAATCCAGGGTCCGGTTGTATGGATACGTCGGTCGCCTCACCAACAATAGACTCATGGGACCGGAAACCACACTCAATACTCTTAACATTATTTCATCATATAGGAAATTATTAGAGTCATGAGTTCTGCGGTATAATCGACTCCTCTGATACCAATTTGTCACGGCCCGTCCTCGTGGCCCTTGCCGTTACTACCCCAACCCCGCCTTCCATAGGCTAGGGGTTGGTGACTAGAACCAAGGGCATAAAATACCGATAAATGAGAACTAATTGCCTTTATATAAGTTAACAAACACAACAGAGTACGGACGCTGGAGTAAACACAAAGTAAACTGAGTACAAAAGTAAGTGCTGGAAAATAAATGGGCCAGTAAACAAACCCCACTGAATGTATAGTACAACTAAGAAAAGTAAGGAACCACAACTGAAATGTAAAGAAGTAAACACTGAGTCGTCCTCCGGAAACCCCACATGAAGGGTGGGTACAGATAGTCTGCTCATCTCCTTGAGTCCGTCCATCCGTTCAATGTACATCCCGCCTGATAGTCCACCTCCGGATACTGTCCCGCTCCACAAGCCTCAACCATGATTAGCGTTGTCTATCTTCTGCAACCAACACAATGTTGTGCGGTTATATCCCATGCAGGGTTGAGTATATGATACTCAGCAGGGACCTCGAGACCCTCGTAGGTCTCCCAGAATCCACAAAGGATAAACTACAAATGAAGGACACAATCACAAAGTTTCAACCGACTCCACTTAGGTATATTCCCATACATATACCTAAGTCATCAATTACTTTTTGGCTCTAACTCTCGATCCCAAGCACAGCACAGTCCACAAAAGAAAGCACAACCTAGTCCACACAGGAAAGAAGTCAATCACATCGATGATAATGATTGAAGGTCAAGACTCATCTCTCATAGGTGTACTTCTCACGAAGAGGGGTGGAGATGATTAGATGTAGCCTCTGAATCATCTTCTCTTCCGAACCCATGTAGGATCCAAGTATAATATACATTTCTACCGAACCCACATAGGATACAAGTACATTTTTCATCGTCATCGCAGTCGCAGCCAGCTCTAGGGTTCCCGCACACAGCACGCTCGATTCCGGGAGGGTCCTCTCCACGATCCAAGAGGTTCGATACATCAACTGTCACAATTTCTAGAGTGGATGTATCCAAATTTTCCGTCTCATCAATAGGAACTCATTGCGATAGACGACGCGTAAATCGGACGCCCGGTCTGATAGATAATGAGTTTTCAGTTCCTGGGGCCTGGTTATAAATACGCTCATTTCTAATCCAGCGAATATAGATAGTTGTCCAAAACTCACATAGAGTATCGCAAAAGAACAGTCTCATTGAAAGGGTCCTAGTGTCACAGACAACGCGTCGATTGGACGTGCAGTCTTTATGTTATTATCGTTTAAGTGATTAATAGTCCCGACCCGTTTCACCCTTGGGCCGACGGGTCGGGTTATCCCAGTTTGATGGGTCCGACCCAGCAGGGGTGTTGGACCAGTCCGAAGGAATACACAACTTGACCCGAAGGGGTGCGGCTCATCCTGATGGGGCGCGGCCTGGCACAAAGTGGCACGGCCCGGCCCGGTGGGGCGCCCCCCCCCCCCCCCCCCCCCGGTTGTCCGCACCGACAGTTCCATGCTGTGCCGCTCTTCGCCAAACCGGCCAGCCTTCTATGCATGCGGCCCACATGGGTGGGACGCTGTTCTTCCAGTGCGGAACCCTCAAAGCACCGCGGTCCAGCTCCGTCGGCCGGCCGATGGGTGGGCCGGTTCCTCAGCGCAGTTCCCTCCTTGCATCGCGGTTCGCCTTCGCCTGGCCGGCCAATGAACCGACTGGTTCTTCCCCCGATGCAGCCTATAATGTGGGCCGCTGTTCCTCCCGCACAGCCGGTGCAACGGTGCCAGCTTCCTTCACCATGTTCCCGGCACGTCTCGACGACTCCGTGCTTCCTCCACCTCCAGTTTCCAATTCCAAAAGAATAAAGTTCCAGCGGAGGGACGTCGGTCCGTGTTCATTTGGCCCGCGCCCTCCGTGTTAAGAGGTAACACATAACCAAGAAAGAACAAGGTTCATGAAACACAATGACAATTTTATTTTATATAAAATTTAATCAAATCACCCTTACTCGAAATGATGTTCACGGTTTCCATGCACCGTGGATGACGGTGTCATTTCCATCATCATCAGTGTCCACACGAGGAAGTGACATTTCCTCTTTTCTCACGAAGAGAAGAAAAAAAGGCGCCCCATTGTTAGCGAGTTCTCACGTCGGTGTCTCCTCTCATGCCACAGAGGAAGAAGAGGATGATGAACTGCAGTATCCGGTTCGATGTTCTTCGTCGGGGAGTTGGCGTTCTTCAACAATGTATGAATCCCCTTTCTTCTTCACAAGAGTTCTCTCCCCAAACCCCCACAAAAAAATCCATCCAAAATAAAATAAGGACACCAATTATTTTAATTGAACATGCCATGCATTTCAAAATACAGATTTCAAACACTTAATTAATTAATGAAAGAGTTTGAATTAATTAATTAAGGTGTGTGTCGGCAAGAGATTAAGTGGGGAAGTGGAAATGTTAAAAATTTAAAAGGGAGTTTCCTTGTAATTAACATGGGTGCTCAAAGGGGTTAAAGATTTATGGAATGGGAAGGGTTGGGGCTCGTGTGGGACCCACCTCACAATTATCCTCACATTGGTAGTTAAGAGCTTGTGGGTCCCACCCCAACACCCCCATGTAGTTTATAACCACCTTAGATATAAAATAAAAATTGTTCCACAATTTTTATCCACTTCTTATTTAATCCACAAATTTTAACATCTCATCCTGTGAAAACCCAATTGTGATAAAGGCCCCCTTAAGTAATTACCGGTATCGCTAGTTAATCAGCACTATCATATTTTAATTCTGAGAACCGGTTCATAAGATAGAAAATCCCGCTCGTTTGTTTATTAAAGATACCCGAGCTAAACTTCAGAAATTGATTCCAGGAACACCAGGCCTCGAAATCAAGTGCCATAATAAGCCATAGACTCGTTATATTACAAAGTATTTAAGAAAAACCTTTCCTTGGATTTTCCGGGTCTTTACAACCGTCTCGTTCCAAGGATTCCAGCACCACTGATGGTTCATCAGACAAATGTTTGGTGCCAAAGTTATGGACAAAATAGTGTAAATGGGTTGAAGTGGGTCCGGGTCCAGTGATACCCGGTCGAATCGACCCAGTTTGGGTCGACCTGGCCCGGACCTCTAGGTTCGGCCCTGCCCATGATGGGTGGCCCTACCTGGGTGGGGCGGTAGCCACGTGGGCCACGAAGGCCTCGAGGGTCCGTGGGTGCTACGGGGCAGCGGAGGCCACAGAGCGGGGCAAGGCCGCTGGTGCCACAGGGCGGCATGAGGCCGTGTGTGCCACGATGCTGTGGAGGATGTGGTAGCTGCGGGGTAGTGGAGGCCGCTGGTGGTGGAGCGTTGTGGGGCGTGGAGGTCGTGGGGTTGCGAAGGACCCATGGGTCAGAGGGTGCATATGGCATAGGCCGCAGCGGCATGGAGTGTCGTGCCTTTGCCGACAACCGGTTTGACATGCAGCCCATCATTAGTCACCTTCTTCATGGTTCTCGAGTTCCACGGGTGCCAACCATTGGCACCAGTCACCGTCACCATTGCTAATATCACCCAAAATATCCACAAGATTTTCAGAGGGGTCAGGCCATGTTTGTATGGCCAGTACCCTCCGCGTTAGGGTGATAGCATACGGCTAAAGGAATATGATTCAATGTAAGAGGGAAAATAACATTGATCAAATTAAAACACTCCCCAACCACGTTCGTTTGTTGATGTCGATGAGAATGGAAGGACAATCATTGATTGATGTTGTACCGAGGAAGAAGTCAATGTCATGAGTCAGCATTCTTTTTTGGAGGAGTGTTCTTCGTGGAAGAAGTTCTTCATTGGAGATGTGTAATTCTCCCAAATTCTCCTTTTTCCAAACCTTCCCTCTCAATTCTACCAAAATGAAAAATAGCCTAAATAATAGAACAAGTTATCAATTATTTTTTTGGCATAATTTCAAATTGTCTTAATTTATTAATTGATGATTTTGTATAATTAATTATGGGGGATGGCTCAATTAAAGCGGGGAAGGGTCAAGTGTTTTCTCCCAATTAAGAGGGATGTTAAAGGGATTTTATGTCTCAATTGGTCCCCACCACCATAACCTATGAGATTTTTTAGTTTGGGTGGTCCTCACCTCCATAACCTCTTAATCGAGGTTTGTTAGAAATAAAATAAAAGCTTATTTTATTTTATTTTTCATCTCCACAAAAAACCCAAATTCTATATTTCACCCTCATCCTACTATGGTCGAGGAGAAGGTCCACTTAAGTGAATACGTATTCTCTGAGTTCAATGGTACCCTCATATTTGAATTCTGAGTTCTAGTTCAAAAGTTACAAAACCCACTCGCACGTTTACTGAATGTACCCGAATAAAAGTTTAGAAATTCATTTCAGGCACACCGGGCCTCAAAATCACGCACAATCAATTTTCACGGACTCGTAAAATACCCATATAATAAAAAAATATTTTCATTGAAATTATAGGTGTTTACATTCTTCCCACCTAAGAGATTTACATCCCTGTAAGACACAACTGAAACTATGGTAACAAGTGGGGGTACTGAGAATGTATCTGAGCATCCCGCTCCCACGTGCTCTACTAGAGGTTCCCATGTTTCCATCGTACACGTACTAGAGGTATCAACCACCCATGAAGGTATCGATCCTATCAATACTCAATATCTACTGGAACCTCTGTACGAGTCTCCCCATCGACGATATCCATCTTGTCATGTTCGATGATTTGAGAAGGTTCGTGCACATATCTTCTCAGGTGGAATACCTATAAGCCATTGTGCACCCGGTGAAACTAAGGTGGAAGAGATAAGAGGCATGACACATCACCAACTATGCTATGAACCTGAAAAGGTCCGATGAATCATGGAGATAAATTTCCCCCTCGGCCAGATCTCTGCAATCCTCGTCGAGGTGAGACCTATAGAAAGACATGGTCACCATCCTCGAACTCTAAAGGTCTCTATCTCCAATTGGAAAAGGACTTCTGCCTGCTCTGTGCAGTCTTCATCCGCTCCTAGATGATCTGCACTTTCTAAGTGGTAGCCCATACCATATCTGGTCCCACTAGTGTTGACTCCCCTGGGTCAGTCCATAAAAAAGGTTATTTGCAGGGTCTCCAGTACAATGCCTCAAAATGTGCCATCCAAATGGTGGAGTGATATCTTTTGTTTTAGGAAAAATCTACCAAAGGCAAGTGATCCTACCAGCTCCGACCGAAGATGAGGATGCAAGCACGTAGCATGTCCCCGAGGGTCTGAATGGTCTGCTTAGTCTGACCATCTGGTCTGAGGATGGATGGAGGTTCTCAAACGAATATACATCTAGAAAAATTCATGCATCCCCTTCCATAGCCGGGAAGTGAAACGTGTATCATGTTAGGAGACATTAATCGAGGGTACTCCTTGTATCCGCACAATCACCTACACATAGAGGCGTCCTAAGCTCTCTACTGATCCCTGCTCTCTAATCGGTAGGAAGTGGTCCGACTTGGTGAGTCGGTCGACGATCACCCAAATCTAGTCATGAACCCGGGAAGAACATGGAAGTCCTCTCATGAAGTTTATGGATATCCCATCCCACTTCCAATCTGGGATCTCTAAAGGCTGAACCAAGCCTGCTGGTCGCTGATGATCCGCCTTCACTTGCTGATAAAGTGAGGCACCTGGAGAAAAACTCTGTAACATCTTTCTTCATTACCGGCCACCGCTGCAATTTTCGGAGATCCAGTTACATCTTCATCACTCCTGGATATACTGGTGGAGGGTATGTGTGGAACAACCTCATCACATCCTCTCAAAGGGACACTGGTACCATGGTATGTCCACTAATGATGATTACATGCTCCCCACCTTTAGAAACTCTATTAGGTGCCTACCCTTTGGATATCTGAGCACGTAGAGCCTCGCAGTCAGCGTCCCCACGCTGCGCCTCCCTGACTTGCTGATGAACCAGAGGAGTGACTATAAGATACTGAAGAAAATCTGCTCCATCTCGATCCACAAAGGATATATACAATGCATCAACCAGGTCTGTCGCTTTGCCTAGTAGCTATATACTAGATCTACGGCTGAGTGCATCTACTACAACGTTACCCTTCCAAGGAGTATAGATTATCTCGAAGTCATATTCCATGACTAAATCATGATGACGTCGTTATCTCATGTTCATGTATTTCTGAGAGAATATATACCTAAGACTCTTGCTATCTGAGTAGAGTCTAAAACATTCACCAATCAGATAGTGTCACCACATCTTCCAGGAGAATACCTCTACTAATAACTCCATATCATGGGTTGCATATTTCTTCTCATGCCGTCTCAGGTGTTGGGAACCATATCTGATCAATTCACTCTCTTGCATCAGGACTCATCCATGCCTGGTCCCTGATGCGTCGTAGTAAACTACGCACCCTACGCCATCCTCTGGAAGGCTAAATATGGGGGAACTAGTCATCCTCTACCTCTGTTCCTGAAAACTCTTCTGAAATATCACCGGCCACACAAATGTTTTCCCCATATTCATCAACACTGATATAGGTGCTGAAAATATGAAGAAATATATCACAAACCTCCGGTAGTATCCACCCAAACCCAGAAAACTATGTATCTCTATCACACCCATAGGTGGCTCCCAAGCAAGTATCGCCTCAATATTTGCTGGATCCACTGCAACTCCAGCCTCTGATATGACATGTCCTAGATATTGTACCTCAAGGATCAAAAACCAAAACTTCGAGAGATTACTATAAAGCTACTGATCTAGGATTGTGTCCAGTACTACCTGCAAATGATAGGTATGCTCCTCCTTAGTATCCAAGTGGATCAGAATGTCATCGATGAAGATTACTATAATGTGATCATGGTATGGCTGAAAGATCTTGTTCATGAGTCCCATGAACACTGCTGGAGCATTGGTTACACTGAATGGTAGATCCAAGAACTCATAATGGTCGTACCAATATATGAAAGCCATATCTTGTACATCCTCTTCTCGCACTCTGAGCTAGTGATATCCTGATCTAAGGTCAATATTCGAGAACCAACATGCTCCCTTCAGGTGATCAAAGAGGTCTTGAATCCATGAGAGTATATACTTGTTCTTCACAGTCATTGGGTTCAAGTGGCGATAGTCAACACAAATCCTCAAGCTCTCATCCACATTCTTGGTGAACAAAATTAGGGCTGCCCAAAGTGAAACACTGGGCCGAATGAATTCCTTCACCTGTAAGTACTCTAGATATACCCCCAGCTCACGAAGCTCCACGGGAGCCATCTGATATGATGGTGTAGATATCAGTGTCATACCATGGAACAAGTCAATGTAAAATTCCACCTCTCTATGAAGATGTAGACCCAGAATGTCATCAGGGAAGACATCCGCATAATAGTCCACTACTACAGGATAAATTATACTCTATACATGAATTTATCAGAGGGTAAGTATACCCAAATAATGAGTGATCTTTTTCACTCTCCTCCATGTAAATCCATCCTGTGCTGCAAAGGCTCTCTCCTCACTAGTGAAGGTAAAACTGGTCCCATCCATTTGGACATATCACACTTTTCCCCTAATACATTCACTCTGAGCATAGACCGTAGATAACCAGTTCATACCCAAAATGATGTCATAAGGCCTCGAAGCTACTACTAGGAGATCCCACCCGAAGCTATCACCTTGTAGAATAAGCTTTCACTACCAGATCCAGTGTGTAATCGTCGAATCCGCTCTTGTAGGAGTCTCTAGCTGTATTGATCGAGCCAACGACTCAGTCAGAATCACCAAGCTCCAAATGAGGGAAGTGGAAATAAAATAATGACTGAAACCAGTCTCTATAAGTATAGAATCTAATGTAGAGTAGACACATATCATACCTCATATCATCTCTAGAGTTCCAAGATCATAGGCCTCAACTATCTATAGCTGGGATCTCCCCTATCCACCGTCTCCCTACGGTCGGGGTGGACCTCCTGGTGGTGGTAGACGTAACATCTCAAATCGTCTGCCACCGCCAGATGCACAAATAGCTCCTCTGACATGTCTTCCTTCTCCCTGCGCACCTCCTCGGTCGAATATTTGTGTCTACCTAAGAGGTCTTTCGATCGTCTGCTGATCATTCTTATGGCCAGTCAGACAGTCACGAGCCATGTGACACTGACCGCCGCATGCGTAACACTACTCACTCTTGTCATGAGTGGATCTGCCTCGTGTAACCCAGACAACCGAACCTGAATCCTGTAGTCATCCACATGTAGGTCTAGTGCTCATAGACCAATGTTTCATCTGTCTACTGCCAGATGTAGAAGACTGAGCTATATGATGACTGGTGGTGGGTCTCACTACTGATGAATACACCGCAAAGAAACTCTCCACTAATAGGGATCTCTCTAACACCCTCGTCTACTTCAGGATGCTAAATGATATCATCGAATCCATGATCTCTCACCTGAGCCCCTGCTCAAAGGTTCGTGTCGTGATGAATGTGTCCCATACCATATCTGTGGAGTAGCGTGAGAGGTTTTTGAACCTCAATGAGTATCGTGACACAGTCATGCTACCATGCTACAGATGAAGTAGCTCCTATATGTGCACGATGCGACGATTCGTTATAAAAAACTCTACCCGAAACCTGCACTCTAAGTCTGCCTAGAGAAGCATCACCTCGTCTTGAGCCTGGAGCATCAAACTCCACCATCTTCCTGCTGCTACCTATAGAAGACTGGCAGCAAGGATCCCCATGAGATCATTTGGTGTCCCTACTAGTCGTAAGACTCTCAATACGGCCTCCATCCAATCCACAACTGCTTGTGGGTCCATCTGTCCACTGAACATGGATGGAATCTGCCGCTAGAACTTGTGCAACATGCTCAAGCGGCAAGCACCCTCTACTTTTGGGGACGGTGGCATCAGTTTCCCAATGGGTAATGGTACCACGAGTTCCTCCGCTGGTCCTTCAACGTGAAGAGGGCCCTGCACCAAGGCCTCGTCACTCGGTGGGCTATCAGTGTGTACTATATCTGGAACCCTAGTTAGCTATCTTCGTGGAGGAATCCTGAAAAGACACAGGTGCGCCATAGGCAATAATTTATATCTAGTGAGATGAATCAAATAGATCAAAAAAACACTTCAAAACACACATACAATCCGTGTTTTCATGCACTAAGTCCGAAATAATAAATCAAGGTCCTAGTGTATGGATACGTCGGCCATAACACCAACACTGGATTCCCAAAACTGATAACCACACTCACTACACTTAACAATATTTATGTTAAAAATAAATATCAGAGTCTTATGTTCTACAGTTGAACCGACTCCTCTGATACTAATTTGTCATGACCCATCTCCCGGGGCCCATGCCATGACTACCCCAAGCCCGAATTCCATAGGCCAGGGGCTGGCGACTAGCACCGAAGGTGTATTCCATAAAACTAGGAAGGCATTTCCCTATAACTCGTAACACACACAACCAATCACACAACAATATATGATCTCAAGTAAACTAAATTGTAAACAGAGTGAGTATTGTATGTAAAATGGGGCTAGAATAGAAGCCCATATGGAATGTACAAGGATAACTGGAAAGTACAAGACATATGATAATTGAAAATTAGCTCATGGATCATCTACCACGAATCCTACCTGTAGGGTAGGTATAACTCATGAATGACCATCTCTGTGGTTTTCGTCATCTAATGTCCACCATCGTGACACATCCTGTCCTGGTACTCTCTTCTTTAGTCAGCACTATCCGTTGTCTGCACCAAACACAATAGGGTGAAGGCATAGCCCATGCATGGGTGAGTATAACGATACTTAGTAGGGACCACGATACCCTCATGGTCTCACAAAATCCACCAAGGATAAACCACATAGCATGAAAACAACATACAACCCTACTTAGATATATTCCAATACATATACCTATGTTATCAAGTATACTAATCTAAATCATGAGGAAAAAACAAAGTCAAAATTAAAGCCCAAAGCTCAACTATTCCTCAAAGGAAGGAATACTACGAAGGCAAGTACCATACAATTACGCCACACAAAATAATACCAACAAGGTATTTCCATGATGGAAAGTACCACAAGGTACAAACTCAACTCACACCCGGTATAACATAAGTACAGTAGTAGAGATGCTTAGATGTAACTACTAATTTATATTACTCTATTAAGGGGAAGATCCACGAAATATGAATAATCATCATCAGAACCACAAATGTTCTCTAGGTGCTAAACCACACAGTATTTCATGGTGCTAACCCACACTGGATCGCTCAATGCTGACCCACACATGATCGCTCGGTGCTGACCCACACCGGCTCACTAGGTGCTGACCACACTAGATATCTAGGTGTTGACCCACACAAGATCGCTTGGGATGTCCCACATGTAATATTAGTGTGGTTCCATGTTAGACCCTCAATCAAAGACCCTCGAAATATCTCTTCATCAACTCACAGCTAGCTATTGGGATCTCGCGCTATGCTTTCTTGTCGCTGGGAGGTTCTACATATCAATACACTATTTAATACTCAAACTTCCAGGAGATCTCATGAAAATGTATTTCAAAGGACCGCCACATCATTGGGGTCTGAACACAATAGACAGTGAATCAATCAGACGTCCAGTTTGTGAGTTATTAGCCTTTTAGTCCTGAGGGGCCAGTTGGATTCGTGCTCGATCGAACCCAAATATACTCCAACTTTATCCAAATCTCAATTAGGGTATACTCAAAGGGACCTTCCACTTCATTGATTTATAGAGACACTGAAGGTTCATCAAACTGACATCATGTGCCAATGTTGTGGCCAAAAGAGCGTAAATGAGTCGAAGTGGGTCCGAGTCTGGGTTCGACCCAGTTGGACCAAACCAGCCTGACCCAGTCTGAGCCAACCCAGTTTGGGTCGAACCTGACCACGCTTGGTGTCCCGCACCACGTTAGGTGGCCTAACCCACGCTGGGAGGCCAGGCCCACAATGGTTTATCCTTCCTGGCGGCCTGACCTTGGTAGTGAGGGGCGGCACAGAGGCCATGCGTAGGCCGCATATGGCAAAAAGTGCCGTGGGTGTTGCGGGGAGGCATGAGGCCGTGGGTGCCGTGGGACGACGTGTGGCCGTGGGCACTGCGTGACGGCCTGACGCCGTGGGTGTCGCAGGGTGGCAGAGGCGGTGAGGGCCACAGGGGCACTGGAGCGCTACGGGGCGTGAAGTCCATGGTGCGGCAGAGGCCACAGTGCAACAGAGGCTGCGGGTAGTGGAGGCCGCAGACAACAGAGGCCGCAGTGGTGGGGAGAAACGTGTCCTCCCCAGTGGCCGACTTCACCGGACTCCCTTTGTTTATCACCTTCATCATGGTTCTCGAGTTCCACTGGTGCCAGCCGCTAACACAGGTCGTCGTCACCATCGCGGAGATCACACAAAAGGTCCACAAGATTTGTGGAGGGGTCTAGCCATGTTTGTTTGGCCCATAGCCTCTGTGTCAGGGCAGTAGCATACGACTCATTGAAGATGTTTCAATGAGAACATAAAAATAGCATTGATGAAATTAAAACTCACCCGTACTTCATTCGTTTGTTGATGTCGATGAGGAGGGATGGACAATCATCGATTGAAGACGTCTCAAGGAAGAAGTAAAAGTTGTGCATTGACATTCTTCATTGTAGGAGCTTTCTTCCTGGAAGAAGTTCTTCGTTGGAGATGTGTAATTCTCCCAAGTTCTGCTCTTGCCAACCCATTCCTCTCAATTCCACCAAAATTAAAATTATCCCATAAAATAGAACAAGTTATCTATTATGTTTGTTGGAAAAAGTTAAAATTGACTTAATTAATTATTTGATGAGTTGGTATAATTAATAAAAGTGGGTGTCTCAATTAAAGTGGCGAAAGATCAAGAGTTTTCTCTCTATTAAGTGGAATGTTCAAGGGGGTTTAAGTCTCAGGTGGTACCCACCACCATAACTTATGAGAGGATTTTGTTCAGGTGGTCCCCACCTCCGTAACCTCTTATAAGAGGTTTATTATAAATAAAGTAATATTTTATTTTATTTTATTTTTCATTATCTTAAAAAAAATAAAATTCTATCTTTCACCCTCTTCCTACTGCTGTCGAGGTGAAGGTCCCTTTATGCGAATACCATCATTGCATGTTCAACAATGCCCTCAAATTTCAATTTCGAGTACATGTTCAAATGTTACAAAACCCCACTTCCACGTTTACTGAACGTACCTGAAAAAAAGTTCAAAAATTCATTCCGGGAACACTGGGCCTCCTAATCATGCGCTGTCAATTTTTCCAGACTCGTAAAATTCCCATATATTAATAAAATTACATAGAAATTTTGAATCTTTACAGGTTTATATTATATAATAATTAATTTTAATAAATATGTGTAATTTGGATGAGTACACAATGTATAGTTCTAACTACATGAAATGTACTATTTTTCACCATCTATCTGAAGTACACACCTGGGGAAAAGACATGTTAGTATACTTCATTAATCTTTAGAGTTCACGGTGTGTCCAGTGGGCCACACACCTTTTAGTTGCTTGTTACACAGTCTCTAGCCAGGCAAGCCGTGTACGAGGTACATGGTCCAAGGATAACCCAAATGGACTCCATGCCATGTCCATTAGGCCACATGACATGTAATCTAGATACCGTATGACACCTATTCTAGGTCAACACATTGAGTCAATTAAGACATAGAAAGACTCCAACACATGGTTTGGTTTGGCAAACCGATATGATGCATTGAATCTTGATTACATGGAGTGTACTGCCGAATACATGTTGTGTTTTCTTGTGTTGTACGACCATGAAGCTATCGAACCTCCAGACGAGATCCTCTATTTTTTTAATCAAAATTACAAGAAAACATTATTTATGTATCATGAAAGAGAAAATAATGATGAGGAATAGATCTTGAGATTTAGATTTTTATAATGATTAACTCGAATTGAAACAACTAAATTATTAACTATGTATGTTATCAACGAGATATTTAAATAATTATCAAATATGATGTAACCCCTCTAATGCCACAAGAAGGTTCCAAGTGCAGTGGAATCATGGTTGGAAGAGTACCAAACATTCATTTTACAATGATCAATAATTATTCTGGGTTTAAAACGAAGAAGAACTCCAGTCTCATCAGAATATAATCAATGATTTAGATAACGAATAATGAGGTATGAAACCTTAGATAGGGTCTTGGAAATCATGTTTATAATTACTTTTAATTAATTTCATAATGAAAAATAATTCCGGTATCATTTTTATTTTCCTTCGTTGATGATGTTGATTATCTGGAATGATGCTTCAATATTATCTCGTTGTGCTTGTAAGGATCCTTACTTTAATCCTACTAGTGTTGATCCACATGTTCCCCAATGACCTCCAGTCAACATTTCTGGTTCTTTTGGTGCTAACATGGAAAAGTGAGTGAAATGTGTCGGTCGTTCTTGATCGATTGTTCTTTGTCCTTGAAGAATGTCTCTGGTTCTAGATAGGGGAGAGAAGAGGATTTTAGATAGAAATTGATTGGATCAACAATTCTTCATTCACCAGGCATGTGGTGTGGTGTATGGTATAATAAGAGCACTTTCCTATGTATATACAAGATATTTCAATCCCAATATTTAATTGTATAACAACAAGTAATGACATTCATGAACATAGAAAAAACCCAAGGATTAAATAATAATACCGCGTCATTATTAATGGCACACAAACTTGCGCAAAAAAGAATTATAAGTAAAATTCCATATCATTAAATAATATCATAGTTATTTTAATTTTTGCGAACTAGTTAAATAATTATTTACTATCTTGAATTTAACTATTTTACAATAGACCGGACTTGGTCCGCTCGAACACCACTTCCATTTATTGACCACCCAAAAAATAATTTATTCTCATAAATAAATAATTTTTTACAAACTAGTAAATAACTATTTATTAACTTTTTTATAAAATAAATAAATAAATTTAATTTAATTAATGTGATCATTGTAAAATGAATAAAATTATTCCACGGTCTGGAGAATAATATTTATTTCCTTAACTAAATTCAAATTGAATTTAACTGAGACCACTAAAAACACTTAGTGTGTGAACCTCTAGGATTCTATCTCGTTGGAATTATGCGGGATTTCCTAAAGTCCAAAAGTATTGTCTAGCAATGAGTCAAGGCACCCAAGAGAATGAACGTAAAGTCCCAACAATGACATCCACATACGAACACTCACTATTAAATATGATCCCTAGGAAACAATATCTCATCAATTAGGTTTCATGATTGTGACATCAAATTTTTGCTTGATACGTCATTCTTTGACTACATAAAATAAACTCGTCGTTACACCATGGATATGGACTTTCATGTGACGATTCAATTTCAATCAAAGGGAAAAGATATCAACATTCATAAATGGATGAGACAAATCCTTCCTCTAATTATTCATTATTAACATGCCACTCTTGACACACCCAATATACCCTACTTCCCACTAACATTATGTGGGACAATTTTTCATCAGTAAATCAAAGTTTGTAAGTCGTGAAACATATTAATGAAATATTAATGTATAAGTATCATTTCACAAGCTCAAAGATAGAAATATTTGATGACACCAAAACATGCAGAATTTCTAATAGCGGTTCTGTTCTCATTATCTTTTATCTTGGAGATTACCAAGTGAGAACTACATGAGAGGATGTTTTATATTCTTACGAGTACTCACACCTGATGGTCTACATGTTATGTGTCCCATCATAGTATGTCATCCAACCATAGAACTATATTTGAGAATATTTTTATTGCATTTCAAGGTTCCCATCAAAGCGGGGAACTTCCATGACCATATCAATGCAACAAATACTCTTGAAAATTATTACATCGTAGTCATACAGAACAATGATAAATACGAAATAATACATTAAATATCCATGTAATCAATGTAAAAATAGTTATTTATAGGATAGAAACACTTACAGTATTATTAACCTTACATTGAACATTAAATTCCCTCTAAATTTCATTAAATTTTTTCATTATTATCATTATTTCCATTACTGTTTACATTTTCTATATATGGTGTTTTCTTTAATTTTTATATGATTTACTATGGAAATGTTGATGAATCTAAATCCTTTATTGAATATGGATTTTTGATATTAAAACATAATGTTAATTTATAATATTTTTTATTCAATATAAGAGGATTAATTTGGGACTATAGTGAGGAGTGGGGACTATTATAATATAGTTACTCGATGAATTAGTCGGTATGATGAGTCAATATAGTTATGTTTATGTTTAACATGTTTCAACATATAGTTTGAATCCTTTATATAAAATCTATTAATGGTAGAGCTATCTTTATGCCTGAGATCATTTAATCCAATAATTAATCATTTCCTACATTATGAATTTTTTTTATCAATGAAATTTTTTATATGATATTATATCTAGAGCTATTTCAATATTACTTATTGATTAAATCACATAATATTTCTATTATTTACCTCACATATTAATTATTCTTATATATTCATTATGTCATGTTATTTTAATGGAATGTTTTATTATTTTTTTACCATTCCATATTTAATATTATCATGAATATTTTAACAATTATTATCCCTAGATGTAATTACTTATGATTTTATGGAATATATGAAATGTTTGAGCAGTTATTACCTGGACATGTAGATTTTTATTGTTGATTCGGGAATTCTTTGATTGTGCTATACCCTTAATAACAATATCAGATAACATTATTTTTTTATTTCCCAAGGGTTCCATTATGTTTACATTGAATGGTAGGAATGAATATACTTGTTGGGATTATTAGTTTCTTGAAATAAAATTATGTTCTGATTTGTGTATTCAATTTTAATATAAAACTCATGTATGTATATAGTTATCCATGACCACTAAATTGATTGTTCTTTCGGGATTAAATTCTGTATATCTTATTCAATAAAAATATAGAAGAAACCATTACTAAATTACTTGGGTCAAGGACATTATATATAATACCAGATGTAGTTTTGTAGAATATTTGGGAAGTATACTTATGATGGCAGAGACTAGTTAACATAACCCTATGGTCTAATTTAAAGATATATATATATATATGAACATCATAATGTTTTGTTAAGGTATATATTCTATGGGTTTTCCTTATAAATAAAAATATCTAGATACTATTATTGCGTACAGATCTAGCATCGATGTATCTAGAGTTAATAACTCAACAAAGGGTGCATATTTCTTAACTCTAGCATTAACTAGTACATGAAAATGGGACATTCAATGAACCTGGTTTGACACTCCCGAGTATTATTATTATGATAATTAATAATTTATTAACAAAACATTAATATTTATTTTAATATATAATGAAATTAAAAAACATTTCTTAAACTATATACTATATAGGACCTATGTAGAATTAAAACAAAAAGAATTATTGATGTATTTTCATTCAAAAAAATAAAAATATAAATTATTTTTACAAATATTTTATTATAAGAATAATTAATGATATATAGAATGAGTTGTAATCAAATATGACTTCATTAACATATAATTCATGGGAATCCTAATGTGTTAAGAGTTAAATACTGGAAACATGTTCAAAGACCTGATCAACTTTTTTATGTTTTAGGCGATGAGAGTCTACCAAGATAATGTAAATTTTGGATTGTTTTATTGAATGTATATTTTTTAGTCATTACTTTTATCTGAGTAATAGTGAATTTACATTTTATAGACATATGATTTATTGTTTTGATAAAATTTACGATTAATATGCTTAATAATGACATTTTAATAATATTCATTTATGATTATTTAACTAAAATTGTTTTTATTGAAAACTCTTGTAAAAGTAAATTTAATGATTAATTTTTTGATGGATTTCCATCATATATCAATTGCAATTTATAGGAATTATATTAATATATTTCTAAAAATGTAAAATTTGAATGTCTGGTGACAACCCATCATATCTATCAATGCCATGGGGCTTGAACCTATGATGAAATGATGATAATAGTTTATCACCTAACATTAGATAAAATTTTCAAACCATAAATTTTTATTAAATATTTATAGATATATGGAACGTATTTTCACCCTTTTATTGACCTAATAACCCAATATAAAAAGAATTTAATTAATTAAAGAATAAAATAATGCATTTTTTGAAATTCTCTTCCTAGAGTAAGTCATTAAAGCATAATAAAAGGAGGGAATTGGTCTAAGTAAATATGAACATATCAAGTATATAAATATCTTTATATTCTTAGGCTAAAAAATAATTCCTAAAATTTTTGTGAATGATCATGAAACAAAAAGGTTACCAAATTATATTCATATTTCGAGAATCATATGGTTGTTTAAATCATAAAATATTTATTGTTTTTAGGCCCTTCACATTTCATTGATAATTAAACATCTTGTGATTAATGATTTGAGTCACTCTCTATAATTATTTAACCTTTTTATGTTCTCCTACATGGTACTATTAGTATGGGTTATTCTAGATTACCTTATTAATTATTACTCTATGTTATTAAGAGGTAGTTTAATTTTTTTCTTCAAAAAATTCATATATTAAACACTCTATTAATTTGTACAAGTTTAAATTGTACGGACACAATTTATCTAATTTAGGGAGAATGTAACACACAAACATCCTAAAAAAATTAAAATTTATTCTATAGCATATGTGACAAGATAAACCTAGAATAAAAGATAATATAATACCCTAGGATTAATACATATAATTATTTTATAACAAATTCAATTTATTTAATATATTATCAAACAAAAAACAAGGAGGTTCTTCATTATCATGCATTACACAAAAGACCAGATTTTACCAGTAAAAAATAATCTGTTGATATTAATATCCAACAAGTTATTTGTAGATGCAGAAATTGTGGGAATGAATAGAACTAAATAAAATATGAAAATATTAGGTTTACCATTTTTTATTTGATATTGATTAATTAGAAATATATTACTAAGCATTTGAAAAAAAGAAGGAAATGTTTTTTGAAAAACTATATTATTCTTAAATATGATTTCATTTATTTTTTTAAAAATAAAATAAATTCTAATTTCCATACTTTAAAAATTTTATTTTAATAAAATGGTATTTTTAAAATTGGAATATTGAAATAATATTAGTAACTTATTTATTTTTCTGGAAATAATTTTTTTAACGAGTTAAAAAAATGCTGAAATATAATTTATAATTGACTTTGGTTCATATAAATTATAATGATAAATTATATTTTGTATTCTGTATGGAATAAAAATGTTAAAAATTTTAAAAAATTACTCATATTTAGGTCAGTTTAATAATTTTAATATTTAATATATATATATATATATGAACATGGAAAATATTTGACCATTTAACATTAAAAACATGCCCTCTCATCATGTAGCTGAGATTATTTTTTAGTGAAAAATATTTTACTAATTTGATTTGAAATAAGAAAAATGTATTTTTTATAATTATCATAATGTATAATTTCTTTTAATTCTAAATTATATTTTTATTAAGATTAATAGTGAATGTAAAAAAAATTAATTACTATGGTTAGTGTAATAATTCAGTTACCAGGGTGTCAAAAAAGATGATAAGAGTGAAAATGACCTAATATATTTTCTAAAATTTATCAAATGATTTAATATACACATTTTACATAAATTAATATGATATATGTAACTTTATATCTACGTTACGTTGAATATGACTCCGATAATAAGTTGTGAAATGAAAGATTCAAAAAAAATATTTTTTAAATTTTGGTAGCAATAATTATTTGGTATTGTTAAAAAATTGGTTCAGTTATAGATATTATTTGGAATGATAAATACGTTTTGGTAATAATTGTATTTTTTATTCATTTTTTGAGATTACATAATTATATAAAATGATTATGAAATGCCAACACTATTACAATTTAGTTAATAAATAACAAAAATAAATGCTACTACAAACATTAAAAGTGATATAAATAGAATGAATTATTGTGTTTCAATAATTTTCGAAAGAAAATACAATATTATACTGTAGTGAAAATAATATATTATAATTCCATAATTATGTTAATATTTTTAAATTAAATTTAAATGAATAATATAAAAATTGAAATTAATGTTATTTTATGATAAATTTTATTTTATTAAATGATTTAATATCAATAGAAGTACTATTGACAACCATGTGATATATAATTTATAATAAATATTATTTATGTTCCATTAATGAATCAATTTTCTTATATATTGATGATATTTACCCCTAAATAGTAAATATTTTTTATCATAGTTATTGATAAACTAGTGTTTCTTCATGCCACATGCGCTTCTATTAATGTAAATTTATAACAAAAATAGGAATTATAAAAAAAGTTAGAAATGAGATGTATAATAGGAATATAAAATTTATCAATTATTTCTCACTATAATATATACTATATTGATAATTACCTAAATTTGAAAATATGTTACCACAATTAAAAAAATGTAAGAAATTAGGTTACATAGAATTTAAATGACTATTTGAAAACATTTTTTTTCTAGTTTTGGTTAAGGTATGGAATGATCATATCACCAAACCAACACATTAATTACAAAAGTTTGATCCAAATGAGTTTTTATTTTCTACCAAATAGTCAATACATTTGAGTGTTTACAAAAAGTGTCACACATTAAAAACTATAAAAGGGATCTCTCCCCCTTACTTATCCACACATCTCAATCCATTTGGATTATACGAACCATAAAAAAATAAAACAAATACTTACATAAAACCATTCTATAAGATTTAGTGTTGAAATAAACCCATACTATAATGTATTTTCTGAAAAACCAAAGAGGATACCAAAATAAGAGTTAATGTTTTTCAATGAACATATTTATTTTACTTATTCTTCCAACTATTTCAATTATTATTATAAAATTATGATATAATATACTAAATACAAATATAATGGGATTTTTTATAAATATTTCTTCACTTAAAACCTCATTCACTTCCACTAAATCAACTATTAAATTTTTGTTCATGCGTATTGAGGATTACGGCGTTCCGAACTGATGTCATTCATTTTTTTTCCACCCAACAATGTTGGGTGCGATGATGGATATAAATTAAATATATTATATTTATAAATTATTTATACTTATTGAGTAACTATATATAAGTTAAATATTTTTAACATTAATTCCCTAGAAAATACAACAACATCACTCGTGTGTACGGTGGACTATCGCCTATAGAACCAATGTTTTTTTCTCACTCGTTGACACTTCAAATGGAAGGTGTTAAAGATAAAGTTAATGATTTTATGTGATATGAATTAAATAATTATGATAATAATGAAATATTTTTCATCCTATAATGATAATATCAATCATTTGATTTCATTCCCTTCCACTCATGTAAACATGATTGCATCATTCCATTATTTGTGGACTGCTGCCTTCAAGAAGCGATTCCACTCTCTTTTCATCACCAAAACACATGGACGAAATATATAGTTATATAATAGTTTATATTTTACAGGATACTAATGCGTGTGTACAATCTACCATCTACATGATCAAAATGTACTTTATTTTTCATAACTATCAGTCATGATCAATTTTGAAAAGAAAATTGGTTTTAAAATATGACCATCATAGGATTATTATTGTTATGGAGATGAAAGAAATATATATTATTTATAAGATACAAATATTTTATGAAGAAATATGCATTATCAAACATCCAAATTAACACCTAAAATAATGAATATAATGCATTATAATTAATAAACGGGTGATAAAATGTTATAAAAGGATCATATATTAAATTAAAATTATTAATATGGTTTTTTAATAAGTTAATGAGATATTTAAAAATACTATATAGTATGTTAGGGAACATTCTTTCCAAAGTAAGTCTGAGGTAAGGGATTTCATGTCAATTTCATTTCGCTAAGGTATATTATAATTAAAAAAAGATAATTTCTATTATATATTTTATATATTTCCCCTTTTTAAAATAATATCCAGATTTGTTAATTATTAATGGTATTTTATTTTTTAATTTGAATTATTCTAATTAAATGTATTTTTATTCAATGTTACTAAGTGATAAAAAATGTTCTACCAAAATTTCTATTAATTTAGTTATATTACTCCTTCAATATCGTTGAAATTCTCTGATTTTGTGTATGGTGAACATTGATTATTTTATGTTGTATTGTAACTTTTTTATGTTGATTTACCATTGATACCCATAATATGTTAATAAATTAATTATCACTTCAATGTTATTCCCATTGAAATTGTTTTTTTTAATCGTAATCAAATCTAGATTATTTACTATGGAATTTTGGTTAAAGGAAATTATATTCCAAATTCCTAATAAAATAATTTAGTCTTATTACCCTGTTGTTATTAATGAAATATTCAGGATATATAAATTTTTTATACTATTTGGAATAAAAAAAATTTTAGAAATGTTTATAATTAAAATAGACTTTATTTATCACTTGAATCAGAAATTTGTTCTCAACCATAACCATTTTTTATAAAAATTTTATAAAAAATCTTTTCATCCTTTTAAATTTTTTTTATCAAAGTAATTACCTAACATTTTAACTTTTTATTAAAATATAAAATTTATATTTATTTCATTGTAAAAAAAATACCCATTTGTCTTTTTACCAAAAATTTTAATGTAAATTTTTATCACCTATTAATCAGGAAACATTCATAGAATTTTTTAAATTAAAAAAAATGCTCACTTCATATTTTGAATCATGGATGTAATTACCGACCATCAGGACCATATTTTCATTCAATCATTCCTTTCATTTTGATAGGTTTATTTTTATATATTTTGTTTTCAATGTTATTTTCAGAAAAAAATTATTTTGAAAATGAAAAGTACATTTTACTAAATAAATTTTTAAGTATATTTTTTTTGGAATTTCTGTTCATAATTAAAATATTACATTATTTTTACTTCTATTGATATATATTATACTAATTCCATATTTAATCTTCCTTATAGGGATTATGATCTATTTTATAAATGATAGTGTTTACATTCATGTCATTGATTTATTTTTTATTTCATTAATGACACTTCAAATTATTTATCATCATTGGGGAGTAACATTTCCAGTAATTATCATTAATTTTAATCTTATTTTTATTTATTTGAAAACAATTATACAATTTTTACATAATATGGTTAATTTGAATTTTATTTTTTTAACAAGGGATAAATTGTTAAACCATTTTTCATTAATCAATATTAATATTTTCTGATGAAGGCCGTTGTTCATTAACTAAATTTATTATATGATATTTAATGAATGCATTAGAGAAACAATGACAGGTGGCTCCAGGTATAAAATATTCCCTCGATAAATCAGTATCTCTTATGAGAAAAAAAGGAACACTATAATTTAGCTTGTTTATACAGTTAGTTCTTAACAGTCCAATTAATGGTCTTCATAGTAATGTTATAATGATTCCAGAGATTATAGAATCATATAATTAAGGATTTAATACATTAAGAGTATAGTTATTATTATCAATGAGATTTTCAAAATGAAATAATCAATGGACTCATTTCAATATTTGTTATTGATAAAATGGAATGTGATTTCAGTTATTTACCTTTCCATATTGATTACTATTAATCTTTTCAAGCTTTCATTTTTCGTTAAGGGAATACTTGTTTAGTTATTTACCTTCTAAACCTTAATATTATAACAAAGATTTTATTATTGATATAATATCTAGATTCAATTTATTTTTGGATTATTGATTATATGAACTTTTTGTTTAGTTATTTGTTTCCAATATTGATTATACATTATGATTCATGAATACTTAATTTGTTTATTAATAGTAATGGTAATTTCTGTTAATATGTATTTTATTTAATTTCACTAGGATTTTATGACGTTTACATTGATAGATACACAAGAATATGATAAAAGGTATTATGATATTCCCCAAAAAATATTCTGTATTAATTTTTGTACTAAATTGTAATGAAAGATTCATGTATACATCTATTTTACAAATATTACCAAACCGATCAATCAATTATGATTTGATTCATTGTATATTATTATATTGTATCAAATAAGGATCTTTCTTTGGGCTACTAGGGTTAGTTTTGTTATAATTATCATTTTCAATGTGATAATTTTAATAAGAAACTATCCAAGAAACACATTTTGAATTAAAACCAAATTTTCACAAGAGAAAGAATATTGAAGTACCATCTAATAAAATAATAAAGTGGGATAACCCAAGAATAGATTATTATGTAGAATATGAATAAATTTTAAACAATTAAAGGAGTTCAGAGTTATCAATATCACTTGTGACTTATGTAACAATTATTTCAAACAATCGTTAAAATGAATTTTTTAGAAGAATTAAAAAAACAATAATTTAATTACCGGTATGATAAAATATATCTACATTATAGTTTTAAAAACAATAAAATAATAAATTTTGTGAAAATTTCATTTTTTATCAAAGAAATAAAATCGATAAAGAAAAAAAAACTTTTTAAACTCTAAAGTTTCACGAACTTGCTTTAAATTCATGTTTAATTAATAAAAAATTAAATTAAAATATTTTAGAATATTATTGACATACATTATATTATTTAATTATATTTTATAATAATTTATTATATATCTATTAATTTGGTATAGTTTATTTCATCATATAATGTTATTGATTTTGATTGATTTATGATAGAATTTAAATGAAAATGTGGATCCCCATTCATTTATATGAAGACTAATATTACTAGATAGTTTATAGAAATTCAATATAATTTGTGTATTAATTTTTATGTTTTCAATACGAAATATAATTGGTCTAGTCATTATTTTTTATGATGAAATTAATGACTAGCATGTTTCCGTATAATTTTACATAAAAAATTTACTATGTTAATAAATAATTACATATAAATATGATAAATATAGTGATAAAATCAATAATTCAATAATAATTGTTTTAAAAAATTGTTAATAATTATGTTTCCATATCCATCCTTGTAATAAATTTATAGCGTCATTCTCGTAGATAGTTATACTGACATAAACAGGAATATACTATAGTTATAGATAAGTCTAATTATCGAGTCATTTAGCTATAAAATCAAAATTATAGAAGTATGGTAATCATTCATAGGATTAATTCTTATGAAAATTTATAATTTATATAGTTGTGAGTATTAAGATAATATAAAATAATATATTAATTAAAATTATGAAATATTTTCCTGATGTTATTTCCCATTTTAGTTTGTTAAAATTACAATGCCTATTATTGTAAATGTTTTATGGAATATATGATTCTTTGTTATAGTTTCTAAATAATTCTATATGATATTTATAATTTATAATATTTATCATTTGAATCATTTGGTTAGGGTGATGAATAAAATTAATTATGCTATTCCATGGAGGTGGTGGTTTGTGGGTACACACATTAAATGATTTTGTTTTCCATAAAATTTAATGAATTTAGGTGTACATATATTTTAAAAAACTTATAATTGATATAAATATTATAATTATTCATTGAATAAATATTTTTATCTATACATGTATGATTATTATGATTAAATAAACATGTTATGCATGGAGGTGGTATTCCACAAGTACACATGAGAAATATTGTTTTTCTGGAATAGTTGTTGTGGGATAACATATATATTTATAAATACACTAAAAATGATATTTTAGTGTAATTATGATAATTAATTATTTGTTTTATATTCATTATATTAAATTTAATGGATTTATAAAAAAAATTAATTCAGTAGGAATACAATACGAGTGATTAGGAATTTTACATTACTCCATTATAAAATCCCTTTGCAAAATAGTTTTAGCCCTTAGAAGGGAGTATTTCTATGATAGAATAAAATATATTACATAGATAGTATTAATGTGTAGGTATTTTGGTATTTTTTTGATGATCTCATATGGAATGAGGTGTGAGGAGATGTGGGGAGGAACATGGTCCTTTTATAAGTTAAATGGGTGAAAAAGTTTCAAATAACCATAAAATTAACACAATGGAATGTCACATTTAATGGAAAGTGGATAGAAATGTGAAAAATAATGGATATGGGATGATTACCCACTTACCAATCCTCTGATAATTCTTTTAGAGAATATATTTTAGTTGTCTTTAAGTAACTTATACCTTATTTAACTATAACACCCACAGTTTCAAGTATGTAACCCTTTCTGTATGTAGTTTATGTGTGTAATGTGTTTGGTTGAATACCGTGAGGGTTTAGAAGTATTTAGGGATGTTTTTGGTGATTTTGCAGTGGATAATGGTGTGATAATGGTTAGTAAAAACTATGGAACTCCTACAGGTTATAATATAAACAGAGTTAGTGGGATCCGGGTCACTGCATAGTTGGGAACATAGTTCTTCCATACCATATGGAAACATAAGAGTAATATTTTGATGTGGGGTAGAGATATTATTCATTTTTGGCACATGATATTTCTATAAATTAGGGTGAACCATGATAGGTGCTTCTTGGAGCCAGTGGCTAGTGCATGGTTACCGGATAATTTCTGTATACATGTAACCCAACCTTGCATGGTTAAAAGTTTGATCATAAAAAAGTGGATCTCAATTCATGTGGAAAATAAAACAGTCATTATTCCTCCATGTATACCCTAACTTGATTTTTATTCCTATCAATGGCTCTGCAGACTCTACACTTTTTTTGGAGAAATCCATTGGAAAATAAGTTGTGTTGGAAGCCAGATTACTTTTTACAATCTTCTCTCCTGTTGTATTTTATTAAATGTACTCTTTCATCCATCTCTTGAATTCATATATATGATCCATTGGGGATATATATACGTTGGTTGATACTAATAATTATGACATTTGGATGTGTTTATTTTGAAAATGATTTATAAGGTGGAGGTTTTTTAAGATTTAAATCGATTTTGTTGAAAAATTTCATTCATTTGTCATTTTTAGCATAATATCTTAGGTAGATAGCTTCACTATTGAAATATCGTATTGGATATTAATGACTTTGATTATAAATAATTTTTTTAATTTAATTTCATTTAAATTTGTTTTTAATTTCTGGATGGAAACCATCTTTGGTGACAGTTTGTGGAATTGAAAAAATTGGGTGTTTTGGTGAAAATAAATCATGGTAAAATTAATTTAAAATGATGATTTTAAACTATTTATTAAGTTTTTATTCATGTGAAATTATTATAAATAAAATAAAGTTTTCTTTAAATGGTTTGGAATAATTTAAATGGAATAATTACTCATATAAATGGTTAAGCGTGAGTGTAATTTTATAACATCCCAGGTAAATAATGTATATGAAATTTTCTTATTTATAAATATTTGTGAACAAAATATTACTATTACTTTAAAATGGATGCAATGTGTGATGGCTTACACAATACACAACAACGAGTTTCTTTGAAATCTTATGATGCACACTAATAATATAATAATATTATTGTAAATAGTAGAAAATGATGATCTTTGTAATGGCGGGAATGAACAAAACTAAGTAATATGTGATTATATATTTTTGTTAATTATTTTAACATTTATCCAATAAATTTTAGAGGCTTAAAATTCGAATGAATCCAATTTTTATCATAAATATTCTAATATTATTCAAAAGGACGATTAACTGCCTTTCGATGGAAAACCTCTTTTAAATATACCTTTTTTCACTTTTATATGTTATATTTAACAAAAATAAAATCCTACTTTAGAAATAAGACATCAAAATTTACATTGTGTATATTTTTGGTATATTTTTGATAATGTTCAATTTTTAATGAATAGTGAGAAATGCTGTATTTTAATTCAAATACTTCTATTAATGTAATTTATTTATATTGATATATTGTCTTTTTAATTGGTTTTAAAGTGTAATTATAATATATGTTTACCATTTATTTTAATTGTGGTCATTATTATTAATTTCACATTGAAAATGGACATGAACATTTGATAATCTTTTGATATATATTATTTAATAAAAACACGCTATTTGTTTTGACGGCAAGAATTGACTATATAATTTAATAATGAAACTACAATTTTATTAATTTTTTAAAATTTAAATCATTTTTGAATTTGGAATATCAAATATATCTTAGGGTTAATTTTTTGTATTTTTCTGTTAATGTTCATTTTTTAATGAATAGTGAAAAATACAACATTTTAATTCAAAAGTGCCTTTTCATCCAATTTATTTATATACTAATATTTTAATATTAATTGGTTTTAAGGTGTAATTTAATTATTTTTTATCATTTAATTAAATGTTGGTCATTGTATGTAATTTCACTTTTAAATTTAATTTAAGAGCAAATCAATCTTTTGATAGATTTTAGTTCTTAAAAAACCATCGATGGTTTTGACAACGGGAATTATTTTCACATTAAATAATGCAATTTCTGTGTTTGGAATTTGATAAAATGGATTTAATATTTTTAATCATAATGTCCAAATTATGAAATTCATACTCTTTTGTTTATGGACATTATGAACAGTAACGATGGTAATTATATTTAATTATCGTGAATAATTAGTAATCGGGTAGTTAAGGGTAATAAAATAACATCATAATAATATAAAATGACCCCAACATGTGTCCAAATTCCTTTTTTTTGAGTCATTTCCGACCATGGAAAGATTTTTACCAAACATGAGGGCCCATGGAGTCACATGGGTGTGATAGCGACATTTATGACATTATTTTTAAAAAGAAGAGAAATATAACAAAGGTTTGTATATCCTATGTAAAAAAAATTTAATTTTGTTTACATAAATGATATATTAAAATATAAATAGTCATTGGAAAGTTAAAAAGTCTTCCTACATTATGGTATTTTTTTTATAATTTTTAGATCTTAAAAAAATAAATTTATTTATGACACCATGATGATGAAGTGATTACCTCATTAATGAACAATTTAAATTAAATTAATAGATAAGGTAAAATCTAAGTCTTACACTTGTCTAAATCCTATTTTAGGGGTATATTTCTAACCCCTATCGTAGTATCCTAAAAATATATCATTTTGGGGCCTTTAACATCCGAAAATCATTTTATAATAAAGTAACATTTCATGACTTTCCAAAAGTGACCCTCCTCCCTCTTATAAAAGGCCCCACCTCTACCCCCTTACCCATAGCTCTCAAGCCCCTGTATCATCCAATCCATGCTCATATTATATCTCCAAATCCCTATATTTCTCCTAGTTGCCTCACTTTGGGAAGAAGTCTTTCCACAAAAGCCTTTGGCTCAAATCAAAAAGAGTTACCCGATTTAGAGGTAATGTGTTCTCTCAAGTTTCTTTCTTTTATTTTCCTTCTTCACTCACCACTATAATTTTATTATTTTATTTCATAAAAAGACCAGTATCATAAATATACTATTATTTTTTGATGATATGTATTCTACCTACACTTACACACACCTCCGTCTAATGGTTAATGAAGATACTGTTTCTATGGATGACGAATTGTTATCTCATGAAATGATGATTATTCAATCTTCTCCCACCACCTCTCATAGAGGACATTAAGATGTCACTATATTTATATATGATATATTTTATTTTTATTTTTTCTTTATTCCTCTTTATTTTTAATTCATTTCAAACCTTTATGGTTTTCATAATCGGTAAACGCGATAATTTCATTTTAGGAAGTGCTGAATACCTCCCCATCAAAGTGATATGACTCATTCATGCCATATGTGGAACATATAAAGGATATAATTTATGAAATTATGTAACATATATAATATATATATATGATAATTTATTTATAATATACATATGTATCATTATGTTTTGATTCTATTAAAGTATGAAATAGAAATTATTGTAGCATTCATGCGTACGTACGGCTTACCGTATCCATGAACGGTGCATTTCATTTTTTACCTATAAATGTTATGTAATATTATAAATACATGTATATAATGAATATATATGATATATATGATATGTAAATAATGAATATAATTCTCGATATAATGGATATTTTACACCAAGAACAACTTGTAATTATAAGACATTTATTTTTGAGTCAAGTATCAAATATCGACAAAACAACCGTTATTAACTGAAATGGTTACATAATGTTTATAACATGGGTAAAAGTGATCTAAAAGGAATAATAAACTTGAAAAATATTCTTAATCAAGTATAAATTATCTTAATTTTATCATCATGGATGAACAAGAAACATATGAGCGAGTCAAGTTGGACACGTGGTAAGGGATTTCTTATCTCACTTTTAATTTCGTGAGATTTATATTGTTTGAAACTTATTTATGGAAACTGGTGTATATTGTACTGAAAATTGATATATATAATCATGTTTCTATTTATATTCATGGTAATATGTGATTCATTTTGTGGTTATTATCTTATGGTCATACAACTCGATTGATTACAGCGAGGTAAAGGGTTTTTCATCTCACATTTATTCCCGTGAGATTCATGCTACATTTTCAACTATTTATTTTTGTGTGGTGTGTGTACTAAAAATGATTGCATTATTTTTTTAATATAATTTAATTAATGGGTATTTACATCTTCATTGTATGATCCTTATATCAAGAGGTGTACATTTCAAAAGTTACCCAAATTGGTAAGAGAACCATTCAACCTCCTCGTTTTAAAAGACTTATTTTTGTTAGGTCTTTTAATTTATATCTTCTTATGTTGGCATTTGTTATTATATATCATTATTGTTGTAAATTTTATGTCCAAGTGATGAGTTCCCCCTTTTATCTCTCATCAACTCATTTTCTGAATTTTAGAGTGACTCTATTAGGCTGTCGAATTTCTATAAGGGAACTTCTTAACCCAATTTTAATTCGTTGGGTTAAACCTCTACTTCTTGATTATGTCATCCTATGAATATGTGTGGATGACCTCTGATTGTTTTACACTAAATATCCACTTATATCGAGTGTACTTATATTTGTCAACCAAAATTATGTAATTTATTTATCATTAATCTAAGGATATCGTCTATGTATGATACTTTGTCTCAATCTCCTTTCATTGAGGCATATTTTTATTTCTACACGACTTTATTTTATAGGGTGCATAAAAATAATGTTACTTTTAATTTCATTAAAAAGGAATACTTTTACACAAAGCGTTTTACTAAATGATAAAAGGAATGGTTTTGTCTCACTTATGCGGTGACAATGACTTATCTGCCACTGTGACCATTATTTGAGTTTCAGCTTCCTCTACAAGGCATAACATTTTTAAATGACAATTAAATACAATTTATTACATTTATATTATTTTGGTATTGAAAATGGTTCTGATAATATTTTTATTATATCAATGTGATTTATTGACATCTTATGATTGAAATGATGAAATTTTATGTTTCCTTTCTGTATGTTTTATGTAATACGATTATGTTATGGTTCTTGGGCATTGTTTATGATGCTTGGTGGTTACATTATAAACTAAAGGCGGGTGAGACCAAGATTGATCTCTAATGCAATTTTTAACATGAAGGAGTTAAACTATAATTATTCTCCGAAGAGATTTAGGGAATATACAGCAATGGGTATTCCAAACGTAACCATGAGGGTTACACCGTACATAAGAATGTTACGAATGCCTTAAGTTACCTTTATGTATTATGATATATATGAGTTATTCATAAATATTATTATTTCATGTGGTATGTTAAAAAATTATGTTACGTATATATTAATGAACTAATGTTTTCATTCCTCATTTTATAACCCTTGGTTAGCTTTTTATGCTCATCCCAAGTATTTGAAATGTTTTCCACAATAATTAAAGATGAATAGGGTCATGGATGGGATGATGGAAATAGATGATATCGAAAACATGGAACTAGATATGTTTATTTTTAATAGTTTTTATTTTATGAAAAAATGGAAACAGAGTAGAAGTGTCTACTTTTTAATCTTTTGATATGTAATAGTTATGTTATAATTCTCTAAAACTATAAATTTGAAAAGATCCACAATGTGAATTATTCATTTAATTAAATATTATTTAATGTTTTAAGGCTAGGTATTTATTGTTGGTATCAAAGGTCGGTTTAGATAAATTTAGAGGTTAGGGTATTCTTTAAGCATAAGTGACATTACCATAATGGTTAGGATTTCAGAAAGAGTCATAGTTTTTTAGATAAAGTGAACGAATTTAAGATAACATGAATAATTTTACCTTAGTATTTAGCCTCCTTAGAATATATTATATGATCATTTTACTAATATACTCACACTAACCTTTTTTATTTTAGTAAATGGCTGGATCTACCAGGAACCAATGTAATTGTTGATGCGAAGAAAACTGTGATGGTTTTCGGAACGTGCAACTGAATGATATGTGAGTTGCAATGAGAACTCTTGTGGTTATTCTCAGCAAACTATCTGGATTCATGATTGACCAGCTAGACCTTAATGATTTTTATAAGGAAACATATATGCGAGAAACAAATCCCTATGGATGTTCAGGTAATAATCATAAAGGTACGTATGTTCAAAAACCTTTGTGTCAATGATGTGGAATAAAAAACCTAGGAAAAATTTTCAAAGGGACTAGAAGATACTATAAATGTGGAAACGAAAGACATAAAGTAAGAACCTGCCATGGGAAAAGGAAGAATCTAGTTGACACTAGGAAAGGGAAAAAGTTCTTTCTAAGGGTTCAATTGAATGTTTTAAATGTTGTGTGCATGGTAATTATGAAAACACATGTCCTATGAAGATGTTTCGGGAATGGGACCACCAAGATCGTACAGATATTTTTTTACCAATACCTAATTCCATTCCAATTATGGATGAAGAAACTGACAATGACCAATGAAAGGTATAGATTATTTCTTAACATGTGTTTTCCTGTTATTCAATCTTAGGATATGATTCATGAATTTTTTTGTAAGAAAAAGTATTTCAGAATATGTTGGAAAGAAACTGTTAATGGATCAATAATAATGGTGAATGAGTAAGAAGTCAATATATAAGGAATTCAAGAATTATGGTAGATTTAAGGATGGTGAAATTCTTAAAAGTATTAAGGATATTTTAATGATGAGAATAAATTAGAATACTCTTTATAGTATGTTTAACCCTGATGTCTGATATATGAAAATTTTATTCAAGGAACGATTATCTTTTATTTTGTGAATATAGTTATAAAGAACCATTTTGGTTTACATGATCCATGAATTTGAGAAAATATTCGGTTATTACATTTTGGGATGAAAAGTGAGAGTTATTCGATATCCCTTGTGGTTAAAATATGTTATGGTTATTTTTGATGTTTTATCTCTTTTTGGGATTGTTATAAAATTATATTTTTTTTTTGAAAAAGGACAACACACAGACCATGTGACAACCCATCGAGTCCAACGAAGCTGTGGGAATCAAACCCACAACCAACGTTTAAATTGTATTTATCACCTACCACTGGACTATGTGAAGTCCCTTGTTATTATGACAAATTATTTTTAGTTCAATGATTTAATGAATCATGAAAAAAGTTATTTTGGGTTATCTGTGGGAATTATTGACCCATCATGGACGATATGTGATTAGGTTAATTAATTTTCAATATGAGACATTAAAATTAAGTGATGTTATTTGGAGATAAATGTTAAGATTTATCTTGGAAGACTATATCATTAAATCATTCCGAGATTTGGGTTTCAATCTTAGTTTGGTTTATTTTGATGAATTTTAAAGGAAATTTTTTATTTAATGGTCTTTGTTTAACTTTGGGTATTGTTTGAGAAATTTTGGATTTAATAGTAGTTTTTCTTTTTGTAAAATATTATCTTTTTTGGGATTATCTGATCTTGTAAAAACCATATTCTTTTTTAAGACATCGGAAATATATAGTTCATCATTTGTAGAATATGTGATTCTCTAGAAGTTGATTATACACACTTAATGTGAATATGTCATCCAAAATAAAAATATTTTTTAGAAAATATTAGTTTTTTTTGGAAATTTAGTAAGAGATGAAAGTCTACATGACCAGTAAGTAGGTTTACTTAAGTTTTAGTTATGCTCATAAATAAATTTCTCAATGAAATGTAATTTAAAACAAAAATATTGGCTGTTAACTTTTCCTACTGGTTAATCAAATACCATTTAACCCATCAAATTTTGTGGTTTTCTTGTTGTCAACTTTCTCCTAATTATGTTTTATATCACTCGACATCAGAAGTCGACCCTTAGTTTCGCCTCCATACCCATGTTTTAATTGGATCCATGTATTTTTTATCTCACTTGAGCATTGTTCTTCTCTTTATTTCTTTTAATGTGATTGTTTTATTGACTAATTTTCTGATGTGGGGATTTCATGGAATTTTTCGTGCCCAATTTTAAAACCGTGATGACACAATTCCGAAATGGGGGGAAGGATGTAACATCCCAGGTAAATAAATAATATGAAAATTTCAAATTTATTAATATTTTGGAATAAAATATTAATATTACTTTAAAGGTTATGCTATGTTATATGGCGTACCCAATACACGAGAACGAGTTTATTTGAAATCTTACGATGCACACTAATAATATAATAATAATATTGTATATGGTAGAAAACACCTAGTCGTTGTAATGTTGGGAATTAATAGAATTAACTAAAAAGTTATTATATATGTTTGTTAAATATTTTTACATTTATCCAATAAATTTTAGAGGCTTAAAATGTGAATGAATCCAATTTTAAGCATAAATATTGTAATATTCTTTAAAAGGTTGATTAACCGCCTTTAGATGGATAACCCTTTTAAAATATAATTTTGTAACTTTTATATGATATATTTAACAAAATAATATTCTTATTTATAATCACGACATAAAAATTTACTTTGTGTAAATTTTTGGTATTTTTCCGATAAAGTTCATTTTTTAATGAATAGTGAAAAATGTTGTATTTTAATTCAAAACCTCCTTTTAAAATAATTTATTTCTATGATTAGATAATCTTTTTAAATGGTTTTAATGTTTAATAAGAATATATTTTTACCATTTAATCTAATGATGGTCATTATAATTAATTTTGCTTTAAAATGGACATAAACATGTGTCAATCGTTTGATAGATATTGTTTCTTAAAAACACGATATTTGTTTTGACAGTGGGAATTAACTATATAATTTATTAATGAAACCTCTATTATTTTAATTTTTTAAAATAGACATCATTTTTAAATTTGGAATATAAAATATATCTTAGGGTGAATTTTTGGTATTTTTCTAATAATGATCATTTTAAATGAATAGTGAATAATACAGCATTTTAATTTAAAACTGCCTTTTCATCCAATTTATTTATATAGTAAGATTGTAATTTTAATTGGTTATAAGGTGTAATTTAATTATTTTTTATCATTTAATTCAATTTTTTTTTCATTTTATGTAATATCACTTATAAATTGGATGTAAAAACAAATCAATCTTTTGAGAGATTTTACTTCTTAAAAACCCGTATTTGGTTTTCAAAACAGGAATTATTTTTAAATTAATTACTGAAATTTCTATATTTGGAATTTTATAAAATGGATTCCATACTTTGAATCATGTGGTCAAAATTATTTAATTAAGTCTCTTTTATTATTGGTCATTATGAATAGTAACGAAGGTAGTTATTTTTAATTATCGTGATTAATTAGTAATTGGGTAGTTAAGGGTAATAATATAACATAATAATAATATAAAATGACCCCAAAATGTGTCCACAACCTCCTTTTTGAGTAATGGCCGACCATTGGAATCACTTTACCAAACTTTAGGACCAAAGGAGTCTCATGGGTGTTATAGTTACATTTATGACATTATTGTTATAAAGAAGAGAAATATAACAAAGGTTTGTATATCCTAAGTAAATTTTTTTAAATTTTTTAAATAAATTATATTTTAGACTATAAATAGTCATTGTAAATATAAAAATATTTCCTACATAATGTTATTTTTTATAATATTTAGATATTAAATAAATATATTTGTTTATGACAACACGATGATGTAGTGATTACCTCATTAATGAACGGTTTAAATAAAATTAAAAGGTAAGGTAAAATATAAGACTTACAATTGTCTAAAACCTATTGGATGGGTGGATTTTGAACCCTAATCACCATATACTAAAAATATATCATTTTTTGTCCATTAAAATCCGAAAGTCATTTTATAATAAAGTGACATTTCAAGACATTCCAAAAGTGACCCTCCTCCCTCTTATAAAAGGCCCCCACCTCTACCCACTTACCCCCACATCTCAAGACCTTGGATCATACTAAAACTTTTCATATTATCTCTCTACATACCTATCTTACTCTTAGAAGCCTCACTTTGGGCATAAGTCTTTTCCAAGTAAGCCTTTGGCTCAAATCAAAAAGAGTTACCAGATTTAGAGGTAATGTCTTCTCTAAAGTTTCGTTCTTTAATTTTCCTTCTTCACTCACCACTATATTTTTTATTATTTGATCCCATAATAACACCAGTATCCTGAATATACTATGATGTTTTTATGAAAAATATTCTACCTACACTTTCTCATACCTCCGTCTAATGGTTAATGAACATATTGTTTCCGTGGATGGCGAATTACTGCCTCACGAAACGATGATTGTTCAATGTCCTCCTACACCTCTCATGGTGGCCATTAAGATGTCAATATATTTATATATGATATATATTATGTTTATATTTTCCTTATTCTTATTTATTTTTTATTTTTGTCATACCTTTATGGTTTCCCTAATGGGTAAAGGTGATAATTTCATTTTAGGAAGTGCGGACTACCACCCCCTCAATGTTATATAACTTGTTCATGCCATATGTGGAACATATAAAGGATAGAATTTATGAAATTTTTAACATGTATAATATATATATATATATTATAATTTAATTATAATATACATTTTTATCATTATGTTTTCATTCCATTAAAGTATGAAATAGAAATAAAAGAAGCGTTCATGCATAGGTACAACTTACCGTCTCTATTAATGATGCATTTCATTTATTACCTACAAATGTTATGTCATATTATAAATACATGTAGATAATGGATATATATGATATATATTATATCTAAATCATGAATATAATTCTGTATATAATGGATATTTTACTATAATAACAACTTGTAATTATAAGTAGTTTATTTTTGACTCAAGTACCAAATATCGACAAAACGAGTGATATTAACTTAAATGATTACATAATTATTATAACATGGTAATAAATGATATAAAATGAATAATTAACATGAAAAATATTCTTCATCAAGTATAAATTTACTTATGTTTATCATTCAGGAAGAACAAGGATCATACAAGCGAGTCAAGTCAGACACATGGTAAGAGATTTCTTATCTCACTTTTAATTTCGTGATATTTCTATTGTCTGCCTCTTATTTATGGAAAGTGGTGTATTGTGTACTGGAAATTGATATATATAATCATGATTCTATTTATATTCATGGTATTATGTGATTAATTTTGTGGTTATTATCTTTTAGTCATACGACATGATTGATTACAAAGAGGTAAGGGGTTTTTCATCTCACTTTTATTCATGTGATATTCAAGCTACATTTTCCACTATTTCCTTTTTCATGGTGTGTGTACTTACAATGATTATATTTTTTGTGTAATATAATTTAATTTATGGGTATTTACATCTTTATTGTATGATCCTTCTATCACGGTGTGTACATTTCGATAGTTACCCAAAGCAGTAAGGGAACCATTCACCCTCCTCTTTTTAAAAGTCTTATTTTTGTTAGGACTTTTAATTTACATCTTCTTATGGTTGGATATGTTATAATAAATCCTTATTTATATAAATTTGATGTCCATGTTATGATGTCACCTTTTTATCTCTCATCAAATCATTTTCTGAATTTTAGATTTACGTCGATAGGATGTCAAATTTTTGTAATGGAACTTCTTATCACTATTTCAATTCATTGGGTTAAACCTCTACATCTTGATTATGTCGTTCTATGAATATGTGTGGATGACCTCTTATTTTATTAAACATAATATCCACTTATATTGAGTGTATATATATTTTTCGCACATAATTATGTAATTGTTTTATCCAAAATCTAATGATACTGTCTTTGTACGGGACTTCATCTCAATCTCCTTTCATTAAGGAATATTTTCATTTCTACATGAATTTATTTTATACAGTGTATAAAACCATTTTAACTTCTGTTTTCTTTCTAAATGAATCTTTTTACGTGAATCGTTTTACTTAATGACAATAGGAATGTTTTTTTCTTACGTATGTGGCGACAACAAATTCTCCACCGCCATGACCATTATTTGAGTTTCAACCTCCTCTACAATCCATAACTTTTTTAAATGAAAAATAAATACCATGTTTTACTTTTATTTTATTTTGGTAGTGAAAATTTTTCTGATAATGTTTTGATTATATCAATGTGTTATATTGATATCTTGTGATTGAAATGTTGAAATGTTATGTTTCCTTTATTCGTGTTTTATGTGATATCGTTATGTTATGGTTCAGGGGAATTGTTTATGAAGTCGGGTGGTTCCGTGATAAACTAAGGGTGGTTGAGCTCGAGATAGCTCTCCAATGCATTGGGTAACGCGAAGGAGTTAAATGCTAAGGTTTATCCAAAATGATTTAGGTAATATACTACGATGGGTATTCCAAACGTATCCATGAGGGTTACTCCCTAAGTAAGAATGTTTTGAATACCTGAAGTTACCTTTATGTCTTATGATTTCTATGAGTTATTCATAAATATTATTATTTCATGAGGTATGTTAAAAATATTATGTTATGTATATATTGATTAAAAAATGTTTTCATTCCTATTTTTATAAACCTTACTGATCTTTTTATACTAATCCCATGTTTTTGAAATGTTTTCCACAGGACTTAAAGATGAATAGGGTCAAGGATGGTATCATGGAAAGACATGCTATCTAAAACATTGAAATAGAAATGTTTCATTTTTAATAGTAATTATTTTATGAAAAAATGGAAACTGAGTAGAAGTTTATACTTTTTAATCTTTTGAGATGTAATAGTTATGTCCTAATTCTCTAAAACTCTAAACATGAAAATATCTTCAATGTGAATTGTTCATTTAATTCATGATTATGTAATGTTTTAAGGAAGGGTCCTTATAAATTTAATGGATAATGGTAATGAAGTAGAATGATGAAACTATGTAGTTATGTATATGAAATTACAAATTCAATGTTAACAAAAATATTGTATGGTTGAGCTTGTGTTTGGTTTTTTTTTTGAAAATATATAGGTTATCTCGAAATAGGATTTGAGAAATTGTTAAACAACATTTTTGGTTGCTTTCTTTGGAAATAGATTTTGTTAAGAAAAATATCATGGTATAAAAACTATTTTATATTGTGTTGGTTTTGATTTGATATAAAATATTTTCAATTGTTTTATATAAATTGTTTTTATAAAATTTATATCATGTTTTATCAATGTTTCTTAAGTAGGGAAATCAAATATGAAAAACATGCTGAGTTTCAATACCCACCCTCTTCATTGTTGAACTAATGTGTTTTCATATATTTTATATCGGGACAAGGGTAATGGTAAATTATTACAATTAGTTTGTGGTTCATTGGGATACATTTATTGTGTCTTGTGTAGTTGGATCTTGGTGAATATTCTGATCCCGGGAGTATATTTATTTTGAGCTATTGACCTTTGTGATGTTTTCTTCCCCTTTTTAATATTACATTAGTAGTCTTCTGCTTTGATAAATTGGAATAGTTTGGTTTTGATAAGATTTACATTACATTTTTTTCATGAATAACATAGTGGTTTTGGATAGGGTATATTAGTTTTTTTGTATTTATTTTTCATGTAAATCATCCCCCAATTGTATTAAACCCCCCCCGGGAATTTATTCCCATCATTTATTGTTATAGGGATTTCAACTAAGGACATGTATCTATTATTCCTTGACTCATGCCAATAATGAGGGGTAAGACATTAAAATTGTTATCCATCTTACTCAGTCCAACTATCTTATTTTGGAAAATATGTTTTATACAATTTGATGATTGGCTATTAGTTATGTCAGTCTTGGATTTGATAGTAATTCATGTTTCTTCCATGAGTTGAGATTGTAGAGAGAAGTAGGAATGTCATGGCATTAAATGTAGTGAATAATTAGATATATCTAACCTATTTTTATTGAACATCATGTTAAAAGTGAATTGGGTAAAAAAGTGTTTTTCCCACACTTATAGGAGTAATAAAATAACTATCATCAATTTATCCAATTATAAGATCATGATACAAATTTATCGAAATTAGTTTCCACTAAGTGTGAAATCATAATGTTATGTAAATATTTATGATTTGGTGATTTTTTATATTTTTGTAAATAGTTGATTTTTGTTTCAAATGAAATTTTTTTAAAGGGATTATATAGTTGTTTGGAAAATGGGTTGATATTTAAAAATATGGTGGAGTTTTAAAATGATTTAAAAATGATAAAATTTGGAATTTTGGGATTTACTTCTTGTGATTCTTGTGAAATTGAAGAATTTAATGGTTACGAATTGAGTTTCTAGAGAGTGACCCATATGAAATTTTTGTTTTGTTGTAGAAAATGGAACTATGTAGGTTTCGTAGAATAAATCCGAACCACATGTGAAGTAACATTAGGGTCAGACTATAATCAATGATTTTTAGGTTGTTTATAGAGGGAATCAAAGGGGTCCACCAAGGAATGTTTATTATTCTATTCTGTTCTAGAAGCTGAATCCACCAAAAACTCAAGGTGATTCTGAATAAGAGAATATTTAGTTGATGATGAATATGATGAATCGATTATTCGATTTCTTAGGAACACCAGCAAAGATGAAAGTTAAGTTGGAAACCAATATACTATAGGATCTTCGACAACTGTGGTAGGATTTAGTAGTTCATGCTAAATTAGACCAAAATTAGTTTCTTATAGGTATAAGATATAATTATATTCTATATTATCATATGGGACCAACATGGTTTAGGTAATTGGATATGCAGTTGGAAAACCTATAATGAAAAGGGTTTATTCAACCTGGCATGCCTCCATGGGAAACACCAATATTTTTTTTAAAAGGTAGATGCAACATTTAAGTTGTGTCTATATAATTATAATAGTAAATTATAGTAAACAATAAATATCAACATACATAGATTTATGATATTTTCTATGAATTGAGGGGATATTAGTGGATCTATAAAATTGAATTGCAATTTTGATATCACCAATTGTAGGATTGGATAGTGGATATCCTAACAAAATTTGTTAGATGTAGATATCGGAATTTATAGTTTGTGGTGAATCGTTTAAGCCTTATGAATGCACCGGAGGTAATTATGAAATTGATGAGTTTTATTTTTAAAAGGTACATGGTTCATTTTTTTGCGGTGTTCATGTATTAGGTCTCATATAGATTTGTATTTACAAATAATGTTTAGTGTTAAGAATAATTTGTTTCATTCATCATTGTTGAAATAGTATCATCCTGATCATGACCATGTAATTCGATGGAATCACAATGACCTAAATACGAATGCCTTGATGGTTCATATACCTTGACAGATTATGGATAAGAAAGAATGTCTTGTTTGTGAAATGAATAAATATAGTTTAGGATTTTTGGAAACATGGTCATATGCGAGAAATAATTTCAAAAATGATATACAAATGGTTTAACAATGGCCCGATACCTTTCAAGGTAATGTAGTTTTCTATTTTTCGAGGATGGAAAGCACAATGTTTGGTAGAATGTTTTACCCAAAGTATCATGTAAGTAACTATTTCTCTACCAATTTTATGTATGTAAAGTGATTGTTTGATGTCTGTAAGGTTTTTAAAGAATTTTGGAATGTTTTTTGGGGATTTTATGTTGGTATAATTTTTGAGGAAGTTTAGTACAAACCAAGAAACTCATATAGTTAACCATGTAAAGAGACATAATGAACTCAATATGGGTTCCTGGTTAAGCCCACAGATTTTCCAAACTTTATGGTCGATTATAAAAAACCATCTGATATGGGGAAGAGATCATTTTCATGGATAGAAAAGGGTTTTTCTTGCCATGTAGTCCAGCTATGTGAGGTTGTTCATAGAGAAAGAAGATGTCGTACTTTTGGTACACAATCATCCAATCCATGTGACCCAATCATGCATGATTTAAATTATAATCCTAAAAAGATGGACCACACTCAGTTTTGACTATTGGAAACAATTTTTATATCTATTTAGACAATAAATTATATTTTAATCCTCCAAAATGATCTTTATAATCATCCCTTAGTCTTTTGTGTGATCTGTTGGAAAATATTGATGAGTTGGAAGTCAAATTTTAGGGTAAGGCTATGTTCGTGATTATTTTTCATCGATATAATCTTATTACCACTCATATATTCATATATATGATCAATTAGAGATAGATATATATTTTTGGATTCTAATAATGATGATATTTGTCTTTTTTGATGTTATGGGAAGATATATATGGTGGGTAATTTGAGATTCAACCTAGTTTTATTCATGAATTTTTTCAGTTCTTTATTATAACAATAATTTACATGGAAGGATGATTTAATATTGGAACCCCTTATTTGGAATTTAATTATTGATATAATATTGATAATTTTTCAGGAAAATTATTGTGGAATTCTTGTGAAATGAGTAATGGAAACCATCATTGGTGATCGTTTATGGAATCATGTAAGTATGTTGTTTTAGTGGATTGTAAAAAATGTTATAATGATTTTAAAAATAAAATTTTAATATGGTAGTCTATATTAATTAGTTGAAGTGTTTTTTTATAAAAGGATAGTTTTATTGAATTGTTCTAGCCGGATATTGATGTTATATTTATTTGTATTAATGGTTATGTGATAGTGGAATGGAATGGAAAATGGTCTTGAAGTACCACCATCAAAGGGGTGAGTTATATAGGCGATGTTCTAACATCAATTGTAAAATAAATAATCTGTCGTTTTGTGTGTGTAAGGGAGGTTATGTGAAATTTATTGGGTTATTAAAAAATGGAATTTAAGAAATGGCTAAACTCCCTAGTTGGTTTGTTTCCTCAAAAATAGAAATGGTTTGGAAAACTGTCTCGTTATGAATCCAATTTTCATAGAGTTGGTTTGGATTTGATATAAATTTTTTTAATTAATATAAATAATTAAATTTATATAAAAGTGTATAATTTTTTATCCTAGTGGAATGAGGATGTAACTCATTTATAGAAAACATACTAATTTTCTGTTTCACTCCCTTCATTACTACTTTGATGTGTTTGTATATATGTTTAATCAATACACATTTAAAGAGAAATTATCACATGTCATTAGTTGTGCTTCATGATACATGGTGCATGTATTTTGTAGTTGGATCTTGCACCATATTAGGAGTCGGGGTTAATTTATTTGTAGACATTGTGCTTTCTAGTTTTATAATTCAATTTTTTTACTTTCATGTGATTACTATTTCTCATCGGTACAATGACATATATTGGTTTTGATATGAGTAGTTTTACATTGTAATCATGAATCATATAGTGTTTTTTGTATGTTGGTTGAGGTTGTTTTTATTTTAAATGTAAAATTTTCCACCAATTTTATTGAATCCCATAGTATTTGATTGCAACCGTTGATGTGATGGGGATACCACATAAGGAGAATTAGTTATTCAACCTTGAATCAATCTAATGGAGAGGGACAAGATGTTATATTAACAGTTTCACAATTTTGAATTTTTCATTGGTAAGTTATTTATTACACAATTCATTTATTTCTTAACACTAATGTAATGCCCCAACCCCAGTTACCTAGAGTCAGTGCATTATATTAACACATTGGCAAGATTACAAGGAATCAATTCCCGAAGGACCGATCGGTTTAGCAATCTTGGAAAATATATTACACACATGAATGTTAAATTACACTTCATAACATAAAAAAACATAAATAATCCTTTATGAATGCCATTATTCCCTTGTATTAACCCTGCATATCAATCACAATACACTTTTTGGAATCCTGGGAAAAATAAAACATAGAAAGGGGTGATCTCAGATGCTCAGTAAGGATAATAATATAGCAGAAACATTCATAAATAAAAATAAACATTTATGGCAATGTATAACTAAAACAAAAGCCTTTTAAACATAAACTTCAACATACTATTACAATGATAAAATTTAATAATTCCGTTTACTTATTCCATGGATATTCTACTAGTTGAATTATCACATGAAATATCAAAAACCACATTCATAATAATGGAATGAATAATGACATACTATCATAACCACGTAGCCAAGGCCTCGTGCCAAGACTACAAATAAGATTTTTTCAAGGCCTCGTGTCAAGACACTAGTTTTTCTCATGAGACCTACCGATGCATCGAGGATCAATAGCGGGCTCCACCTGTCACTTACTAAGTCCAGTTCATTCCACATATGAATAGGTCTAAACATAACATACACATTAATATTAAAACTTGAAACAAAATGTCCTAACATTACCCATAAACCATGAATTGTATAAAAATTACACATCTCCAGTAAAAAATATCACAAAACCTTCAACACAATATGGAAGATGATAAATCAACTTCAAAACAAGTTTAAAATCCATTAATGTATTTTGAGGTTGATGAAAATGATTTGTAAATCTCATTGAGAGAAATACCTCTATTTCATGAAAACATTTAAAAGTACCACAATTTTCAAAATAATTTATTTAAAGACATTTTTGAATCAAAGTGTCCCATACCACTTTGAAACTTTTGAAAGGAACTAAAATTTTAAAAACATTCATATCCATATAAATAAATCCTTAAAAACCATTTTGAAGACATGAACATTAATGAGAATGATTTAGAAGAATAAATATTCATAACATTTGAAATGATGTTTTAGTAAAAATTCCCTTAAAATAATGCCTTTGAATACTCTTTCATAAAACATGGACATTGATAATAAATATGTCCCATTAGATGCATATGTAAAAAACAACCTCAAATAATAAAGAGATTTTGAAATTAACCCTTACCAATTTGGTAACATATGAAACATACACCCCATGAAAGAGGTATCATACAATGAATATGGAAACAAACATAAATTAAAGTGTATTACATAAATAATACAATTATGGGAAGTATATACACCACACAAAAGGTAACAGTGGAAATATGGCATGAATTTCACGCGAATAAGGAGTGATATAAAAACCCCTTACCTTGCACTTTCCATTAGTCGAGGGTACGTTTAGCCTCCTGTATGATGAATATATTATGTTATTAAATTATACCAGAACCAAATTAATATTTTTTATATCATACATTATTCATTTATGAATTTATACTACCCATTTAATAATAATTTCCATGTTATATTAACAATTCAGGTAATAATCATTTTATTTATCATGCGTGTTTTAACTTGTTACTCTTGATTGTATCACATAGATCATGATTTAAACAGTTCCATAAGATAAAACATGATTTATTTATTATATATATTTGTAATATAAAAATTTATAATAGATGTATATAAGAAATTAAAAACACCGTGTATGGAGACGGTAGTCTGTACGTACGCATAAACACTGTTTCTGTTTTCCTATAATATTGAACGGAAGTAAGTGAATAAGATATATGTAAGTACATAAATACATATATATATAAATATATATTTCTCCAGTAGCAATATTATTTCATATATTACATAATTATTAGTAATATATATATTTTATAGTCGTCGATGAATGGTGAACATGGAAATGAATCTTATCGTTTCATGGAGACGGTAATCCGTACGTACGCACAAGAAAAAATATCATTATTTTTATATTAATATAATATATATTTGAATGGTATATAATATATACAGAACCTCTATCATGTTATATTTATTATTTAAAACAATTACACATCATTATTATACCCATCCAAATAATAATGTATTGAATAACAATTACACCATGACGTGGAGACGGTAAGCCGTATGTACACATGTATGGTGCCATGTCATTCAAAGGGTGGATAGAATAATGAATTTGGATGTACCATAATTATAATAATATCACAGTATATATAATATACTGGATTTATTATTTCTTAATGGAAAAAACAAAGACAAAGGAAGTGGAAGAAGAATGGAACTTGAAAGAGGGTGGTGAAATCATTACCTCTTCTTCGGGTTCTTCCTTTTGATTTGATCAAAATGGCCCGATAGGTTGGATTTATGATCAATCTAAGGCCTCTAGGTTGAAGGGAGGATATATGAAAGGGTATTTGGGCAGGGTTTGGCTGAGCAAAATGTCGTAAAAGGTGTGAATTAGAGAGAAGGGGGAGTGCCCTTTTATAAGAGGGGTGAGGGGCACCTTAGGAAAAACATAAAATATTATTTTATAATAAATTCATATTCGGTTTTTAATGGATCCCAAGTTTATTATTTAAAGTCTAAGGAGGTTATAGGTAGAAAACAACTATACCAATACATTTTAGACAAGTATAGGTTACAATTCTATCCTTATCATTTAGATTTATCTTTAAGTTAAATAATTTAACTTTTACCGTGTCTTCATGTATTCTTACAATATATGGTTAATAAACTTACTATATACTGCCAATCAAACCTCAATTGGTTCTTTAATGTCATATATATTATTATATAATTCCTTCGTCCGATCCATAGATTTTAGGACCATTATATCAATTAATCATATAATATTTGTTTTAAAAGCTATTTTATGTCAATTTTGACACTATTTGGTATTTGTTTTTTTGTTCAAATAATAACAACATGATTACTTAAAAAACAATAAATTTAATCAATAATAACATGTCATATTAATCTATAAAATTCTTGGATGTCATAAAAACTTTGAAATTATATTTATTTTAATATTTATTATACCATTTATTTGATTCTTTCATGAATAAGGTAAATACTACATCATCATTGTGTCATGAATAAATTTATTTATTTAATTTCTTAAAATTATAAATAAAATACCATGATGTAGTAAATCCTCTATGATTTCTATTTAATATTTATAATCGAATTTATCTGATGTTAAACCCAATATTAAAAATGTTTTAGTTATTAAAATTTGATTTTCTCTCTTTTAACTCTTCTTTGAATTAAAAAATAATAAATTTCCTAATCTAATCCAAGTGGACCTAAATGATAATATTTTTTTCCTAATGTTTTTTTGTTGAGATACACTTGTCCAATAGAATTAGGTCATGTGTTAGGGTAATATTAATATCATTTTTACCCTTAATTACCCTGTTTTCTTTTAATCATGGTAAATAAAAGTAAAAAGTTCCTATTCACCAAAAATTATTTATATCTTATTGAACTAAATTTTACTCCTTGATATTAACAGTGTCTCTCGGAATTTTGAAATTCCACTCACAGATGGGTTAAAATTACGTTTCGTGTAAATTTCAAAATTCTTCTAGGAGGTGGATAAAACACGGTGAAAAGTTCAATAAACTTTTTATATATCTAAAGTTATTATAAACTAACATCAATGAATTACAATGAACTTATATAGGTGTTATGTATCTATTTTTAACTTAATTAAATTTAAATAATGTAAATAATTATTTAAATAATATTTCAGTTTTAAACTATAACTCAATATTTTCACTATTCATCAAAAAATGAATGTTTTCAGGAAAATATAAAAAATTTGTCCAAAGATATATTTAATATTATGAATTAAGAAATTATGTCTATTTTACCAAATTCAAAACATATAAATTGCATTAATTTATTTAAAAATTAAATCTCGTTGTCAAAACAAATAGTGATTTTTTAATAAATAATAACGACCTAAAGATTGATACTTGTTTATGTCTCGTTTAAATGTGAAATTGCATCCAGTGACAAACATTGTATTAAATGATAAAAATATATTATAAATATAATTAAAACCACTCAAATTCATAATTTATCACTATTAATTATTACGATTAAAAAAGTTATTTTTAATTAATGTTTAGTAATTTTCACTATTCATCAAAATATGAATGTTAACCAAAAACCACGAAAATTTCACTCTATGCTAATTTAGATATTCCAAATCCAAAAATGAAGTCCATTTTGTATGATACAAATTATACAATTTTATAAAGTGTGTATTACTATTCATAATGGCTTGTTTGATTGGTTGTGGTGTGTTATAACTCGAAGTTGTGTACATGTCACGCTAATGTATTATTCAAAGTGAAGTGTACCATGGAAGCTTGGAGTGTTACATTCTCCCCTCCTTCAATAATTTGTGTCATAAAAATTTTAAATTGTTCTTTGAAAATAAAATGTTGAAAATAGAAAATATCTTTCTGGGAAACCCCACATCAGAAATTGGGTTAATAAAATTTAGTCATAATCATTGGAAAATAGAAATGAGAGGGTCACAACCAAATTATGATCACGATTCGGAGAACATAGGTGGAAATTAGAGACACGTAATTGGAGAAAAAATGTAAATATTTATAGGGAGTGATTGAGGTCTTCAAACACACACAATTGTAGAATTGTGGGCCTCAAAGCCACCTATTTATGATGATTTAAAATACCATCGGTTCAACAAAACGTAAGGTATTAGGATGACACATTTTTGTTTTTGGGATCCCTTCCCTAAAGTTTAATAATTATTTTATCTATAAAATATGAGGATATATATGTATATGTATGTATTTATATATACTTGACAAGTAGAGTATCATCCTTCAACTAATTCCTACTACAAACTCATCTTTCACTCTAAAATATTTGATATATATATATATATATATTCTTCTTATCCAAATTGTATAGGTTTCCAAAAATAATGAATTTATAATTTACATATCATACCCTTTAAAAAACGACATTATTCAATCCAGGACATCACGTGGGCTAGTGGTAGGTGATACACCCTTGTCGCCCTTCGATTGTGGGTTCATGTCTTATGGCCTTGCCGGATGCGACGAGTTGCCTCCCAACCTCCGTTTTGTCCTTTTTATGGAAATCCAAAAATAATCTCAAACTAGACTTATCCAAAATACTTCTGCCCAAACTCAAAGTCCAAAATTTATAAGGTGGGTAAACAGAATGAAGATCTTTTTTTCACATAATAGCGTGTGAACACCTTCATCATGTATTCTTTTAAAATATGGTAACACCCTGAATTACCATAAAACATTATTCATTACATTCATTCTCCCATATTCCTTATAGAATATTAGATTTATTCCTTATATCCAAAAACATTGAATATTCCAACAATGATGAAATAAACAAACCATCAATCAGTGCCATGGTAGTAAAGAATATCCAATATAATTCATCCAAATCAACCATATCTTATTCTAATATTACCACCTTAGAATCAAGAAAATATTTAGGATTATCTTTCCTCCATCCTTGTATATTTTTTAAAAAATTAACATGATTTTGAGTCACTTTTCATAGTACCATAATATCTCAAATCCTCAATGAAATAGTACTGCAGTACAATCCTTATTTATCTCCATAATTCATATAACCAGTACATCATTGATACAACACTCAAATGAAATAATTATTTAAAAAAACAGTATAACAGTAGTCATTCCTCTTCATCTGTGGTAGTATCATAACTTTGTTATTATCCAATAGCAGCATTTAGTGCATACTCTAATGATTTTGACATTGGTTTGTGTTGTGTCCCAACTCCTTTCAGATGAAGTATTTTACATTTGAAAACATTTTCTTACCCTTGTAATCACATACATGGTGTACATTTTCTCTACACTTATAAAAACTCTTATTCCCTTAAATCATTTACCACGGTGATTCATTCCACATTTATCACATATTGGAAAATCCTTCATTCCTTTATTCTCTTTTTCCATATTTCTTTCTACCATCCTTTTCTTCTCTGGCATCCCATCAAAGCCATATAATTCAGGGAGTTCATTACTAATCATTTGATACAATTTATTCGTTTGGTGATAATAAATTGGAGACTATTTCATTTATAAATGGTGTCTTAATACCACGAATGATATTACCCTTCTTACTCTTTGGATCATATGTATAGCTGGAGTTCTCAATCCTTCTACTGGGAGCAATTTCTAAAAAGTGTAATACACTAAGTCAGTTTATGAATCAAAATTCATAATTACAAACATGTAAAATACCTAAAATAAATTGAATAGTTTAGGGATATAATCCATAATCACAAAAATGTTTTCTTTGAGGAGGTATACACTAATAAATCCTTCATAGCGGTTTGTAATGAAAATGAGAATTATCCTAAGAATATCACCCAGGAGTGTCGTAACCAAGAGTGCTACAAGGCCTGTTTTCGTGCACCGGTTCCTGTTCGAGTCTAGCTCAAAGCGGTGTTTTTGGGTTTTACACCTAGGTACATCTATGCCAGATCCGCCTCTACCTACTCGTATCTAGACAAGTATGTATTGCTCGGAAAACTCATAAAATCTCTAAAATACTAAAATTCTAGGAAGTTCATCTATAATAATCCTCAAATTATATCATAGGGTAATGTGCTCTAATCAGAGTTTATCTAAATCTAGTTTCCAAGGTTATTGCTAAACTTCCTATGATACCAACTATAATGCCCCGACCCCAGTTACCCAGAGTCGGTGCATTAGTTTAATACATTGGCTTGATTACAATGAATCATGTCCCAAAGGACCGATCGGTTTAGAAGCCTTGGAAAATATATTGCATACATGAATGATACATTACCCATCATAACATACAAAACAACATAAATAATCCTATATGAACTCCATTATTCCATTTTCTTAACCCTGCATATCAATCACAATACACTTCATGGAATCCTGGGAAAAATAAAACGTATAAAGTGGTGAGCTCAGATTCTCAGTAAGGATAATAATATAGCAGAAACATTCATAAATAAACATAAACATTTAAGGTAATGTATAACTAAAACGAAATCCTTTTAAAATTTAAATTCAGAATAATATGGAAAATATAAAATGAAATAATGCAATTTACTTATTCACATTGATATTCTTCTAGTTTAATAATCACATGTAATATCAATAACCACTTTCATAACGATGGAATGCATAATTCTAGACTATCATAACCACGTAGCCAAGGCCTAGTGCCAATACTATAAATAAGATTTTTTCAAGGCCTCATGCCAAGACACTAGTTTGTCTCGTGATACCTAATGATGCATCGACAAGCTATACTGGGCTCCACCTATCACTTACTAAGTCTAATGCATTCCTCATATGAAAAGGTCTAAACACAACATAATCATTCATATTAAAACTAGCATACGTAATGTCAATACATTACCCATAAACAATGAATGGTATAAAAATAACACATCCATAGTAAAACATATCACAAAAACTTCAACACAATATGGAAGATGATAAATCAACATCAAAACAAGTTTATAATCCATTAAAGTATTTTGACATTGATGAAAATGATTTGTAAAACTCTTTGAGAGAAATACCCCTTTTTCATGAAAAATTTAAAAGTAGCACAATTTAGAAAAGAATTAATTTAAATACATTTTTAAAGTAATGTGTCCCATACCACATTGAATCTTTTTAAAGGAATTAGCATTATAAAAACATTCATATCCATATAAATAAATCCTTAAAAACCATTTTGAAGACATGGACATTAATGAGAAAGATTTAGATGAATAAATATTTAAAACATTTGAAATGATGTTTTATTAAAAATTCCCTTAAAATAAGCCCTTTTAAAACACATTCATAAAACATGTACATGGATAAGAAATATGTCCCAATAGATACTTACAAAAAAAAACCTCGGATAATAATGAGATTGTGAAATTAACCCTTACCAATTTGGTAACTTATGAAACATGCACCCCATGAAAGAGGTATCATACAGTGAATATGTAAATACACATAAATTAAAGTTTATAACATAAAGAATACAATTATGGGCAGTACATACACCAAAAACAAGGTAATAGTGGCAATATGGCATGAATCTCCCGGGAATAAGGAGTGAGATGAAAACCCCTTACCATGGACTTTCCTTTAGTCGAGGGTACGTTTAGCCTTATTTATGAAAACTAATATATGTTATTAAATTATAACATAACCATATTAATATTTATGATATCATACTTTATTTATTTATGACTTTATACTACCCATTTAATAATAATTTCCATGTTATATTAATAATTCGGGTAATAATCGCTTTCTTTATCGTATGTGTCTTAAATTGTTACACTTGATTGTATCACTTAGATAATGATTAAAATACTTCTAGAATATACAACATGATTTATTTATGATTTATATTTAGAATATCAAAATTTATAATAGACGTATATATGAAATGGAAGACATAGTTTATGGAGATGCTAGTCCATACGTACAAAAAAACACTATTTCCGTTTTCATATAGTATTGAACGGAAGTAAGTGAATAATATATATATATATAAGTACATAAATAGTTAAATATATAAATATATATATCTAAAGTATAATTATTATGTCATATATTACATACTTATTAGTAATATATATTTTTTATAATCGTCGATGAATGGTGAACCTGGAAATTAATCTCATTGCGTCGTGGAGGCAGTAATCCGTACTTACGCACGAGCAAAAATATCATTATTTTGATATTAATATAATATTTAATTGGTTTGCATATAATATATATATAAACTTTATCATGTTTATTTTATTATTTAAATAAAAAAACATCATTATTATACCCATCCAAATAATAATGTATTGAATAACAATTACACCACGACGTAGAGACGGTAAATCATACGCACACACGTGTGAGGATATGTCATTCAAAGGTGGATAGAATAATGAATATGGTTGTACCATAATTATAATAACTTCACAGTATATAGAATATACGGGATTTATTATTTTTTAATGGAAAAAAATGAAAATGGAAGTGGAAGAAGAAAGGAACTTGAAAGAGGGTGGTGAAATTATTACCTCTTCTTCGGGTTCTTCCTTTTGATTTGATCAAAATGGCTCCATAGGTTGGCTTTATAATCATAATAAGGACTCTAGGTTAAAGGAGATATAGTTTATAGGGTATTTGGGCAGAGTTTGGCCGATCCAAATGGCTTTGAAGGAGTGAATTAGAGAGAAGGGGGGGTGCCCTTTTATAAGAGGTGTGAGGGGCACCTTAGGAAAAACATAAAATATTATTTTTTAATAAATTTATATTCTGTTTCTAATGGCTTAAAAGTTGATTATTTAAATTAGAAGGTGGGTATATGTCTAAAAAAACTCAACCAATAGGTTTTAGGCTTGTTTGGTTACCATTTTAACCTTATCATTTAGATTTAACTCTAAGTTAAATAATTTATCTTTTACCGTGTCTTCTTGTATTCTTACAATATATGGTTACTAAACCCACTATATACTGCCAATCGAACCCCAATTAGTTCATTAATATAATATATATTATTATATAAGTCTTTTGTCAGATAAATATATTTCTAAAACCATTATATCAATTTATAATATAATATTTGTTTTAAAAACTATTTTATGTCAATTTTGTTAATTTTTGGTACTTGTTTTTTTTGTTAAAAAAATAACAACATGATTACATAAAATAAATACATTTAATCAATCATAACATGTCATATTCATCTATAAAATTATTTGATGTCATAAAAACGTTGATATTATATTTATTTTAATATTTATAATACCATTTATTTGATTCTTTCATGTATAAGGTAATTACTTCATCATCCTTGTGTCATAAATAAATTTATTTATTTAATCTCTAAAAAGTATAAATAAAATACCATGAAGAAGGAAATCTTTTTATCTTTGTAATAAATATTTATAATTGGATTTATCGTATGTAAAACCCTATATTAAAAATGTTTTAGTTATTAAACGTTGATTTTAACTCTTTTAATTTTTCTTTGAATTAACTAATAATTAATGTCCTAATCTAATCCATGTGGACCTAAATGATAATATTTCATTCCTAAGGATATTTTTGGTCATGATACCATTTCCCAATAGAATTAGGACATGTGTTAGGGTAATATTAAAAAAAAATTTACCCTTAATTACCCTATTTACTTTTAACCGTAGTAAATAAAAGAAAAAAGTTACTATTCACCAAAAATTAATTTTATCTTATTGAACCATATTTTACTCCTTGATATTAATCTTTTCTCTTGTATTTTCGAAATTCCACTCACAGAAGCGGTAATTTTTTTTGTAAATTTACAAATTCTCCTACGAAGTGGGTAAAAGACGGTGAAAAGTTCAATAACATTTTTATATATCTAAAATTATTCTAAACTATAATCAGTTAATTACATTGAACATATATAGGTATTATATATCTATTTGGACCTTAATTAAATTTAAATAAAATATATAATTATTTAAATAAAAATTCGGTTTTAAACTATAACTTAGTATTTTTCCCTATTCATCAAAAATTAATAGTTTTCATAAAAATAAGAAAAATTCGGCCTAAGATATATTTGATATTATAAATTAAAAAATTATGTCTATTTTAACAAATTCAAAACATATAAATTGCATTAATTAATTTAAAAATTTATTCCCGTTGTGAAAACAAATAGCGTGTTTTTAAGAAATAATAACTATCAAAAGATTGACATATGCTTATGTCTTGTTTAAATGTGAAACTATGTCCAATGACCAACATTGTATTAAATGTTAATAATATATTCTAAATATAATTTAAAACAACACAAATTGATAATTTATCACAATTAATTATTTCGATTAAAAAAGTTGTTTTTAATTTAAATTTATTAATTTTCACTATTCTTCAAAATAAGAAAGTTATCCGAAAAGCCCCAAAATTTCACACAAAGATAGTATCGGTATTTATAATCCAAAAATTAAGTCCATTTTGTAAGGTAAAATTAATAAAATTTCAAAAATTGGGTATTACTATTCATAACGGCTAGTTTGATTGGTTGTGGTGTGTTATTACTCGAAGTTGCATACAACACACGCTACTATATTATTCAAAGTGAAGAGTACCGCGGAAGATTGGGGTGTTACAACTAAATATAAAATATTATTTATTAAATAAATTTTACTTTATTAATCAAAATATGAAAACTATATTAAAAAATAAAAATTTTATATGAGAGAAAAAAAAATTTCAAAATTTTCTCACAATACAATGAAAATCCATTTTTTATAAAAGAAATACTTTCATGTAAATTATATTGTTTTAGCATAAGATTATAAATTTATAATTAATGTTGAAATTATTCATCTTTTGTTAGAAAAATTGTAGTAAAAGGGTTTTCAATGTAAGAAAAACCCGATTTATATTATATAAATTTTTACTGACAAAACAAAAAATATATTATTTATTAGAATAACATATTACAGTAAATAATAAATGTTTAAAATTAGAATATTAATCTAAAAAGTGTATATTAAAATTTATTTTTTTACTTAATATATATATAATTTTTCAATAAATATTTTTATTACTATTTAATTCACATTTATATTATGAAAAGGTCATAATATTTATGGAAGTTATAAAAACATTATTTAGAAAATTTTCAACAAAAAATATTATTTAATAAGTCCAAAAAAATCAAACCTAATGTAATAATGTTATAAATAATTCAAAAATGATTTGTAGATAAAAAAAATTAAATTCTTATTATTTTGAATTTATCTTTTATTTAAAATCAATAAATATATTTATTAACTAATTTTTATTGAAAATTAAATTTCTAAATAATAAGTGTTCTTATTATTATGCCATAATAATATATATTTAAATAAATATTAATATATTATCCATCCCAAGACATAATATCACAATTTTAACATAATATACTTATTTTATTATATTAACGATTCATTATTCATCAAAATAAATTATTATTAAAATATATTTTCAAACATAAAATGAAATTATTAGTTTTAATTCTATAATAATTTAATTTTTTAAATGAATTCATATTTAAAATAAACATAATTATTCTTTGTACACATACATCATTATATTGTTACCTTCATTTATACCCACCAACATAATTGATACAATATACTGTTTTTATTTAAAAATTATAATCATTTTTTAATAAAATGTGCATCAGATATGTTTTAGATTTGTGTTCCATGAAAATAATGTTATAAAATATAGTATATTCATTTCAGTAAATTTTTTATAATAAAACCATGTGGAATTATAGAAGACCATAAAAATATTGTCTCATTATCACTCACATCAAGTTGGTTGTGGGGGATTATAGAAGAGAAATCTTGGCTTTGATTTTCAACATGGGTAAAATTTAATAGATTTATACTATAAAATTATATCTATAACTTTAGTATTGATTATAGTTACTAGCCTACCTGATAATCATACCCATTCAGTACGTTCTCATCCTTCCAACAATCAGTGAGTAGTTCTATTTGTTTTGTGTGCTGTGACTGTAGGAGGATGTGCTGGTAGGTTGTATTTCTATTTTATTATTCCTGTTTGGGATTTATTCACATTTGTTTTTCAATTCCAAATATATAACATATTGTATTGCATAAAAAAAGTTTCATTATGAGGTTGTTCTTTTTATTTTCTTCAATATATTAATCTCTTTTTTTGACCATTATAGATCATTGGATATTTATGTTTTAACAAGTTTTTTGGTAGCCTATCACTGTCATTGAACCATGTAGATAACAATTCCAAAGGTGAAAATGACATTGATAGAATTATTTATAACATAGAGTTACGATCCATGGTCCCACTACATTATTGTTCTTTTCCACCATTCTTCTTTGGGTACCCATTCTGCTCATTGTCATCATGCCTATCATGAATGAGTAGTTTATTTGTGTCGTGTGATGTAATTAAAGGGGGATGTCATTCTAGGATTATTTTCAATTCTGTTATTCCTGTTTTGGATTGATGAAAGAATTTTTATTCCATTCAAAATCACTTCCTTCTCATATTTCATTACCATTCCTATGTTACGAGTTTTCTCATTTTAATTTAATCAATTGATAAAAAATAGTTTGACACGTACATAACATAGGATAGTTATGTTTCAACATGGTTTGGAGTTTCCTATATCTGTGGTTCAACCATGTAGATGAAAATTCAAATAGTACAATCCTAGAATTAGTGTAGGGTATGTGGACTATGGATCCTAGATTAAAAAATTAAAAAAACCAGAATAAACATTTTATGAATTGAATCCCAATACCATGAACCCTAAAATCATTGAACCTAACATGCCACTCTCTTTATATTAAAACCTAATCTTTGTTTCACATTGTTTCTTTTCATTAAAAAAATTAATCAATAAAAATTTTAATTTTATTAATTAATTTTGAACACATTATCCATCCTTGTGGGTTCGACCATCAAATCCAACATCTATCATGAATTAATTAATATCTTCTTTAATATCTGATTGCACATGAACCCTGAATTTACAAATCCCTAGTACGCTTTCCAAATATGTCTACAAAACCCACCAATATACTTCTACATTTTTGTTATGCATTCCTGAAATATATCAAAACAACATTTTATATCATCTTTATACAATATAATAAAGATAAATATTTTAAAAACCAAGTAAAAATAAATTTGCTGCTAATGTGGTTTCGAAGTTGATATTTTCAATTAGAAAATTTTAACTAATTGAGTATCATTGATTGAGTTTTATAATTTTTTTTGAATATAACCATATGGGATTAATGATGCCCTACATGGCTATAAAAATGGAACTATTTCCAGGGAGATATATTTTTAGTTTTTTTTCAATTTTTTTTTAGCTTTTTGGTTTATTTCAATTTCTTTGTACAAGATTAGTATTTTTGGGTGTGAATTTTTTGATTTTAAATTTTTTAATGAACGATCAAAACACTCTACGATAGAGAAATGAAACCTTAAATGAAAAATAAATTATGATCCAATATAAGAGGTCACAGTCTCTGAAACCATGGTTGTCATAGAATAAAATCTGCCCGCTCAAGTTCTTCAATGTGATAAGGGGATGTGGAATATCATAGAATACAGGAGACCAAAAAAACAAAATTGAAACCACGAATCCTGGAACCCACTGTTACATAAAATTACATCATGATCAAACCTTTAATCATATAAATTATCATAAATATTATACAATTCCATAGAATTCACTATGAATATTTGAAGAAACCCATGGGATATTTCCTTGATCTTTTCAAAAAATATAAATTACTAAATGACTTATGGGAAGTGGTATGACTCCATTTGTTTTCGAATTTCATTGCATGAAAATTCTCAATATTGGATCCAATGCATGACTGCACATTCTATCACCACATAGAATGATCTAGGATGAAAAATATTTAACTTGTTCTTTCTACCATCTATGTTAGTGGACATATAGTTAAAAACTAAATAAATTTTTATAATTGTTGATGAATCTATGTAATCTACCTTGGAATAGTATATAAGTGATTTGAAAATGACCCCATAATGTAATAAAACTAATGATGAAAATACAAACAACACATAAGTGTTTATTTTAAGAAAATAAGTCAATAATATATGATACTACTAGAGTATCATTAAAAAATAAATATACCAAATCGATCTACAACTAATTGGATGACATGATGAGAATTAGATTCCAGGAACAAGGAGAAGTAATGACACAAAAATGAATTAATGGATTTATAAATAAAGACTGTATGGTAGCATAACACGAGTCAAAAAATAAGAATATGGAAATCATGATGGTTCAATAACAAAACATCCAAGGTACACATATAGAAGATTCCAATTATTCTGACTCAAATCGATGTATTCAATTTTAGGGATAGAAACCACAATAATAATAAAGGAATTAAAAGAAATGACCACTAGGGTACCAACAACAAGAAACCCAAGGGACAAAAATGGAAATATAGTTCCATTTATTCGAATAGATACCATCTACATTCATGACTACTTCTATGGATGTATTCCATGAAATTAAAGAAGATGCACTGAACCAAAAGGCCGCATTGTGGAATATAGAAAATCATGTTGAAAATATTTCATATATTATTATAGAGAGACCTAGAGTAGTACTAATAAAATTCCCTGAATTACTTCCAAATGAATATTTGAATTTTATACATCATTAAAGATAGAATCCAAAAAAAGGTAGTGGTATGGAATTTTCAGGACCACCACCAGTGGAAGAACATATGAAGAATATGATGCTAACAAATAATAATTAGTTGAAGAAGAAGAAAAACCATAGTACAATATGATAATCCCTTTTATAGAATGAATAGTGCAATTAAATAACAACATGAATAAAATTATGTATTTGTAATTGTTTAAAAAAATTATAATTAATATACATTTTATATAGGCTCTAGTGAATATGTCAACATATGAGAAATTTATAAAAGGGATAGTAAACCACAAGAATAATTTTGATGAGATTGTAATCATTCCACTCACTTGTGATTCATTGGTGGGGGTATCTATGGATTTACTTATGAATAAATGTGATCTGAGTATATTTTCAATTCTAATACTTATTAGAGATAAAAAATGTGGAAAATAATTATATGACTTATGTGAGAGGGAAAATATTATTCCATAAAAATCACTTAGATAATTGGGACTAGATGGAATAAAACCCAGAGTATAACTTCTTCATTTAGAAATAACAATACTGAAATCTCCCAGAGGATTCATTAATGATATACATATCATGGTTGAAAATTTCATCTTTCCCGTTGATATCCGAGTGATAGATATTTAAAAAGAAAAAAATATTTCATTTTTGGATAACCATTTTTATCCATTAAGAATTAACTTCTTCTACGAGTCATTATTATTGTACTATCCTTATACATTTTTTTTGATGACTGGGAACCACACTGATTTAAAAAAAGATTCACACACCAAAAAAAAGACATCACCACCATTGGGAATGTGCTGATTGATGGTCAAAGTGGAGAACTCCATCTGAGAGTTGGAAATCATCAAGTATGATTCAACATATACTGGAAAATAATTAATTATTATGTGTAGAGGAAAATGTGTTTGAAGAAGAAAATACACCTAATTTTGAGGATGTTTCTGAAATTGAAGAGGTATATGAGTAGGATGATCTGGTGATGGAATATTTTCAAATTAGGAAGAATGGGAAGATAAAAAACAAGACTTCTAACACCAAAAGATAGTTTGAATATGCTATTTTTGAGGAATTCCAATAGGTATATATGATAAAATAACATATATTTAGATCATTATGGTAAAAAAAGCACATATAGGAGGAAACCTGAGTTTTTTATTCATATTTCTATACATTATTCTCTTATATGTTCACATTCACTCACTACAAATATTTAAAAATTAATTGACAATATACTATGATTTCACTTTTTTCTTAATTTATAGGACCATCAAAAACCGTGGTTGTAACATGTAGTATTTATGAAAATAATAGTGTGAGGAAAAATTATTTTTCATGATGTGAATTTACACATCTTGAAAAGGTGTTGGAAGAACCATTACAACCAAAATGTGATCCACCAATTTCAAAGTGAGTAATGATTTCAATTTTTCAATTTTATAATATATTCCCTACATTTAATTTGAACATTAAAATCTAATTTTATGATTTTATTTGAATCATGATACAATAAACTAAATTAAGAGAAATAAACTACTTTTTATTATTACCATTCCATGAGTTTAAAATTTATTTTCAATAATTCTAAATGAGAAAAATGTGAATAAGTATTAGTAGAGATAAAATATGGGATTTTTATTTGAAAAATCATGATTCAGGGGAGGATGTTGATAATTGGAACTGAAATGATTCTTTGATTTTGACATGTTTTTAATATTTGAATATTTCTATTATCAATATAATTATTTGTGTGAATTACCACGAGTAATTGACCCAACCATTTGTCTCATTACAGACATGTCCTCTAAGAGAAATATTTCACATTATTTTATTCAAATATTTATTGATAATCTCAAGAATGTATTCTTTTAGAACATTGTCATTATCTTATCAAATATATATCTTAGGTTATTCACTCTTAAAATGATTTAGGATTTGTTTTTTTATCCCTTTATAAACTGACCCACCTAATAGTAATAGTTTTTAAGCCATTAGAATGCATGAACACCCTTGTTAGGAAATTATCCATGTCAAAATCCAAAATAATCCATTCCTAAGATCAGCTAAATTTTTTTCTTGATATTTGTAGGACAATGTGTGTGGGAGGAACTTTATAGGGTGTACCAATATATAATCCATTATAGATATTTTTCAGTAGGATTTTTGACTGTTATATAGGGAGGGTCCAAAAAATATATCCTTGCATTTTATTAATCACATCCCCTTAAAATAAAATTGAAAAAATTTTAAAAAGGAAAATATGTGGGTTGTGTATTGGGAGGATTAAAAATTAACATTTTCGAAACTGAAAATATTTTGATCTTTTGTGGTTATGTGGTGGATTTGATATTTTTATTCCAAATATATTTTGAAAAATAAAATAGTATAGAATAAATTGAAAAAAATAAAGAGTGGTATATTTATTCATTATGTAAAAATGTATCATGATACTACTATTGATTTCTTTTTTGGGGGAAGGGGAGACATTCATTTATATTTCTTTGATTACATACATTAATCATTAGAGTAAAACTACATTTTTGAGACTTTATTTTTACATTATATACGTACCTACCCTATAACATCAGATTCATTAGATCATAAACTGTGAATCAATCAAGATTAATTTTGACCACTGTATTTATGTGGTGGATGTGTACGATGCCATGAAAGCCTACATTAAGTTACATGTACATTATTTTTATGCATCACATTATTCATTTTTACATTGATGATGAGCATAAAAATTCAATGTGAGGATAATTGAAAATTGATTTCATATAAATAATTAATTAAGATTTGAAATGGATGAATAAAGAGTTTTGGAAATTTAAAAGGATGAAAAGTAAAATATATGGATGACTTTTTTCATAGAAATGTGAGGCGTTGAAATTTTTTTTTTATTTGATGCTCCAAACATTAATTTTCCATTTATCAGTTTTTTATTAATATTGAGATTGAATCAGTTTATGGTGAATGTACTTTGTTGCATGTTGAGGCTCTATCTATGAGGTAAAGTATTAATTCATGTGTTGGGTGAATTTATAAGCGTTTTTACTGCATATATATTTGGTATTTAAATACTATGATTTTGGTATTTAAAGGATTATTCTTGCCTATTTTTGAGAAGTTTGACTGGTTTTTTAATGAAATTGATCAATGGTTCTTGGAAAATAAAAAAACTGGTGAATTTATGAGCAAAAAGGCAATTTCTGCCATATGTTATGCGAAGCGTCTTAACAACGGATTTTTAAGGATGATCATAGAGCACATCCGAGGCATAACACTGATGAATCAAGTAAAAACAAGCCTTTAGGATTAGGAAAAATGAATTACACCTTCTATAATCATTACATCATGTGTACCAATGAATGTGGTAAAAATAAGTTCATTTAGTGATGAAAATAAAATCATTTGGAAAATTACATGGGGTGTAACCATGTAACATGTGGTGTAATTTATGAAAATTGAATTTTTCTCTTAGATTCTCCAAATCATCATTTTTGTACAAAATAATTGGAATGGGAACCACATTAGACAACTAATGGTAAATTCTAATACAGAATATATTAATTCAAGATCACATATAAGTCCAATAAATGGAGGTCTACGCTGCTAATGTTGAGGTTAATTAGATCCAGATCTGCTAGGGATGATATCCTGGAGCAAGACGTTACCCCCTTTTTGAGTTCTCATTTTATTTCCATTATTCATTAATTTATTCCACCTAACCTGTTATTCATTCATCACTTTGATGAGGTGGTATACAATCCTTATTCTAGGGTAATGTAATTGAAGGTGGAAGGTGATGTTTTATTTTATTTATTTCTTTTATTCATGTATTTATTTTTTCAAAATTATTCTCCAACATCAAATACCATTCCTTTTATTTTATCAGGAAAATTGATAGTTGAATCTCAAAGGAAAATTATTATTTGAAAACTGTCAACCCTAAAAGGTGCATAAAAATTTTTAGATTTAGTGGAAATATTTTTTGAAAAGGTATCGAGAAAATCACAGCTTGATGAAACCCAAAATTATCGAACCAAGAGAAATAGGGTCCTACCGCATCGAGAAGGATATAGTGTGACCATTGGATCTTCCTCATCTCAGTTGTGATATGAATCATTAATTAAACACCATACTCTCTAAAATACATTTTCACCTGAACCATGAAATTACAAATCCCATACATGGTTTCAAAATCTATCCCCAAATCGAATCAATTATCTACATCATATTCAATATACTCTTATAAAATAAATCAAATCAACCTTTTAACCTCATTCTATAATCTAATAAAAGTAATTGTTATTAAAACATAATAAAACAAAAATAACCACCTATGTGGGTTCAACCTCAAATGATCAAATTACTACATTTCATTACTTATGTATTATAGTTTGAACTTTAATTCCTACTATGATAACGTATTGAAAAATTTATAAACATGAAACAAAAAAATATTTAATCTACAAGGTGGTATAAGAATTAAAATTTTGAGGCCAACCCCACAATGATAGTGATATTTTTTATTGTAAATTTATCATATTAAATTTAATAAATTAAGAATAAGGTTATGGTCTTATTTATTTAATATATTTAAATAATGAAGAATGAAAATGAAACAGATTTATTGGTTGTGATTAGATTTTTAATGTGTTCTTGGGATTTAGTAAATTCAGGGTTATATTGAAATTGGATATTCAAAAATAGAGTGATTCATGATATCTATCATATTTAAGATGTGTAAGATCCAATGGTCATGGAATCCTCTCCTCCACATTGAAATAACCTACTTCACTTGGTCTGATAATTTAGCATGTTTCAAAAACATGTTTTATTGAAACATTGTTTAATCTTCATTTCCCATAAGGATATCAATGGCAATGGATTATTTAGGTTTTCTAGTTATGAAATTTTAATGTTCTTTTTTAATTCAATTATCAATGTTCATGATAGGAGAAGAATATATCTATTGGAAGTTGAAAAGTAAATTTCACATACAAATACATGTATAATTAAAGAAAAATAAATCCAACACTCTTACCCCATTATATTATGTCACCAGAGAACATGGTAGGTTTTTCCACTAATCATAGCTTTGAGATAATAATAGGAAAGTAAAAAGTAAAAAAATGTAAATTGTGAATGAACATGGGGAGGGCACTAGGTCTCACTAAAAACATTTCCCTCAAATAGATCTATATAACAATTCCCCAATAGTGTCACCCTATCCCTCCTTTTATAGTCTTTATAAGAGATCATTGAATTAGCGAATTTCATAATATAATGCTCCAACGCTGTCCCAAGGTGGGTCCCATGTCAACAATTTGGTCTAAAAAAGGATCGTTTGGCGAATCTGGACAAAAACTTCCTATAAGTGAAATTACACCACGTGTAATTGGGATACACATCATACAGATATCATGGATTTGCCTTTTCAAAATTTTTATTTCATTTCATAACATGTGCCGATAAACATATTATAATGATTACACTATGTTTAATTCCATTTTTCTGCTTCAGAAGCCTCATTATTCTTCAGTTCATAGGTTTTATGTCCTGAAAGTACTCCATGATCATACTTATGGCGAGAAGTGTCTTTCCTATAAAATATTTTCCTAATTTTACATATTCTAAAAATCATTGAATCATTCCATTAAGACGTAAAATAAATCAAATTATTCAACAATTTGATGGAATAATGTTTTATATATTTAAATCAACTAATTAAAAAACCAAAAAATATATTGATGAAATAAACTTATCAAATTACCCCACCCTTGAATTCATACATCTTCTCAAGGATGAAATGCAATCATAAAATAAAGGGCCTTTTCCATGACATGTTTCATATTCAAATTCAATACAAAAAATTGATCAAATTAAAAATTAAATGTTTCATAATAACAAGTAAATAATTTATTAATGCCTCACTTTTCAAAAATATAAGTCAACCATGTATTTTACATTTCTTCTTTTGAAATTATGAAGCCTCGTTATTCTATAATTTTCAGTTTTCAATTCACCATTAATATTCATGCCATAATAGATTTTCCTCAGTTTACTTTTTCCTCCCATCATTTAGGTATAAATTAATAGAGTGATTCACATTCCTCAAAAATGTGTGACATACCCTAGGCTTGATAGGATTCTTAAATCTCCAATGCATGAAGACATAAATCACAATTGATCACGAGGGAATAATCAATAAGGATCAAATGAATATGAGGCATACGGATTTTAGGAAAATAATGTTAAAAGTAAATAAAATAATGAGGTTCAAAAATATATTAATTTTAAATTTAAAATAAAAAATACAATGAAAGTCTCCATTTCCCCTAGTATGTCCGAGTGTGCTTGTAAATTAATGAAATGCAATAAATGAAACACCAACTTTTATTATTTTTCATTAATTTTTTATGAATGGTTTTAGGGTTCATTTTCTCATAGACAACTCAATACCTAATTATCTACACATGATGATATTTTTAATAGTTATAACAAGATCTCTAGTCTCGTAAATTGTTATTTTTTAATTCCCTATAAACAACCCGTTTTTTTATTTTTTATTTTTTTCTTTTAATTTAATTTCTCAAGAGGGTGTTAAATGAATACTATGAATGTGTATTATAATAATATCATAGAATATTCCCCATACTTATTTATTAAAAAATATACAACCCTTCTTACAGATGATGCTCTCCCAACTCTCTTTTTAGAAAACCATGAAAATTATTTAGATTATGTTAGTTGAGGATAAGATAGGCATGTACCATTTATCATTTAGTAACAATGATGTTAATGGATTCAATAGGATTAAAAGTATTAATGTATGATATGTATCAGGGTAATGTATAATACATAGAATGAATCAATCAATTTAAAATTGATTATTTTTCATAGTAGCTTCGATAAGATGCAAAAAATATTATTGTATAAAACTATCCTGGGTTTCTCAAACAATATAATATAAAAATATATGAAAATATTGTATCAGTGAATGTGTTAATAATGAGAAGAATGGTTGGGACAATTACTAATGTAAATGCCTATGATTAATGAAATCAATGAATGAATATATGAGAAATTAAATGAATGGAAAAATATCTGGAAAAATTAATTTATAATGATCAACATCCTCTGAGAAACCTAATTTTTAAAATCTTCATCCAAATACATATCTCTAACAATTCAATTCCCCATTTTCTCATACAAATTTATTGTAAATGAAAAATAATCTAATTGCATGATAATTATCTTGGATAGTTTATATCTCCTAGTTTAACTATTTAAAGAATTATCCATGAATGAGCAGAAATTATCAGTTAAATCTCAATTTAAATGTAGAGAATCCATTTGAAAAAAAATTAATTGAAAATATTACTCCCCTTGAAATTGGTAGATCAATTTTTTGACGTATATGTTATGTATATAGTAGATCCCCTGTGTGTAATTATTCTTCATGATCTAAATTTTTTTATATAGCCTCTTATTTTGACTCATTTTTCTTGATGGTGCCTTGGGACTTGATGGTATTATAAATTAAAAATAAATATGTTAAATATCATTTCCTTATAAATTAGTTTGGAAATATTCAGAGCAAGATCATGCATGCCTCCATCAAATGAAAATAAACGATGAAAAAAAGATGGGTTTCCTCGTAGAAGAGACTCTGTTTAACATTGTTGGCTTGACCTTAAGTCTTCCAGTTTACACTCATTTGATAGATGATTGAAATATTTTTAGCACATTAGGGTCCATTAATGGTCACATTTTTGACCTATCCTCATATTTTAGTCCATATACTTCCTCGTTGAATAAAATAATTCTCCTAGATGGTATTACTTGCATGATCTCCAATGAACCTACCCACCATTTTATCTCAGTCCTATTGAACCAAATCGATGTTTATTTATCATCCAATCCTTTTGTCCATTCTCAACTATTGTGTAGTTTTTTGGTCCGTTATTGTCAATAGTATTGGTTATCAGTTTTCCATTCTTCATCTGTTGAGAATCCTCCTACATAAAAATATCAAACTCATACACCTCTTGAATTTTTGTTTCAACATCATCATGAGGTGTTTTTCCTCTGAAAAACACATTTTTATCATACATATCATTGTTATTTATTTCATAGTGGACTTTTAAACATACCTCATAACATCAAACACATAGATAGAGTTCTTCATTTATTTCATTGATCAGTGGACACCCTATGGCTAAAAATATACTTCCAATGATGTGTGGATTTATTTTTATTTCTATATCCATCTCTAGGAAGTCATCAATAGGGAATAACTTATCAACATTGATCTGAATATATTCCATGAATCCCCTATGTATTATACCATTGGATCATCTAATTAATAATTACTCTTTTTAGATTTAGTCCATCCAGTCCAAAAATTATGATAGTATTATACGACATGATATTGAAAATTGCACATATGTCCCACAAAGCCTTTGGACCATTTTTATCTCAGATAATGATAGGAATTTAAAAGATACATTGATCAATTTTCTTCATAGGTATGTCCTTTGATACCACTACCAAAAAATATTGTTTGAGGGGAATGGTTCAAATCACTTCCAGCATATTTTTTAGTTACTATATCTTTCATTAATTTCACATTTTCATACATGTTCACAAGAGACTGTAAATATGTTTTATTACTATTAAATATTAAAATGTGTTATGTAAATATATATTTTTGAAATTTTCTCATTACTTGTGTAATTCATTTTGGAAAAGGAATTATTGTCTTGTACTAAGGTGTTTCTTATTATTCATCTTCATGTACTTGTTACATGTTCCTCTCAGCTTCCACTTATCTTGCATCCACATGTTGTTGTCCTAAAAATTATATACCAATTAATTTGGTCATATTCCCACTCTTGAGTTGCATAGAATTTAACACTTCATGTGGGTGTACTTTAGGGAATCATGGTATTGTACCGCCAGGTCTCCCTTTAATAAGATCATCAATTTGGCCAAATTGATGCTCCATATTTTTTGATGTTCACTTTTGTTTTGAATATTCTTATTGTATTTATATTAATAAAACCTCAATTTAGTAATGAATATAGAATGTATCCCTTCTATTTGATGGACCAAGAATTGTAGTTTATTTCCTTGAGGTACTTGTTTTTGGAACCCTTTTGGTCTTTTTTAATTAATTTACCTTGTTTTCTTCATGTTTTTGGGGTCTCCATCCATGAAATTGATCAATACAATTGTAGTCAGCATAATTTGCATATTATATTTTCATACCATAGTGTTTTTACTGATAGACCACCATGAAAGCCATATTCATCGAAAATGACTCAAGATGTGCCACTATCTAGCCTTTTATGTTGCCTTTATGGACACATTTACATTTCTTTTCTTCTCCATGACACTAAAAACTATTGCTTTCTATTTCATCCAACAGGTTGTAGGTTGCTTCGGGTGACTTCTTCATTAAGGATCCTCTAGCTACAACCTCCCAAATTGACCTATTTCCCTAATCCAAACCCTTATATAATGTTTTTATTAGCATCCATAAATTTATAACATGATGGGGGTAAATTTAGAGTCATATATTTATAACAATAAAAATTAGAATACAGAGAATCATCTTCAAATTGAAATAATATAGAATATTTACGCATATGCCTATAGTCATAGAAGGTGAAACGAATTTGGTGATAATTTTTCATTCCAGCTAATGCCATACAATGATGTAATGTGAAGAAATTCTGTAAATCAATTCTTGAGATTGATCACATTATAAAAATTAGAAAAGATGATGTTTTACCACTTAACTTGATATTTTTTAGAATTGGTACTTTTTATAATCCATTACCCATATTGTTGTTCGGATATTCATGTGGATGTTCATTGAATTTCATTGTGTTTTTTGTCATTAAAATGATTGAATTCTTTATATCAAGGTGATCTTCTCTAATTGGTAGTACTAGGATACATTATTGTAATTAGATGTTTGATTTCAACCCATAGTGTGTGTGCGTCTTCATTCACTGATCTCGATGAAGAACTCTAACATGGTGATTTGGATTAGTCCCTTCCATTTTTGCAGTGATTTTATTCTAAATGAATTTTTGAGAATGGATTTATGACTCGAATATTTTTTTTCTATTTGACTGAGTGTTTTAATTATGAATTAAATGGTAATAATCTAAAATCCATTGAATGAACAAACCAAACATAAAAAGTGTAATTGAAATAAAGAACAATATTAAATTTAAAATTGATGTCCAAAAGAATAAAAAGAAATATTCCCTGAAAACGGTGCCAGTTTGTTATCCTCATGGGGAGGCATTAATTACCTATAGTTCTAATTTTTTTAAATCTAATTCTATGATAATCAATTAATTTATAATTTTGTATTTTTAAATTTTTAGATCGTTCTATAGAGACGGTGACATTAGTTTAATTATAATTTGAAATTAATTATTTTATTTAATAGGTGATAAGGTTTTAAAAGATATTGGGATAATTGATTTTTTGAAAGCAGAATGTATATGAAGAAAATTGATTTGTTGGTTGAGATAATATTCTGAAAGCATGTCAGTGTTTATTATTTTAAGGTTTCAATTACAATAGTATTTTAAAAAATAAGATGATTCATGATTTTTGTCTTGGTCGAGATGAGTAGGATCCAAGGGTTTTGGAATCCCTTCACCAAAATGGCAATACCATATTTCCCTTTGTTTTGTTATTTAGGTGGATTCCAAATGATGTTTTCTTGATAACATTTTTAAATAAAATAATCCAAAATTATTCAATGAGAAAATTGAAACTAGGATAATGAAATACTAGATTTGGGATGATTTTAATTTTATTAAAATAAAAACATCTAAATAATAATTTAAAATAAGGGTTCATTATTGACTGGGGTGTAAAACAATTAAATAACAATCATACGGTGTTTGAGCTGTGTTTAGTCGAATTCAATTATAAATGAAGAAGTCCCCAATATCACTGAAATACCATTTTTACAAGGGGAATTATAATATGAGTATCTGTTGTCTAGGTATCCCAGGCCATTATTGAACATCAAATACAATCCACCCAAAGATCATAATGTGAATTATTCTCTAGTCGAACATGCTAAAAGCATCACTCCCTCACCGATCATGCAATGGATTGAAAAGAAAAAGTGAGGATGATAATGTAATAATTTATGGATTCAACATATGATAGAAGTTTAATTGTATTTAATAAATTAAATACCTTAATAAAATCAATCCCCTTAATTACAATTTTCTTTCACAATGTCTACCCCCTTATTCTAGTCATGAGGGGGTAGGAAAAAGATGATCGTATTCTATACATCCTAGCAATAATCAACTTTGATCTCGATGGTGGAACCTAGGAGTAAATCCATTGATTGGTGAATTTTCCACTTATATACATGACTCCCTACTCGGTTATTACTGATAAACATTAAGGACATGTAAAAATTCATTTGTGGAGGGTACCAAGTCTTAGATTTTGTCAAACATCAAAGATATAGTGAATCTGGAATGTTGAATCTCATCAAAACATGTTACTCAATGTGTAATGATATTACACATAATGAAATCCTATAATTATCTGACCCCATGAAATTTCATGTAATTCATTCAAAATATTATCGAAAAAAAGTCATGTTGTGTAATGTAAATACATAACGTGTAATTGTATTTCACAGTGGAAATAGAATGATGAATTTTCAGGGGAGGATTCTTCCTCAGATGATGTCATGATGTGAAATATAATTACATGATGTGTAATTGTTCTACTATTGTCTTAAATCTTGTCATTGAATTAAAAAATTAGGTGTCATACTATGAGAGAAGCTAGCAGAACGATGGGTATTTATCTCCAAAAATATCATATTTTTAATCTTTTTTCAAAATATTAATTTTCTTTTCAGAAATTTTAAAACATGTCAATACATCAAAAAATGGATATATTCATTATTTAAATACAAAAATCGAGGTATTAAAACACAAAAAAAATATTTTCATGAAACACACATATGCAATTCACCTACACTTGAATACTCACTTTTCCTTAAGGATGGAATCTCAATATGCGACAATGAATGTCAAACATACCATTATTCAAATTAAATTTTAAAAAAATTGATCAAATTGAAAATAATTTTTTTAGCATTAGATGTAATGAATTTGTTAACACCTCACATTTCAATGAAATTACTCTACCATGTATTTTAATTGTCCTCTTATAAATTTTCATAGACTCTTCAATCATCCATTTCCATTTATCAAATCATTATTAATATGCATGCAATTTTCAACTTACCTAACATGAATTTTTACAAAAATAATCATTTTAAAAATTAATAGCATGATGCACATACCTCATAAAAATCTATCTTACCATTATATTTATAGGCATCTAACATATCCACCTCCTGAAGACATAAATCACAGGTAATCATGAGGGATTGATTAATAAGGATCAAATGACTCTGAGGATACGAGAATGTTGTAAAATTTTGTAAATAGTAAATATAATAAGGATGGTCAAATCTAAATTAATTTTCAAGATAAAAAAACACAATGAATGTGTCATATTCCCCTAATATATTATATCTTACTAATAAAGTGATGAACTCATACAAATGAAACACCCTATTTTATCATTTTTTATTTTATTTTTTGAATTATGTGTTAGGTAAAATTCTCACATCTACAACCCAGACACTAATTATCTCCTCCCAACACTATTTTTCCATATTTATGACAAGATTACTTTTCAAGTAAATGGTAATTTTTGAATTTCCATAGACACAAACATATTATTCCTCAATTTTTTTAATTTTTTTTTTCTTAATGGGGTGTGATATAAATACAATGATTGTTCATTCCCAAAATCTCTGGAAAATTCCTCCATAATTCTTCATTCAAAATGTACATACATTCTACTAGATGTTTTCCCCCACTCTAATTTATGAAAATGATAAAAAAATATTTGAAGGAAGTTATGAAAAAATAATATAGTATTTCAACATGGATCATATCCTAAAAATTTTTTTCATGGATTCTACAGGCTTAGAAAAGATTAATGTAATGAATTTATGACAATAATGGAAAAATATAATGGATCATTCATTTTAAATGTGATTCGGTTCAGTCATAACTTCAATAATATGCAAATAATGGTATTCAATAAAACATTCTTGAGTTTTTGAAGAAATATTCTATAGAATTAATCGAAAATATTATCTTAGTGGATGTCTCGGGAATGAGATTAATGGTTTGGAAAATTATTCTTTTTAATTAAATTGATTAATTAAATCAACTAATGAAAATATTAAAAATTCATAGCATGGTAAAATATTAGAAAACGTTTATGTATAATGAACAACATGCTACTCAGAAATTGATTTTTTAAATCCCAATCCACATGCATATCTCTACTAATTTTAGTTTACATTTTTATTTTCCAATTTTTTGAAATATCAATTTAAACCCATGAAATGATAATTATCCTTGGTTGATAATGTCTACTAGTTTAGTTGATTGAATCATGATCCAAGAATGAGAATTCCATTTGTAGTAAAATATTGAATTAAATTTAGTGAATACAGTTGAAAATATTGAATTGATAATCTTACTCCCCTTAAATATTTTGGTTCAATAATTGGATGTACATATTCTTCATGTATAAGATTTAGAATTTCTAATTATTTGTCTCAAAAGGTAATTTTAGTAGCATCCTCTTCTTTTGATTCATGGTTCTTACTTCCACTGTGGGTCTGGATGTTCCAATAAATTTTAAATATACAACTACATGAACAAGGTTCAATCAATGAATTTTAATATATTTAGAGTGATATCATGACCACCTCTAAAAATAGAAAATAAATAATGGATAAAAATAAAAATATGTTTCCTCCTAGAAGTTCTATTACATAACATCCTTGGATCAACCTTACATAATCCATCTTCATCGCACATGATGTATGATTGAAAATTTTGTAACTCTTCATGTTTTATAAATGTTCTGAGTTGTAACCTATCCACATAGGTTTTCCCCTATCATTCTTCTAATAATAGATTTATTCTATTAGATAGAAGTACATATATAATCTCCATTGGGATGAACTACCATTTTTTCAATCCCGATGATCTATTTCGAATTTCAATTATCATTACTACTTATTTTCCTTTACCATATATAGTGGAGTTGTTTGGTCCTTTTGTGTCAGTGGTCTTTGACTTATGTTTTTATTTCCTTTTCAATTAAGCATCCTATTTCACAACAACATCTAATTCATAAACGAATTTCAGCAACACCCTCAACTAGAATTGTTTTTCCATATCTAAACTAATTTTCCATTCACACATCATAGTTCTTTATTTACTAGTGTATGTTGAAACATACATAATCACATCTAAATCTCAAATTGAGTTTTCCATTTTTAAAATCATTCCTTGAAAACCCTTTGTCTAAATGACTTTCCCATAATAAGTGGATTTATCTCTTCATCTATATCAAGAACATGAAATTTCACAGGAAATATGAAATTGTCAACATTGAAATGGATATATTTGATTTGTCCTCCTGCAGATTTCACTATTGAATCTACTAATAAATTATGTAATCCTGTAGGAATCATTCCATCCAGTACGAAACTCTTGAATGTTATTTGTGAAATGATATTTCCACTCACACTTAAGTCAAAGGAATCCTTTCCAAATTGGTTATCTCCAAAAAATTTGGGAATTGAATAGCTACCAAGATCAACATTTTTAATAGGTAGGTCCTTCAATGAAACTTCGTAACAATCTGGAGAGAAGAATGGTCCATATCTATTCCAACATCTTCTTGTTGGTTACCAACAATTTTTGTAATTTTACATATTTTTTCATGTTATCATGAACATCTTCGACAATTTTATTAATATGAAATTTTTTATTGAGTTCTAGAAATTAACAATTTTTCACAATGTGCTTCACTTGTTTCATTCATTCTGGAAGATAAATTATTGCCTTCTTCAGAGGTGGTTCTTCCCCTTCTTCTTCATCTACAAGTTCCTTGGTACTCTCAAAAATGACTTCTCTTACATCCACTAGTTGTCATCGTAAAAATTATATACCACATCCATTGGTTTTCTTCCCACTCATGAGTTATTTAGATTTAAAATATTCATGTGGGTGTACATTAAAGAATCTAGCCTATGTTCCTCTATGTCTCTCTATATGAAGATAAATATTTGTCTAACATGAAGCTCTAGATTCCTTAATGTGGAATCTTAGTTTGATGATTCTTATTGTATTTATTTGAATATAGCCACATAAGTAGTAATTAATATAACTAGTGTCTCTTCTAGATTATGGACATAGATTTTCAATATAATCCCTTGTGGATATTTTTGTTTGAACCCTTTTGGTATTTTTTTAAATACACTCCCTTGTTGTTTTATTTAATGTAGTCTCCAACACTAAAGTTAATTACTATGATTCCAATCAACATAATTAGACTCTTTTATTTTCATACCACATGGATTTTTCTGGTGGCCCATCATGATTTCTATCTCATTGGATAGTAAATCTAATTGTCCCACCATCTAGATGTTTTTGTTGATTACATGAAACAATTTACTTTGCATTCATTTTCCTTTCCATTCGAAACTGTTGATTTACATTTCATCCAATAGATTGTAGCTTTCATCATGAAACAAAAATCATTAATGATGATCTTTTTGAAGAATCAATAATTTACCATGTTGTTTATGAAAAAACCTTATAGAATCATTGGATTTTAATCCATATCCCTATACCCTGGTGGGATCATTTTCGAGTCATATATTTATAACGTTCCTATACTAAATATAGATATTTATTTTCAATTTGATAAATATTTAGAATTTTTACCCATATATCCATCAACATTGAAGGTGGAAAGAAGTGGGTGGGAATGCTTCATGGCATCTCTACTCACAATGTGATGGAATTTTCAGTAATTAATTGAATCTAATATAGAGATTGATCATGTAAGGAAAATTGTAATAGATGATGTTTTTCAACATCGCATGAAACATTTTGTAATTGGAAATTGTCGTAAAGAATGAGAAAATATCTCTTATGGTTGCTGGGATATTATTTTTCAAGTACACTGTAATGACCTGGAAATTAAAAGGAAATATTTTTTCATGATTTCTTTTTAATTTTTCAAGTCCTCAGTTTCATACGGCGCCTGATTCCGAGGCCCGGTGTGCCCGGAATCAATTTCTAAAGTTTTTTTCGGGTACGTTCAGTAATCATACGTGCGTGTATTTCTATCTTTTGAACCAGTGCTAATAATTAAAATCTGAGGACAACGATTTACTCCCATTGCCGGTATTCACTTAAGAGGATCCTTACTGCAGTTGTGTTTTATACAGGATAGAAGTAATATTTTGGTCTTTCTACTTTAAAATTAGAAATAAATAGCAATGTGTAGTAACATATTTTTATTTAGTTGGTGGTTATTATCTCCAAAGGGAGGCTGATGGTGGGGCCCATCCCCACATATCTTCCCATGGGAGGATAATGTATGTGGGGCCCACACGAACATCAACTCTTCAACTCCCCCTTGAATCCCTTGGAACCCCAAATTGATGAGGGTTAAAACTTCTACATTCATCTCTCATTTAATGTCAAAACACTTCTAATTAATTAATTGAGCTCCACAATTAATTAATTATTTGTGGTGTCAGGAATTCATTTGAAATTTATGGTTATATTATGGTGGAGCATGTTCACCTCCCTCCATTTAATTATGAAAAATAAATTAATTATATATTGGATAAACTTTTAAAATGAATTTTCAATTGTTTGGCCAACATTAAAAATAAAGGATTTCATTATTTTAATTTGGTTGGCATAAACTTTTTTTTGTGGGACTTGTGAGGATTTAGAGGATATCATCCTCTACAATGAATAACAAGAGGTACTCTATTGTCTCCTCCACTTCATCAACAAGGAAAAGAAAGTGAGGCAACACCAGAAAGAATTTCATCTACTATCCTATTCATTCGTGTCATGGGAGAAGATTCCATCATTGCCAAGGACAACGTTCTTTTTCCTCAGACGTTGACGGAACGATATCCGTCTTACGCAACACTGTCTTCCACGATAGCCGACTACCGCGACGCTCATCTTCCGCGATGCCTGACTAACCCAATTCTCATCTTCCGTAGCTCGTTGATGTGAAATGTCAAATTCATGGTAGGGGTGTTGTATAATTTTATGTGAATAAAATTATACCTCGTTCTTTTTGAATGATTGATTTGTATTCATCCATTTGATATCACCTAACACTGAGGGTGTGGGCCAAACGAACACGGCCCAACGAAGCTCCGTTTATTCCTGATTATTTTTTCAACAGAAACTGGTGGCAGCAGCGACTGGAGGCATAGGAGACCGGAAGCGGTGGCCCCGCACAGGCCATGTGGGGAAAAATCGCGTCCTGCAACCACAGGCCGCTCGGGCGAAGAAAACTAGCTGGCTGGAGGACCGCGACTCCTCCATGGCGTCTTGCTGTGGGATGACCACAACCTGATGTGTTGTCCGCTTTTCTAGATGAACTGGCCGGCTACGGCCATCCGGGCAGAATATCACAGTGCCTCGTGGTACCGTGCTGTGGTGGAACCAAGCCCCGTGGTGGGTGGGCCGCTTTTGAGGGAAAACCGGCGAGGTGGAAGAAAACACGGTGCCTATGGGCGCCATGTGCGGAGGAACCGCGACCCACAACCGCAGGCCACTCACATCGGACAAGACCAGCCTACTTTGGTCATTCGGACAGCATAGAGGGGCGGCGCCGCCGGGTGAGCCGGATCGGCACGCAATCGCGGGTCGGGTTCGAAGGGGCCGCGCCCACCGGGCCGGGCTGACCCCCTAACCAAGATAGACCCGCCGAGCCAGGTCCCTGTGTGGCCGCTCTCCACCGGTCTGGGCCAACCCCCAGCCCTGTCGGACCTGCCGAACCAGGTCGGGCCGACCCTCCAGCTCACTGGGGATGATCGGCCGGGCCTGTTACGCTTAAACACAAATATCATCTATACCGCACGTCTGATCGATGCGTCGTCTGCGGCACTGGGATCCTCTCGATGAGGAGGTCCTTTTGGGATACTCTATGGGAGTTTTGGACAACATGGAAAAATGGCTGGGTTTGGAATGAGCATCATTCAAACTGGGCCCCTAGAACAGAAAAACCAATAACTCTCAGACCGGGCGTCAATTGATGCGTCGTCTGCCACGTTGGGTTCCATTTTATGAGACTGAACTTTGGGGTTCATCAAATTTGGACTTCATGATTGTTGATGTAACGACCCATTTGTTCATGGAGCAGACCCTCCCGGAAGCAAGCGTGCTATGTGTGGGAACCCTAGAGCTAGCTGCGACTGCGAAGACTACTATTCTTGGATTATACATGGGTTCGGCAGTGACGACTACTGTACTTGGATCCTATGTGGGTTCGGTAACAATGAATATTGTGCTTATATCCTACATGGGTTTGGAAACGACGACTACTGTACTTGGATCCTACGTGGGTTCGATAGTGACCACTATTTTACTTGAAACCTACATGGATTTGATAGTGACGACATCTGTACTTGGATCCTATGTGGGTTTGACAGCTTAGATGAATAAGTGACTACAACTGATCACCTCTATCTCTATACGAATGATGTATACCCATGTGAGCTGAGTATTCATTTCAATCACTATCATCGATGTGATTGACTTTACTTCCTATGTGTGTTGGGTTGTGCTTGGGCTCATGAGTTGGAGCCGAACTGAAATTGATAACTTAGGTATAAGTAAGGGAATATACCTAAGTAGGGTTGGTTGATACTTCGTGGTTGTATCATTCTTCCCAGGTTTATCCTTCGTGGTTTCATGGAGACCTTCATGGGACTTAGGGTCCCTACTAATTATCGTTATACTCACCCCTGCACGGACTATGCCTTCACTTCGTTGTGTTGGTTGCAGACGACCGGCAAAACTGATCGAGATAGATACTTGTGGAGCTGGACGGTACCCAGTGGTGGACCACATAGCAAGACGTACATGGAGAGGTTGGACGATACTGAGCTGATAATTAGCCCATCTATACCCACCATTCAGGTGGGATTTCCAGAGGATGAATCAGTAGTTTCTATTTACTTTTCTGCAGTTTTACTTCATAGTTGACATGGTATTTCTACCCCCATTCCTTTCAGCACTATCTCTAGTATGCTATTTACATAGTGTTTATTTCTAGTTTTTACCAATACTACTAGTGTTAAGACTATGTGTGTGTTGCAGGTTAAAAGGAAATTCCTTCCCATTATCGGTATTACAGTTTTGGTGCTAGTCTCCAATCCTTGGCCTATGGAAGGTGGGCTTGGGGTCGTCACAACACAGACCCCGAGGACGGGTCATGAAAAATTGGTATCAGAGTATTCGGTTCTACCACAGAACTTAGAACTCTGATCATTCTTTTCTGTGAAGAAATAATATTACGAGTATTGAGTGTGGTTTTCATTCTAGGGAGTGCAGTGTTAGTGCGGCGACCGACATATCCATACACCAGGACCCTGACCTCTAATTTCCGACTCAGTGTATGAAAACAATGATTGTGTGTGTGTTTTTATTTAAATTATTTATTTGTGATTAAATTATGTTAGGTCACCAGGAATACAATAAGACCATGGAGCACCTGTTTCTTTTCAGGATGGACCCACAAAGGCAGCCAGCTAGGGTTCCGAGTTACATACGAGATGGTATCCCACCTTGCGAAGAGGCCATGGTGCAGGGCCCCGTCACAGCGGAGGCACCAGTGGTACCACTACCCGATGGGCCACTAATACCACCAGACCTAGCTAAAGATATTGCACGCCGCCTGAGTGCATTGCATGAGCTCCTGCACCAGAGCCTGGCTAGGTTCGGGGGAGATACATACCCATAGGCTACTGAGGATTGGCTGGAGGCTGTCGTGAGAGTTCTCAGATTGTTAGAGACACCAGATGACCTTATGGTGATCCTTGTCATGAGTCTCCTGCATTCAATAGTAGGTAGATGGTGGAGCCTGATGCTCCAGGTGCATGAGGATGCATCAATACTCTGAATATACTTTCAGAGTCTCTTTCTCATGGAGTTTGTTCCAGTCACTCTTCTTGTGGTGCAGATTCAGGAGTTACATCATCTGCAGCATAGTGACATGACAGTAGCTCAGTACTCAGCGAGGTTCACCAACCTCTTATGCTACTCCATGGATATGGTACGAGACCCGCTCATTAGGGCCCAATCCTTTGATCAGGGACTCAAACATGAGATCTGGTCATCGACGATTCCCCTCAGCATCCCGACGTAGGAGGGGGTGCTGGAGCAAGTCCTTCTAATGGAGAGTTTTCTTGAGGAGCAGTCACCAGTGGAGAGACCCTCCGTAGGACAACACGTAGAGGAGTCTTCCGCAGCCAAAAGTAGGTAGTTTATGTAGAGGTCCAAGAAGACTAGGCCATCAGGTGGGTGACCTCGAGATACAGGTTTAGTTGTGCAGGGCACACAAAATAGATCCATCTATATGGGGATCAGGCAGTGCTATGTATACGGTGGGCATGGTCACATGGCTCGAGACTGCTCGACCTGCAATGCGGATGAGCAGCAGACAGTAGAGGGACATCCCTGGAAGAAGAAGAGGTATGATCGAGGTGGTCTGTTGAGAGCAGGCAGACATGGCAGAGAATCTTGCGGAGTAGCGGGTGGTGGATGAAATTTCGAGGCACTACTACCACCAAAACCAAGAGGTCCATCCCAACCATAGGGAGCTGGAGGATAGAGGAATGATCAGCTCTAAAAAGTTGAGGCCTTTGACCATGGTGCACCTGAGGTGATTCGAGGTAATCTCTTTGTCTACTCCAACATTGATATAGTACTTATAGACAAAGGTTCGAGTCATTATTTTATTGTCGTTGCGCTTGTTCGGAGCTCAGAGATTCTGACGGAGCCGTTGGCTCGATCCTTATAGCTAGAGACTCTTGCGGGAGAAAGCTCGATGATTACACACTGGTGCCGGCAGTGTGAGCTTACTCTAGGTTGAGAGAGCTTCGGCTGGGATCTTCTTGTAGCGGCATTGAGGCCTTATGACATCATCTGGGGTATGGACTGGTTATCCACAGTTCATGCAAATAATGACTGTATTAGGTTCAAAGTGTGGTGTATCCGCACAGATGGGACCAGGTTCACATTCACCTATGAGAAGGGAGCCTTTTCAACATAGGATAGACTTACTCAGAGGAGGGGGCAGCCGATCACACAATAGTTGGATAGTCTCATACTTGGAGCGGTTGATTTTCAGAGTGGGAGTTTTCCTGTTGTGGTGGATCGGTATGCAGATGCTTTCTCTGATGATGTTCCTGGACTACCTCCTTGCAGATAGGTATAATTATACATTGATATGTACCATAGGACATTAAAAATATTTACTCCAGCATATCAGATGGCTCCTGCCGAGCTTCATGAGCTATAGGTGAAGCTGGAGGATTTGTAGGGGAAGTGATTTATCTAACCTGGTGTTTCAACCTGGGCATCACCGATTTTATTCTCCAAGAAGGAAGATGGAAGCTTGCGACTGGGTGTCGATTACCGCCTCCTGAATCTGGTGACCGTTAAGAACACGTACCCACTCTAGAAGATTTATGACCTCTTTGATCTCCTCAAGGGAGCACAGTGGTTCTTGAAGATAGACCTCAGGTATTACTATCACTAGATCAGAGTTCAAGATGAGGATGTGCAGAAGAAAAATTTCAGGTGTTGGTATGGCCACTATGATTTCTAGTTCATGCCCTTCGGCATAACCAATGCTCTATAAGTGTTCCTGAGTATCATGAACAATATATTTTAGCCTTACCTTTATCGTTTTGTAATAGTTTTCATCAATGAAATACTGATTTAATCGACTACTGAGGAGGAGCACGCCTACCATTTGTAGGTGGTATTGGATACACTCCGAGAAAACTAAATTTATGGAAATCTCTCAATGTGAAAGTCCTAGATTAGAGAGGTTCACTTCATGGGACACGTCATCTCAGTGGCTTTAGTTGCGGTGGATCCAGTGAAGATTGAGGTAGTACTTTCGTGGGAGCCACCGAGGAGTGTGACGACGGTACGAAGTTTCCTAGGACTGGATTGATACTATTGGAGATTTTTGTATAAGATTTATAGAGTTGCAGCACTACTTTAAACATTTAAGAAGAATGGAAAACCCTTCGTGTGGTTAGAGAGATGCCATAATAGCTTTTAGGAGCTGATGTAGAGAGTGACCAGTGCACCCATCTTGAGGCTACCAGAGGAGGGTGTAGGGTACATAGTTTTCTGCGATGCATCAGGGACCGGACTCAGGCATGTCTGGATGTAAGAGCGAGCATGGATCGCATATGGTTCATGAAAATTGAGACAGAACGAGATGAACTATGCTACCCATGACCTGGAGTTAGCAGCAGTGGTATTATCCTTGAAGATGTAGCATCACTATCTAATGGGAGAGTGCATTCTAGTCTACTATGACCACCAGAGTCTCATGTACATATTCTCAAGAAAGGACCTAAACCAGAGACAACGGCGATGGCTCATGTTCCTCCAAGACTATGACTTTGAGATAGTATATAATCCAAGGAAGTGAATGTTGTAGCTGATGATCTCAACAAGAGATTGGGAATTCAGCTTCTAAGTGAAGCGATAGATCAGTTATCCATGTTGCAGATATCCTTTATTGATAATAATGGAGCTGCCATTCTATAGTCTCTCACAGTCACTCCTCCACTCCTTCAGCGAGTCAGAGAGGCATATCATGGAGACGTTGACTGTGAGACACAACATGCTCAGATATCCTCCGGGTAGACACCTCATGGATTTTATAATGGTGGGGAGCATGTCATCCTCTTCAGAGGACATACCATGGTACCAGTTTCACTACAGGAGGAGGTGTTGAGGGAGTTCCACACTTTTCCACTAGCGGTACATCCAGGAGTGGAGAAGATTTCTCAGGACCTCAGATGACAGCATTGGTGGCCGAGTATGAAGAAAACAATATCAGAGTTTGTCTCTCGATACCTCACATGTCAGTAAGTGAAGGTGGAGAACCAGGTACTATAAGTCTTGGTACAACCCTTAGAGGTTCCAGAGTGGAAGTGGGATGGGATATCCATGGATTTCATGATGGGGATACCATATACATCTAGAGGACACGACTCTATCTAGGTGATCGTAGACCGACTCACCAAGTAGGCCCACTTCCTAACAATCAGAGAGCATGGCTCAGTGGAGATCATAAGACACCTCTATGTTCGGGAGATCATATGACTTCATGGTGTACCATCAACTTTCGTCTCTGACCGAGATGCTCGTTTCACTTACTAGCTATGGAAGGGGTTACAAGTGGCTTTTGGGATGCAGCTTTGCTAGAGCACCACCTTCCATCCTCAGACGGATGGTCAGACTGAGAGGACCATTAAAACTCTTGAGTACATTCTATGTGAATTTTTCCTTGACTTTGGTCATAGATGGGATGATCACTAACCCTTTTTGGTGTTTGCATACAATAATAGATACCACTCCACAATCATGATGGCACCGTATGAGGCACTGTACAGCCAAACTTGCAGATCACCTCTGTGCTGGACTGACCCAGGGGAGTCAGCACTCGTTGGACCAGAGATGGTTCAGGCTATGAAGGAGATGGGGCAGATCATCATGGAGCAGATGAAGATTGTACAGAGCAGACAGAAGTCCTATGCTGATAGGAGACGAAGACAACTGGAGTTTGAGGATAGCGACCACATCTTCCTATAGGTCTCACCTCGATGAGGTCTACGGAGATTTGGCCGAGGCATCAAGATATCATCGCGATTCATCAGGCCATTCCAAGTCCTCAATAGAGTAGGTGAGGTGGCTTAACTCCAGGACCTTCCACCTCAGTTGCACCAGGTTCACGATGTATTCCACGTATCTCAACTGGGGAGATACATGCACGAGCTGTCTCACATCATCGACCATGGGGAGATGGACATCGATGATGGGGTGACATTCACGGAGGTTCTAGTGGATATCTAGGATTGACAAGAGCGGGTCCTATGTGGACGGTTGATTCATCTGGTTCACATTCGTTGGCAGCATGTGAACCTGCAGGAGAGAACATGGGAGCGGGAGGCTCAGATTTCTGCTCAGTACCCACTTTTGTTTCCCTAGTGTGTGTTGTAGCTTTACGGGGACGTAAAGCCATGAAGTAAGGGTTATGTAAAGACCTGAAAATTACAATGGAATTTTTTTTCTTAATTTCAATGGAATTTTACGAGTCCGCAGTTTCTGATGGAACCTAATTCCATGGTCTGGTGTGCCCGGAATCATTTTCAGAACGTTCGATTAGGTACGTTCAGTAAACATACGTACATGTTTTTATATATTTTGAACAAGTGCTCAGAATTGAAATCCAATGACACCAATGAACTCGCAGTGCTAGTATTTTCTTAAGAGGATCATTACCACAATTTCATTTTATACAGGATGGAATTTATATTATGGGGTTTTTACTAAAAATATAGAAAAAAATATAAATGTGTAGTAAAACATTTTTATTTAGTTGGTGGTTATTATCTCCAAATAGAGGTTGATGGTGGGGCCCATCCCCACATAACCACCCATGGGAGGATAATGTTTGTGGGGCCCACATAAACATGAACTCTTCAACTCCCCCTTGAAACCCTTGGATCCACCCTTTTGATGAGGGTTAATCCTTCCACCTTCCTCTCTCATTTAATGTGCCAACCCTTCTAATATATTTATTGAGATCCAAAATTAATTAATTATTTGTGGAGTAATGAATTCTATTGAAATGTATGGTTAAATTATGATGGAGGCTCTTCACCTCCCTCCCTTTAATAGTTCCAACTTAAATAAATAAATAATTGGCTAAATTTTTTAAATGAATTTGAAATTGTTTTTCCAAAATTAAAAATATGTGATTTCATTATTTTCATTTGGTTGGCATAAAATTGTCTTGGTGGGGCTTTGGAGGATTTAGAGGATATCAGCCTCTCCAACGAAGAACATGAGGAACGCGATCATCTCCTCCACTTCTTCAACTGGGGAAAGTAAGTGAGGCGACACCACAAATAACAACATCTACTCTCCTCTTCCTCCGTGTCAAGTGAAAGGACACCGCCGTCGCCAATGACAACATTCTTTTTCCTTTAACATTGACGGAACAAGTTCTGTCTGACGTGACGCCATGTTCTGCGACGCCCAACTACCACGACACTCGTCTTCCGCGATGCCCGACTACCATGACACTCATCTTCCGTTGCTCGTTGAGGTGCAATCCCAAATTTAATGTAGGGGTTTTTGTATAATTTTATGTGAATAAAATTATATCTCATTCTTGATGAATGTTTGATTTTTCTTTATCCATTTGAAATTTCCTAACGCGGTGGGTGCAGGCTGAATGAACACAGCCCGACGGCCCTTCGTTGGTGCGTGATTATTATGGCAACGACAACTAGAGGTGGTGGTGACCGGAAGCAGTGGCCGCGCAACGACCCCATGGGGAAAAACCATGGCCAGAAACCGCGGGCCGCTCTGGTGAACTAAACCGCATAGTCGTAGCCGGCCAGACTGGATGACCGCAGTGCCTCCATGGCACCAGGCGATGGGAAGACCGCGACCTGATGTTCGGGTCGCTGTTCTAATCAAACCGGCCAGCTGTGGCCGGCTGGGCAGAAGACCACGGTGCATCGTGGTTCCGTGTTGTAGAGGAACCGCGCCCCCCAATAGGTGGGCCGCTTCGGTGGGGGAACCCGCCGGCCGAGCAGATGAATCCGCGAAACCTATCGGTGTCGCGTGTGGAGGAACCATGACCCGCAACCGCGGGCCACTCATGCCAGACAAGACCGGCTGACTTCGGCCATCCGGGTAGCAGGAAGGGGTGGCACCGCTCGATGCCACCAGGTGAGATGAACCGACCCGCATCCGCGGGTGGGGTTCGCGGGTGGGTCGTGCCCACCAGGCAAGGCTATCTCTGTAAATGGATCGGACCCTCCATGCCGGGTCCCCAGGTGGGCCGCGCTCCACTGAGTCGGGCCGACCCCCAGCCGGGTCGGACCCACCCAACTAGGTCGAGCCGACCTGCCAGCCCACTGGGCTTGATGGGTTTGGCCCATTATGTTTAGTGGTGAATATCTTCTAGACTGCATGTCTGATCGACGCGCCGTGTACGACACACAGATCCTCTTTACAAGGCGGTCTGTTTGCGATACTATAAGTGAGAATTGGCCAACATTGGAAAATGGAAAAGTTTGGAATCAGAATAATTGAAGCTGGGCCCCTGTAATGGAAAAGCCAATAACTCTCAGGTCGGGCACCCGATTGACTAGCCATCTGTCGCATTGCTTTCTTTTTGATGAGACAGAACTTTGGGGTACATCAGATCTGGACTTCATGATATTTTATATAATGACCCCTTTTCTCAAGGAGTGGACCCTCCCAAAATTGAGTGTTCTGTGTGCGGGAACTGTAGAGCTGGCTGCGTCTGCGACGACTACTGTACTTGGATCCTACGTGGGTTCGGCAGCGACAAATACTATACATGGATCCTACGTGGGATCGAAAGTGATGACTACTACACTAGGATCCTATGTGGTTTTTCCAGTGACGACTTTTGTACTTGGATCCTATGTGGGATTGACATCTTAGATGAATCAGTGACTACAATTGATCATCTCTATCTCTATAGGAAAGATGTATACCTGTGTGAGATGAGTCTTTTCTTTCAATAATTATCATCGATGTGATTGACTTAACGTCCTATGTGTAATGGGTTGTTCATGGGCTCATGAGATGGAGAAAAACTGATATTGATAACTTAGGTATATGTATATTCATATACCTAAGTAGGGTTGGTTGATACTTCGTGGTTATATCTTTCTTCTATTTTTTATCCTTTGTGAATTCCGGGAGACCTTCCGGGGCCTTGGGGTCCATACATAGTATCGTTATACTCACCCCTGCACGAGATATGGCCACACATCGTTGTGTTGGTTGCAGACAACGAGCAACACTGATTCACATAGTGACTTGTGGAGTCGAATGGTACCTGGAGGTGGACCACTTGGCGAGACGTACACGGAGCGGACGGACAGACCTGAGGTGCTGAGGAGGCCATCTGTAGCCACCCTTCAGGTGGGATTCATGGAGGACGTCTCCGTATTTTCTATTTACTTTTCTGCAGTTGTACTTCACAGTTGGGATTGTATTTACATCCCCATTCCTTTCAGAACTATCTCTTTTATACAATTTACATAATGTTTATTTCCATTTGTTACCTCTACTGCTTGTGTTCAGACTGTCTGTGTGTTGCAGGTTAAAAGTCAATGCATTCCCATTATGGGGATTACGCCTTTCGTGCTAGTCACCTTTAACGCCCTGACCCCAGTTACCCAGAATCGGTGCACTATTGCGTAACATTGGCATGATCACAAAAGATCAAGTCTCGAAAGACCTATTATATTAGTCTCCTTGGAAACAATAGATACATTCATAAATGTTACATTACATCATAAAGTGCAAAACTACAATAACAAAGTCTCCATAGTCCACACTCATATCCTCTTCTAACTATCCATACAGGTCATTCATAAAATACTTCTTCACATCCTGGAAAATATTAAAACATTGAAAGGGGTGAGCTCAGATGCTCAGTAAGGATAAAAATATTGTGGAAGTTTTCATTAATAAACATTAACATTTAAGGCAATGTATAACTAAAACAAAATCCTTTTTAAACATGAACTTCATCATAATATGGAAAAAATAAAATTAAATAATGCCATTTACTTACTCACTTGGATATTCTACTAGTCGAATAATCTCATGCAATATCAATAACCACTTTCATAATGATGGAATTCATAATGCCAGACTATCATAACCACATTTCCAAGGCCTCGTGCCAAGACCACAAATAAGATTTTGTCAAGGCCTCGTGCCAAGACACTAGTTTCTCTCATGAGACCTACCGATGCATCGAGGAGCTATAGAGGGCTCCACTCGTCACTTATTTAGTCCAATTCATTCCTCATATGAACAAGTTTAAACATATCATAAACCATAACATAATCGTATCACATAAAACGTGCATAAATGAAACATAACATTTAAACTTTTCAATCACATGATAACAATACAACACATTGATATAATAAAAACCTTATCAAAACCATTTTCAATACCAAAATATATGAAAATTAAAACATGGTATTTATTTTTCATTTAAAAAAAAGTTATGGCTCGTAGAGGAAGCCTAAACTCAAATAATAGTCACAGCGGCGGAGAAGTCGTTGTCACAACATACGTAAGAAAAAACATTCCTTTTGAAGTTTAGTAAAAATGCTTCATATAAAAAGATTCCTTTTGAATAAAAGTAAAACTCAAAGGTGTTTATACACCGTATAAAAGAAATTTGTGTATAAAATGAAATATGCCTCAATGAATGGAGATTGAGACAAAGTACCTTACAAAGATCATTTTTTTAAATAAAATAGATATATTATGTGTATTCACAATAAGTAAACATAATGAAATTACATATACAATATCAGATATAATAATATCCTGACATAATTTTAAAGTAGGAGATTAACCCAAAGAATATAAATTGGGTTAAGAAGTTCCCTTACCTTGCATCCTGTCTTGACTCGACCATTCATTAACCTACTGAATAATATACTAGAGTTAATTTCTATTTACTTAAGAAAATTTTTCATGATCATTATTCCTTTTATATCACTTTTTACCATGTTATGAAAATTATGTAATTATTTATGTTAATAACGGTCGTTTTGTTGATCTTTGGTACTAGAGTCAAAAATAAACTTCTTATAATTACAAGTTGATCATCTGGTGAAATATCCATTATATCCAGAATTATATTCATGATATTGATATCATATATCTCATATATATCCAGTATATACATGCATTTATAATATTCCATAACGTTTAGAGTTAAGAAATGAAATGAACCGTTCATGGAGATGGTAAGCCGTACGTACGCATGAATGCTACTTTCATTTCAATTTCATATTTAATGGAATTAAGATATAATTATATAAATATATAATAAAATTCCAGTATAATATAATGTATAATACCATTTAATCCATCCTTTATACATCCCACATATGGCATTAATGATTCAAATCACTTAGAGGGTGCGGTAGTCCGCACTTCCAAAAATGAAATTATCACGTTTACCCATACTGGAAATCATAAAGTATGCCACAAATAAGAAATACAGAAGCATATGGAAAACATAAAAATAATATATATATCATATATGAAAACTGTTTCATCAAAATGGCCACCATTAGTGGTGTTATATGAGTGTTGAACAATCATCATTTCGTGAGGAAGAAATTCACCATCCACAGAAACAATAGGTTCTTTAACCATTATATGTAGGTGTGTGTAAGTGTAGCTCGAATAATTCTTATAACAACATCCTAGTATATTTAGGATACTGGTGTTGTTACAAAAGAAATGAATAAAAAGAGTTTATGGGGTTGGATAAGCAAAATAAAACAAAATAACATAAGAGAAGACATTACCATAAAATCAGTTAACTCTTTTTATTTGAGACAAAGACTTCCTTGGAAAGAATTATGCCCAAAGTGAGGCTTCTAGGAGTAAGGGAGGGAAGTTGGGAGATAATTTGGGCAGATATTGGCTGAGCCAAAAGGCTTTGAAAGTGTGAGTAAGGTGGTAGTGGTGGGGGCCTTTTATAATTGGAGAGGAGGGCCACTCTTGGAAGGTAATGAAATGTTACTTTATTATATAGGGAGTTTCGGATTTTAAAGGTCCCACACTTATATAATTCTAAGTTAAGGTGATAAGGGTTCGAAATATACTCATCCAATAGGGTTTTGACAAGTTTAAGCCTTGGATTTTACATTATCGTTTCATTTTATTTAAATCGCTAATTAATGGCGTAATCGCTGCATCATCATGGTATCATAAATAATTCACATTATATAATGTCTAAAAATTATTAAAAAAATATCATGGTGTAGGAAATATTTTTATATTTCTAATTAATATTTATAGTCAAAAATATGACTTTTATAACCCCATTTAATAATTGTTTTAGTAAAGCAACTTTTGTTTGTGACATTTTTATTTTAACATTAAATAAAAAGTTATTTATGTCATCTTCCTACCAATGTGGCTCCATGTGGTCCCCAAGTTGACCCATGGATTGTCGTGGTCGTCCATGACACATTCAACAGTGGTAGGACAAGTTTAAAGGTCATTCCCTATTTTTATAATACTATTTTTACCTTAAATTTCACTAATTACCATTAATTGTGATTAATCAAACTTAAAAGTTACTATTCACAAAAAAATTATTTTAATCCCATTGAACCACATTTTACATCCTAATGACAACCATGTATGTCAGATTTTTGGAAATCAAATCACAAAAGTTGTAATGTTTCATTTAAATGAGAAATCAGTTTTTTAACTACAACTTAGTGGTTTCACTATTCATCAAAAATTCAAGTTTTTCAGAACAATGCCAAAATTTCACCTTAACATATAATTGATATTCCGAATTCAAAAATAATTTCTATTTTACATAATTACAAACATATAAGTTGCATTAATTAATTTTATAATTAATTCACTTCGTCACAACAAATAGCGTGTTTTTAAGAAACAATATATATCAAAAGATTGACAATTGTTTATGTCTAATTTCAAAGTGAAATTAATTATAATTAACACCATTAGTTAAAATGGTGAAAATATATTCTAATTATACTTTAAAACCACTCAGTAGTATAATTTATCACTATAAATTATTTTGATTAAAAAAGTTGTTTTTAAGTATTTTTCACTATTCATAAAAAATTGGAAGTTCTCAGAAAAATACTAAAAATACAACATAGGCTAATTTCGATATTCTAAATCCAAAAATGAAGTCCATTTTGAAATATAAAATTTATATAATTTCAAAAAGTGGGTATTACTATTCATAATGGCTTCTTTGATTAGTTGCGCTGTGTTAGAACTCGAAGTTGCGTACAACGCAAGCTATTGCATTATTGAATGAGAAGTGTATCGTGGAAGCTCGGGGTGTTAAATTCTCCCCTCCTTCAATAAATTGCATCCTCGCAATTTGAAACTTTTCTTTGAAAATAAAAGGTTGAAAATAGAAAATAACTTTGTGGAAAACCCACATTGGAAATAAGGTTAATAAAAATATAACTTTAAAAGATAGAAATATAAGTACAAAGGTCACCCGAGATATCCCATACTAGAATTATATGAAAATATGGATATGGAAGAAAAAAACCATCAAGGTATGATGGAGAGTCGTAGAAAAATAGATTAGGAGAAAGTTAACCATAAGAAAATTAAAAACATGTGATTGGTTAAATAGTCATTGAATCCCTAGTTAGAAAAATTAATCAGCAACGTTTTTGTTTTAAGATTTCTTTTATAAAGTTGAGGAATTCATTTAGGAGATCTACTAAGAATGTAAGGGAATATACATAATTGTCATGTGGACTTTCATTCATTAATAAATTTTTACCACAAACCCATCTTTCACTCTAAAAGGTAATAGAACTCAAAAATATTCTATTTATCCTAGTTGTATATGCTTCCAAATATTAACACATACCATTTAGATTATTAAATCTATTTTGTAATATCCAGGGACTTCCTGTAGGCTATTGGTTGGTAATAAAGTCCTGTCCCACTATGGTTGTGGGTTCGATTCCTGCAGCTTTGTCCGACGCGACGGGTTATTCCCCACCCTGCAGGTTGTCCTTTTCCTAAAACTATAGTATTATAATATTCCAAAAATAATCTTCAGAAACATTTTAACCTTAAAAAATACTATCCATGGTTCAACTTAATCCATTCCAACCTTAATAGTTATCCAAAATACCTCTGTCCAGTCTTTCTCTAAAACGTCTCTAAATTCCAAAATCAATTGTAACATCAGATTCCCCAAACAAATTAAAGTTTCTCTTTTTGTCATATACTAAAAATATGATTACCTTCATCATATTAAAACCTTACTGAAAAAACAAGTACTGTAGTACAATCCTTATAAATATCACATTATTCTTATAACCAAAATATAATCCTTGAGTCCAAAAGAACCAATACATTAATTATTCCACTTCAACTGTAGTAATAGCATAAGATTGTCCTTCATCCCTTGGCCTTTTATGAGGCTTGTTTCCCTGAAGCTTAGGGAATTCATTTGCATAATGCCCCATTTCCCTACAATTGTAGCATTCAACATTGATAGCCTCTTTCTGTCCCTTGCAATCACGAGCCTGGTGACCTTTCTATCCACATTTAAAACAAACTCCCATTACTTTTAGGCAAGTACTGGGGTGAATCTTCCCACAATTATCGCATAATGGAAAATCCTTCTTTTCCTTCTTCCCTTTATCTGTCTCTTGTTCCACCATTCTATTCTTCCCATGCTTTAATTTATTTTCATAAGATTTTGAGAATTCCTTTTCTGTCTTGATAGCACATGAGACAATATCTTCGAACGATGAGAAGGATTGTGATACTAAAGCTTGACCGAGAAATGGTTTTAACCAATCAAAAAAATGATCAATCTTACCTCTTGGGTTACGTATATAATCTGTAGCATACCTCGCTAACCTTGTAAAGTTGGCCTCATACTTTGCGACATTCCATCCTCCTTTTGTCTCAGACTCAGAAATTGCCTTTCCATATCTGCTCGATGGTCACGAGAAAAGTATTTTTCTATGAAAAGATCTTTGAACTCTATCCATTTCATATTTGATACTTCTTCATCTTCTTGTGTGTTTTGAATCAGCAACCACCATTGATCGGCATCTCCAGTGAGGCGGTAGACTGCCATGACAACCTTCGCCCTTTCCCTACTCTCCAAGGCATGGAATATTTTTTCGAAGGAGTTTATCCATTGCTCAGCTACTAATGGATTTGTACCCCCATTAAATGTTGGCAGTTGTTGCCTCATGAAGCGGTCTAACATTGAACCTCTACATTGCGGATCAGGTTGCTCCATACGAGTAAGGTTATTATTCATAACCTGAGTGAGTTGTCCCAGTATGGTAATAAGTTGATCAGGACCAGTTATAACTCCAGATCCACAATAATTTTCTTGAGCAGGAGGGCAATCCATACACAGAGTGCGTGCATTGATACAGTTTCCATTGCTTCCACTAGGCTCCATTTCTAAACAATGGCATAAACTAGATTAGTTTATGAATCAAAATACATAATTCCATACTTGTAAAATACTTAACATAAGTTGAACTATTTATGGATATAATCCATAATTATAAAAATGTTTTCTTTGAGGAAGTATATACTCATAACCCTTCATAGTGGTTTGTAAAGAAAACGAGAATTATCCTAAGAATATCCCTCAGGAGTGTTGTAACCACGAGTGCAGCAAGGCCCGTTGTCGTGCACCAGTTCCCGTTCGAGTCTAGCTCAAAGCGGTATTTTTGGGTTTTACCCCTAGGTACATCTGTGCTAGAGCTTCCTCTACCTGCTCGTATCCATACAGGGATGTATTGCTTGGAAAACTCAAAAAATCTCTACAACAACAATATTCTAGGAAGTTCTTCTACACTAATCCTCAAAGTCTGTCTTTGGGATTTGTTCTCTAATAAGAGTTTATCTAAATATAGCATCCAAGGTTAGCACTAAACTGAATCTGATGAAAACTGTAATGCCCCGACCCCAGTTACCCAGAGTCGGTGCATTATTGTGTATCATTGGCATGATCACAAAAGATCAAGTCTCGAAAGACTGATTAGTTTAGTAGCCTTGGAAACACTAGATACATTCATAAATGTTACATTACATGATAAAGTGAAAAACTACAATAACAAAGTCTCCATAGTCCACACTCATATCCTCTTCTGACTATCCCTACAGGTCATTCATAAAATACTTCTTCACATCCTAGAGAATATTAAAACATTGAAAGGGGTGAGCTCGTATTCTCAGTAAGGATAACAATATTGTGGAAGTTTTCATAAATAAATGTTAACATTTAAGGCAATGTATAACTAAAACGAAAGCCTTTTTAAACTTGAACTTCAGCATAATATGGCAAAAATAAAATTAAATAATTCCATTTACTTACTCACATGGATATTCTACTAGTCGAATAATCTCATGCAATATCAATATCCACTTTCATAATGATGGAATGCATAATGCAGACTATCATAACCACATAGCCAAGGCCTCGGGCCAAGAACACAAATAAGATTTTGTCAAGGCCTCATGCAAAGACACTAGTTTGTCTCATGAGACCTACCGATGCATCAAGGATCTATAGCGGGCTCCACCTGTCACATATTTAGTCCAATGAATTCCTCATATGTATAGGTTTAAACATATCATAAACCATAACATAATCGTATCACATAAAACGTCCATAAAGGAAACATAAAATTTATATGTTTCAATCACAAGATATCAATACGACACATTGGTATAATAAAAACCTTATCAAAACAATTTTTAATACCAAAATAAAAGAAAATTAAAACTTGGTATTTATTTTTCATTTAAAAAAATGTTATTGCTTATAGAGGAAGCCTAAACTCAAATAATAGTCACGGCAGCAGAGAAGTCAATGTCGCCGCATACGTAAGAAAGAACATTCCTTTTGTCGTTTAGTAAAAACAATTCGTATAAAAATATTCCTTTTGAATAAAAGTAAATGTCAAAGGGGTTTATACACTGTATAAAAGAAATTTTTGTATAAAAAAATATGCCTCAATGAATAGAGATTGAGACAAAGTACCTTACAAAGATCATTTTTTAAATAAAATAGATATATAATGTGTATTCACTATAAGTAAACATAATGAAATTTCAAATACAAGATAGGATATAATAATATCATGACATAATTTGAAATTAGGAGATTAACCCAAAGAATAGAAATTGGGTTAAGAAGTTCCCTTACCTTGCGTCCTGTCTTGACTGGACCGTTCTATAACCTCCTGAATAATGAACTAGAGTTAATTTATATTTACATAAGAACCTTTTTCAAGTAAGTTATTCCTTTTATATCACTTATTACCATGCTATGAACATTATGTAATTATTTAAGTTAATAACGGTCGTTTTGTCGATCTTTGGTACTTCAGTCAAAAATAAACTTCTTATAATTACAAGTTGTTCATGTGGTGATATATCCATTATAACCAGAATTATATTCATTATATTGATATCATATATCTCATATATATCCAGTAAATACATTAACTTATAATATTCCATAACGTTTAGAGTTAAGAAATGAAATGCACCGGTCATGGAGACGGTAAGCCATACGTACGCATGAACACTACTTTCATTTTTATTTCATATTTAATGGAATGAAGTTATAATTATATAAAGGTATAATATAATTCCTGTATAATATAATTTATAATACCATTTATTCCATCCTTTATACATCCCATATATGGCATTAACGATTCAAATCACTTTGAGGGGGCGGTAGTGTGCACATCCTAAAATGAAATTACCGCGTTTACCCATAATGGAAATCATAAAGTATTCCAAAAATGAGAAATACAGAAGCATCAGGAAAACATAAACATAATATATATATCATATATGAATTTTTTTTCAAGAAAATTTCCACCATTAGAGGTGTAATATTAGTGTTGAACAATCATCGTTTCGTGAGGCAGAAATTCACCATCCACAGAAACAGTATGTTCATTAACCATTAGATGTAGGTGTTTGTAAGTGTAGCTCGAATAATTCTTATAAAAACATCCTAGTATATTTAGGATACTGGTGGTGTTACAAAAGAAATTAATAAAAAGTGTTTAGGGGTTTGGATAAGAAAAATAATATAAAATAACATAAGAGATGACATTACCTTAAAATCGGGTAACTCTTTTGATTTGAGAGAAAGGATTCCTTGGAAAGAATTCTGCTCAAAGTGAGGCTTCTAGGAGTAAGGGAGGGAAGTTGGGAGAGTATTTGGGCAGAGTTTTGACGAGCCAAAAGGCTTTTAATGTGTGAGTAAGGTGGTAGTGGTGGGGGCCTTTTATAAGTGGAGAGGAGGGTCACTCTTGGAAAGTAATGAAATGTTACTTTATTATATAATGAATTTTGATTTTTAAAGGTCCCACACTTATTTAATTCTAGGATAAGGTGATAAGGGTTCAAAATCTACTCATCAAATAGGTTGTTGACAAGTTTATGCCTTGGATTTTACATTATCGTTTCATTTTATTTAAATTGCTAATTAATGAGGTAATCGCTGCATCATCATGATGTCATAAATACTTTAATTTATTTAATATCTAAAAATTATAAAAAACCATTATGATGTATTAAATATTTTTATCTTTCTAATTAATAATTATAATAAAAAATATGAATTGTATAACCTCATTTAAAATTTTTTTAGTAAACCAAATCTTGTTTGTGACATTTTTATTTTAACATTAAATAAAAAGTTATTTATGTAATTTTCCTACCAAAATGGCTCCATTGGTTCCCCATGTTTACCCATGGATTTTCTTGGTCAGCCATGACACATTCAATAGTGGTAAGACAAGTTTAGTATTCATTCCATATTTTTATAATACTATTTTTACCATAAATTTCACAAATTACCTTTAATCGCGATTAATTAAACTTAAAAGTTTCTATTCACCAAAAAAATATTTTAATCCCATTGAACCACATTTTACTTCCTAATGACAACCATGTAAGTAATATTTTGTAAAATCAAATCATAGAAGTGGTAATGTTTCATTTAAATGAAAAATAAGTTTTTTAACTACCACTTAGTGGTTTCACTATTAATCAAAAATTGATGTTTTTCAGAACAATGCCAAAATTTCACCCTAAGCTATAATTGATATTCCGAATTCAAAAATGATGTCTATTTTACAAAATTCCAAAAATATAAGTTTCATTAATTAATTTTTTAATTAATTCCCTTTGTCACAACAAATTGCGTGTTTTTAAGAAACAATATTTACCAAAAGATTGACAATTGTTTATGTCTAATTTCAAAGTGAAATTAAGTATAATTAACACCATTGGATAAAATGTTAAAAATATATTCTAATTATACTTTAAAACCACTAAATGGTATAATTTATCTCTATAAATTATTATGATTAAAAAAGTTGTTTTTAAGTATTTTTCACTATTCATAAAAAATTGGATGTTCTCAGAATAATACCAAAAATTCAACATAGGCTAATTTCAATATTCCAAATCAAGAAATGAAGTCCATTTTGAAATATAAAATTTATATAATTTCAAAAAGTGGGTATTACTATTCATAATGGCTACTTTGATTAGTTGCGGTGTCTTAGAACTCGAAGTTGATTACAATGCAATATATTACATTATTGAATGAGAAGTGTATTGTGGAAGCTCGGGGTGTTACATCACCAGCCACTAGCCTATGGAAGGCGGGAATGGGGTAGTCACGACATGAGCCCTGTGGATGGGTCGTGACATACTCTGAATTGTATAATGATTTTGATCATAGAAACGACTGCACGATTTATCTCAAAGTGATTTCTTACAATAACATGTGCTGGGATTCATGGGAGAATTCTTGTTTTTGATAGCCACCCAATATATGTGATCATTTTCATCCCATGATCCCTTTTTATCACTCATGCATGTTTATTTTCCTCATTCCCTACCATTTTGTGGTGATTATATTGTAAGGAATTATTAAAGATGGTGTGTTGACTCGATGATGTCCTTTCACTTTTTTTGAGTGTTGTATTTGGGCAATAAAATTTAAAAACATGAAACTCATAACACAAATATACCAAAAGTAGAAATTGAAATTTAAATAAAACGATTAAATAAAATTTAAAATATAAATCCAAAAAACAAAAATCAAACGTCCCCGATAATGGCGCCAAAAATTGGATAGCCCCATGGGAATCATTAATTCCCACCCTGTCACCTAATTTATAAATTTAAAGCCATTAAAAAAGTCACAAGTCTATATTATAATATAGGATATTAATTTCAAAGGAATAACTAACTATGTCAAGGTTGGAGAAAATATTTATTAAATAAAATAAATATAAAATATTCTATAAATAAAATCTAGACTAGAAAAACGAAAGATGAGATTATGGATGGTTTTAGATTTTATGAAAATTGAAAAATGTGATCAGAAATAGAAAATTTGGGTTCATGATAGATTAGGGTATAAAATAATTACATAACATTAATAGGGGTTTTTAACCGAGTTTTGTCGAATCCAATGATCATTGTAGGGGACCCCAAAATAATGGATGTCCCCTTTTCACAAAATTCATGTCATTTTGGGTATTCATTGACTTGGTTACGTGGAATCATTTTTAAACATAGAGTAGGATCCACCCAATGGTCATGGTATTAATCTTTCTCTGGTAGAATTCCCTAAAATGGTCAATCCCTCACTGATCACACAAGGGTTATGAATGGAATTAAAGGAAAAGAATTTAAAAATGTAGGATTGTGACATGAGACACAAAATGAATTTAATTTAATAAATAAAATACCTTAATAAAATAAATCCCCATTAGTAACATTTTCCGTTTCAAAAATAATACCCCCTCATGCTAGTCATAAGGGGAAAGGAAAAAAATAAAATATTCTTCTCATCATGGCCATATTAGTATGTGATCCATGAGGTAATGGAACTAACAGATTACCATGGGTGGATCTGTTACTTCTTTTTTATAGGCCCCCTTAGTGATCAGTTATTTAAGAAAAATCAGTAAATATTTGGAAAAGATATAATCAAATGTGGGACACAAGTATTATATTTTATAAAAAAATAATGATATTGTGACTCTGGAATTTTGAATCCCATTATGACTGGATACATGATTTCCAATGTGATTACAAATTGTGGAATCCATTAATTCTCAGTCACCACAAATTTCTGCATTTTCCCTCTAAATAATATCCTAAAAAATCAAGTAATATAATGTGAATACAAGACATGTAATTTTCTTTCTCACCATTCAAAATTATCATGAAAAATATCTGGTGAATGATTCTTCTGATAAAGACACAACATGTAATTGAATTACGCAACATGTCATATTTATACTCTAGTTTTCCAACTCTTTGTTGCCTTCAATAATCTGCCATTATTCCATAGAGATGCTCATGGGGAAAAGGGTATATTTCCTCAAAAAATTTATTCTTTTCATTACTTTTTCAATATTTCATTATTTCATTAAAAAAACATAAAACAAGTTAATACAACCCAAAATTTATAGGATTCAACATTTAAATAATTAAACCAATATAATAAAACACTAATAAAAAATTTGAATCAAATACACTTCCCCAACTCATAATCAAGTGCATTATTTATATCATACATAATCCATCATGTGGGATGTTGATTCAAATATTCATTGTTAATTTCATGTGATTATTTGGGTTATCAATGTGACTTTGTGGTATTGTTGAGTTGAACTTATATTATCTGACCATTATTCTATGCTATTGTCCAACAATCCAAAATTGAAGAGTCTAAGAAGAAATCATTAAAATTCATAGGATAATCCTTATGTCTAATGTTTTCATCCATATATAAAACATAAAAGGTGTTTATCATTCCAAAAGTAAAAAATATTTTTTTATTTAAATCATTGAACAGTTGGACCCCAATTTATTGTTAAATGTATCTTTTTAATGGAAATGTTTGTCTATAAAATATAAAACTTCGTGAATTTTGATATGAAACTATTTATTATACAGGGTTTTGAGATTTAATGTTTTTTTAATGTTTCCTTTTTTAGTTTTAATGGTATATAATTTTTTATTCTATTTTATTGAATAACATTTGGTGTTACATTACATATAAAAAATATATTTTTTTTCTATATGTCAGTTTTTTTGTGCTATGAAAACACTAAAATTGTAATTTGTTTGAATGTCCATGTGTTTTTATGATAATTAAAAAACATAATTCCAAATTTAAAAATAAATAATTTCATTATGCTTCAATATTATATTATTATATTTTATGTGATCAATATAAAAAAGATGGAAAAAATCTACAATTTAATTTTTACATGAAATGTAAGATCATATGTGTTGATATCTTTATATGGAACTATGTTGGTGGGAGTATCATTTTGTGGAAATTCAAATTAATCACACAATTGATGTTTATTGTTATCTATTGTTTTTGAAAAACATTCACTATTATTGATTTTTGAAAAAAGGGACTAGATTAGTGTGATTCTCATTTACGATTCTTATCAAAAGTCGAATCTTGATTTAAATTCATTCTACCTACGACCCTTAGTATGTGACAGGAATATAGTTCACATTTCATTTTTTATAATTTTGTAACAAAATTATATTATATATGTCATTTGGTGTCATATATATAGTTAAAAAAATTATTAAAATTTGATTATTTTATTTATAATTATCTAACATAATTAAATCTCATAATTTAATTACAAATAACACTTGGGACAACTATTTATAAGGGATTTGGGCTTGATATCCCATTTTTTTAAATTTTGGATTCTTTTTTAACTTTTTTACTATACATGAAAATTATCTTTTTTAAAACACTCTTAATTAAGTATAAATGTTTAATGATAATATTTTTTTAAAAAAATTAATATAATTAGAAATTTTCTATTTTATTAATAATAAATAAAAAGTTAATTAATATAATATATAAAATTAGTGATTAATAATATAATTAATATAAGTCATTACTCTTATAAACATGATATGATAAATAAAAATTTTCTTGTGGAAATATTCGTCTATTTAATGATTTTGATACAGAACACTTAAATGTCATAAATTTCCCCATTATGACATGAACTTAAGGTCCATATGATGATACCCATAAGACTAATTAAATATGGTCCAATAATCCATATAGTGGACCATGATGTACCAATTTGCAGGATTCATAACTTTGTAGCCACATAATTGATGTTGCGCTCCACCAATTAATCATTGTCCAACCAATAGACACAACATAACAAACCTCAAAATCTTCATTCCCACTAGTCCCATGAAAATGGATTCCAACCTCCATTATTTTGATAAAACACACTTGATAATATTGTAAAACAGAACCTAAACAATTTTCAATTGTCTGGAAAGGGATTACCGATCAAAATGGGTGGGGGAACACCAAATGGGTATCATGATATAATAATGGGAAATTAGTTCACCATAAGATTTACTAATCAAATTAACACATCACATATGAAGAAATTGAAAATGGTATTGTAATGAATTAATGAAGAAAAAATCCACGAGATCAGAAGGTACAAAATCCAAAAATTCTCAAGAATAATGAAAATATCATCACAGGAACTCCACACAATAGGTGGAACATACACCCCACCTTCCTTCACCAACTCTTATGGTCACACTTTCAAGAACATCAACCATCTCCATGTGATGTATTCCATTTTCTTGTACCTAGAATAAAAAATTTCGAAGAAATTCCAATTGGAAATGTATAGTGTGTTGAAAAATAACATAGTAGGATATCACCAATCATTTCATAACCAATCAATATAAAATAAAAAATTATGGTTATTTATAGAATAAAATAAATGAAATTTATTCCAAAACTCGTATTAAAACATATCATTTGGAACTATAAAACTTGTAAGAAAGAGAATTTATAAAAAATCTAAATGATCATATAGTTTAAAAAATTATAACATGTATAAATCTTATGTAGTTATATTCACTCATTCTATCATGTTTATGTGACTCATAGCCAGTTAGTTGAAGGATCATGGTTGCAAAAAATATCAATAAAATATGACAATAAGTTTACACATAATCACATATAATATCACAATTGGAATATGAGTCCACCCTAATGATTGACCTGTATACACACAATTTTGTTTAACATAACTAAAATAATCAATAAAACTATATGTATAGTTCATACATTACCCAAGTTTATTTCTAAGGACACCCTTCTAACTACCTATAATCCCATGCTAATCTATTAAAAAATTCAAGGAGCAAATCATTCATCTCAAATCAGTCTCTTCAATCATTATTCAAGCAATCTGAAATCAGTGTTCCAACAACATATTTCATCTAAAAATTGAAATAACACATTTTCAACCCTAACTTCTTCCATTAAAATCATCTCAATTGATTATAATATAAATAATCATGTTCTCCCATCTATTTACAAAAGTTATTGTCAATTCCCTCCAACAAGTCATCCATTCAATTGAAATATTTTATTCAAGAAATCTATAGTTTACTTGAAATCGATAATCAATGAGGCTCAATAGACACCATGCCATCCAAAAAAAATTTATCAAGAATATAAAATTATGAATTATAATCCAATTTTAAATCCTTTTTATATCAAAAATAAATCCATGTTTTAATTGATAAGAATACATTATAAAAATTCCTACCTAAAATAAAGATATCATCAAACACCCAACAAGGTATCCATAAAGAAGATTTTAAAGGGTATAAATGTTCAAGAGAGGTTCACAGAATAACCAAACATGAATAATAATTTCCAATTATTCATCTCTAGAACATTGTAATGGGAGATGTAACATCCCTAAATGATTCTTAAGGAAATAACAATTTCATATAAAGAAAAGTGAAATAAATCCATATTCTGTGATAGATCTAAAAGAAATAAAATTAAATATTATAATGATCCTTGAATTTATAACCACCATCCCTGATCAATGGTTTTATTCAAAATGATGATTAGTATCTAGAAGAACAACTAATAATAATAGAAAATACTTACATTCCATTGAAAATAAATATCGATCACTAAATGATGTATCTTATTATTCATTGTGAGGTATGAAATCCAAAAAATCTAAATTAGAGTTTCCTTTGTCGGTATTGTATTCAAATAATAGAATAATGATATAAAAATATATTTTTTATCTAAAAAATAAAAATAAACATAAGAATAATTGAAATCCAATTACATGATTTCGTTACACATTTTTTCAAACCACTTTCAAACCATGCACCTCATTCTTAACTTGATAATGATACATATGTTTTGAGAAAATAATCCCCAACCATAAAAAATCCATCAATACTGATTCATGAACATAGAAAGATAGGGAACCTAGTTTATAATATCCATGAAAATTATAGTGAACCCTCCTTTGGGACTCTAACTCATGTGTAAAGGTTTCCTAATAATATCCACATGGTTTACGAGAATCATGCACCAACAATGAACTAGCACATAAACCATTATATTTTTTATAATTTAGATAAAACACCCTAACAAAATATCCAAAAATATATTTTCACTAAAAAGGAACATATAAAACTAAATGTGTGTGTCATGATGTAGCAATTATCCCCACTTAAACACATTTATCCATTAGAAAACCTTATAAAAATAATGGTACAAAAACAATGAGGCCACTAATATCTTATAATTATATCATGAAAATATGTTTAATGAGAATAATAAAAATAAATTGAAAAAATCTAATAAAAAAGGATATACTACCATCAAATAACCATCAATTGAGAATCCACAATCTTCATGGGATACCTACTTATAGTCATATCATATAACTTCCAGATGTTTTTGTGAATTATTTTCTATAAATAATTTTAATACTTCAATAGATTGATTAATAGAAAATTGTGATTTTAAATGAACCATTAGATTAAATTAGTATAAAATAGAAATTTTATAATGGCCATTAGGTTATAGATAATTAATATAACAAACCTATGAAAATTTATGGTGAAGTCCTTCAAAAAAATTATTAAATAAAAATATAAATCCATTATATTTTTGGATTAATAAATTGAGTTAATTTCTATTTGTAAATGAAATCAATGAAATATATATGTTATATACTTATTAAAATATTTTATTATATTAATCCAATTTAATTTTGTTTCATAGGGTATGAATAAACCCTTTGGATTTATAAATATATATATTTTTCAAAAGGGTGATTTACCACCATTTAATAGAGACCCCCTTATAAAATAAAATTTTATCATATTAATATTTTTTTATGAAAACATAAACATGTTATTTAAAACAGGAATATCAAAATATACTTTTTATTAATTGTTTGTATTATCTTGTTAACATTCAAATTTCGATGAATAGTAAAAATATACTAAATTTTAGATTAAACAACTTTTTTCATCAAAATAATTTATATGGATAAATTATAATATTGAATGGTTTTAAGGTATAAATATATATTTATTTTCATTCAATATTATTATTTATAATTATAAATAATTCTAAATTGAATTTATAGGTAAAAATGTTTCAATCGTTAGTAATATTATAAGTTCTAAACCCCATTATGTCTTTCTGATAATGGGAATAATTTTAAAATAATTAATGAAAATTATCTATCTTTTATTTTAAAATTTGACTTATGATTTGGAATCAGTAGGTCCAAATTATGTAAATTTCTTTATTTTTTTTTGGAATTATGAAAATTTACTCTATTAATTTGTATTAATGCGGTTAAAAAGGTAAATAGGGTAATTAAGGGTCGGAGTAGTATTATAAAATTACTCTAACAATTTTATTAATACCATTTGATGATTTTATTTTGACCTAAATCCTCCTTGGGTCGAAATGGATTCCTTTGGAAGAAACTTGATTGATATGAAGACATTTAATTTATTTTATTTAATAAAAAATTAAATATATATTTCTAAAATTTTAATAAATATATCAAAATTGATATAAGGTTATATAGATGATAAATTCAATTTTAGTTACACTAAGGAATTTTCAAATATTTTTCTTTATAAAGTGATTTTTATAATTTTTAGGAAATAAATAATTATCTAAAAGACTTATACTTTTATGATGTACAAACTAATTAATTGATGAGAATTCAGTGAATCTATTTTTATTAAAATTATAATTACAATCAAAGTAACAAAATCAATAAAAAAATTTATTTCTAAAGTATATCATCACCATAAATACCCATCAGTCGTGTTAGTGAGAATATGGAGGCTTATATAAGATATTGTGAAAATAATATTATTTTATTAAAAACGATGTTAAAGTTATCACATACATAATTTGATATGTATAACATTTTAAATGTTTGATTTTATAGAATATAAATTCAAATAAAAATATTATAAAAAAATATAGTATATTTTTATTTTTCATAGTAATTTTTTTAATTTTTATTCAAAAAAATGTATATTAAATTATTATAAAAAATTGAGGTAGCAATTTTTTAATTAATAGACAAAACAAATAAATGATATTAGAAATAGAAAAAGAAATTTAATTTGGGACAATTAATATAACTAATTGTTGGATTCACCTGTTTTGATAATCCCAAATCATGGTTAAACATTGATCATGACGTATTAAGCCTTTCACTAATCTTGTTAATTTATGCTCAAACTCACTTCATCCTAGACATTTTATTCTATTACTCTCATGACTTTACTTCAGTAGATTACAGTTACGTTTAATAAGTTCACCATTGATGGCTACTGGTAAAAGCCTTATTTTCAAAGTCATAGTTTCAGCTAACTGTCACTTTAAGTCATCATTGCAAGAAGATCACGGTTGAAGGTATCTATGATTAAGAAACTACTGATACAAAGTTACAGTCACAAGACTATTGCTTAATCATTTGTCAATGCTCACAGACAAAGAGTCACAGTTGTAAGGTTACTGATATGACAAGTCTTCTGTTGAGATTTTATCCGATCAAGCCTACAGTCGCACGAGTCTACCGTTAGTAGAGGAATACAGTCAGACAGCTTCCACTGTCGACTAAGTCGACTGGCAATCGTATTCTACAGTTGAAAAGGTTACAGTTGCAACAATTTGTTGTTACAGATTCATCGTTGATGTTTACCAATATGAGGCTACAGTTAAACAGAAAAACAACTACCGTTGAAAGCCTACAGACAGAGAACCCACAATCGATGTCCACAGTTAGAAAAAGTCTACAGTTGGAAAGACCTCAATTGAAGTCTACCGTGTGACCTGAATCTGCGACCAGTTTTATGATATTATATTATTTCTCTTTGTAAAATTTATTAATACTATTATATAACGGTCATTTCTGAACATATCAATACACCTGACATTATTTATTAATCCTTGCAGGCATATCAGGAAACACTACGATGTACGAGGAAAAGCACACGTGATTGGGTGAAAAAGGTGAACAACACAAGATAAAGATTTACAGAGCTTAAAACAGCCAAATTTCTATAAAAAAAGGGAGACAAGCATTGAATTTTTTTTGGGTGTGGACACAATACTCTCGAGCATTCTCTGGCAGAAGAACAAAAAAAAGGAGTCTCAAGTGTACCGACTGAAAGAACCCTCTTCGAGCTATGTTGTGACACACTCAAATCTCAATGAACTGATCATCTATACATCTGGAAGTTGGGACACTGCGTTTTTGGAGTCAACTCTCAGAAAGGGACCAAATATTCACCTCATCCATTCCAATGAGTCCAGAGCTGATCTGCCAACACTACAGAGCATTCTAAACTTATTCCAAATTCTTTTTTTCTCTGTTGTGTTTAATGTTTTTCTTACATTTGTGAGCAGTGTGTTTGTATTACACACAACTTTTGGGCTTAAACTGAGGGATACTGAAAATCCCTATTTCAAACCCCTTTTTACTTTTGTTACCCACGTACAACTGTGGAAGAAGCCTGGTGTGGCTTGGTTATTTTGATTTCCCACGTGTAACTGTGGTATAGGTTGTGAAATCTGGACAGTTTGTGAAAACTATTTTAAAGCCCAATACAGGTTGTGTATCAATATTATTTAATAAAATTACATGGTGGCAGTTGATCACCATGTGGAGAGGACTAGGTCTTGGCTTAAGACTGAACCTCTTGTTTAAATTAGCATGTTCATCTTTTCAGTACTCTGTTTTTAATACTTATCTGTTGTGATTACTTTCAAAAATAGAAATTCTTTTTATCTACTCTGATAGTTAAATTTGGTTAGTGTGTATATGAGATTTGGTTAGTAAACTTGTTTCAAAATTCAAATTAGTTGTCATACTAATTTCACTGAGGAGTAATAAACCTTTGAGAAACCTGTTGAACAATAAGTCACTTATATCTCTACTGCCTTAATTAACTAGGCCTCTATTAAATTGGGGGATTTTAATCCTAGATGTTTTTAACAGAAATTGTGAATGAGTACTCAATTCACCCCCCCCCCCCTTTGAGTATTCACTCCGACTAACATTTGGTATCAGATATTAGTTAATATTTTCTAAAGTACTCTGCTTTTCAAACTGTGATTTTAGTTTTATCCTAAAGATCTTAAATTTCTGTTATTTCTAAACTTTTTATCTCATTAAATCGTTTTCCAAAATCTAGTTATGGATAATAGACTTGAGGGTGCTGCTACAAACCGGCCACCTTTCGTCAATGGAAATAACTATGCTCAGTGGAAACTTAAAATGAAAATCCATTCAGAAAGTATGGGTTTTGATATCTGGACGGCTATAGAGTCTCAATACAAAATTCCAGAAACTGAAAGAATAACTTGGTATGAACATACTAAGGCCGCTTACAACAATAATTGTAAAGCTATGAATGCCCTCTACTGTGCTTTAGGAGATGAGGAATTCAATAGAATTTCTGCCTGCACATCTGCTTTTGAAATTTGGGATACCTTGGTTGTTTATCAAGAAGGTTAAATACTTATACTATTAAATATGATAACTTTAAAATGAAAATTGATGAAACCATTTCTGATATGTATCTCAGGTTTAATGAGATAGTTAACACAATGAGCTCACTTGGAAAGGTTGTTCCAGAAAAGGAACAAATCATGAGAATACTGAGATGTTTGCCAGATAGATGGAGAGGCACGTCTGTCTTAATCAGAGAATCCTGTGAAATTAGAACACTTCTTGTCAAGGAGTTAATTGGTAAACTAATGATGTATGAAGAAGAATTGAAGGTGAACAAAGAAGAAGATGATGAACCCAAGAGAAAATCCGTGGCATTTAAGACTGCTGCATCAAAGTGTAAAGACAAGGAGAAAGTACATGTGCCTACTGAAAGCTCATCAAGTGAAGATTCAGATTCTGGCAGTGATGAAGAAATGGCTCAAACATCCAAGAGATTCAAGAAGTTCTATAGGAAGAAATTTTTTTTCCTAAAACCTAATTACAAAGGTAAGTATGATCAATAAGGCCAGTGGAAGAAGGATTGGAAGAAGTCAGATAAAGAAGATGATATAGTCTACTATGAATGCAAGAGGAAAGGACACATCAAAGCTGACTATCCTAAGTTAAAATTCAAGAAAAAATATGACTATAAGGACAAGAAGTACAATAAAGCTATGAAAGCAACCTGGAGTGCTTCGGAGGACAGCACAAGTGAATCAGATGATAGTGAATCTGAAAGAAATCGTGCTAATATGTGGTTCATGACTAACACATCTGAGGTACCTATTTCACCAGTTTTAAATAATTATTATTCTGGAAATGACCATGATTCAGACAATGAGGAAAATATGTCTAAAGCTGAACTGTTTGAATATTGCAATATGTTGGAAGATACTTGCAATGAACTAAAGACTAAATATAAATCTTTGAAGAAACAACATGCTTTGACTAGTAATATTAAAACAGATTTAAGTGTGGAAAAAGAGAAGTATGCTCAACTATTGAAAGAGAACACTCAACTAAAATTATCAAATGTACAATTAAGAAAAGATATTGAAAAGATCACTGCTGTTAGGGATACCTTGACACAACTGCTAGGAAAACATATTGCTCCCAAATATACAACCGGTCTAGGATATCATCCTGGATAGAGACAAATAAGCAAAACCAAATTTGTTCCTAAATCTGGACAGTTTTCTTCTAGTTCTAGTTTAGGACCATCTTATACAAAACAGTTTTCTAAAGGACCCAACAAAGATTTTTTCTCTCAAAATATGCGTTCTGGTTTAAGGAAAACTATAAAGAAAATATGGGTTCCCAAAGTTTTATTAGCTAACCTTTCTGGACCCAAAAAGATCTGGGTACCAAAATTATCTTATGTCTAATCTATTTTGCAGGGAAATTGTTTAAAGAGCACCTGTAACACTCTATGGTATTTGGACAGTGGATGTTCAAGACATATGAAATGAGACAATTCTTGCTTCAAAAGTATGATTAAATTAAATGATGGGCATGTCACCTTTAGTGACAATTCAAAAGGAAAAATCATCGGCTTAGGCCAGATTGGTAACCGTGATACAATTTTAATTTCTAAAGTACTTTTTGTTGATGGATTAAAGTATAACTTACTTAGTATATATCAGTTATGTGATGATGGTTTTAATGTTAAATTTGAAAATGATTCATGCAATGTTTTTAATTCAAAATATGACTTAGTTTTCACTGCATCTAGAAATGAGAATGTATATGCTGTTGATCTAAATTCCTTGGTCAAACAAAATGTTTCCTGCTTAAATGCTTTCTATAAAGAGTCTTGGTTATGGCATAGGAGACTAGGACACTGTAATGTTCACTCACTTAGGAAACTTTCTAAGAAATGCTTAGTTAGAGACCTACCCAAATTAGAATTCCCAAATGATAAAGTGTGTAATCCCTGTCAAAAGGGAAAACAACACAAAGTTTCTTTTAAACCAATGAAAGAAGTTTCAACTTCTCAACCACTTGAATTGGTTCACATGGATTTGTTTGGACCTTCAAGAGTTTCAAGTTTAAATGGAAAGAACTATGTTTATGTTCTTGTAGATGATTTTTCTAGATACACTTGTGTATACTTTCTAGCTCACAAGAGTGAAGCATGTTCCTACTTTGTTAAATATTCCAAATCTGTAGAAAATCGTAGTGGACTCAAAATTAAGACCCTGAGAGGTGATCATGGGCGTGAGTTTGAGAATCATGAATTTGAATCCTACTGCTCAAACAATGGCTATAATCACAACTTTTCTTCTCCTAGGACACCTCAAAAGAATGGTGTAGTGGAAAGAAGAAAGAGAACCCTTCAAGAAATTGCAAGGACTATGCTTAATGAGTATGAGTTACCTATTTATTTTTGGGCTGAAGCTGTAAATACAGCTTGTCATGTCATTAATAGAGTCTTAATTAGACCTATTCTAAAAAGGACCCCTTATGAACTTTGGAATAATAGGAAGCCTAAGCTTAATTACATTAAAGTTTTTGGTTGCAAAGTCTTTATCCTTAACACTAAAGATAATCGTGACAAATTCGCTCCCAAAAGTGATGAAGGAATTTTCCTGGGTTACTCCATTTCAATTAAAGCCTATAGAGTATTCAATAAGAAAACCAAATGTGTGGAAGAATCAGTTCATGTCAAATTCGATGAGACTGATCCACATGAGCATAAAACCTACCCTGAAGATCTTGAGGAAGTTTTGTCAAATCTGGACCTTAATGATAAGAATACCGAATCCCCTATAAAAGAATCCAGTTCTGGAAATTTTCCAGAATCTGCTCATACCAATTCCAGACCACCGGACAACCCTGAAGAAGCCAGTTCAACTCCTTATAGAGGTATTAGAACTCTCAAGAATCATCCTCTTGATGCTGTTTTAGGTAATTTAAATAGAGGAACACAAACTAGAGCTTCTCTAAGAAATCAGGTTGAATATCAAGCTTTTCTCTCACAGCTTGAACCCAAAGATATCAATGATGCAATCAATGATGAATTCTGGGTAATTGGTATGCAAGAAGAACTAAATCAGTTTGAAAGAAACAATGTTTGAGAATTAGTGGAAAGACCTGAGGACACTCCAACCATAGGCACTAAATGGGTGTTTAGGAAAAAGTTGATGAGTCTGGAAATATCATTAGAAACAAGGCTAGACTAGTTGCACAAGGCTATAGTCAAGAGGAAGGAATAGACTATGAGGAGACCTTTGCACACATGGCTATATTAGAGGCCATTAGGATATTACTTGCTTATGCTGCTCATCTGAATTTCACACTCTATCAAATGGATGATAAAAGCGCTTTTCTAAATGGTTATATAAATGAGGATGTATTTGTTGAACAACCTCTTGGTTTTACAAATCCCCATTTTTCCAATCATGTTTTCAAACTATCTAAAGCTTTATATGGTTTAAAGAAAGCTCCAAGAGCGTGGTATGATAGGCTCAGCTCTTTTCTTATTTCAAAAGGATTTACTAAAGGAATAGCTGATCCTACTCTTTTCATTAAATGGATTTTTTAAAATGTTTTGATAGTACAGATCTATGTAGATGATATTATTTTTGGATCTTCTAAAAATTCGTTATGTATTGATTTTTCAAAATTAGTGCAAAATGAGTTTGAAATGATCTTAATGGGAGAACTCAAATTTTTCCTTGGATTTCAGATCTTTAAAAATAAAAATGGTATTATTTTGAATCAAAGTAAATATATTAAAGATCTTCTAAAACTTTTTTCATTGGATAATAGTAAAGGCAGTGATACACCTATGAGTACCACCTATAAGTTGGATAATGATGAAACTGGAGAACCAGTAAATCAAACCAACTACAGAGGTATGATAGGAAGTCTACTATACCTTACTGCTAGTAGACCCGACATCATGTTCAGTGTATGCATGTGTGCTCGATTTCAAGCCAACCCAATGGAGTCTCATTTGACTACTGTTAAAATAATATTCAAATATCTAAAACATACTCCCAACATAGGACTATTTTATCCAAAAGGACAATCATTTGTTTTATTGAGTTATTCTGATGCTGATTTTGCTGGCTGTAAGTTAGACAGAAAAAACACCTCTGGAACATGTCACATCTTAGGAAAATCGCTAGTATCTTTGTGAAGTAAGAAGCAGAATTCTGTTGCATTATCTACTGTCAATGCTGAATATATAGCTGCTGGTAGTTGTTGTGCACAAATCTTGTGGATGAAACACACTTTACTAGACTATGGATATCAATTCAGACATGTCTCTATAAAGTGTGATAATTCAAGTGCTATTAACATTTCCAAAAATCCAGTATCTCATGATAGGACAAAGCATATTGATGTGAGACATCACTTTTTGAGGGATCACTATCAAAAGGGTGATATCACTCTTGAATTCATTGGCACTGAACATCAGTTAGTTGATATTTTAACAAAGCCGTTGAATTCTGAGAGATTAAATTACATCAAACATGAGTTAGGTATGATTAACTATAGCACAGTTGAACCTCACAGTTGAACCTCACAGTTGAACCTCACAGTTGAACCTCACATTTGAACCTCACAGTTGAACCTCACAGTTGAACCACACAGTTGGACCTTACAGTTAGACATCACCAGTGTACCTCACTGATACATCTCATTATAGGCTACTTCTCTGTTTAAATCATTTTTTTCCTTTCTTTTCCGGAAATTCGAACCGTTCTCTTTATTTCTAATCCCTAAATGATAAAATTAAATTCATCGAACCCGACTCAATCCACTTCCTTTCTCTATCTCAACCCTTGCTCTCGAATGACCTAAACCCTAAGCCTTCAACTAAACCTAGGAACCTTGTTCAAATCCCATGGCTAGAACAAAGCGACCCCTGTCTGTCAATGAGAATGTGCCAATGCCGATGAGAACTCGATCCAAATCCAGTGGCACCAGTAATACCCTAACAAGACTTGCAAACCCGCATCTGACCAAGAGAGAAATCTTTGCGGAAAAGGAGCTATGTGAAGAATGGTTGTTGTCGAGCAAATCGTTAGTACTGGAAGCACTAAATGTGCAAGGATGGACCGAATGCTTCACCAACAACAATGGACCGTACTACCCAAAACATGTGAAATAATTCTATGAATTCCTAATGTTCGAAGAGGAGGATGATATGCATAGACTAATATCCAGAGTAAACGGCAATGAGGTTAGTTTCTCTTCTATCGAATGGGATGCCTATTTAAGATTTTCTCATGAAGGAATATATGACTACTATTCTGGAGTAGCTCCTCCGGATAATGGAATTTTTTAGTATGTGAAGGATATGGAAGAACTGACAGGTGATGGTAAGTTAAGGAAGATTATTGCTGCCGAGATGAATGGAGAAGATAGACTTCTGTTTATGTTTGTTCAGCATGTACTAAGTCCCAGAAGAGGCGACTTTGCAGTACTGAAGTACCAAGACATATTCCCGATGTACTTACTGAAGCATGGAAGGAAGATCAACCTATGTAGGTTGCTGATGGCACAGATGTAAGATATGATTAAGGCCAACTCAAAATCCAATGCCTTGTTTCATGCTAAGCTTATTTCGGTGATGCTGAAAGTAAACGGTGTAGCTGGAAATCAAGAAGAAGTAATTATGGCTAAAAAAAGTGTCTGTATCTCAAAGGTAATCTGCAAATTCATGAAGATCATCTAGAATCCCTGGAAGAAAGCATGTGTGAATGATAAAGAGAAAATTTATGAGAATTTTGATCCCTATACTCATCCATCTAGGCCAAGAAACAATAGAGATCCAGGCTTAAAGCCTGATGAGCCAGAACCTGTGTATTCAGATGAAGAGGAGACTGAAGAAGAAAGTAACCCTACAAGAGAGAACACCCCCATTGATGATGGGAGTGACCCTGAGCTACCTCACAGTCCTGTCAGGACAATAACTTTTGGAACATCGAGCCCTTCAAAAGAATTTCCAAGTAGGGATACTGTTCTAAGGGACAGTGACACCGAGTCTATTGAAGAAGAAGAAGAAGAATCTCAATACGTTGTCAGAGATACCTCTGAAGAGGATGAAACTGTTGAGACAGAAGAGGCTGGGGCTAAGAATGAGAAAAATGAAAATGTTGCTAAAACTGAAGAAGAGGACAATGATGAAGAGAAAGAGAAAGAGCTCAGTTTGATCCCTCCAATAGGCTATACAATTAAGTCAGTGTCTGACCAGGAAGCAGGAGTGGCATCCACTACTGTTGATATGGAAGACATTGTTGACTCAACAGAGAAAGATGATAACCTCACTGCTGAACCAACAAGGGAAACTATAGTCGAACCTGCTGGGACTGAGGAAGAAAATATAGAGTTACCCAAAACCGAACAGATAGAGGAAAATGCTCAAGAGAAAGCTCCAAGTGAGGGGGATAATTTTGGTTCAGTCTTTGTACTTTATGATATAGAAGGATGGTCATCAGATCCAGGATATATAGTCCTTGGAATTATCTATGACGATTCAGATGAGGAAGACAAGCCACCAAGGGATCCCGTTATCCTGACTTACAACCTTCCAATGCTTGAGACTGACAAATTGGCAACCAAGGAGGACCTTGAATCTTTAAAGGTTGAAATGAAGGAGTCTATATGACAATCCATGGAAGAGTTGAAAACCAGTCTTGTTGATGAGCTGAAAAATGTGGAGCAATCTTTAGAATTATCCCTGGGCTGTGTTGTGGAAAGCCCAGTAAAAGAAACGATGAATGAAGTTAAAGTATGTCATACTCAGATTGAAAGCTGGACTAAAGATGTGGTTTCCCTAAGACAATAAGTTGCTTCTTTGACTGCCATGATCAGTTCTCAAACTGAAGTGGCCACTGAGATTCGGTACATCAAATTGGTGATCAAACAATTTGTGGAAGTGTTTGAGTGTTTCAAGAATTTAGTCAAAGAACACATAAACAGCTAGGATGCTCTTGTTCAGAAGGTGGTTGGAAATTTGACTCAGTCTTTCAAGGAGACAGTGGCTTTCTCGGTCAAATCCCTTCCTTCATCAAGCACTCCTGTAAACCTTGACCAGTTCCGGAATGTAATCAAAGAAGAACTTTCTAAGGCCAGCACCAGTGACACCTCTAACTTACAGATTCTTGCTACCACTAGGGAGGTAAGTGGCTTTGTTCGTGAACACCTGCAAGCGGCTACCGCTTCTCAGGAGGCCAATAAGAACAGGGTTGACTATTACTTTGACAGGATTTATACCAAGCATTAGTTGACCAGCCACTTCAAGCTCCTGATAGAGAATATGAAATTGCCTCTTGTGACTCAAGCTTTTAAACAACAAGTCAGCAAATTAAGCGAATTTACCCCTACATTTGATAATTTTTTGGAAAATAAGAATGATTTTTTTATCTTCCATGGACAGAGGAGGAAGCATTATCATGGATTTCCGAAACCTTCTTCTACCCTTTCTTCATGTGGATTGCACACCTGTCATAGTACCCCCCTGCCTTGCATGTCTTAACTCCCAGCGGTTCCTCCGTGATGTCTCCTGCTGATGATGTCCAAAATCTTCGTCCCTTGATACCTCAGCAAGCTACTCACTACCGATCCTCAGGAGCCTCTGTTGCTGCTCCTCCAATCATTCCTGATACCATTCCTAAACCGGCTGACTCTCTTGCTCCATCTTCTTCCCCCAAATGAACAGCTCCCTTACCTATCGATGAAGAGGATTGAGTCTGTCTATGTATTTTTGATAGGGATCTTGTACTTTTTCGGTCATGCAATGTCCTGATTTCTTTTAATATCTTATTTCTAACATTTGTTTTTCTTCCTTTTTTTGCTAATCACAAAGGGGGTGACATATAACTAATTGGGAGTTAGGCTAATTCTAGAACCTCATATTAGGCCTTTTCATTCCGTTTCTCTACTACATCTATACTTTATATATATGCTAAAATAATATGTGATTATCAAAAAGGGGGAGATTGTTGGATTCACCTGTTTTGATAATCCCAAATCATGGTTAAACATTGATCATGACGTATTAAGCCTTTCACTAATCTTGTTAATTTATGCTCAAACTCACTTCATCCTATACATTTTATGCTCTTACTCTCATGAATTTACTGCAACAGATTACAGTTACATTTAATAAGTTCACCATTGATGGCTACTGGTAAAAGCATTATGTTCAAAGTCATAGATTCAGGTAACTGTCACTTGAAGTCACCATTGCAAGAAGATCACAGTTGAGGGTCTCTATGATTAAGAAACTACTGATACAAGGTTACAGTCACAAGACTATTGCTTAATCATTTGTCAAAGCTCACAGACAAAGAGTCACAGTTGTAAGGTTACTGATATGACAAGTCTTCTATTGAGAATTTATCCGATCAAGCCTACAGTCTCACGAGTCTACCGTTAGTAGAGGACTACAGTCAGACAGCTTCCACTGTCGACTAAGTCGACTGGCAATCGAAGTCCATAGTTGAAAAGGTTACAGTTGAAACAATTTGTTGTTACAGATTCATCATTGAAGTTTACCAATATGAGGCTACAGTTAAATAGAAAAACAGCTATGGTTGCAAGCCTACAGACAGAGAACCCACAGTCGAAGTCCACAGTTAGAAAAAGTCTACAGTTGGAAAGACCTCAATTGAAGTCTACCATGTGACCTGAATCTGCGACCAGTCTAATGATATTATATTATTTCTATTTGTCAAGTTTATTAATACTATTATATAACGGTCATGTCTGAACAGATCAATACACCTGACATTATTTATTAATCCTTGCAGGCATATCAGGAAACACTACAATGTACGAGGAAAAGCACATGTGATTGGGTAAAAAAGGTGAACAACACGAGATAAAGATTTACAGAGCTTAAAACAGCCAAATTGCTATAAAAAAAAGGGAGACAAGCATCGAATTTTTTTTGGGTGTGGACACAATACTCTCGAGCATTCTCTGGAAGAAGAACAAAAAAATGGAGTCTCAAGTGTACCGACTGAAAGAACCCTCTTCGAGCTATTCTGTGACACACTCAAATCTCAATGAAATGATCATCTATACATCTGGAAGTTGGGACACTGCGTTTTTGGATTCAACTCTCAGAAAAGGACCAAATATTCACCTCATCCATTCCAACGTGTCCAGAGCTGATCTGCCAACACTACAGAGCATTCTAAACTTATTCCAAATACTTTTTTGCTCTGTTGTGTTTAAAGTTTTTCTTACATTTGTGAGCAGTGTGTTTGTATTACACACAACGTTTGGGCTTAAACTGAGGGATACTGAAAATCCCTATTTCAAACCCCTTTTTACTTTTGTTACCCACGTACAACTGTGGAAGAATCCTGGTGTGGCTTGGTTATTATGATTTCCCATGTGTAACTATGGTAGAGGTTGTGAAACCTGGACAATTTGTGAAAACTATTTTAAAGCCCGATACAGGTTGTTTATCACTATTATTTAATAAAATTACTTGGTGGAATTTGATCACCAAGTGGAGAGGACTAGGTCTTCGCTTAAGACTGAACCTCTTGTTTAAATTAGCTTGTTCATCTTTTCAGTACTCTGTTTTTAATACTTATCTGCTATGCTTACGTTCAAAAACAGAAATTCTTTTTATCTACTCTGATAGTTAAATTTGGTTAGTGTGTATATGAGATTTGTTTAGTAAACTTGTTTCGAAAGTCAAATTAGTTGTCATACTAATTTCACTGAGGAGTAATCAACCTTTGAGAAACATGTTGAACAATAAGTCACTTATATCTCTACTGCCTTAATTAACTGGGCCTCTATTAAATTGGGGGATTTGAATCCTAGAAGTTTTTAACAGAAATTTTGAATGGGTACTCAATTCACCCCCCCCCCCCCTCTTGAGTATTCACTCCGACTAACACTAACTAATTTTATAGATAACCTTTACCTTAAAGGAATATAATAAATTTTTTTTTTCAAATGTATCTTGTAATCATAATTTTTTTAATCAATCAATTGAATAATGTAAAAATTTACAATATTGATTGTTTATAAAAATATTGTTTTACTAAATTATTTAGAAATCCTGAATCATTTCAAATAATATAGTATAATTAAGATATTGTTTATAATGTTATATATTATGTATTTATCATTTAATTTACATCAAATAAGTAAATATTTAACATTTTTAATATTGAATAATTTGTTCCGTAGTTAAAAATAAAAATCATTAATTAGGTGTTATTTTAAATTATATGTTTTATATTGACAAAAATACATGTCAAAAATTTATTGTTTTATGAGATATCAACCATATATTATCTATGAATATTTTTTTGGGTCATTTTAGAAGTTTTTGGATGGGGTTTTATTTTATTATGAATTAATATTATTGGAGATCCGAAAATTTCCCCTCACATAAATTATAAAAGGGAACCTCCTACCTCACAACTAAATATCATATTTATCTATAAATATCATAAATCCCATACCCATTTCCATTCTGAACTTCACTAGTTACAGTCTATATATTTTTTCCTTCTTCAATATCAAACTCTATTGCTATAAAGTGAGATTTAGAGGAAACACATTGAAGAAGATGCAATATTCTATAATGATTTATTCAATCTTATTTACTCTTCTACATACACTTAATGAGTTGGTTAATTTAAATTAATAACTATAATATCAATTATATACTGATATTTTATTATAATTATGTAACATCAATATTCCACTATTTATCCATCCTACGAAAGAAGAAATCACCATGCATGCGTACGTATAACTTATCGTCTCCACACTATGGTGTAATATGTTTTCCCCAACACCATTCATGGATGGGTTTAATGATATAAATAAGTACTATATATGATTATTATACCATGTTATGAAATATTAAAAATTATAAAGCATCCAATTCATTACTATTTATCACACATGGTAATGATATCCTCCCGCATGTGTACGTACAACTTGTTGAAAGTGGGTGCCCTAGACCCAACTTGTTTTGTACTTTGACTATTGTTACATGTATTCAGTTTTTTATTATACATGTGTTTATCTTTCTATGAAAGTATAGATACTTTTTCATCCATTTTATTAATGGAAATTTCCTTAGATTACTTGTCACATCAAATGGTTATAGCAGGTCCTAGGATATAATGAGAAGCCTGAGATGCCATGACAGTAATCTTAAAGTAAGGTCCTATAGTACAATTACATCATTCTGAAAGGACACAGATGATGTGTGACCATCAGATGCTTGGGGCTCATAAGCATTGAGAATTATTCTCAGGATGTTCGCACTTGATGATCTCTAGCTATTTAGATCATCAGGGCAGACCTACTTAATAGGATCACCACATGTTTCTGGTGTCATTGGTCATTCCTATCTACAGACATGTGTAATGGTCTCCTAACATGAGATCATTATCAATGAATTTCATATATTTACATACATTTGATATAAGGCGAAAACCATGGAGACAAGTCGTGGTGAGGTAGTTAATATCGGGTACGTCCTTAATGGAATGGAATTGATTGAATGATCGAGAAAGGATTTGTCACATCAGAGTTTAGGAAGAGATATCTTGGGGCTGGTTGATTAGGATGGTTGAACCATCATTAAATCCATGTCCATGGTATTGGAAGGTAATACCGTCCGGAAAAATCAACAAAAAAAATAAAAAAAATAAAGAATGATGACACTAAGTATGAATTCACCTTTATTGAGATATCGATGATGAAGAGATTAGATTACACGGACCACGTTCGTAGGAAGGCAGTCGTTGCTTTGACTTTGCCTTATCTCTATAGGGCCCTCGATGGGTTGCTAGAACCCGCTCTAAGACGATGATATTATTTACTGCTATTGAGATAAGGGCCTAGAGGTTCACACACAACAGTGCTTTGAAAATCTTCCCTATTCTGATGAATAAGATTATAGGACATGGTGGGCCCCACCACGTGGTCCGGGTATTATCCATGTCCTATGGATCACCAAGTAATAAATAAATTCTATTATTATTCAAGTTTTGAATATTATCAGGTGGTGGGAGTCGAGTTAGACTCATGTTTATCACGTAATATATATATTTATATTTATTACAGTTCAATGATAAATAATAAATATTGTTTATGGCATAATTTAATTTGTAATAAATAATTATTTATATAATATATATAGTGAATGTTTAATACACGGGGGTCCGGAACCCTTGCTACATATTTTAGATATTACCTATATATAGTAAGTGAGAGGATCTCCCCTGTGGACTATTCATCCATTGGAATTGAGAGCCTCTATCTCCTCTGGAATTCTAGAGAGAGACTCTCTCAAACTAGCAAGTTCATCATGTTCTGCCTCCACGGATCGAAGATGCTAGTTTGTATTGATCAACACTTCATCAAATTGTGTGTTGAAGATCTGCGCTAGCACCTGGATCTTGACAAACAGAGCGCGAGCAGATTTGCGAGGCGTGTGTGGACGATCTAGAGGGTTTCGACGTCGGAGTCTTCGAGCGATGATCGCCGACGTCCTACTTGTCAATTCTGAACAAGGTAAATGTTAAAATTTAATTTTTCTTCTCCTTAAGAACCATCCAAGATCCTCGGACTATGTTGGGACATGATCAACAGAGTTGACAGGGTTATGTCACACCGGTGAAGCAGATATATTTTAAAATCCTGGCCCACCAGCTTCTGCTGGGAAGTCCCGGTACCTAACAGTGGTATCAAAGGGAGCACAAGTTTTTTCTGAGTCAAAAACATTAAAATGCATTAAATTTAATTGCATGGAGTTAAACCGGTTCATTCCAATTCGACCATGCGTCTTTTGGATTTCGAATGATCATGATACGATCATTTTAAATTTTCATCGGATCAACATCCCAATTTTTTAGTTCATTTGATGTTTATCTCAAATTGAGAATTAACATCAAAAATATTTTTAATTATAAAATATTATAATAAATATTTTATTATTTTTATAATAAATATATTATTATATTTATATAATAATAAAATATATAAAGGAAGAAGACCAAGACCCCAAACGGGGGTCTTCCTCATTTTATTTAAAAAAAAGGGAGAGAAGAAAAGACCAAAAAATGGGGTCTTCTCCTTTTATTTAAAAAAAGGGAAAGAAGGAGCTTGATTTTTCTCTAAAGGACAATTAAAAAAGGGGGAGGAATACCCCTTTGGGGTCACCTCACATGGTGCCTGGAAGGGGGGGGGGGAAACTAGCCTTTCCCCTCCACTGGACCTACTTCACCACGTGCCGTCGCCGGCTGGCCATTGCCTGACCGGCTCCATCCGACCACCCAGACCCCACGTCGGCCTCCTCCTCTCTGCCCCGACCTCCCTCTGACCGACCGCCCGACACCCGCGCAGGCCGTGGCCCGCGTCGAACCCCCACCCCCCCCCCCTCCGGGCCAGCTTGCTGCGCCGCACCCACCTTCGAGCCCTTGCACTGGCCTACTCCGTGCGCCGGCCTCCCCAGACTCGCTCGGGCCTCTTCCCCGCACACCGACAGCCCCAGACCCTTGTCGGCCTCCTCCTTCAAGTTGTACCGGATCGGCTCCGTCCGGCCGCCCTGGACCCTCGCTGGCCTCCTCTTCTGGGCCTCGTCGGACCGGCACCCTCCGGCCACCCCAATCCCTCGTCGAGCTCCCCCTCCGCACCGGACCGGTTCTGTCCGGCCGACACGAACCCGCACCAGACCGGACAGCAACTTCTCCGGCTCGCCGGAGCAGTGGGCTGCTGGGAGATGCAGCCGTCGCGGGAAGCGTTGGACGCCGCGGTCACACCGCGGTCATTACATGTCACATACATAGCTTATTTTAAATTTAAATTTATTTTAATTTCCATTAAAGCTTTGTTTTGGGGGTTTCCAATGGTTTTATAGAGAATAGGTGAGTTTTCGTGGATTGGGCCAAACCGTGAGCCCAATTCCAGATTTAAAAATAAATTTTGATTCTTTTATAACTTATTCATTTTTTAATTTTTTTCACTATTTCCAACTCCTAAATTTCCTCCCCTGATATATTAACACTACAATTAAAATATGGAGCGTTTGGAAATCCATAACCATGGTTTAGTTGGGTTGTTATTTAAGGGATTGGCCGTGCCCGGAAGCCCATATCCTGTTTTAAAAATTATTTCTATGTATTTAATAACTTATTCAATTTTAAGTGTTTTTCGGTGATTCCAAGCCTCATATGCGTCCCATACACCCAGCCGCTCCCCCAGCCTCTTTACCCCCCTCTTTGGTGCTCTTAAGATCTCGATTTAGGGACGAACAGCTTAGGGTTTCTAAAATCGGGCAGATTTGATGAGGTATGTTCATTCAATCATAACTCTCTCAATTAATACTCTTTTCCATCAATTCCAATTCCTAAATGACCTAATAATTCTTGGGAGAACATCCCCTGAGTTTTGGCCGTTTGCAATTTCATATACTTGTGTTTTGTGGAGATTCATTCTAAATTTCTCAAGTATGTTTGTCCATTTCTTTTCCCCTTTCAAATATATTAGGGTTTCATTATATTTTTTTAGGGTTTCCTCCCTTTTTATTGAAATGAAAAATGACCAGTGGGTAGGGGTTCGAACCAATGGTTTAACCTTGGGTTTTCTTGGTCCAATTTTCTATTTTTATGTTTGATCTACCCTTCTTGAGTTGCAGCGGTGGTGCGTTTGTGTTTTCGCACAAAGGATTCAATGGTTTCATTTGATTTGGTAGGTGATTCCAATGTTGATGCAATATTTGTGTATTATCATGATGTATTTATCATATTTTCAGATTTATATAATTTTATTATTGCTGAAAAAATTGGTTCTAATGATGTTTCTATTGCAATTGAATTTAAAATGCAAATTTGGTGTGAAATTGGGGGTTTTCCAAATAAGTGTTTTATTTGTTTATTTGGGGATTCCCTATAAATACTTAGTTGTTTTTATTGATTTGTAATAAGTCATAAAATACTGTTTTTAATGTTTATACGCTTTGGTAATTTCTGCAAAAAAAATTGGGTTTTAATTGTGTTTGTAAAGAAAGTGAAGTTTTGGTTCCACTTTTGTGTGCAAATGAAGGTTTTACAAAGATAACACTTCTTGTTTAACATGGGGTTGCCCAAAAATTGTTTTGATGTTTTAATTGATATTTTTTGGGCTGCATTTACTGTTTTGGTAACTTACAATTGTGAACATCATGTACAAGTGGGTTTCTTAAGGGGTTTTGTGTGCAAACCTACACGAGATTTTGAGAAATTGATTTATTCAAATTCAAAGAGATTATTGTGTGTTTTAAGTGGTATAAAATGAGATAGATACTGTATTTGGTGTATGTGACCAGTAGTGGTGTTTTACATTAAAATGGATATGTGTTAAATCCTGAAATTGTTTGAGCACAAAGGGGGAAGCCCAGGTACCTAGGTGTGGCAGATTTGTACTAGTACGACTAGTGGAACAGATGGTTTTTGTCCCTGTTTCACTTAGAATTTGGATTACGAAAATTCTAACTAAACTATGTGGATGATGATTGGGACCACTAGGTTATGGGTATGTTCCCTACTAGTGGCTCGTGCACGAGAAAGGATTTTACTATGGTTACATTACACTGAGGCACGAGGTACATGGGGCCTAAGACTATCTAGTGCCTAAGGGTGTTCCCGGTTTTGTTGCTCAGTGGATTTGTGGTATTTTCCCTTGTATTTGGGTGTCTTTGGAATTATAATGCAGTATCTAATATTTCTTTTTAAATGTGTTAACATTCTGAATGTTTTATCTTGAATAATGTTTTCAATTTAAAGTTTCATTTCGTGGAATTTGTCACCGCTTTTAATTGCATATTAAAACTGCTTGCTTTTTCACCTCTTATTGCATGCACCTTGGAATCATAGGGTGGTATCCTATTGGGCTTAGGCTCACACCCTACTTACACCCCTTGGGTGTAAGTAGCCCTTTTTTTGATACATAATCAAGAGACTAACAGGGGGAGGCCTAAATGGACTCACCAGTACAATGGATATACTTCCATCAGAAATTTACAAAATCAATTATATAAGACTCATAGTGGGTCTCCCCACAATAAGAACCAACCATCTTAACCAACCAGCACTGGCCGGTAAAGAAAGACCCCAAAATTTAAAGAGTTGGGGAAACCACATGGTTAGTTTGCACAGTTTGGGAAGCCATACACTAATAGTTGGGATCCTTCGTTCTGCATGGTTTTCTGGGGCACAGTCACTATTATGCAAGTGAAAACTGTGTTCACAAATAGTTTAGACAAACTTCAAACCTTTCTCTAAAGACTCAGTGGAAACCAAAAGGGGGAGGGAATAACATTGGGTGATGACATGGGCACACGGCCCTCCACCTATTTCCACCGAACATGGACAACAGAAGAATGATTATGACACCAAATGTTTAAAATATTCCCATATCTCATACTGAGAATAGTTCTTTGTACAAGGTTAAAAACTACACTGGGATTTTCTTTGACTACGTGCCAGCTTCTCTCCGGGACCTATGCTGGAGCTGGAATGATTGAAGCATCTTCGGCCTCGCAGTTAGGATTTGGAAACCCTTGAATATAATTTCTTCTTCTGACGCTACAAACAACTACATGAATTCCCATATGGGTTCACAAAGACATAACACACTCCAGAACTCACTTTACCCTAACATGGAAATTTACTAAAATAAGGGTTTATAGGATGCACTCACATCACACCCTGTTTCTTCGGGTGATAAACAACAGAAATAAAGGACACATATAAACACCTTCCTCTAAAATAAATGATGTCAAGATCTCCCAAAAGGATAAACACTTCTGAAAAAAATAGACTCAAAAAATATTGTACAACTTCACCTTTATAATCAAACGAGCACGCGACATCAAATCGTGTCACCGAACATGACCAAAGAGACTGAAAGAAATAATACAAGGAGGGGGCCTTACACAAAACCCCCAAACATCACAAAATTTCAGAAAGTGTCCATAAGAGCCTCTCGTTGCCAGATTTACCACACTGGTGGTTTAACATAAACCCCTTCTTCGAAGAGAGTGCGAAGGACTTAGAGGCACTCTTAAACACTATCCATACTGACAACCCTAGACAACTTTCACCTGTGATGAATCAGGTAGATTAAGAAACTAAGGCCTCTTTCAACCATCCAAGGGAACTCTTCAGCAACAAGAGGATAAAAAACCAAGAAATTAAATGGTGTAGACTCATTCTACAAATCTCAAGAAAAGATTCCTTACATTGATCAACTGGATGATTTTCCAATGGCAAAAAAAAATATCCGGGTTGCACTTCAGTTATGCACTAAACCTTAATGGGGGCGTACCTTATCCAACGAGAGAACCCAAGGACCCAACCAAGCTGGTCCATTGGTAAAAACATGCAACAAAATAGATCAAAACTCATTAATGGAACCATCTTAAAGGTGTCTCGAAACATATATCATAGGAGACTACTAACCAGACCTTCTACCCAGCTTACCGACCAAACACAAACCCAAAACACAGTTCAAACAGGAGGGGCTCTTGGACTCAAAACATCCCACAACATCAACATTTTCCAAAAACACATAATATACACCATCCCAAACAATTGATCAAGACATCATGTTTTTCTTTAAAAACATTTCTTTGAAAACCAATGGTTCAGCAGTTATCGTATCCACCAATGGTACCCCATGAGCCTCACACATACATGTTTCTTTGCCACACTAGGAACCCTCCTCATATTCATCCCAACACTCATCCAGTAATTCCATCGACCAACCATCATCCCATATAACCCAATGCATGTGGTCACTCATGTAAATTCCAATGGTTAAAATGAAAATTCTTTCCACTTTTCAAAAACAAAACAGTCAACCAACCCATCATTTTTCTCAAAACTGCTAAAAATGAGATCAAAATATCAATTCACATCATACAAAACTATTCATAAGGAAACAACTATTTAGAAAAGAACTCACTTTCAAGTTATTCATATCAATTTGAAAACATATCATCCCATTAAAACACCCTTTAATTATTTAGAAAACTATATTGGAAACACTTTTGAAAACCAACTTCAATATGGTTCCTGATTTCAAAAGTGGTGTAAGCAAACTATTTTCCATTGAAAAATAATTCTGAAAATTCAGTTCCACTATTTCATAAATCAAAACATTCCATATTTATTTGAAACTCATTTCACAAAAACTTTACACTTCTTAAAACCAAGTCAGTTTAAAACCAAAGTTCCAAGATTTCAAAACTAAAGAACACAAGACAATGCGAGAGGAAACTAGTTTCAGTGGTGACTTGGACATATGGTTGGCGGCCATATTCTAATCACTTCACTATCACAGAGAGTGTTCTAGGGAATATCCCTAGCTCCACATGGCTTCCCAGGCCCTGCGAGCTTACTGAGACCATTAACCCAACTCTCTTTTCATTTCCCCTAACCATCATTAAAACAAGAAAACCAAAGGACTTAGATAAATCCTGACTTCCCTAGGAAAGTTGAATCCTATCATGAGGTGTAGTGATTAGGCACACTACCCATAACTATAATACCAAGTCCCTACAATCCTAACTCCATGATATCCTGACTCTTCCCAAAATAAAATGACCCAAAGAGTTCACATGAACCTCCTCTGATACCATTTTGTCACGAACCGAATATGATCGCCACCAAAACTGGCACCAAACCTAGCCCGTGACAAGGCCCGAAGGGCGTTCCCGATCCCCACTGGATGGAACAAGTTCCAGGGTATCAAAAACTGAAAATTGGGAACGATTTACCCAAGTTTGTATACTTAAAACGACAAAAGAATCCAGGAAATCGAATCTCGATTTTTCAAACCAAAACATCTTTTACTAAAATTTAGAACTGAATTACACAATTTTAAACAATGTTTAAAGACCATTACAAAGGTACAAACCCATGAAAACACAGCCCAAGAACCTCCACATGGAAAGAGGCACTACCCTCAAGCCATCTCCACGAAACTGCATCACGATGGACTGCTAAAAACCAGAACCAATGGCATAAAACATGTACCCAAACTTATGACATAGAATAAGCAAGTCTAATTACACCCAAAGGTATAAGTAGGGTGTGAGAGAAATCCCAGTATGATACCACCACTATGATATTCCATGTCATAAACATTTCATGACAAAAAGCAGTGCAAGTTTTGTAAATAAGAAATGCTTGTTACAATTTTCTAAAGGATGCAACAATAAATGAAAACAGTTTTCATGTGGGCTAATTTTAAAGGAATGACAATTTTAAAATAACTAAAAAAGATACTGAATTTTGAATCCAACAATACCTTATACCAACGGTAAGTACAAAGGATCTAATGAGCACAAGTAATAGGATATAACCCCTCGACACTAGCTAGCTGTGGGTCCCAGGTACCTCGTATCTCGGTGAGAGTAACCACAAAAAATATCCGTTCTCGTGCACGAGCCACTAGTAGGGATCATACCCATATCCTAGTGGTCCCGAATCATCATCAAGATAGTTTATTTAGAGTTGTAATCGTCAATCTTTCTAAGTGAAACTGAGGCCAAACCCCACGGATTCACTAGCATACTAGTACACGTCCACCCACCTAGATACTCAGGTTTTCCCATTATGATCAAACAAGTTCACAATCCAAGAAATATTGTTTTCACATTCAAATATCACTTCCACTTCACACATTAACCAAACAGCCCCATGCACATCACTAAATTCACTAATTCCACTTTTCATTCAAATTCATTTTGAAATCAAACTCACTCCAAATTGCCTACAAGACTTTTCACATTACATTAACACTTCCACAAATCCATTAAACAATTTTATAAAACCATTACAAGATATTCTACTCACATAACAGCCCACACACATGTCACACAATACCCGTCTCACCTTCACCATTCATTTTATAAATAAACTCACATGAAATATCCCACACCCGTGTTTCGCACACAAAACACAATTTAGTAAAACATTTCGGCAATTTATAAAAAAATTCTAAAAATGTTTAACATCTCAAATCACCACTTTACCATTAAAAAACCCACATTAGGTGAACACACTCCCCCAAAAAGTACATATACACCCTTTCCCAACATTGTTTAACCAAATAAAACATTTGCAATTTTTATAAAACAAACCCAAGAGGTATAACCATTGTTTGCACACTAAACCCATTTCAAAACCCTCATTCAAAACCAAAATCATACCAATACCAATCCAAAACCGAATTTTTCAGCCCTAGAACAATTATCAAACCACCCCCAAATTTTATAAAAATATATCAAATAATACCACAACGATACACATGAAAAACACATGTTTTCATAAATAACCTTCAAAAAGTACAACATGGTTTTACACCTTAAACTCATTCAAAAACCTCTTCTCAAGGCCCACATGACAATAAGGAATTAACAAGACAGAATTTTCATCCCCCTTCAATACTAATAAATCACATTCATATGTTATAAACTAAACCCAAACATTACCCCAAGAGTCACACATGAAAAGTACCCAATTTCAAGATAAAATACAACTAAAAAATAAATGTTAAACCAAATTCATCAAAACCAGTTTTCAAACCACACAAAACACATTATAAACATAATAAATTAATAAACCAAGCAAGTTAACTCATCATAAAATGGTTACACATGGAATCACCTACCTTTTGAGTCGAAACCCTCAAAACATGGTTGTCTCTTATGGTGGGGAGCGTATTTGTGTCCCCCCGTACCAGTAACTTAGATTTCTTCATGGTCTTGGCTTGGTGTAGATAGACACGTTCTGATCTATCTAGCTACCAACATAATTCTTGAGTAAACATTGGGACTGGAAAGCACCCAATGGTTTAGTTAAAGTAAGGTAAGTGTAACCTTGTTCAAAGTTGTTGTTCGTTTGTGTGAATTGCTTGAGTATTGTTCAGATTGTGTTTGAGGAGTTTTTATTTGGGATAAAGCCTGAATGTTTTTGATGGTTTTAGTAAAGTGGTGTAAGTTTTATTTGTGAGAGTATTCCTTCCTTCATTGATCACTGGAGGTGTTTTGGCCTTTGGGGGAAAAACATGGCAAGGGAGTACTTCTTGGTTTCTCAGTTAGGTTTGGTTGTTGATTTGGTCTTGTTGTGACTTTCCGGGGCAGAAAGTTTTTATGGTGGGTAGAATTGTCACATACATAGATTATTTTAAATTTAAGTTTATTTTAATTTCCATTAAATCTTTGTTTTGGGGGTTTCTAATGGTTTTATAGAGAATAGGTGAGTTTTCGTGGATTGTTCCAAACCGTGAGCCCAATTCCAGATTTAAAAATAAATTTTGATTCTTTTATAACATATTCAGTTTTTAATATTTTTCACTATTTCCAACTCCTAAATGTCCTCCCCTGATATATTAACACTACAATTAAAATATGGAGCCCTTGGAAATCCATAACCATGGTTTAGTTGGGTTTTTATTTAAGGGATTGGGCCTGCCCGGGAGCCCATATCCAGTTTTAAAAAATAATTTTATGTATTTAATAACATATTCAATTTTAAGTGTGTTTTGGTGTTTCCCAGCCTCATATGCGGCCCATACACCCAGCCGCTCCCCCAGCCTCTTTACCCCCCTCTTTGGCACTTTTAGGATCGCGATTTAGGGACGAACATCTTAGGGTTTCTAAAATTGGGCAGATTTGATGAGGTATGTTCATTCAATCATAACTCTCTCAATTCATACTATTTTCCATTTATTCCAACTCCTAAATGACCTAATAATTCTTGGGAGAACATCACCTGAGTTTTGGCCGTTTTAAATTTCAGATACTTCTGTTTTGTGGAGATTCATTCTAAATTTCTCAGGTATGTTTGTCCATTTATTTTCCCCTTTCAAATTGATTAGGGTTTCATTATATTTTTTTAGGGTTTCCTCCCTTTTTATTGAAGTGAACAATAAGCAGTGGGTAGGGGTTTGAACCTAAGGTTTAACCTTGGGTTTTCTTGGTCCAATTTTCTATTTTTAGGTTTGATCTACCCTTCTTGAGGTGCGGCGATGGTGCGTTTGTGTTTTCGCAGAAAGGATTCAATGGTGTCATTTGATTTGGTAGGTGATTCCAATGTTGATGCAATCTTTGTGTATTAGCATGCTGTATTTATCATATTTTTAGATTTATATAATTTTATTATTGCTGAAAAAATTGGTTCTAATGATGTTTCTATTGCAATTGAATTTAAAATGCCAATTTGGTGTGAAATTTGGGGTTTTCCAAAGAAGTGTTTTGTTTGTTTATTTGGGGATGACCTATAAATACTTAGTTGTTTTTATTGATTTGTAATAAGGCATAAAATACTGTTTATAATGTTTATACCCTTTGGTAATTGCTGCAAAAAATGGGTTTTAATTGTATTTGTAAAGAAAGTGAAGTTTTGGTTCCACTTTTGTGTGAAAATGAAGGTTTTACAAAGATAACACTTCTTGTTTAACATGGTGATGCCCAAAAATTGATTTGTTGTTTTAGTTGATATTTATTGGGATGCCTTTACTGTTTTGGTAACTTACAATTGTGAACATCATGTACAAGTGGGTTTCTTAAGGGGTTTTGTGTGAAAAACTACACGAGATTTTGAGAAATTGATTTATTCAAATTCAAAGAGTTTGTTGTGTGTTTTAATGGTATAAAATTAGATAGCTACTGTATTTGGTGTATGTGACCAGTAGTGGTGTTTTACATTAAAATTGATATGTGTTAAATCCTGAAATTGTTTGAGCACAAAGGGGGAAGCCCGGGTACCTAGGTGGGGCGGATTTGTACTAGTACGGCTAGTGGACCAGATGAGTTTTTTTCCTGTTTCACTTAGAATTTGGATAACGACAACTCTAACTAAATTATGTGGATGATTATTGGGGACCACTAGGTTATGGGTATGTTCCCAAATAGTGGCTCGTGCACGAAAAAGGATTTTACTATGGTTAAATTACACTGAGGTACGAGGTACATGGGGCCTGAGACTATCTAGTGCCTAGGGGTGTTCCCGGTTTTGTTGCTCAGTGGATTTGTTGTATTTTCCCTTCTATTTGGATGTAATTGGAATTATAAGGCATCATCTAATATTCCTATTTATATGTGTTAACATTTTATTGTTTTATCTTGAAAAATTATTTCAATTTAAAGTTTCATTTCGTGGAATTTGTCAGTACTTTTAATTGCACGTTAAAACCGCTTGCTTTTTCACCTCATATTGCATGCACCTTGGAATCATAGGGTGGTATCCTATTAGGATTAGGATCACACCCTAATTACACCCCTTGGGTGTAAGTAGATTTTTTTTGACCTAGGTAAAGGAAAGGCTAAGGGTGATGGCGGTTCAGGGTGTTAGTCCTCATCGTTGGGGCGGAGTAGTGGAGACGACTTGGGGGAGATGACCCCTTGTCATGTGGAGTCCATGGGGCTGTTTTATTTCTGTTCCATTGTGTCTTTGGACCATTTGTATTGACTCTAAACCTACGTATTCAGTTCTGGTTTTTGTTTAAACATCGTTTGGTATAAATTTTTCAGATTCAGTTTATTGATTCTTTTTAATGGTTTATGCCTTCATATTCGGGTAAATCATTCCCAAACCAAAATAAATGATACCCGGGCACTTGTGCCAGCCCGTGGGGATTGGAAACTCCCTTCGGGTCATGTCACAGGCTGGGTTTGGTGCCGGTTTTGGCAGTAACTAGATTTGGTTCGTGACATGACACGGTCACGCCGCGGTCATGCCGGGGTCACTCCGCGGTCACTCAGCGGTTCTAGGATGACATCCTGAGGTGTTACGTAGTCCCGCCGGACTCCTCTCTAGCTAGAGGTAACCCTACACTGAATTAATTTTAAATAATTTAGTTTTTTAAATAAAATTATTTCTAATTAATTTAGGGTTTTAATTTATTTTAATCCGAAAATATTAATTTAATTTAAGTTTAGAAATAAATTAATGGTTTAATTTAATTTAATTTTTGAAATTAAAATTATATTAAACAAATGGAATAGTTAAAAATTAATTATTTGAATTGAATCAAATTCATTTAATTTATTAGAACACCCTCACATAATTTAAATTTATTGCAATTTAATTTTATTTCAATTTTACCCCGACTGGTCTTGAGCTATTGACCGGCCTGTGTATGTCTAGCATGTATTTATTTATTTAATTATTTGTTCAATTCATGCGATGATTGTAATATTTAATTAGATAAATGACAATCTTCGAATCATCTTTTAATTCAAATATGTATTAGGGACTACGTGTCCATTGCCCCACTTGTATTTTGTACCCCAGACCCCCTTGCCTACGTGCGATTATATTTGTATTTATTTTCTAATGATCTGAGAAGCAGATGCCGCCAAGACAAGGCAGTAGTCCAGACAGGAGTTGGACACTTTTCACTAGGGCCAGTAGCGACACGAGTCTTGTATCGACTCTGGTATTGATGCCCCTAGGTGATAATTGATCAGTTATTGATCAATCATTATAGAATTCTCAAGACCAGTCAGAATACATGATTTACTTTATGCAGAGTTTATTATTTTATGTGTCTGCTTGATTATTGCATGATCATTTAGGATAGTAAACAAGATAAAATGCATAATGTTGTGACGAATAAAATATTCTATTGAATATTGAGTTGTAAGTGCGACAACCTAGTTTTAACATAATAAATAGAAAAGGATTATATTCATAAATTAATATTTGAAAATACGTCAATGATATATCAAGTCAAAATGCCTTCCATTTCTCATATCTAAACAAAACTGGTTGTTTGGGTGCTCATCAGCCTCAGGTGAGTGTGCCTCATACTACCGGGGCATTTCCATGATAGAAATTGGTCGACATTACTAAAGTGAGTAATCAAGGTTTAGCCTTAGCTAACTTATTATCAATTTAGAGGCAAGAGGTTGAGGGAATCAAGTTCAGATTCCAAAAGCTGGGACTTTACTCAAATACACAAGGAACAAAAAGAACAAGTGGTTGGCCAGTATAGCGCCTACCTTGAAACCCTCTATGTAGTGTTGTATCCCTAGCTTATAGACTACGAGGGAGGTTTTGAGGATCCTTGACACTAGAATGCTCAAAATATATAGTATTCCGAATATAATGGTTAGGGCTATTAAGGTTCATTGAAAAAGTGGGAGTCATTAAATGGTATAATAATTTATTAGTCATAAAATGTCAAAAGGTAATAAAGACAAATTACTAACTACTAAATGATTATTTTATGTGGATTGAAAATGGAAATCATCAACACCACTAGTAATTTATCACTGTGATCAATCTTGGATAATGAAAATATCCTGACCGGCAATAACTTCCAAGAGTGGTACAAGCGCTTGCACATAGTACAACGCCAAGAAATGATGTTATATGTGCTTCAATCACCAATTCATACTGAGCCTCCTCAGGGAGAAAGAAATATGTAAATGATATGTGGAAAAAGCATGTAGATGATGTGCTTGATGTAAAATGCATCATGTTGTCATCCAGGTCCATCCAATTGCCAAAAATGCACGAGGAAGAGGACGCCTACAAGATTCTTTCACATCTCCAAGAACTATATGAGGAGAGGGCTAGAGAAGAAAGGTATGAGATCTCAAGTGCGCTTTATAAGTGCAGGCTACCAGAAGGGCACCAAGCCCGTCCTCATGTAGTCAAGATCATTGGGTATATTGAGAGGATTGAATCCCTTGGGTTCAAACTGAACCAAGAACTTGCAGTGGATATCATTATTGCCTCTTTACTGTCAAGCTTCTCGACATTCATTGTCAATAATAGTATGAATGATATGACATAGTTGCACCCAGATCTTTTGGCATTAGTTCGCCAAGCTGATAAGGACATGAAAAACACCAATTCAACTGTCCTTATGCGGAATAAGAAAAACAATGGCAAGGCAAAGGGGTATAAGGCCAAGTCAAGGCCAAAGTCACCAATGCATCATCCTGGAATGAAACCAAAGATTCAGAGGCAGAGTAATGAGAATGAATCTGTCTACTTTGGATTTGGCAAGAAAGGCCACTGGAAGAAGAATTGCAGAGTTGGGAAGGAAAAGCAAGCTAAAGCTTCTGCTTCAGGAATTTTTGTCATTTAATGCAATCTATCATTATCTATATGTTTGTTATGGGATACGACATGTGGCTCACACATTTGTATTCATATACAGGAACCATGTATGTTTAAGAAGATTGGAAGAGGTCAAGTGGATCTCCGATCTACAAATGGTGCAAGTCTGGCGGCCTTGGCAGTGGGAGACTATCACTTGACTTTACAAAATGGTTTGGTTCTTGTTTTAAACAATTGCTATTATGTACCGTCTATTACCAGAAACATTATCTCTGTGTCATGATTAGACAATGGGTTTTTATTTCATTTTTGGAAATAAAAGTTATCTCTTTTATAGGGATAACATATGTTTTGGTATGGAACATATCGAAATTTATTTATATATACTAGAACTAGAAAACTCAGTAATGTCGATCAATGGAAAAAACAACCAACATGACTCAAATAATACCCTCCTATGGAACTTTAGGCTTGGTCTTGTAAACGAGAAGCGATTACAATGATTACATCAAGAAGGGCATCTAGACTCGGTACAGTTAGAACCATTAGATGTATTTCATGCTTGTTTCCAAGGAAATATGACCAAAGAACCTTTCTCAGGATAGGGAGAAAGAGCCAATGCAGTGCTGGAATTAATACATACTGATGTATGTGGTCCATTAACTGTAGAGGCAAGGGGTGGTCTTCAATACTTAATTACTTTTCCCAATTATTATAATAGGTATGGCTGTATCTACTTAATGCTGTATAAGTCAGATTCCTTTTGTTTCTTTAAGGAATACGAAAATGAAGTAGAAAACCAACTTGGTAAGAAGATAAAAGAACTTCGCTCAGACCGAGGCGGAGAATATCGTAACCAAAATATCATTGATCACTTGAAGGAGTGTGGGATAGTATCCCAACTCACTCCTCATTATAAAACTCAACGGAATGGTGTTAGTGAAAGGAGGAATATGACCTTACATGACATGGTCAGATCAATGATGAGTCATACAACTGTTCCATTATCCTTGTGGGGATACGCCTTGCAGACAACGGCGTATACCATTAACCATGTACCAACTAAAGCTACATATGGGATTACATATCAGTTATGGTATGGAAAGAAACACAATCTGACACACATGCATGTGTGGGGGTGCAAGGAATTTGTCAAGACTTTACCAAGTGACAAATTAGCATCCATAAGCACTATGTGCTTAATTATAAGTAATCATAAGGAAACTAGAGGATACTACCTATATAACACTTTAGATAGAAAAGTCATTGTGGCATGATAAAACATATTTCTAGAAATGGATCACATTTCTTCTAGAAATAGTGGGATCAAGATTTACTTCGATGAAGTTAATGCTCTATATGCACAAGAGTTGGTAGAGGAACAATATCCACAAGAGAAAGTGGAAGAATAAATTGTTCCCGAGACACAGATACTATGTAGGTCTACGCAAGAGGTTAGAGTACCAGAGCATTATGGTTTTCTTATCACCGAGTCAGGTGACACAATGATCCATGAAGATGATGAACCTATAACCTACAAGGAAGCTGTAGAAGGCAATGAAGCTGCTGCATGGAAGGATTCCATGAATTATGAGATGGAGTCCATGTACTAAAATCATGTTTGGATTTTAGTAGACCCTCCAGATGATTTTACGACCATTAGATGAAAATGGGTATTTAAGAAGAAGCAGGCAATGGATGGTAAGGTTAATACCTTTAAAGAAAGACAAGTTGCAAAGGGTTTCACACAACGTGAAGGCATTAACTATGATGAAATCTTCTCGCCAGTGGAAATGCATAAATCCATCAGAATATTGCTTGTAATAACAGCCTTTCATGATTATGAAATTTGAGAAATGGATGTCAAAACTGGTTTTCAAAATGGGATGTTGGTTGAAGACGTCTATATGACTCAACCCATAGGGTTTTTTAAGTAAAAGAATGCCAATAAAGTATTCTAGTTGCAGATATCCATTTATGGAGTGAATCTGGCATCATGATCATGGAATTTACGCTTCGATGAGGCCATAATAGATTTTGGTTTTGTCAAAAATGAAAGTGAGCCTTGTGTCTTTAAAAGGGTTGAAGGGAATGCTATAGTTTTCCTAGTTTTATATGATGACAACATATTAATCATGGGAAATGATGTGCAAGTCTTACAGTCAATTAAGACTTGGTTAAATGAATGATTCTCCATAAAAGACATAGGTGAAGCAGCCTACATTCTAGGGATCAATATCTATCGAGATAGATCTCAAAGGATGCTTGGCCTAAGTCAAAGTACATATATTGACAAGGTAATCAAAAGGTACAATATGTAACAATCCAAGATAGGATTGTTACCTATGTCACATGGTGTAAATCTCTATAAGAAAACGTGTCCACAAACACAGGAAGAGATTGAAAGAATGATTAGAGTCCATTATGCTTTGGCAGTGGGTTCTATCATGTATGCCATTCTCTATACTAGTTTTGATGTTGCCTTTTCTTAAGAATGGTGGGTAGATATCAATCCAATCCAGTAGAGCTGAACTGGACAGCTGTTCAAACTATCCTTAAGTACTTGAGGCGTACTATGGATATGTTCCAAGTGTACGGAGGAGATGAGGAACTAGTTGTGAGGGGATACACAGATGCTAGTTTCTAGACAGATCATGATGATATGAAATCATAGTCAGGCTACATCTTTTGCCTGAATGGTGGTGCAGTGAGCTGGAGAAGCTCAGAGAAAGCTGAGGTTTCTGATTCTACAGCAGAGTCCGAATATGTTGTAGCTTCCAATGTAGCGATGGAATCAGTCTGGATACCTAAAGTTATCTCAGACATTGGTGTGGTACATAGAAGTTCAGACCATGTGCCAGTATATTGTGATAATACTACTGTAGTGGTGCTTGCCCAGGAGCCCAGGTCTCACCAAAGGAAAAAGAATATTCTTTAGAAGTTTTATCTATTGAGGGATTTTACTCAAAGATGTGAAGCAAAAGTTAGTAGATTAGCCACAGAGGACAACATGGAAGAACCCCTGACTAAATCCATTTCTCAATAGAAGCATGATTCACAGGTGAGAGCTAGCGGATTGAAACCTGTTAGCAGTTGGCTCTAGTGCAAGTGGGAGTATGGAAAGTGGGTGCCCTAGACCCAACTTGTTTTGTACTTTGATTATTGTTACATATATTCAGTTTGTTTTTATAAATGTGTTTATCTTTCCTAGATAGTGTATATACTTTTGCATCCATTTTATTAATGGCAATGTCCTTAGATTACATGTCACATCAAATGGTTATAGCAGGTCCCAGGCTATAATGAGAACCATATGATTCCATGATAGTAATCTGAATGTAACGTCCTATGGTACAAATACATCATTCTAAAAGGACACAGATGATGTGTTACCATTAGGTGCTGGGGGCTAATAAGCATTGATATATCTTCTCATGATGTTCACACTTGATGATCTCTATCTATTGATATCATGAGGACAAACCTTCTTAATATAAACACCACATGTTTATGGTGTCATTGGTCATTCCTATCTATGGACATGTGTAATGGTCTCCTAACTTTAGATCATTATCAATGAATGTTATTTAATTACGTACATTTGATATAAGGAGAAAACCATAGCGACAAGTCGTGGTGACGTAGCTTATATCGGGTATGTCATTAATGGTATGTCATTGATTGAATGATCAAAAAGGATTTGTCACTTCCGATTTTAGGAAGAAATATCTCGGGCTTGATTGATTAGGATGGTTGCACCTACATTAAATCCATGTCCATGGTAGTTGAAGGTAAGACCGTCAGGAAAAATCAACAAACAAAATAAATAAAATAAAGAATGATGACACAAATTATGCATTATGCTTTTTTGAGATATCGATGATGAAGAGATTAGATTACACGGACCGTGATCGTAGGAAGGTAGTCATTGCTTTGAATTTTCCTAATATCTATAGGGGCCTTGGTGGGTTGCTATACCCAGATCTAGGTCAGTGATATTATTAACTGCTATTGAGATATGGGCCTAGAGGGTCACACACAACAACGCTTTGAGAATATTCCATATTCTGATGAATAGGATTATAGGAATTAGTGGCCCCACAATGGGGTCTGGGTATTATCCATGTCCTATGGATCATCGAGAAATAAATAAATTCTTTTATTATTCATGTTTGGAATAATTCATTGAATTTATTTATAACTTGTGTTTATGAGTGATTATGTAAATATATAGATAAATATTAATCGGATAGATATTTATATCATGGGTTCATTTAATATTATCAGTAGGTGCGAGTTGAGATAGACTCCTGTTTATCACGTAATATATATATGTATATTTATTGCAGTTCAGTGATAAATAATAAATATTATTTTTGTCATAATTTAATTTGTCATAAATAATTATTTATAATATATATATAGTGTATTTTTAATACATGGGGGTCGGGAACCCTTACCACATATTTTAGATATTCCCTATGTATAGTAAGAGAGAGGTTCTCCACTATGGACTATTCATCTGTTGGAATTGAAAGACTCTCTCTCCTCTTGAGTTCTAGAGAGTGACTCTCTAAAACTAGCAATTTCATCAAGATCCACCTTCACGGATCGAAGACGCTAACTTGTAGTGATCATCAGTGTGTCAAAGAGTGTGTTGAAGATATGCGCTAGCACTCAAATCTTGACGAATGGCGTGCGAGAAAATTTGCGAGGCGTGTGTGGACGATCTAGAGGGATTTGATGTCAGAGTCATCGAGCAACCATCGTCGGCGTCCTGCTCGTCAATTATGATCAAGGTAAATGTTCATGTTTAATTTTTGTGCTCCTTAAGAACCTTGCGAGATCCTCAGACCAATCCCGGACAAGATCACGAGAAGTAACAGGGTTATGTCACTCCTGTGAAGCATAAAAATTTTAAAATCCTAGCCCACCGGCTTCCGCTGTGTAGTCCCAGAACCTGACACGACTCACCATCTCCACAATGTGATGTGATTCATTCTACATGATATTAATTAAAGAATGATTATATATATGTACAGAATAAATAAATATGGTATATATTATGTTAATATCATTTTAAAATGATATACATATGACCTAGGAGGGGGAACCATAACTTATTTGACAAAACATTCATAAGAACACAAAGCAGTTTATATCTGAATATCGATTAAAAATTAAATGTTCTTAATAAACAGATGAAAATATGATCATATAAGATATAAAAAATCACTATGATACATAAATAATAAAATGATATAATTTAATTAATTATACAAGATGTTTGGATACATACAATATAAATCAGTCCAAAATGGGATGAGATAATTTTGTAATAACATTATTATACAAGACTGGTTATTCGTAAGTATTTACTAGGGTATATTTATCATCCCCATTAATGTTCCCTAAATATTTAATTCTATTTATATTATTATAAAAATGTAAACGTAAATTTTTCCAATTTTTTAATTTTTATTAAACAAACTGAAAGGAATCTTTTGTCATTATTTGATATGAAGAACCATTTGACTTTTCCAACAAAAGTATGTGGATAGTTTTTTTATCATATATGAATGAACATATTTTTATTTTTTTTAAATTTCCTTATCTAAATGACGCTTATTCTACACAATTTAAGGATTATTTTAAAATAAATTCATTCCATTTAACATTACACTTCATTTTGATAAAAGAAAATGTTTTCTAAGAAGAAATAATATTTTCTTCAAGTATTAATATCATGTGTCTAATTGAAAATATTTTCCATCCAATTTAAAATTATTTAAGTAGGGTAACATGAATATCGTATTTATTACTATGGTTTTTTTGAGTTTAGGATTAAATTCTATTTATATAGTCCATTTGATTTATATTGATTTTAATTGAATGATATTTAAGAATCTAATTTAATTTCTTGGGTTATGATGAGATGAATGATTTAGGTTTTTTTGGAACACGTTAGAATGATTTCACTATGAGATGGGTCAGACAAATATTTGCCTCCAATTTATTGGGCAATGATTTATATCTCATGAGATAGACATGGTTTGAATGTGAATTGATCCCACTTCAATAATGCATGGATGGAATATGTATTTAACTTGGATAAGTAAAAGAATTTTTCCACTTTGATGGTAATGGAAATGAGCCTTGAAAAATATGAGATGGTCTTAAATTTATATGTGTTCGACAAAAACTTTCATGTTTTATGTAATGATTTTTGGGATTATGATAACTGATTCTTATGCAATTTTATGATTTATCCCATGGTATGATATCACGATCTTTCAAAGGTATGATAATATTTTCAAATGTAGTGTTATTATATCTGCATGATTATGATATGATTGATATTTCAATTTTTTACCCTTAATGATAATATGAGCTCACCATTGAATATGTTTCTTTTCCCCAGGTCAGGAATAAGGGTGTTTTGTAAGATATGACAAAATTGATCAAATTATGAAAAAAATAAGTGGGAGATAATGAGATATCTTATGAACTGATTGTTTATGTTTCCCAGTTCCACGAGACATGATACATATATGGTCATGTAATGGATTTGATATATTTTGTAATGAAAATTCTTCTAATTTGATGTAATATTAATGAATGTATTGTATGGGTCATAATAATTGGTAATATTTGGAAGGTATAGTTATCCATTAGAAACATGGATGACAAAACCTTTGTAAGAACCCAAATAATAAGTCAATGTATAGGTTACAATCCAAGTGATTTACAAATGATCAATAACAACATTGGATAAATCCTAAAGGGTCCTAAATTGTAGTCATATTCATGATTATATGGGATTCCAATTTTGATTAGAGATTCTCACTCTATGCTTCTTTGTTTTATTCAATGGATGGAACCTAAAGGAACTAAGTTAATGCTGAATGTGATGGAAAAAATGATTTTCCTCCTGGGAAACCAAATGTTATGGGAGATGGAATAAAAATTCATCATTCATTAAGCTCACCAATTAGTAAATTATGAATCATATAAAAATTATAAAAGATCAATTGAGGTAACATCATTATGTTGAGTCCTTAATGAGGCAGCATCAACCTTACGTCAATGTGTATTCAAATCCATTAGTTGATGAACAATGGATCAATAGAACTGAAAAGATATTTTCAAATTTCATATGTTCAGAGTATGATAATGTCATCTAAGAATTATATCATTTGGAAGGCGAATATATTCAATGGTATATCATTATTAGGAATATGAGGAAAAGAAATGGAATTGAATCCAAGGAATTGAAAATTAATTTCATAATAAATCCATTTAAAATAAAACAATTAAGATTAATTATAGAAAAACATGCCATGGTAATATTTTGAAATCTCTTAAAGTTTTGTTCTCTTGAAAATATTCAAATATAAGGATAATATAAGCATGAAAATGAATTTGAATAAAATATTAATTGTGAACAATATTCAGAATAAATGACATGTATAAATCAATTTCAGTCATTAAAAAATGATAAATACATTGTTATGGGTCTTTAGGTTTGTTATTTCAAGGATCATGGTTCAAAATAATATCCTTGATATACAAATCCCACTATGTAGATGTCCCATTTACAACACAAAAATGAAATCCTAAATCAAGATCTGTTTTTCATCATTTACACCGTGAATCCAGTTCTAATTATAGCTAACAAATTGATAGGGAGTATATTCAAGGCCACCCACTAATCTACCCTGAACCCCCATGTTCTCCAAATGAATAAGTCAATGAGGGATGCATTAATCTCATATCTGTTTCATCAGAGATCATACAAGAAGACACAAATAAGGTTCTCCAATATCTTATTTATTGAAATAAACTATATAATATTGGATTTATAAAAACACAGTCCATTCAAATCAAATGAATTGATTTTAAAATTATAAAACATATAATAGAATATTTCCCAAAAAATCATCCTCCGGGTTCATCATTAAATTTAAAATTCATTTCAAATACATTATTTGATAATGAAACATTTTATTTTCAAATCCATAATTAATTTCATTAAACGTAGATTATTAATATTTCCTGGAATGTTTCTGAAATACCAAAATTTTCTTTAGAAATTAATTACTAATCATTTTCTAATTAGTCATGAATTTTTTTTAATTGATAATAATGCATTATGAAACCACATTCCTCCAGTCATAATATCAAAATGAACCCAATATGGGGTATATTAGAAATATTTTAATGGATATAATTGATCAAGGGAGGCATAATAAATAACAATATAAAATTATAATTTCAAATTCATTATCTCTAGAATGTGTTTTGAGAGTGATTTCATATTCCTAAATGATTAATATATAAAACACAACGAGGAAAAAATATCTTGGAAAAATTTCCATTTCTATGATTGTTATAAAAAATATAAAGATAGGCAATGTTACATATATTGTATCTATTTTTAAAATCCCTAATCAATGTTTAATATCATTAGGAAAATGGCTGGTCATTAAAAATAATAATGGTCAATAAGAAACAATAATTTTATTGAAATATAGATATTACACTAATAGATCTGTCGAAGTCAATCACATGGAGGATATAATTTCCAAAATCCCCATGAGGATTCTCCTTTTTTCAAGAGGAAATTTCAATAATATTAGAATTAGAGAAAACATTGGTGTTTCATGTCTAAAAATAATATTTGGATATATTAAAATCACATCACATGTTTTGGCTATATGGGTTTTCAAACGTTTTGCTAGTTGTGTTCCAACTTTTGGGGTATAAGATGATATATTTGGTATTTCTACATGATTTGAATAAACAATAACTAACCATTTAAACCCCCCACTCTTGTGTTTGATAGATATATGGTATGGATTCCTGTTATGTACTTATTGTGTTCCAAACTATGATCCCTTATTTTGGAATCTAACTCAAGATACATTGTTTCCTAGGAAGACTCAAAGGGATTCCCCAAATCATCGAATAACTATTTAGTAGCAAAAAAAATAAAAAAAAATATTCAAATAATCCTAATAAAAAATCAAAAAATTATGGTCAAAACAAATATATGTAGGGATTTAAAATTGATTATCTGTATATTGAGGTTATATCATATATAAGTGATTTCTTCCTGATGACATCATCATAAATCACAATAGTGAGAAAATATATAAGGTCACTAAACTCTCATAAATGACACATGCTCGTTTGTCTCATGATAACAAGAACCATGTTTCCATATCACCTAAACTAAATGGATAATCATCCCTTGATGAACCTTCAATTTAGAATCAACAATCTGAACTGCCTTCTCGGTCAGGATCATACCTGTTTCTACATGAATGGAATTCCAATTCAAAACAAGAGATGGCTATGAATTATTCTTCATCACCACATAAAAAAGAAGCATTTCATGTGTAGAAGTAATAAGAGGTTGAAAAATTTACATGCCAAATTCCAATTCTATTCAACAACATCAAATTGACCCATATATCTCAGTACATCTTCCCCTATTTTCTAATTTTTTGGTGTCCCAATGAATGAATGAATCTCTTGAAAACATCTCAACCATCCAGGAAATCATAAATTCATAAATGAAGATCCAAATAATATTTATACAATCCCATATCCATTCACACACTCTATTAAATCCTATGTATCATTATCATCATCTCTGGGACCAAACTAGGTCCCACAGGGGAAGCTTATCCAATCCTCAACAAATAGTGAAATTATTTAAATCATCAGAAATAACATGCCCCAATGTGTTCTATATTAATATAAAACTCATAAATATTATTATTTAAATACTTGATCATCCCAAAATGATATTCTTAGGCTCCTCCAAATTAATGGGAAAAAGTAAGAAGATTTTTTTTTGGAATTTATGTACCCCATTTTGATTGACCATCTATCAGTAGATTTTATGAAACACTAAAATTTACATAGGATCGCATTATCTTCTAGGTAAATATATATAAATTATTTTTTATCTACAGACACATATCAAAAGCATTGATAATTATAACTTGATGAAATTTATAATCTCATATACATAAATATTTCCTAGATCCACAATGTCAGTGGTATCATAGATATGAATAATATATGATTATTTGGACACTCGTTCAAACACATCAAAATTCATATTCATTCCTTTTGATGTACATGGAGATCCAATCACATAATCCATAAATAACTCATTCAACAACAAATTTAGTAGGTGATGTGGCTGAAGATAACTAGAATGAATAAGATGTTTCTCTTTATTATGTAGATAGGTGAAACAATGTGAATTGTAATAAATATTTTCCCATTTTAGAAATGGCTACAAATATCATATATTCATATAATATTTTTTTTGGTTTTTTAAAGGATACCAACCATCTGGGAATGATGTCAATCAAACATCACAACCTTTCTTGTAGATGGAAAAAAATATTGATTAATAAATAAATGAATATGCTCTAACGATATAAACCATTCAGTAATGGTATCACACACATATAATGAATTAGTAATTCCTCAAAACGCATCATTAATCTATTATTCCTAATTAAACTACTTGAAAATGGAATATTTTAAATGAACATTTTTCCAAAAAACCATTGTCTCATTATATTGGATTCCAAAATTTATACGAACTAATATATCCATAATATTATACTCTTTCTAAGGATTCCATCAAATCCTGTGATGTACGCTTCCTTCTTAGAACGTCCTTACAATAATTCATTACTAAGGATATCAATAATATTTATGTGAAAATTTTGTAGGTACTCTACCTCTTATCTTAATATGAGATTCATATCTTACTGTGGGAATTCATAACATAAACTTTCGTGAACAGACTAGATATCCTTTTTCTGATAAGGTAATGCAACCAAATATTATTATAATTCATAAAAACATTGTGATTATGATAATGTTGGTGATAGTTCGTATTATTGAGATTATTTTAAAAATATACATGAGCCAACAAATTATAATCATGCAAAACAACCCATCCCAAACACATTCTTTAATCACCATAAAAGACCATATTGGCCCATCCAGCTTTAATAAGATTCAATATTGGAGATGAAGAAAAATGAAACTTCAACTCAATAAATTAATTTGGAAATTTTTATTACAAAATGAAAATTAGTCCCTTTGAGTGAGTGCATCTAATTTATAATATAAAATAGATAAATCATTTCAAAATAGATCATAATAACCATCCACGCCCAGGATTCTCAGAATCTAATAAATGTTTTATGATTCTTCACATGAACTAATAGATTATATGTTTTTAGGATAAATATATATACCTTGGTCAGACCATATTCCCCAATAATATCCCCTCTATAATCACGAATTATATAATTTATAACTTGAAATAATGTTTCTGATTCCATGTGATGTCCAAAACTACTGTAAAATTAAACAAAAAAAACTCATCATTTTTCGAAATTGATATGATTTAATCCATAAATACCAATACCAATGTGTCAAAATACTAGTGGAAAAATTCAAGTAATCATAACCATAAATTTATATGTTGTTTTTATTATAAAAATAGAATAAAAATGTAATCACAAATATAATGCCTTCACATGAATTGGGCCTTTGGGATATCACACTATTTGATCTTAAGCATTTGGTAACGTGACCACAAATGGATGTTACAAAACCATGTGAATTATATCATATTATCTAAAAAATGATAGAAAAAAGAAAATTACTTATTTTCAAAATTTTAACTAATATGATATTTTAGTATCCAACATATTAGTTAAGGGTCGTGATGAACATATTAGAAAAATGAACTTGAACATCCAATTGTAACAAAGTAGTTCGACTAGAGAATTTGGATAGAAAATCATCTAAATGTTTCTTCAACAACTATAATTGGACTGCTTCCATTCGGTAAAATTGAATTTGATATAGAATGGTCACTTCACACAAACTAAATAGAAAACTATACCTCCTTTATTAGTAAAAAACATGAAAATCCTGATGGAAGAGATTTCCCAATTTGATCAGTATCATGAATAAGTTAACTATTAAATACTTCCTACTATATTTCAATGTCACATAATGATAAAAACCTACATAGATCTAAAAGAGGAGGTCTGAAATGGTTATACATATGGTCCCTTTATCCTTGAAAAGAACAACAATCCACATTAGTAGTGTTAAAAAAGACCCCCTAAATATAATAATCAATATAGTAGTTTTAATCCCACAACTAGACCATCATAAGAATGATTTACATGGGATTCATATAATGTACAAAAAATTACAATACATGGTCTATAGAAAATAAATATAAATCACAATAAGGGAAACATACCTTTCGATCACTTCTTCTCAAGATGATTTTTGATTTCCATAACATAAAATTTGATATTCATTGTACTATTTAACTAATCCCATGTTTTTGTAGATACAAAAGAATTTTAAGAAAAAATATGAAATATTTTTTAAATAATGATATAGTAATACAAATGGTCACATTAATTTTCACATAACATGAGTTAATCACCCATAGGGAAATATCCAATATATATTGAAGCTTTATTATCAAGGCTTGGGGATAGAAAACCTTCTTTTATAAAGCATCAGACAACACCATTGATCCTCTCCTTAAAGAGGAGCTGGGACTTCTACTAGGAGTGTGAAAAAACATGAAAAAATTATAAATGTGACATAAGGATCTTCCAAATCTATAAATAATAAGATCCTCCAAGAAATCATGAGTTACGTGACCAACAATTTATCATTGGGAAAATTATAGTGGTTCTTTGTGAGACACCGTAGAAGGGTTTCATGAAGTCAAATATTGATGGAAATCACTAATATTTCCAACACAATAATCATAAAATTTCCTCTTCAATTCAATGAAAACATTAAATATAATACTAAGAGTACGAGTAACTCATATTTACAATAACATACCATCCAATTAAATTTATTCTATTATAGATCTATTTGGAATGTCAACATTAGAGGTGAGATTCAACATAAATACAAGGGGCTAAATATCAGGTAAAAGAACAATATGACACCTTTAGGGATTTCACTTATCATTTTATTATACATTAGGTGAATATAAAGATGAATTATTAATATTATATTCACATTGAGTCAGTATGTTATCACCAAGATGATGGATGAAAAAACCCATGGACATAGTCGACACTATCAACTCTCGATAGAATTTCACCAATAAAAGTGTTTTGACGTTTTTCTACTTCATGAAATAATTATTCTCCAATAAAAACTATAACAAAAAACAATCTCCTACTGGGTCCTCAATGTGGGATTCTGTATAGTTTTATGGTAATGGAATTTTAAATCACTAAAAACTCAAAAAGTCACATAACCATTAACTAACACTCCATTTCTTCAGGAGGATCATTTGTTTCCCAGAATAATGGTGTATTCTAACAAAAAACTCATAGGAATTATTTTTTCTATATTACATCATCCTTACCAGCATAAGTTGATGAACATAAATTTATATAGCTTTATATACTGGAAATTGTTCTTGAAAAACTATAACATCTAAAAGGTTCTAGTCCATTGACGTTTTATTTTACTATTGATCTTCAGAATCTATATCCTGAAGTCTGACCAAACATATTATTATGGGTATGATACTTCAAATAATAAAAAGAGAAAAAACGAAACATTATTCACAAGACACATGGATATAAAATTTATTATCAAATATACTATATGTGATTAAATATACTGTAATAATGTTTTGGAAATGTCTAGAATAAGATAAATTATATTCCACAATGTCAATTCATCCCAATGAACCCTGTTAAATTTTGGATTAATATGATGAGATCATCCCTTCATCCTAGGAATATCATATAACTAAAATGTTGATATTATGGTATTATTTTTATGAAGACATCATAAAATTCATACTTACATCCAAGAAATGATAAAACTACTATTGAAAAAAAGAACTCACGAACCAACATTAATAACATAGTATATCGAAACAAAAACCAATTCTGACATGATCTGATGGGAATTTCTGAACCCCATGTGATGAATAATTATACATTGGAATGAATAATAAAAAAGATGGAATTCTTTCACCAAAACATTTACGAAAAAATGTGCATAGTGAATATGAAACAGATATAACATATATCCAAATTTATATAGTATGTAAATATACACATGGTAGAGAAGTCGACAAACCGAGATGCCTCAAAAAAATTGACAAAATAATAATATAATTTTTACAAACTAGGTGGATTAAACACTCATTCTATCATCACTAACTCTTTAGGCCTCACTGTAAATAAGATCCACTCCCTCCATGTGTAACTTTTAGTTTTCAGTGACATTGGATAAAAAATTAATTAAATAAACAAAGGAAGAAGTACGATATCATAAATAATATCCCTATATGATCTCATAAATAATATCATTAAAAAAATCCAATGTCTCAAATAGGCATAATTATAAGAAAATGGCATGATTATCATTTCAAAACTCAAAATAAGTTTTGTTCTTTAAACAATTTCATTGGATTTTTTATAATAAATATAAAGAATCATTTCATTCAAATATTCACAATAAAAAAGTTTAGAAACAATTATATAGAATAAATCATTCACGTCATTTTCAATACTATACCAAAGATTATTATTCATGAGGTATTTTTTCAAGGGTGATGTTTCCATTTAATATAATTGAAATACAACTCCATTTTCGTACACATCCACAACTTTCATCCCTTAGTGGAATGAGAGGACACCCCAATGAATGAAATACATGATCAATATATTCTTAATGCTTATTTTCCTCATCAATCCCTTACTAGGTACATCAAATAAATTCATAGAGTGTATATATATGGTCACCCACCCTAGAACCAATGAACTAATGCGATTCATGTAAATCATTCATGAGGAAAATTATTCATATTAGACAAGATTCATCAATAATAATTCATGAAGCCCCATATCAGGTTTCAAATGTTCTATATCATTTAAAAAACAAATATTTTCTATATTTATATACAACACATTACATTAAACATCATATGGGATACACAAATATCACCATGGTCTGAAAAATTGTACACTAACCATGAAAAACTCCTCAGTCCTAAATTACACGTTTTGAGGGAAATGATGGATGGTTTGGAAATAAAATGTTTCCAACCATTCACCATCATATGGGTATCTAAATCACGTTGAAAACATTAATTGGGGGCCTATACTATTTCAACTAACCCCGCATAATATCAACATTAGATCAAAAACCTCATCAAATTTTTATATGTCACAGAAAAAATACCAATAAAAAATAAAAAAATATGGTTAAAATTATTGGAATAGAAGTACCTAATTTTGAGTTTCATTTTATTATAAATACAAAAAAACACCCCTGACACTCTATGATATGGAATCCCTCCATCCTACAAAAGTTAACTGTGTGGGTGCATTGCTACTTTATAGTTTAAACCACACACATCATTCGCCAGAGTGAACACTCAACAAATAGTACCTATATGTAAGAAAACTGCAATAGATCTCTTATGACGAAATGTAATATCGATTCAAACTGATATTATTTAAAATTTATTTCTCCATCCATATCATCCCCAGACTTTATCATGTCCCAAAACATTAATGGTCCTAAGTCTCATGATGGTCTGATGTCCTGATTGCTCGTACGCCCAAATACATGGATATGAAGACCAAATGTTCTTTGTAGAACAATTGAAATAGTACCCCACTATAGTAATTAAACTCATTCTCATGTAATCCCCTACTAGTTCCTGCATCGTCACTTCCAACATGGATTTTCATGAACTATCCAGAACCATTATTTTCAATTTTATAACCTGAAGGACCATGTTCATTGTTGAACTGAAGAAAAATCTATAAGATGCTCTATTGTCTCCTAAAGTACATTCCCAAAAGGGCGACATGAGACTCCATAAAAATTTCATGCCTCTAGTCTATAGTTACATCATCGCACTACCTATTTAATTGATCATATGTTAATAGTCACTAGAGTTGTGTCTCCCACATGGAAATACTATTGCATTGTGATGGAAACAATTTCATCGTGATAGTTATTCACTTTATCCAACAATGTCATATAGAATTATGAATGGATGATATATATTAGGAAAATAGTACCTTTTTTGAGAAATCAATTGAATGAATCATTTTTGGTTCACCATGCTACCACCATCCTATTTCTCTACATCATCAGAACGCTCCCACTGGTAAAATTAAAATTGTTGGGAATCCATCCATCCAACATTGGGAAAAAATTGATGGTTTATTTGTGTCATCACAACCATCCCATATTTTTGGCCACCCACCCATCAGATCTTTCATGTCACTACACTAGAGGGAATCCAATTCCACTTTTCTAGGTATATGAATATAAAAATTTTATTGAAATAAATAAATTAATAATTATAAATGGCTAGTAATATAATACTCGACTAATAAAAAAATTAATATAATTTAAAAATAAATGTAAAACAAATAATACTTAATTTGTAAAATAATAAAATTTTACATAATTATATATTGATAATATAATAAATAAAAATAATTAATATAATGAATATGTATATACCTAAATTAAGAATATTTATTTTTTTATACAATATAAGTATTAAAAAATATCTCATTATTTAAGATCATAAATAATAATAAAATATATTTAAATATTTCTCATTATAATTATCAATATAAATAAGAAGGAAATAATAAATAATTAATAACATTAATATTATTATTATAATAAGGGGGATTATAATCTAAAAAAACTAATGAAGTCTAGAACCCCTACTAGGTTAAGCTTAATATCATCCCTGAAGGATTATTAAGTACCTCTTAGAAAAATTATACAACATTTTATGATATTATGTCCCATTTTCATTGATGACTCTAATTCCGCTTTGAATGAATACATGTATTACCCAAAAAAAGATGTCCTAAATTCCTTCATGAGAATCCTACAAAATGTAGTGGAATAATTCTATTGACTTGACATCCTCCATTCTAGAGTCATTTCACAAATGAAACAAGGGATGAGTGAAACATCCCCTATTCCATTGATGTTGTATTCTGATGGAAACTCATAAACCATGACATGAACAACTCTATCCCATAGTGGTATATTGGAGGAAGTATAGAGGTTATGATATAGTACACCAAAATCTGTTTATACAATCCAAACCAATGGTTATTTTGTTGTCACTAATATATACAAATCATATTCCTTTACACTATCATAATAGTCCCATAGTGCATACAAGTATATGGAAGGGAAAACATATATATTACATTAAAGATACCATGGCTTGTAGATAGGTGTTAGTACACACATCATTATTTTGTGGTCTCCCACTAGGAGGCCCCATCATGTCTCCAAGGTTGATCCATACACATGATCTATCAGGATATATCATAGACTTTTCATGTTGCCAACATACCTACTGATGATGGACATATACCCTACATGCATGGTCTATTGGGCTAGAGAACTGAAGTTCTATGACGAAACCTAAAATACATACATGTGAATAGTTATTGATGTTAATTAATTACTATAACATTACAATTGATAGTGAATTATAAAAGTAACCGCCTTAAACCCCCCAAAATGGGAATTCATAAGGGGCCTGACCTAGAAAATAATGGTTTCCATACATGTGTGTAACTTCCAAACCTAAAAAAAATTAAATGTTAAAGACCAAGATGCATTTATCCTTTGCTGACATCCCTTGGACACCATGTATGAAAATAGATTCCAAGGGTATACTAAGTTATAGGGGATGAATTACCCATTTCAATAAATATACAATAAAAAATGATAAATCATGGGACCTAATATAACATATGATACCACTCCAATCAAACACAAAATGAACAAAAAATCTTTCTAATCAGGTTCATTTGATTATTATATTGCATCATCAGTCAAAAAATTCAATGACACAATGATGATGGAGTGCCACCATGATACTATCCCAGACATAAAACTACCATTTCCAATCTCCAAATCCAATTATCTACAAATAAAACGTATGGATTATCTGATAGAGTGGAATGATTCCATCCCCTTACATGTATCATGAAAACCAGCATTTTTAAATTCACCTATGTGAATATTACATGGGTGCGTATATAACCTAGCAGAAAGGCCCCAAGAAACATCCCATAGATGAAACTAAGATAATAATATTTTAGATAACTATTTATTATGAAATATAAAATGTCAATATAATATATGTTAAAAAAAATCATACATTTATTTATGAAAATAATTATGTCACACAAATGGATCACCCAAAAAATGAACATATATATCCATAAAATTCAATAAAAAATCCACTACCATGAACTGTATAACACAAAAGTGAAAATCCCATCCCTACTAATAAATGGTTCTAGATAGAGGTGAAGTCTAGTGGGTCCCATATTGGCATATATTCCTTTAATGGTCTAGAAAGACCCTTTCACATTGTTCAATAGTTATGAATGGTGTCCATGACCAGTCTAACAACACCAATTTGATATTCATAGGAATATCTTTCAGAAATGTTAATATCCAGATCTCACATGCAAAAAACAGTCATACAAAAAGTAGACCTTCTTCAATTCATGAAACATATTGTAGGAGAGACCCACAACTATTACATTTAGATTAAAAACCATGTTATTTTTTTTAAAAAATTCATTAATGGTTTATTTTAGAAACTATATGGAATTCATTTCCTGATGAAGTATCCCGCATGATCTATTAAAATATAGGGTAATAGAGACATCAACTATTCATGCACAAATATACAAGATGAAATCAAATCATTCCTTCATAGATTCATGTTCTAAAAATACTAGTTCTAATATTTAAATTAAAATACCCACAAAAAATACCTAACAACTATATCCTGGCATGTAATTCAAATTCTATGGTCCATCCTGAGATAAAACTACAAGTGGAAGGAATATTAGATGAAATAGGGATTGTACCGTTGAATCTTATAACAAATGAACTAGAATAAGAATAGATCTGGATTCAATGATAATAGAATCACTAAATTCACCCAAAAGAAAACTAAATATCATGATTTCCAAAAACTATATTATAATGGTTATTTTTAGAGAATTTGTTTTGTTTTAATATATATATTTTTAACTCATTAATGACATCACATGGTTAGTTTTCATTTCTTGTAAAACCATGAACAAACTATGTGAATGATAATTTCCCAATAAACTCCATGATTTCATGGTCACCACATGAGTTTTTCTAAGACATGAAGAAACCAAATTATAGCATATATATATATATATCCATTCTATCTAATAGAGTTACACGATAGTTCCTCATTGTATATCCTAACTAGGGACTAATCACAGACACTTCAAAATAACTCAAAAACATCTTGAAACCATCCGAAACATAAAATAATAAAGATTTCCCATTTAATAACATGAATATACAATATTAAACAGTGTGATAACTAATCAATAGGTATTAAATTCTCCCCACAATTACAATTTTTATATTTAGTACAATATAGAATGATGTTGTCTAGCCCACCCGAATGGCCCTAAGGCCTTCATTTTTATTGATTTATGATAACCCCTCTTTCAATGGATTAGCAGGAACCCTTACATGGATCATAGGGTCAATGATTACAAGGAACGTAGGCTTAGAAGATTACATGACCCGAAGGTCATAGAGAATTCAACCAGACTATATACATGGAACTGCCCCTCCCCAGTATTTACGTCATGATAGTAGCTCTCCACCTTTTCATGGTTGTCTGGCTAGGCTTACCGTGCAAGCACAGGCTGGTACCGATGTCATAGCCATACCCTCTCATTATGACAATCCATTTGGTTCTTCTCTAGTGAGTGCACCTGATTTGAATCCTCTTCTGGGGTTGCTCCTTTTTTGTAGTGTGTCTGGGGAAAATTCATATGGCCCGAACGACTTGAGGTGGCCCAAGGGCCTTAAAGGTGGCCCGAAATACATACTAACCCAAAAGCCATAAGGACTCCAAGCCCATACCGGTGACCCAAGGTGAATACTTCCAGCTGCTACATTACTAAACATTACCTCCTATAGTAACTGTTACAATGCATTTTTCAATACCACACAATGTACAGATCTTCTACAGTAATTGTACGTTGTATAGTTCCTCTATAGTACCCATACAGTGCACAATACTGCTTCAGTGCCTGCTACAGTAATTCTACAATACTACTAAACTAACCTGTAATTATGCCTCTACCTGGTTTTGAACCTGGGTCTTGTGGATTCACTTAAGGATACCTCACCAACTGGGCTGAGACTCATGTGTGATGTTGTCTATAAATAATCGTAATCCAATGATCTAACAAATGTTATCCTACACCCCACCAACCCAAAAGACACATAGATGATATTGTAATGGACATAACAAAATAAAGCTATCTTATCAAAAAAGTTAATCATGATAATCCCATGATTTGAAACATGTTGTGACCTCAATGAAATATCCTAGTCTTGAATAATAATATCCCAACCAATTATGCTGCTAGAATCCAAATCACAATTCATCCATGAGAATATGAATACATTGTTCAATGAACTGATGGAGGGATGAAATTATTCCAAATATTAAACCCCATTTATAATGATAATAATTTATAATGTTCGAAAATATTGAAGAGATTACATACCTTTCCTTCCAAGATGATAATTCACTAATCAAGATTATCATCACAATAATAAATGATTTCTCTTTGTAAAGACCATGGAATAAAATTATAGATTTAAAAATAATTATAAACATGGATAAAATAGCCATGATTATACATACACACAATATATTCCTTGTCGATTAGAATGGATTCAACTAATGGTATAAAAGATTCTGATCCTCAACCACAATAGTGGTGGATGATATAGAGGACCATAAAATGGCTCAATTACAAAAAAAAATTACGATAATATACTATAAAAAAATGGGTCTCAATCATAGCGAAACAAAACCAGTATAGGACTAATTGTACGAAATTATTGAAAATACCATAATATAATATTATTAGAGACCATTGACAGTGAATTAGATTAAACACACCATCTTTTATCAGTGGGTCAAGCACCACATAAATTACATCATTAAAGATATACAATTTTCAAATCACATGATAATTCTATTAAACAATTAGAATGTTATTAGTAACTATCACAACATTCCTCCTCATCATTTTATCAACATTCATTACCATGTGTCCCTTTCCATTATTTTAAGTGAAGCCCCATAAGAGAAATTTCATATAGTTGGATGAACTATAATTGGATTATATAATGATGGATAGAATTTTAATTACCATAGCTTCCATCCATGAATCTCGACAATTATGGTTTAATATAATTACAATACCATTAAAAGTAAACAACTTAATATTATATGGATTGTACACTACAATATAAAATGATGGTCACTTGAAAAAAACCATTAAATCATCCTTGAGTGTGAATTCGTATTTAATGTTATATTTATATCATATTAATCAAAATTAATTTTGTTTCCCAACAACCATATGTATTAGATATTTTTTTCCTCTTTTATTGTTCAAACAGTAGACTATGAAAAGTTTAACATGTTCGGATAAATCCACTAGGAAACTAGGAATGGGGAAAAACAAATAAGAAGATAAGAAATAAAAGACTCAACATAGATTGTAATATTACTTGGGGAACCAGTAAATGATACTATTTAATAAATTTAATAAATGAGTTCACAAATTTCTGAAGACAAATATATTTCAATCTAGTTACACAAAACCTGTAAAAACTAAAATTAATTATCCTCTCCCAGAACAATTCTCAATTGACCACACAATTCTATGAAATTCAAACAATGTTTGTTTTCAATAAATGATTGATATGTGATTTCTAATTCTTCTAACAAGATTCAGGATCATTATAGAGGTTATCATAGAAATTAAATTTTCATTTCATTAATTCACACATAGAACTAGATAATAGAAACAATGTTTTATCCATGGGGAAGGCATGTAAAATTATTATATGGATTATTTAAGGGCCATATCTACTAAAACGGGTATAATAAAATAAAATTGTTAAAAGTGTACATGAATTCTACATTAACAATGATTGATATGTTTGTTGAGTTATTACTAAACTATTTTAGTGAGAAGTAAAATTATAATGGTATTTGATATAATTTAATTTCTAAAGCTTTATGAAATAATTATTCGTAAGAAACAAAATCAATAGAACATTAAAAATGTACATTCATTCACAAAATATACACACTATAATCAGTGAATTCCCACCAAACCAGTCCTATAGTATAATAAATTAATTTTTCAATGTAAGTGGAATTTTCTAAATGGAATGTTAGTAATTCTTCATTTATCGATACTTTTTCTAAAAATAGTAATATATATTGAAGGATGATATCTGATAATAGTTAGTGTAGAACTGATGAATGAACGAAGAAATAAAATCATGCATTTATTTATAAAGGAGATACAAACCACCATTCCATAAGTTATGTATAGAATATGTTTAATTAAATTTTTCATGGATCACATTAAAAAAATAAGATTCAAAAAATTATAAATAAAATTGAGATTCGATTTATTTTCTATCATGTCATTGATAATCATACTTTTCTTGATCTCTAATAATATCCCTCATTTAAAATATGACTCTCTAGTAAGGAAGAATAATATTGTTCTCATTTATCGTGATTATATATTAGATGAGTTAGTTGATCATTCCATATGTGCTTCAGTCACTGCTTTAATCCCCCATTCATATGCGATTCAAAACCTTCTAGTATCTTATTCCAAACGTATCTCAAATATATTTTTATAGAAACACTACTGAGTGGTAACTTAAATCACATTTACAAATAAAAGTATAATCAATGGACATTATACAATTGAATTAAATCCTAACCAACTCATACAATAAGTACCTTAATTAATTTAATTCATAAAATTATAATCATATGATAATTTATCACATGCTCATTTAAACATGTCCGACTAGAATCGACCATGGTCACTCGTAACTTTATAGAAGACTAGAAATTAATCATAATAAAATCATGTAGTTGATAATGATGTCATCTATGAAGATCAAATAGACAAAAAAAAGAAAACAATGAATTTAAAAAATCATGGTGCATCATAAATTAAAATGATACCTGATAGAGGATAATCCTAATTCAACACTAAATAGTGAATGTTGATATTATTTAATCCCCATACATTTTTGTGGCATCATCTTCTAGGATTCATTTAGGGGCTTCTCTAAGTAAGATCTATGAATTTGAAAATACCCTCACAATCTACTATTTATAACAATGAAACTTCATCAATAACATTAAACCTAAAACAAAACAGGTACCATTGAGTACTCGTCATATTGAACCCAAACTCAATTAGATCATCTCTAGGAAACATTATTTTTTTTACTCTACATTGATAGATCAGATCTTTATTCAATTGTATTTCCTTTTTTATATAATAAACACACCAAACTACTCTTTGTAGTTGAAAATGGTCGGTCCTCCATTAAGTTCATATGGGGTTGAGAATTTCACTAATCATAGATTTATTTTATTTAATTTTGATCAACAACCCATTATTACACATATCGATCATCCACAAGTGTTCTTGAACTTAAGGATCGAAAAATAACATGGATACAAAAATTCCATAACTTTATTAATTGATGGAATTGGGTTTACATAATTCCCAAATACAATATTGGCCATTAATAACTAGAATTGTAATATTCAATCTCGAGGAAACCAATGAATTTGGATTAATAATTTTTTTTCAAAATAGTTGTCTCCATCATCCCAATGTAGAATATATCCTAGTACAACTTAGATTAAAGCATTTTTTGTGTTAGAAAAGATTCAATTGAACTCAATAAGTATCAAAATTCCATCAGCCTCAAATTACTTCATTAAATCATCCAAACTCATGTCTATGATATATTTATCACTCATATTTCCATCCTCTGAGTTTGGTTGAAACTTATGTCAACCTCCAGTAAAACTAATGAATAACAATTCTCATCCATAGCATCACATCACATATCCAATTATTTTGTTATGTGAATTAAATTATCTATATGTTTCCCATTAGAAATTATATGTATAGACTATAAAATATTTATCTACATGGTAAATTGACTATGTAAAAATATTTCAAAATTCAAATTTGTAGTTTAATGTGAAATATAGCTATGTGGTTGCATCCAAAATTTATGTATGTGGTATGAAATTTTCAGATTTATCATTTACAACCAATTTGAATAAACAAAAATTTCTTGGGTAAAACATATCTATATATATTTTAAATGTATTTTTCTAGTAATCTAAATAATGCTTTAATTTATATGTGATGATTAAAATTTAATTCCTCATTTTCATATTATAAATAAAAACCATAGAATCTACATGATTAATTAATCAGAATTGAATATTGTAATTATTATTGAATGTAAATTTCTATTTATTATTCAAAAATAAAAAAACATTATAAAATATAAATAAAAATAAATCTTTAACTTTTGACCAAAATTTCAAAAGAACATATAATTTAAATAAATATATTTAATTAATTTAAAATTTAATTAAAAATGGTCATAAATTACAATATTTATCAATATGAAAACATTTAATTATCAAAATTACGAAACATTAACATGAAAATTTGTTACATGAAGTATTAAATTATGGCCACCTCAATTTAGGCCACACATATTAAAATCCATATCATCATGAAATCCATTAGTCAAATTCACTTATCGAAAATAATTCTCACAATTTACGAAACTAGATTACAAAAAAAATTGATTATGAAAAAAGCTTTTTCCTATGTAAGATCTAATGTTTAGTGTGTGAATGACCAAATTAAACATGTATTTTTTAGTTTAATATTTAAATACTATTTTATATTATATATTTAAAAAAAGATTTATTTAATTAAATTTAGATCAATATGTATAAAAATGAATCCTTTAATCTTTTTTATACATCAAAGAGATCCAAATACAATAAGTTTAAGGAATGATAATTATAAATATTTTTTAATGATAATAATAAATAATTACATATCAAAAAAAAATCATCCAAAACCATATGTAATAAAATTAAAATTGAATAAAGAAAGAGATTCTATTCCCTAAATATTATTTTCATTTCATATCCCATTTGAGAGAATATCATAATATATTTATAAAATAACAAGGTTCCCATTTAAATGATAATTATATTGAATTATATCAATGTTTGACTAATATTAAATGATTTGAAGAGGGATGTGAATGAATAAACCCATCAAACTATAAACTTTTACATCTTAAAAGTGGCATCCCAACACTTATAATGAATAATAATTTTCACCAATGGATAATTCGTAAATAATTATTACAAAAAAAATATCAGAAAACATTATGGGGTTTTTTATAGTTTTAAATTAATTAAAAAGTTATCACAATTGTGAAGATCCCCCAAATTACACCAAACATCAGACACTAACTACCTAGGTCTTGCATGTACTATTAAAATATTGGATATTTATTTTATGACTTATTAAAATAAAACAGAACACAATATTCCTTTTCAAAAAGTACAATTTCATTCCCTTCAAAACCAAAATTGATATTATTCACAACCATGCCTCTTTCTCAAGATAAAACCCTTGGGTTTCTATAAAATAATTTTAACCCATTTTTAGAAGTGTTAAATCCATTTAAAATCAATTATATCCTTTCCACAATTCATTTTAAATAATTAAATTGAAAATTTTAATTGAAATAATTTCAATCAAATCTATAATTTAAATTCTACTATTTAAATCAAATAATTTCTATAAACACTCCCAAATCCAATAGAATTTAGGGGATTTTGAAATTTATATTCCATTAATATTTTAAATCATTGAATTAAATAAAAAGGGGTTTTATCAAAGAAATTGAATGTAGTTTTAAGAGATAGGATTTAAATGAATGATTAAAATAAACGAATCAAATAAATGTTAATCATTTTGGATAATTGAAATGCAACCACATACTTCTTTACTATATAATGACACTCACAACAACACCTGTAAATTAGAAAATAGTTTAAAAAGATCATTAAATCAACCATGAATCATGATAAAACATCACCTAGAATAGATACACCAATCCTTAGATGATACATCAAAACCCAAGATAAGAAAAAGAGAAAAACTAGATGAACAAGAGAGAACACCTATCTAGAAATTGAACTGCAATCAAAAAAGTCGATTGAAGGATGATCAGATCCTTCTAGAAGGAGCGATGCCTCTTGAAAATTCCTAGTAAGGGGTTTGGTTTGAGAGAAACAATGTATGGAATTAATATACCTAGTAGAGTAGACGAACATGTTACTTAATCCTAGGTGTAGGAAGTGTCATGATGTGTACCCATGGGTCACAATGTATAGTCTATGCTGTATAATTTATTCCAAAAAACATGTCCCCTCAGGATAAAAATCATTATTTTTACCCTAAAAAATGTTTAACTACTATTCAAGATGTGTACCATATTGTAGTGTGATCTCCCCATTTCATGAATTGATTCCAACAACCAGCACCCAATGTGTACCTTAGGTACGCGACATGTACCTATTCTACAACAAATATTAATCCCTAAAAAATAACCTATATAAACATTTAACCAACAAGGGAACCTAAAAGAACATAGAAATGGTAAAAAGTTACATAATAAAGGAAACATGATGTTAAAAATTCAATATAATGTGAAAGCCATATAGTCATTCAAAAAATGAACTCTAATTTTTTGATGAATATATACTAAAATAGTCTTTAATTTCAATCATATTCTTTACTAACACATGGAATACATTCAAAATCATCATAAATTTACTCTTCATCACCTAATACATATATTAAAATAATAATATCTATATAAAGATGATTTCTAAGAAGAGTGAGATAAATATATAAATGAAAGTAGAAGCATAAACATGAATTCATTTATCAATAAATGAGAAGAAAAATACAGTGAGATTATATATACATATTTCATGTTCAAAAGGATATACCCCATAATGAATAGTAAAAAATACATATTCGATAGAATATAAAGAAAATTTATATATAAATTAATCTATATTGTGTCGAATTCTATTTCACTCTACTAAATCTCCATTTTTATCCCCCATTAAAACTATTATTAATTCGTCCAAAAATATCCTCCTTCCCTCAGCTCAATAGAATTCATGTTAGCATGATTTCGTGAGCTCTCAATATATTGTTTCTTCTACTAATGAACCCCCTTTCAATTGTTTTAGGGAAACTGCATTTATTATTTTCCAAAAAGATCACTAATTTATTTTTCTAAACGCATGTGTTGGGTGTCCCTGGAATTATTGAAACCATTGAACCTTCTATCACCTCCCATGTGAAATTAGATGGAACAACAAAAACCTCTTTCCACAAATACCCTATTATGATAAATTAATCAAAATGACCACATTTATAATTTATCAATATTATATTTATTAACTAAAAATCATGTACGAATCCTGATGTTGTAGGCCACATTAAAGCCTCAAAATTTGTACATATAATATGGTAATAAAAAATTATTAAACCATTAAAGAAAAAATAAAAAAAGATCTTAAATATAAACTTACACTCTTTTTCATTCAATATAGTGATATCATATTCATGTAAATCATTAACATTCATCAAATACTCCATAATGAACATGGAGATTTCTGAAATGGTGTCAGCTGAAATTTATCATGATTACATATATTTATACATATTTATGAATTTCACTAATATATATGAGTTCATTCAATACAGACAACAAAATAAAAGTCTTACGAATTCTTGATCACCCTATGAAATTTCATACCAACCAGATAACTCGTACATGAAAAAAAAATTTTCACCATCATCAAAATGAACTCAATTTCAAATTCACTACGTATCTCAATGTCGTCTACATTTTACATAGATGTAGCCCATATTCAATCAGTATGATACCCTTAATGAGAAAATCAATATTTCAATAAAAATTTTAATCATAATCTCAACTAGTCCACAATTAACATTTTTGGCATAAAAATTTTCATTAAACTCATATTGATTATATGTATTTTTTGTCGATAGCCTCCTATCACATAGCTCCATTATCCTTGAATGATCTTCAACTAGTACATCTCAACTAATCAATGATCAAGAACTCTTTAAAAATCAATTTTTGACATCATTATGTACTCTTCATTCAATAATCATATCTAAGGCCATGAATAACACGACAAGTGATTTCTAATCCTAATACATGCTATGAACATTGATTCACAAAATTTGACCATACTGTTTTCTTCATCATATATGTGAGGAATAAATTTGACAAAATATAGGATTTTACCTAATTTCTAATTTCCTTGATGTCAGTTTTACTCAAGTTGTATCATTTTTCATTATAATAAGTAGATCTTAGTCATCTTAAATGACACCAGGTGTTATTTGGTTTTATTATTTTAAATTACATCATCTGAGATCAACTAAATCATAGGTTGACCTCCCATAAAACTAAATAAAACCTACAATCTTCCTCCACAACAACTCACATATCGAATTATTCTATTATTTGAATTCAACTGGTAATATGGGTCCCATTGAGATTCAGTTGTTTATGTATCTAAATTTTCACCCAAGCATTATAATGGCTACTAAAAAATAATTCATTGCTATTCTACATATATGGATGGGAAATTTGGATTTAAGGATGAATGAAAAAAAATTCAGTCACTTGATGGACAGTTTTTGAATTCTCTTTCTAAAAAAATGGAATCAAAAAATAGTTTTACTATTTAAAAAAATCCACAACAATATTAAAATTAATATTCTATAATACACACTAAAAAAAATATTTTTCATAGGAGAATTAAATATGAATTTCCCAATTTGATATTAAAAGTAATAATCCGGGAATATGTTATATTATTCTGAATAAAAAAAAATTATTATTGAATATATATTTCAAATTGATACTCAAAACAATTATATGAATTTTTTTCTAAATGATAATGTAAATTAAATCTACATTAGTTTAAAATTTCTTCATTAAAAATTATCATTTCAATAAGAATATTAATTTATTTCCATATATTATAAAAAAATTCAATGAAATAATATATTCACCAATATGAGCACATTTTATTTGAATATCAGTTGAAATTAATAAGAAAATATGTAGAAATATTTTTGAAATTATGAACCCATCAACTCATAGATCACTTATTCGTTCTAGTGAATATTTTTTAAAAACACCTGTAATGATTCTTCTCATACTATATTTGTGATCCTACCCCATTGAAATGATGAATAACCATCTTTTTTAGATATGAGAGTCACTTTACAAATGAATAACTCAATACAAACTTCTTTTTTAGCAGCCCATTCATTCTTAATCTTATACCCAATAAATAAATTTTTACGAAAACTTATTCCCCAAGAAATAAACTATATCAATGATAATTTATTGGGATATAACTTTTAATTCCCTAATAAATCCAATTATCCATGTGGTTCCATATATAGTATCCCATGATAACCCATTTCCACATGAAACATATACTTTTTTCTTTAACATATCATATCTACCCATTAACAATAACAAGAATTCTATATCTCAAAAAAGTCAAAAGAAGCAATCAAATCACCACAATTACAATAAAAAAATCAAGAATAAAATATAGAACAATAAATATAACCTCAACATGAAGAATAAAAATGAATCTAAACATTCATAATAATCACAATCTTCAGAACATCCATGAAAATAAATTAAAATTCTACCATTCCAAATATCCAATATCATATTTTTCTATCATAGTTACTATGTTCTCAAAACTATATCAAGACAACATAAGGATTTTATGGGCCAATAAAAAATGATATAACAACCCCAGAAAACCATATTAAATATTCTATTGTTAAAGAAAAGTCACAGTTTTCATTTTACATTAGAATTTCTATATCATTCCAAAAATTTTAATAGATGTAACAACAATTCTAAAATATTCTTTTAAAAAATATATTTAATATTCAGTAGGTATTAATGATTTTTTATATCAAATTATCAATTAAATGTATTCATTACATTGAATTGTTTTTATGAAAATGATGAATATTAAACAAATCAAGTACTCACCATTATACAAGTTTTCAACAACTTGTAGAATAAATATCATGAAAGCGACTTTGTTATAATGTTATAATTATATTAAATTATTTTGTACATAAATTAAAAAAAATTATAAAAGAATCAAATAATTGGAAAAACCCCCAAGGTCTTAATGAGGTCCCCAAAAGTTAGTGAACAATTCATTTTATAATGATCCAAACACGACTTTAATATTAATCAAACAAAATATTCCAGGTAATTTATTTTTTGGTTAAACTAAATTATTCAAAACATGATATTTAATTATCATTGTAAAAACCCCTTTATCCAAAAAAAAACTGAGAAAGTTTTTTATAATTATTAAAAATAAAATATTGGTGAAAAAAATATTTCTTATTATAATCATTTTACTATACGATTTAATTCCATGGGAAAACAATATACATTTATCTTGGATTTCATATATAATAATATTATAAATTATGATCAATTTATGATTCCCATGAATTTAATTAATTGAAAAATAAAGGTCTAATATACAAGAATATATAATATTCTAATATTTCATACAATTTTGTTCATGGATTAATATATTACCAAAAATATATATAATTGATGAAGAATTATCAACTAATAAGGAGATTAAATACCTGTAATTTACATGTAAATTTTTATCACACTTCATTAATTAGGGATGTTACTAATGTGATAATACAAAAACCAAAGAAATTATAATAGAATTTTTGGCATGCTTCAGGTCAAAGTTATGATTTAATTTTGGTATTATTTTATCTTAGTTGAGTTGTTAAAGGCATTCAAAATTCCGGGGTCAGGTATTCAGAGAATTAAGAGATACCGACAAGCTAAAAATCCTATAAATGGTTACAAGTATCCTAGATACATGGATCAATTAGTTCCACTAGAATTATTAATGGATTGTTCATTGTATGACTAACTATGTATGTCTCTATCAAAAATATGATGATAAAAGGGTTAGGGTGCTTAGGCTGTCGCACGACATGCACCCAATTACTCTAAATGACTTTAGAGAACATTTATTGACTAAAAAATGATTTGATCCATCACGATTCACTTAATTTATAATTAAATATCAAATAAAAAAATGATTTGTATAAAAATTATCAAAACATTAATTCATGAATGTGAAGTAATCAATGAATCAACTCACATCTCTGTAATTCTGATTAATTTCATATACACAATAAATTATTATTATCTAATTCATTAATTAATGGAAATATGTTTTTAACATTCTACCCCATGGATTCAAATTAATATTGAATAAAAAAATTCATGAATTTATAAAAAGCACATAAAAATTCCAAATAAAAAATATCAAAGTTAAAAAATAATTATCTAATAGATAAATTATTCATAAAAGAGTTAACACTCGTATAAACACCATAGAATAATAATTACATAATTAAATTAAATATTTCGTGTAATTAAAATAAAAATGATTGAAATAAAAAATTTATTTATAGATATTTTTTGTTCAAAATAATGTCATAACTAAAAAATATCACTAATAAAATAGGAATTTTAGAGTGATTTGAACTCACAACAATAATATACATCAGTCAACATAAATAGAACCATATATATGGCATAGATTTCGTAGACCAAATTGTAATGCCTTTGGTAAATGAGTATACAGGTATAACCACTTTATTTTTATAATTCATTCAAGTATAATATTCAATAAAATTCTTTAAATTAAAATATTTATATTATATCGATATTTTTTTTTCTGAATTTCATAGAATCAATATTGTCACAATTAATCATAATTGATCTTTATTTTCATTACATGAGTTTATCCTAAAAACAAGAAAAAAACTCTTCCTTCATGTTAAGAGATTCAATAATATTCCATTAAACATATTTCAAACAAATATACATTCTTTTTTTCCTCACAAAAATCCAAAAGTGTATTTCTATTCATTAAAGAACCCAGATATGACCAGTGCCAAAAATTGCCTAATAACAATAGTTGACCAATCTTTTTATAGGATAATAAAAATTTTTAGTTATCATAAAATATCCAAATACATTTTTTAATTATTTATACAAACAAAACATATGGTTACTCATGTCTATCAACAATAAAATTAGCAAAAAATTAATATATAGGAAATTAAAATCTTCAAGATTCATAAGATTACAGGTCAAAGTAGCATGTGATACATTTTCTGTAATTTCTATATTTAACATATTATATTATAATAAAGTGATATATAAATTATGTTAAACAAATGTTTGATCCATTCAAATATATAATCTCTAGGATAAAAATACAACATAACCGATTAATATGAAACTGGATACATGGAAAATGAAGAAACTCCCATAATGACAATTATATCAAATTAGTATTTATATGTCATTTTTTATTCTTATTAAAAATAATAAAACGTTTATCATCCATAATAATTTCAATAACACATAAAAATATATTTAAAATGTTTCTTCCACTACTATTACATTTTTCCCTTAAAAATGATAAAATGTAAATGTTGATTTCGAAAAAAAAAATTATAATGACCCTCCATCTGTTTTTAAAAACATATTTTTACAACATGATATTATATTATCATTATTTCACCCAAAAAATGAATGAAATAAATTATTTCACATTTATATAAATTAAAAAACATTTATACACACTCATATTAATAATTAGAATCTAATGATATAATATATAATTGAAAATAATAAATTTCATTAATTTTCTATTGCATAAAATATAATTTAATCATGTATTAGATATTTTCAAAAATTATAAATAATAATAACATAATAATAATAATAAAGGGACTTATTATAAAAAATATATAAAATATTATGATGTATCAAATTATTTTTAAGAAAAATCCCATACAAATAAGGCATTTACATATTCCCATAAATTAAAAAACAAAAAATACATCATAATAACAATAATGGTCTAATTTCATATTAAATAATATTTTAATAACATGACTTATAATTCATATATTACCCAAACATTGACATTGATAATGTATTAAATTAAAAAGAATTATTTCAAATTCACAAATACATCAAATAAAATATTTACACTAATAATAATATATATGAAATATTAATTATCAATGATATATATATATATTATGTTACCAAAAAGAAATTATAATTTTTCTCATGATATGTGATGTCACAGTTATAAAAAAAAATTTATAAATAAGAAATATTATTAATTAACCCATACAAAAAACCGAATTGTTTTAGAAACTTTTTCCCTAATTATTCACATTATAAGTGAGTTCATAATATATATATATATACATATATTAAAAATTAATAATATACTCATATTATTCAATAATCTATATATTTACAATAGTAGTTCGAAGAGGGCATATATTACAAAGAGAATCATGCACCCCAGAAATGCAGCGACATATTCGGTGAAACCATAACACAAAATGTCGTCGATACTCACATGGAATGTTATAAATTTGAATAAAATTGAGGGATAATAATCCATATATAATAATATAAAATATTTTAGGTAATTATTTCTATATTTGATCCCTTGTTTTTGGAGTTCAAAAAAATAATAAGTAAAACATTATTAATAAAAAATATAGTAAGATATATGATATATTTACAAATTGAATAATTTCAATACTTTTAATGCTGAAATTGATTTATCAAACATATTTTCAATGATGAAAATATTTAGAAATAGTTACACCAATAAAATATTTATTTGTGGCGGATTATAGTGACGATAAATTCAATTAGATTTGAATATTCATGGAATTCCACAAACCATAATATATATATATTTATATATTAATGACCATTTATATAAATAAAAACAGTCATTCAATGTGTGTATTCATAAAAACTAAATTCTGACATCAATAAAAAAATGGAATATATATAAATCAATGAATGAAATCTGTACAAAATATTTATAATTACTTTAAAAAATTTACAGAATAACCACGAAAATATGTATATTACAAAGAAATGACTATTATAATACTTCTCATGTATTGGATAAAAAATTTATAATATATTTATAATTTTCTAAAAAAATTATAATATATTGGAAAAATATATGTATATATATATTTTATGCATGATATTTTAAACATGATATCATTTATTTGAATTACTATAAATTTTTTAAGTTATTGTGACAATCTTGTTTTTCAAATAAAATTAGATGAATATAATTTTGTTCAATCAAATTGGGAGATTAAACTAAATGAAAAATCAATCATATCATATATATGAATCATAGAATTATTTGATAATATTTTAAAAAAAATGGTATATGGTAGTATCTCTTATTAATCAAATATTTAAAATATAGGATCATTATCTGTTTGAATATGGAAATTTTTCTCATAATAATGGTGTCCACCTATAATTTGTGTGTCAGATCTATATATCATATTCATCAATGGATTCCTAATTTAATGTACATGTTGGTTGTTTCAAATCGATGATGCATATTTCCATTAATACTAATATATATATATTGATTAAGAATTATGTTTAAATAACCTATTTCAATTAATCCTTTATGAATAGGGTCACCCACATACAAACACCAATTCATCCAGTGGATGGAGAAATGATTTTAATAATATTTACACGATTATATTAGCGAACTATTTTTGGAAAATATAAATTATTTTATCTATCATTAGTAACTTTATTTATAATTCATCTTTTAATAAATTTTTTTTTGGAATTTAAAGAATAATTACATTAATTTATGAATATATATTATTAGAAAAATTAAATCATGTATGTATAAAATCTATGTGTCTATGTTATTAATAAAATTAATGTTACTATATAAATTAATTAATGAAAATAAAATTTTAAACACATTATTTTGAGAATGTGGAGCCTTTGAAGAAATATTATGGGATATAGGGTACTATAGATCACACAGTTGCATTCTATGAGAATTCTAATCATCATATGAGTTTGGAAATTATTTAATGTTCATTGGATGATATATAAACTTATTTTCACACATCTCAAAAAAGAAATAATATTAGTGATGTTACTATATATTCGAATATGGTATAAGATTATGATGATACCCATGGTCCGTCTAAATGTAATTAATCTACACATATAGATTATGGTCATCATTTATAGTAATTGAACATAATAATTTTTTTATAAAGATGGTAAATGTAAAATGATGAGGGGTGCTAATATTACTATGACATACAATCCTAAGGAAAGAACCACTTTTTAATGACCTGAACTAATTTTGATGAGGTATCCAATGTGGGATGAGAATGACGTGGGATTTTAGTGGAACACCCACTATATTTTTGAGGGAGACGAAGAAAGGGGATACATAGAAGGATTATTTATGGATTGTTGATAGTCAATATTTTAATGATGTTGTATTCAGATCTCATGAATTTTCACCTCAAGGAATTTTTTGATTAAAAAATTTTAGAATGGTTGAATCAATTTCTTACCATAATTATAGAATCTGAAAGAAAAACCATTCCATTATAACTGCAGTATCATGAAAGGGTTAAAAATTAATTGGACCACAATTTGATCTAATTTGGGACAATTCATAACCTGCTATAGAAAAATTAGACCATTATTATTTAAATTAAAAAATTATCCATCCAGTACGTCTAATGATGTTGTACTTTTGGATTGAACATATATTTATTCACTATCTATCCAAGATATATTCAGGGAAACTGAACATTATATGATGGAAAACTCTAATTTGGGTGTCCCATCCTATATGGTTTAAATATAGGCTCCTATATAGAATTTCATTACCATTATGGATTTTATCGAAATAAAAAAAATAATCTCATGTATTCATATTGAATATAATGGAAATATATTTCTTCTTAGTTTTATGAAGATGTGCCTCATTCAACTTATCCATATAGTAGTTTAATAAACAATCAAATTCATGAGGTGAATGACAAATATGTTTATCTAAAAATGATGGGACCATAATATTATGATAACTTTAATCAAACAAATACTTCCCCATTTAGTTATGGTTGTTATTCGAGAGATCACAAACCAGGAAGTACTATTTCTACTCATATAACATGTATGAGATCCCTAAATGTTTGATGATTGGAATATGTGTGTTTCAAGATTTGGTGACTCTAGGGGTTTGTTAAATAAAATTCATAACATAAAATTCATCAAAGGATACTGTTGGGTTTCTTATATACTTTCTTGATAAGTGTTATTGACTTGTATTTGAGTTTTCTATTAATAATTTTTCACATCAGTCAAACGCGTGGAAAAATATATTATTGTGACTCCTCTTCTATTTTTTTAAATGTTAGTGATTATATTTGATATTTGTTACTTCATCACTAATATTTAATGATTAAAGTATATATAGGTTATATATCTGGATGTTCTAACTTAAAAAGGGATTTTATAAATCGTATAATTTTTATGGGGTAGAAATTCCAGTTTCATGTAGGATTAAAATATTTTTAGAGTTTTATGACTACATATGGTACATACTTGATGATTATTGTGTTCGGGAGCATTGGAGACCATTTTTTAGAAGTCCTTTTCCATTTATATGTATTTCATTTTCACATTCTCTTGATTCTTGTTCATTGGTTACATTATTTTGATAACTATATTTGACCCTCACTACATTGCAACTTTTAATTTTATTAATAAGGGAACTATGGGTTTCTATACCAATGGTTCAACTTATTGGTGCTATTTTGTAAATAATTATATTAATATTTATAATTGTATTAATTATGTACAAATATATTATTTTTATTTTTATTTTTATTTTTTAAATATAAATATATATGTTATTTGTTTTTTAATTATACAATAATTTTGTTAATTTGGATAATATAATTATTAATATCAAATTTGTGTTTGTCCTAAGTGTAGGAACCCAATAATCATATATTGGAAACCATGGTTATAATATTTATAGGGGATGTATTTTAATTGGTCATGTAACTATAGAATAATAGGTACTATTGCGTTACTATAGATATTGTAATATTCAAAAGATTTGGTTTTACAGTCCATGTAATTAGAAATTCAATCATTCAAAATTTGCCAATACTATGTGTAAGAACCCCAATTGGTAGTAACTGATTTGTAGAGATTAGGTTAATGACTCAGCATAGTGGTTGGGAAACACAACACAATGACATGAAAGTATATCTTTGTGGGTATCCCAGAAAGATGAATAGGAATGGTGGATCCTATTAGCGATCCTTCTATCCATATAGATTTAGGTTGTGGGATACATGGGTTCCCTACAACATGGCTACCATTGTTGGATCAAAATATATATGTATAATCATCAATAATAAGAGGGCGGATGAATGTTAGGTTAAAAAACATTCATCATTATTATTATGAAAATATATGTTTAAAAAAATTAAACAAGATAAATTCAAAATCCCTCTTTTGTTCATAACAATGTATCTATATTTATTAGGATATGATAAAATGCAATCAATAAGAAAATATCAGATAAGTTTATATAAGGAATGATTCTACCTTAATGTGTTTAGAATCTAATATATGAGAGTTTTTATAATCCTGGGAAATTTTTATAATGTTACAACTTTTTTCTTTAACAAAATGAAGTGGAAATAAAAATTTCAACAACAACAAGTAAAAGAGTATTAGAAATATTTTACCGCAAAGAAAAGTGAATAAAAATCCATGAATAAATATCCCTTGTTTTATACATTAATTAATATCAATTTTACACACAATATGGTAAGTCCTATATACAAAGATTATAATATGTCTTTATATCCCCACAATACATCGGTCTCAAAAATGACCAGTACATATATACTCTTATCCCCAGAAGCCCTCGATTGAAAACAAAAATAATCATAATCTCACTAAGTAGGTTGAAAAAGATGATCTCTACTTGAACATATTATTTACATCATTCACAGAATCCATATTTGAGAAGAGCTCTTATAGCACAAATTCTCTGTCTAGAATTCAGCACCAATCTCATTCAAATGGGTGGTTTCTTTTAGGCATGTATTCTAATGGTATAATTCTTCAAAATGAAATTATATTTCACCTTAAATTTGTGAGGGACTTGTACATGTGTCACTCATCCCACAGTTAGTTAACTAATAGACTGTACGACATTGTTTCACATAAGAAAACATGTGAAACATTATCATGATTACTAAACAGTATCACATTTATGATATGATAAAATTGAACATTACATTATGAAATTTGTAACTATATTAAAATAATATAATGTGATTCCTATGAATGTGATAATTAGAGTCTATGATAAATTGACAATTGGATTTTAAAATAATTTAGAATCAGAATCTAATTTATGAAGAAATCAAAATCATATTTTATTTGAAATCAGAGACTGATTTCAAAAGAAATAAGAGTCTGATTTCATAAGAAAATAGATTCTAATTTTGGAAGAAATCAAAGTTGGATTTCAAAAGAATTTTTAATCATATTTCAAAAGATATCAAAGTCATATTTTAGAAGAAACTAGAGTCTAATTTCAGATTAAATTAGAGTGTGATTTTAGAAGAAATCATAGTATAATTTCAGAATAAATCAGCTTCTAATTTGATGAGAAATCAGATTCTGATATTCAGAGAAATCAGAGTTTTATTTTAGGAGAAATCCAATTTTGATTTTAGGAGAAATCAGAGATTGATTTTAGGAGAAATCAGAGTAACATTTTCAGAGAAATTAGAGTCTTATTTCTATTGAATTAGAATCCTAATTTCTGAATAAATTAGAGTCTGATATGAGAAGAAATTAGTGTATGATTTTAGAAGAATTCAGAGTTCTATTTCAGATGAAATCACAGTCTGATTTTATAATAAATCAATGTATAATTTCAGTATAAATCATAGTTTTATTTCAAATGAAATCAGAGACTCGTTTCTATAGAAATCAGAATCTGATTTCCAATGATATTTGAGTTTAATTTTTATAGAAATTATTGTTTGATTTCCCAAGAAATCAGATTCACAATTTGGGAGAAATAAGATTTAGAGTAACTGTATGGTTCTCAGATAGATAAGGATATGATTTTTTTACTTATGAAAAAGATGGTTAGATTTGGTTTGCAAAAACATTAGACAAGACATTGAAAATTATTGGTAAGGTCAAACCCATTTTTAGAAAAATTACTTTTTCCTTAATAATTTTTTTCTTGGGGAAATATAATTTCCCTTAAGAAAATGTGTTTGGGATTTTCAAATGATAAAGTAATTGAAATTTTATAAGGGAATTTTGAATAATAAATCTCACCTTTTTTGGAAATCCCAAAAAACTTTTTGTAAATGAATTTAAAGATCTAATGTTTTATGTTTTTAAACATAAACAAAATATTTATGCCCCTTTAAATTGTTTGAGGCTTATGGTGAATACGAATTACTCCCCCTTAGGTTAATAAATCCCTAAGGATTTTATTCTTGTATTTTATAAAGAAATATCTACCACTTACTAGAGGAATTATTATTTAAGTAATCTCCCCATACATAATTAATTATATGAGTTTAACATAGTATTATTTTTTATCATTATTTTCTCCCACTTTTTGATTTTTTAAAAAAAATTAAGGGGAAAAAATTGTACATGAATGGTTAGTAATAAACAACTCTCAAAAAATTAATTGATAAAAAATATCATTTTAATGAAAAAAATTCTTACATGGGAAAATACAACAAAAGTTTATATTTTAAGAGAAAATCATTAATCCTTAATTTTCTCTTTTGGAATCATCTTTTTTGGGTATCATTAAACTCATTTAATTCATTATGATCATCATAAAACTTCTTGATCAACTATTCTGGATCATTATTTTTATATTTGATATTTTTTACTCTGTCTTCCTATGATTTACGAACCTATCATGGAGACATTATCAGTTAATCCTATTATTTTAATTTTTTTTTTCATTTCTCCCATGAGTTCCCATTTCCTTTTTAGATTTAAAGCAACAGAATCTAGCTTTAACTTCAAATATTTATCTTCTTGAAGGCTTCTAGATTGTTTTTCCTTTAACTTTTCTAAAGTAAATTTTGACATATTCATGATCCTATAATCAGACTTAACAAATGAATCTTTCACTGAATCATTGAAATCATTCATAATTTTAAAATCATCAATCATAAACATAGAACACTTGTATATACATGTTAAGGATCTCATATGTGCAACATAGAGTAATTTAAAATACTTAAATTCAACTTCAAGTTTGATAATATTGTCCATGGGAATGATTTTATTTTTTGACTACTAATTGATTGTTTTATGAAGTAGTTGACACCCAGATTTAGTTCTTAGAAATAAAGGAATGTTATTTACATGCTTCATAATGAACTAAACCAATGATTAATGTCCTAAATAATATGATTATTCTGAAGCATATTACATTGTTGGTTATCCAACAACATCTTAGAAAACTTATTATCACTTAGATATTCCAATAAAATCATTTTTCATAGTGGAACATCATCTTTCTTTGGGGTTTCAAAATAAATTTCCTTTCATTTCCCATTTATTAAAAATTTTATTTATACTACCTGAGTTTCATACTCTCCATGTAAAACATTAATTATATTATCTTCATCATTATCAAATTCATTATCAGCAACATGATCAGAAAATTCCTTATTAGCCAATTTATCAATTACTAGATGAACAATATCATCATTTCTACTCTTATCATCTGAAAGATTATCAACTTCATCATAAGCATCATCACTTTTGGAATAGATTTTCCATCTAAATTATCTTGGTGGATTCATCTTTAGATGTTCTTATATATTTATTTTTTGAATTGATCTTCTTATCTTGATATTATTGCACCATCCATATCACATCATCACTTTACTCTTCCTCTACTTTTTCTTATTTTTATTTAACTATGTGTCTGGGAGATGAAATATCTTTCATTCTCTTATCTCCACCCAGAGTTTCAAGTGGAACTACAACTTGAATGAATTATTCTGGTACCAAAACTTATTTAGATTCCTTATAGGTATCTCTAAGTTAGGATTGGTCAATCTATGATTCTGATATATTATTCTTAATCAGCTTTTCAATAGCTTATCTGTCATGATCTTCTACTATTGGGATCATTAAATCCTTATATTCAGGAAGGTATAATCCAAAAACCACATCTCTTTAATTTTTGTCAACTTCATATTTTTTCCATTTAAATACTAATTCAATTGATAATTTTTATGTTTCTTACTATATGGTGGATAAGAGACTATTTTAGGATCTGGGTCTTGTCATTTTTCAGATTCTGGATCATTACATTTTCTTTTCATGGTGGTTGGTTTGGACCATTCACCAACATCAAATTTATATCTAACAGGTTGATAATCCATATTGAGGTGATCATATAACTCTCATGTCTTGACACTGATGTGAATCATCATTAATCTCAACGTAGCATCGCTTAAAAAATTTATCTTAAAAACATTGGCCTTTGAGATCTATGGGATTTTGAAATATTCTACGCATATAACAATAATAATTGATATCATCACATTGTACATTATGATCTAAGACATGATGGAAACATTCTTAGCATAAAAAATTGTTAAAAAAAAATAAATGTTGAGGATTATCTTCCTTATACTAGACAAGATATACATGATGTAGATGACAACTACATTCAGGTAATCTTTATCTCTATTCCTCAGAATTAGAAAACCATGAATCTAGAGAGTTAGAAATCGGTGGTTTGAAAAATGATTAGGTCTTTACTCATTTATTCCCAAGGAACTCAGCAGCCTCAACATTCTACAATGAACCTTCCTCATTAGAAAACTTCTGAGAATAAAATATTTATTATCCATCATAAGGAAAATCCAAGATAATAGCAGCCTTGTTGAAAAGAAATGAATATGTCATTCCATATCTATAAAAGGGAAAAATTTCTCTTCCACCATTTTCATAAAACTGAACACTATCATAGAATTATATAACATGATCAGTAGATACATGTTCTGGATTCTTCTCTTTGTCTACACAAATACTTTATGATCAATTATTCTTTATGATTTATGATTCCAAAAATTAATATATAATAAAGAACTTAGGCCCACCATCTTATCTCTAGAAATTAACCAATCCTTGAGTTCATTATTGGTGGTCATTAGGGTTTAGGAGGAAAATTCAAGATACATATAAAGTTTAATGGAAAAGGTAAAACATGAAGAAAAATTTAAAGAGTGGATGATATTTGATGAAAATCAATAAGAAAATTGATTTCAAATGATAATGGGGGGTCCTTATATATGAATCATGGTGAAAATTAATATTATTGAATCAATCCAATGTTTGATATTAGCATGATCTGATCTGACATGCGATATCAATGTATAGATGGATTTATAGTTTTTGATCTTTTGAGTCTTTATGGAGGAATCATATTTACAGAAAGTGAATCCAATAATATTTTCTTATTACTAATCTGACAATACAAAGAAAAAAAATTTAAATTATAATGATATATGAAATGTACCTTTTGTATTACTCAAAAATATTTTTCAGTATTATTATGTATGTTAATAATGAACAAAATTTTGGAAAAGATATATTAGGGAACTCAAATTTTTTGGATCTGAAAATCTTAGGTTTTGAATGTTTTTTGGAAAAAATATTTATAAAAGAATAAATATTTGTAATACCACTAAAAAAATAAGTACCATAATTCTAGGAGATACATTTCAAAATAATTGTAATATGAATGATAACTTTATGGTTATAATTCCTATAATTTTTTAATGTATGCAAATCGAGAAGAGGTTAAAGGTATTGTAAATATTGTATCAAGTTGATATTTTGTTACAATAAATTTAATAATAATATATTCTTTAATTGCGTGATCCCTAAGAACATGATTCCAAATATCTATGTGTTTTCATTAGAATATGGTGTAATATTCGTTCCTAGGTATGTCAAACTATTATTATCAAGCTTATCTATGTTCTGTTAAAACCTATGCAATAGTCTTTGAGTGTGTTTTTCATCGACATCACTTGATCAAGATAACTTCCAACTGCTACTTATTCATCTTCTATAGTAAAAAGTTTTAATGAGTGGTGTTTATTACGTTTCCATGAAACAAATGAATCGTATAATAAATGACATGATCTAGATGTACATTTCCAATACATGCTATAACATCCAATCTTGGTACCTGAATATATTTCTAAGATAAAATCATTTCTTGAAGAATAGTAAATTCCCAAATCAATATTCCCCTTTAAATAGAAAATAATTATTTCCTATGATTTTAAATGTGATTCATTTCTATTTTATTGATGCATTTCTCATATGGAAAATTAGAAAATTAGGTTGGGATGACTAGATTTTAGGTATAATAATCCTCATATCATACCTCTAAAAGATGTTTTAACTACTGGTTTCCCATCTTTATGAAGATTAAGATTGTTTTAGGTACCAATTAGAGTACATAAAATTTTAGTGTTGTCATTACCATACTTATTAAAAATATATTTAATATAATTCTTTTGAGATATATTAGTTCCTTTTTGTTTTTTGAGATATTATAAAACCAAGGAATAATGTTAAGTCACCAGTCATACTGATTTAAAACTCAGGTTTCCTAAGATTTGAAAAAGAATAAGTCAATGATTTCTAATTTTATCCTAATATATTGTCAACCACATATATTTGAGCAACCAAAACAATTTTATTTTCATTATTTATTAAATGGTTTGTCTCTGCAGTTCTCCTACTATTATTTTTATAGAAACAAATCTTATAAGTCAATCATTCCCGACTATAAGGGCTTGTATATGTCCATTTAAAGATTTTTCATTTTCAAAAACATGTTAAGGATGTTCTACATCTTCAAAACTAAGAGGTTGTTCAACCTAATGTTCTTCTTGAAAATATCCATTAAGGAAATCAGACTTCAAGTCCATTGGAAAAAGAATGAAATTGAAGAATACTAGAAAGGATAGTACAATAGAAATAGTTTAATGTCTAGTTACTATAGTGTAGGTTTTGTTGTAGACTATTACTTCTTGTTGATTATAGTTTTGAACAACTGATATTCCATTATTTATTACAATGATTCTATTTTCATCTCATGTTTTTTTTTATAAATTCCCATTTTACACAAATTAAAGATGTTTCCTAAGGTCTTTAAACCATGGTCCAGAGTTTTTTCAGTTCATAATCATTAAAATACTCTTGGATCACATTAGTCCATTAAAAAACATCAAAAGCATCATCAGTGTATTTATGTTATTATTAGGAACGAAATCCCAAGTATTATAATTCATTTCATAAATAACTTATAGACTTTATAGGTTGATTTACATCACCAATGATACTATCACTTAGAGGATTCTTATGAAATAACTGATTTGGTTGTTGTAAAACCTATTCGGATACATAAGTTAGAAAATATTATCGAGTAAATATTAATGAAAAATTTTCATATGTATTTTGCTTATTATAAGAATAATCCATAAATTTTTGATAATTAGATTCTGAAAACACTTCTGAGGAAGTAGGTTGGGTTTTTTCAAAAACAAATGTATTAGTTTCATCAAATTTAACGTGTACTGTTTCTTCAATAGTACACTATTTTATGATAAAAACTCTATAACCCATATAACTAGTAGAATAGCCTAAGAAAATTACATCATCCAATTTAGGTTCCGATTTATGAATGTTATCTTTAGTATTCAACATGGATACAATTCATCCAAATACATTGAAGTTAGAAACATTAGGTTTTCGACTAATCTATAACTCATAAGGTGTTTTTTTTAGGAAAATGTCTGATGAAAATTATATTTATGGTATAACATGAATTACTAAAAGCTTCCATATAAAATTTATTACAAATAGAATATTTACACAACATGGTTCTATTCATCTCTAGAAGAATTCAGTTTCTTCTTTCACTAACACTTTTTTGTTGAGGGGTCCATGGAGCTGTGAAGTTGGGCGTAATGCCTTCATTACTACAAAACGTTTCAAAATATGAATTTTCATATTCCCCCCTTGATCACAATGAATAGATTTTACTTTAAGGGGTTTCTGATTTTTTTTGGATACAAAATATCTAAAATAAGAAAAGGCTCCAGATATCTTTGTTAGTAATTTTACTCGTGTAAATCGAGTGTAATCATCAACTAAACACATTAAATATTATTTTCCTCCAATACATCTAGATTTTTTTTGACTAAAATGATCCACATACACTCTCTATAATACATAATAGGTTGGTACATCATTAATTGATATAATAATTGACTTATGTTGAATTATATATTGATAAGAAAGACAATCTTTTGAAGAATTAGATCTATGCTCTCGTAGATCATTAACAAGTATTATCATTGAATGATTATATAAGTTTCATAAGGATACAATGTAATATTCTTCCACTATATAACCAAGATTCTTCTTCTATTTCACTAAGGAAAGGTAGGTTTTGGTAAATAATTTCTTTTATGTTAATTGTATAAACATTCTCATGCATATGGGAAGAGAGAATAAATTCTTAAATGGAATTGTGTACTAGATATTTATCATTCCTAAATTTCACAAGGTATCCTTTATAATATAATTTTCATATTCTTATATGTTTATTATGAATACCATTAATAAAATAACATTTTAAATTAAATATTTTACATGAAGAATAATATTATATATAACAATAATTTCCCCTCAAAAATTATCTCTGAAGGATAATTTGCCATTTTTCATCTTGATAATATTTTTAAACATGTGTTTCTTACTATTCAAGTTCTGGTAACATCTAATATCCATGTACTATGTATTTTTGTTTGTACTTTATTTGTTTCAATGTAAATAAAATAATTAGAATCTTGGAATCTAATTTTGTTTGGATCTATAATTTTAAAAGGTAAAATCATAGGAATACATATTTTCTGAAAAAGTATGATTTATGAAAACCAAAGGATTAGGTTAAAGAAAACAATTTTCTTCTAATGTCCACCACATTGACACTACATGAAAAAATTATCACTTTGGGGGTATAAAAGTGTTATGTATAAAAAATGTTTTGATTGATAATATCCAAATCCAAAACGATTTCTTAGTGGATGACGATGTGAATACATATTATAAATACCTTCATTACCATGAGTATTGTTTGAAAAAATATTTCATAAATAAAAATATTTCCAATTTTAGTCTGATGAAAAAACTCTTATTCTCATAGTGCTTATTTTTAGAATTTGAGTTAGTCTCTGAAACATTTTTCATAAAATTTACAGTTTCAAGATCCTTATACGGGTTATCCTTCTCTAAATAAACATCCATATGGTCTTTGGAATAATTTTAAAAATCAATGGGTTTTTGATCATGTCCTTTTGAAATATCAAATACTTATTTTTTTAAAACATATATTCTTTAATTTTCTTTGACATGCTTCTTATTGATTTTATTATTTTTATTCTCATTTAACATGGAAAACCTAGACACTTATTCAAATGAAGGTAATGCATTATCCTATGATGAGGATGATTTTTAATCTAAATATTATTAACATTCTCCATTATATAAATTAGTATTTAATAAAATATTGGTTAAATATTTAGTAATATTTACCTTATCCATGAGATATTCATTTCTATTAGGAATTATAAATATTAGAACTATATTCCTCAGTCCAGAAGATTAATTATAAGAATCACAACCACTTGCACTATAGGTGTCCTTATCATTCAGTACTTTCATAGACGTAGACATATAGTAATTTATATTGTTTTATATTTAAATCATATCCTTTCTTTCTATCAATTTGAGAATATGATATTCTGTTTTGAGAAGTCCACCCATCTTACATTCATAACATGTCACTTATGAATATTTCATATCTTTTCAGTTTTTCTTTTTATATCTATATTGAAAATATATCATTCCAAAAATCTTTTTCATCCTTCAATCAATATTAAAATGTCCATTTTTAGAATGATCACTATCACTTAATTTAGATATAATAGTAGATTTCCTGGATTTTTATCTTGTAAATATTTCAAGAGTCATGTCATTCATGTGATTTGATGTACTAGGGAAAGAAACATTGTTATTAATATTTTTTATTGATCTTAGTGTCTCACTTTATTCTAGTTTGAAGCTATATAAAAGTCCTGAATAACACATCATGTGTGATGATTTAAAGATTCATATTCTCCCCAATCACTATTATTCTAAATTCCCACTCATTTGATATATTATTTATTATCTTATACACCATAATCTTACCATGAAGTCATATATCAAACATAGACTGATGTCTATTGATGATATTCATAATAATTTTTTGAACTTTTCATTTAAGTTATATATAAGGAAACATAAAACAAGGACATTTAGAACTAATCATATCTAATAATGTTTTAATGTCCTTGGATGTGCCAAAATGTGTAACATCTAATTTCTTATAGATTATATTAGATTCATCATAATATGAAATTTGGATATAGTTATTCTTGTTCATGGAACAAAACAAAGTATTTTGTACCTCAATATTAAGCTAATAGTATTGTTTTTCTTGAGTGGTTAACTGTATAATTTCCCTGTCTGGAATTTTTTAGTCTCAAGATAGTATAAAAAAGTCATCAAAACTAGTGTTGATAGTAAAATTATTCATTTTCTCTCCCCAAAAAATTATTATATAATAATTTATAATGTAATTATAAAGTTACTTATGATAATACCAGTCTGAAAACTTTGAGAAATTATTCTTTAACACTTACTGATGTTCCCTTAGTAGTAGGAAACATTGTTGTTTCCTCGTTCAATTTTAAGAATCATATATTATCTTAATATTCCAATTTATTTTAGTTATGAAATATATTTTTTTTATCAAAACATGATATGAGGTACTTGATGTTAGAAATTGGTCTTTTGGGAAAATTATTTCTCTAATTTTTTTTGACAAAACAGGAAATTAGAATAGTAATTTAGTGAGAGAATTGATTACATGGATGTTTTAAATGAAAATTACTCTATTACTTCTCATCATTAAATTAACACATGAATTGATTACAATTACTAAAAAAATATATTCTAGGATAGATTATTTATCATGTAAATTTGATTAGTTCAGGGAAGGCACCAAACATGGAAGATGGAATCATCACAAACGAAAGGACACAACCCCAACCAATGGGGAGCTTCTCAAATGGGTCAATAAAAATATCAATGAGTAAGATTATATATGTTTATGTTAATTTATATTTATATTGGTGTCTATGAAAAAATTTTATGTTTTTGAAACTCTATAACATTATATGGGAGTATTTTCATAATAATTTTTCTGGGGATATTTTTTATGATTTTGAATATACGGTTCCTGATTTTTCTGTTTTTATTTATTATATTTTTAATTTAAAATTTTATCAAATAATTAAATAATAATAAAAAAAATTAAATTATTTATATTTAATACCAATTTGGGATAGGGTTCCTAGTACACGTAAGGTGGCCACTTCCAACTATATAAGAACCAATTTATATTTATATCTGTATATGCTAAAATTTATACACTGAGGATGATGGATATGGTGATGGATAATCACCATGTCAAAAGTGGTGTGGTGACATCCAATACTCAAGATACAAACATTAAATTTTCAGTACATGGTATAATTTAGGTGGGGAGGGGAATAAAATTATTCACATATTTCATGACCCATCCCCTCTAAAGGTACCCTTAAAAGGTCCAAAAATTATGGATGACATATAATGAACCATTTTCCCCCCTTAAGTAGGACATAAGTAGGAGACTATTAGTGAGGTTTTAGAAATAACACATATGGAAGGAAATACCATTAGGATATAGTTTAGTATCAGTTTTTAGGATATAAACAACAATAAAACTCAATGAAATAATGAGATATAAAAAAACAACAACCATTCAACAATGCATGTACAATTTAGAAAAAAATCCATTTCTTCTCCAAACAAATAACACAATGAAATAAGCTATCAAATCAATAATTTCTATTATTTCCGAGGTTCTAATAACCACCTTGGTCTAAAAAATCCTTATATAAACCATATAAATACTCTCAATATATGATGAGTGAGTATAAAATTTTTACTCAGTAGGGTAATACACATTTTCAATCATTAACATGTGAGAACAACAAACTAATGTCATAGAAAATAAAAATATTAACCAATAATTACATAATAATGTTAACTAACAAATTCCATTTCTAATATTGGAATTTGAAAAACTAATACATCATAGACTAATAATATAATATAAATCATATTGAAAAAGATAAACCCACATCTCATTCAAAATGATTTTCTTTTCACATTCCCCAGTGATGTATGTCATGCAGCTCTTACCACCTCTATAATAATTATTTCGGAAAACAAAAAAGAAACCACATCACATCACACAATAAATATATAAGAAAAACACATCACATCCCACCCAAAGACACATGGGAAAATAGAAGATATCTATAACCCTATATGAAACATTTTATCCCATCCATATCCTCCCACGAAAACTTCTATATAACCTGAATTTTATAGTATAATGAAAATACATTATACCATCTTTATTCCCTCCTCTTATCATACACTTCACCCACAATAATAATCCTTTAGAATTCACCAATACAAAAAATTAGTTCACTATATCCCTAAGCCATCACAACCTATGCATAATAACTATTCTCGAAAGGCATTACATAGAAGACTAGGAAAACAACCATGCATCCTTACTATCTAGGATATTGTAAAAACATGATCAGAAACATTATCATGATTTCACATATTCATCTACATGGGTGCAATGTACATAAATATCAAATGAAAACTACATTTTATAATAGTCATAGAAAATCCCAACATATGGGTGTATATGAAAGGTACTATCACAACTCAGAACATAATAGAAGTGTTCCATTAGCATCACCATTTTTTCATTGGCCTCTAAATGAATCACACCACACATGAAAGAGACAACAATATTTAAAATTTTAATTTCATTATAATAATAATAAATTTATAGATTTTCAAATTACCACCTATATACCACTGTCAATCGCTTTAATTTTATACATAATGTGAAATAATTTTTAAAAAATATCTAATTTAATTCAAGAATTATTAAATTATTCAAACGGTTTTAGAACTTTTTCATCAATTTCTTTTTATAATACCATTATCGAAAAAATGACAGAACAAAAAATTACCATTATTATGATGTCAACAAGATATTCATTGCAACCTGCTCAAAAAATTACCAATTCTCTACAAAACCACAATACATATCAACCAACAAAAATCACAAACACTCTACATATAATAATAATACATCACATCGTACTTTTAAAAAGGATATTTCTTCATTATCATTTCAATTCATTCAATGGGATACCCAATTAAATTCAAAATTACATGGGAAACCATTGATTTTGAACGATTTTGATCACATCCTCTTTTAAGTACGCTGAATCAATACAATCAGAACAACATTGTTAAAAAATTAAAAAACCACAATAACATAACAAATCACATAATATTAAAAATATTAAAATAATATAATATAGGATTCACCATAATGTAAAATCATATTAATATTTAAAATCATATGACTTATTTTATATCCCTTCATTTGAAATAAAACCAATTATTTATCAAAATCATGATAGTGAAAATTATCATCCCAAATGAAAAAACAGGGTATTCCCATATGTACATCTAGTGGTTGAAAGATTAATAATCTCCTACCTTAATTAAAACAACAAAGAGTAACACACAAGATCCAAGGATCAACGACCACTGATCTATAAGTTATCACCACCAGATCCAATACACAATAATCCTCAATAAAATCCACCAATAATAGATAAATCCATCCTCATAAAACTCTCAAATATAGGAGAAAAGAATAAAATGATGAACATGTAAGAGAGGGTTAACTCTATTAATGTAACACATATATCTACATTTTCCCCTAAAATAATATGGAAAATTTCATGGAATATCTCTGTATCTAGGCACTAAATATTCTTGTGATTTGGGGTATTAGAAATCCTCTATGTGGTGATATATAATGAATAAATATATTTAATCATGTGAATGTATTTTTTTAAAATATTGAATAAAACATGAGGGTATCTAAGATAAAAAATATGAGATAATGGATAAGTCCGGGACATGATATCTAACTGATTCATGAAATATAATTTTATTGTATCAGAAATTAAGCTAGAGGAGACTATTAGTCAGGTGTCGAAGAGTGGATTATTCAATTAATTAAATTAAATTTACAAACAAAATCTCCCCATTTTATTTCACATATTGAAGAATAGTGTGTATGTCTTCCTACCACGGTGATAGACGTCCCAAAGATGAATCGAGACATGAAGGTGTTGATAATACCAGCTTTCTACATTGATTACCACTATATTGTTGATCAACATGTTCTTTGAACCTTTTTGGATATGGTGATTCATATTATATCCATGATATAAGACAATTTATTATATTTATTTCACAATAATCTTTTATTCATTATTTTTAGTTTTTAGTGTGTTATAAAGACAATGATAGATCATATGGGTGTAGATTAGTGAGATGAGGTTGGAAATTGTGTAGTTTTTGATGGCTCATAGGGGATTCCTGTTTGGAATTACTAATCACATAGCATGTATTTTAGGAGAACATGTCATTTGTTCTTACCATTCGAAGAAGGTGAACATGGTGGAATAAATAACATGAAATAGATGTACAATCCATTTCTTGATCCCAGGTGTTGTTTCCAAGGATATGGATTGGTATTTATTATCAATGGATTTGAACATGTGGATGTTTATTGCTTGAAAAAATGGGTATGGACTCATATACCTAAGTGCAGCAAAGAAAACATTATAATGATTGACCAAGAGATACAAAACATGTACAGTGGGTACACATCATGTATGGAGATATGGTGTAACATCCCAAGTAAGTAATGAACACAAGATATCTTTATATATGTATATTAATGAATTATATAGTGTTTTAGAGGCTTAAAATGAAAATAAATCAAATCTTAAGCATGGAATACACTACTATTTTTTTAAAAGATTGTTTTTCTGCTTTTTGATGGAAAACCATTTTTTAAATCTATCTTTTGACAATTTTATAAGATATGGTTGTCAAAATAAACTTATTATTTATGATTGGGACATCAAAATTTACTTTGTGTGAATTTTTGGTATTTTTCGGACAATGTTCATTTTTTTAATGAATGGTGAAAAATACTACATTTTACATCAAAACTGCTTTTTAATCTAAATTATTAATATGATTAGATTATCTTTTTAATTGGTTTTAAAGTTATATTAGAATATATTTTTACCATTTAATCCAATGGCGGTCATTAGTATTAATTTCACTTTGGAATTGGGCATAAACTAATCCCAAACTTTTCTTAGATATTGTTTAAAAAAAACCCACTATTTGTTTTGACAACGAGAATTATTTTTAAATCAATTATTGAAATTTCTGTGATTGGAATTGGGTAAAATGAATTACATATTTGTAATCAGAAGGTCCATATTATGTAATCAATACTCTTTTGTTTTTGACATTATCAATAGTAAAGACAACAATTATCTTTAATTATCTTGATTAATGAATAATCGGGTAGTTAATGATAATAAAATAATATCATAATAATAAAAAAATGACACCAACATGTGTCCTAATTCTACTAGTTGTCTCATGTCCGACCATGGGATACCTTGTGCCAAACATGGGGACCCCATGGAATCACTTTTGTGGAAATTGACTTGTTAGCTTTTTAATTTTTTTAAAGAAAGTAAATATAACAAGAATGTATCACCTGATTAAAACAGTTATTAATTTTGTCTGCATAGATGATATTATAGTCTATTAATATTAATTGGAAAGCTAAAACGATTTCCTACATCATAATATTTTTTTCATAATTTTTATACTTTAAATAAATTATATTATTTATGATATCATGATGATGCAGCGATTACCTCATTAATAAAGGATTTAAATAAAATGAAATGATAATGTAACATCTAAGACCTAAACATGTCCAAAACCTATTGGATGGGTGGATTTCAAACCCTGATCACCTAAACCTCGAATTATATCATTGTGGGACCTTTTGAATCCGAAAATCATTTTCAAATAAAGTAACATTTCTTTACTTTCCAAGAGTGACCCTCCTCTCCTCTTATAAAATGCCCCCACATCTACCTCCTTACCCACACTTACGAAGCATTTGGATCGGCGAACCAATGCCCATTTTGTCTCTCCACTTCCCTCTATTACTCCTTGAAGCCTCACTTTGGGCAGAAGTCTTCCCAAGGAAGCCTTTGAGCTCAAACCAATGGGAGTTACCCAATTTTAAGGTAATGTCTTCACTTGAGTCCTTTTGTTTTATTTAGCTTCTCCAACCCCCTAAACTCTTTTTATTCATTTATTTTGTAACAACTCCAGTATCTCCAATATACTAGGATTTTGTTATAAGAATGATTAGAGCTACACTTACACACATCTACATCTAATGGTTATAGAACATACTGTTTCCGTGGATGGCGAATTTCTACCTCCCGAAACGATGATTGTGAAACATTCTTTTAACACATTCAAAGGTGGCCATTAAGATGACTCTATATTTATATATGATATATAATATGTTTATGTTTTCCTTAAACTTCTGTATTTTTCATTTTGGTCATACCTTTATTGTTTCCATTATGGGTAAACGCGATATCTTCATTTAAGGAAGTGCGGACTACCGCCCCCTCAAAGTGATTTTATTCGTTAAATACCATATGTGGGTCGTATAAAGGATGTAGTTATGATATTATATATGATATTATACTGGAATTATAATATACCTTTATATCATTATGATTCAGTTCTATAAAATACGAAATAGCAATGAAAGTAGTGTTCATGCATACGTACGGATTACCGTCCCCATGAACAGTGCATTTCATTTCTTACCTCTAAATGATTATGTAATATTATAAATGCATGAATGTACTGGATAAATATTACATATATGATATATACATAATGAATACCATTCTGGATATAATGGATACATGAAGAACATGTAATTATAAAGGGCTTATTTTTTACTGAAGTACCAATGATCGTTAAAACGACCGTTATTAACTTAAATACTTTACATAGTGTTCATGAAATGGAAATAAGTGATATAAAAGGAATAATGAACTTTAAAAATGTTCTTAAACAAGTAGAAATTAACTCACGTTTATTATTCAGGAGATTAAGGAATGACCGAGTCAAGTCGGACCCGAGGTATGGGACTTCGTCTCAATCTCCTTTCATTGAGGCATATATTGTTTTATACACAACCTTATTTTATATGGTGTATAAACCCCTTTGAATTTAACGTTTATCCAAAAGTAATCTTTTTTATATGAATTGTTTTACAAAATGACAAAAGGGAATGTTTTTGTCATACGTATGCAGTGACAACGACTTCTCCGTCACCGTGACCATTATTTGAGTTTCGGCTTCATCTACAAGCCATACCTTTTTTAAAAAAAGAAAAATAAATACCATGTTTTACTTTTATTTTATTTTGGTATTGAAAATGGTTTTCATAATGTTTTTATATCAATGTTTTGTATTGATATCTTGTGATTGAAAGGTGGAAATTTTATTTTTCCTTTATGAATGTTTTATGTGATACGATTGTGTTGAGGATCTTGGACATTATTATGAAGACGGGTGGTTCCGTGATAATATAAGGGCGGGTGAGCCTGATATAGCTTTCCAATGCATTGGGTAACGTGAAGAAGTGAAACATTAATGTTTCTCTGAAGCGATTTAGGGAATATACGGTGATGGGTATTCCATACGTAACCAAGAGTGTTACTCCCTACGTAAGAATGTTATGAATGCCTCATGTTACCTTTATGTCTTATGATTTCTATGATTTATTAATGATTTGATGAGGTATGTTAAAGTGCTTATGTTTTATGGGTAAATTATAAATTCATTCTTATGTATATATGTACCCATGTTACTTTTCCATATTTATATATCCCTTACTGAGCTTTTTAGGCTCATCCCATGTTTTTTGAAATGTTTTTCACAGGTCAAGGGAAAGGTACATGATATGATGATAGTGTCAAGGAAGTGTCAAGAAAGAATCCAAGTTTTTTTAAATAAGTTTCCATTGATGGGAAAGAAGAACACTATCTTAATGTATCCACTTTGTTTATATGTGGAATGTAATGCAAGTTTTATGATCTAATTCTCTAAAACTCTAATCCCGAAAAGATCCTCAATGTGTAATCTTGTAATAACTCATGATTAAGTAAGGTTTGAGGCTGGGGCCTTATAGTTGGTATCAATGGTCGGTTTATATTACTTTAGGAGTTAGAATTCTATTAAATGACTATCCAAATATATATATATATATATATATATTGAAATGATATAGCATTTGAAGATTACCATGTTGCTTCATCAAAGACATGTCTTTTAAGAATGGTTTTCCACAGAGGAAACAGGGAAATAGTGCTAGGATGGCATACAGAAGGAAATAACCTTCCGAACCAGCATCTTGAGATGGTCGGAATTGGAACTGAATAGTTTTTTGCAGTAATGGGGAAGTTAACTCAAGCGATAAATGGCGGTGGTATCCATACACGAGATCAGCCAGATCAACCGCAGAGGAACATGTCAGTGCTGGAACATTTAATGAGGCAACATACCCCATCATTCAGAGGATCATCTGACGATGTGCTAGCTTAAGGGTGGATTAAATCAATAGAGAAGATTTTCGATGTCATGGGGTGTTCATATAATCAAAAGTTAGTCTTTCTATTTACCGTTTGGAGGGTGAGGTAGATCTGTGGTGGTCAATGGTTAAAAATATCAGGGACATTGATGAGATTGATGCTCTCGACTGTGATGAATTGAAAGGTATGTTTCTTGAAAAGTATTTTCCTATGGCTGTTCGACTTAGGATAGAAAAACAATTCTTGGAATTGAGGCAAGAGGAAGACTCAGTGGCTACCTATGAAGAAAGGTTCACTCGATTGGCAAGTTATGCTCAAAATTTTATCCGAGACCTTGATATTAAAATCAATCATTTTTACTCAGGATTAAAGCCAAAATATTACAGGGAATTAGATACTTGTGAGTTTAAAATTTCTGAAAAGCTTGTTTGATATGCTGATAAGGTCGAAATAGAGTTTTTCGATGATCAAGAGTTCTATAACAACCAGCAGAAGAAGAGATAGAGGTGGCATGAGAAAAGAAAGAATTCATCAAAAAGGAATGACGGTAAGAAAACAAAGTTTCCCGTTTGTGATAAATGTTGTAAAAGGCATGCTGGGGAATGCCTTCTGAATTCTGGAAAGTACTACTGATGCGGTACGATGGGACATTAGGCTCGTTATTGCACTAAAAAAGATCAATGTGAAGGCAAGACCAAATTTGATTTACAGTTAGTGAAATGTTTTAAGTGAAATGAGATGGGTCACTATGAAAACGAGTGTCCGAAAAAGAGTTTGAGTTATGGGAAACAGTTACACTACAAGCAGAAAGGGTTGGGGAAATCCTTTGCAACTACTTCAGCAGATGTCGGGCCATTAAATGAAGTTGTATCAGGTACTTTGTTTGTTTCTTCAAATTATGCCAGTGTGTTGTTTGATTCGGGGTCTACATATTCATTCATATCTGAAAACATTTCTAGTAAAATGGGAATACCATCTCAAGAAATGACTTCTGAACTTATGGTAAAAACACCTGGGGGAAATGTTGAGGAAAAAAGAATTTATAAGAAACTTCATATCCTTATCTGTGGAAAGATCCTACTTGAAAACCTTATTGTTCTACCTCTAGTAGAGTTTAATGTTATCCTGGGTATGGATTGGCTCTTTATTTACCATGCTAAGATTGACTGTAGAGCTAAAGAAGATTCTTTTCAAAAAGACTTTCAGTTTGTGTACAATAATGAACCCTTAATGTTGATAACATATCAAGAGGCCGAGCAACTTGTAAAAGATGGAAATGAATGTTACATTGAACATATTGTTGAAAACAAGGGAACTGTTCAGATTAACGATGTGCCAATGGTAAATGAGTATCCTGATGTTTTTCCTGATATGTTGCCTGGAATAATACCAGATCGGGAAGTTGAGTTTACTGTTGACTTAGTTCTTGATGCTTAGACAATTTCAAAACCCCCTTATCGAATGGCTCAAGTTGAACTTTTAGAGTTAAAGAAACAATTGCAGGAGTTATTAGATAAAGGTTTCATTCGACCTAGCACATCACCATGGGATGCTCCTATCTTGTTTTTTAAAAAGAAAGATGGCTCAATAAGACATTGCATTGATTATAGGGCCTTGAATAATATCACTATTAAGAACAAATATCCTTTTCCTCATATCGATGATTTGTTTGATTATATCCAGGGAGCTCAGTATTTTTCAAATATTGACCTGAGATCGGGGTACCATCGGCTGAAGGTAAAGGAAGCAGATGTTCCGAAGACTGTGTTTCGTACAAGATATGGCTATTATGAATTTGTAGTAATTACTTTTGGGCAAACCAATGCACCTACTGTATTCATGGACATAATGAATAGAATTTTCCATGAGTTCTTGGATAAGTTTGTGGTGGTTTTCATTGATGATATTTTGGTGTTTTATAAAAGTAAAGAGGGGAATGAAAGGCATTTAAGGGTTATCATGCAAACCTTAAAAGAAATGAAACTGTATGGAAAATTCAGCAAGTGCGAGTCTTGGTTGCAACAAATTTCTTTCCTTGGTCACATTGTTTCTAAATATGGGATAACCATTGATCCTGCAAAAACAAAGTTTGTTGAAGAATGGCCAAGACCCACAAATGTAACAGAGATTCATAGTTTCTTTTGTTTGGAAGGCTATTGCCGAAGGTTTGTTAGAAATCTTTCACTTTTATCTAGTCCAATGACTTAGATAACTCGGAAGGGTGTTAAGTTTATCTGGACAGAAGAATGTGATGATTGTTTTCAGGAATTGAAAAGAAGATTGGTGAATGCTCCAGTTTTGGCACTACCATACAGGAATGGTGAGTTTGTTATATACATTGTTGATTCATTGAAAGGACTTGGTTGTGTCCTAATGAAGAATGATAAGGTAATTACTTATGCTTCACGTCAGTTGAAAACTCATAAGGTAAATTACCCTACACATGATTTGGAATTAGCTGTTGTTGTTTTCGCTTTAAAATTTTGGAGGCATCATTTGTATAGAGTAAAGTGTGAAATATATACTGATCACAAAAGTTGAAAGTATATATTAACTCAGAAAGAGTTAATCATGAGACAGAGGAGATTGATGTAATTAATCAAGACTTATAATTGTACAATTCATTACCATGCGGGAAAAGAAAATAAATTGGATGATGCTTTGAGTCGAAAAAGTAATGCTTCATTAGCAATATTTCATTTGTAACGTGATCCTTTGGTTAAGGATTTGATGAACTTTGGTATAGAAGTTGTTGGTGCAGGATGTTCTTCTGTTTTATTTCAGGTATTAGTGAGATCATCTCTATCAGATAGAATCAAGCAAGCACAAGAGCAAGACATTGAGTTGCAGAAAAAGGTAGAGCTTGTTCAGAAAGGTATGTTTCTTGAATTCAACATTGATAATGATTGCGTTTTTATATTTGGGGAGAGATTGTGTGTGCCTTGTGATTCACAGTTGAAGAGAGAGTTGTTATGTGAAGCTCATAGTTCTCTGTTTACAGTTCATCCTGGCAGTACTAAGATGTACAGAGATCTGCGGGAGTATTAATGGTGGGATGGAATGAAAAGAGATATTGCTGAATTTACTGTGAAGTGTTTGACATGTCAACAGGTTAAAGCAGAGCGGCAGTTACATAAAGGGATGCTTCATCCTTTACTAGTTCCAGAGTGGAATTGAGAGAATATATCCATGGACTTTATTGTGGGATTACCGAAGACATCTTGAGGTAATAATGCAATCTAGGTTATTGTTGATCTCATGACCAAATCTGCTCATTTCTTTTCTATACGAGATACATTTTCCCTAGATAAACTTTGTCGTTTGTATATTAAAGAGATAGTCAGGTTACATGGAGTTCTTTTCTCCATTGTATCTGACCATGATCCCAGGTTCACTTATAACTTTTGGAAAGGCCTTCAGAAGTCGTTGGGTACTGAATTAAATTTTAGTACAGCTTTTCATCCTCAATCAGATTGGCAGTCAGAATGAATAATTCAGACCTTGGAGGATATGCTACGAGCTTGTTCGATGGATTATCAGGGATGTTGGGACCAACATCTTTCATTGTATGAATTTCCATATAATAACAGTTTTCATTCCAGTATACAGATGGCACCATTTCAGGCATTATATGGGAAGCAGTGTCGAACTCCAGATTTCTGGGATGATGTGGGTGAAATTAAGTTGATGGGACTAGAATTGGTAGAATAGTTGGCAGAAAAAGTTCAGCTGATACAGAAACACATGAGAACAGCTCAGAGTATGCAGAAGCGTTATACAAACAACAGGAGGAAGTATCTCTCCTTTGAGGTAGGTGATCATGTTTTTCTCAAAGTATCACCATGGAAAAGTGTGATGTGATTTGGTAAGAAAGGAAAGCTGAGTCCAAAGTTCATTGGAACATATGAAATTATGGAGAGAGTTGGATCAGTTGCTTACCGAGTGGCTTTACCTCCGATTTTATCTCAGGTACACAATGTTTTTCACGTTTCGATGTTGAGAAAGTATTTTCCAGATCCATCTCATGTTTTGAGTCCATAGGTAGTTCAGCTGGAAGAGAACTTATCTTATGAGGAATAATCGGTCCAGATTCTTGACCATATGGAGCAAGTGTTACTGAATAAGTTTATTAATCAGGTAACGGTTTTGTTGAAAAACCACATGATGGAAGAGGCAACATGGGAATCTGAAAATGCAATGAGGGATAAGTACCCCCATTTATTCGATAAGTAAATAAATTGTGGGGACACAATTTCTTAAAGGGGGTAAGGATGTAACATCCCAAGTAAGTAATGAATAATATATATTTTTATCTGTGTCTATTAATGAATTATATAGTGGTTTAGAGGCTTAAAATGAAAATAAATCCAATCTTAAGCATGGAATACACTAATTTTTTTTAAAGATTGTTTTACTGCCTTTTGATGGAAAATCTTTTTTAAATCTATCTTTTGACAATATTATAATCTATGGTAATCAAAATAAACATATTATTTATGATTGGGACATCAAAATTTACTTTGTGTGAATTTTTGGTATTTTTCGGACAATGTTCATTTTTTTAATTAATAGTGAAAAATACTGCATTTTACATCAAAACTGCTTTTTAATCTAATTTATTTATATGAATATATTATCTTTTGAATTGGTTTTAAAGTTAAATTAGAATATATTTTTACCATTAAATCCAATGGTGGTCCTTAAGATTAATTTCACTTTGGAATTGGGCATAAACTAATGCCAAACATTTCATAGATATTGTTTAAAAAACCCGCTATTTGTTTTGACAAAAGGAATTATTTTTAAATCAATTATTGCAATTTCGGTATTTTGAATTGGGTAAAATGGATTACATATTTGGAATCAGAAGGTCCAAATTATGTAATCAGGACTCTTTTGTTTTTGGACATTATGAACAGTAACGACGGTAATTATCTTTAATTATCTTTGTTAATGAGTAATCGGGTAGTTAAGGATAATAAAATAATAACATAATAAAACAAATGACACTAACATGTTTTCTAATTCTACTGGTTTTCTCATGACCGACCATGGGATGCCTTGTTCCAATCTTGGGGACCCCATGGTATCAATTTTGTGGAAAGTGACTTGTTATCTTTTTATTTTTTTAAAGAAAGTAAATATAACAAGAATGTATCACCTGATTAAAACATTTTTAATTTTGTCTATATAGATTATATTTTCGAATATAAATATTCATTGGAAATATAACATGATTTAATACATCATAGTATTTTTTTCATAATTTTTAGACTTTATATAAATTAAATTATTTATGACATCAAGATGATGCATCGATTACCTCATTAATAAAGGATTTAAATAAAATGAAATGATAATGTAAAATCTATGACCTACACATGTGCAAAACCTATTTGATGGGTATATTTCGAACCCTTATCACCTTACCCTCGAATTATATCAATGTGGGACCTTTTGAATCCGAAAATCATTTTCAAATAATGTAACATTTCTTTACTTTCCCAGAGTGCCCCTCCTCTCCTCTTATAAAAGGCCCCCACCTCTACCTCCTTACCCACACATCAAAAGCCATTGTCTTGGCCAACCCCAGACCATTTCGTCTCTCCACTTCCCTATATTACTCCTTGAAGCCTCACGTTGTGCAGAAGTCTTCCGAAGAAATCTTTTGAGCTCAAAGCAAATGGAGTTACCCGATTTTAAGGTAATGTCTTCACTTGAGTCCTTTTGTTTTATTTTGCTTCTCCAACCCCCTGAACACTTTTTATTCATTTATTTTTTAACAAATACAGTATCTTCAATATACTAGGATGTTTTTATAAGAAGGATTCGAGCTACACTTACACAAACCTACATCTAATGGTTAAAGAACATACTTTTTCTGTGGATGGAAAATTTCTGCCTCCCGAAACGATGATTGTTCAACATTCATTTAACACCTTCAAAGGTGGACATTAAGATGAAACTATATGTATATATGATATATAATATGTTTATGTTTTCTTTAAGCTTCTTTATTTTTCATTTTGTTCAAACCTTTATGGTTTCCATTATGGGTAAACGCGATATCTTCATTTAAGGAAGTGCGGACTACCGCCCCCTCAAAGTGATTTTATTCGTTAAATACCATATGTGGGACGTATAAAAGATGGAGTTATGATATTATATATGATATTACAATAGAATTATAATATACCTTTATATCATTATGATTCAATTCTATAAAATACGAAATAGAAATGAAAGTAGCGTTCATGCGTACGTACGGCTTACCGTCTCCATGAACGGTGCATTTCATTTCTTACCTCTAAATGATTATGTAATATTATAAATGCATGAACGTACTGGATGTATATGACATATATGATATCTACATCACGTATACCATTCTGTATATAATGGATACATGAATAACTTATAATTATAAAGGACTTATTTTTGACTCAAGTACCAATGATCATTAAAACGACCGTTATTTACTTAAATAATTACATAGTGTTCACGACATGGAAATAAATTTTATAAAAGGAATAATGAACTTGAAAAAGGTTCTTAAACAAGTATAAATTAACTCAAGTTTATTATTCACTAGATTAATGAACGACCAAGTCAAGTCGGACCCGAGGTATGGGACTTCGTCTCAATCTCCATTCATTGAGGCATATTTTGTTTTATACACAACCTTCATTTATACGATGTTTAATGCCCTTTGAATTTTACCTTTATCCAAAAGGAATCATTTTTATACGAAGCGTTTTACAAAACGACAAAATGGAATGTTTTTGTCGTACGTATGCGGCGACAACGACTTCTCCACTGCCATGACCATTATTTGAGTTTCAGATTCCTCTACAAGCCATACCTTTTTTAAAAAAAGAAAAAAAATACCATGTTTTACTTTTCTTTTATTTTGTTATTGAAAATAGTTTTCATAATGTTTTTATATCAATGTGTTGTATTGATATCTTGTGATTGATCGGTGGAAATGTTATGTTTCCTTTATGCATGTTTTATGTGATACGATTATGTTGAGGTTCTTGGGCATTATTATGAAGACAGGTGGTTCCGTGATAAACTAAGGGCGGGTGAGCCCGATATAGCTCTCCAATCCATTGGGTAATATGAAGGAGTGAAACGTTAAGATTTCTCCGAAGAGATTTAAGGAATATACTGTGATGGGTATTCCAAACGTAACCAAGAGGGTTACTCCCTATGTAAGAATGTTATGAATTCCTCAAGATATGTTTATGTCTTATGATTTCTACGATTTATTCATGATTTGATGAGGTATGTTAAAGTGCTTATATTTTATGGGTAAATTAGTATTTAATTCTTATGTATATATGTACCCATGTTTCCTTTCCATATTTTTATATCCCTTACTAAGCTTTTTATGCTCAACCCTAGTTTTTTGAAATGTTTTTTATAGGTCAAGGGAAAGGTACATGATATGATGATAGTGTCAAGGAAGTTTCAATAATGAATCCATGTTATGTTTTAAATATGTTTCCATTGATGGGAATGAATAATACTATCTTAATGTATCCACTTTGTTAATATGTGGAATGTAATGCAAGTTTTATGATCTAATTCTCTAAAACTATAAACTCGAAAAGATCCTTAATGTGTAATCTTATAATAACTCATGATTAAGTAAGGATTAAGGCGGGGGACTTATATATGGCCAGTGTGGTCATGTCCAAAGGAGGATAAACCTAGAGTTTCAGACAAGGTCACATTTTGTGTGACATGGGTTATACATCGTGTAGTCTAATTAAAATCTAATAAAAAGGGGGAATGACCTGAGGATGGGTTCTACAGACACACCGTGTACTGAGGGTATAAGAGGAGTCCTCCCCTTAGAGACGTCTACATCACTCATCTTCATATTCTATACTCTGAATGATATTTGCGGGTAGCCTGTCCCTTGTGGTTTTCAATATTTCTAATGCTGGTGGCCATGGTCTCGGTGTTAGAGATATATTGTGAGCTGATGTTTTTGGTTTGCTTCTATTATCAATATATAGTCCAATATCAGTATATTGTGTTCCCTTGAGGTATCCCTATAAGGGTATAGTGTGTAATTATATCCTTAGGATAGGATTATGATCACATTGACATGATGAGATCATATGGAGTTATTTTATCCCCATTAGAGGTCATAGTGGGAACCCCTATAGTTTCAATAATATTATATTTGATTATTTGGTATCTTCTTGAAAAATAATACATGGGAAATTGCCCCCTATTTAGTAGGCAAGACAATTAATGTTTCTATAATCATATGGTTTATAATACACTTCCTAATAGGTAGTTTCTATTGGTATTTATAATTGTCATATATGTGATCCCCTATACAGAACATGTTTTTTATTAGTTTTGTGGAATCATCATCTATTAGTTTCCCTACATTGATGGTCATTCTATATGGGGTTCTTGGAATCGAAATTACCAACAATAATGTGGTGTAATTCACTTATATAAACATTGTGATCTCCAATGTTCCAGATTGACTTTGTGGAGTCCCCTATTTGTTCTAAGAGTGGTCTTCTTTTGGATTGATATAATTTTGATTTACATCAGTGTCAGTGGACCTAAATCATGGATTTGTGAGATCCCAAATCAGTTTATCGTGATCCGTTGGGATTCAACATGGGTTCCTTCCCATATAGACCGAATGTGTCATATCTCACTAATGATTTCCTTCATTGATGTAAGAGTTTTCCAAGATGATTGAAAACTATTAAATGAGTTCCAATAGGTACAATAGGTCCAATTGAGTTAGATATCCTAGATGAGTGATAACATTGATCCTTGATTATAATTGTGTGGCATGAAGATAGGTTGGGGCCTCATTTGGCTAAGATTATCAGATGAGTGTATCTGGGTCTTTATTGATGTCCATGATTTGTTTTCACATATGAAATAACCTATGGAATTTATTTGACATTTAATGTGTAACTAAGGAGAGTCCAAGATATAGATTATTACTATCTCACAGTTGGGTTTTCTCCTATGTATTTGGGATTTAAATATTGATTCATTTCAATTTATCCCTTTTATTATTGTTTATTTAGGTTATCTCTATGTATTTTTATACTCAGACATACATGTTATCATTCAGCAGATGTCATTTTCTATGTTATTGGAATACCATTAGATGGAGTCCCAAGTTAAACAATAGTAGGTTAATATTAGAGAGATATGAATACCATGTTTTGTACCAATGGGTTAATATGATAGTAGCCCCATTCTTTGGAGTGGGTTGGAATCATTTTTATTTTTTGGTCGGTTGGAATTTTTATCCTTTTGTACTTTAGTATTTTTTTACTTTGATTGTGGAAGAGATGTTTTCATCCATTTCAAGTATCTTTGATTTCATTATATTTTAACTATTTCATAGATATAAATGTCTATGAATTTTAATAGGTTGAATAGGCTATGTCATCCCATTTGTGGGATACTCCAACTCCATGATGGACTCCATACCATATAATATTAGATCAGGGCCTTGGGTATTGGCGGGGTAGCCTTCATCTGGCCATGCATTTCCTGGTGGTTCAGGTCCTTACAATTTGTACAAAACGTCCTTTTAACAAGACCAAAGTTAGGAATGTTTTTGATATGATCCTAGGTTTTGTTTATCAAGTATGGATTTCATGAAATGGACTCCAATATGGATGTACATAATGTTCTTTCCATTTACCTTAATAGTGATGAACATTTAGATAAATCATTAAATTCGGAAAATTTTGTAGATATTATACAAAGATATCCTTGCAGAAGACTCACTACATGGACAAATATCTATTTCCACATCAATTATTAACTAATATAAGGCTCACGGATTCATGAATTCTAGTTGCTTTAAGAGATGATCGGTAATTTACCAACCCCATACACATTGATATGGTGCATTAATTTATTACATTTGAATGATTACAAGTAACAAAATCTTGAATGACCAATCCGTTTATTAGTCATGAATAAATAGATAAATAAAATTTTAATCTATTACATTATTATAACATAAAACATTACATTGTAAAATAATATTCATCCCTGATGTCATTCAAAAAATTTATCATCATATCCAAGGTAAAATAAAACAAATAAAATGGTGAGCTCAAATTATCAGTAATGAAAATTATAGTGAAAAAAATAGTAAATAAAATTTTATGGAAAGGTAAATAACTTAACACACTTTCAATTCAATCCAATAGATAAAGAATAATCAATATTTCATGGAAAATAAATGATGAAACATTTCAGTCAAATAAAAAAATAAGGAATAATAAATATGGATACTTATGAAATTAAAATACATGTCATATAAAAAAATAATCATTGAGTAGAAATAATTGACAGACTTCTCGACACAAAATATCATGAATAGATAATAACTGTAACTAAATGATAGAAATTATTAATTATCATACATCATGTTACCTAGGAACCAGATATGTTTACCATCAAGATATTGATTAAAATATTTGGATTTGTCTACCTAATCTGTACAATGAAACTACCAATACATTGAAAATATTGCATTAGCTGGTCCACAACCCGTACTACATTCCTTAAATGGTCCCCAACCCATGTATTTGATGTCCAAATAATTCATGATATATCAAATAAATAATTTTCCATGTCATATATAAATATTTTATAATTAATACATTCTTACTAATAATAACGAAAATGAGGACAAGTAACAATATGGGATGTTGAAATAAAAACATTTTTGAGGGAAAATATAATTTAGGCATTCCAAAGTGTCCCATATCACTTTGCAATAATTTAATAATAATTTCATGAAAATTAAACAAAGCATATAATCTCATGAAATGAAAACATTCATATTATAACATGTCAAAGGGTATTAGATACACCATATAAAAGTGATTTGGTATTTAATGAAAAAGAATACTTAAGAGAATAAAAATTAGAGATGAAATGACATACGACTTTGTATTCCTATATTTAAAAGGGTTTATATTTATATCAGATAAAATTTCATTTTAAAAGAGCACTGTAAAATCTTTAAATGATGATTCAAACCATTGGAGCATCTTTAAAGAACGCAATTCTATTCATGTCGTATATGCTTATGTATATATTTATTTGGAATTTGTAAAAAATTTCATAATATACATTGTTTTTGAAAACTATATATATATATATTACATTTTAAAATATTTTGGAAAATGTAATGACGGATAAAAACTAATTTATACAATAACTTTAGAATACTAAAAATGTTTTTGAAAACATTTTTAGAAAAACCTAACAAGGAAGATAAATATTCTTTAGTTGGGATTCAAACAGAAACAATCTTGAATAATGATGAGATGGTGAAATAAATATATACCAATATATAATCAGTAGAACAATATGAAAATGAAAAAACATTCTATAGAAATATCATAATCTTCTTCATAATAATAGTAAAATTCATTAATGGTCAATATAATCCCCACAAAAAAGAAATATATAAGGTCTAAGGCATGTGTCCCACAAAAATTAATGTGAGACAACGATCCCTTACAATGGTTTTGTTTTTTACTAAACGTACATTAAACTCACATATAATGGTTTAATGAACGATATTAACTTATTTCCTAGGAATATTAATATTTATGATTTCATAAATGAGAGACATATAATATTATATTTCCCATTTATTTTCAATCATTCTTCATTTTCACAATCTCAATTGTTAATTACCATGTTTATCCAGTAAATTTTCACTTTTTTAATTATCTTTATTGTTAACTAGATCATAATTTAATAAAAATGTAAATATAAACAATTTTTTAAATATTGATACATATATATTAAGTATTTATGTATTTATAGTAATCCATGAAATTTGGAAATACGAAATAAAAGGCACCATTTAAGGTTACAGTATCATGTATGCACGCATGAATGGTGCTTTCATATCATTTTCATTTTAACTGAATTTAGATTATATTTTATATATTTATATAATAATTAAATTATCATATCTATGTAATAAATGGAACATATGTTTATTAAAACCATGCTTTTTTATGTTCCGTGTATAGGGTGAATGAATCATGCCACTTTGAGGTGGCGGTAGTCCACACTTCCAAAAAAGATGTTATTGTGTTTATGAAAAATGGAATGAAATATTGTATGTTTTATAGAGTATTAAAAAATGCATAATGAAATAATTAATATCATATTAGACATATATATAAAAAAAATTATCATAAATACCAACCATTAAAGTAGGTAAATAATAATGAACAATCATTGTTTCGTGAAGAGGTAGTTTTTCAAACATAGAAACCATATGTTCATTACCCATTAAATTGAAATTCATTTAATTTTAGGTAAAACACTTAATATAAATACATCATGGTATATTTATGATATTAATGATATTATATAAAAATATATTAATTACAAATGAAGTAGTGGGGAATGAAATAAAACTGAAACAATCATTCAAGAACTTTTCCTAGTTTTTCGGTAACTCAAATTCGTTTAAAAACAATTAAATCATTAGATGGATTTATTACCCAAGGGTGGATTATAATATTAGGGTTTGTAATTTTGGATCCGATTTTTAATGGGTTTGGTCGAGCTATAAGTCTCAATGTGGTGTGATGAAGTGAGGGAGAAGGTTCCCTTTAATAATTGAGGTTAGGAAATCTTTCAGAATTTGGAAAATGAATAATTTAATATAAATTCAATATCAATAAAAATCACTCCAAAAGGTAATTTCATCTAAGATAATATTCAATAAGGTTTTAATATCATCAAAGATTATATTTTAGACAAGATTTGGTATTATTTTAATCGTTATCATTTTGATTAACCCTTAATTAATCAATTTTAATTTTAATTATGGTATCAAATTATTCTATACTATATGGTTGTAATACATCTAATGTTTCAATAGGATAAATATTGAAAAAAGTGATATTTAATACTATATCTATTCTCCTTATCTTTAGTAAATATGATTATGACTATTAAATAATTTAATAAAATATAATTAGTGTCGATTTTGACATTGTTCATAGCATTGATGTAAAGAAAATACATAGAGAAAGATAAATTAGAACCTATTAACATAAAAACCCCTAACATGTTATATTATCTCATTAAATTTTTATATCACATTAATTAATTCATATTATATTTAATTCAATATTTCTAATTTCATTTAATTAATTGTTTTATTAATTGAATCATTACTACATCATTATTGTGAACGTATTTATAATAATTATTTATTTTCTAATCAATAAATATAAATTATCAACATTTAGATAAGTATTTTATATTTAAAATGAGTTTTTATAATCAAGGATATCCAATCAATAAAAAAATATAATAAATTTAATACATAATAAAAATAAGTGTTTCACATATTGGACTTCCCTCAAAATGAAATAATATAATAGCCATAAAGTCAACCAAGTGGCACAATGTGGGCCAAAAATTTAACAAATGATGATTTTGGGTAAAAAACTCATTAATTGAATTTAGTTCATTTTTTTGGGCAATTGTTTTAATTCTTATATTATTTTTTTATCTTTAATTTCCCGATTTACCTATAAGTATGGTAAATAAAATAATATAAATACAACTATTTCTATTCAAAAAAAATTCACTTGATCCCACAATACTATAAATATCATACACATTACAACATTTTAGGTATGTTTTTGAAAAATAAATGCATCGAAGTTGCTAAATTAATTTTAATGAAAATCCCACTTACATGGTGAGAAACCAACTTAATGTAAAAGTGTTCAAGAAATTTATATGTTTTTATATCTAAATTTAATGTGAAATTTATTCCAATGACATAAAATAATTTAAATGATATAAAATTGATCTAATTATACTATAAAACTATAACATCCCAGTTCCAGAAGCCTCCCAGAGGCGCCTCGTTCCTGGTTGGTCACATGGCCTAAAGCCCACTTCCTTGAATGCTAGAGGCTTCCAACTAGCAGTGAGGGATTGGGGTGTGATAGTTGGAGAACAATGCCCTAATTGGAAGAGAATACATTGGATGTAAATAAATACATACAAAAGAGAAAGTTGTAATAATATCATACAAAAATAAACAGCGGAAGACTGCTAGAATAAACTGGATCATATATGTAAAATTATGAATGATACATATTTCTATGAAAGTAGAGAAACATATCATAATGATAAAATACAATACTAATCCAAGTACAAGAGAAAAATAGAAATCATCTCCACAACATCACAAGCTTATGCTTGGTCTCATGCTCTCTAACTCCACAACATGTCATGTACTAGAAGTAGAAGGGCGCTTGTCGTTGTCTATACATGCAACAACATAATCTTTTTGGGAACAAAAGCATGTCCCAAATAGGGTGTTATACTGGATCGCAGTAGGAAACAACAAGGAGTTTTTTGACTAACATTCAGTGAGTATATGGCAGGTAAAAGTACAAAAAATAGTAAACTTTAAATTACTCAACAATAAACAATCCAATGTTTCAATATCAAGAAACAACTAACCAAGCAGATAAACACAAACAGGTAACCCTTTGGTAGGTACCCATAGCCTATCCCCTCTGGTCCTACCTAGAAACACAAGCAAGCAGCTAACACAAGGTATCCCTCTTGGAATTACTCACAGCCCATCCCCTCTTGTCCTACCTAACAAGTACAAGAAACCCTCTGCGTAGTACACTCAATCTATCCCCTCTGGTTCAGCATTAGCATAGACTCTTTGATTAAGCACTCACCATCAATTCCCCCTATAGTCTAGTATCGTAACTAATGGCGCTCTAGGGAAGCACGTAAATCACATTCCCTATGTGGCCCACGTCGAGGATCTATAGACTCTCTGAGGAAGAACACTACGTCAATTCACCATGTGGTCTCACATCGTAATTAGGAATGATACTCTAGAGAATCCCTTACATCCATTCACCTTATGGTCTATACATCAGGTTCCCACGACCCTATGTAAGTCATGAAAGTGTAGCAGCGCGTATCGACCAAGGTAAACCTCAAGAACTACTTGGACAACATCCTACAACCGAAAAACATAATAGAAAAACAGTCACACCATCCTACAATACTAGGCATGGGAATGTAAATAGCAGCCTAACAGGAGATCTTGACCTAAAGGTCAAAACAGGAAAACATGCATGGGAATAACATCTAAATCAAATAAATTCACTCTATTCACAATCAAATAACATCTATTCAAGCATACCCGCATAACAGACAAACAATAAGGAAAAAACGGTAAACGTGCAATACCCCGTTCTTGGGTATTGGGAAAATTTTCACATAAAACTCAAAGACATAAAATATAAAGGCACAAACCACCTACTTTGGTGTTGGGAGATCAGTAAACATTAACCTTGAGGCTTGAATTTATTTAGAACGCCATAGATATATGAAAAATTATAAAACATTCAACCCACGATAACTCATGAAAGAGGAGAAAAAAGAAGATGATGCTCTAGGAGAAGAGGGAACCCACATATGTGATTCCAACGCAACCGACAGTGTTCGATTTGGTGGATGGACGCTTTCTCGAGTGTTCATCGAAGATATGCGACCATACGGAGCTCTCGGTCTAGTGATACCTAGAAGGAGAGCATTCTTGCGATTAGACACAACCCTGATGTGTTTAATGAAAATGGAAAATTACATGATGTGTACTTTCTGTTTCCGTACTCCACATTTGACGGCCTCTAGGTCACCCCCACATGGCCGTGTGCAAGGCGGCTACAAGGCTAGCACACAGCTACCTGCGGTAACTGAGTACAGGGTGTGTGCTCATAAAGTAGATGATGTGTACTTAAAATTTCCAGAAAAACCTATTTTCCCGAAAAAAAACTAGATAAGAAAAACATACCTTAAAAGTGGATCTGAGTTCTTAAAAACATTCCCCTTTAAAGAAAATTTTCCCCAAATTTCCTTATTAAGGGAGAGTAGGAGAAGAAACCCCAAAAAACTATGGGCACAGTGCTCATACATCTGCCTCCAACTCCCAAGTCTCATCCTGTACTCAACCATGCTGCCATAGCACTCATACTAGAGTAATATACTGGAAACAGAGAACCATTGTACTGGAATCAGCAAATCCGGATAGGATGCTCCTCAAAAGATACGTGCACTTCCAACTCATCCTCCTCAGGTTGAAATACATGAGACGGGTGTAAAAAGTAACGTCGAAGCTGAGAAACGTGGAAAACGTCCTGCATAGCTCAGTACCTATGAGGCAACTGCAATCGATAAAAAACCAGACCAACTCTCTCTAACACCTCAAACGGCTTGTCGTACCTCTACGAAGGCTTACCCTGTCTCTTGATCCCCATATATCCCATCCTCGGTGTGAGACATTGAAAAACCTGATCCCTAACCATGAACTATAGAGGTCGTCTATGCTGATAATCATAAGACTTCTTATGAGACTGTGCAGTAGGAATACTCATCCGAATAAACTCTATCTGCTTCGTGGTCTTCTAAACAAGTTGAGGTCCCATCAAAGCTAATTCTCCAACCTCTATACAACATAAGGGTGATAAACATGGCCTACAGTACAAATCCCCATAAGGTGCCATCCGAATAGTTTCGTGAAAACTATTTTTGTAGGAAAAATTCAAAAAAGCTATGTGCTTCTCCCATGAACCTCGAAAATCATGGATGCATTCTCGGAGCATGTATTAAAGAACTTGAATCATTGGCTTGGACTGGCCATCTATCTGAGGGTGGTACGTTGTACTCAAAAGCACATGTGTACCCAAAACATTATGTAGCCCCTGCCAGACCTGAGAAGTAAAATGTGCATCCCTTTCTGAAACAATGGAATTTGGATCTCAATTAAAACGTATAATCTCACGGATGTACAACCATCCCAGCTCGTAGACACTAAAGGTCTCATTGACCGACTTGAATTTAGTGACCTTCATAGGTATGTCATGAAAACCCATACTACATCATTCCCTTGAGGCGACCTTAAAAACCCTGTTACGTAATACATCATGAAATCATTCCACTTCCACTTAGTAATGGGTAACTATGGCAAAAGAACTTATGGTTGCTGATTCTTTTCCTTCAACAGCTGATAGGTGGAACACTTAATGAAAAAACTAGAAACATCTCTCTCCATACATGGCCACCAATACTGATGGTGTAGATCACAATACATCTTGGTGACACTAGGATGAACTTCCCAATCTGAGGAGTTAAAGTCCTGCATCATCTCCTCATTGATATATACTGGCACCAATAAGTGCCCATGGAAATTAAAGATATCATCCTCACCTACGGTCCATCCCAAAATTGGGTTCTCTCCTAAAACACATTCTCGTAGGACTAAGCCTTCAGAATCTGATAGCTATCTCATTCATACTCAATCACGAAGGGTAGATGTAACAACTACAAAAGAAGGTAAGGTGTTCACCTGTCTATCATGATCCTCCTAATGTATCTCCAAGAATAGAGCCATAAGTTTCTAGTCACTACTAGCCTCCTAAAAAGAATGTATCGGAGTCCTCTTTCTCAACGCAACAGCCACTTCTTTGACTTTTCCAGGAGTGTAGGAAAGTTTGAAGTAAAAGGACGGAAGGTACTCAACCAACTTTTGCTTTTTCAAATTCAGATAACACTAAGTGAAGATATACTTGAGAATCTTCTGGTCAGTGAAAACCACAAAATGATCTCCCAGAAGGTAATGTCTCCATTACAATAAGGCATGAAAAACTATATCCAACTCAATATTGGGCGTTGGTTAATTCCTATCATCTAGCCTCAACTATCAAGACCCATACACAATGACTCCATATCCCTGCATAAACACAACTGCTAAGCCTGATACCTGAAGCATCACAATAAATAGTATAGCCCTTGCCGGATCTGGAAATACACGTATCGATGCTGATTTCAACCTCTATCTCATCTCCTAAAAGGCTGACTCACAAGAAGCCGGCCCCACGAACATTGAACCCTTCTTATTCAGACTCGTCAGTGGTCCTACTAAGAGAAAAAATTATTGAATGAAGCTTCTACAGTATCCAGCCATCCCTAAAATACATTACACCATAAAGACGTTCTTTGGAAGCTCCCTAGAAACTACAACTGTCACATTCTATGGGTCTATTGATACTCTTGTCTCTGAGATAACATGACCCAAGAAGTGAATATGGTCCATCCAAAAGTGGAATTTTGAGAGCTTAGCATAATATAGATGCTCTCTCAGTGTACTCAAAATGATCCCAAGATGGGTATCATGGTAATGTCGAGTGTGAGTGTACAACAAGATATCATCCACAAATACAGCCATGAAAGAATCCAAGTATGGATGGAACACTCAGTTCATCAGTGCCATGAAAAGTGTCGGTGTATTCGTGAGACCGAATGGCATAAAGATATACTTGTTTATACCATACATACTTATGAAGGATGTTAGAGGTATATCAAATGGTCTAACACTCAATTGATGGTAACCAGATCTCAAGTAAATCTTCGAGAACCCCTGGGCTCCTTGATGAAGATCAAAAAGATCATCAATCATTGGAAAGGGATATCGGTTCTTTCCCATAAACTGGTTCAACATCCGATAATCCACAAAAATAATAAAGGTTTTATCTACCTTCATTTAAAATAGGATAGGTGAACCCCAAGGATAAGTACGGGGCTGAATGAAAACCTTTCCCTACAACTCCTCCAATTGCTTCTTCAGATCCAGAAACTCTGGTGTAGCCATCCTAAAAGGAGGAATGGACACTTGTGACTCTCCTAGAACAAGATAATTCCAAAAGTCTACATCGCACTCCAGAGGAAAACATGAAAATTCCACTAGGAAGAAATCACTGAAACGATCCACCACTAAAGGAAAGTCTAACTGAGAAGTCCCCAGGTCATCCAGATACAGACTAGCAATCAGGGATATAACTCTTCATAACCCATGATGCTTGAATCCATTTTAAATGTCCCAATGTGTCCCACGATCATGATATTCTCTGCTTTGGGCCTAGCCTGTATTATTTTTTCCCTCGGTTACATCCCTTAGGCGCCCCCCAAGAAAAGGCATCATGATGGGAGAGGTATCCACACCACCTTATAAAGGGTTTCTTTGTGCTCCTCTAATTTTAATGTGGGATTGGCATAACCCACCCACCCACCCCTCCCTAGAAGGGCCTAGCTTCTTCACTGGCACATCAAATGGACACAACCTCTTATACCACATTGTAAAGTCCTAGTTTTGGAAGCCACCTAGAGGCGCCCCGTACCCGGTTGGCCACATGGCCTCCAGCACATTTCCCTGAATTCTAGAGACTATCGACTAGCATCGAGGGCCTTGGTTGAGATAGTGGGGAAACTATGACTGCATTGGAAGAGTACACAGTGGAAGTAAACAAATACATAAAAAATCGGAAGTAGTAACAATATCATACAAAAATATACAGTTGAAGAATAAAAGAATAAACTGGAGAATTTATATAAAATGATGCATGATACATATGTCTAGGAATGTGGTGAATGAAAATACAATGCAGCAATATAGTACTAAACCATGTACAAGAGAAAAATAGTAATCAAATCCATAGCATCACAAACCTATGCTTGGTCACATTATCTCTAGCTCCACAGTATGTCAAGTACCTGTAGTAGAAGGGAACTTTCCCTTGTCTATACCTGCAACAATATAATCTATTTTTTCCCAAAAGCCTAGCCCAAAGAGGGTGTGAAAATAAATCCTAGTAGGCAACCACCATGAGATATGTGACTAACAGTCAGTGAGTATATGGTAGGTAAAAGTACAGATAACAGTAAATAGGAATGTACTCAACAGTAAACAATCCACATTTTCAATATCAAGAAATAACTAACCTATAAAATAAACACAAATAGGTAACCCTCTAGGAAGTACCCACAACCTATCCCCTCTGGTCCTACCTAGAAATGAAAGCATGATGCTAACATAAGGTAACTCTCTGGGAATTTCTCACATCCTATCCCCTATGGTCCTACATATCAAGTACAAGAAACCCTCTGGGTAGTACACTCTATCTAACACCTCTAATTAAGCTTAAGCATAGAATATATGAGGAATAACTCACTGTTAATTCCCCCTGTAGTATCGTATCATAACTAAAGGCACTCTAGGGAAGTACATACATCACATTCCCTCTATGTCCCACATCGAGGAACTACATACTCTCTGAGGAAGCACTCAACATCAATTCCCCATGTGGTCTCGCATAGTAATAAGGAAAGACACTCTGGAGAAGCTCGTACGTCCATTCTCTCTATGGTCTATACATTAGGTTCAGAAGCCCCTATTTAAGTCATGAAAATGTAGCAGCGCATATCGTCCAATGTAAACCTCATGAACTACTTGGCTAGTATTCTACAACATAACAGCATAACAGAACAATAGTCACACAATCCTACAATACTAAACAGGTGATAGTAAAAAGAAGCCTAAAAGGAAAACTAGACCCAATGGTCAAAACAAGGAAAACATGAATGGGAATCACATCCAAAGAACAACAATTAACCCAATTTACGATCAAATTTCATCTACTCATGCATACAAGCATTGCATAAAAAAAATAGGGAAAAAACGTTAAATGCGCAATACCTCGTTCATGGGTATTGGAAAAATGTGCTCATAAAACATGAGGAAATTCAAAAGAAAGGAACAAACCACCTACCATGGTGTTGGGAGATCAGTATACTTTAACCATGATACGTTAATTGCCTTATAGTTCTGCAGATTTATGAAAGAATATAAAACATTCAACCAATGATAACTCATGAAAGAGGATTAAATATAAGAAGATGGTCTAGGAGAAGAGAGAACTCCCCGATGTGATACCAAGGCAACCGACGTTTTTCGATTCAGAGGACATACACTCACCCTGGGTTGTGTCGAAGATCCACGACCTTACGGAGCTCTCGGTCGAATGAGACCTAGAAGGAGAGCATTCTGGTGATTAGACATGACCCTGATGCGTTTAATAAAAAAGAAAGTACACGGCCTGTATTTTTCAAGTACATGGCGTGTACTGGAGATTTACGTACTCCGCTTTAGGTGACATCTAGGTCACCCCCACATGGCCGTGTGGATGGCCATGACACGGCCAGCACACGGCTACCTGCGGTAACTGAGTACATGGCGTGTATATAAAAAATTTACAAAAAAACCACTTTTCCTAAAAAACAACCAGAAAAGGAAAATATACCGGAAAAAAAGATCTGAGTTCTTACAAAAACAAAATAAAAACATAATTTAATAATATAACTAAACTACAGAAAAAATTATGTTTTGAACTAAAATATAGTATTTTCACTATTCATCAAATAATTTAAATTCATAAAAAAATACGAAAATATCCACAAAAATAAATTTTTATATACACATTTATAATAATAATTATATTATTTCAAATAAAATATATGAAGTTGGTAAAAATTCGATATAAAATGGGTTCACAATGAAATGATTCCAAAACCACCTTTAGAAAAATATATTGTTTTAATGTGTCAAAAAAATTTTATTCTCATATTATGAATATAAAATAATTTGGATGAAATTTCTAATATATGATAAATATATCATATATAAATTTTATAATTTCATTAATACTATTTATATCTTCTAACATAACAAATAGATTATTTTTTATTATATTTAATAATAATATTTAAATAATATATTGTTTTTCGGAAAAACAATTCCTTGCATGTAATAGAAGACACTTCATTATTATTTGTAGCTTACACATAACATGTAATTTTCTATAAATCAATCTAGGAACAAAAATATATTTATTCTAATATAAAAATATATCATTTTCTTGGGTATTACATTCCCCCCTCCATCAGTATATCACATCCTCACAATTTAAACTCAAAATAAAAAACTAGCAGTTTGAAATTTAAAAATTTAAATTTTGGAATACCATATAGGAAAAAAAATTAATGAAGAATGTACCATAAAATAAATAAATGGAAATATGATGATTTATAGGGATAACACATTCTATGGTTTTATGTAGTAAAAATGGATATGGAACCAAAATATAATCATTAAGTTCTCATTAATATTCATAGCTAACATGATTAGTGGAAAGAAAAAACTCACAAAGCTATAAATATACTATGATATAAGGGACCATTTGATTCATTGTAAAATAAGATACCCTGATTATATTTTTTTATTTCGTGATCTTTTCCCTAGAGTTGAATAATTAATTTACTTCTTAGACTAAGAACAAAAGGAAATATAATTACCTGAAATATAGAGTTTCATCTATTAATTAATTTCTACAACAAACTTATATTTTTCTCCATATGATGAATTTTTTAGATGAATTATTTTGTCAATACATAATTACTTTTAATCAACTTATATGGATAAATAAATCTATAAATGTATAAATGTATACTCTTCTGATCTTTATATTTTAACCAAAACCAGAATGTTTAAGTTGATATAATATTATTCCCAAAAATTGTCACCAAAAATCATTAGTAAAAACGAATTTTAATCATAGATCATTTTAGATATTATTATAAATCCTAAAAAATATTCTATAAAATGATTTAAAAAAATTGAAGGATTTGATCGTACAACCTTCCAATTTACATCAATCACTATTAATTCATTATATTGAAAATTTAATTTCCTTATTCTTATAATCATTAAGGATTGCTAATAATTTTAATAAATAACATGAATCACCATTAGTACACAATAAAATCATATATGAATCCAAAATACAGGTCATTCTATTTTTATTAAAGTTATAGGATAAAAAAATATCGAACATCATCAAAACTAATAACAAATAAATAAAAACACAATAATTTTTTATTCCCATGTTTATATATTTGATAATAAAAATGTTCCTAAAATGAGAATAACCTTTATTAATTAAAAAAAAATCATTTCATGCTATCTGGGACATCATGTTTGCTAGTTGTACATGTCTCTTCCTTTTATCCCTTCAGTTATAGGTTTGAATAATGAAGCCTTGTTGGACATGAAAAGTTTACACTTGAACTACGGGTTGTAATTTTTCAAAAAATATATTATCAAAATAAATTATGTGACAAGAATCATAAAAAATAACCCATACATATTAAAACACAGTGAAATGTTTCAAACAAAATGTATTTCCTTAAATGTTTCATTTTGTAGTAATAATAATCTAAATACCAATAGTTACCTGAAATATAATTATTATATAAACCATGATAGTTATCCATACATTTATACATATTTCCATAAAATACAAATCAATTATTACATAAATATTTTTTTATACATACCTAACAAATGGGTTGTGTTTCATAATTTATTTTTTTATAAAATATAGTTCCTATTGATTCTACTAAAATTACATTTATACTAACTATAAATATCTGATCCTAGAATTCTGGAGCCGCTACGTTATTTGTTACATTGGCATGATTATAGGGAATCAAATACTGGCTGGAAAGATCAATTTAGTAGTCACTAAAAACAAGATACATAAAATGTTAGCTAATTAAATTGGAAAACATTAAACATATACATGGAAAATAATATTCATCCTAAATAACATTCAAAATTTTTTCCTTCATAACCTAAGGTAAAACAAAAACTAAATTACTAAGATAAAATGAACAGTAAGGGTATGTACAATGGAATAAATAATAAATAAATTAATATAGAAAGGTATATAATCAAAGATACTTTACATTTAAACCACATGGTAACACATAATCAATAAGAAAATTTAAATAAATGATTACACATGTAATTAAAATAACTATATAATTAATAATCTATATTGATGTCTAACAAATTTAAATAAATTTCAGATAAATGAATATACCACGATTAGAATGGATCCATAGATATTTCAACAAAAAAATTCACAGATAAATAATAAATGAAAGTAAATGAAGGAATTACTATATTATCAAATGGTATGTTTCTTTGGAATATTATACCACTACAATCAAGAGACACTTTATTCAATTTTTATTTGTCTAACTAATTCATCTCATGAGAATATCGATGCATTGGGTGTATTTCATTAACTATTCCTGAACCCTTTGGGTTTACGTTAATGATTCCCCAACCCATGTATTGCATGTCTCTTGAATTCCACATATATTGAAAAAATATAGTGCAATATCAAATACATACATTGAATAAAAAATATTTTTTTATCAATAAAACCATGTAGGATGATAGGAAAAAACAATGGTTGTCGAAGATAAAACATTAATGAGGTAAAATAATATTAAAACATTCTAAAGGGTCTCATTCCAAATTTAAACATTTAAATAATAATTCCTCATGAGTTAAATGAAACTTAAAATATAAGGATAATGAGATTATTCATGATATAACATCTAAAATTGTAGTATATACACTATATAAAAGTGATTGGGTGTGTAATAAAAAATTTTACTCAATGAAATGAAAATTTGAGGCTAAATCCTTGACCACTTTATAATCAGTTATTTAAAAGGATGCAGATTTATATAAGAAAAAATTTTATTTGAAAATAAAAATTTTAAAATATAAAAGATGATTCCAGAAATAGGTAGATAAGACTACAGGAAATCCCATTCATGGAGTATAAGCCATAAAAAAGTCCTTTTATGTTTGTAAGAAAAGACACAATGTACCTTGTTTTGGAAAACAATGGGAAGATTAATTTTAAAATCATTTAATAAAAAGATAAAAGGGATAAAAATGACTTAAAAAATTTGGTAGAATAGTAAAATAAGGTTCTAAATCATCATTTTAATACACTAACATTGAAGATAAATATTCCCAAGTGAATAATTAAACACAATCAATCATGAATAACAATGATATTGTGAAATAAATACATATCACGTTTCGATTTGTAGAATAATATTCCCATGAAAGATTTAAAATTTCATGGATCTTAAAATATAATAATATTAAGAATAATACTCATAATTATTATTTATGGGTGGAGTACGCACGAAGGAAAATTCAAATAGTATTGTACAAGGCAACTGTCCTAATGAAATGAAAGTGAGACAATGATCTATTATATTTCATTTTTATTTTGGTGAAATTAATTTTTTCTCTTTCATTATGGTTTTAATAATTTCAATATCTTATTCTGGAACAATATTAATATTTATGATATCATTTATGATCCACTTATAATACCATATTACCTAACTGTCAATAATCCTTCATCATTTTCCCATTCTCGCATGTTAATTTCCTAGTTTCTTGAGTATGATCTGATTTATTATTTGATGTTATATTTAATTATATAATGGTTTAATCATAAAAATAATTTAATCCAAGATTTAAATAATAATATATAATATATATATATTTATTTTGATTAATCCTTTATATTTGGATATTATAAATGATTTACGTCGATCATGGAGACGGTAGGATATACATACACATGAACAATATTTTCGTTTTATTATCGAATAAATGAAATAAATAATAGATGATATATTTTTTTATTAAAATTATATTGCTATTTATATTTCATATATATCACATATTTTAATTAAAAAAATCCATTATAAATTTCATTTTTTATTAATGAATGATGTTGCTTTGAAGTGGTGGTGGTCCACAATTCTACAAACGATGATATCATATTTATAAAAAATTGAAATAATAAGGGTATGTGTTATAAAATAATTAACTAACAACAAATAAATAATAATTATCCAATATAAAATATTTAAATAGAGTTTTCTTAATTTTACCCCACCATAAATGGTGGTAATGAAAATGAACAATCATTATTTCTCAAAGCAATAGTTCAATGTACTGAAAAACAGAAGGTTGGTTACAAATTAGATGGAATTGTTTGTAATTGTAGTAAACCAATTAATATTATAATATATAAGTATATTTAGTATTCTTATGTTATTATATAATATTATAAAAATTGGAGATTAACTATTGTGGAAATGAATAAATCTATAACAATCGTTGAAGAACATTACCTCGTTTTCAGGTAATACCATTTGGTTTATACCAAATGAAATCCTTTGTTGGATTTTGGAACAAAGGTATGATTATTGAAATTTATGAGTGATGTTGCAAAATCATTTGGGTATGGTTTGGATGAGATGCAAGCATCATTTTTTGTGAGTAAGTGATGGAGGAGGATCATTTTTATAATTGAGGTGAAAGGAACATTGGTAATTTCTCAAAATAATAATTTATTATAAATAAAATATCAATCTAAATACCTAAAAAAGTTAAATTATTTGAATAAATGATGATATAAGGTTGTAATATAATTTAAATACATTTCATAGACACATATTGTAATTATTTTAATACTTTTTATTTTGAATTACCCTTAACTAACCAATTTTAACGTTAACTATGATTACCAATTTTTAGACTAATAAGATGTATTTTTATTTATAAAGTGTAAGTAGGAGAAAAAATGGAAAATTATTGATATTTTAAACCATATATATTCCAATTTTACATATATAATACTTTTATTACTTTTAAATAATTTAATTAAATATCAATTTCGAAAATATATTAATTTTCAATTTTGATAGCTTTAATAACTATAGATTTATGAAAATACATATAATATGCTAAATTCAAACCAATTCAAGTGATATAACCCTATAATTTCATATTAACCAATAAAATGAATTTATAACATAATATAGTCTAATTATTTTAATTTTTATTTTTTTAATATCATATAATTGATTTTTTGTTAATTGGATAGTTACTGCATCATCATTGTGAAATTAGTTATGTTAACTATTGATTTCCTAAAAATTATTAATAAATTACCTTGGTGTAGATAAAAATTATATATTTCAAATTTATATTTATAATATATGATATATAATATATAATCACAAATTATTTTTTTAATATTTATTAAAAATAAAAGTCTGGTATATTGGACTTCTCAGAGAATAAAATACTACAAAATGAGTAAAGTCATCTTTGTGGTACCAATTCATCTTAAATTTGACCAAAGGATGATTTAATAAAATAAAAATTATCTAATAAAATTATTAATATTTTCATGGTAATTTTATAGTACTTTTATTATTATTTTTACCTTTAATTACCAGATTCACCATTAAATTTTGTCAAAAAAATAAAAGAAATACTAAAGTCACTATTCACCGAAAATATAAATTGATCATATTAGAACATAAATATCATACTATGTAAAAAAATATCTTTTTTTTAAATTCAAGTCACAAATGTTGCTAAATTAATTTTAAAACTAATCCACAGATATGGATAGAAAGTGAGTTAATGTCAAAATGTTCAAAAGATTGCTATGTTTTTCAATATAAGTTTAATGTGAAATTATTTCCAACGACATAAATTAGATTAACTAATATAAAATTTTTGTTATTAATCATTCAATCTAAATAAAAACATAATATAAATATATAAATAATTATAAAAAATTGTTTTTTTGAACTAAAATGAAGTATTTTTTTACAATTCATCATAAAATGATACATCTCAAAAAATTATCAGAAAATCTACCAAAGTAAAAATTAATATCCCTTTTTAAAATAAAATGATGAAAATTTGAAAAAATATATTTTAGTTTTAGAAATTTTATTTATAACAGATTCTCTATTAAAATGTTGTAAATCTTCCATAAAACTATAATCTATAAATGCATAAAAATTGATTTACTCTATTCTTATTCCCATTAAATAATTTTGGTGAATGTAAAAAAATTTGATAAATATATGATTTTTTAATTCCCTAATACTATTAATATTATTCATAACATCCAACTTAATAGTTAGATTATATGTTATTATATTAAATAATAATACTTAATTAATATATTGTTTGTCGGTAGAACTCAGAGTTGTGTGTAAAACAGGACAACTAATTGTTAAGTGTTGCATATGATTAACATGGGATTTTGTATAAATCTAACTAGAAAAAAAATTATATTTATTCTAAAATAAAAATATTGTAATGCCTTTGGTTGTTACAAGATCCCTTGGTTGAGGCTCTATGGATCGAGGATCTAATCTAGAGTTATCCACCCAGACGATAGGTGTTTTTTAACTTATGATGGATGGGTATATTGTACATTATATTTTACGAACCTCCTCGATTCTACGTGGGATAAAGTGGATATATCACCCAAACCAAGATAGTTAGAGGTGCCTAGAGTTTTTTTGGATATAGGATATGATAAAGGAGAGGGTGGGGAGTAATATGATGTGTAAGGATATTGAATTTGATTCCACTAACACCCCCAGGTGGTACACACAAGGAATATGGAGCTAGATTATGAGTGAAATAGAAATTTCATTCCATAATGACATTTGAATCAATGGATTCAAAAATCATTTTAGGTATGATCTAAACCCGTCTTATTTTCCATTATTATTGTAAGATACATATATTAGTGTTGAGTCAATAAGGTTTTCCTTATGAATTTTCCATTCCTTCTTGTTTTCAAAATCACAAACACCTTATCTTAAGGAAAGAAGCTTTTATAAGGAAAATCGCTTTTATAAGGAAAATCGTTTTCTTAAGGAAAATTGCTTTCATAAGAAAAATACTTTCTCAAGAAATATCTTTTATAAGCAAAATAGCTTTTATAAGAATAATTATCCTTATCTTATTTACATCCATATTTTTATTATGTATGAGATTCGGATTCATTTCTTTTTTCTCGGAATTGTTGAAAATTTGATATAAAGCATTCTGTTTTAGGATTCGGATTCTGGATAAGAACAATAAGGAAGTTTCATTCCGAATTCCAGATATGAACTCTGACTAAGTTCTATTCCAGATTCAGGATACGAATTCTGAAGAAGAATTCTCATTACGAATTCTAATGAAGAAATCTCATTCCGAATTCCCATTATGAATTCGAATGAAGAATTCTCCTTACGAATTTTGTTGACGAATTCTCATTACGATTTATGATGTCGAATTCTTATTCCAAATTCTCATTCCGAATTCACCTATTAAACATAATTTGACTATCTTTGTTTTATACACTCTGAATTAATTCAGACTCCGAAAAATATATTTGTTAGACTCCGAACTTTTATATTGCTTACACTTTTAAAATTTGTCTACTCTTATTATTTTCATTACACTCTGAACCTTTACTCCGAAGCGTTCATTCCGAACCTTTGAGTCAGAATTAAAACGATGTCGTACATTCTGTTACACTTGGTTTGTTATAAAACGATGTCATTTGTTTTGTTATAAATTATCCATTGTCTAAGTGACACGTGTACATGTCCCTCCGATCTTTAAGGAAAATATGACCGTTGGAGAAGGAGCCGACCTTACCTATAAATAGGAGCTCATTTGAAAGAGCTCGTTGCTAATAAAAGTACTGAAAGGCTAACTAATTTGCTTGAAGTGATTTCTAGAGAGAGAGACTCTTATTAACTCTCAAAGATTCGTGTGACTCCGAATGTTGGTGATTACATTCGAGGGCTTCCGATGATAGGAAGACAGAGGTGCCGACTACCTTAAAGTTCGAGGGCTTCCTTGCTGAGGAAGACAGAGGTTGCCAACTACCTTGAAGTTGAGGGCTTGCGGGGATAGCAAACAGAGACTCCGATCTTCGTATCGAGTGCTTACCCTGGTGTGGGTAAGACAGACTTGCTTGAAAGTATAAATCAGGGGACCTTTATCCAAGGTTGTTGGATACCCTTATCTTTGGGATAAAAGACTTATATCTTGTTACTTGTAGTTTTACTATTTGTTTATATTCCGCTGCATTCTGTAATATAAGGAAAGTATAACTTTCTCATACTTCCTTACTTGTACTCTGTTACATTTAGATTCTATAGGCTTTAAGGTAGAATCTCATATTGTAATCTTTTGTTAAGTGTCAACTTCTGGAACCATATTTCCGGAACCTATGTTCGGAATCTCTTTCCAAGTTTGCTTTTGGAATTAGAGGTGTTGTGAATCTACTAAGTTTAACTTTTTTAAACTTAGACCTTTACTTTGCTTAAGGAAAACATAGTTATTCTTAACTAACATTAAAGGTTCCGAAGGAATTTTTAAAGTTTACAATTCACCCCCCCTCTTGTAAATTGAGCATCTACATCACTATTTCGATCCAACAATTTGTACCAGAGGAGGTCTCTTAAATACTTTTACTCACATATAAGTTTTTCTTGCTCACTTCCCCATTCCGAACATTGTTATTACAAATCTTTTCTACTAACATGTTTGTGTGCAAAGTTATTTTAAGTATGGTAGGAGTCAATGTTGGATCAATTGATAATCTGAATCCTACAAGACCACCAATCTTTGATGGTAATGACTATGAATACTGGAGAGATCGTATGAGACTTTTGTTATCAATACTGGAGTAGACAACTTTGTTATGCTTACTGGTGATTATAAAATTCCTGACAAGGAAGTCAGATCTTTTACTAATCAAGAAAAGCAAGAATATCAACTAAACTATAAGGTACACAACACTTTACTATGTTCAATGACCAGAAATATATATAGCCAAATTTCTTCTTGTGAAGAAACTAACTATATATGGAAGAAATTAGAGGTTACACACTTTGGGACTTCCAAAGTGATTGAGAGTAGAAGAGCTATGCTTAGAGCTGAATATCATGGCTTCAATTTTCCTTATAGAGAACCTATCTGTAAAGTTCAACAACGATTTATGACTATTGTCAATAGTCTACAATCTATGGGAGAGAAAGGTTTAGATGATGAAGCTCTTGTGGATAAAATAATTGATATTATGCCCAATGAGTGGGAATCCAAGAGAACAGCTATAGATGAGAACAGGAAGGTCACTCAAATTACTCTTGATGAATTATTTGGAACTCTTCTACAACATGAAACTAGAATGAAGAGAGATGCAGACAACATCAAGAAGAAGAATGGAAATGGTACTGTTTCTTTTACTAGAACTTCAAATCAGATGAAAGCTAAGACTCCTGAGAGAGTAACCAGATCCAAGTCTAAGAAATTTATTTTCCAATCCTAATCAAGTGAGAGTGATGTTTCAGAAAATGAATTAGAAAATCTTGCTCGAAGGATGAACAAGATAGCCGGCCAGAGAAATTTTCAATCTAAGTATAAGAAAAAGGAAAGGACAGATAAGAAAGATGGATAAGTTATTTGTTATGAATGTAAAAGAGCTGTACATATTAGACCAGACTTCCCTATGCTCAAAAAGAAAGAAAGGAAGAAAGGCATTCAGATAGGAACAGAAAGAATTATTATAAAGCTAAAGCTAAGAATGTTCTGAAAGCTAATGACACCTGGAGTTCCAGTGGTGGTGACTCTTCAGATGAATCTTCTGATTATGAATCTTCAGGATAGAAGAATCTTGGTCGTATAGACAGATTACCTGTTGATAATCATTGTCTTATTGCTAAGGTATGAAATGATGAATCTTTGAAAAATGTATCTTTAAATTCTAATGATAGTAAGTATTATAACTCTTCTGATGAAGAATCATCTTCTGATGAAGAAAATACATTACCCACTTATGAAGAAGTCTCTAGGTTTTCTGAACTTCTTGAGATTGAAAATTACAAAATCAATAAGAAACTTGATAAGGAAAACTCTAGGAATTATATTCTTACAAAAGAGATATCAGATCTTTCTAAAGATTTTGATAAGAAAAATGCTGATTTTGAAAATATTTCAAAAAATCTTGAGGAAGTAAGTTCTAAGAAGAACAAACTTTCAAATGAATTAGAAAAGGTAATTTATAAGAAAAATGTTTTCAAGCCAAACTCTAGTTCTAAAACTAATGATTTTGAGGATAAAAACTTGGTTGTAAAACTCAAGTACAAAATTTTTTCCTTAAAGAAGTGTTTATCAAACTTTACCCATGGTAAAGAAAATTTTTATAAGATGTATTCCCAAATACGAACTTTAAGAAATAAATCCGGATTTGGTTATACCCATGCAAAACATATTTTTAGTAACAATTATTTTGTTCCTCAAAGTGCCCCATTTTGTACCAAGTGTCAATGTGGTGGTCACTGGGCAAAGAATTGTTCCTTAAACAAAATCCCATCTCTAGGATTTCACAAAGCTTACTTTTCTAAGAAGATGTGGGTTCCTAAAATTTTATTGTATAGAAATCTCGGATCCAAAAAAATTTGGATTCCGAAAATCTAATTTTCTTATTAATTTCAGGAAAACAAAGAGAGTACCAGCAACAATACATGGTACATGGATAGTGGATGTTCCCGGCACATGACTGGTAACAAATTTTTTTTGAAAATATTATCAAAACGAAAGGAGGAAAGGTAACATTCGGAGACAATGCTAAGGGAGGGATTGTTGGTATTGGTAATACTGTTTTTCTTGGTAAAACCTTGATTTCAAATGTTCTTTTTGTTAAGGGTCTTAAGCACAACCTCATTAGCATAAGTCAGTTATGTGATGAAGGTTACCTTGTGAATTTTAGGAATGATAAGTGTTTAGTTCACAATTCCATGGAAGAATTTATTCTCTCAGCCTATAGGCAAGAGAATGTCTACACTTTGAACCTAGAAGTCCTCAAGAGTCATGATTTACCTTGCTTAAGTGCAATGGAAGATCATTCATGGTTATGGCATAGAAGATTAGGAAACTGTAATATTAGAAACCTATGTAAACTCTCTAAGAAGAAACTAGTTAAGGATCTACCAGAGCATAGATTTGATTCATTTAAAGTTTGTGATCCTTGTCAATATGGAAAGCAACATAAATCTAGTTTTAAGTCAATCGGTGAAGTCTCAACAACCGATGCATTACAGTTAGTGCACATGGATCTTTTTGGTCCAACACAAACTGGAAGTATTGGAGGCAAATACTATGTGTTTGTTCTAGTTGATGATTACACTAGATTTACTTGGGTCTATTTTCTAGCAAAGAAATCTGAAGCTTTTCCTATTTCAAAAGTTTTAGAACTCAAGTTAAAAATGAGAAAAACCTTCCATTGAAAACTATTTATATTGATCATGGAGGATAATTTCAAAATTCTGATTTTGAATCTTTTTGTTGTAAGAAAGGTATTACTCACAATTTTTCAGCACCTAGAACTTCTCAACAGAATGGTGTTGTTGAATGAAGAAATAGAATTCTTCAAGAAATAACTAGAACCATGTTGAGTGAATATTCTATTGCTAGACATTTCTGGGATGAAGCTGTAAGTACTTCTTGCTATACTATAAATCGAGTTTTGATTAGAGATTTTCTTAATAAAACTCCTTATGAGTTATGGAATGGTAGAAAACCTAGGCTATACTACTTCAAGGTTTTTGGTTGCAAAGTATTCATTTTGAATACTAATGATAATTTACATAAATTCGCACCAAAATCTGATGAAGTGAGTTTCTTAGGATATTCCACAACCTCTAAGGCTTATAGAGTTTTTAAAAAAAATACTTGTACTGTTGAAGAAACAGTACATGTAAAATTTGATGAATCAGATCCTTTTGTTTTTAAACCATCTCAACATACAGATGTGTTTTCAAAAACTGATTGTCAACCTTTGATAAAAGATCCTTCTGATAAGGAAATTGTTCTAGAAGATACTTTTGAAACATTTACCCCAGAAGACTTTCTACCCTATGTTGATGAACAGGTTTTACAAAACCCAAATCAGGTGTTTCTTAAGAATCATCCCAGTGATAGTATCATTGGTGATGTAAACCAACCTGTAAGGACTAGAAGTTCCTTAAGAAATGAAGTAGAACATCTAGCATTTCTTTCCCAATTTGAACCTAAAAGCACTGATGAAGATTTAGGTGATGATGATTGGATCAAAGCCATGCAAGATGAACTAAATGAATTCGAAAGGAATAAAGTCAGGACCTTGGTTGAAAGACCTAAGGAAACTTCTGTTATTGGCGTAAAATTGGTTTTCAAAAATAAATGTGATGAAAATGGAGTCATAGTAAGAAATAAAGATAGACTTGTTGATAAAGGCTATAATCAGCAAGAAGGAATAGAATATGAAGAAACCTATGCTCCAGTAGCTGGACTTGAATCTATCCATATTCTACTTGCCTTTGCAGTTTTCTTTAATTTCAAAATTTTCCAAATGGATGTGAATTGTGCTTTTCTTAACGGTTATGTTCAAGAGGAAGTTTTTGTAGAACAACCTCCTGGCTTTGAAGATACAAAACATCCTGATCATGTTTTGTGACTTACCAAAGATTTTTATGGCCTTAAACAAGCCCCACGAGCATGGTATGATAGACTCACTGGATTTTTGCTTCAAAATAACTATGTTAAGGGAAATGCAGATCCAACCCTTTTTATAAAGAAAAATAAGAAAAATGTTTTGGTTGTTCAAATTTATGTTGATGACATTATATTTGGTTCAACTCAGCAATCTTTGACTGACTCTTTTGCTAGTCTAATGAAATCTGAGTTTGAAATGAGTATGATGGATGAGTTAACATTTTTCCTTGGTTTTCAAATTTCTCAAAAACCAGAAGGAACCTACATATCTCAACATAAGTATATTAAAGATCTTATTAAAAAGTATGGTTATGACAACACTAAGAGTATAAGTACTCCCATTGGTACCTCAAACTCTTTAGATCTTGATGAAGCTGGGAAACCAGTAGATCAAACCTCTTTTAGAGGTGTGATAGGAAGTCTACTTTACTTAACAGCTACTCAACCAGACATAATGTTTTCAGTATGCTTATGTGAAAGATATCAATCCAATCCCAAGGAATCTCACTTAAAGGCAGTAAAAAGAATTTTTCGCTACCTTAAGGGAACCATGGATCTAGGATTATTTTATACTTCTGGAAATGATTTTGTTCTAAAAAGCTTTTTTGATGCTGACTTTGGTGGATGTAGAATGGATAGAAAAAGTACATCTGGAACATGTCATTTCTTAGGAGATTCTTTAGATTCTTGGTCCTGCAAGAAACAACATTCTGTAGCACTCTCCACTACTGAAGCTAAATATGTAGCAGCTGGAAGTTGTTGTGCACAAGTGTTGTGGATGCAACACACACTCACAGAATATGGCTTGAGTTTTACTAAAACTCAAATTTTGTGTGATAACACAAGTGACATTGCCCTCAGTAAGAACCCTACACATCACTCTCGTCCAAAACCCATAGATATTAGACAACACTTTCTTAGAGATCACACACTTAAAGGAGATATTATTCTTCAGTTTATTAGAACGCAAGAACAACTTGCTGATATTTTCACAAAATCTTTTCCTTCTGATAGATTTGAATATATTAAACAGAAGTTAGGAATGATAACCATAAGGTAATCTTTCTTAATTAACATTCTGTTGAAAAAAATCTCCTTACAGTAATAAACTCCTTTTCATAGGGGGAGTACATTTGATTGTTTGTTTAAACAAAATTTTTCAAAAATTTGTTTTCAAACTTTTCGGAATGAATATTTCTGGAATGGAGATTTCCGGAACTACAATTTTTTTCGAAAATGGACATATTCGTACAGAATACTTCTGGAATGGATGTGTTCATATTGAAAATTTCCGGAATGGAAAATTTCGTACTAGAATTTTTCATAACGGAATTTTCATACTAAATTCTTCGTAATTTGTCTTTCGTACAAAATTCTTCGTAATGTGTTTTTCATACTAAATTTTCCATAATGAATGTTCCGTAATGAGTTTTTCGTACTAAGTTTATTTTCCATAGTAAAATTTTTGCGAAATCTGTCTTCTCATAATAAAGTTTTTTTTCTAGTCTTTGTTATATTACCCATTACGAATAATCCTCCTAATCCAATCCGAAAGGTATGATTACCTTACTGAAGTTTCCGTAGTCATATTTTTCTTGCTGGCATTTTCTTGTATTATGTTTTCGGATTTTAGTTTTCTTAATTCCTTTTTTAAATAAAAACCTCAAAAATATCGGATTCAATTTTTCAACCGTCAGATCTGATCTCATCTTATCACAACCGTTAGATCAACCGTGGAAGTTGAACTGTCGTTTCATTTCCTATATAAAGGGGACCCAAATACTCATCCCACATCGATTTCAAGCTCTTGCGTCTCGAAGCTCTGCCACTCTGTTTTAAGGCCGTTCCGAACTACAGTTGTCATCGTTCTGAACTTCTCAAAGGATTACAAATCCGAATGTCTGCGGAGTTAGCATCTCAAGAAATTTCATCCACCAAGCCTATTTCACAATGGTTAGTTTACAAAGAATGGTTAGTCCATCTGGATTTCTTCAACTACTATGATTCTCTTATTTCAAAGAACATTAAGTTGAATGGCTGGGAAGATGTTCCTGTATCCAAACCAGGGACTCAAGACGATGTTTTTACAGAGTTACTTGTTGAGTTCTATGAAATAGTTTCCTTCTTCCAGGAAGATAATAGGGAGAAGTTTTCTTTTAAGTCTTATGGCAAGACCTACAAACTTTCTTATACCAAGGCAGCAAGCTTGGTAGGGTTGTCCTATGAAAGAGAAGAAGAATTTATTTCTCATGTTTTGACGGACTCTAAGGGTAGCTTCGACAAAGAAAAATTCTTAGAAACTCTCATACTGGCTGTTGACAAGGCTCCGAAGATTTCCAGTTTATCCACAAATTTCTGGATTCTAGAGTTGTGGGTGCAAGGGCTTATCGTACCGAGGAAAGGTGATAAAGACAGCTTGAAGGAGAGTGAGATCTATATCTTAGATTTCCTGATAAATCTAAGAAAGTTTAACTTCATGAGTCACATTCTTATAACCATTGAGAATCTTACGAATGGAAATCTCAGAGCACAAATCGTAATGTACCCAGCAATATAATCAAAGTTGATAGTTCGGTGCCTTGAATCTTTCAAGGAAGCCTGCAGATCTAAGCCAAGGGTTTGTAAAATTTTGTTGGTTAGTGATGACACCCTTAAGAGGATGGATGTGGCCTTCAACAAAGATATTGGTGAGTTCGTTGATTTGCCTAATCAAGAAGAAATGGTTCCGAAGGTTGCTGAACCGGAATCATCCGAACCAGTAATGAAAAGAAAGTTGAAGGAAGTTTCAGCTGAAGTCAAAGATCCTAAGTCTAAGGAAGTTCAAACCATACCTCCCAAACCAAAGAAGAAGAAGGCCTATCCTGATGAGGTTGTTTCTAAGTGGAGAGATGATAAAGAGAAAAGGAAAGAAGGGGATCCGCAGTTCGGATTGGACCCTGCGGAAGCTAAGGCCCTGAAAGAGAAAACGACTGATGAGCTTCAAAAACATGTAAAGGAAAAGAAGCTTAAGAATAAAATATCAGAAGCCGAGGCAGTCCAAGATTTGTTGAAATTTAATGAAATAGTATCTAGAAGCATTCCAGTTCCATGATATTTCTCCTTGCAATCTCTACCTGAGACTCCAGGAAGAAACCTTGATTTTCCGGAAGAGACTACAGCTGAGCATGTTGAGCAAATCGAGCAGATTCAGCAAGTGGGTGAGGAAGAAGAAGTTTCTGAAGGAAGTGGTGAAATAGGAGATCTTTTGAAACAAGTGGATGATTATAAAGGATCACCTTCGGAACATCTATCACTCCGAACTTCAGAGGATGAATCCTCTAAGTTAGTAACTCCAGAGAAGGATAAGAATGAGGAAGATGTTGTTCAAAAAGTTGTTGATGAGATTGTTCAAGTTTCTACTGGCGAGCAGAAAACTCCTGATCAAGAATCAATTCCGAAAAAAGACAAGGGAAAGCAACTCCTTGTTGAAACTCCGAAATCAGTGGCTAGAAAGAAAAGGAAATTTGGTGATTCATCTAAAAGGAAGTTGGATCTTATTGAGGAAGAAAACGCTCCAAGCAAGATTTCAGATTCAGAGTCATCCTCGTTGGGGCATGACTTTGTTGTTCAGTCCTTAAAGAAGTTGGTGGGAACCATTCCGACCTTCTCTAGTATTGACTCAAGATGCCAGATGCTCTAACATGCTCTAAATGAGAAAACTGACTCTGTATCTATGGTTATGGACAAGTGTGTTGAGATTGAGGCTCAGTTTAAAACGTGTTTTGTTGGTAAAGAATCTCATAGAAGATCTTGAAAGATGATGAAAAACTGGTCGAAGAAGACTTTGGAAGATATGTGGGTGTTCGATGAGTTTCAAGACAATGTTAAAGATGCTTTTGAACTGAGGACAAGAAGATAAATGAGGTAACTGCATCCTTTGAAGTGAAGTTGATAGAAGAAAAGAACTTCCGGATTGAAGAAGTGAGAGATCTGAATGGGAAGCTGAATTCTGTTTCTCAAAACTGGAAGTTTGAAAGGGATCATCAGATTGATTTTGAAGAAAGGATGAAGGCTCAGGAAGAAAAGATCAAAGCTCAGGAAGAAAAGCTGAAATCCCAGGAAGAAAAAATTGAAGCTTAATCTGCAAGAATAGTTGTCTTAGAGAAGCAAGCTGAAGAAGATCATAAAGACCTGAAGAAGATCAAGACTATTCTTAAAGGGGCTCATGAAGAAGGAAAAAGATTCGAAATAACCAAATCCGATCTTTTTGTTGTATTATTTTTGTTGCTGATATTTCAAATTTAATGAAAGTCGTGCTTGTCGTTTCTATTGTTGTCATTACTAATTTTTCAGGTACTTTGTTATTTTTTTCCATTCCCTCCAATTCTTTTTGAAAATCACAAAGGGGGAGAAGGAAAAGATCCTTATGAAAAAGAAGAACTCTAATAAGAGGTTATCATAGGGGGAGAAGAAAAAGATCCTTAAGAAAAAGAAAAACTCTAATTAGAGTTTGTTTAAGGGGGAGTTTTTTCATTAAATAAGACCTTCTTATTTATCACTCTGGAAATCTGAATACGATCCATAGATTTTCAAAGCCTAAGGGGGAGTTAGTCGTATTCATCAATATCCTTAATGAAAAGGGAGATAAGCCTTAATGTTTTTATTTCTTCTTAGAATTTCTTTTTCGTAAGAATGTTTGTGCTTTCCAAAAAGGGAGAGATTGTTGAGTCAATAAGGTTTTCCTTATGACTTTTCCATTTCATCTTGTTTTGAAAATCACAAACACCTTATCTTAAGGAATGTTTCTTTTATAAGGAAAATCGCTTTTATATGGAAAATCGTTTTCTTAAGGAAAATTACTTACATAAGAAAAATACTTTCTTATGAAATTGATTTTATAAGCAAAATAGCTTTTATAAGAAAAATTATCCTTATCTTATTTTCATCCATATTTTTATTAAGTATGAGATTCAGATTCATTTATATTTTCTCGGAATTGTTGAAACTTTGATATAAAGCATTCTGTTTTAGGATTCAGATTCTGGATAAGAAGTATAGGGAAGTTTCATTCAGAATACCGGATATGAACTCTGACTAAGTTCTATTCCAGATTCAGGATACAAATTATGAATAAGAATTCTCATTACGAATTCTAATGAAGAAATCTCATTCCGAATTCCCATTACGAATTCCAATGAAGAATTCTCATTACGAATTCTGTTGACGAATTTTCATTACGATTTCTGATGAAAAATTCCTATTCCGAATTCTCATTCCGAATTCACATATTAAACAGAATTTGAGTATCTTTGTTTTATACACTCTGAATTAATTCAGACTCCGAAAAATATCTTTGTTAGACTCCGAACTTTTATATTTCTTACACTTCTAAAATTTTTCTACTCTTATTATTTTCATTACACTCCGAAACGTTACTCCGAAGCGTTCATTTAGAACCTTTGAGTCCGAATTAAAACGATGTAGTACATTCTGTTACACTTGTTTTGTTATAAAATGATGTCGTCTGTTTTGTTATAAACTAACCGTTGTCTAATTGACACATGTACAGGTCCCTCCTATCTTTAAAGAAAATATGACCATTGGAGAAGGAGCTGACCTTACCTATAAATAGGAGCTCATTTGAAAGATCTCGTTGCTGATAAAAGCACTGAAAGGCTGACTAATTTGCTTGAAGTGATTTCTAGAGAGAGAGACTCTTATTAACTCTCAATGCTTCATGCGACTCTGAATGTTGGTGATTACATTCGAGGGCTTCCGAGGATAGAAAGACAGAGGTGCCGACTACCTTAAAGTTCGAGGGATTCCTTGCTGGGGAAGACAGAGGTTGCCAACTACCTTGAAGTTGAGGGCTTGCGGGGATAGCAAGACAGAGAATCCGATCTTCGTATCGAGGGCTTAGCCTGGTGTGGGTAAGACAGACTTGTTTGAAAGTATAAATCAAGGGACCTTTATCCAAGGTTGCTGGATACCCTTCTCTTTTGGTTAAAAGACTTATATCTTGTTACTTGTAGTTTTACTACTTGTTTATATTCCACTGAATTTTGTAATATAAGGAATGTATAACTTTCTCATACTTCCTTACATATACTCTGTTACATTTAGATTCTATATGCTTTATGGTAGAATCTCATATTGAAATCTTTTGTTAAGTGTCAACTTCCGGAACCATATTTCTAGAACCTACGTTCGGAATCTCTTTCCATGTTTGCTTTTGGAATTAGAGGTGTTGTGAATATACTAAGTTTAACTTTGTTAAACTTAGCCCTTTCATTTTCTTAAGGAAAACATAGTTATTCTTAACTAACTTTAAAGGTTCCGAAGGAATTTTTAAAGTTTACAATTCACCCCCCTCTTGTAAATTGAGCATCTACATCACTATTTCGATCCTACAATTAGTTACCATATTCATTTGTAATCATTATTATGGATTATCTATTATTAAGATGGTTTATGGAGAGAAATGTGATGGTGATGTTCGATATAGCATAAAATTACAATGAAATAGGCAGACATCCATTATCTAGGAACATTCTTATGATGTGATAGAAAAGTGTGCAGGTGATTTAGCCCCCAAATTATTATATTGTTTTTCTATGGAAGATGATTTCCTTTGAATTTTGAGTTCATGGTTGTTAGTGTTAATGTTTCAAAGAAGGTTGTGGTTGTGGACAAAAAGTGAGAGAGAGAAAAGGAAGAGATTTTTGATAAAGGGGGTTTTAGTGTGGATGATTGAGTTTGGTTCAATGTATGATATGTGGTCGTTATGCCACATGTACAGTCGATATATATTCATGATCCCCCTTTTCCATAGTGTAGTCCATGTTTGAGGCACAATGATACTAGTGGATCCCTTTTTGTCAAACCATATGATTAGTGGAATAATCATAGAGGAACAAGGGTCATGTACTCCAATTTATAATGGTACCTGACTCTGTTTGAGGAAGGTAATCACATATATCTCTAACATAGTAGAAGAGATAGAGACCATATTATATTTCCTAAATGTGGACTGGATTCCTACCATAAATTCAGTGACAGTTTCTTCTAGTGGGTGTGGTAGGGTTTCTAGATTATGAGATGGATTACTCATAATTTATAGTAGAGATATATCCATATTTTCAAAATGATATCATTTATAGTGTGACATATCTGACATTAATCTAATGAATAGTACGACCCATAGTGAAAAGGTTTTATGACCTTATAGTTTTTTAATGTAGCGGTGGATATTATGTTCTCTACCTAAGGGAATTCTATATTTACCTCCCCAAAAAGTGTTTTAACTCTTCATAGTTTGCCTCTCATGGACTTCCCTAATATTTCCAACAACATATCTGTTTACTATAATGGAGCTTCATGAGATATAGAATTGTTACATGATTATGGAACAATAGAATGGTATAACCAAATGTACATAATTTGGTAGCCCTATTTTTTTAAAATAGAATTAATACTTGAGTCTTGAGGACAATGCCAATCAACTATTCTGGGGGGTTTCATCAAATCATTATATTCTTGTTACCCTCAATTTTTGGGCAACAATGGTAAACATGAGAAAATTAGGGATTGTGTAACATGTCACTATTTGATGGTGTTTACCACTACTATTTTCATATATCTTTGAAAACACATCTAGTATTTTTTTTTCATTTTTTACCAGGTCTGCAAACACATAATTGAATTTTTTATGGGTTTTCTAATGATTGGGAGTAACATTGGCCACTCATGGAATTATGATGATGCTTGTCTTTTTCTGAGAAAACATAGTGATGGGGTTATTTTCCATTGTTAGTAAACCCTTGAGAGGGGTGTTGCTTTCATGAAAGAGAAATTCAGGTTTTAATGACCATTCATCAGTTGTTCATATTGGAATGTTGTGTTTTTTCCTCCACCATCGGTATATCATAATTTGGACCCATGTTGAGGAGGCCCTATTGGTCAATGTTTTACTTGTCAGAGATAGTAGGATATATTCTTGTCGGCCTGGGGTTGGTGTTAGGAAGAATTTTTAGAGTGTATTTTATCTTGGTATATATGATTACTAATTAGGTATGATATAATATGCATCGAGTTTGTTAGGGGATGTATAATTATACCACGAGTCTGTAGATGGACTAGGTTCTTGGTGACTGAAAACTCTCACACCTAAGTAGAAGTGATCACACTTCATTTCACAATTTTCACATAGTTTTAGCTAGACTGTAGTTATATAGTAAATTTTTTATGAACCTAGTGGTGTTTGTGTTCTGTCACGAATGTACCATTTGTGGGGTTCTTTTCCCCTGATTTTGTTTTTTTAGTTTTCATGAGAACCTGTTTCTAGGCTCACACACTAGAATGATCTGGTTTAGAGCTTAGTTTCCTATTATCATAATTTTATTTCGCTTTTTGCGATGAAAGTAAATGATGTTGGAGTGACTATAGTGAAATTGGTTTTCCTCTATATGACTTAGGAATATTTATCACAATATTTATGAATCGACAAACTATGTAATCATGGGATTACCTGGCCTAGGGAACCTCATTGTGGTGTTTATTAAAATAATTAATATTTATTATCAATCACATGTATTTTTTTGATATATGGATTAAATATGTAGGGGTGTCTTCAAATAGAATTATAAGATAGTTGTTATGTCCCAAACTCAGCTTTTTCTCAAGGCACAACCTAATATTTGACAGTATCAAACATCCTATCCAATGTGATTATTTTCATGGAGATAAATTTAAGTATTTTAATAAAAAAAATTAATAAATAATAAACCCTATTTTTTTCAAAAAAAAAGATGAAGGGAGAAGTGGTTTTCATCCAATGGTGATGGACAACCAGAGGCCAAACTGCGGTAATGAGGTGATTCTAATTCCTTACGCTGATGATTATCATCACTTGATCAGGATGAAAAATATTTTCGGAGTATTATTGGACCAGAATATTTGTATTTTATCAGTGAGGTTAGAATATTTAAATGTGTTGCATCAGAATCCCAATTTATGAATTTATTTAATGATTCAAATCCATATTATAACTTCTAGAAATAACCTAGGGGTAAATCTGTTGGTGTTAAATTGAGATAAAAGATATTAAGGTGGATCAAAAGAGATTCTCATTCATGATTATGGGTCTCACAGTGTGTAGCGCTAGAGAATAATCTTTTTGTTCTTCCCATATTTGGATAACTATGTATGGTTAATACACAAAAATTATATGGGGAACCATCTATGAAGTGATCCCAATTTGTATGGATAAGGACATGAACATGGATTTTGTTTCACATGATTTCAATTTGTGTAATTAAGTTAATTGGAGAAATTGGTATGGGCTACCTAGGGATTACAATATATATTGGATTGTTCCTGTATAAAAGAAGTATAATGTGAACTATGGGTACACTGTATGTATGGATTAATTGCCAAGGAGGTAATGGGTAGTCGACTACAGAACCTTAGGCATCGACATGGTCACACACTGTGTGATGTGTGGTACACACCATGTATTCTACTTACACACTGAGTACTAAGAGGGAAAATGACCATGGGTTAGTTTATAGGGATATATCACTTACTAGGTGTACATTTTGTTTAATCCCATCAGATACATCTCCCTTATGAGTATCCATCATCAATACATGGATGTGGGCCCAAGGGTTACCTATCATAAGTAATTATATCCATTAGATGTGATGGTTACCATAGATCTTCAGTAGATATGTGATTCAAGGAGAAATTTGTGGGTTAATTATATTTATGATATATAGAACAATATCATTTGATAAATTTCCCGTGGTCTATCCATGTTTGGGTATAATATTGAATTGCATCCTTATCCCATGATTGGGATCATGTGACTTGATAGGAACTGAAAGAGTTGGTGTATCCCTCTGAGAGGGTGTTGAGGGATTCTATATCATATCAGCATCCACATATTGGGTGTGTGGTATCGTCATGACCACAAATACACTGGTGGTGATCCCCTATATAGTAGGCCATCTTATTAGGGTTTTATGAATCATAGGGTGTATGATCCTGCATATAGATTGTGGTTTATGTTTAGGTTATGCCACCATCAATAATATAATCTCATACATTGATAGTGTTTTCCGATGGTTTTTGGAATCACTGTCTATACAATCCCCTTCATAGTGGAAGGTTCTAAATGTGGTTCATTTAATAATTTTGAAAAAAACTATGTGGTCACTGATCCCCTATTTTAGAATTATGTCCCCCATAGATCTATATTGTGTTTTTGGTGTCCCACAGTGGTTCTTGGATTGATCCCCAATTAGTTGGAAATCATCTGGATTTCAAATAGGGTTAGTGCAGTCCCTTGTCATGGATTATTTTGATACCCTATCTATGTATCATGATCCATTGGTTTCCAGTGTGACATCCATTTTGGTGATACCTAATGAGTGATATCTCCAAGATTAGTTCCATCAGGGTTTGAAGATTTTTTCTTTATGGGAACTATCTCTCAAACAAAATCCATCAGGGATGGTAGGTCACATACATGAGATATCATCGATGGGTGACAAATGTCACCCTTTAGTAGAATATTATTTCTATCTACAAGGTTAGTTATTCATGAAATATAGAGTATAATACAATTATTTCTATGATATTATGGGAATCCTTATACTGATGTCTCATATAATGATTTATATAGAATTTTAATGTGTGCTGACATGTCATGTGTAACTGAGTAGTAGTCTCGATGGAGTTTCTTATTCTATCTTACTTGGGTTTTGTTCTCTTGATTTGGGTCAAGAAGACTGTTTCCATTTAGTTTCCACCTTTTACCATGTGTTTTTTTCTGCCTACTGGAAATTTACATACTCACAAATGTTTGATATCGTTTCAAAAAAGTATAGTCCTGCATAGATGGTAGTCTTTTGAGGTAGTCCATGGTGGACTCGATAAAGGTGGAGCATAGTGAGATAGAAAACCTGAAGTTAGTACCAATGGTTGCATTTGATATTAGTTCCCCTCTTATGATAATGATGGATGATTTTTTATTTTTTAGTGGCATTTGGTTTTTTTGGTTTTACTATTACTATACATTTTTTATAGTTTTATTGTGGAATATTTGAATGCATGCATTTATAGAATATGTTGTGTCACTTTCTCTACACAGTTTCATGGAGATATATATATTTATATATAAATATATACGTGTATTTTAACTATATAATAAAACCTCCCATGTGTTTGATATGCGTACATGGAACTGGTCCATAGCCCCTACCCTATTGGAGATATGATTGGGGTTGTGGAGTCATGGCCACCTGAGGACAAGTTGGGCCCCAATGGGTCAGGTCGTTAAATTCAAATACTAATGATCCAAGGTGAACCAATGGTTTTCAGTCACAAATATTGGGGACTAGAGATTGGTAGGGTAAACTGTGGTCATTCGATAGTAGTGGTAAATTATGAATAATTCTATCAATGTATAGTTGACCTCATATGTATACACAAATTACACAGCAATCCACATTTTCATGGTGAACTACTAAAATCCCACTTGTGGGCCCAAAATAATTATGATCTAATAGGCCCAGATAGATCATATTTTGTACTCATTTTAAAAATTATATTTCAAATCCAGAAAAACCTAAACCATAGTGCTCTAAAATTTGTGGATGTTATCTCAATGAATTCAACTAAAATCAAAATCAAACTGTCAATAAACCCTTTATCAATTTTCTGAGACCATTCTTAATCAAGTATAGTGGTGATTCGTTTCTATATATTTCTCATTATAACATTCCTATGACACACGATATTGAGACAAACCTGATTTGGGAATTTTCAAGATACCCTTGGTGCACAAGCAGATCACAAGGCTTGGAGACCCAATAAGACACATTTCCAATGGTATGGTCATGTATCTCATTTATCACAAGTGAAAAAATACCAGAAAAACCATCCAAAAGAAATTATAGTACATTTAAATGATTTAATATTTTTTTAATGCCAAAAAATATCCTCAAATTGTATAATCAAAACTAGAAACTCCAACTACACATCCATGCATTTGGAAAACCCAATGGGAATTTTTCCAATATACCATGATGTTATATTAAATAACTATAAAGAAATTATATTTGTAGATAAAAAACAAAACCTAGGGCACATAAAATAAGGTAGGTCCCACCAACTATCATTTTAGATTCCTCTCACATACCACATTACAACTAAATCGCCACTATAATCAAGCACCACCCACAAAACCCCTTACAAATATCCATCCACCACAATATTACAACCTCTATAGAGTCTATTCCAATGACTAGTACACTCATCACACACCACTACCCAAAAAACATTATACCCACCCTCTACATAATGACATCGTATTGATTGGGTGGAACATAAAAACTCGCATGGTATGAAAAGATGTAAAAAATTTATGTGTCTCGATTAGGGTGGTGGATTCCAATTTTCAAATTCTTACTGATTTATCACATATTCCTAGTAATAAAAATGTCACATTTCATAAAAATTAATATTAAATAATCAACTAGAAAAATTAAAAATAAATAATAAAATAGAAGACATCTATGGGTTATAGGAACACATATGCATTTATTGCTGAAAAAATACTCTTATCCACCAGACCTCCAAAAAACACTTACTAATGTAATTGTTCATCTACACAAAACCATATCCAAATGATCGTTAATATCAACAATTATCTCTATGAACATCATGAAATCCTCAATATCCATATATATTTAGTAAAATATATGAGATTCCTCATGAAGATGTTAATGAACTTGAGATATGTGTATGATTTTAACTATATTTTCTAACCATAGGTAAAACACACACCTAGATTCCAAATTATTGATATGCTCAAACACATAATCGAGTCTAAAAAACAAGTGTTAGATCCTCAATCAATGAAAAATTATTCACTTCCAACAGTGCGGATATACCTTCCAGAAAACATGGTCTCCCACTAGAAACTACAATGGTATCCTACTCTAATTGAATTAAATATTAATATTGATATTTTTCCACAAAAATCCTTTCACGGACTACCTAAACCATATCATTCATGTTTCTTACTATAACATGACTGATAAATAATGACTTCCCTTCAACATTCTAAAACAATGGATAATAAAACAAAATCTCATATAATGCCTCAAATGGGCCTACACCAATGGATGATTGGAAACAATAGATGTTGAGAACACAAATGAGGTAAATTTGTTTTCCCAGAATTCATTGACATCCAACATCCATACTCGAAACATATCCACCATCATCAGGATTTCCCACTTCATATAATCATACTTATAAGGGTGGAATGTAATTTTGAGCCATACCTAAGTTAAAAATTCCTGATGTATCCCTTATAGAAATGGGAGGAGAAACAAGAATATCAGACCTAGAAAAATGACCTCATCACACCATGTATCCACACAACCTCATTCAAATATCGCCATTATAAAAATACTAAATTTCCTGACGTCATTATAGTTAATTAGATATCCAACATCACCATCAAATCCATGATTAAATTTTTATAACATCACATACTACTAGAGAGTTGGTTTATCCTATACAAATTACATCAATATCACATCGCATGTCGATTTGGGAACATCTAACAGATATGAAAAACTTCATTGAACATGGCATTTTTCCATTACCTCCCAATAAATAGACTCCAATCAATGAAACATCTTGACACTTGTATCATTCCAAGCCGTAAATAATATTTAATAAAACCATAATACTTAGTTGATTTAGGTATATTATCGATAAATAAATAGTCATGATACTTATGAAATACATTCTCACACATTCCCATTAGAGAGAAGAACCTCTCATAAATCAAAATTCACTTCTGAATATCCTCCAAACACCCATTGGGAGCATCCCAATGTCTAGTAGGTTAAGGTATCATATCTACATAAGAATCTACCCACTCAAAATCCTCCTTGTTCTATATTAAATAGTGCTACATTTTCCTCTCAAAAAAGTAGAAATCACCATATTCTACCCATATATATAGTTTTTTTGAATCTAAATTCTCTTCTTTCCATCCAATTATATCCACAATCTCGAATAATGTCCATTTATTCATTTATTCTCAATTTTCGATCAATAAAACTCCCATTCATAATAGAGTGGGTGATAACGATGTCATTGTTGTTGAGAGGACCTATCATTAATAATATCCACAGATTGATGTCATTCTATGTGTAAACATATCTCTGATACATGTGATGAGTGAAGGCAAAAAAACATTCCATGATGAGTTAATATACAATAAAATTAAGCGGGACACAAAAATCACCAATTTTTTATTTTGGATTCTGAAGAACTAATTTTGGTTATGTTACCTCATAGACACATGATAGATTATTGCATTATGTTTAATTAAGATAAATTCTTAGAAAAAACATGAATCATGAAAGAAAACCATAATCATCACTCCATGTTAATGATATTAAGGAACAAAATCACTGATCATGATCCCATTTAATTAGTCAATTTCTTACAAAAACAGATCCTTATAGATGAAATTTTGGTCCTTCATAGTGAATTATATCAAACGACACACAACCAGGGAGTAATTGGTATGGATCCTCTTGTATTATCTCCTGAGATAGAGGAATATATGATGTATTGTATGATTCTTGAATGATACCCATGGAAGTGTAGCCTCGATCATCGATGTTTCCTTGAATACAAAATAATCATAGAACACAATCCAATTAAATTGAACCCCCCACAAGAAGATAAAATTCCCATACACAACATCCCATAGTGATGGTGGTGCCTATGTTCATACAATATTTCATTAAGATGTTCAACATTCTCATCCACTGCATTTGAGTAGATCCAGATATCATTGCTGATCAAAACAAAAGAAAATAGTCCAAGAACTCCTAGAAAAAATAATCAATGATACCCATGAACACAACTAGTGTACTCATGTCTCTAAAAGGAATCACTATAAACTCAATGTTACTATACCTACACCAAGAGGATGTAAACATGATATATTTCAACATCACACTTAATTGATGTTATCGATATCATTGATCAATATTACTAATCTAACTCTATTATCTAAACTGATTGAAATTATAGTTAATCCATGAATGTGGGTAATGATTCTTGACTTTTTCCATGTTACACCTTATGTTTTATATACTTAGACATATACTACAATACGCCTTCTTAGGAAATTACCCTTAAGATCCCATAATGAAAAACTATTACATATTATTCCATTCATCATCACACTATATATATGATGACTCACTTCCAATAACTCAAATGGTTTTATTAGATAATAATTATTTGAAATAGGAGACATTCCTAGTAATAAGTATATCCTAAAATCAATATCAAATTATTATGAAAACCTTATAACCATTATGGTAAATACATCAAAAAATTACTAGGAGACTTATTGAGCCTCAATCATTCATGCACCCCGTAATGTCACTGATAATTTTTTTATCAATGAGAGATAGGGGTACTAACATATAATTCTCATAAGAATACCCCATTCACCTATTAAGACTACATTCTGAAATAAATATATGAGAAAAAGATCATCCCATGGAAAAAATTGATATCTGCGCACATATAATTAATACAATCCTTGGAATGAAAAAAATACTATGATCATATATTTCAAATGAAGAAATATCCACATGACTGATGATGGTCCATGACAAACCTACAACCCTAACACACAATAAACAGGAAGTTTTTGCCTTAATATTTTTAGTTAACCCCCAGAGGAAGGCCATATCTATACGACTCTAGTCCTAGAGCATAGACATAGGTGGGTGAATAAAAATAGTGCAAGGACATTCAATATAAAAAATAATAAATAAGTGTGTATGACTAGTTAATCATTACTTTAATGATCTATAGTGATTGACACTTTATTTAATATGGATATCCATTCCTAGTTATCCTTACTCTCTACTAGTGGTGACATCCATGACCATTGTCATGTTAGGGTCCCCAAGGATGGGGTTTATCCTGAGGTTAGCCCCAAACATCGTTATATTCTCTTAATAGGGCATTGTCATATTTCCCCTATCACAGAAAGGGACGCACTGATTGATTTTGAAAATGTTAATACTAAACATAACCACCATCACTATGTTAATATCTAAGAACCACTAGGCACAAATGTTGGTGATGAAGATGACCCCCATAGGCATAACATAGGTGTACAAGTAACATATGAAAATAATTGAATCTACTAGAAAAAAATGTAGAAATATAATATAATGGGGTGACACCCTTCAGGACGAAATATATAAGTGCATGATGTATAAGATCATATACTAAAAAATAAACTCAATGAAAAAGCTGTAAAGATCCCCTCCCATCCTACAACACCTCATGAGTGTATAAACATGATTTCTTCAAAAAATTTATATTACGTTATACACAATGGGAATGTAAAAATATGAAATTCATTCTGGATAGTTAGATAGGTTTCTTTTTCATGACTCAACACATTAAAATCCACATCTAAAATGATTTTGGGAAATGACAAAGGAAATTAAACAGGTTCCCATGATCTAGCATATAAATAATTCTATGAAAAAGACAATGTTTCTCCATCCTATTCACTAAATCAGTAGTCAATGACAGGAACTCAACTTAGAACAACCAATAAATTTCATTTGTACTTCATGAACATGCATCCACACCATGATAGCTAATTTCCACCAATGATATGCATAATAAATCATATAATGGATAACTAATTAGACCCAATACTCCACCTAGGCCTATATTATACATGAAATTTCTATAGCACTTCAAAATAGAGCTCTATAATTAGATCATATACTCTAACCTCATTCATTTCATGATATTTTCATTAAATTCATCACAACAACCTCTATAATTGTTCATTATCCTCTACAATATTAACCCAATGATGGATAATGATGTAACTCTAAATGAAATCAAAAACCTAAAGCATATGAGGATGACATAGAAGATCCTTATATTAAAATCCAATCAATTATTCCCTCATCCTAATATTATGGAATTTTATTATGGGATTCAAGATTAATTCATTTAAAATTCCCAAGACAACCCAATGTAAATTTTAAAAAAATCATGATGAATGTACCCATCCTAGGTCTCCACACTACAAGATGAATCACCACTATTGATCACTTAGTGGATGGAATGGATTTTCATCAAATCAAGGGGCGCTAAAATCCTATTATCTAGAATTTTTTACATCACACATTGAACCAACTACGATCAACCAACACATTTTCCTTACCATCCAAGTAAATCCTCATAATCCCTAACTCCAAAAATCATCATGTATTAATATCAAATCTTAGGATACAACTCCTTTTGAATCTCATCCTCCAAAGGTACCCATTCTAGGACATATTTTAAGGAATAAATAAAATGAAACATGGGTCCTACTTCAATGTGCCCAGGTAGGAGACATGTATCAAGATTAAAAAATATATATTTAACCTTAATAGATAGTGAAGGATTTGTAGATAAAATATCTATCACAAATATAATTATCGATATTAAGAGAATGGAATAACCAAAACCAAACCCCAAGGAATATATAATGTAAAAAATTAAAATGTGTCTCCAAATAAATACCCAGAATAAATCATAGTGTAGTAACACATAAAAAAATATATTATCTGGGAAATTAATGTCCATCCAAATCCCTAAAATACTATTTCTATATTGATAATTAGATACTACATACATAAGATGGGAATAACTTGTATACTCGGTAGGATCATACCCATGGTTTCTCATGAACATGTGAAATGATTATTTTAATGATCCAATAAAAAATAATGAATCCAACAAGATGAAATTATTTTCAACCAACAAAACCGCTATCCACTATGGAATGCAAAACAAATAATTCAATCATGTGTAATAATATAAAAAAATAACATAGAGAGTTGGTAGGCACACCACCTTCCCATTAATTTTAATCTCTTATGCCACACCGATGTACTTCCTAGAGTTCACATCCCTTACTTAATATTTATAACCAAATTAATATAGGAAGTAACATGACATACAATATGAATACACCTATTAAATCACATAAAATACCTATTAATGACACCAAGTAAACTATATCATAATGATAACCTCATGTGAATCTAGAAATCACATCTATATCCACCCATAACATCTACTGTATAAGTAGAATAATATATTAACATGAATATAAAGTTAACCAACCTAATTCCAGTTTCCTAGTAATCATCAACCACACATTTAAAATAATCATCAATATATTTAATCACAACCTTGATTACACTATATTTTCAAGACATCACTATATGTCTATAAGAACATTAACTGAAAGTTTGAGCATAAAAGAATGTGTAGAAATCCATCTATCCTCTTCATCTTGTATGTTAAAAAAAATTCGACCTATATAATTTGGAAATTAACACATATTTCACAATATTAGTGTACTTAATATATAAATCATAAGAAAAATACAATTTATAAATATTTTATAGAATTTCCACATATAGGTTCTTATTTGATGTTATGTAATAACAAAGAAAAATAACAAATGGTATAAAATCCTCAACTACATTTTATGTACCTATAAATGCCTCACGCAACACAATAAATACAAAACCACAATTTGCCACAATATTTATTTCCCGACGTAACCCATTTATATACTATCAAATTACCAAACATATTCATTTTCAATTATATTAATTTTATATTCAATGTGCAATAACACAGTTCCATTATTTATTGAAAAACTATTTACTCATTCAAGAGAATTAAACATAAGTTTGATTTGTTAAATATTATTACATCAATACTGGAAAATTAACACACACAAAAAAGTCGCATCATTTTTAGGTTATCAATCACCAAAATACTGCCACCACATAACACAACCACTTCTCATCCAAACCAACACAGATCACAAACACCACACATCAGAACCACTAAACTCATCATAACAATACATCACATCATACTTTTATGAAAGCACATTCATCAAATTAAATTCAATATTATCATTTTTATCCACAATAAAATCGTATATTCATGAAATCAAATTCCATATTTGAATATATGATGACATGATTTTTCATATGTGGTGAGTGAAAAAATAAACAAGAAAGTTCAAAAAATTAAATATCCAAAATAATATAACATATCACTAATTAATACAATGATAGAAATAATATCAAGAATCCAAACACAAATATTCAAAACCTAGTAATATAAAAAACTCACATGTTTTCTCTCCCAACACCATCAATTTGAATTTAAAAATATTTTTATTCATTAAGTAGTTTTATACTATCCCCCTAGAGGAATGAAAAATCATGGTATCCTAACACATACATCTTTAGGATAAAAGAAAAAAGGTACCCTGTTTTGATTAAATATTGAAAGGGAATCATATTGGAACTATGGATCTACCACCACCAATATTGATGGAATCACCTCAGAATCCTATATAGAATACGGATCTATAAAAATAAATAGAAAAATTATAACTCCCAACAAACTGAAATATTGGATAAAATAGTATTGGATGAAGGAATAAAGTGAAATAGAGGGTTAAATTTTTTGAAATAACAACAATTTGAATAATCCAATGTGAGATATGGTTTTAGAAACCTAATAAATTCTTTAGGATAATGAAATGATGATTAGGGGTTGAGAAAAATTTCAGTTAATTAATGAATATTAGTGGAAATTTGTACATTAATCCTCTTTATCAACGAATTCTACTAGATTCAACCATCAACATGTGAATAGTAATGATTATTATGGTGGGTTTGGTTAATATATGATTTGAAACCCTGAGGTCAGAACATATTTTAATGATAATTTTAAAACTATTTTTTGAAATAAATTATTTCTTATACTACGGGGTGGTTGACTAAAAAGTGGTTCATTAGATGACATCTTTTCATAGCCTAAATGGATTTTTATTAAACCATTTTCCATTTTAACTTGACCACACCCAATTATATATCCTGATGAGCTCTCTATATAGATTTCCAATATGGTGTCCCTGAAATAAAAATCCTTGAATAATACACTACCAGGGAATTTATATAACACATGTGGTGCATAGGAATACCACTACGACAACACACCCAACGCCATGCCTTTTCCAGTGTGTGGTTACACATCCCATTTAACATAGGTGAAGTCCAAATCCATAAAAGATGAAAATAATTTGTGATAATCCATTCAACATGTCACAGTGTTCTTCCAATGTCCAAAACAATATATAAATCATATATGTATCCACTGAAATATCACGCAATGTATCTATACCTTTAAAAAATACAAATGAATGGCAAGATAGTGTCCACGAAATTATATAGATGTTAAGGAATAGGATAACTGTGGTGTGGTGCCATCCAATTCCCTCTATTCTTTTATACCACATGGGATTGGTTAAGTGGTAAATACATGGGGGGAACTACCCAATGGATTGAAACTATTAAATGTTATGTATTTTTAATTTCAAAATTTCCGTGGATGAATAAGATTCACATAGTTTCACTTAAAGAACATGTTAAGAGTGTAGAGGAATGTTTATAAAAATTCATTAACCACACATCATTTCATACTTTTGGATTTTATAAGTGGTAATTTATCCCATGATAATATATAAAACTCCTGTTCAATTCCAAGAAGGATCAAATTACAAGGGTATGATAGTATTGAAGTAGCACTATTGTGATGAAATTACTATAGCAGGTAATGATGAGATGTACTATATATGTACTATCAAACCGATTTAAAATTCTATTCATTATATTGGTAAATTGAGCCTCAAAATAACGCGACATCATTATATAATGATTCAGGAATCATGTAACATAGACATACTAGTGGAATGTTTGGACGAAAAAGGAATGTGGGGAAGTAGTGAAACAAATAAAGATTTCCTAGTTAGTAGATCGAATGAAGGATCAAGAAATTTCTGATAAATAATTTGATGATGAACCTTTTGGATATCTAATACAGGTTAGAGGGGTTCCATTACATGTTTCAAAAAATTGAATCTTGTTATGATGGTTTCTGGAAGTGGGGAATGCAACTTGTAACTGGTTACTAAAAAAAGGATGGTGTAACATGACATGGAAAGAAATGAAATTTTTTGACTTGTATGTGTAATTTAGTGGGATTCATTATATAAATATTTTTTGTTGGAATATATAATGTGGACCTCTACCTAGATGTGTAAGAGTGGGGGTTCATTAATGTGGAACCTCTAACTAGTACTCCAAAATATAGTGATTAAAACACATAATTAACAAATTGTATTTTGATACATTATTTGATAACCTGAGAAAACAATAGATATATTACAAAAAAATCATACATAAATTTTATAATCATGTGAGAAAATTTTTATTGTATTTAATTACTAGTTACATAAATAATTTATTTAACAATTGTGTACATTTTTACATAATCACACTATAATAGACCTGACTCTCTACATCTTATATGTCATCATCATATTCATTACATGTGTTAAAAATAATATTATAATCGGTGCGAACAAATGCCGAACAAGTAAGAAAAACATCAACATTCCATAAAGGTTTAGATAATATGAATATGAAAAAACACAAGCAATTGAGACATATCATGTCAAATGAAATAGATTCACAAAATCTAATCATAATATATAATAAGCAAAAAGTAATATAAATTATAAAACATATACCATAAAAGGAGAGTTAATATACATATGATGATAATCATAATCTTTGAAGCATAAAATAATCAAATTAAATAGTAATGTGTGAAAACCATTAGCATAAGGATCATAAAATATTGGATCTAGAATAACTACCTATTTCTTATATTGAATTAGACATCATAACTTATTTCCCATTATGGATCAAGAATGACAAATAATTTCCTATAGCTGATCATGTATCAAAATGCATTTTCAATAATTGCCTAATGACATATAAATCATTACCCAATTTATTTTAGACTTTTTTATGAACCAACGATGACAATATAACAATTAATACATATGTCAACTAGAATAACAAAAATAAGTTAAGAATTTAAATAATGTAAAATTAACCAAAAAAAGAATCATATTTCTTGAAAATAATATTGGAATATTTCAAAATATTTCAAAGAAATATATCCAAAAATAAAATAATTCCACAATTGACATATGAAACATCAAAATATGTTGACATAAATTTAACCACGTATTTATAAGAATATCTGTTTATTAACATGTTTTAATGGTAACATATAAGAGGGAATTAATAATTGAATTATTTGATACTGAAATCACAATTTCAATATATAAAACATTATACTTTTTAGTGGGTATTATGTGAAAATGACTTGAATTGGGGTAATAATGTTTAAATATTAGAATGAATTTGATGAAACATATATTTATTCTATAATATATATTTATATTTTTATTGAAAATAGTAAGGTAGGGATATCATTTAAAAATATCATTATTATAAAAACAGATGACGAAAAACACTTTTTGAAATAGTTATTTATAATAAATATCTTTAAGATTCATTAAGAATACATAATAGTTATCATAATAAATGTGTACTAGAATTTTAAACATAAATATATGAAATGAAACCCGATTTTAATATTTTTAAAACACCATTTTTGAAATACAAATCATAAAATATATAAATAAAACATAATTTTAAAAAAATTAATATATTAATAAATCCTACATAAAATAATACCTATATATGTTTCTAATGTAAAATTAATGACACTGGGAGGAAAAAAACATGTATAAGGAAGTGAAAGGGATTGTATGAAATGATTAGAGTTATTCTAAAAAACCATAAAAATTTATGAGAATTAATTCCCTTAGGGATTAATATTCTAATAAAAATATCATTTCTCCCTAAAGAGGATGAAGAAATAAATTCATTAAAATAATTGGGGGTAGAAACTGTAGCGTTTATGAAATAAGTCAATGGTAAAAACCTTACAATGAATATATACTTGACTTATGAATATCCCTTACAACCTTTGTAATATATAAATTTTAAACACTTAAAATTAAACATAAAATATATTTTAAAATCAATATAATTTTTGGAAAATTTTCATAAAATGAATATATAAGATAATATACACAAAAAAGGATAAAATTGTGAATTTGAACTATCTCTTAAAGAAATTATGTTGGGATGTAAAAAACACTTACTGATTTAGTGTTAAAATAAAACAATTGGTATAATTATGTTTATTAAAATGGAAAGTATTGTTAATGAAATAAGGATTAAAAATGACATGAGAATCCATTTTTAGTAACCACACATATTAAAATATTAATAGGTTTAAAATATTAAAATAATCATCATTATTGAGAAATTTAGTTGGAAATATATAACTTTTCTCTCAACATCAATGATGAATAATTAACCACTTGTATAGTAAATATAACTATAATAATAAAATATTTTATAATATTATTCATATATACTACCATATATACTCTAAAATTATATTCATATATTATACATTTACAAGATAGTTATTTTTTATTTTTATCCTCAGATGATTGAAATTATGTTTGTTTTGTGGATACATCAAAATGATGATGTTGATACCCATTAATTTAAAATAAGTTCCTAATTAACATATTAATTTATTAATAAGAATATATTATCCAAAATGATTTATAATTTTCTAATTTTATATAATGAAAATTTTATTCATTATTCATGAGGCTGAAATAAATGATGATCTTATTTTCATAAATTGTAATGAATAAAGTGGAATAATATCAATTTGAAACCACACATGAATTTGAGAGGGTGGCCTATGCTTTACCTAATACACGCCATAATTGAGGGGGAATAATATCTTGTAGAGAACTTAATCCCCACCAGTGCTTCTAAAGGAAGATTACTAATCCATTGAGATATGACATATACTTTATGTAATTTGAGGTTGTATTGAATATACTTGAAAAGAAAATGGATGACCTATGATATCAAGTGATATGGAATTTATAACCTTTCTTTATCTCTTATGATCAATAAAAATCACATCCATTGGACATGTGTCACTGAAAGATGAATCCATCTTAGAGATTCAAACATTACATCCCGAATTAATGAACTAAGGATATAATCTTTTTATATGAGGAAAACAACTTAGGATAAGCTACACATGGGATCAAGTCCACATCCAATAGAAGAAGATATGCATGGTAGAATTTTATTGGGGAAGTACATGACATGTAATTAATGTGTCATTATGTGTGATTTCTATGAAGGACTATGTTTGTTCTTCCCTATGAATGGCTCGAATAAAATTATAAAACCTAACATCATTTCCCAATGGTGACACAACTCTTCTGTCCACTAGGGGTCATGGGAATTTTCTGTTGGTATATGTCTGGGGTAAATTATTAACGTCACATAATGTGTCCTTAATGGGAAATGACATGTTTGACTAGTTGGGGTCTTCAGAGTGTATGAAAAAACATTACATGAATACAAGAGATGCAGTTCAAATGATATGGAATATAAAATATCAAAAAAAAAATTAATTGAGATGAAAACCTTGAAACCGTGTGAACCTAAGATACAATGTTGGTTTTTCTCCAGGTTCCATGTGTTTTAGTCCAATTTTTCAATGATACATAATATAGGTCTTCATGCAGTCTCAAAAAAAACTATTTCCATATTGGATCTAGATAAATTAAATTGTAAAATATTATAAAAATGAAATAAGGTTTCTATAGTAACCATTTCATAGCCATCAGTGGTTGGAAAATGGGAATCGAATTTCGTAAGGTGTAGCTGATGAACCCCCCATCTCAATTTGGGGTTACCAAACCATTAATCTTACCTAAACCATCCTAAAATACGCCACGATCCAAAAAATAGAACCCTTAGTCTCTTGTTCATCCCCATGATATTATGTGTCCAATCACATTTTAACAGGCTTGACAATGTTGAATCAAAAACACCTTGAAAAATAGATGAAGAACATGAAAAAATATAGTAATAAAAATGAAAGGAAAATAAGTAAAATTATATATGGATAATTTGATAGAGAATGATGGTCATGAATTTAAAAAATTGATGAGTGAAATATGGGTTCAAAAAATATAGATAAATAGTTATGAGAGAACTAATTATTATTTGGGATCATGTATTAAATGTATTTCAAATACGTAAAATAGACAATTAGAACATGATCCATAATCAAATCATAATGGAATACACATAAAAAATAATTAGAATATCCAAAATAATGGATCGATCAGTTGTTTTGAAAACATTCTCTAGTACTGGAGACGAAGATCCCACAACAATCTTAATAAATCATGTAAATATCTCAATCATTCATCATAAATAACCATTCTTAGTCTAACCATCATAAATAGGGACCTACCTTCCTCCTATATAATGACATTGGTTTATGTTTCATACCTCATATGTTCTTTATACCAGATTAATACAGACGTGTTAGTTTTAAAAAATCAATAAAATAATTATATTATTTATATAATTTTTTTAATGACCAATCTAATGACCATCACCAATAGAACATTTTTAGCATACCAAACATATGATGTGTGTATGTTAGAACACTTATAATAGAGGAAACCACATTATAAGATTGTCCATCCATAATCCTGATCAAAAGTAAAAAAAATTATGAAATGACACTTGCATTTGATTAAACATATACAGATATTTTTAATAAATAAAATTTGTGGTCCACAACGCATAAAAATGAATTTGAACTTTTAGAAAAAAAACTTACATATAATGAAATATTTAGTGGATGAAACTAATACTACCTGAGTTTTTACATTCTCCAAACCTTTATGAATTTTTTCCCTTAAAATAACAAGAATCATAATGTTTTCATGGTACTGATCCTACATCTAGCTCTCACATTCTCTAGAGCACTCAAGAACAGCCTCAGGCTACAATATAAAAAAACTAAAGCTACAGTCTACCGATAAAATATCCTATCGTAATTAGAATCAATCACCATCAATTACTCCATGATGGTTTCTACATCCCCCATCATACACCAATCGATAACATGAAATGGACCACGAAAATTCCGTATAATTTACAAATTGTTGATGATGACATGAATGTGTTCCTATTATACGAGAAATTACTTGTTTTATCTACCTCAGAAACCTTCTACTAGATCTGGAATGGCCCAATGAACCTCATAGATAACTAACATTCTTATCCAATATAAATAAAATATTCATATAGGGGGACACTCATAAAAATATGATCTCTCTGAGTGATTTCGAGAGGAATACAAAACTGGTCTTTGTAAAATTTCTATCATATTTTTACAATTCATAGTCACTTTCATATCACATGAACATTATCCATCATTTTATGTGCCAATTTGCGACCAATAAGATATGTCTCACCAATAACATTCCAACACAAGGGTGACCTATAATATTTTTCATATTATAAATTTATTGGATCTATACCAATAGGGGAATGAAATCCATTTTAAGGGAAAATACACTAATGTTATGTAATATGTCCGTCCCCAAATTATGTTTAACACACATTCTATTATTATATCATCAATATACAAGATGATATTCGAGATTCACTTTTAGTTTGGTGGTGTAATGACGTGATCCTTTATAACTAGTTACCAAAATCCCTATTTTACCAACTCCACAATAGCATCATGTACTAAGAATCATAGTAGAAGATAATCATCATGGGTAAACCATGAAGCTGGATGGTCTCATGAACATTGAAATCCTCAAAATCATGACCAAACTATATTCTCAGATGTAATGGATGTTTGATGACATGTATTTTCAATAAAAAAAATAACACAGGTTGGGTTTCTCCTCTCATTATACATTGAATCCCCATAAAAAATACACTCATATTAAATCCCTCATCCATTTTGGGATCTCATGAGGTTATTATACCATAAGTAACCTCATGTTCTGCATTTAACTACTACTGTGCGAAGTATCAAGTAACTACTTTTTAATTCTCCACCTCATGTTAGACAACAAAAAGTAATTAAAATGGTATTTATAAATATTCACCAGAGTTGTAATTAATGCGAAGGTGGAGGATTAAAACTATATCAACAGCTCCTCATATAAATTGGTAGGAACTTCCATCATTACATTGTAAAGTATTACATTCTCTTCTCCTTCATAAAAACCATACAGTGAATCCCTTTATGATATCTAGTCATATAAAACATGAAATATGATGTAAAGTAGTTGAAACACTCCCACCTGATGGTGACATAGTGGAAATACTAACATTCACTGCTGGTACGTTTCACCATACCATCTACATGGCCCAGCTTCATTAGGTATTATTTCTATGATTCCTCATCAAGAATATAAGAAAATATTTCATGATATACAAATCATACACCAAATTCAAATTCAATAGACATGAGATTATCTAAATGTAATTTTCTTGTAAGAAATATTACTAACACATAAATCATATGATTATATATCTCCATTTAAATATCTTCTTGAATCATTGTTATTTAATAGAAAAATTAAATGATCCCTTGGATGATCATTCCTCCAAATCATCAAGTAAATTACCACCACATTTAAATGAATTTCACAAGTTTCATAATTTTCATCAAGGGGACTCAAATTCATTGTAATATAAGTTATAAATATTTATCTCTACCTCAAAATACACCATGTATTATCCCATGGGGAATCACAAACACCCCATACATGATTGTCTCTTATGGTACTCTCAGCGTGAAAGAGATGATCCACATCATCATCATATTCTCATAGGCTCTCTGACACTCCTAATTTCAGGAAATTAGGGACCCTTATTATTCTAGGTAAATAAAAGCGGTAGTAATACTTGAAAGTTTCCACAAACCTCCATCAATAACTAACATGAATGATGAAACACTACAATTCTATCCCAATCTTTGGTGGTTCCAAAGAAACAATGTCATCAATCTTAACAAGATCTACTACTACACCATGCTCTGTGATGAAATTCACAACAATGTGATCCTAACTCATATAAAACTATCACTTAAAAAAATATTTTATTATAGGTTTTCCTAATGTTTATATAAAAAAATAAAAAAATTATATAAAATCCCATACTAATATAAACATTAAAATAAAACTATTTCATTAATAGAAACCTTGATCATGTCCATGGATTTATATAATACCGAGACCATGATAAAAAAAGACATAGAATTGAAATTATCCACCCTAAATGAATCAACATGAACTAATAATTCTTGTAGATATATCAAAATTCAATCTTCTTAATATAATCCCTATGAACCCTCAACTAATGTTTGAGAAACCTAATATAAATATTTTGAACTATCTCACACCATTCAAATGATGATAGTTGTCTTCAATACATAGAATGGCTGTTTTGTTCTTGATAATCGCATAATAAAATAGATGATTATACATTAATATCCTCAAACTACCATTTTTTGTTTTTATAATATCAGAATGGATCTACCTAGGGGGTCAAACTCTGTTTGATAATACCATTCTCCTGAAGTCCTTATAGAAATATACTCAACTTCCAGAGAAAAGTTGGGGCTATTCGATATTCCATAGAATATACCAGTTCTCTCTTGCTATACATATTGAAATTGACTTTACAATTCTTCATCATTGGTAATCCATGAACATCATTGGGATATATTAATATGAAATCCTTAACTATCACTTCATGAAAAATATCTATAAATACAACTACACAATGTGGTAATGTCACCGAGTAATTGTTGATATGTTGTAGCATATTTTTTACAATACACTCTCACTCAGCCATAAGAGAATTCACTTATATGAATTATAATCATTTAACAACATCATGTCAGTTTCTAACTCTCATATATTGGAAGTCGATCTCAGAACCCATTATGGGAATCCAATCTATACAAAAAATGAAATTTTATGGCTATATCACAGTGACCACAATATTCCATAAATAAAACTCTAAATTAAGATGAAACTAACACTATATGTCGATGTTTGAATTGAAATATTCACTCCAAATAGGAAAATCTATCCACAAAACATGGTTTAATGAATGTAAAACAATTTATATCTATTGATCATGTTTTAAAAAGATGTAGGAATTACTCACACTTGTGTCAAATTGTATTGGAGCTAATGTAAATAAGAAAAATATAACAGATCAAATTATCCCATGAGTTCCCTGATCATGTAAATTAATGTTGGAAAATTACAACATTATTGAACACCATCCCTATGATTATGGAATGGGTAACCTGGTGGTCATCAGGAATTTAGTTCATAAAACCTCCCTCCACATACAAAAATTCCTTATGGGGCTCCACATTCTACTCTCTTAGCACCGCCTCCCTAGGGGCTACCCAAACCTATAACATCCTAGATTAGGGTGCCACTCAACTGGTGCCCCATACCTGGTTGGACCCATAGCCTCCATCACATTTCAACAAATGTCAGAGGCTGTGAACTAACAACGAGGTCCTAAGGTGTGATTGTTGGGAAACTATGACCTCATTGGTCATGTGTAACATAGAGGAGTAATAATATACCATAGTGGAAGTAGTAATCAGTATACAAATTAATTGAACAATGGAATACTTAAAAGATAAATAACCAAGCATCATTCAACACTAAATATGATTCAACATGTAACATTTTCTATGAATACACAATGTAATACAAAATATACATCTCAAAAGCACAAAAAAACATTAAGAGAATAGAAATCATCCCAAGCCTGATCTCGGTCCCATACTCTCCAAATCCTATTAAGAACATCAAGTACCTATAGTAGGGAACTTTTCATAATCAAAACCTACAATCATATATACTGTTTTTGCTCCAAAGCATGACCCAAATCAGGTTTGAGACTAAATACTAGTAGCAAACCACCGATGGCCCATGAAAATATGTGCATAGATATATATAACAATCATAGTAAAATAGATAAAGTAGTAAACTATGAGGTAATTAGAAGAAAGCACAATATGTGTCTCTAAGACAACACAATCAAGTTTGGTGAATAATGAATCCAAGATTTTGATTTAGATTTGCAGACATGTAATTGGTCATTCTATTTCATTATTCAAATACATTGTATTATAAATCAATGTCTCTAGGTCTGTACTAGGCCCGACGACCCCCCATATATAAGTATTTGTCAACTCATGAAATAAATAATCCTTTCATTCATTTTTGAAAAAAGCATAATCTGTGTATCCCTCAATGGATGCTAGGTTCCATCAAAATTTTAAGATATGACTCAATGAGCCCAACCACCATATCTGTGGATTGATCACAGTCATTATATAGTTATACTCATGAGCCAATCCATTATGTTTTATCCAATATAATGGTTCTCACAAGTTATATATGATGCAATTACACACTTGATCCTGACCTTGTGTTTTAACCGAGACTATTGCTTTTATATTCCTAATTTCCAATTTTTATATTTTAACATAGAAACACATTCCATATAAAAAACACAAAGGGATTAAATTTCCACTTGGATATAACAATATAAACTCACATGGTCTCAGTTTACAAAATTTAAAAAAAAACAGATAAAATAAACTATTACATGTTTGAACAAGGATAAGTCAAATGGGAAATACTTATACCAAGCCTATTATAAAATTTAAAAAATCAGAAGGATTAACATAACATGTATCTCTTTTGGGTAATTCATATAATGAGAAATATATTCTGAAAAACTCTAGAATGGGAATTAAAATCAACTATCATAAGCATTCTGGACCAACTTTCTATCCAAGGGAAACACACCAATGGGGTGGACCTAAATCAAGGTTCACAAACGTAAACATACATTCAACCATAAAATTAATTAGCTAATAAAAAATAAGCAATAACAAGTTCTATTATTCAATCAAGTGACACACTGAAATAGTGCGCGCAACACTTCCTCATATATAAACATCATGAAAATTCAGAAAAGTCACAATAACACCTACCTAGTACTCCTATGACTCTCCTCGTCCAATGTCAGTCTCTAATTTGACCTAGAATGAACGTGATATACATAATGGGTATAAAAGATTGACCATAAATAACTAGATCATGATAAAAAATCAGGAATAACGGATCAAGATAAATCATGAGCTTACTGTGGGGAATTTAACACATCTGATGGTGTTCGAATCCTAGATCATATGACAAAATGGGAGGCAAAATCATGATTTGACATCCTAGGCATGCTGCTCATTGAATGGGTTCATTTCATTATTTTTTTTATAAAAAACAATGATACCTTCTGATTTAATTAATTTTAAAAATTACACAGTGTGTACATGATACTAAATGTTTGACTATACAAATTCCGGCCAGACTATAACATGGATTTGTACCAGAATTACATGGCATGTAGCCTACCATATACAGTGCGTAACTATATGTACACGGTGTGTAGTCCTTAGTCACATCATATAGCAAGTCTGTAGCCAGACCCTTGACCACTTTTCCTTGATTTTCAATAGTATATGATGAATGGAATGATTTATACATCAATGGATGAACCATAATCTGAAAAATTTTCACCCTTAAATCATTTCATCCACGAATTGGCCTTCCAAGGGTGATTAAGAATGATTAGATAATAACTCCATCCATTGAGATTGTACATTAGTATCCTTCTTTCCAAGAACATTTCAACACTCGGTCGTGCTTCTATTGAACTCAAACCAAATTAATTTACTAGCCATGAAGAATCGTCCTTCTACAATCCACAATACAAACAGGAAGCTCCTCAATGTATTCATCTTACTAAAACTCCACTTCCATGGGCTAAAAGAGTGATATGGGTCTGAAAAATAACGTCACAACTAAGAAATATGGGATACATCATGCATATACTGGTATATCTAATGTAAATGAAAGAGATAAGAAACCGGCCCTACCATCTCCAGAATCTCATACAGAGCAACGTATCTCCTAAAATCGTACGATGTATCCTGAGCCTCATGTGTCCCATCCTCTCTACAAAATGTAAGAAACCTTGATACCCGACCTCGAACACCAATGTTTATCAATGACGGTCAACATATGATTTCTGAAGAGACAACATAGTATCCATCCTCTTCTGAATTAGCTGTACCTGCATAGTGGTCTCTTGGACAAGATGTGGTCCTTGCATCACTGTCTCTACCACCTCTATCTAACATAGTGGTGATCGACATGACTAACCATACAAAACCTCATATGGAACCATCTAAATAGTATCCTAAATTATATTATTGTATAAAAGATCAACATGTTGTATGTGTGTCTCCTAAGAACACCGTAAATCCAGGGTGCATGCCCAAAAAATGTTCTTTTTCACTAGAATTGTGCGCTCTGACTAGTTATCTATTTCCGGTGGTACGTTGTGCTCAGAAACACTTGTGTACCCAAATGCCTATGTTTCTTTGTCCAAAAAAGATAATTAAACCCATAATCCCTATCTAAAATTAGGAAATCATATAATCTCCAAGATATAAAACCTCCCTATCTCATCAACATTGAATGATTCCTCAATTAGAAGGAAAGTGGAAACATCATCCACATATGAATAAAAACTCGTAATGCATCACTTCATTCATGATACCTTGGTAAACCAATCATGATATCCATCATGGAATAATTCCATTTCTTCATAGGAATTGGTCGCTTCTTTAAATGGATTGCAGGTATTGTTGTTCAACCTTCACCTATTGATATGTGGAAAAAACACATGACAGAACTAGCTACATATCCATTCGTGTATGACCACTAAGACCGACAATATTCATATACATCTTGGTGAATCCATGATGCACTACCCAAACTGAAGCATGAAAATCTAGCATCCTCCCCTCACACATTCCTTCTGAAACCTATAAGATACCCTGAAACTGTTGAACCTCGTTTTATCCCATGGTCTAACCAGGAGAAAGATTCCCTACTAACATAATCTCCCATTGAACAATGCCTTCAGAATCCAATACCTTAATCATCTTCACTATGTCCAAAAATTTATATGTAACAACTAAGGATGTAAGAAAATTCTATCACTGACTATAGTGCACCTGTAGATGAATCTCAAAGGACAATACCATCAGCTCCCACTTGTTATTGGATTATGACACTACATATATCTGTTTTCTACTACTATGTGCATCAGCCACTACATCCCCTTACCCAGGCCTATAGGCAAGATCGATGTCAATGGATTGATGTTATTCCACCCACCATTACTTCCTCAAATTTATGTCACGCTGAGTAAAAATGAATTTGAGACTTTTTTGGTTTGTTTACACAACATAATGATCCCACAACAAGTCATGTCTGTAATATAATATTTCATTAACAACCGAAGCTAACTTGAGATCGTGCGTTATGTAGTTCCTCTCAGGTGACCTCAACTACCGAGACTCGTACATGATGACTCGACCCATCATCATAAGAAATAATCCCAAACTAATAATAAAACATTACAGATTACAGTATAACTCCTATTTGGATCTCAAAAAATCAGTATCGATGATAATGTTAATCTCACTTATATCTACTGAAAGGTCATCTCGTAAGAATCAGACCACGCGTACTTCACACCCATCCATTTCAAGCCCATCATCGGAACTGGTATGCTTGAAAAGTCTTATATGAAAATAATGTAATAAACAGATATCCTTATAAAACATTTCACCTCAAATAAATTCTTGGGATACTCCCTAGTAACTTCTGGTCACACCTTTTTGGGGTCCACTAATACTGTAGTCTCTTGGATGAAGTGACCCAGGATGTGAATCTGATCCATCCAGTAGTGGCACTTTGAGAGATTAGTATATAACTAATTTTGCCTCAATGTACTGAAAACAATATCATGATGTGTGGCATGGTCATGTTGATTATGAGAATACACCAAGATATCATCCACCAAAACCAAAACAAAATAATGAACATAGGGATGTAAAACTTGTTTCTTCAGTACCATGAAGACTATTGAAGCATTCATTGGACTGAACAGAATTACCACATACTCGTACATGCTAAATCTACTTTGGAAATATGGGCAAGGTATGTCTGATGATCTAACATTCACATGATGATAACAATATCTCTGATCAATCTCAGATAATACCTGAGCTACCAGAGTTAATCAAATATATTGTATACTCGCAGAAGAGGATATCGTCTCTTTACAATTAAATTCTTCAATTTCCAATAATCCACACATATCTTGATGGTACCATCTACATTTGTTTTTCAGAAATGACATGTGAAACCCACGAATAAGTACTGGTTCTGATAACCACCATTCCCAATAGATCCTCTAGTAGTATCTTGAACTCCTTCAACTACGTCATAGCAATTCTACAAGGAGGAATGGATACCAGTGTTGCTCCTGGTAATATATCGATAGAGATATCTACATCTGACATGTCCTCTGATCATCATGATATAATCTATATGTATGTGTTGTCATCCCAATCAACTCACAATGCTCGGGTCCTTCTCGGTTTGCATGGACCTCCCACTATCCCTTTTATTGAAATTATCCACCTTCTTTTGATGTAAAACTGTCCATATGGACATATAAATGGAAAATTGAGTTAAAGGATTATAACGAGTCCATTCTGTGTATGAAATAAAATCCTATCATCTTTTTGATATAGAGATCCCAAACCAAGTGACACCCACAAATTTCTTGGGGTAACTTCTTACGCTGTCTCACACCTACCATTCTAATCCCTAACGACATATCCTATTTCATAATGTCATTAGAAATAAAAAACACAGATCCCTAGTCCCTCCAAAATGGGTACAAATATAAAACTATGTAAAACACCTATATCAAATAGTGAAGAAGATAAAATATAGAAGACAATAGTAGTACCAATGATAACAGAAGGTTTGGGATCCTTCCTCTGTTGGGTATTTTTCACTTCATAAGTCTGACATATACCACAACCCTGAGACACTTTCTTGCTACCCGATGCTGATGAGCCCTGATGTCGGTGAGACCCTTGGGTCTGGCTACCATGGCCAGACCAACACCATGGCCTGATCGGCCTGACGTATTCCTGTTCCCTGACCGATGACAAGCTGATGACCCTGGTCCTTAAATTAGAGTTTGTATAGACCCTCTCTCACTAGATACCAGTGGATACATCCTACAAAAGCATTGTAAATGGACCATCTATCCACAAGATCGACACTCGAATAGTCCCATCACATACATAGGTCTAATATGTCAAATTCTTGCACACTATAGTCTCCTCACCTAGAAACAGGAAGCAATGTTATAAGGTGTAAGATCATGATGATGTTTAATGATTCCATTTGAAACAATACTAGATAATTATGTCAAACCACCCTGGATCATACCTCCATATTCCCTCTAATTCTCCTCAGTAATATGAACCTGGTTCACTATAGTAGATACATTAGTTAGCCGGAAGGTATCCACTTGTGAGAAGATGTCGTACATATGACAAAGCTCGTATCACATAAACATTAACAAATATTCACCCATTAGAATAGGTGTTAAGTGCTAGAGAACAATAAGGTAGGAAAATTTATCCATAACTAATAGAGCTCCATACTTCAAATTTATAATCACAAAGGAATTGTCGGCACACAGTGTGTCGGGACAGGAGTTGTCATGGATGACTATCTAAAAATATTCGCATTCAATGTCCTGCTGACACTCTATCTGTGTGGTAACATCCAACCAAATTATAGTGGAATCATATAGAATATAATTCATGAGTTTGACCATCATACCAGGGGAATATAAAGATGATCAACAATCAATAACCTGACCTCTAGCTGAGACACTATATCCAGTATCCCACCTTCCCCAAAAAACATTGGCGGATGCTACTACTGAACAGTCGTGTCAGTTCTTCCATAGACATTGATGGATACGGTGCACCTTGAATGGTTTTCATGAAGATCATAATGCCTTCATGGAAAATCGCATCAACACATACGTCCGGTAGAACATATGGATTCAAAATGAACATGACTGGATGATAATTATGTATCACAGGGCCTACCACCTCCACGGTATGTTGATCAACACTCTCGTAGTGTACAACTATAGGTCATTATGGAGGCATTTATCTTTAATGTCAAGAACATATACATCTATATATGTCATTCAAGAAGGTACACTGTTCAAGGGAAAAAGGACTAAACATGTGAAAAAAGCTTCCGGATTTAACAAAAGAATAGTACATGGCATGTAAGGGAAATACATGATCTGTACACTTAAGCCATTTCATGATCATGTACCCCCGCCGGCCTGGGCATGAAAACACCCTGGTTACATGTTGTATAGGGACATTACAGAGAGTGTATACTAATAATATTACATGGTTGTGTAACTTATCCTTCATTGGTCATGTGAACATCATGAGTACATGTTTTTTTAGGCTGACACATTAAATGTTCTCAAGTATTTTCTCATGTCCATGTACTTTTACAAGGCTAGAGCCCCAAGTGTCCACATATGTAACATTACATGTGCTGATCATAGGATACATAGAATTTTCTAATGAAAACTCAAAAACCTATGTTCAATTTCACACAGTTGGAACCACGGTGAAAAACCACACAACATGTTCTAAGAGTACAGGATCTGTACTTGAAATGTTATGTTCCTCCAAAACAGAAGGACACATTGCGTGTGTTCATTGGACCATACACTGTGTTGAACTGGTTTCTTGACATTAAGCCTGAATAACATCCCCGTAACCCTTATTCTTGATACATAAATCAATGATGTGCCAATTTAAAATCTGTTGGGGCCATAATCCCAAGGAATCATATCCTGGGATCCATATATTTCACATAACAACATAATCTATATTCCATGTCCAAAATGTAATCAGCAAAATTCGATTCAAGGGGTTTCATACTCGTCAGGTAACATATTTTTTCATCCATCCAATTCAAACATAATCCATACCAATAAAACTATTGTAACAGCAGGCATATATATCACGATAACTATCACAAAAATATTCATATCTAGCATGACATCAATCACAACAACATAAAATCAATAATTCTGTCTATATTTAATGGAAATAATTCATGGAATGTGATTTCTAACATGTGCCTATATTATGAATGAGATGGAATACACTCATATCATTGGGTTTAAACAAAATAGAACAAAAATGTTATCAATAATAAAGGCACAAAACTAGTGTGTCACCCAAGGGTGAAAAATAATCAATTGTAATAGATCAAAATCCATAAAATTAAGTTTCATTTGAGTCAATTTTTATTTTCCTTTTACACGGGGAAACTAATCCTAGGAATAAGTAATTACCAAACACCGTATCCTTCCTATCGTATTCTAATAACAATAAACTGTAAGAAAACATGAATGAAAAACTAATTGGATAACACATTATATCATCTCGTATATTGGTTCCACTCAACTGGTGCCCAATACTTGTTTGGGAACATGGCCTCCCATATATTTCCATAAATTATAGAGTCTACCAACTAGATGCAAGGGTTGAGGGTGTGATAGTGTGGAATCTATTCCTTCATTGGTAGAGTGTACCATAACAGAATTATAATATACAATAATGAATGCATTAAACAACATACAACTGAAATAAACAATGGAATAAAAATAAGATAAATGAACAAGAATAATTCAATATAATAGATGATGAAACATTTAACATGTTTTAGGAAATCATCCAAACAAGTACAATACAGTAATACACAAAATATGTCTCAAAATCACAAAATAAATGAAGATAGACTTGGAAGCAACCTAATCCTCGACTCTGTTCTTCACTCTCGAACATCGAAGTAGCACATCAAGTACCATTAGTAGGGAACTTTCCTTGATCAACACCAATTATAAAATAATCTGTTTGGGCACAAAAAGTAGACCCAAATATGGTTAAGACTAAATCACATTAAGAAAAAACCCATTGTATACAGAAATCTGTCTGTCGATATATATAACAGGTACTATACAATTGTGAATCTAGTAAACTATGTGGTACTAAAATGTAAGCACAAAAGATGTCTCATAAGACAACGTAATCAGGTATATGTGAAGGCCAAATCCAATTGTGTCCTTTGTTTAGAAAGAAACATCATTAATAATTCAATTTCATTATTCAATTCCATTGGATTATATATAAAATTCTCATGGGCTAGCCTAAGCCCAGCGATCAGAAATATAGATGTAACCCTCAACTCGTGGCCAAATAATTATTCCATTCATTTACAAAAAGGTCCCAGTTTGGGTATCCATCATGGATCCTAGGTTCCGTCAGAATTTTAAAATTACACTCAATAAGCATGACCACCATATTTTTTGCTCAGTCACATATTTTACATAGACAACCTCTGGATTCAATCCATTATCTTTTATCTATGATAACGGTTCACCCATGGTATATAAGATGCAATAAGTCAAATGATCTTGACCTTGTCATTTAATCGATATTGTGGCTCGCCCATTACAAATTACCACATTTTGTAGATTAATTAAAAACAAAATTTATCTCAAAAGAGATACTTGTGAATTAAAATATCACATGGATTTATCACAATCAACTCATGTGGGAATATTTTACATAATAACCATCCCATGTAAAATAAACCATTACATGTTCAAACAAGGAAAACACACAATAGAAAAACATATAACAAACCTATTATACAATTTAGACTATTATATGGCTTAAAATAACACGTATCTCATGTTGGAAGTTTATATAATGACCAATACATTTTTAAAAATACAATAATGGGAATTCAATTCATGTCTCATAATAATTCTTAGAAAAATGCCCATCCAAGTGAAACACAGCCATGGGCTTGACCTACATCAAGGTTCACAACCCGAAACATGCTTTCAATCATCTATTAAATTTCATATTCAACAATAGGCAATAAGAAGAACCATTATTCAATAAAGAGACACCCTTAAAGTGGACTTGAAACACTCCATCATATATAAACATCATGAATATTAGAAAAAAGAACAATACAACCTTCCTAGTACCCATATAACTCTTCTTGTCTAGTTTCAGGATCTAATTCGACTTAGAAAGGAGTAGGTCTAACAAATGAGCATAAACACTCGACCTTAAATAATAATATTATGGGATGAAATCATGAAGGAATGATCAAGATGATTTGAGAGATTACTAAGGGTAATCCAATCCATCCGATGGTGTTTGAATCAAAGATCAAATGATGAAATTGGAGACAAAATCATATTCGGATTTCCTAGGCATGGTGCTCATCGAAGGGAGCTCGTTTCTGTAAATTTTTACAGAAATGTCGATACATCCCTATTTTATTATTTTTAAAAAGTACATTTTATTTAATTGAGACTACATTTCATGTCTGTAAGAATTTTTCCAAACAATTACAGGGATGTTTACTCGGTTTACATGGCATGTTGCCTTCCACACATAGTGTGTACCAAAAATTACACGGTCTGTATTCCCCAGTCATGTCATGTAACAAACCAGTAATGGGCCTTGGTACCTCTTTCCTCCCATTTTCTTTAGTATAATATGAAAGGTGTGTTCTATACCTAAAAGGACGAATTAGGTTCATATAAAACCATACACGGGATGTCCAAAATAATGGTGCTTCCTCTCCCATGTATGAATATCCATATCTTTAGAACTATTTAAATCATTCTATGTCATGAAATAATATGTTATATGACCTCTATCATCATTAGAGTATAACCATCCATCTCCAAGATATCTAGATTCACAATGTAAACCATGTACTATTGACACTCAACTTTGATTCTTGAAATATTTATTCCACATGTGATTAGACTATGTCGACTATTACTTTTTATATAATTTTTAAGACTCATCCACATTGTTCCCAATATAATCTCCAGCTACCTAATTTCCATCGTTTCAAATGATATTCATAACCAATTCCAACTCCATATCACCATCATAAGTGGGAATGCATATGGTGACCACACTAGCATAAATGTCCCAATGAAAGCCCTACTCAATCATCCTATCTTAGAATTATCCATATTATACCATATTTATATAGTATCACATGACGTTACTAATCCTTGAAGAAATATATGAAATTAATATATCACAATTTTTTTACCAGAAAATATCATCGATCCTCATAATTTATTATCTCAAAAGGTATTACTCGTCATAGAAAAAATTTCAGAGGTGTTTCCCCAGTATCATCACCTCACTATGGGTCTGAGTGATAAGACTCTCCTCGTTCCCTACAAATCCATGAAGATAAATATTTATGATAAAAAACATATAATAGTCTCGGTTCCACACAAGTAAAAAACTCAGATCATTTCTTCAATCGAACCCGATTCTATCTAAGGGTCAACTTCACCATAATATATATGTTTTATTTGATGTTTTAAATCATGTAGAGGGAAAAGAAATAATGAATTTTCATATGTACCCATGGAAACTATTTTCTTCCCATCATAAAAGTGGTCATTTTTTGAACCAATTGTGGTCAATGCCTATACCATCGATTGGGTAGAAGCACATATCTATGATCACCCATAGGGAAAATATTTATAATAGTTCCTAGTAATTTTACCCCATCACTCATCTAGCCATTGACATTACACAATATTAGTACCCAATCTGTATTTCATAATGATGGTATCCATAAAATTAATAAGAGATAACACAATTAGATGATCTCATATTCCAAGATGAAACCATATGGACATGATATAAATAGAACCATTATTTTAATATGAATGTACCTTTATATTTCCCATATGTAGTGCATCAATATTTTAATTCAACATGCAGGTGGTCAGAGTCCCGGTATATCAATATTGAGGTTCCCACACCATCAATGGGTTTGTAGGCCTGAGTGGAAAACGTGATACACTAGAACACCATTTCTGTAAATTCCCAAACCAATAGAAATTAAATTTACAACTCTAAATAATGAACCTAGGATAACCATTATTAATACCACTTTATGAGTGCCTTACTAACAAGGTCATATCCTATATATGAAATATCTCATGTGTTACTACATATGTCCAACGCCAATTGTAGGTGGGTAAAAGATAACCACGGAGTAGGAATATAACTACAATCGAATGTTCTATCGTAATGTACCTATAAATATGCACACACACACACACACATCCATGTAAATCACACTGAGATATAAGATATCATAAATATCTATCATCAAACCAAAACATGGGACGCCTATTAGAAATAAATGAGATTATGGGAAGATAAATGAAATGTATATTGGTGAAAATAATATGCAAAACCTGGATGTAGATCCTCAACTGAAAAATACTGAATGGGTGAAAATTATGAGTTCCCAAATCATGATCCCTGTCATTCAAAACCAAAAAATGGAAAACATATACATACGCCACTATGATACACCAATACAATGTCTACCAAAATCATCACTACTGTGTTTTTCGTCATCGTAAGTCATGGAATGCATGGAAAAATTCCATGTACGGGTGGGTAATAAAATACAAAGTAGGAAAACCAAAAAATAAGAGGGTTTCAATATAATAAATAAAATAAAATCAACCCATAATATATAGACAGAAAATAAGAAAAAAATTAGATATGAACATACTGAAACCCCAATAATATAATGATAGAATTATCAAAATCCATAATCATATTTGAACAATAAAAAGTCATCCAATTTCTCTAATGGCACCATATACTATTCTAAGAACCAAATAATACATTATTATAATCATATTGGAGGTCCCACACTTTATCACTACACTATATATATGATGGAGTACAATCACAAGTAAAGGTCCATCATCCTTTTAGAACATGATAATAGTGGAGTACCACCCTGTAAATAGATGATATTTTCCATATATTGTGTTGGGGGTACAAACACTACATGAAATAAGCATGGGGGTCCCAATACATGTAGAGATATGGGTGTTCCAATAAATATGACTCTCTGATAGTCAAACCTAACAATTTTCATCATCCACTCATTGATGTGAAAAATGCCTTGTCAGAGGACCTTGGATCATATATCAAATTGTAATAAGAAAGAATAACTTTTGATCTATGTATAAATACACTTATGATAGGATACATGAATTCTAAAATTTGATTCTAGAAGAAGCATATATACATAGTACAAGTTTCTAATTGAGGAAAACATCATGTACATTGGGTCGCTTGTTGTTTGAAATTATCCTAAATCCTAGACATTATATGGATTTTCAATTCCATGGAGATCCATTTTCAACCACATGGTGTGTCACTAAGGGTAAATGCCATGCCAATTCACTTAGGGTCAAGGGAATGTTCTCTCATCAAATGTTTCTGGTAACCTGTGTACCATTTCATGGAATATTCAAAAGTGGAATCGAAACTTTTGAAAAACTAGGGTCATGCTTATGTTCTCATGATACATGGATCATCTACTCAGGTGTAATCATGTGATTTTTCATCCATATAAAATGGAATGATACTCTTAACATGGCCTAATAACCTAGTTTCTACGTGATCCTAAGACACCTAGAAAGTGTTTCTATGGGTTAACTGGAAAGAAATGATGTATTTCACTAACAGTGAAATCTAGTTTCTACATGGCCCCATGATACACTATTTTTTTTGAATATAGATCATATTAAAAAAAACATATATTCTAATGATATAGTAAAATGGCTCCAATCATCATTTTATGACATCTGGTTTTTTGGAAATGAGATTCTTGTCTTTTGAATGGCAGCTGACACACCTTATGTCATCATTTGGGGGTCCTAAAACCTGAATCCAATGTATACCTTCAACAAATATAAGTGAAAACAACTAAAAACCACTATTACCATAGCCACTTATACATACACAATGATTTTTGTGTATTATTCATTCTCATATAAACCTGAAAATTATGAATCACTAACCCTGATAGCTACTGAAAAAATATGATAAACATAATTAGTTAAAAAAGACCAAAAATCTTAGGAATATCAATGGATAATGGGATCCTGACATCTGACTAAGAATTTAAAAAATAAAGGGGTGTAATATGGACACCATAATATTAATAATTAGGTAAAATAAAATTAATTATTTTCTAGGGTAAGGTGAAGAAAAAAAATCAAATAGTTACTGAGGATATGAAATCGATGATATAAAATAATATTAAAATTTAATAAATAGAAAAACAATAATCCATATCATGAGAATAAAGAAATCATCATTTATGGACACTACTTATAATGATCGAGATGAAGATCCTACTTTGTTTATCACATTTCACCAGGCTCCCACAGTTTTTCATTGTCAATTCATGTTCCCTTGTTTTCTAACATCAACAGAGTTCTCCCTTCGTCCTCTATAATGAGACAGGTTAATAATGATAATCAGTTATATTCATTTAAATTTTTTTATAAAGATGTATGACTTAGTTTTCAAAAAATAATGTAGAAAATATACTCTTGTACATTTTTTTTAAAATACCCATCAATGACCATGTACAATGGAACATCCATCATAGACCAAACATATGTTTCAATTTGGGTAAAACTCACATTCAAAAACACAATCGAGGTCTAGTATATTCTATCATTGTTCCTGATCAATGGGGAAACAATTTATTATGTAAATATACATGATAATAAATTATATATATTTTATTATTTTTATAATCTTAATTCCATTCCCCCAAAAAACCAAAATAGAGAAACAACTTAGAGGAAAAATATAGAAATATTTAAATGAAATATTCAATAGATCCAAAAAATACATCCATAGAATTTAAATTATAATTACAACTCATAAATAATGGTATAAAAATTATTTAAAATAACTAAATAGATTATTGTAATAATTTTAGGATGAAGTCAATGAAACAAATATGTCATTATAGGTAGGTGTCGGTCGATACATACATTGTAGAGATGTTTTTATTTTACATAATATTGAAAGAATAATATAATGATTAATCACTATAAAATATTTATACTTTTATAATTATTATATATATTCATTAAATACTCCGTTTTAACATTAAATTTCTTGTAGTAATGGAAAACAAAAACTTATTTCTCCAAAAAATGTAATTGTTAACATATACTTATGAATGAAGTTTTTCATTTTACCTATGTAAACAAGAGATATATGAAAAATTATTTTTTCAAAAATATAAAACATTAATTTTAGCAATACAATGATTTCATTATTAAATAATTGTAAATTACATATTGGGAAAAATTATAGAAAAAGTGATTTTATTTAGAGGTTATTAATCATGTTGAAAATATGAGTGTTCCCGTAGGAGACATCATAAAATAGAACGAGTTAGGATATTATATTATGAAAAGTGGATGAATATCAAAGAATATGACTCTTTGAGATGTAACAAAGATTGAATTTCCAGAGGAAATCTAATTACTAGAGTTCCCATTAAGGGTTATTGGAATAACCCTTTCATAATTGGAGAGAATTATTTTTTAAGTAAACATAAAATCTAAATATAATGAGTTTTCATGTTTCACATATATAGTATACTATAATGTTGAAAATAGTAGGTAGGAGAAATATTTTTTTTATTGAAAACTGAAATAATCTATGTAATTAATGTTTTTAATATTATTTCTGTATTTTACCCATAGTTAATCTTTTTTTACAATAATTTTCCTTTTCCATGTTAATCACATATTGACCACCTTATTTTCTTCATTATGTAAAAAAATAAAATTTTTCTTATAAAATAATTTTACATTATTATAAATAATTTGAAAACTGTTTTGTCCAATAATATTTTTATGGTTAATAAAAATCAATTTTAATATTAGTATACATGATGCATAAAACTGATTTTTAAAAAATGATTATTTTTTGAAAAAATGTAAGTCACAAAAAAAATTAAAAAATTATATTATTAATATTTTCTATATTTATTTATTTTATATTTAAATAAGTACATTGTGGCAGAAAATTGATAGAAAAATTGAATTATATATACTTGAACATTTATTTAATAAAAAATGCAAAATATTTTCTTTATTCAAATACATTATTACTCAGATTCAAAATTTTAATCATGGGTTCCATAAATTGAACCTCGTATATTAAAATAATAAATTTACATTATAAAATAGATATTTTTTTAGAAAAATAATATTATAAATATTTATGTTTTAGCAAAATTTCATATCAGTTATATTATTTATAAAAACATTATTACGTATTATTCACCATAAAAATTACATTTTTCATAAAAATATGAAACAATTATCAAAACCATATATTTTCAAGTTTAATATAATAATTATGTTAATTTTTTGAAGATAAAATTATAATATTTTTCAATTTAACTTTAAAATAAATTCATAAAATATAATGGAAACCTCTATTTATAATAAAATGGATGTCCATAATAGTAATAATTATAATATTTATTTACTATAGAAACTAATTAATATTGGGATATCAATTTTAATCTAAAAATATTAATTTTTATACTTATTTATTCATAATAAGTCTTAAAAAATAAAATTATAGATATAAAATTCATTTCTGCCAAAAATCATCATATTATTTATTTTTAATGTAGTTATTTATTTTAATACATTAATATTAAACATTATGATCCATGTTGATTTATGTTTTGATAACATAAATATGTAAAAAATAATTATATATAATGGAATCAATAAATTATTGATTACATGTTTTAGTCATCCTATCATCTACTAACATAACCTCTAAGGATATTTGTGAAAGTCCTAATTATAAGATAAGTTACGTTTGTAGTAACGAGTGATTATTCAGTAGGAATACAACATGTTGAGATCTAAAAAATCTGTAATTTCACCCACATATGATTTTTCTCAATATTTAATTTTTGGTGTTTGGTTAGGGATTTTTCAAGGTATTACACTATAGAAGAAAAATTATTTAGACGATCAATAAAATGAGCTTCATAAAGATGGATTTTACTATCCCATTACTTCTAAATCATTTTCCAATCATATGTTCTTTAATATTAATACATATATTTATAATCATATGGATAATATATATAACATAAAAATAAAATTTAACAATTGTCTTTCAATGTGTGATTGTAATGTTTCATTTTGGTATTGTGTGTAGAGAAATATATTAAATATATTATTTATTTCATGGAAATTACACAATTAATTATCAATGGGAATCATTATCCCCATATTAGATAAATTGTATCCACATATTTTTTTAATTACACATAATATTGAAAATTGATAAGAGTATATAAATGAAAAACTGGACTCCAGACAAAATTACGTCATAGATATGAACAGTAAAAAATAGGAAACATATATTATTATTTATAATATACACATTGAATATATTTAATTTTTCTACATTCATTTGATCTAAACATTAGAAATATTTGGGAATCATAACACTATTAAACTAATTTTGTTTCTAAGAAGGTTTATATGCATACATACTCTAATATTTTATCATTTGTTGGTTTGAATTAGGAAATGTGATTTTATAATTTTGTTAATTAATTTGGAGTCTTCATGATGATACAAAACCCCATTAAGAACCACATTTAAGTTTTTTAAATTATATTTTAATAATTATTGAGAGAGTTCAAATTTGTAAGAAAATAATTTTGGTATATAATAATCATACACCTAGAGGTTTTCATTGATAATAAAATCATCAATGTGGTTATTTATTTCTTATTATAGAATTTATAGACATTCATGGGTGAATACAAAATTATTTAATAAGAGACCCATAAATCAAGATTAGGTAATAAGTTTTCTTTAATAGTTGTGATTAAAAATAGTTTTAGTTAGTAACTATCCTCTTTAGTAATTTTAATGTTATTGATGGTGGATGATGCATATTATCCTTATTATGAAATTAATTATAGAATCAAAATGGATAATGTTCATGTTACTCACATTTGATATATTAAACTATTAATGGTACTATGGGATGAGCTTTATTTACTTTCATCGACCTCTCTGTTATTCTTTAGTAATTATTTTCTAGATGTATTCCTTTTTCACCTAAAAAATAGCATCCAATTCCTTTGATTCATGACCATTGTTCCGCATTCCCACAATCTTGACATTTAGAAAATTTAATAGTATACCGCTTAATATATTTAATACCAAAACTGTCATGAGACACCATACTTATATTATTTCATGTGTTAGGAAATTAATCTTTATTTATGTTTTTAAATATATTTCATGTTTACTTAGTTAAAAAATAATAATTTTCCTCACATTTAATATTATCATTTAAGGATACATGATTGAATAATTTCAATAATATATATAATAGCATTAATTTACATTTTTCCATAAATATTCAACCATTACTAATTCTAAATAAATTTAACATTAGTGGTGAAAATTAAATTTTGAAATATATTTCATTATAATATAACATCAGGAGAAATTAAAACTCAAAATATCTTACAATTTGATTCCATCATGTTATATTATAGATCTTTTTGATCATCAAAAATCGCATTCTATATGAAATATAGTGAAATATGTTGTGTTCTCTCTTTGATATTACCCAAATCCCATAAAAATTTATAAAATCATTATTTTTGTGTGGTATTTAATTCGAAATTGAATTAACCAAAGCATATCACCAAGGATAGTCAATTATGTTGTCTAGAAAAGTGTCTTTTTCATGCATCAGGTAAAGATATAGTTAACATACAACTGTGATTTTAAGGGATATTACACATAGATGAATATAATATAGATCCTAAAAAAAATTATTACCCACAAAGGTATTTCCTTTCATAGAGACCACATAATCTCCAATTTAGAAACAGATCTATATTTTATCCATTAGAAATAATTCCTTATAGTGTTTTCACTATCTTCATCTCATTATAATTTATGAAAAAATAATTTGATCTCCAAAAATAACAAATCATTAATCTAAAACAAGATGAGGATCCACAAACCTGTACCCCTAAATTTTGGAAAAACCGTTAAATATATGATCTAATATAAGGGGAGATGAGAAATTATAATCATGAATATAGTATAAAAATTTAATTATTTAACTTTACATTTCATAATAATATCATAATCCATAGAATAAAAGGTCATATTTCTGAGAGATTAACTATATAAAAAACATATTTTATAGAAAATGTGAATATTTCACTAAAATTGGATCGCACTAGACCCATTATAGATATCTCATATGTTATACTCATATTCTTAATATTGTGAATGTAAAATATAACATGGGGTAAGATCAAACAATTGGTAAAGAAAACAGTTATCAATATTCCCTTAGTGGTTAGATCATAACCATGAGAGAAAACATTAGCATTGGATAAATATATTATCACTAAATGTAGGTTCATAAAAATATTAGATAAGAAAAGATAACAAAACAAGAAATCTTAAATGATCAAACATGAAATATTTCATAAGAGTGTAGAACCATAGGAAAATATTTATGAGACAAAAATTATAACATATTCCCATAAAAATTAAATTTAGAAAAATCATTAGTATGGTGTATGTAATATAATGGACCTAGAATCAATATCTTCTCCCTATTATAGATCAAGAATCCCACACTATTTCCCGTTATAGACATAGAATCACAACATATTTCCCATATATGATATATCATCATAACTCACCTTCCAGATTAATCTTAGAAAATTTAAATATTTAAAATTTATTGTTAGGGTTATATATGACTCTGTTTCGTATTTTCTTGAATCTTGTGTTCTAGATTTATGACTCCCTGCTTCATGGAAGTTTTCATTGGATTTATTCATGGAACCCAAAACACCCAAAAGTTAATTATCCAAAAGATATTACTCATCATAGAAAAAATTTCAGAAGTGTTTCCCCAATATCATCACCTCACCATGGGTCTGAGTGATCAGACTCCCCTAGTTCCCTACAAATCCATGAAGATGAATATTTATGATAAAAAACATATAATATTCTAGGTTCCACAAAAGTAAATAACTCACATCATTTACTCGATCAAACCATATTCTATCTAAGGGTCCATCTCACCATGATATATATGTGTTATTTGATGTCTTAGATCATGTAGAGGGAAGATAAACCATGAATTTTTATCTAACCCATGGAAACTATTTTCTTCCCAACATAAAATAGGTCATTTTTAAACCACTTATGGTCAATGCCTATACCATCGATTGGGTAGAAGCTCATATATATGATCACCCATAGGGAAAATCTTTATAATATTTCATAGTAATTTTACCTTATCACTCATCTAGCCATTGACATTACACAATATTAGTATCCAAACTATATTTCATAATGATGGTGTGCATAAAATAAATAAGAGACAACACAATTAGATGATATTATATTCTAAGATGAACCCTTATGAACATAATATTAAATAGAACAAATATTTTAATATGAATATACCTTTATATTTCCCATATGTAGTGCATAAAAATTTTAATTCAACATGGAGGTGGTTAGAGTCCTGGTATATCAATATGGAAGCTTCCACACCATTAATGGGTTTGTAGGCCTGAGTGGAAAACATGATACACTAGAACACAATTTCTGTAAATTCCCAAACCAATAGAAATTAAAATTACAACTCTAAATAATAAAACTAGGATAACCATTATTAATACCACTTTATAAGGGCATGACTAACAAGGACCTATCCTGGTTATGAAATATCTCAAGTGTTACTACATAGGTCCACCACCAATTGTACTTGGGTAAAATATAATCACAGAGTATGAATATAACTAAAATTGAATGCCTTATCGTAATATACCTATACAGATTCACACATACACACCCCCATGTAAATCACACTGATATATACTATATAATAAATATCTATCATTTAACCATAACATGGGATGCCTATTAGAAATAAATGAGATTTTGGGAAGATCAATGAAAAGTATATTGGTGAAAATATTATTCCAAACTGGGATGTGGATACTCACCTAATAAATTCTGAATGGGTGAAATTTATGTGATCCCAAATCATGATCCCTGTCATTCAAAACCATACATGGAAAACATCTCCATTCACCACTACGATTCACCAATACAATGTCTACCAAAATCACCTACTAGAGGTCATGGTATTCTAGGGACCAATTGATGATGCGAAACATTATGACCCACCATCAGTAACTGTATCCCCTGCATGGGAATCTATTGTCACAGGTCCATCTTACTAGGATTTGGTGGCTATGTCATAGAATTATTTAAAGATAGCCCAAGATGTGGTGACTTGTTAGCTCTCGTGTTGTACTCTCTGTCAACTAGTCTACTATCGCAATGATTCAATTCAGTGTTGTCACTAATCCATCAATCGCTGTCTGTGGAAGAATGGGGAAACCAAGGTATGAATCTCGAGTCTGATCATAGGATCTTGTTGGACATCCTTGTAGTATAGAATTTTCCATAGATTTCCTAGCTACTTGAAACCAAGAACATCAATACCCTGAAATCTCATTCCCAAGAGGAGTTCCTGGGCTTTATCGAAACTATGTGGGTGGAACAGTTCTTTCTTCATCAACAGTGGGAGGATTCCCCCAAGTTCTATGAACACATTGATGATATTGGATTGAAATTCCACATTTTCGACATGGCTGCGGTCTCCGTTGATCAGTGCCCTAAGTTGCCCGGTCACCATCAGATCCTCCAGCAATGGCATGTCTATAGATTTATAGTGATCAACAATATCATTAAAGAGGATTCCCCCATGTCCAAATCTATGGTTGGGGATAGTATAGTTCCATTAATATCAATTTTATTCATCTCCCGCTTGATTTTCCAGGCACTATGGAGGACATGCCTCCATGTACAGTTGTAGTCAACATGGCCGACCTATCAGAACTAGAGACCGAGTTAGATCTCCTTGAAGAGAACGTACCCCCAGGGTGGTGCCACACCTACTAGAACCATTGGGAAGGGTTTCTGCCCATCATATAAATTTACGGGGTCTTCATGTATATTTTGAGTAATTATCCCTTGGTCAGATCCCCAATAAGGTAAAAGATAAATATGGGGTTGTCAAACCTCCTGATCCATCTGGATCAGTGAAGAATACGAAAGATGAAACTGAAAAGGCTATGTTGCGTCAATAGCTCACAGAACATAGAAAGATGTTTGATAACCATCATGAAGAATGTTCTATGGAATGGAAACCATACTACGATAATCCTCGACCAGGGAAAAAGGGGTAGGTACAACATCCCCCCTTCCCCAGCAAATTTCACCTTGTTTACCTTGATCATCATTCCCATATAGACCGAGTAGATGCCATATCTTCTGTATTGATGGAACAATATGTTTCACCAAATCCACTTGAGTTCAATGATAACTCTCCTCAAGACCCAGATCAAGTTCCCCAAATTTCTCCGTAGCTTGTTCCCCCAAAAATTCCACAACCCGTCCCACCAATCGCTTCTTAAGTCACTGGGCCTGCTTGTCATGTGGAAGAACCTACCAATGCACTAGTGATATGACATCCTCATCAAGACCCGAATACCCAACAAGATGATCAAATGAACACTCTCATTTCTATCCTTGAGGCTCTAGAAACTCGATAGTTGGCAGTCCCTCCAGATGATAAGTTTTATCTGGTATGGGTGGATGATATGTAGCACCTCCTGGTTTTGGAAATCCTACCTTTTCCCTTTTAATGGGATGGGTGACCCACTGCGACATCTACCCCACATTATTTCAAGGTGTGGATCAATGATGGGAACTTCATCATAGTAGAAGGAATCCATGATTTGTTGTTTCATACATATGTTAGTATTGCATGCATTCATTTGGCACATCTTGATACCCATTGGGTAAGTAGCTGGTTGGGATGATCTTTCTAGGTAGTTTCATTACTAGTACAGTTCTACCACCAGGAATACATGCATTACTAACCACTTCAAATGCAATAAGTGGTCTGGATAGCGTGTCTCAGACATTTTTGTCCAGTGTAAAGACCTCGCATATTCCCTTCGTCTCCCATTGTCTCAGGTGTTGCTGCTAAAAATGTTTGTGGGGAACATCAAAACTGAATTGTCCCCTTCTATAATAACTTAGAACTACTGAGGGGGATTTGAGATATATCTAAAAAATCCTTGATGATAATGGAATCTTTGTAGAATGCCAAGCAAGAAAGTCCATTTCCTCATATAGTTACTATGAGAAGAGCCTCTAAGGATGAGCCGACGACAGTGGCCCAAATAGAGGCCCCTATGAAGCTGGAGTTATTGATAGGGGTGACACATACACAACCTCACTAAGGTCTGCAACCTCATGCATAGCCTATGTCCCAATAGTTCCAAACAATGATTCCACATTCACCCCCACATAACACACCGCCACCACTTATGCGAGACAATCAGGTTCCACCCCTTCTATAGTCTCCCACAGCCCCCGAATGTTTCAGGATCCTAGGTCCCCCATTCTGCATAGAAGGAATCAGACTTACTCATTTTTTGAGGCTCAGTTCCATGGGTATTTCTAAAGTTTCCTAAACCATGGAACGATGTGGTTTCCGGAGTGTAGGAGGCCGAAAGACGTAGGTCTCACTAACCACCCCCAATTACTGACCCCCTCACCAGATCCTTTGTGAACACCTTTAAAAGGTACTATTTGTTTAAAGACTTTATCTGAGAAAATTTTGATAAAAAAATAGTCATGTTAGGTCCATCTCTTGCATAGGTGACATGCATGTCAATAAAGCCTGAGGCTGACAATGAATGTTAAGGTTAGTGGTATCTGGTTCCTAAACTCAGGTCCCAAAAATACCATGACCAAGTGGCCTAGAAGGTGACTGTTGTGCTCGTTGCTTTATCCATGCACGTTTGAGAAAATTCGAGTAACATGATTCTCCCCATTACATGCAGCTTCCAATTCTGAGTTAACATCATAGTTCCATCTTCCCAGAAGGGAAAGAATTGGAGACATAAGGGAAAGATAATTACCCCACCGATGGGATCATTATCCCATACACTCAGATATTTCAGGCCCCTAAAGATAAATAGTTCCCCGAAAATCCATCTACTGCTGGAGGATTCATAATGAGATAATCTGGTATGTTCTTCGGGTAATACCATAGAGCTGGTAAATCCATACATGGTTCCCGATAATGAGGACCTCCAGATGGATCCTTTCAATGTCCCTAGTCGATGCCAACATCGAAGGAGATGTGGTTATGTGAGTCACTAGAATACATCGTATAGTTTATCCAACCAAGATTTTCACACCATTGAGATATGCTTCTAGGACTAGCACACTGTTGACCATGCATGACCTGCTCATATTTTTCTACTAGATCCACATCCTCCGATATTTGTGCTAATAAATTAGAAGGAACTACCATGAGTGTGCTATGATCAACAATATTCATTTGAAAATCAGTATCAGTCACTTGGAACTCATCTTGTTGTAACTCCACATGGTTTGACTAGTGTGTAGTGGAACATTCCTCGCACCAGCGAAAACCCACCAGTTCAACCATATGCGTCGGTCGATCAAACACCCTACCGTAGAGAAAACTCTGATATTTAGTTATGTTTTCCTAGCATGAATGTATGTTATTATCAAGAATGATTATAAAATTTCTGCAAGGATCTTGATCCTTGAAGGTCTTATCTTATTAGCATATATTCACGTGAACCTTGCAGAAGCTTTAAGAAGCCCCCTCTTGTTAGAGGTAGTGGTAGCAGCCACAAAATCATTCCATGTTATGGTCATCTGGATTACAGAATGTCCTGCAGTTATCTCTTTTTTTGAAGGAGATTAATGTTTCCCTAAACAGGGGAACATTTTCCCACTGTATATCATTGGTCGTTTCAATAGTGTGGCATTTCACCTTTGTCTTCTGAACATAGGATTAGGGATTAACCTTATCCGGGAACAGACACTCGTAATATGGAGTTGTCTGAGGATTATCTGAGCCCCGATGTCCTAAAAATTCTAGGTCATGATAGGATAGAATAGATTATAGTTGGAAATATCCACATGAAGGTCGAGATTTGGGGACTATTTCCCACACCATGTTCACAATTTTCTCACAAGACACATCAGACAATGGGTTAATGGGTAGGCCAAGGCTCCGACTGCACACGAAAGTCTTTTCATCATATCACCAATACCTCAAGTACACCATTAATGGTCTAGTATTCATACTCCAAGGAGACACATACCCCTTTTACTCTTCTGAGTCCCATTAATTGGATGCCAACTATTACAAGAGCAGTGAAATTAATATTATGGCCAAATGAGGTTGAAGACAGTACGATTTCAAGTAACCCATGGAAATACGTAGATGGTGCCTAAATTTTTCTGATTAACTGATTACATGATAGAATCCTATATTTTGAGAAATGATCTATTTGAATTGGAATAAGGAGGAAGCACATTCCCATGGTTATGGAGTGTTGGGAGATGACCTTGCATTTCTACACATATTATGCTCAGGTGATCCCAGAGGCCCTAACTACCATATGGTATCTGGATGTTCACCACATAAAAATAAAAATATGTCATACATTCTTGTTTTTATGAGATGGGATATACTGGTTAAAGGTGATGTAAAACTATTTCTTTTATATCATCAAATGTGGTGCCCTGGGTCGAAGGGGAGTTTGGATAGGATCGATATTTTTCATCACTCTAGTTTTAGCAGAGAAAGAATACCCTGATGAGGTGTATACTGCCACCCTGGCTAGAGGTAGTGTCCTATGAGGTCTGTCATCTTGGAATAATGTCCTTCTATAGATGATCCACCCCTATGTATGAATAAGATGATTTTGAGGATTCCCATCTCAAATTCGAAGAGGGTATATCCACCATAGTTAATCAATATTTATAAGATATTCTCAGTGAAGAGACGGATTAGAAAACAATGTTGATTAGTGATGCTAACCCTATTTAAGAGAAAAAAATGATACGTGGATTTATTAAAGTAGCGTCATGAAGTATTCACATAGAGTTAAAACAAGATGCTAGTATTAGATCCTCATGTTGTTGTCCACAATGTCGGTCTGCCAGCGAATCAATGTAGGGTCAAAAAGCCTCCTAGAAAGATCAACCCTTATCATACATCAATGGTCAAGGACAAGGTTGATAAGATCATAGAATCCAACATCATCAAAGAGATACAATACCTAGAGATGGTTACCTAACATTGTTCTTGTGAGGAAGAAGAAAAAACAGATTAGAGCTTTCATAGAATTCTAGGATCACAACCATCACTCTCTAAAGTATGAATTTACCATTCTGAGAATGGTACTATTGATTTAAACTACCAAAGCGTTCCATAATTTCTCTTTATAGATGTTTATTCTAGATATAACCACACATGAATTTCCCTATAGGATGAAGAGTCCACCAACTTCAGGGATCCAGAAAGAACTTTATGCTACCAGGTAATGGCCATCAGTTTAAAAAATGTAGGTTTGACCTATCAGTATTCCAGGAACCAAATATTGAAGATGATATTGGGTAAATTGGTGTAATGTTACATGGATTATTTTGTGGTTATATATACCTACCGTTAGGATCATCTCAATGATCATGAGAAAGTGTTTGTCTTCCTCCATTCTTAGCAACTGATGATGAACACCATGAACTGTTCCAATGGGATAACATCTAGAAAGATTCTCAGCTTCGTTGTTAGATATAGTGTCATTGAGAAATATATGAAGAGGATAAAGTCCACTGTCTCCTCTGAGTAACATTTAGGTTCTTCGAGGATTTCTAGGGCACTTAGCCTACATAAAGCGATTCATTAAAAATTTGGACGGAATGTGTAATCTCTTTTCCCAGATCGTGAATAAATGTGTTTATTATAAGTGGGATGATGAGTGTTAGACTAATTTTTAGTGAATAAAGCAGTCCCTATTATAGCCTCTAGTTCTAATGCTAGATGTTTCTGGAATGCCACTGGTCCTTTATGTCACCACTATGGAAGGAAATCTTGATTCCCTTCTCGTCTAGATGAATAATGAGGGAACTGAGTCCAGTTTATAGTATCACAACCGCATGGTCCTTGATATTGAGACAAAATATTCCATTATTGATAATAGATTCCTTACATTATTATTCGCAGTTCAGAAATTTTGACATTAATTGCAGTACCATGAGATACAACTAGTGTCCCAAGATGATCAGCTAGAGTACATTCTGAGCTGCCCATGTTAACAGGGTCTCTACCATGGTGGGTATTGATCATTCAGAAATTCGACATCATGTATTCCCCAATAAGGTAATAAAGGGGAAGGAATTTGAAGATTTACATTCCACCCATCCACCTCTCACATAGCATTCTTTGGATTCTGATTTTTTAGAAGGGGATATCCTCTCAGTAGATCGTCCCACTCTATGCGCGAAGATACACTTTGATGGTGCTTCCTAAAGCCCAACTGTTAGAAGACTTACTGATCATAGAATCAACTAAGTGTCCCTTGTTGTCATCATCATCACGCCTACATAGGATGTCCTATCACATTCTTTCCTATTGTCAGATGGTTGTTCCAACAATGAAGAAGAGTACCAGGTTCTTACTAATTTTATCTATATGGAACATGATATTAAAGTTTCCCACATTCATCTGAAAGGGGACTCCTAAATAGTTACCAAGAAAATCAACAGCGACTATGTAATCATGATGCCAAATCTCATACCACTATTAAAGTGTACCCTCTAGCTAATGGCCCAGATCCATTCTCGTCCTGAAGTTACTCACGTCCCTCATTCACAGAACGGTCCAGCTGACACCTTCGCCAGCCTAGAAGCAACTCTTGTAGATCCTGATCAATATGATTTGATTATCTATGTGGAACACTAGAGATTCATCACACCCGTTACACTAGAAAATGATGATATCCAACAGGTAAGTCACCTTAATGTTGGTTCATCCATGTTTGGACCCCGACGACCCCTTCCACGTTGTTTGATGTGACTCCTGACTAGAGGACCCCCTTTATAAAGTATCACCAGTATGGTAATCTCTTAGTAGATTGAGTCATGTGTGATTGAATCCAATGGCGTGCATTATAGATCAACCTCCAGAGTTGTCCTATTCTTGATAAGATCTTATACATATGTGTATTTGAAAATATTCTTCTCAACTACATTTATGGAGGTGGTATTTCTCATGTCATTTATGAGGTTCATGCCATTTCATGTGGGGATCATCAAATAGGGAAAAAATTCTCTCACCGGATCATATGATTACGAAATTTGTTTTCCTCCATGTTCTGTAACTGTATTGAGTTTTCCAAGAGTAGCCATGCATGCTAAATCCATGCTATTTTTTTCAATTGGCCACCACAACCTATCCACACTACCATGTACTTTTGTACGTTTTCTATCAAGGGACAAAATATAATGGGACCATATCCACTGGTGATGGCTCGCCAGTGCATGTTCTTCCTGACCGCTACAGATTTTTTTTCCACAGGGGAAGAGATTTTTCGGCTCAATGAAGTCAAGGCCCATTTTATCATTGACTTTGTGAGATCCAATATCATCTACCGACATAGAGTCTCTCACTCCATATACACCGATAACGACACCAAATTCTCGGCAGCTGAATTAATGAAGTTGTATACCTTTTACAATATTCATAATATCAAAACTCTCACTATTATAAATAAGAAAATAGGTAGATCAGGGTGTTAAACAAAAACCTCTTTAATATTTTCCATATATAAATAGTCAGAGCAAGAGGAGTTGCCCGGAAAACCCCCCATCACCCTATGGGATTATATGAAGATATCTTTCAATTCCTCTCAGGTGACCCTATATTCCTTGTTTTATGGAACAAAGGATGTCCTACCCATCTAGATTTAGTTTCCTTTATTGTGGACAACTGTCTACGATCAGCAGACACCTAAAATAGTTTCCAAAATCAGCCTCACTAAACATGAATCACTTGATGAGAATAATATTTGATCCCTCCACAATATGGAAAGGCACCAGAACAAGATAGCTAGAGCTTTCAACAAGAATGTTCAACTATGCTCTTTCTTATAAGGTGACATGGTGTCATCCAAAAAACAACAATGATACTAAGAAGAAAGCCACTAAAGCTAGAGACCAAATGGGAGTGACCATATATCATTAACAAAATTTACCCAAATGGTGCATACACCTTGTTCACCATAGATGGTGAACATATTAATCCTACCGCCAATGCTATATTTCTCAAGCAGATATTTTTGTTGAAGAGTCCCAAAGGACCATAAACTATTCTTCCTTAACCACATGATGTTAAACTACATTGGATGTCCTATATGAGGGATGTAAAACTACCCATCATTGGCCCCACATGAATTTATACAATATTACTATCCAGTAAGATGTTAATCCACCACCCTTGTCCTGAATGACAATAAACTACAAAAATGATCCAATGTCTACGACCTTAAACAATGATTTCCGTCATCCTTGTCACACGATGATAAAATTCAAGTCATTATTAGAACTACTTTTTCCTCGAGTCCCATAATTATGGGATATGTAGGAACACTGAGACTTCTCATCCATGGCCCAGCCTCAGGTCCCTTGATCATTCTAGCCTCCTGGCCTATGTAATCACTTAGGATTGTGTTGTGTGGTATGCAATCTATGTCATCGTTTACATTGGGAATTTTTTTCCACATCGCACACATCCCCTTGAGGAACCCCTCCTCATCTATTTTCCTCACCGCAGGATGTTAGGATGCCCAGTTACCACCACAATTCATGTTTCCCTCCATTTGAGTTTCTTTCATTTACATTAAAATGGTCCCCAAAATAGATTGGTTTCACTCCACCTCGGCTCTCCTACAATTTTCGGTTAGCGTCCCTATGAATTTTGAACAACAATTTGACACAGGTACACCTTGTTAATATAGTCAGTGATCGATGCTCAATTTTTTGTTCTATTATTGGACACATGAGATAGGTACTATGTTGAATACATGATCATCAGATATAATCAATCTTTATTACCACCCAATGTTCCCCTAGATGACAGGTGCAATGATTATCTTGTTCCATAATTCTTCCCCACACATATGAAATTAAAATGGGCATTTATCGTACGAGATCTATGACCCTAAATTAAGCTCTACCATGAACTTTTCAAATGATTCTAAATGACATGGAATCTCAATAACAATATATTTCCTAATTCCAATACTCATGGGATTCGTAGAAAAACCTGACAGTTCATTTTTAGGACTAGCCCAGGTTTATTTATTCTTCCTCAAGGTTACTTCTCCCTATGAGATATGAATTGTGTGACGTATGTGGGATTATGTCCTTATTCACATCTAGTTATTTACTATTCCAAAAAAATTATTCTTCAAGAGTCCCATTCCCACATCATTGTCATATGAAATTAAACTACACGACACTTCAAGACTATATAGGTCTTTATTTCTATCCTCTAGGGATAGGTAGAAACGCCCTGACATTTCGTCAGTGGGAACAACAATGTTTTATAGAAAACATTATCTTCATTTGGACTCCATTGCCTCAGATCTCTAGGGGGAGGGAGGTATGTGGTGTGGTGTGGGATTATGTCCACATTCATGTTGGGTTTCTAACAGCCACACCACCTACCTTTTCCTTCAGATCAATCTATTACCCTTTCCACCACTCATATCCTAGTGATATATTCTTTAAATTTTCCCCTCGACCCTCTTATCCAATTTACCAACATTCCTAGATTCACTGTTGTTTGGGACCTAGAGTTTTGTCTTTCACATGGAAACGTTTTCATCCATTTCCATGATTCAACTATCTCTTTATTTTGGTATTCATCGACTTTCACATCTGAAAAGGACCCCAAAATGGAATGGATGCTAGAATCCAGTGCTCTCCTACCACCATGGGGCAATGTCCCTAAGGATTTTGAATGGAAATATGAAACAGGTCCCATGTTGCGAATATGGTAAGCAGTCAATTATAATTTCATTGTTCCCATTTCGGGCCATAAGATACTGATTCTGTGACGCAAACTGAGTCAATAGTTTTCCCACGTCATTATGTTACTAACTTTAATGATTAAATATTGGTTGCGGTATTCACATAACTTTCCACTACATCATATCTAAGTAGAATTTTGATACTCTGGGTACTATTCCTTAATATGTGTTTGCACATTAAGAGGATGAATCAATGAAGTGGTGTCATCCGATGCTCTGTGACGTTTCCCATTTCTCTATATTGCACGTATAAAGATGATCTTATCTGCCCTTGTTTCCCACATAGAGCACATCACATGTGGGATTAGGGACTTGGTAATGGTTTATGACTTCTTAGAAGAATAAATGTTATTTTGGTCTAAGATCTATGACCATAAAATAATATCCCCCAATCCTTATTACATGATGTTACACTGCAAGAATTTATAGATCTATTTATTACTTGATTCCAATCCTCATGGGATATGTTGGAACACACCAACATTTTGTATTTACTTCCTACCCCATATCCACTTATCGTTTTTGGAACCATGACTAGAGCCCACCCCCCATTTTTGGGGATTCATGTGATGTGATGTGGACTAATATCCTCAATCTAGTCGGGTATGCTTTATCACCCCTTGTACATTTCATTTAGAACCCCATTATTCTGTGGGCGTCCAAGCCATATGATGTCAAATAATACTTGTAGGACCCTTATGACTTCTAATTGATACATACATGTTATGTAACATTAAAATTCATGGGTCGGCCCTATTATTTGACCTTAAACTGTTACATTATCGTCTTGGACAAATGATCAAAAAATGGCACCACATTGTGGTTTCCTTGATCGAGGGGACATCATGTTTTGTATTGGTCATATACTATCATGAATCGTCCCCTGGGGCCCATGCCGTGACTACCCCAATCTCTCCTTCCATAGGCCAAGGGAAAGCAACTAGCACCGAAAGGTGAATTCCCTAAATCTGGGAAGGCATTGACTTTATATCATGTAGACACACGCAACCAAGCACACAACAAAATATGAACACAAGTAAACTGTATAGAAAAAAGGGTTCTAAAATTAAGAATGGAGGGAATATTAGTCCAATAGTAAAGAATGAAGTAAAACTGAAATACAATACAACTTATGAAAGAGAAATACATCTACTAGGATATCCACCATGTTTCCTACATGAAGATTAGATAAAGATCGCCTCCTCAGCATTCCACATCCACCCATCTCCTCTGCATATAGAAACACCATATGGTCCACCTCTGGGCACCGTCCAGTCCTGGTACCCTCAACATCGATCAGCGCTTTCTATAATTTACACCAAACATAACATGTTGTGGGAATATCCCGTGTAGGGGCGAGTATATTGATACTCAGTAGGGACCTCGAGACCCTCAAGTTCTCACAATATCCAAAAAGGATAAACAAAAAATCATTGAAAAAACTGACAACCCTACTTAGGTATATTCTCATAAATATACCTAAGATATCAAATATACCCATCTCAATCATGTGGAAACACATGGTCCAACCAAAAATCACAAAGCACAAATGTTCTACAAAATAAGGAATACCACAAAGGTATGTACCACACATGTACACCACATAGAAGAATACCACCAAGGTGTTACCACAGAAGAATGTTCCACGTATGTACGAACTCAACTCACACCAGGTATAACATAGGTACAATAGTAGAGATGAATATATGTATTTACTAAAACATCTTACTCTGTTAAGAGGTAGACCCATGAAGGATCCCAAATTGCAGACCCGCACAGGATCCTAGTAAATCATCAAACCAACACTGGATCCTAGTACACTATCAGACCTCATCAGACCCACACAAGATCCTAGTACATAGCCAGAATATCTTAAAATCCACATAGAATCATAGTACATCATCAGTACATTGTCAGACACAAATAGGACTCTTGTACATCGTCAGTACATCGTCAGACCCAAACAGGATCCCAGTACATCATCAGTACATCGTCTAATCCACCAATGATCCTTGAAAATCTTTAGTACATCTTCAGACCTACACGACATCCTAGTACATCTTCTGTACAACATCAGACCCACATAAGTTCCTAGTACATCATCACTACATATTCAAACCCACACATGATCCTAGTACATCGTCAGTACATCCTTAGACCCACACAGGATCCTAGTTCATCGTCTGTACATCATCAGACCCACCCAAGATCCTAGTACATCATCAGTTAATTGTCATACCCACACATGATCCTAGTATGCTGTCAGTACATCATCAGACCCAGACAAGATCCTAGCACATCAGTTGTGCATCATTAAAAATCATTAGCTATAGGGTACATGAACTATGATTTCTCGTCTCCGGGAGAGTCTGATCCTCAATATACTGGTTGATACTACAACTACCAGAAATTCCCATGAAGAAGTATCTAAACGGACCTCAATATAACATGTGTCTCAACTCAACAGATGGTGCGTCAATCAGACACTTTTTCTGTATGTTGTTAGTCATTTAGTTTCAAGGGACGGGTTTGATTCATGATCTATCCATCCAAATTGTACCCCAACCATATCCAAATCTCAAGTGGGGTATACCCAAAGGAACTTCTTTCACTAAGGATTTCGGCGACGTAGAGGGCTCATCAAATGGATGCCTGGTGCCAATGTTACGGCCAAAATAATGTATTGTGTCAAAACTGGTCCGGGTTCGTTTTGAATCGCTCGGAGCGACCCGGCCTAGGATGAATCATTCCAATTTGGGTCGGCCAAGCCCACGATGGGAGACCCAGCCCGCATGGGGCAGTCCGCGGGGCAGGGTGTCCACAGGGCGGTCGAGTAGCAGCAGGGGGCCACGGCGCGTCGGTCCACCGCAGCCGGCCGTATGGCCTTCCATCCTCTCCGTGTGGCGCGTTAGTGCACCACACCTTCACTGGCGATTGGCTCAGCCAGCTGTCATCTCTTATTTGCCGAGGCAGTAGCTAAAAACCTTTGTTCTCCGAGCGGCACCGACACGCGCCACTGACCCCGTCGTGTGTCCGTCCTCAGGTTTCCATCTTTTTATGTCACAAAGATTTCATAAAAAACCAAAAGGGATTGCGGAGTGGAATGGCCATGCTCGTTTGGGCCGCACCATCCACATTAGAGCAGTAACAAGAGGTTCAAAACTTTTTAATCATGAAGACCATCATGAAAAAGTAAGGAAGGTATTTAAAACATCAAACCCTATATTGAATAATCGTTGACGTGTCGCGAGATAAAAACGGTGAAGGTGAAGAGGGTGTCAACGATTGTCTCTTCCACAGTCACGCTTCCAAATATGAGCTCGTGCATCATCCTAATCCTTGATTCCAAATAATGTTCAATGATGGAGATGGTGTTCTTTTTTCAATGGATAAGTTCTTGGTTGGAGAGGAAGGGTTTCTGCATAGTGTTTTCCAAATTCACTAGAATTCACCAACCAATCCTCTCAAAGAAAATAGGTTCAAATATAATTTAAATTATTTATATTAATTTATCCTGGCATAATTAAATGTTGACACATTTATTTAATTTATGTTGCCTCCAACAATTAAATGGGGAGTTGAAAGGGGTTTCTCACATTAAAGAGGGATCATGTGGTCCCCACCTTTAATTTCAAAATGGGGGTTTTAGTCCAGGTTGTCCCTACCTCTTTAATGTTCATGTGGGTGGTTTTATTAGAAATAAACTAAAAGTTTATTTTATTTTATTTTTCATTCCCACAAAAAACAGAAAATCAATCATTCACCCTTGACCTACTACGGTCAAGTTGATGGTCTACCTAAGTGAATACTGGGACTTTGAGTTCAACGGTTCCCTCATATTTCATTTCTGGGCATTAGTTTAAATGTTTCAAAATCAATCTCGTATGTTTACTGAAATTAACTGAAAAAATGTTCAGAAATTTATTCTGAGCACACCGTGCCTCAGAATCATGCACCGTAAATTTTCACAGACTCTTAGAATACACATATAATTAAAAAATATTACTTGGAATTTTTTTAGCTCTATATTTTCCCCACCTCAGGGATTTACATCCCCATAATCTACAACTAAAACTAAGGAATCATGTGGGGGTAATGAGATAAAATATGAGACTCCCACTCCCATGTGCTCTATTGGAGGTTCCCATGCTGCCAAAGAACACACAACAAGGATATTGACTGCCCACGAAGGACCATCTCATGTCGATCCTCAATCTCTACTGGAAACTTTTTAAAATTCTCTCCATCAACAATGTCCAGATCGCCATGACCGATGATGTGAGAAGGTTCGTGAATGTATCTCCTCAGCTGGGATATGTGGAAGACACCGTGTACCCGGTGAAACTTAGTTGGAAGATATAGGAGATAATCCACCTCGCCAAATCCATTGTGAACCTGGAAGGGTTTGTTGAACCTCAGATATAACTTTCCACCAAAGCCAAATCTCTGAATGCCACGTTGAGGTGAGACGTGTAGAATGAAATTATCACCATCCTCGAACTACAGAGGTCTCCATCTCCTATCTCCATAAGAATGTTTCCTACTCTGTGCAGTCTTTATCCTCTCTTAGATGACATGTACCTTCTCTGTGGTATCCCTTACCATATCTGATCCCATGAGTGCTGAATCCCTTGGGTCAGTCTAGCATAGAGGTGATCTGCAAGGTCGCCCATACAACGCCTCAAAAGGTGACATCCCAATGGTGGAGTGATAGCAATTTTTGTATGCAAACTCCTCCAAGGGAAAGGGATCCTCCCACCTATGACTAAAGTCTATGACGCATGCACGTAACATTTCCTCTAGGGTTTGTATGGTCTGCTCAATCTGGACATTCGTCTGAGGATGGAAGGTGGTGATCAAATGAAGATCCATCCCGAAAGCCTCCTTAAACACCTTCTATAGAAGGTATGTGAATCATGTATCTCGATCGTAGACAATCGTCGAGGCTAATCCATGGAGCCTCACAATTTCCTGCACATAAAGGCATCCCAAGCTCTCTACTGAACCCCTCTCTCTGATCAGTAGGAAGTGGTCCAACATGGTGAGTCAGTAGATGATCACCTAGATAGAATCACTACCATTGGATGTACACAGAAGTCCTATCATGAAGTCCAAGGATATCCCATCCCACTTTCACTATGAGACCTATAATGGTTGAACTATGTTAGCTGGTACCTGATGCATTGCTTTCACTTGCTGACAAGTGAGTCACCGAGAGACAAACTCTTCTACTACTTTATTCATTCTCGGCCACCAGTGCTATCGTCGGAGATCCTGGTACATCTTCACAACTCCAAGATGTACTGATATAGGAGAAGTGTGGAACACCTTCAACACATCCTCTCAAAGTGACACCGGTACCATGGTACATCCTCTAAAGGGAATTATGTGCTCCCCACATTCAGAAAATCCATCAAGTGCCTATCTTATAGATATATGACCACATCGAGCCATTCAGTCAGTATCCCCAAGTTTCACCACCATAAATTGCTAACGATGTGGGTGATTGACTGTATGAGACAGAAGAAAAGCTGCTCCATATCGATCTACAAAGGATATCTGAAAAGCGGCAAGCAGCTGTGTTGCCTCACCTAGCATCTGTGTACCCGATCTTCAGCTAAGTGCATCTGCTACAACGTTACCTTTCCCAGGAGTATAGACTATCTCAAAGTCATATTCCCAGAGGAACTCAAGCCAACGTCACTATCTCAAGTTCTGGTCATTCTGTGAGAAGATATAACTGAGACTCTTGTGACCTGAGTAGAAAGTAAAACGCTCACCCATAATGTAATGTCACCACATATTCTTGATGAATACCACTACTACTAACTTTAGGTCATGGGTAGGGTAGTTTAATTCATACTGTCTCTACATTCGAGAACCATAAACGATCACTGCTGACTCCTGCTTCATGAAATATCTGAGATCAGTCCTTGATGCGTCGCAGTAGACTACATACCATACACCCTCCTATGGATTCTTCAAGATGGGGGCACTATTCATACTATTCCTCAGCTCCTGAAAACTCCGCTGGCATCTCTCTGACAAGATGAAGGGTTGACCATTCTCTGTAATCATTGATAAAGGTACTGAAACTCTGGAGAAATATAGCACAAACCTCTGGTAGTGTCCAGCCTAACCCAATAATCATCGTTCCTCCATCACACTCTTTGGTGTGTTCCAAGAATTTACCGCCTCAGTCATCAATGGATCCCCTGCTACACCAGCCTTTGAGATGATATGTGCCAAAAAGTTCACCTCTCATAACCATATCTTCCACTTCGAGAGTTTACCATAAAGCTAGTGCTCTTAGAGTGTGTCTAGGACTATCTTCAAATTATATGAGTGTTCCTCCTTAGAAGCCGAGTAGATCAGAATTTCTCCAATGAAGACTACCACAAAGTGATCATGTTATGGTTGAAAGATCCTATTCGTGAGTCCCATGAACACTACTGGGGCATTGGTTATGCCGAATAGAATACCTAATAACTCATAATGGCCATATTGACATCTAAAAGCTGTATTCTAAACATCCTTGTCTAGCACTCTGAGCTGGTGGTAGCCTGATCTGAGGTCTATCTTTGAGAACCACCGTGCTCCCTTCCGCTGACCAAAGAGGTCATTGATCCTCGAGAGTGGGTTCGTGTACTTCAATGTTACATGGTTCAGGAACTGATAGTGAAAAAAGGCCTCAAGATCTCATTTTCATTCTTGGAGAACAAAATTCGGGCTACCCAATGATAAACACTGGTCCGAATAAATCCTTTCCCCTGCAAGTCTTCCAGCAATACCCAAAACACACGACGCTTCGCGAAAGCCATCCGATATGCTGGTGTGTATATCTGTGTCCTCTCGTTGTACAAGTCAATGTAAAATTCCACCTCTCAGTGATGAGGTAGACCCGAAACATAATCAGGAAAAACATCCACCTACTATTTTACTAGTACAAGATAGCTTATACTCTCTACATCAATCGATCTAATGGAATGGCTAGCCAACTGATGAGTGATCTTATGCACTATCCTCTGAGTAAGTCTATCCTATACTGTAAAGGCACCGTTATTTCTAGTGAAGTTAAACATGCTCCCATCTATGAGGGAACAACACAGTTTGTGCCTAATACAGTCAAACTGAGCATGGACAATAGATAACCGTTGCATACACAAGATAACGTCATAAGGCCTCGACGCCGCTACTAGGAGATCCCAGCCAAAGCTCTTGCCACCCAGAGTTATCTCACACTAACAGAACCAGTGCATAACCATCGAATCTTCTCCCGTATGAGTCTCTAGCAGTAAGGATAGAGCCAATGGCTTTGTCAGAATCTCTGAGCTCTGAATGAGGGAAGTGGAAATAAAATAATGACGGGAACTTGTGTCTATAGGTACTCTAGATAAGGTGGATTATACACATATCATACCTCGTATCATCACCGAATCTCCACGGTCATAGGACATAGCTACCTGGAGCAAATATCACCCGTATCCACCTTATCTCTATAGTTAGGGTGGACCACCTGGTGGTGGTGGATGTAACATCTTGAATCATTTCCCACCGCCAGCTACACAGCCAACTCCTCTGCCACTTCTGCCTACTCCTTGCGGACCTCCTTAGTCAAAACTATGTATCTTCCTGGGACGTCCATCGACTGTTAGCTGATCATTAGTAAGACGGTTAAGTCATTCACGAGCCATGTGACCCTACCAGACGCATGTGAAACACTGCATGATCATTTCATGATTGGATCTGTCTTCGGTACCCCAGACAACTGATCATGGGGCATGCAGTAATCCACCTGTAGGTCCATTCTTGTTGGACCTCTATGACATCTATCTGTTACTAGCAGCAGAAGACTCCTCTATGTGACGACTGGTGGTGGGTCTCATTGCTGATGAATGCTCATCAAGAAAACACTCCACTAAGATGGATCACTGTAACAACCCCTCCTTCTTCAGAATGTTGACTGAGATCATCGATGCCATGATCTCCCACCTGAGTCCCTACTCGAAGGACTGAGCCCTGATGAATGGGTCCCATAACATATCCGTGGAGTACTGTGAGAGTTTAGTGAACCACACTGAGTACTGATCTATTGCCATGTTTCCCTGCTGCATATGAAGAAGCTCATGTATGTGCACTGTGCGAATAGTCGGTGGGACAAACTCTACCCGAAATAGGCACTCAGAGTCTGGCCATAGAAGCATCAGCTCATCTTGAACCTGGAGAATCAAGCTCCACTATATACCTCCTACTTCCTGTAAAAGACTGGCAACAAGTATCACCATAAGATCTGCTGGTGTCCCTTCCAGTTAGAAAACTCTCATCATGGTCTCCTACCATTCCTCAACCGCACATGGGTTTGTCTCTCCCCTAAAACTGGGTGGCCTCTGGCATTGGAACTCGTGCAATACACTAATGTAGTGTGTACCCTCTGCTTCTAGATCTTGTGGAATCGGTGGCCCAACGGGTGTTGGTACCGCTAGTGACTCCACTGGTTCCTCTACTAGAAGAGGGCCATACAACAAGGCCTCGTCACTCGGTGGGCTATCAATGTGTACTTTACCTAGAACCCTAGCTGGGTGTCTGTGTGGAGGAATCCTAAAAAGAAACAGGTGCGCCAGTGTCAACAAGTTATACCTAGTGATCTACATCAATGAGATCACGAAGAAAACTCTTGAAAACACACACACAATCAGTGTTTCCATTCACTAAGTTGGAAATCAGAAGTCAGGGTCCTGGTGTATGGATACGTTGGCCACCGCAACAACACTGGATTCCCTAAACTAATAACCACACTCACTACACATAACAATATTTTCATTAGAATGAAATCATATTCCAACGTTCCACGGTAGAACTGACTCTTATAATACCAATTTGTCATGACTCGTCACCCGGGGCCCGTGCCGTGACAACCCCAAGCCCACCATCCATAGGCTAGGGGCTAGAGACTAACACCGAAATGTGAATTAACTAAAACCAGGAAGGAATTGACTTTATATTCTGTTAACACACACAACCAAGAACACATCATGATACAAACACAGGAAAACTGTATATCAAAAAGAGTGTTGAATGTAAGAGTGGAATGAATACTAATCTAACAGTAAAGGTACATGTACAACTAAAATACAATACAACTGAAGAAACATAAAGACAACTACAGGATCATCCTCTGAGGTTCCTACATGAAGGGTATGTACAAATCACCTCCTTAACACACCATGTCCTCTGATCTCCTCTATGTACCGACAAGCTGTATGATCTGCCTCCGGGTACCACCCAGTCCTGGTACCCTCAGTCTCGATCAGTGTTGTCTGTCATTTGTACGAAACACAGCAATGTGAAGGTATAACCTGTATAGGGGTGAATATAACAATACTTATTAGGGACCAAGAGTCCCTCAAGGTCTCACAAAAACAACAAGTGATGGCGCAGAGGTCGGGCCAGGTTCATTTGGCCCGCACCCTCCACGTTTGAGTGGTAGAAAGCGGTTCACAACATTTAAATCACAAAGAAAAAAAGAATAGGTAAGGGAGGTATTTTAAAAATCAAACCCTACCTCAAAGGTTCATTGATGTGTTGCGAGATAAAAATAGATAACGAGAAGAGGGTTCCAATGATCGTCTCTTCCACAATCATGCATCCCATGTCGGACTCGTGTGTCATCCTCTTCCTTGATTCCAAAGAACATTCATCCACAGTGATGGCATTCTTCGTTCGGAGGAGAATATCATTGTTGGAGAGGAATGGTTTCTCCACAACATTCTCCCAATTATCCACACTTCACCAACCAATCCTATAAAATAATAGAGGTCCCAATTTATTTTAAATTATGTAGATTAATTCATGTGGGGATAATTAAATGTTGACCCATTTAATTATTTTATGTTGGCTCCAAAAATTAAATGGGAAGTTTAAAGGAGTTTCTCCCATTAAATATGGTTTAGGTGGTCCCTACCATTAATTTCAAAATGGGGGTTTTAGTTCAGGTGTTCCCCAAATCTTCAACATTCTTGGGGGAGTTTTTATTAGAAATAAAATAAAATATTTTTTTATTTTACTTTATATTTCCATGAAAAACACAAAATATATATTTTTCCATTGACCCACTGTGGTCGAGGGGAAGGTCTCCTTACGAAAATAACGGTGATGCGAGTTCAACGGTACCCTAAAATTTCAATTCTGAGGACCGTTTTAAAAGTTATAGAAACTTGGTTCTACATTTACTGAACGTACCCAAAAAAAGTTCAGAAATTCATTCCGGGCACATCGGGCCTCGGAATCACGCGCCGTCAATTTTTGCGGAATTGTATAATTATCATATAATTAAAAAATATTACATGGAATTTTCAAGTATCTACACCTATCATTCATTTTTTGAAGGACTTGATTAGACATGAGTCCTGTTGTGGTTCCTGGATTCTCCATCCTAGATTTTTTTCATCTAAAAAAACCCATATACCCTAACAAAAAAAACAATATACATCAACTTACATTTATTATGGTCCTCGTGCCATACCTACACAACCATATTTCCCCATGAATTGGTTCTCTACCATGAAATATTCTAGAACTATGTGTGGATTGATTCCAATCCCCATCGGATATGTTGGAATGCCCAGACATTTCATCTTCACGTCCAACCCCATGAGTCTGAAATCCTTCCCTCCTTCTGGTCCCCTGAGCCAATACTCTGTCAAAAACATGTGATGTGGTGAGGAACTATGGGATATTCATTTTATCAGTTATTTAAAAAACTATACTATGAGTCCCCTTGTTTCATCCCAGCCTGGTCCGAGCTATAAGAGCATAAACCATGATCTTACAGTGAGAATTACATATAGCATGCTTCGCATCCTCATGGGATACATAAGAACGTCTGAAATCATAGTATCAGGATCAAAACAAATTTCCCTATCTTTGGTATCTTAACCTAATATTTACATGAAGATTTTGTGGTGTGGTATGGACGTCTTAGGTCCACATTAATGTCAGTTCTATAAATTCTGCACCTCTTAATCCCTGTTTTTTTGGGATGTCTCGTTTTCACTCTCTGTCATACCATATGATGATAATATACAAGGTCCAACAACATGACTACAAAACCTATTGTCTATGGACTAAATAATCCAACTAGGAATATGTTGTATTGTGTGGTAATTTTTGGTCATCATTCCCATTGGGATATGTACCGCACTGCACATTTCCTTTATGGTTAACCACATCCTCGCCACACGATGTTAAACTGCATGTCTATCGTCCTTATTGGCACGGCGTAAAAGTATGAGATACTCTAGGTTCTCACTAGAGATATCCATTAAAAAATTATTATGGTACCACATTAGACCAATGCACTTACCTAATACATTTTCATCACAGTGGAATAATTTCAAGAGTGCCGGACTCCATTCGGACACCCCATCACTCCACCCTACCTGCTTTGCGTTCCCTTTATTTTGATCCTCATCCTCTTCCATGTCAAAAGAAATACCCTAATAGTATGGATGCTCAACCTATGGCATGCATACTATCTTGAGAAAAAATTATGTAAGATTATGGATGAAATTTTGAGTGAGGACTCATGTTTCGAACATCACCCGTAGTAAAACCACATTTGATGTCCCGATTTTAGGCTAACGTAATAGAGACACTATGTAAAAAAAATAGTAAAAAGTTATCCTTAATTATCAATAAATCTCTAGAATGATTGAAATTTTGGGTATCATGATTCAAACTTCACATTACCCTAAGTTCGGACTGATTCCAATGCCCATAGAATTACCCTACTCGTGCTCTAGAGCACATTGGGAATGTGGAAATTCGCCTGTTCTATGAAATTAATTCTCCAGGAAGGACTCCCCCTTTCATCATGGAAACCAAGATTTGTGTTCAAAACACATAGGCATGGAGATGGGTTGGCACTCTCCTATTCAATTGTAATAATGATGTGTTCATCCAAGTTTCTCACATTGGGCATGACCTACTTGAGCATAGGGATTGATCGATGGATATTTAATTGATGTGATGGAAATGAAGAAAAGAAAAATAGATAACGTAACTCATGAATTATACCAACATAAAAAATAATCACATGAATGTATTTTTAACAGTTCAAAAAGATTAAAAAACCCATATATTATCCCCTCCCATTGAAAGGTTGAGTTATGTAATGGAGTGTCACTGCTCCACTACTCACTGGCTCGTGGCATCCTAGATCTACTATCTCCTATTAAGCTCCTGCTCCTCCTCGATGGTAATGGGTAGTAGTTTAATAGCATTGATCAAGGCCCAATCATCATTTTATTGGGTAATAAACATCTCTTGAGTAGCTCACCTCTTACGTTCCCCGACCTCATATAACTAGGACTTCATTCACGATATGAGACCCGATTGGGATTCATGGAATGTGGCCCACTAGTTTTCACATTCCATCAACTGATAGATCTCATAATTTGCTTCCTAGAGTCTCTGGATGTTAACCGACATCCTCCACTACCATCCCACACCGAGGCTGATGTCATGTTCCATGATATTCACTGCCATATAGTCTCGAATGAGTATGTGATGAAGCTAGACATCCCCTCATCCAGCACCTAGTTCGTGAATCCTAGAACGATTTCTACGTATCTGGTCTATCCATTTTTTATTGGGTATCCCCAATGAATATCTTGATCAACACTGATGAATTGCGATGGATGACCTTTCTATCTTCTTCATCAGATGTCATCTTGTTCCGATCCTCGGGGTTGGTAGGTTCATTTGTGTGGAATGCCTCTAGGAATTCATTAATAGGATCATCCTATGGTGTCTAGTTGGGTAGTTCAGGTCTTATGTCATCCAATTGATCCCCTGTCATCATATTCCACAATGATGATTTCATCTTTCTTTCTACCAACGACCCCACCCGTAATTTCGAGTGTTGTGGTTTGGTCGGTATGGGAATTAGCTTCCACATCCATCGATGATCCCCTAGGAAATGCAGTTTGAACGGCCTCAGTCATCCTAACCAATGTTGACCATTCCATTTCAAGAAATATACATATAAAAAATACACCGGTGTTAGTTTCCTTGGTTTGATGTAAAAAAGATACAAACTCAATGAGGAAGACTTAGAGAGATCAAATAATAAATCTCACCCTTGAGTTGTGGCTGCCAAAATCCCAAGGCATGTCCCCCATATATAGTTGGAAATACATCGACTCTAGGAGAACCACCATGTGTGTCGTAGACCGAGTAGATGCAATAATTGCTGTCACTACTAATACATATCCTGAAGCTGCATCTACTATTTTAACAAATTAGGTTCATCATATATGGCTCTCCTTCCCAGGTCAAATGTCAGTTGAGAAGCCTCAAGTGAACTAAATGATGAACAAATAAAAACTGGACCAAGGATTACCATTACTTCCTCTCCAAACTCTTCCATCATTGAGTTTTTGAACTCAACTTCCTCAAAAGGGATCCTTATACAATCCTTTTCTCCCTGGAGGACACTTTTGATTCCTACTATAGTGGTAATCACTCCCTCAATTCAGTAACAAATAACTACGGAGGGACTTTTTGATAGGGAAACACATTCACCTAATCCATAATTTTATGTTGATTACCATGAGAGTGCATGAAGTCCTCCAACTCGGTGATGTACTGCTCCCCTTTTTCTTGAGATACTAAAAAGACAGATCATGCATTGTCAATATGTAATAGATCCATATGGAGATAGTTTAAATGGTGGAAATTTTGTAAAGCATTGAGGAATTGTATGGTAACATCCCATGTGTGCCAAGACTTCTGAAAAATAGAATCCCCATGCATATCTATACGGTGTAGTCACATTCTTGGAGTCATAGTGTGTATCCTACAAAACACCCTGGGTGTCCTCCTTATTACCGACTTTCCTCCTATGCAACCATCTGGTCTACCACTGCTACCTAACTCTATAATAGTGCATGTAACACCGCTAATAAATCCCCACCACAAATACATGTTATTACTAAATTTTGGAGCCAACATCGAGGGGAGGAGGCACCCAGTCACTAGCAAGGAAGGTTCATCGTATCAACATATCCCATGGGTAGGTTGTCTCCCAACACATGGCATACTATTTCACATTCCCATAGACAGTTGTGGGTGCATAAAACTCATTCCACATCTCCTATCCACCCATGTAAACATGAGGCACAACTGGCCCATCACACAAGGATGGTCCACATGGAGTACTACCTAGTAGTCATGGAGGGTCAACCTATGCATGAATTGAAACTACCATGTGAAGTAGTGTGGGGTTTATGACTCGCAGATAGGCTCATGATCAACCTGAGAGACCCAGAACCCACCTCAGAAGGCCAGGAGATAAGACCAATGCTCCTTAGTTACATGGACATCGCCGGTGATCAAACCTATGTACAATAGGATCATATGGAAGTGGAATTCATCTTCTCTCTAGACTCGGATCAACACCAGAGTCTTGGTCATTTTGGTCCAAAAACTCACCACCACATTTAGAATGGCAGGTCAAAAGTCTGATACTGGAGTGGAAATGGGGATCAGATATTCATAAGCCCCCATATACACCACTATATATCCATATAGAATATGGGGTGGTCTATACACACTATGTCATTTCATCCACACACTACTATTCCATAATACATTGTACAACATATCCAACACTTGGATCCCCATATTGGTCCATTCCCTTATCGCCAACATGGATTATATAACGAATTCACTTAGACGTACACCCATTTTCATTTCTATAACTGGCACAATCCATCCATAGATGAGAATTGAGATGAATAAATCCAAAATATCCTCCACTTGTTGATCGTTGCTGAAACTGAACCCCCGTGTCTTTCACTATCTATCCTCTAAGAGTCACTTGTATTAGTTCTATTTTCTATGTTGGACCCCATCATGCATGTGGGTGGCCTCACTAGAAACTTCTTATCTAATGTGAAATTTAGTAACTTCTTGAACAACTTCATGAATTGGAAATAACTCACCATCATCATGTCTTCGCCAGGAACCAGATCCATCAATGCCTTTTCCAAAAGTGACCCCTAATCTGGATCTTCTCATGTATACTTCATAGGGAGGAAGTCATCATAAATCAACCCATATATTAGAATCATATAGATCTTATGAATGTCTTAGATGATGATACTGACCTCTCCATGGTTAGGATGAAAAGCGTTGGTCCTCGATGACCACTTGACCAACAAATATGAAATCACGTGCTTTGGCTGGTAGATATGGAATTGGGAGGCCCATGTCGCCTCATACAGACCCACTCACCTCATCTCTGCCCAAAAATCATTACAGGAGGCACATACCAAGTAAATCCATGCCCAATCATCCATAATGATTCTGCCTTGGAACTAGTCCTAACAATCATTCCACCCCTTCTCTTTTTTCACCAAATCAGCCTTTAGAATGTTGTGGTACTATAGGGGAGGTACTTATAGATGAAATTACCTCCCATCATTGTTATTAAAATTATTATACAATAAATATTCATGGATGCATGTGTGATCCTTTCATGTATGATGGTCGAAATCACTGAACCACAAGTGATATCATGATTTACTCTTGAACCAATAGGCTAGCTCATCTTTGCTAGTTTCAGGAACGAGAACGTCATCCATCAGACCAAATTCATATAGAGGTAGTCTTTTTCACATAGTATAATTCTTATGGATTTATGACAATAGATCCAACAAGGATTCATTGTCTTAATGGCTATTCACACATTCCCTAATACATACACCTCGATTGTAGAGCTAGACTGTAGAGCCCAGTTATAGAGCTCTACCACAATCCTCGCATACACAACTCACAGAGCATGTAATCGTAGAGCCTGAAGACTCGTCGTGGAACAGAAAACATATACCACCTAATTCATGAATATCTATCATAGTTCACAAGGTTCTTTTCAAATTGAGATATCAAATACAATGTTAAGGGGATATAATATGAAAAAGAGAGGTCATCCGCCCCTATTTTTTGGTGGAGTCTCCCGAGATTCATGGTGGTCATGGACGTGAAGAGAATCACAATGTTCTTAACCCTTGAATTGCCTATTGGAATTTTTACACTACTTTTCAATCATTCATTGTGATTTTCCTAAAAATTTTGGTGATCTACCCACATAATTTGACACTAATTTTCTCCTCGGCTAAATTCCTAAGAGGGGAATTTGTTGGTGAAAAAATGTGTGCAAGGAAAAAATACACAAAGAGTAGAACAATTCAAAAAGAGGAATATTTTAAAATCACCTTATTGTATACCCTCAGCACCACAGTCGGTGAAAAGTAGACGCCCCCTATGTAATCACTATAGGGGAAAGAGGTAGAAGACTCCATGGTTAAGACGAAATTGATAGAAGGCTTCATGCCAAAGAGGGAAGAAGATAGCCTCCTCAAATTTTTTGAAATTGATAGAAGTCACAGTGAGAGACATAGAAGAAATGCATGAAGATTCTATGTTGCAGAGGGTATGATAGATCACTCTTCATTTTGGATGAACATGACACAATCTGCCACCGATGGAAAAGTGCAAGTGGCTTCACAACATGATGTTAGAGATTTGAGCCACCTTTCACATATAAATACCATGATTCCCTTTGAAACAAAGGATGTATTACATGAAATCCCACCTTCTCATCTCACAGATCATGAATATCCTTCTTCTCTACGAACAATTGTGAAAATTAACTCTTCAAGGAATTTGAGCATTGGGAAATACCATTCCCATTACCTATATGCGAACAATCATCAAACAAGGATTGCATTCACAAATCTCACTTTCCATGGAAAAGGAAAGAGATATTTATGGTAAATCAAGTCATAAAATACCAGTAATATTTCAAGAATTATTTTAAATTCACATGTGGACCCCATGCTGAGGCTAGATCATTGTGCTTTGAGATATACTTTGCTTTGCAATGTCATGCATTCTAAGGAAACCATGCTCTGTGTATTGCATCTTCATGAAATCCTTTACACTTTTTATAGAACTCTTTTTACACAAGTATTCTCAATGTCTAAGATCTACCCCTCCAATTAGAAAACCATACCCCTTCACTAAGTCCCTCCACATTGTGGAGCATTAGAGAATAGAAAGGTACCTTACTATGAAGCCCTTTTCTTCATAAACCCTTATTCCTTATGGCCATCCAGGTTTGTTCAATGTGATTTAAAGGTCCCTTGGGAAATGATTCATATTGTGATGCGTAACCTCATGATTCCTCACATAGGCATGCTAATGGTTATTTAATCTTTGTATAGCCACACAAATGTGATCCCCTCAATGGGTCACTCCACAACCCCATCTCCTCACGAAATTGTTGATGACTTACCCTCACCATGGGTTAAAGAACACTAGTTACATATGATTTATTTATGAGGATTGAATCCTCATCGTCCGAGCTACATGAGGTTAAACTGCCAAACATAATCGTCCCCAACACATGTCATTAAATTGTGGCTTCGCCTCATGTAATATACACGGGGTTCCCCGCCTAAGACATTTTACACACTCACTGGTCTACACATGAGTGAGATATTCCTGACATGGAATGAGATCCAGGTTTCAATGAATGATATCTATCAATGGGGTAGGAAAACCATCTTAGTGTAATCCCTTATCCTTTCTTAAAGGAGGTAACAACATATCTCTTTCTTTAATCCATTGTGTGTAAATTCTAGATGAGATATTGGAACAAAGTCCTTTGAAACCCAATCACTCTACCTTAAGGATTTATCTCAATTGGTCATCCATTATATAGTATGTCCCCATCACTATCTCCCTGGGTCTCTACCAACATATATTCCATGTTCCATTCTTTACAGACACACCATTTACAACGTGATCATCACATCATTGTTACCTCTTGTTTTGCATAACAAGAATGACTCAAGAGGTCTTAGAGTAACCATCAACCCTATCATCTTATATAGGGAACCAAAGTGTAATCCCTTCATCCCTCTAACGAACTATGTGGATTTTGATCCTTTTCTCGTTCTAGACAATGTACGGAGGAACCCTCTCTAAGGATCAAAGTCGTCATCCATCAGTCCCGACCACTTAATGTTTGTTTGAAATTGCCCCAAATGATGTTAAAATGTATTATTATCTCCATAACACATTATGTTAAACTATATGCTTACAAACTATGTGGGTTTTAATCGCTATCTCCTAGAAATGGTATCTAGGAAGCCTCCCTGAGATTCACCCCCACAGGCTGGTAAACCTATCCGAACAACGTTGTTTTTGATCCCTTTATCATAGACAAGGAACATTGGATGACTCCCTCCGGATCATACCCAAAACATTGGTAATCTTTGGTTTCCCCTTTGTTGGGATCCATATCCTTGATCTGTCCTTTAGTGGTGTTAGACCGTCTCTCGGGCCGCTAACAAAGTGTGACCCCAAACATGTTGTCGGGTCAATGTTCTTTGCATACTCTTTGATTCCATGGCTCATCCAGAACAATGTGGTATTGATTCCCTTCACGGGGATACTTTGAAATCCTCTATAAGGTAAAATTATAATTCCACTGTAATCTTCACTCTTATTACATCCCATTCCTCTGATCCACCTCATTCAACCATCCATCATCCACCCCGATTCCTACCCGGGCCGCCACATCATTATGGGATCACACTATTTCCAATGTAATATAAGCATGCATATTCCTCCCTAGAACTATAACCATACAACCAAGAGTTTACCCTTTTGTGATCAGCCACTATCCATGCATAAGCCCCAGAATGTCTCCTAGTTGTTGTCCGTTGTGTAAATCCAAATTCATCACCCATTTGAAGTATGTGGATTTTGATCCCCATATCTTTGGAATGGTTATGTAGGAGTCCTCCATGAGGTTCAATCATGTCCAATTGTAAACCATGGTGTTCCCCTTTATGGGGTTCCCTTTGCATGAACATACCATAGTTTTGTCTAGATTAGATTTCAAGGTGTGGTATCCTCCCTTTATGGTACATGCCATGTAGGGATCCATATTCATTGGATGTTTTGATGCACTCATATATTAAACCCCTCAGGATCTCCCTCATGAGGATGTACCCTTTAGACTCACTTCTATTGGTGATCATATTAGGATGGTTTGTCTCCACAAGACGTTAAACTCGCAGAAGTCCTTATGTTAAATAAGGGAAGCCATGGAAAACCTCAGGGACATGCCTATGTCATATAATTCCTAAAAATCAAAATTTGATTCCGTGGGATTCTATTCCCTTTATAATACCAATAATAACTAGAAGAATCCTACACACTTCATGGTTTTGGAATCCAAACATTCCAGTGATGTGCAATGCGACTACTCCCATCTTCGAAGTTCGTATCCATGACATGACACTTTGGAATGTCCTTATAGAAGAAGTGTATTCATCATGAATCCATTAAGATATGTCACCATGGAAGATTTTCATGATCAACATCTTAAATCTATAAGGGAGACTCATATTATGTGATCAATTGGGATGTAGAATCCATGGAAGGAAGGAATGACATCCCATAATCCCATTTTGATCAAGGAGCAAGCATCCCTAAATAAGAGACAGATGTTGCCCACCTTTGGAAAGTGGGAATGTGGGGAAAAAATCAGTTCATCCCTTATATAAAGATGTACACCCCAATAAATCATTCAAAAAAATGGTAGGGGTGATTTTTTAGGCTTTTCAAAAATAGATGATTTCTTGGTGAATATTAAATTACAATAATTTAAGGTATAAATACACAGAAAGATTAATAAATTATTCTTTAAGTCATGAATTATGTATGAAACCATTAGTATGAATTAACATTACTAATTTAATACATTTATTCAAATTAATCTGAAAAAATCAATGAATTGAAAACTATAATATGGAAATGAATAAAATATTCAAAAATCACCCCTCTCCTACAATATATATACTACCGATCAAACCCTTCTTCCTATCAAACCTCAAATCCCTGTTGATTGCAAAAAATTTCAGGAAATCATCTTACCCAGTCTCTATACACATCCATGATCCCTTGTTCATTCCAAAATACCAAATCCCCTCTCTATAATGAAGTTATCATAGAAGAAAATTAAAAAGGTAAAACCTCTATGTTAATCACATAAATTCATTTAATTTTATATTCTTATTTTATAATAAAATATTCCTTTAAACTGACCATGATTACTATAGTGTCTTCTCTATACTATAATTATATCATGTGAATTGAATATCCCTCATCAAATGAAATTTTCTCTCTCTGATTTATTTTTAAAATCAAATCATCAACTGTGAGGTGACAATTTACTTCCTTTGGGGAAGTCAGATTTCCATTATTCAATATCTCCCTAAAGGATTGAAATGAAACCATTTTTATAGATTAGTAATATTATAAAATATATATATTAAATTCTATGAAATCTTATATAAACATTATATGTAAATATAAATAAGTAATTAAACAAAACTAGTTTGTGATGATCGAAAAAATGAAAAAAATAATAAAATCAATTGTAACTGAAATTATATCTAATGATTAATCTTCATAAAACATAACAAAATTAAATATATAACCATTGAAACTTCGTTATTTTCATTAAAAAATTTACATTTATATTGAATTATTCTTGTTTTTTCATGAAATTCGTTACATTTATATATAGAAATCGATCATGAAAACCAAGAAAACAAATGATCTCGAGCAGTGAACATATATCATATAACTCATCAAAAAGAAAATTAATGAACTAAATAAAAATATAATAAATCAAATAAATTTATTAGTTGTTAATTATTAACTAATTTATTTATTTAATTTTTTATTCTAGATTGTAAGATTAATTCTATAACACATACAGACATAAGGAAATGGGTTTCCCATCTCACTTTTATTCCATGATATTTCAATTATTCATCACAACATTCTTGTATGTGGTGGATTTATAAATCCATTTAAAATATATTTTCATGAATATATTTATATTAATGGTAATCAATGTTTCATATGATTATTATATATTTTGGGCCATACAATTTAATTGATTACAAAGTGGTAAGGAACTTAATATCAATTTCCATTTCATTGAGACAAACATGGTAATGTGAAACAAATCATTCTTTAATGTGTAATATATAACATATTTGAAATCAATTTTTATTTAAAATTATATTTTTTAAAAATATAAATTTTATTGTTTCATGGAAATGATTATCTTATTACATGCATTCTATTCAACATGTGGTGTTTATTTTGAATGTTGTTTTAATTGTGGAAATTTTGATGAATCAATATAATATCCTCAATATGGATAATGAAAATAAATATAGTTTTTGTATTAAATATATTTATAACACATTATTTAGAAATTTTGGGATGGGAGGGGACTACTATATCCCCTCGATGCATTGACAGGTCTCATGAGACAAAATGTTGGAAAAAACCCTTCATGTTTGTTTCCAAATAGAATCAAATTGGTATATAAACACATGAAAATACTACCATGATATTATGATGGATCCTGATCCCAATAAATTTCATTAAAATAATGAGATTAATTTTATTCAAGTATTCAATTATTAAAATCCATGGGGATTTCATTATGACAAAATCAATGGATGCATTTTCCTTTTCATTGTATTGATGGTATTTGTTTTTAATTATTCTCTATTCAATAATAATTATTTATAATTTATTACTATTTACTTATTATTTTATGAGGATTATACAATATGTAACCCTTATAAGCATTTAATCTCACCCTTTTATTTTTTTCCTTCATAATTTTATGATGAATAAATGATCTATAGTTATTTTCAAGATTTAATTTTTAGCTATTTTTATGTATTATATTTTTTTCTAATCCCAATGTAAAATGGGTTAAATTTATGCTTCTATTTTCATAAGTATTAATAATTTTTTTTTTCATTTGTATTTTATTCATTTTAATCAGAACAATTTAATAAAATAATGTACCTTATTTGGGTTTATGTGGTTTGGGTGTTTCAGTTGGTATTAAAGAAAGATTAGCATAAACCATATGAACTGGATTTTGGAAACGTTATTTTGGAAAAAAAACCATAATATACTATTTTAGGATAATAATATAATAACATTTATTATTTTTTATTTATATATTATATGGGTCATCCTAGAAAGACATAACAATATGGATACAACATGTGGATGCAGGTTTATAAGATATGTACCTAGGTGTAACAACTCATAAACGGTGTCCCATTCCTTGCACAGTGTATTCTAGTCAATTAAAATTGGCCTAAATAAAAACCATATTTAACCCTCTCTTGTTATTTTCTTAGGATTATTATATTTTTCTATAAATACCATTATGAATTATTTATAAGTAAATAGAAACCATTTTTATGATTTTGATATTTGGGATGCATAAATTTTTAGTTTTTGTAATGAGTTTCTCTAGTTTGAGTCTATTATTTATTATTCATAACATAATTTATATTATTCCATTTTATGTTTATGTAACCTAATGGAAGATAATGAATGAATACCCATAGAAAATGTCAGGCTTTCAAAAATGGGAAACCGAACACAGTTCATCTTGTAGAAGTTCATATCATTGTCATATAAGGAAAACATAATCAGTATGTAAAGAATAACCATAATACAAATATGTTTCATATTCTTTGGAAAGAAGATGCACCCAATTTTTAAAGGGAATACTAAACGAGTTTTAGTTGATATGTAGATCAAGATCATAGATAAGAAATTTTTGGAATTAAGAAGCAATGAAAATTAAAAGCTATTACTTGTAGTATATTTCTTCAAGGGTTATGATGATCAATTTTAGTCTTCTACCTAGAATACTAAAGAAGAATTGAAAAAAAAGTTATATAATTGAAGAAATTTAATGAAATATTTTTTGAAAAATATTTCCCTCATGATAAACAGAGTGAAATGAAGAGAAAATTCCTCATCTTATTGAAAAGGGAAGAAAATAGCATTGTAGAGTACGATTTGACCTTAGAATGACTAGATAGGTGTTCTATTAATATGTATTTGGTCCCAAAGAACATATTGATCATTTATTTTAATAACTTACTCCGTGTATCTAAAGGGAACTAGTTTCGAAAACATTTTCATCTTTTGGTGAAATTGTATTAAGTGCCATACAAAAGAGATGTAACTTTTTAGATCAAATTTCATAACTGTACGTCAAGAAAATAAGGGGTATTTTGATGTCCATGGAAATGGGGAAGAAGCAAATAATAATAAGGGAATTATTTAATTTCCATTATGTAAGAAATGTGCAAATAATCATCTTGGTAAATGTTTGAGAGGCATGGAAGTTTCTTATATGTGAATGTAAAATGGTCAATGAAATAATTAATGCAAAGAAAACAATCAATGATGTTAATTTCTTAAAATATAATGAAATGAGGATTTATTAAAATCAATGGCCTAATTATCATTAGAATCTACCACAAAAGAGGCCAAGGGGAGATGAAAACACTTATGAGATCACACATGTAAAGGTTGATGTTCCCAATGATGTAGTGGTAGGTAATTTAATAATTTAATAATATTTATCTAATAATTTATTTGATTCTATATCATCAAATTCCTTTATATCTTCCAGGTTTTTATTAAAAATGATATATTCTCCTTTTGATTTAATCAAATATTTGTAATTATAAACTCACACGAAAAGTATCGTTTCTATAAATATATGTTGGCCAGTCCCCATTATGACATATAAATGTGCATTAGTTTTAATCCCAATTATAATACCTATGTTTTATTTTTATACAAGCATTGTTATGGAATCAATTTCAAATATAATATGAAAATCTAGTTCAATAATAAGGAAGAATCAATTTGTGAGGAGGTTGTAGAATATGATATCTTTAATGAAGTAATTTCATCATCTAGTTATTATCTATATCTACCTTCATTAGCTATACTAAATGTATTTCATGGGTTGGATGAACAAAAAACATATAAGGATTAGGGTATTAATATTTTAATTGATAATGTTCTGATTTTTCAATAATACAATGAGGTATTTCTGGAGGATTTACCTAAAAAACCTCTATAATGGGAAGTAGAGTTCTCAATATATTTAATTTGGGTTCCAGACCAATATCAAAGACTCCATATAGAATGTACAATTATGAATTAGTAGAGTTTAACAATGAAGTAGAGGAATTTACTTTTAATGGATTTATTCTCCCTATTTTTCTCTATTGGGAGACCATATTATATTTTTTACAAATAATGATGTTTCCAAGATGTCATGCATTGATTATATAGAAATCAATAATGTTACAATAATTAAAATTTACCCACTATGTACCATTGATGATCTATTTTATCGAATTCATGAAGCTTGATATTTTACCAAAATTGGCCATTGATTTAGATATCTTCAATTGGGTGTGAGTAATGATGAAATTCCAAATAAATCCTTTCGAAATAGTAGTAGATATTACTATATAATTGTAATTCCATTAAAAATAAATTATTCACCATATATTTTCAAGGATATAATGAATAAAGATATCATGGAATAACATTACAACAATGTTATGGTGTATATTAATGATATCTTGATATATTAAAAAATAAATGAGAACTATGAGAACCACATACATGTTTTTTAAAGAATCGTAGAATAAAAGACATATATGGGATGCTTTGTAAATGTAAGATTTGAAATCAAATAGATTCATTTATTTAATATATTATCTCTAAGGATGGAATCTCAGTTGATCATGTGAAGGAAAAGTAAATCCACGAATGGAAAAACCAAATAATATAATCAGAGTAGGTTAATATCGGTATATCATAATGATTTTCCCAATTGGATGACACACTATCCAGGATCACATGAGAAGGGTTTAATTTCATACAGGCAAAAGGATGAAAAAAATGTTTTGATGAATTGAAAAATATATCATCCAAGGATCCAATTTTGACTCTTCCATATAGGAATGATGACGTTGTGATAAAACATGATGCATAAAAGAATTGACTTGGATGTTTCAATGTTCTAAATGAAAAATTTATTTCTAATGCATCAAGGACATTGAATACTAATGAACAAAATTTTCAAAATCATGATCTTTAGTTTGCAGCACTCATCTTTTCTCAGAAAATATTAAGACACTATATCTATGATGAAAATTTTGATATATAAATGGATCACAAGAGTCCAAAATACAGTTTTAAACAGACTGAACTGAACGTGAGGAATATGATATTTTCATGTTACTCAAATATTATTATTTTTCAATACACTACAACCCATTAATGGAAAATTAGGTAGAAGAAGCATTAATCATGAATTATCATGGACTTATGACCAAAATGAGGATCAAGATAGATCCTATGTTCAAGGTTTTGTAAATATTGATATTGGAATTTTGAATGTGGAGGAAACATTATTCCTTTTTCAAATTATTTTGAAACAATATTTACTTTTAATGATAAAAATATTTCAATATAATTATGAGAACCTTCCAAAGAAAAATAATTCCCTTAATGATTGAAGATTGGAATAGTTCATGTATGAATATGTAGTTATGATGTTAAACTGTATTTGCGTGCCCTTTATTTTGATATTCATCCTCTTCCGTGTCTAAATAAATCCCTTAATAGTATAGATTCTCAGCCTATGACAAGCCTACTATCCTGAGATAACATTATGGAAGATTATGGATGTCATTTTGTATGTGGAATCAAGTTTCGAACATTGTCAGCAGTCAAACGCCATTTAATGTCCTCATTTTAGGATAACTTAATAGAGACACTACACTAAAAACATATTAAATAGTTATCCTTAATTATCAATAAATATCTAAAATGTGTCGAATTTTGGGTATCAGGATTCACACTTCCCATTCCCCTAAGTTTGGATTGATTCCAATGCCCCTAGAATTACCCTACTCATGCTATAGAGGACATTAGGAATGTGGAAATTCACCTATTCTAAGAACAACATTCTCCAGGCAGGTCTCCCCAATTCTTCATGGAAACCAAGATTAGTGTTCATACCACATATGCATGGATATGGGTTGGCACTCTCCTATTCAATTGTAATAATGATGTGTTCATCCAAGTTTCCCACAATGGGCATGACCTACTTGAGCTTAGGGATTGATCGGTAGATATTTCATTGATGTGAAGGAAATGAAGAAGAAAAATAGATAACGAAACACATGAATGATACCAATATAAAAAAATAATCACATGAATGTATGTTTAACAGTTCACAAAGATTAGAAAACCCATATATTATCCCATCTCATAGGCAGGTTGACTTTTTCAATGGAGTGTCACAGCTCCACTACTCACTGGATCGTGGCATCCTAGATCTAATATCTCCTATTAAGCTCCTCCTCCTCCATGGTAATGGGTAGTTGTTCAATAGCATTGATCAAGGCCCAATCCTCACTGTTTTGTGTAATAGACATCTCTTGAGAAGCTTGCCTCTTACGTTCCTCGGCCTCCTATAGCTAGGACTACAATCATGATATGAGACCCGATTGGGCATCATGGAATGTGGACCACTAGTTTTCACATTCCATCAACTGATAGATCTCATGATTTTCTTCCTAGAGTCTCTGGATGTTAACAGACATCCTCAACTACTAGCCCACACCGAGACTGATATCACGTTCCATGATTTTCACTGCCATATAGTCTCGAATGAGTATGTGAGGAAGCTATGAATCCCCTCCTCCAGCACCTAGTTCGTGATTCCTAGAACGATGTCTCCATATCTGGTCTAGTCATTTTTTTATTGGGTATCCCAAATGAATAGCTCAATCAACTCTGTTGAATTGTGATGGATGACCTTTCTATCTTCCTCATTAGATGTCATCTCATCCCGATCATCGGGGTTAGCAGGTTCATTTTTGGGGAATGCCTCTAGGAATTAATCAATAGGTTCATCCTATGGTGTCAAGTTGGGTAGTTCAAGTCTAATGTAATCCAATTTATCCCCCATAGTCATCTTCCACAATGATGATTTGAGGTTCCTTCCTACTAACGACCCCACCCATAATCTGGAGTAATGTGGTTTGGTTAGTATGGGAATTCGCTTCCACATCCATCAAAGTTCCCCTGGGAAATGCAGTTTCTACAGCCTCTGTCACCCTCACCAATGTAGACCATACAATTTGAAGAGATACACATGTAAAAAATACAGAGATGTTTTTTTCTCTGGTTTGATTTAAAAAAGATACAAACTCTGTGAGGATGTCTTGGAGAGATCAATTAAAAAATATAACCCTTGAGTTGTGGCTGCCAAAATCTTTAGGAACATCCCCCATATAAATTTTGAAATACATAGACTCTAGGAGACCCACCATGGGTGTCGTAGACTGGCTAGATACAGTAATAGCTCTCACTACTAGCACAAATTCTGAAGCTGCATCTACTATTTTACCGAATTAGGTTCTTCATATATGGCTCTCTTTCCCAGGTCAAATTTATGTTGAGAAGGCTCAAGTGAACCGAATGATGAAAAAATAAAAATAGATCATGCTTTACCGCTATAGCGTCTCCAAACACTTCTATAATTGAGTTTTCTAACTCAACATCCTCAAAAGGGATCCCTATACCATTCATTTCTCCAAGGATGACTCTTTTGATTCTAATGATAGAGGGAATAACTCCCTCAATTCTGCAATAGACAACTACAGAGGGAGTGTTTGACATGGAAACACATTCACCTAATCCTTAATTTGATGTGGAGTACCATGAGAGTGCATGAAGTCCTCCAACTCGGTGATTTACTACTCCCCTTTTTCTTGGGATACTAAAAAGTCAGACCATGCATTTTCAATCTCTGATAGATCCATACAGAGATAGTTTAGATGGTGGCACTTCTGGAAATTATTGAGGAATTTTCTGTTAACATCACATGTGTCCCAAGACGTCTGGAAAATTGAATCCCCATGCATATCTATATGGTGTACTCACATTCCTGGAGCCAGAGTGTGTATCCAACAGAACACCCTGGGTGTCGCCCCTTATTGCTGACTTTCCTCTTATGGAACCACCTAGTCTACCACTGCTACCTACATATAGAATAGTGCATGTAACACTGCTAATAAAAACCCACCACCAATACAAGATATTCATAAATTATGGACCCAACATCGAGGTTGAGGAGGCACCCTTTCACTAGCAAGGAAGGTTCATCGTTTCAACATATCCCATGGGTAGGTTGTCTCCCAACTCTTGGCATACTCTTTCACCTTCCCATAGAAAGTTGTGGGTGGAGGAAACTCATTCCTCATCTCCCATCAACCCATGTAAACATGAGACACAACTACATCATCACACATGGATGGTCCATGTTGAGTACTCCCAGGTAGACATGGATAGTCAACCTCTGCATGCACTGAAACTACCATGTGAAGTAGTGTGGGGTGTATGACTCGTAGATAGGCTCATGATCAACCTGAGCCACCCACAACCCACCTCAGAAGGACAAGAGATAAGACTGATGCTCCTAGTTACATTGACATCCCCGGTGATCCAACATGTGGACAATAGGATCATATGTAAGTGGAATTCATCGTCCCTCTAGACTCGGTTCAACACCAGCGACTTGGTCATTTTGGTCTGCAAACTCGCCACGACATTTAGAATAGCAGGTCGAAAGTCTGACACTGGAGTGGAAATGGGGTTTAGGTATTTATAATCCCCCATATGCACCGCTATCCACCTATACAGAATATGGGGTTGTCCACACACACTATATTGTTTCTTCCCCATGCAACTATTCCATAATACATTGTACATCGTAGCCAACACCTGGATCGCAAGACTGGTCCATTCCCTCATCACCAACATTAATTATATAATGAACGTACATAGACGTACACCCATTTTGGTTTCTATCACTGGCACAATCCATCCATAGATTAGCATTGAGATGTATAAATCCAACATATCCCCCACTTTTTGATCGGTGCTTAAATTGAACCCCATGTGTTTCACTAGCATTCATCTAAGAGTCACAAGTATGAGTTCTATTTACTGTTTTGGACCCCTTCATGCATGTGGGAGGCCTCACTAGAAAATTTTTATCTAAAGTGAAATTTAGTAACTTCTTCAACAACTTCATGAAGTGAAAATCCCTCACCATCGTCTTGTCTTCACCAGGCACCAGATCCATCAATGCCTTTTCCAAAAGTGAAATCTACTCTGGATCATCTCATGCATACTTGGTGTCGAGGAAGTCATCATAAAACGCCCCAAATATTTGAATCCTAGAGATCCTGTGAATGTCCCAGATGCTGATACTGACCTCTCCATTTTTAAGATGAAAAGCATTGGTCCTCGATGACCACTTGACCAAGAAATATTAAATCACGTGCTTCAGCTGGTAGATATGGAATTGGGAGGCCCATGTCGCCTCATACATACCCACTCGCCTCACCTCTTCCCCAAAATTATTAAAGGAGGCACATACCCAGTAAAACCATGCCCAATCGTCCATAAAGTTTCTACCCTGGAACAAGTCCTAAAAATCAGTACACCCCTTATCTTTTTTCACCAAAGCAGCCTTGAGAATGTTGTCGTACTGTGGGGTAGGTACCTCTAGATGAAATTCCTTCCTATAAATGTTATTAAAATTATTATACATAAAATCTCTATTGATGCGTGTGGGATCCTTTCATGTATGATGGTCTAAATCACTGAACCACTAGTGTTATCATGATGTACTCCCGAACCAACATGCTTTCTCATCCTTGCTTTTTCAGGAATGAGAACGTCATCCCTCGGACAAAATGCATATAGAGGTAGTATTTCTCACAGAGTGTAATACTTAAAGAATTATGACAATATATCCACCAAGGATTCATGGTCTGAATGGATCTTCACACATTACCTAATACATACACCTCGATTTCCGAGCTACACCGTAGAGCCAAGTTATAGAGCTCTACTACAAGCCTCGCAGACACAACTCGCAGATCATGCAATCGCAGAGCCTGAAGACATGTTGTGCAACACAAAACAGATACCACCTAATTCATGAAGAGCTATAATAGTTCACAGGGTTCATTTCAAATTGATATATCAAGTGCAATGTTGAGGGGATATAATATGAATAAGATATGTCATCTGCCCCTATTTATTTGTGATGCCCTCCGAGATTCATGGTGTACATGGATGTGGAGAGAATTATAGTGTTCTTTACCACTGAATTGCCAATCATCATTTTTAACCTATTATTTAATCATTCAATGTGATTTGCCTAAAAATTTTGGTGATCTACCCACATAATTTGACCCTCATTTTCTCCTCAGCTCCAGGCCTGAGAAGGGAGTTTGTTGGTGAAAAATTATGTGCAAGGAAAAAATACACAAAGAGTACAACAATTATAAAAGGGGATGATTTGAAAATATCCTTATTATATACCCTCAACACCATAGTCAGTGAAAAGTAGACACCCCCTATGTAATCATTATAGATGAAAGAGGTATAAGACTCCATGGTTACGACAAAAATGACTGAAGGCTTTGTTCCATAGAGGGAAGAAGATAGACTCTTCGAATTTTGGGAAATTTGTAGAACTCACTAGAGATCCGAAGAAGGAATATAGGAAGAATCTATGTTGTAGAGGGGATGATAATTCACTATTCAATTTGGATGAACATGACACCATCCTCCTTCGATGTTAAAGCGCAAGTGGCATCAAAATGTGATGTTAGAGATTTGAGTCCCCTTTATGTAACACTCTGAGATTTTATGAAAAATAATATTTTAATTTCATTGATTTCTTATTTTGTAAGCTACAACAGGATTGCATTGCACTATACACAACACCATATGAGCTTGCAGTATACACAACAATATTGTTGGATCATGTTACACAGAATTTTGATAGTATTTATTCTACGAAACATTGAGTGTATATATATATATATTCAATGTACAAATGAAATATTGTTGGATTCTTTTATACGAAACAACGGAGGAGTCTTTCACAACACGCAAAACTGACATGGCTTGCATTACACGCAATCGTGACCTTCCTCGATAGCGTGTCTTGTACGAAATACCAGGTTTTACTAAACAACGATATATTGTTATAATATTATTATGAACTAGCCATTATGAACATTATTAACTACATTTTAAATTTTATAACATTATTATTCATCTTACACATTTTCTAGAATATTGTATGAGAACAAAATAAATTTTTCGTGTAATATATGTATTTTAAAAAAATAGCAGTTTTCCCGCCTTTTGATAACGTACCCACCTTAAATCCTGTTTTGACATGTCTATCAGTTTAATTTGACAAATTAAAATTCTTCTTTGGAATCAGGATATAAAAATTTTCTTTGGATAAAAGTTTCATATTATTCTGATAAATTTCATATTTTAATGAATAGAAAAAACCCGTTATATTTTAATTAAAAACAACTTTTTTCATCGCAATAATTTATATGGAAAGATTATATTTTTAATTGGTTTTAAAGTGTAATTAGAAAATATTTTTACCATTTAATACAATTCTGTTCGTTGGAATTAATTTCACTTTAAAATTGTATATAAACAAGTACACATCTTTTTATTGATTTTGTTTCTTAAAAACACGCTATTTGTTTTCATAACGGGAATTAAATTTAAAATTAATTAATTCCAAATATATGTTATGAATTTGGAAAAATAGACATCAATTTTGAATTTGTAATATCAAATAATTCTTAGGCTGAAATTTTGGTATTTTTTTGAAAAACTTCAATTTTCAATGAATAGTGAAACCACTTTGTGGTAGTTAAAAAACTGAGTTTATTTAATATAAATTAAATTTTACCACTTCTGTGAATTAAATTTCAATAATCTAAGAGACATGGTTAATATCAAGGACTATAATGTGGTTCAATGAGGTGAAAATATTTTTGGTGAATAGTAACTTTTTACATTTATTTACCATGATTAAAAGTAAATAGGATAATTAAGGGTAAAAATGATATTATTATTACCCTAAAACATGTCATATTTCTATTAGATAAGTGTAATTCGACCAAAACAAATATAGGAATAAAATATGACCATTTAGGCTCACTTGGATTAGATTAGGGCATTTAATATTAATTTATTTAAAGAAGGGTTGAAATAGTAAAAATCAATGTTTAATAAATATATAATTTTTTATATTGGGTTATATATAAGATAAATTCAACTATAAATAGTAATTAGAAATATAAAAATATTTCCTACATAATTTTATTTTATTTATAATTTTTAGACATTAAATAATTTAATTTATTTATGACATAATGATGATGCAATAATTATCTTATTAATGAAATATTGACATAATTGATGTTATAAATACCCAAATAAATGTAATTTGAGTCTTTTTATGAATTCCAATAATTTTATATGTTAATATGTTATGTTATTATTTATTTAATTAACGTTTTTCGAACTAATCATTCTGTTATGATTTTCACAAAAATCAATTACCAAATAGTGTCAAAATTGAAATAAAAAAGTTTTTTTAAAAAAATATTATATTATTAATTGTTATTTTATTTCTAAAAATATAAGGTTCACAAAAATGACTTATATAAGGTTATATGTATTAATAATAAACAACTTGGGGTTCGTTTGTCTTGTTATAGTATGTTTATTAACCTTATAGTGTAAGAAAACAAGAAGACACGGTAAAAGTAAAATTATTTAACTTAAGGTTAAATCTAAATGATAATGTTAAAATAGAAACCTAAATTTGTCTAAATTGTATTGGATGATATTATTTATACCCATACCCATATTATCTTTTAAATAAATCAATTTGGAGCTATTAAAAACCGAATATGACTTTATAGTAAAATAATATTTTTTGTTTTTCCAAAGGTGCCCCTCTCCTCCCTTATAAAAGGGCACCTCCTGCTTCTCTTCCTCACACCACTTTGAGCCTTACTCCTCGTCCAACCCCTAAACTATTATCTTCCACACTTCCATATAAACATCCTAGAAGTTCTGATCTTCTTCAAAGACCAATTTTAGTTCCCTAAGAGGAGGTCTCAAAGAGGCGCTTCAAAGAAGAGGTAATGTCCGTTACCGATTATTTCAACTCTATTTCATCATCCACTTCTTCTTCTCTAGTTGTTTCGTTATGAAGTAATAAAATCAGTATAAAACATATACTGATATGTTATTATAAGTATTAAACAACCCTATTTCACCATATATCCATGCTACGGAAAATGAAATCACTACGCGTGCGTACGTACGGAATACCGTCTCCACGTCGGGGTGAAATCTGTTTTTCCACCAACACTTTACATGGATGGGTATAAGGGTGTAAAGAATAACCATATATGGTTATTATAACATCATAATGATTCTGATATATTATACCATACACTCTAATTCTATTCAATAATTATGGTAACGATATCATCACTCGTGCGTACGTACGGACTACCATCTTCACGACGCGATGAGATTCATTCTCCATGTTTACAATACATGAATGATCATAATGTTTATATAATGAATAATAATTAAATATATGAAATAATAATTATACTGGATTTATGTATATATATATATGTATGTCATCTATTTAGTTTCATTCAATTCAATAAGTAAACGAAAACATCGTTCATGCGTACGTAGGGCCTACCGTCTCCAGGAATGGTGTATTTCATTTCTTTTATCGATCTATAATATATATATTTATATGATGAATATATATTATATATAAATCATGTTTTCCATTCTGGAATTATGTAAATCAGGATATAAGTAATAATATCAAGAATGGAAAGTCGAAACACATACGATAAATGAAATGATTTTACCCAAAACGCTGTTTTAACATGGAATTTACAAAAAAAGGGTAATATAAGATCATAAGTGAGACATATATGGCATCATAACAATGAATATGATTCTGTAATAAGTCAATGAAATTATTTAAATCATTATACAGGAGGTTCGGATACGTACGAAGAATATCGGACATAAGGTAAGGGATAATTATGGAAATCTCATTTTTATCCGAGATTGCTTATTCATAAGTATTTACTGGGGTTATTGCTATCATCCATGTCAATGTTCTATAAAAATGTATTCACGTATTTTTAATCTACATTTTACCCGTTTTTAATTTTACCCCTTGGTATGAAAAGAATCTTCTTTTATTTACCCTACAAGGTACTTTTTTGACTTTTCTGACCAAAGTACGAGAAGAATGTTTTTTTAACGTATACGGCATGAAAGGATTTTTATGGTTTTATACAGCCTTATTTTCATGAAGCATTATCCAAAATATTTAATGACTATTTTTAAAAAAATCCTTTTATTTTAAAATTACATGACATATTTTGAAAATAAATTTATTTTGAGGAAGAAAGGATATTTTCCTCAAGAATTCATTTCATGTGTTTTATCAAAACCATTTTTCATCTAAGATGAAATTATTTCATATGCGTATGACTCAAGTATAATGTCTCTATGATTTAAATGGTTTCACTTTCCTTATTATGAAATGATATCCATTTCTTTTTTATGGATTATGTAATGATGGGATGATGTTTATGAAACCCATTTTATTTATTGGGTTATTATGAATGATGTATGTTTATTTTGTGGCACAAGTAAGAATGATTTCATTATGAGATGAGTGGGACCCATATCTCCCTCCAATTCATTGGGTAAATATTTATATGTCATGAGTTAGACATATCTGGAATGGCAAGTTACATTGGTTCAGTAATACAGGATTGGAACGAGGAGTGAACTCGATTCAGAAAGGGACTTTGTCCACTAAGATGGTCTTGGCAGCAATGCCTTGGCTACTATGGAAATCATATCATGTGCTTAATGGTTTTCCACAATTACATGTTTAATTCCCAGTCTATTTTATCATGAATAATGTTTCTTTATTATCTATGCCTTACGTACATCCATGATTTATGTCATTGCTCAAGATTATGATGTTTAAATATTATGTTCATGTTTTGAAGTTCAAATGTATCTGATTTTTTTTTATTTTATCCATGCTTACCCTTACTGAGCATGTGAGCCCACCCTTTATATGTTTTCTTTTCCCCAGAATTTAAAGAAAGGTTTTAGGTCAGAAAACAAAAAGGGGAAGATCTTATGGGAGATGTTGAAGATCTTTCATCACGATTAGAAGATTATATTCTGAGTTTCCAAAGACACTAAACTATTATGATCCTTGTGTGTCTGATTTTGTTATGTATTAAGTATTCCAATAAAGTAATGTAATGTCCATGTATATCAAGCTTCGGGTCTCTACAGTTGGTATTATATGCAATGGAGGTAGGAATGTATCTGATCCTTGGGAACTCTCACATGTGAGCGTTGGATGAAGCATGACTCTCCCCCCAAGGGCTTCATGAGGAAATGGATGCCACTGGGGATGGTGGTGCGTCCCACCCTTGGGGTGTAGCCGCCCATGGAGTGCCTTGATAGGTATCAATTATAGTCCACCAGAAGTAATTCCAGACCGCTACAATTAGTATCGGAGGAATGGTTTAGTCGACCTTTGGAAACTAGGATGCGAAAACGTTAGTGAGATCCCTTGATATATTTCTAATGTATGTCTAGGGATGTCCCTATGGATATGTTTACGTATAGGATATAGTCCTAGAACTATGGTAACGATCTTATAATTTAACCTAAGATTTTAGATATTGAGGGTTCTCCCCCTTTACTATCTTGTTTTCCCTAGCATGATTTTTTCCTCTCACACTATTCTTTTTGGGTTTTAGAAAATGGATGGAAACAAGAAGATTCGTGATATTGAAGGACATGACAGACAATGTAATGATATGCTTCATGAGAAATCAAATGAAATGACATTTGGAAGTCTAAACATCTTTATTATGCCTAATCAGCAATCTCATAATATGATCAATAATCTCAACTTTGGTAAGTTTCTCGACTCAGATAATAAGAGAAAGATGGAGATTCATGATGATCATAGAGGAAAGAAAGTTCAATTTCCATCATGTAAATCATGTGGGAAGAGGCATCAGGGAGATTGTTTCAAAAGAACCGAAAGATGCTTTGGGTGTGGAAATTAAGGACACAAATCCAGTAAGTGCAAAGGAAAAGGTTGAGTTAACACCATGGATGAGGATAATGGTATTTCTACGACATCAAGAATGGTTAAATGTTTTAAATGTGGAATGTACAGGAATTATTAAAACCAATTTCCTAAGGGATAGTCTCATGAAAAGAATCAGTACGGTCGCATGGGTAGTATTTATGTTGATGATGATGAAGAGACTACAAATGATACGTGAGATGAAAGAATTTTTTAATATCGGTCAATGGTTTAAGAAGGTGGTGGAATGATTACATGTTTATCAAGTGTAATTTTATATAAGTAATCTCATGGTAGAATAGAATAAAGAGACATCTGTGGATTGTTACACTGTTGTCTTTCCTTATGTTTTGAAAGTGTATGATTAATGGTACCAGTAACCATGAAAGGTTATTCAGATATTTTTGGAAAGTAGATGATATGCGCATAACGAAGGGATAATGAGAAAATTAAATGTTTGATAGTATTCATGAGCTCATGCCTGGTATAAGGAGAAGGATATATCATGGTTTGAGTATATATATTTCTTTGGATTTTGGTATCTAGAAAGAGTTATCATTTGAAAATATTCATGTTTTAACTAAGGTTTAATGGGTATTCATTTTTCAAGAAAATACATGATTAAGGTATTCACCTGATTGGAATGTTACCAACAAGATATATGGGGGATAAATGATGGTGTTCACATGATTGGTTGATGACATTTCAAGTAATCATTTTCTTTATACTATGAGCTTGGACCGAAGTATTTTTGATAAGCCAAAAGATTGGAATGGATTATGTTGAACATAAGTGAGTATTGTTTAAGGATAAAACTTTTTTAGATATTATTGATGGGATGTTATAGTAATGTAGCTTTAGAAAAAGGACAACCTGTAGGATGGGTGAAACCCATTGCGTCGGACAAGGATATGGGAATCAAACCCACAACCGAAGTACGACTGGCCTTTATCGCCTACCACTGGCTTACAGGAAGTCCCTGTTTAAGTGAAATTAGTTTTATTATATTCAGGAGTATTATATATGAAGTATAAGTCCATTTTAGGAACCATATATGATTAATCTCACTATAGATGGACTTATGTATTTTGATAACTATTATAACCCTTTGTTTGAGACAGATGGAATGACCCATCATTCTATCACATGATCTACTAACAGTTCACGAATGACAAATTTAACTTCATTTCTTTAAGAGATGAAGTAGAAATTTTCCAAAGAAAGACCAACGGTGAGACTGTACCAAAATCACGAAAGTATTTCTTCTTATTCCAATTTCTTCAACTTTAGGGAAATGATCTTGAAAACTAAAAAAATTTCCTAGTGCCCTTATATCCAATGAATCAGATGGTACCTTAGATAATCACAAATCTATGAATTTGTGATTGATGGATTTTTCATAGCCATGTTCTCTACCACTCTCCATCAGAACATGATGGTTATATTTTTCTTCTATATCCATATTTTCACATATGTTCTTCTATATGGAAACCCAGTGATGAATTTATTTGTCTAATCATTACATTTCATACTTTAGTTTGTAAAATTATTTTTTAGTATTCTTTTTTATGATGTGGGTTTCTATAAATAGTAAATGATTTATAACCCCAACGAATTTCGAGGGAGAAATTCATTTTAACGGGGGTAGAATGTGACACCCGAAAATTATAGGAAAAATAATCTTTTTATTTCATTGATTTATTGTGTTGTAAGCTACAACAAGATTTCCTTGTGCTATAAGCAACACCATATGAGCTTTCAGTATACACAACACTATTCTTGGATAATATTAGAAACATTTTTGATAGTAGTTATTCTATGAAACATTGATTGTATATATATATATTCAATGTATAAATGAAATATTATTGGATTCTGTTATATGAAACAACGGAAGACTCTTTCAAAACATGCAACCCTGACATGGCTTGCATTACACGCATTCGCGACCTTCCTCGATAGTGTGTGTTGTACGCAATACCAGGTTTTACTAAACTACTATATATTGTTATAATATTATTATGGACTAGCCATTATAAATATTATTAAATACATATTTAATTTTATAACATTATTATTCATCTTACACTTTTTCTATAATATTTTATGAGAACAAAATAAATGTTTCGTGTAAAATATGTATTTTTCAAAAATTGCAGTTTTCCCGCCCTTTGATGACGCACCCACCTTAAATATTGTTTTTGACTAGTGTATATGTTTAATTTCACAAATTAAAATTCTTATATTGAATCAGGATATAAAAATTTACTTTGGATAAATTTTTCATATTATTCTGATAACTTTCATACTTTAATGAATAGTAAAAACCTACTATATTTTAATTAAACAGAAAATTTTTCATCTCAATAATATATATGGTTAGATTGTATTTTTAATTGGTTTTAAAGTTTAATTAGAATATATTTTTACCATTTAATACAATTTTTTTTCGTTGGAATTAATTTCACTTTGAAATTGGATATAAAAAAGTATCAATATTTTGATTATTTTTGTTTCTTAAAAACACTCTATTTCTTTTGATAACTGGAAATTAAATTTAAAATTAATTAATGACAATTATATTTTATTAATTTGGAAAAATAGACATTAATTTTTAATTTGGAATATCGATTAATGCTTATGCTGAATTTTTGGTATTTTTCTTAAAAGCATCAATTTTCGATGAATAGTGAAACCACTTAATCGTAGTTAAAAACTGACTTTTTTTAATTTAAATTAAATTTTACCACATCTATAAATTAAATATAAATAATTTGAGAGACACGGTTAATATCAAGGACTAAAATTTGGTTCAATGAGATGAAAATAATTTTTGGTGAATAATAACTTTTTACTTTTATTTACCACGGTTAAAAGTAAATAGGATAATTAAGGTTAAAAATGATATTATTATTACCCTAACACATGTCCTAATTCTATTTGATAAGTGTAATTAGACCAAAAACAACCTTAGAATAAAATATGACCTTTTAGGCCCACTTGGATTAGATTAGGACATTTAATATTAATTTATTTAAAGAATGGTTGAAATAGTTAAAATCAATGTTTAATAAGTAACTAATTTTTAATATAGGGATATATATAAGATAAATTTGACTATAAATATTCATTAGAAAGATAAAACGATTTCCTAAATAATTTTATTTTATTTATAATTTTTAGACATTAAATAATATAATTTATTTATCACACAAAGATAATGCATTAATTATCTTATTAATGAAATCTTGACATAATTGATGTTATAAATACCCAAATAAATGTAATTTGAGACTTTTTATGAATTCCAATAATTTTCTATGATAATATGACATGTTAGTATGTATTTAATTATCTTTTTTAGAACTAATCATTCCGTTATAATTTTTAAAAAATAAATTATCAAGTAGTGTCAAAATTGACATAAAATAGTTTTTTTAAACAAATATTATATTATTAATTGTTATCTTATTCCTAAAAATCTAAGGCTAGTAAAAAGGACTTAGATAAGGTTATATATATTATTAATAAACAACTTGGGGTTCGTTTGGCTTGTTATAGTAAGCTTATTAACCTTATAGTGTAAGAAATCATGAAGACACAGTAAAAGTAAAATTATTTAACTTAAGGTAAAATCTAAATGATAAGGAAAAAATAGAAACCTAAACGTGTATAAATTATATTGTATGAGATTATTTCAACCCATACATAGATTAGATTCTAAATAAATCAATTAGGATCTATTAAAAACTGAATATGACTTTATAATAAAATAATATTTTTTGTTTTTCCAAAGGTGCCCCTCTACTCCCTTAAAAAAGGGCATGTCCTCCCTCTTTTCCTCACACCACTTTGAGCCTTCATGCTCGGTCAACCCCTGAAATATTCTCTTTTCCACTTCCATAGAAACATGCTAGAGGTTTTGGGCTTCTTCATGGACCAATTTTAGTGCCCTAAGAGGAGGTCTCAAAGAGGCGCTTCAAAGAAGAGGTAATGTCTGTTACCGATTCTTTCAACTCTATTTCTTCTTCCACTTCTTCTTCTTTAGTAGTTTCATTATGAAGTAATATCATCAGTATAACTCATATACTGATATATTATTATATTTAGGAAATAACCCTATTTCACCATCTATCCATCCTACGGAAAACAAAATCACTACGCGTGCGTACGTACAGAATATCGTCTCCACGCCGTGGTTAAATCTATTTTTCCACCAACACCTTACATGGATGGGTATAATGGTGTAATGAACAACTATATAGGGTTATTATAACATCATACTTGTAGAGACCCGAAGCGTGATGTATATGGACATTACATTACTTTTTCAGAATACTTAATACATAACAAAATTAAACACACAAGTACCGTAATAGTTTAGTGTCTTTGGAAACTCGGAACGTAATCTTCTAATCATGATGAAAGATCTTAAAGATCTCCCATAAAGATCATCCACATTTTTTTTCCTTACCCTAATCCTTTCTTTTAATCCTGGGGGAAAATAAAACATAAACAGGTTGAGCTCAATTGCTCATTAAGGGTATGTATTGATAAAATAAAACATACCAAATACATTTGAACTTAAAACACATGAACAAAATGTTTAAACATCAAAATCATGAGAAACGACATAACACATGGAAGTACATAAGGCATAGATCATAATGGAACATAAATAAAGAGAAAATAGCATTGGAATAAAACATGTAATTGTGGCATCCATTATGCATATGTAATAATATCCATAGTAGACAAGGCATTGCTGCGAAGACCATCTTAGTGGACAAAGTCCCTTTCTGAATCGAGTACACTCCTCATTCTAGTCCAGTAATACTGGACCGGATTAACTTACCGTTCCATCCATGTCTATATAATGAGATATAAATGTTTACCGAATGCATTGGAGGGAGATATAGGTCCCACACATCTCATAATGAAATCATTCTAACTTGTGCAGCAAAATAAACATACATCATTCATAATAACCAAATAAATAAAATGGTTTCATAAACATCATCCCTTCATCACATAATCCATATTAGAGAAATGGATATCATTTCATAATAAAAAAATTGATACCATGTAAATCATAGAGACATGTTACTTGAAACATACACATATTAAACAATGTCATCTTAGATGAAAAATGGTATTGATAAAACACGTGAAATGAACTCTTGAGGAAAATATCCTTTCTTCTTCAAAATCATTTTCTTTTCACAAAATGTCATTCAATTTAAAATAAAAGGATTTTTTTAAAAATAGTCATGAAATATTTTGGAGGAAGCTTCATGGAAAAATGGATTTATAAAGCCGTGAAAATCCTTTCATGTCGTATAAGTTAAAGAAAACATTCTTCTCGTACTTTTGCCAGAAAAATCAAAAAAAAATACCTTTTAACATAAACAAAAGAAATATTCCTTGAATACCATGTAGTAAAATTCAAATATCTATAAAAATGAAATTAAACATACATGAAAAACCTTTTATAAAACAAGGACATGGATGATAGAAATAACCCCGGTAAATACTTACGAATAAGCAATCTCGGATAAAATGAGAAATGCAAAATTATCCCTTAAATTAGGTCCGATATGCTTCGTATGGATCCAAACCACCTGTATAATGATTTAGATAATGACATGGACTTATTAAATAATCATATTCATTGTTATGATATCATTTATGTTTCACTTTTGACTTTATATTACACGTTCTTTTGTAAATTTCATGTTAAAGTAGCATTTTGGGTAAAATCATTTCATTTGTCGTTCGTGTTTTGACTTGTAATTATTCATATGATTAATTAGATCATGATTAATTAATTCCAGAATATAAAACATTATTTATATATAATATATATTAAGAATATAGATATATATAATATATCTATAAATGGAATGAAATACACCGTTCATGGAGACGGTAGGCCGTACGTACGCATGAACACTATTTTCATTTCCTTATTGTGTTGAATGGAATTACGTAGATGACATACATATATATGTATATACATAAATAAATTATCTTTATATTTTCATATATTTCATTATTATTTCTTATATATACTTTATAATCATTCTTAAATGGTTAACATGGAGAATGAATCTAATCACATCGTGGAGACGGTAGTCCGTACGTACGGACGAGCGATGGTATCGTTCCCTTGATTATTGAATTGAATTTGAGAAGATGATACAATATATCATAATAAGTATGAAGTTATAATAACTATGTATAGTTATTATTTACACCATTATACCCATTCAAGTAAGGTGGTGTTGGAAAAATAGATTACACCATGGTGTGGAGACGGTATTACGTACGTACGCACGCACGGTGATTTCATTTTCTGTAGGATGGATAGTTGGTGAAATATGGTTGTTTTATAATTATAATAACATATCAGTATATGAGTGATATTTATGTTATTACTTTATAATGGCACAACTAAAGAAGAAGAAGTAGAAGAAGAAATAATGTTGAAAGAATCGGCGACAGACATTACCTCTTCTTTGAAGCGCCTATTTGAGACCTCCTCTTAGGGCATTAAAATTGGTTTTTGAATATTACCAGGACCTCTAGGATGTTTTTGGGGAAGTGGAGAAGAGAATTTAGCATGGTTTGTGTAACACCCAAGACTTTTATGTTATATAAATCATCAAAGGAATCTTTTTCTACACAACACTGGCTTGGCTTGCTTTACACGCAATCGCGACCTTCCTCGATAGCTTGCGTCGTACGCAATACCGAGTTTCACTAAACAACAATATGCTATTAAAACTAGCCGTTATGAATAGTAATAACCACTTTTTGAATATTTATAAATTTTATTTTTCAAAATGGACTTCATTTTTGGACTCAGAATATCGAAATTAGCCTAGGGTGAAATTTTGGTATTTTTCTGAAAACTTTCAATTTTTGATAAATAGTGAAACCACTAAGTGGTAGGTTAAAAACTGAATTTTGCATAAAACTTAATTTTACCGCTTCTGTGAATGGAATTTCAAAAATCCGACAGACACGGTTGATGTCAGTAAGTAAAATGTGGTTCAATGAGATAAAAATAATTTTTTGGTGAATAGTAACTTTTTACTATTTTTACCGCGGTTAATAGTAAATAGGGTAACTAAGGGTAAATATGATATTAATATTTCCCTAACACATGTCCTAATTCTATTGGACAAGTGTAATTCGACCAAAAACAAACTTAGGAATAAAATATGACCATTTAGGCCCACTTGGATTAGATTAGGACATTTATTATTAATTTATTTAAAGAAGGGTTAAAATAGTTAAAATCGAAGTTTAATAAGTACATCATTTTTAATATGGGGTTATACATAAGATAAATTCGATTGTAAATATTCATTAGAAAGCTAAAAAGATTTCCTACATGATGGTATTTTATTTGTAATTTTTAAACATCAAATAATTTAATTTATTTATGACACAAAGATGATGCAGTAATTATCTTATTAATGAAATATTGACAAAATTGATAATATAAATACAAAAATAAATGTAATTTGAGACTTTTTATGAATTCCACTAATTTTTTAGGTTACTATGATATTTTATTGTTGATTTAATCAACTTGGTTCGAACATATAATTCTGTTATGACTTTCACAAAAATTATATATCAAATAGTGTCAAAATTGACACAAAATAGTTTTTAAATCAAATATTATATTATTAATTGTTATTTTATTCCTAAAAATCTAAGGTTCGGCCAAATGACTTAGATAAGGATATCTATATTAATAATAAACAATTTGGGGTTCGTTTGTCATGTTATAGTAAGTGTATTAACCATATAGTGAAAGAAAACAAAAAGACACGGTAAAAGTTAAATTAATTAACTTAGAGTTAAATCTAATTGATAAGGTTAAAATAATACCCTAAACTTTTTTAAATCCTATTGGTTGATAGGATTTCGACCCATCCCCACTTTAGCTTCGAAATAAGACCCTTTGGAACCATTATAAACAGATTTTGACTTTAATATAAAATAATATTTTGAGATATTCCTAAGGTGCCCCTCTCCTCCCTTATAAAAGGGCACCTCCTCCCCCTCCTCCTCACACCAAATTGAGCACTCAAGCTCGGCCAACCCCTGCCATTTTATCCCCTCCACTTCCCTAGTATAATCCTAGAGGTCCTGGTCTTCTTCAAAGACCAATCTTAGTTCCTTAAGTGGAGGATTCAAAGAGGCGTTCCAAAGAAGAGGTAATATCCATTACCGATCTTTTCAATTTCTTTCTTCTTCAACTTATTCTTATTTAGTTGTTTCATGATAAAGTAATAACATCAGTATTACTTACATACTGATATGTTATTATAAATATGAAACAACCCTAATTCACCTTCTATCCATCCTACGGAAAAATGATATCACCGCGCGTGCGTACGTAAGGAATACCGTCTCCACGCCGTGGTGTAATCTATTTTCCACCATCACCTTACAAGGATGGGTATAATGGTGTAATGAGTATCTATATATGATTATTATGAAGTAATATTGATACTGAAATAATATATATATACTCCAATACAATTCCACGATCATAGGAACGATATCATCACTCATGCGTACGTACAGAATACCGTCTCCACGATGTGATGCGACTCGTTCTACATGATCTTCATTTAATAATGATTATATAAATGAATTGAATGAATGAATATGGTATATACTACACTAATACCATTCTGGAAATTAATTATCTATAACCTATAGATAAGAATAAGAATTTATTCGACAAAACACGCATGAGAACAAAAAGTTATAAAGACCCGAGTAGCAAGTAACAATGAAATATTACTAACAAGAAGCTAATAATATGACCATATATGATATCATATCAATATGTATGATTCTGGAATAAGTCAATAACATTATTTAAACCATTATACAGGAGCTTCGGACACGAACAAAGCAAATCGGACCTAAGGTAAGGGAAATATCACAATCTCATTTTTATCCGAGATTGTTTATTCTTACGTACTTAATGGGGTGTATTTTATCATCCACATCCATGTTTCATCAATATGTAATATTATTTCCATCCACCTACAATTGTTTAAATCCATTTTTACCCGTCGGTGAGTTTTTAGTAATATCTATGAAAGGAATCTTTTGTCATACGAGGTACTTTTTGACTTTTCCGACAAAAGTACGAAGAATGTTTTTTTTAACTTATACGGCATGAATGGATTTTTAAAACATTATTTCCAAGAAGCTTCCTTTACAAGTTTTCAAGTTTATTTTTAATCAACTTCTTTTAGTTTATAATTGTATGACATGTTAAGAAAAGAAAAGTGTTTTTGAAGAAGAAAGGATATTTTCCTCAAGAATGGAGTTCAAGTGTTTTATCAAAATTATTTTCCATCTAAGATAATAAAGGGTTCTGTTTTTTTCCCTTTAATGACAATGATTTGATTATGTTATGAGGGAATTATTTTTATGAAGTCATTTACCTTATATGATTTGTTTTATGATGTCATGATGTTTCAAGAATCCCATTTTTGTTACATGTGTTATGCGATGATGTATGATTTATGATTATGTGGCACACATAAGAAAGGATTCATTATAAGATGAGTGGGACCTATATCTCCCTCCAATGCATTGGGTAAAGATTTTATATCTCATGAGATAGACATGGCTGGAACGGAAGGTTATTTCGGTTCAGTGATACAGGACTGAAACGAGGAGTGAACTCGGTTCAGAAAGGGACTTTGTCCACTAAGATAGTGTTGGCAATGAGTCATGACTAACAAGAAATGATTTCCATGATTATGTGTGCATGCCACAAAGTTTCAATTTTTATGTTATGATTATGGGGATCTCATTTTCACTTCTATGAATTATTCCATGATAAGATATTATGATCTCTTTTGCAGGTTTTGATTTTCAAAAAGATATGATATGATTTTTATTTCCTTTATTTGCCCTTGCTGAGCATTTGAGCTCACCCTTTTATGTTTTCTTTTCCCCAGGTCAGGAAGATGGATATTAAGTAGAATATGCTAAAAGGGACCCTAGATATGATGAAATAAATGGGAGACACTGTAGAAGATTTATGAACCAGTTGTTTATTTTTCCCAGTTTCTAAAGACACTATACCTATACGGTCCTTTGTGGTTTTGTCATATGTTGTAATAAGTGTGCTTCAATTTTGAAGTATTAACAATGTATGTAAAGTATGGGTCATTATAGTTGGTATCAGAGGAAAGGTATAGTCAACCTTTGGAAACTAGGATGTGAAAGCCTTAGTAAGAACCCTAAGGATAAGTCTAACCATAGAACACAATCTTAGAAATGGCCATGAATAACCTAGGATAAGACCATAAGCATGAAAAAAAAATTTTCCTTGAATTATGTGGTTTCCTATTATAATTAGTGTTGCTCACACTATTCTTCTTGGTTTTAAGTCAATGGATGGAACCCGAAGGAACTGTGTTAATGCAGAATGCGATGGGCAATGCAATGATTGTCCCCCTGAGCAACCAAACGATATGGGATCTAGAATGCAAAATCTTGTAGCCATGCTCACACAACTTTCTCAAGCTATGAATCATGCAGGATTTCCAAACGAACAAAGGAGGGAGCAACATTCTGTTGAATCCTTCATGAGGCAGCATCCACCATCTTTCAGTGGGTCTACTGATCCATTAGTTGCTGAAAAATGGATTAGTACTACTGAAAAGATATTTTCAGTTCTTCAATGTTCTGAGCATGATAAAGTCATCCTGGCAGTGTATCGTTTGGAAGGAGATGCGGATCAATGGTGGAATCTTGTTAAGAATACGAGGCAAAGGGATGAAATTGAGTCTATGGAATGGGACGAGTTCAAGAACTTATTTTTCAATAAGTACTTCCCTCGTATTCTCCGAACAAAGATGGAGAAAGAGTTCCTTGAACTGAAGAAAAGGAATGATGAATCTGTTGGTACCTATGAAGCAAATTTTACCAGACTTGCAAGGTACGCTTCTGGTATTATTATCCAACCTGAGAGTAAGATCGATCGATTCTTTAGTGGCTTAAAACCAAGTCTTCGAAGGGCGTTAGCCATAAGGGACTTCAATAGCTACGAGGAAATCGTTCGATGTGCTCTCAAAGTCGAGATGGAGATTGGAGTAACCCATCAGTCACATGGGTTTGATAAGAAGAGGAAGATGGAATTCAAAGAAAAATCTAAAGAGCACACGGAAAAGAAGATGAGCTTTTCCTTATGCTCAAAGTGTGGAAAGAAACATGGAGGGAGTTGTCTTAATGGGACAAGTAAATGTTTTAAATGTGGAAAAGAAGGTCATCGGGCATTCGAATGCCGTGATAATGGGAAGAAGATGTCTAATGACGCAAACAAAGGAAGGGATACACAGAATGAACCTACTACACTTCAATGTTTCAAGTGCAAGGAGATGGGGCATTATGCCAATCAATGCCCAAATCCAAGGGTTGATGATGATGGTCGACGTCAACAAACTCTTAAGGCTAAAGACAAAGGAAAGTCACATGCAATTTCTATCAGTGATGTGGAGTACGATAACGATGTGGTGAAAGGTACACTTACCATCCACTCTAAAGTAGAAAATGTTTTATTTGATTCTAGATCCACCCACTCTTTTATTTCTGAAAAATTTTCTAAGGGTATCACCGTATTACCTCAACAATTAGATGTTGAGTTAGCTGTGACAACACCTAATGGCACATCAATCGCATCAAAAGTTTATAATTCTTCTCCGATCGATGTTTGTGGGAAAGTGCTTCCTGCAAATCTTGTGATCCTTCCTTTAGTGGAATTTGATGTGATTCTTGGCATGGATTGGCTTTATCTACATGGAGCTCATATCAATTGCCAAAGAAGGGAAGTCACATTTCATATTCCAGATCAATCTACGATCGTATACCAATGCAAGGATGAACATAACCTTCCAGTGGAAATTTCTTCCATCTTATGGGTATTGATTCCACTAAATGAAGGTTATTTATCTCAAATGGTTGGTGAGAATCTCACGATTAAGAATATGCCCATTGTACGGGAGTTTGATGATGTATTTCCGGAGGAATTGCCGGGTCTTCCACCAAATCGTGAAGTTGAGTTTTCAATAGAACTCGTTCCGGGTGCTTTACCTATTTCAAAGACACCTTATAGAATGGCCCCAATTGAGTTGCAGGAATTGAAGAAGCAACTCCAAGAGAATCTTGATAAGGGATTCATACGCCCTAGTGCGTCACCTTGGGGAGCACCTGTTCTATTTGTTAAGAAGAAAGATGGATCAATGAGACTTTGCATTGATTATCGAGAACTTAACAAGATCACTATCAAGAACAAATATCCTCTCCCACGCATTGATGACTTATTTGACCAACTACGCGGAGCTCAATACTTTTCCAAGATTGATCTTCGTTCAGGGTATCATCAATTAAGGGTCAAAAGAGAGGATATACCAAAGATGGCTTTCCGTACAAGGTATGGACACTATGAATTTATAGTGATGCCATTTGGTCTTACTAATGCCCCTACTATCTTCATGGATCTAATGAATAGAGTCTTTAGAGACTATCTTGATCAATTTGTGGTAGTCTTTATAGACGATATTCGTGTCTATTCAAAGAGCAAGTAAGAGCATGAAGATCACTTGAGAATTATATTGAAGACCCTGAGAAAGGAGAAGCTTTATGCCAAATTTACCAAGTGTGAATTTTGGCTTCAAAAAGTTGCATTTTTGGGTCATATAATCTCAAAAGAGGGGATATCTGTGGATCCAGCAAAAACAGAGGTTATCGAGAGATGGTCAAGACCAGCAACAGTAACTGAGATCCGAAGTTTTCTTGGTTTGGCTGGATATTATCGACGTTTTGTAAAGGATTTTTCACGATTATCTAATCCACTCACCAAGTTGACTCGGAAAGGAGTTATGTTTGTCTGGACAGAGGAATGTGAAGAGAATTTCAAGGAGTTGAAAAGAAGGTTATCCAGTGCACCTGTGCTCACACTGCCTTGTAGTGGAGAAAGGTTTGTGATCTACAGTGATGCATCCAAGAAGGGATTGGGGTGTGTTCTTATGCAAAATGATATGGTGATAGCTTATGCCTCACGACAGTTGAAAATCCATGAGCAAAATTACCCAACACATGATTTGGAGTTGGCTGCGGTAATCTTTGCATTAATGATTTGGAGGCATTACCTTTATGGTGAAAGGTGTGATATTTATACTGATCATAAAAGTTTAAAGTATATTTTCACACAAAAGGAGTTGAATATGCATCAAAGAAGATGGTTGGAGCTGATTAAGGATTATGACTGCTCAATCCATTACCACCCTGGGAAAGCAAACAAGGTGGCAGATGCATTAAGTCGACAAGACCATGCTAGTTTATCCATGATGAGGATCACAAAAGATCCAATATTTATGGATTTACAAAGGATGGATCTTGGAATTATAATGGAAAGGGAAAAATCTTATCTTTCTCAAATGAATGTTCAACCATCTATACATGTGAAGATTAAAGAGGCACAGAAAGAAGATGCCGATTTACAAAAGAAGGTGAGAAATGTTCTTGAATTCAACCTTGATTATGATGGGATAATAATGTTCAGGAATCGGGTTTGTGTTCCTCCCATCCTCGAATTAAAGAAAGAGCTGCTGGATGAGGCTCATAGTTCTTCATTCTCTATTCATCCTGGAAGCACGAAGATGTATAGGGACCTGAAAGAGTACTTCTGGTGGGATGGCATGAAAAGAGATGTTGCTGAATATGTCTCTCGATGCTTGGTTTGTCAACAAGTTAAAGCTGAGAGACAGAAGTCTAAGGGGATGTTACAACCATTACCCATACCCGAATGGAAATGGGAAAACATCACTATGGACTTTGTCACAGGACTTCCTAAAACATCCAAAGGCAATAATACTATCTGGGTCATAGTTGATCATCTTACGAAGTCTGCACACTTCATTGCTATTAGAGAGGATTTCTCTCTAGATCAGCTTGCCAGGATATATGTAAAGGAAGTGGTAAGATTGCATGGAGTACCACTTTCTATTATATCTGATCGGGATCCGAGATTTACCTCGAAGTTCTGGCGAAGTCTTCAGCATACTCTGGATACAGAGTTGAGTTTCAGCACTGCTTATCATCCCCAGACAGACGGTCAGTCTGAGAGAACAATTCAAACCCTGGAAGATATGTTGAGAGCTTGCTCTATGGATTTCAAAGGATGTTGGGATCAACACCTACCTTTGGTGGAATTTTCTTATAATAATAGCTTTCACTCCAGTATTCAGATGGCTCCTTATGAAGCTCTCTATGGAAAGTAATGCAGGACTCCAACTTGCTGGGATGAAGTTGGGGAAAGAAAGCTATTAGGACCTGAACTCGTTGATGAAATGGAAGAAAAGATTAGATCTATTCAACAACACATAAGAGCAGCTCAGAGTCGACAGAAAAGTTATGCCGACAACCAAAGAAAAGACCTAGAGTTTGAAGTGGGTGATAAAGTGTTCCTACGAATATCTCCCTGGAAGAGGGTTATGAGATTTGGAAAGAAGGGGAAGTTGAGCCCTAGATATATCGGTCCTTTCGAAATACTGGATCGTGTTGGGAAGGTAGCTTACCGATTGGCGCTTCCACCGAATCTCTCTCAAGTTCACGATGTGTTCCACGTATCTCTCCTGAGAAAGTACATACCTGATCCTTCACATGTACTCAGCTCAGAAGTTGTACCGCTGGAGCAAGATCTTTCTTATGAAGAATAGCCGATAGAGATTCTGGATCGTAGCGAAAAAGTCCTACGAAACAAGACCACTCGCTTGGTGAAAGTTTTATGGAGGAACCACCAACTTGAAGAAGCTACATGGGAGCTTGAGGGTATGATGAGGGAGAAGTATCCTCATTTGTTTGTTACAAAGTGACGAATTTCGAGGGCGAAATTCTTTTTAAGGGGGGTAGAATGTAACACCTGAGACTTTTATGTTATATAAATCATCAAAGGAATCTTTTTCTACACAACACTTGCTTGGCTTGCTTTACACGCAATCAGGACCTTCCTCGATAGCTTGCGTCGTACGCAATACCGAGTTTCACTAAACAACAATATGCTATTAAAACTAGCCGTTATGAATTGTAATAACCACTTTTTGAATATTTATAAATTTTATTTTTCAAAATGGACTTCATTTTTGGACTCAGAATATCGAAATTAGCCTAGGGTGAAATTTTGGTATTTTTCTGAAAACTTTCAATTTTTGATGAATAGTGAAACCACTAAGTGGTAGGTTAAAAACTGAATTTTGCATAAAACTTAATTTTACCGCTTCTGTGAATGGAATTTCAAAAATCCGACAGACACGGTTGATGTCATTAAGTAAAATGTGGTTCAATGAGATAAAAATAATTTTTTGGTGAATAGTAACTTTTTACTATTTTTACCGCGGTTAATAGTAAATAGGGTAACTAAGGGTAAATATGATATTAATATTACCCTAAAACATGTCCTAATTCTATTGGACAAGTGTAATTCGACCAAAAACAAACTTAGGAATAAAATATGACCATTTAGGCCCACTTGGATTAGATTAGGACATTTATTATTAATTTATTTAAAGAAGGGTTAAAATAGTTAAAATCAACGTTTAATAAGTAAATAATTTTTAATATGGGGTTATACATAATATAAATTAGATTGTAAATATTCATTAGAAAGCTAAAACGATTTCCTACATGATGGTATTTTATTCGTAATTTTTAGACATCAAATAATTTAATTTATTTATGACACAAAGATGATGCAGTAATTATCTTATTAATGAAATATAGACAAAATTGATAATATAAATACCAAAATAAATGTAATTTGAGTCTTTTTATGAATTCCACTAATTTTATAGGTTACTATGATATTTTATTGTTGATTTAATCAACTTGGTTCGAACATATAATTCTGTTATGACTTTCACAAAAATCATATATCAAATAGTGTCAAAATTGACACAAAATAGTTTTTAAATCAAATATTATATTATTAATTGTTATTTTATTCCTAAAAATCTAAGGTTCGGCCAAATGACTTAGATAAGGATATATATATTAATAATAAACAATTTGGGGTTCGTTTGGCATGTTATAGTAAGTGTATTAACCATATAGTGAAAGAAAACAAAAAGACACGGTAAAAGTTAAATTAATTAACTTAGAGTTAAATCTAATTGATAAGGTTAAAATAATACCCTAAACATTTTTAAATACTATTGGTTGATAGGATTTCGACCCATCCCCACTTTAGCTTCGAAATAATACCCTTTGGAACCATTATAAACAGATTTTGACTTTAATATAAAATAATATTTTGAGATATTCCAAAGGTGCCCCTCTCCTCCCTTATAAAAGGGCACCTCCTCCCCCTCCTCCTCACACCAAATTGAGCACTCAAGCTCGGCCAACCCCTCACATTTTCTCCCCTCCACTTCCCTAGTATAATCATAGAGGTCCCGGTCTTCTTCAAAGACCAATCTTAGTTCCTTAAGTGGAGGATTCAAAGAGGCGTTCCAAAGAAGAGGTAATATCCATTACCGATCTTTTCAATTTCTTTCTTCTTCAACTTCTTCTTCTTTTGTTGTTTCATGATAAAGTAATAACATCAGTATAACTTACATACTGATATGTTATTATAAATATGAGACAACCCTAATTAACCTTCTATCCATCCTACGGAAAAATGAAATCACCGCGCGTGCGTACGTACGGAATACCGTCTCCACGCCGTGGTGTAATCTATATTCCACCATCACCTTACAAGGATGGGTATAATGGTGTAATGAGTAACTATATATGATTATTATGAAGAAATATTGATACTGAAATAATATATATATACTCCAATAAAATTCCACGATCATAGGAACGATATCATCACTCGTGCGTTCGTACGGAATACCGTCTCCACGATGTGATGCGACTCGTTCTACATGATCTTCATTTCATAATGATTATATAAATGAATTGAATGAATGAATATGGTATATACTACACTAATAACATTCTGGAAATGAATTATCTATAACCTAAAGATAAGAATAAGAATTTATTCGACAAAACACGCATGAGATCAAAAAGTTATAAAGACCCGAGTAGCAAGTAACAATGAAATATTACTAACAAGAAGCTAATAATATGACCATATATGATATCATATCAATATGTATGATTCTGGAATAAGTCAATAACATTACTTAAACCATTATACAGGAGCTTCGGACACGAACAAAGCAAATCGGACCTAAGGTAAGGGAAATATCACAATCTCATTTTTATCCGAGATTGTTTATTCGTAAGTACTTACTGGGGTGTATTTTATCATCCACATCCATGTTTCATCAATATGTAATATTATTTCCATCCACCTAAAATTGTTTAAATCCATTTTTACCCTTCGGTGAGTTTTTAGTAATATCTATGAAAGGAATCTTTTGTCATACGAGGTACTTTTTGACTTTTCCGACAAAAGTACGAAGAATGTTTTTTTTAACTTATACGGCATGAATGGATTTTTAAAACATTATTTCCAAGAAACTTCCTTTACAAGTTTTCAAGTTTATTTTTAATCAACTTCTTTTAGTTTATAATTGTATGACATGTTAAGAAAATAAAAGTGTTTTTGAAGAAGAAAGGATATTTTCCTCAAGAATGGAGTTCAAGTGTTTTATCAAAATTATTTTCCATCTAAGATAATAAAGGGTTCTGTTTTTATCCCTTTAATGACAATGATTTGATTATGTTATGAGGGAATTATTTTTATGAAGTCATTTACCTTATATGATTTGTTTTATGATGTCATGATGTTTCAAGAATCCCATTTTTGTTACATGTGTTATGCGATGATGTATGATTTATGATTATGTGGCACACATAAGAAAGGATTCATTATAAGATGGGTGGGACCTATATCTCCCTCCAATGCATTGGGTAAAGATTTTATATCTCATGAGATAGACATGGATGGAACAGATGGTTATTTCGGTTCAGTGATACAGGACTGAAACGAGGAGTGAACTCGGTTCAGAAAGGGACTTTGTCCACTAAGATAGTCTTGGCAATGAGTCATGACTAACAAGAAATGATTTCCATGATTATGTGTGCATGCCACAAAGTTTCACGTTTTATGTTATGATTATGGGGATCTCATTTTCACTTCTATGAATTATTCCATGATAAGATATTATGATCTCTTTTGCAGGTTTTAATTTTCAAAAAGATATGATATGATTTTTATTTCCTTTATTTGCCCTTGCTGAGCATTTGAGCTCACCCTTTTATGTTTTCTTTTCCCCAGGTCAGGAAGATGGATATTAAGTAGAATTTGCTAAAAGGGACCCTAGATATGATGAAATAAATGGGAGACACTGTAGAAGATTTATGAACCAGTTGTTTATGTTTCCCAGTTTCTAAAGACACTATACCTATACGGTCCTTTGTGGTTTTGTCATATGTTGTAATAAGTGTGCTTCAATTTTGAAGTATTAACAATGTATGTAAAGTATGGGTCGTTATAGTTTGGCCGAGCTTGAATGCTCAAAGTGCTGTGAGGAAGAGAGGGAGGAGGTGCCCTTTTATAATGGAGGAGAGGGGAACCTTTGGAAATCTTAAAAATATTAATTTATAATAAATATAAAACAACTTAAAAACCTCCAAAAATGACTCATATTATAAGATTATATGAGATAGGGTTGTAAGCTCATTAACCAATAAAATTTAGACATGATAGGAAATTATTTTAAACATTATCATCTTGATTTATCCTTAGTTAATCAATTTAATTTTATTTGTGGTACTAATATTCTAAATTTTAAATTATAACAAACAATTACCTATTTGTTTTGAATTGTCCATAATTGGTTACTTTATAACATTTTAAACCATATAAATATAAATTTATAATTTTTATATACTTTTGTGAATTTTAAACAATTTTATAATATGTTATTTTTATAAAATAACAATAGTGTCAAATTTGACACTATTCATTTATTTGAAATTAAATAAAATATATACAGAAGATATGTTCGAAATAAAAGCATTAATAGTTTCATAAAAGGACATATGTATCTTGAAAATTAGTGTAGAACATTAAATAGTCATATAATATTTATTTTATTATTTTAAAAACCATTTATTTGGTTTATCACTTAATAAAATAATTACTACATCATTTTTGTATCATTATTTAATATACTTATTTGTTTCATAATAATTAAGAAAAAACTCATATGATGAAGATAAATCTATTAAATTTCACAATAATACTTTTACTCTAATTCATCATCTTAAAATCACAATATTTAAATTTTTATATTTATTAAATTATGAAGGTGACAACATTGGCATCATTTAAAATTAAATAATATAACTGTCGTAATCACATTTATAAGACTCCAAACGGTTATATATTAGGTAATTGGATGATTATGGTTTTTATATACACAACCAATAAGTTTTGGTCAGTTTTTTGGGCTTTTTAATTGGTATTATTATTTCAATAAAAACTATATTACTGATTTTTCACTTAATTAATAATTTATGCATCATTAATGTATCTCCATTAATGACAGTTATATAATCCCTAAAAATTTGCAATAAATTATAATGATGTAGATAATATTATTAGCTTTCTGGATACTATTAATGTTCTAAGTTTTATGATGTTTATCACTAAATTAAAATTATTATACTTATAAGATTTAAGAGAGTGACATGTTGTCACATTCTTTGGTTTTAATAATAATTTAATTATTTTCATGGTCCAAAGTCCATAAAATGAATCTAATCTGACTCTTAGGTGATATGGGTCTACTTTTAGCCATCCAAAATAATTTTGGCATGTGTTAGGGTAATTTTATAATATTATATTTACCCTTAATTACACGATTTACCTTTAACTATGGTAAATAAAATTTGCCGTAGTTACTATTCATAATTCCCAAAAATAAAAAGTAGCTTATTAACATAATTTGGACCCACTGATTCCAAATATGAATTCCATTTTGCAAATTCAATGCACAAAATTTGCAGAAATTGAATTAAAATTAATCCCGTTGTCGAATGAAAACAGGTTTTTCGTTAAAACATTGCAAAAGATTGAATTGATTTAATCTACGAATTCAAGGTAAAATCAATGATAATGACATAAACTATATTAAATGGTAAAAATATATTCTATCTATACATTAAAACATTTCAATATTAAAATATAACCACTTAATTTAGTATGATGAAAAAATTTGTTTTTAATTAAAATATAGCATGTTTTTACTATTCATTAAAATATGAAAGTTATGAGAATAATATGAAAATTCTGTCAAAGGTAAAAAAAATTATCCTGATTCCAAAGAAAAATTTTATTTTGTAAAATTGAACTTATAAACATGTCAAAAAATATATTTAATGTGGGTGCGCCATTAAAAGGCGGCAAAACTGCATTTTTTTAAAAAGACTTATTTTACCCCAAAAATTTATTTTGTTCTTATACCATGTTCTAGAAAATCTGTAAGATGAATAATAATGTTATAAAATTCAAAAATATAGTCAATACTATTCATAACGGCTTGTTCATAATAATATTATTATAACATATCGTTGTTTAGTAAAACCCGATATTGCGTACAACACACACTATCGAAGAAGGTCGCGATTGCGTGTAATGCATGGCATATCAGGGTTGTGTATAGTGCAAGACTCCTTTGTTGTTTTTTTATAACAAAATCTTACAATTTTTTCATTTATACATTGAATATATATATATATATTTATTTATATATATATACTCAATGTTATATAGAATTACTATTATCAAACGAACTTGAAATTGTGTGTAACACAATATAAGAATAGTGTTGCGTATAATGAAAGCTAATACGATGTTGCGTATAGCTCAAGATAATATTTTGGTATCGTACAACACATGATATGAAAGAAATTAAAAAGAATATATCTTATAAAATATCAGGTTATTACATTCTACCCCCCCTAAAATTAATTTCTCCCTCGAAATTTTTAGGGGTTATAAATGGTTTTCTACTAGAAAGTATTCTTTAATAGAAACCCACATTGTAAAAAGGAATAAAAAAACAGGGCATTAAAAACTAAAGTATGAAATGTAACGGTTACCCAAATTAACTCATCACTAGGTTTTCACGTAGGAGAACATAGGTGAAAATATGGATATTGAAGAAAAATCTAACCATCATGTTCTGATGGAGAGTGGTAGAGAACATGGCCATGAAAAAGCCATCTATCACAAAGCCATAAATTTGTGATGATCTAAGGTACCATCTGATTCATCGGATATAAGAGCACTAGGTATACATTGTTGTTTTTCAATATCATTTCCCTAAAGTTTAAAATACTTAATTAGAAGAAATACTTGGTTTATTTTGTTACAATCTCACCGTTGTTCATGCCTTGAACAATTTCCACTTCATATCTTAAAGAAATGAAGCTGAATTTTCATTCATGATGTGTTAGCAGATCATGTGATAGAATGATGAGTCATTCCATCTGTTTCATACAAAAGGTTAGAAAAAGTTATCAAATATACATAAGTCCATCTATGGTGTGGTTAATCATATATGATTCAAAAAAATGAACTTATACTTCATATATCATACCGCTTAATAAAATAAAACTAGTTTCTACTAACCGGGGACTTCCTGTAGGCAGTGGTAGGTGATAAAGGCCAGTCACATTTTGGTTGTGGGTTCAATTACCACATCCTTGTCCGACGCGATGGGCTATCACTCGTCCTACGTGTTGTCCTTTTTCTAAAACTACATTACCATAACATCCCATCAATAATATCGAAAAAACATGTATCCATAAACAATAATATAATATGTCCAACATAATCCATTCCAATCTTTATCTAAAATACTTCGGTGAACGCTCATAGTATAAAGAAAACGATTACTTGAAATTTCATCAACAAACCATTATTTATCCCCCATTATATTGTTGGTCGCATTCCAATCATGTGAATACCTTATTCATGTATTCTCAAGAAAAATAAATACCCATTAAACCTTAGTGAAAACATGAATGCTTTCAAAAGTTAACTCTTTCCACATACCAAAATCGAAAAATTATATATACTCAAACCATGATATAACCTTCTCATTATATCAGTCATGAGCTTATAAATACTATGAACCATTTAATTTTCTCCTTATCCCATCATTATCCGCATATCATCTACTTTCCAAAAATACTGGTACCATTCATCACACACATTCAAAACATAAGGAAAGACAATAGTGTAACAATTCTTATATGTCTCTTTATTCCATAGTACCATGAGATTACTTATACAACATTACACTTGATAAACATGTAATCATTCCACTACCTTCTTAAACCATTGAGCGAACTTCAACAATTCTTTCATCTCAAATATCATTTATGTTTCTTCATCATCATCAACATAAATATTACCCATATGACTATAATTAATCTCTTCATGAGACATTCCCATAGGGAATAGGTTTTCATAATTCCAATACATTCAACATTTAAAACATTTAACCATTGTTGATATTGTAGAAATACCATTATCCTCATCCATGGTGTTAACTGAACCTTTTCCTTTGCACTGACTAGCTTTATGTCGTTCTTTTCCACACCCAAACCATCTTCCATTTTTTTTGAAACAATCTCTTTAATGCCACTTCCCGCATGATTTACATAGGGGAAATTGATCTTTCTTTCCTCCATGATCACCATGAAATTCCATCTTTCTCTTGTTAGCCGAGTCAGGAAACTTAACAAATTTGAGTTTATTAATCATATTATAAGATTGATGGTTCGACATAATAATGAGGTTTGGACTTCCAAATCCCATTTCATTTGGTTGATCATAAATAATTTCATTCCATTGTCCATCATATCCTCCATTATCGTGAATCATCTTGTTTCCAGCCATTTTCTAAAACCCAAAAGAATAGTGTGAGAGGAAAAAATCAGAATAAAGGGGAAGTAACATCAATATCTAACATCTTAGGTTTAATCTAATATTGTTACCATAATTCTAGGACAATAACCTAGACATATACTTAACCTTAGAGACACCCCTATAAATACCTTAGAAATATCTCTAGGGATATCACTAAAGTTCCCACATCCTAGTTTCCAAAGGTTGACTAAACCTTTCCTCTAATACCAACTGTAGAGACCAGAAGCTTGATGTACATTGTCATTAAATTACTTTTTCGGAATACTTAATACATAACAAAAACAGACACACAATGACCATAATATTTTAGTGTCTTTGGAAACTCGGAACGTAATATTCTAATCGTGGTGAAAGATCTTCAACATCCCCATAAAGATCTTCCACTTTTTGTTTCCTTACCCTAAACCTTTCTTTTAATACTGGGGGAAAATAAAACATACAAAGGGTGAGCCAAAATTCTCAATAAGGGTAAGAATGGATAAAATAAAACATAACATATACATTTGAACTTAAAAACAAGAACATAATGTTTAAACATCAAAATCATGACCAACGACATAAAACATGGAAGTATCTAAGGCATAGATCATAATGGAACAAAAATAATGATAAAATAGAATGGGAATAAAACATGTAATTATGGAATCCATTAATCAAATTTAATGATTTCCATAGTAGCCAAGGCATTGCTGCCAAGACCATCTTAGTGGACAAAGTCCCTTTCGGAATCGAGTTCACTCCTCGTTCCAGTCCGGTAATACTGAACCCGATTAACTTACAATTCCAGCCATGTCTATCTCATGAGATATAAATCTTTACCCAATGCATTATATGGAGATATAAGTCCCACCCATCTCATAATGAAATCATTCTTACATGTTCCACAAAATAAACATACATTATTCATAATAACCCAATAAATAAAATGGGTTTCATAAACATCATCCCATCATCACATAATCTAGATAAAATAAATGGATATAATTTCATAATAAGAAAAGTGAAACCATTTAAATCATATAGACATGTTACTTGAAACATAAACATATGAAACAATGTCATCATATATGAAAAATGGTTTTGATAAAACACGTGAAATGAACTATTGAGGAAAGTATCCTTTCTTCTTCAAAATCATTTTCTTTTCACAAAATGTCACTCAATTTTAAAAGAAAATTATTTTGATAAAAATAGTAAATAAATATTTTGGAGGAAGCTTCATGAAAATAAGGATTTATATAACCTTAAAAATCCTTTCTTGCCGTATAACTTAATGAAAAAATTTGTCTCGTACTTTTGCCAGAAAAATAAAAAAAAGTACCTCGTAACGTAAACAAAAGAAAGATTCCTTGAATACTATGTAGTAAAAGTAAAAAATGGGTAAAAATAACATTAAACATACATGAAAACACTTTTATAAAACAAGGACATGGATGATAGAAATAACCCTAGTAAATACATACTAATAAGCAATCTCGAAAAAAAATGAGATTTAAAAAATTATCCCTTACCTTAGGTCTGATATTCTTTGTATGGATCTGAAACTCCTGTATAATGATTTAAATAATGTCATTGACTTATTAAATAATCATATTCATTGTTATGATATCATATATGTTTCACTTATGACTTTATATTACCCGTTCTTTTGTAATTCCATGTTAAAGTAGCGTTTTGGGTAAAATCAGTTCATTTATCGTTCGTGTTTTGACTTGTAATTTTTCATATGATTAATTAGATCATGATTCCTTAATTCAAGAATATAAAACATTATTTTTATATAATATATATTCAGAATATACCTATATATAATAGATCGATAAATGGAAAGAAATACACCGTTCATGGAGACGGTAGGCCGTACGTACGCATGAACGCTGTTTTCGTTTCCTTATTGAGTTGAATGGAATTAAGTAGATGACATACATATCTATATATATATATATAAATAAATACTGTAGCATTATAATTTGAAATATTTCATTATTATTTCTTATATATACTTTATAATCATTCTTAAATGGTTAACATGGAGAATGAATCTCATCGTGTCGTGGAGACGGTAGTCCGTACGTACGCACGACTGATGATATCGTTCCCATAATTATTGAATTGAATTGGAGTGGATGATACAATATATAATAATAATTATTATGTTATAATAACTATGTATATTTATTCTTTACACCATTATACCAATCCAAGTAAGGTGGTGTTGGAAAAATAGATTACACCACGGCGTGGAGATGGTATTCTGTACTTACGCACGCACGGTGATTTCATTTTCCGTAGGATGGATAGATGGTTAAATAGGGTTGTTTCATACTTATAATAACATATCAGTATATGTGTGATAATGATTATATTACATCATAATTAAACAAAAAAGAATAAGAAGTAGAAGAAGAAATAAAGATGAAAGAATCAGCAACGGACATTACATCTTCTTTGAAGCGCCTCTTTGAGACCTCCCGTTAGGGCAATAAAATTGGTTTTTGAAGAATACCATGACCACTAGGATGTTTCTAGGGAAGTGTAAAAGTTAATTTGGCAGGGTTTGGCCGATCATGTAGGCTCAATGTGGTGTGAGGAAGAGAGGGAGGAGGTGCCCTTTTATAAGGGAGGAGAGGGGCACCTTTGGAAATCTTAAAAATATTAATTTATAATAAATATAACCCCATTTAAAAACCTCCAAAAAAGACTCAAATTCGAGGATTATATGAGATATGGTTGTTATCCCATCATCCAAGAAAATTTAGACATGTTAGGAAATTATTTTAAACTTTACCATCTTCATTTATCCTTACATAATCAATTTAATTTTATTTGTGGTAATAACATTCTAAATTTTAAATTATAACAAAAAATTACCTATTTGTGGTGAATTTTCCATAATTGGTTAATTTATAAAATTTTAAAGCATATAAATATTAATTTATAATTTTTATATATTGTTGTGTTTTTTAAACAATTTTATAATATGTTATTTTTATAAAATAACAATAGTGTTAATTTTGACACTATTCATTTATTTGAATTTAAATAAAATATCTACAGAAGATATGTTCAAACTATAAGATTTAATATATTTATAAATGGTCATATGTATCTGGAAAACTAGTGGAGAATATTAAATAGTTCATATAATATTTATTTCATTTTTTAATACCATTTATTTGGTTTATCTCTTAATAAAATAATTACTACATCATTTTTGTATAATTATTTAATATACTTATTTGTTGCATAAAAATTAAAAATAAGATCCTATTATAAAGATAAATCTATTATATTACACAATAATACTTTTACTAGAATTTATCATCTTAGAATCACAATATTTAAATTGTTATATTTATTAAATTATGAAGGTGACAACATTGGTATCATTTAAAATAAAATAATATAAGTGTCATAATCACATTTATAAGACTCAAAACTTATATATATTAGGTAATTGGATGATTAATGTATATATATACACAAACAATAAGTTGTGGTCAGGTTTTTGGGCCTTTTAATGGGTATTAGTATTTCAATAAAAACTATATTACTGATTTTTCACTTAATGAATAATTTCGCATCATTAATGTATCACCATTAATGACAGTTATTTAATCCCTAAATATTCTAAATAAATTATCATTATGTAGATAATTTTATTATATTTCTGGATACTATTCATTTTTGAAGTTTTATGATGTTTATCACTAATTTAAAATTATTATACTTATAAGATTTTAGAGAGTGACATGTTGTCACTTTCTTTGGTTTTAATAATAAAGAAATTATTTTCATGGAATAAAGTCCATAAAATGAATATAATCCAACACTTAGGTGATATGGGTCTACAGTTAGCCATCCAATAGAATTTTTACATGTGTTAGGGTAATTTTATAATATTATATTTACCCTTAATTACCCGATTTACCATTAACTATGGTAAATAAAATTTACCGTAGTTACTATTCATAATTCCCAAAAATAAAAAGTAGCTTATTAACATAATATGGACCCAATTATTCCAAATATGGAATCCATTTTTCCAAATTCAATACACAAACGTTTCAGAAATTAAATTAAAATTAATCTCGTTGTAGAATGAAAACGGGGTTTTCTTTAAAACATTGCAAAAGATTGAATTGATTTAACCTACGAATTCAAGGTAAAATCAATGATAATGACATAAATTATATTAAATGGTAAAAATATATTCTATTTATACTTTAAAACCATTCAATATTATAATTTATCCACATAAGTTATTATGATGAAAAAAGTTGTTTTTAATTAAAATATAGCATGTTTTTACTATTCATTAAAATATGAAAGTTATCAGAATAATATGAAAAATTTATCCAAGGTAAAATTTTATATCCTGATTCAATAGACTAATTTTATTTTGTAAAATTAAACTTATAAACATGTCAAAAACTAGATTTAATGTGTGTGCGCCATCAAAAGGTGGCAAAACTGCATTTTTTGAAAAATACTTATTTTACCCGAAAAATTTATATTGTTTTATAACATGTACTAGAAAATGTGTAAGATGAATAATAATGTTATAAAATTCAATATATAGTTAATACCGTAACTCCCCGACCCCAGTTACCCAGAGTCGGTGCATTACTTCGTAACATTGGCATGATCACAAGAAAGATCAAATCTCGAAAGACCGATTGGTTTAGTAGCCTTGGAAACACTAGATATATTCATAAGTATTACATTACATCATCAAATAAAAAAACTACTACAACAAAATATTGTCTCCATATTCCATACTATTAACCCCTCATAATATCCCTGCAAGTCATTCATAATTTACTTCTTCACATCCTGGGAAAATAAAACATAGAAAAGGGGTGAGCTCAAATGCCCAGTAAGGATAACAATATAGCAGAAACTTTCATAAATAAGAATAAACATTTAAGGAAATGTATAACTAAAACAAAAGCCTTTTAAACATTAAATTCAACATAGTATGGCATAAATAAAATGAAATAATGCCATTTACTTATTCACATGGATATTCTACTAATCGAATAATCACATGCAATATCAATAACCACTTTCATAATGATGGAATGCATAATGACAGACTATCATAACCACATAGACAAGGCCTCGTGCCAAAACTATAAATAATATTTTTCCAAGGCCTTGTGCCACGACACTAGTTTGTCTCTTGAGACCTACTGATGCATCGAGGAGCTATAGCGGGCTCCACCCGTCACATATTAAGTCCAATGCATTCCAATATGAAAAGGTTTAAACATAACATAAACATTCGTATTAAAACTAGCATACGAAATGTTATAAACTATGAATGGTATAAAAATAGCACATCCACATTCAAACATATCACAAAACCTTCAATACAATATAGAAGTTTTGTATCATAATAAATCAACTTCAAATAAGCGTAAAATCCATCAAAGGATGTTGACATAGATGAAATCAAAACACTTTTTAGAGAAATATCTCTTTCTATTTTTGAAATAATTTAAGATCCATATAAAATAAAACATTTTCTTGAAAATATTCTTATAATCTTGTATGGAATGCTTTGAATATTTTATAACGTCAGAAAATAACCGCACCCGCCGTATAAGTTAAAAAAAACATTCTTACCTTAATTCTGTCGAAAAGGTTAAAAGGACCTTGTTTTGAAAACGACGGAAAGATTCCTTTTATTAAAAGTAAAACAAGGGTATAAATGACTTTAACCCATATTATTGAAAAAATGTTTTCAAATACATTTTGAAGAAACATGGATGTGGATGATAACGAGATCCCAGTAGATTATTACGTATAAACAACCTTGGATAATGAAGAGATTGTGAAATAACCCTTAACTTGTACTTTTCCTTGGTTGGGGTAGGTTAAACTCCTGTATAATGGTGAAATAATTGTTATTAAATTATACAATAATCATATACATTAATATTATATCGTATATGATCTTTTAAAATTGATTTGATAATAATATCTTAGTATTATCGTTGTTCCGGGTGTTAGCTTACTTGTTTTCTTTTATATGTTTTGTTACGTAAGACATGTTTGTAATGGATAGGTTGTATATTATTTATATCCAGAATGATATCAAGTCCTTAAACATCATTTTTTATATCATCAAATGATAATTATACTTGAATGGATACGATGGAGAACGAATCTCATTGCGTTCGTGGAGACGGTAGTCCGTACGTACGCACGAGAGACAATATCATTCTTTTGATATTAAAATAAAATATAAATGGATGGTATATCATATATACAGAATAATTAACATGTTATATTTATTATTTACATGAGTTGCACATCATTATTATACCCATCCAAATAATAATATATTGAATAACAATTACACCACGACGTGGAGACGGTAAGCTGTACGTACACACGTATGGTGACATGTTATTCAAAGGGTGGATAGAATACTGAATATGGTTGTACCATATTTATAATAACATAACAGTATATGTGAGATACTGGAGTTATTATTTTAGAATGGTAAGAACAAAGAAAGAAGAAGTGGAAGAAGAAATGAACTTGGCAAAGGGTGGTGAAATCATTACCTCTTCTTCGGGCTCTTCCTTTTGATTTGATCAAAAGGGATCCGTAGGTTGGCTTTCTAATCAAACTAATGCCTCTAGGTTGTAGTGAGGGAAGTTGGGAGAGTATTTGGGCAGGGTTCGGACGAGCCAAGTGGCTTGAGAGGTGTGAGGAATGAGTATAAGTGGTCTCCTTTTATAAGGGAGAGGAGGGGCTCTTTAGGAAAGAGTGAAAGTATTACTTTATAATATAATTATATTCGGTTTATAATGGTCCAAAAATCATTGAGGTAGAAGCTAAGATGACTCATATTCTAAATAACATCATCCAATAAGAATTGGACAGGTTGTAGATAATATTTTAATCATTATAATCTTATTTATTTAAATGATTTATTAATGAGGTAAACATTGCATCATTATTGTGTCATTAATAATTTAAATTATTTGATGTCTAAAAATTATAAATAAAATATCATTATGTAGGAAATCTTTTTATCTTTCTAATGAATATTTATAATCGAAAATCCAACATGTATAACCCTATTTAAAAATTGTTCTTCTAAAAGATGTAAGCTTATGCCATTTTTATTTTTATTTTAACTTTATTAATAAAATGTGTCCCTACCACATACAAGTGGCTCTAAGGGGTCCCCAAATCGACCCAAGGATGCCCATGGTCGGGTATGTGTCCACCAATAAGGTTAGGACACGTTTTAGGGTAATTTTGTATTATTATAATATTATTTTTTAACCCTTATTTACCGGATTTACCCTTTAACCATGGTAAATAAAATATTTACCGCAGTAATTATTCAAAATGTGTAAAAATAAAAGTTACCTATTTACATAATTTGGACATCCTGATTCCAAATATGTAATCCATTATTCCAAATTCAAAACACAGAAGTGGCAGAAATTAATTTAAAATTAATTCCCTTTGTTAAAATAAAAAGCGTGTTTTTAAGAGATAATAACTATCAAAAGATTGACACTTGTTAATGTCTGGTTTAATTGTGAAATTATGTCCAATGACAAACATTAAATTAAATGGTAAAAATATATTCTAAATATACTTTAAAACCACTCAAATTCATAATTTATCAATATTAATTATTTTGATTAAAAAAAGTTGATTTTAATTAAAATTTAGTAATTTTCACTATTCATCAAAATATAAAAGTTATCCGAAAAGTACCAAAATTTCACCCTAGGATAATTTAAATATTCCAAATCCAAAAATGAAGTCCATTTTGAAATATAAAATATATATGATTTCAAAAAGTAGGTATTACTATTCACAATGGCTAGTTTAATTAGTTGTGGTGTGTGTTAGAACTCGAGGTTGCGTACAACACACGCTATCGCATTATTCGAAGGGAAACGTACCGTGGAAGCTTGGGGTGTTATATTCTCCCCTCCTTCAAATAATTGCATCCTCAAAATTTCTAGGGTATTACTGCATAAAAAGACTCGGGTGGTTCTTCATCATAAGTTCCTCGGGTTCCCACGTTGCCTCTTCCATCTTATGATTTCTCCACAAAACTTTTACCAGACGCGTCGTCCGGTTTCTCAGTACTTGTTCTCTTGTATCAAGAATCCTGACAGGCTCTTCACAATAAGACAGATCATGTTCCAGTTCTAATTCCACATAGGTGAGTACATGCATTGGGTCAGGCATGTATTTTCTCAACAGAGATACGTGGAACACATCGTGAACTTTGGAGAGACTTGGCGGCATTGCCAATCAGTAAGGTACATCCCCAATTCGTTCTAGAATTTCGAAAGGTCCGATGTACCTGGGACTCAATTTACCTTTCTTACCAAAACGTATGACTCCCTTCCATGGAGATACCTTCAAGAAAACATGATCACCGACTTGAAATTCCAAATCCTTACTTCGATTATCGTCATAGCTCTTCTGCATACTTTGAGCTGCTTTGATGTGATTTTGGATTACCTTCACCTTTTCCACCGTTTCCTCCACCAGTTCTGGGCCTACAAGTTTTCTTTCACCGACGTCATCCCAACAAGTTGGTGTACGACATCTCTTTCCGTATAACGCTTCATATGGTTCCATCTGAATACTCGAATGGAAGCTATTATTATAGAAAAATTCTACCAGAGGTAAATATTGATCCCACATACCCTGAAAGTCAAGTGAGCAAGATCTCAACATGTCTTCTATGGTTTGAATAGTCCATTCTGATTGTCCATCTGTCTGAGGGTGGTAAGCAGTGCTCAAATGAAGTTCAGTATCCAGAGATTTCTGATGACTTTTCCAAAATCTTGAAGTAAAACGGGGATCACGATCAGAAACAATCGATAGGGGTACTCCATGAAGTCTCACAACTTCATTAATGTATAGTCTTGCTAGACGTTCCAGGGGTAGATCTTCTCTTATAGCAAGAATATGTGATGACTTGGTAAGACGATCAACAATAACCCATATTGCATCGTTCCTTCTAGGAGTCTTTGGTAGCCCCATGACAAAGTCCATCGTAATATTGTCCCATTTCCACTCCGGTATGGGAAGAGGTTGCATGACTCCTCCAAGTTGTTGCCTTCCAGCTTTCACTTGTTGACAAACTATACATCTTGACACAAAATCAGCAATCTCCCTCTTCATGTTGTCCCACCAAAAATGTTTCTTCAAATCTCTATACATTTTGGTGCTCCCAGGGTGTATAGAGAAATTGGAACTATGAGCATCATCCAGCAATTTCCTTTTCAGATCAGGTAAATCGGGAACACAAAGTCTCTTCCCGAATTTCAAAATTCCATCTTCATACACAAAGTCTCTCAATCTCCCATCATTCACAGCTTTAATCTTCTTCTGAAATTCTTCATCATCGGTATGAGAACTCTTAATCCTTTCTAGTAAAGATGGTTTGGCAACCATTTGAAAAAGCATTGATGTTTCACCTTCCCTAGTTATTCCCATGTCCATCTTCACTAGATCCATGAAAATTGGATCCCTTTCAATTCTCATCATGTTCAAAACTCCATGGTCTTTTCTGCTCAAAGCATCTGCCACCTTGTTTGCTTTCCCCGGGTGGTAGTGTATCGTGCAATCATAATCCTTGAGTAATTCAAGCCATCTCCTTTGCCTCATGTTGAGTTCTTTTTGTGAAAAAATATACTTCAAACTCTTGTGATCAGTATAAATCTCACATTTTTCACCATAGAGGTAGTGTCTCCATATCTTCAAAGCAAAGATCACAGCTGCTAACTCAAGATCATGAGTAGGATAGTTTTGTTCATGAATTTTCAACTGTCGTGATGCATAGGCAATAACTCTATCATTCTGTATAAGGACACAACCAATTCCTTTCTTTGATGCATCACTATAAATAACGAACCCATCATTCCCCGATGGTAGAGTCAATATAGGAACATTGACTAATATTTTCTTTTGTTCTTCAAAACATTCTTCACACTCTTTTGTCCAAACAAATTTAACCCCTTTACGTGTGAGCTTCGTTAATGGGTTAGCCAATCGGGAAAAATTCTGGACGAAATGTCGATAATAACCTTCCAAACCAATAAAACTGCGTACCTCAGTTATACTCGTAGGTGCTGGCCATTCTTGGATTGACTTGGTCTTAGAAGGATCAACAAAGATTCCATCTTTAGAGACAATATGGCCAAGAAAAGAAATCTCCTGAAGCCAGAATTCACACTTGCTAAACATCCCATATAATTCATGCCTCCTCAGAGTCTTCAAGATAATGCGCAAGTGATTTTCATGATCTTCGTAGGTTTTGGAGTTTACCAAGATATCATCAATAAATACCACCACAAATTCATTGAGATACTCCTTGAAAACTCTATTCATCAGATCAATGAATACAGAGGGTGCATTAGTCAATCCAAACGGCATTACGGTAAACTCGTAATGCCCGTACCTAGTTCGAAATGCTGTCTTCAGAATGTCTTCCTTCTTTACACACAACTGATGGTATCCATATCGAAGGTCAATCGTTGAAAAGTATTGATATCCATGCAGTTGGTCAAATAAATCATCTATACGAGGTAGGGGATACTTGTTCTTTATCGTTATAGCATTGATCTCCCTGTAGTCGATACATAACCTCATAGATCCATCTTTCTTTTTAACAAAAAGAACAGGGGCTCCCCATGGAGAAACACTAGGGAGAATAAATCCCTTATTACTCAATTCCTCTAGTTGTTTCTTTAGTTCAACTAATTCTACAGTGTCCATTCTATAAGGGGTCTTCGATATAGGCCTTGATCCAGGAATCAAATCAATGGAAAACTCAACTTCTCGTTCTGGAGGATGTCCAGGTAAATCTTCCGGAAATACATCTACAAATTCTTTCACAACAGGTACATCCTCAATTTGAACATTCCTTTCCTCACCGACAGTTATTTTAATTCTCATCCTCCCCAATAATTGAATTTAGTTGAGCTATTGAGGGTGGATCTAAATAAGAATTAGGTGGTGACGATTCTACTCTAAAAATAAGGTGTTCCTTATCATTATCATCAAGAATCGTAACCTCTTTCTTTTTAAAATAAATCTTCACATCATAGTCTGATAGCCAGTCTATACCGAGGATTATATCAAACTCAATCATAGGTATGACGATGAGATCAGCAGATAAAGAAAATTTATGTCCTCTAATGGGGACTGATTCACAAAACTTTGTTGCAATGATACTTCCCTTAGGAGTTTTAACTGACAACTCCCTTATTAAATCAAATTGGAAATATCTAATTTTCATAGAAAACTGGGAAGATATGAAACAATGTGATGATCCAGAATCAAATAATGCATTTGCTAAACTTGAGGAAACCATTAAATTACCTGCCACCACGTCTTTCTGACCTTCTACCTCAGCAGTAGTGATAGCATAAGCCTGGCCTTGATCCCTTGGCCTTTTCTGAGGTAAGTTCTCCTGACGCTTAGGACATTCATTCGCATAATGTCCCATCTCCCTGCAATTGTAGCACTGAACATTGGTGGCTTCCTTCTTCCCTTTGCAATCACGAGCTTGGTGGCCTTTTTCACCACACTTGTAACAGACTCCCATTCCCTTCAAGCAAGTACCATGGTGCTTCTTCCCACATTTACCACAGTATGGATATTCAACCTTTCCCTTCTTCCCCTTATTTCCATTCCCAGATTGATCAGTAGGTCTCTTCTTCTCTTGCTTTGCTTTAAAGTCATAAGACTTAGAGAATTCCTTTTCTGTCTTGATAGCACATGAGACAATGTCTTCTTACGATGAAAAGGATTGTGAGACTAATGCTCGACGGAGAAATGGTTTTAACCCATCAAAGAAACGATCAATATTACTTCTTTGGTTACGTATATAATCACCAGTGTACCTTGCTATCCTTGTAAAGTTAGCCTCATACATTGCGACATTCTCATCCTCCTTGTGTCTCAGACTTAGAAATTGCCTTTCCATATCTGCTCGATGGTCGCGAGGGAAGTATTTTTCTAAAAACAGATCTTTGAACTCCCTCCATTCCATATTTGATACTTCATCATCTTCCTTCATATTTTGAATCAATGACCACCATTGATCAGCATCTCCAGTGAGGCGGTAAACTGCCATGATAACTTTTTCCCTTTCACTGCTCCCCAAAGCCTGAAATATTTTCTCTAGGGAATTTATCCACTACTCGGCTACTAAGGGATTTGTACTCCCATTTAACGTTGGTGGTTGTTGCCTCATGAATCGATCTAACATTGATCCTCCACGCTGCGGATCAGGGTGCTCCATACGGGTAAGGTTATTATTCATAACCTGAGTAAGTTGTCCCAGTATGGTGATTAGCTGATCGGCTCCAGTTGCATCACCAGCTCTACTATAATTATCTTGAGCAGGAGGGCAATCCCTATATAGAGTACGTGCATTGATACGGTTTCCATTTCTTCCACTAGGCGCCATTTCTAAAAAATGGCATAAACTAGATCAGTTTATGAATCAAAATACATAATCCCATACGTATAAAACACTTAACATAAATTGAACTATTTATGGATATAATCCATAATCAGAAAAATGTTTTCTTTGAGGAAGTATATACTCATAAACCCTTCATAATGATTTTTAATGAAAATGAGAGTTATCCTAAGCATATCCCCCGGGAGTGTCGTAACCAAGAGTGCAGCAAGGCCCGTTGTCGTGCACCAGTTCCCGTTCGAGTCTAGCTCAAAGTGGTGTTTTCGGGTTTTACCCCTAGGTACATCTGTGCCAGAGCCGCCTCTACCTTCTCGTATCCAGACAGGGATGTATTGCTCGGAAAACTCACAAAATCTCTACAATACCAAAATTCTAGGAAGTTCTTCTATACTAATCCTCAAAGTTTGTCTTAGGTCTACGTGGTCTAATCAGAGTTTATCTAAATCTAGCTTCCACGGTTTGTACTAAACTTCCTCTGATACCAACTGTAACGTCGTGACCCCAGTTACCGAGAGTCGATGCATTACTTCGTAACATTGGCATGATCACAAGAAAGATCAAATCTCGAAAGACCGATTGGTTTAGTAGCCTTGGAAACACTAGATATATTTATAAGTTTTACATTACATCATCAAATAAAAAAAACTACTACAACAACATATTGTCTCCATAGTCCATACTATTAACCCCTCATAATATCCCTGCAAGCCATTCATAATTTACTTCTTCACATCCTGGGAAAATAAAACATAGAAAAGGGGTGAGCTCAAATGCCCAGTAAGGATAACAATATAGCGGAAACTTTCATAAATAAGAATAAACATTTAAGGGAATGTATAACTAAAACAAAAGCCTTTTAAACTTTAACTTCAACATAGTATGGCATAAATAAAATAAAATAATGCCATTTACTTATTCACATTGATATTCTACTAATCGAATAATCACATGCAATATCAATAACCACTTTCATAATGATGGAATGCATAATGCCAGACTATCATAACCACATAGCCAAGGCCTCGTTCCAAGACTACAAATAAGATTTTGCCAAGGCCTTGTGCCAAGACACTAGTTTGTCTCAAAAGACCTACCGATGCATCGAGGAGCTATAGCGGGCTCCACTCGTCACATATCAAGTCCAATGCATTCCCATATGAAAAGGTTTAAACATAAAATAATCATTCGTATTAAACCTATCATACGAAATGTAATAAACTATGAATGGTATAAAAATTGCACATCCACAGTCAAACATATCACAAAACCTTCAATACAATATAGAAGTTTTGTATCACAATAAATCAACTTCAAATAAGCGTAAAATCCATCAAAGGATGTTGACATAGATGAAATCAAAACACTTTTTAGAGAAATATCTCTTTCTATTTTTGAAATCATTTAAGGGCCATATAAAATAAAATATTTTCTTGAAAATATTCTTATAAGCTTGTAAAGAACGCTTTGAATATTTTATAACGGCAGAAAATAACCGCACCCGCCGTATAAGTTAAAAAAAACATTCTTACCTTAATTCTGTCGAAAAGGTTAAAAGGACCTTGTTTTGAAAACTACGGAATGATTCCTTTTATAAAAATTAAAACAAGGGTATAAATGACTTTAACCCATATTATTGAATTTTTTTTTTGAAATACATTTTGAAGAAACATGGATGTGGATGATAATGAGATCCCAGTAGATTATTACGTATAAACAACCTCGAATAATAAAGAGATTGTGAAATAACCCTTACCTTGTACTTTTCCTTGGTTGGGGTAGGTTAACCTCCTGTATAATGGTGAAATAATTGTTATTAAATTATACAATAATCATATAAATTAATATGATATCATATATGATCTTTTAATATTGATTTGATAATAATATCTTAGTATTATCGTTGTTTCGGGTGTTAGCTTACTTGTTTTCTTTTATATGTTTTGTTACGTAAGAAATTTTTGTAATGGATAGGTTGTATATTATTTATATCCAGAATGATATCAAGCCCTTAAACATCATTTTTTAAATCATCAAATGATAATTATACTTGAATGGATACGATGGAGAATGAATCTCATCACGTTCGTGGAGACGGTAGTCCGTACGTACGCCCGAGCGACAATATCATTCTTTTGATATTAAAATAATATATAAATGGATGGTATATCATATATACAAAATAATTAACATGTTATATTTATTATTTACATGAGCTGCACATCATTATTATACCCATCCAAATAATAATATATTGAATAACAATTACACCACGACGTGGAGACGGTAAGCCGTACGTACTCACGTATGGTGACATGTTTTTCAAAGGGTGGATAGAATACTGAATATGGTTGTACCATATTTATAATAAAATCACAGTATATTTGAGATACTGGAGTTATTATTTTAGAATGGTAAGAACAAAGAAAGAAGAAGTGGAAGAAGAAATGAACTTGGAAAAGGGTGGTGAAATCATTACCTCTTCTTCGGGCTCTTCCTTTTGATTTGATCAAAAGGGCTCCTTAGGTTGGCTTTCTAATCAAACTAAGGCCTCTAGGTTGTAGTGAGGGAATTTGGGGGAGTATTTGGGCAGGGTTTGGACGAGCCAAGTGCCTTGAGAGGTGTGAGGAATGAGTATAAGTGGTCTCCTTTTATAAGGGAGAGGAGGGGCTCTTTAGGAAAGAGTGAAAGTATTACTTTATAATATAATTATATTCAGTTTATAATGGACCAAAAATCATTGAGGTCGAAGATAAGATGAATCATATTATAAATAACATCAACCAATAAGAATTGGACAGGTTTTAGATAATATTTTAATCATTATAATCTTATTTATTTAAATGATTTATTAATGAGGTAAACATTGCATCATTATTGTGTCATTAATAATTTAAATTATTTGATGTCTAAAAATTATAAATAAAATATAATTATGTATAAAATCTTTTTGTCTTTCTAATGAATATTTATAATCGATAATCCAACGTGTATAACCCTATGTAAAAATTGTTCTTCTAAAAGATGTAAGCTTATGCCATTTTTATTTTTATTTTAACTTTATTAATATAATGTGTCCCTACCACATACAAGTGGCTATAAGGGGTCCCCAAATCGACCCAAGGATGCCCATGGTCGGGTATGTGTCCACCAATAAGGTTAGGACACGTTTTAGGGTAATTTTGAATTAATATAATATTATTTTTAACCCTTATTTACCGGATTTACCCTTTAACCATGGTAAATAAAATATTTACCGCAGTAATTATTCAAAATGTGTAAAAATAAAAGTTACCTATTTACATAATTTGGAAATCCTGATTCCAAATATGTAATACATTGTTCCAAATTCAAAACATAGAAGTGGCAAAAATTAATTTAAAATTAATTCCCGTTGTTAAAATAAAAAGCGTGTTTTTAAGAGATAATAACTATCAAAAGATTGACACTTGTTTACGTCTGGTTTAATTGTGAAAATATGTCCAATGACAAACATTAAATTAAATGGTAAAAATATATTCTAAATATACTTTAAAACCACTAAAATTCATAATTTATCAATATTAATTATTTTGAATAAAAAAAGTTGATTTTAATTAAAATTTAGTAATTTTCACTATTCATCAAAATATAAATGTTATCCGAAAAGTACCAGAATTTCACCCTAGGCTAATTTCAATATTCCATATCCAAAAATTAAGTCCATTTTGAAATATATAATATATATAATTTCAAAAAGTAGGTATTACTATTCACAACGGCTAGTTTAATTAGTTGTGGTGTGTGTTAGAACTCGAGGTTGCGTACGACACACGCTATCACATTATTCGAAGGGAAACGTATCGTGGAAGCTTGGGGTGTTATAAATACTATTCATAACAGCTAGTTCATAATAATATTATAATAACATATCATTGTTTATTAAAACCCAGTATTGCGTACAACACACGCTATCGAAAAAGGTCGCGATTGTGTGTAAGGCAAGCCAAGTCAAGGTTGTGTATAGTGAAAGACTCATTTGTTGTTTTGTTATAATATAATCCAACCATTTTTTCATTTATAAATTGAATATATATATATATATATACTCAATGTTGTGTAGAATGACTATTATCAAACAAACTTGAAATTGTGTGTAACACAATATAAGAATATTGTTGCGTATACTACAAGCTAATACAGTGTTGCGTATAGCACAAGATAATCTTGGTGTATCGTACAATAGACGATATGAAAAAAATTAAAAAGAATATATTTTATAAAATCTCGGGTTATTACAATACTGATTCTGATATATTATACCATCCCCTCTAATTCTATTCAATAATTATGCAAATGATATCATCGCTCGTGCGTACGTATGGACTACCGTCTCCACGACGCGATGAGATTTATTCTTCATGTTAACCATACATGAATTATCATAATGGTTATGTAATGAGTAATAATGAAATATATGAAATAATAATTCTACTGGATTTATGTATATATATGTGTATGTCATCTATTTAGTTTCATTCAATTAAATAAGGAAATGAAAACAGCGTTCATGTGTACGTACGACCTACCGTCTCCATGAATGGTGTATTTCATTACTTTTATCGATCTATAATATATATATTTATATGATGAATATATATTATATACAAATAATTTTTTACATTTTGGAATTATGTAAATCAAGATATAAGTAATAATATCAAGAACTACAAGTCGAAACACATACGATAAATGAAATGATTTTACCCAAAACGCTACTTTAGCATGGAATTTACAAAAGAATGGGCAATATAAAGTCATAAGTGAAACATATATGATATCATAACAATGAATATGATTATTTAATAAGTCAATGAAATTATTTAAATCAATTTACATGAGGTTCTAATACGTACAATGCATATCAGACCTAAGGTAAGGGATAATTTTTCAAATCACATTTTTATCTGAGATTGCTTATTCGTAAGTATTTACTGGGATTATTTCTATCATCCATGTCCATGTTTTAGAAAAATGTATTCACGTATGTTTAAGGTCATTTTTACCCATTTTTACTTTTACCCATTTGTATGGAAGAAATCATCTTTTATTTACCCTACAAAGTACATTTTTTCCAATTCTGACAAAAGTACGAGAAGAATGTTTTTTTAACGTATACGGCATGAAAGGATATTTACGGTTTTATAAAGCCTTATTTTCATGAAGCATCATCCAAAATATTTCATGACTATTTTCAATAAAATCCTTTTCTTTTAAAATTTCATGACATTTTGTGAAAAGAAAATTATTTTGAAGAAGAAAGGATGGTTTCTTCAAGAATTCATTTCAAGTATTTTATCAAAACCATTTTTCATCTAAGATGAAATTATTTCATATGTGTATGTTTCCAATATAATTTGTCTATTATTTAAATGGTTTCTCTTTCCTTATTATGAAATGATATCCATTTCTATAATATGGATTATGTAATGATGGGATGATGTTTATGAAACCCATTTTATTTATTGGGTTATTATGAATGATGTATGTTTATATTGTGACACAAGTAAGAATGATTTAATTATGAGATTAGTGGGACATATATCTCCCTCCAATGAATTAGGTAAAGATTTATATCTCATGAGATAGACATGGCTGTAATTGCATGTTAAACCAATACAGTAATACAGCACTTGAACGAGGAGTGAGCTCGATTCAGAAAGAGACTTTGTCCACTAAGATGGTCTTGGTAGCAATACCTTGGATACTATGGAAATCATATCATGTGCATAATGGTTTGACACAATTACATGTTTAATTCCCATTCTATTTTATCATGAATAATGTTTATTTATGATCTATGCCTTGCATACTTCCATGATTTATGTCATTGCTCAAGATTCTAATGATTAAATATTATGTTCATGTTTTGAAGTTCAAATGTATATGATTTGTTTTATTTTATCCATGCTTATCGTTACTAAGCATTTGAGCTCACCCTTTATATGTTTTCTTTTCCCCATTATTTAATGAAAGGTTTTAGGTAAGAAAATAGAAAGGGGAAGATCTTATGGGAGATGTTGAAGATCTTTCAACATGATCAGAAGATTATATTCCGAGTTTCCAAAGACACTAAACTATTATGATCATTGTGTGTCTGTTTTTGTTATGTGTTAAGTATTATGTTAAAGTAATGTAATTTCCATGTACATCAAGCTTTGCGTATCTACACATTAGCATATAAATATCATGATTCCCTTAGAATCAAAGCATGGATTACATGAACTCTCACCTTCTCTGCTCGCAAATAATGAACATCCTTATTTTCTACGAACCATTGAGAAAATGAACTCTTCAATGAATTTGAGCATTGTGAAATACCATTCCCATGACCTATATGCGAACAATCATCTAATAGGGATTCCATTCACAAATCGCACTTTCCATGTAAAAGGAAGGAGAAATCTAAGGTAAATAAGGCCATTAAATATCACTCATGTTTCAAGATGTATTTTCAATGAACATGTGGACCCCATGCTGAGGCTCGATCATTGTGCTTTGCGATGTACATTACTTCACAATGTCGTGTATTGCAAGGAACCCATGCTCTGTGTATTCCATCTTTATGAATTCATTTCCACTTTGTAAAGAACTCTTTATACACAAGTATATTCAATGTCTAAGATCTACCACTCCACATAGAAGACCATACCCCTTCACGGAGTCCATCCAAATTGTGGAGCATCATAGAATAGAATGGTCCCTTACTATGAACCCATTTTGTTCATAAACCCTTATTCTTTAGGGCCTTACATGTTTGAACAAATTGATTTAAAGGTACCTTAGGCAATGATTCATATTGTGATGCTTAACCACATGATTCTTCGCATAGGCATGATAATGGTTATCTCTTCCACGTATAGCCACAATAATGTGTGGCCCAAAATGGGTCAGTCCACAACCCCATCTCCTCACAACATTGTCATTGACTTCCCTTCACCGTGTGCTAAAGCACACTGGTTACGTGTGTATTATTTGTGAGGGTTTAATCAACATTGTCTGAACTACATGATGTTAAACCGCCAAACATCACCATCCCCAACACATTACATTAAATTTTGGCCTCACCTCATGCATTATACAAGGGATTCCCTACCCCAAACATTTTCCACACTCACTGGTCTCCACATGAGTGAGATATTCCTCACATGGAATGAGATCCAAGTTTTAATGAATGAAATCTATCAATAGGGGAGGGAATCCATTCTGTTGTAATACCTTATCCTTTCTTGCACGAGGTAACATCATATCTCCTTCATTCTTCCTTTTTCTGTAAATTCTAGATGAGATATTGGCACAAGGACCTTCAAAACCCCATCACTCTCCCTTATGGATTTATCTTGATTGGGCCTCCATCCTATAGTAAGTCCCAATCACTATCTCCATGGGTCACTACCCATATATATGCCATGTTCCATTCTTCACAGACAAAACATTCACAATGTGATCTTCACGCCTTTGTTACCTCTTGTTTCAGATAACACTCACGACTCAAGAGGTCTTAGAGTAATCATCAACCCTATTATCCTATATAGGGAACCATAGTGTAATCCCCCCATCCCCCTAACGAACTATGTGGATTTTGATCCTTTTCTTATTCAAGGAATGGTATGTAGGAATCCTCTCTAAGGATCAATGTCATCATCCATTGGTCTCAAACACATAATGTTGGTTTGAAATTGCGAAAATGATGTTAAAAGGTATTATTATCTCCATACCACCTTATAGTAAACTAGATGCTTCCAAACCATGTGGGATTTAATCCCTATCACATAGAGAGGGTATCTAGGAAGCCTCCCTAAGATTCAACCCCACAGGGTGGTAATCCTATTCGAACAACATGGGTTTTGATCCCTTTCTCATAGATAGGGAACATAGGATGAATCCCTAAGGATCAACACCAAACACTGGTAATCTTCGGTGTCCCCTTTTTTGTGACCCATATCTTTTATCGGTCCTTTAGTGGTGTCAGACCGTATCTCGGACCGCTAACAAAGCATAACCCCATACATGTCATCGGGTCATAGTCCATTGCATACACTTTGATTCCATGTATTGTCCGGAACTATGTGGTATTTATTCCCTTTACGTGGATACTTAGGAATCCTATATAAGATACAATCATAATGCCACTGTAATCTTTACTCTGATTACATCCCATTCCTCTCATCCTCATCATTCAACCATCCATCATCCATCCTAATTCTTACCTGTAACACCACATAATTGTGGGATAATTATATTTCCATTGGAATCTAACCATGAATATTACTACCATGATCTATAACCATACAACAAAGAGTTTCCCTCTTGCGATCGGACACTATCCATGCATAATCCCTAGAATTTCTCCTAGTTGTTGTCCTCTGTGTACATCTCAATTCATCAACCATTTGAAGAATGTGGATTTTGATCCCTATATCTTGGGACAGGTTATTTAGGAGTCCTCCATGAGGTTGAATCCTAGCCAATGGTAATCCCTGGTGTTCCCCGTTATGGGGTTCCCATTCCATGATCCTACCACAGTGGTGTCTTGATTAGATTTCAAGGTGTGGTATCCTTATTTTATGGGACACACCATCTAGGGATTCATATTAATTGGATGTTTTGATTCACTCATCTAGTAAACCCCTTAGGTTCTTCTTCATGGCAATGTACCCATCCTACTCACTACTGTCGGTGTTCAGATTAGGCTGGTTCATTTTCACTAGTTGTTAAACTCGCGGAAATACCTTTGTTAAAAAAGGGAAGAAAAGGAAAACATCAGGGACATGCCCAAGGCTTATAATTCCCTACAATAGAAATTGGATTCCTTGAGATTTTATTCCCTTGATAAGCCCTATAATAACTAGAAGAAACCTCGACATGTTAGTGTTTCGACATCCAAACATGACCGTGATAGTCGTTAAACTCGCGGAAATACCTGTGTTAAATAAGGGAAGAAAAGGAAAACATCAGGGACATACCTATGGATTATAATTCCATACAATAGAAATTGGATACCTTGAGATTTTGTTCCCTTCAGAAGCCCTATAATAACTAGAAGAAACCTCTACATGTCATTGTTTCGGCATCCAAACATGCCAGTGATGTCCAGTGTGACTACTCCCTTCATCGAAGTTCGTTTCCATGACATGAAACATTGGAATGTCCTGATAGAAGAAGTGTAATCAACATTCATCCATGAAGATATGTCACAAAGGAAGAGTTTCATGAAAAAAATCTTAATTCTATGAGGTAGAAACATATTAAGCGATCAATTCCGATGTGGAATCCATGGAAGGAGAGACTGACATCCCATACTTTCATTTTGACCAAGGTGCAAGAATCCCTGAATAAGAGAAAGATGTCGCCCGCCTTTTCAAAGTGAGAATGTGGGGAAACAATCAGTGAATCTGTTATATGCAGATGTGCACCCCAAAAAATCATTGAAAACAATGGTTAGGGTGATTTTTAGGCTTTTCAGAAATACATGATTTCTTGGTGAATAGTAAAATACAATAATTTAAGGTATAAATACAAAAAAAATGTTAATACATTATTCCATGAGTAATGAGTTATGTAAGAAACCATTATTTGAAAAAAAATTATATATTTAATGTATTTATTCAAATTAATCAGAAAAAATCAATGAATTGAAGACAATAATTTTGAAATGAATAAAATATTCAAAAATCACCCATGTCCTCCACTATATATACTACCCCTCAAACCCCACTTCTCATCAATCCTTTAATCCTTGGTGATTTCAAAAAAGTTTAAGAAATCATCTTACCTAGTCTCTCCACACATCCAAGATCCCTTGTTCATTCCAAAATAGAAAAACACCTCTCCATAATGAAGTTATCATAGAGGAGAATTAAAAAGGTAAAACCTCTATGTTAATCACTTAAATTAATTTAATTTTATTCATATGTTATAATAAAATATTATTTTCAATTGACCATGATTACTATAGTTTCATCTATATACTATAATTATATCATGTGAATTGAATATATTTATCAAATGAAATACTCTCTCTCTATTTTATTTTTAAAATGAAATCATCAAGAGTGAGGTGACGATTTACATCCTTTGGGGATGCCCGATTTCTGTTATTCAATATCTCCATAAAGGATGATCCCGAAACAATTTTTATAGATGAATAATATTATAATATATGTGTTAAATTATATGAAATTTTATATAAACATTATATGTAAATATAAATAAGTAATTAAACAAAACTAGTTTGTGATGATCGAAAAAATGAAAAAAATAATAAAATCAATTGTAACTAAAATTATATATAATGATTAAACCTCATAAAACATAAAAAAATAATATATATAACTATTCACACTTTGTTTTGTTAATTATTAAAAAATAATTACATTTCTAGTGAATTATACTCATTTTTCATGAACTTCGTTAGAATTATACATAGTAATCGATCATGAAAACCAAGGAAAGAAATGATCCCGAGTAGTGATCATGTACCGTATAACTCCTAAAAAAGGACATTAATGAACTATATAAAAATATAATAAATCAAATTAATGAATTAGTGGTTAATTATTAACTAATTAATTGATTTAATTTGTTTATTCTACATTGTAATATTAATTCTATAACACACTCAGACATAAGTTTCTCATCTCACTTTTATTTTCATGAGATTTCAATTATTCATAAATTCTTTCTTGTATGTGGTGGATTTATAAAATCATTTAAAATATATTTTCATGAATATATTTATATTAATGTTAATAAATTTTTAATTTTATTATTATAAATTTTGTGCCATACAATTTAATTGATTATAAAGTGGTAAGGAACTTCATATCAATTTCCATTTCATTGAGACATACATGGTAATGTGAATCAAATCATTCTTGAATGTTTAATATACAACACTTTGGAAATAATTTTTTATTTAAAATTATATTTTTTAAAAATATAAATATTATTGTTTCATGGAAATGATTTTCTTATTACTTGTGTTCCATTTCACATGTGGTGTTTATTTTGAATGTTATTTTAATTTTGGAAATATTGATGAAGGAATATAATAACCTCAATATGGATATTTAAAATAAATACAATTTCTGTATTAAATATTTTTATAACACATTATTTATAATTTTTGTGATTGTAGGGGACTATTATTTCCGTCGATGCATCGACAGGTCTCATGAGACAAAAAGATGGTTAAAACCCTTCATGTTTGATTCCAAATATAATCAAATAGCTGTATAAACACATGAAATATCTACTATGATATTATGATTGGTCATGATCCCGATAAATTACATAAAAATAATGATATTAATTTTTATCTAGTTTTCAATTATTAAAATCTATGGGGATTTCATTATGAAAAAAATCAACAGATGCATTTTCCTTTTCATTGTATTGGTGTTATGTGTTTTAAATTATTCTCCATTGAATATTAATTATTTCTAATTCATTACTATTCAATTATTATTTTATCAGATTATACAATATGTAACCCTTCTAAGCATTTCATCTCACCCTTTCATTTTTTTCCTTCGCCATGTTATGAAGAATATATGATTTATTGTGATTTTCAGAAAATAATTTTTAGCTATTTTTATGTATTATATTTTTCATTCTAATCCCAATGTAAAATGGGTTAGATTTATTATTGTATTATCATAAATATTACTAAATTACTTTTCCATTTAGATTTTATTATTTTTAATCATAACAATTGAAAAAAGTAATGCACCGGATTTGGGTTTATATTGTTGGGGTGTTTCAGTTGGTATTAATGAAATATTAGCAGAAACCATAGGAAATGGATTTTAAATACATTGTTTTGGAAAAAAACAATAATATACTATTTTAGGATAATAATATAATAACATGTAATTTTTGTTATTTATATATTATATGGGTCATCCTAGTAAGACATACTTATCTGGATACTACAAGTGGATATGGTTTCATAAGAGATGTACCTAGGTGTAACAACTAATACAAGGTGTCCCATTCCATGCACATGGTATCCTACTACATGAAAATTGGCCTTACTAAAAACCTGAGTAAACCGTATCTAGTTATTTTCTTAGGATTATTAAATTTTTTTATGAATACCATTATGAATGATATATATGTAAATAGAAACCATTTTTATGATTTTGATATTTGGGATGCATAAATTTTCAATTTTTTTAATGTGTTTCTCTAGTTTTAGATTAATAATTATGATTCATAACCTAATTTAGATTATTCCATTGTATATTTATGTAACTTAATGGAAGATAATGAATGAATACCCATAGAAAGTGTAATGCATTCAAAACTAAGAAAGCCAACACAGTTCATCTGGGAGAAGTTCATATCATTATCATATTAGGAAAACATAATCAGGATGTAAAGAATATCCATAATACAAATATTTTTTCTATTATTAGGAATAAGACAAACCCATTTTTTAAAGGGCCTACAAAATGGGTTTTAGTTGATAAGTAGATCAAGATCATATATAAGATGTTTTTGGAATTATGAGGCAATGAAAATTAAAAGGTAGTACCTGTAGTATATTGCCTCAAGGGTTATGCTGACAAATGTTGGTGTTTTATCTAGAATACTAAAAAGGAACTGAAAATAAAAGTTAAATAATTGATGAAATTAATGAAATATTGTTTGCAGAATAATTCTCTCAGGATAAATAGATTGAAATGATGAGAAAATTCATCATCTAAATGAAAAGGGAAGAAAACATTGTTTTAGAGTACGATTCGACCTTAGAATGACTACATAGGTGTTCTATTAATACGTATTTGGTCCCAAAGAACGTATTGATCTTTTATTTTAATACATATGCCATGTATATAATGGGAACTGGTTTCAAAAACATTTTTATCTTATGGTGATGTTGTATTAAGTGCCATACGAATGAGATGTAACTTGTTAGATCAAATATCAGAAAGGTAAATAAACAAAATAAGAGGTATTTTGATATCCTTGGGATTGGGGAAGAATAAAATAATAAGAAGGTAATGATGTTATTTCTATTATGTAAAAAATGTGCAAATAATCATCTTCGTAAATGTTTGAGGGGCATGGAAGTTTCCTATATGTGAGGATAAAATGTTCACTGAAATAATTAATGAAATGAAAACAATAAATGATGTTAAATTCTTAAAATGTAATGAAATAGGGAATTATTCAAATCAATGGCCCAGTTATCATTATAATCTACCACAGAAGAGGCCAAGGGGAGATGAAAAAACTTATGAGACAACACATGTAAAATTTGATGTTCCCAATGATATAGTGGTAGGTAATTTAATAATTTCATAATATTTATCAAATAATTTATTTTATTCTAGATCGACAAATTCCTTAATATATTCCTGGTTTTTCAGGAAAATGATATATTATCCCTTTGATTTAATCAATGATTTTTCATTATAAACTCCCACGATATGTATCGTTTCTATAAATATTTGTTGGCCAGTCCCAATTATGACATAGAAATGTACATTAGTTTCAATCCCAATTATAATAACAATGTTTTATTTTGATACAATCATTGCTATGGAATGTATTTTAAATATGATATGAAAATCTAGTTTAATGATAAGGAAGAATCAATTTGTGAGGAAGTTGTAGAATCTATAATCTTAAAATAATAAATTTCATCAACTGGTTGTTATCTAGATATACCTTTATTAGCTATACTAAATGTACTTCATGGGTGGGTGAACAAAAAAATCTACGGTTAAGGGAAGTAATATTTGAATGGATAATGTTTTGATTTTTCAATAATACATTGATGTATTTCTAGATTATTTAATTAAAAATTCTCTATAATGGGAAGTAGAGTTCTCAATAGATTTAATTTGGGTTCCAGACCAATATCAATGACTCCCTGTAGAATGTACAACTAGGAATTAGTATAGTTGAATAATGAACTAGATGAATTGAGTTTCAAGGGATTTATTCTCCCTATTTTTCACTATTGGGACACCTTATTCTATTTTCTTTTAAAATAATAATGTTTCTATGATGTCATGTATTGATTATATAGAAATAAATAATATTACAATGATGAAAATGTATCCTCTACATCCTATTGATGATCTATTTGATCGAATTCATGGAGCTCTATATTTTTCTAAAATTGAACATTTATTTAGATAACTTCAATTGGGTGCGAGTAGTGAAGAAATTCCATATAAATTCTTTTGAACTAGTAAAAGATATTATGATATAATTGTAATTACATTAAAAATAACATATTCACCATTTATTCGTAAGGATATAATGAATAATGAAATCATGGAATAAAACTATAATATTTTAGAGTTGTATATTAATGATATCTTGATATATTAAAAAATATATGAAAACTATGAGAACCACTTACATGTTTTTTAGAGAAACATAGAAGAATAGAGTTATATGTGATTCTTAGTAAATGTAAAATTAGAAATCAAATAGATTCATTTATTTGATATATTATCTCTAAGGATGGAATCTCAGTTGATCATGTGAAGGAAAAGTAAATCCATGAATGGACAAAACCAAAGAAAATAATCAATGTAGGTTAATATCGGTATATCATAATGATTTTTCCCAATTGAATGACCCGCTATCTTTGATCACATGAAAAGGGGTTAAATTCATATAGGCAAAAGAATGTAAATAATGATTTGAAGAATTGAAAATTATATCAGCCAATGGTCCAATTATGACTCTTCTATATATGAATGATGAGGTTGTGATTCAACATGATGCATAAAAGAATGGACGTGGTTTTTTCAATGTTCTAAATGAAAAATTTATTTCTAATGCATCAAGGACTTTGATGAATAATGAACAAAATTTTCAAAATCACGATCTTTAGTTTGAATTAGTTAGAATTTATCAGAAAATATTAAGACACTATCTCTATGGTGAATGATGTGATAAATATATGGATCAGAGGAGTCTCAAATAAAACTTTAAATAGAAATAACTCAACATGAGGAATATGATTTTATTCATGTTACTCAAATATTAGGATTGTTCAATACACTACCACCCATTAATGGAAAATTAGGTAGAAGAAGCATTAATCATGAATGATCATGGACTTATGACCAAAATGAGGATCAAGATAGATCATATGTTCAAGGATCATGTAAATATCGATATTGGAATTTTGAAATTGGAGGAGACATTATTCCTTTTTCTAATTATTGTTAAACAATATTTACATTATATAATAAAATGCTTCAAATCTAATGATTAGAACCTTCAAATGAAAAATAATTCCCTTAAAGATTGAAGATTGGAATACTTCTTGTATGATTATGTAGTTATGATGTTTTCAAAGAGGTTATGTGTTCCATCAATACGTAATCATTAAAACGGAAAATATTAGATCATTCTCGTAGATCAATTATAAATATAAACCTTAGTAGTACCATGTTGTTTTGTGATTTGAAGGAACATTTATGCTTGGAATAAATGAAGTAAGAAAATACAAACTACATGTCATGGTGTCTGGTTTTCCAAAAAGTGAAGACTATGATATTACATCCAAGAGGATTCATGAACCCAATACTAATTCCAATGTGGGTGTGGTATGACATTATGATGGAATTATTAATAGGACTACCAAGGTCACCGTGAAGAAATGATTCAAAATGGGTAAATGTTTATCGTCTTAAAAATGGGAACATTATCTTCCAATAATAATATAGTACATCTTTGGAACCAAGAATTTATCTATATTTATGAGGTTTCTGGATGTTTTGGTACGCCTCTATCGATTGTGTCTAATCGAGATCCTTGATTTACATCAGAATTATAGAAGAGAATTCATGAATATTTGGATTCAAATCTTCATATGTGTACTTATTATCATCCTCAAAACATACTACTATTAGAAAGCCCTATAAAAACATTAAATGGCATGTTGAGATCATGTTCATCTGACTTTCAAGGTATGTGGGATCAATAATTACCTATGGTAGATTTTCCCTACAATAATTGTTTCCATTATAGTAATAAAATGGTGGAATACAAAGAATTCTATTAACATAGATTTCGAACTAAAACTTGTTGGGAAGGATTTGGTGAAAGTAATATTGTACGGAAATAAATTTTAGAAGATACAAAGTCATATGTAAAGAAAATTTGTTCCCATATTAAATCATTCTATACCAAGAAATGTGTTATGGTGACAATAAGGGAAATGAATTTGAATTTCAATAGATAATTCATGTCTTTCTCGATGTATGTACATGGAATAGAGACTAAAGGTTAGATAGGAAAGGTAAAATGATCCCTACATATATCAGACCATTATAAATTCTAGAAGGAATTAGAAATGTAAATTACTATTTTCTGATACTGCCATGTCTCTAAAATTTTCATGATATGTTCCATATGTCACTCTTAATGATGTACATGCTAGGACCAACACAAGTACTCACATATGATGAAATATAACTGGAACTTAATTTTTATTACTATGAAGAGCCTATTAAGATTCATGATCTAATATATAAATTATTGAGATATTGGAAGACTCGACTAGTAAAGTATATTTGGAGAAACTATAAAATTGAAGAAACAACATGGGAAATCAAATATGTTATGAATATGAACAACCAACATCTATTTAGATGAAACTATAAATGAAATATTTCAGGGATGTAATATTAGAATTAGGGACGAATATAACACCCTATTGATTTTATGTTATGTTTTATTTAACCAATTTCAATTCATATCATTTAATGCATGAAACACTGAGTATATGCGAAATAATACTTTGAAATTATATGTATTTAAGGTAGATAGTTATAACCTAGCATTTAAACATATTTTATCTACTTCTAGGATTGGAAACTTGAAAAACAGACATTAATGGTTGTGATAATTTGGATATTTTATGTCCGATTGGATCTACTTAATTTATTTTCAATAGAAACAAACCCATTAGAATAGTAATGATACTCCTAGGAATAGTTATATGACCATTATAAATAGTAAATCCACTAGATGAATAGTAATATCACCAATGGATGTATAAATTAAATTGATACATCTTATAAATGAAGGAATGGTATAATTATATCATAGTCTACGAAAATGAATGTTTTATAAATTATTAAGCGTTCAAATTTTTTTATGTCATAAATATTCAATAAAATTTAATAATTTAAAATAAAATTTATTTTACTAAAATGTATCAATAAATAAATATTTTTATTTATTATTAATATATTATAATTTAAGGAGTCCATATGGAATTGTTCAAAGTGTTTGAAAATTAGTAGTATTATTAATATCTGTGTTTTCCATGAAAATATTGATTATAATTAAAATTTTAATTTCTCAAATTCAGAAAATTATTTTCTAAAAATTGATTTATTTTTTTTATTCTACATTTTAAAAAATAGATAGATTTAATTTATTTGATTTATTATAAAATACATGAATTTTTAGAGAATAGTAAAATATGGCAATATAAACAATAAATACATTAAAAGGAAAATTACGTATTCCATGTGCCATGAATGATGTATGAAACCATTAGTTAAAAATAGCATTATTAATTTATTTTATTTAATTACAATAATCTATACTATATCATGTCTTGGGAAAAATAATATACAAATGATTAAAATATTCAAAAATCACCCCTCTGCTCGATTAAAAATACCACAATTAACCTCTTCATATCCTCACACCTCAAAGTCTAGAATATTGCAATAATTACTTCCATGTCATATTCACCATTATAATTACCATTTCAAATATCACTTGTTCTTCCCATAGGAGAAAAACACATCTCCATAAAGAGGTTCTCAAAGGGGATAATTGAAAAGGTAAAACCTCATCCTTTTTTCATTCAAATTCATTTTCTTTTATTATTCTATTCTAACATCCACTATAAAAATTTGAATGATAACTTACATATCATATATAAGATTTAATTATATAATTTTAATGGAATATGAATAATTACAATCATTTCTCTCTCTCTCTCTATTTTATTTGAAAAATAAAATCATCATCTGTGAGGTACACATTTACAACCTTCTTGGACACCATATATTTTTTCATCAATATTTCCCATCATGGATTGTCCTCAAGAAATTTTTTATTTCTTAGATGGATTTTAATATACAGATTAAGTAATATTTTATTTTATGTATCCATTATATGTTTTTAGATTAGTTAATTAGACAATACTAGTGCATGGTGATCAGAAAAACACCAAAATAATAAAATAAATTTTCACTAAAATTTTATCCAATGATTCAAATAAATACTATAAAAAATAATATATATAAAAATTAACACTTCTATATTTTCATTAATTACAAATAATTCCAATAATGGTGAATTATACCTATAATACATGAACATCATTACCCATATACATGATAGCTGATCATAAAAACCAAGGAAATGAAATATCATGAGTGATAATATTGTATCCAATAACTCATAAATAATATAATTAATAAACATAATAAGATTATAGTAAATAAAATAAAAATATTAATGTTTATTAATTAGTTAATAAGTGGAATTAATTGTAATATACATGCAATTATGATCAAGTAAAGAACACTATTCAACATAAGATAATGGGTTTCCCATCTAACTTTTATTTCTGTGATATTTTCATTATTGAAAATTTGTTTATATAATGTGGTGGATGTATAATTACATTTCATATATAATATAATAAATCTATTTATATAAATTTTATTTAATGATTAATTTTAATATTATTATTATTTTCATATTATTTGATTGATTACAAATTAGTACGAGACTTCATCTCAATTTCCATATCATTGAGACTTACATGGTATTATGCTCATATCCAATTTTTTTTATGGTGTATCTAGTACCCATATATATATGTTTTCAATTTTAAATATTATTAAAAATTAATATACATTTTCTTGAATCATGGATAAGAATTTTGTTTATCTATTTTACATTTTACCTGTGGGGTTATCTTTTAATGTTGTTTTATCTGGTTAAATATTGAAGAATATATATCCACTAATAAATAAAAACATTGATATGTCATATTTTCCATGTATTAAATCTTTATATATAAAATAATTTTTATTTTAGTGATTAGAAGGGACCATTTTACAGCTCTATGCCTCAATTGGTCTAATGGGACAAAATAGTTGGTGAAAACCCCTTCGTGTTTGTTCGCAAAAGGAATAAAATGAGATTCTACCTAAAGAATTAAACTATATTTATATTATGATGGTTCATGTTATAGATACGTGACATGAAAATAATAATCGTTCTCTTTATTCAGTATTCAGTTATTAATTTCAAGGAGGTTTAAACAATGAAAAAAAATATGGATGCATTTTATTTCGCAGTTTATTGATGGTGTGTCTTTTTTCAATTAATCACAATTAAATATTAATTATGTATAATTGATTATAATTAACTTATTATTGATTCATTGATCCAATATATATAACCCTTAATTATTATTTTATAACATGATTAAATTATTTTTATTTCTATTAGTTATGAAGAAGAGATCACATATTGATTTTTCAAGGATACAATTTATTAAAATTTTTAATTTATTATGTTTTGTTTTATTTTCACAATGTAAAATTTCATTCTATGTATATATATAGATTCATAAAGTCTAATAAAAAGAATGGTCCCTTGATATTTGATTCCATATAATCATGAAAATGTGATAAATAATTCATTGGATCTAAGATTCTTATTTTAGGGTGTTACTAATAAACATTACATTATCATATAGTAAGGATAACATTGGGAACCATTAATCCATTATTGATTAAAAAAATTGGTTTAATGTGTAATCTTATAATTAAGCCTAAAAAAAGCTTTCACATCGACTGGTCATTATAAAAAACATAGGACCAATAAATTTTACATTTTTTAGTTATTTTAATCGATCCTTCAAAAATATTATCTCCTGAGTAAAATGAAAATAAAATTATATTTCCCTTAAAAATGATAATTTTATTTTCGAAATCAATATATAATATTTTTTCATGTACTATTATATTTAATGGTTTTTATGTTCATTAATGTTTTTTATTAGTATACCATGTTTTTAGGATTGTTAGAGACTAAACATTATTCTTGGAATATAGTACATAATTATAAAAAAAATTCCACAAATTGGAATAATTCCATTCTTTTATATTAATCATATATTGACATAGATATATATTATTGAACTGTTTTCGAAAAAATGGATTTTGTAACATTCAAAAATATTATTCTCTTATAAATGTAGTTGCGTCTCCTTTTATATAAACAAACGATGAGATAAATATTTGGTAACACTCAATATCAATATTAATCAGTTTATTCTTGGGAATATGATGTCATCAACTTCTCACAAGTAATATATTAAAAATCCATTATTGGATTCTATGAGAATTCAACATACTTACCATTGTGTATCATTGGTTCCAATTTTTGGTATATAGTTGTATTATATTATTATATTTAATATTTGAGACATGAAACATATGAAATGGAGAATAAATAGAACTAATTCACAAAATATAACTACTCCATAAATCCATTAACATACTTCATCAAATTGAATTATTTTCGAAATGAAAAAAATTGATTTGACATTATTTGTATTATGTTGAACCATTTTATACTTGTAAGAGTGATACTCAATATTCTTAGTCTTTGGGAAATAATCATATCCCATTTAACTATTCTTCTTCATATTCATCATAAATATAAATGGACATTCACAAATCACATGCCTATCTGTATTTTTAATTATATTGATGATTTTTGAAGTAGAAATCTATTTATTTATCCTATTAAAATTTGTAATAAAATTGGATAATTTATAAGTAAGTTATGATAATATCATATCTGAACATAAATCATTTTATAAATTATATACTATTATGTTCATTCCCCCCGTGAAGTCACTTATATTCAAAATATAGGGTAGTTGGAACCATCATTTTGAGATTTAATGTGAATGGTTCCCTAGAAATATAATAACATCCTCTTCTTTATTTCCCATGTTACGGATAATCGAAATATTTTATGGATTCATTTCCTCGTGTAGTTGTTGGAGATCCATACATATGATATATTTAATTTAAAAATAAGAATATATGACAAAACCCATGTGTTTATGTGTTAATGATTGTTCCTTGTCAATAGACTTCTACGAAATAGCATTAGGATCTAGGGATTCATGCACATACACTTTTGTCTCTTCGTGTAGTATAATATGTGTGTAATTGTACCATTTAGGGAAGTTACTAGTCATTATAAGGTTATATATATGCAATATGAATCGTAGAGAAAATTATTATTTCTTATTAATTTCAAATTAATAAAATTAAATAAATATGATAATAATTTCATTCCATGGTTATAGAAAATGATATTTAATAAAATTTATTTATTATTCTCCCACTATTATATAACCTCATGATTACCATCCACGTAAAACTAAAAATATCTTATTTAATTAATATTCTAGAGGAAATTATCAATACAACCATTTCAATAACACTAACTTTGCGAGGTAAATATATTTTATGGTTTTTAGGTAGGTTATTCATAGACAATCACTGTTTCACAACTCATTCATTCAATGAGTGTAATATCGAATTCTACGACCATGGAATTGATTTTTTTTCAAAAACATTTCCCATATTTTTCCAATTAATTCGTTGTAAGTAATTCTTTGATATAATTTAGTTAATTTGATCAAAATCATAGTCATATATCCAGGATAATTGAATGTATACAGACTTATGTTGTTAAAGAATATTAAATTTTTGATCAAGAATATATAATGTATTAGATAAAATTTCTGAATGAAAATTTTATTTTTTTGGAAATTATTACATCTGATAATATTCAGGTATATAAATTAACATGTCTTAAAAATAAATATGGATTTTAAAATAATAATTAACCATTCATATAAAAAATTATTAATTCATAAATTGGTAACATAATTTTTTTGTGTCTTATAAATTCAATTATTTGAACATCACAAAATCTAAAAGAATAAATTATGAACCCAAATATGTAGATAAATATAACACAAATAATTCTATAAAATAGTGAGAATGGTATAAAATTTTTTTATGAAGTAGATGATATTCCAATGATGGCCCAGGGGAAAAATATACATGAACTCGTTATAGTGTGTGTTTTAGCATTAATATTAAAAAATAATTTATATCCTACGATTATTTCATTTTATACCAACCATGAACCAAAACCACATGTGTTCCACCCTCATCTACCAAATAGTTCAATGGTTACTCTTTCTATTTCATATATTTTCCAACTAACTCATATTTGAGGAGAACCAAATGACTGGAGAAATATGATTTTACATAAAATCCCATTAAATGTAGTTCTTATGTAATAATGGTTAAATGAATGAGGAAACATATATAATATTATTCATTTAGAAATAAATAAACATAAATCAATGAAATTAGAATGACATATTTAAAATAATCCATACAAAGTGCAGTCTATGGTCATTATCACACATTTACATGTCATGACCTTATAAATAAATTATTTATAAAATTCATTTCTATTCATTCATATATTCAGATTATTATTGATATAATTAATTAAAAGAAATAAATTAAATAAATAATGTGAAATTATACATCAAACATGTGTAGTGGGAAAAATCTTGGAAAATAATCAACAATAGTTTGTTACATGCTCCATCTATCAAAAATTGTATTCCAATAGTATACAACGTACTCCACAAGATACATAAATAAAAGTCATATATGTTTAATAAATTAAATAATGAAGCATAAGTAAATTACATTGTTTAATATTTCATACCAAAGGAAATCATAATATAAATTATCAATCGTGGATATTAATTAACACTAAAAAATATTTTTTAATTAATATATAATAAATGATATGACATTTGGTTGACTGCATGTAATATGAAATAATAATGGAGGAGGATGTTGTTTTTTAAAATATATATTTAAATAAAAAACATTCTATGAAAACGGGCCGCATACATGTCATGTACTAATGAGCTCTATACAAAGTTTATTGTTTCTCATGTGTCTATATTACACATGTTGGGACTCAGTGTGTAAAAATTTCACACATATCATAGGCACATAGATTATATATAATTACATTGAATATGGTATCTTTATGATCTATTTTTTAGACTATAAATAATGTTACAAATACACAATTTTTTATGACTATGTTGTCTCTAAAACCATTAGACTACATAATGTATAAGTATTTTTCATGATATGTTGTCCAGAAACAATGTGTCAGGATGACCTAGTCAAAATGCAGTGTGTATTTAATACACTACAAATATCAAAAATTTTATGACTACAAAAATACAAAACAAATTGTCTTGTTGTGTTTCAATTGCGTACATAACATACACCTTAATGATAAATTTCATCTTAAAATGTTATTTGTCTATAATAAATGACATTTTAAGATAGAATATATGATTATTGATTATCGATTATGAAGTAATTTTAACACTATTTGTAATATTTCAATGAAAAGTAATCAGAGAAGAAGATATCATATTAAATCATGTTAGAAATGATAAAAATGGAAATAAATATAACATAAAATTCATTTAATTATCATTGAATAAAAAATAATTATTAATTGATATGTGATTGATCATAAACCACATGAATTTTTTTGAGGTGTAGTGGATGTGCGGTTGAGTGATTCCCAATAAAATTTTTTAAAAATATCACCGGGTATCTCTATAAAACCATAGAAATATTATCTCTATAATCAATGATAAAAACCAAAAAATTAATAGTATAATGATGATATAGTAAGAAAAATAATTAAAAATATTTAATTACCTCATTATTGATGACTATGGTTCGAAAATCGTTAATGTTACGTAATTCAAATCGAGGCACCCATTTAGATATCCTTTTTAGGTGTTCCAAAAATTATCCATAAATTTTTAAAGACATTGTAGTGTTCATCTGTTTATAGGATAGAAATATTTACATCTTATATCATTTGACCTTGATCACATAATAGAATATAAATGGTACTATTGGATTATCTATGTTTTATATAACTCTTTATGATGTAGGAGAATCTCCATCACATGACCTTATTGGTTTTCTTGATAATTATTCTCTAGATTAATGTAATTAAATGTGTAGTGATTTATGTTATAAAAAAACACTTTCCTTTTTGAATGAGGCTGGTGTTGAGGTAAAAATAATAATAAAATTTTTATAGAGCTATGATAGCAAACATAATTTCAAAATATCCCATAATGGTTCTTCTAGACCATCTAAAAACACCATGTATAAATAATAAAAATATTATTATTAATATTTTATTGATTTGATAATGAAATTGGGTATAAATAAATTATGTTTTCAAGATTAAATATAATAAAATTTACTCATATAATATATATTATTTCGTTTTTAGAAAAACCAAATCTCAGCCCACTTAGTGTCCTCAAATTTATCATACATGAAAAATGAATTTTTATTTGATAACACAATATAATTATTCACCAAAAAATACTAACATATTTAGAGGGGATTAGAAACTTTAATGAACTACACACATAAGCCCCCTAAATGGGTATTTCCTCATCTCATACCTTAAGGAGTTGAATAAACATTCCAAACCTTATTTATTAATTTTTTTAAGAGAGAATTCCCATGTAAAGTGATAGATTGAAGTCATATATAAATATATTGATTTTTAATTCCCCTAATAGAGATATCCCCAATTCCAACTATTGGTGAAAAGAACATGTGGTGCCACCAGTAAATATACATGCTACCCCTTGCAATGTTTTTTGTACCAATGATACAAATCATTACTGTTTTTTCACCCATTCCAATTCCATTAAATCATAATAGAAATTGACACACTAGGATAAGTAATACCACTATCCAACAATGGTTTGTTCATGGAACAAATTTAATATATGTTACAACACACCCATATCTCATTTGAGATTCCATATCAACAATGACTGTATAGTACCCAACTACACCACAAACATACTTCTCCACACCATCATTCATATCCCACTATTCCAAGAGTCACAAATTTAGTCTCCAATATGTCTTCCCCCAACAGAGAAATGGTCGTTTGATAGGATTTTGTAATCAAATCCCCTTTTGATGACAGCATCCATGAATGTGACTATGTGTGACCATGCTTGTCCACCCTTAACTTATGCAATGGGATATGTCCTACTCTCATATTGATACCCCCTTCCATAGACCCAACAGTTATTCCAGGTATCATGTAAGCCCTAATTATATGACTATAATCCAAATATAAGTCTAGAAATTCCTTATCCTCATAGTCCCTTGATGTCCTTATGTCCCTATGGCCCGATGGTGAAATTCAATGGCCAGATGGCACAATTTGCTGGATAATTTCAAATACATAAATACCCCAACAGAACATGCTAATACATTTATATAGTGATTCTAAACAAACATAAGAAATAACCCCCCTCCAAAATTTATTTGAACAATAGTATGTGGTACATGGTAATAATTTATTTACTGAATAATAATCACCCCAACTATTCTAAGAAATAAAATAAATATTATATAAAGATGTGATTAAATATTTATAAAATATTACCATAACAAATATTTTAATGGAATTAACGGTGACTGGATATCTTCAATCAAACAATAAAACTAATTTAATATGATAACTCAAAGATGAAAATATTATTATAATATATTATAGTATATTTATTGAATTTTACCATGGTTATAGACACACATATTTTTTAATACTATAGGAACCTATAGAAGAGTAATTATTAACTACATGACTAAATTCTACATTTTTTATCGTTTACAGGTTAATGAACTCATAGATAATGAAGGTAAATTTATAAGATACTCGACTAGATCACACTAAAATAGTATCCAAACTAGAGGGTCACATAACCCCAAAAATACCTCCCCGTATTCCAGAGGATTTTGACTGATAGTGAAGGTTTGTAGTGTAATATTGGCTAGTATATACCATCATGTTTAGAGTTTAACATAGAGGTATAATATAATCAATAAATAGTGGGAAAAAATTAAAAAGTTGTTGTGGAATAAATATACATCAATGTGGAATATCAAGAGAAGGTAAAACAAAAAAATTACCAATCCAAATATAATAACAAAGGATGATGATCATGTAAATCCATACTATATGGGAATACATATGAAAGATAGAAACATAAAGATAAAAAATGAAAGATAAAAGAGAAAAAATGATCAAAATTACCCAAAAATAACATCATGATAAATGGCTTGATCCTCTTCTTTCAAACACTATCCAAGTACAAAAGTCATTCATCCATGGTTTGTGTTTTCCACTATCTATACATGTATCCTAGACGTCAATATAGGTAAAAAATAAAGTCAAATAATGGGTGTGAGATATACCCATTAGGACACTACCAATAATATATAATTTTACCATGTCTGTGTGTATGTAAAGAGATGTGTTTGAGTAATAGTAAATCATTAAATGAAGCGAAATACATAAATTACACACATATATCTTTTTTCGCATGGACCACCCATCCTCTATCAACTAATTTAGACTAATATTTAATGACTTGGAATATACTATAAATTAATAGGAATTTAACATAATAGACTCCAAACCTGACTCCATACCTTGGAGACCCCAGTAGAGCATAACTGGATAAAGAAAGTATAACATGTACATAATAAATATAAATCACTGATAAAATCCATGTTTTTTATTTGAATTAGAATATTCATTTTATAACTAAATTATTAATTTGTTATAATCCTAAACTAATCCTTGTTTTCACCATTAATAACCTAGTTAAATTTAATGTCTAATACATGCCCATATCCAAATAATCGATTATTAGATATTTGTCATAGAACCCATTGTATACCTATAGGTGTGGTATAAACAAATATCTTTCTAATTCCATCCTATGAAATTTATATAGGGATCACTTGTGTTTCTCATAGAATATATAATAATCTTCAAACTTAGTCATGCATTAAAATTACACATAGGGACACCAAGTGTCAGTCATTCCATATATAATGATCTATAGGGTGATATCTTCTACGGTTTTAATATGAAAAAAGTGTTTCACACAAAAGGAAATTTAATTTCTTTATAATTTATTTTTTTAATTAGAAAACATAATTCATTAACTAACTTTTGATTCATGACACTTGTATCACTATTGTTATGTCAAAGGGAATCATCATGGCCCCCGATTCCATCCATAACAACTTCAAATCATCTTATCTCAATAATTCATTTCATTTGTATTGAAAAAATCCATCAAAATCAGGACTCAACAATGGAAAATTGTAAATGGACATGGGATTATATTCCATCTTTTATTCAATTCCATTTACAGGTCATGTAATTCATTTAACATCCCAAAATAAAATTTTAAAATAAACACACTAGTAGTTTAATCAATTTCATATGTAATTGTTCATGGTTATTAAACTCTAGAAAAAACCCACATAGTTGTCCAATTAAAGGAAATTTACCTTCAACGATAGTTATGTTGTTCTTTTGGGACATGTAGTTTAACCCTATACCTATGATTAAAGAAATAATAACATCAATACGAAATTTATGAGAAATAAGATGTGTGGTATAATTACCTAATATATAAATACCATGACATTATGGTAAAAGAACAAGAACACAATCCTCAACATAATAGTTTAGCCTTCATCCTTTTTGGAGTCTATTTAATTATATAACTACATAAATTAAATAAACAAATAAACACCCCTTAAATATTGAATATCATCTCTAAAAAATAACATATTCGATGAAAAAAAATGATAATGGAAAATGAATAATATAGAGGTTATCGATATAGATTCAATGACATATACGATGAGTGAAAAAGAGTCCAAATGGAGAATGTTGTCAAAGCCTATCCTAGAAGGCCATGGATAATATTAGTGTTGGGATGGAGTTGATGTATAATTTGGTGAATATATAAGAGAGAATCATTTAATAGGAATGTCGAAAAAACTATAATCTCACACATTTTTATGGTAATATGTTTTTCCACGTGTATTTTTAAATATTGAACCTATCATTCAAACCATACTAGTTAAGTGAACCAATGGATGATATTGGGGAATTTTTTGAAAAACCATGAGTGAACCATAGTGATCCCCAATATAAAAAAATTCCACCATCTCACATAGTTGTTCATTCTGGTGTTGCATGGTTTGAAAAAACTATTTTACCCCATATAGATCATTTTAGAAGATTAATGGTTCCAATACGACATGTTTTATAGGGGAATGGTTTAAAAATAACATTGCAGAAGGACATCCTCCTCCCACAAACAAGGGAGTTGTGAAAAAACTGTTCTATAGACTCTCTAAAACACTGTCTTAAAATCATAGTCAATTCCTTATTGGAATGAATGTAGTATTCGAACTAATAAATTATTCATACCTCATATAAAATCTATAGTGTTAAAATCTCCTCTCATTATAGTAAATTTTTCACTATGAATCCATTAATTGAGTAGTAAAATTCCATCATAGAATAATTTATTCACATATAATGCACATTTTAATCTCTCTATAAGCTATTTCATTGTACATAGTCATGGTTCCATAACCCCCATTCAATATTAATATAATTATATTGGTGAGAAACAATTATCCAATCAAGGATACATATATGATTATTATTAACCGATGCATCAACCTATAAGATAACACTATCATGATGAATAATGTGAGATGAGTCTGAATAATAATGTCAATGATGATATTTTTGGAATTTATTTTTCATTATCACGAATTAGCCATGGTAACTTGCATAACAAAAAAATAGATCTAACAATGACATATCCTGAAGTTGATTTCTAATTTGCATATATTTTTTACTAGAACATGGAATGAAACAAAATTAACCTAGGAACAAATTTTCAACAAAAATTATGGAATTAGGATAACGTGTAAGTAAAAATACAAAAGAAAATCCACAAGGAGTTGTGTACCAAAAGTCTAAAAAATATAAAAAACCCTGGATGTACAAACAATTACTTGAAAATTTATTTATAACAACTGTTCTAATATAAGAAACTCTCTAAGTAAAAATATCCCAAGATAGAACAACCCCCATGTTGTGATTTTCCCTTAATCGATCATGGATGAAGATAGAATACAAACACCTAGAGGCATTGGTAGGTTTTTAGTTAAAATAATAGTTGTGTCTCACCTAGGATTCAATAAAATAATCGAGAAAAATAATTAACATTATAAATATATTTCTATTTTAAATACACATTTTTTCTTTAGAAATGATATTTTTACACATATTGATTTATATTTCAAATGATGGACATTATTTATAAGAGATGGATCTGAATATTTTTTTAAAAATAGTTTATATGAAATTATAATACATGTAAAACAACTTACAATCATTGGAATACGTTTATATCTCAAATATAATCAAGTGAGAGACATTTTTATCTGTTAAAAGTTACAATAAATCAAGGTTATGGGATCCTCACACACTAATGTGATAATAAAAAAAATGTGTACACACATATATTTACACTAGAATGAGGGGACTCGTCATCATCCTATTGTGGAATATGGTGTGTTGAACAATCTTCATGTAATAGTTATAAAACATCAATCTGGTGTTAGGGTAGTCACACAACATAGTGTTTGTCCGAAATAGCTCACTATATACCTATGATATCATATTATCTTATAAAAATAAATGATGGTGAAATTATTGAAATAAACAATAAAATACAATTAATTCCAATCTCCAATTACAAACATTCAAATTTTACTTTTGAAAAAATCGGTTTTTAATCAAAACATTATTTTTTCCATGATAAAACCCAAAGGTTTCAATAATAACCATTTAAGAACACCTATACCAAATACGATATTGAATGAAATTCAGAATTAAACATCAATACTAAATTTCATAATTTAAATTAAACCTTTTATGTTTCATAGTATCCGATCAATTTCCCATCAATTCCTTAAACACTTACGAATTCAATGGATTTGGGGATTTTATCAATTTCAAGCCAAAATACAATTTTGAAAAAAAAAAATTTCAATAGAATAATATTTTTATGAAATAAATTTTAATTAATTTAATATAAAACATGAAATTGAATTTAAATCAAGGATTTAATTTATTTCATGAAATTTTGGTTGATAAAAACTGGGCATAATGATGGAACAACCTATGTCGGGATCAAAGGATCATGAACCTCCAAACAATAATCAAGGATCTTTATTGAGTAATAAAAAAAATACAATATTGGAATGACAGCATGATCCAAGATATGAAAAACGGGTTTTTTATCGCTAAATCAAAATGGAGATCAATGATAAAATAAATAGGAAGGAGAAGATAATGGTAGAAAGGGAAAATGAAGAGAAAACCAACTAGGTTGATATCGAACACTATTCGTGAAGCTTCAATCAATATCTGGAAGGTTGTAGAGGGTCCAAAAACATATTTTATGAGATATCATGTAAATAGAAATCAAATTAGGATGTATAAGTCCATCAATGTCCAAAAAAGAGGTTTTATATGTTTTAAAATTAAAATTTCAGATTAAAAATCCATTATGCACCATTACATGGGAAGAGCTATATGATTTAGAGAAACCATGCACCCTAGCCCTGTGCTGAATTTAATTGTTTTCACTATTTCTCTTAAGTGGGTTCACATTTATTTCAAGGCATGAACAAGTCATGAAAAAACCCACTATCTAGGTTTTCAAGGATTCCATTAAAAGGGATCATGATTTTTGGAAAACCCAACCCCAACCAAAAACACCCAAAAAATTTTAAAAATTTCTTAATTGTTCACTCGAATAAATCTAAAATGAAACCTAAAATAATAATGATAAAAAGAGGGGTTAGGAATGCCTAAAAATAGTAAAATTATGTTACAACCTCACTACAATAGAATATTTATATCCCCAATAATAATTGGGAGAAGCTTCCATACCAAAAATATGAGGGAACTAATCTCTCATCAGGGGATCCCTCTCCCATGTATCATGACTATCAGACCATGAAACAATATAACTCGAACCAAATGTAGCTTCACCACTCGATGTACAATGGTTTTTGAAAAAAAATCATGAATACTCATTCATTCACAGATAAATCCAGTTGATCCTCATGATCAATCAATCTTAGACCATGATATTGAGTAGATAGAGACATTCATAGATGATATACATAAAAAATTACATATTTTGACATTATATATATAAGTAGATATATATGGTTTCAAATGTTCAATAACATACCAAAAACTTCAAAAGGAACCACTAATGTAGGAGCATGTCTCCCTTTCCTACAAATCCGTTGATGGCCTAAATCAGGTGAAACATTCAATATAATATATTATAATATATAAAATTCCTTCTGTCTACGATGACGATCAATATAAGATTTGAACCAGCTATCTTCCATTATAATTTTATATGAAATTTGGTAAATCTTTTAAATCTTAAAATTTACCCACCATGTTCCAAACATATAAATATTACCCATATCATAAAAACAGAACATATATCTCTATTTATGACTATAAAATTCCACAGAAGTGTAATATTGAACATAGACTAATATCTATTTCTATATGAAATCTAAACCAGTCACAAATGATCATTCTAATCCCCGCCAATGTCGACAAAAATGAGTGGAGCCTATCCTCATAAATAGTTATACATTAATATGTGTCCTTCTGACTATATATGGTACGTGAAGCTCAAACAAACATTGTATCCTAGTATATATGGAATCCATCTAAAAAAGGGAAGTGATCCAAGGTTCAATATTTTAATCTATAGAAGATGAAACTCTATGAAAATGAAAAATATCTTTCCGAATTACAATTCCTAACTTCTCAACATTGTTTGACTCACTAATGGGTATATAGTTATCCAAAATAGTTAGATAATTTATCACAACCAATATCACATTATTCTCTCTATAGATACATTGCAACCAAACCAAAATGCCTATAAGTATCTAATACTACATCCATGTCGGGATATGGATGAAATAAAAATGAAGGTGTTTGGTTCTCATCACTGAAATTTTCCCACAAATATAGACACATGACAAACTCAGAAATGCCACATATTAAACTTGATGAACATAATCATAGCTGAATGTCATAGAACATATTCATGGTTTCGAGGTGTGTTGCCTCCATTGAATTACGTTAATAAATGATAAAATCTTTCATTACCACTAATGGTAAAACAATGATATTATTTTACAATTGAATTCCATCTTTGTAGAAAACCACACTACAATAGAGTCCCCCCGTAAGGAGTGCCACTTTTTCTGCAGAACTCATCATAATGAAGATGTTCATAAATAATCATTTCGAGATGTGAAGAGGTCAAGTAATCAATGCAAAATACAAACACATCCCATGATTCATAGACTCCAATACGAAAATATGTAAAGATATCCAACAATTTCAACTCCAATAAATATTGTTTCATGGAACATGTTAGATGTTTCCTTCTCAATGCATTATCAATGAAATTCCCATTCCTGGGTATAAGCTATATCAAAATATAAAGACTACATGTATTCCAGGAAATCCCCCCAACATAGATTCTAATTATTTGTTTGAATCTATTACTAAATCTATCATGGTTTGAATATATGGTACACCATTATACATTATGGTAATTATACCATCTCTAAATCATTTGTCTCATAGCTACAACTTCAATGTCATAGGTTAGATAATTTTTCTCTTGTGTCCCATGAAAGGTTCTATAAAAAATGACCTGATCATAGTGTATAAGAAAAATTCCCTTTCCTAAACCCAATTAATCAATAAAGACCACATTTACCATCATGACCTCTAGAAGTATCAATATCAGAATAGTATTCATAAGATGTTTCAACTCAAAAAAACTTCATTTTTTATCCCTAGAAAACATAACACATATACAATTAAAAGAATTCATCAATGAATATGTCATTGATATTTCATTTACAAACTGGTGATAATATCCCACAAAAGAAAACAATATTTGATTCACGAAAAGATTTTGTGGATACTATGATATCATAAAAACCTTCAGATTGTCAGGTTCAACTGCAATTAAAATTTTCAACACAACATGACCCAAGTACATACCTTATAAGATATCAAAATAACATTTCAAAATATTGGATGAATGTTATAGATTTCGTAAAAATCATAGATTGGTTGTCAAATAATGCAGATGAAACTCCATAGACGTAGAGTAAACAATGATGTGTTTCAAAAAGAATACATCAATGTAATTAAGACATTCACTAAATTTGAGGTTCAGTAATATAATGAAAATAGTTTACGCATTGGTTAGAAAAAATGGAATGAAATGGTACTTATAATGTTCATACCTGGTCTGAAAGGAAGTTTTCATAATTTCTGATTCTTTTATAAAACACAGAAGGTATCCAAAATAATTGTTAATCATTGAGAGAAAATTTTTCAATATAAACATATAAAATTGATCATAAATATATGGGAATATATATAATTTAATTACCTTAAATTTGTTTATTTTTCCATAATCACCAAATATGTGAAGGGAACCATCATCTTTATTAGAAACGAGAACCAACAATGACCAAGGTGAAACAATCTGGTGTATAAATATGTTATCTAAAAGACCATTAAACAAATTCTTCATGACTTTCATTTTATTGGGTGACATGTGGTAATATGTAATATAAACCTATTGATTTTTAGGAACAAAATCAATAGAAAAATATACGTCCTATATTAGTGGAAAACCGGTGTTATCTTAATGAAAAATATTAGGAAACTTGAATATAAGTAGAGGGGGGTCATATATCAATGATTACCACTCCAGATTAAAACAAAACATTTGTATCACATTCCATAAATCTAGATAGGAAGATATAGAACTACTTGTCCATGGTTTCTCATTCTCCTTATAAGACATGACACAGAACATCAGGTTTAGTAATTGAGTCCCACCAAAGATAAAAATAAAAACACAATTATTTTTGGAAATAATCCATTACATCTTAAATATTGAATAAATAGGTTTCATTTTAATAACTAGAAGACTCCCTGGAAGATCATATTACTGAGGGAAAAAACAAAATAGACTAAGGATACACTATTCTCTCATTATACAATGAAGTGTAGTAAAATATATTAAATAAGAAAAAAGATCCATATAAATATTAACATATTAACAATATAGGTTAAAAATTAATGAGATTCACCATTAACAGATAATGTAATCACTATTGAGTAAGAGATAATGAAAGTACCATCAATGGTGTTGGACCTGTATGTAGTTCCTCTAGAGACTCTTCTAATGGCTGATAAATTGTTATTCCATATTCATGTGGCCAGAACCCTTTTATATGTGAAGCATATGATTGTTCTAGGGATTTTAAAGATGATAATGACCTTGTTACAATATTCAAGGTTGACTAGACATGGGTGACAGTTTTTAGGTGAACCGTGCATCTATATGAGCCACATATCTTCAGTGCCTTAGTGAAAACCATCTCTCAATGACCTGACATTCCACACTAGTAACAAATCGAAGGGGCTATAATAAGAAATGTAGAAATTACAGTAAAACCCTATTGTCTAGAACCACCATGAGAATCATCATACCTTCTATTTATTTTATAGAAATGAACACTACCACTAGGAGTGAACGAAAATCCAAACATCCCTAACTTTCTAGCCAGCTCCATTTTGACCATCAATTCATTATCCAACACATTAGCATAAGAAGGCACCATCAATAATAAATCCATTTATGAATATCATATTATAGCCAAAACTAAGTTCTTTTATCATTAATTTAATCATTTGATAATATCTCAAGAAAAAATTACACGAGATTAGCAATGTGGTTTTCATATTCTATCACAGTCCTATCACCCTATTCAAAATTGAAAAAAGTCCATATCCTTTTCCAAAAAAAAAATAAATTTGGATAGTACTAGTAGAAGAATATAACATATCTTTACATCCAATCTAATCCATAGTGATTATTTTACATCACCATCATGTGCCACCATATCATACTGAGTCCTGGAAGGAGGAACACATTACATTGAAGTACTCATATATCTCAAATTACACAAAAAAAAACACTCCATATAGCTCAACCATTCATCCGCCTTATGAGGATCATTTTATCGCGTCAATGTTCTTGGATTCGAGTAAAGTATATATAGAAAAATATTATAGACATCATTAATATAATGCTCTAGACGTTAGCCTGAACGGCTGATGGTGATAGTGCCTATCCCAGTGCTTGTACAAAACACACAATTTATTCAAATCGGTTTGGGTATATAATATGATTTTATCACTGATATTATTACCATAATCTTCATAGAACTGATTCAGACATCTTTAGCGAGGCATGAGGATACAAATCACCAATTACAATAAGAATGACATCTGATTTAGAAAAAAATAGACCAACATGGGATATTAATAATTATATAAACAAAAATAAGATTTTTTTTCAATCTCTATAAATAAAAATCTTGGTTAATACTAGACCTAATCCACCTGGATTATGTTCCAGACTTCCCATTCTATCATAATGATCATTGTGGTGAGACTTATCCAAATACTCAACTAAAACAAACTCCTATGTATAGAAAATATGAGATGATTAATAATGACTTCAATATAAGAATCATGCACTATAGCTCTGAAAACACTTTGTCAGAAACCATCATTGGTTCATTGGTATCTCTATAATTGAGACGACACAAAAATTGCTTTAAGGGTGTTCTGGATCCCCACAGGTTGGTCACTAGCACATGGAAGCTTACAAAATGAATTTCAGAATGAATTTTTCAAAAAAATGTAAAAGAAAGCTAACAAATTAGTATGAATACAAAAGAAACATCACATGGAGTAGTGTTCAAGAATTAAAAAAACCCAAAAAAATGGAAATTTCTAAAATAATTACAAAAAGTATGCTAGAAAACCCAAGTCACAATGGATGGAACTCTCCAAGTCCACATATGAATTGCTATAACCACCTCCATGTGGTGACTTACACCTTCTCATACCAAGAAGGATATAACCTAAAGACCCATGAAGTAACAGATTGGATCAAATCAAAATTACTAGTAAGGTATCATCAAGGATTCCATAAAATATGCTAAAATTTAGTTATCCAAATATTTTCAATTCAATTTAAAATAATAATTTATGTTAATTTTAAAGATTATTTAAACAAATCATCCATTAAATTTTAAATTATGAAAATACATTTACAAAAATTACTCAATAATTTTTTTAAATAGTTTATATAATATGATAAGGAATGTTAAATTGTTTACAAAAATTTTCATACATTTATATAAAAAATATAAAAAAGAAAAAAACATGATCATAATCCAATGTTATGATAGTTCCATGTATTGGGATCCTCACACACTAATTTGATAATAACCATAATGTGTATAAAATAACTTAGAACTATAAATATGGAGCACATTATCATCCTAATTATAATATGATGTGTTAAAGATTGTTAACATTGGAGTAGTAAATTGCCAATCCGGTGCTAGATAATTCCTAACCTAGTGCGTTTTCCTAAATGACTTGATATCTAACTACGATTTCATATTCTATTATAAAAATTAATGATGTTAAATTTCTATCATGAAACCGTTAAATAAAATTAATCCCATTTAAAATTTTAAAAAAGTACCATTTTTCACTTTAAAAACATAATTTTTTTTTCAACCCATGTGTTTTCCTTGAAAAATCCCAAGGTTTCTATCAAAATCATTTTAATAATTAATTTCAAAAAATAAATTGAAATAAATTCCCAATATAATTTCAAAAATATATTTAGTAAATTATATTTCAAAATTTAAATTTCCAAATTATCCATCAAATTAATAAAAAGACATAAATTTAATGGAATATCATGTTTTCCCAATTTCATGTCAAAATAAAACTTCCAAAAAATCAGAATTCAATGGAATTCGGTTTATAAATAATGAAATGAAATAATATCATATATAATAATATTTTTTTGAATTAATGATATATTTAAAATATTGAAATTTTGGGTTATTAGAAATTACACATCATAATGAAACATTCTAATTTCGGATAATGAGATCTCGAAACTCCAAACCCTAACCAGGATTCACCAATAAAGAAAAATGAATAAATAATTAGGGAATCAATCATAAAACCAAAATAATAAAATGATTATTAGATCAAGCAATCAATAAGAAGATCTATATAACTGTAAGGAGGATTGTTGAGGGAGAAAGTCAAATATAAAGATAAATGGAAACATACCTTGTATATATTGAACTCTGTTTTATATACATATATCTAATTATAAACAAGTATAAAGGGGAAATACTTTTATTGGTAGATCTCTTGTATAGTAAATTGATTTGGGGTTTTACATGTCCGTTAGTACCTAAAAAAAGGTTCTATGAGTTATGAAATAAATTTTTAGGATTAAAAATTTTATATGCTGAGTTAGTTGGGTAGAAGAACACAGTTCAGTAAAATTGTTCCCCATAGGTGTGCACCTCATTTTGTTATTTTCATAGTTTAAATCATTTGGATGAACTATTTTTAAAAACATGCAAAATATGTGAAAAACTTCACATTCAGGGTTTCCACAGTTTCCACTAAAAGGTCTCATGGTTTGGGTAAACCCTATGCCAACCACACATAGCCCAAAAAGATTCGAAATATCCAATGTTCTCACCTAATGCCACTAAAAATGAAGACCAACCCAAACATGTTAAATATATGTGATTGAGAATAAATAAAAATATAAACAAGATGTTTCCTAGATGGATTGGTATCTTTGAGGTAAATGTAATTTATATGGTAATGAACCAAATATCTCTTGATTTTCAAAGGGTATGATATAATTAGTTGATAACATCCATTATTTCTGAATCTATGTAAACCCTAGTAGTGTAGATACTTTTAATATGAATCCATCCCCAAATTCCAACTCAATTTTTTTTAATGGTGATATGTATAAGACTTATGATTAGAGAAAGATATAAAAGTTTCCTTCCGAAAAAGTTATACCTTATAAAAAATTTCCTATAAAAGAAAAGGTTTCTTTAGGAATACCTAATAATCTATAAACAAAAAATGTTTTTACGAACATATATACCATATATAATACCATAAGGCGTTATCTCTATTTTATCTTGGAAGATACTATCATATAAATACTCATTTATAGGTAATTTTTTTCAAATAAATCTAAAATGTTGGATATGTTCTTTTTTCATGAAATTAGAAAATGTATTTTACACACAGTCAATCCATAGGTCTATGGATGATTGGTCATAATCAACAATGCCTTTAAACCACGTTCCTTCTGCAACTCGTTCCAGAACATCATTATAATGTGCCAATATCTAATTTAAATGATATATCATAAACCCCCACAGATGCATATAATCTTAATAACATGATGCCTTATGAGATTATCCATTTAAAGGGTCTATATAATACGTAGGAAGTGAGATAATTACATCAACTTTTCTACAATAACCAATTTTACATCAATTACTCAATTAGATTAGGTAAATCCCATCACAAAATCCATAGTGATTTCATCCCATTAAAACTCTATTATAGGAAATGGGATTTTCAAGCCATATTTCCATTCATTTTTTGCATTCATGTACTTATAGGTGAAAAAATATGTAAAAAACATGTGATATAACTTTTCATACCTAGACTCCAATATTGGTGATTTATATCACAGTACACCTTTTTATTAATGGGGTCTAACATGCATAAATAGTCATGTGACTCTCGTATGAACTCTAATCAGATGTTTGTATGGTCGCAAACACATACCCGAATGTGAGAGACCACAAACAAATAAACAGTAAGACAAGGTCATGGATCCTCACATATGACACTTTCGCATCAGACCAAACCATTGGGATGAGAAATATTAATAAAAATTCCTCTATCATGAAGTAAAGAGGTCACTTATAATGATGTGATCATAGGTTTTCCAGGAAGGTCTTGAACCACAATATGCATCTCAACAAAAATGGCAGTAAATAGCCACATGATACTAGCAACATAAATTTCTTATGTCATATTCGTCTAGCTCAAAACATCATCTATATCACTTCCCATACCAAATATGTATTAAATATCAAAATAAAATGACTATATGTATTCAAACCACAATCATTATCTCTTAATTAATTCTTGTTGTATAATATGTACATTGTTATTTAAATCTGTAATCTTCAAAAATCATATCTATGAAAGTAATTCCTCTCGTAGAAAAATTAAAGAACCACAACTACAAGCTACATATAATGAATTGGGAAATTATACTAATTAAAACATAACATACGAGAACTATAAACCTCTACACACTCATCCCACATCTGTATGAATCAAAATCCATTTCCCAATGCATCACAATAATATGTATATATTCATACAAGATCATGTAAAACGCAGATCAATTATTATGTTAATAAAACTATAAGCTTCATAAAAGATCCCTGAAATTATTCAAAACATTTAAACATGACTCATTTCTTTTTCAATCCAATGTGTGGTGATAAAATATATGAGAAATACTATATACATTGCTGAATTGTCCAGTTATCCAAAAGAAACTCTTAACATCAATGATGATCTTAGGACGCTCCTTATAAATCATATCTCTCAACTTCTCTATGTCAATTGATATACCTGTCTCAGAGATAAAATCACTATCCATGTAAAATGTAGGAATGTTTATGAGACCTAACAATATAACCAAATACTCATACACGTATTTCTTTATATGGAATTATATATATGGAAAGTAAAATTTTATATCATGAAACTGATGATAATATGAAATTTAATACATCTTAAAAGAAACATTTACTCCTAATATCTAGATGATATGGTCTTATAATTGATGTAATGGTTTCCAATTACTAACAATTAACTGGTTAATTAAAGATAATCAATGAATTGCCTATGTGTACCATCCACATTCACAATGAAAAGCACTTGTGAACCTCAAAAAAGTATTGGACCATTTAAAACGCTTGGCCTCCATATCCTCTATATTCCTCTTGGGTTACTGGAACTCATTAAAAGACATCCTATAGAGAGGACTTGATAGTGGTACTACACATGTAACTTACTCAATATTAAAGTCAATATATCTCATAAAAGGTATCAAAAAATAGTTTTTGGGAAAAAATTCCACGAATCATTATATTATTTGTGATAAATCCATATTTTACATTCTTAATTAATAATTATACAAAATAGAAATATGGTACATCACAAAACCCATCCCAAGAAGCTCAGGCCAATATCGACTCACATGAACACATCATTCCCCATTTTATATGTGAATACTTCACGTGGGTGATAAGAAATAAATAATACACTGATTGAAATCGATGTAAGAAATATAAGGAACAACCCATTCCATCCAAATATAATTTAAAAACATATCATCTCGTGGATGTAGAGGTTCCATATGAAATTAAAACATCCTACCTCAATGGGGAAATATATACCCTATTGTACACACACTTATCAAATTCCAAGAGGAGTATAAATCTTATTTACACCAAAAATATTCTAAATTTAATGCCCATGTCTATCCATAATAGGAAAAATAATAAATGAGTGGTAATAACATATTAAAAAATGAACCAATATTATAATAGGGGCCACTAAAATCATAACTCTAATAGTAGAAGTAAAGGAACTCTCATATGTTGAGGTTTCTTGAATATTTTTTGTTTTTCTATGATCCCGAGCCCTAAAGGATAACCTAACCAACCTAAGTAGACCCTCCCAATTGAAACTATAATTATGGGGTTTGGATACAACTCCCATGAACTCCTACTCGGTATGATATTTTGGTAGTGCTTCATATTCAATTATGATGAGGTGACATTCTAATTTCTCAAAAATGTGGAGATGGAGAAGTCCATATCTCACAATCCAATGAAGGAATTGATGAAGAAATTATTAAATGTCAATACATCATCCAAAAACCCTATCATTCATTTAATTATATAATGAATTTAGTCTTTCTTTTCATTGATATTCTACTATGATAAAATTATACCTGGGTGCATGTGTGAACAATCTGGATTCTATTTCCATCATATGAACCCACCAAGCATCGTTTCCTACAACTGGTAAATGTAAATAATCGTTCATGTGATGAACTATCCCAATCCGTACCTCTATCCTCTCTCAGTTTAATGTCACTAATGAGAATTTTATTTACTACACTATACTTATTAGTCAAATTAAATAATATCACTAGTGGTCAAATGATTCAAGTGAGACTCAACTGTTATCGCTTTGTCTTGGATATCTCATCACCGTACTAGATTTATGTGAATTGTTGGAGATCAGTAAAATGAGTGAAGAAGTCCATAACTGATAATGATTCATACTTTAGGTCCATTAATAATCTGTATATGCCAACCCTCAACATCTCAGGATAGTAATAATCAAATTATACCATATGAAAATATCTCCAAATCATCTCATGATGATGATCAATATGTGTTGTAATGTCCCACCAATGATTATCAATGTATCAAATAATATTCACAAAGTGGTTCTCTATCCTTCATGGAGGTGTTCAAAAATTATCAAAAACAGACAATGTAACCCCAAGCAATGAATCTAAAATACTTGAACATATTTTCCCTAAATAGTGGGGTGGATATATCTATTGAACCTCTGTCATTAATTATTTCGTATTAGGGGAAAGTTGTAGGGATCCATGAAATATTTGCCTAAATCATATGAAACCCTATCAAGAATTGTATCCTACACCTATATTATATACTAAATAAGGTTCCTTATTAAAAAATATTGTGTGTTCTAATACAACGTAAGGGCCCACAAACTTTGGTTAATGGTCAACACCACTATCCTCATAAATGTATTAAGGACATATGGGGTGAATGTCCTTTTAAATCCATACACATGCCTCAAACTATGATTTCATTAAAATAATATATCACAGATATGAGAATTGGATATTTAAAATCATTCCAATATTAGAGTAAATTCTCTGTACCTACTCTTATAACAATATCTAGGTAAATGGAGGGTAAATTGAATTAATATAAGGATTATTATATTTAAGATAAATTTGACAAACCCATTTATAGGTCACAATTATTTTTTAAATATCCATGAAATATTAGTTTGTACATGCACACATATATATACCAATTTAGTATAATTAGATGAAATATAATTCCTAATTTATATAGCCTATACCCTTTACAAATTTAAATTTTTATTCATTTAACTATAGTGATAAGAACATTCTATCCCATGAAACATGTGGTTCATGGTTCAACATTCCATAATTAGTTAGTTAATGTTTTAATATAAATATATTTAGGAAAAAACTATTAGAATAATGCATGATATATTTTTAATATATTATAAATATCATTACTTACATGAATAGTAAAAAACTCATGGTTACAATAATACATTCCCTAAAAAATTAATTGGAAATTAACAAATAAATAAAATGAAAGAATTGAATATGAATGAAATAAAATTACTCAAGATCGTATAATGATATTTGGGAAGAAAAACCCTCCTTAATGTTCCTGGTCCATGGAATTAGAAAACAATCATAAAATTCAGAAGAAATTCATCAAACCATTTGCACCACCTGAAAATGAATTTAACTCAATCCCAAAAGTTTTAATATAGGAAAACAATTCTCATCCATGATAATACCTACTTTTCCTATTCATTGGTTGAAACTGCTAGTAATATATTTTTAAAAAATTTAGACCCATTCCTAGTCTCTAATATAAAAATATAAAATAGTCTGAAAAAAGGAAAAGATCATTTGATTTGACTTGTTAATATGAAATTATTATTACCCTAACACATGTCCTAATTCATTTGGATAAGTCTAATTCGGCCAAAAACAACCTTAGGTATAAAATATGACCATTTAGGCCCACTTGGATTAGATTAGTACATTTATTATTAATTTATTTAAAGAAGGATTAAAATAATTAAAATCAGAGTTTAATAACTAAATAATTTTTAATATAGGGTTATACAAAAGATAAATTTGACTATAAATATTCATTAGAAAGATAAAAACATTTCCTACATAATGGTAGTTTATTTTTAATTTTTAAACTTAATATAATTTAATTTATTTATGACACAATGATGATGCATTAATTACCTTATTAATGAAATATTGACATATTTAATGTTATAAATACCTAAATTAATGTAATTTGAGACTTTTTATGAATTAAAATAATTTTATATGTTAATATGACATGTTAGTATTGATTTAATTAACTTTTTTCGAACTAATCATTCGTTTATGAGTTTTACAAAAATCAATTACCAAATAGTGTCAAAATTGACATAAAAAAGTTTTTAAAACAAATATTATATTATTAATTGTTATTATATTCCTAAAAATATATGGTTCGGCCAAGATACTTATATCATGATAGGTTAATCATTAATGGACCACTTGGTGGTCTCTAGGATGTATATGGTAAGTATATTAACTATATAATATAAAAATAAAAAGTGACATGCTAAATGTCAATCTAATTAACTAAGAATTAAAACTAAAAGATAAGGTTAATATAATAACCTATAATTGTATAAATTAGATTGGATGAGAGTATTTAGACCCATACCCACCTTAGATTCGAAATATATCAATTTGGAGCAATTAATAACTGAATATGACTTTATAATAAAATAATATTTTTTGTTATTTCAAAGGTGCCCCTCTCCTCCCTTATAAAAGGGAACCTCCTCGCTCTCTTCCTCACACCACATTGAGCCTTCATGCTCGGCCAAATGCAGAAAAATTCTTTTCTCAACTTCCATAGAAACATCCTAGAGGTTATGGACTTCTTCAAAGACCAATTTTAGTTCTCTAAGAGGAGGTCTCAAAGAGGCGCTTCAAAGAAGAGGTAATGTCTGTTACCAATTCTTTAAACTTTATTTCTTTTTCCACTTATTCTTCATAGGTTGTTTCATTATGATGTAATAAAATAAGTATCACTAATATACTGATATGTTATTATAAGTATGAAACAAACCTATTTTACCATCTATCCATCCTATAGAAAACGAAATCATCACGCGTGCGTACATACGGAATACCGTCTCCACGCCATGGTGTAATCTATTTTCCACCACCACCATAATTGGATGGGTTTAATGGTGTAAATCATAACTATATATGATTATTGTAAAGTGATATTGATTCTGTAATGTATAACTACACTCAAATAAAATTCCACGATCATGCAAATGATATAATCGCTCGTGCATATGTACGGAATACCGTCTCCACGACGCGATGAGATTCATTCTCAATGATCAACCATTCATGAATGATTATAAAGTATATATAATAAGTAATCATGAAATATATGAAATAATAATGATAATATATATATATATATATATATATCATCCAATTAATTCCATTCAATTCAATGAGGAAACGAAAACAACGTTCATGCGTACGTACGGCCTACCGTCTTCATGAACAATGTATTTCTTTCCATTTATCGATATGTTATATATATGTATATTATGAATATATATTATATATAAATCATGTTTCATATTCTGGAATTATGTAATCATGATCTAAGTAATCATATGAATAATTACAAGTCAAAACACGGACGACAAATGAAACGATTTTTACCAAAACACTCTTTTACATGGAATTTACAGAAGAACGGGTAATATAAATTCATAAGTGAACAATATATGATATCATAAAAATGAATATGATTCTGTAATAATTCAATGTCATTATTTAAATCAATATACAGGAGGTTCAGATACATACGAAGCATATCAGACCTAAGGTAAGCGATAATTTTTCAAATCTCATTTTTATCCGAGATGGATTATTCGTAAGTATTTACTGGGGTAATTATTATCATCCATGTCCATGTTTTTTAAAAGTGTTGTCATGTATGTTTAAAGTCCATTTCTACCCATTTTGACTTTTACCCCATGGTATGGAAGGAATATTTCTTTTGTTTACCCTACGAGGTACTTTTTTGACTTCTCCGACAAAAGTACGAGAATAATGTTCTTTTAACATATACGGCACAAACATATTTTTACGATTTTATAAAGCCTTATCTTCATGAAGCTTCATCAAAAATATTTCAGGACTATTTTCAACAGAATCTCCTTATTTTAAAATTTCATGATGTTTTGTGAAAAGAAATTAATTTTGAAGAAGAAAGGATATTTCCCTGAAGATTTCATTTCAAGCGTTTTATCAAAACCATATTTCCATCTAAGATGAATTTATTTCATATGTGTATGTTTCAAGTATAATGACTCTATGATTTACATGGTTTCACATTTCTTATTATTAAATGACATACATTTATTTTATATGGAGAATGTGATGATGGGATTATGATTTTGAAACCCATTTTATTCGCTGGTTTATTATGAATGATGTATGTTTATTTTGTGGCACAAGTAAGAATGAATTCATTATGAGATGGGTGGGACCTATATCTCCCTCCAATTAATTGGGTAAAGATTTATATCTCATGAGATAGACATGGCTGGAATGGCAAGTTAAACTGGTTCAGTAATACAGGACTAGTACGAGGATTGAACTCGATTCAGAAAGGGAATTTGTCCACTAAGATGGTCTTGGCAGAAATGCCTTGGATACTATGGAAATCATATCATGTGCATAATGTTTTTCCGCAATTACAAGTTTTATTTACAAGCTATTTTATCATGATTGATGTTCTATTTTGATCTATGCCTTACGTACTTCCATGTTTTATGTCATTGCACAAGATTTCTATGTTTGAAAATTATGTACATGTTTTTATGTTCAAATGTATATGGTTTGTTTTATTTTCTCCATTCTTACCCATACTGAGCATTTTAGCTCACCCATTTTATGTTTTCTTTTCCCCAGGATATAAAGAAAGGTTTTAGGTAAGAAAAAAATGGGAAGATATTTATGTGAGATGTTGAAGATAATTCACCACGATTAGAAGATTGTATTCTGAGTTTCCAAAGACACTAAACCATTACACATCCTTGTGTGTCTGTTTTTGTTATGTATTAAGTATTCTGCTAAAGTAATGTAGTTCCATGTACATCAGGCTTCGGGTCTCTACAATATTTATCATAGATTATCATGCATATGCATTGGAGATAACTAAATGGTGGAGGAGTTGTTACACAATTTGGAGAAGATGTAGGGGATTATGCTTAAAATAATGGTGAAAAAAATAATTTTAATCATTCTAAAGGGTGCATGGTTTTGCTGCACCATTTCCCAAATTTTGCACCTCACCATTTAGCCCTACATATTATGTGGAAGAATGTGTGTAGTTGGATTCATAGTTTGAAATCCCATGTATAACCCATGTGTATCCCCTCTGTAACCGACATTCATTGTCTTTCATAGTCATGTGGTCTAGGGTTACTTGGTTTAAACAAACCATGATCCACTATTATAGCTCAAAACACCCAAACATTGTTTTAATATTCTATAAAACCTCAATGGAACAATTTTAAAAATCAATGAGGCTAGTCTATATCCTCCATTACCCCCGAGAAATAGGCTACTAATGAATCATGGATTGCCTAAAAAATTTCCTTAATATCCTATTCACTTACATATAGGTGAAACATGTTATTTTAACAAAAAACTATTAATTCAAAACTCATGAAAAGTCTAGGTGTTACAAAATGTCTCAATGACAAAACAACATCCTAAAATTATTACTAGATAATATAATCCCAATTTATTGATGTCTCTAATAATAAATTAGGGACAACTCATTTCATCAACTTATGTGTTCAGGTCACTTTCATTGACGTTCCATAAAGAAAAATATCGATTTCAATTTCAATGGACATAGATTTTATCATGTTTTTGAGACAATATATAAGGTCCAGAGATATCAATATCCACTTACATTGGAAGGGAAAAAAATATCTCATTATTCATTAATGACATTTCGTTTCATAACACGCCTATATAACTTACCACCACAAAATCAAAATATATCGTTGTTTTAATGAATTCGTCAAATTACATGACAAGTAATATGTATTAATAATAACCTCAATGATAATCAAACATTACCCATGTACACATATAAAAATATAAAAATTTATATAAAAATGTTGAATTATAATTGATTATTTATGTTATGAAAATGTCCAAAAATGAAGAATGAAAATGCTAAACACAATGATCAGGTGTGTTAATTTCATATAATTCTCCTACTCCTAATGGCCTATATCATTTGAACCCTATAAGATGATTTCATTCATCTATAATACACATTTTTTAGGCAGAATATCATGTAATATTATGTATGTCATCACCTAATGTAACCTTTATATACTATAAACATTAAAATTTTCATAGGAAACATTCATATAGAATAAAAATTATTTATATGATATGATTATATTGAATATTCATACACTGAATATAGCATTAATCAAAAGTATAAAGATTTTTTGTTAAAGGTAAATACTCTTACATCTATGTTTTTTATTAAATTTAATTTCATTAACATTTCATTGGTCCTTAAATATTAATTTTTGAATTAAATTTATGGAATTCATGTCAACACCTACTTACATTATGTATAGTCCTAGGTATCAATAGATTCTATTATTTATACCTGAAAAACATTCACATGATTTCAAATATTGTTGTATGGGTAAATAATAGGAAAAGGTTGAACCTATAATGTGTTTAGTGGATGTATAATTTATATTAATGTTGATAACTTTTAAGGATATACATAGGGTTACAAGTGGAATATTGTAACTAAGTCCAAGTATCCAACTCAAGGTGTTATTCTATTAAGGGAAAGTGTTAATTTATAATCTAATCAATAAGTTGACAACAAGATATAATCTTGATCAATCCAAATTATTTTTTATCTTGTGCATTGTTATTTATTTGTGTTAATACATGATCATTATATTTTTAAAATAGATTATATAAATTAATATAAATTATATGAATTTAACATGTTTAACAATAAAATGATTATGCATAAATCATTTTATCATGGAATGGGTAATCACTTATACATTATCTAAAAACTATAATCAACTAAGTAAATGGATAAAAAATGAATTTATACATAATGATATAAATCCATAAAATAAAATATTAATTTATTAAACACCATCAATTACTTCATTAATGATGTGAGCATCAAACTAGATATTAGCCTTACCCACATCAGGACACTTACTTTTATATGGCTGTTTTTATGATGGTGTTGGTTTTAATTAACCTATTTAATTATAATCGGAGTAAACATTAGTATAAATGGTATTATATGGAGTCATGTATTGGGGAAATCCAATTCCATGACTTTATGAATTTTAATTCCTCTTAAATAATCAATGAATAATTTGTTAATGAAGCTTATAATTCCAACCGACCTATGTTGCATCAAGTAATTGAGTTGGTCTATATCAGCAATATGAGAAGTGAAATAAGTATCATTCGTAGTAGAATATGAATGTGAAAGAAAACTTTTAATCCAATAGGGAGTGTTAATATGATTTTATAATTTAATGGGTTACTAGTAAAAAAATATATATTAGATCTCATTTTTGTAATCATGATAGACTACTAAAACCTATATTAATGCTTACTTTAGAAAATGGAATGTAACATTTCAAAATGAATTTCACTAATATCCCATTTGATAAAAGTTATTATTTTCGTTGACGCAATATTTTATGAGTGGTATAGAAATATCCACATCATAATATTTCAATATCAAAAATTATATATACTTGAGTGACCAATTCCCAATGAACTTATTAATGATTCTAGTGAGGTAGTGATACCTCTCTACCTAGGACACCCGGATGATACATACTATGTACATGGTTAAATATTATTATCCATGACTAGTTATATCTAGAATCCATATGAATAATTTGATCTATAGTAAATGTTTCATCCTCTCCATTATTTTTACGAGTAATGAAAAAAAAGATCTCCAAATACTTTTTAAATTCATTTTTGGAGAGTGGGTACCTTCTAGGCCTAATATTTTCATGATTATTCCCTAAATTTAGTAAATAATCATGATAGTATTTGATCTTCTACATGGGTTGTGCATATATCTTATTTTTTCTTTACTAACATGATGATTCCTAACTATTATTGTTTATTATAATATAAATAATATACAGGAGCCTTTAGTAGAACTCACATTATTGATTTTAAAAGTGGATAATGACATAATTTTTAAGGACCTTGTGTTTATATTATGATAAGAGAAAGGAAAATACAACAGTCTAAAATACAAACTATATGTAAAAGGCTCCCCAGAACCATCCTACCATGAATTTGAAAATCCAATGGTTGGAAATGGATGTCAATGGAGTGTTTTTTTGTTGAGTCATGAATGGGAAATATAAGAATAACAATGACATGGTAACGAAGCATGATAAATAATTATGTGAATTAATAATTTGGACAGTTTTTATATTACATAATATTTTTTATGAGATTCAATTAATTGATATTACAAAATAAGGTAAAAAATATAAACCAATTGATTTTGTATGGTTTCATGAGAGGAGGTGGATCAATAAGCTATCATTGGTTAGATGATGTCTTCTCTTGTCATCAGATACCATTTCATCACATCACCACCATGATTAATTTTTTTATCATAGAAATATTATTATAGGTATAATTAAACAATAAATATAAAGATGTTTATATTGTTTTACATGTATATAACTATATTCATGTTTAAAAATAAAAAAATATTCATTTATATTGATAATTTATTTTATGTTATGTCATAATATAATAATAGTCTTTATGCATTGAAATATACATACAATTCAATGGGAATTGATAATAAATCATGTTTTTATAACTTATTTCACATTCACATGTGGAATCATTGACATGGTCGGGTGAATAGGATTCCCCTGAAAATGATCTATTAATATGGGTATTTAGATTCATTTCGACTGAAACAACAAACTGGATTCCACAGTTATTTATTAGCTAATGTTTTCAATCTAAATATAAGTGGAATACATGAAATGGGAAAAGTGATTCCAAAATAATTACACATTATTTTTTAGATATAATTTTTTGTATAATATAGTGTCAGATAATCATAATTCATTACCTTTACTAAGAACATGATTATATATAGACTTTTCTTCTTAATGTGGGTTAAGCCAGAATCATTGTTAAATTTAAGTAATTCAAGAAGATTGTTTTTAGTTATCTTGTAAATAAGAGAAAAACAACCACACATACTAAAAAATAGTATCATAACAAAATGTTAATTAACTATTCATGGGAGTACATTATTTTATACTAAATGAATCCTCATTATAAAACATAGTGAATTTATGTAATATAATTGACCTACCACAACATTTTAGACATTTTAATGTCTCTGAGGATTTATTTAGGTATTATATTATAATATTTGGGATAATCAATATAAAATTGGGTATAAACATATTTCTATGTACAAACTAATGTCATACAAATAATACCTTATTTGATTATGTTTGAAATGATGTATGTGTTTCCAAACATACATTAGTGTAGTTGGGAGGTATTTTTATCTCACCTTTAAGAAACAAATAGACACCCTATGGAATGAATTTTAATTTATTGAGTACCATAAAGAAATAAAAGGTTATTTATTATATGAAAAATTATGTAAAATACTATTAGTGGTTATAAATTAAATCATCTTGGTCATAGATAAAATTTCCAAAATTTATAGATGTTGAAGGATTAAATTCATTGAAGTATATTCTAGGGATACATAATAGTTAGTAAATGAATGTTTTCCAGAATGCCATATTTAATATAATTTTATAGAAGTTTATGTTTTTTATAAGTGATATATAGATTCTGTAGAAACATATTTTGTATTTTTTTAGTCATAAAGGAACACAACCCCCATGATTTGATTGTAATGAACCTCTCTCCTATAACAGGGTAGTAAGAAACATGTATGGTCCATGATGGAAAGATGCCATAAACTATAATATGGAATCCTTATTTCAAAAACATGTATATGTTATCATTAATTATCTAGTTTTTTTAATGATTATTTTGGTGGAAATGGATATTAATAAATAATCTGGTCATGTAATATAACCTGAGTACTTATAAGGAATGGTTTGATGTTAAGGAATAAAATAAATATTAAGGTATATATTATGTTGAAAAATTTTAAATATTCATGATGCTTAAATATATAAAATTTTATTAAGAATTTATATCATACAATGACTATGATACATGGAAAATAGATGTCAAAACAAACATACATAATTGGTACTGTATTGATGATATTAATAACAAAAAACCAAAAGGTATTTTAATTCTAGATAAAATAAATAATGTTTCAATGTTTTAGATATATATTTTCAGTTTGAAGAAAGAATTTAGGATAGGTAAAATTTATTATGATGGCTAAGTGAATTTTTTCATGTGGATTTAATATGATACAGCTTCCAACAAGATGTTTAGTGGGAGTGTAGTCATATTCATAGTAGTATTTGTAAATGATATATTATTTTTTTGGAAATGGGAAACTAGTATGATAGTTATTTAATAGGTTTTTGAAATCATGCTTCTCCATAAAGTATATAGGTGAAGAAACCTATATTCTAGTGATTGAAATAATTCTTGACAAATCTAAATGGATTCATAGAGTAATTTATGGTATATATATCTAGGATACATTAACATGATTTTAAATTGAAATATCCATGTGGTGTTTTATTTTAAAAATCACATGGTATTAATCATTCCAAATAAATATATACATATACTTAAGAGAAAATGGGTACCATTTATATACTAAAATATAATTATTTGGTAATATCAATGATATATTATATTTCATATACCAAAAATGTTGTTTACAATTCCATAATCATATTTAGGAAATATCCAGATGATCATGGAGACATCCATTAGACTGAATTCATGACAGTCCTAATGGAATTTGATGGATATGTTCCTAGATAATGGGGGAGATGAGAAACTAGTCACCATTAGATATATATGTGCTCTATTTTGTATATAATATTTTAATCTAAAATCATGGTCATCATATATATTCAGTATCAATAGATGATCATTAAGAGGGAAGGTCCCAAAATAGTTTTTTGTTCTCAATACTATACTAAATTTTAGAAATAATTTGGATTCTAATAAAACTAAATAAGTAATGTGGATATAAATTTAATTCAATGGATTTTTTCGATTTCTAGTAGTTGAGACCTTATCACATCTTATAGTGATAATAATTTATTAGTGTTCCCCACTAAAGATATAACCACATATCAAAGATCAAATAATATACTTAAAAACTATCACATCATATGGTATTTTTCTCAAAGGAATGAGTTCATAGTTAGTTGAGTTTCTGTATAGGCGATGATAGTTGGAACCTTATATAAAGGATTATCAAAATAGAATTATGAACATCATGTTGGATTTAGTATATTAAAAGTATTTACTTGTTAACTCTACTAAAAGATAGAGTATGTATGATTTGTTGAGATTTAAAAATCTACGTTGCATGTTATCATTTCATATATATTTAATTTTTTCATTGATAATAAATAACATATTATATAATAATTTTCATTTATGTAATCATTAATTTTTTAATGTCATCAGAGTATTTATCATATCAAATGTCCACAGTAATTTTCCATAATTATGATAACCTTGTGATGATATGAATTTAATCATAATTGCAATATCTATTGATGGAAGACATGATTTTTTTAGAAAACGATTATGTTGTCTCTCATGTATAATAGACTCAAAATGCATTGAACTATATTTAACTAAATCATTCCCTTTGTAATCTTCTTGCATATAGGTTATGAAAATAGTGACAACCATTGGAATCCTACATTTTATGTGTCACACAATATTATTTTATATATATGTTTGTAATGATAAATTACTTGATATTAATATTAATTCATATCATTAGTCTTAAAAATTTACGTATTGATGAAAAACATTAAAATATATGTAGCTTAATTGGTAGGTTATTATGGGTGAATCTTGAGGGATATGAAATTAATCAATAATTCAACAATGGAATTTCACTGACCGATATATTTTCACAAATTTTATTGTCACAAGTTTATAATTTTGATAATTTTTCATAATGAGAATAATGAAATATAATTCACATTGATAATTAAGGTAGTTCTATGGTCATGATTACATTAAATACTTTATTTATTGTTTAATTGATGTGTTACAAGATATTAATCATTATTTTTATGAAACATTTGAATAATTACACAATTAATGTGTCATAGAAACACAACCACATAGTGTATCTAGAACAACATTTAAAATTATAAATGAATTTAAAATTTGAATTGATATTATTGACTTGTTCCATGAAAAAATATTATTCATGTTATTTTGATCAAAAACAATGTATAATTTTCTATTGAATAACGATGTGATATATTTTTGTTATCAAAATAGTTATTAATGATGACCGATATGTACTAAGGAAGAAGGAGATACTTAATTAAGGGTCTTATTTAAATTATATTAATAATATCATTAATATATATTTTAATTTATTTATATATGAAACTATATTTATTTATTCATAGTAGTTCCATGTGTGAAAGAGATATTGTGATTATTTACATTATTTTTTTAAATGTGGGAATAATAAATAATAAAAAATAGGATCATGACCTTTGGGAAATAACCTATTCTCTGAAATAAGCATATTATGTCTAACTCATGATGTTGTAGATGTTATTTTTCATTCCAATATACTGAAATAACTATCTCAAGATCTAGAGAATATTAATATAAAATATCATGATATTGGAGAGCATCGATCCAACCATCTGAATCACGTATTCCAGATTACAAAATTAATCATTATTTCCCATTATAGATTCTTTATATGATTGTTTACAGATGATACAAGATATCACAACTAGATTTTCTTGTACCCAAATATTTTATGGTTACATTATGAGGTTTTGGTATACATGTGGACATAAAATATTAGGATTATAACCATAGATCCAATTATGGAATGACTATGAACAATAAAATGGATATTTGAATCATAAGGGAATAATTAATTACATGTTAAATTTAATTCATTATCTATATAAATCATATATGAATAATCTTTTCCCTCTTTTTTGAGATGAATTCATTATGTTTCTTTAGGATGTTTCATTTGACATATCATTTATTAATAGCGTTCATGAAGATTATCTATTGACTCTAGTGGAAAGTAGAAAATAACAATGGTAATGTTCCTTGTTATTTGTACCATGTAACAATAGCTAAAAATTAAACGTATAAAGAAATCTTGTTATATTCTATGAATATATCATTTAAGAGTTAAAGTAGATCAGAAATCATTTTTTTACTCTATCCATTGGCAACATTGAAAATTATTTAACTTAAACAAAATTGATGGTGTTTATATTTTGTTCAACCAGTATACCATAGAATATACACACAACTCTATAATTTCTCATATTCCATTGCCCATCCAAGATGTGTTTCTTAAAATAACATTTTAGTTTCCTCAATATGATTTCAATTAATATATATATAAATAATCATATAGTATATTCCATAATACATAGTGATATCCCATTCCCAATTTAACTTTAATTTTTCTCCCTATATAGACTTACATTTACCAAATTGATATACATTATGATTGGTGGAACATTCAATCAACTCATCTAGAAATATTCTTCTTTATTAATAACAATATATATATAGAAAAATAATTTTAGTGTTTTTATTTCCAATCATTATTTCAATTATGAATGAATCTATACAATGACATCATATTCATTATTCATATTTCAAGAATCAATCCATTTTATATTCACAATCCACATATTTTCTTAAACAATATAGGTATTTAATAACAAAATATTAAACACTTAGAAGGAATTTATATATAGCTTCAATTTATTTACACATATATTATATAAATATAACATTAAAAAATATAATTATACATTAAATATGTATATATATAATTTATATGAAATATAATATATAAAACAAATGTTATATAATACATTTATATATATATATACAGAACTAGTGAAGATTGATAAATTTTTTGTTATTTATATATAGTAGAAATGTTATTTTGAAGAAAAATATTTGGGTGTAAATATATAATAATTTTTCTGTGTAATGTTATTTTTATAAATGTATAAAAATTTATATATTGGGAGACATTGATATTGAGAGATAGAGAATTTCATCTAACAGAAACGAAAAATTTGTAGAATATTCTAGAGATTTATTACTCAGGCATAACTGATGTACATAGAAAATTTAAAAAAAATTGATGATCATACAGACTATTATGTTTATATATGTTTATGTATATATAAAACATAGAATTATATATATATATAAACATAGTAATAGATATAATAAAAACACAATCATATATTTAAATAAATTTATACATATATCTATATATTAGAGACACACACATTAATATATATCACTATATTTATGAAATACACACATTAATATATATAGCCATATATATGTTTATGTATGTATATAAATATATATATGTATTCAATAATGTATATAAAAAACAAAAAAAATAGATATTGACTTAATAACATTATTAATATAAAAATATTTCACACATAGAGTCTGAATAATATATATGAATGTATTTTTATATATATTGAAATATGTATTGAATTTATAGATGATTACGTGAAATCTTACAAAAAATAGATGCCATATTCCTTCACGATTTTTTGTGAAAGAATTAATAAAAATTATGGAATAGAATACCAATAATGTCCAGTGATGATATGTATATAATACTTTATTGAATTAGTAACAACGTTTGCGTTCCAAGAAAAATATAACAGACAAGAGGAGTGACATTACTTTTATTGTTATTTTGAAAAGAGGGATAAAATATATGAATGATAACAGAAATACAATGCTTAATGTAACCTAAATATTTCTTTATTAAAAATATTTAATAAATGAAAATTTTATCCGTGATAAATTTAGTGATGATAGATGTACCTTTATCTTCCATAAGGATAATATTGAGAAAAAATGATATGTAATGGAAACCAGTTGATACATATAGTTGTACCCATACAAATAAATATAGTATTAAAACTAACATAAGAATTAATATGATATATTATCAGTATAAAAGTTATCTCTAATAAAGTTAAAAATATAATATTTATAGTAATGAATTATTTTTTTAAAAATATAACATTAATTATAACAATATTTAGTTAAATTAAAATACAATTATATGTATATGTACAGAATGATAAATAAAAAATGAAATTAATAAATAATTATTAAATATATTAAGGCATATAATAATTATATAATTATATATAAATGACTGATAAGGATTATAGGGAATTGAAAGAGCTATTATGTATTATAAATATGGATATATTTCTGTAATCCTTGTTTTTTCTGATCTTGGATCTATTTTGGTAAATAAATTTCATTTGATAAACTATTGAATATGTTCTTTAGATTTAATATTAAATGAGTCATATAGAAACCAATACATTTTATAGATAAAAACAATATTATATTATATGAGTATTTAATATATAATATTTTGATCCCCACTAAGCTCATATAGTTTTTGGGTATATATAAACATATACACATAAACAAATAGAAAGAAAATGGTCTACATCATCACCCATGTAGTACTTCATAACTATTAACATTTACATACACATCATACAAAAAACATTTATTCATGTCCAATGGAAAGGAAAACCTAAAGAAGGGTTAGATAAAATGATTATTGGGCATAAAAAAGGTTATATAAATGAAGATTTATAAAACACATGAGTGTAATGAATTTGAGAAAATTCTTTTATCCTATGAAAATTATACTCAGTAATTTTTATATAAAAACATGATTCATATCATAAATCACATTAGTTGATAAGACTTGTATCCTGAATAAATTAAACATTGTATTATATGATACCATAACACTATAATAATATAATTTTATAAAATATTTCATGAATATATTTTTATAGACATCCCATCAAATAATCAAAATAAATTCTTATATATTCCCCAATATCCTAAAAATTAAATATTCAATAAACACTGGAAAAATAAATTTCATAGAAATTTATTCATCATATTTATAAACAGTAGGGGGAAATATATATGTTTGTATCATTGGATCACAATCATTTTAAATAATATACAACTTCAATTGGTTTTATCATAGGTAAAATAATATTAATAAATATCATTAAAATATTTCATGATGAAAATATTATTTTCACACATAAATCAATGTGTTAAAATAATCAAATTTACCAAAAATAATGGAAAATATATTATTATTAAATAACCATGAAAATTAGTTCCCAATCACCAATTTATCGATTTTTCATGATAATGGTGAATTTTCATTCATGTAATATATGATTAAAAATCAATTCATTTCATATTTTTGGTAAATATACAAAATATCTTCATACGGAAAATGATAAGAGGATCCCACTAAAACATATTTATAGAAATAAAAACATGGGTAAAAATTATCTTAAAATAATTATTCATAACTAAAATAATTCTGGAATGAATTTTATAAAACATTTATATACAAGGAATGTGATATATGAACAATTATTTTATTAATGTATGGATTCCTTAAAAATAATCATTCAGTTTCTGGAGTAAATAAAATTAAAGGAATAATTTTTTCACAATTAATATCAATACAATAAGGAGAAAATGGGTTACTTAGAAATGGATCATATAATACTTCACGACTCATCCTCGGGGCCCGTGTAGTGACTACCCATAGCCCGCCTTCAATAGGCCAGGGTCTGGAAACAAGAATCAAAGGCGTAGATCCCGATAAAGAGGGAATTCATTGCCATTATATCGGGATTTTTGTCTTTGGTTCTAGTCGCCAACCCCTAGCCTATAAAAGGTGGGCTTGCGGTAGTCACGGCATGGGCCCTGAGGACGGGTCATGACAAATTGGTATCAGAGGAGTCGGTTCTACCACAAATCTCTGGACTTTGATAATTTCATTCTGTGAAGAAATAGTTTTAAGTGTATTGAGTGTGGTTATCAGTCCAGGGAGTCTAGTGTTGGTTAGGCGGCTGATGTATCCATACACCAGGACCCTAACTTCTGATTTCTGACTCAGTGCACGAAAACATTGATTGGATGCATGTTTCAAATGTTTTCTTAATGATTACTTTGTGTCAGCTCACCAGGTATACTGTATTAACCATGGAGCACTTTTTTTTCAAGATAGCCCCATGATGGCAGCCGACTAGGGTTCCCAGCTTTTTGCGAGATGGTAGCTCACCGAGTGACGAGGCCTCGGGGTAGGTCCCCATTACGGCAGACGCACTAGCGGTACCTCTACCCGTTCGGCCACCAATACCACTACTACAGCAGGTTAGAGAGTGCACGCCGCTTGAGTGCGCTTCATGAGTATCAGCGATAGAGGCCTCCCAGGTTCTGTAGAGAGACGAAACCTCAGGAAGCTGAGGATTTGATAGAGGTTGTTGTCCGAGTCATCAAATTGGTAGGGACACCAACATATCTTATGGTGATCCTTGTCGTGTGTCTTCTGCACAAAGCAGCAGGTAGAGGGTGGATCATGATGATTCAAGTGCATGATGAGGCATCTATACATTGGATGGACTTCGAGAGCCTCTTCTGCTCGTAGTTCATTCCATCCACCCTCTGTGCGGTGTGCATGCCAGAGTTACTACAGCTGTGGCCGGGAAGCATGATAGTAGCCCAGTACTCGGCCAGATTTACCGACCTCTCGCACTACTCCACGGTCATGGTATGTGGCCCATTTTTTCGGGACCAGAACATCGAACATGGACTGTGCAATGAGATCAGGGCTTCGATGATCTCCCTCAGCATTCTGACGCTGGTAGAAGTTTTGGATCGAGCCCTACTTGTGGATAACATCCTTGTTGAGCCTACGCCAGTAGCGATGCCTACCGCAAGGTGATACATGACAGAGTCTTCTGCAACCGGTAGTAGAAAGATGTTGCAGAGGTCCAAGTAGAGCGGGCCATCAGGTGGTAGGCCTCAGGATTCTTGTTCAAAGGTGCGGGGCACACACAGCAGAGCTAGTCATACAAGTGGCATGCAGTTTTATGCATGTGGGGGGAACGACCACACGGATCATGACTGCCCGACCCGCCTTGAATAGGAGCAGCAGACGGTTGAGAGACAACCCAGGCAGAGGCAGAGGTTCAACCCTGGCGGTCCACAAGGAGCAGGCAGACGAGGCAGAAGAGCTTCCTGAGTAGCGGGTGGTGGGCGACACATTGAGGCTCTACCAGCACCACCACTAGGAGGTCCACCCCGACCACAGGGAGCGGGTGGACAAAGGCAGGCTCAGCTTTAAGCAGTGGAGGCTTACAACCACGGTGCGCCTGAGATGATTCGAGGTTGTATCTGTGTCTAATCTACCCTTTCTGTTGTTCTTATAGACACAGGAGAGAGTCATTCATTTATTGCCACTGCCCTTGTTCGGAGCTCGGAGATTCTGAGAGAGCAGTTGGATCGATCCTTACGTATAGAGACACCTATGAGAGCAGACTCGATGATTACACACTGGTGCTGGTAGTGTTAGCTTACTCTAGGAGGTGAGAGCTTCAGCTGTGATCTTCTTGTAGCGGCATCTAGGCCTTACGACGTCATCATGGGAATGGATTGGTTATCTACAGTCCATGATCAGATCAACTATATTTGGTGAAAAGTGTGGTGTGTCCACACAGATGGGAACAAGTTCACCTTCATTGGTTATTAGGGATCCTTTGTAGTGTAGGATGGACTTACGCAGAGGAGAGGGTTGCCGATCACACATCAGTTGGCTAGTCTCATCATCGGAACAGTTGATGCACGGAGCCCGAGTTTTCCTGTTGGGGTGTATCTGTTTGCAGACATTTTTCCTAACAATGTTCTAGGACTACCTCCTCGCATAGTGGTAGATTTATACTTTGACCTTTACCCCAAGACTGCACCGATATCTACTCCAGCATATCGGGTGGCTCCCGCTGAGCTTTGTGAGCTGCAGGTATAGTTGGTGGATTTGTAGGGAAAGGGATTCATCCGACCCAGCGTTTCACCCTGGCATTCTCTGATTTTATTCTCTAAGAAGGTGGATGGGAGCTTATGACTATGTGTCGAGTACCGTCTCCTGAATCAGGTGACCATAAAGAACAATTATCCACTCCTGAGGATTGAAAAACTCTTTGATCAGCTCAAGGGAGCACAATGGTTCTCGAAGATAAACCATAGGTTAGGCTATCATCCACTCAGAGTTCGAGATGAGGATGTGTAAAAGATGAACTTCAGGTGTCGGTATGGCCATTATGAGTTCATGGTTATGCCTTTCGGCGTAACCAAAACTCCAAAAGTGTTCATGAGTCTCATGAACAGGATCTTCCAGCCTTACCTCGATCGATTTGACTTAGTCTTCATCGACGACATACTGATTTACTCTACTATTGAGGAGGAGCACAACTACCACTAGAGGTTTGTACTTAACACACTCTAAGAGCACCAGATTTATGGTAAGCTCTCAATGTGTCAGTTCTATATTCGAGAGGCCCACTTCATGGGGCACATTTTCTCTGAGCCGGGAGTTGCAATGGATCCAGCGATGACCGAGGCAGTACTTTCTTGGGATCCACCCCAGAGAGTGACTAAGGTGGAGTGTTTCCTAGGTCTGGCTGGGTATGATTGGAGATTTTTTCCAGAATTCTCCATAGTTTCAGCACCACTTTCATCTTTGATGAAGATGGGGAAACACATCATGTGGTCAGATATAGGTTAGCAGAGCTTCCAGGAGTTGAGACAATGATTGACCAGTGCACCCATCTTGAGGCTACCAGAGGAGGGAGTAGTGTACATAGTTTACTGTGATGCATCAGGGATCAGACATGGGTGTGTCCTGATTCAGGAGCTGGTAGTGATTGCTTTTGTTTCACGATAATTGAGGTAGCACGAGCAGAACTACGCTACCCAAGACCTGGAGTTAGTAGCAGTGTTATTCGCCTTGAATATTTGGCAGCGCTATCTGATGGGAGAGCGCTTTACAGTCTACTCTGATCACCAGATTCTCAGGTACATATTCTCATAAAAGGAAATGATCGTGAGACAGCGGCGATGGCTTGAGTTTCTCCAGGACTATGACTTTGAGATATACTATACTCATTGTAAGGGGAACATGGTAGCTGATTCTCTTAGCTGGAGAATGGGTATTGGGATACTTGGAGAGGTGACAGAGCAAATAAACTCATTAAAGATATCCTTCATGGATAGAGATGGAGTATCCTTTCTACAGTCACTCACATTTAATCCACTACTACTTCAACGGGCCAGAGAGGTATAGGGTGGTGACGTTGACTGTGAGGCGCGACGTGCAGAAATATCCACTGGACAGGCACCAGATGGATTTTCTATAGGAGGAGATCACGTCATCCTATTCAGGGGATGTACCATGGTACCAATTGCATTACTGGAAGAGGTGCTGAGAGAGTTTCACACCTCTCCTTTGGCAGTACATTTAGGAGTGGTGAAGATGTACCAGGATCTCAGATGACATCACTGGTGGCCATGTATGAAGAAGGTTGTGACAGAGTTCGTTTCACGATGCCTCACCTGCCAGCAGGTGAAGGTAGAGCACCAGGTATAGGCAGGCTTGGTGCATCCCTTAGAGGTCCCTAAGTGGAAGTGGGATGGGATATCCATGGATTTCGTGACGGGGCTCCCTCGTACTTCCAGAGGACATGACTCCATCTGGGTGATTGTCGATCGACTCACCAAATCATCCAACGTCCTACCTATTATAGTCCATGGCTCAGTGGAGATCTTGGGACACCTCTACAATCAGGAGATCATACGACTTCATGGTGTGTTGTCATCTATCATCTCCGATCGAGACACTCGTTTTACATCTCGGATTTGGAAGGGGTTGAAGGAAGCTTTTGGGATACAACTACGCCTTTGCACCGCCATTCACCCTCAGACGTAGAGGATCATTCAGACTCTCATGGGCATGCTTCGTGCATGTGTCCTCGACATTGGTTGAAACTGGGAGAATCAACTACCCTTGGTGGAGTTTTCATACAACAACAGCTACCACTCCACCATCGGGATGGCACCATATGAGGCATTGTACAGTCGACCATAGAGATCAACTTTCTGCTAGACTGACCCTGGGGAGTCAGCACTCGTAGGACCAAAGATGGTTTAGGCCATTACAGAGAAGGTGAAGAACATCTAGGATCGGATGAGGACTGCACGTAGTGGACAGAAGTCCTATGCTTATAGAAGGTGGTGACCACTGGTGTTCGAGGATGGAAATAACGTTTTCTTACGGGTCTCAACTCGATATGGATTATGGAGGTTTGGCATGGGCAAAAAGTTATCTCCGTGCTTCAACAGACCATTTCGGGTTCTCATCATGGTATGAAAGATGGCTTATCACATGTCCCTTCCACCTCAGTTGAACCGGGTGCACGACCTCTTCCACGTATCTCAGCTGAGGAGATACGTGTATGACCCGACGGATATCATTGATCATGAGGAGCTAGACATCGATAACGGGGCGACATTTACAGAGGACCCAGTGGATATCAAGGATAGAAAAGAGCAGGTACAACGTGGACGGTCGATCCCTTTGGTGCGCATTTGTAGGACACATGGGAACCTCCAGGAGAGCACATGGGAGCGGGAGGCTCAGATGCGAGCACAATACCCACATTTGTTTCCTTAGTTTATGATGTAGCTTTATAGGGATGTAAATCCCTAAGGTGGGAGTAATGTAAAGACCCAGAAATTTCAAAGAAAATTTTTTCATAAATAATTTGGAATTCTACGAGTCTGTGTATTTTGACGGCACTTGATTCTGATGCCCGTTGTTCCCATAATCATTTTTTTATGATTAGCTTGGGTACGTTTAGTAAATGAACGAGAATATTTTTCTATCTTTTGAACCTGTGCTCAGAATTGAAATCTGATGGCACCAATGAATTGACAACGCCTGTAATTGCTTAAGGGGACCTTAATTATAGTTGCATTTGTGCGGGATGGGAAGTTAAAAATTTTGGATTAAATAAGAAGTGAATAAAAAATGTGGAAATTTTTTTATTCTATACTTATGTGGTTATAACATTCATGGGGGAGTTGGGGTGGGTCCATATCTACCCATGTGAGGATATTTGTGAGATGGGTCCCTCATGATCCCCAGCCATTAAAATTCTATAAAACCCCTTAAACATCAATTAAAATCCATTGTTTAATGTTGACACCTCCCCTTGAATTTATTAGAGTAACTCTTCTTCTCCCCTCTCTCCCTCATTTAATATTACCAACATTTCACTTAATTAATTAGGCAACTCATAGTTTAAATAATTAATTGAATTGAAATTCAAATTTTTTAAATTTGAATGCATGGCATGATTTAAAAAATAAGGAGAACCCTTATTTTATTTTTGGTTTTCTTTTTTTGTTGTGATTTTAGGGATAGTGCTCTACAGTTTTGAATAATGCTTCATCTCCTTCGTTGAAGAACGCCAACTCTCTGATGATGAACTTCGACTTGGTGACCCCGGATTCGCCATTCCCTTCTTCCTCCACGACAAGGGTGAGACACCGACACTATATCTCGCAAACGATGTCTCGCCTTATAATCTTCTGTCTATGACAAAAGAGGAGACGTTGCTTCCTCCTTAGGCACTCTCCTTCGACACTTACAGAACCTTATCTCACTACACCATCAACCGTGACACCGATGTTCAACATCGATTATTGAGGTAGGGATTATGTTCAATTTTAATGGATAAAAATTGTGATTTGGTTTGTCGTTGAGCATCTTGTTTACCTCGTCCATTTGATATCGCTTTACGTGAAGGGCGCTAGCTGAACGAACATGGCCCGAAGACCCTCCGTTGAACATGTTTAATTTATTTAGAATTGGAAAGAAAAGGAAGGGGAGGCAAGACGCTGTCGTGCCCTGCCAGGAACGTGGCAAATGAGGCCTGCGCCGTCGCGCCGGTTTTGCGGGAAGAAATGCGGCCTGCTACAAGGGCCTCTTCGGTGGAAGAACCGACCGGCCCGTCAGCCGGCCGGGCGAAGCGAAGCTGCGGTGCTAGGAGGGCACCACACAGAAGAATAATGGCGGCATGCCCATGCGGGCCACATGCGCAGAAGATCGGCCGGTATAGCCGTCCTGATTGGGGAAGGGTGGCGCAACCTGGTGCTACCGGTGCAGAAAACCGGGGAGACGCACCCCTCCGCCCCCCTTGGAACCCGCTCGGCTTCGGCCGAGCCTGCCGGGCTATGATCCCAGCCATGCTGCGCCTGGCCATGCTGAGTCGGGCCACGCCCCTTTGGTCCACGTGATGTATATCTTCGTACAGTTCCACCACCCCTGTTGGGTCTGACCCGTCAAACTGGGTCAACCCAACCCGTCAGCCCATAGGGCTAAACGGGCCGTGCCCATTATTCACTTAAATGTGAATGACATAAGGACATTGCGTACGATCGACGCGCTGTCTATGGCACTCAAACGCTTTTGATGAGACGGTACATTTGCGATACTATAAGTTAGTTTTAGATTAAAATGGATATCGGCCGGGTTAGAAAGGTGCTTTTTTTAACCGGGCCCTTGGAACGGAAAAACCAATATCTCTCAGACCTGGTGTCCGATTGACACACCGTTTGTTGCGTTGAGTTTTTATTGATGAGAAAGAGATTTTTGATTCTGAAATGCTAGACTTCTTGACCGTTGATTTATCGACCCCCTTGTTTCTAATATGGTTGGGACGGAATTGCGTGGTGTCGTCGCACCACGCGGGATCGTACGATAAGTAATGCGCGACACCATCACACCGCGCCGAGAGGTTGAACAAAGATTCGACGCCATCACGCCACTTCGAAAAAAATTGAAGACACCATGGCTAGAGCGGGGCTGTGGTGGAGGGGCGCGGTTCCGTCGCACCGCGCCGGACGAACAAAGCCGCGGCCGGTTCTGGGCCGCGGCGGAGCTGGGTGACCGGTGGCCGGTTGCGGGCCGCCGGTGTTGTCGAAGGAGGAAGGACCAGCCGTCACCAGTCCTTGTTGGAAGAACCGGTCAGCCGGTGCAAGCCGTCCGGACAAAGGGAAACTGAGGTAATTAATTCTTCCGGCAGGCCAAGTATGCAGCACCATTAATGGGGCCGCAGTTATAGGGAATCAGGGGGGGCAGTGTCCACCCCCCCCCCCCCCCCCGCGAGCCGGGACGACACGACCGCTTGGCCGAGCCATCCGGCGCCAGCGCGCCAGGTCGCCGGCCGGGCCGGGCCGCCGGGCCGGGCTGGGCCGACCTGTTTCGGGCTGACCGGGGGGTCTCGGGCCGGGTCGGTCTGGGCCCGAAACCCCCGTTTTCGGACCGTCTTTGGTCTTTTGCCCATAACATGGGTTACAGACCTCTGATCAACACACCGTCAGTTTTTCACCGATCCTTGAATCGAGGCGGTCGTTTCGGTATATCGCACTCAAAGTTTCGGAATACTTTGCGTTTGGCCGGGATGGATCGTACACGAAACCAAACAGGCCCTCGGAGTGGAAACGCACATATCTTAAGTTCCGGATGTCCGATGGACGTGCCATCAACTTTGTTGGATTCCTCTAAGTGAGACGTATCTTCTGGCTTACTCCGCCCGAGGTTTGGACGCAGGTGGAGTATAGTCGTGTTGGTTTTGCCTTAAAAACCAACCGGGCCCCTAGGACGAAAAGGCCAATAACTCTCAGATCGGGCGTCCGGTCGACATGCCATCAGCGACGTTGTGTTCATGTTGACGATACAGAAATTTTGGATACACCAACTCAGGTCTATGTGTCAGTTGATGTATCAGCCTCTCAGATCGTGGAGCGGACCCTCCCGAACGAGCTTGCTGTGTAAAGAAACCCTAGAGCTGGCTGCTACTACTACTACTACGACGACTGTACAGAGATCCTCAGTGGATTCGACGACGACGACTACAGCACTCAGCGATCCTATGTGGATCAATACTACCAATCCTGTGTGGGTCTGATCCTGTGTGGGTCAGTCCTCAGCAGTTCTGTGTGAGCCAGTTCCTACAAATCCTATGTGGGTCCGATCCTGTGTGGGTCTTGCGGGGGTTTGTTACCTATCGATCCTTTGTGGGTCAGATCCTATGTGGTTCATTGCAGGGGTTAGTACCTTTCAATATTTTTTGGGTCCAACGACTTAGTTGAATCAGTGGATATATCTGATCATCACTATCGTCATATGAAGAAGTATACCTGTGTGAGCTTAATCCTGTTTTGATTTCCTATGTGGATTGTGTTGTGCTATCCTGTGTGGATTTACGTTTTGATTTCCTGTGTAGACTAGGTTTTACTTGGGTTCAGATGTTGGAGCTGAAGAAGAATTGATGACTTAGGTATATGTATGGGAATATACCTAAGCAGAGTCAGATGTTACTTCGTGATTGTATCTTTCCTTTGTGGATTATCCTTAGTGGATTCGCGAAGATTTTCGGGGGTCTTGGGGTCTCTACTGAGTAGCTTATACTCACCCCTGCATGGGCTACGCCCGTAGTACATTGTGTTGGTTGCAGATGACGGACAGTGCTAATCATGGTTGATTCTTGCAGAGAAAGACGGTACCTGGAGGTGGACCACTGGGCGGGACGTACTCAGAGCGGTCAGCTGGACCCGAGGAGCAGAGGAGGCCATCTGTACTCAACCTTCAGGTGGGAATCCCAGTGGATAGCTCATCGTTGCAGTTTTACATTTCAGTTGCTATTTTCCCTTTCCAGTTGTACTTTACATTCAACCTGGGTTTGTATACTGGCCCACTTACTTTCCACACAAACAGTTGTACTCTGTTTTAGCTTAGTGTTTACTTATTCTTCTTTTTTTCTCTGTGGTGTTTGTTTACTTTACAAACGAAATGCATTCCCTTTTTACCAGGATTTACGCCTTGGTGGTAGTCTCTAGCCGCTGGCCTATGGAAGGCGGGTTTGGGGTAGTCACGGAACGGGCCCCGAGGACGGGTCGTGACAAATTGGTATCAGAGGAGTTCGGTTCTACCATATAACATGGGACTCTGATCTTTTCCTTTGTGAATCAATAGTTTTTATCGTATTGGGTGTGGTTATCAGTCCAGGGAGTCCAGTGATGGTGCGATGGCCGACGTATCTGTACACCAGGACCATGACTTCTTAATTTCTGACTTAATGCACAAAAACATTGATTTCATGTGTGTTTCACGTTTCCTTTATGATTACTTTGTATCAGCTCACCAGGTATACTGTTCTGACCGTGGCGCACCATTTTTCTTTTCAGGATGGCCCCACGACGGCAGCCTGCTAGGGTTCCGAGAGTTGAGTGTGATGACAGCCCACCGAGCGACGAGGCCTCGGTGCAGTGCCCTTTGTTAGTAGTGGCACTGGCAGTAGATCTACCCGCCGAGCCACTGATGCTTCCAGCCCCAGCCGCTGATGATGCACGTTGCCTTAGTGCACTGCATGAGTTCCAGCACCTGCGACCGCCCAGGTTCCGCGGGGAGCCGGACCCCCAAGCGGTCGAGGACTGGATGGAGGCATTGGTGAGAGTTTTCAGGTTAGTGAGGACACCAGCAGACCTCATGGTGATCCTCGCAGCGATCCTACTTCATGCAGCAATAGGCAGATGGTGGAGCATGATGATCTAGGTGCATGATGAGGCATCTATTCTCTTGATAAACTTTGAGAGCCTCTTCCACTTAGAGTTCATCCCAGCCACCCTCCGTGCGGTGCGCATCCAGTAGCTTCTTCAGCTGCGGCAGGGCAGCATGTTGGTCGCCCAGTACTCAGCGAGATTTACCGATCTCTCGCGCTACTCTATAGATATGGTACGGGACCCATTCTTCCGGGCCAAGACCATTGAGCAGGGATTGAGACACGAGATCAGGTCATTGCTGATCTCCCTCAACATTCCAACTTAGACTGGAGTACTAGAGCTAGCCCTTTTGATAGAGAGTTTTCTTGCTGAGGCTACTCCAGCGCTGAGACCCACCTCAGGGCGGCACGTAGCAGAGTCTTCTGTAGAAGGTAGTCGACGGATGACTCATGGGTCGAGGCTAACCAGACCCTCAGGAAGACGAACTCGGGAAACTGGCTCAGTAGTGCGGGGCACACAGCGCGGAGCCAGTCTTTCGAGAGGCAGGCAGTGCTACTCATGTAGCGGGCATGGCCACATGGCTCGTGACTGCCCGACCTGTCGTGCCGAGGAGAAACATATGGTTGAAGGACCACCAAGGAAGAGGTAGAGGGTCGACCGTGGCGGTCCGCAGGGAACATGCGGACGAGGCAGATGAGCTGGCCGAGCAGCGGGTGGTGGGCGACGCTTTGAGGCTCTACCACCACCACCACCAGGAGGTCCACCGCGACCATAGGGAGCTGGCGGGCAGAGACAGGCATAACTCTAGGCAGTGGAGGCCTACGACCACGACGCACCTGAGATGATTCGAGGTACTATCTGTGTCTATTCCACCCTTGTTGTAGTACTTATAGACATAGGATCGAGTCATTCATTCATAGCTGCTGCCCTTGTTCGGAGCTAGGAGATTCTGATATTGTTGTCTCGATCCTTTCCGCTAGAGACTCCTACGGGAGCAGACTCGATGTTTACGCACTGGTGCCGGTAGTGTGAGCTTACTCTAGGGGGCGAGAGCTTCAGCTGGGATCTTCTTGTAGCGGCGTGAAGGCCTTACGATGTCATCTTGGGCATGGATTTGTTGTCTAAATTCCATGCACAGATTGACTGTATTAGGCGCAAGGTGCAATGTGTATGCACCGATGGGAGCAGGTTCACCTTCACCAGTGAGAAGAGAGCCTTTGCAGCTCATGGTGGACTCTCACATAGGAGAGGACATCCCATCACTCATCAGTTGTCTAGCCTCATCCTAGGAGCAGTTGACATGCGGAGTCCTGGTTTTCCTACAGTGGTGGATCAGTATGCAGACGTTTTTCTCGACGACGTTCCAGGGCTACCTCCACGCAGAGAGGTAGAATTTTATATCATCCTATACCCCGGGACAGGCACGATATCGACTCCAGCATATCAGATGACCCCCACCGAGCTTCGAGAGCTACGGATACAGTTGGAGGACTTGCAGGGAAAGGGATTCATCTGACCCAGTGTTTCACCCTGGGCTTCCCCGATTTTGTTCGCCAAGAAGGCTGACGGGAGCTTGCGACTTTGTGTCGACTATCGTCGCCTGAACCAGGTGACAGCGAGGAACAAGTATCCGCTACCGAGGATTGATGACCTCTTCGATAAGCTCAAGGGATAATGGTGGTTCTCAAATATAGCCCTCAGGTCGGGATATCATCAGCTCAGAGTTCGAGATGAGGACGTTTAGAAGACGGCCTGCAGATGTCGGTATGGCCACTATGAGTTCATGGTTATGCCATTTGGCATAACCAATGCTCCAGCAGTTTTCATGGCCCTCATGAATAGTATATTTCATCCACACCTCGATCGATTTTTCGTGGTCTTCATCTATGACATTTTTATTTACTCGACGACTGAGGAGGAGCACGCCTACCACTTGCGGGTTGTACTAGACACACTCCGAGTGCATCATATTTATGGTAAGCTCTCGAAGTGTCAGTTCTGGATACATGAGGTCCACTTCTTGGGACACATCATCTCTAATGAGGGAGTTACAGTGGATCCTGCGACGATCGAGGCAGTTCTAGCTTGGGAGCCACCCAGGAGCATGACGGAGCTGCAGATTTTCTTGGGACTAGCTGGATACTACTGGAGATTTGTGCCAGACTTCTCCAGAGTTACGACACCACTCTGAGTTTTGACGAAGAAGGGGAAAACCTTTGTATGGTCAGACAGATGTCAGCAGAGCTTCCAGGAGCTGAGACAGAGAATGACCAGCGCTCCTATCATGAGGTAGCCTGAGGAAGGAGTTGAATACGTAGTCTACTGCGATGCATCTGGGACCGGACATGGATGTGTCCTAATGCAAGACCAGGCCATGATCGCCTATGTATCACATCAGTTGAGGCCGCATGAGCAGAACTATTCTACCCATGACCTGGAGTTAGCAGTAGTTGTCTTCGCTCTGAAGACATGGAGACACTACCTGATGGGTGAGCGCTTTACTGTATTTTCTGACCATTAGAGTCTCAGATACATATTCTCTCACAAGGATCTGAATCTGAGACAATTGCGATGGATCGAGTTCCTCATGAACTATGACATTGAGATTGTCTATACTCCTGGGAAGGAGAACGTGTTAGCCGATGCTCTATGTAGGAGGACGGGAATTCAGCTACATGAGGAGGCGACAGAGCAGCTAGCCTCTTTGCAGATATCCTTCGTGGATAGAGAAGGTGCATCCTTCCTCCAGTCTCTCACAGTCACTCCTCCACTACTGCGGCAGGTCAGAGAGGCACAACGTGGGGATGCAGACTGTGAGATGCGGCGTGCAAAGATATCCCCAGGACAAGCACCTGATGGTTTCTCTTTTGGAGTAGAGAACGACGTCCTTTTCAGAGGACGTACCTTGGTTCCGGTTGCTTTACGAGAGGAGGTGCTGAGAGAGTTTCACACTTCTCCTTTGGCGGTACATCCTAGAGTGGCGAAGATGTACGAGGATCTCAGACGACAACCCTGGTGGCCGGGCATGAAGAAGGATGTGGCGGAGTTCGTTTCTCTATGTCTCACCTGCCAGTAGGTGAAGGCAGAGCACCAGGTACTAGCAGGCTTGGTACAACCCTTGGAGGTTCCAGAGTGGAAGTGGGATGGGATATCTATAGACTTCGTGACTGGACTTCCACGCACATCCAGAGGTCACGACTCCATTTGGGAGATTTTTGACCGACTCACCAAGTCGGCACACTTCTTACCCATCAGAGAGCAAGGCTCAGTGGAGAGCTTAGGAACACTTTACATTTAGGAGATTGTATGGCTTCATGGTGTGCCATCATCTATTATCTCTGATCGAGATGCTCGCTTTACTTCCAGGCTTTGGAAAGTGTTGTAGGAGGAATTTAGGACACAGCTACGTCTGAGCATAGCCTTTCACCCTCAGACGGATGGTCAAACGGAGAGGACCATTCAGACTCTTGAGGGAATGCTCCGCGCATGTGTCCTCGACATTGTTCGTTGATGGGAGGACCACCTACCCTGGGTGGAGTTTGAGTACAAAAGCAGTTACCACTCCACCATCGGGATGGCACCATACAAGGCATTATACGAACGACCTTGCAGATCTCATTTGTGCTGGACAGACCCTGGGGAGTCAGCACTTGTTGGACAGGAGATGGTTCCGGCCATGACAGAGAAGGTCCAGTTCATCCAGGAGCGGATGAGGACAGCTCATAGCCGGCAGAAGTCTTATGCTGACAGGAGGCGGAGGCCACTAGAGTTCGAGGATGTCGACCACAACTTTTTGCGTGTCTCACCATGACGTGGATTACGAAGATTTGGCCGAAAAGGAAAGTTGTCTCCACGCTACACAGACCAGTTCAAGGTCCTCAACAGGACTGCTGAGGTGGATTATCGCCTAGATCTACAATCTCAGATGCACCAGGTGCACGACGTCGTCCACGTATCACAGCTAAGGAGATTCGTGCACGACCCAATGCATATCATTGAGAATGGAGAGCTTGACGTTGATTATGGGGAGACTTTTGCAGAGGTCTCCGTAGAGATCGAGGACCGACAAGAGAGGGTGCTAAGAGGATGGTTGATTCCTCTAGTGCGCATCATATGGAAGCACGAGAACCTCCAGGAGAGCACTTGGGAGCGAGAGGCTCAGATGCGTGCCCAGTACCCAGTTTTGTTTCCCTAGATTTTGATGTACCTTTATGGGGATGTAAAGCCCTGAGGTGGGAGTAATGTAATGACCCGAAAAATTCAAAGGAAATTTTTTCTTAATTTACTTTGGGATTTTACAAGAACACAGTTTCAGATGGCACTTGATTCTGAGGCCTGGTGTGCCCGGAATTTCTATCCGAAGATTAGCTCGGGTACGTTCAGCGAACGAACGAGGAAGAATTCCTATCTTTTGAACCGGTTCTTGGAATCGAATTCTGAGGGCACCGATGGAACTGCAGCACCGGTAATTGCTTAGGAACGCCTATCCTGGAGTTGAGTTTTCTCGTTATGAGTTGTTTAAATTTGTGGATTAAGTGTTAGTGAAATAAAATTTTCGTTAAGATTTTTTTTGCCCTTTCCATGAATTAGAACCTAAGTGCAGGAGTTAGGGTGGGACCCACTATTTGTTTGTTTTTCTTGAGTGGATTAAAGGTGAGGTGGGGCCCACATGATCCCCCACCATTTCAAATCCCTTAACTCCCTTACTCCTCTTAACCCCCCACTTAAGTTGTATAACTCATATAACTTTTTAACTTCCCATTAATTGGGTGACTTTACCTCTCCTCTCATTAAGTATGCCAACACCCAATTCAATTTTTTTAAATTTACGTTTTGAATTTATGAATTGTGGCTTGTGTTAATAATATAAGGGTGTGCCTTATTTTATTTTGGTTGGATGTTGTGTGTGGACAATTTAGGATAGAGATCTTCATCATCATCACGAAGAACACCAAGACTTCGACGAAGAATACCGTCACTGTAAGAAGAGATCGATGTGCCGTCTCTTCTCCTCTTCGCAGTCGGTGTGTTTACGAAGATCAACGACAAACCCTATTTTGATCCTCTTCCTGTGTCAATGAAAAGGAGATGCCACTTCCTCCTCAGGCGTTCTCCATCAACTTACAGAGCTTCACCTCGCGACGTCATTTTCCGCGGCAAACCCCCGTTCTAGCTACGCTCATGGTAGGGGTTTAAATTATTTAATTATTTTTCGTTCGTGAATTCTACTTTGTCGTCCTTCATGAATTTACGACCAGTTGCTATCGATTAATGAGAGGGGTTCCGAACCACACAAACATGGCCGACCCTCATCTAATTTTTGAATGTTGTTTCTAATATGGTTTGGACAAAATGGTGTGGTGTCATCGCACCACACGGGATCGTACGGTAAGTAATGCGCGGCACCGTCGCGTCGCGCCGTGAAGTTGAAGAAGGACGCGATGCCATCACGCCGAGTCGAAGAAAACCGAAGACACCACGGCCAGAGTGGGGCCATGGGGGAGGGGCGCGGTGCCATCGCACTGCGCCGGACGAACCAAGCCGTGGCCGGTTCCGGGCGGCGGCGGAGCAGGGTGACCGAAAGCCGGTTCAGGGCCGCCGGTGTCGGCGAAGGAGGAAGGACCAGCCGTTTCCGGTCCTTGTTGGAAGAACCGGCCGGCCAGTGCAGGCCTGCCGGACAAAGGGAAACCGGGGTAATTAATTTCCCCATCCGACCAAGCAAGCGGCCACATTAATGGGGCTGTGGTTACAGGGAAAGCGGGGGGGGGGGCAGCGTCCCCCCCCCCCCCCCCGCGACCCGGAACGGCTCTGCCACTTGGCCAGGACAGCTGGCGCCAGCGCGCCGGGTCGCCGGCTGGGCCGGGCCGACCCGGACCCGGGTCGGGTTGACCGAGATCGGGCCGACCGGGGGGACTCGGTCCAAGTCGGTCCGGTCCCGAAACCCCCATTTTCGGAACGTCTTTGGTCTTTTTCCCATAACATGGGCTAAGGACCTCAGATCGACCCACCGTCAGTTTAGTAGCGATCCTTGAATTAGGACGGTCATTTCAGTATATTTCACACAAGGTTTTGGAATACTTTGGGTTTATCCGGGTTGGTTTGTACACGAAACCAACCGGGCCCTCGGAGCGGAAACGCTTATATCTTAAGCTCTTGACGTCCGATTGATGTGCCATCGACTTTGATGGATTCCTCTAAATGAGACAGATCTTTTGGATTACTCCACCTGAGGTTTGTACATAGGTGGAGTACGGTCGGGTTGGTTTTTCCTTAAAAACCAACCGGGCCCCTATGACGAAAAGGCCAATAACTCTCAGACCGGGAGTCTGATCGACGTGTCGTCTGCGATGTTGAGTTCCTGGTGACGATACAAAACATTTGGATATATCAACTCAGGACTATGTGTCAGTTGATGTATCAGCCTCTCGGCTCGTGGAGCGGACCCTCCTGAACAAGTTTGCTGTGTGCAGAAACCCTAGAGCTGGCTGCGACTACTACTATTATTACGACTATACAGAGATTCTCAGTAGATTTGATGGATACAACTACAACACTCAACGATCCTATGTGGATCAGTGCTACCGATCATGTGTTGGTTCGATCCTGTGTGGGTTAGCGCCCAACGGTTCTGTGTGAGCCAGCACCTAAAGATCTTGTGTGGGTCCGATCTTGTGTGGGTCTTGCGGGGGTTAGTTACCTATCTATCCTTTGTGGGTCAGATCCTATGTGGGTCATTGTGGGGGTTAGTACCTTTCGATCCTTTGTGGGTACGATGACTTAGATGAATTAGTGGATATATCTGATCATCACTATCGTCATACGAAGAAGTATACCTCTGTGAGCTTAATCCTGTTTTGCATTCCCATGTTGATTGTGTTGTGCTATCCTGTGTGGATTTACATTTTTCTTTCCTGTGTGGACTGGGTTGTACTTGGGATCGAATGTTGGAGCTGAAAGAGAATTGATGACTTAGGTATATGTATGGGCATATACCTAAGCAGAGTCAGATGTTACTTCGTGATTGTATCTTTCCTTTTTGGGTTATCCTTTGTGGATTCTGGGAGACCTTCAGGGGTCTCGGGGTCCCTACTGAGTAGCTTATACTCACCCCTACATGGGCTATGCCCGCACTACGTTGTGTTGGTTGCAGACGACGGACAGCTTTGATCATGGTTGAGGCATGCAAAGCAGGATGGTACCTGGAGGTAGACCGCTAGGCGGGACATACTCGGAGCAGTCAGCTGGACCCAAGGAGCAGAGGAGGCCATCATTACTCACTCTTCAGGTGGGATTCCCAGTGGACAGATCGTCGTTGCAGATTTACTTTTCAGTTGCTGTTTTCCCTTTCCAGTTGTACATTACATTAATCTTGGGATTGTATACTGGCCCACTTACTTTCCGCACTTACAGTTGTACCTTGTTTTTACTTAGTGTTTACTTCTACTGCTTGTTTGGTCTATGGTGTTTGTTTACTTAAAAAGGAAATGCCTTCCCTTTTTACCGGGATTTATGCCTTGGTGCTAGTCGCCAGCCCCTAGCCTATGGAAGGAGGGCTTGGGGTGGTCACGGCACAGGCCCCAAGGACGGGTCGTGACATATATGTATGGTCATATACCAAAGTAGAGTTTGTTGATACTTCTTTTTTATATCATTCCTTTGTGGTACATCCTTTGTGGATTATATGAGACCTTTGGGAGTCTCGAGGTCCCTACTGAGTATCGTATACTCTCCACTGCACCGGCTATGCCCGCACTACGTTGTGTTGGATGCAGACGATAGACAACATTGATCGAGGTGGAGTCTTATAGAGCGGGACGATACCTGGAGGTGGACCCCTGGAGGGGCATACATAGAGCAGACGGACGAACCCGAGGAGTTGAGGAGACTATTTTTACCCACCCTTCAGGTGGGATATCTGGAGGATGACTCAGTGGTTGCTGGTTTACTTTACTACAACAGTTTTTTCATTACTGTTGTTCTGTACATTCAGTTGGGTTTGTATTCTGGCCCATTTACTTTCCCACACATACTTTTGTTCTCAGTTTACATAGTGTTTACTTCATCTTGCGCACTCTATTTTGTTGTATACTTATATAAAGGCAATTCCTTCCCCATTTATCAGGATTTACACCATTGGTGCTAGTCGTCAGTCCCTGACCTATGGAAGGCAGGCTAGGGGTAATCACAGTACAGTCCCTGAGGACGGGTCGAGACATAATATCGCTAACCGAAAATTCGACCATTAGTAATATCAGTTAAAACATTATTGTAACATAAATCCCTTATTACAATTGTAACTTTTGTATCCTAAACCCAAAGAATAAATATCAAAAGAACACAGATAAATTTAAAGATCATACGGATATTTATGATAATAAATATCAATTATTTTTTAAGAACACTACAAAATAGATGATTGGTTAATGATATTACATATGTTCCATTGATAATAATATGAGATGAAAAACATTTTCAAGATTTGTTAATTCTAGAAACAAAACATTATAAAAGGGATAAGATTATATTTATTTCATAATAAAAAAAAATTATATATATATAATCATTAGTTATATTAATGTGGATTATATAACCCCACATACAATAGTTTTTTATATGGAATATGTATCATATAAAAAATTATATAAGAAACACATACCCAATGTTATATATGACTTGAAGGCTGTCTATAATACTTCTTAATAATATTATATATTACTATTATTCAAATTAAAATCCATTTATATACTAATAATATTATATATTATAAACATATAACATTTAAAAACCATTTAATAAATAATTCATTATTAAAATCCTTGGTTCTGGTTGTTAAATTTTTTATTTATTATGATAATTTAATTTCTCTATACTTTTTTCACTATTACATATATGATTGAGGAATCTTCTAAAGAATGTCAATAATGATATAAATAGATTATATAATTATTATATATATATAGTCATCTATAAAAGTTACATATAGAAATAATGAATTACACAATTCGAAGAGTTGGTATGTCGTATGTATGAATGATGAATGTTTTAACTTTTTGAAATACATAATTTTGGAATGGTAAATAATAAATAAAGTTTATTGAATCATTATTATAACATATATATCATATTAACTCATTAAATATATTCTATGTTTAATGAATTTAAATATAAAATAAAAAATTAATCGCATCACTTTATAGAGGTGATAGTACACACATATGAATAACTGATGTTATAATTTTCCAACAGATGAAATGATATGAAGAAAGATGATACAATATAACTATAAAGAATAAATATCTACTAAATAACAAATATTTAATTTTTTCACACCATAATTTCTATGAATGAATTGCAGATTTTTAAAATTAAATTAATTTTTATGAGTATGTTGTTGTACCCACAAACAGAAGAGGGATACATTCACTTCCTACTTTATGGAAAACAGGAGGATATTTCTTTTTTCAAGATAAAAATATATTTTTGCAATACTATTCATATTAAATATATTATTCCTTGTTTAATTACAATAATTTATATTTTTATAGGATGAAATAAATTTGAGGTGGTAGTGTAATATGATTACCTACCCCTTTATTGGTCTTATTTAGATATCTTTTTTCTGGAACCATTGGGATTACCTTATAAGAATACCATAACATATAATTCATTGATATGGGTGTTCAAAATAGGAATTATGATGGATATTTCATTTTATATGGATCATGTAGTTGAATATAAATCCTAGAATGATCATCTATCTATAATGAGGGGAAATAACACACTTGGAATTACTAAAACGATCTCAATATTATTAATGTACTCATAAATTATAATTCTTCTAAATTGACTTGATAAAAAATTGTTAATATGAGAAAAATATCATCATCCAATGAAATATTTATACTAATGGTGTCATTTTAGATATTATCTACTATTTGAACCTTATTTCAAACAATTTTAATGTTAACTACAATATGAAATTTTTTTTATATTATAGGGAAATTATGTTTTATAAAATAAAAACCTTGTAATACGTTTAAAATGGTTTTATATTTTAATCTTTTATCCACCTAATTTTTTTAATTAAATATATTTGTGGGTTTTTAGAAGATTAATAAGATACTACTTTTGATAAAATATCATTATATGTCAACATTGACTATATCTATTTAATTGGAATTTATAGACAACCATATAATAATGAGTTATAGTACAATCATATAAATCATCCATAATATGTTATATTAATAAATAATATTTTTGGATAAATTTAAACCATCATTAAAATATTACTTTCATAAATTTTTAAATAATTTATATTATTTTTATGTTAATTTCCTAAGAACTATATCAACATTTGTAAGAATTTATGTTAATATTTTAATATGTAAATATTAAAGATACATTGCCATGAATGAAAAAATTATTTAATAATTGAAAAGTTAATTTACAACTTATATTATTCTCCTTTTATCATTACGAATGAAATTTATAGATAATAATATTAGGAGGGTGACATTTAGAATTTTTGTAAATTGAAATAAAATAAATTTGATTATAAAGGGAAATTGGACCCAAAATACCGAAACAGGTTGGGAACCAACGCCTTTATTAATAAATAAACTGAAACACCAAAATCCTCTTTGATAAATGTTAAGGGAGAAACCATAATAATACTAATGTCCTAGAGGAAAACAAAAATGTATTTCATTGGCTCAAAATCCCATTGATACAAATCTCATTACAAGCAACCCCATTAAAACATGCCCAAGACGGCCAAAAACCCAAGCTCCATTGAAACCATACTAAAGGAAAAACTCACCTCCAAAATATCCATAGTGATGGAGAGAATCGAAAAACCATAATCTTAAAATGACGATACCACCACTCAAAACACCAATTTTTATTTCTAGCTAACTCAGACACCCCTGAGGGGCATTTCATCCCACACTAATATAAACATGTTCAAATTCCATTTAATGATGTCATCTTCTCACAGCTGGAAACCCATAGATCATTAAGGAATATTCCCATACATTACACTATCACTTTGATAAACTGAAATCATGTAATAGATCCCTCATTGATTCTGATTAAAGGTAACAAAGATGAAACAATTATCAAACACTCATACCACACATTTGATCCGACATGTAATCAAATTCCTCTTCACACATTCATCAATGTGCCAATGAAGAAACAAATAAATATTTAAACCATGGAGGGGTAGATCAATCCATAGATCATGTAAAAAATAATAGGGTAAAATAAGAATATTCCATGAGGTAAATTTCATGGAATGATATGGGGATGAATCATGACACTAAAAACATACAAAAGTAAACTACAGATACTTTTCGTAATTACAAAAAAATTAAAGGGAACCATTTACAGAATCTGAGATTATTGTATCCAAATATGATTTATTTTAAATTATTTATTATCAATACGTGGAATTTTTTTGAATATAAATCAATAATTTTTTTCAAAAATAGTTTTCATAATAAAATGTTTTTAATAAAAAAATTAACATTATGAAAATAATGAATATTGATTATTCTAAACGAACTCATAAAATTATAATTAATAAAATTTATCATATTTCACATTAAGATCAAATTCAAAATATATTAAAAATTTTAAATTATAAAATTTAATCAATGGATAAAATATAATTTAATAAGTTGGTTATTTTTATTATTCACTATAGAATCAATTATTTCAGAAAAATCATTATGTCTTACCATTAGATAATTTGGATGTGATTATTTAAAAATTTGAAATTTATATTTTAAAATAAAATTCTCAAATTTGGTTGATTTAAATTATAATTTATTCATAATAAATTCATTGAATTATATTTTTGAAGAAAATGAAATTCTAAAGCATAAAATAAGTATAAGCAATTAAAATCTATTTTCCAATTAATTAATCAATGTGTTTGTATATAGTTGGTACATTATAAATTTATATAATAATTCATTTTATCATATTTATAACCTATAATTGAGAAGATATGTAATATTTGTCTCATTTAAATAATAATATTTTATCAAAGAAATAGGAAATTATCCATTGCTTGGTTTTTTATTTTATGAAAAATATCACATTTATTATTATGTTAAAAACATTTATAGTAATAACATTATCCCCCCACTAAAATAAATTTCCTCCTAACAGTTTTATCTTGGTCATCAGATGTTCTTATTTTCAAATAGATTTTTGATAACCACATCTTACCAAGAGACCACAACAACTCATTTAAAATGTAAATGTGACAAAAATAATGGTATCTTGAAATAAAACATAATCTATTTCTAAAATAAAGTTAAAATTAGTGGGAAGTTAAAATAGAGGCCTAGAGGATAATGATATAATCCATTTGATAATATGGAGTGATATATATCATGGTAATGATAATGTTAATTTCCTTAAAATTATAAACATGTGTGGGTTGAGAAAAAGATTTATTCGATGAAAAAAAATAAAATTTATAGATATTTTATTTTAATAACATTTTCTAAAATTTAGATATTGTTTTACTATCATAACATTAAAAATAGATAAAAAATTATTTTTTTAAATTTCATAAGCATGATAACATCCTTCTATTGTGAATATATTATTTTCCACCTTCTCTCATACTCCATGAAATGAATATTGATGATTATTTTTCATGTACGATGAAAAAAATAAAATTTATCGAATCATAAGATATATTAATGGATGAAAATAAATTCCTTATGTATCTATTTATCAAAAAACCAAGATTTCTATAACATGTTATCCAATATAGATAAATCATTATAATATGAATTAATAAATAATATCTAAAACCTATTGAAATGTTTAATATAAAAAATTAAATAAATTATTGAACATAAAAATCCACATAAATATTTTAGACCAAGATTTATGTATAAAAATTTAGAAAGGCCACAAGATTTATTAAACCAACACAAAATTAATCACTTAATCAACATTAATTCTATTATAATGTCTTATAAAAAATAGGTAATACATTGATCATATATTATCTTAAAACATGGTAATAACACAAATATCCATAACACCTAAACAATAACATACATGCCACCAAAAATTAAATAACTTATGATTACATCAGTAATAACAAAAATTATGTAATATAATCCATGAATAAAATATGTTTATAACTCCATAAAAAATTTCATAAACAAATTTTTCATCAAATTAGTTTTATGATCACCAATATTATCCCATTAAAATTTTCAATGTCAAACATCTCTGTATGTATATAAAACATTTTGTCTATGAATCAAACATATTATATTTTTCTTATCCCTCAGTAAAGTGTTTTCCTAAAATATATCATTACCACTAAATCATCTATTTAGATTATTATTACCATTCCAGAGATTTTTTAAAATCCTATAATTTACTATGTTGTAAAAATAATTTTCTGTTTTGTGATTCATATAACTATAATATCATTGAAATCATAATTATACAACATAATCATTGAATAAAAATATGTAAAAAAGAAAATCATTCCATAATATTAATTTTCATAATTTACTCCCTTAGGAGTTAACATATGGGTTTGTCCATTGACCCTCATAATTCCCATGTTCCCCTTACATTATACATTGAACTATAAAATGGTATATTAGGATGGACTTATTTTTACTCTATGGAGCTATTAATTTTTACTCATAAATTATATTCAACATTCCCTTAATTTTTAACACCAAAAGTGACATCTTTTTTTATTAAGGCATTCCATTAATTAGAAATACCCATTTTATTGACATAATTAAAATTTTAAATTCGATCATACATTATAATTTCCACTTAATGTTCCATTAAATTTCATTTTTATCATATCATGTATTCTTGGAGACTCAAAGTAGTTAATTATTTGAATTATATAATGTGATAAATTACTAGTAATAATAACCTAGTTTCTAATTCAAAATATCATTTCACTAAGTTGTTCATAAGGATAATCATTCAATTAATCATCACATTTAGTGTTAATTTAATTCTTATGGGATTCAAAAATAAAATTACTAAAAAAATAATGATGTGAGAAAAAATATTCATTGTGATAATCTATGATAAATTATTCATATTTTTTATAAATAATAACACCGCTATTTTAATATATTTCACCGTAGGTTTCATCAAAGAAATCCTTCATTTTCATCTATTAAAATCCACCCATTTCTATATAAGGAAAATTGGACACAACCCAAGAATATCCCCATAGAATTTGAAACTATGTTCATAATAATGGAACACAATCAACGAACTAGAATAATGAATTAAATATATTAGATGAACTATATTCATGATAATTAAAAAATGATGATTTTATTTAAAACTACAATGACATTTACTATCCAAAAGAGGTTGTTTTTCTAGTAAAATTAAACTCAATTATTTACTATAATATAGGATGGTATCCTACATATTTTATTGTATTCATGGGGTTTCAGTAATGTTTTCTCATCAAAAATTCCAAAGGTCACTGATCCTTACTCTGATACAATGCATACTGAGCCATAGTTTTCATAAATAAATATAAAAATCAAAGTATATAAATATTAAATAAATAACATTGGAGATAATTCTAGAATCATTTTTGATTAATTCATTTGTAAACCTTGATCTATATGGAAAACATATACATAAATGACCAATTCCTTCTCCTGTATACATCTTCAAAACTCTAACCCTTCATAAACACATCATGTTGAAAAAATATATTTATATCTAGGGGAAATTAATAAATACTTAATAATGATATCTGCATTTTTAATGGAGAACAAAATAGTGATATCAATGATATTTTATATATTGAATGAGGATAAATAATACGATAACATGATTTTAATGTGGTAATATCATACTCATCACTTCGTAGAACATAATATTGAGTGGTAGAATAATTATTGGCAGTTCCTAAGACATGAATAATAATTTAATAAATTAATGAGATCCATGAGAACAAATCATTTGAATTGTATCAGGTAATAAAAAATTGTAAAAATCATGGAATAATCATAATTCAATATATCATATGTCAATGATACCAAAAAATACATTCATAACATGTTAAGAACAAGATAACTGCCAATGTGCCTAATTCGGTCAAGGGATGACATCTAGTGCACCCTATTTATGGATTTTTATAACGTCCCACAAACCATTTTTCAACAATGAATAACCTTATGTTATTAGTTTCAACTAATAAAACATTAATATTTACCCAGTTACTTTAAGTGAAATATAATTTTTGGTCCACCCATTATATAATAATAATCCATTTATATGTATGACACATGATCATAGAAATTGTCATTATAAACAATAATAAGGGATATAAAACATGTTTCATAGATACATCATCAAAATAGTTATAGAAAATCCAATTAAGGAATATGCATGACATCATTTCCTAATAACATTAGTTAAATATTTCTAAGATCAATGGATGCTATAACAAAATATAACAAAATGACAAACAACAAGGAAAGAAATTTTATTTGAAAATAAACTATGATCCAAGTAATGGAAACTTGAATTCAGCGACTAGACATTGTAGTGGAGAATTTCATTTAATATGTGTACGTTAAAACAATGTCTTCATTTTATTTTTTCTGTCAAAAGAAAAAAAAGTATGTCACATTGAAAATGAAAATAGGATTATCTTATTTTTATTTAAAAGTCATCGATTTTTAAAAATTAAATTAAAATATACTTTTATATTATTAAAAAACATATTGAAACTATTTTAGAATATATGAAAATTAATGAAAATTGATTTCAGAATGAAGAGATAATTTCATTTGGTTTAATTTTTTATAAAAATATATCATATTATTGAGTACATATTTTAAAAAAATTAGATGACCAAATATATTGATTGTAAATTAATTGAGGAAAATAATATCAACATATATTTTTAGGAATGGATCATATAATTTAATTAATTAGATGTTTTAGGATAGGTAATATCGACATTGATACATAAATCCATTACCACTTTGGTATCTTTAAAATCCTAATCCACATAAAATAATTACATTAGATGAAAAATTTAATATCCTAATCCTAATTATATTAGTTATATAAAGTGGAATATTATCTTTATAGATAACTCAAAATAGAATATAATTGATTAACATAACATGTATCCAAAAGAAGTCAATTTGAGATGAGAATCAATTAAAACATTATTAATTTCCTAATAAAAAGTCATGATTGAGAAAAACATAATTGGACATTTAATTCCCTATAAATTTAATGAATACATTCAATAAAAAAATTCTTCGGATGTATATACACAAAAAAATGAAATAAGGGGTGAATATAGAATAAATCGAAACAAATATAATGTTAGATTAGAAACCCTTACCGCATGATCAAATTTCATCCATGGCACTCTATATTGATATTTAATAAATGTAAATTTTCAAAACTTATATATGCGTTCTTTTTCAAACTTATAACATAATATAAGAAAACCTTTTATTAAGTTAACACATATTTGTTTAATAATTAAATATCAAATAATTAATCCCTATGAGGTCACTATTCTGTATTTTATGAAAATTATAGTTTGGTTTTTTAATCCTTTTTCATAGATCAAGATTCCAAAATCATTATAATTTTAACCAAAAAAATTAGATTTATTAATAATAATTAAATTAAAAGTCATCTATAAACTCAATTCATTGAAAATTTGAATACTCCATCCAGGGATGTAGTATACTACACATATACCAAAATGTTGGTTTCATAATTCAAATGATTCTATTAAATAAATATATAAAATAATTAACATTTTTTAAATAATTTGTATGTCATATTATAATTAAATATATCCTTATTACCATCCTTTTAGACGATAAATTATAAATGAATCACATCACTTCATGGAGGTTGTAGTGCATATAATAATATGAGTAGTATTTTAATTCACTAATGGATTGAATGGTAAGACGTTATATATGACAATATATTTCTATATATATAATCATATCATAAATTTCATATATACACATTAAAATCATTATAAAATTTTCCATAGATTACAGTGATGTAAAAATAGATTTTATCACTAAGTTGATGATATATTCCATACGTATTAATGTGTGATAATTTTACCACCAATTTTTTAGAGAAGCATGTATATAATAATGGATTCATGATTATAAAAACATTTGATTATATATATTATAAATTATTTTTTATTATATGATGAATACCCAAAACCAGAGTGGATGTGGAAGAAAAAATAAATTGAAAGGGGATTGGTAAGATGAATAACTATCCATTGGAAGGAATACATTATATATAATACTAATGAATATTGAAATGTTCATTTAATAAGAAAAAAAATTATAATTGAATGGAGGAGTTTAAAAGAGAAATGGGTAGTTATTAGTCATGATATATAGTTCATGGGGTTTTAATCGAAAGAAACAATGGGTTTCCTTCTAAAAAATAGGTAAATAAAACACTTGGATTTACATAAAATATTTAAATGTAAACACCATATATCTAAAATATAATGATTACAATTTGATATTAATATTATGAAAGAGACTATATAGTATAAATTTCATTGGAAAATGTAATGTAGAATTGTTTTGGTGTAATTTTAATCCTTATCAATTCATTTCCCCCTTTGGTAACAAATTTTAACATTAACTAAAATAACATCTTTTTAATGTTAAACATTTAGAATATTATATATTATTTAAAATTTGGATTGTAAATGAAAACTAAAATACACATCATATTATTTATCATTAACATCACTGATTTAATTTTATATTAGTGACCTAATAATAGTAATGTAATCATAATTTAAACCATTCACAATAAACTAATAAAATTTTCTCATATATAAAATTTTTCATCGAAAATAATTCACCCATATATTTTTACCCTTACAGGTTTTAAAATAATTTACCATATTCTTCTTCTGGTTTCCCAAACAATGTTTCATGGTTATGTAAGAATATATGATAATAATATAAATTAAATAAAAATTGCAACTATAATGAAAATAACTAATATTTTTAAGAATAATTTATAATTAAACATGTACTTTTTAATTCCATGTGCAAAACACTAGAGATATTAAATTCAAGAAAGTGAAATTTTGGAATTTTCAATTCTTATAATAACACCAATTCCATAATCTTGGGAAAATGGAAAAAAACATTCAATATATTCAAATATATGATTTAAATGGTTAAATTTTGAATAATAAATGAAAATGTGGATGCTTTTCTGTTAATTTTTGGACTATATATAATTGTTCTAACCCTATTTTAAACAGTTTATCTTTACAAACGAGACATATATTTTCCACTACTATTATTCATAATGAAAAAAATAAATGTCGAATATTTTAATATTTTAATCCCCAAAAATTTAATTATAATATAAATTTGTAATTATTCAATCAAGATAAATTGGTGAAATAAATATTAAAATTAATGTGTAAAATACAATGAAAAATATTTTTTTTGAACAACGTTGTTTCCAATAAAACATATTATCTTATATAAAAATATTTAATATTAGCTATTAAAATAAAATTAATTAGAATATTATAAATTTGAAACTATATTTCTATTTATTAAGAAGTACATATTAGAATGGGACTTTTAAATTACTTGGAATGATGTAAAAAATTACTGTACATGAAAAATAAATATTTCTCACAATTAATTGAAATGCCAATAATTTTAGAATAATTGAAAAAATTCATCTTAATTTAATATTTACAGATTTGTTTCCAAATATTTTTTCAAATTATAAAAAATAACTTTTAAAAAATTATCAGAAATTAATTATATTTATCCATAAAAAATAAAATAAAAATTATTTTTGATGAAAATGTATTTTTGAAGTATACAATGATTTTAATAAAAAATGGGTACATATTTACCAAAAAATTAATCAAAACACAAGTATTGTGTCTTTACAGTATACCTTTATTTTTTAATTTATTTACAATTATTTATAAACTCTATCTTAACTACATGATTATAATGGTCAAATTTAGTTAATATTTTTCCATAGTTTAAGAAAATAATTTTAAATCATAATTTTATATTTTAAGAAAGTTATCATCCATATTATTATATTATATATTTTTTGGGTTTTAAAAAACCATAATTCTATTTATTAATTTAATAGGTATTCACAATTTTCATATTTAGGAGATTATATAGGTTTTTTTTTCAAATTAAGTTTTTATTAAGAGAGGATTAGTAGAATTCAGAAAATACCAAACAGTCCTAATGATTATGAAAATTTCCATCTAATTTTAATGGGTAATGAAGTTTTTACACATATGGGATAACATCTATATGTATGATTTAATGATTCAAATCTATAAATCACTTGACTGTTGAAGATCTTCGCATCCTAACCATTTTCATGGTCTGGTGGAATCCAAAACGAATGTAAAAATGATTATTATTCAGGATTCCAAATAAAATGATATACTTTTTTGTAGTTTTCAAAGATAAGAGTTCATCATATAACTAATAGGTAGGTTTATTGTATTTAAAGAAATTAATGAATATTGGGGAACTTAGGATTATTTGGTGAATTAAAGGATGTAGAATATTTTTGGGTTTCTGTCATGGACCCACTATCTACGAGTATAATGTCTGATATATCTTATAATGATCAAAATTATTGAAAACATTTAGTGAATTGCATACATAAACATAAAAAGAACATGATGTGTCATAATTACAAAAATATATTTTACATGAAATAGAAAAATGAAAAATAATATTTTTCTTTGAATATAAAAAATGATTCTAAGATATCATCACATTCCCAAAAATCCAATCAATATAGAGTTTATCCTATTTTGTAATGAGGTAATACAGATGTTTATGAAGCTTGATATCCAAAAAATAATGATATAGGGTAGTTTGAGTATAACTCAATTGTTTCCACGGATTATGAGGTTATTAAATTTTATTTAATTAATTAATTTTTTTGTAATCCCACAAAAAAATGAAAATACACATAATGCCTATAAAATCGACACCCACAAACGGGAAAATATGATTTAAGATATAAGTGTAAAAGATGATTTAAATATTGGTTTATTGATAAACACCTAGGATTTGGATTCATTATATAAGATAACATCTAAAGATTCTCCAAAGGAAATTCTAATTGAGTGTAGCTCATATTATTCAACGATGGCTATGTACCATAAATATGATATCCTTTATCATTTTGAAGGTTATCCATTTACTTAAAATGGAAATCATTTAATATGGGAATAATTAAACTAAATTATGGGTGGATGATATTAGGGTAATTATATTGAAACAATGTATAGATAAAGATTAATTTATAAGAACTTATGATTAAATATCATAATATATGGAATCATCGGTATCTAACTCTATTTCTACAATTCATAGGGTAGTAGAAATTGGAATAATTGATACTACCATCAAAAAGTAGTCTACTTCACAAATTTCCATTTTCTATAGAAATTTTTTCTCAAAATCAATTAAAAATTTCAAGACGGATGAATTAGGAACTATAATTATAATTATTTTTAAATATCAATAATAGTATGACCTAAATAGCGGGAGTCTCAAATGATACTATATAGGGTAAGTTTTTTCCCTCATCCATTAAGAGGTAAACTGATATTTACGATTAATTGGATATTAGGAATTAAATATATTATCATACCTCAAAATATTTCTCTAGTTTTGATCCTTTGGAGAAATATAATTGCCAAGAATATCATTAAAAATAGGATCCTCTTAATAAAATATTTGAACAACTAGAAATAAAAGAAAATTCACTGGAACTGGATTATTATGACATATAAATACAACGAAAAGGTAAATAATTTGAGAAGAGGAGGTATTATTGGAGGTTAAGGTGGTAGTTTTTCTCTTCATATTGTTCGTATCTGATGATATCCTAGCAGTTATCTAGATTACATATAATAAATTTTAAACTGATCATTGTTCATATTGTGTGAATTTCATTGTTTAGTTATGGATTGGGTGTTGATTTATGGAATAAAATTGTTTGGATCAATAATTATTTCTTATGAATTATATTTTTCATTGACATCACGAGACACATTTATTATATTTATGATAAATTTTAAAAATTTAAAATAATTTTGGATACTTTTTTCTACATATAATTTGTTTAAAAAATTAATGATTCCAGTGGTGATCAAAATATATATAAAGTGAATTTGATGATGTATATATTTGTTAGAAATTATATTGTACGTCTTTACTTTAATAACATGGAATTTGTTATTTTTTATCATGTATTTTTCAATATTTTCAGCATATATTTTTTATCTTGTTTTACTTTATTTGTGTTCCTAATCATGTATTATAACTCAACACCCTCAATAAATTTTTGTCTATTTTTAATAGGACGGTTACGAATATGGGAATCCATGTACCATGATAAGCATTTATTTATTAATTACAATTCAATAATATTTGAGTTACGTATGAAAAAATTATAAATTAAATAAATAAATAAATATATTTTGTATTTATTTTAAATTAAATTCCAATTATATGTATATTACTATATAAATATAAATATTAAACATATAATCAATTTTATTTAAAAAACTATTCAATAAAATTCATACATTATTTTCATTTATTTTTAAAAACAAAAATACATAATTGATGTTATTAAGAAGATTTTAATAACGATTTATTATGTGTGTGTGTTTGAAATTATAAAAATTTACATAATAACATATGGATTTATATAATTATTTACATCATAATAAAGGACACAAAAATAATATTGTTATTACTAATATTTATAAAATGAAATCATTTATATTGAAACCTGATAAAATCAATTTATGTCAGTTGATGTTATAAATGAATTATGTTATAAATTTTTTATATTATATTATAACTAAAGTGACATATATCAAAATTATATGTGACTATACCATTGAATATGTGTGTGCGTGTGTGCGTTTATGTATTGTGCATATAAATTTTAATGTCTTATTATGTGCACTAATATATATATATATACATATATATATATAAATTGAGTTATATTATTATAAATAACTAATTATAAATATGTATATGTTGTATTCAATTACTTTGGCAAAGATAATTTATTTTTGGAAACCTTAAATTTTTTTAAATTTTATTTAAAATCCTGATGATTTATATGATTAAAATTTTATATTAAATCATATCATTAGTTATATAAATTTATAATTATATTAAAAAGTAATTATATATATTATATATATTAATAGATACTTATATTTTATTCATGATTAATAATTTTAGTATAATAATAATATATATTGTTTACTAAAATAAAAAAAATATAAGATCATGTAATGAATTCACTAATCAATTGAATTTTTCATTTTCTCAATTATACATTAATACATATAACCAAAGTAAATTAAAAATAAATATGATTATGAATGTGTCCTCCTGTATGATGAACAGAAGGACATGTGTTGAAGTGTCGGTGAACACTATACATATGTGTGTATATCTAATTATATAAAATATATAAAATATTAATTTTATAGTGGTTTTTATATAAAATAACATAATATTAATATATATATATATATATATATATGTGTATATAATTACCATATTTATTGAGACCAATAAATATTAAACAAACATTTATGTATATATATATATATTACATTTTAATAAATGAATATTCATTTAATTTTTAAAAAATACATATGAGGATGGTAATGGATTAGTGTATTTAGATAACTTGATGGATAAAAAACTAATTCAAATTTGTAATATATCATCTCCCATTATTTTCATCATAATGATATCCCATATTAGACATATCATGCATAGTACTTTTCTTCATAATTTTAGGAAATAGGAGAAAACCAAGGGTGAGCTCAGATTCTCAGTAATTATAAATAAGGGATATATTAATGATACATTAAATATAATAGGGGAAACTGGTAAGGGTAGATGAACCTAATTATTTATAAATATAAATATTATCAAGTATATTATAATCTTGAGTCCTAGAAGAATTTTTGTTTTTTCAAAACATACGAATAAAAAAGAAATCAAAGATCATATATAATGATAATTTGTTTTCATAAGTCATATATTTTTTGAATAAAATTTTGTATAGAAATACATTTCCGCAGTAGTAAAAGATTATATAAATAAAAAAATAATTTTTTATAACTACTCCACCATTAGTCATTTATGTCAAGCTTCACTCCAATAAATGTAATAGTGGACAATATAAAATCCATAACACTATTCACCTCCAATTACAATCTAGTTGATCTCATGATATATCATTCTATACAAAATATAAGGCCCCATACATAAAATAGTACATAGTCTGGATATAATCCAATAATTGAACATTAATTAACATCAAGGATTTTTTCTAGTTTATATTTTTATAGAATTTGGCCATTATGAATACATTACATCTCAATTATTACCAAGTATACACTTCTACTCTATCAATTTTTTTGAATAATAAAACACCTTAAAAAATAATTCTCTTCTTGGTAAAAATATTCCTGACTTCTTAATATTTCTTACCCTTACTTATACCCTGTAAAAAACATTTCCAAAATGCAGGATGAGGATAAAAATTTTAGTATTAATTAAAAAAGAAGGAAAGAAAACAACAGTCCATGAATACATATAAATCACTGAAATCATACTTTTCACTAATAAAACATATTTTCTTAATTATACCTCATGATATTGTAATATTAATGAATTACTCATATAAATCATAGGTCATAATGATAACTTGTGGAATCCAAAACAAACTTACATTGTAGCTTTCACAACTACATAGGGAATAACCTTCATGGTTATATTTGAAAAACCCTTCATAGTATATTCACTAAATTACTTAGTAGAAACATAAATATTTACTTTTTTCATGTTATCCAATGGATTAGGGAGCTATCATGGGCTCACCTTCCCTCGATTAATCGTGGAAACAAAAGTATACAACAGGAATGCTGATGATCCATAACATAATCATAACAAATGAACAAGAATAAAGGAAAAATAAAATTTCCACCTTGCAATCATAAATTATATTATATTGATATAATAAATCTATTATCAATACCATTTTTATAAAAAAAATACCTAAAAATGAATATGGTATTTACTTTTTTAAAAAAACATTATGGATTGTAAATGAGGCCAAATATCAAATAATGCTCGCGGCAACAAAATGGTCATTATTATCACGTATAATGAAAAGTAACAATACTTTTTTTTATTTAGTAAAATATTTTTAAAAAAAATCAATCTAAAAATTATTTAATGATATAAAAATTCATAGGGGTATATTATAAACATTATAAAAGAAGGTTGTATATAAAACAAAATTTCCTTCAGTGAAAGGAGAATGAGACGGAGCACCAAACATCGAGTCAGAGTAGTCTTGATCATCATTTATCATCCTGAATAAAAAAATATGTTTATTTATACATGGTTCATAACCATTTAACGTTAATTATTCCCATTACATCACTTATTAACATGTTATAATAATTATTCAATTATTTGAGTACAGATCATATGTTTTGTCGATAATTGGTTCCTAAGTAAAAAATGAACACAGTATCATGTTATTTGTAACATCCCATGTAAATAATGTCTATGAAATGTCCATATATATTAATATTTGTGAATAAAATATTAATATTACTTTAATGGGTATACTATGTTCGATTGTATACCCAATACGCCACAATGAGTTTCTTTGAAATCTAACGTTGCACACTAATAATATAATAATATTAGTATAAATGGTAGTTAACACCTAGTAATTGTAATGGAGGTAATGAAAATAAATAACTAAAAATGATTATATATTATTGTTAAATATTTTAACAATTACCCAATAAATGATAGAGACTTAAAATGTGAATGAATCCAATTTTAATCATAAATATTAGAATATTCTTTAAAAGGTCGATTAACAAGATTTTGATGGAGAACCTTTTTAAATCTACTTTTTTATACTTTATATGTTATATTTGACAAAATAAAATCCTTTTTTATAATTGGCATATCAAAATTTACTTTGTGAAAATTTTTGTTATTTTTTCGATAAAGTTCATTCTGTAATAAATAGTGAAAATGCGGTATTTTAATTCAAAACCTCCTTTTAATCGAATATATATGGTTATATTATATTTTTAATTGGGTTTAATGTGTATTTAATATATATAGTTTTAACATTTAATCCAATGGTGGTCATTGGAATTAATTTCACTTTGAAATTTCACATAAACAAGTGTCAATCTTTTGATAGATATTGTTTCTTTAAAACATGCTATTTATCTTTACAGTGGGAATTAATTATAAAATTAATTAATGAAAGTTATGTGTTTTGAATTTCCTAAAATGGACATCATTTTTTAATTTTTAAAATCAAATTTACTTTGGATAGATTTTTGGTATTTTTCTTACATATGTTTATTTTTTAATGAATAGTGAAAATATAACATTTTACCTCAAAACATCTTTTTCATCTAATTTAATTATATTGCTAGATTTTACTTTAAATTGGTTTTATAGTTTAATTGAATTATATTTTTATCACGTAACACAATTTGGTTCGTTGTAAGTAGTATAACTTTTCAATTGGATGTAAAAACAAGTCAATATTTTTATAAATTTTACTTCTTAAAAAATCGTGTTTGGTTGTGACAACGAGAATTATTTTTAAATTAATTACGGGAAATTCTGTGTTTGGAATTTGGTAAAATGGATTCTAAATTTATAATAATAAGGTCAAAATTATGTAACTAAGACTCTTTTGTTTTGGGACATTATGAATAGTAACAACGATAATTATCTTTAATTATCATGATTAATTAGTAATCAGGTAGTTAAGGGTAATAAAATAATATAATAATAATATAAAATGACCGTAAAATGTGTCCAAATCAACTTGTTTGAGTCATGGCCAACCATGCTAATCTTTTTACCAAACATGAGGGCCCATGGAGTCACATGGGTCTGATAGTGACATTTATGACATTATTTTAAAAAAGAAGGGAAATATAACAAAGGTTTGTATATCCTACGTAAAACAATTTTAATTTTGTTTACATAAATGATATATTAGACTATAAAAAATAATTTTAAACATGAAAATATTTCCTACATCATGGTATTTTGTTTAATTTATAGACATTAAATAAATAAATAAATTCCTGACACCATGATGATGCAGTGATTACCTCATTAATGAATGATTTAAATAAAATGAAAAAATGAGGTAAAATATAAGACTTATACATGTCTAAAAACTATTTTATGTATGTATTTTGAACCCTTATCACCTTATCATATAAATATTTTATTGTGGGACCATTAAAATCCGAAATAAAAGTTTATAATAAAGTAATATTTCATTACTTTCCAAAAGTGTCCCTCCTCCCTCTTATAAAAGGCACCCACCTCTACCCCCTTACCCACACCATTCAAGCCCTTGGATAGTATAAACTCTACCCATATTATCTCTACAAATTCTTTTCTTACTCTTAGAATCCACAATTTGGGCAGAAGGATTTCCAAGCAATCCATTGAATCAAATCCAAATGAGTTACCTGATTTAGAGGTAATGTCTTCTCTTAGGTTTTTTTGTTTTATTTTGCTTTTCCAACCCCTTAAACTATTGGTATTACTTTATTCTATAATAACACCATTATCATAAATATTATAGTATTTTTTATGATAAGTATTATAGCTACACTTACACACACCACCATCTAATGGGTGAAGAACATACTGTTTCTGTGGACGGTGAACTACTACCTCACGAAAGGATGATTATTCAATTATCTCCTACCGCCTCTCATGGTGGCCATTAATATGTCATTTTATTTATATATGATACATATTATGTTTATTTTTTAATTTTTATTGTTTATTTTTCATTTATGTCATACCTTCATGGTTTCCATAAAGGGTAAACGTGATAATTTTATTTTATGAAGTGCAGACTACCACCCCTCAAAGTGATTGGAATTTTTATTGCCATTTGTGGAATGTATAAAGGATATATTTAATGATATTATATATTATATTATAGTTTAATTATAATATATCTCTATATCATAATGTTTTCATTCCATTAAATGTGAAATATAAATGAATGTATTGTTCATGCGTACATATGACTTATCGTCTCCATGAACGGTGCATTTCATTTCTGACCTTCAAATGTTCTGTGCTGGTTTAAATAAATCTATATACAGGATATTTATGATATATATGACATATACATCATGAATATAATTCTATAGATAATGGATATTTTACTAGATGAACAACTTGTAAATTTCAGAAGTTCACATTTGACTCATGTACCAAATATTGACAAAATGACCGTTACTAACTTAAATGATTACATAATGATTATTTTATGGTAATAAGTGATATTATTTAATTAAAATTCAAGAAAAAGGTTCTTAAGAAAGTAAAAATTAACATATGTTTATCATTTAGGATGAAAATGGAATATACGAGTGAGTCAAGTCGGACACATGGTAAGGGGTTTCTTATATCGCTTTTAATTCCGTGATATTTCCATTGTTAGCCACTTATTAATTTCATGTGGTGTATTGTTTACTGACATTTGATATATATAATCATTATTCTATTTATATTCATTTTATTCTATGATTCATTTGGTGATTATTATATTTTGGTCATATTACTCAATTTATTACAACGGTGTAAGGGTTTTTTTATCTCACTATTTATTCCCGTAAAATTCATACTATATTTGTCACTATCTCATTTGAGTGGTGTATGTACTGATCATTATTATACTATTTCTGTAATATAATTTCGTTTATGGGTATATGCATCAACATTTTATAGTCCTTCTTTCATGGGGTGTACGTTTTGAAAGTTATCCAAATCAGTAAGGGAACCATTCACCCTCCTCTTTTTAAAAGAAATATTTTTGTTATGTATTTTAATTTATATTCTCTTAATGTTGGGATATGTTCTTATATATCCTTATTTTTTAAAATTTTATGTCCATGAGATGAGATACCGTTTTTATCCCTCATCAACTCATTTTCTGAATTTTAATGTGAAGTCGTTAGGCTGTCAAGTTTTTGAAAGGGAACTTCTTAACCCAAATTCAATTCTTTGGGTTAAACATTTAATTCATTATTATGTCGTACTATGAATATGTGTGGATGACCACTGTTTGTTTTACACATAATATATACTTATATTGCGTGTATTTTTGTATGTCACACATAATTATGAAATTGATTTATCCATAATCTAAGGATACTATCTTTGTAAGGGACTTCGTCTCAATATCCTTTCATTAAGGAATATTATGATTTCTACATGACATTATTTTATATGGTTTATAAAACCCTTTTAAATTTTTATTTCATTCAAAACTTATTCTTTTTACACAAATAATTTTACTAAATGACAAATGTAATGTTTTATTTGTCTTACGTATGCGGAGACAATGACTTCTCCTCCGTCGTGACCATTATTTGAGTTTCGGCTTCCTCTAAAAGCCATAACTTTTTTTAAAAGTAAAATAAATACCATGTTTTAGTTTTCTTGTATTTTGGTATTGAAAATGGTTTTTATAATGTTTTGATTATATCAATGTGTATCAATTATATCTTGTGATTGAAATGTATAAATGTTATGTTTCCATTTTGAATGATTTATGTGACACGATTATGTTATGGTTCTTGGGTATTGTTTATGAAGTCGGGTGGTTCCATGATAAACTAAGGGAAGGTGAGCCCGAGAGAGCTCTCCAATGCATTGGGTAACACGAAGGAGTTAAATTATAAGGTTTCCTTGAAGATATTTATGGAATATACTGTGATGGGTATTCCAAACGTAACCACAACTGTTACTCTCTACGTAAGAATATAATGAATCCCTCGAGTTACCTTTATGTCTTATAATTTCTATGTGTTATTCATAAATCTGATTATTTCATGAGGTATGTTAAAATGATTATGTTATGTATATATTGATGGTATAATGTTTTATTTCATTTTGTATCTTTTATTGACCTTTTTATGCTCATACCACGTTTTTTAAATATTTTTCACAAGACATAAAGTGGAATAGGGTCATGGATGGGGTCAAAGAAATGTTATGATGTCTAAAACATGGAACTAGACATGGATATTTTTTTCAAGAGTATTTATTTTGTGAAAAAATGGAAACTAAGTAGATTTTACAACTTTGTAATTATGGATATGTAATAGTTATGTCGCAATTCTCTAAAACCTTAAACCTGAAAAGACCCTCAATATGAATTATTCATTTAACTGATGATTATGTAATTTTTTAAGGCCGAGTCCTTATATTATTAGTATAGGTGGTCATTAGTACATAATATCTAGAGTAGTATTCATGAATTAAATATCATATATATACAGTATGAATTTATTTATAATAGTAAATAACATTTGGATATAATTAATGGAATGCACTGTTCATGGAGACTGTAGGCCATGCGTATGACTGAACACTACATTCATTTTTTTTTCAGATTAATAGAATGAGTAAAATATGATACATAGGATTATTAACTAACAATTTTATATCAATGTAATATATTTTAAATATTTTTATTTATTCCATACATTATATGTTCCATGTATGGAATGAATGAGCCATATCACTTTGAGGGGGAGGTATTCCACACTTCAATAAATGGAATTATCGTATTTACACATTTTGGAATGCATAATGTTATGTTTCAAATAATCATTATAAGATAATATGGTTAATATATATATAATATATATTATATTTATTCATTTCATTCTTGTATATAAACGTTTTTAATGAAGATCATATAGAATGAATCACATCACATCATGGAGACGGTTGGCTATATGTAGGCATGAGCAATGATATTATTCAATTAACGGATAAAATGTATATAATTGGATGTTATATTATTTATAAATAATAATTATCATGTTATGTAAATAATTAAATCCATTATACATATCATTATGACGATCCAAATTAATTTTTGTTTAATAATGAATTACACCACGATGTTGATATGATAAGCCGAACATATACACACATGGTAATATTTTTATTCATTGGTTGGATAAAAAGATGTATAAGGTTGTAAAATAATTATAATAACATCTAATCATGTAAAATATACTGTATTTATTACCTCATTATGGAAACTACATATGAAGATGATGTAGAAGAAGAAAAGAATTTTTAAATAGGTGATAAAACTAATACATATTTTTCGAGTATCTCCTATGGATAACCAGAAAAAGTCTCTAGAGGTTGGATATCATCCCAAACTGTGGCCTATATGAGGAATTTAGGTTATTTGGGAGCTTATTTTAGTGTAAATTTGATTAACCAAGGTGTTTGAGAGGTTTGAGTAAGTGGGTAGATGGGGTGGCTTTTCATAAGAGGGGGGAGGGGCACTTTAGGAATGTATTGAAATATTATTTGGTAATAAATTGATTTTAGAATTATAATAGATAAAAAGAGATATATTTCTAGGATAAGATGACTTTGTGTCACAATCATCTCACCGAATATGATTTATATAATTTTAAGATATAAAATTAACCTTATAGTTTTACATTAACCCATAGTTAAAAACAATAGCTATTACCATGTCTTATTTACATTAATAATATATGGTTAATATAGTTACTATAAAATATTAATAGAACCATAATTTAACCATTAATAAAAAAAATTACATTATAAAATTCATTAGTCCAAAAATTATTCTTTTAGAACTATTATATTATATAATAAATTTGTATTTTTTTAAGAACTCATTCATTAAATTTTGATACTATTTAGTAATTGATTTCTGTTATCGTCATAAAAACATTATTTATTCGAACCAGAAGCATTAAATAAATTATAATATATCATAATAATCCATAAAATTCATTTATTGAATAGAAATTTGTAATTTAAATTTATTTTATTATTATTAATGACATTTATTTTGAATCCTTTATTAATGAAGCAATCCCTATATCATCATTATGTCATAATTTAATTTATTTATTTAATATCTATAAATTATAAATAAAATCCTATGATGTAGAAAAAAATTTATATTTATAATGAGTATTTATAGTTTAAGATATCACTTATTTAACCGAAACTTATTTTTTAGTAATAATATATATGTGTATGTTATATTTCACTTTACATGAAATTAATTCTTATAACATTTCATTTTCCCACCCAAGTGGCTCCCAAATGAAAAAGGATTGGCCTAATGATATTTTGGTTTCCCATGAATCATAAAATAAGATCAGGACACAAGTAAGGAAAATTTTATTTTATTGTAATATTAATTTTACCATTATTTTCCAAATTTATCTTTTTAATGCGGTAAAAAAAATAATAACTGAAGTTACTATTCATACTATACCAAAATAAGAGCTACCTATTTACAAAATTTGAATAATATGATTCCAAATACGGAATCCATTTTTTTCCAAATTTATAATATAGTTGTTTCATCAAATATTTTAAAATTAATCCCTATTGTCAAAACTAGAAGAGGATTTTTAGAAATAAAAACTATCAAAAGTGTGACAATTATTTTTGTCCAATTTAAATGTAAAATTACTCCCAATGGAAAAAATTTCTTAAATGATAAAATAATAATATAATTAATCTATAAATGTAATAAAACATATTATCTTATAATATTAATTAATTATATGAAAATGTAGTTTTGAATTAAAATTCGGTATATTTCACTAATCATTAAAAATTGGACATTATCAAAAAAACTACCAAAAACTATGAAAATTAAATATTGATGTCCCTAATCTATAGAATAAATTTATTTTTTGAAATATATCTTTTTAAATTGAAAAACAAATATTTAAAAAGGGTTCACTATAATAATGTGGTAAAACGACCTTTTAAAAATATTATAGTATTTTATGCTTAAAATTGGATTCATTCTCTAATTAAGCCTCCCAAAATTATTAGATAACTATAAATACTATAAAAAATTTGTGTAATAATATTGTAGTAAGTTATTTTTATTATTTTCAATAGAACATATTTGTATTAAAAACCTTTTGAAATAATTATAATATTATTGTATTGTATTTTGGTATAAAAAAACGTATTTTGAAAAGTATGATTTACGAGAAACCAGTTATTGCATGTCATGTACACTATCAAGAAATTCTTCCTCATTAACGTAATATCTATATCACACTCCAAAATATTAATAGATATGAAAATGTATTATTCTATAAAAACATATGATTTTACACCAAATGCATTTAAGGTATTTATAATTATGATCCTAACTATCAAATTATGAAAATGATATATATGTTTTACATAATATATTATATCATACCTCATATCCTAAATCTTAAAATATAAATGGGTATAATGAAAATTTCAATAGAGTAGAATTTGTAGAAAATAAATAGGTTTCACAACCATGTTTTCAACATAAAATGAAAATTCCATATAATGAATGAGGATTTTATGGACGGTCCATATCCATATAAAAATATATGTAAAATAAAATACTGTTATCATTGATGATAATTCCAAAAAAAATTAAATAAAATGTATCATGAGGAAAATAAAATATTCATTAAAAAATAGGATTACATTCAAATTATGACATAAAATTTCAATCATCAGAAAAAATTGCATTAAAAATCATATTATTATATTAATAACATTATTGAAAACGTTTTTATAGTGCATTAATATTAAATAAAAACCACTTTTTGACTAAATTGTATAACTTTGTTGGTGGTCCGGAAAAATAATTCATCAGATTTCATGAGTAATAAAATTTTGGAAAATAATTTTAAAATATTTATCATATATAAATAACTACATGGTAGGAAAATTAAATGTATTTATATGATAACAATAATTAAAATTCCTTAATGGAAGTTCATGTATAAGAGGTCATAATTAAAATAAAAATGAAACATAATTATCATTCCACCTTAGTATCATTTAAATATAATTCCCCATGATATAAAAAACCATATATAGATTTTAAATCCCATAAAACTCACTATAAAATCAGAAAATATATTTTTTGGATGTATATACACCACATAAAAGAAACAAGTCTTGAATATGGAATTTCCCCTCATAAAGAAAAGTAATATGAAATTTATTCCCATGAATTTTACATGAATCAAAATATATCTAGTATCGAGTATAATAAATTTATATATATTCTATTTATTTAAAAAAGAAATTATATTTTTTATAATATAATAAATGATCCTTGAATACCATTTAAACTCCATTTTATAAAAAATTCCTTATAAAAACATCATATTATGATGTCAACTATTTTCCTCATTCATAATAATTTTACATTGTCTGTTCTGTTCCTTGTACATTGATCATTATTACATAATTTTTATAAATTTAATAATAATAATAATATAATATATATTTATCAAATAATTCATATATATAAAAATAATGAATTATACCATTCATGGATATTATATGTCATATGTATACATGATCATTTATAGTTACTTTTCAGCGAATAGAATGGTAGAGTGATTAATTTAAATCCAACATAAAAATATTATTATAATTTCATATACATCATATGTATTCCTTATATTTATAGTTATTTTTATCCCTTATAAAATTAAATGAAAAACAAAACACATCACTTCGTGGAAGGGATTGTCTACACTGATGCACTAGTGGGGTTATGATTTTTCAATCATTGAGAAAGTAATAAGATATGCGTTATATTATTATTATTTACTTATAATTATATATTAAATATCATATATATACATAAAATCCTTCATTATATTATGTTATGAGACGCGATGATGGAAAACAAATTAGAAGGCTTTGTGGGAGGAAATTCATTGTACACAAAATCAATGGATTATTTTACTGTTTGACGGAATATACCATTGACATAGGACATTTCATTAATATAATAATATCTAACTATATCGGGACACTTATTTAATAATATCATAATGGTTAAATTTAATATTTTTGACATGTATGAAGAAATATGATAAAACTTTTATATCAAGCATGATACATTTTCCTAAAACAACCTATTATAATTACACATAAGTCCTTCATAGAATATTTATGTGATCAAAAAATTGCCTATAATGTATGGGTATTTGAAAAAGTTGATTTTATTTTCTTGTATAAACCAAAATCATCTCTAATTTTGAATAAATTATGTGAGGATGTTTCCCTTTCTAATTGCGTTGAGTGGCACGTAATTAGTTTTTCCAAGATTTATAGAAATTTCATGTAAATATTTTATAGAATGGGAATAATGGACCATAAAATAATATTATATGAAATAATTATTAAATTTATACAATAGAGATAAATATATTTTTTTGATCATTTTAATGCTTATCAATTTTTTAACCCCCAATAAACCATTTTTTACTTCAACTATGATACCATATTTTTAATATTTTTATAATTCATTAATAACACAAATTTAGATGAAATTATTAAATAATATTAATTATTATGATTAAAAATATGGAAACCATTTTCAAAAAATCAATTAAAAAACGTTTCATAAATTAATTTAAAATTAAACCTACAATCTTGATAAAATAGCGGTCTTCCAATGGAAAATGATTAAAAGTATACAACTTTTTATATAATAATTAAAAATTAAAATGATACCAATTTCCTTAATTGTATTAATTATAGTAATTATGAACTAATTTTAATTTTTATGCAATTATAAAACAAAATTCATCCTTTTAAATTCTTGATATGAAAAGTTGTTAATTCAAAAATAAATATTTCGCACTATTCATTGAAAAATTAATCATTTCTAAAAATTATCAAAATTTTACTATAAGATAACTTCAAAATATTAATTTAATTTATTTTTATTTTTTACAAATAAATTCTATAAATTTTGTAGAAATTATTTTTATTATAACTGTAAAAAAAGTGAAAAAGACTTTTTTGATGAAAAGCTTTTTTGAATAATATTTAATATGTTCTTATCCAACACATCGAAAAATAATATTAGATAAAATTTAAATCATTTTAATAAATATATAATATCTAAATTTCATTATAATAATTCACAAGATAGTCAAATATTAAATTTCATATGATAAAAACACTCTAGGAACATAAAACATTTTTCAAAAAAACATCTCCATTAATTTAAATTTATTTTTATTTTCATATATATAAATTACGAATTACCAAAGAAGTATTTTTATGAAAGTGTAAGAAAAATAGTATTCATAAAATAGATAGTCATCTTCATACCCACCCATCAAATATCAATGTGATAAAAATATTATTACAAATTTATATTTTAATAACATAGTGCGATACATTAAAACTCAGTGTTGTGAGTAATGAAAGGTCACAACAAAATGAACCTTATATTAAAAACATTTGTCACAATAACTGGGTGTCACATTTTATTAAATATAAATATATTTTCTCCCTCGAAATTTTATAACTTACTTTGGAAAAATAGGATAATTTTGCCTCATCATATACCCGGGTTCTCATAATGCTTACTCAAATTGGTTGTATAGAAAATACATTGACCAAGTTAGTGGTCTAGATTAGTAGAATTTTCTGTATTTGATCAAAAATAAAAATCAGTTATTCCTCATAAGGTAGATATATTTCCAATTTTATTACCTCTGAGTAAATCAATATTATGGATACTGTATGTTTATCCTGGAGAGATATTATGGAATAAATCATGAACATGAGAGAGGTTCACTAGAAGCACAAATAGATAAGCTACCATCTATATATGATCAAAAATCTGTAAGGTTCCGAAATATATATGACTCAACCTACATTTCTTCCAAAACATCTTATCTTTTTTATAGGGGTTTATTTATTGGAATAACTATTCAATAACCTCAAACTCAAATGCTCATTAATGATTAGAACTATAACATTGATTTCATCTTTGTCTCATCATTATGTAATTTAAAATGGATAAAAACCACTAAAATTTCATCATAAATACTAGTTACTAAAGGATTTAACTATATCACATTAATATATCAAATTGGAGTTCTACACTTATGTTCATAGATGGATTCATAAGGAGGCATTTGTATACCTGATCAAAAACTATTACTGAATTAAAATTTGACTAAAAGATGATGTTGATCCAAAAAATCGATTGAAATCAAATAAAAAATTAAACATATCCTATTGGTTCTGAATGGTTCATTAGTTCTTAAAATATGTTATATTATGGTAGGTTATACAAAGATATAACATTGTATCTTGAGCATATTGAATACTTATCTAGAACATTGACGCAAATTTTGATCCTGATTTAACATAAATGAATTTGGTACTCCATGAAACCATATAACTATATTAATTTATATTCCCTAAATATGTTTGAGAGGTAAATATTATATGTTATAAATCATGTGTTCTATCTTGTTATGGTGATTGACTACAACCCATATAAATTTATTCACTATATATGTAGGGGGGAGTCAGACAATAAAATCCCTCAAGATGTTTTGAATTTCAGTTCTGGTATGGGTAATGATTGTAACATACCAACAGAATTTAGTCACAATGTCATAAATTCTGGAAATACCAAGCACACAGAAATGTATTATAAAATATCTTGTTTGATATTGTCAGACCATATCTACTCATTCAACTATTTATACATCATTGTATATCAAAGATGAATAATGAATGACAAACAATGATATTTTTTCAATTGGTCATTCATGAAATATATTATGGATAAAAAAAATACAAGGTTCCCATACCTAATTATTCCATCACAATTAGTGTTGAACTCATGGAAAATCATAAATTATCTTACAGATCTATATCTCCCTATATTACTTTATTAATCATTTTCTAGATATATGTTGGAAATATCATTTGAGAAATATATGATCTTAACAATCCATCATGATTTTTTGGTTTATCCATTTCATATATATAAATATTTAATCTTTTGTTTCATTTTCAGAGATAATATTTCATGAAACTTTCTACTTAGATAATTCTCCACCATATTCTCTTACATATGGTGGAAATTTATTAAAAACTCGAAATCATTAATCATCTCCAACCATCCTCTCTGGTGCATATTCTACTATTTTACTATGAATGTATACATTAATCATTTTTGATAATTATATAGACCAAACAATTATACATAAATATAAAAAAATTGTATATTTATGGAAAATAATACAAAATCTAACTATAAATATTGAGATCAATTATTTTTCTCATGAAACATAAATTGTAATGAGGCATAATGTTTCACCAAATAATTATTTATGATAATGTAACCATTTTTATTCTTAGATGAATATTTAATGTTTACAAAATCATCTCCATTTTCATGTAATGTCTGTAATGGGTAAGTGACTAAACATCTCCATAGTTATAAAATATATTCCATAAATTCAACATTCAAAAGGGACATGGCTCCCATAATAGTTAACATGTTGAGTAAACTATAGATTTGTGAGATATTTTCCAATAAAATGTTGATAATATCACATCAGACTATGAAAACTATATATCTCATAAAAATTGGTTGGATCCACCAATATACCCTCCCATGATATTTTATTAAAAAATAAAGTAAATTTTTGTCCATGTATAAAACACAGTAATTTTTTCTATTCAATCTCCATCTATAGGTTCTTGAATACAATATTTATGAGAAATTCATGATAATCATTATATTTATAATTTATGTTCATACAATAGATAATGAATATGTGAAAATTATCAAGGAAATATTTAATGATTCAATCAAATAAATCTAGAAATATATAAGGGGGATCATAAAGACATAATCGAATCACTATATATACATAGTGCCCAAATATTTTATGGACTAATTCCTTGGGAATATCCTCGTACATGACCTTCAATTGATAATATCCATAATGAATATCAATATTGAAAATTTAATGTGATCCATGTGGCTCCATAAATAATAATAAATACACGGTATATGATAATTTTCCATCATTGTAATAATATTTATTTCCTGATAATTTCTACAGAGTTTCATTGATAAAAATTTTTTCTTAATAAAATTAAATTTTGCACTCAAATGTTGCGCATATGGTGCAATTAATCTATTTCCATGAGTCTCTTGGAGTTACTTTCTCAAATACTTTAACACAATAGTGGTTATTTTATGAAGATAATTTCAAATAGGTGTAGCACCATGATTTCATTTTATTGGGGAATAAACATAATAATATCATGGAATACCTAGAAAATATTCTTTAATGACCTAAGTAAACTCCAAAATAATAGGAATATCACCAATTTTTTGTTTATACATCACAATAAGAGATAAAAACCCATTATTTATTCGAATAAAGACTGATATAGTGAATGTTATTTCCATCAAAGGTTCAAATTAGTTTTTACGTTGATATATGATCATATGTTGCATAACAATATCATAAGTTAGGTCCCATACATTGAAATTTATATTGAATTATTATAATGATGGCCTATTAATTCCCAAAAAAAGTTAAAATAAAAAAAATAAATAAGAATTAGATGATGAAAATTATTATCATATTTTTAATGATATGAGACGTTCTCTATTACAGGAGTTATCTTGTAGAAGATGTGCTGATATAGGTTTCAGTAGTTTTACACTTGAATTTTTTTATTTACCATATTATGAAAAATCAAATGAACACTAGGCTCAATCTATTGAGGATTCCATATATAACACACTGTATTTATACTTTCAGTATAAATAGGAAAATAATTTAAAAAAATAGACAATGATAGATTATGGGGATTTTATGTACATGAATTGTAATAAAAATATGAAAATAAAAAACACAAGGAAATGGGAGAAAATACCCAATGTGGTTAGTTTAAGAAAATTTTTGTTCTCGAGGATATAGGGTGGTGTTAACCTCATTACAAAAAATATACATCTCATTATTTTTATCAATGTAGACATCCAGACCATTCACTCTACACCATACTATTTGAATGTTATTATTGTAGACCAAGACCTATTCTAACATGTGTAATATCATCCACATAAACACCTCATCTAAAATAAATTACTTGGATAACTCATATATCATTTAAAAGGGAACTATGAGAATGAGGAGGAAGAAATAAATAGTATATAATGTGCAGAGACCACTCACCATAATCATTTTAACCAATTCTGAAATAATATAACAAAACATGAGAAGTCATTAAAGGGTAATAAACTCAGTTACCACCATTTTCCCCCTCTAACAAAAACAAGTGTATGTTATCCACAAACATGGATTTTAGAACAATAACGATTATAGAAACACATTGTATAAATAAAATGAGATAAGAATATAATGATGAATCGAATTAGATGAATTAGACACATATATTTTGTAAATATAACGAAAAATTAAATATACAATTATCCACTTTAGCTTTCATAAAATATAACACTCTTTTTCATGCCTCCCCCATATTATTATGGAAGGGCATCCAAGGGGATCTGTCTATACAAAAATACAATCTACCCTCGACCATGTCTACATTTTTTTTCCTGCTCACTATAGTCATCATGATGTGAAACTTGGTTACACAACCTGTAATCCATCAAATTTTATCAAATAAAAATCATGTTAGAATCTTCTCAAAAACCTTTCACCAAAAATTTCAAGTCATGAAATGTAGTTACATGAAATGTAATGGTCTTTTTTAGCTTTTAATGAAGCCATTCCTTTTCTTACGTGACATATTCCACTTTAAAAACTCATAACATTTAATTGTGTGACATGATGCATAATTGTTCTACTGGAGCTTTCATGTTCCACAATATCCTAAAAAATTAATTTGAACATCATATTGCGTCTCTCATGACTCTGTGTTTCTTTTAGATACACCATGAAATACATAATCTATTGAAAAGAGTCAAAATTCCAAAAATAAGATATTTTATCATTTATGCTCAATGTACTTCAAAAATATAAAGATGTGGCGATTTCATTTAGAAAAAACAGTATTGTGCAGTTATAAACATTTAATTACAATATTAATTTTTTTTAAATGGTAGCTTCATCATATGACCATTGAAATGGATAATTACCATATTCCCCACATTTAATAAAATTATCTATAAATTAATCAATGATATGAAATTATTTCTATTATGTCTTATTATTCATTATTACTCAGAAATTTTCATCTTTATTCCATTCATTTCATATAAAGTTAAATTCTAATTCATTTTATAAATTATCTTTTTTTTCACTTTAAAAATGTCTGACCTAAAGGGAATTGAGAAATCATTCTTCCAGGGTCTCCAACACATGTTCTCTTAGTCATATCCATTCTTCCCTTTTTTGTTGAGTCTGAGAGTTTCTTCCTGTTAACATTATGTATTATATTTCATGATAAAATAATGTATATCCAAAATATCATCATCTCAAGTATTCATAGCATTTGTTTTATCATATTTACAATAATCTCCATCATATTAGAACTTATCGTGATTCCTTTGGGATCTATCGATTGAGTAAAACCTAAACGAATATTATATAAATAATTATCCTAGAGAAAAACCATATAGTCATGAGAAATAAATTATAGGATATTTAAATCATGAAAAAATATTTTCAATATATGACAAATTATATTTAACCAATCCATTAATGATCATAATCTATTTAAATCCTTTATAATGGTTCAAAAATGAAATGTGAGTCAACCAAAGAATATACAGCTGGAATGTGAAACCAGGGGCGCATTAAGGAAGAACACACCTTGGATTAGAATGATTAATTATATATAAATATCCCACACATATTGGGGTTGTTAAAATTTATGAATATTTTCCAAAATGATGTCTAATAGTAGTATCTAGATTGTGATTCATATCTAAACAAAGTCATTTAATCTCTACCTTACCAAAACAGCAGTATGTTATCCAACAAAGACATATCTCCAAAATTATAACTATCATATTATAATATTAATATCTAAATATTAAAAAAAAATTCCTTTATTTCAAAATAAATAATTCAATTAATTAAAAACAAATATATAGCATCTTAGTATATGAATATTCATTTCATTTTAGAAAAGAAAAAAATGAAGACTGTAAAGAGTTACTGTATTTACAGACATTGATATATAGACATATAGTCCATAAGTGAACTACCTAATCATACACATTGTTCGTTATAACACAAACACTAAAAATACTTATCATAAATAATACAATGCCTTATTTCATATTTAAAGGATATAATAGAAAGGGTGAGCTCAGATTTACAATAAGTGAATAAATATGAATTATCAATGATCACTCAAAAAATTAAATTTTAATATGGATATTATTACCAAATAATATCATAGGAAAACCATAAATTTCTATATATGATCCTAGTATTTAGTCACGTGATAAATATTGGAAGTACATATTACATAAATTACAATGGAATAATATTACATGTTCCTTTAGAGCATAACATTAGCAAAAGGAATATAGTGGTTACATACACATAAACACATGAAATAATTTACTTTGTAGTCAATGATTATTTAAAAAAATATCTTAGTGGACATGGATCACTCCCATTTTCATCATATTAGTATTTTTTCAGACCCAATACTATCCTAGTGTACCCAATCCTTTACTGAACATGTTTTACATGATATTACAATATTTTTTATCTCATGTGATTTTCTTCCATACCAAATGGAATGTAGTGATATATATTTCTATATCCGTACATAAGATAATGAAATTCATACATATTATTTAGACTAGTTAATAATAATAATATCATATCATAACATGTCAAAATGAAATGGGTTCTCAAAAAAAAATTTCATCGCATATCTAGTTGGAAAAAGCGGGTTCATAGAAATATTATCATCATAAATATAAACATTTTATTGAATGAGTTAGGATATTATAATTGAGAACTCCTACATAGTAAGACATAAGTAATATAAAATCACATTATCATAGATTAATATTTCAATTAAAGTTCAATGAATAATTTCTTCGGAAAAAAATTCACTTTCAACTCAAGAATTTTTAAAATAATATGTTAAAATATTAATGAAAACATCTTTATTTGAGAAGAACCTTAGAAAATAAAAAAGGAATATACCCAAAATTGTGAAATCATGATGGTAGGAATATAAATTCATTCCATATAAGTGAAAATAATATATTTCTTTCACAACTTTATAGAAAATGATGAAAAATAACTCATTCGATAAATTTAAATAAGATTAAATTTATATATTTTTATAAAAATTAAATAATGTTTAAAAATTATATTAAATAATCCAATTAAATTATTAAAAAACTTAATGAAATCCATTTGACATAGTACAATGATAAAGAAATTCAATTGTTTTCTAAATTGTCAAAAACAACTTGTTTTCACAAAAAAACATTATTTCCACATATTGAGTATTGAAAATGAGGTAAATTAAAAGAAAAATGTTTTATAAATAAATAATTATATTACAATGAAATTAATATTATATTTCAGATATGGTTCATATAATTTCCAAAATTCAAATTCAAGCTTTAAGAATCATAATAAATATAGAATGGAAATATAAATTCCTTGAAACATTAAAATATTTTGGTTAGTAAGACGAATAGATAAATAAATATATAGAGATATTAACATCCAAAAATTTTCCTGATTATAATAATATAATAAATTCATGGTCATTATACAACACGTAGATGAACACAGTGTTGAATTTTTCAAGTCTCATATATAAATATAATTGAGACCAATATAACATGTCTTAAGTATGAAATTATTCAAAATCCCCCAAATATAATTTATATTAAATATAAATATACATTAAATCTATACCATAGTAATGAATAAAATTTTAATATAATATATGGGATTTTAATAGTATTTTAATACCAACATGTTAATAATTCTCTATCCCAATCATCATTTATGGTTATTTAATATTATCAAAATTCATGATAATTCCAATTAAGTTGTTTTATTCTATATGATATGATCATAATTCCATCCATATAGATCATTTTTCATGATATTAATTCATATTTATCGAATAAAGAGAAATTTTTATTCATACAAAACAGATAGATATAGATAATGGAATTCGATTGTTTATTTAGACGATTGGTAGAATGTAGGAATGAACACTGCATTCAATTTTCTACATATGGGACGAAAGAAAGCCAAATATTAGTTAACCATTATAAAATTATTTTTATATAATATATATCAAGTATATTTATTAAATGTATTCTTATTTCAATCCATTCCATAATAAAACGGAAAAGACGTCACATCGCTTCATTGAAGAGGCTGTCTACACATACATACAAGTAATGTTATCCTTTTCCAATGGATTATATAGTTAGAATATATATGGGAGATAACAATTATAGAAGAATATATATTCCATTAATACCATAAATATATTTTAATTCTATAAATATAAAAATCCGTGAGAGGGAGTTTTGTAGAACAAATTACATTGTTTCGTGAGGGTGGAGTCCAATTCACAAAAGATGAAAATATATGTTTCCCATTTGATGGAGGAGGAGATGGATATATGTAATTTGATTAATATAATAATATATTAGTATATTTCAGAAAAATATTTTATTATATTATCATTTATTAATACAATTTGAAGGTGGTGAATGAATAAATAAAATCAAAACACAGGGTTAGGGACATCCTCTATAGGACTATTTCAAAATCTTTCATAGATTAGATTTATGATAAAAATACATATATGATGTGGGTTTGTAACTATAGAGGGGATATATGAATAGTTTTTTATATGAAAAAAAATTACATGTCCAAATGAAATATGATGTGTTACATTATTGTAGTTGAATTTAGTTGAAAACTTTTAATTTTCTAATTTGATTCAACAATATCATGTATTATTCTTGAAACAACAGATCCAAAATTGAATATTCCCAACCAATTGACAATAGAAGGTTGAATTATTGAAATAAAATAGAAATTATAAATTTTTTTAGGTGTTTCTACCCTTAATAATTTTATTTTTACACATAGTAAACATGTATTAAAATCAACCACAATAGCATAATATTACTATTTTTACTATTTATTATGAATAAATAATAATTTCAATATAAAATATAATATTAATTACTATTATTATTTATATGGATTAAATTTTATTAATTTCAATAATACGATTGGTTGTAATTTAATTTTAAAACATCATGTAATCCGAAAAAAGTGGTTTTCCAAAGAAAATTATTTCATGAGTTCAAAAAAATTATATTTAAATTCAACCTAGAATTGATTCTACTAATATAAATTTTATTAATTTTAATTTAATATAAATAATGTAAATTTAAAATTAATATCAATTCAAAATTGAAAAAAACTAAATTTATTAATTTAATAATAAATTTATTATAATAAAATTTATTTTTTACTTTTCAATTACATGTTAATATTTTTAAAAAATTACAAAAAGTTCATTGGAAAATAATTTTCATCTATGGATTTTAAAAATTTAGAACACTCATCTATATAAATTTAATTATTTTGGGGAAATTTTTTGAAAATAAGTTAGAAATACTCAATAATATTTTTTTAGAAAACTATAGCGTTTGAGCATAATACGTGATATATTTTTATCCCATGAAAATAAAAATCATATTCGAAGAAATTTTAAAAATTTGATTGAATATATAGTAACAAAAATTCATTGAAATCATTATACATTGGGGATAAATTTATAATTTTAATATAAATACAAATTATAGGCATGAAAACTGGTTTTTAAAAACCACACCATTATTTTCAGTAATTTTTATATTAATTTCGAATTAATTAATTACCAAATAATTCATTATCATCATGGGTAAAATATATTAATTTCATATATTGTAAATTAATGTTCATTCCTTCAATTGATATTACTAGATGATAATTATCAAATTAAATAACAGTATTTTGATGACATATCACGGTCCGTTGAAAATATCTAGTATGTCTAACACAAGATATCAAAGAAATTAAATTTATTTGACACAAATTATTTCTTATAATTTATGGATGTTTCAATTTATATATAATATTTCTTATTTATATAAATTAATTTACGAAATATTATAATGTTTCGAAAATTTAGTAGGGATGTAAATTAATAAATTTTAACATTAATTTTTCAAAACCATTTTTGGTTCTATGGTTTTTAAATATTTTACCAAAAATAAATTGATAAACATGTATACACATACCTGAAAATAAAATTACACATACAAAAACTCATATACACATATACATACATACACAAACACAAGCACAAAAACTTGTACATACGGTAACACACGTATAAAAACATAAACATATACATGCATTCACAAACATACATAGACACATTCATTTAAATACTTACACTAACACCTAGTTAAATGTATAAAAATACACATGCATACAAAAATATATATTAAAACATACATACTAATATGTATAAACACACACACACACCAAGACCCACACAATCAAAAAAGCATACTAATATACATTCATACACATATACATACACAATCACATATACGATCATTCACAAAGACATTGAAATAAATACATAAACATACATATATTATAATATCCTAATTATTTCCATGTATTATTTCAATATAATATCGGAATTATTTCGAGACTAGGCTCTGAGACGATGTGTAGTTTTGAGGCCCAATGATCCTAGAACAAATGTTTGAATGTAATTTAATAATTAAATAATGCGCGCGTATGGTTTTCCTGAAATAGTATAAAAATTATTGAATGGCTGCTCAGATTAGAAATATGGAGGCACTGTTGCATTCAGAGTAGTGACTTTACCTTAGGCGAGACCTACCATCAGCTGGTGCTGGTCGGTGGTGAATCCTAGTGTTTTGACGTAACCGTAATAAAATATTTTATTAAATATTTCTATAGTGAAATTTCTTAATTCTTTTAAATTAACAATTTTACAGGGGATTAGGGTTACAGATCTCATAAAACTGAATTTCCCCTGGAGGCTCTGGAAAGCTCTACAGGAAACCCCCAATGTGGCGACGATGTTCTTGATGAGTTTCACTGGCAATGAATATGTTTCAACCAGATCTTCGCTAACCAACGTCGTGGATCTAGGTAGGTTGCTTGATCTCATTGTGATTACATTCTCGTTATTGTTTTTCACGATAGACACAGACCAATCAATGAATAGATTGGCCTGTAGATTGTTTGTTATACAATATGGGTTATATGTGGGATCTTATTTGGGGGTTTATTCTTGAAGGTTATTTTTGTTTTTTTAGAAATCTAACCGGGATGAACCAATATCATCACAAACGTCAATGGATGTTCGTCCCTCTCAATTTTTTGTGCCTTTCATTCTTGATTTCTCGTGTTCTTCATGTGCCTTCTACACCTTCATCCTGGAGATATGAATTATGGATCATTGTGTATCCATTGTGTGATGCATCAATCCCAAATTGAAGATCTGGCATCGGGAGAATACCACGGAGGTGCGACTGCGGTGGCGATGGAAGTATCGAAGCAGATAAAAGATATCATTTTTCGAAAGATTTCTGCACGGGTGACCAGAATCATATTTCAGAGCCGATTGAAGGCCCAGAACCCATTGATTCGGCATCAAAAAGATGAGGAGACTTGAGATCTCGTGTTTTTCATAAAATGAATGACAGATGCAATTCTGGAGGTTCGGCTGAGGTGCGAGGAATAAGGTGATAATTCTGGAAAATCTCGAATACACGGTGTGTAGTATGGGCTACACATCATGTGTTCATCGGCGGACAACCTGGTATGTACTCTAGGAGTACACATACACAGGTTGGGTACACAGCCAAGGACACGACATGTATACAGTTCCCTGGCCAGCCCCATCCAGATACACGGGATACCCCATGTACTGGTACACGGGCAAGGCGACATGGGTTGAGGTCGTGTATGGGCACAAGGCTAGCGTACACAGAGCAAACATCAGACACTCAGACACGGTGTGTAATCCATCTACATTACATGTAGTTTCTTTCATACATCATCTTCTAAAACACGGGTCGTGTTACACGGGCCGTACCCGGAGACAAGGAACATGGCGTGTGACCCCACTACATGTCGTGTAACTTGTTTTACATGGCTTGAGCCAGTGGCCTTTTTTGACTTTGAATAGTTTGTTTAGGGTTAGTCTCCTTGGTCTTTCCCCTAAAAGTTTCAGGAATAATTTTCTACATACATGAGTATGATCCCTTCAGTAAGACATCTTGAATTGAGTTGTTGGAATCCCCTCTGTGAGACTTAGAGCCGGATCCACTATTCATTCATGGTACCCTAGAGAGAGTTTCTCAGTATTTACGTAACCTACATTACCCTAGTGCCGATCCTCTTCTTATTATGTTAGTCTATACTATGTTTAGGAATCACCCCATATCTACTGGTTATGATCCTCATCTGACGCATCCTGTATCTTTCTTCAGTACTCGTGGAGTGAGTTCTCCTGGAACAAGTGCATCGTATCTTTTTTCAGACATAGAAGTATGTTCTCCCAATTACATGCTTAGTCGAATCTTCGAGCTAGATCTTATTAGTGGTTACGTGATAGTCGATCGTGTATAAGTTTATCTAGATATTCTTGTTATATGTTCTGTAAACATATTCTGTGTAGAGATGACTTTATTAATCCTTTGTGGTATTTTACCTTGTTGTATGCCTTTGTGGTTTTATGGTGTCCTTCAGAGTATTGTTATACTCACCCCTGCATGGGATTTTCCCATACTTGTTGTGTCTTGTGCAGACGAGTGTGCCTTTGATAGGATTCTAGGTGGACCAGGACCAGACGGTGCTCAGTGAGATCATGCTGGTTGAGGTGTGTTCCTACTGCTACGGATTTTGGTCCCAGTACCTTTCTTTACAGATTGGGCTTTGTTTCAGACATTTTTTTGACGGGATTGTATATTTCGCCTAGGTTTTTCCATTACTATACATTACATTCGTTTCGTACTCTGTTGGATGGGATATTTAGTGTATGCATGCATTTCCTTTTTTAGTAGTTTTTACTTTTCATCCTTATAGGGCTTGGAGATGTGTGTGTGTGTGTGTGTGTGTGTATAGATTTATAGGAAATGCTTCCCATGTTAGTAACATTCCTACTCGATGCTAGTCACCTGCCCCTGGCCTATTAGAGGCGGGATTGGAATGTTGCGATACGGGACCCACTAAGACGGGTCGTTATAGAGTGGAATGAGAGGTGGTCGATTCTACCTTAGGACCGATAGTCTGTGAGTTGGTTTGGGGTAGTAGTGTAAATTGTTTTGAGTTCATCGTTCATTACAGCGACCCCAGTGTTGGTATGGGTGGCTGACATATCTATACACCAGGACTCTGATAACTTTTTTTTCGACTAAGAACATGAGAACACTAGTTACACGGGAATATAATGATACATGCATCATATAGGAATGGGTTGCAGTTTCCATGTCCTTCTTGAGTCAGCTCTTCAGATATAATCACTAATTGTGATACATCTTGATTCTTTACAGGATGCCTCCGCGACGCGCACCCACTAAGATCTAGCAGCTAAATCACGAGGATGACCCCCTTAGTGAAGAAACTTTGATACAGGGACCAAATCCCCCGGTTTTACCTTCGAATGGTGTGACATCTATTCCACCACCTGTGGAGTAGTGTTTAGTGTCTACTATACCAGTAGAGGATGAGTTTAGGCTGAGAGAACTCCATGAGTATCAAAGATAGCGACCCCTTAGGTTTTGAGGCGATCCTGACCCTCATGCAGTAGAGGACTTGCTTGAGGCAGTGGCTAGAGTCTTCTGTTTGGTTAGGACACCAGCAGACCAGACGGTGATCCTGGAAGCGAGCCTTCTGCAAGGCTTGACAGGGCGGTGGTGGATTTTGGTTATCCAGACCCACGACGAGGTGAATCTTTCATGGTCTAATTTTGAGCATCTCTTCAGAGAGGAGTTTTCGCTGGTTACCCTATAGGAGTACATATACAAGAGATTCTTAAGCTCCAGGAGGAAACCATGACGGTGGAAAACTATTCATCTAGGTTTACTGAACTCTCAAGGTACTCAATGGATATAGTCAGGGATCATTACATTAGATATCGAACTTCTTAGTGGGTCTTGAGCAGGGACATCCGAGCTAGTATAATCCCTATGGGAATTCCAACATATGACGGGTTGCTCGAGTGGGCTTTGGTGGTCAAGAGATTCTTGGAAGAGAATAGACATCCAACAGTTGTCAGTAGTGAGGGAGCTGGATTAGAGACCTCGGTAGCAGGGAGCCGACGTCAGTGACCCAGGCATGGGAGATGTATTCAGAGGAGATCCCAGGACAGAGGATCTACCTTACAGGGATCATAGGGTGCATACCTCCATCATCAAGAGAGGTGATGCAACTCATGTGATGGTAGGAGATGTCTCTCTCGAGATTGTCCAACCTTCCATACTACTGACATGAGAGCATTGGATGGACCACCAAGTAAAAGGTAACATGTATAGAAGACAGACCTGTGAGGTGGAAGTCGTGGTAGAGGAGCTGGGAGAGCAGCTGGAGGTGGTCGGCATTTTGACCCTTTATCACCACCTCCCCCAGGACGTCCACCCCAGGATTAGGGAGCTAGTGGACAGAGGGAGGTACAATTGTAGGCTATAGAGGATTATGAGCCAGGTACTCCCGGAATGATTAGAGATACAATATATGTCTTTTCTACTTTGGATATCGTTCTGATAGACAAAGGTGCAATTCATCCTTTTCTTGCTGTTTATCTTGTTCGAGACCTTGAGATTCTAGTTGAGTCGTTGACTCAACCCTTATTCTTATAAACACTGACTAGAGTAGATTCAAAGATCACACAGCTTTGCAGATACTGTGACCTGACCCTTGGTAGTGAGAATTTCTATTGGAACCTCTTGGTGGTAGCGTCAAAGCCTTATGATGTCATTCTGGGTATGGATTGGCTATCCGCATTTCATGACTAGATTAACTATTTTAGGCAAATGGTGAGGTGTGTCCGCAGTGATGGAATGAGTTTCTCATTCATTGGAGAAAATCAGACTGAAGCAGCGTATGATGGACTTTTGTGTAGGAAGGTACAACCAATTTCACATCAGTTGAATAGCCTATCCCTTGGCGTAGTAGATGTTATGAGTTTCCAGTTTCCAGCATTAGTGGCTGAGTACGAGGACGACTTTCCGGAGGATGTACATGGACTACCTCCCCACTGGGAGCTAGATTTCTGCATTGAGTTGCAACCCAGGATGACACCGATATTAGAATTAGCATATAGGATGACTCTTGTAGAGCTTCATGAGCTGAGAGTGCAGCTGGAAGACATGCAGAGGAAGGGCTTCGTGAGACCCAGTGTTTCACAATGGGAGGCCGTAGTGTTATTTTCCAAGAAGGTAGACGAGATCTTGAGGCTGTGTGTGGATTAACTGCACTTGAATCAGTTGATTGTAAAGAACCAGTATCCACTACTGAGGATCGATGACCTCTTCGACCAGTGAAGAGGGGAACGATGGTTCTCGAAGGTTGATATATGATCAAGGTATCACCATATGTGAGTATGGTGTGAGGATATACCAAATACAGATCTCATATGTCTCTACGGTCACAATGAGTACTTGGTTATGCCCATCGGTGTGACGAACTCCCCAACCATGTTTATGGGACTCATGAACCGGATCTTTCATACCTATCTAGATTGGATCATGGTGGTCTTCATCGATGATATCCTTGTGTACTCTCCGTCTTAGGAGGAGCACACGAGGCACCAACAGATAGTTCTAGACACACTCTGAGAGCACCGGGTGTATGGAAAACTCTCATATTGTCAATTTCGGTTACATGAGGTCCACTTTTTGGGACACTTTATCTCCGAAGATGGTGTAGAAGTGGACCCAGCCCATGTAGAGGCTTTGTTAACCTAGGAGCCACCCCAGAGCGTGACAGATTTGCGGAGTTTCATTTGGTTGGTAGGCTACAATCAGATATTCATTCCGGATTTCTCCAAGATTTCAGCACCCATGACAGCTTAGACCCAAAAGGGGAATCCTTTCATGTGGACTGAGAGATTCCAGCATGCTTTTCAGCAGTTGAGACAGAGTCTGCCGAGAACCCCGATCTTGAGACACCAGATGAGGGTGTCGAGTACGTAGTGTTCTGCGGTGCATCAGGAACTGTGCATGGTTGTTTCCTGATGTAGAGGTAAGTAGTGATTGCCTATGGCTAATTTCCATTGATGCCACGTGAGAATAACAACGCGACCCATGATCTTGAGTAGGTGGTGGTAGCCTTTTCATTGATGATGTGGCTGCACTACCTGAGGAGAGAGTTGTTTATATTCTACTTCGATCACAATATTCTCAGATATATATTTTCTTAGAAGGATCTGAATTTGAGATAGTGGCAGTGTCTTGAGTTCCTCTAGGATTATGAATTTGAGATCGTTTATACTCCTGGGATGGGGAACATTGTGGAAGATACTGTCAATAGGAAATCCAGTTCGCAGTTGTTGGATGAGGCGACGAGGTAGTTGACCTTAGTACAATTATCCTTCGTGGGTAGAGATGAGGGAGATTACCTTCAATCGATGGTTGTTACCCCTACACTCTTATAGTGAGTCAGGGAAGCACAGCTTGAGGATGCTAGCTATGAGACTCTATGTGATCATATATACATAGGTGATGCTGCCGATGGATATTCAAAAGGTGGGGAGCATGTTGTTCTTTTTAGAGGGTGTAAAGTAGTGCCAGAGATGTTGCGGGTAGAGGTTCTAAGGTATTTCCATTCATATCCTTTGACGGTGCATCCAGGCATGGAAAACATGTACCAGGACCTCTGAAATCAGTTCTGGTGGCCAGGAATAAAGAAGATTATGATAGAGTTTGATTCTCGGTGCCTTACTTGTCAGCATGTAAAGGCTGAGCACCAGGTTCCAGCAGGTTTGAATCAGCCCCTTGAGGTTCTAGAGTGGATGTGGTATGGAATATCCATGTACTTCATGATAGGTTTACCACAAATGTCCAGGGGACATTATTCCATCTAGGTGATCTTTGGAAGATTCACCATGTCAGCCCACTTCCTAGCCATACAGGAGTAGAGTTCAATAGTGAGCATGGGACACCTCTACATGCAGTAGACAGTTCAACATTATGGAGTTCCATAAACGACCATCTCAGATCGTGATGCTCATTTAACATTGTGTGTTTGGAAGGGTCTACATGAAGCTTTTGGGACATTATTACGCTTGAGCACAATGTTTCATCCTCAGACTGATGGTCAGACAGAGCAGACCATCAATGTTCTAGAGGATATTCTAAGATCATGAATACATGACATCAGTCATAGATGGGAGGATCACCTACCACTGGTGTAATTTGTATATAAATACAGTTATCATTCCACTATTGGTATGACACCATTCATGGCTTTGTACAGGTGACCTTGCAGGTCACCACTTTGCTGGACTGACCCAGGAGAGTCAGCACTCTTGTGCCAAGACATGGTGTGAGCTAATACGGAGAAGGGTCCGGTAATCCACGAATGAATGAAGACTTCACAGAGTTGGAAGAAGTCTTATGTTGACTGGAGACGGAGTCCCTTGGAGATCATGGAGAGAGACCATGTGTTCCTTCAGGACTCGGCTCGACAAGGATTGAAGAGATTTGGCCAAGGTGGAAAGCTATCTCTGAGGTTCGTCGACCCTATATAGATTCTGAGTAGAGTCGGAGAGGTGTCATACTGCTTGGATCTACCTCTTCAGATGTACCAGTTATACAACGTCATCTATGTGTCGTAACTATGGAGGTACGTGCATGATCCATCATTTGTATTAGACTGGGGCGATATCGACATTGATGATGGAGTGACTTTTGTTGAGTACCCAGTAGAGATCAGGGAATTACTGGAGAAGATCCTTCTTGGTAAAACGATTCCCTTGGTGTGTGTCTGGTGGTAGCCCATGAATATTTAGGAGAGCACTTGGGAGAGGGAGGCTTAGATTTGTGTGCAGTACCCACATCTTTTTGAGAAGCTTTTGTTTTGGGATTTTTAGGGACGTAAAGCCCTAAAATGGGGATGATGTAATGTCCTAGATTTTTGAATTTATTATTTTAATATTATATGGGAATTCATTCAAGACTAGGCATTGAGAAGGCATGCAGTTCCGAGGCCTAGTGTGACCAAAACAAATTTTTCAATTTAATTAAATAATTAAATAATGAGTGCATATTGTCTTCCTAAAAAAGTGGAATAAATTTTTTTTAGGTTCATGGATCTAAAATCTGAGGGCACCATTGAGTTCAGAGCATCGAGTTTCCCTTAGGTGATACCAAACATCAGCTAGCGCAGGTCAGTGGAGAAATCTAGTTTTTGGACATAATAGTAATAAAATATTTAATATTTTTTTTATTAAATATTTATGAAATGAAATCTATTAATTATTATAAATTAAATATTTATCAAGGGATCATGGTTATAGATCTCATAACCCAGAATTTTTCCTAGAGGCTTTGGAAAGCTCTAGAAGAACCCCCCTATGCGGCGACGACATTCATTACGAGTTCTGCATGCCACAATGACGTGATGACTGAATCATCACCAACAAATGCCAAAGATCTAGGTAAAGTGATTGATCTCATTGTGATTTCATTCATGTTCATGTTTTTCATGATGGACGCAAACCAATCAACGAACAGATTTGCCTGGGGATTGATCATTATGTGGGATGGGTTATATGTGGGATCTGATTTCGGGATTGCATCTAGAAGGTTATTTTGGTTTTTTATAGCCTTCTAATGGTGACGAACCAATATCGACATGAACATCGATCAGGGTTCATCCCTCTTTATTTGTTGTTCCTTTCTTCCTTGATTTCTCTTGTTCATCTTGTGTGTTCTATTAGTTCTTCATGGATATATGAACGATGGATAATTGTGCATCATTTTTGTGACAAAAAGATCCAAAATTAATGATCTAGCATCGGGACATCCCCATGGAGGTGCGACTGCGGTGGCTATGGACAGATCTAACTAGATCGAAATATATTGTTCTTCGAATGATTTCTGCACGGGTGACCGGAATCGGATTTCGAAGCCAATCGAAGGCCTGAAACCAATGGATTCCGCATCCTGATGATGAGGGGACCTGAGATATCTAGTTTTGAAGCAAACAAATGAAGTATCATGAATCTGGAGGTTCGACTGAGGCGTGATGAAGAAGGCGATGATTCTGGAGAAATCCCGACTACACGGCGTGTAGTATGGGTTATACGGCATGTGTTCGTTAGTGGACCACCTGGCGTGTACACCTGGAGTACACGGACACTGGTTGGGTACACAGCCAAGGACATGGCATGTATACCCTTCCACAGCGAGACCCGGCCAGATACACGGGATAACCCGAGTGCTGGTAGATGGGTAAAGTGACACAGGTTGAGGACGTTCACGGGCACATAGTCAGCATACACGGAGCGAACCCTAGATACTCGGACACAGCGGGTATTACTTCTACATGCTGTGTAGTTGATTTCATAAGATGTGTTTTAAAACATAGACCATGTTACACGGGGAGTACCCGGAGTCAAGGAACACGACGTGTGACCCCATTACATTCCATGTATCTTGTTTTACATGGCTTGAGCCAGTTATCTTCTGTGACATGGAATAGTTTCCTTAGGGTTCGTCCCCTTGTTCTATCCCCTAAAATTTTCCGGTATCATTTTCTACATACATGACTATGATCCATTCATTTGGAATTTATTAATAGAGTTCCCCTCTATGATCCTTAGAGCCGGATCCTCTATTCCTTCATTGTACCCTAGGTAGAGTTACTCGGTACCGACGTGACCTCCTTTTCCCGGGCACCGATCCTCTACATAGCATGTTAGTTTCGACTGAGTTGTGGAATCACCCCATAGCTACTGGTTGTGATCCTCATCTGACGCTTCAAGTATCATTCCTCCGTACACTTGGAGTGAGTTCTCGTGGAATGACTGCATCATATATTTCTTCAGTCGTAAGAGTATGTTCTCCTAGTTACGTTCTTAGTGGAATCTTCGAGCTAGATATTAGTGGTGGTTTTGAGAGAGTATATCGTTTATGAGTATATCTGGGTATTATTGTTATATTTTCTGTAAAAATATACTCTGTAGAGAAGACTGTATTATTCCTTTTGGTATTTTACCATTTTGTATTCCTTTTTGGTTTCAGGGTGTCCTACTAGGTATTGTTATACTCACCCCTGCATGGGCTTTTTCAGCATGTGTCATTTCTTGTGCAGATGAGTGATCCTTTGACATGATTCTTGGTGGACCAGGACCAGACTGTGCTCAGTGAGACCAGGCAGCTGGAGGTTTGTTCCTACTACTACGGATTGTAGTCCAATACCATTCTTTACAGGTTGGTCATTGTTGCATACTTTTTTTGGTGGGCTTTTACTTTTAGCCGAGGGTTTTCCATTACTATACCTTACTTTACTATCATACTCTGATGGTTGGGATGTTTAGTGTATGCATGCATTTCCTTTTTCAATATTTTTTACTTTTCATCATTTTAGGTCTTGGAGATGTGTGTGTGTGTGTATAGGTTTATAGGAAATGCCTCTAATGTTTGTAACTTGACTAATCGGTGCTAGTCACCGGCCCCTGGCCTATTGGAGGTGAACATGGGGAGTTGTGGCATCGGCCCCACTAGGACGGGTCGTGACATACACATACCATTATATACATACCCATACAAAAAATATATATGAATACATATACATATTTATTGACGTAAACATAGATACATACATACAAATGTCAAATACGAATTGGATGGGGAGGAATCTAGAGTTTGAGTTTAGAAAAACTTTTTCAATGAAGGTTTTCCCACATCATGGGATGAAATGGTTTAGTATTGGAAAAAATCTTCCTCATCCGTGTTTTCGACCTGAAGATGTTTAATAGAGCTTTTTCAAAGATATAAATTAGATAAATCTTTCTCTGATGATGAACATGATATATAATTTATTCCACGTGTTATGTACTTCTTGATGTCTTCATTATGAATCACCTCACATTTCATTTTCATAGTTTAATATTGAATATGATATGAAATTTTATTTTATTTTAATTATTTTATGACCAGGTTTCATGGTCATATGAATTTAGTTTTTTTCTTACATTTCTATTTTCTTTAGATTCTAGCTTTTGAGGTTAAAGATTAAGAGATATGTCATTGGGTTTTATGTTTTCTTTTTTTGTTCTCTAATGGTTTACTATTTTATTCGGGAGGATACAGATCTTATAAAAGTTCTAAAATATTGAGGAACAAGTGCACTTGGTCAAGAAATTTATAATATAGAGGAATTTGAGTTGGTGTTATGGTGTTTCTATGTGGATCATGATATAATAAATGAGTTTTAGATTCTCAAGAATACAATGTTGTGATTTTTTCCACATTATATCATGTTGATTATAGGTATTTCATTGTTAGATATGTGGTCATGGTGGAACGAATTCCCTTTTAGTTAAGTTGTTTTATGTTTATTATATCCAATTTTTATTTTATTACATCATTATTTTAACCACCACATGTATGTCCATATTTTCATTATCATTGGTTGGTTTTTATTTGGTTTAAACCCCCATGGAAAATGAGGAATGTGTATGTTCACAATATTAGGGTTGTGAAATGGATATATGAAACATTCACATCATATTATGTCCTAGAAATTTTATATATAGAATTAGAGGTTGATAGACCCAATCACAATCTTTATGGCGACCCCATGGTATCTGGATGAGTAATAATTTAATAAATAAAATTAAATAATTAAATTTAATTATCAAAATAATTTTTGATTGTATACTTTTATGATATCAGTTTATAGAGACAAAAAAATCCTATTATTTTAATTCAAAGAAATGATATCATCCCTAAAATTTCTAATAAAAATATGGGTAGTCTCACACCCCTTTGTTAAATTATTTTTATTCTTTTCTATTTTTGGTCTTTGATAGCGTTGGTTGATCCGTAATCCTTTGATTCGTGTGATATATCCATTAAATTTCTAGGTTCTCTTTTTCAATTTGTCTCAATTTTTCTATTATTGGAAATTTTAAATTGATATGAATGTGGGTGGTGTTATTTTTTCGTTAATAACTGAATAATATTTGATTTTGTATTGATGTTATCTTATTTTTTATATTAAAAATCAGTTTAAAGTAATATTATATCAGTATATGTCTCTTACATTGGAATGTGTATGAGAATGTTTTTTCTTTTCTATGATATATATTATATCAATTATTTTTCTATAATGATTTAGAATTATGAATCGTCATAGATTTTGGAAAGGAGAAGTAATTTACATAATAAATATATTGAATTAAATTATATTTAATAAGATATTTTTATCAAATCCAGCCAATATGTCATACCTTATTGATAAAATATTCTCACATTAATTCATTACTCAGTAAGTTTCTATGAAATAATATTATTCATATTTATATTATATTACATGATTTCATTGAGTGAATAATTTAAATTCAAAAATGAATTAAATGAAAATGAAATTCAAAAATAATGTTCTATATTTGTGTATATAAAATTAATTAAAAACTATATAATGATGTATGTTTTATGTTTTTTTCCTATTTTGATCAGAATATATTGTTTCCATGATAGGATTGGGGTTTTGGTTTATGCGAGGTTAATTACTGAGAAGATTTTCATGGGTTACATAAGAGGAATATAAATATTTTGTGTGGTTATTTTTTTTGGGATATTTAAGATTTAAATATGATACATTATGGTTTAATGATATATTAGTTGATGTGGTTGTAATGTATATTTTAGTGATTAATTAAAAATTTACTGTTGTGGGAATGATGTTGTTGTATTTAATAGATTCTTTGGAACTTGAAGTATATTGAAATATAAAACTTACATGATAAAGTGCATTGTTTTTTATTTGATACATAACAATATAAATAATTAAATATATGAATATATGAGGTTAAATTGAAATATGTTCTAATTTAATTATATAATATGGAAGGATAAGTGGTTAATGTGAAATGATTATTGGTGAAAATTGTTATACGAATTTTAAAATTAATCACATGGGTAAATGACAGAAGTTTAAATTATAAATTAAACATAAAATGTTTTGAATATTTTTTATTGATTAATTTGTGTTACCCTATTATTTTGGGATTTTCTGTGTGGAATGTGGTGGTAGAAGTTGTTTTTTATGAAAACGATGTTATTGGGATGTGTTATGGTGACGGTGGTGTTTGGTCAAAGGTTGAACCTAATATAGGATTTTAATATTATTATATACATATTGTATGTTTTTTATTTCATACACACCACAAATCTTGTTGGGTAGAATGATTGAAACCCATAAGAAGATTTATGTTTCTATTCTACCCCCAATTTTTACTATGCGGGTGATCTGGATAGAAATATACACCCCTTTTCAATCCCACTGTACATTAAATTGAGTATTAATGTGATGATATGGGTTGAGGGTAGCAATGTGGAAATATGGTTGTTATATGGATTTGATAAATAAGATTATATTATTTTTTTTTGGTGTCAGTAAGTATATTCTTGTGATATGGTATGTAGTTTTTTTAATGTTATTTGTTTATGGAGTTAATGGAATTATATTTTATGTCATTGTTTTTATATGGATATGGAAGTGATGGGAGCACAAAGACATATGCTATTTATACATTTTAAATATTATATTTGTAGGGAAGTGTTTCATATGTACCTTTCAACTTATATTTCCAGGGTTATTATATTACTATAAATTTTTTATTGGCTTTGTGTGTTTTCATCTGTATGTTTAGGTAGTGGTTGACCATAAAATAGTTAATTAGTTGGTTTGAAAAATTATTCATGGAATATTTAGGATGCTTCATTAAATATTGAAATATTAAGTCTATAGGGGACCTATTGATTATAAATGTATTCTCATCCATTATTCAATATTATTTCTTAAATCTATATGGGGTAAAATTGGTGATCAATACTAATTACACTAACTTGTTTCAGGGAAAAATATTTTTATTTAAATAGCTATCAAAAAGGTTTTTATTTGTATATATATATATATATATTTTATTCTTATAGTACCCATATTATAAAATATAAATATTGATGGGATTATGATTCTTTATTTCATTCAGAACTGATAAAATTATTTTCCATTTTCCTAGGATTAACGAGAGTAATTCATGTGATGTTATGTAGATATAACATTTAACATTGTCTCAAACCATGTTCCTATTAAAGGAGGGATTTGGGATTCACTTATATACTCCACACCATCCTAGAAGTCATGTTGATGGAGTTAGGTAAGGAAATAATGACCTTTATTCTGTCTTTGGTCTTTTATATACTATTTTAGTAATTTATTTCATGAAATAATTCACATTGACGTTAGTTTTTAAAAAAATCTAAATTAATTCCAACATATTAATAAATAAAATCAAAAAGATAAATGATTAAAATATATGATATTTTTAATTTAATTCATGTTAGTAATGGAGTTGGAAATGAACCCATCCTCTCAATAGACACCCAAAAAAAGACTAAAAAACCAATGTATCAATTTATTAGTTTACCATTTATATCTATAATCAATTAATTTATATCATGGGTGAAATATTGGGTGTCCTTTACTATAGGATACAAAATTATTTTCATGATACAGAATATCATTTGATTTAACTTTTCTTAAATTTTGTAGGACTGTTTTCATCCTTAGGATCATTGTATAACCATTAATAATATAGATATTCTCAAAATCATTGGTTGATTAGTATTGAAACATTGGTAGTCATTATTTCCATGAAAATAAAAAGTATTTTTTTTCTAATATTTATATATAGATAGATCTTAAATTTAAATATTCATTTATATACCATAAATATAAATCCATGATAAAAATATAATTTATAATGAATAAAACCATGAATGAATGTTCCATTATGTTACCATTAAATTTAATTTATTAAGATATAGTTTCAAATTATAAAACATTATAAGAGATACAAAAGACCACCAAGACAGTGTGAAATATCTAGTCTAATGTACACCGAATGACATGTGAAACTTAATACAATTGGATGATAAGGAATAATTTCTTTATATTCTTCAAACAACATTGTTTATAGGATGAGATTATTTTTAGTATAAAATTTCACAAAATATAGATTTTACTAATTTATTTTAAATTATGATTAATATTTCAATTATATTATTTATACATTACAAATCAGATATTTAAATTAATTTCTTTTTTATGTTATGTTGAGTTGTTATTCTAGATTTTTTTAATAATTATGAGTTTTTAATTTTTCTTAATTTACATTTTGAACTCATTACTTAACATATTAATATTTGTGATAACGTATTCTATAATCAATAATTCATTAATATAAAACAAATAAATAATTATACCAAAATTATAAAACCATTGATGAAATTATAAATAATAATGATCATTATCATAGTCAAAATTTTTAAATGAATTATTTGTAACTATTTTATGATATCATTGATTACTAATCAGAACATAAAATTATTTTCATCAATTTACATTCCATATTTTCATTACATTGTATATTAATATTTTTTCTCATTATTTATATAACTCCATAATAATATCACCATGTAAAAATATAAATTTCATATAATGTTGTCTAAAAAATAGCTTGAGGTTAGTTACTAAGAAGAAGAAATAAAAATTAATAAACATTTTTATGATAATAGAAAATTTTTCATTAAATTCAACATTGTTATTCTGCCCCAATAAATTTTTAAAATTTTTTATTTTAGTAGAAAAATGTTGATATATCATTTTTATCATTGATTATTGTGTGCCAATTTTATATAAGGTACATCCATTATAAGAGGTAATTATATCAAAATGGATATATTTTCCTAAAAAATTAGTAATCATGAATATATATTATTTACTCCAAATTTATATTTCATCTACTCCCATCATAATAAATATTTTATACTCATAATTAGTGGGAATCACATACTACATGACTGAGTATCTATTAATCTGTTGTTATTTATTGGTATATCATTAATTGTTCATATTTTGGGACTTATTATCTAGTATAAAATAATATATATATACTGTATTATGGAGAAATACAAAATAGTGGTGATATATCAACAGTTTCAAGAAAAATTCACACAATATTAATAATTTTGGGCCTAAATACTAGTTCTATGTTTTATGGAAACCTTTTTTATAGTAGTAGGTACCATTATAGATCACCTATATATTTATATATTAGTTATATGATTATAATTATTTTATTCTTGAATATCATAGACATTATCATTTATTATTTGAGATTAAATTATTTATTTTTTATCATCGTTGTTTATTTATTCTATCATAAAATTCTGACTCATTAATTTAACATGTTTTTTACCACCACAATAGTCTCTAATGTTGTATTATATAGAAATGAGTTTTTATTATTTAAACATTTAATTATGTTAATTGGGATATTATGTTCATTTATTTAATCGATTTATTTTTCATGACCATTCACTTAATTTTTTATGATTATTGGATTTAATATCATTTCCCCTACCCACATGGGTGTTATTAATTCAAAATATTTGTCCTTAAAAATTTAATTTTTCCATTTAGTAATGTTTGTTTTTGTTGATTGACATTTCAAATGTTTAGTTTTTATTTCAATTTGATTTTGATATCAATATTCCTTATAAATCATCAACAACCATACTTTTTATATTGTAATGCATTTAAACAAATACATCGAACATACTCATGTGTTCCAATTCATTATTGTAAAACCACTCCTTTCATATAAGTTATATATAATTTTAATTAAAAAAAGACCATATTTTATTCTTTATAGAGTATCTAATGGAATGGGGGAGGCCTCATGAGATCCCTGGAAGATCATGACATAGAATTTTAGTTTCTACAGAAACATAATAAAACACATATTTTTTCCTAACCGTGAACCCCAATTGTGTGATAGTGAATGTGGAGGATAAATATTATTCAAATAATTCTATATAGGAAATGAAAATATGTGAAACACGGATTTTATAAAATATAATTTAATTATTTTTTGTAATTATTTTTCATAATATTATCTAAACAATATTGGGTAATGAGATTTTGTATATTTGAGGTTGCACTATTGGCACACTATTTACCCAAAAATCCAGTCAAACATTATTCCCTAGAAGAAAAAAAGAAAATGATTATGTCACAGTAAATCAAAAAACAATTAAATTTGATTGTGGATCTTTTACCTTTTATTTCAAATGATTTTAGGCTCTACCATTCCCTACTGATCTCAAGGGTGGATCTCATTCAATTCACATGCATTTCCACTTTCATTTGACATGTTAGAAGTCTGGTGATAAGGTTATGTCTATGTTATCTTATAATCCTATAATTTCATTAAATTCGAATGTAACTCTCACCATTTTAAACATTAACAAACAATTTTTATAGATTTTTTATACTACATCTATTTCACACATCCTATGTTGAATAAATGGAGAATATCATACATGTGGATCCTTGTAGTCCAAATGTAGGTGGTCAATATATTTTTCAGGTAGGAATTTTTTTTATTAGTCATATATATTTTCACCATATTAAATTTCCATGAAAAACCCCAATCCTAAAAATAACATAAAAACAACGTTTCATCATCCTAAATTATATTTATTTTAATCCCTAACAACTAAGGGTAAGGTGATTCCAATAGAATAAGTTATACTCATTAATATTTATGAATTTTTTTGGACTTGTTAAATGTAATTTGAAAGGAATTCTATTAGGACTATAATATGAAACCTAGAATCCAACCAATCTGGTTGTTTGGGATACCATTAATATTTCTATCATGTTCATTTTTGATACCATAAATACACCTAATATAGTGGTTTATGATGTCAAGAACACACTATATGTGGTGTGTTTTGTTAGTAAAAATACACCATATGCAGAATGTTTTAATACATATAATATAATAAAAGTGGTTCTTATTGATACTAAGTATACAACCAATATATAGGGGTTAGTGATAAATGATAAATCACCATATTTGAGGTGTTTTGTGAATAAATATTAGTAAAGTATTGGAATGGAATTTCTTATAATATTAGAGAAATACAAAAATACTCAATGTTATTAGGTCAGTCATTCATCATAACATTAGAGCCTAGATTTAGATGTATACAATTTATTTTCATGTTCTTAAGAATTAAAAATATTTAATTTATTTCAAAGCATGTTAACATTATATATTATGGATTCACGTGGGATAACATTGGTGGCGACATACAATATCATAATCACACTGTATTTGGTATTCCAATTGGAACATGAGTATATGTATTGATTCTAGGAACAGATAAAGGAAAGAGCCCAATGAAAAATTCCTGATATCTTCTAGGATGGAGATAGGAGATGTTTTTTGAAATATATAATTGATCTTTGGAGTATTTTGGTCCTTATTATTGGATTTGGATAACTTTTCTACTATTTCTATATAATGTAACTGACAATTTTAGATGAATTAATATTTTTTTTCATCATGGTTAATGTTTGAATTTATATTGATTTCTTTTCATTGTTATTGTTTTTGGGATGTGAATTAATGTTAGAAATGTTTTTTTATTATGTTAATATTTTTTTACTCTAATGAGGATTGTATGGAATCCCAATTGAATTATGTTGACCCTCACTACTAGTCAGTAATCACTGGAATATAAGGAGTTGCACCTATGGTTAATGATGCTCCACCAACATAGAGAGTATAATGTTATATATGGTGGGGGTATATTTTAATGTTTCATTGAAGTTATTTTTATTTTATATTACATATTTTTATGGAATAAAAGAGATAAGGAATTTGTTAGGAAAAAATATTGGTCGTGTGCTTTGGTGTAGCTAACCCGTGTATGGGGAAGGATCCTAGTCAATTTGGGTGGGATTTAATATATAATTTATTTACAATTGATTGATTTACACTCCTAGTGGAATACTTGTTTTTTATTATTATTTGTTCTTAATGAGTATATCTCATTTGTCTGTATGACAAAATAAAATGGGTGTTAATTCATGTATAGTTCTATAATTTAGGTTTTCCGGAGCATATATTAATTATTGGTGATCAATATTTATATATTTATATGCAATATTCTATTGAATACATGCAGTTATTACTTAAGATGTTAGCATCCAATTATTATGTGTTTTCCCACAAAATTTATGTTGTTATATCACTGGCCAGTCTCCCAAAGTATGTTTTAATTTAATTAGGTTCGTATAAATGCTTTTTATGATGAAATTGGTTATATTCAGTTCATATATGTATCATGTAAGGTAGTTTTTGTAACGATTTGTGAATGAGTCTCTAAATAACCAATAATTAAAAATGATTAAACATTAAATTTGGGGAAATATGTAGAAAAGAAAAAATTTAAGAGTAATAATGAAATACTAAAATGGATATTTTCATTAATAGTTTAATGTAGAATCTATGATATGTGATCTAATGTATAATATTATTCTCAGTGAATCAATAGGATCAAAATGTTCATCCACTGAGTATATAGTGTTTTTATATACTTTTCATCATTATTTGACATAATCTATGAAAAGTATCATGTTTTTTTTCTGTGATTTTTTTGGATTGTATTGATATGATTCTAGAGAGGACTAGGGTTAAACACTAAGACTGTGAGGAAGAACCTAACTCACTGACATGTGGACCTAGGCATCCTCTTATTCAGGTTCTGACTGGGGAAGATCTAATATGAAAGATTCATATGTGTTTGGTTCAATTGATTTTTAGGGATTCTATTTGGATTTCACATTCATTCTACAATCATGACAATAATTTACAATGGGATCGCTCACCATTTTATATATGGGAGGGTAATTTAGAGTCAGCAGAGTTATTTATGGAATCTATAAATACTATTACTAATATATACATACCCAATGTTAAGAGGGTGACGCTATATGTATATATGTTTCATGGGGATTGTATATTTTGTTGGGTTTTCTTTGTCTTTGAAAATAAGCAGGTTAGGTTAACTAGGATGGATTTATAGAACCACTATTTTCGAAACTTCTTCCCTGAGTCTATTTGGTGTGGTATGGATCAATAAATATTTCATTTCACATTGTGGGGGGTATTTCAATAATGTATTATGACTCATGGTTAATGTAATTAAAAAAAATTTCTCCATTTTTGGCCATTGATGATGACTCTTGTGAAAATAACATTGAAGAGGGAATCTATTACATAATTGATGAGCATGTGGATTTGATTCCCCTCACTAGTTATTCTATGATAATAAATGAGACAGATATTAATTTCAAGAATATTAATGTATATCATATTGCGAGGAAATTCTACAATCCTTTTTCTATGGTGGTTGACATTATATGAGTAGAATATACCGTATTTATAACTCGCTCTAAGAGGGTGGACTTAGGAGGAAGAAATAGTGGTTCTTAACATAACACATGGGGATGTGGTGAGGTAATTTCTCTTTTTTGTGTAATTTTTGGACATTAGAGGGAACGATATATCCAATTACCTATAGAGTACCATTATTGTTGATATTTAAAACACACATTTAATTTTTTTCATATAGTGACAATGATCTAATAGTAATTTTGTTTCAGGAATGGATTGTTGGTTTATAACTATAACCATTACAGCTCAATAAACTAGTAGTTGGGATACAACATTCCATTAAAGTTGTGGTGTTGGCCTGGGAACAAAGGTTCTAGGGTAGTAGAGGCCAAAATGAAATGTAGTACTATTAGTACATGATATTGAATGAATGATTTATTTAAAATGAATTTAAATTCATTTATAGATAATATAATACAAAAACCATGTTTAAATGAACCATAAAATACAATTAAAATATTAATATTTAATATGACAAATATATCATAGATTTTCTATTAGTGGTTATAAATAGTAGTAAATATATTTTTTAAAATCTATGGTTTACTTATGATTAAATCTAATTTTTATGTTATTAATAAATTTTAAATTTATATAATTTCTAACTAAAAATAAGGAAATGTTTTTCTTAGAAAACTTTTCCTATGTTTTCAATGTATGTTCACTTTAAAAAATTAAAATGATCAATATATACAGACAAATATAATGAAATGTATATATTATATTTCCTTTTAAATGTTTTCACTTTCACCTAATATATTTCTAGGAATGATATTTAAAAAATATAATGACATGCTTAAAAATATACATTATCCTATATATTAGTTTCATGATGATTTGTGAATATATTTTAAAATAAAAATTATACACTAATAGGAATGGTATTTGAAAAAAAATTATATTTTTAAATAAGCATGTAAAAATTATAATAGTTTTTTTTGATGATTATCATTGAATTTTAATATTACACTAAATATTGAAAAATAATGACTTAAAAAAATAATTTCATATAATTATTTCAGAATGATCAATTTTGTTTTAATTTTATTTTAAAATTAAAATTATTTCAATGTTATCATGATTATTTCTATTTAGTTTAATAGAATTAATTTTATATGGAATGATTAATTTTTTATTTTATACTTAAGAATATTTTTCTTTGGAATATAATTTATTGTCACATTTACATGATTAATTTTAAATTAAATTCTAAGAGATAAAATGTTTTTATCTGAAAAAAAATTATTTTAAAATTTTTAATGGTATATTTAATATTAGGTTATATAATCAAATTTCATTCACAATTAATTAATGATACATTATAATAATTTCACCTCGGTTAAGACTAAAATAATATTATCTTGGGTTAATATAAAAATATAAGTTTCATAATGAACTAAAAACCTGTGCAATTTCTATTTTGATAACATATATTGACCTATATTTATCTATGTGTTGGGTATTGTCCATTTTGGATTCATTTACCCCAGATTATTAAATGGTGTTATTTTTTTATCTTTGATGCTCTATAGGTGTCTCCTTGACGAAACATTTTTTTTCTTTTTTCAATATCTGGTTTATGTGTTCCTAGTACCCATAAAAGCAGTCCCCAAAACCATAATTCAAATTTAAAATTCACACCATAAAACATCCCTCAAATGCCAAGCGCCACACCTAGATACTCGAACCCATCATCACATGTTTCCTTCACTGAATCGCAGTCACTGAAGGTTGTACTGTCACACTACATCAAATCATGCACATTATCCCTGCTAGTCACCTACGTGACCGTCGGAAGCGTCGTTGCTGGAAAACCGAGATCCATCACCACCTGCCACCATTCACCGCAGGAAGGCTCTGGAACCATTAGATGATGATGTCACCAAAGCAATGTCAGACCACCACCTTCATTACATCAACCGGAGAACAAACCTTGTTGCACAATCCATGACATGTCTCTAATGAATAGAAAAACTATTCATCCGCGCCAACCGGATCACTACTAAGCTTCACCATCATCCTTCGATAACACCGATGAAAAATCAGACCAGGATTCAAGCCCTCAGTGGCCAAGAACAACCAGGCCGAAATTAGCGATTAAAATCCACCACCAGATCGACACAAACAACATTGAACAGACTTCCCCAAACCAACAAAACCAACTCAACCTAAAAAACGCATCCCAGCAAACATCACGAAACCCAACTCAAATGAAAAGTCAAAGAAGAAACAGAAGATAAGGCACCCCATCCGCTCCAAGAAAACCAGATCCTGATGCCTCCATCCAACAACTCCAAAGAAACAATGCGCTACCTTTAAACGGCAAAATCTGGACGAAGGGATGGTCTCGGACCACCGGGCCATGAAATCAGGCGCAGATTCAACATTGTGTCAAAGATAAAGACGCTAGTGTGGGCATTATGAGTCAAACAAGGCCGCAACAACAGAGAACCAACACCCCAAGCAGTCGAACCAGGAAGGTGAGGGAGCAAGGATCCGGGAATGAGAAGGTGGCGCGAGAACCCTAGCGTAGCGACGCTGTGCCCCTTACAGGAACATCCCCAAAATTATTTAACAATAATTTAGTAATGTTCCATAATCTCGTTTATTAATTGGAATCTCCTCCCCTTACATCTTCACACGTAAAATAATATTTCCTCATAAAATCCCTAACATATCCCTTTTTTATTCCCTCCCAATGTTATTGTTTCCTTGGTTTCATCATAAATCCAATATATGTGGGTTTAAGTTATAATACCATATTTGTTTTCTAAATAAAATTTATTGTTCTTAAATGAGAGCTTTTTATTTATTTTTTTCATCCAACTTCATAAAATATTAATAAATAATTATGATGTAATAATAGTAATATATCACTAATAATTATATTTTTGATATTATTTTCTTCAAGAACATCCATATATTCATACAACAAATGGGTAGTGAAATTGTCAATCATATATAAATAAGATTACCACCTTATGAAATGATGTAATTATTTTTTCATCACCACCTCTCAAGGATTTAAAAAATGAATGGTTTATATTATATATATGATATTAAATATAGAAATACAATTCGTTATTTATAATATCACATCATACATCCTACCATACAATCCATTAGAAAATTAATATTTCCCTATTACATACGTGTGGACCACAACATGTATGAATAGATGTCATGGATTTTTCATTTAATTATTTCAAAAATATTAATATGGATAGATTTAATTAATTTATATAATATGTGTTTTTTTAACATATTATATAATGTTCATTATTATTTATATTGTATTCATTCTATTTTTTAAAAAAATGTAATCGTGGTCATGAGTACATATGACATAATATGTTCATGAATGGTGTAATTCATTTTCTTATATATGCATTTATGGATGACACAGAATATATATATGAAAATTATATATGTATTTTAATATTATTAAATATATTTATATTATTTGTCAATGACCAATGTTAGATTAAAAAAATACCAATCAAAAACATACATGAAACACGATGTATTGATGACCTAGAAAATTAAATTTGGAAGAAATTGTTAATATTCAATATGATGTGACTTTATATTTATTTTTATCAATTTAATATTAGAATTAATGGTGATTTAAATATAGTTATTTTTTCTATTTTCATTAGATTCATAGATTAATATTTAATAGGTTGTGACATTTTATTTCTTTTTCATATTTTATGATCATGTTTCACGGTGATATGAATATAGATCCTTTTTTCAATGGTGATTAGATTCGATTTTTTTGAGGGTATAGATTTAGAGATATGTCATTGAGTTTTTTGTTTTCTTTATTTTTTGTTACTGAAGGTTTTTTATTTTATTTTTAACGGTATGAATCTTATTAAAGTTGGAAAATATTGAAAAACATGTTTTCTTTGTCCAATAATTTCTAATATTAAGTAATTGGTGTGGGTGGAATAATTTTTTCTGTGTGGATCATGATAGGATAAATAAATTATAGATACTTGAAAAACTCATGATTTTATTATCTCCACATTATATAATGTTGATTATAGATTTTTCATGGTTAGATACGTGGTCATTGTGAAATGAAGTCTAATTCAGATAAGTGGATTTATGTTGATTATATCCATTTTTAACAGGATTACACATTGATTTGGAACCACCACATGTTATTACCTATTTTGAATACCATGGGTAAGTATTTGTTTAGTTAAAACCCCCATGTTCAATAGGGAATGTCTAAATTCACAATTTATGGGTAGCTAATTGGATATATGTAATGGTCGCATCATAATTATTCATTTCAATTATATGAATCGAAGGGGAGGTTGATGGACCCCTTTATGGGCTTTATGACTTCCACATGGAATAGGGAAGAGGAAAAATTTAATAATGAAAATTAAATATTTATATTTAATATTAAATGTCTCTTTTCATGTACTCATTTTATGATATGTATTTCTATAGATAAAAAAAGAATTTTTTCCTTTAAGGACATGATATATTCCACCAAATTCTCTTTATAATGTTGGGTTGTATCACCCCCCCTTGTTCAATTATTTTTATTTCATTTATTTTAATGGTCTTTTATAGCCTTGGTGAATCAATAATGCTTTGATTAGTATCATATAACCATTTTAATCATCGTTTCATATTTTTGATTTCATTTTTTCCATTAAAGATTATATATATCAATATGAATGTTGGTAGTGTTTTATTTTGGGGAATAATTGGATAATATTTTATTTGAGTTTTAAAATTATATTATTTTTTAGATTTTATTATCAAGTTTAATGAAATATTATTTCATTATCATTATCTTCTACTGGAATGAGTTTAATATTTTTTTCATTTTTTGACTTATATTCTATCGATTAATTTTGTATGCAAATTTGGGAATATAAATCGTCAAAATTTTAGGAAAGGAGATGTAATTTTCATAAAAGAGATGTTTAAATTGAATAAATAAAATTGTACAATGTTATCACATACTAATAATATGACATCCTTTATTGTTAAAATATTATTACATCAATACATTACTCAACATGTTTCGATGAAATATTGTAACTTATGTGGATAAAATATGATATGATTTTGTTTAGGAAATACATAAAATTAAAAAATTAATTAAATAAAAAGGAAATACTAAAATTTTCATAAATATTATTGTATTGAAAAATATTTGAAAACTGCATAATGGTGTATGATTTAATTTTTTTATCTACTTTTTATTAGAATATATTTTTTACATTCTAATATTGGGGTTTTGGTTGACTTGATGTTAATTTTTGAGTAGATTTTCATGGGATACATACGTGGAATAGAAATATTTGGTGTTGTTATTTTTATTAGGGATATATGAGGTTTTCATCATGTTATATTATGGTTCAATTATTTATTTGTTGAAGTGGTGGTGATAAATATTTTGGTGTTTTATTCCCAAGGTAGTGTTGTGGGAATGAAGTGTTTATATTTTAGAGATTCATTAGAATGTAGATGTATTGTGAAATATAAAACTGAGCAGAATAGTTCATTTTTAATGGGTTTGTTATTAATAATATAAATTACAAAATATATGAATATATTAGATTAAATTGAAATATGTGTTAACTGAATAATATAATATGTAAGGATAACTGGTTAATGTAAAATTATAGTTGGTGTAAATTTTCATATAAATTTTAAATTTAATGACATGGATATTGGATGGAATTGTAAATAATAATTAAACATAAAATGGATTGAATATTACTTTAATTGTTCATTAGTTTTACACAATTATATTGGTTTTTATTTATGTATGAAATGTGGTGGTAGCATTTGATGTTGTATAAAACGATTTTATTGTGATGGGTTGTGGTGATAGTGGTGTTTGGTCAAAAGTGGAACCTAATATTGGATTGCATGACTATTACATACAAATTTTATGATTTTTATTTAATACACAAAACAAACACTGTTGGGTAATAAGAATGAAACCAATAATATGATTTGGGTTTCTGTTCTACCTCTAATTTCAACTATATTGGTGATCTGGATGGGAATCTACTACCCGTTTCCATAACACTATATATTAAATTGAGTAATAATATGATGATATTGGGTGAGGGCAGTAATGTGGAAATATGGTCGTTATATTGTTTTGATAAGGAGATTATATGGTTTGTGGTTCTTGTAAGAAGTATATTTTTGTGATACAGTTTACAATTCCAGGATGATATCAGTTTACAATGCTATTGGAACGATATTTTATGTCGTTGATTTAATATAGATAAGGATGTGATGAGATCACATAAACATATGATATTTCTACATATTAAGTAACATATTTCTAAGTAATATGGTGATTTGTACCTTTCATGTTATATTTACAATGTTATTATGTTACTATAATTTATTATTGAATTGGTGTGTGTACAATTATATGTTTAGGTAGTGGTTGACCATTAAATATTTAATTAGTTTGTTTGAAAAAATATTCATGGAATAATTTGTATGATTATTAAAAAATTCATTATAAATTCATGTTAGGAACCTTTCGAGTCTTATTTTATTCTTATACATTATTCAATATAATTTTCTTTAATATTTATCATGTAAAATTTGATGTCAAAAATAATTACACTTGATTGTTTCAGGGACACCAATGGTTATTGGAATCTTTATCACAATGGTTTTTGTTAGAATATATCACTACTTTTCTCTTTAATACTCATATTATACAATAAGAATATTTTAAGGATTATGATATTTTATTTTAATTACAATTGAGAACAATATTTTTAATTTTTCAATGGATTCATAAGATTAATTCCTCTGATGTTGTGTGGATATAACATTGAACATCATGTGAAACCCAGAGCTTATTAAAGGCGGGATTTGGTATTCACTTATATCTTTAATTCCATAATAGAAGGATTCTAATGGTGTCACATAAGGAAATATTGATCTTTAGTATCATTTTAGTTTTGTATATAAAATATTAGTAATTTTTTAACATTAAATAATAACCATTGTAATTTATTGGAAAAATATTATTGAAATTCATTCCAAAATATAAATATATTACCATTGAGCCAGTAAATGATAAAAATACATTATATATATTATTTAATTCATGTAAGTAATGTAGTTACAAATGACCAAATCCATACAAAAAATACCCAACAAAATTCTAAAAAACCAATTTCTCAATTTTTTAGTTTAGCATTTGTATATATTTTATATTAATTGGGATCATGGGTGAAATAATGTGTTTCTTATTATTTATGATACAATCTTATAATCACAATAGAGGATATCAATTTATTTTCTTTTACCTTACACTTGTATAAGGGTTTCCATATTTAGGTTCTCTATATCACCATTAATAATTATTATATTCTCATCATCATTTGTTGATTAGTAATGAAACTTCGTTAGTCAGTATTTCCATGAAAATAGACAATACATTTGTTTTCTAATATTGATATAATTTTTTTTCATAAATTTATATATTTATTAATATTTCCATAAATATATATCCATTTTCATAATTTAATTTGTAAATAAAAAACCATCACAGAATGTACCATCTAGTGACCATTTTATATAATGGATTCGAAAAGAGTTTCACATTAAATTAAAATTATAAAATATAAAATACACACCCAATAACTTGAGAAATATCTTCTCTAATGTACACCATATGACATGCAAAACTTCTAACAATTGGATGATAAAGATAAAATTATGTATATTATTTATACAACTTTGTTAATAGGATTATATATTTTTTAATATAAAATTTATAAAAAATATAGCTTTTACATTTTAATTTATAACTATAATTAATATTTCAATTATATTGTTATACTTTACAATTTTGATATATTAATAAATTGGTTTATAATGTTATGGTTTGTTGTTATTTTATGTTTTTTTGTAAATTAGATTTTTTATTTAGGTAAAACATATTTTTGAACTTTTTATTTACATATTAATAATTTTTATAACATATACTATAATAAGTAATTAATTAATATAATAAACATAATAATGATATCAAAAATGTAAAAACTTTGGATGAAATTATAATAATCATTTATTATTCTCCTACAAACATGTTTTAATGATTTTATTAAAACTATTAAATTACATAATTGATTAATAATACAGAACATATAATTTTTTCCATAAATTTACATTCCATATTTGATTTATGTTGTACATTAATGTTTTTTCTCATTATTTAAATAGATGCACATCAATAACACTATATAGAAATATTCTTTTTATATAATGTTATTTATCAAATATATTGTTTTTAGCTAGTACTATGTGAAAAATATAATTAAAATACATCCTTATAATAGGATAACGAATGTCATCAAATTCAATAATGATATTTTATCCATATAAAATTTAAACCTTTAAATTTTATTAAAATAATGGCGACATATCATTTTCACAATTGATTATTGTGTGGCAATTTATTACTGTTTACATCTATTCCAGATGTTAAATATCTAAAAATAAATATATTTTTCATTTAAAATTTTATAACAATGAGTATATTTTTTTACTCAAAATTTAAATTTCATCTATTCAAATAATAAGAAATATTTTATTTTCCCAATTAGTCGGTAACACATACTACTGGATTGATTGTCTATTCCTCAGTTTTCAGTATTTGGGATATCATTAATTGGTCATATAGTGGGTTTTATTATCTAAAATAATATAATGTGTATATACTATATGATGGAGAAAAACAATTGTGTTGATATATCATTAGTTTCATGATAAATTCCCAAATTATTTTTATCTTTTTTCCTAAGGACTAGTTTTATGCTTTCTATAAACCATTTATTGAAGTGATATTGTAGGAGGTATCCTTATAGATCAACTATAAAAAATATTGTATGAAGTTATTAGTTTGATAGTATTCATGAATATAACAGACAATATCATTTATTATTAGAGAATAATTTATTTTGGGTTTATCATAGTAGTCCATTTAATCTCATTAAATTATGGAACATTAATTTAAAATGTTTATGACCCCCATAGTATTGTCTCATGATGTCATATATTGGTAAGGATTTTGATTATTTAACCATTTTATTATGTTTATAATGATATAAGTTTCATTTAATGCATCCATTCAATTTTCTGAAACCTTTAATAAAAATTTTCAGTTTAATAGATTGAATAAAATTTCCCCAACCTTCTTATGGGGGTTCTTCATTAAAAATATTATCAATTGTAATCTATTATGTTTTATTTGAATGGTGGTTTGTTATTTACTATAAAATATAATGTTTATTTTCTATTTATATTTTCTCTTTATATCAATATCGATTAAAAATTATGAGAAAATTTAATTGTATGATAGATAATTTCATCATTGTTTGAAAATTTGTTTCCATATTATATACCAAACGATATAGGGTAATGATATTTGTGATATTTGAGTATGAACTATTGGTACACTCTTTATCCAAACATGCAATCAGACTGCATTGCCCTGAAAGAAAATAAAATATGATATTTTTCACTGTCAAACACTAACCCATTAAATTAGATCTTGGAAAATTTTCCATATATTTCAAAAAAAATTCTACTCTAACAATATACATTGAGATGAGGGGTAGATCTACTTGTATTCAACTATATTATCCTCTTTTGTTTGTCATGTTAGTAGTCTTGTGATAAGGATATCACTATGTTATCTTATAATTTTTTAATTTCATTCCATTAAAATATATATAATCGTTTATAAAATAAATAACCTTTATTCAGAGATTTTATCCATTATATCCATTTCTCCCATCCTATGTTGAATAAAAGGATATTATTACACATGCTTATATTGTTGGTCTAATTTAGGTGGTCAATATGTCTTTCATATAAGAATATGTTTCCATTGCATATTTATATTTCCACCATCTTAGATTTACATAAAAGTCTCCAAACATAAAAATATTACAACAGTGGGGTTTTATTGTTATAAATTATTTATTATTAAAGCCTTGAATACTAAGGGGGAGGTGAATATAATGGAACACCATAGAACCTTTTTTATTTAATAATTTTTTTGGAGTTGTTAATTAAAATTTGAATGGTTTATTTTAGTAATATAATATGACACCATGAAGACTACCTATGAGGTTATTTGTGATATCATTAATATCCCTAACATAATAATTATTGATACAATGAATACGCCTAATAGAATAGTTTATGAGGTTGAGAACACACCGGATGTGGTGGGTTATGATTGTATGAATACACCAAATGTTGTGGTTTTTTATACTGATAATAAACTCAAAGTGGTTGTTAATGATACCAAGAATAAAATCAATATATTTTGGATTCTATAACTAATAATTAACCTGATATGACGTTTTTTTTCAAATAAATATGTGTATATGTATTGGAATGATATTTTTTACAATATTAGAGACATGTTAATATAGTTAAAGTTTTCATGTCCTTCATTCATCATAAAATCAGATCCTAGATTCAGATGTCTATTATTTATTCACAAGTTCTCAACCATGAAATATATTAAATTTATTTCAAATCATGTTAAAATTATATAACCTGGATTCATTTAGGGATAATATTTTTGTTGACCTACAATATCATCATCACATTGTATATGTTTTTCCATTTGGTGCATGAGTATACTTTTTTATTCTGGAATTAGATAATGGAAATCACACAATGAAAAATTATTGATTTCCATTAGGATAGAGATAAGGGATGGTATATGAAACATGTATTGGATCATTTTAGTATTTTGGTCATTGTTATTGTTTTTGGATAACTTTTATACCTGTTGAATATAATGTATCTGACAAATAAAGATGAACATGTATTTGGAAACATCATGGTTAAAGTTTGTGTATATATTTAGTGATTATCATGGTTATTGTTGTTTGGTTTTTGAATTAACGCTATATATGAAAGTTTTTATTTTGGTAACTATTATATACACTAACTGTGATGCTATAGTATGAAAATTGAATTATGTAGACCCTCAAAACTAGTTAGAAATCACTAGAATATAAATAGGTGCACCTATGGTAAATGATGTACCACCGATATAGAGACTATAATATTATATGTGGTGGAATAACATTTAAATATTCAATAAAAGTTATTTTTATTTTATTTTATAGCTTGTGATGGTAGAAAAGAGATATGGAATGTGTTTGGAAATAGAAATGGGATTGTGCTCGGGTAATGTTAACCCATGTATGGGGAAGGATCTCGGTCTTTTGGGGTAGGATTTCTAATATAATTTTTTTACGGTTTTATAATTTAAAGTCTTTGTGGAATAATAGTGTTTTCAATTATTAATTCTCAAGGAGTTTATCTCATTATAATTTACGATAAAATAGAATGGATGTTAATTAAAACATAATATAGGATTTTTTGTTTTTAGAACATAATTGTTTTGGTGATAAATATATAAATATGTATATGTGCTAGTCTATTTACAACACGAGGTTATCACTTAAGGTGTTAGCATTGAATTATTAAATGTTTCCAACAAAATGTATGCATGAATCTAACAGGAAATCTCTTAATGTTTGATTTAATTTAAATATGTATGGGTAAATTGTTTTTTTTAAGAAATTGGTTATACATAGTTCATATATGCATCAATTAAGAAAATGTCCATTAATGTTTGGGAATGATGATCTGTATAACCAATTATTGAACTTGTGTAAACATGATATGTGGGGAAATATGTGGAAAATAATAATTTTAAATGTATTAATGAAATACTAGAAGGGATATTTAAATTTATAGTTTAATTTTGAATCTATGATATATGATCCAATGTAGTAGATAATTCATATTGAAGTGATAGGGTCTATGATGTTCAATCATTGGGTGTATAGAGTTTTCAGATATTTTGCATTATTATTTAACAAACTCATTAATAGTTGACATGTAGTTTTTTCTGAGATTTTTTTGAATTGTATTTATATGATTCAATTGAGGCACATGGTTCTAATATAGGAGTGTGAGGATGATCGATCCTTCATGATAGGTGAACCCAAGCCTCCTCTTATTTAGTGACTGGTGGGGGATGACCTAATAGGAGAGAGTCGTTCGTTTTTGGTTCATTTGATTTGTAGGGATGCTCCATGGATTTCATGATCAATTCATGATCTTAATTACAATTTATAATGGTATTACTCACCATTGTATATAAATGAGGGTAATTCAGAGTGACCAGAGATATTTATGGAATCTATAAAGACTATTATTGATATATACATACGTAAAAGGATAAAAGGGTGACAATAGATATATATATATATGTTTCAATTGGATGTGATATATTTGACGGATGTCCTTTTATAAGAAATTCATCCGATAGAGTTGACTATGATGGATTTTCATAACCACATTTTTAGACACTACTACCCTGAGTCCTTATGCTCTACTAACTATCAATAATTATTTCATTTAAAATTGTGGGGTATTTCAATAATGTATTATGACTCATTATTAAAGGAATTAATATGTTTCTCTCCCAAAATGGATGTCGATGATGAATCTACTACTATGAACATTGAAGAGGGACTCTATTAAAACATCAAGGATAATGTGAATTAGATTCACCTCACTAGTTCTTCTAAGATAACAAATGATAACTTTATTACATAAAGGAATATTAATTTATATCAGACTGTGAGGCTATTCCACCTAATATTTTCTATAAAGGTGGAAATTTTAATAGTATATAGTGTCGTATTGGTGTCTCACACTAAGAGGGTTGATGTAAGATGACGAAAAATAGTGGTTCTTCACATACCCCTTGGGAATTTGGTGAGATAATGAGTCTTTTCTGTTGAATTTTGTGACATTACATGCCATAATATACCCAACTACATATGGATTTCCATCAATGATGACATTTCGCACACATATTCAATTTTATCATATAGTGTCAAAGATCTAATAGTTATTTTTGTTCTTGACCAGATTCTAGGTCTATGACAATGACTATTACACCTCAACAAACTAGTTGTTGGGCTACCACTTTCCCTAATGTTGTGTTGGTGGCCAGGGAACAAAGGTTCAAGGGTAGCAGAGGACACAATGAAATTAGATACTATGAGAACAAAAAATTGAATGAAATATTTTTTTCAAATGAATTTATATTAATTTAAATATTATATTATACATGACACCATGATTAAATGTAACATAATATACTATTAAAATATTAATATTTAATATGATAATTATATATTTTTATATTCTATTGGTGGGTATAAATATATATGAACATATTTTTTAGTATATATTGTTTACTTATGAATAAAACTAATTCTTTAGTTATTAAATAATTTTAAATTTAAATAATTACAATTAAAAATAAATAGATTTTTTCCCACCAATGAACTTCATATGTGTTCAATGTGTGTAAAACTTAATAAATTAAATTGATCAACATTAAAGAGAAATTATAATTAAATTCATAAATTATATATTAAATTAAAAGTTTTAACATTCAACTAATGTTTTTATATGTTTGTGATAAAAATAATACAATGTTATGAAAAAATTATAATTTTTTCCAAAAAAATTATTCAACACATTTTTCAATATTTTTTAAATTTAAATTTTCCATTAATACGGAAGGTATTTGAAAAAACTATTTTAATTTATGAAATAAATAGAGAAAAAATTATCTTATTGAATTATTTTTATTATTTTCTAAGAATTTTGATATTTCAATTAATAGTTATAAATGTTGACATAAAAATTCATTTGATATAATGACTTGAAAAAGATCAATTTTTTTAAAATTAGTATTAAAATTAATTTTTTTTTCAATTATATCATTATTAATTCTATTTAGTTCAATATAATGAATTTTATATTGATTTTTTATTTAATTTTTGTCATAGATAAAAAAAACGCATTTGGAATATCAGTTGTTGTTACATTTGTTGGTTTAAATTTAAATTAAATTCTATAAATTAATTTTGGTTAAATTAAAAAAAATAGATTATATATTGTTGACTGGAATAATTAATATTAAGTAATATGGTAAATTTTTATTCCTAAATAAATAATTAATCAGTAAAAAATCATCTTTTTTCGGACTAAAATGGAGTTTCCCTGTGTTAAAAGTAAAATGTAATCCTAATAATGACCTAAAAACATGGGAAATTTCAATATTGAATATATATATATATATATATAATTTTAATTAACTATGTGTTGGGTATAATATATCTTGGATCCACTTCCCCTATTTGTTATGTGGTATTATTTTTAATATTGTATACTTTATAGGTGTGCCACTCATCTCATATATTAAACGGAATCTTCTCCGCTTCCTTATTCACATATAAAAGAATATTCACTTATAAAATCACAAAATATGTTTTTTTATACCATCCCCATGTAATTAATACATTGGATTCATTATAAATATGATCTTTGAGGGTTTAAGCAAAAATTCCAAATTGATTTTCTAAATAATAGATATTGTTCTTAACTGTGAACTTTTTATTTATTTTTGATTTGCCTTCAGAAAATATAAATAAATAATTATGATATAATAATAGAAATATATCCAATATAATGTGATTTGGTAATATTATTTTCTTCATTGAGATCCGCCTGTTATTACATCAAATGGGTAATGAAACTGTTGATCGTATGTATGGAAGAGTATAGCCTTGTGAAATGATGTATTTATTTTTAAGTCACCACCTATCACATAATTAAAAAAATTTTGGATTAATATTATATATTTGATATTTAATAAAAAAAATAATGAACTATTTATAATATCACATCTAACATTCTACCATATAATCCATTTGAAAATGAAAATTTCCAAATTGTGTATGTGTAGACTTCCACATCTACGATGTAATGTGATTGATTTTCCATTTCATTTTGACAAAAATTGTTATAAAGTTAGATTAAATTAATTTATAAAATATTTTTTATTTTAAAATTATTATTCAATTTCCATTATAATTTATATTTGATTCACTCTATGTGTTTAAACAATGTACTAGCTTCCATGTGTATGTAAGACCTATGATCTTTATGGATGGTGTAATTCATTTTCCAATATCTACATTTATGGATGACTCATAAAATTTATATAAACATATATATTATATTTTATTTATTATTAAAGTAATTAATATAATGACACCATGATCAATATTCAAGGGAAAAAAATTAAAATATACATGAAAAATGAAGCATTGGTCACCCAGAAAATTTATTTTTACATCAGATTGTTAATAAAGGGTGATCAAAGATTATATATAAATGCTATATTTTATTATATATATTATTATGTTATTTTAATATATTTTTAGTAATTCAATATTAATTTTACATGAGTATTTAACATGTATGAATGATTTCAAGCCTATGGTAAGGGATTTGTATCTAATTTTATTTTATGTGGGGAACATTACATATTTAATGATTTTTTATTTATGAGGTTTATATACTACACATGAAGTTATATTTAGATTCATATAATGTTAAAATATAGATCTTGATATCCACATTATAAAATTTATTTCAATGGGTTTTTGATTCAATAGATACCAATGTGGAATGTGAATTATGTATCAATCAATTTTTAATCTTGACTGATTATGCCAAAATATTTTTTAGAAATTATATGAAGCTTATATAATAACTCAAATTAATTTTATTCCAATAAATTTATTTATAGATAACAAAAACTGTAAATTCATTTTATTAATATTATGTAACAATGATATCAAATGAATTTTTATATAAAAAACGTGGTATTTAACAATTTGGTTGAAAAACAATTTACATTCCAGATTGATATTTTTTAAAAATGATTTTGACAATATGCTCAAAAATCATATAGGATTTTATAAATTAATTTTTTCTCATGATTTATAGTATAAATTTTGATTAAATGAAAACAACATTTTTTTCAAAACAATATACATTTTGTCATTTTTACAAATGTGTAAAAGGAATAAATAATTCATTTAATATTAAATAAATTGATATAACTCTACCATTTAAGATCAATTAAATTATATTATATTTAAATGGGTATAAGTTTATTTTCAATTAATATTTTTTCATAAAACCTATTTAATTTTTTAATATAAATATATGATTTAAATATGAAATTGTTATTTTCATAAAAATATTTTAGAGATATCTTAATGGTCTATTATTAATAGTACCATCAATTAATGTCAGTTATTATTTAAGGTAGAAAATATCCTATGATATTATAATTATTATTTAGCTAGGCGAGTTATGATTATGATATAAATTTTATAATAAAACCCCTTACCTTAACATGGGTTACTAAATAATATTTTTTTAAAAAAAACTATTTATTTCCCATGGGTTCAAATTTTATGAAAGTTTGATAAATCCTATACCATTTTATTTGAATATGATTTCATGGATGTTTTTTTAAATTGGGGAACATATATATTTGATTTTATTTTTCTAATGTGTGGACCTAGAATTATATATCCCTATTATGCAGTATGATAATAATGATATATTATATGATAAACATGACTAAAATGTGGATTCAACCTTGTTCTATCGGGTTGATTGTGTAACATCTTTTTATTTTATAAAAGAATCAATATTATTATTCTAAAACATGAATCACAACATTGATCTTATGAAAATGACTAAATATGATAATTTAAATGTGATAGTTATCAGCAAGACATTGTAATGGTGGGAATGAATAATATTTACCAAATTATGGAAATATAGTTTAGTTATGTTAAATGAATAATTTATTGTTTAAAAATTATTAATTAATTAATATAAAAACCAATTGAATATAACAATTGTTTTTACAAAAAGTAAATTTAATTCCAATAATGATACTTTATCTAAATAAATTTAGCTATTTTTTATTATTAACATATAATGAAGAAGTCTATATGTTATATATTAAATAATGTTTTTATTCAATTAACATATATATTTTTAATTAATATAAGAACATCACATATTTTAAGCATAAATGCAATATTTTTTTAAAAGGAATTTTTTAGCCTTTTGATAGATAAAATGTTTTAAAAATAAATTTTGAAACATTTATGAAATTTATTTATAAAAATAAACATCATTTATAATTCAAGAATATCCAAAATAACGTTGGATTATTTTTCTGCATATGTTTCTTTTTTGATATGTGTTGAAAAATACTGCATTTTATTTTTAAACTTCTTTTTCAACTAATATAATTATATAGTTCTAAAATATTTATGTTTTTTTAGAATAATTAAACAGAATATAAATCAATATATTTTTTTATTTAAATGGAGTCAATCCAACATTGATATTTTAAATTAACAAGATTCAATCATAAAAAGTTATCATATTAAAAAACAGTTTTTGGATTTTTTCAGCATGATTATTTTTAAATAAAATTTTATAATTATGTGAATATAATAAGATAAAATGGAATAATTATTTATAAAAAAATTAAAAAATTTGTTTTTATGTTCAATTTAATTTTTATGTAAAAAACTTGATTCAATGGAAAAATTTATGGTATGGTTGTCAGAATGATATTTTCATATTCACATAGACCAACACTGATATAATGTTGATGTGATACATGATATCTCCTATGTTTACCATTATTGAGCTTATTAGATCACCCATTATTAGGTTTAATTTCCACAAGTTATGAATAAATGATATATATATGATATATCTAAGAAGGGATCTACCTGTGAAATACTATTTTGTAAATTAATTATATATTCTATGAACCTATTTCTTATTTATCATTGTATCCATTGATAATAAATATTTACATTCTTATGATGTGTATTCAGAAATTGTATTTAATATTTATCAATTATGATATAACATCAGTGTATAAAAATTATGTCTCTGTATAGTTGGTATCAAAGTAAATCATAATTAACCATTGTAAAATAGTATGATAAAATAGTATTGATAACCCCACAATATATCTAATGTATATTAGAACATCCATAATTAAGGGATTGAAAGGAGTATTTTTTCCATGAAATAAATCATATTATGGATATAATTATGAGGTAAGGTTTTTGACTAGATTAAAATAGAGGTAATACCCTTAAACATAGATAGTGGAGTATATCACTTCCTTGATATTAGAGCAATGTGAGTTTTTACATATTGTGAATCTATTTTGAGAATCTGTGGAAATATTCCTTAGTTAATTCATATTTTAATTGTTGAATATCATGTTATAGTCTTGCTATAAATGATTTTTCATGATTATATTTATTTTTATAGGAATATTTTTACTCTAAAATTGATTTTTTATACAACGTATAGATCCATAAGGAATAATTTTAAAAAATATGATAGAAACTTTGTTAATTATGAACATTATAAATTTATTTTGAATAGGGAGAGATATATTATGAATATTTATAATTTCTAAACAATAAATATTATAGACAAAAATATAAATATTTTAATATAACTCCTCCACACATGTTGAATATACTTAACAATGAGAAATATATGATAACTTATTTTTGAAACAATACATTAATTATACTAATTTGATGAAATATACTCCAATAATCCCATAAATATTATCCCCATTATTACCCTTCAAAAAACAACTACCCAAAACCATTCATCATAAACTGGGGAATGCAAACATAAAAATGCAAGATATTAGATTCTCATTATGGGTAATATGGGGAGATATCAATATAACCCATGGATTTGGGGTTGAGATCATTATTGTATCATTTGTAAACAATACCGCTCATACTGGAGATTATAAACCTATGTTATAAAAAATACTATGGGGGGTCATAAGACCTGAATCAAAATAGAATCAATGAGAATGATCCATGAAATAATTATAGGGAAAAAGTCCTAGAACTATGGAATACAAATAAGAATATAAAATCATTTATATAGTAGACAATACTCACATCCATGAATATCATAATGTAATGGGTTAACTCCTCAAACCATCTAAGTATTGATGGTTCACTCACAGGACCATCATAGTGGGAAAGGTATTGTACTAAATTGGGTGTATTCATCATTCCACACTTGTCTATATCATATGATATAAACCATTATCCAAAGCATCATTGATATATTTTGGTCTTAGTCATGACATGAAGAAAATAAACACTATTTTCTCAATAATATATTAGTTAATTCATCATATTCGTACCCGAAAAGTAGATGAGTTAACTAAACATTACATAATATCTTAACCTATAAAATATGGAGATGTATCATATTCATTTTGATCATTTAAAAATATCATGTCACGTGATAATTGAATGGATTTCATTAAAATCATTTAATTATAATCATGTATATAAACCATACAATGAATAAATAATCATTATACTATTAGATCATATAAATGGATGATATCTTATATAGGATCTGATTTTTAACGAACACTTCAATCATTTATTGACGGATATATCTTTTCATCCTTAAAAGTCATTATCAAAAGATAAAAAATTTTCATAATCCATTTTATTGAAAAGTAACATTAAAAAATATTATTATTATTTACATAAAATTCAATCATTTATTGATGAAAATTTTATTTTGACTTAGATAAAATAATTTTAAAAGTATTATCAAAATTTAGGTCATCAAAAATCACATTATAAAAACTAATTCCAAAAAATTTGTAATATTTTTTGAATAATCCTTGAATAATTGAATTTGAATATTTATGACATTGTAAATTCATGATGGTATACACATATATCTATTTATTATTTGTTAAATGAAATATTCCAATAATATTTTCATAAAAAATTGAAAATTTCCTTCATTAAAAATAATAACATTATTCAATTTTAAAAAATTAAAAAAATTAAAACATTGATATGTATTTTTTAAACATTTACAAGATAATATTTAAATCATTCTTAATATTTTCTTAGAAAACATGGTTATAGTGTAAAACAGTTACTTTTACAAAAGAGTGAAATGAACTAAGGTTATCTTTATTTTTTTATCCCTTAAGTACATTAAGAGTGTAAAAAAAAGTTGAAACATTTATTATTAAGTAATAATAATAATGGAATACAATTATTCAAAATTATAAATAGGTATATCAATAAATCACATTATTTTATTTTTAATCATGGATAATTGTAAAAAATAATTAGATTGAAATGTATACCCCTTAACGCATTGGTATCTTTTGAAATGTAAATTCCATGAAAGAGATATCATAAAGAGAATCTTTAAAACCCAATATTTTTATTGCGAAAATATAATAAAATATATTCATGTATATTATATAGGCCAATAGAAAATATAATGTGGTGAATATGGAGTCAATCTCACAACTGAATAAATTGAGATTAAATTCCCTTACTATACAAAATCTTATGAATCATCAGCTTCATGAAATAATATCATTAAATAATAAATTTATATATCATGAGAAGTAGTAAATTAGTAATAAAAATATAAATTTTTTTATATATACTCTTCATAATATATGATACATTCATAAAATAACATATATATCAAATAAGGAAAATTATGAAAAAATCTCTTACAACTGTTGTATATTTTGAAACATAAACCCCATGAAATAGAAATACTTAAATTGATATGGATATCCAAAAATTAATTATTAAAATAAAAAATTAAAACTAATGGTATTTATATATATCCCACAAAATAAATATGTAGTGAATGTGGAATTTTTCTCATAGAAAATAAATTTTGATATAAATCCCCTACATAAAATAATGAATTCCTTTACTCACATTCAATCCTTATATATAATGGATATTTATTGAATAAAAATATATTATATAACCATAAATATAGATATTTTACAATATTTAATTTACGTATTACCATTAATTACCCTTTTATTAAAAATTCCTTGTAAATATTTTATTTCGGGTAATAATTTAATGGGTTTTAATGAATGTTTCGGTTTTTTATTTTCAGGAATTTTTCATTAATAATGGTCCCATAAATTCAAAAATACCAACCATTATTTGAATATCATATATATTATTTATATATACATTTAATTGTATCCATTAATGTAAGATATATTATATGAAATACAACGTTTATATAGACAGTGGGCCGTACATACACCTGAACACGGTTTCCATTTTCCCAACAGATGGTATGTTAGAAAGGTATGTAATATATCATACTTCCAAAATCATAATGATGTAATATATATAAGATCTATATATATCATATATATATATATACTATACTCATTTGATCTGTAATTATTAACATTTATGTAAAATAGAAATGAAAAACACCTCAATGGTTCACAAGGTGGTAGTTCGTTATATTGACGAGTGATGTTATTTTTTTATAGGATGAATGGTAATAATATATATGATCTATTAGATTTATATTATTAATTTTAAGTAATAAAAATAAAATATATTTATTTATTTAATCCCTTTTACCATCCATGTAAATCGTTAGTCAAAAATGATTTAGAACACATTGAGGGGCGGTAGTCCACTGTACGAAAAAGATATGTTATCAAATCCCCCATATTATGGTAATTTAAAAAGATATATGAGTTATAATATGTATTGAATTATAATAATACTATTGGGATAATATATATTCTAAAAATCCTTCATCATAACAAGACATGATATGCATTGATAAGAAAGAAACTACATCGGTTCCGGAGGTGATAGTCCACCATACCCACAATAAACTATTTAATTTCACATTTTATAGAAAATGATATTGATATATGACATTAAATTATCATAATTATACATAATTTTATTGAATAAAATGAATTTATTGTATCATAATGGTTACATAAGATATTATGGAGTTATAGAGAGAAATAAATGTAAAATAGGTGGTTAAGGATTATTGTCTTCGTCGGGGAACTCCTTTTGTTTTTCAATCTAAGGACTTCTTATCATTGATTCATAATAAATGTAATTATTAATTTAAAACTAGTGGGAAGCTATATTTCCTTTTAAATTTAACTACATAAATATATGGATCCTGGAGTATGGGTATAAGATGGAGCTTAATTCCATTTATATGTCGGGAAACTAATCAACATGAAAATCTACTTTGAAATTTTCCAAAATAATACAAAATGATAATGTGTTTCAAATAAATAAATATTATCAAATAAACTATATTATATAATTCGAATTAAAATATTGAAATATCTCTATCTATTAGGATATATACTTGTTTTGAGGTAAATACAACCTTTATTATTTCAGTTTAACCCTTAGTAAACATATTATTTATTTAATGATAGTAAATTGTAATTATTACCATAACTATTTATTGTAGGGAAAAAATATATTGACATTATTAAATAGTATCATTTATTCTTATTCCAATTATGGAATCATGTTTTCAAAAAGAAATTCATAGAAGATTCAAAATGTAATTTTGATATTATTTATGGATATTCAGTAAAGAAATTTTTTTGAAATGTAATGGCCTGGAACCACCTAGTCCATTACTCTACCAAAACACGTCTCCATCGAAATGGTGGCACCGGTCACGGGGGCACCGGTTACGGTGGCACCTTGATGGTCGCACACAAGTCACAGTGGCACTGGTAATGGTGGCTCCATGACGTTGCCACCCTGAGGGTGACACCTTGACGGTGGCACCCTCATAGTGCACCGTGACGGTGGCACCGTGTCCTCAATGAGGGTCTTCGTTCTTTTTTCCGACTATCAACTTTTTTGCTCCAATAACATGTCTTTTATGGTAAATATGATGTAATTCATTTTTAAAATCCATTTAAAGCCCATAAATAATATCTAAAATCCCCTAAGAGCCAGGAAACCCTTAACTTACAAGAATTTGTGGTTTTTACTTAGTGTCATTCCCTTCCCCATACCATCTAGTTTTGCCCCTGTAATACGTCTTCTTTATACAAAAGAAAACTATTTAACACAAAGTATTTATGATGACCCCTATGATGGGAATGATTATTTATGAATTAATCCCATCATGTGTAACCTCCCAACCGCAAAGGAAACCACGATCTGACTTTAAAGCGATTCAAAATTCCTTATCCTGTAATAACAGAATCTCGTCTTTATATCACGCTACAGTTCTTCCTTTTCCCTCATAAAAGAATTTCTTTCTTCTCCATGGTGGTCTTATAGACCCTCCATCAAGAGTCCTGTGGTGCCCCTGTGCTGGAGTTTTTCTTCTCGTCCTTGGAGTCCCAAGAGTTGCCCCTGCAAGTCGTACATCCCCAGTTCTTGGCGTGGGGAGAAGAACATCCATCCTTGATCAGGAAAGTAGGGGTTTTCGTCATCTCTCCTTACTGTGTATCATACGGGTTGGGTACGCTACTGTCTCTATCAGAATGGATGAAACAAAACCTTAACAATGATAATAAATAGACTATTAAAGAATGATGGGATGTGTTTGACAATTGTGTTGTACTCTTTTTTAACTTCTATATGTTGTGAACTATATGGGCTATTCTCACTGAAAATCATGGATGTTGGCTGTCTTTCCGTGTGCACTAATGAACCCTTGACTTTGTTTTAATTGAATGGATACAACATGAGAATTTGGTTAATTACATTAACTCAGGGGAATAAATGAATGTCCAGGGAACAAAAAATGTTGTCTGATAACCCCAGTTATCCAAACACAAAGAAGAAAACATAGTGAATGATGTACTAGAGTCTGGAAACATCCTTGTTCTGTCTTGGTGGCATGTCTGTTTGTTCTACTCAATGCTTATAGTGTGATGTGGATGAGGATGTGATCCTCGGTTGTGTCATGTTTGTAAGTTGGTAATCAAAAACTATATGGGGATGTATATCGAGGTTTGGTTTGTTTCCAGATCATTGAGGGATCTCACAGATCCCTTTATTGTTGTGACTTTACACGAGAACCGAGTGTGAATGCATAAATATTATTTTGTTGTTTCTGTTTCACTAGCATTTGGTTATGCATGTTAGTTGCCCATTAGTGCAAAATTTTCTTAAATGGGGTCACATCAACATGATAACAAGAATGGGTTAATCTTGGAATTGGTTTTGGGAATGAGTTGTGACCTGGCTATGAGTGTTGTACTTTTCATTTATGAATGAATAGAAATGAGGGTGTTTGTGCTTAGGATGGTTTTGGAAACAATAGGTTGGGGTGAGTTCTTGTTATATATAAATATAATTCTTGGTTTATGTTTCTTATTCACACCCCACACAAGTTGAGATCTTAGTGTCGAACACCCCCATTTCATGGGGGAGGGTGTTTTTCCTAACACTCCTATGAGTTTCTGGTTATTAGCACATTTTTTCTCTCTCTTTATTGAATACACCATGACTCTTTGGGCAGGATGTGACGGCCTGAGGTACATTATAGCCCATGATTCTTCATTCAGGGTAGTTGTGGTGGTTGGCCCAGGTCTGTTCGGGCAGGTTGTTTCCCATGAATCTTCGGGATGAGGCCTAGGTGTCTTCAGGCATGGCATTAGTTGTTCTGGCCTAGGTGTTTGCAGGCATGGTTACACATGCTGGTTGTGGACTAGGTTTTTGTAGGTGGGATGGTGGTTGTGGCCTAGGTGTTTGCGGGCGGGATGTGTGGTTGTGGACTAGGTGTGTGCAGGTGGGGTGTGGTAGTGGGACTACGGTGAGAATTGCAGGATTGGTTCGATGCATAGGATGTCTTCAATAACTAGTTGGAATGTGACGCGGGGTTCCCAACATCGATGTTCTATTACTATACATTACATGACTTGTGTTATTTGGGGAGTGTGACTTGGTGAGGCTTGTGGGGATAGTTTTCCTTTCTAGGTGTTTTCGTTATCTCTTTTCTCACATAGAAATAGAATGCCTCCACTCTTGTGCATGAGAGTCTTTGGGTTTTACCTAGTGAGTATACATGTATGCTCACTCTATGTATGTAAAACCGCTTTTAGGTTTCTAGGAGAACATTAGCAATTGTGCAGGGTCGTACTAGTCCAGACTTTGGGACAATTGCAGTTTCTTTTTTTTCATTATTACTTTAACTTTGTGGTCTTTTTGTACTTTGTGGCATTTACATTTGTAAAATGCATATGGGAATGGTTTTTTTGGAATTACTTTTACCCATGTTTTGGTGTTGTTGGGATTTCCTATCATATCTCTCGTTCATAATAAAGAAAAAGGGTAATGCCTTCCATATTGTGATTGATTCTATACCTGTTGTGCTAGTCACCACTCCAGGGCCTATTTAAGGTGGGCCTCAGGGGTCATTATATATCCTTCAACTTGAATAAAGAAGGGTCTGGAAATCTGTTGTCCCTTCCCTATTCTTGGTGAAGGCGGGTCGTGAAAGAATGTTATCATAGGATGTTGAGAGATAGAATGGAGTCTGGAGTTAGGCACAATTCGGATTATATGTAATGGTAGGGAAACAATTTTGTGTGATCTGGGTGCGTGAAATAGGCTAGTGAATACAGTCTAGGACATGGGATTTTAGGGCACCCTGTGATCTGATGCAAGGACTCTCAGCCTATCAAACGACCATGTAAGGCTACGCTGATTGTAGGGTAGAGGACCTAGGGAAGGTACATGCATCATAATGACTTGTGTTCTTATGTTTTATGGGAATTTAATTGATTTAAAATATATAAAAAGTCAAAGGAAATTTAAGAACAAATATTCTCCACTAATCAGGATTAGGAATTCCTTGTTTACCTTGCAGCTATGGAACCTGGTAGATGACCACGAGTATTGCGGGTGATCGAGGCCATGGCGGTTTACATTGATGATCAATAGAGGGATGACCGAGAGGAGGAGGATGATTAGTGGTATAGGATGCTTCGTGCTTTCCAACGGTAGACCCTCGAGATATACGAGGGCATCATCTCAAACATGGAGATAGAGAGCTTGCTAGAGGAGCTCGTGATATCTTTCAGCTTGATCTGGGCTACGACGGAGTACTGGGTTCCTCTAGTTGTAAGCCAGATTCGTGGAGAAGCGCGTTAGTGGTGAACACTTTATCTTGGGGAGAAGAGAGAGGCTGAGGTTACGTTGGCTAACATTGAGAAGGAGTTCTGGGCGGAATTCCTCTCTTCGACGATGAAGGCTGAGAAGAGATAGGAACTACTCTCCCTACAATAGGGGAGTATTCCAGTGAGATAGATGGGGATCAAGTTCAAGGATCTCCTTCGATTTTTCCCAACCACTTTCCAGATGAGGAGTCTCGGGTGTGACGTTTGTAGGAGGCACTTCGACCTTCTCTATATTATGTTGTTTCTCCCTTCTCCCCTATCGACCTACTTCAAGGTCCAGAAGAAGGATGAAGAGGTGGAAAGGATTCACACACAAGGAGGTGTATCGCGAGAGGGAATCCAGTTGGGCTCGTCTATGGGGAAAACCATCAGCAGCAGGCCTCTAGCATCAGGTCCCTCAAGGATTCGACCAGAAGGAAGCATGCCTCAACAGTTATAGTTCTGATCTCCTGGCCCTCTCCCATTCCTTTCAGGCCTAGGGCCAAGATGATTCATTTTTTGAAGCCATGGGAACCTTCGTAATCAGTACCTGAACAGAGTATAGTATAGATTTGGTGGATAGGTTCAGCGCCCACCTTTGTAGCATCAGTTTCTAGCTAGACCCTTTCAGCAGCAGCAGTAGGGGCAGCTAGGTCCCGTTCCTCCCAGGGCAGGCGTTGTAAGAGGAGGCTGACCTCAGGGTGATCCTCATGGACATTGACTAGGGCACGGTCATAGAGGGATTAGTTCCAGTATGGCCAGAAGTCGTTCGAGGTACGATCTTCCTATTTAGCACTATTGCCTATGCCTTGTTCGATATAGGTGCTTTGCACTTTTTTGTTGCACCCAGTTTGGCCCGGGCTCTGGGATTGGATGATCAGAGACATACAGTTCCCTTGGTGCTGAGCACACAAGTCGGAGATCCGACCGAATTGTTTTATGTTTGTTGTGGGTGTAGACTGATGATAGGGCCACATCAGTCAATCAAGGAAATTCTACTGTTGCAGATACATCAATACGATGTCATCCTAGGAATTTAATGGATGTTCATTGTATGTTACATCATTGAATGCTTCCTAGTAAGGGTTTTGTTTTTAGATTTGGGTGGCCGATGTGTAACATTCATCAGTGAGAAGGTTTTCCAGAAAAGCAGCAGGCGAGTGGAGCCCATCCTTTCCTTTTAAAATGAGCTATCAGTGGAGTCGGTGGATGCTGAAATAATGGATGTTCTATGGATCATTCGTGATTTTATAGAAATATTCCCTATGAACGTGGTGAATCTACCCCCTCGACGTGATTTTGAGTTCAGGATATACATGCATCTAGGTGCCCATCTAACTTCGATGGCTCCCTACCAGATGGCACCTTCCGAGTACGGGAGTTGCAGATTCAGATTGATGATCTGATGAAGAAGGGTTTTGTTCGACCAAGTGTGTCACCATGGGGTGAACCAGTCTTATTCTCAAAGAAGGTAGATGGTGGTCTTAGGCTATGCATATACTACCGGATATCGAATCAGGTAATGGTCAAGAACTATTAACCTCTCCGGAGGATAGATGGCCTTTGCAACTAGTTAAAAGGGGTAGGGTGGTTCTCCAAGATTGAATTGTCATTGTGATATGACCAACTGAGGGTGAACGAAGGTGACATCTCGATGAAAACCTTTAGATGTAGATATGGGCATTTTGAGTTTGCGGTCATGCATTTCGGTGTTCCGAATGGTCCATCTGTGTTCATGGGTCTCAGGAACTCCATCTTCCGGAAATACCTGGATCGGTTTGTATTCATGTTTATTGACGACATCATGATCTACTCAAGGTTAGAGGAGGATCATGTTGAGCACCTGAGAACGGTTTTAGAGGTCCTCTGCTAGCACCAACACTATCAGAAGTTGTCCAAGTGAAATTTTTGGACACGAAAAGTGAACTTCCTAAGTAAAATCATGTCCAACCAGGGAATAGCGGTGGACCCATTAGAGGTCGAGGTGATTGTTCCTTGGGCAGCACCCAATAACATGGAAGAGGATCGTGGATTGCTTGGACTGGAAGGTTACTATCGGAGGTTCGTGCCCAACTTCTCCTGATTTGCATCACCTTTGATAGATTTGACCCAGAAGGATCGGGATTTCGTGTGAAATGTGTGGTTTGAGGCATCCTTCATCTATCTGAAGGAGAAGTTGGTAAGTTCCCCAATACTGAGGTTGCCAGAAGATGGGGCGGCGTACGAGGAGTTATTCGATGCTTCTAGAAAAGACCTCAGGTGTGTGCTGATGCAACGACAATGGTGATCTCTTATAAATATAGAACGTTACATCCCCATGAGTGTAATTATTCCACCCACAATCTAGAGATTGTGATAGTCGTGTTATCACTAAATCTGTGGCGACATTAACTCATCGGGGAGCACTTTATTGTCTTCAAGGATCACAAAATCTTGATGTATATATTCTCCCAGTGGGACTTTAACTCAAGAAAATGAAGGTAGATGGGGTTCCATTAGGAAAATGGCTTCAAGATTTCTTACACCTCAGGAAAATGGATTGTGGAGGACGATGGATTGAGCCAGAAGTCAGAGCGGGATTTAGTTTGAGAGTCGGCCGATACTTGGATGTTGATGGAGGTGTTGGACACCCTGCACCTAGATGAGAGGATGGATTTTTGTAGAGGTTTCCTATAGAATATGATAGTGAAGTCTTATCTACTACGGTTGGTGGAGGAGTCTCAGTAGGGAGACATAGAGAGTGATGCAATGTGTGACCGGGTTAAACAAGGTGATTCTCTAGAAGGGTGGACAGAGGATGGTAAGAATCTGATGCTTTTTCGAGGGAAGTTTTTTGTTCTAGAGGCCATGCGTGATAGGTTTCTTGGTTAGTTCCACAACTCACACCTAGGAATGCACCCGAGAGTTCCAGGTGGACTGTTATAACCATTAGATGTCCCCGAGGGGAAGATGGATGACATATCGATGGATTTCATCCCAAGGATACCCAAGGATCAAGGAGGCGACGACGCTATCTGGGTTGTGGTGGACCAGTTAATGAAATCGGCTCACTTTCTGGCGATCAAGGAGTCGGTTGTATTGGATGCCTTAGAACGAAGTTACGTGGATGAGGTGGTGTGATTTCATGGTGTTTCGAGTTCCGTAGTCTCGGATAGGGATGCACGGTTTACCTCATGAGTCTGGTGGAGATTGCAGCATGCTTTTGGAACCCAGTTACGTCTTAGCACGACTTTCCATACCCAGACAAATGGACAGACAGTGCGCACCATCCAAACGTTGGACGATATACTACGATCATGTATTATGGATTTGGGGGATCATGGGTGTGAAACTTGCCTCTGGTAGAGTGTTCCTATAATAATAGCTATCACTCTACCATTAGCATGGCTCTTTTTGAATCCGTGTATGGAAGGCCATGTCGCTCACCTGTGTGTTGGACCGAGGATGGGGAAAAAGGTGTTCTTGGCCCGGAGGTGGTGAAGAGCATGACTGAGATGGTTCAGCTTAAACAGGAAAGGATGATGTTGGATCATGACCGACATAATTCCTATGACAATAATTGGAGGATACCCTGGGGGTTTGAGGTTAGGGAACACGTATTCTTGAAGGTCTCCCCTTGGCGTGGACAGTGGGGGTTCGGAAGGGGGAGTAAGCTTTCTCCGAGGTTCATCAGACCCTTTGAAGTGTTGCAGCAAGTCGGAGAAGTGGCTTATCATCTAGAGCTACCACCACCGTGAATGAGAATACATGACGTCTTCCACGTGTCACTACACTGACAGTATCTACATGGCGTTTCACAAATCCTTGACTGGGGAAAGCTGGATATCGAGGATGACATGACTTTTGTGGAAAGACTAGTGAGGATAGATGATTGTGAGGAGAAGGAGCTCTATGGACAAACTATTCCATGAGTTTGTGTGTTGTGGAGGCATGGCAGGCACGAGGAAAGTACCTTGGAATGGGAGACATAGATTCGTGCCCAGTACCCAGAAATGTTTTGAGTTTTGTTCTGTTTTGTTTGTACTTGTTGTGATGGAACGCTTTACTTCTTTAACTATGGAACGTTCTATTTTTTCTATACTACGGATTTGTGTGAAAAGTATTGAATATGGGGATGTGAGGACCTGATCCCTAAAGAAGTTGCATTAATGTGGATGCGATTAAACCCGTTCGGGCGAGTCAGTGCCACTCAAAGAGGATAGTATCATGATATGGATGAAGAAACTACCTAATCCATATGACTAGACAGTTTGACCCTCGAATGTTTCCTGGTTACTTGACAAAGAAGTATTCCTAGATGTCCATGAGGTCCAATCCTAAGAGTTATCTTTTGAGGTGGTTGTTCAAAACTCGTCTTTTATTTGGTTCAAGATTTGATTCTCAAGGGTGAGAATAGTTTGTGATGTATCTAATGTAATATCCCGGAACCACCTGGTTCATTACTCTTCCAATACACAGATCCACTATAATGGTGGAACCAGTCACAAGGGCACCGTTTACGGTGGCACCGTGACTATGGCACTATGTCCTCACCGAGGGTTTTCGTTCTATTTTCTAACACTCGACTTTTTCTACTTATGAAACATATAATTTAACATATATATGATTTAATTCCCCTTTCAAATCCATTTGAAACCCATAAATAATTTCAAAAATCCACCAAAATTCGGGCAACCCTTAACTTACCAAAACATTTGTCTTTTTCCTCGGTGTCACGCCCTACCCCGTACCTTCCAGTTCCGCCCCTATCACGCGTTTCCTTTTTATTAATGTTAACTATTTTAACACAAAGACGTCATGTAAATCATTAGTCAAAAATGATTTACAACACTTTGAGGGGTGGTAGTCCACTATACGAACAAGATATGTTATCATATCCCCCATATTATGGTAATTTTAAAAGATATATGAGATATAATATGTAATGAATTATAATAATACTATTGGGATAGTATATATTCTATAAATCCTTCATCATAACAAGACATGATATGCATTGATAGAAAACAAACTACATCGGTTCCTGAGGTGATAGTCCACCACACCAACAATAAACTATTTAATTTCACATTTTATAGAAAATGATATTGATATATGACATTAAATTATCATAATTATACATAATTTTTTTGAATAAAATGAATTTATTGTATCATAATGGTTACATAAGGTATTATGGAGTTATAGAGAGAAATAAAAGGAATATAGGTGGTTATGGATTATTGTCTTCGTCGGGGAACTCCTTTTTTCAATCTAAGGACTTATTATCATTGATTAAAAATAAATGTAATTATTAATTTAAAACTAGTGGGAAGATATATTTATTGTTAAATATAACTACGTAAATATATGGATCCTGGAGTATGGGTATGAGATGGAGCTTAATTCCAATTATATGTCGGGAAACTAATCAACATGAAAATATACTTTGAAATTTTCCAAAATAATACAAAATGATAATGTGTTTCAAATGAATAAATATTAACAAATAACCTATATTATATCATTCAAATTAAAATATTGAAATATCTCTATCTATTAGGATATATACTTGTTTTGAGGTAAATACAACCTTTATTATTTTGTTTTAAGCCTTAGTAAACATATTATTTATTTAATGATAGTAAATTATAATTATTACCTTACCTATTTATTATAGGGAAAACATATATTGACATTATTAAATAGTATCATTTATTCTTATTACAATTATGGAATCATGTTTTCAAAAAGAAATTCATAGAAGATTCAAAATGTAATTTTGATATTATTTATGGAGATTCAGTAAAGAAATTGTTTTGAAATGTAATGGCCTGGAACCACCTAGTCCATTACTCTACCAAAACACGTCTCCATCGAAATAGTGGCACCGGTCATAGGGGCACCGGTTACGGTGGAACCTTGATGGTCGCACACAAGTCACAGTGGAACTGGTAATGGTGGCACCGTGACGGTGGCACCGTGTCCTCAATGAGGGTATTCTTTATTTTTTTCGACTATCAACTTTTTCTGCTCCCGTAACATATCTTTTAAGGTAAATATGATTTAATTACCTTTAAAAATCCATTTAAATCCCATAAATAATATCTAAAATCTCCTAAGAGCCAGGAAACCCTTAATTTACAAGATTTTTTGGTTTTTAATTAGTGTCATGCCCTTCCCCATACCATCTAGTTCTTACCCTATTATGCGTCTTCTTTTTAAAAAAGAAAACTATTTAACGCATAGTAGTTATGATGACCCCTCTGATGGGAATGATTATTTAAGAATTAATCCCATCATGTGTAACCTCCCAACCACAAAGGAAACCACGATCTAACTTTAAAGCGATTCAAAATTCCTTATCCCGTTATAACAGAATCTCATCTTTATATCACGCTACAGTTCTTCCTTTTCCTTCTTAAAAGGATTTAATTCTTCTCCATGGTGGTCTTAGAGACCCTCCTTATAGAGTCTTGTGGTGCCCCTGTGCTGTAGTTTTTCTTCTCGTCCTTGGAGTCCCAAGAGTTCCCCCTGCAAGCCGCACATCCCCAGTTCTTGGTGTGGGGAGAAGAACATCCATCCTTGATCAGGAAAGTAGGGGTTTTCGTCATCTCTTTTTACTGTGTATCATACAGGGTGGGTATGTTACTTTTTTTATCGGAATGGATGAAACAAAACCTTAACAATGATAATAAATAGACTATTAAAGAATTGTGGGATGTGTTTGACAATTGTGTTGTACTCTTTCTTAACTTCTATATGTTGTGAACTATATGTGCTATGCTCACTGAAATTCATGGACGTTGGTTGTCTTTCCGTGTGCACTAATGAACCCTTGACTTTGTGTTAATTGAATGGATACATCATGAGAATTTGGTCAATTACATTAACTCAGGGGAATAAATGAATGTCCAGGGAACAGAAAATGTTGTCTGATAACCCCAGTTATCCAAACAGAAAGAAGAAAACATAGTGAATGATGTACTAGAGTCTAGAAACATCCTTGTTCTGTCTTGGTGGCATGTCTGTTTGTTCTACTCAATGATTATGGTGTGATGTGGATGAGGATGCGATCCTCGGTTGTGGAATGTTTGTAAGTTGGTAATCAAAAACTACATGGGGATGTATATCGAGGTTTGGTTTGTTTCCAGTTCATTGAGGGATCTCACGGATCCCTTTGTTGTTGTGACTTTACACGAAAACCGAGTGTGAATGCATAAATATTATTTGGCTATTTCTATTTCCTTAGCATGTGGTTATGCATGTTACTTGCCCAGTAGTGCAAAATTTTCTTAAATGGGGTCACATCAACATGATAACAAGAATGGGTTAAACTTGGAATTGGTTTTGGGAATGAGTTGTGACCTGGCTCTGAGTGTTGTACTTTTCATTTATGAAAGAATAGAAATGAGGGTGTTTGTGCTTAGGATGGATTTGAAAACCCTAGTTTGGGGTGAGTTATTTTTACCTATACATATAATTCTTGTTTTATGTTTCTTATTCATGCCCCACCCAAGTTGACATCTTAGTGTCGAACACCCCCATTTCATGGGGGAGGGTGATTTTCCTAACACTCCTATGAGTTTCTGGTTGTTAGCACATTTTTTTCTCTCTTTTCTGAATAAACCATGACTCTTTGGGCAGGCTGTGATGGCCTGAGGTACAGTATAGCCCATGATTCTTTAGTCAGGGTAGTTGTGGTGGTTGTCCCAGGTGTGTTCCGGCAGGTTGTTTCCCATGAATCTTCGGGATGAGGCCCATGTGTCTTCAGGCATGGCATTAGTTGGTCTGGCCTAGGTGTTTGTAGGCATGGTAACACATGCTGGTTGTGGACTAGGTTTTTGTAGGTGGAATGGTGGTTGTGGCCTAGGTTTTTGCGGGCGGGATGTGTGGTTGTGGACTAGGTTTGTTCAGGTGGGGTGTGGTAGTGGGACTACGGTGAGAATGGCAGGATTGGTTCGATGCATAGGATGTCTTCAATAACTAGTGGGAATGTGATGCGGGGTGACCAACATCAATGTTCTATTACTATACATTACTTGACTTGTGTTATTTGGGGAGTGTGCCTTGGTGAGGCTTGTGGGGATAGTTTTCCTTTCTAGGTATTTTCATTATCTCTCTTCTAACATGGAATTAGAATGCCTCCACTCTTGTGCATGAGAGTCTTTGGGTTTTACCTAGTTAGTATACATGTATGCTCACTCTACATTTGTAAAACCGCTTTCGGGTTTCTAGGAGAACATTAGCAATCGTGCAGGGTCTTACTAGCCCAGACGTTGGGACAATTGCAGTTTCTTTTTTTTCATTGGTACTTTACCTTTGTGGTCTCCTTGTACTTTGTGGAATTTACATTTGTAAAATGCATATGGGAATGGTTTTTTTGGAATTACTTTTACCCCTGTTTTGGTGTTGTTGGGATTTCCTATCGTATCTGTCGTTCATAATAAAGAAAAAGGGTAATGCCTTCCATATTGTGATTGATTCTATACCTGTTGTGCTAGTCACCACTCCAGGGCATATTGAAGGTGGGTCTCAGGGGTCATTATATATCCTTCAACTTGAAGAAGGAAGGGGCTGGAAATCTGTTGTCCCTTCCCTCTACTTGGTGAAGGCGGGTCGTGAAAGAATGTTATCATAGGATGTTGAGAGATAGGATGGAGCCTGGAGTTATGCATAATTCGGATTATATGTAATGGTAGGGAAACAGTTTTGTGTGATCTGGGTGCGTGAAATAGGCTAGTGAATATAGTCTAGGACATGGGATTTTAGGGCCCCCCGTGATCTGATGCAAGGACTCTAGGCCTATCAAATGACCATGTAAGGCTACACTGATTGTAGGGTAGAGGCCCTAGGGAAGGTACATGCATCATAATGACTTGTGTTCTTTTGTTTTATTGGATTTTAAGTGATTTAAAATATATAAAAAGTCAAAGGAAATTTAATAACCAATATTCTCCACTAATCAGGATTAGGAATTCCTTGTTTACCTTGCAGCTATGGAACCTGGGAGATGACCACAAGTAGTGCAGGTGATCGAGGCCAAGGAGGGTTACATTGATGATCAATAGAGGGATGACCGAGAGGAGGAGGATGATTAGTGGTATAGGATGCTTCGTGCTTTCCAGCGGTAGACCCTCGAGATGTACGAGGGCATCATCTCGGACATGGAGATAGAGATCTTGCTAGAGGATCTCGTGATATCTTTCAGCTTGATCCGAGATACAAAGGAGTACTGGGTTCCTCTAGCTGTAAGCCAGATGCGTGGAGAAGCGCGTTAGTGGTGATCACTTTATCTTGGGGAGAAGAGAGAGGCTGAGGTTACGTTGGCTAGCATTGAAAAGGGGTTCCGGGAAAAATTCCTCTCTTCGACGATGAAGGCTGAGAAGAGGTAGGAACTACTCTCCCGACAATAGGGGTGTATTTAAGTGAGATAAATGGGGATCATGTTCAAGGATCTCCTTAGATTTTTTCCAACCACTTTCCAGATGAGGAGTCTCGGGTGAGACGTTTGGAGGAGGCAGTTCGACCTTCTCTATAGTATGCTGTTACTCCCTTCCCCCCTATCGACGTACTTCAAGGTCCAGATGAAGGATGAAGAGATGGAAAGGATTCACACACAAGGAGGTGTATCGCGAGAGGGAATCCAGTTGGGCTCGTCTATGGGGAAAGCCGTCAGCAGTAGGCCTCTAGCATCAGGTCCCTCAAGGATTCGACCAGAAGGAAGCATGCCTCAATAGTTCTAGTTCTGATCTCCTGGCCCTCTCCCTTTCCTTTCAGGACCAGGGCCAAGATGATTCTTCTTTTGAAGCCATGGGAACCTTTGTAATCAGTACCCGAACAGAGTATAGTACAGATTTGGTGGATAGGTTCAGAACCCATCTTAGTAGCAGTTGTTTCTAAAGAGGGCCCTTTCAGCAGCAGCAACAGGGGAAGCTATGTCCCGTTTCTCCCAGGGCAGGCGTTATAGGAGGAGGCTGACCTCAGGGTGCTCTTCATGGACATTGACTAGGGCACGGTCATAGAGGGATTAGTTCCAGTATGTCCAGAAGTCGTTCGAGGTACGATCTTCCTATTTAGCACTCTTGCCTATGCCTTGTTCGATACAGGTGCTTTGCACTCTTTTGTTGCACCCAGTTTGGCCCGTGCTCTGGGTTTGGATGATCAGAGACATCCAGTTCCCTTGGTGCTGAGCACACCAGTAAGATATCCAAACGAATTGTTTTATGTTTTCTGAGGGTGTAGACTGGTGATAGGGCCACATCAGTCAATCAAGGATCATCTACTATTGTAGATACATCAATACGATGTCATCCTAGGCATTTAATGGATGTCCTTTGTATGTTCCATCTTTGAATGCTTCCGAGGAAGGGTTGTGTTTTTAGATTTGGGTGGCCGATGTGTAACATTCATCAGCGAGCAGGGTTGCCAGAAAAGCAGCAGGCGAGTGGAGCCCCTCCTTTCCTTGTAAAATGAGCTATCAGTGGAGTCAGTGGATGCCGAAATGGTGGAAGTTCTATTGATCGTTCGTGATTTTATAGACATCTTCCCTGAGAATGTGGTGAATCTACCCCCTCGACATGATTTTGAGTTCAGGATATACTTGCATCTAGGTGCCCATAAAACTTCGATGGCTCCCTATCAGATGGAACCTTCCGAGTACGGGAGTTGCAGATTCAGATTGATGATCTGATGAAGAAGGCTTTTGTTCGACCAAGTGTCTCACCATGGGGGGCACCAGTCTTATTATCAAAAAAGGTAGATGGTGGTCTTAGTCTATGCATATACTACCAGAGATCGAATCAGGTAATGGTCAAGAACTGTTAACCTCTCCCGAGGATAGATGGCCTTTGTAACTAGTTAAAAGGGGTAGGGTGGTTCTCCAAGATTGTATTGTCGTTAGGATATCACCAGGTGAGGGTGAACGAGGGTAACATCTCAATGACAACCTTTAGATGTAGATATGGGCATTTTGAGTTTGCGGTCATACATTTCGGTGTTCCGAATGGTCCGTCTGTGTTCATGGGTCTCATGAACTCCATCTTCCGGAAATACCTGGATCGGTTTGTATTCATGTTTATTGACGACATCCTGATATACTCAAGGTCATAGGAGGATCATGTTGAGCACCTGAGAACGGTTTTAGATGTCCTCCGCTAGCACCAACACTATCAGAAGATGTCCAAGTGAAATATTTGGACACGAAAAGTGAACTTCCTTGGGAAAATCGTGTCCAACTAGGGAATAGCGGTGGACCCATTAGAGGTCGAGGTGATTGTTCCTCGGGCAGCACCAATGAACATGGCAAAGGATCGTGTATTTCTTGGACTGGAAGGTTACTATCGGAGGTTCGTGCCCAACTTCTCCAGATTTGTAGCACCTTTGACAGCTTTGACCATGGAGGATGGGGATTTCGTGTGGAATGAGTGGTGTGAGGAATCCTTCATCTATCTAAAGGAGAAGTTGGTAAGTGCCCCAATACTGAGGTTGCCAGAAGATGGGGCGGCGTACGAGGAGTTATTCAATGCTTCTAGAAAAGACCTCAGGTGTGTGTTGATGCAACGAGAAAGGTGATCTCTTATAAATATAGAACGTTACATCCCCATGAGTGTAATTATGCCACCCACAATCTAGATATTGTGATAGTCGTGTTATCACTAACGTTGTGGCGACATTAACTCATCGGGGGGCACTTTATTGTCTTCACGGATCACAAAATCTTGATGTATATATTCTCCCAGTGGGACATGAACTCATGAAAATGAAGGTGGATGGGGTTACATTAGGACAATGACTTCAAGATTTCCTACATCTCAGGAAAATGGATTTTGGAGGCCGATGGATTGAGCCAGAAGTCAGAGCGGGATGTAGTTCGAGAGTCGGCCGATACTTGGATGGTGATGGAGGTGTTGGCCACCCTGCGCCTAGATGTGAGGATGGATATTTGTGGAGGTTGCCTATAGTAGATGATAGTGCAGACTTCTCTACTACAGTAGGTGGAGGAGTCTCATTAGGGAGACATAGAGAGTGATGCGATGTGTGACCGCGTTAAATAAGGCGATTCTCTAGAAGGGTGGAAAGAGGATGGTAAGAATTTGATGCTTTTTCGAGGGAAGTTTTTTGTTCTAGAGGCGATTCGTGATAGTGTTCTTGGTTACTTCCACAACTCACCCCTTGGAATGCACCCGAGAGTTTCCATTATGTACCGGGGTTAAGGAGTCCGTTTAGGTGGCTTGAGGTAAAGCGGGTTGTGGTAGAGTTCATGGCCTGGTGCCTAGCATGTCAGCAGGTAAAGGCTAAACACCATGTTCCAGGTGGAATGTTATAACCTTTAGATGTCCCCGAGGGGAAGATGGATGACATCTCGATGGATTTCATCCCAAGGATACCCAAGGATCAAGGATAATACGACTCTATCTGGGTTGTTGTGGACCGGTTAATGAAATCGGCTCACCTTCTGGCGATCAAGGAGTCGGGTGTAGTGGATGCCTTAGCACGAAGGTACATGGATGAGGTGGTGTGATTTCATGGAGTTTCGACTTCCATAGTCTTGGATATGGATGCACAGTTTACCTCATGAGTCTGGAGGAGATTGCAGCATGCTTTTGGCACCCAATTACGTCTTAGCACAACTTTCCATCCCCAGACAAATGGACAGACAGAGTGCACCATCCAGACGTTGGACGATATACTACGAGCATGTATTATGGATTTGGGGTATCGCTGGTGTGAAACTTGCCTCTGGTAGAGTGTTCCTACAATAATAGCTATCACTCTACCATTAACATGGCAATTTTTTAATCCGTATATGGAAGGCCATGTCGCTCACCTGTGTGTTGGACCGAGGATGGGGAAAAAGGTGTTCTTGGCCCGGAGGTGGTGAAGAGCACGACTGAGATGGTTCAGCTTATATGGGAAAGGATGAAGTTGGATCATGACGGACATAAGTCCTATGCCAATAATTAGAGGATACCCTGGGTGTTTGTGGTTGGGGAACACGTATTCTTGAAGGTCTCCCCTTGTCGTGGACAGTGGGGGTTCGGCAGGAGGAGTAAGCTTTCTCCGAGGTTCATTAGACCCTTTGAAGTGTTTCAGCATGTTGGAGAAGTGGCTTATCATCTAGAGCTACCACCACCGCTAATGAGAATACATGACGTCTTCCACATGTCACTACTCTGACGGTATCTAATTGGCGTTTCACACATCCTTGACTGGGGAAAGCTGGATATCGAGGTTGAAATGACTTTTGTGGAATGACTAGCGAGGACAGAGGATCGTGAGGAGAATGAGCTCTATGGACAGACCATTCCATTAGTTTGTGTGTTGTGGAGGCATGGCAGGCACGAGGAAAGTACCTTGGAATGGGAGACATAGATTTGTGCCCATTACCCAGAAATGTTTTGAGTTTTTTTATATTTTGTTTGTACTTGTTGTGATGGAACGCTTTACTTCGTTAACTATGGAACATTATGTTTTTCTTTATTATATGGATGTGTGTGAAAAGTCATGAATATGGGGATGGGAGGACCTGATCCCTAAAGAAGTTGCATTAATGTGGATGCGATTAAACCCATTTGGGCGAGTCGGTGCCACCTAAAGAGGATAGTATCATGATATGGATGAAGAAACTACCTAACCCATATGACTAGACAGTTTGACCCTCAAATTTTTCCTGGTTACTTGAAAAATAAGTATTCCTAGATGTCCATGAGGTCCAATCCTAAGAGTTATCTTTTGAGGTGGTTGTTCAAAACCCGTCTTTTCTTTGGTTCAAGATTTGATTCTCAAGGGTGAGAATAGTTTGTGATGTATCTAATGTAATATCCCGAAACCACCTGGTTCATTACTCTGCCAATACACAGATCCACTATAATGGTGGAACCAGTTACAAGGGCACCGTTTACGGTGGCACTGTGACTATGGCACTATGTCCTCACCAAGGGTTTTCGTTCTATTTTCTAACACTCGACTTTTTATGCTTATGCCACATATAATTTAACATATATATGATTTAATTCCCCTTTCAAAGCCATTTAAAACCCATAAATAATTTCTAAAATCCACCAAGATTCGGGCAACCCTTAACTTACCAAAACATTTGTGTTTTTCCTCGGTGTCACGCCCTACCCCGTACCTTCCAGTTCCGCCCCTATCACGCGTTTCCTTTTTATTAAAGAAAACTATTTAACACAGAGCTGTTATGTTCACCCCTCTGATGGAAATAATTAAATGATAATTAATCCCATTGTGTGTAACCTCCCAACATTAATGGTAACCACGATCCAAATTTAAAGCAGTTCAAAATTCTTTTTCTCGTGCCAATAGAATCCTGCCACTATATCATGCTAGAGTTTCTTCCTTCCCCTTCTTGGCTAGATTTCTTTCTTCTCCCTAGTGCACATGGATTCCCTCCTTTTTCGAGGCTTGTGGTGTTCCTGTGCTGAATTTTTTTTCTCATCCTTGGAGTCCTCGGAGTTCCTCCCCTACAAGTCACGCATCCCCAGTTCATGGTGCGTGGAGAAGAATATTGATCCTTGATCAACCAAGTAGGGTTTTCTTCGTATCTCCTTAATGTTTATTAGGAAAGGTGGTTATGTTACTATTTCTATGGGAATGGAAGAATCCAAACCATAAAAAAATAGACATACTATTAAAGAATGATGGGGTGTGTTTGACAATTCTGCTATACTCTTTTGTAACACCTATATGTTGTGAACTGTATGGGCGATGCTCACTAAAAAACATTTTTTTGGTGGTCTTTCCTTTCGTATTAAAAGAACCTTCCTTCTATGATAATTGAATGGCTACAACATGGGAATTTTGTTCATTATGTAAACTAGGCCGATTAAATCAATGTCAAGTAAACAAAAAACATTGTGTGATCACCCCGGTTCACCAAACAAAACGAAGAAAACTTAGTGATTGATGTACATGAGTCTGAAAACATCCTTGTTTTATCTTGGTGGCATGGATGTTTGTTATGCTCGCTGCTTGTGGGGTGACGTGGATGATGATGTGATCCTCGGTTGTGGAACGATTGTTGGTTGGGAATCTAAATCAGTGTCGGTCTGTATGTTGAGGCTTGGTTTTGTTCCAGTACATTGAGGGATCTCAGTTATCCCTTTGTTATTGTGACATTACAAGAGAACCAGGTGTGAATTCTTAAATTTCTGTTTGGCTATTTCTCTTTCTCAAGCATGTGGTTATTCCTGTTAGATTCCTAGTAATGCTGAATTTTCTTAAATGGGATCACTTGAACAAGAAAAAAAGAATGGGTTAAATGGGGAATTGGTTTTGGGAATGAGTTGTGACTTGGCCATGAGTGATGTGATTTTCTTTTATGAATGAATAGTAATGTGGGTGTTTGTGATTTGGTTGGATTTGGAAACCCTAGTTTGGGGTGAGTCCTTTTTACCTATACATATAATTGTAGGTTTTTGTTTCTTATACGTGCCCCACCCATGTTGAGAACTTAGTGCTGAACACTCGCATTTCATGGGGGAGGGTGTTTTTTCCAACACTCCAATGAGTGGCTGGTTATTAGATCCTTTTCTACTCCCTTAATATACCAAGACTCTTCGAGCAGGTTGTGACGGCAGAATGTCTATTATTGTACAATATTTTTCAGTTAGGTTATTTGTGGTGGTTTACCCAGGTGTGTGTGGGCAGGTTGTTTCACATGAATATCTGGGATGAGGCCCAGGTGTCTTCGGGCGTGGTAGTAGTTGTTCTGGACAAGGTGTTTGTGGGGATGGTTACGCGTGGTGGTTGTGTCCCAGGTTTTTTGCGGGCGGGATGGTGGTTGTGGCCTGGGTGTTTGCAGGTGGGATGTGTGGTTGTTGCCCACGTGTGTGCGGGCGGGGTGTGGCACTGGGACTACGGTGAGAATGACAGGATTGGTTCGATTCATATGATGTCTTCAATAACCATTGTGAATGAGGAGCAGGGTACCCAACATTGATTTTCTATTACTATACATTACCTGACTTGCATTATTTGGGGTGTGTGCCTTGATGAGGCTTGGTTGGATAGTTTTCCTTGCTAGGTGCTTTGGTTATCTCTTTTCTCACAGGGCATTAGAATGCCTCCCCACTTGTACCCGAGAGTCTTTGGTTTTCCCTACTGAGTATAATTGTATGATCCCCTTACGTATATAAAACATCTTTTAGGATTCTAGGAGGACTTCAGGGATCATGCATGTTCATACTAGCCCGGCCGTTGGGACAATTGTAGTTGCTGTTTTTATTTTTGTCGGTACTTTACCTTCGTAGTCTTTTGGTACTTTGTGGTATTTAATTTTGTATCATGCATATGGGAATGGTTTTCTTTAGCTTTACTTTTACCCCCAGTTTTGGTGTCGTTGGGATTTCATATCTTATCTCATGATCCTAATAAAGAAAAAGGGTAATTCCTTCCATCTTGTGTGTGATTCTATACCCTTGGTGCTAGTCGCCACACCGGGGCCTATAGATGGTGGGTCTTGAGGGTCATTATCTCTTATTCAACTTGATGAATGACGGGTCTAGAAATCTGTTGTTCCTTCCCTCATCATGGTGAAGGCGGGTCGGGACATGAAAAGAGAAATTTATTATATATTGAAAATAATTTCAACAAAAATATTCGAAATGAAATTGATTACAAAATTTTCTTTATTAATAAATATATTATTTACCAATTTATCTTATAAACCGATATTAATTTTTTTATTTCATGATAATATATTAAATTTCATTATAAAAATGTATATTTTAACTATTCATAGAAAAATTTATCTTATTAGAAAATTTTACAAAAAGTAACCAACGAAAATATTGACATTATAATTTTTAAAATTTAGAAAATTTTGTCAAATAATTTTTTTATCTGTAAAAAAATACTTTTAAAATAAATTTCAATAATGCAGCAACTGATTTCTTAGAAGAAATATTTTTTATGATTATAATTGGGGTTTTAATTTTATCATACATATAAAACCAATTATATGTAATTAAAAAATATCATTTAATATATAATATATACATTTAATTTAATTAATTCTTCAAATTTTGTATAAAATAATTTTCCCCAATATTTTTTTTTATAAAAATATTTTCTTATTTTTAATTAGTCATTGTTAGAAATTATAATTAAATGAAAATTAATGGATTTATTTTATATTATTTTCAATAATATATTTTATAATATTGGTATACCTATTCATACCCATCATTGCAATGTTTTTAGTGATAAATATCATATTATTGAATAATATCTTAATTGTATGATTTATTTCGATTAAACATTGTGTTCCATTTAACACACACTAAACACTTGGATTCATTTAACAAAATCTGTAATAAAGATTCAATTAAAATTATGTTAATTAATAATAATATAGTAAAATTATGTAATGGTAAACAATCAATTTTCACAAAATACGATTAGTAAAATGTCCTTTATCTACCTAACAGACACACTAATGAAGAGAAGAATGGAGTTCACTAAGAGTTTCAATGATGGAGACCATGAGTGAATGAATGCTAAATTAACTTAATATCAAAAATGTTGAATGATATAACTCTGAAATTTTTTAAAATTATTGGAAACTTTTTCAGTATGGAATATTTCAGAACAAAGAAACTAATTTTTGTGCGTCGCATTTGGATGAACCTGTTCTTTTTTATATGAAAAAGATGAATCAATAAAGAATATTCCCTAATTATCATAAAAATCACATGATCAGTTTCCAAAACAAGCATTTTCCACCCCATAATAAGGATTTTTTTCATTTAAGAATAAAACTATATTTTTCTAGATTGAACATAGTTTAGGATATCATCAATTATGGTTAATGAAGGAGTATATACCCAATAAAAAATTCCATATAATTTGGGAATACTAATAATACTTATTTATTATATTTGGTATTTCTAATTATCCAAATATATTCATAGATTTAAATAATTTGGACATTAGAAATTTCAGTAGTCATATTTTAGTAGTCTTTATAAATGATATGAATTTATATTAAAATAGAAAGAAAGATCACTAATATCACTTGAATATTATTTGAAGATCATATCGAGGGATGAAATTTATGAAAAATTTACAATTTTTTTATTTGGGATAAAGGAGATTAATTTCCATGTTGTGTAATATCATGCTATATATTACCTTTGGATCCATCAAATAAATTTGTAACTGAATTTTGTACAATACTAGCCATTGTGACTGAGTTTTGTAGATTGCATTGTTTGGAATGAAATTATTAGTACTATATACAAATGTTTTCACACCTATATTATATACATACAATTTTATTTTTAAATAGATCCATGTTACATTAGTGTAATAAATATGAATAAAATTTTGAGAGGATAAATATAATGTTAGATAATGAAACCATTGGTACATTACCCCATCACTAGTGAAGGTTTTTTGATATATATTGACTCATAAAGGATGGAACTAAGATGTTCCCTCATTAAAAATGATATTCTAATAGATTATTCCTCAAGAATGTTGATGGTTAATGAGAAAAAATATCAATATTATGATTTATAGTTTACTATGAAAATTGTTTTGTTGAATATCTGGAAACAATTTCAATAAAAATAATGATGAGATATATATGCTGGTCACAAAAATTGAAAATATATATTCAATAAAAAGGGATAAATATTTTTTATAGAATTTGGTTGGAGTTAATTAACGATTACGACTTCTTAATATGTTATATCCCAGCTAAAGAAACCATGGGTGAGATTATTTGAGATAAAAGCATCATAGTTGACTATATGTGTTTACGAAAATTAAATTTCCAATATTTTATTGAATGAATAGATATTTTAATATTTAAAGATGGGTATTAATAATTTTTTTCTAAAATAAATAATCAATCATCTATCCATTTCAATATTGGAGAGGCATATAAGAAAGACGTAATACTAAAAAATAATGAAATAAAAGCTATTGTGTTTTCCCCTGATAATGATGGAATGATAATATTTTGGATCCTTGTTTGTTTCTCATAAATATTATATTTGATAATTGAGGTATAATACGATATCATAGTTAATTATTATATAATAATTCATGATCTATAGAGATCCAAAGTTATTTTCTCGGATGAGAAAACATGAATATAGATATGAAAGAGTATGTGTCCTAATTTTTATTATATATGTTTCTTAGTGATTATAGATTACATTATATCAGGATCTTTAAATGATAACCCAAACCATAATGGAAATTGGAAAAAATAACCGTTGATTTTTTCATCGTACTGACCTAAACATGACGAGTAGTAAATATTAATGAGTTTTAGTTTATCCCCATAAGTTGTCTTAGGACCTCATTACTATCCTAGATGATTTCTATCAAGATTAGTTTTCTAGAATATACTTTATCAAAGTGGAAAGGGTTCATGGAGTACCACATTATGTTATATATATCCACGATCTGATGATATGGGGAAATCACTTATAGGATCTCGATACAATGTTAGGATTCATAACTGCATATCATCCTCAAACACATGGTCAGTTTGATAGAACCACTCAAACCCTAGAGAATATATTATGATTTTGTTATTTTCAATTCAGTAGTTGTTAGGATTAACAACTCCCACTAGTATTATTTTCCATTCATAAATATCATTGACTCATTTATTTATTTCAATAATTATAGTGACCCTTATAAATGGAACTGTAGAAATGAAAAATAACAAAAACAATTATGGAAAAATAACTCAATTGGGTCCTCAGATAGATAGTGAAATAGAGGATATATATTGATCCATTTATTTACAAAAAGTGATTCACATAGTCGATGGAAAACATATGATGAAAATAAATAATGATATGTGAAAGTTAATCTTGGTAAAAATTTGTTTCTGTGACATTATCCATTGAATATGTTAATAATAATAGAGATAAAAGGAATGTGGAGACATATATATATTTTCCCCTTTTATAATCCTTCTTGATTTGGGTTATTACCTTATTATTGGGCGTATCTACTAAAATCCTTTCAATATCATTATGTAATCCATTATATATAATATGTACATACATGATTTTTAAAATATAATTAACATAGAGGTAATACTATAGGAGAAATAAATATATGATGAGATTTTTTTTGAGACTCTCTTCCATAGATAGATTTTTCTACAAATCAAGCCCACTAACCTTGTAAATGTTTTGTGGATGACCCACCAAGTATATGATGTTTCATGGGAATAAGAGGATATAATGAGGAAGAAGTATTATCAATTTCTTTCAAATAGTTAGATAATTTCATAGGAGAAATCAGTTTTTAGGGTATAAAATATAAACCACTAATATTATTTTTTTAAATATAATTTTCTAATAAATGTAATCTATAATTTATATTTTATTACACTGGAAAATAATTTTTAATAAACAGTGATATACTATAAAAATAATAATATTTAGTATGATAGTTATGTACTAGATATTAGATTTGAGGTTATTTATTAGAATAACTAAATTATGAAAAAAATTTGATTATACTTGTATAATGTTAATTTTTTATGTTATCAATTATTTATACATTAAAATAAAAATGAATTTTTTTAATGAGAATTTTTCAAAAAAATTTATTAATCACAATGATTATTTATATTATTAAATTAAGTTAATCACTATTATGGAATAAAGTTAAATAAATTAACATATTATATCTTTAATTAAATTTTTTAACATTAATCTATTATCTTTTTGTGGATTATGATAATAATAATCCAATGTTTTCCTTAATTGTTTTTCAAAAAAGTAAAGCCATCTTGTTTTGTGTACTTATTTTAAAATCACTTTTTTGATACATATTTGTGAAAATTTAATTAGAAAATAAAATAAAATATTTAAATAAAAATTTCAATGATATCTAAAAATGATTTTTAGTAATTATTTTAGAATAATAAATTTTCAATCAATACTGATAAAAGGACGATTTATATAAAAAATTTAATTTCATTTAATGAATATAAAAAGTTTCAAATTTTTTAGAATATTTTTTAAATGTATAATTTGTTATTTTTTTTTTGAAAAATCTAATTTATGTTAGATAAATCCATTTTATTTTAAATTTTTATATTAAAAAATTTTATAATAATGGAACATTTACGGTGGAAAACTATTGTTCATAACATAAGGTAAATGTAGATCCCTTAATTATATAAATTTAATTTGGAATAATTTATTACATATTGTAAAACATATTAACCAATATTATTTATTATTTTGTATATAATTGTTTGTCAAAATGAATAGTTTAAATTATAAAATTTTTTTTCTGTAATTAAGGTTAAAATAGGAAAATCTTCATTTAAACTAAAAGGAGAATGGTTGAAATTCCATATTGACCTATCTAATTTTTATTTAATGTCCATATTTTTAATATAAATTATCTATTGTCTGGGAATGGTTTCTTTTTGGAGTCATTTTTTCCGAAAATCGATGGAGAAATATTGTAATGATTTGAAAAATAGCATGTGTCCCCCTCACAAAAATAATGAAAGAGAACCTCCTCTCATCTCTTAATCATACATACCATATTCAACGTTTTGATTGTAAAACCAATATATTTATTTTTTATGTATAACCCTATATACTTTTTCGAGAGAAGATGCATCATTTTTACAAATAATTTCTATATCACTTCGTTTTAAAACTAAGTTAAAATTTATATAATATCATTGATATAATAAAATCAATAATATATATATATATATATATTTAAATTATTATTTTTTATTTTTATACCCGCATATATAACCTCTTCCATCAAATGTGAAATAAAATTGTCATTATGTGTACATTGGACTACCACATTACGTATTGATGTAATTAATTTTCCAACAGCACATATAAATATTTTATATTATGATATATTTAATTTTTATATATGATAATTATTACCTTAAAATAATAATAAATATTTTATATCAGATATCCATTATTACTCTCTAATTTATTGGAAAGCCATAATGTGGGTCTTTCATACACGTGAATGACTGCATCCATGAAGTTGAATGATTTTTTTTCACATTACATTAATAAGGATTATAATAAGGATATATTTAATTAATATATATGATATCAATGAAATACAATTTGTTCTATAAAGGTTAATTATTAATTAACTTTCTTCTCTTCCATCTATCTCCAGGAATAAAGTACATCATTTTTGTATCTCTAAAATTATTAATTACTATTAATATGTATATAATGTATAAATATTACATTTATATAATTACTAATATTATTATGATTATTTAATGATAATAAATTTACAATGGCCAAAACAACTAAACTAAAAAATAAATTACAAACAAGGAAACTGTGACCTAGAATAACGATTTTAATTACTAATTGTTCATAAAAATGTAATAAAATATTATATGTAAATCATATATGTTAAGATATATATGAATATTGTCCTATAATATATTAATAATTAATTCACATTTATTTATAAATAGGTTTTATCATTTAAAAAGGATGTAATAGATGAAGTACGTGTTTTTTGTATCACATTAATTTATATGTGGTACATTCGACATTGACCACATGTTCTAATTATTTCATGTATATACTATAAATGAATTTATTTCATTAATCATATGATTATTATTATGTATTATAAATAAATATATAATGATCTATATTATATGGTGATTAAGATAAAAAATTTACCAATGTATTAATGGATTTATGCATCAATCCAATTTTGACAAGGATTTTTTATGATTTAATTTCCATTGAGTAATTATATTATATATATTAATGATAAATCCATATAAATTTATTAATTTTTTATATATAACAAATGTCTTCATTTTATTATCCTTATATGATTTACTTATGACATGAATTAATTTTTGTTATGGGAAACTGATTAGTCATTATAATTAGGATCAAAATCACATTATCTACCATATCCATGTTGTTCAAAAAATGTTTTGAATAATATTTTTAATATTCTAATATGAAATTTTAAACAAAATTTTATACATGATTGACTTTAATTTTTTTTAATGTAATCTTAGTTTTATTTTTTTTATAAGGTATGATATTATTTTCTTCTATAAAAGTTTGAAAGAGTTAAAGTATTTTAAATAATATTATATGAAATGAGTTTCATACATTAATTAACGTTCAATATTTGAACCATTATTTTCAAATTTAAATGGTTATTTTAAAAGAAAGTATTATGTATAAATTTTGTGATTTTTTTTAAAATATGATATTTCACAATGCTAATGTTGTTTTTAAAAAAAATATACTAGTGATCTATGAAAGAAAATTTCTATATAAGATAACATAATTTGATATTTATTATGATTTAATATGTATATAATCCAATTATACAATATCTATTATTTCTTGTGATGGTTTAATATTTTTATGGTAATAATTTTAGGAAAACATATTAATTTCCCCACGCTACCTTATGAATAATGTTTTATGAAACCAGTTTCATTTCCATAGGTTTTGAATTTATTAAATGTTTATTAAAACAATTGTATTTACATGGGTTATATTATTATGAATTTTTTATGAATAATTGAAAAAAATTATTATTTTAATTATCTAATGTATGAGAATAGAATTATACAACCCTATAATGAATTTTTTAATTAAACATATATCAAGATATAAACAACATTGGGATGTGGAGTTAATTGAGTTTAATAAGGGTGTTTATCAGCTATGATAATATTTAGAGTGAACCATTACAAATATAAAAAAATTTAATGTCGACCAAATCCACTATGATAGTTTTTTAATGATACATTATTATATGAGAAATATTTTCTATGATAATGCGTATACACCAAATATATGTCTTCTTAACATGTTTTTATCTCATAGATAAATATTTTTGAATCCATTATGATTCATATATTATGAATTACATAGAATTATGACAATGAAAATTACATTCTATAATATATAATGAATGGTTTCTAGATGTTATTCTCATGATCAGATATATTAACTCTCATATTAGGTTTATGTGATATTTGATACCCCCCTTGTTTAACATTACTGAGACTATGATCTCTTCATTTATTTTGTTTCCTTTACAAATGTTATAATGAAATGATTTCTAATATATGATATTTCTATGTAGGATGACAATTACTAACTACTATATAGGATTGGGGTATATTTTATATGATTTTTTATCAATCCATGTCTCCATACACATTAAACATCAATTCTCCCCATGAATGTATTTGGTAAAAGCATTGATTATTAATATAATATGGTTTAAAATTCATGAATTAAATATAGGGTTTTTATAAACATGGGAGAGTCACGCATGGGAACATGGTCATTGAATAGGGTAGCAACATGCGATTAATACTAACCCCCCATAATAAGGATAAGGTTCCATATACTATTTGATGTAATATCTTTCTAACATTAACTCATTTTTATGCATTATTAAATAAAGGTGATACTAATTTATTCATATGAACCTGTTTTTTAATGTGTTTTGATTGAAAACATATTAAAATAATGGGACGCTATAAATAAAATACATACTAGAATAAAATATACGGTAATATTTTTTTTCATGTTGTGCCTTTGTGATTTCAAATTTTAGATTCCATTATGATATAGTGATGCATAATGTGGGAATTTTTTATAGGATTATTTTTCTGGATTGGCTATTCCAATATTAAGAACATTTATATTTGTATCTTCAAAGGGTATCGATCACCTCTTCTGAGGGTGGTGGATTTATGTAGACCAATTATTGGGATATCATATTTTGTAAAACATGCATTACCGTCAGTGGATGTGTGGTTTACCACATATGTGACTAGTTTTGTTTAATATGGTAGAAGGAATTAACCTCTATTATTTTATTCAATGGTCGATTTATTATACAGTGAAATCGGTGAGGAATTTCATGGTTTCTAGTTGATCTTGTTATTGAGTTCCTGGTTGATCTTTTACAATGTGAAGATAATGTTTCCATTCCAACTTATCATATTGATCCTATATATATTTGGGATCTCAACACTCAGCTAGAAGTCCTATAATCAAATGGGACTTATTTAAATCATATTTACCATTGGGGTGGTCTAATTCTTTTCTTTAATAATATATAGATAGACTTGAGATTGTTTTTGGAGTATCATACACTTATATTGGTATATGACATTAATTGATATTAAAATTCCACTTATCAATGTCCAATTTAATTTTTTTATGGGGGGTTGTGTATTTTCAATGACATATCACTATTCTTAGTACCACCAGTTGAGGGTATGACCTCTTGATATCCCACTTAAATCATTTTGATACATATATGGAATTTAGGAATAACTGCTGATGACATTTTGATTGACAAATTTGATTATTGTGTTTATCATGATGATGAATATGATATTCCACCAATATATGGATTCATCAATTTCCATTTTTATAGTTGAAATTTTTTCATAGTTCATATCAATAGATGAACATTATTTCAATCTTAATATTTTAAAGTGTACATTAAGTGGGTTGAAAATTTATAATGTTTTTTGAAATTTCAGTTTTTATTGGAATATCATACTTCATTTGTATCATGGTATTCAAGGAATGGCTATCTGTAGTTATATTTAAAGAATAGTAAATGATTTATTAGGATAATAATAACAAATTATTTTTATATTCGTAGATTCTTAGGGTTGTATGGTAATTATTATAGGTTTATACTAGATTTCCCTCTCATAATAGTTTTTGTAAAGTTCAAAACCAAGAAGGGAGTGAAATATTACCTATCTAAAATTGATGTGCCAGCCTTCAGTGTGATTAAGTATAGATTTACAAATGAATAAATAATTATCATAACAGTCCAAATTAATGTCTAAATTTTAAACAATGATGACTCAAGTGTTTGTTGGATGAATTGTTGATAAATAATTGGGAGTTAGTCTATTATGGGTCTAGGTAGTTGAGGCAGCACAAGTGTAACTGCCTTGCTCATGATTTGCAGTTATCCCCAATAATGAATTCCTTGATATGATCGTGTAAATAAGTTTTGTGAGATATATTTCTTTTATATATAGATCATTGAAGCCTAACATACCTTTTCCCATAGACCAATACAAATATTAGGTAGATTGGGAGGGTTGTGTTCCAAATCCAATTCCATTTCTAGATGTCATACACTCTGATGATGGTTAATATAGTAATAAATGATTTAATAATTATGCCTCATCCCAACACGTTATTTTAATTTGTTAATGAGTAGATGATGATGTCCCTTTCAAATTATTTCATTAGACTATTTTAGAGGACTAGTGAAACATGGAAGAAGCTCCCATATATTTTACATAATCACTACATAGTAGGAAGAAAGATAAATATTTAATATATTATGACTTCCTTATGATGAGGCATACAATATATGGTGGGTATAGCCCAGTTTTTATTTCCTTGTAGTTCAATGAAATTTTATTGATCTTGGGAATATTTTTGGTCCCTCCAAAAATGAAAGTGGTATTGATGAGGGTATTTCACTATTAGTGGTGGGAATTGAATCCCAGGATGAAAAAATTTATCATGATGTGTGTAGTCAAAATAGATTCCCATTATCTGTGATGTCCATATATTGATGTATTTCCCATTGATCAACCAATTATTAGGCAATTTTAATGATTCTGTAGTTGAATAGTTCATTCTAAATGAACATTATTTTAGAGTAGGAGTTGGTTTACTTCATTATTAAATTTGTGATGTTCCATCTAAGGAATCATAATGGACATGATATATTTTGGGTTATTTTTAGTTATCTAATGATGGTATCCAAATTTTATATCATCATGGTGTATTCAATGCTTGATGATATTGGTAGACATTATTAATCATTTGTTTTACAACTATAAAGGCCTCCATGGAGTACTTTGTTATACAAGGTTCCATGTTTAACTTTTTTATTCTATAATTTCACTCAGAAAGGACTGGGGACACTAGTTTATCTAATTACATATTTTCAAATACAAATGGATGTGAAAATGAAGAGTAATCTATATTTGTTATTTTAAATGATCCTAGTATGTGTACTCAATTTCAGTGGATCATGGGAGAGTAACCTAGGTGTTGTATAATTTACATACAATAATCTCACCCATGATTATTTTTACACAAAGTCATTTTATAACATTAATGGCAGGAATTCTTGAATTCCATTATTCTATGTAGAGGATGGTGAGTAAGATATGCATTGGTTGACCATAGTGAAAATATCTCTAAGTAGATATTGTTGACCATGATATTTTTACCACATTGAGAAAATGAATATATTATAAAAACTCATTATAAAAAACCTTAGATTTTTTTGTTCATTATAAGGACTTATTTTGTGGTTCACATGTCACGACCATCCCTCGGGGCCCATGCCATGACTACCCCAGGCCCGCCTTCCATAGGCCATGGGCTGGAGAATGGCACTAATGGTATATTCCCTAAAATTGGGAAGGCATTGCCTTTAAAACCTTAAAAGTCATGCAACCAAGCTCACAAAATGTTACGAACATGAGTAAACTGGTAGTAAAAATAGTGAGTACAGTAAGTAAAGGGGACAATATAAAAGACCAACTAGAAAGTACAAGAAAACTGGTATGTACATGTAAGCTGAATAGCTCTAGTGAACACCTTCCATGGATCCTACCTGAAGGGTATGTACAACTCCCGAATGGTTTTCTCTACAGTATTAATCATCTCAGGTCCACCTATGAGATACCTCTAGTCTGGGTACCTTTTTCCACAGTCTACGTTGTCCGTCGTCTGTAGTAAATACAATTTTGTGTGGGCATAGCCCTTGTAGGGGTGAATATAACAACACTCCATAGGGTCCCTGAAACCCTCAAAGGTATCATAAAATCCACAAAGGATAATCCAAAAAGAATAAAATCATCTGACAACCCTACTAAGGTATATTCCCATACATACTCCTAGGTAATCAAGTATTCCCATCTCATTAATGAGGAAACACAAGGCCAAAATAAAAATGACAAAGATCAAATTTTCCATGGAGGAATGAAATACCATGATGTTAACCCCCATGAAGGAAAGTACCAAATAGGTACACTACACATTATAATACCACAAAAGTATCACCACGAAGTAAAGTAAGACACATGTGTGCCACATAGAAGAATACCTCAAATGTATCCCCTTGAATGTAAGGAATCAGCTCATTCTAGGTATAAATTAGGTACAATAGTAGAGATTATTAGATATAACTTCTAATTTATCTTAATTTTTTTTAGTGGTAGATCCATGTAGGATCCTAAATCAGCATCAGACCCACACAAGATCCTAGTACATCATCCGACCTACAACGGATCCTAGTACAGAATCGGACCCACACAAAATCCTAGTACATCATCAGACACACATATAATCCTAGTACAACATCATACCCACACATGATCATAGAGTAGATTAGCATGGATTTAAAGAGAGTATCCATTTGGGAACCTCAATCACAGACCCATGAAAGATCCCTTTCTCATGTCACTTCCAGCTAAAGGGTTCTTGCACTAAGCTCTCTTGTCTATTGCAGGGTCCTCTTCTGAATACACTAGTCGATACTCCCACAATCATTAAATACCATGAAGAGGTATCCCAAAGGACCTCCATGTAAAAGGGTTCTCAACACAACAAACATTGCATAAATCGGACACCCGGACTATATGTTATTATAATTTTAGTTATGAGGGCCCGAATAGATGCATAGTTGATCCAAAACAAGCATGCAACAGAAATATAAAAATCTCTAGTGAGGTATATGAAAATGTCCGCCTCTCTCCATGATTTCCGTCACCACAGACAGTTCATCAAACAGACATCCGTAGCTCAAGTTATGGCCGGAAGAAAGTATAGTGTCAAAATTGTTCTGGGCACGGTCTGAGCCGGTCGTACTGACCAGGCCCGACCCAACCTAGGCCTACCCGATATGGTTCAGGTCTACCCGGCTCGACCGAAACGACGTTCCGATTTCCTCCTGGCGGTGCATTGTGTCCCGCCCCTCCGCGGTCGGCCAAACGCAGCCTACCTTCCCCTTACCAACGTGGCCCTTGCTCACCAGGCAGCGCAGACGCCCCCTCCCCACCCCATCATGTAGCCGACCATGGTCCCGACCGCCTCTCTTGTGTTTTACCAGTGCCAATCTCCGACAATAGTCGCCATCCCCCTCCATCACGAAGAACACAACAAAAAGATACACATAGATTTGTGGAGTGGTCAGGGCATTTTTGTTTGGCCCACACCCTCCACGTTAAAGCCGTAGTAAGAGGCTCAAGAATTATAGAATCACAAAATAACATCATGAATAGGTAATGGGGTTTATTAAAAGAAAAAAACCCAACCTCTAAGGTTTGTTGATGTGTCAAGAGAGGAAAATGGTGAAGGTGAGTAAGGTTCCAATGATCATCACTTCCACAACACGTTTCTGAAGTCGGGCTCCTGTGTCCTCCTATTTCATTATTCCAAAGAACGTTCATCAATGGAGATGGTGTTCTATGTTCGGAAGATAATATATTCGTTGGTGGATGAGTTCCTCCAATGTTCTTCTGAGCTTCTACCATTGCCAATGATTTCCCCCAAGGGAAAATGATTAGCCAAACAAATAAAACATGTTAATCTATTTAATTTGATGGCACAATTAATTTTGGGATAATTAATTTAGAGGAAACCAACATTCACCTCCCACATTAAAGAGGGGGTTCAAGATTCGGGTGGTCCCTACCATGAATTCAAATGTGGGGTTCTATGTTTTGGTGGTCCCCACCTCCATAACCCCAAAAAAGGATACAAGAAAATTAAAAATGTTATGTATTTTTATGTTTCTATTCCTCCATGAAAAACTGAAAAAATAACATCTACCATTGACCTAATGCGGTCGAGGTGACAGTCTCCATATGAAAAAATCGGTACTGTGAGTTCAACTGTGTCCTCAGATTTTAATTTTGAGAACCAGTTCAAAAGTTACAAAAACCTGCTAGGATGTTTACTAAACGTACTCGAAATAAATGTTCAGAAATTCCTTTCGGACACTCCGGGCCTCATAATCACACAATGTCAATTTTCATAGCCTTTTAATATTCCATATAATATATAAAAAATCACATTGGAAATTTAGGTCATTACATTCTCCCTACCTAAGGGCTTTGCATCCACGTAGGTCACAATTCAAACTATGGGATCAATGGGTGGTACTGATCATGTATCTAGGCCTCCCTCTCCCATGTTCTCTCCAAGAGGTTCTCGTGCTACTAGTGAACATGCAATAGAGGAATCGACTACCCCGGAAGGACCTTCTACTATCGATCCTCAATCTCTACTAGAACCTCCATAAACATCGCCACATCATTGAGGTCCAGATCGCCATGGTCGATGATGTGTGATGGGTTGTGCACCTATCTTCTCAACTGGGATACGTGGAAAACGTCGTGCACCCAATGCAATTGTGGTTGAAGAGCTAAGTAGTAAAAAATCCCTCCAACTCTACTGAGGTACTAAAAAGGTCGGATGAAACTTAGAGATAACTTTCCACCCTGACCAAATCTCCATAAAACTCATCGAGATGAGACCCACAGAAAGATGTGGTCACCATCCTCGATCTCCAAAGGTCTCTTTCTCATATCGGCATATGAATTATGCCTACTTCGTGCAGTCTTCATCTACTCCTCGATGGTATGCACCTTCTCTATGGTGGCCTATACCATCTCTGGTCACATGAGTGCTAAATCCCCTAGGTCAGTCCAAAATAAAGGCTATCTGCAAGGTCGGTCGTACAAAGCCTCAAAAGGTTTCATCCCATTGTTAGAGTGATATATGTTTTTTTATGAAAACTAGACCCAAGTAAAGTGATCCTCCCAAATGCCACTGAAGTCGAGGAAGCAAGTACACAACTTGTCCTTTAGGGTCTAAAGGTCCACATAGTATAGCCATCAGTCTGAGGATGGAAAATGATGCTCAAACAAAGATGCATCTCGAATGCCTTGTGGAACCCCTTACATAGTCAGTAAGGTAAACGTGCATCATGATCAGAGAAAATCGTTGAGGGTACTTCATGTAGGCACACAATCTTTTGCACATAGAGGCATCCCATGATCTCAACTGAACCCTGCTCACTAATTTGTAGGAAGTTGGATAACATGGTGAGTCACTCATCGATCACACAAATAGAATAATGACCCATATAAGTACATGGAATTCCAATCATGAAGACCATGGATATGCCATACCACTACAATAATGGAACCTCTAAATGCTTATCTATGCCTACTGGTACCTGATTCTCCACCATCACTTACTGACATGCGAGAAACCGAGAGATAGACTATGCTACTGCTTTCTTCATTCCTGGCTAGCAGTGCTGTCGTCAGATGACCTAGTACATCTTCTCCACTCATTGTTGTTCTTTTAGAGGGAATGTATGGAACTCCATCAACACCTCCTCCTGGAGAAACACTGATACCATGGAACGTCCTCTGAAATGGATAACGTGCTCCATAACTTCAGAAAATCCATCAGGTGCCTGTCCAATGGATATCTGAGCACGTCGAGACCCGAAGTCAATGTCCCCAAACTGAAACTCCCTAACTCACTGAAGAAGTAGGGGAGTGTTTGTAAGATAATGAAGACAATATCATTCATATCGATCCAGAATGGATATCTACAAAATGGTCAGCTGATCTGTATCCCCAACTATCAGGTGTATACCCGATCTCCTACTAAGTGGATCTGCTACAATGTTCCCCTTCCCATGATTGTAGACTATCTCTAAGTCATAGTCTTGAAGAAACTCAAGCCAACACCACTGTCTCTGATTCAACTCCTTATGAGAAAATAAATACCTAATACTCTTGTGATTAGAGTTCACTATAAAATGTTTACCCATCAAGTAATGTCGTCGCGTCTTCAATGTGAAGACCCCTACTGCTAACTCCGAGTCATGGGTAGATTTGTTCTGCTCATATTGTCTTAGCTGTTTAGAACCATCATCAATAACTGCTCACTCCTGCATCAGGACACATCTGAGCCCGGTCCCTGATGCGTCATAGTAAACTTTGTAACCAAATCCCTCCTCAGGAATCCTCAAGATGGGGGCACTAGTCAGCCTCTACCTCAGCTCCTGAAAACAGCAATGACATATCTCTGACCACATGAAGGGTTGCCCCTTATTCATCAATGGTTATAAAGGTGCTTCTACTCTGGAGAAATCTTGCACAAACTTCTGGTAGTATCCATACAATCCAAGGAATCTCTGATCCTCTTTCACACTCTTGGGTGGCTCCCAAGAATGTACCACCTCAATCTTCGCTGGATCCACAACAACTCCAGCCTCTGAGATGACGTGTCCCATAAATTGAAACTCTCAGATCTAGAACTGGCACACCTAGAGGATACCATAAAGCCAGTACTCTCGGATTGTGTCGAGGACAATCTAAAAATGATAGGCATGATCCTCCTCATTATTCAAGTAGATATGAATTTCATCGATGAAGACTAAAACCAAGCAATCAAGGTATGTATAAAAGATACTATTAATGAGTCCCATGAACACTATTTGAGCGTTGGTCATGCTGAAAGGCATGACCAAATACTCAAAATGGTTGTACAGACATCTAGAAGACGTCTTCTGCACATCCTCGTCTCGTACTATGAGCTGGTGATAGCCTGAGCTGAGGTATATCTTTAAGAACCGCCATGCTCTCTTCAACTTATCAAAGTTGTTGTCAGTCCGTGGGAGTGGGTACTTGTTCTTCATTGTGATACCTTTGTGTAATTCTTCATTGTGGTGTACCTATGTGGTACTTTCATTCATGGTGATACCTTTGTGGTATTCTACTATGTGGCATACCTGTGTGGTAATTTCCTTCTTCGTGGTTAAATTCGTGAGTTTTTTTTCCTCCAGGGAATAGTTGAGCATTGGGTTTTTGATTTGGGACATTTGTTTCTCCATGAATTAGGTGGGTATACTTGATATCTTAGGTATATATATGGGTATATACCTATGTAGAGTTGTTAGTTGTTTTCATGCATCGTGGATTATCCTTTTTGGATTCTTTGAGACCTTTGAGGGTCTCATGGTCCCTAATTAGTATCGTTATACTCATCCATGCACTGGCTACACCAGCACATTATTTTGTTTGGTGAAGACGACAGACAATGCAGACTGTGGATGAAGATACCAGGAATGGAGGTAGCTCAGAGGTGGACTATAGATGAGGCGTACTGCAGAGTCGACTATTCAAGAGCTGTACATACCCTTCATGTAGGATCCTTGGTGAGTGTTCACCAGAGTTTTTCAACTTACTTCTAATTTCCAGTCGTCTTGTTTTTTCCAGTTGGGCTTGTATTATGGCCCCTTTTATTTACTATAAAAACTCTTTTTACTATCAGTTTACTTGTAATTTTATCTTGATGTGTGAGTGGTTGTGCGATATTATAGGTACTAAAGGCAATCCTTTCCCGGTTTTAGAGAATACGCCATCGATTCTAGTCGTTAACCCCATGCCTATGGAAGGCGGGCTTGGGGTAGACGCAACATGGGCCTCGTGGGATGGGTTGTGGCATCACCGAGCTTTGGGGAGTGTCTGAGTTTGTGGTTGGGGATGTTTAAATGATGTATTATAGGTCCATTAAAGAATATTTATAGTTTTATTGATATGAAATACCTATATAATTTTTATAGATGTAGTCATTGATTCATGAAATGTCTAAATCTCTCTACTTAAAATTTACCACCTACTCTAATACCATGTAATTGATATTTATGATTCTCAGCTAGTGTTTGACTCTAATTTTTAAAAATATCATACACATATCATGGATTATAATAAATAGACCATTCATTGGATTAATCTAATGATGGTACGTGCTTTAGGGTTGTATGATTGGTATAAGGAGGAAATATTGGAATAACTGAAGAATGCCAATTCCCATTAGGGGACACATTTTTTCATGGTTATAAATGGGACACGGGAGCTTAGCTCAGGGATTATTTGTTATATGGTGTGGTAGTTATAAAAACCTGACCTTATATAGGGGAAAATATGATATTAATTAACTCTAATGACTATAATTTTTTACTAAATGAATATAAAAAAAACAATATGAGGTTTTTGGAGTATCCATAGAGCCATGGATTGGAATTTTGGTTTTTGGAGAAGTAAAAAATGGTCCACAGTTGGCACAAAAAATCCATTAACTATGCACCCCATTAATTTTGAGGAGAATGGTTAGCAAAATGAAAATTAAATCCCCCAAAAAGTGGTAGTAACCATAGGAAAAAACATAAATTTATTTTTGATGTGGTCTCCATGATTTGTGCCTATATTTTCATACCATGTGCCAAATCTTGTCTGGTAAGGGGTTCTTGAATAGTGTAGGCTACCCGGTTGGCAAATGGTTTGGTCAAATATATAGAAAAACCATTTCACAAATTAAAATAAGAGGGAGTGAAATTTTTCCCTTTAAACCAATAAACTTTTGAACCTATTTTGGAAATTTTTTTCTATCCATCTGCACTGGAATTGATCTTTTATCTTATCCATTGATCTATTTTTGGGGTCTCCAATGATTCCCCTATGTTATCATATACATCTCCTACATTATATTTATATTTATATATCTATAACTTAATTATCATTTAATGTTTTTATTACCTTCCATTCAAATATTTTTCTTTTAGTGAACATACATATTATATATATGGTATTTTTTATTCTATAATGAATGGTCAATATCAGACATGTGTCTCCTTATATGTCTAATTTAGGTGGTTATTTGGATTCTACCGTAGCTTATTTATTTCCATTTGTGTATGAATTTTCATTCATTACATATTTCTATGAAAGAAAAATGAACATAAAATTAATATGGAAATCATTTTTTTTATCATTGTTAGTTATTGAAATCAGTGAAAACACCAATTAATGGTGTTCCAATGGAACAACATATCTAATTTAACAATTATGTTGCGTTTTGGAATTGGATATTATAATTTTAATGGTTTTTAATTATTATAAACCATGAAACAAATGATACATCAGATTTAGTTGGTCGTAATGCCATGAATACAATGTATATGTCAGTTTGTGATAAAAAAAACTCTTTTTGGAGGTTTTTGATAAAGAGAACACCCCAATTGTGTTTTATTTTGATACATAAAATATACCCCCTAGGGTGCTCTGTTATGATGAGAATACATCCAATATTGACGCATGTGATACCCAGTATACAATGATATATAGTGGTTTTAGATAATTGATAATACACATGATATATAATGACTTGTAATTTTATTTTTATAATTTAAATTCCATGGAATTCATGAAAAAATGGAGCGATCTGAAACATGACAAGATAGGTAAGTAATTCCTCATGTTTCACCATAGAGACATGGTTTTGATTTTTTATGTAATCCCATTTTTTAGATTTTAATTTTTTTAGATATTTAAAATATCTTGAACCTGTAATTGGATTGCATTATATGGTGAAACTGTTTTTTGTTGACTATTTAATGTTACTAATACCCTAATTAGTTCATCATTTTGTACATGATTAGACTTCATGGTTAAAGGAAATGATGAGGGGTATCATCCTATGAAATGTTCTTGATTTCCTATGGTATGGGGTTGGGTGATGGAATCTCGGATTGGGATTAGTGCCTTGGAGTCATTTATTCCATATTTAATGGTTTATGATTACTTTTATAGTAAATTAATATCATGTTCATGATATATGACTCTATAAATTTGTTTAATCTCATCTATGTTATTTCTTGGTCTTATTTTTTGAGTTTTTATAATGTGCTATTTTTTCCTATTATTTATTAATTTAAAGTAGGTCACATTTATTATTTATATTATTATGAAAATTGAATCATTTTATAAAGTATCCCTCAAGAATATAAATACTATCAACATTGTGTGGTGATTCCACTTTCATTCTTGTACACACACATGTAATTAGTGATACCCCACCAGTGAAGGCACCTTATAGTGGTATAGTGTGGTAGGAAGTTATGATTAAACTCTTCCTTATACTATATAATTACATATTTAGACATCATATTATTCCTCATCTATTTGGTTTTCATGGTTTATATATTATCAAATTAATAACCTTCAACAAGACTCTCATATTTATTGGATGTTTTGGTATTTTTCTATTTTTTAAATTATAAATTGTGTGTCACACAGTATGATTAGTTGTATTCAAAATGTAATAAATTATATGGTGACAGTAGATGACATATTTACACCTAATTAGTTAAAATTCATAATTTTACCCAATTATATAATAGTTAACATATTTTTATAAAATCTTATCTTTAACATATTCTAAAAAACAATAATATATTATAAAAATAAAATTTTTTAGTTTAAATGGCATAATTTAATGGAGCATATTTAACCATTTAGACATGTTTTTTGTTGATATTGTGTAAACCCGGAATGAAATAATATGAAGGTGTTTCTGGAAATATCAATATTATAGAAATCATCTCATTGATAACTGAAATAGTAATCTATATAATAATTTTGAAAATTTGTATTAATTTAATAGAAATTATTATCTAGGTATAATGTGGTCTATCAGACAAGTTTATAGAAAACATCACTAGAATGTTATTGATGGATTGTAGGATTTATCCTTGTATAGTATTGGTGTAGTGTAAGAGAGATAACTATTATTATTGACAACCTCAAAATAATTTTTTCGGCTCAATTTTAATATGTTAAACACATTATTAAACTCTTATTGTTTAATAAAACATCTAATTTTGGGATCATTAATTTTGTACGTAAACTATTATCTACACTATTCATTTCCAAACGTGTATATGAAACCACATTTTTTTAACATAAAAAATTAATGTGAATCAAAAATGAAACTTTTGATAATATTATCCATTTTTCTATTAATTACCAACATCTATAACAATAAATTTATAAATTGATATATTTTTGTTAAATTATACACAATGTAACACATATACATGAATATGGGTATTTATTAAGCATTTCAAAAAAAATTATAAGTAAAAATATTATTCTATTCAAGGATGTAATGTAATTATAATATTTATTAATTTGAAGAAATAATAATATAATAATTATATATTGTTAATTTATATAAAATTTTATTAACATTTTCATTTTATTTATAATCCATACCTTTAAAAGAATTTTATTTACTCTAGATGTAATAATTTTATAAAATAAAAAAGACTATTTTATTTTTTCAAAATTAGTTTTATGTTTATGATTTTATATAAATATTTTATCGTAGGGATATCAAATTATCTCTTAGAGTGATGAAACCATGTTCCCAGATGTTTTATTCTAATTTTTATGGAATAATAGTGAGTGAATAAAAAGACACCAACTATGCAAGGAAGATGACATTTTCAAAATTAAATGGTGGATTGATAAATGATATAGGTTGTGAATTGCACATATGAACTATAACATTTAGGATGATAGGTATTTTCTTTCATAAATATGAAACCATTTATTTTTTGGATAAAAGGAAGAATAAAACGACATCACGGTACTTGTTGGGGTTATTAAGAAAATCCTTTTGAAAAAGAAGATATAATAATATCAATGATGAAAGTACATCGTGGTAGCATTGGACACGACATGGTTGATGAATGAGCATGGGGTCATGGTTTTTTCCAAGTTAATGAGTGATGTCTATTTCGAAAAACAATATTATGAGTAAAAATGATACCATATAATGGTTTTAGTTTCATTATTTCATATTGAATTTGATTATTTTTAATATGATTATTGTTTTAGGGATGTATTCTATATTTCATAGCAATTCAATGAGTTTCAGGACTGCTATAATGTTTCTGAGGAACAATGTAGTGGTGAATAAGTGTTTACTTTTCAAAGAATATATCACCATGGATGTTTTAGAATATATATATTTCTTGAATTAAGGCGGAGATTCCATGATATTGTTTCAGGATGTTGTTTTGTGTGACATTGAGCGTGAAATAATATCAATGAAATAGAAATGCATCAAATGATAATGCATCAAATGATCAAAAATTATAGTATGAAATGAAAAATACATATTATGATTATAAATACTTGGAATATTAAAAGAAAATAATTTTGTTTATTGGGATATATAAATAAAAATCAACGATTTTTTCATTGGTGGAAAAAATTGTTAAAAAATTGATGATTGAGATACTGGTGAATTTAATGATACAAAAATATATCTTTATAGATGATTAATTACTATAATAGAACCCATTCTTGTAATAAAACGATAAATTTTAAGTTTACTGTATTATGGATATAATATTGAGGAGATTTTTTACATTATGGTATTATAGGTATTAATATTTTATTTTATTCCTCCATGTCCTTTTATGTTCTTCAATAATTATTGGTTTTTATTGAATAGTAGAATATTTTTGTTATAATTTATATGACATGAGTGTCATCTAATTCATTGAATTATTTGAAGTACCAATTTTTAAAATAGGTTTTCATGATGTCCAATTGTTAAATTGGTTTACATATCCAACCATAGGAAATGAATTAATCAGAAATAATATTTCATACATCAAAATAGAATATTATCAATACTAAATTTGAAATGAAATAAATAATCAGTTAAAAATATAATGTTATATATAATTTATGATCATAACTATTATTAATCCCATTAATTTTTTTCAAATTGAATATTTTTCATTGAAATTGTATTTTTTCAATAAAATAATAATTAAATCAATAAAATATTATAATTAAACTACTGAATAAATAATTTCTCATGATTAAAAATTATTCTCCATGAGATTTATATATTATTAATCCCAATATATAATTTTTAACGAAGTTGAGATAAGAATTAATACTATAAATTTCATAATTCTATTATTTCTATGTTTTAAAATATCATGTAATTTAATTAAATAAATATATTAAAACTAATTTAATATTCTCACATAAATCACTCAAAAAATAGTATTTTGAAACTATGTTATTGATTCAATTTCAATAATCCTTTGGTTGGTTGAGTGGTGTTATGAAGAAGAGATCATTTATTTTAATTTTAAAACCAATTAAATTTATAGGATAGTTATATTAATATTATAATAGTTCACAATAAGTAATTTTGAAGTCACTACAAATATAGTTCGGCATGTAAATGTTTTTTATCCCCCATTTAGGTGGTACAATAATATATATCATTGTCCGATAATGTGATTCATTGGTTTATGGAAGTACCATTGAGGTATGATGGTTCCAGCTACACTAGAACCTTTGTAAAGTATATTCCCAATTATATATTTGTTACAAATAATGAATTATATTATATATCATTATAAAAAACAATCCCATTGATTATACATATTGAATAATTATATGAATCCTAGAACTAAAATTGATCACATTCTTATTAAATTTACAATTAAATTAATAAATATGAAGTTAAATGGAATAAATTCATTCATCGATATAGGTCATGATATTGGGATCCCCCTCAATTGGGAATGTTCATTACATGAAGAGACCCAAAATATGAGACCCTTTACTAGGTATCCACACTTGCACCGTGATCATGGAATTACACCGATGAATATTTGATCACTAGAATAAAGGTACAAGTTGGTTTGGGTTGTTTAATATTAATTATAAATCATGATGTAATGTCCTTTAAGATAAATCCTTTATTCTTTTAGTGGGAATTAGGATGAATTTCACTAAATTCATTCAAAAGGGAAACTCTAGAGATAAATATCATGGGATGGGAGGATTTACATAAAAACTGTTCAACATATGTATTCATTAATTCGAAGACATACCAAAGTATATATAGAGGTAGGGTTAACAATCCTAATTTCTAAATGGTATTTATCAAATAATTAATCAATATTTATACCCCCTTTAGAACAACAAAAATAATTAAAATAATATTAATTTTAATATACCAAATTGAATGAAATGACTCAGAGAGGGATACATATTATATATTCATAGTCATGGAAATTAGAGTTTATCAGTGAAACAATGGATCTGTTTATCCATCTTCATTGAAATTTATAAATCCTTGGACAGATATTAAAATAAATTTATTCATTAAATTATTAATAAATATTTACTTAATAATGAACTTATATATAATAGTTAATTATATTTAAATGATAAATTATTTAATATTTTTTATTAAATACTCTTCATAATATTAATTTATCGAACTATTAAAATATAATATAATTTAATTGTGTTAAATAATATACTTAATGTGTCAATGAAATTTGGTGGTATTTCCGAAAAATTATGATAAATTTCTTATAATGGGTTATGATTCCAACCGATAATGTATATATTACCCAACAATAACAATCACAAGTGAAGGCCCATTGTCTAATATAATACAATTATCTTGATTTCTAAATTAAAATAGTTTTGATTCATTGTCACAAAAAATATGTGATGATTTAATGTTCCTTTGAATATATAAAATGAATTGATCGAACACTGTGGAAATGAAATATATCATATAGATACCATTTTTGTCAAAGTAAAAATATATAATCATTAATTAATTTACATGAGGGACACATAATTATTTATTTAGTCATTATTTGAAAATCACCTATGGCATACCCAATATATTATAAAACAGTAGGTTCATTAATCATCCCAATTTCATTCATGATATCAATTTTCCGACTCATAATGTATATTAATGATAATAATATTTTATATGGATCATTAAAAAATGTCCACATATAGTATTTCCAATGATAATAAAACATATGGAATTCATAAAGGTGTGTATCTTCTTATAACCCCACATCATGTAGATTACAATGAATAAACATGAAGAGAATAATTATCATCCTATTATAGGAACTATCACCAGAAATGAAATATACATTATTTCCATAATATAATGACACCCTTTTTGTTGGTCTAATATTATTGGAATATGTCATATAACCTCATGTATTTCATTAAACAAGTGAATAATTATGACCTTTACACGTATCCAATACCCCCAAGGACATGGCCACATTAATGTAGTAGATTAGAATAAATAATTTTTTAATATGAAATACATTTAATATTTACATCTATGAATATATTTATAAAACATAACACACAACAATACTTGATTATATAAATAATAATCCATTAGACTCCAACATTAACTAGAAGTATTTTTTTATGATATTAAGGAAACTATATATGACATGATAGTCGTGCTTTTTCTAAGATAATTGTTTTTGAATGGGTCATCTATGGTCTCATTAATGGAAAATATTCATACTACGACATTCCCTCTCTATGTAGAATATCTTACGAGATTATAATTCTAAGATATATGCATCATCTCTTTATTTGATCTTATCTCCTTTGTGTGAGAAACTAATATTGTATTATCATTGTATACTATGACATTAACATTAAGAATAGGAACAACATTAAGATCATGTATGTGGTATCATATGTAAACCACCAATTTTGCTACATTATAGGCCACAACATATTGAGAATATTCTATAGTGACAACTATAATGTTTTATACCTTACAGATCATAGTTCCCCAGTTTTGGGAGAATAAATATACAAAATATAACTTCAGATCATCCATATCTTCCTTGAAACTACAGTCAGTATACACTATAATTACTTGTTTTGTATCATCTTTATATATTAATAGATTATCATTATAAAATCATATGTAAACAATTATAGTAATTACAACCATCACATGGTGGATTCCTCAGCCTAACAGATAACTACCACCCATTCATAGAAAATATGAAATATCATGCTAGGAATATATTTTGTAATATATAGAAATTTCTATCACTAATGCATATGGAATTCAACTCACCCTCTATAAATCATCATTTGTATATGAAAACATCTTCTTATATATTTAGAAACTATGTTACATATGAAACAATACCTGATTCAATTGTACATAATGTATCTTTTTATTATTATATCAATATATATACCATCACATATCCTAAGAGGCCAATTAGATATTAATCATATTCATCCAATGATAGTCCCATTAAAACAATGTTGGGATTAAATATAAAATCCACTAGTATTACAGAAAGGGTTTGTCCTTAAATAATATAGTTCTCTTAGTATGTTTATAATTCTTTTCATCGGTTAAATTGGTGAATATTTTAATTTAATTAACCCATAAATATTTTAAATATAATAATAAATGTAGTAGAATAACCATGGAACATCTCCATACAATCACTATTTTTTATATTTATACCTATCATATTAAATATCTTTTCTAGTTCTACCTCTCATATTCATCTTTATCAAAGAAGTTTCACCTTGACTAAGAATGTACAATAATCCCAATACACCAACGGTCAAATTTCATAGTAAATGGATAACTCTAATCTCCATCCATCCTAGAAGTTAAATTTATTTGTATATAGTGGAGTGAAAAAGAGTGTCTTTATGTGCAATTCCAAGACATAAGGATGAAAATTTTAATGTGCACAAGTTGAATGAAATTTAAAAAACCACATCATATTCTAATAAAATCATTGAGTTTGATATAAAGTACAATCAATAAGAAAATTGAATTTGTATAAATTGGGTAAGGAGATTTACTCATCTAATAAGCTAATTTTTTGGTACACCATCACCAGAGAACTATAATGAAAAAATGAATGAAAAAATGAAGATGAAAAATGTAGTTTTTTGTTTTGATAATCATGGAGGAGAACTCCTATTCAGGGAAAATTTCATTGTTTAAGAGAAATCATTATGTTAATTAATGTTATATTTTTTAAAACTATTTAAATGTGAAAATATTGATTTTTGGAATTTTTTGAAAATATAGTAGTGAAATAATATTTTGTAACATGTTCTACTCCCATGACTAAAGTCTATAATCCTCCAAATAGATTATAATCATGTAAAATATTAATTAGAGCATTCACAATATGGACGAATAATTGTATTTTGGATGTGATAACCAACATTAAATTCTATTTGGATATATATTTTGGGTACTATGATGAACCTGATAGAGCCAATAAAACACTATAAGTACTAATGCACAGTTATTAATTACCCTTACCATGATGTGGATTCATAAATGTGTTATTATACAGCATCAAATTACCATTCCATCAACAATATGTTACCTTCACATTGATCATGAAACCCATTTTCATCATATGAGGGTGTAAATTGGTGTTCCATTGAGAATATGATCAATATCTTGCTTGGATTGGGTCTTTTAACCCTAATAATAATCCTCGTTTTATTTTCATTATTCATGGGTTACTTAATGAACTTATACTGAGCGTTTTCATTCATAAATTAAGTACATATTAGACTTTCATGGCATTCTATATTTTGTTTTTTCATCATCAAGGATGAATTTTCTTGAATAGGGTTGTCCACCATATCTCTCAAATGAATAATACCATAATTTTTCTATGGCATTCTTATTATCATTGAAATAGTTAATATTTTTTATCCATCTAAAAAAATTAGAGAATAAGTTTCATATGATGGGATCATTTGGTGTAGCCTCCTTACATTCATTTTGAAGTTATTTAATTCATATTTAGTTCATCACTATCATGTTTCATCTGACTGACATCATTATCGGATATCACTAGTGTAATGTTCACCCATTAAATCCCATGTTCATCACTCGTGTGGTATTGAGTACACAATATCATCAATTTCTATATTATACAATTTTAGCTTCACCTTCCAAATGTTGGGATCATTTAAAAAATAGGGTATACTAATAGGGGTTAATCTTATATTTATATAGTTCATATACACAATGATAGCTTCTAAAGCCTAACAAGGGGTTCACCAATATAGGTTTGGTAAAAAATATAGTTTCTATTTTCTGATACATTGAATAAATATATATATATATGGATTTTCTATTAGTATTGGTGTTGTTTTCTAGTTGTCGTTAGACCCCATTATTAATATTTATATAATAAAAATATATATGAAATCACCCAATTTCATCATCATTGATTAATTTTCCCCCAATAATTGGGACCTTAGATAGAATATCTGATACCAGGGATATTAGTGGAATGAACGGTCTAACCTAGTCACATCATATTCATGGATGTATTCTAGTATTCAATTGAAGGAGTCCTTTGAAAGTTGAATTATGTAATCAACTAAATAATTTATTTAAATCACTTAGTTAAACTAAAAACCATTATCATATCTTAAAAAAAATTAGGAGAAATATCTTAGGGTATTCAAGTTACTATTTTATATTATATTATAATAAGATAATGTTGTTGTCATTGGCGACTTGAAAACCCGGATCAAGATTGGATATTAGTGGAGTTCATTCCGATGGATGATGATCATAGTGGTATATTCTACTTCATTGATGATTAACAAATTCATCACCAAGGAATGTTCCAATCCCACTTTTGGACAAAATTTCTCATGGATTTGTATACATGAATTGATTCACAAATCATGGATTGTTGATTATATACTTATCTTTTTTCTATAATATTAATAACACACGGTTGTTATGAGTAATAGTTTTAATATAATGATTCACTATTTTAATTTTTTCAATGATTTACCCCCAGATTCATTCCACAACTTGGTGTCATTATTAGGGATCAAATCCTCAGAAAATGATTCTAACATTAGTCTGGTTCTTGTCACCCCATAGTTCTTTATGTTCATTATCATGGGCCCATAGGGTTGGGAGTCTACGTTTTGTATAATGGATAAACCATATATTATTTGTGTATTATAAAATGACATTTGAATTTATTGTTTTCAATATATAATATGATGTTTTATAGGTTCCTGGTGATAGATTCATGGATTGAATATCTAGATCTGCGATATGAGGTGCATAAGGTTTTAAAGGGTGATCAAATTTTAAATTTATGGAAAATAGACGCCATAAATCAATAATGACTAATTTCTCCTTCATTTTTGGTTGATTCAATAAATATAAATGGGATAGATAGTGGTTGAAAAGGATTATTAAAAAACCATGTGATTAAAATTTTATAGTAGTTTCCAAAATACTATCTACACACCATGTATCACGAATGAATATACATCAATTTCATTGAATTATTATGATGAAAATGGTTTACTCTAGAGATAATGACACGACATCACATGGATTTGACCATAAACATTATAAATATACTTGTGTATCCATGTTGTGTTCCAGGAGAACATGCCGAATCCCTCGTTGGGTCATTCACATAATATCCCCAAAAGGATATTTCAGGCAGGGGAATATTGTTAGACATTCCATCATATAGTACAATATACATAGGAACCATGATATACAAGAAGGATATATTATTGTTGAAACATTCCATTTTGATCCATATTGATGGCCTAGTCATGTCTAGGGGGGACACACCATGTAGTCCAGGTTTAGTCACACATCCTCTGAACCAATATACATAGAATATACTACTAAAAAAAATATTCTTCCTTGCATATATATTTCATAAGTACTCATATTTGGTAATGCATGTATTATATCTTGAGTACTTTTCCACATGGTACCTGATGTTAAAATTTGTTTATAATTCATGATATGACATTAGGGGTTATGATCATGATACTTTTTTAGGTGTGTATTTATGGATGGTAGTGATTTTGTGGGATCATTCATGGGATGTCGGGGTTACTATCATCTTTTAGTAGTTGGTAATTGGTTCCCTAGATTTACAAATTTGTAGTTTTAGTACTAGCCCACAATAAATAGGGCACTAGTCCCCTATTTATGGTGTAGTACTCCTTAGTTATCGAGACACGACATGTAGTAGCTCTTCCATTGTAGTTAGGTGTCCCTCAATAGTGTAGTGAATTTTCAATGTGAAGGACCCTCTATTCTAAATCATGTGATGTTTCAAAAGTTGAGAAATATCAATGATGGTACCTATAGAGTTGTATGTGTACTCAATATCATCCTTATCTGGTTGTGTAGATTGAGTGTTGTCTACTTATATGATTCATGTTTTAATTGTGATAATATCTAGGGTTGGGTTTCATTCTCCTTTTCTTATGGGATGAGATGATTATTTTTACATTTTTACTTCACTCTTGTTTTTTCAAAAATACTAAAAAAAATTTATATATTCATCCCATCAGGGTGTTTACCATGATTTTTTTATTTTATAAAAGGAGTGGAGGATCAGTAGTGGCATCAGTGGGGAAAGTGATACCTTGATGTGTTGTCCTTGTTTGATGTCAAAAAATTGAGAATGTAATAAATTTCCTCTTATTGTATCCCATTATATTTTTTCATTCTAGGTCTTTATATTTTCTTGAGATTGTCTTGTAAACCTTTTATTTTTTAAATTTACATTTTATACTCTCTAGTTTTTACTAGATGTCTTTTCATTTATTTTGTTCACTATATATGATTCATTATTTTATTATACCAGTAGTCATTTTATTGGAGATAGGTGTGTGCATTAGAATAGATATAATAAACTATTTCCACCCATTTCCATGATTTTCCTGCATTAAACTTTCTTCGAACTCCTACCCTATTAGAGAATTTATTCGGGAGTCTTGGTGAGCTTTTAATCACCCCCAATTAGGCTCCAATGTGTTGAGATTTGAAATAGTGGAATCAAATAGTGTTTATCATCCTGATGGAACTTAGAGTTGTAATTTTTGTGAGGTTTTGATTTAAGAACCGAGGGGAATGTGTTTGAGTGTCTCATGTTTAGTTCACAATCTATGGGACCTGGTGATTGTGATGTTGCTGATACATTCATACACTAGGACTATGAATAACTATGTGTTGTCATGGAATTACAATACATTAATTAATGGGAATTAAATGTTACATGAATCATATATTATTCAGTACATGATCTTTTAGGAACGTCCTGTGTTAGGTTAGAATATATGACCATATTACCATTGTACTTATTGTTAAATTTCATAATGCCTCTATCATTTTATCTATGTAGGATAACAATATACGGTCATGAATGTGTCAATTTGAAAGATGAAGCTAATATTAATGATAAATACATTATTTATTTTCCCCGTATAGTTATAGATCCATGATTCCACCAGAGGGACCATTCATGAATCCACCTATAGTGGTTTGGTTGGAGGATTTATTGCAGTTTTGGAAACAGTTCCCATAGTTTATGATAATTATTCACATATAATTATCACATTTAATGATATAAAATGATAATATATCCAATATTTGGTGGTGAGCCATGCCAATATGAATTTGTGGATTTGATCGAGGTAAGGGACTATCTTTTCTTGCTTCTATGGACAACATCTACTCAGTTGGTTGTGCTTACAACTAGTCTTCTTCATATTATAGAAAGTCAATTGTTGTGCTCAAAACTCTTACCCATGATATGATTACCCTCTCATAGACATACATTGAGTATTTTTTCTATAATGAGTTATATCCTTCGATGATATGATATGTGTGGAACTAGAATATTTTGGATCTACAATTGCAAAATATGTCATTTTATAGTATTCATTGAGGATTGTTGACCTCAAACACCTTAATCTTGATTTGATATGATACATATGCCTAATTTCATGTCTACTTGATGAGGCCTTTCATATGTTAATTTATGATACCTTGTCCCAATACTCATTTACACTTGATCGGGGGTGTTGGATTTGGCCTTCGTAATGAATGAAATTCAAGAAGCGGGTTAACGGGATACTGGAATCAGTAGTGGGAATCATAGAGATGGGTCATCTGCAGTGGAAATAAGATTCTAGTATTAAGTATCTAATCATATGAGGAATACTCATACCCAAAATTATACATGTGGATCTGAATGACATTATTCAGATATAGGATCCATTAGTCATTGATATGGTTTCCCCAATGCTTATGACATGTAGGGTAACATAGATTAACAATTCTCAGCCATACATAATGTATATTAAGTAAAATTAATAAAACTCAATGTTGAAGGGTGTTTCATGAATAGTGATCTTAAGGGCTTTGCTGGAGAGGACACTTTAATTGTAGTACTGATATAGAAATATTTAATGCTCATGAGTAAGTGTTTATAGGTGGTACATGATTCTATGACCTATATCCTCTACCCCACTCAAGAGTCCCATGCTTGGATCAGAGCATTAGAGGTTGACATCATAGAATTTATAATTCTATGGAGGGATATGATCATCCTTCATATAAGATTTTTAGAGTTTTAATTTATTTCATCTATAAATTATCACATGTAATTATTGAAACATTTTCTAGTTTTATATTAAAATCTATATCCATTTTTTATTGATATAGACTCCTATAGAGTATATTATCCCTCATATATGGTTTAAGGTTCTTATGGGTAGTGATTTTACAATATCACACATCTATATAAAATGACAGTTGTTCCTTAATGGAAAGTGTTTCTAATGGGACACTTTTTTAGGTGATGAGACCTTATGAATTTTTTTTGGGTATATACATGTTATATATAGTGAATATGTCGAAAAAATATGACCACATGACAGTTTTTTGTCTATGTGTTAATGGAAAAAAGATCATAAAAATGGAATGAATGACCTTTTGGTTGTGCGAGTGGGAATCATGATCAGGGAGCTACAATCATATCACTATTTATTGGGGGATTTTGGCCATTAGAGCAATGGGTTTCATTGAAATCATGTATCCAACACTAGTGGAGGATTATCTAGATTCATCTACTAAATTGTTTTCAGAGAATTACTATGACATAGAATATTATTTCTCCATTAATATTAAACCTGAAAAAACAATGATATCTTCTATGGTAGATCATATTTTCCATACCACCTTTTCAATGGAGAGGGTACATGTAACACCACTAGATTTTATAAAAAAATATTCTTTTAATTTCATTGATGACATGTGTTGTAAGCTACAACAAGATTACCTTACGCTATACACAACACCGTATGAGCATGCAGTATACACAACACTATTCTTGAATCATGTTACACACAATTTTGATAGTAGTTATTCTATGAAACATTGAGTGTGTGTGTATATATATATATTCAATATATAAATAAAATATGGTTGTAATATGTTATACAAAACAATGGAAGAGTCTTGTACAACATTCTACCCTAACATGGCTTGCATTACACGCAATCACGACCTTCCTCAATAGCATGTGTTGTACGCAATACCGGGTTTTACTAAACATCGATATATTTTTATAAAATTATTATGAACTAGCCATTATAAATATTATTAACTAAATTTTTTATTTTATAAAAAAAATTTCATCTTACACAATTTCTAGAACATGGTATACGAACAAAAGAAATTTTTCGGGTAAAATAAGTATTTTTAAAAAAATGCAGTTTTTCCACCATTTGATGGCGCACAAACTATATTTATAGTTTTGACATGTTTATATGTTCAATTTTACAAAATAAAATTATTATTTGGAATCAGGATATAAAATTTTACCTTGGATAAAATTTTAATATTATTCTGGTAACTTTCATATTTTAATGAATAGTAAAAACACGCTATATTTTAATTAAAAAAACATTCTCATCGTAATAACTTATGTGTTAAAATTATAATATTTAATGGTCTAAGGTATAAATAGAATATATTTTTACCATTTAATATAATGTATGTAATTAGCATTGATTTTATATTGAATTCGTAGGATAAATAAATTCAATCTTTTGCTATGTTTTAAACAAAACCCTGTTTCTTTCGACAACGAGATTAATTTTCATTTAATTTATACAACTTCTGTGTATTGAATTTGGAAAAATTAATTCTATATTTGGAATCAGTGGGTCCAAATTATATTAATATACTACTCTTTATTTTTGGGCTTTATGAATAGTAACAACGGTAAATTTTATTTACAATAGTAAAAGGTAAATTGGGTAATTAAGGGTAAATATAATATTATAAAATTATAATAATACTTGTCTTAATACAATTGGATGATTATATTTCATCCTAAGTCATATTTGGGTCGAGATGGAATCCATTAGAATCCACTTGGTGGTGATTAAGACCTTTAGTTTATTTTATTTAATGGAAAGTGAAATATGTCTCACTCAACTTTAAAAATTAAAGTATATTTAATATTAGTTTATACAGAATATAAATTCGGTTATAAATAATCATTTGAATGATAAAATGTTTTTCTTTATCATGGTAATTTATTTGTAATTTTTAAGAGTTATTTAATTACCTTATTATCTTATACATTAATGATATAGAAATTATTTATTTAGTGAAAAATTAATAATATAGTTTTTATTGAAATAGTAATACATATCAAAAGGCCCGAAAATCAGCAAAAAACTTATTATTAGTGTATATATAAACCCTAATCATCCACTGGCCGAATTTTGGACCATTTGGTTCTTTATTAAGGCGATTATGACACTTATAATATTTTATTTTAAATGATTCCAAAGTTTTCACCTTCATAATATAATATAAATAACCATTTACATGTTGTTATTTTAAGATGATAAATTAAAGTAAAATTATTATTAACAAATATGAGATATTTATATCTATCAAAGGATTTTATTTTTAATTTTTATGCAACAAATATATATATTAAAAAATTATACAAAAATGTTGTACTAATTATTTTATTAAGAGATATACGAAATAAATGTTTTTAAAAACATTAAAATAAATAATATATGATCTATTTAATGTACTACAATAATTTTATAGATTACCATGACATGTTAATAACCTATTAAATATTTTATTTTTAATAAATCATTTGTGTGTATTTAATTTAAATTCAAATAAATGAATAGTGTCAAAATTGACACTATTGTTATTTTATAAAAAAAACATATTATTAAATTGTTTAAAAATAAAAAAAGTATTTAAAAATTATAAAGTGAAATTTATATAGTCTAAAATGTCATAATGTATCTAATTATGGATAATTCACAGCACATAAGTAATTATTTATAACAATTACAATTTCGAATATCATTACCACAAATAAAATTTAATAGATTAAATAAGGATAAATCAAGTTGATAATGTTTAAAATAAATTCCATAGATGTCTAAATTTTATTATTTGATGAGATTACAACCCTATCTCATCTAATATTCTAATTGAGTCATTTTTTGGAAGTTTTTATGTGGTTTTTAAGTTTATATTAAAATAATATTTTTGAGGATTCCAAAGGTGTCCCTCTCCTCCCTTATAAAAAGGCACCTCCTCCCTATCCTCATCACACCAATTTGAGCCTTCACGCTCGGCCAAACAATTCCCATTTCACTTTACCACTTCCCTAGAAACATACTAGAGGTCATTTTCATCTTCAAAGTCCAATTTTAGTTCCCTAAGAGGTGGTCTCCAAGAGGCGCTTCAAAGAAGAGGTAATGTCCGTTACCGATTCTGTCAACTTTATTTCTTCTTCCACTTCTTCTTTTTTAGTTGTTTAATTATGAGGTAATAACATAAGTATCCATCATATAATGATATGTCATTATAACTATAAAATAACCATATTTCACCATCTCTCCATCCTACGGAAAGCAAAATCACCGGGCCTGCGTACGTACGGAATACCGTCTCCACATCGTGGTGTAATCTATTTTCCACCACCACCTTACTTGGATGGGTATAATGGTTAAAGTAATGAATATATATGATTATTTTAAATTTATATTTATTATTTAATAATATACATACAATTTAATACAATTCCACGATCTTGGGAATTATATCATCGCTCGTGTGTACGTACAGACTACAGTCTCCACGACGCGATGAGATTCACTCTCCATGTTAGCCATTCAAAAATGATTATAAAGTATATATAATAAGTAATCATGAAATATATGAAATAATAATGCTAATTTAATTATGAATATATATATATTTATGTCAATTACTTAATTCCATTCAATTCATTAAGGAAACGAAAACAGAGTTCATGTGTACGTACGACCTACTGTCTCCACGAATGGTGTATTTCTTTCCATTTATAAATCTATTATATATATTTATATTCTAAATATATATTATATATAAATCATGTTTTACATTATGGATGTAATTAATCATGATCTATGTAATCATATGAATAATTACAAGTAAAAACACGAACGACAAATGAAACGATTTTACCCAAAACGCTACTTTAACATGAATTTACAAAAGAACGGGTAATATAAAGTCATAAGTGAACAATATAAGATATAATAACAATGAATATGATTCTGTAATAAGTCAATGTCCATATTTAAAACATTATACATGAGGTTTGGATATGTACAAGGCATATCAGACCTATGATAAGGGATAATTTTGCAAATCTCATTTTTATCTGAAATTGCTTATTCATATGTATTTACTGGGGTTATTGCTATCATCCATGTCCATGTTTTATAAAAGTGTATTCGTGTATTTTTTAATTCCTTTTTAGCCATTTTTTCACTTTTACTACATTTTATGTAACGAATCATTATTTTTTTAACGTTACGAGGTAATTTTTGACTTTTCAGACAAAAGTACGAGAAGAATATTTTTTAAAGAATACGGCCTGAAAGGATTTTTACAGTTATATAAAGCCTTATTTTCATGAAGCTTCATCCAAAAGATTTCATGACTATTTTCCACAAAATCCTTTTATTTTCAAATTTCATGAAATTTTTATTAAAAGAAAATGATTTTGAAGAAAAAAGGATATTTTCCTTAAGAATTCATTTCAAGTGTTTTATTAAAACCATATTCATCTAAGATGACATTATTTCACATGTGTATGTTTCATGTATAATGTCTCTATGATTTACATGGTTTCACTTTTCTTATTATGAGATGATATCCATTTCTTTTATATATATTATGTGATAATTGGATGAAGTTTATGAAACCCATTTTATTTTTTGGGTTATTATGAATGATGCATGTTTATATTATGGAACACGAAACAATGATTTCAATATGTTATGGGTGGGACCTATATCTCCTTCCAATTCATTGGGTAATGATTTATATCTCATGAGATAGACATGGATGGAACGACAAGTTAAACTGGTTCAGTAATAAATGACTGGAATGAGGAGTGAACTCGATTTAGAAAGGGACTTTGTCCACTAAGATGGTCTTGGAAGCAATGCCTTGGATACTATAGTAATCATATCATGTGATTAATGGTTACCACAATTAAATGTTTTATACCCATGCTACTTTATCATGATTAATGTTTCTTCCTGATCTATGCCTTACGTACTTCCATGTTTTATGTCATCGCTCATGATTTTGATGTTTACATTTTATGATCATGTTTTTTTACATTCAAATGTCTAAGGATTGTTTTATGTTCTCTATGCATACCCTTTCTGAGCATTTGAGCTCACCCCTTTTATGTTTTCTTTTCCCCATGACATAAAGAAAGGTTTCAGGTAATAAAACAAAAGGGTAAGATCGATATGGGATATGTTGAAGTTCTATCGCCATGATTAGAAGATTATATTCCGAGTTTCCAATGACACTAAACAATTACAGTAATTTTGTTTCTGTTTTTGTTATGTATTAAGTATTCCAAAAAAGTAATGTAATGTCCATGTACGTCTAGATTTGGGTCTCTATAGTTGGTATCAGAGTAATGGTTTAGTCAACCTTTGGAAACTAGGATGCGAAAACATTAGTGAGATCCCTAGAGATATTTCTAAGTTATGTCTAGGGATGTCTCTAATGATAAGTATACATATAGGATATAGTCCTAGAACTATGGTGACGATCTTAGAATTTAACCTAAGATGTTAGATATTGAGGGTACTCCCCCTTTACTATGTTGTTTTCCCTAGCATGATTTTTTCCTCTCACATTATTCTTTTTGGGTTTTAGAAAATGGCTGGAAACAGGAAGATTCACGATAATGGAGGATATATAACAGACAATGGAATGATATTCTTCATGAGCAACCAAATGAAAAAGGATTTGGAAGGCCAAACATCGTTATTATGCCTAATCAGAAATCTCATATTATGATCAATAATCTAAACTTTACTATGTTTCCCGACTCCGATAATAAGAGAAAGATGGAGTTTCATGATGATCATAGAGGAACGAAAGTTCAATTTCCCTCACGTAAATCATGTCGGAAGTGGCATCGGGGAGATTGTTTCAAAGGAATGGGAAGATGCTTTGGGTGTGGAAAATAAGGGAACAAAGCTAGTAAGTGAAAAGGAAAAGGCTCAGTTAACAGCATGGACAAGGATAATGGTATTGCAACGACATCAACAATGATTAGATATTTTAAATGTAGAATGTATGGGCATTATACAAACCAATACCCTAAGGGAAAATTTCATGAAGAGAATCATCATGGTCAAATGAGTAATATTTATGTAGATAATGATGAAAAGTCTAAAAATGAAAAATGATATGAAATAAATGATGAAGCTCAATCAGTGGTTTAAGAGGTTAGTGGAATGATTGTATGTTTATAAAGAATAATATATGGTAATATGGAATAAAGAATCATCTCTGTATTATTACACTATTATTTTTCCTAAAGTATTTGAAAGTATATGTTGAATGGTACCGGTAACCATGAATGGTTATTTGGATATTTTTGGAAAGTAGATGATATGTGCATAATTAAAGGATAATAAGATAATGAGATGTTTGATTGTATTCATGAGCTCATGACTGATATAAGGATTAAGTGATATTATGGTTTGAGTAAATAGAATTTTTGGGATTTTGGTATGTGGAAGGTGTTAAAATTTAACAACATTCATGTTTTCACTAAGGTTCAATGGGAATTCATTATTCAAAAGAATACATGATTAAGGTATTCACATGTTTGTAATTTGAACAACAAGATATATATTATGATGTATTGGGGATAAATGATGGCATTCACGTGATTGTAATGTGACATTTCAAGTAATCATTTTATTTATACTATGAGCATGGATCGAAATATTTTCGATAATCCTACAAATTGGAATGGATTATGTTAGTCATAAGTTAGTATTGTTTAAGGATAGACCTTTTTTCAATATTATTGATGGGATGTTATAATAATGTAGTTTTAGAAAAAGGACAACATGCAGGACGAGCGACAGCCCATCGCATCGGACAAGGTTGTGGGAATCGAACCCACAACCAAAGTGCGACGGACCTTTATCGCCTACCACTGGCCTACAGCAAGTCCATGTTTAGTAGAAAATGGTTTTATTATATTAATAAGTATGATATATGAATTATAAGTCCATTTTAGGAACCATATATTATTTATCTCACTATAGATGGACTTATGTACTTTTGATAACTTTTATAACCTTTTTTAGACAGATGGAATGACCCATCATTCTATCACATGATATGCTAACACTTCACTAATGATAAATTCAACTTCATTTCTTTAAGAGATGAAGTGGAAATTGTCCAAAGAACGACCAACAGTGAGACTGTACCAAAATCACAAAAGTATTTCTTCTAATTCCAATTTCATCAAATTTAGGGAAATGTTCTTGGAAACAAAAAATTTTGTCCTAGTTCCCTTATATCCGATGAATCATATGGTACCTTAGATCATCAAAGATCTATGTCTTTGTGATTGATGGATTTTTCATAGCCATGTTCTCTACCACTCTCAATCAGAACTTGATGGTTATATTTTTCTTCCATATCCATATTTTCACCTATGTTCTCCTATATAGAAACCCATTGATGAGTTTCTTTCAGAAATTGTTACATTTAAAACTTTAGTTTTTAAAATTAAGTTTTATTATTCCATTTTACGATGTGGGTTTCTATAAATAGTAAATGATTTATAACCCCGACGAATTTCAAGGGAAAAATCATTTTAAGGTGTTAGAATGTAACACCCAAAGATTTTATGAAAAAATATTCTTTTAAATTCATTGATTTCTTGTGTTGTATGCAACAACAAGATTACCTTATGCTATACAGTACACCGTCTGAGCTTGCAGTATACACAACACTATTCTTGGATCATGTCACACACAATTTTGATAGTAGTTATTCTACGAAACATTGAGTGTGTGTATATATATATATATTCAATATATAAATGAAATATGGTTGGATTATGTTATACGAATCAACATAAGAGTCTTGAACAACATGAAACCCTGACTTGGCTTGCATTACATTCAATCATGTCCTTCCTCGATAGCGTGTGTGGTACGCAATACTGGGTTTTACTAAACAATGATATATTATTATAATATTATTATGAAATAGCTGTTATGAATAGTATTAACTAAATTTTTTTATTTTATAACATTTCTATTCATCTTACACATTTTCTATAACATTGTATAAGAAGAAAATATTTTTTTGGGTAAAATAAGTATTTTTCAAAAAATGCAGTTTTGCCGCCTTTTGATAGAGCATCCACTTTAATCTAGTTTTTGAAATGTTTATAAGTTCAATTTTACAAAATCAAATTATTATTTGGAATCAGGATATAAAATTTTACCTTGGATAAAATTTTCATATTATTCTGAAAAATTTCATATTTTAATGAATAGTAAAAACACGCTATATTTTAATTAATTTTTTTTTCATCGTAATAACTTATGTGTCTAAATTATAATATTGAATTGTTTTAAAGTATAAATAGAATATATTTTTACCATTTAATATAATTTATATCATTAGCATTTATTTTACATTGAATTCCTACGATAAATAAATTCAATCTTTCGCAATGTTTTAAACAAAAACCTGTTTCTTTCGACAATGGGATGAATTTTAATTTAATTTATGATACTTATGGGTATTGAATTTGAAAAAAAGGATTCCATATTTGGAATCATTGTGTCCAAATTATATTAATAGACTACTTTTTATTTTTGGGCTTTATGAATAGTAACAACGGTAAATTTTATTTACCTTATTAAATATAAATTTGGTAATTAAGGGTAAATATAACATTATAAAATTATCCTAATACTTGTCTTAATACAATTGGATGATTATATTTCATACTAAGTCATATTTGGGTAGAAATGGAGTCCATTATAATCCCCTTGGAGGTGATTAAGACCTTTAGTTTAATTTATTTAAAGGAAAGTGAAATATGTCTCACTAAACTTTAATAATTAAAGTATTTTTAATATATGTTTATACAGAATATAAATTCGGTTATAAATACTCATTTAAAAGATAAATTTTTTTTCTTTATCATGGTAATTTATTTGTAATTTTTAAGAGTTATTTAATTACCTTATTATCTTATAAATTAATGATGCAGAAATTATTTATTTAGTGAAAAATCAATAATATAGTTTTTATTGAAATAGTAATACAAATAAAAAGGCCCAAAAATCTGAATAAAAATTATTACTAGTTTATATATAAACCCTAATAATCCAATTGTCCAATTTCTGACCATTTGGATCCTTATTAAGGTGATTATGACACTGATAATATTTTATTTTAAATGATTCCAAAGTTGTCACCTTCATAATTTAATTAAGATAACAATTTACATGTTTTTATTTTAAGATGATTAATTCGAGTAAAATTATTATTATAAAATATTTTATATTTATATTTATGAAAGGATTTTATTTTTAATTTTTATTCAACAAATAATTATATTAATAAATTATACAAAAATGTTGTACTGATTATTTTATTAAGAGATATACCAAATAAATGGTTTTAAAAATATTAAAATAAATATTATATGAACTATTTAATGTACTCCACTAATTTTATAGCATACTATGAATAGTTAGGAACCTATTAAATATTTTAATTTGAATATATACATTGTGTGTATTTAATTTGAATTCAAATAAATGAATAGTGTTAAAATTGACACTATTGTTATTTTATAAAAATACCATATTATTAAATTGATTAAAAATCACAAAAATATTTAAACATTATAAATTGAAATTTAAATAGTCTAAAATGTCATAATTTATCTAATTGTGGATAATTCATAGAACATAAGTAATTATTTATAACAATTTAATATTTAGAATCTAATTACCACAAATAAAATTTACTAGATTAAATATGGATAAATCTAGTTGATAATGTTTAAAATAAATTCCCTACATGTCTAAATTTTATTGGTTGATGATATTACTACCCTATCACATCTAATATTAGAGTTGAATCATTTTTTAGGTTTTTATGTGGGGTTTAAATTTATATTAAACTAATATTTTTGAGGATTACAACGGTGCCCATCTCCTCCCTTATAAAAGGGAACCTCCTCCCTCTCCTCCTCAAACCAATTTGAGCCTTCATGCTCAGACAACCATTTACCATTTCACTTTCCCAATTTCCCAGAAACATCCTAGAGGTCCTATTTTTCTTCAAAGACTAGTTTTATTGCCCTAAGAGGAGGTCTCAAAGAGGTGCTTCAAAGAAGAGGTAATGTACGTTACCGATTCATTCAAATTTATTTCTTCATCCACTTTTTATTTTTTAGTTGTTTAATTATGAGGTAATAAAATTAGTATCACTCGTATACATATATGTTTTTATAAGTATGAAACAACCATATTTTACCTTCTATCCATCCTACGGAAAACAAAATCACCGCGCGTGCGTACGTACGGAATACCGTCTCCACGCCGTGGTGTAATCAATTTTCCACCACCACCTTACATGGATGGGTATAATTGTGAAATTATTTAATAAATATGATTATTATAAATTGATATTGATTATGTAATATTATACATACACTTTAATAAAATTCCATGATCTTGGGAATGATATCATCGCTCGTGCGTACGTACGGACTACCGTCTCCACGAAGCGATGAGATTCACTGTCCATGTTAACCATTCAAGAATGATTAGAAAGTATATATACTAAGTAATCATGAAATATATGACATAATAATTATATTTGATTTATTTATATATATATTTATGTCATTTACTTAATTCCATTCAATTTAATAAGGAAACGAAAACAGCATTCATGCGTACATGCGACCTACCATCTCCACGAATGGTGTATTTCTTTCCATTTATCGATCTATTATATATATGTTTATTATGAATATATATTATATATAAATAATGTTTTACATTCTGGATGTTTGTAATAATGATCTAGGTAATCATATTAATAATTACAAGTTATAACACGAACGACAAATGAAACGATTTTTCCCAAAACGCTACTTTAACATGTATTTACAAATGAATGGGTAATATAAAGTCATAAGTGAACCATATATGATATAATAACAATTTATATGATTCTGTAATAAGTCAATGACATTATTTAAATCATTATACAGAAGTTTTGGATACGTTAAAGCATATCGGACCGAAGGTAAGGGATAATTTTGCAAATCTCATTTTTATCCGAGATTTCTTATTCGTTAGTATTTAATGGGGTTATTACTATAATCCTTTTCCATGTTTTATAAAAGTATATTCATGTATTTTTAATGTCCTTTTTACCCATTTTTGACTTTTACTACATGGTATGTATGGAATCATTCTTTTGTTTACGTTACGAGGTACTTTTTGACTTTTCCGACAAAAGTACGAGAAGAATGTTTTTTAACGTATACAGAATGAAATGATTTTTACGGTTTATAGAAGACTTATTTTCATAAATCATCCTCCAAAAGATTTCATGACTATTTTCAACAAAATCCTTTTCTTTTAAAATTGCATGAAATTTTGTGAAAAGAAAATGATTTTGAAGAAAAAAGGATATTTTCCTTAAGAATTCATTTCAAGTGTTTTATCAAAAACATTTTCATCTAAGATGACATTATTTCACATGTGTATGTTTCAAGTATAATGTCTCTATGATTTACATGGTTTCACTTTTCTTATTATGAAATGATATCCATTTCTTTTAAATGGATTATGTGATGATGGGATGATGTTTATGAAACCAATTTTATTTATTGGGTTATTATGAATGATGTATGTTTATATTGTGTCACACGAAATAATGATTTCAATATGAGATGGGTGGGACCAATATATACCTCCAATGCATTGGATAATGATTTATATCTCATGATATAGACATGGTTGGAACGGAAAGTTAAATCGGTTCAGTAATACAGGACTAGAACGATGAGTGAACTCGATTCAGAAAGGGTCTTTGTCCACTAAGATGGTCTTGGCAGCAATGCCTTGGCTACTATAGAAATCATATCATATGCTTAATGGTTGCCACAATTAAATTTTTTATTCCCATGCTAATTTATCATGATTAATGTTTCTTCATGATCTATTCCTTACGTACTGCCATGTTTTATGTCATTTCTCAAGATTTTGATGTTCAGATTTTATGCTCTTGTTTTTTTTACATTCAAATTCCTAATGATTGTTTTATGTTCTCTATGCATACCCATACTGAGTATTTGAGCTCACCCCTTTTATGTTTTCTTTTCCCCAGGATATAATGAAAGGTTTTAGGTAATAAATCAAAAGTGGAAGATCGATATGGGAGATGTTGAAGATCATTCACCATGATTAGATGATTATATTCCGAGTTTCCAAAGAAACTATAATATTACGGTCCTTGTGTGTCTGTTTTTGCTATGTATTAAGTATTCCGCATGAGTAATGTAATTTCTATGTACATCTAGCTTTGGGTCTCTACAGTATAATTGTATGACCCTTGATTTTTTTTATCAAAACCATTATGTGCCTATTGGTGGGTCTTATAATGTTCATATGTTTTTTAGATTCCAATTATTTTCCTAGATTATCATTTACTAAATCATTTCATTGTCATGAAAAAGTAACTCATTAAATGTATAAATAAAATTTGGAAAATTTAAATGGTGTGATTTTTTTTAAAGATCGAACTAATGTTCATCTACCATTAGTTTAGGTTTTTAAAGTATTATAATAAATGGCTGTAATTGTAATTTATCTATGGTCATTTTTACTTTATGGTGATGAATTTTTATTTGATGAATTCCAATGTAGTATTCATTGATCTCATATAATAGATCATCCATCCATTTTAGGACCAATTCATATGCTAATTTATTGATTCCATTCCCATTTACTATAATTTTTTAGGTGGATCACATGGATCATTTGAGGATGTACATAGTATTACATTGGTAGAGATAGTTATATATTTATCCTTTGATGTGTAATTCAGAGATCTTTGTTGTTCTATTTTTTGTGAATCACATATAGTAGCATACTTTTGATGTAGATCAATCAAATTTTAATATTGTGATTCTATTGGAATCACCTAATAGAATCATGTTGATGATATGGTTTCTCATTTTGGAAGGTTACTATAAATGATTCATGTATTAATGTTCCCATATAACATATCAATTTTCATCGATTACATTGATAGGATGTATTTTTTTCTCAAATGATATTTATAAAATAGAATTTGAGGTGTAGAGGTTAATGTTTACTTGTGCTCATGTTTTGATACTGCCGTATGATTTCATTGAGAACCTTGTGTTTTTGATTCCAAAAGAGTTGGTCTCGAGTTTGGTTTGTTTAAGAGGTAGGAAATGATTTAGTATTAGTCATGGAATGTTTCACCCCAAGAGGAAAACAATATGACTCATGGAGTAGACGTGAATATATTGGAATTTTCCTTGCATATTGTGTGTAATCGTCTTCTTGTAATAAGATTTTATGACTTATTAGACCATCTAAGTCATATGTACCTCTTACCATGTGATATTCCAACTACAGAAAGAGGAATGTGATGGATATACTATAGTACTATGACTTGGTGATATGATATACTCAAGGGGGGTGAAACATTATGGAATAATATATTTCTTGGATGTCTCATTATCTCATGGTAGAGGAGGAATTAAGGTAGCTTTCATCATTACCGTTGATCATGTTCAATGAGGGTGTTGTTTTTTAGTGTCAGTTAATGGTGGTGACTCTGGAAAATCATTAATGTATGATATAGGGTCATTATTTATATGATTACATTGAGGTTATACAAGATTATATATTCATAAAAGAGGCACTAGTTGTCTTTTATAAAACATGGGAGTATGAACTACTTTTCTAGGAATGTTCATTAGTTATGATCACCTTGCATGAGGAGGTGATGAGGGTGTTTCATACCTTCCCGCATGGATGTAAATATTGTTGTGAGGATGATTTCAAAAGGACTTAAATGGATTTTATGGTGTTCTGGTATGAATTGGAATGATTATGAGTTCATGTCTCACTACCCCATTTGACAGTTGGTAAAGGATTAAAATATTGTTTTGAGATGATTTAGTCAACCTATGGTGATCATAAAATGGATGTGGGATTTCATATTGGAGAATTTTGTGACAGTTGTTCCATAGACAGTAGGAGTCAATGACATTATAAAGGTTACTATTTTTTGATTTACATTGTTGGAAAACATTTTTGTGATTCCAGATGAAGGATAAGATGAGTGTTTGTTGAGTTATCACATAGAAGAGAATTTTCACCTTTATGGGTTAACAATATTGATTATATCTGGTGTGATTTTTTATTCATGACATTGTTTTAGTGCATGTTTTCCATGTATTTTTTATCCCAATTACATTTGGGCATGAATTATAACCCCCAGTTAGTTTTCTAGAATGATTAAACATTATTGGTTTTTGAGGATATTCAAAAACCTATATTATTGATTTAGTATGAGATGGGAGGATCACATTACATTGGTTGTGTTTTTATTTAATATAAAATATCACACCACATCATTGTGAATCCTTTTGAGGAGTTTTATGGAAGACCCTACAGGTCACCCTTATGCTACATATAGATTAGTGCGACATATCTTCTTTGGCCTGATATAGTTATTGAAATGATAAATACGTTTTATGTATTCCCTGAGAATATAAGGCTAGATAATATTTTGTAGAAATATTATCATTACACAGATCGTAAACCATTATTTTTTATCATGGAGACAATCATTTACTAAGTTTCACCAAATGAAGTCGATTTAGATATTCTTCTGGTCATGGAATCTTTCATAGAGGTTCATGATACATTTCTAAATATTTTGTAGAATCCTTGAGGTTTCTTATCTATTTACCATAACCAAACATCTATACTAGGAGACTGATTTTATCCAAAATGATAATGTTGATGAGGGTTGTGTATAATCAGTCACTTGTTATTTACTGGGGTGAGATTGTTGTAGATGATAGAGAATATTTTTCATAGTAATATTTGGAGATCATTATCTGACATGGGTGGATCCTAAATGTGTGGACCATCCATTTGGAATGTGTTATCTGTTATCATGATATCATATCAGAGAGCTCTAGGGAGTGTCAGATCTAGATAAGGGATTCGTACTACCACCATAAAATATAGATTTTCCTTTTTGAGATGAAGATCCTTGATGTAGTGGTGAATGAAAGACTCCACATTCTTTGATTACTTCCACAGAGTAATTCTATAAATATAATTTCATATCTAAAAAGGGTTTGAGATGTTGTTTTTCGAGTTTCAGTGGACCCAAAATTAATATATTAATGTATATTAAATCATATGATTTCATAGTATAAAAGAAATGATTTTCCCATTTATTATGAGATCAGATTGGAAGTATAATATAACAATTGTTTATAAAATGTAATGTCTTCCATAGATGGGAAAAAAATGAGGGATTCACAATCCATAAAATGGAAGGTGACCATCATATGGTATGTTAATTTGTGAAATAATTTATTAATATAGTTATAATAATTTACCTATAAACACTAGCATCACAATAAATACATTTTCACATAAAATTACTATGGTTAGATATATAATACTTTTAGATTAGAGAATATATTGACATATTTAATGAAAATAATGACTCTTGAATGTGGATCAAAACAATAAATTTTTTATGTAGAAGTAGAATTTTAGTGGGGTTTTAATATAACATTATAAAAAAATTAAATGATTTAATGGAGGTTCATTTATTTTTATTGGGAAATATCACTTTATTATTAAAAAGGAATGTCTCCCCAACATTCCCCTAACTCTTCTCCATCCCCCTGCCAACCGACTCGGATCCCTAGGATCACTTTCAGATCTCATGTATCTCCTGAACCCTAGAAACACTATGCATGCTCCCTATTCGAAGCTTGGGTATCTCATGAGACATTTGAGCTCATTCCCTACATTCCCTCACCAGTGCTATGATCGTAGACCCCAAGGGATCCACCCATTGTTATCTTCATTCCCTTTCATTGATTTCAGGTTGGTTATTTTGTTATATGGGTTTATTCAAAAAGGTATATTTCTTACAACCAATTCCACATTCATCATTCTCTCATTTTCACCTTTTCATTCAAGGTTGAATAGATGAACTAATAATTAATTATAAAAATATTTTTTAATTTTATTGTTCTTATATTATTGTTTCCTCATTATTTTTGGGGCCCTAAATCCATGGATTAGGTGGAGTAATGAAAATATTGTAAAATATTTTGGGATTTTGGTAATCAGTATGCAGCATAAATATTTTAATATGAATCCTTGATATTTCAATGGGTTTTAATTCTTTTTTGGTTTATCAAATAATTTTTATCATTTATAAATTTAATTTTTCTGAAAGTATGGTTGTTTTATTTTATATTTATTAAATGAGAAATGGATTATGGTTTAATTTCAATGAATTGTTTTATAGAAATTTTTTAATGTGTGTGTGTGTTCCTGGACATTAGGGGAAAAAAATTCACGAAAATGGTGAAATAAAATTATAATGGATTTTTATTTTTATTGAAAAGTAATAAATTCAATTAATTTTTATATGAAATTATACATATCCTTATCAATTACATTCTTCCTCTATTAGTTAATAATATTTTCCCTTGTATTCGTTTTTCAATAAATATTTGTAATATAAAATAATTTATTATCATAATATCATACAGAGAATAATGGTTATAGAAATATGAAACCCAACGAAACATCATCACACTTATATTGTAAGGGATTCCCATGATCCTTCATTTATATATTTAGTAAATAAAAATATACTAATAAAAAATAATATATCAATATTCACATTTAAATATTCTAAGATATATATATTATAAAAATAATACTCTCAAATTTTTTATGACTTCATTTTTTAGTAGTTATTTGACTGTGTGAGACAGATCCTGTAAATAAATATATATCATGTACTTGCAGGCCTTCAATAATATTATATAAGAATATTTCTTCGTGTTTATATTAATGTGGGATCATTGGGGGGTTTTATGTTGCTAGATACCCCATATGAGGGTCTAGGTTCAAAAGGGATTTAGAACAAAATTAGAAGGAACTATAGAGTAGTTATTCTACGATTGAGAACATTTCATTAATAATTTTTTCAACGTATTTATTATTATAATAGTATCATTTATTGTTGGTAATCAACATAAATTTGAAAAATATATATATCAGATAATGTGTTTGGAAGATAGAAGTATGTACTCCTAAGTTGAGTGATGTATAAGGAAGAAATAAATTTAAATACAAGAAATTCTGATTGATCAGACATTATATTTTACATAATATAGATAAAGTATTATATTTATTAGAAAATTATTATCTTTTTCCATCATGATGTTAAGGAATCTATAATAGAAAACCAAAATTTAATGTTATAGGATCAGTTAGTTTGGGGAGTTGTGAGGTTATAATATTGTACAATTAGGTTACTATAACATCATATCATGATTATCAATATCAATGTAGAAAAATAAAATAACACATCATAGTACATGGAATTAATGCATCAATAGATCACAATATAACGTAAAATATTAATAATGATGGTCTAAAAAACTAACCACCAACAAAGCTTATGTATATATTTATTATCTATCTCTTGGTTTAACTGTAGTTAACTTTTTTGAAAGAGGGATCTCATTCCATCAATAGTGATTTTATTCAAAAGATATATTTATAATTTTTTTTCTATGTGTAATTTGTTAAATGATTCTGAATGAAAATATTAATTTTAGTTTTAAAATTGTGTGAAAAAGTATTCTATATTGAAACTCTTTATAAAATATCGATTTAAACATTTTTTAAATTGTTTTCATAGAATCCATGATTGATTTCATTTTTTTAAATTTAATTTTTTGAACTTATATGTCTCTTTTTACTACAACATTTTTTGGATACTTTTTCACGTCCATTTATTTCTTTTCCTACAAAGTAGTGATTTTTTGTTGTGTTTTTTTTTAAATAATGTGTTGGTACATTGTGATATATATTAATATAAGACAGATAAGATTATATAAGTACAAAACTCAGTTTGCTAATTTGAAATCTATATATTGATGTGAGAATAATTTTTTCCTTACAAAATGTAAATTTATATAATGACTGATGAGGGATAATGTTTTCGAAGGGTTGATACGAATAAAATATCTTACTCGACATTTGAGTTGGATTTGGAATGGAGAACCAAGAGTTACAAAATGTTTGAGGAATGATTTCAATAGAAAGAATGATCTACCAAATTAATCAATGATAGACAATGAAATGATAAAACATAAAGAAAAAACATTCAGTGATTCATTAAAAAATTAAAAGAAAAAATATTATAATAACTAGTTGACTGTTCAATATATATAAACACTACAAATGATGTTTTGGAAACTATAGGACAACCTAATCAACATTTTAACATTTCATAGGACTCTTCTCATAATTATATGTAAAAAATGAAATAGGTGAATTCACTAAGAAGACACATGTGTTTCATACTTACCGAGAAGATTGAAATCAATATCTCTATGGTAGATGTTTAAAATATTAAAAAAATTCTATATTGATGAATTTTAACCATATACAATTCCTATATTGAAAAATCATATATTGATATTTTTCAGGATATTGGAATTCCTTAATAATGAATTTCATGAACCTATGATCTCTATGAATTTTTATTATATGTAAATTTATTTAAAATATATTTTTAAATTATTCAAAAATAAATGATTTTCTGAATGATTGTATGCTTTATTAGGGACAGGATACATGAAGACATGATTGAATCAAAATTTCATCTTTTATATTGGATAAAATGGGTGATATTGGAAGAATGAATCATATTATTACTATTGTGATGTATAAAAAGAACACATATTTACTGTTTTTTCATTACATTCATTTAATATCTTAATAGAAAATATTATCATTGTAATTGATAACTGTGAAAAACACGAAGAGAATTTTTATATTTCATAACATCAATGGATTAATGTGACCTCCATGTGATTCAAATTATTGGAATAAATTTGATTCATTACATCCAGACGATTAATTTGATATAGGAATGTGAAAAAGGGATTGGATACTAGTGGATTCAACATTTTTTGGACATTGAGCACCAGTTATAACATTGATATGGTAGTTTTGATCCCTTAAAAACATCATCCTTAGTTCTGTATTAAAGAATGACATTTATCATTTTGATATAATTCATCGAAACAAATTTCCTAGAAATGATATTTTTGAATTCTTACATAATCAAATTGAGTAATTACAGGAGTTATGGTGGAAGGGTGTTGAGGAATATGATTCATCTTCTAGAAAAATCTTCCAAATGTAAGATTCTTCAATATAAAACATTATTGAATTCCCAAAATTTGAGAATTAACTGGTTGGAATACAAACATGTGATTTGTCAAACCCTAACGCAAAACCTTGCGGTCACAGTTATTTTTCAATTATATTTGAGTAATTCGGTTTCTTAATGATTAAAATATTATTAAATTACAATCAAAATGAATCAAAATAAAATATATGGAAAATTATTTAAAAATAATAATGATGATAATTTTATTATGATGAATAATAATAATAAAAATAATATGTTAATAATAATAATATTTTATTATTATTATTAGTATTATTTGTAATAATAATAAAAATGATAATATTATATTAAGGGTTTCTTTTTCTATTTCTATTTTTTCTACTTTTCTTCCACCCACATTTTTCTTCCTCCCTGTGCACTGTGCGTAGAATCACCTCCACCCTTCTTGGTAGTGCGCCCCTTCCTAATGGCCTCAGCTTTGTTCGATGATTTCTCCAGGTTCCTAGGTAGATCATATTAAAATGTTCAAGGAAGAACCGTTTACCTTTGTAACCTTCATTTCGACCATTTTACCCTCACAATCACATGGTTTTGTTCATCCAAACCATTGGTCATGGGTTTATTAGAATTTAATTGTTTTTATCCATTGTTTGGGTATGTGGAGTGTCTCTCAAATCGACCTCAGGAATATCCATACATCCACTATAGAAGTATAATTATATTGGAAAGTCATATCTTGTCTACGCCACTCGGGGAAAGGGTTTTGTTCCACTTTGGTGTCATATACCATCCTTTTTGGGTTACCTGATGATTTAGGGTCCCTATACATTATTTTTGGGTGTTTTTGGCTCCTTGAGGTGTTGCACACACATGAATATTTACATGTGTATTTGTATATATACCTCCCTTTGAAATTTTCCCTCACATAATTGGGGAAATGTACATGGTACAAAGGATATTTATATATATATATAAATATAAAAATTCATGTGTGTGGGAAAGTGTGGTGTGGTCTTCATCAATGGATTCAAGTGTCGAAGAGTTTCAGCCATATCTTCACCACATGAGGTTACTATCACTATACAATTTTTTTCTTTTAGAATTTCAATTCGTTGTTTCTTTTATTTCCATTGATGCTTGTATAAATATATCGTATATCCTTGTGTTAATATAAACCCATTTTACTATTCCATGTCCTTGTCCTAAATGTGTGATCTTGTGCACACATTTTTTATGATTTAAATTGTAATATTTAATTGTGGAAGGAATCCAATGAAATGAATTTGAGCCTTACTATTGATTTTAATATAGGGTATTTACTTTTATTTAAAATGGTAGTTTTGAAATGGGATTGTGGTTTATCCAATATAAAAATGCATAGTTGGATTATTTAAAAGGTGGTTTGATGGAATTGAAAAGGGTTGTTCCTTGTGTGGTTTTATTGGGTCTCTGGGAAATACATTATAAAAACAATAATTTTGATGAACAGCTAATAAAAATGTATCATGTGATGTATTATGAAATGTGTTATGGAGGAATGGAATTTGACCAATCTGTTGATTTTTCAATAAGAAATCTCTAGTGTGGTGGTGACCATGACATGCTTAAGGTCATGGGTTTTTAAAATGGTCTTCCATGGGTTTTTATGTGTTTTCCTATTTAAAATGTGGGTATCGGTTTTATAAAGAGGAAATGATGTCTCCCGATATTAATGTGGTTATGATTGGATATAATTATTCTCCTCTCTGGACATGTGTTTGAAATTTCAAATTTTTTTGGAAATGGATTTTCAAATATTTATGAAATGGGTGAAGTCCTAGTTGGAACATGTGATGTGATATTGATTTACCATGTTGAAGCCTCCTATTGAAGATGAAGATTATGTTGTTTACGTGATAGATTCTTATGTTATAAGAAATAGTTTTTGTTATTGGGCGTTTATTGGGATTCATTTGGGTGACTTTGATGAATTAAATTATAGAATATTTAATTAATCAATTAGTTAATTAATGAAAACCATAGATGAGGATTTTATTCAGATTATTGGATTTCATGTGGTTTAGGGTGGTGTGAATGGTCCCCTATGTCATTTTCATATGGATTCCATCAACCATCATCGATGGAGAGGTTGTTCCAGATGTTTTGGTTCGATGCCACCATATAAGGTATGGATTTTATGCAATTATTTGGGGTTTCACCTAATATATTTAGGTATTTATATATATTAAGTTTTTTTAGTATTTTTGATGTAGTGCGTTGAAATCTACATTGCAATTTAAAGTCCCCGACTATAAGGAGACCTTCCTGATCATGAATAGGTATATATATACGTCTATTTGTTTTCCCCTGTTACATGTTTAATCATCCATGTTAGTGAATGTACATGTATTGGGATAAGTGATCCAATTTATATATATTAAAATGCATACATAGGTGAGCAGCGAATAGTATATGAATATAGTCATATTTCTAAGGATCTCCTTGAACATGATCACGAACATGTATATGAGTTCATTGGGGATAAGTTTCCTTAGATGTATTTGAATGTTCATATGCCATGTTCGGGAGCAAAAAATTTTAGATAGAAAGAAGTATGGGATGAATGTTCAGTTTGGTTCCCCCTGAGGTAGGTCCTTTATTCCTAAGCCTGTAATTATAATTCCATAATGTTTTTGTTGGTTTTAGAAATCTGTTTTATACTAATTCTATATAAAAATGCAATTAAATATAGTTTTGGTTGCTTTAAAATATTATGCCTTTATCTTGGAAATTAAATTTATTTATAATGAACATTGTTCTTATGTTAATTTTATTGAAAATATATTTATTATGTTTTTCGGAATTTCTAATAAATTTGTCGATATGAATTTTTCATTTTTTCCGGTTAGTTATAAAATGAATTCGTTGTATGTAATTTTACTTAATGGAAACATAAGAATTGTTTACAAAAAATAAAAACCACTCGTGAGGAATGCCCCTTAATTGGGAATATGATGTGGGTGTTGAATTTCTGATTAGTGATATTTTCCTAGGAAATAGGCTTTTTCATTTTTGTTTGACCAAATAATGGGGGCTGGGATCAATGTGGAAGATCGGTGGTGAGAGGCTGGATGTGTTTTTAGGAAACCAAAATGAAAAGTAAATTTATGTTTTCAGTATAAAAACTCACCACCCATTGAAATAGAGTACAATGGTAAGCCTAAGTATCTAGGTGAGCAGACTAGGACTAGTACGCTATATTATACGTACATGGTTCATCACAGATGCGTTGATAAGGATTGACTCTACAAAACTAACTAAACATTTGTAATTATTGGAGACCACTAGTTTATGGGTGTGTTTCATTATATTGGATCATTCATGATAAAAAAGATCATTTTGGTTCCAATGCCACAATCCATTGAGGTATGAGGCTCCAAGGATCCCAACTAATAGTAGCTTATTTGGTATTTCCCATGTTGCATGTGATGTTATTTCCAATTAAGTATTTTCATACTGATATCATATTTGTGAAATCATTATTTTATTCTAAATTGGATTCTTTTTATCATTAAATGTTGATGCATTCATGGATATTATTTTGAAAATGTAGTGAGAGAGAAATTCATTACATGAAAATGAAAACATCTTACAAGAATTTGAAAATAATGAAAAAACATTATTTTATTATGCCTAATTTTCATTCTATAATGTTTTGGATTTCTTATAAAAGTAAAGGGAATAAGGCATTGTTGTATATTTCCATTCCTTATAATCATATTAGTGCTCACTCATACTTTACATTTGAGTTTCAGGTTCCTCTAGTTTTGGATTTCCCTTGGAGAGGATTTAGCTTATGTTTTGTGGTGACCCATGTGGTCACTATAGGTTTGTCTCATAGCTTCCATTGTTTCTTATTCAACTAAAACTTTTATCTGTTTATTTTTATTAATTAATATATTAGTTGAATTCATGGTTATTTATATTTATTTTTTATAGGTAAAATTGTTCCTAACTAGCTAATTATGGTTCACTAAACTAGTTTCCATTTCGTGGGGATAGGGAATGCCCTTTGGTCCCTATTACTGGCTGACTCCGCTTTCTGGTTCAGGATTGTCCCGGGATAGTTTGTGGAAAGGTTGTATTATCCAATTTTAAAATTTTATTTTGATATATAATAACCACATCATTGTAAATAATTATTTATTTTGGTGTCATTTAATATTTACCAAGGAATTTCATAGATTTCATTTCAACTATTCAAATTTCAATGGTTCCACTAATCGCAGACAACCTAAATTGTAGTTGAATGGTTCATAAACATTGGAAATACTTATGAAAGTTGAAATATAATTTTTGAAGGTGATTACTTGATTTATAGTGGTAAACGAGTTCAAAGATCGTCAGTAAGTGAAATTAGAATGTTTTAATGGATTAAAAATTTATATTCATCAATATTATATATTGGGAATTTTTCTATGGAGACCTAATCAGGATGTTGTTCATATTGAAAGGATTTTATTGTGAAAATTTAATCTATAAATTTGTTAATAATCAAGAGAAATATACATAATTTCTCATTGTTTGTATGGATCTACAAACAATTAATTTAAATCATCATATTTGGCTAGACAAGAATGAAAGGTATGATCAGACAAATTTTCATATGAAAAATACGAATAATGATATATACATTTAAATTTTAAAACAAGTTAATGTGTATGATTGGTATTAATGTAACATTTAAATGTTTTTTTTTCTTTAATAATTTTATTTTACATGGATTTAAAATTATTTATTCACAATTTTTGATAGAGTACTTACTACCACTGGCATTGGGTACATAATTACATGAAAAGGATAATGCTATTGTACACCAGTATTTGACATTTTTCAAAACACTATTTTTAAAAAATATATAAATTGTATAGATTGAAGAAATTATGCATAGATTTCAATTGAAACATTGTTCATTTTATATTATCTGTCCTCTACTATGTTTTAGGTCACGATTCATTTAACTATGCATTTGGTCATGGAAGCTAAATTTGGAGGACCCGTACAATATCGATGGGTGTGTCCAATTGAGAGGAAATGTATTTATATGTTTTCTGAAAAATTAGTAAATTATTTGAACACAATGAATTACAAAATTACATTTTATTTATTTTATTTAATATATAACACATTCATTTCATATCTTATGTGAAAAATAAAGGTCAACTTGAATGCTCAATTTCAAAAGGCTATTGTGAAGAAGTGTGTATTATCATTTGTTCCAAATACTTGTATGATATTAAGACATCATTATATAATTTTGGACGTATTTATAACACATCTACGCAATCTAAATTACATTATAAATAAAATATCATTCCTTCTATTCACCAATATGTTTTAAGTAGCTCTAATGTTACACTGAAAAAAAAAGGAATTATTATAGGCACATCGATTTTTCTCAATGAATAGAGAAATTTCATATTCATTTATTGAAGATAACAAGATACAAACAATGAGATTAATGGTAATTAAAACATTATATAAGAATTATATTACAAAATATGTTAATTATAATCTTGTAGAATGGTTAACATGACTAGTATGTTCATAAATACGGAAATAAAAATGTTTTTAGGTTTTCATTCATATTTTATAAATTTGATAATGTATATTAATATCAATAGACCATGAATACTAACTCTTGAGATAATTTGTCCTTATTTTTTTGTGTTTCAGGATCTACTTCCTTTTAAATATGCTAGATATTTTTATGATTACAATATGAATGGATTTAAATAATATATAATCAATCAAAAAGAGGCATTGAAAACAAAACATAATTGTATTTTTATGTTTTAAAAAATGGGATACTACCAAATGTGGTCTAATATTACAAAATTAATCTATTTTAGTCAATTTATAGTTTATTTACTCAAATATTATTGGGATGATATTATCATGTTTATCAAAAGAGATTCCTTCCAATTTACTAATATCATCTTATTTCTATTGATTCATTCCAATGAACATGAGGAACATGATTCATATATCATATCATCACAGGTAAAAATATTATATTATATCTAATATGTCATGGATGTATGGAGGACTGTAGTTGTTCACATAAAATTATGATACTTTTATGATATTGGCGACGAATTATATGGTTTGACCTATGATGTTCAATCTCATCAAGAAAAATAGGCGAGTATTTTTCCTTCATGATATTGAAAATATTAGTATGTCATTGGTGGATGTTGTAGATGAAGTAATGCTGGATCAAAAAAATTGAAAAGATTGAAGGAAAAAATGATTTTATATGTAATAATCTATTTCATTATCAGCAACATAAGTTATATGTCTAGTCATTTATTTTCATAGATATATATATTTATATTTTGTCAGTAATGTGCTTATGTTATCATTTATTATTTTTTCATCAATCATTTATTAGAAATAAATGTTCTAAATTTAATTTTATTAGACTAAATTATAGTAATTATAATAGGGAATTGTTTTATTGATCCAGGTCAACATTATTTTGTCTTTTGCTCGACCACATAGAGGGAAGATGATCTATCGGTCTCCATACCTACAAAATATGATCCATCCTACACATGTCCCCTAAATCATCTATCAAATCCTTTATTCATTAACATTATGTAATAACATCATTAGAATCCCATAAATAGTTGAGATAGTTCCTCCACATCCAGTATGCTCACAAGCAAATTAGTAGGTCATTACTCATGTTAGATCACAGAGACATTGTAATGTGATATTTTTAGTTGGAAATTATAATATGAATACTTTTATATCACATTTAATATTCTACTAATTTTTTTCCTGGAATAATGGAATAAATTATACTATTGATATAATATGAATAGTTCAGGTGTTTGGAATCTGAGCTGACTGAAGATAGTTTCCACATTTGACTATTATGGGATCCCGATGGATTATGTGATAATAATATTGGTAAAAATATATATTTGATTCCATGAAAGGTAAAATTACATAATATATGGACCATATAAATATTGATTATGAAATTTCATCAATTATAAGAAATTGATTGTTGAATCATATCAGGAAAAATTGGATTTGACCACAATGATATTTCATCAAATGGCTGGAAGTGAGAAGGTAAATCACACAACATGAAAATAATTTAGTGCACAATGTTTTATTAAATTTATGTTTTAATTTAAATATAAAAAACTATTTAATTTACAACATAATTTTCATGTAGAAATATATAGCAAGAAGTAGAGTTAGTGATGCAGACGATGTTGAGCATAGTTCATTGGGATGGTACATGGAGTTGTGAATTTGCAACACAAATCAATGTGTATTTTTTACCATTTTCATTTATAGTTGTGGGTTGATTTCATAGGGCCTATTTTAGATGATTACCTAAAATACTTTAAATTCAAAAATATATTATTGTGGTATATCATAAGCTCATCAATGTGTTATAGTTGGATATCATAATGTGTAATATATGGATATCTATTTTTCTAAGGTTGTTTTTGGTCTATATAATGTACATGTATATTGTCTTAAAATAAATATATAGAAGTTATTTAAATAGCCTCCATATATTGGAAATTATTATTTAGAATCCTTTAAAAGTAATAATGTTTTTGTTTGATATTTTTGTCGATGGGTTTATGTGTTTTAGCAGTAGTTTTGCTTCTAAAACAATTCCTATAGTAGTGGTTTTTGGAACCAACACTACATGACTACTGACGCCAACTATAGTAGTTGTTTTTGGAAAATGTCGCAGATCCATATAAGGGAATTTTAAACTACCTCAAAAAACCATTTCATTGTATCAATTTTTTACAGTAGATTATAAAGGAATGATCATGTAGGTTCAAGAGAGGGAAACTAAATGAAGATGGATCTTATAACACTATTCTAGAAAATAAATGTTTCACCAATGATCGATATTTACTACTCTAGGGAACCTTAATTAATTTTTTTTACTATTTAATTTATTTATTGAGCTTATATTATGATTCATAATGTAAATTTATTTCATTAATTTTTTGATGAGAAAATAGAAATGAATGAAATTTAAAATATAGTTCCTTATCCTATAGTGCCAAGATTTAATCATACTAAGTTGGATTCAAGCATCAAAAAACCCTACCATTATTGGGGGTGAAAAATGAAACTAGAATTTATTATTTTTGGATATATTGATGTATTTCTAATGTTTTGATATTTGGATTCTTGGTTTCTATTTTAGGATTGGTGAGTACTATCATTTTTCATCACCCAGGTGATTGGAATTCTAATTTATGGCCACCTAATTCAGAAATTCGAAGATGACTGAAAATCCCTTAAGTTTCAATTGAAATATTTAGCTAGATGTTAGAAAATGGAGGATCATAAACCAACATGATGAGAATTCATTACTAGATATAGAAATACCCACTAAATTCCATAGTGGTAGGAAGGACACATAATGTGTAATTCATAATCTCATTTTGACTATGTTATTTAACTGAGATACGGATCACACACAATTTGGCTCAGAACACATTACTTGTTACCCTACATGGGTATCTAAGCCACATTCCAAGAAAACACCCCTAGGATACTGGGTGGTAAGACATGCTATTTAGACCTAGGGATCCATCATGTTTAGGTACATAGATATATGAGTCATTTTCCTAGAGTACACAATAAGGAAACTAGGTATAAATAAACATCATGTTCTAATAAACAGATGTTTCATGGAGGCTTGTGGAAAGAAAATTCTTGTTGATGGGGGAACAAACATAGGATTCTTGGTGGTGTCACACACAGTGTGACCCAATTTACTCACTATGGGATTCACCAAAAGGAATATATCTAATAAACATTCTTTTCCATTTCTTGAATTTGTGCTAGGGAGAAGTATATACATAGTCGTTTTACACACTGGATGTGATGGTGGACTTCATTTAGGTGTTTTAGATATGAAATGAATTGTTATGAGTGTCAAATGTTTTTAAGTGCCACTTCACTACTACTAGTGATTGGGTTGGATCATCCGAGAGATATTGAGATTGATACTCCCCTATAACACCTGGGCATGTTCCCCTATACTCTTACATAGGTATATTTGGTACTCCCTCGCACACCAAATTTTCCATATACTCAATATATACTATGGTACTCCCCCAAGTTTTGTAACACATCGACCCCAGTTACCCAGAGTTGGTGCATTATTATATAACATTGTCATGATCACAAAAGATCATGTCTTGAAAGACCGATTAGTTTAGTAGCCTTAGAAACACTAGATACATTTATAACTCTTTCAATACTTCATAAAGTGAAAAACTAAAACAACATATTCTCCATAGTCCAAAATCATATCATCTAAAAATATCCCTAGAGTACAGTCATAAAATACTTCTTCACATTCTGTAAAAAATAAAACATAGAAAGGGGTGAGCTCAGATGCCCAGTAAGGATAACAATATAGCAGAAACATTTATAAATACGAATAAACATTTAAATGAATGTATATCTAAAACAAAAGACTTTTAAACTATAAATTAAAAATAATATGGCAGAAATAAAAAGTAATAATTCCATTTACTAATTCAGATGGATATTATACTAGTCTAATAATAACATGGAATATCAATAACAACTTTCAGAATGATGAAATTCATAATTCAAGATTATCAAAACCACCTATTCAAGGCCTCGTGCAAAGACTACAAATAATATTTTTTCATGGCCTTGTGTCGAGACACTAGTTTGTCTTATGAGACATACCAATGCATCGAGGAGCTATACAGGGATCCACCCTTCACTTACTATGTCCAAGGAATTCTTCATATAAAAAGTTTGAAACATAACATAAAAATTCGTATTTAAAATAGAATACCAAATGTCAATAAATAATCCAAAAACTATGAATGGTATAAAAATATAACATCAACAGTCAAACATAACACATGCAAAACAATATGGAAGTTTTTATTGTAACAGATTATCCTTAGACGATAAATATGGATGATATTGATATAGAAGAAAATAGTCATCATGACTATTTGAGAGAAATATCCCCCGTTTTATGAAAACATTTTAATGTCTTACTATTAATCAAGAAGCCATTTAAAATAGATTTTAGAATCAAAGTGTCCCACACCACATTGAATCATTTAAAATGAATTTTTATTTGAAAACATTAATTCTTATATAAAGAAATCTTTAAAACCATTTTTAAAAAATGGATTTTAATGAGAATGATTTAGAATAATAATTCTTTAAAACATTTAAAAATGATATTTTAGTTAGAGTACCTAACCAAAAGAAAGACACATTAATACAACTAATTATGGTAATAAAAACATTGTAATATTATGAGAATAAAGGGATTTATGATATTCTATGTTAAATTACATTATATACACTATATAAAAGTGATTTGGTGTATAACAAAAGTCTCAAGGGAATATAAATTATGATTAAATCTCTTATAAAGACTGTATCCTTAGGTTAAGGATAAATCATAGACATAATAATGTGTGAAAAATATAAATACACACAATATGATTGGCTAGTTAGTGTAAATCAATCAGAGGACATTCACACATATTCTTGTAAAAAAAACACCAATGAATTAAATATTTAACTCATCAAATGGAGGTTAAGTTAAAATTAATCTTATCAAGTTCTTATTTATGACTTGAGAATTTATTAATGTAGTGATTATGTGTATCAAAAGTTTATCCACAGAAAGGGGAGTGGAAATAATGACATAAGAAAAAGAATATTGATTCCAGACATAATCTTGTAGTAAAATAATCAATGAAGTATGTGTAAAGCCGAATGAGTGGAAATTGAAATTTCAAATTCCCTTATCGATTTGGTAACATAGGAAACATAAACCCATGAAATAAGGATCATACAATAATGATGTAAATATCCATAAATTAATGTATATTATGCAATGCATACAATCATGGTAAGTACACATACCAAATGCAATAAATAGGTGCTGAATAATGGAAATCTCACAGAATTAAAAGTGGGATAAGAAACCCCTTACATTGTACATTTTCCGAGGTAGATGGTTGGTTAACCTATTTTATAATGGTGAAATAATTTTTATTTTATTTTACAATAATCTTATACATTAATATGATAACACATATGATCTTTTAACATTGATTTTTTTATAGTATCTTATTATTATCGTCGTTTTGGGTGTTGACAGATTTGTTCTCCTTTATATTAATTGTTATTTGAGCCATATTTGATATGGATGTGATGTATCATATTCATATACTGAATGATATTAACTCTTTAAAAATTATTTTTAACCATAAAATCAAAAATATTCTTTAATGGATATGATGGGGAATGAATCTCATCGCGTTCGTGGAGACGGTAGTCCGTACGTACGCACGAGCGACAATATGATTATTTTGATATTAAAATAATATATAATTGGATGTTATATCATATATATAGAATTATCATCATGTTATATTTATTATTTACATCAATTACACATCCTTATCATACCCATCCACATAATAATGTAGTGAATAACAATTACACCACGACGTGGAGACGGTAGGTCGTACGTACGCACGTATGGTGACATGTCATTAAAAGGATGGATAGAATACTGAATATGGTTGTAACATATTTTTAATAACATCACACTATATACAAGATAATGGAGCTATTATTTTAGATTGGAAATAACATATAAAGAAGAAGTGGAAGAAGAATGTAACTTGAAAGAGGGTGGTGAAAACATTACCTCTTCTTCAGGTTCTTCCTTTTGACATGATCAAAATGGAACCTTAGGTTGGATTTATGATAAAAATAAGTCCTCTAGGTTGAAGATACGAAAGTTGAGAAGATAATTGGGAAGTGGTTGGCCGAACCAAAAGGCTTTGAAGGTATGAATTTGATAGAAGTAACAGTGCCCTTTTATAAGAGGGGTGAGGGGAACCTTAGGAAAAACATAAAATATTATTTTATAATAAATTAATATTCGTTTTATAATGGATCCAAAGTGTCTTATTTAGAGGATATGGTGGGGATGGGTCGAAATCCTTTCATACAATAGATTTTAGACTGGTTTGGGGTACTATATTAACCTTATAATTTATATTAAACTCTTAGTTAAATAGTTTATCATGTACCATGTCTCTTTGTATTATTATATTATATGGTTAATAAACGTACTATAAAAATCCAAGTGTACCCCACGTGGTTAATTATTAATATATAAAACCATATCCAATTCATTTGGAAGATACTTAGATTTTTAGAAATATAATATCAAATAATAATACAATATTAATTTTAAATACTCTTTTATGTCAATTTTGACACTATTTAATAATTGAATTTTGTTTTAGTCTTAACAACATTATTAATTCGATAAAAAATTAATTTAAGAAAACCTAACATGTCATATTTTCTTATAAAATTGGTGTAATTCAAAAAATGTCTCAAATTACATTTATTTTCATATTTATTATATCAATTATTTTAATATTTCATTAATTAGGTAATTACCACATCACCATTGTGTCATAAATAAATTAAATTATTTAATTTTTAAAAATTATAAATAAAATATCATTATCTAGAAATTATTTATAACTTTCTTATGAATATTTAAAATCATTTTTATCTTATGTATATCCAAATATTAAAATATTTTAGTTATTAAACATTGATTTTAACTCTTTTAACTCATCTTTGAATTAAGTAATAATAAATGTCCTAATCTAAACCAAGTGGACATAAGTGGTTCATATTTTAATCCTAAGGATTTTTTTTGGATGAATATTACTTATCCAATAGAATTAGGACATGTGTTAGGGTAATAATAATATTATTTTTACCTTTAATTACCCTATATACTTTTAATAGTGGTAAATAAAAGTAAAAAGATACTATTCACCAAAAATTATTTTTATCTTATTGAACCACATTTTACTCCTTGATATTAAATGTGTCTCTCGAATTTTTGAAATTCCACTCACGGAAAAGGTAAATTTATGTTTTATGTGAATTTTAAAATTCTCCTAGTATATGTGTAAAATACAGTGAAAAGTTCTAAGAAATTATTATATATATAAAATTATTATAAATTGACTCCAATTAATTACATTGATCTTATTTAGGTATTATGTGTCTATTTTGACCAAAAATATATTTAAATAAAATAAAAAATTATTTTATAAAATCGGTTTTAAACTATAACTCAATGTTTTTAAATATTCATAAAAAATTTAAGGTTTTCAGAAAAATACCAAAAATTCATCGTAACCTAATTTCAATATTTCAAATTAAAAAACAAAGTCCATTTTGAAAGATAAAATTTATAATATTTCAAAAAGTGGGTATTACAATTTATAAACTATAGTTTGATTGGTTGTCATGTGTTAGAACTCGATGTTGCATCTAACACACACAACTGTATTATTAAAAGAGAAGTGTATCATGTAAGCTTGGGGTGTTACATTATCCCCTCCTTAAATAAAATGTTTCTTCACAATTTTGAAAATTAGGCTTCAGAATATAATGGAAAGTCCCACTCCGTAAAAAGTGTCAATAAAATAGTCTTTTTAAAAGAAATAATGAGAAGTACAAAGGTCACCTAAGATAACCTATACTAAGATTCCATGTAGAAAAACATTGATGGATGATAAACTAAGTGTCATATTCTAATGGAGAGGGATAGAAAACATGATCATGATAAAGTTAACAATATGAAAACCAAAAAGATGTTATGAGACAAACGGTTATTAGTTTCCCAGTTGGAAAAGTAAACATAATTTTTTTTTATGTTACATTTCATGAAGATGATAAATTTATTTATGAGATTGACCAAGAACATAAATGTATATACTTACATTTTATGTATAGTTTCATTCTTTAATAAATTTATATTACTAACTGATTTTTTTAAACAATTAGTATTCAAGATGACTAGGTCACACCTGAAGTGCTAGAATCAACTTCTAGAGAATCAAATGATTCACAAAGGATAAACTACATATTTACATTGTCTTTAAAGATTAATCCAAACCAAAATGTTTAGTTCAATATCAGATGATCCCCCAAAAGGATTTTCCTCTAGAAAAAGAAACACTAATCAAATAAAGAATGAAAGGGAAAGGAAAAAATAAAAGGTAAAAATAAATAAAAATGAGATTAATTATTTAATAAATAATTATACAATGGTTGAAGGAATTAAATAAACAATACAAATGGGTTTACACAGATTTAAGTATTTTTAATTTCTATACAATCGTATCTATTTCATTATTTATTATAATGCCTTTTAAAATTTCATTAATTTCCTTTAACCTCTTTTTATTCTCTTTCAACCCTTTTAAACTATATTTAGCCTGAATGTAGCGCTAGGGCGCGATGTAAAATAAAAAAATTATAAAATGTCCACACAATTAATTAATTAATTTTAACGGCTTTATACGACGCACAATAGGGTGCGCCAACATGCACCCTGGGACACTTTGATAATTTAGACTATAAAAATATAATTGGTCTGCACCATGATTTAAACTGAGACGTTAAAATAATATTTATTATTATATAATATAACTCATTAATGACACAATTTTTATTTAAAAACAAAAACCATTTAAAAAAAGACATCATTCATTAAATAATCATTGATTGTGGATTTTTATTTAATCAAAAAAATTAATACTATCACATTTATTACATTGGTCAGTTATTATTTAAACCACAACAAGATTTATTAATTATAGATGAAAATTTTCATTTATTGTCTTCAAACCAAGTAATAAAATTAATAATAAAATTATTATTTTTTTATTTCCAATTTCCCAACAGAAATATTTAACCATTTTAAATTATCTTTGGGTACGATATGACCAAACGTCTGACGCTCGCAAAGGTTATACTCTACCAAGGGTAAACCCCATGTCCCAGAACTATTAGTGGTCTTATATTTCGCATTTGATGCATAGTCTGTGATAAAATAATTATTTAATATATAAAAAATGGAATATTTAATTAATTAAAAATTAATATGGTATTATATTGTGAGGGAGTATTAAACACCTATTGAGAATCAAGGTTATACCCTACCTAGGGTAAACCCGACATTCCGGATATAACAATTGTCTTTGATTTTTCATACGACAGACTGTTTCAGTGTTATTTTATTATTTGGAATGAATACACACATGAGTATGAATAAAATAAACACAATATTTTCATCCTATCAATGGTTCAATGTCAAATATCAGAATAAAATGTTCCAATTCTCAGATTTTAAAAGTAGCATGCCCAGATAACGGAAAAAATTTTATTTCCAACTTTTTTTTCATCCAGTTTAAAACAGAACCATTACTAGTTTGAATGGATGTAATAATAAAATGCATGATATATGTTAACTATAATGAAAATTTTAAAATCAATTTTATGAAGGAAAAAAAACATATTGCAACCCAAAATAGTACATATAAATGATAAGTTCCCAAAATAATGGTAGAAAGAGGGTACATATTTCACTAAATTAGTAAAAATATGAATTATATATGTAAATTATTTATATTAGGATATTAATAATATATAAATAATCATAATATAGAAATAGTACGTGTAATTTCAATATTGGTGGTTAGAATTAATAAAAATTAAAATGGGAATCAATTAACTAAAATCAGAAAAGTTTAAACAAAGGGAATATGAACAAACATAACATGATAGAAATATGAAACATATCAGGTATGGTGAATATAATGAAAATTAATGCACCTAAAATAATTTCATGATAAATAAGTATATGATATAATTATAAAGTATTTTACATTACCTTGGAACTTGCATATATTTAAAGAATACCATCAAACTGTAGTCAGAAACATGTTTGAGGAACTGAATTCTTGTTAATCCTTTTTATTCATCTATGAAATCTATATGCCATTGAAGTGGATTTGGAATTGAAATTAATTTGTGAAAAATATTAAATTTTTATACAATGACTAAAATAAAATTATTAAATTAAATCATTTGAAAATAAAACATGTTATGTTATAAAAAATAAAAAAATTTATAATATATTAATTACCACTAATGTAAACATCTTCGGTATTTATGTTTGTTTCACAAAAACTACCTAGGTTTCAAGAACATTCAAATATGATTATTCTATAATCATCGATATGTATTGTAGACAAAATTAATAACCAATATCAAAAAATTATTTTATATATTTTAATACAGAAATATAGTATGATATAACATAATATATATTATGAGTGTATAAAAAATTAGAATCCTAGAAATTTGATATACATTATGATCATAGAATATATGTATATTGAATATGAACACATTAAATGGAATAAAATATATAAATACTAAGAGGCGTAGAGTATGTAATTTTCCGAAGATAACGAAGAAAAAGAACTTTCTTAAATAAACCCTCATTATAAAAAATAAATATTGTGGGTATCCCATTGTGTAATATTATCAATTAAATATAGATAGACCTTCTAGGAGAGGTGGGAAGTGTTCAATGTTGGAATAGTACAAAAAATTAATTTCTTTTAATGAAATAATAAGAACAACACATAAAGTGTGAGTAATATTAAAAACACATTTACTAAAATAAACGTACCTCTTTATCTTTTTCTTGAATCCCATGTGAAGAATAAGTGTTCAAAAATTATATTTCCAATTATCTGGTTTAATAATTTCTTCAGTGAGCCATCATCCAAACCTTCCAACCCCATAAACTATCAAATCATTTCTCTCCATATAATTTTTCCTTTTTTCTTCCTGCTTCACAATAATTCAATAAATATTTCAGGTTGTAAAATAAACTTTTTTCAAAATCATCAACTAATTGAATGAAGAAATATATCATATAGTGCAGATGATGTAGTTTTTATTTTTATAGTATGTCATTTATTGTAACAATTTATAAATTGGAAACACATTGTTGATGATTCGAAGAAGAGTTACATAGAAAAGTTATATAATAAACTATACATAAATTTTCGAAAAATATATTACAATTCACAGTGAAAATGTTGAAGTGGCACTCAAATAGTGTATTTGATGAAACCTTAAAAGATATCAGTAGATATATCACAGTAAAAATTCTCATAGAACATTTTATAATTTAATGATATTACCAAATGTTAAATATATCATATAATAGAGGCATACAATGGAATATAAAATATGGCACAACATATGTGTAAATATAATTTATATGTGGGAGTGGAAATATGAAAAACAATTGATTATACATTGTCACACATTATATGTTCGGTGAACAGTTTAGCACTTGATTTTTTCAAGTCTAGGCCTTATAAAAAAATTAAATTTCATGAAAATGAATCTTAAATAAAATTCCAAAAAATAAGATATTCATTTGAATTAAAACACATGGCTTGCTGAAAATATTCTATTACTGCATAGTTTGACATTAATATTGTAATTTTAATGTGTAAAATTTTAAATTTGATGAATTTTCATTATTATAACGAATAATAGATGAAGTTTGTTCTCAAAAATAATTATATTACAATAAAATATGTTAATACAAAATGAAGAAGAATAAAAAAAGTTATCATAGTATACACCATAATGTTATTGTTATTGACTATGGTGAGTCATTGAAGCATTTATTTAAAAATTGAAATGAAAAACGTAACAATAATTGTCAGAAGTATACATATTGTAATGATTAAATGGGTATTTATATTAATGATATGTGAAACATAAACATGGGTAGTAATTTCCAGCTAAAATTTCAAATGATGATAGAATTCACTAGTTGTAATGATCTATATTATGAGAAACTGAATTGAATCTTAGACATAAAATCTTTTATTTTCATTCATTTCAAATTGTTACACATCAAATATCAAAAACCCATATTTAAAAAATTTATAGATTCCAAATTAATTACAAAATAATTTGTTATGGATCTCTTTTATTAATCAGGTATTGAAATTAATTAATCTAATATAATAGATTTGTTTTTTTCCTATAAAATAAAAATAGATTAAGGGTAAATCAGTTATATATTGGTTTCTCCAAAATACTCAAAATATAATCCAATAAAGCATTGATAAATATTTGAAATAAGAAAAAATGACATGTTTTTTTAAATGACATTGGGATATTATAACACACTATCATAGTATTAAAAATTCCATAATTCTAATGTATTCCTTAAAACTGGTATATTAAATAAAACAAATAAATGGACATCAATTATATACATTGAGTTAATGGAACTACAAAAAATAAGTCTTCTATGATTAAATGAATTTTTTTTAAAATTGACATGAAACTTCCAATGATTTTTTCAGTTATATAGTTCTTATGTTAAGTACATATTGTAGTTTATGGTATTGGGGAATCAATGTTACTCAAATTAGTTATGTGTATATAATATTTTAAACTTCCGTCAGAAGAAATATCCTATATAGAAAAAATAAAATATAGAATTCATAATATTAGATGTAAATTTGTAGATTCTAACCATATAAAAATAAAAATAACAGAGCGGTTGAGGTTTGAAATAATGAGATTAAAAAAGTAATTAAAACATTATGGTCCCTCAGATTTTTTGCACATTTTCCAAATTTGACTTCCAATATGAATAAAATATTTCAAGGATTTTATTATTTGAATTTATCCAGACTCCACCATGGTGTATTTGGGACTCCTAGTACTACGATTGATGGAATCAACTTGTTCGTCAATCATAGTGGTCTCATTGTTCATGGGATATTACTTTATGGCCTCAATCATTATGTACAAGCTCATGAAATTTTATTCACAGTGTTTTTTGTCTTCAAGCATAAAGGGATTATTGGTACATCACTAGTAGGGGAAATATTCTCAAATAATAACTATTTTATGTCCAGTCTATCATCTTGACCGCCAAATAATATGAAGGGGCCCCCAATCGTATAAAAAATCCACAAAAAACAGAGTCTTTATAAAATTATGGATTAAAAAAATTCGTTTTGAGAATATTTAGGTTGTTTTGGGTTTGGAACAATATTTTACATTTCATTTAATAAAAAAATTTGAAATTTTATTCAATTATACAAATAAAAATAGATCAGATAATTGATTCATTACTTTTTTCCTAGAAAATAACAATGGAAGAATGGTAAATTAATTATACATATGGTTTCCCCATATACATAAAATATAATCCAATATAGGTTGATGTCATATTTTTTTAAAGGAAATATAAGATGATTTTTTTGATTTCTTTTAATGATATATTTATGTATTTTGTTCCTATATTAAAAATATAATTAAATAAATGAAATTGAAAACATATTTCAAAAAAAAATAATGAAATATATATTTAACTCTAGAAATTCATTCAATAATATGTCAATATCATCAATTGAGTTATATATAGATTTTTCTAATGATAATTTCAATATGTTTTAAAGATAAAGAAACCTATAATATAATTGGTTGGTTTTTATAAAAAAATTTATAAAATTTAAATGTTAAATAATAAGTTCTATTTTATGATGATTATTAATAAAATAATTTTAAAACATGTGAGGTAGTCCTTTATATCTTCAAAATGAAAAATTTATCATTGTGACCATATTACCTTATTACGTAAAAAAATATATCATATGTTGAACTAAAGAAAACAAATTCCAAATTCCGATATAAAAAATAAAAAAAACATTAGTGATTTGGGAGAAGTGATACTTATAACTTACATGGAGAAACAATATGAAATAAATCTATTCCTGGTAATGATATTTGTTACCTATATGGTAATTTATTATATGGACTTATTTCATTACTAGGGACTATAGATCACATCAGTATTTGGGGTTATGTGATGTGATGAAATTTTGGAAGAAAATGAACTATAAGTCCAAGGATATAGGGATTAAGTGATGTCATTTTGAATTAAATGATGAATTCAAAGTCAAATAAAGTCTTTCAAAACCCTAAATCTTGATCATGTAATTAAATCCAAACTTGTGAAAATGAAATGTTCTTTTATTAAATTGGTGAAAAGTGGAATTACTGAAATACTTATCATTGATCTGGGTCACAAATGTGGTAGGTATGAACATCGTGGCCATATCCACAACATTTCCAACCTCCTAAAGTGGATGATTACATGAATGTAGAAATTTGTTATTGTAAAGAACCCCTATAAAATAATAAATTTTGATCTATATGTAGATGGTGGTACAAAATGATATAAACTCAAATGTTTCGATCTGTTATAAAAGTCAACGAAATGATCAAGAAACTATATGTCAATTATTTTAATAAAAAAATATGGAAGATAAAAATAAACACCATAAAAAAGATACCTAATGTCCTCCATAACACTATTCACATCCTTGCTCCACTAAATCAGATTCCCTATATAGGTCCGCATCCCTTGACTAGATCCTTGGTTATTAAGTTTACACGACCAATGAGGTACCAATGTTGGGTGTGTTTATAAACCCATTAAGAATACACCAATTAATTCTTAATATAAGTGCGTCATTTATATAAAATTTTATTAAATGATAGAAATTTTATTACACAAATAGATAACCACATGTAAGCTCATTGTGTTAAATCTAGGCTGCTATGAAATATGGACCTTCCAACGTTGTCTCTATGTTAGAGAAGATGTTATTCATAATTTCCCTTAATTTTAGAACATTTCAAAAGTCCAACATGAGTATTATAAGGTACTATAAGTTTATATTTCCCTAGGTTAGGATTAAAAATCATCATTTTCACTACCAGCATCAGGTCGTGCCTCAATTCCATCATGCCCCGCCATATTTTCTTCAATACCCTACCACTATCTTCAGTCATCATTTTGAACATACTCCCCCTAAAAGTGATTTACCAAGCCATGATGTTTTTTTGTATGTCCCTTTGATACTCTATGATATAGGAATAACAGAAGCATGCCATGGTTTGGGGAATGATTACTTTTTTCATGATCGATGATTAATCCGAAATTTTACATAATGTTGAACATCATGATCAACGTAATTAAATCTATTAATATTGGCAAGGGATAAAATTCTAGAAACATAGAGAGGATCGTCACATATTAATTATAATTAATTTAATTCATTCAAGAATTTCATTATTGGAATTATTTATTCTTTGATGGATCTTACAATAGATATGCATTGTATAGACTTTGTGTTATAGGAATCATCATCAGATTACCTCTACCACTAATCAACACGAGTTCAAAAATCTCTAATCATCGTCGTAGGAATCTCTATGTGGTAGCATTAAAAATCATGTCATTTTTATAGTTCCCCTTTGATCTCTATGTGAATAGAATCCCAAGGGTTCCCCTTGACATCTCTATAAATGAGAGTGGGATGTGGAGGAATATTTCTCTCTCTTCTTGGGAGAGTTCTTGGAGAAGGGAGCTCCCTAGGGATTTATAGGAATTTTCAAATCCATTGTACACAACCAAAACAATGAATTCTCTCTATTAAGAAATTATATAATTGGGTTTATATACATGTTGGGTTAAAATAAAATAATAGCTTATGTTCCCTTTATTATTTATTTAAGCCCTATAGAACCCAATGTCAAATATTTTTATTGTTGTTATTATTTATCGACATGTGATTAGCATGTGAATTAAATTAAATATTATTTAATCAAAAAATATTAAATATTTATTATTTCTAATAGGACCGTCAAAATCGATCCTCCATTCCTACACATTAATTATGGATCCTATAACGGTGAATATTTATTTATTAAATAATTATCATAGAATTATTTTTCAATAAATTAAAATACATTATATTGACTAAATTGAAAATAAATATTTATTAAATATTCTCCTCACATTATATTCAATCAAATAACTCATGATGAAAAAATGTGATCAATAAAATATGACTAATTATTAAACCACATGTGAGATTAATATTTATTCAACTTGTTATATAATAAATAATAATATATTATTTTACTGAGATTCTGGATAAACAATGTTTGTGTACATCTGGGTCTCTTTCTGAGTGAAATTAAGGGAAACATCCTAAAGTACAATGTTATCTTAAGAAAACCAAGGCATCCATAGATAATGAAGTTAATGTTTTAATGACATAACACATCATACATATTCTTAATATGCAATATAATTTCTTTATAATGATATCTTGAATCACGTAGCTTGCATGATGGTGCCATCAATGAATTCTCTTGATTTCTCTTTCATTAGAATATGAGAAATTACACATTCTTATATAACACCATGGACTTGGATTCATATATTATATATAATTTCCATCAAAGGGAAAGAGATATCAACTTCCATTAAAGAAATGAAGGGCAATATTCTTTTTATATCTTTTCATTAAAGCAATATTACATATGATGCACCAATATTTTCCTACCTCACCGTGAACATATGTCACCACAGTTTTCATAATTAAATCATTGTAAGAAACTCATAATACTCATTAATAATAATAATAATAAATAATATGGGTCAATACACAAGTTCACATATAGGAGCATCCATTGATACATATAAATGATTATTTCCTACTGGAGAGTCCCATTCTCATAATATCCTATATTGGATATTACTAAGGAATACACCCCGAGAATATTCCTCGTAGTGCTATAACTCTCAACCCCTGATAGCTAGTATCATTTGTGTTCCAAAAATGATATTAGTTGGCTATTGAAAATTTATTTATGAATTGTGTCGCAACACTTTTAAGTTATCATCATAGTACAGAATTACTATATCCTTTTGGTGAGACAACTACTCTTGGGACATTATAACATTCTATGTTACATAGAAGAACAAAAATGATGTGATAACAAGTTTAGTAATATTAAATTATATGAATATTTGTTATCATAAAGTATAAATAAGTTAGTTTTAAAGTACCAACTCCAACACACTTCAACCTTCACTATATCCAACAACAAACAACCTTTAGGTTGCTAGCACTGACATGATACTAATGCTTCAGCTGAAATAAAATTTTATTCAAGGGGTCCACCATGTTCTCTTATATGAGAAATCAATATACTATAACTTCACCCCTGTGATATAAATCCATCAAGAGGTATAACTCTTGTAGTATATGGTTTGTCTATTGTTGATACTTTAGCTCTTTTCATGATCCACCACTCTAGTATTATCAAAATACAACGTGATAGGATATTTTATACCATGTAACAAATCACGATCCTAGATAATGTTTGGTATCCCAACATCTTCCATGGATAAATCAAAATCCACCATATAAATGTAATATGTTGTAGAATAATTGAAAAATGGCTACTTTTAACTCTTGTAGCACACAACTCATCCATTGATATAGAAACCATATCCTGACTATGACATCATATCATTCTGATCACTCTATAAACTAGAATTTTTATAACACCTGATGACATGATCCACATCTCCTCCATGAACTAGGAACATATCCTTAGTTCTTCTCAGATACATAAGGCGAGACTTAATATCATAGCAATGTTGTTCTTGTGGATCAGTAAGATATTTGTCAATCATGCTCAATGTATAGGCAACATAATGTCTAGTACATAATATGGAATTCAAAATTGATCTTATCACTAAAACGTATGGTATCTTACACATTCTATCTTTCTCATGTTTTTTATGGAACATTTTTTTAGAAAGATGTAAACCATGTGACAATTCAACCAATTCCCTCTTATATTGTTCCGTACAAAAAATTTATAGTATCTAGTGAACATATGTACTTTGAAATAGTCGAAAAAGGTCCATGGATCTATCAAAGATGATCTTGATCCAAATAATATAGGCTTCTTTACCGAATTACTCCATTGAGAAACACTTGTTTAACCCGTCCTTAATAGACAATAAGACATGTATGTCATTCTGAATAAGTAATTTTCCTGAACATATACAATTTGTATTTTCGTTTCCAATAAGTATTATGTCATCTACATATACAACTATGATAAAGATCACATTTCCAAAAAACCACTTGTAAATACATGTCTCACATTCATTCATAATGAAACCAAATTCTCTTTTAGCTTCATCGAATCAAACTTTCCATGACATAGATTCATGCTTTAACCTATAAATGTATCTCTGAAACCTTCAAATCCTTTTGGAATCACTTGTAGTCCCAAACACTTCTGGTTGTTTTGTATAGATATTTTTCTTTTTGTTCCCATTGAGGAAGAATTTTTCGACATCCATCGTCCAAATCTCCTTGTCATTGTAATATTTTATAACATCTAGAATTCTATAGGATTTAAACATGGAAACTGGTAAAAATGTTTCATTGTATTCAAATCCTCAACATTTCATAACACTTATCCTCTGGCCTTTCTTTATTGGTATTTTATTTACCTTATATTTTCATTTTCTCTTCAATACCAATTTTCACCGAACAATCATTACATCATCTATTGTATCTACCAAAAACCATACTTGGTTTTGATACATGGAATCCATTTTCGAATTCATGGCTTCTTACTATCTTGTAGCTTCTAAGATCTCTACTACCTCTTTGTAGGAGATAGGATCATCATTTTCAACCAATAATGTGTATCCATCTTCGATGACTAGAAAACCATATCTATCTAGTTCGGTTACCTCTCTTGTGATCCAAAATAGTACTTGTGTTTCAGGAACTACTACATCCATGAAGACATATATAACCTTTTTTGGTACCAAATCTTATATAACATGAGCATCAATTTCATTTAATTCAATCATTCATAAAATATCCTTTTTTACAATTTTCCCCCTCTTTATAAATATCACTTTTATAGGGACAATAAATTTCATTTCTGAGAGGTTTTATTGGTAGTATTCTTTTTTTCCATAGGAAACCCTATAAAGATGATATTTGTTGCTCGTGGTGCTAGTTTTTTTCCTAATTAGGACTTCACAATTTCCACACAACCCCATAAAAATATATGTGAAATAAGGATTAATTACATTACATAAATCGAAGGGAATTAAATTTTTCACTTAATTTTCCACTCAGTTTAATGTGTATGTTACAGGTTGTAATGAATATCCCCAAAAGTATAATGTAATATCTTCATGACACATTATCAATCTTACCATGTTCAAAAAGGGGTGGTTATTCATTTCACTAACATAACTACACTATAATGGATAAGGTGAATTTTGTTGAGATAGAATCCCAAACTCTCATAAGAAGTCAATATACTCAAGGATAATTTATTCACCACCATGATCAGATTGAAGTTTCATTATCTTCTTTCAATGTTTATTCTCTGCTTCATTCTTGAAATTAGGGAATTTTTTAATCTAATAAAACTTATACATCATGAATTATACATGTCCCTATATACACTATTCATAAATCAATGTTATGAAGTAATAATACCCCCTTATAGCTTCTACTAGAAATGGTCCACACACATCAGTGTGTATAAATCCAAAACACTCTATGGTTCATTCACACTGTCCACAGAATGGTGGTTCAGTAATCTTACATGAAAACAATAATGACATATTTCAAGTGGTTTTATCTTAGATTCTTCTAAATAACCATCTTGAAATATCGTTGTCAAATAATTCTCCTTTACATAACCATGATGGTGATTCCATACCTGTGTGTCATTTGAGTAGTGTGAAGATTATTCATTATCAATTGAAAATTCATTTTATTCATAAATTAATACATATATACAGTTATTTATATGTTGCAAAACATAACAGATGATTTCCTTATAAAAGTAACAACTTTTATTTCAAATCAAGAAAATAAACCAATATGCATATAATCATGATACATAAATTATGTTTTTAGTAAACATCAGTACATAATAATAATATTTTAAAACCAAAATTATTCTTGTTGGAAATGAATTTTGGTAGTCACAAATGGATAGAGTAAATAAACTCACACCATTGGTATCTCTTAGATCCACCTATCCTCTATCAATCTTTTGGAATCTACATGGTGAAGTTCCTGAGTCATGATCCCATTATCGTTTAGAGGGGGTGAATCAATGATATTTTTTTCTTTTATGTTCCATTTCATTTTGAAACAACCTTCAACTCCTATTAAGGAGTTCTTCTCGGCTGAACACACACAACTATAGTATCACAAGACTTACAAGGATTACTATTAAACAATGGTAGCTACGTCATTGTTATGGTAGGAAAATAATCCAGTACAACACAATCCACTAGAAAAAAAATCCATTAATTTGGAATACAATGAGTAGGGTATACCCTAACACTCTTGTAGTACTTCGGAGATAATCCTCAAGTTTCTGTGCACCCTCTAGGCACAAATAGTGTAATTCAATATCAATGTCGTTCTTGATAAACATTGACAAATACGATCATTGAATGTAACTCCAATTTTTATTATCTATAAGCTGATAGTAACTCTCTAGGCTTCGTAAAAATACTATGTCCAATGCCCAAGTCTTATCTTGAACCACATGAAAGAACTTGTTGTTTAATTTCGATACTCTAATCCTCGGTTCACAGTGCTCCTTTCTGAAGCTCACATCATCACATAAAAATGTAGTTCAAAATATCTATAGTTTTCATAGCTCACTAGATCATAGATTTCACTATTTCACAATGAATAAAGGTATCTTCGCAATGTTCAATTATTTCACAAAGCTAAATGGCTCGCTATGAAGCTCCATTCATTTACAAAGCTTAATTCCTTCACAGAGCTCGCATTCTATGAAAACTTTCTTTTCAATTCAAGTGATATAAAATTCTCATTACATTTCTCATTCTTTCCTGAGGTGGTAGGGGATTATTTATAGGAATTTCCAACCAACTCTAGAACCTTCCATCCAAATTAGCACCAAGCCATCACCAAATCGCAATGCTCCAAAATTTCAGAAAAATTTTACTCTATTTCATGAAGCAGCATTGTTATTTCTAGATTCAAAAACATCATCGTAATCATAAATAATTTTTTCAAATACTTTATGTCACCACAATTCTTTTTCTTCCTTTGCGTTGTCGCAATGCTCTTTCCTCCTCTATGCCTAAAATCTTTCATGAAATTCTCATTTCCTCAGCCATTTGTGAAACATGTCATAATCGTGAAGCACAATATCCACATATTCCATGTCTTCTTGAAATATACTTCAAGAATCCAATATTTTTGAAATTCATGCATTTACAATTTTTTGATGAGATCTTCATGGATATCCACTTTTCAAAATTCTAGCCAAACTCCAAATTTTTGACCCCAAAATTTTGGAAAACACTAGAAAACTGTACCACCTTGGACACATGCTTCTGAAAGAACAACCATAATTATTGACCGAATATTTTTCCCATATTCCATCATAAATATTGCATCAAAAGTTCTCCATCCAACTTATTATATTTTTGAAATTCACATCAGCTGACCATTATCATATTTACCATGGAAGGTATTGTATCATTCATGTCTTTCCTCAACCACGTATAAAATGTGAAGTGATTTCCTTTCCTCTTAAACATCCTTAAATGAAAGGAAAATACTTCATTCACCCAAATCCTTCATCAGCCAACATGGTCCGATCAATATCCCCCTTTGTATTTTTTTAACCAAGATTAATAAATCACTAATGATTGAAATCTCAAGCAATTGGTTACATTTCAAAAATTATAATCTTTTGTAAGCATAATCATAGTAGGAAACAAAATTTATTGAATGAAAGACCATGTTGTCCTAATGTAGTGACTATGAAACCACATCATTTCATCTTTCCTCACCAGCCTTATTCACTTCGTCAACATTTCTGCAATAATAATAATTTTTTTCCATTAACCACTCTACAAAAATTCTGCAACCATTCCAACATATGGTTAGAATATTTCACACACTACAATGCATAATTCCCAGATTAACCACAACACCCCTTTATACATTCTTCTATAAGGATAGATTACGAAAATTCTCCCCAATGACAAATGATACAATGGTAAGATTGGAGAGGGGATAGAAAGAAGTACCTAAAACATGATGAGAAGGATGTTGGACACCCATGTTCAACCTCAATTTGGAAAATGGTTCCTTTGGTAATGGTTTTGTGAATATATCATTAACTTGTTCTTATGTTGGAACGTACTCTAGATTTAACTCATTCTACTCCACATTCTCATTGGAGAAGTGGTACATTTTGTCAATATGTATTGATCGATAATTTTGTATAATATTGAATTCACTTTTATTGTCACAAGTCAAGAGAAAAGGTAGTTTTACTTCAACAAGTAGATCATCTAATTTAGCCTTCCTCTACATAAGTTGAGTATAAGTGTGAGTAAAAGCAACATTATCATCTATATATGTTCTTAGAGTTACTAAATTCTATTTCATTTTATGCCAACTAACACATAATTTCACCAGAAATAAGATGACATCAGATGTGGATCTTCTATCACCAATATTTCCTTCCCAATCGGCATCTGAATAACTGAAGAGATCAATATTTTTTGATCCATCATAACTATTTCCCCAAAAATAATTCACCTTTTATATATCCGAGAATTATTTTTCTCAAAATCAAATGTGATTCTTTTGGAGTGCTCTGAAATCTTTCACGTAAGGTAACAACATAGATGGTGTCGGTTCTTGAGGCAGTCAAAAATAATAGACTTCCATTTAGCTTTCAAAATTTCTTATGATCCACTTCCTTGGATTCTCCATCTTTAGAAAACTTGGTTTCCACGTAAATTAGGGGGGACACTGGTTTCAAATTTTTCATGACAAACTTTTTCATAAGATCCTTTGCTAAAATTTCTTGAGAAATAAAAATGTGATTTCTCTTCAGTAAAATTTACAACCCAATAATGTATTTCATCTCTCACAACATAGACATATAAAATGACTTCTTCATCTACTCAACAAATGTTCCACATGAACATTCATCATTTTCATCAATTATAATTACATATGCATACATAATTATGATAAGATAAAACTCCTGACATTAATTAATGTAAAGATTATTATCAAATATACCTTTCATGAAATTAATCTACCTCAAAATAGTATCCAATTTTGAATACCATTAACTTGGAGCCATTTTGTCCCATAGAATGATTTCATCAAACTACACACATAACTTTCATCCTTCCCAATAAAAAATAATAATGGTTTATCAATGCAAACTCCCCCATCAAGGTCACCATTAAATAATGTGGATTTTACATCCATTTGAAATATTTTGTTACCTAATTGTGAATCAATAGTAAGAATGATTCTGATTATTTATAATCATGAAACCAAGGAAAAAGTCTCATCAAAATCAATTCCTTCAATTTGTGAATACCCCTTGGAATCCAAGCTGGATTTGTTTTCTATTACCTTACCTATTTCAATCACCTTGTTCTGGAAAACCCAATATATACCAATAATGTTCTTGTTGTCCAGCTTGGGTATAAGATCCCATATATCATTCTTCTCTATATGATCAATCTCTTCAATTATAGCCTCAACCGAGTATGGATACTCAAATACTTCATTTACAACATTTTGTTCAACTTTCAAATAATGAGAAGTGTGTGTAATATCATTTATTTTTCATATTGTTTGAACCCTCTAATGTTGATCTCTAATAATGTTCTAATCCTCCACTTATTTCATCATCCGAGGATGATATATTCTAACTTCATCCTATTCACTCGAGATTTATGAGTATGATTACTCTCCTTGAATAAGTTAAACACAGTATGCAACATTATCATATTAGTTAATATAATTTTCTCTATTTTTCTCAATTCTCACACCATTATATGACTGATTTTATTTCTCAAAATTTTCATCAACTTTTACATATAATCAATCAATAATTATTCTTCTGTCATTGTGGAGACATCTATATCCTCTTCCTTCTGGAGCATAGAGAAGGAAAATTACACCATATCCTCTTTAGTAAAACATTATAAGCTTTCCACCATTCTTATTTATAATGCATGGACTCCCAAAAACAATTTAGTGTTTCAGACATGGTGTTTTTCCCTAGTACATTTCGTATAGATTCATATTTGAGTTTGGCCTATATAAAAATCATTTCTGAATATACAAAGTAGTTCTCATGGCCTACCTCCAATAATAATAAGAATGGCTACGTTCACATAATATAGTTCTCCCGATTTCCACATGGCTTCTATTATTTCATTTAGGTTACCCATTTTGTTGAGATGTGTATGGTGAAATGAACTCATGCTGAATTCCATTATTCTCAAGATAAATTTCAAACTCTTTATTCTTATACTCACCGGAATTATCTATTCTCACCTTCTTCACTGAATACTAACATTCTTTATATTCTTTCCTCCTAAAACTCTTAATCATTTATAGAGAATTTTTCTTATGTCGCATGTACATAACAAGATTACTGTATATAAATTAATCATTGAATGTAATGAATTACATATCTCTATTTTTATATTTTTTACTCATTGGTCGAAAAAATAACAAAATGTATGAGTTCCAAAGTTCTTTTTAAGACTATGTCAATTCATTTATGCATAATTTTTGTAATATTACCTTTCATAAAAATACTGTAACACCATTCTCTTCTTCTTGATAAATAAAGTGTATCTTAGACACTATCATACATTGATAACATCCACTTATTTCTCTGAAACATATGTCCCAACCATTAATTCCACCCCATATTTTCATCCACCACACCCTTGTAACAATAGTTAGGTACTTAACCAACATGGAAAAAATTCCCACTTGTTTGTTGGCCTCTAATAACTACATTTCCACCATTTTCACATATCACAATAAATCCAACTTTTCTAAATATATATTTGTTTCCATAATCATACGTTTCAAAACACATAGAAGGTTGTTTCTCAGCCCTATAACATATAGTGTTTTCACGGATTCCATTATTTCTTTCCCAATGATGGTCGATCCAACACCTTTGATCCTAAGGGACTCATCATTTCTGAATGTCATTATTCATTATTTGAAAAATTTCACATTAATTAATAGCTATAATTCTCTTATAATATTAGTCTAACATACAATATCAAGGATCCATGGTCGTTCTACTTTCATAGTGTTCAAATAATTTTCAACAAAAAGATCTTTTTGTGCATCATTTTCTTCAAATTTTTGATGACCTTCCTCCAATATCCATGGAATGACTATGTGTTCTGGCTAGACAACCAAAAACATTTTCTTTTTAGACCTAGAAGATGTGTCTTTTATAGACATTAAAATATCTGGCTTCTATGAATTTTTAAAAACCTATTCATTTTCCGATAACACAATCATACACCACTGAGCAAGATGTCCAGGTCTATGAAATCTTTCACAGATAGTTTCCACTGGTTGGAACATATTCTCAACTTTCACACCAACCTTCTCAGATGCTTTTTGGACTTTATTTTTAGGTTTTTTATATTGAAAAGATTAACTCCAATTCATTCATTGTCTTCAAAATCATTTGGAGTAGTATTAATGTTGTTGGTTGAACCAACACATATTTTCTATGTGTCTGAATCAACCACAATACCATCAGTATCCATAGAATGAATTTTTCCTTATGAAACTAATATACTGACTAGGGTTGTGAAAATTATTCTAAACAATCTAGTTCCTATAACTCTACTGAGTATTGACCTACATATTTTCAATTGTAACCTTTTTCTTCAGATCATATATCTATTCAAACATACTAGAATGAGAAGTTATAGAAATCTTTCAGGACTCAGGATTTTTATATGCTTTTTATTTTTCAGTATTGATATAGTTAACCACACATGTAGCCTTTCTAGCATTGATCTTATTAGAACCAGTTCCATATTACGTTTCTACCTTTGAAGGTACCTTTTTTATCCTTCTTAGGATTATTCTTAGAAAAGAATTCACCAAATTCTGTAACAGCGTTTCTGAAACATGTGTTCCATTCCTTAGCTTTAGAAATTTTATATTGGAAATCATCCATCTCAACTTCTTTTTCCTTAATGTTTAATTTTGGATGAACATTACGATTCTTTTCACACTCAAAATAAATTTTCAAATAATCAATCTCCTTTTCAAATTTTTTCATTCTTATCAGCAAAACATTCTTGATCATTTGATGAAGAGTTATCATTTTTCAATTTCCTATTTTCCTCCTAAATCCTTCTTATCTTTGTCAATCATTCCATCATCTATTCTTTTAGAAATGGTTCATGTTGATTTTCTTCTTCCTCAGAAATACTACTTTCATAATCATCAGTATTAACTATTGCAAAAAAGGTACTCTCCCATGCTTTCTCAGCAACAAAATTTTCAGCTTCAGTGTCCCTATCACCATCTTGTTAATTTTGGGACCAAAATGTTGTTATTTTTGATTTGAATAAATTTTTGTCCTTACCTCTACTAGAAAAATTATCTTTGTCACCATGTTTATTCCATGACCTTATTGGGCTTTTCTATTCATCATCATTGTCTTCATAGTTCCCTTTTTAATGGAAGTTAGCTGCAAAGAGGGCAACCACTCCACATTCAATAAATTTAAAAGGGTGTTTCTCTATGTGTTTCCATGTTTCTATTTTCACATTTTTATAAATCAAGGAAAAAATTTCATAATTTTTTTTGACACATCTCACTTTTAGAGTAATATTTACTAGATTCACCTACAATATTAATTTTCATCAACATGTCATTCTTTCAAGCCTTGAAATACATTTCCCTATAATCTATTTTTTTTCACTTCATATTATTCTCCCTTCTAATTCTATAGGTTATTAGAGTGATATAAAAATCATAGAGAGATAATGTTTTAGGGTCTCTATCTTCCAGTGATGGAACTTTACCATCCAATTTTTTTGGGAAGAATTCATAGGATCTTTTCAACAACTTTAGAATCCTACAACATTCCAACAAGACATCTAATTGTACTAAAAATATCATTTATCCTGGTAAAGAAGTCCCCAACATATTCAAGCTATACCATCATTAATTCTTCATACTTCAACCTCTAGATTTGATGTTTTTTCTTCATCACATTTGTATTTCCATCATAGATATTTTTCATTTTTTCCACGATTATGTTTCCTATAGAGACCCCTTTTACTCTTAAAAATCACGCTCATAAAGTGAGGAGAGTAATGCGTTTTTTACCTCTTCCATCATTCTAAATATTATTCTAATCAATAGAAGTATGAGGATCCTTCTCATCAATAGATGGAAATCGATCTGTTCTATTTTTTAGAACATCATTCTCAAGAGACATAAGATAAGGAATCATTCTATATTTTTAGATATGATAAATCTTCAGAGAAAATATCATAATCCCATTACTATTCATGCTATTCAGATTCTCTATTGAAACATCCTATCAAAACATTAGTAAAGAATGAACAAATGGAACTTGACCCTAATACCAATTGAAGATACCCAGTAGGGATCCACAAATCACTGAGAGGGGGAGGGGTGCTTCAGTGATATATTTTTTATTTTATGTTTCCTTTTATTGAAACATACATCACCTCATGTTAATGAGTTATTACTTTCTGATCACACACAACTATAGGAACACACAATAAACAATGTTCACACCTCAATAATAGTACCTACGTCCATGGTATGGTGTATAAATAATCTAGTACCACACAATCCACTAGAAAACAATCCATTTATGTGGAATACAATGAGTATCGTACACCCTTGGGTGATAATCCTCATGTGTGTGTGCACTCTTTTAGAACAAATAGGGTAATGAAATATCTATGTGCCTCTTGAAAAACCTTCACAAATATGATCTTTGAAAACAAATATTCTCTTTTGTATCCAAACATTGATAGTAACATACTGGAATTCATAATAATACTTATTCTAATACCAATCCTTATCTTGAACAACTTTAAAGCACTTGTTTCTTAATTTTGGTAATCAAATATTTATCTCACATAGCTCCTTCACGAAGCTCCCAACATCACAAAGAACTATTCTTTGAAAAAGATCTCTAGTTCATTGATATAACTAGATCATAGAGCTCACTATTTCGTAGAACAGAAATTGGTATATGTGAAGTTAAATTCTTTCTCGAAGCTCAACAGCTCATGGAGAAGCTCCACTCCTTCATTGAGCTTACTACCTTTGCAGAGCTTGCATTCTCTGTGAACCTTCTCCACAATTCGAGACCTCCCAAATTATTGTTAAGTCTCTGTACTATTCATTATAGGGTAAGGGAATATTTATAGGTGTTTCCCACTAACTATAGTACATTCCATCCACCTCAGCTCTATGTTAGCAGAAAATCGTAGAACATTGAAAGTTCTTCAAGAATTCACTCTGCTTCACGAAGTACCATAGCTATTTTGCAAATTTGAAAATCTCATCGTAATCACTATCTGTTCAGACAAAGCCTTCGTTTGAATGAAATTATAATTCTTCTCATGTGCCTCTGTGATTCTCATTTTTCCTTTTCACCGCAATTATCACCCACAATTCTCTTTTCCTGGGTCATTCATGAAGCTCTTCGTAATCACAAATCACCTCGTCAACATTTTTCATGTCTTCGCAAAACATACTTCAAGAATCCCATATTCACAAAATTCATGACATTACCATGTTTTGATGAGGTCTTCATTGATATACTCTTTTTGAAATGCAAACCCAACTCCAAATTTTTGACACCAAAAAAATAGAAAACACTGGAAAACTATGCCACCTAAGACACCTGCTTCTTCAAGACTAGTAATACTGATTGACTGTAACGTTTCTCCCGCTTTACTTCATAAAGCTTGCATCAGTTTTCTCCATCCATATTATGATATTTTTGAAAGAGAGATCAGAAAATCATTTTCAGATTTACCCTGAAATGTATTGTAACTTTCCTGTCTTTCCTCACCCACTTATACAATGTGAAGTGATTTCCTTTCTTCTCAAACATTCTTGAAAGAAAATGGAAATACAACATTCACCAAAAGACTTCATCATCCAACATAGTCCAAACACTTAGATCATAAATTTGCATGCAGATGTCTGAACCAAAAGGAATATTTCATAACCAATGTGTAAATATTAAATGATTACACTGAATAAAAACACTCCTTTATCTTCCCCTTTATTTTGGGTATTGATCATCTTCCAGTGGGCTAGCATTCAACACGTAAAACATACTACATCCTTCTCCATTCCATGGCATTGGAACTTCTTCTTCTTTGAAGGATGGTCCTCATTATATTTAGACTTATTGTAAGTCTTATTCCCCTTTTTCTTGTTATTCCTTTTCTTATACACTATAATAACTATGGTTTTATCACACCCAATGTCCATATCTAGATGGAAAATTAAATAGAGAATTTTTGAAAGACTCTTCTCATTATTTCTCATAATGAAATTAAAAACAAAATTTTAGAAGATCTAGGGTAGTGATGAATGTATGATGTATGCATGAAACTCATCCAATAATTTAATCATTAATATGTCTATAAATTTAATTTAACAAATAATCATGAAATCATGAGGCACAGATGGTGCTGACTACCAATGAACAATTATAATGAAATTATTGGAGATATCATACCTCTCATGTCTCGCATTCTCTTTATAGAGACCCAAAAGATGAGAAATTGTGTTATATGTGTCCATGTCTTCATGTTTCTTTGAATTCTCATTAGAAATGGATGATTGAATAATAAATTCAACATCATTGGAATCATTCAAATTTTTCTCATATATCAATAAGACTTCATCACTTTCTTCATTACCAGGCACATCAAGAATAGGTTACTCAAGTACACACAATTTTCTTTTCACGATGAAGGATAATGTGTAATCTCTTCTTTCACTCTTTGAAATTTGTTTTGGTTAGGTGGTTATACTTCATAAGTATGTATCATAGTAGTATTTTTGACATTATTTTCATTTTGTTTTTAAAAAATAAGTTTATCATGATTTTAGTTCTTTATCTGATAAAATTTATACAAATAATTAAATATTATATTTATTGATGTCCCTGTATTTTATCAAAACCAAATAGGCCTCACCAATAGCTTGAAAATACCTATTACTTGGAAATTCGAATAGAAATGATTGATATTCCTATTCTTATTACCCCGACATTATTTGGTCATGAAACTCGAATGGTTTTAGTTTGGCATTCCAAATTCGAACTGCATTAACTCACATTTCATTGAACTCTTGATTAGATTCTTCAATCCTGAAATATATTAATTGTATTTCCTCTACCCTTGCCTCTAAGAAACATTATTTCCTACTATAGTAGTAAATTTTTGAGGTAAACCATGTTAATTCATCCAAAAAATTAAAGTTAGAATTCCCCAATAATTTTAATCACCCCAACATTGGTTGGTCAAGAACTTTGAAATATGGTTCAATTTTATATAGGGTTGGGGAAGGCTATAATGACTTAATATATATTTTATTGAGTTATTTTATCCTTTTATGCAGAAAGTTTCAATTATTTTATTTATCTCAGGCCTGGTAATTTTATGTGGATTTACATAAGTGATTAATCATGTCTTAGAAAATATTTATCCATATTTTAATTTATTTTAATTTTTTCTTGCAAGTTTTATAATTCATTAATTCATGTGGTCATGAAGAAATACCCATAATGAAATAACCATTCATATTGACATAAATAAAATAATAAATCGGTATGACCATGATCCCATACTAATGGTTAGTTTATCTAGAAGGTGATAAACCAACTGCCATCCTAGGGAAAAGAGCCTTGGACCAATTAAGGTACATTTTATATCTTTCACCACTCCACAAATGTATCTCTCATGGATTTGTTTCCTCAGCTAAAAGCAATAATGGCCTCCAATAGATTGGGAGCTCCATCCATTACATATGATTTTAAACATACTTGTATAGGAAAAATGCTTTACATAAATTGAAACCATGGGTATGCATGACCTTACATAATAAGAGTAGATAATGAACATATGCCAAAAATTTCATTTTATAAAAAATGAAATGATACTAATCACATTCCATGGACTGGTCTATGCTTATGATCATCTACATGCATGCAACGAAATTCGAATTTAATAAAACCAGCATTCAATTATTATTCCTTATTTTTTAAGAAAAAACACAATAGAATCAATTAATTATCATATTTAATTAATAAATTATGTTATCTTAATTATCATCAGAATCTCCTCAATATTCTCATCCAATAATTGTATACAAATTAAATAAATTTATTTAAAATTAACTGTTTACATCAATGTATCATGGAGGCAACACGGTGAATAATTTCCTGATTATAACCAATATAGAATCTACATGATTATTTTTTACTCTTGTCACATATGGAATACACATCTTATCATGAACATTCATGATGTGTACAATCAACATAATGATTAAAAAAAGTACATGTTTTTTAGGTCATGTGTTATTCATTAATTCACATAGAGTAACAATTATAACATGGAAAATAAAAGATATGCATATTTAAATATTACATAGAATTTAGTTAAATATTTATATACATATTAAAACCCATCAAATGGAGTTTTTATTCAACTTAAGGACCCCATGCATGAGCATGTCAATAAGGATTACATATTTTAGAAAATAAATTATAATTCTTCAAAGTTTCATATAAGTGAACAATGTGTACATGTTAGCTATATGAAATTTATGTCTCTCACCATCTATATTGGGAACATGCCTAGGGAATCAATGTGTAAATTGTGACTTTGAAAAATGGAGTACAAGATGAGTATATTGGGATATATGGTATGTGGTCTTTGAATTATACGGTCACCAATCAGGTAGGCCATGTATGGAAATGCATGGAAAATATATGACTTAAAAGACTACACATTGTGTATATGCATTACACGTAGTGTACTCTGTATAACTGTGAGACAAGTTGGGAAGGTCAACATATAGTGTAAGAAATAAATACACCTCATGTGAACAATTCAATTGGATTGAATTAATTTTGAATTAATTCCTAGGTCATTGAATCCAATTATATGACCTGTGACTCCTGTTACACATCGTGTACTCCGATGTTATCTAGCCATACTCCATGTCCCTAATAGATGAGTTCTTTAATTTTATTTTATTCATAAAATTAATAATTTTGATTATATCTACGAGAAATGATGGAGGAGGAAGAAAATATCACAATTCAGACTATTAGACAAATTAAAAATGAATTGAAAAGTACATGAAAAATGGATAAATCAATAAAAAATATTTAAATAATTATAAATAATTCTGTGACCTTTCTGATACGACTTGTGGGTTTCAAACACACCAGAAGCATGTGATGGTTCATTCCCAACTTTTATTTTTCTCGTGATCAATAATTTATTTGTGATTTTGAACAATGTTGAACATCTTGATAATTGAACATAAACCAGATAATAGGGAAAAGGGATAAAACAAAAAAACCAGATAGAGGATCATCACATATTATTTATAATCAATTTAATTAATTAATGATTTACATTTTTGGAACTATTTCATCATTGATGGATCTAAAAATAGATCTAAATTGTATTATCATTGCGTTCTTTGAATAAATATTAAATTACCTTTAGTGATGATTCACATGAGTTCCTAAAATCTATAGATTACGTAGAATGAATATCTGAGTGCTATCATGGATGATCCTATTACTTGTGATGTTCACATTTGATCACCATTAGAACTGCATATTAAGTGTTCTCTTTGATCTATATAGATTTGAGAGTGGGAGGGGTAGGAATATCTCTCTCCATTATTTGGAGGGTTCATGGAGAAGGGATCTCACTATGGCTTGATCGGATTCTCCAAATCGTTTTTTCAGAACTGAACAAATGAATTTGGTCTATTATGGAATAATATAATTGGGGTCCTATACTGCTAGGTTTAAAATAAATTAATTACCCAAAATTTCATTATTATTTATTTAATCCCCATGGAACTATATGTCAATTAATAATAATACTATTTTAATTTCTCAATACGCGCATAACATGCTAATTAAATTAAATATTATTTAATCAAATAATATTCATTATTTATTATTTTTCACCATCCCATTAAACTCGGTCTATCATTCCTCCACGACATTTATTATTCCATGAATAATATCTATTTATTTATTAATTAAACATCACTTTCTTATTTTTCAGTCAATGAATAATATTATATACATTTAATAAAAAATAAATATTTATTAAATATTCTTCTCACATTATATTATCTCAAATAACTGGTGAAGGAATATATGTTATGTAGAAAACAATACTAATTATTAAGCCACATGTTGGAATAATATTTATTCATGTTTTTAAATAATTTAAAATAATATATTATTTATCTGACATTCTAGATACACAATGTGTGTGACCCTCTTGGCAAATTTCTCAGTGGCATTAGGCGAAGTAGCCTAATGTCGAAGGATATCATCTACAAACATGTCAAGGCACCCACAGAGAAATAATATAATGCCACAATAACATAATATATCATATATATTATTATTATTAAATATAATACTTTATCATGATATCTAAAATCAAGAAGGTTGTGTAATAATTCCATCAACCTATGTGCTCGATGTCTCTTTCTATGACTTCCCAAAAATTGAACTTTCTTATAGAACACCATTGCCATGGATTTATTGAGGCTATATCATTTCAATAAAATGGCCTGATATATCAACTTATATTAAAGAGAAGAAGAGAAAAATCCTTTCATTTAATATTCATTAATGCCCTATTACTCGTGATTCACCCAAAGTATCCCATGTCATAGAAAAAATATGACTTCATTATTATCATCAATAAATCCAAGTATTCAAATCAGAATCTCATTAATAATAATGTTAAATTATAAGAATCAATAAAATTTTCTACATATTGGAACATCCAATGAAACAAATAAATTTGGATTTCCTATGGGTGGGTCTCAATCCCCTAATATCCTATACAAAATATTATGAAGGAAGTACACCATGAGAAGGTGCCTCATAGTACTATATGCCTCAACCCCTAATAGCTCGTATCATTCATTTCTCAAAATGATATCATCCAGGTATAGATGATATATTTATGAATGGGGCCATAACAATTCCAGGTTCACATCATAGAAGGGATATGAGATGACAATTTAATGCGACAATAAATCTTGGGACACTATCACATACTATGTTACACATAAGAAAAATCATGATCTGATACGATGTTTACTTTTATTAAAAAAACTTAATAAATTTAATCATAAAGTACACAATAAAATGTTTCTAGGGCATAGATTATATTTGATACAATATTTCAGAAGTCAATGACCACACATATATAAACATATATAATTCTTCTAACGGAATGTACTTAACTATAAAAATGAAAAAAATTAACATATCAAGAGATGTCTCACTTTCACATCCAGACACAACCACAATAATGTATTATCAAGAGAGTTCTAATGGGTCACACACACTTTCAAGAACAATCATTTCATATAATTAGATGTCTCACAGGTCACCCAAACACCCAAACAAGAATTTTATATAGTATAGATTTATAAAAAGGTTAATAAAATTGTAAGGTGATTACTACCTGATGTGTATTGAAGCCTGACACCATCAATAACCACATGAATGATGTTTAGTTAACAAAAAATCCATAAGAACAACACTAAATAACCATTTGAGGATTCATGAGAGATGAACCAATAAGGCGAACATGTCAATGGAAGAATTGGTTTAGAATTATCTAATGATTTCAAACATAACAAGTAGTTCTAGATGAATCCATGAATTATCAATACAAAATTGGATTTCTGATGATTCACTTTTCATGTAATAATTTCCCACAAAAGTCCATAAATTTAATTATGTTATAAATTTTGAAATAATATTTTATTATATAAATGAATTTTGATGAATTTTTGTGTTAAATATATAAAACAAATAATTCAATTTTAAATATTGGTTTCATTATTAAATTTTAATTTTCTGATTAATTTTTTATTGATTGATTTGTTGATTTATAATTTGTGTTGTCCAATTATTTTAAAAAGTTTTTAAATTATTGATTTTATGATTAATTATTTCATTTTATGATTTATTATAAATTTTTTAAACATATATTTTTTTATTCAATTATAATGATTATTTTAAAATAATATTCTTATTATTCATTATTAATTTCTTATTCGGATTAAATTAATTTATATATTCATTTTTTTCATTTAATTAGATAATTGATTTTTGAATTTTAATATAATTACTTTAAATAATTTATAAAAATGTGACATTAAATTATAGCATACGTCTTACCTAAATATTTTTTAGCGACTATGTAATCTTTTATTGATCTCATCATATCAACGTAGGCGTTTTAGATGAAATTTTGTTGTAGCCATGGATATGAAGATAGATGGTGGAAGACCCATGATTATTTAATAATTTTAATGTTCATTCGTATTAAGGGATGTGAATACGAAAATGAGATAGAGGTAACTATATCTATCTTTTTTTCTTATATTCACTAGGAATATTTTTGTTATGATGGAAAGCGAGGAATGCACATAAAATAGAAAAGAAAACATGAAAAAGAAAAATAATTCATTCCATTCAATCATGCTAGAATAATTAATGTGGATACATGTGAGAAAATAATATAAAGAGTAAAATATAAATGATGATAATAGAAATTATAATGTGGTAAACCCCAATGAGGGGAAAACCATTGACCATCTCTAGAAATCATGTCCACTAAAATCAATGAGTACATGGCAGAATGTCTCAATATTGATAGGGTTCTCAAAAGTATAACTATTCGACTCACCAGAATTAAACCACCTATGGGAAAGGATGTAATAACGTAGATCTGACATAAGAACACCATCCAAGAACAAAGACTAAACAAAATATCAATTTCACTACATATGTATTATTTCTACAATACCGAGATTCTCCTCCTTTTAAAAGAAATCTATTTGTATAGAAAAATGTAAATCCTCCAAAAAATATGTTTTGACCCATTTTGAAATAAAATTTGTGTACACAGTGCAACATTTGAGTAGGATCCCCATGAAACTCTCCTCCAGCTAATGTGGGGATCAAACCCAACCCTAAAATCAATGATCAAGTGTCAAATTTTCCTTTGGGTAAACTATTGGTCAACATGTTTGACACATTTTCATCAATATGGATCTTATCAATCTCTAACTATCTCCAATCAAGGACATTGAGGATCTAATTATACTGAACATGATTATTCTTTTAAATACCATTAAATGAGGAAATATTTACAAAATAGATATAAAACTAACTATAAAAAAATAAAACTTATTTGTCCTTATTAAAATTGAGATATCAAATAAAATTCTTCATCCATAAAAATTATTTTCATGCCTTTATAGAATTAATAAACTATGACTCCAGGGTAGATAAAGAAATACATATTTGGAATATAGACTATCATGATATTTCTCCCTATATAAAAGTGATCAAATAACATGAAGTAGACTTTCTCGAATTGATATCTCCTTCCATATATGAATATTTAATTCCACAATGTAATGGTTCCCCATTTAAAAACACAATCTAATATCATAAGTTCCATGAAGATTAAAAATTATATTTCTTCACTGCTCTACAATTCTCTTTAATTATATTAATTGGGAAATGACAAACCACACCAACTGGATGATCTATATCATGTCTAATACATACAATCACATAAATAAAATAGCAAATGGAAGAAAAATAAGGTATGTGTTATATATCATCTCAATCATCATTGGTAGAATGTGACTGACGTGTACTAAACATATATTATAAAGAAAGGGGAGTACTAACCACACTCTCTCTATCCATAGAAAATCAATTTATTATTTATCAATATATCTCTCCTGGGATAACCACAATTTCATGGCCTTCTGTCAATGGAGGTTGACGTGCTGAAAATATTTCATTCAATCCCCAAGTCTTTAATCACTGAATACTAACAAAGAAACATCGTAAACGTGTAAATTCTAGAAGCATAATGTCCCTCAAAGAGCATATCATTGACATAAATAAATAGTACAATAAAATCATCATTAGTAAATATATGAACAGAAAAATGATTAAGAGATTTATTCATGAATCCTTGATGAAAAATAATATATTCAGTCATATTTTACCAATACCTCAGAGAATGATTCAATACATACAAACTCTTCTTTAACCTATATATATGATTCTCTTTTCCTATTTCAAAAAAAAACCCTCTAGGTTCTACATATAAATATCATCCTCTAAATTTACATGGAGGAAATAGTTCTTCACATCCATCTTCTCAATATACTGATCCCAAATCGTATCCAAACCAATAAAACCCACAATGGAATACATTTTGACAAAATTTGTAAAAATCTCATCAAAATCAATACCTTTCATCTAATTCAATCCTTTAACGACTAACATTTCCTTGTAATAGGAAACAAAATAGGATTATTAGTTTTTATAATGATAAACCACTAATTTTTCAAAACACTCTTACCAATAGGTAATTTCACCATCTTAAAATTATAGATTTCGTTTAATGATTTCATCTAATCATTAATTTCTACAACCCATTTGAAATTATTTTAACATTACTTCACCTCATCAAAATACTCTATTTCTCCCCCTTTAGTGAGATTCATATACTCATCAGGTGATTATAATGTAGAATTGGTACAATGCTGATATGACCAGTGAAGTGGAACTATGGGTTCATTAATAACCCCTATTAATGGATAGTCAAAATCAAAAGCTGCAATGTAAATATCAATTCCAAACTATTAACCTTGAATTTCATTCATAACATCAACATGATAATCAAAATCAACAATATGATGTAAATGTGAATCAGGAAAATGATCAAGGCTAAAAAGCATCAGAATATGGAGAAGTATATATTTCTCCAAAATTAAAATCGATAACATTCTAATCCTACATAAATACAGCATCATGGATTTTGAAATGTTCCTTCAAATTGGTATCATATATCCTGTACCCAAACGCTTTGTTCCATATTCAATAAAATTACAATAACCTGACTTAGCATCCAACATGGATCTCTCATATCTAGGCACATGAACATGATCCATGCAACAAAACCCACAAAGGTGATCATACCATATCACTTTCCCAAACCAAAACCTATCGAAAGTATCCTTCTGCAAATAAATTGCATGTCAACATTTGATAATATAAGAAGTGGTATGTAAATCCTCACCCCAAAAAATGTCTTCAAAACTTTCCTTTTGAAAAAAACAAATAACTCTTTCCAACAAAGTAATATTCATCCTCTCATTTACACCGTTTAAATGAGGTGTCACAGGGGCATCTATACTGATCAAATATACCACAATACTCTCCCCTATTATTAGTGCATATACATTTCAATTTCCTACCAACTTCCCTCTTAGTAGAAACATAAAATTGCATAAAAATACAAAGCACCTGAAATTTGGCATCCAAAACATAATTCCAAATCATATGTCAGAAGTCATAAAAAAATTTACAGAAATAAATACCTCCATTATTTTAATTAGGTTTCAAAGGACAAGAAATAACCGAATGTGAAAATTCATGAACCTATGATGTCCTGTGTTAAGGATGACATCTGAAACTCAGTCTACTTGGATTTCATCCATACAGTGATCATGCATTATCAATTTGAATCTTTTCAAATCTATAATGATATTAATATTATATAAACCACAAATCACAATCTCACTAATGTGACTTGTCCTCTTAGTCTATACCTTTGATGAAACACAATATTTAACAACACATGAAAGTTCACCGTAAATAAAAGCTATATTCTAGTGAAAACCTGGCTGCTTGTTCCAATGAGACAAAATCAATGAAACCTTGGAAATATTCCATTAGAATCACTAAATTTACTAATAAACTCTTCTTTATGAATTATTCTTGTAGAAATAATATTCATACAAACCTCAAGAGCATGTCAAACATTATTCAAAATCAGCTAACTTATTGTGCTAGTCTCAAAACAAAAAAATCATTATACCTACATCAACATCATCACCATAATTACCCATCTTCATAATTTGAAAATTTCATGGCCTATAATATATAATGATCTCATTTCACAATGTCATGTGAAAAAAAGAAACAAATTTTAAAATCCCAGCAACAATCCTGAGAATCAATATTAATGGAGTCATGAACAATAATAAGATCACCCCATGTAGCAACAAGGACACGCTCATCTCTATCAACATTTTTATTCTACAGATTTTCCTTCATTCAATTTTATATTTTTAATTGATAAAAAAACTTATTATCATTCCTTTTCTTACTAAAATTATGGCATTCAAATTATATCTTCTTTGACCATGATATGATTTTTTCCTTTTCCCTTACTGATAGAGAAAATATCTTCAATTAATTAATATTTAATATCATTGTTTTAAACATACAAAAGTGTTCTTCTCAGTTGAATGGTTTCATTTTTATGATTTTGGTGTTATTTTGAGCTGAATAGTTAAAATTGGCCATTTTGGATTTTTAACAGTTTTATATTATTTTAGTATTTTGTCCACAACATTTTCTACACTAATCCAAATTGGAAAATTCGTTTTTTTCCAGATGCTAAACATACAGGTCTTCATTTACAATTTTTGGAAAAAAAAAATTGAATCGGCCATACAAAAGCTCAAAAGAAGCTCACAATTGGTAGAAAGAAATCTGTTTTCAGTTCTGCCTTGTTTTGGTGTGGGATACCTAACTCATTCATGGTGAGTCCAAATGTTGTTATATTCGGTGGGTAGACGCTCAATGAGTTTTAGAACTTATTTTATGACGGGAAGGCCAAATGATACGGCCATTTTTGGGTCCATTAAAGCTTCCTAATCCGGGGGTTGGCGTTTTGGAGAGTCTGACTGGACTGAATAAATGATCAGAGTAAACGGACCATAACTCTCGGAGTACCTGTCCAAATCCGATGATATTTTTAGGGGACACTACCAAGATAATTTTTCACAACATTGAAGAAGGGTTCAATGCGTTAAGAGGCCATTTATTGGGTCAAAAACGTTCCAACATTTGGAGGATGGAAATATGGCTATAATAGGAGGAGGGCTCCTCCTCCCCAAAACATCTCATTCTCCATCCCATTCCTTCTGGGACACCAAGGAGAAGAACTTCTCAGTTATCCCTTTTATTTATTTTATTTTTCATTACTTTAAAATTTATCCCCTCTCCTGCATCATCTCGTTTTACCCATCCATGGAGAAGTAGTTTCATTTGAGTGATCGGAAAGAGGGGAGGCTGGACCTATGTGTTGTGTTTAAGTTTTTGTGCTTGAAATGAATAAAATTTGTTCTTCTTTCTTCTTCTGGTTCCAATTCTTAATTCAGTATTAAATTCTGAATGCGGTTGTATTAAGTTTTTCATTCTGAATTTATAAATTGCTTTGGTCAATGATCAAATCTCCCTCCACCCAATTCTAATCTGTATACGGTGGAACATGATTAGGGTTGGGTGGTGATTTCTCGGCGATTGTCAAGCACGTGTGTAGGATTGTATGTCGAAATCATGGTTTATTAGGGAACAACAATTCTATGTCTGGGATTTATCTAATTAATCAATACACCTTCTACAAACCTACGGACATTGGAAGGAGGTTAGACCAATCTATGGTTTTAGAAAGGAAAATTCTCATCACAATTATCTGACTAAGAGAGAGAGAGGACTCGGTAGATGAATCTCCCTATTACCAGTTTAAGGAAGAATAAGAGATAAAATTTGGAAAACATGATGGAACAATACTAGGTCTAGTCGATCTCAATCCGATCACCATCTTTATCATTTGTTAAAACCAATATTTTTACGAAAACCAACAAAAAGTGACAACCTTGTTTTGTGTGCACTCCTTTTCGGGAGACTATCTAGGATCAACTGCTATACTATACATAGGTAAATAGAATATTGTTTTTCCATTCCCCACGACAGGCGTGCGTCAAACATGGCACCGTTTTCGGGGAGGAAGTTCCACAACCTATATGTAAATATTTGACTTTTTCAAATGTAAAAAGTAATTAAAAAAACGTTTTTCCATGATGTATTCCAATTCAAAATTTTATGCATGGGAAGATTACTCGCAGGTGGAATATCAAAAACAAGAAATTGATTGTCGTGATCTCAATGATCGGGTTGAATGGATTAGTAATAATTTGGATGATTTGAGTTGCAAAATGGAATGGGCATTCGACTATGTTCGTGCAATGATGGAGAAACTCGACCCCGAGCCGGAGCAAAAACATGAGATAGTGGAGGAAGAAATTTCACCACTCGTCATTGAAGAACTAGAGGAGATAAATGTTGAGGTACATGAAGACTCATTCATCAACACTCAACCAATTCAACCTGAGAATGACGAAAAAGAAGATGACTTCCCTACTAAGCTACATATGGGAGATCAACAAGAACTTGATCAATTTTGGAATGAATGTGAGGAACTTATTTATCTTCCCAAGCATTGCAATCAAGAAGATCCAACACCATGGAAGGATGACACCACCCAATTGGTGGAATTTGAAGTCAATATGGAGGATCCCGACTACTTCCCTCCATCTAGTGATAATCAAATCCAAGTGGACATTCAACTGAAGAAGTGATTGAACCAGACCCAACTCAGGGAGATGCTCCTTCCAAGAACTCTACCTTTTCTGATTTCATTCAATCTGATTTGAGCATCAGTCCTTATAATTTTTAATTTTAAATTTGGACAATCCTTAAATTTCCTTAGAAGAAGATGAAAAAGAATATGCACCTGTTGAGGAACACCTGGAGCTCCCTGAAGATATTGATCATCTACTTGAGGAAGTCCATGAAGAGATACAAGTGGTTATGCATGAATAACCAAATCTAAAAGCTTCCTACCATAAAATGGATGATTTTGAAATTAATATCTCAAATTTAAATGTTGAATCTCCCATTGATTATTCATTTCATGCAGCACATCTGGAGAAACCACTATATTGTAAAGAAGTCATTTCACAAGAAGCAACTGATGAGGAGGTGGTTCCATACTTCATCCTACCCCCTCCATGAAATAGGTTTCTAATTGTGAAGGGGGCAGATCTGTTGTACTCAATACATGAAATTGTCATCAAAAAGGAAAAATTACATGCTCGAAAGAAGAATTTTTGTTGCTTCATGGGCAAGAAACCTCACCTGTAACAACCCGAGATTTTATGAAAAATATTCTTTTTTATTTCACTAATGTCTTGTGTTGTACGCTACACCAAAAGGAGCTTGCACAACACGCATCCTTGACTTGCCTTGCATTACACGCAATCGCAACCTTTCTCGATAGCGTGTGTGGTACGTAATACTGAGTTTCACGAAACAATGATATGCTATTAAAATATTATTAAAACTAGCCGTTATGAATAGTAATAACCACTTTTTAAATTTTAGAAATTTTAAAATGGACTTCATTTTTGGATTCGGAGTATCGAATTTAGCCTAAGGTGAAATTTTGGTACTTTTCGGATAACTTTCATATTCTGATGAATAGTGAAAATTACTAAATTATAATTAAAAACAACTTTTTTTAATCGATATAATTAATAGTGATAAATCATTAATTTGAGTGGTTTTAAAGTATATTTAGAATATAGTTTTACAATTTAATACAATGTTGGTCATTGGATGTAATTTCACATTTAAACTAGACATAAACAAGTGTCAATCTTTTGATAGATATTGTTTCTTAAAAACACGCTATTTGTTTTAACAGCAGGATTTAATTATAAAATTAATTAATGAAACTTTTATGTAATTAATTTGGTAAAATAGACTTCATTTTTGAATTCGGAATATGAAATATAGCTTGGGATGAAATTTTGGCACTGTTCTGAAAAACATCAATTTTTGATGAATAGTGAAACTACTAAGTGGTAGTTAAAAAAACTGAATTTTTCATAAAACATAATTTTACCACTTCTGTGAATGGAATTTCAAAAATCCGAGAGACACGGTTGATGTCAGTAAGTAAAATGTGGTTCAATGAGATGAAAATAATTTTTGGTGAATAGTAACTTTTTACTTTTTTAACCGCGGTTAATAGTAAATAGGGTAACTAAGGGTAAATATGATATTAATATTACCCTAACACATGTCCTAATTCTATTGGACAAGTGTAATTCGACCAAAAACAAACATAGGAATAAAATATGACCATTTAGGCCCACATGGATTAGATTAGGACATTTATTAATAATTTATTTAAAGAAGGGTTAAAATAGTTAAAATCAAAGTTTAATAAGTAAATCATTTTTAATATGGGGTTATACATAAGATAAATTCGATTTTAAATATTCATTAGAAAGCTAAAAAGATTTAATACATGATGGTATTTTATTTGTAATTTTTAGACATCAAATAATTTAATTTATTTATGACACAATGATGATGCAGTAATTATCTTATTAATGAAATATTGACATAATTGATGTTATAAACACCAAAATAAATATAATTTGAGAATTTTTATGAATTCCCCTAATTTTATAGGTTACTATGATAAAATAGTGTTTATTTAATCAACTTGGTTCGAACATATAATTCTGTTATGACTTTCACAAAAATCATATATCAAATAGTGTCAAAATTGACAGAAAATAGTTTTTAAATAAAATATAATATTATTAATTGCTATTTTATTCCTAAAAATCTAAGGTTCGGCCAAATGACTTAGATAAGGATATATATTTTAATAATAAACAATTTGGGGTTCGTTTGGAATGTTATAGTAAGTGTATTAACCATATAGTGAAAGAAAACAAAAAGACACGGTAAAAGTTAAATTATTTAACTTAGAGTTAAATCTAATTGATAAGGTTAAAATGATAACCTAAACTTGTCTAAATCCTATTGGTTGATAGGATTTCGACCCTTCCCCACTTTATCTTCGAAATAGGACCCTTTGGAACCATTATAAACCGATTTTGACTTTAATATAAAATAATATTTTGAGATATTCCTAAGGTGCCCCTCTCCTCCCTTATAAAAGGGCACCTCCTCCCCCTCCTCCTCACACCAAATTGAGCACTCATGCTCGGCCAACCCCTACCATTTTCTCCTATCCACTTCCCTAGAATAATACTAGAGGTCCTGGTCTTCTCCAAAGACCAATCTTAGTTCCTTAAGTGGAGGATTCAAAGAGGCGTTTCAAAAGAAGAGGTAATATCCATTACCGATCTTTTCAATTTCTTTCTTCTTCAACTTCTTATTCATTAGTTGTTTCATGATAAAGTAATAACATCAGTATTACTTACATACTGATATGTTATTATAAATATGAAACAACCCTAATTCACCTTCTATCCATCCTACGGAAAAATGAAATCACCGCGCGTGCGTACGTACGGAATACCCTCTCCACGCCGTGGTGTAATCTATTTTCCACCATCACCTTACAAGGATGGTTATAATGGTGTAATGAGTAACTATATATGATTATTATGAAGTAATATTGATACTGAAATAATATATATATACTCCAATACAATTCCACGATCATAGGAACGATATCATCACTCGTGCGTACGTACGGAATACCGTCTCCACGATGTGATGCGACTCATTCTACATGATCTTCATTTCATAATGATTATATAAATGAATTGAATGAATGAATATGGAATATACTACACTAATACCATTCTGGAAATTAATTATCTATAACCTAAAGATAAGAATAAGGATTTATTCGACAAAACACGCATAAGAACAAAAAGTTATAAAGACCCGAGTAACAAGTAACAATGAAATATTACTAACAAGAAGCTAATAATATGACCATATATGATCTCATATCAATATGTATGATTCTGGAATAAGTCAATAACATTATTTAAACCATTATACAGGAGCTTCGGACACGAACAAAGCAAATCGGACCTAAGGTAAGGGAAATATCACAATCTCATTTTTTTATCCGAGATTGTTTATTCGTAAGTATTTACTGGGGTGTATTTTATCATCCACATCCATGTTTCACCAATATGTAATATTATTTCCATACACCTACAATTGTTTAAATCCATTTTTACCCTTCGGTGAGTTTTTAGTAATATGTACGAAAGGAATCTTTTGTCGTTTTTCGTACGAGGTACTTTTTGACTTTTCCGACAAAAGTACGAAGAATGTTTTTTTTAACTTATACGGCATGAATGGATTTTTAAAACATTATTTCCAAGAAGATTCCTTTACAAGTTTTACAGTTTATTTTTAATCAACTTCTTTTATTTTAAAGTTGTATGACATGATTATAAAAGGAAAAATGTTTTTGATGAAGAAAGGATATTTTCCTCAAGAATGGAGTTCAAATGTTTATTTTCCATCTAAGATAATAAAGGGTTCTGTTTTTATCCCTATTATTAAATTGATTTGATCATGTTGTGATGGAATTATTTTTATGAATTCCTTTATCTTATATGAGTTGTTTTATGATGTCATGTCGTTTAAGAATCCCATTTTTATTACATGGGTTATGCTATGATGTATGTTTTATGATTATGTGGCACACATAAGAAAGGATTCATTATAAGATGGGTGGGACCTATATCTCCCTCCAATGCATTGGGTAAAGATTTTATATCTCATGAGATAGACATGGCTGGAATGGAAGGTTATTTCGGTTCAGTGAAACTGGACTGAAACGAGGGTTACTCGATTCAGAAAGGGACTTTCTCCACTAAGATAGTCTTGGCAATGAGTCTTGACTAACAAGAAATGATTTTCCATGATTATGTGTGCATGCCACAAAGTTTCAAGTTTCATGTTATGATTATGGGGATCACATTTTCACTTCTATGATTTATCCCATGTTATGATATTATGAGCTCTTTTGCAGGTTAAGATTTCCAAAAGCTATGTTCTTATGTATATGATGTGATTGATATTTCTTTTGTTTACCCTTGCTGAGCATTTTAGCTCACCCTTTTATGTTTTCTTTTCCCCAGGATATAAAGAAAGGTTTTTAGGTAAAAAAAAAGGGGAAGATCTTTATGGGAGATATTGAAGATCTTTCACCACGATTAGAAGATTACGTTACGAGTTTCCAAAGACACTAAACTATTACGATCCTTGTGTGTGTGTTTTTGTTATGTACTAAGTATTCCGCAAATGTAATGTAATGTCCATGTACGATAAGCTTAGGGTGTCTACAGTTGGTATCAGAGGCAAAGGAGGTAGGAATGTATCCGATCCTTGGGAACTCTCACATGTGAGCGTTGGACGAAGCATGGCTCTCCGCCCAAGGGCTTCATGAGGAAATGGCTGCCACTGGGGATGGTGGTGTGTCCCGCCCAAGGGGTGTAGCCGCCCATGGAGTGCCCTGATAGGTATCAATTGTAGTCCACTGGAAGTAATTCTAGACCGCTATAGTTGGTATCAGAGGAAAGGATTAGTCAACCTTTGGAAACTAGGATGTGAAAACGTTAGTGAGATCCCTAGAGATATTTCTACGGTATGTCTAGGGATGTCCCTAAGGTTAAGTATACGTATAGGTTATAGTACTAGAACTATGCTAACGATCATAGAATTAAACCTAAGATGTTAGATATTGAAGGTACTCCCCCTTTATTATGTTGTTTTCCCTAGCATGATTTTTTGCCTCTCACACTATTCTTTTTGGGTTTTAGACGATGGCTGGAACCCGACGGAACCGTGTTGATCAATGCAATGGACAATGCAATGATTGCCCTCCTGAACAAACAAATGTTATGGGAGATGGAGTGAAAAATCTTATTGCTATACTTACACAAGCTATGAATCATTCTGGACTTCCAAATGAGCAGAGAAGGGAACAATATTCTATTGAGTCCTTCATGAGGCAACGTCCACCTTCTTTCAGTGGGTCTTCTGATCCACTTGTGGCTGAACAATGGATCAGTACTACTGAAAAGATATTTTCAGTTCTTCAATGTTCTGAACATGATAAAGTCATCTTAGCAGTATATCGTTTGGAAGGTGAAGCTGATCAATGGTTGAATCTTATCAAGAATACGAGGCCAAGAGATGAAATTGAGTCCATGGAATGGGACGAGTTCAAGAACTTATTTTTCAGTAAGTACTTCCCTCATATTCTTCGAACAAAGATGGAGAAAGAGTTTCATGAACTGAAGCAAAGGGACGATGAATCTGTTGGTACCTATGAAGCAAATTTTACAAGACTTGCAAGGTATGCTTCTGGAATTATCATCCAACCTGAAAGTAAAGTTGATCGATTTTTCAGTGGCTTAAAACCAAGTCTTCGAAGGACATTAGCTATAAGAGACTTCAGTAGCTATGAATAAATTGTGCGTTGTGCTATCAAGGTAGAAATGGAAGTTGGTGTTACATATCCATCTCATGGTTTTGACAAGAAACAAAAGATGGAGTTCAAGGAGAAATCTCAGAATAATGGTGAAAAGAAGATGAATGTTTCCTTATGCACAAAGTGTGGAAAGAAGCATGGTGGAGATTTTCTTAAAGGGACTAGAAAATGTTTTAAGTGTGGAAAAGAAGGTCATCGAGCAGCTTAGTGTCGATGTAATGGAAAAAGGGTTTCTAATGATGCGAATAAAGCAAACACTGCAGAGAACGCACCACCAACACTTCAATGCTTCAAGTGCAAGGAAATGAGGCATTATGCTAATAATTGCCCTAATCCAAGGGTTAGTGATGATCAACATGAGCAACCACTGAAGGCAAAGGACAAAGGGAAATCACATGCGATCACTATTGGCAATGTTGAATATGACAACGATGTGGTGGAATGATTAAGTGTTTATGTAATGGGATTCCAAAATAATGTTGTATCATTGAGTATTGCAATATTTATTGATGTGGTATTCAAAGTGATTGAGATATTTTTTGGAAATAAGATGATATGTGCATAATGAAGATGAGAAAATGAAATGTTTAATAGTATTCATGAGCTCATGATTGATATAAGGACTAAGTGATATCATGGTTTGAGTATATAGAATTTTGAGGATTTTGGTATGTGGAAAGTGTTAAATTTTAACTGAATTCATGTTTTCACTAAGGTATTCAAGAGAATACATGATTAAGGACTTTGAATGTTTGGAATGTGACCAACAAGACATATCTTATGATATGTGGGGATCAACGACAGTATTAAATCTCTATTAATCGTTGTCACTATATTATGAGAGTGGACTGCAGTATTATGTATAAGCCTAAAGATTAGACTGGATTATGTTGGACATAAGTTAGTATTGTTTAAGGATAGAAGATTTTCCATATTATTGATGGGATGTTATAGTAACGTAGTTTTAGAAAAATGACAACCTGCAGGACGGGCGACATCCCATCGCTTCGGACAAGGCTGTAGGAATCGAACCCACAACCGAAGTGCGACTGGCCTTTATCGCCTACCACTGACCTACAGGAAGTCCCTGTTTAGTAGAAACTAGTGTTATTATATTAAGCAGTATGATATATGAAGTATAAGCACATTTTAGGAACCATATATGATTAATCCCACTATAGATAGACTTATATATATAAATTTTGCTAACCTTTTGAGACAGATGGAATGACCCGTCATTCTATCACATGATCTGCTAACACTTCACGAATAACAAATTCAACATCATTTATTTAAGAGATGAAGTGGAAATTATTAAAGGCACGAACAACAGTGAGATTGTACCAAAATAAAGTAAGTATTTATTCTAATTCAAATTCTTTAACTTTAGGGAAATGATCTTGAAAACCAAAAATGTTGTCCTAGTTCTCTTATACCTGATGAATCAGATGGTACCTTAGATCGTCACAAATTTATGGATTTTTGATTACTGGCTTTTCCATAGCCATGTTCTCTACCACTCTCCATCAGAACATGATGGTTAGATTTCACTTCCATATCCATATTTTCACCTATGTGGAAACCCAGTGATTAGTTTATTTGGGTAATCGTTACATTTCATACTTTTGTTTTTAAAGCCAAGTTTTGGTATTCCTTTTTTACGATGTAGGTTTCTATAAAAGAAACTTTCGAATAGTAAACCATTTATAAACCCGACGAATTTCGAGGGAGAAATTCATTTTAAGGGGGGTAGAATGTAACAACCCGAGATTTTATGAAAAATATTCTTTTTTTATTTCACTAATGTCTTGTGTTGTACGCTACACCAAAAGGAGCTTGCACAACACGCATCCTTGACTTGCCTTGCATTACACGCAATCGCAACCTTCCTCGATAGCGTGTGTGGTACGTAATAATGAGTTTCACGAAACAATGATATGCTATTAAAATATTATTAAAACTAGCCGTTATGAATAGTAATAACCACTTTTTAAATTTTAGAAATTTTAAAATGGACTTCATTTTTGGATTCGGAGTATCGAATTTAGCCTAAGGTGAAATTTTGGTACTTTTCGGATAACTTTCATATTCTGATGAATAGTGAAAATTACTAAATTATAATTAAAAACAACTTTTTTTAATCGAAATAATTAATAGTGATAAATCATTAATTTGAGTGGTTTTAAAGTATATTTAGAATATATTTTTACAATTTAATACAATGTTGGTCATTGGATGTAATTTCACATTTAAACTAGACATAAACAAGTGTCAATCTTTTGATAGATATTGTTTCTTAAAAACACGCTATTTATTTTAACAGCGGGATTTAATTATAAAATTAATTAATGCAACTTTTATGTAATGAATTTGGTAAATTAGACTTCATTTTTTAATTTGGAATATGAAATATAGCTTGGGATGAAATTTTGGCACTGTTCTGAAAAACATCAATTTTTGATGAATAGTGAAACTACTAAGTGGTAGTTAAAAAAACTGAATTTTTCATAAATCTTAATTTTACCACTTCTGTGAATGGAATTTCAAAAATCCGAGAGACACGGTTGATTTCAGTAAGTAAAATGTGGTTCAATGAGATGAAAATAATTTTTGGTGAATAGTAACTTTTTACTTTTTTTACCGCGGTTAATAGTAAATAGGGTAACTAAGGGTAAATATGATATTAATATTACCCTAACACATGTCCTAATTCTATTGGACAAGTGTAATTCGACCAAAAACAAACTTAGGAATAAAATATGACCATTTAGGCCCACATGGATTAGATTAGGACATTTATTATTAATTTATTTAAAGAAGGGTTAAAATAGTTAAAATCAAAGTTTAATAAGTAAATCATTTTTAATATGGGGTTATACATAAGATAAATTCGATTTTAAATATTCATTAGAAAGACAAAAAGATTTACTACATGATGGTATTTTATTTGTAATTTTTAGACATCAAATAATTTAATTTATTTATGACACAATGATGATGCAGTAATTATCTTATTAATGAAATATTGACATAATTGATGTTATAAGCACCAAACTAAATATAATTTGAGACTTTTTATGAATTCCACTAATTTTATAGGTTACTATGATATATTATTGTTGATTTAATCAACTTGGTTCGAACATATAATTCTGTTATGACTTTCACAAAAATCATATATCAAATAGTGTCAAAATTGACACAAAATAGTTTTTAAATAAAATATTATATTATTAATTGTTATTTTATTCCTAAAAATCTAAGGTTCGGCCAAATGACTTAGATAAGGATATATATTTTAATAATAAACAATTTGGGGTTCTTTTGGAATGTTATAGTAAGTGTATTAACCATATAGTGAAAAAAAACAAAAAGACACGGTAAAAGTTAAATTATTTAACTTAGAGTTAAATCTAATTGATAAGGTTAAAATGATAACCTAAACTTGTCTAAATCCTATTGGTTGATAGGATTTCGACCCTTCCCCACTTTATCTTCGAAATAAGACCCTTTGGAACCATTATAAACCGATTTTGACTTTAATATAAAATAATATTTTGAGATATTCCTAAGGTGCCCCTCTCCTCCCTTATAAAAGGGCACCTCCTCCCCCTCCTCCTCACACCAAATTGAGCACTCAAGCTCGGCCAAACCCTACCATTTTCTCCTCTCCACTTCCCTAGAATAATACTAGAGGTCCTGGTCTTCTCCAAAGACCAATCTTAGTTCCTTAAGTGGAGGATTCAAAGAGGCGTTTCAAAAGAAGAGGTAATATCCATTACCGATCTTTTCAATTTCTTTCTTCTTCAACTTCTTATTCATTAGTTGTTTCATGATAAAGTAATAACATCAGTATCACATACATACTGATATGTTATTATAAATATGAAACAACCCTAATTCACCTTCTATCCATCCTACGGAAAAATGAAATCACCGCGCGTGCGTACGTACGGAATACCCTCTCCACGCCGTGGTGTAATCTATTTTCCACCATCACCTTACAATGATGGGTATAATGGTGTAATGAGTAACTATATATGATTATTATGAAGTAATATTGATACTGAAATAATATATATATACTCCAATACAATTCCACGATCATAGGAACGATATCATCACTCGTGCGTACGTACGGAATACCGTCTCCACGATGTGATGCGACTCATTCTACATGATCTTCATTTCATAATGATTATATAAATGAATTGAATGAATGAATATGGAATATACTACACTAATACCATTCTGGAAATGAATTATCTATAACCTAAAGATAAGAATAAGGATTTATTCGACAAAACACGCATAAGAACAAAAAGTTATAAAGACCCGAGTAACAAGTAACAATGAAATATTACTAACAAGAAGCTAATAATATGACCATATATGATCTCATATCAATATGTATGATTCTGGAATAAGTCAATAACATTATTTAAACCATTATACAGGAGCTTCGGACACGAACAAAGCAAATCGGACCTAAGGTATGGGAAATATCACAATCTCAATTTTTTATCCGAGATTGTTTATTCGTAAGTATTTACTGGGGTGTATTTTATCATCCACATCCATGTTTCACCAATATGTAATATTATTTCCATCCACCTACAATTTTTTAAAACCATTTTTACCCTTTGGTGAGTTTTTAGTAATATGTACGAAAGGAATCTTTTGTCGTTTTTCGTACGAGGTACTTTTTGACTTTTCCGACAAAAGTACGAAGAATGTTTTTTTTAACTTATACGGCATGAATGGATTTTTAAAACATTATTTCCAAGAAGATTCCTTTACAAGTTTTAAAGTTTATTTTTAATCAACTTCTTTTATTTTAAAGTTGTATGACATGATTATGAAAGGAAAAATGTTTTTGAAGAAGAAAGGATATTTTCTTCAAGAATGGAGTTCAAGTGTTTTTTTCCATCTAAGATAATAAAGGGTTCTGTTTTTATCCCTATTATTAAATTGATTTGATCATGTTGTGATGGAATTTTTTTTATGAATTCCTTTATCTTATATGAGTTGTTTTATGATGTCATGTCGTTTAAGAATCCCATTTTTATTACATGGGTTATGCTATGATGTATGTTTTATGATTATGTGGCACACATAAGAAAGGATTCATTATAAGATGGGTGGGACCTATATCTCCCTCCAATGCATTGGGTAACGATTTTATATCTCATGAGATAGACATGGCTGGAACGGAAGGTTATTTCGGTTCAGTGAAACAGGACTGAAACGAGGGTTACTCGATTCAGAAAGGGACTTTGTCCACTAAGATAGTCTTGGAAATGAGTCTTGACTAACAAGAAATGATTTTCCATGATTATGTGTGCATGCCACAAAGTTTCAAGTTTCATGTTATGATTATGGGGATCTCATTTTCACTTCTATGATTTATCCCATGTTATGATATTATGAGCTCTTTTGCAGGTTAAGATTTCCAAAAGCTATGTTCTTATGTATATGATGTGATTTATATTTCTTTTGTTTACCCTTACTGAGCATTTGAGCTCACCCTTTTATGTTTTCTTTTCCCCAGGATATAAAGAAAGGTTTTTAGGTAAACAAAAAAGGGGAAGATCTTTATGGGAGATATTGAAGATCTTTCACCACGATTAGAAGATTACGTTCCGAGTTTCCAAAGACACTAAACTATTACGATCCTTGTGTGTGTGTTTTTGTTATGTACTAAGTATTCCGCAAAAGTAATGTAATGTCCATGTACGATAAGCTTAGGGTCTCTACATCACCCACCATCAGATTGGAGATAACTTATTAGAACTACCCCTCTAGAGGCAGTCAAAACCCAGGGCCCACTTGGGGGTTTTAGCCTATATTTATCCTTATTTTCTTATTCATTTTCCATTTTGATTTCTTTTAATAAATTTCTTATGTTAACTTATTTACTTTTTTAGGTTTCCAAGATCAACACTTTGGAGCTTAACTCAATGTTGCATTGCCAATAAGTCTGTTCGTACCTCTCCTTTATACTCTCTTATAGTTGTGATTCATTTTAAAATTAGTATACATGTTAAATACACTTGAATGCATTGAGGAAACTGCATCAATTAAGTGTGGGGGAGGGAATCTAGTAGTCCAGGAGATTTTTCCAAAAAATTAATTTTTGTTTTGTTTTGTTTTGTCGAGCCAACGACATTAAACAAAGGCACTACCAGGATGCAACCCGCATTTTCCCCCATTGTCCACATGTCTTCTTAGTCATTTACCAGCATGATTGAACATGCCTTCACTATAAATTGTTTTCATTTTTTTATTTCAGGTTAATTAATGAAGAGGTTGTAGTGGGATTATATTTCGTGAAGAAAATAATCCATTTGACAGGGGAGTAAGAGTTTCAATTCTATATTATACAAATTTATTCCCTACATTTTTAGTCTTTTAAAGAATTAATCAAAAAAATGCATGCCCACTCTTGAATTCTTGTTTTACTTTACTTCTCTTGGAGACATGAGTTTCATAGAACTACAATGATTCAATGTTTTAGATTTCAATGTTAATTATGTTTAATGATTAAAATGGATAATTGGATGATTAAAGTGAAGCAAGGTTATTGAAATAAGGACTCGTGATTTGAGGGAATTAATTGATTCATGTAAATGAAATTTCCCTTCCATTTTCATTATTTTAATTTCTGAAATTCATGTGAATTAATTTGTTATTATTAATCATGCCATGAGTGATTGTCCAATATCATATTCTCATTCCTAAGAGGATTTATAGACCAAATATTTCCTATTTTTTCTTGAGTATATTTCTTGAGTGATCTTGGGACGTGCCACCTGTTAGAACTTGTTTTGAATCTTTTTAATGATTTGACTGTACAAAACCACATTTAAAATGATTGAGCCACTACATTGGCTAGACACATATTTACCTGAGACCCACCCTTAAATTTATCCTTCGTTATCCCATATAATCAATGAAATGAATTATAGGTTTAAGACACATCACTTACTGATATTTCTTTACCTACCCACACTTTTAGTATTTTTGCATGGTAATTCATGTTTGACTCTGGGGGAAGGGCATTTCGTGTGTTTTTATTGGGATATGTATCATTTTTGGGTGGGGTAATGTGTGTGTCATCATTTTGGTCAACGTATTATTATAAAATTGGGCATGATTCATCATTTCATTATGATTCTTTCATTTCATCCAGTTCTCCATAAAAAAAATTCAAAATAAAGATGTTCCTATCTGGAGCTTTACAAAAATAAATAATGTTGTGCCTTTTTGGATCTTTACAAAAAAAATAGGTAGAACTTGGATGATATCATTCTTTGTAATCATTTATTGACTCAGGACCCAGGTAATTGAAAGGGGAGTTGTGTTTTGATTCTCATTTCAAGGGGATTTGAGTGAGGTTCATCTTATGTTTTCGCTTGATTAATCATGCATTGTACTTAAGAGTCAAACATCCTACTTCTGGCCTTAAATTATTTCAATCATTTACCCACAAACCCTAAGACGCAGAGTCATTTGATCCTTTATTGTAAGTCCTCATGATTTTATGTGTTTTTTGTCTTTATAGAGTGGAGAAAGTAGTTACTTTAAAAACCTATGGGTAAGGAGCATGTTCTTATGATATGAGCATAACTCCACTATTAATTGTATCACGAGTGATGAGAGAAAAGATTAAAAAGTGAGGTAAATCATGATTTGGCTTGTTTAATAATAATAAATTGAGAAGATTGAATGAATGAAAGGAGAAGATTCATTATTTTTCAAAGGGGAAAAGTAAAAAGAATGAATTGATTGTTTCTTTGAAAAAATGGGAAATTAAATTGGTATTTTTGTGGAACTGGAAAATTTTATTGGACATTGATAATCATTTGATTTTATTTCATTTGAAATTTAAATATTGGTGACATTGGTTCCCATTGAATTCCATGTTGAGATTTTATGCTTGAGGACAAGCGTAGTTTAAGTGTGGGGGAATTGATAGAGAAAATATTTTCAATTAATTTATATTTAATATAATTGTTTTAAACTCACAAAATTATTCCTCTAAGATGAATTGTTTCATTTTTATGATTTTGGTGTTATTTTGAGTAGAATAGTAAAAATTGGCCATTTTGGATTTTTAAGATTTTTATATTATTTCTGTATTTTGGATATAAAATTATCTACACTAATCCAAATTGTAAAATTATTTCTTTTTCAGATGCTACACATCGAGGACTTCATTTAAAATTTTTGGACAAAAAGTTGAATCGCCCATATGGAAGCTCAAAAGAAGCTCACAAGTGGGAGAAAGAGAACTGTTTTCAGCTCTACCGTGTTTTGGTGTGGGATCCATACATCATTAATGGTGGGTCCAAATGTTGTGATATTCATTGGGTAGATGCGCACAGAGTTTTATAACATCTTTTATAAAGGGAAGGCCACGTGATGCGGCCGTTTGAGGGTCCATTAAAGCTTCCTAATTTGGGGGTTGGCGTTTTGGAATGTCTGACTGGACATAATAAATGATCATAGTAAAAGGGCCATAACTATCGAAATACCTGTCCAAATCCGATGATATTTTTAGGGGACACTTCCAAGACAATTATGAAAAACACTAAAAAAATCTCAATGCATGAAGAGGTCATTTATTGGGTCAAAAATGCGACAACATTCGTAGGACGAAAATCTGTCTATAAAAGGAGGATAGCTCCTCCTCCTCAAAACATCTCATTCTCTATCCCATTCCTTCTAGGACACCAAGGAGAAGAACTTATCAGTTTTACCTTTTATTTCTTTTATTTTTATTTAATTTAAAATTTCTCTCCTCTCCCACATCATATTGTTTACCCCATCCATGGAGGGGTAGTTTCATTTGAGTGATCAGAAATAGGAGAGCCTGGACTTATGTGTTGTGTTTGAGTTTTTGTGCTTGAAATGAATAAAATTTGTTTTTCTTTCTTCTTCTGGATCCAATTCATAATTCAGTTTTAAATTCTGAATACGGTTGTGTTAAGGTTTTGATTCTGAAATTATAAATTTCTTTGGTCGATGATCAAATCTCCCTCCAACCAATTCTAATCTGTATACGGTGGAACATGATTAGGGTTGGGTGGTGATTGCTCGGCGGTTGTCAAGCACGTGTGTAGGATTGTATGTTGAAATCATGGTATATTAGGGAACATCAATTATTGGTCTGGGATTGCTCTAATTAATCAAGATACCTTGTTCAACCCTACGCACATTGGAAGTAGGATTGACCAATCTATCGTTTTAGAATGGAAAATTCTCCTCACATTTATCTGACTAAAGGAGAGAGAGGACTCAGTAGATGAATCTCTCTCTTACCAGTTTAAGGAAGAAGAAGAGATAAAATTTGGAATCAATGATGGCACAACACTCGGTCTAGCCGATCCTAATCCGATCACCATCTTTATCATTTGTTAAAACCAATCTTTTTAAGAAAACCAACAAAAAGTGACAACCTTGTTTTGTGGGCACTCCTCTTCGGGAGACTACCTAGGATCAACTGCTATGATATACTTAGGTAAATAAAATATTGTTTTTCCACGCCCCATGACTGGCATGCGTCACTTACCATGACTACTTAGTCCCTGATTCATTGCATAGCATCTCTCCCTATTCCCAATGACCAAAATCTCTGATGACGATTTATATATAGTATTTTTCATGAACACTTCATTAAAAATAGTATACATAACAAAACATAATGTTCTGGCACCATTTAGAGAAAACAAATTTAGAGTAAAATGTATATTCAACCAAGAATCGGGTAAAGTGTTAAGAAACAAAAGATCTAAAACCTAATGTTTAAAATTAGAACCCATATAATAAAATTGATCAAAAAAATTTATATTAACTCAAATAGTCAGAAGTAGGCATACCTTCTGTAAACATCAAATTCATTATTTTTTAGAAGAAACAACTAATTATTTCCTTTCATGGAAGCAATGGTAGTATGAAGCTTCTACCAAAAAGTATTGGTGCGAGAGAGGTTGAAAATATGGGTCATAATTTCATCTTTAACTCATTGGTGAATGAAACCACAAATCACCTCTTGATTGGGCATCCTTTATTCATTTGATATTTTTCTAGCTTCTAGGTAATAAAATTAGAAGATGATTTCACTTGACAAAAAGTATAAACTTTATTATTAGTAACCACATATGGTATTTGGTACCATTAAACTAAATCTGTTGACTGTAATTGCAATCCAAATTAAATATTAAAAAAATAAAGCCATTTGATATTATATGTTGGGATATATGGAAAGATATGAATTTGAAAACAACATAAAGAAAACATGTAGTGGAAAAAACATATTTAACATCACGAAAGATATAAAAATTAATGTGGATGCATAGAAAGAAAATAATATAAGCAGGAGAAAATAAATATTGACACATTAAAAATTAACATGGAAAACCCCAATGAAGGAAAACACAATGGGATACAGTACCGATATTCAATCGACTAAAATTAATTAGTATATAGTAGAGACTCAAAAAATAAATGGGATTTCAAAAGTATGACTCTCCAACATTTCAGAATAAAATCACCAATGGATAATGGTGGTATAAATTAAATCATACAAAAGAACTTCATTTGGGAGACAAGAGAAAACAAGATTATAATTTTCTCTTCATATGGATGTTTTCTATAATACAAATCTTCTGCTTCCTTCGAAAGGAAATATTTCCACATAAAAAATGAACCTCCAAATTTTTTTTTCTTCTATCGTTTAAAAATTGTTCATATACATGGTTCACCTTTTGAGGTGGCTCCCCAATTGAATATTGTACTTTGGGAATCATGAAGCAGAATACCTGACCACACCTTAGACATTTTGGATAATGTTTCATGATGAATATGGGGAATTTAATAATAACCAATGCATTTTAGAAAATTTCTCCTTCCAATATTATTGAATAACCCTAGATATGACACTAATGCTCTGATGAAACTATTTGGGAATGATGAAGAAGAAGCTAACGAGTATCCATTATTGAGGATGCTTCCATCATTAATGAAGACATTTCTAAATTTAATGAAAAATGTGATGCATGTGATGGGTGTTTTCTACATGGTCCCTCCCGATTTAAATATAAACAAGATCGTATGATGTTGTGGTCACTATTATGTAGCTAGAAGTTAAACCTTGTATCATAATTGAAATTTTCATTCCATATAACTAAAGTTGGTGATTACTCTTTAAGATGTTGGCCATCTCTGATGATGGTTGAGTAGATTTCTGACACCAAAGAAGATCGCGAGACAATTTCATTCTTAATTACCAGAAATCCAGGTATGAAGTGTTCCAATGATGATGAACTTTAATTTTATAATTTCAAGCTATTTGAATGTTATACAAACTAATGATTTCAATGCTTACAATTATGATATTTTCGCTGGTAATGGTTGTGAAGATGATGGCTGATATCCATCATGTTTTCAACGACTGGAAATTTTTAGTAAATTTTGTTCCGTAATTGTTTTGGGTTATTTTATTCTTCATTTAATAAAATGAGTATAATTGAAATGAGATCATTGGGTTTTGACTGTTATATGACCGTTGGTTAATATGACCGTTGGAAACTAAATGTTACAATTATTTTATATAAATAAAAGTGATATTGATTAATTAATATAGAATTAATATTTGATGTCCCCATCCAGTAGTATCGGGCCGATCAAAGCCCATTTGATGGAACTTAGGAAGGAGGTAGCACCTTTGGGCTTTGCTCTGGTCCAAAACCAATCCAAAATTCATCGTGTGAAGCTGGAACAGAATCTCCTTCACTAGATGTTCAAACTGATAGAAATCACCACACGGGCAATATTGGTCAAGCCACCCCAAGATTCTATCCCCCTAGCACACCTTACTCTTAGGTCATATGTTGGTGTTATAAGGGGCTATGAAACAAGATCGTAACAACCTTTTGTAGTCATTTTTTTAAAAAAAAAATTATTTCTTATTATGGTGATGTTTGTGAATTTTCAAATGTCCAGATAAATATAGTTTTTATAATATTGATGTATGTTAGAAAAAGAATATTTTAAAAATATTAATTTAAGTCGTAAATAATTAATAATGTGTAATGATTTTCCAAAAAATTGTCTTCTACAGTTATGTTCAGTAAGAAATTTAGAGTCTAATAATATTAACATAATTTTTGATGAATAGTATATTATGAATAATTATTTTACACTTAAGATTAGTAATGTGATCAAATTGATTGATTAACCTCACTTAAGAAAGTATTAATATAATCTACGCACCTTGATTAAGTAATGTGAATCAATAAAATTTGTAAATAACTGTACCAGAAAGTATTGGTTATGTATTGGTTTTTTCAGGTGAATAAGAATTTTTATTTAAAAATTAAAATTAAAATATTTATAAAAATATTTTCCAAAAATGGAGTTCATTTTTGAAATTAGAGCATCAGTATTTGGTTATGTTGAATTTTTTGGATTTTTCTGAAATAGTTGAATTTTCATTGAATAGTGTTTTTATTTAAAAATTAAATTAAAAATATTTAGATATTTATTTTCATAAAATGGATTTCATTTTTGAATTCATATAATTGATATTTGGTTAAGGTGAAATTTTGGGATTTTTCTGAGAAAGTTGAATTTTCAGTGAATAGTGAAAATACAGTTTTTGAGTTTTAGGAGTTTAATGACATCATTATGGATGTAATAATTATTAAATAATTTTGGATGACTTATGAATAGTAATATAACGTATGAGGTTTCCTATGTGGCCAATACCATGAGAAAATACTATGGGAATGCCCTTGGTTTTTTCCAATACCACCGATGAGTTGTCCCTTGACAATTAATGCTTTGTCTCCTCACTTCTCCTCTAAATACCTAGACTTTACCTCATTCATTTCATTTAAAAAACATCTCCAATGATTTTAGGTTCTATTTACCTCAAAATGAGTCCTCCCATGGTTCCCTCAAGCCTCCTAAGGTCCGAATATTCATGATTTTGAAGTTACTCTTCAAGGTAAGAGATCCTTTCACCCTCCTCTTTTAAGTCACGACTTCATTTAAGTTGTGTCATATAATTTCCATATCCTATTTTTTTGGGTATGTTCTTATACGTTCTCATTTGTGTCCATTTCATGTATAATTGTTGAGATACCCTTTCCTCTCTCATCAATTTATTTTCAGAATTTTTATGTGACGTTGTTAGGCTGCTGAATTTTTCGTAAGAGATATCACATCTTCTCTTTTATTTCATGTTTTCTTCTCATGTGGTATGTCATTAAAATATCCATACCATTATCTTATTCAGTACCCATACTATATAATTAGTTACTTATGAGTGGGTGACCCCTATCCCCTCCCTTTTCAGTGTTTTCTAAAACCATGTTATATAGATGTTATGCTGGAGACATTTCATCTCAAAATTTTATTCTCTTTCTCTCAAGAAATTCAATTGTTTATTTATGTGAATACCCTGACTTATATTATTTAAATGTTTTTCTATAAAAATATAAATATGATATATTTTATTCTGGAATTTACATACATATAACCCTCAATCCCCTTCCTGGGGTTATAAATTACATAATGATCTTATTTTTATGTTATTTTTAAACGTCGCGATTTTGATAAGAAACCCATTTCCGTGATTCCATGGTTTATTTATGAAATTTTTTATTATGATCTACGTGGCTCACATGAAAGTAAATACATATTATGGGTTTTACCTGATAGTGGTCCATTTCATTAAAAAATAACTAATCTCTAGAGATGACATGTTTTACGATACCTTGGTGAATAACCTTGGTAATATTTATGACACCTAGGGGAGGGACCTTGGTGATATGTTCATGAATGCCTAAATGAAATATTGCAGAAACATATTCAAGATATGAATCATTTTATTTTCATTAGGAAATGCCTATTATTTCATTGATCTTATCTTTATGTTTTTATTCATGTTTATATTGATATCACAAGTACATTGACTCCCTTGTTTACACTTACTGGGCCTTATGCTCACCCTTTACTTTGATGTTTGTATCCAGAAAATGAGATGAAGAAAATGTACATAGGATGAACTTATGATGAAGCCTTACAAGTGATTTAGAAGAATATTTATGTCGTTTTCATGTATTATGATCCTAATTTCCAAGACACAGGACTTTAAGGATCCTCTGTATGTAAAATGTAATGAAAAGTTATGTATTAAAAAGGAGGGATTCTATAGAGTTTGAGTTAGAAAATAGAGTTCTGATGATCTAATAATTGGCACGATAATTGGGTTATAGTTTCATGATAGATCGGCCAGATCAATGGAACTCAATTATAAAGAACATTGGATGATTTTCAATTGAGAGATTATTTTTTGGTTGCTGTTGTTTTCATTTTCAGTTTCATAGTTAGCATCAATAATGGGACAAGTGTATCTCCAAAGTAATGGTTTCATGATTGAACAAGAGTGCACATCAGTTTCTAAACTTTATTCCTCAATGAATATGTAATATTCCAATGAATAAATATTGATTTGTGTTGTTTTGTACATTGGAATTCAAGGTTTATGGAATGTTTTGAAACTGGATGAGCCTTATGGAAAAGGTCAAAAAACTAAAAAAAAATTAACTAACAATTGAATAGAGTAGGATGCATAATCTGGTGTGGGAATAAATTCAGAGAGGCGATGAATTGAATATGATTGGATAGGTTGTGAGATATTTGAAGACATGTGGGTAATGGAATAAAAATAATTTAAAACAAAGCTGTTAAAATGAATTTTAGTTGATTGATGTATAAAATTAAGGACACACAATATGATGATATAATTAGTTAGTGAGTTTTGTTAATGTGACATGAGAAGTGACAGAAGGCCTGTAAGTAGTTATTTATTTTGAAGACCCCCCAATTTAGGTGGTGGTTTTTTTGGCTATGTTAAAGGAGAATGAAAATAAGAAAACACCATATTAAGATTCATTCTAGGGGTGAAGCAGATAGCTACAAAAAAATATTTTAGAATGAAAGGAGTAGATATTTAATAAGAACACATTTATAAGAGTTGAGATCGGAGAATCCAGAGAAGATCCAAATGATATTTTTGAAGATTGACGAGGACTATATACTGATCATATCATTGAAGAATGAGATTGGAGACCACTCCAACACCTCAATCAAGTTCAGCTAAATTTTTTGTATCCAATGTTAGTGGATTCAAACAGTTTTTTCTTTATGAGTATTCCATTTTATAATGTTCACAATTGAAATTATCTATACATATTTGAACATTGAGAATATGATCTTTAATTAATGTTTAAATATTATTTCATTTTTATATTTAATATTTTTCTATTCTGAGAATTGGAAAATTCTTATTTGAGTGTGACTATATTTAAATATAGCATGTCAGTTCAATATTAGGATGAGTTTGAATGTTGTTCTCTCTATATAATTTTCTTATTCCTATATCGAGTACAATGAGTACAAAGGTTTTTGGTCATTTCATTGTTTTGAATGATCATATTGACCAATGATCAACTCCAAAAGAAAGTATAACTTCTACCATGATCATGAATTTTGAACTCAATTTAATTATCTAAATGAGTTTCATGATTATATATTCCAGTATATGCATCGAGAGAGTTATTGTTTTGAAAATCATATGGAATGTCTAAAAAATAATGAACACGAAGAATCATTATTATAGGTCACTACAACCACCTTTTAATGAAATCTATTTACTAATTACTACAAGTTATCTTTTAAATTTAGGAAAATAGAATTGTTATATTTCATGTCTTATAAACCCCATTCAAATCAATAAAAACAATAAAATAATAATAATAACAAACGTGATAGAGTAACACAATAAATGTCATCTGCTCGGGAAAAAACATGGTTTCTGCATTATTGTAGTAGTTAGGGGATTTAAATTTCATTGTAGGAAATAAAAATGATTCCAAAAAAATAACTCTTTAATTGGAACTATCTCAAGGGAGGATTCCATGGAGCTTCTAAAAAATTCCCATAAAACAACAAAATTAATATTATTTAATATACTAAAAAATTGATAAGAACAAATGGGATTTATATGACCCTTGTAAAATATTGTATTTTTTTCCTAAAACACTAAAAAGATATTACAGCCCATAAATGAAAATTAATTCACATCAAGCATCTAAGAACATAAAGACAAATTTAATCCATAAGTCTTGGAATCTCTAGTTTGGGGATTTGAAATTGTGGCGGATTTTCACCTATCGACCGTTCAATGTTTCAGGGCTCTGTTAATTTGTATATAAGCACTCAAGTCGAATCCTCGATGATGATACTTTTTATAGTCGACTGTTTTTAATTAATTTTATTTCTATTAGGGGTCTATTTGCAGAGCATATGAAATAATTAATGGATGATGGTTGATTTAACAATTTGATAATGATTGGGGTGAGTTCATTATAGAGGATTTAAGATTATGATATCATTGGGCTTTTCTATATATTTAATGAAATTAATTCTCATTTCACAAGATGATTTTGATTTGAATTCACTAGTGTTAAGGATTTAATCAAAGACATAAGTTTACATAGGATTCTATTCATAATCATTACTTGTTTTTGGAGGTTTATTTTTGGTTTCAGTAATCCATGCAATCCACATGTTAATACAAACATGTCATTAATCCATGAAATATAATATTTCCGTATACACAAAATTAACTTTAATGAATAATCATCAAAAAACGCTCTGAATCACATAATATCCCCAAATTATAACACACCAAAATGCTAGATTTAATAATCCATTAAAATTATTATTAATGTAATTAAATACGTATAAGTTTTTGAATTATAGGAAAAGTGAAGTGAATGGGATAAGAAAAGACTAGTGCGTTGAACACACACACGATCAGTGAAGAGAGTTAAAAAACATTCAATTGAATGATGAAGAAAAAGAAGGGGAGATATTTTTACATGATTTAAAAAATTTTAAGAACATTAATATTAAACTATAGAAGGTTTTTGAGAATAATAGATTTTTAAGAAGAAACCTGCATTAAAAAATAATTAAAAAAATACTTACAATATTACTACTATGAAGAATGCAAAAGAAAATGAAAACAAATAGAGGTGGAATGGTCTCTCAAGTGAAAACATAAGCTTGGAAGGTCCTCCCTAGCCTTGGGCTATGGTTCTCCCATTCCAATATGAGATCATATCTTCTTAAATTCCATCTCTTTTGAAAGGATAGGAGGGGATGTATATATAACCCAAGGTAGTGGACAATTTTCATTCCCACACTACCCATCCACTTGGCTTGACGATTTGGACATACAAACAACCAAATCTCGAGAAATCCTCTTCTTAAAAGTTAATGAAAATAAATCTGGTCAACGAATCTCAAAATTTGGAGGCATTTGGACTTATGGAGACAATGTTATAGTGGTTTTCGTAAAAAAATGTTAAACTATTCATTTCTATCCATGCTTTTTCAATGTCTGAAATGTGAATGGATTTTAGAATAGTAATATGACTCCAACCCCAAATAAATTTTCAACAAAGTCGGCCGCTTATATCTCCTCTTTTTCACTACAAAATATGAGCTTCATTGGACGACTTTATCATAATCCATGACATGAATCATCTGCGGATTATAATTTTCGGCTAGAATGGTGGGCTAGAATTTGAAGAATAAGTTGGGATATGGGTTTCTGTAGCTGGACATTAACATTTTTATCCATGATTATTTTGGATAATCACGAACATATGGTGGAGTTTCATTAAATTTGGGCTGCAGGATTTAGACCAGTAACTGCATAATCAAGGTTGATCCAGTTTCTTCACAGTTTCATTGGGTATTCAAGTGTGGACCATATGAACCACCAAATGGACGATTTGGCCAAAGGATTCTTATAATAATTTTTTTCAATTTGAGTATCTATAGACACAAAAAATATGCAATTTGGTTAAGTAGGGTGATACATATTATTAAAACACCAAACAGACTTGAATCTGGATGTATTCAGATAGTTCTCTAAAATTATATATAATATTTAAACATTAATATTTCACAAAAATTATGCACATTTAATATAAAATCAGTAATGTTAGTAAATAATAGGTTATGAAAATATTAATTACATAAAATCCCCCACACATAGTCTGTTGCATGTCCTAATGTGCTAAAAATATAAAAACATGACAAAATCATTTTCATTCACCAATAAATATTAAAATTTATTTTTCCTAAATCAGGAGAGGTTTATACAATTTCACTAATTCATATTGAATTCCACCAGAAGTTGTTACAGAAACAATGTTCCAAAAACAAATCATTTTATCATGCTCATATTTAGAAATGGAAAAGGGCGGCACACAGAAGTTACTCCTCTCATGATGATAAAATTAATTTATGGAGAATCAGACATTGAACAACCAAAAGTGAAAATCTTAGAGTTGTAAGAGATCTGTGCTTAAACTCCCTATCCTAATGTTCTAAAAAATCAAGAGGTCTTTTTAGCGGTTTCAGTGGCTATAGTATGGTAGGAAGATGATATCCAAAATATAAGAAAAAGAGGAACAATACCAAAAGGGAAAATAAATGCACATTACTAGTAAATGATTTTATGTGGGTTGTAATCTAATAGAAATTGTACATAGACCACTATGGACTCCTAATCGACATCTCATAGGGTCTTCAGACTCAACACATCAACAACAACATTTCACTTTTTATAGTGTAGCATATCTAAGAATTGTAATCAAGGAAAAATTACAACCAAATTAATAACAATATATTTAAAACACATTTATAGAAGATATATTTTTATATTTTATAGTACGTGAAAACAATAAAGAACTCATCGATGAGGTAATCCCACCATTGCTTCAAATAAAACACAATTGCTACAAACTATAAGTGTTGGGTAACATAATTATTCTTGTGGGGATGTAACTATCTAGACCCATAAGTGATCACTTCCCTCTACATAATCATGATCCATCCCAAGATAAAAAAAAGTACCATCCTAGGGAACCTCAAACATCACTCCTCCTCATTTAAAAAATCCCAATTGCATGTATAAAATTCTATTTTTTGTTACTAAATGACATTTAAAACTAATAAGTCCATAAAAAACATGTTCCTTCCTAGTAAATGAAGTCTATGGGGTATAAATAAAAGATATATTGGACACAAACCACTAATATTATCATGTAATATCATGTTATTGTGTCTTCCCATTCATTTGGTGGTGTCGATGGACCTGCAAGATAGATTTGAGATTATCAATATGACCATACTCTAATATCACATAGATCAAGATTTCATTGGTGAACACAACTATGACCTGGTTTTGGAATTCATAAAACATGGAGTTCGTGATCCCCATGAACAGAAATGGTAAATTCGTTATAGAAAAAAACATGTACATGAAATTGATGTTCCCAAACCTACACATGAATGAAGAATTAGGGATCCATTTTTCTGGTTAAATATATCTTCGAACTTTGGGAGGGGTAAAAATTATTGATTTTCACCTATTTGAACCTCCAATAGTTTATGTACAACCTTAGAATATAATATTCATTCTTGGAGAACAAAATTGTTTCATCCAGGGAGATGAAATAGGTCAGATGACACCAATATACATCATATCATCAATATATAGTCTCACCTCACACTACTCTACATGAACAACTCATTAAGTAAACATCAAAATTTGAGTTGTGTCTTGTTTATACTGTATTCAAAAATCTACATATTTTTAGGGGTAATTTCCCTATATTATTCAAAAAAACATAGAGTAAATCATCCTTAAACCAATAAAAATTCATCACCCTAATTGTTTTTAACAACATGACCAACTTGTATAAAAGTGGTTTTTACTTCCTTTGATCCATCTAAAAACATTCCTCGTTAACAAATTCCACTCATTATCCCTAAAAATAAAAAAACGAAACTCTCCTCCAAAATCAGTATGTGACTATCTACATAGAGTAAAACCATTCTATTTTCCGGAAAACCTTATATGGATGTAGCTATAATAAAAGGAAATCCCGCAATAATTTTTGATACCTTATAACTATTCTAAATCACAAACACACATCAATCAATGTTTTCAAACCTCTAACTAGTGTGGATAACACTAGGGGAATGTCAAAACTCTAAACTGGTAATCCATAATAAAAAACAAATAAAAATGGATTGTGAGGCTCTTAAATCACACAATGGACAATCACGGAACGATGATATACTCATCCTAAATCATAAAACCATTAGTCTTGTGGGAAATGCTTCCTCCATCGCATTCATCTACCTAGTCCTATCTCCTTAAATCTATTCGTGTGGATTCCATGGCCATTATTAGACATTGTTACCTCAGGAGTGGGACTATCATGAGGATTCCCTATGCTAACTCCACCATCCATCAGATACTGTAAAAATGTATGAGGTCCCAACAACTAATTCTTCTTCATAGGAAATTACAGTTACTACTGCAGTAAAGGGGATTAAACACCCATCTAGTATATTACCTCTTGATCTATTGGTCACTAATATATATGGGTACCAAAACCACTATAGATTTAGTGAGAAAATAGGAATACCATAGTATATTATCAAGAGACATTAGCCCCTTACTGGTGTGAATAATCACATGATGTTTTCTTCCTACTAGTCAGAACCTCAACAATCATGAAAACCATAATCCACTTCTAAAAGAAATTCTGCACAAGATTCCCCACTGGACACACCATCGAGGATCACCTCCTTTAGACATCATTCATTTAATATCTTAATATTTTTTCCTCATGTCCATATACATCGTAAGAATAAAATTGGAGATTCCATATATAACTGATAGGCGTAACACCACCTCCGAACACCATTCTTGAGACTCCTCATTTACTAAGACATTAGGGAAAATATTTAAGAGATACTTTAACATGATCTAATTTTCCAACACACTTAGGTTTCCATGATAATGAGAAATAAGATCACATATATTTCTACATTCATCATTGATGAAAATATATCTAGTTTATAATAATTCAATATGTAATCCCATGAAGAATTTTATTCCTTCCACTACCCAATTTACAAGATCCACCACTAACATATAGTTTCTAAAATTTTAATACTTTCTAATAACACCCAAAACTCATCCTGTGATCAAAATAAACTGAAAGTGATCTTAAAATCCCCTAAATAATGTGTTAGTTCGAGATCAGATACAATCCACTCATACAACTCCAATCTCTATTTCTAAATGTAACAGAATTCCTAGAACAATTAGTCATAATATTTTATGAGGTTGGTCCCTTGATGATCATCCAGATCATCCTACTTAACCTCTACCTCATGTGATACAGATGGAAGTTGACCACAATCCATTCTTGAGAAACAAATAGAATCCCTAACATAAGCATAATGAAATTTTATTAAATTTATTTGAATAAATTTCATTTTAATTTAAAAAATCCACCCCAATTAATTCACAAAAATAGAAAATAATGATTTATATACCACTTCCAGGTATCTACACTACAAACAAGACCACCTCACTTGGTCATTTTGAAATATATGAGTCCATGGATGAGATCAATGAGATCCCTAAAACCCATTTAAAAGTTTGTATCACTACACTATATCACACAATAAGGTCAACTTGCAACACCGCCACACAAACCCCTTCAATTCTCATAGTGACTATCATTGAAGACTAACATGTCTCTCATCAAAAAACCATATTATACCACTATGTCATGACCCCTCCCTTTAAAGACTCCCCTTTATTTATGGTAATGAAATAAGAGATATAATTACCCTTAATTACTTCATTCATCAAGGCATAGGATTCAAACTAACATCAAGGGTATATAAAATTATCACAAGTTGATAGAATTACCCTCAATAATAAATTTAGTATTATGATATAAGATAAATAAAGAAAAGGCCAAATCAATTTCAAAATATAAAATTAAAACCAAACCATACCATAATACATGAAAAATATAAATAGATAAAAATAATAGTATCAAAAATAATCCAGAAGAATTATTCTTTGAAAGTGACTCAACAACATCTCCATAACCTAAGCTAGTGATGACCACCTCAGTCCCCAAAGTCATCCAAGATAACATAAATATAGCTTTCATATAAATAGGGTGGGTGTAACATGAAAAATAAGTATGATTATACCAAAGGTCTATAAAAAATGTTAAATAGAATACAAATTATCCATTGGATGAATAGATGAACCAACATGCACTAAATTATGTCAACAATCCAAACCCATCATCAACATGACACACTAACTAAATGAAACATCCAATATTATAATTATAATGACACAAACATTTATAAATTATATCACCTTTTATTGACTAAATTTAATATTTACAAATGTTCTTATAGAAAACACATCTAGCACTTTTTTTATTTTGGATCATTATAAAATATAACATATGCAATTTAATAGACTGTTAAGCATCTTAAAGGTTGATAACATATATTTTTTTATAGTTTCAGTTAAGGATTATATATATTAATGGTTATGATAAATTAAAATTGAGAAAATAGAAGATGTGATGACCTCAACCAGTAGGATCATCCCATATGAATTGAATTTATCAGAGCTTCTGAGGGAGTCAGAATCATTTCGATATTCCCTTACCCAATACAAAGTAGAAATTTAACAACTAAATATTGAGAGAAACCAATCATGGGATGTGGTGAATATTATCAAGATCTTGGAACAAACCATGATTGAAAAACCACCAGATGAATGTACCACCATCACATGCATTACCCTTACAACATACATTGGTATAATAAGGGGTTGTCATTTAGACCCTGATAAGGAGTATTTTATGTTTTTTAAATGCTAATAATTATATTAATTCATTTTTCATTAATGCAATATATATATGCATAAAAAATGAGTTTGATAAAATTTAGGTTTTGATACGAATACATCAAAAATCATATTGTTAGAATATATTATAGGTTTTTATTCATTAATCAGTGTGGTATTCCAGTTTGTTAATGTGATCTAGCATGCATTGTTATCCCACATTCTAGTATTCCAAAGGTGGGAGGCTCCATCACATTCATCAGTGATGTCTTATCATTGACTAAAACAAGATGAAACAAATTCATTTTATCCTTCCATTGATTCATCCTTGGAACATTTCACCTATTCCATGTCTCCCTAATTAAGTTAGGTAATTTTCATGGTAATAATTATATGTATCATCTCTCTGTGGAAGTTGGTTAATTACACTACAACTATTGGACATTCAAATTGGCCTTGATCAATAACAAGATTCTATTAGGAGTGTAATAAATAATGGAATCACTGGCATGTATGGAGGTTGGGATCATTAGCCACATATATTCTTCCTTATAGAAGGGAATCCCATGGGGGAATATTACGGTCAATATCCAAGGCTTCCTAGGTTTATCACAAGGTATCTAACACTGAACGCGTATATATTTTGAGGTTTTCATCCCAGGTATCCCATGTTTTTTCATGAGGTAACTGAATGAATAGTAAAATATCCTCCATTGAATTCTTCTTGGGCATACTATCTTTTAAATTAGACAACGATTTGGGGTCCTGTCATATGTTTAATGTCTTGTGAAGATAGATCAGGACATTGGGATGAGATGGATCAATGAACATGTTTATCATCTTATGGGTAAAAATTTGACTAGTCAAGACACCTAATGGAGAAGTATTAATGAGGTGCATCCCTATAAGGGAAGACTATATAGTTTATTAATGGATGGATTAGAACACCCAATGTAAGTTGATTCATGAGGTGTGTCCCATAAAAGGAAGATTTCACACCATAAACATTGATCATAACACCCCTTAGGGTGGACCAAGGAGGTGAATCCTTATGATAGAGAACCTGAATGGTTTACCATTAGAATATATTGAACATCGGGGAGGTTTCCTACAATCCCTTCCACAAAGAATGGTAAAAAAACCATGTTGTGTGATGTTTCAGTTTAAGGTCATGTGACAGGGCCAATCCAAGTAGTTTAACATCAGGTGGTGAGGATGCTCGTGCTGAAAATGGAGTGCTCGAGAGGGATGGTGTGGGTATTACATGTTGAATATTCCATTTTACATAGTATTTCTCTTTTTTGGGATGATGTGGTATGGGGCTTACTTGTGAATTTTTCCCATTGTAAGAGGTTTTATATTGGTTGGGTTGATGTGGCGTAGGGTGTACACAAGGACGTTTCCCATCACTATAGTATTTCTCTGGGTTGGGATGATGTCATGTGTGATATTAAAGTGGAATATTACCTTCATAATAGTATTTTTATTGGATGGGATGATGTGGTTGGGGTCTTATGCATGGAATCTATCCAACACAAGAGGATTTATCCAGGTTGGGATGATATGGTGTAGAGATTACATGTGGAAGCTTTATAAGGGACATGTATGAGATGTTGTCTCCAAGGCGAGGATGGATTGTCATACTAGGGATGTTTCCCAAATAATATCAAGCAGATTTTAATCTTGGTTGGGATTTATCCTCATAGAGGCTTCCTATATATCCTAGTATGTTGGGAATGAAATCCCATGTAGTTCGTAAATGGTGGGGATTATACCAATGGAGGATACCCAAGGAATACACAGGGTGGATTTCATGATATAATATAACCTGTATGAACATGTAATTCATGATCAGTGTGATAAAAAAATGAAGCAGTAAAGATACCACTCGTGTGGTGAAAGAAGAATAAATGAGAGGTGGTGTGTGGATTACTCATGGAAGTTTCACAAGGAAGATATCCTACATTTTGAGGTTATTATTTATGGAGACCATCCCATTCCAATCATATAAATAGAATCATATTCATATCACACTAGTTAAATACAAAATTGAACATCAAGTGTTGATGATGTACACACTAGGATGTTTTATGCCAAGTAGCTCAGACATGGGGGACTCACTTATCACAACATTGGATTACAAGAACAGTTCTCATGATCTTATGGGTAGGGAATGCTTATAGAAATTCCACAATGTAACAATGGGGAGGATTGGCCAATCATGAGGTCCACGTTATCATTCCTATGCTAAGAAGTAATAGTCATTATCATACCTATGCTAAGATGCAAGTGGTATGTGGTTTTAATGGGGCATGTACGAAGTGGAGTGGGCCACATGAAAGGTGGAAGGTGTCATATATGGAATTGAGGTGTAGCTAAATCAATCTTGGATCGGTGTGGGGGATCTAGGAACTCATCCATCATGAATATGTGTCATAGAGAGGACCAGGGGAGGGTTTTCCTGATGATTATGTCCTCACAGAGTGGTCCATCAATAATTTATGGTGATTCATGGAGATCATGAGATTAAAAAAGGACATAGATTCCCAAATCAAGGTGATACTACATTTGGATTAAGTCCTAGATCGAGAATAGAGTGCTTAGTGAGGTTTGAATGCTTTATGAAGCCTTAGCTTCCCAAGAGGACCTTTTCATTCGTGAAGGGAATAAGAATTCCCGAAAGGCATCTCCACAAAGATTGTAGGATCTTAAGAACACATGGAAGGTGTTTTGAGAAACCCAGGTACCATGGATGATCTTTTTTAGGCATGGTTTGTGATGATTAGGAGGTTCATGAATTAAGAGATATTTATAAGTTCAATTTTCTGGGATACCATCCCTAAAATATCAGAATGAGGGGACTACATAAAGGAAATGGGTTTCACAAAGAATCAAATCTGTTTTTAAATAAATTAGGGGATTTTTGAATTGGTATGGCTCTGTTGGACTCCCGAAGACACCCCATCGACCATTCATGTAGATGTGTTGCATTGTAAATCTCATAGTGAAACACTTTGTGTATTCACACGTTCAAAGAGGTCCATAGAACACCTAGAGTAACACCATGATAAATTCACATGTTCATGATGGACTCTTCTCAAATAGGGAGCTTCATGAGGTCAGACCATTCTTAGTGGAATGGGTATTCATGAAAAAGAAACTATTTTGGTGTTTTTTGGTTCATTTTAGCTTATATTAAATCTAAGCTATCCATTCCATCCTAAAGAATTCACATGAAACATTTTTTGACACTAAAATCCCACCCCAAGAATGTGAGATGACAGGAAAATGGAGGGTCAAATTATGAGGGAGAATTTTGAATATTTTAAATCAACTGCCATATGTGAATCTAACCTAAAAATTTCATTCATGATGATGATTAATGATTGTTTCTTGAATGAAGGAAATTATGAAGTTTGGTTTGGCTATGAACCTATAAATAGAAGGGGCTCAAATGAACCAATAATTTCACATGAAGAAATTTTTGTTCTCTATTTTTCTGATTCTCTTTATCTCCATGAATAGAATCTATAATAAATTTCTTATAAAAAAATATTTCTGGACCTTTTATTCATGAATACGGCTTAGTGAAATAGATTAAAAAAATTCATATCCACTGAGAAAGCCCTATGATGCAGAGTTCATGTGTACTTAGTTCCATGAATCGGCTTCACAAAATTCATTCACAAACCAAAAATTGAAAAACAATTATGTCTAAAACCAAAATGGTTCTCAATGATCCAATGTTAATGCTGCTTATAGAGAATAGATGTATCCAACATCATGATCGGGGGGAGAATATAGAGGTTGGGGAATCCACACTATTGGAACATCATTACTATAATCCATATCTATATTATTAGAAGTTCATAATGGTGGACATGGGGGATCATCTAAAGGGATAGAAAAGTGACTAGGATTTTTCCAAGGGTGGAATCTTCATGGATGAGTGGGCCTGAGCGTACAGGTATTGTGCTTCATGTGCTGAATTCATGGAAAAAATGAATTGGGTCATACTCTATGAAGCATCATTGTCTTTACAATTCCACATTTCCCAGCAACAAGAGGTTATGCCCTAGATATGGAGAAATTGGTCACTGAGAACGAACAAATTTGATTTCAATCCTGCGGAGGTCGGAGTTAGCCTCTCGGACCATCACCATATTGTTGGGATCCTTATCTTGGGGTCGATGTGTGATGAAATTCTCCCCAAATATAATGTGTGGAATAATCAAAAGTAACTACTGGAATTGGAAATGGTGCTTGGGGATAAGGTGATGGGAACCTATGAAGATATTATAGGGTTGATGGGCATTCCCTTGAAGCTGTTGTTCAAGAATTTCATGAACAAACCGATGATAGAACCAGCTATTAGAGAGGATCTTGTTGAGAAGTTTCTGACTAGTCCACACACATGTCCTGGGGGATATTATTGGAGTTAAAATGTATCTTATAGGGGGGATTTTGGAGGTGATCCAGTGGTAGTTGTGGGGATACAATGTCAAGACTATGGCTCCACCCATTTTCAGGTTTGTAGGATCCATCAGTGTGATCATTTGTGGGTGGTTCCTCACAATGAGGGATGCACACATGGGGGTGCGATTAACAACATTTATAATTGTGGTGATGTTAACAAAGGGTAGTGTGTCAACCATAAATTCCTAGTATGGGTGAAGTTGTACAATTTACTTTTTCATATCAGCGAGGTTATGATTATGTTGTGTTTGTGGGGGACTTTTCACATTATTTATTTTTGGGTGGCCACACACATGGATGGTTATGAGTAAACTAATCTCATTTCCCCTCACACAACAATATTATGGCCGATAATCTTGAATATCATAGGATTTCACCCATTCAATATCAATCTAGTGGAAGTACTAGAAAAGGATGGGTAAGTGTAGAACATCATGTTTCATCCACTATCCTTAGAAATTAGAGTGTTAACTAATGATGAAACATGGACCATATATCAAAGATCATAACTTTTGGCATTTCTATGTGGGATACTGGTGGCCAAAGTTAAATTTTATCTAATCTATATATAGTACATTCCAAATAGGTATGTGAAATAGTTTAGTTGTCTATAGAGGATAAAACTATATGTTTACTCATAAGTGAGGAATTAATTCCATCCCTTACTATTGAGGAAGATCTAGTATATCTTTAATCATGAGGAAAATAAGATATGAAATAAGTTTTCACCACCTAATACTACATAAGACTTTTTCATGTGTATTCACAAATTATGGTGAGCGTGTATTTGAGGGATACACTGAGGTAGTGGGACACCCAATACAATAATGGGGTGGAAAATACACTAAACCTCCAGGGATGATTAGTGTTTGAAGGGTGTTTTGGTGGAAGAGTTGGTCCAGTGGGAAGGACAACAGCAGTGGTTCAAACAGTTCATGGGCCCATATAGGAAAATGTTTTTGAAAGAGTCATAGTAGTACTAGGTCCAACACTCTTGGTCAAATAGACATAAGAAGAAGGTGTAATCGGTGGCGGTCCTTTGGGAATTTTTCCATTCATTGAGATGTGGTCACACAGCATGGTCATTCTCAATGATGTCGTCTTTCCCAAAGATGGAGAAAACTGGGACGCTTAAATGTTTTTCACCAAAGCTCATAGAATATGGAAATATATTAATAGGTATGAGATGTATCTCTTTAGATATAGTGATTAAAAGGCTATATTCCATGTGTCATGGAATGTGGTAGAGTGGTATGTGATATGGTTTGCAGACCTTGTGCATTCACAGGTCACTGCGTATCTGTTGACTGACTAAGTAAATGTATTTTTGGAAAAAACATATATCCTTCAACAATCAGTAGCTGAATTGGATATGAATTCTATTTTTCATATGGAGATGTAAAATTCGTAGAGAAGCGATTCTTATCGAGGATCTTCTATGGGATTATGTTTTTCCTACAACTAGGACTAGGTAAATATCATGAACTTATGTACCTCATATTTAACCTATCCCATATAAATAACTCCCAAATCTTCATTCAACATTAACAGAATTTAATAAAGGTGTAGGGGGGGTCTGATATAGACATGAAAAGAATGTTGAGGGGATCTCAATACATGAATTGGAGAAAGTGGGGTCCCTACCTAATTTTTTAGTTGCAATAAGTCATTCATCAACACTTACAATTAAGGTAGCTGACATGGAATGAACCTTACCATTGGGTCTAATCATGATCCTTCAATAACTCATCAATAGATTATATAATTAAAATAATTATATTCTTCATATAATCCTTGGATTTATTTATTTGTCTTTCATTTCATGAATGATAAATTTATGTGTGGAAGATCGAACGACATTAAAGACTCAACCACCAGTTTTGGCACATGAATTATCTGATCCTGAGGCTTGGGTGGTGATGGATGATGCTGGTCTCCTAGATGAGATGGCCAGGGATGTGATGGATACTGAGTCAATAGTGTAGGTTCCATCAGAGGGTAATTTTGAGACCACACCCATGATGGAGGGAGTCAATGTGCTATCCACTACTTGAATGGTTTAATGGGTTGTGGTGGAAAATAATGTGATAGTGTTACCACCAGAAGATTTCATTGGTGTAGAAAAATCCATGGATGAATAGGATACTATGCCAATAAATTAGGATATTAATGATGTTGTATTAGTAATGACTGTCCTAGAATTTCCACTAGTTGTTGCCATGGATGTTAAGGCTAAAATTACACCACAATCAAGGGATACCGAAGGAGTTGAAGTAGCTATTACAAATTCTGTGGTTCTACAAGTGGAATCAGAGGCTTCAACCTCTCTAAATAATTTTGTGAGAAACAATCCACTGAAATAGTTATCTGGACATCAAAACTTGAAGATAAGATTATCTAGCTTCTAAAATTCAATAATATGTATCTGGAGGATCCGACCTATACACTTTTGGATTTATTTACTCCATACTATCTTATACCAAACATAAATTTTAAATATTCAAGACAAAGGGTTGTCGAGTATAACATAGATGACTATCGTAATTCTTGTAGAAATGTGAGTATCATCAGCACTAGCATTCAGTTAACTGAATTTCCATAATGGGTGGGAAATCTCCATAATTAGTTAGTCAATCTGGGGACTGGTGGGGTGAAATCTATAATTATTCATGTATTTTCTTAAGACTTTGTCATTGAGTGGGAAAATTTGAAGTGCAAATAGCTCATCCTACACAAGATGAAAAATATGTCTTGGAGCTCATAATCTCTTTGTAATGATGTGGAAGAGATTTCTCATCTAGAGGGGCCGTACTAAAAGTATGAAATAGTCATTATTACTCCATTATTATTTTGAGTGATAAATTGGTAGAATTTGAGGCCGTAGTGGAAAAAACCATGAAGGAAGATTTTGAGTGATAGGATGAGAAGGACTTGTTGCAGATCAAGGCATAAGATGTAGTCTACGAGGCCAATGAGGAGAAAGAGGACCTAGCAGTGGGAAAAAAATTTAGGTGGCCCCCAAGAGAAGGATATAATATCATGGGTGATTAATCATTGAAAAAGATCAGTAGAATTTGAATTTAGATAAGAGAGTATAAAATATGTGGATGAAAATATTATACTTTTCCTTCTTTGATATCGGTAATTTTTAACATGTTTCATTTTTCCATCACTTCGATCATATTTCTAAGACAACCAAAAACCAATCCATAGGCTCTATTAATCCATGCTTGATGTGAGAAACAATGGGAGACCATGTTATTGATCATTCATATGATAATTTTGTGGCTATGGGAGGCAGTTGATAGAGAATTGGGATCTTAGAACAACCAACATGCCTTTTTCAACCTGCTCTGGTGAGGTAATGGGTTAATTCCAGTGGAATTGAAATCAACTCAAACAATGGAAAATAGGGAGTGTGTATCATGAATTCCCATGATGTGAATCATAGGGTGAGTGTTTTCATGATAAAGGATAACTTATGAAAACGTTCAAAACATAGCATACATGTCTCTTAGTCATGATTGGTTGTAAGAACATTGAGATTTGGACACTTACCATGTTTAAAACACGGGGAACTATCAAAATGATTCCCAAAGTCTTATAGGGAATTAAACATGGACAGTATGTGAATATTGGCCAAGTACCATTTTATTAGGGATTCCCTTCAGACATTAAGGTGGATAATGATCCAAATAATGGATGAAAAAATCAAGGAAAAGAGGTGATTAAATGTTCAAATGGATTCTAACACTTTTATGATTACACAATAATTACATGGAGCACACTAGTGTAGGTGTATCAATCTAATGAAAATCGAAACCAATCTTCCATGGGAAGCATCGTCTTGGATACTAAGTGATAGTAAAATGAATGATGTAGTAGATGACAGGAATCAGAGGGAGGGATTTCTCTAGAGAGGGCTTCAGATGAATTTCAATTTTACATCATTAAAAATGGATAGTGGAAATGTATTTTAACATTGTACATTGATGATGGGGAAGTATATAATTTATTGTCATGTCATAAGGATGCATCATACATTTTAATTTCATATGACATGGATACAGTGTATGAGTCTTATACACCATGTGTCCTATCAATTCTTCCCCATTTTAGGTCAAAACTGCATCCCATATCTATTGTATGGGGTAGATTTATAGATTAATGTAGAGTAAGAGGGACATAGAGAATTGATAGGAGTGGTACCCACTAAACTTTGGATGAGGCTAAGTATTCCGAATAGATATATGAATCATGGAAGGGCGATAAACCTTACATGAATGAGGTTTCATCTAGTCTTAATGATATATAATTTTTTTTTGCAGAGGGCTTTCATATAGTTTTATGTCATGATTCATTTAATATTAGGAGGGTGTTCTAAAAGTAGTACATGTGATATTGAAAGAAAATTTTTCTACAAGAATGGATTGTCCTAACAGGAAACATGATACTACATAAATAATCCCAAACCAAAAACATAAAAAGAGTTTAAAGTCATATGACCGAGGCCATATAAATCAATTTAATGTTGTGATGTAAGGATTGATTTTCATAGCTTAACCAAATAGGTACAAACTCCACCAAAACTCATAATCCCATGTGATCCATGATTATTGTCACAAACAATGAGTGTTGAGGAAACATCCCCAATGCATGGATGTGCACAACAAAGGCATGTAGATGATAGGTTGGGAATGCCCCAACAACACTAATCTCCCCACCCAACACACACATATGTATGGAGAGGGAAATCCATGGGTGTTATAATTCTGCCAAAACATATGGTGGGGGAATATAGATAAGTAAATACTTCTAAGATCCATACAAGGGGAGACTAATGGGTAGGGATCAATTGTTGCCCATGTTCAAAACATAGGGATCGCAACCACACTTGTAAAGGATGCGGTGAGAAAAAAGATGATTGACTATTGAAAAAGTTATAAACACATAATCTGGAACCTAGGGTATTAGGAAAGGAAAAATAAAGATCCTTTTCAAATGAGCATCATCATTAGGGGGGCCATTTGGATTGGAAAGATAATGGAAACCCAAGATAAGAAATCCTCAAAGTGTCAGAATAATGTGAGGTAATGCCTATGTGGGATTCAATGCTATTGGTTACACACCAAAAAATGTACTTGGGGCATTCTATTGATGCATATCCAGAAGTAGGATTTAAACAAATGTGCTAAAAATAGTTTAAGGTCATATTGAATGGACTATGATGAGGCTAAAGGGCCAACACATTTGATGAATTTGGAGTTGGTCCTATAGATGAAATTTATGGGTGTCACTATGTATCAAAGGAGAATGTAAATAAATCCACATGTATTTTAGGATAGGTGAATGAATATGATTCACTAGTAGTGAAGAAGACCATCAAAATGAGAGGCAAATGCTAATAGTATAAGGTCAGAGGGATAGAAACTACATAGAAGCTCTAATTTTTTTTGCAATGTAGTGAGTTGACAAAAATGGCGTGAATAAGGACTGAAATAGAAGAACTCCATAGCAAACATTCCAAAAACTTTGGTTCACATAGATTAAATATGTCAAACCTGGACAATGGATAAGTCCAAGGGAATGAAGAATGGGTGAATTTGTGGCTGGGCCATGAGATGAGAATTTTGAGCATCACTACGTATCCCATTATGATAGTAATCAAGCCACATGTAAATATATAATTGTGGTGGTCTGTCATGATTTATTATTTGCGATGGACCATTCGTTCATTGTATATACATTTTCTTCAAAAAATAACCAAAATTTGAAAAAACATTAAAATAATTAAAAATTTTAAAAATTTGAATTTCATTACAAAAAATTAAAAAAACATTAAAAAATTTACATTATTTTAAAAAAATTTATTATTAAAAATTAAAATGACATAAATATATAAAAATAATAAAAATATATTAATAAATAATACAAAATTATAACAAATTAATTTTTTTAAAAAATATAAAATAGAAAAAAGGTAATACTTCATTTCAAACATAATATTTTTTTCATTCAAAATTAAAAAAAAGTCATAAAGCATCAAAAATCATCATCTTTTGTTAGGTGGAAGTGGACTAGTTAAAGGATCATGGGGAGGAAACTCTATATCAACACAACTTGAAGGTCATCACATATATTCCATCATACGCTCATGTCTCCCAAGCTACAGCACAAACTCCTCATCCATCAATCTCTACATCTACTATTTCATCCATCCCAAGATCTCAACCTCTCATACTGTGTAGCACACCACGACATCAATGATGACTCTCCATGACCTCCTTTCACACTCATCGATGACATCATAGAAGTACCATAATGACTCATAGGTTTCAATCGAGAACCCAAACAAATCACCTGACCATTATTGACACCATGCAATGTTGCTTGTATCTAGGCCCCGTCCTCGAAACCGAATTTCCAATGGAATCTTTTTCACTCTCTACATGAATTTCCTGTAAATGATAATTTATAGATTCATATGATTCCTTTAAATATAATGAAAAATTATAATAATAATAAAATTAATATTCATAAAATTTGATAATAAAAATTACTATCCAATATATGACGTTGTAGGTCGCACACAATTGCACTTATATAGGGATCAATATATGTATTCTTATCAACTTCAAACTATATAATAAATGGGTCAGTAGAAGCTTCTATAATATAAAAAATTGATACAGTTAAAGTATATATAAATATATAAATAATATCAATTACTATATGTCATAGATGTCTACCAAATGTATTAATTTCGACCCTTTATGTGACATCTTTCCTCCCCCATATCTGATCTCCAGATGATGACCTCCTCCAAAAATTATATCCTAGAATGTAAGAGAAAAATACATCCCATTAGCGCCATGAGATATAGTGAGGTCAATGGGAGATACAAGGCTTATCAAAAATAGTAGTAGAAAATTTATCCATATCCCTTTTTCTGAGGTTGTTTAGAAATAGATGGAAGTGACCACGTATAAAAATATTACCTACCTATCATATAGGATCTTCTATGATATCAATAATTGGAGAAAATAAAATATTAAATACAATTAAAAAAAATATGATAGTAATTAACTAATTTTTTTTTAAAAAAATATGATATTTAATAATGTATAATATAGTGTTCAATCATCTGGTGAAGCACAACAATGGGTACCAGTTCCCATGACACCCATGGTTCAATTTGTTTTCCATAGATTCACATCTTCCATCCCAAATGATTTGTCAGGACCCAAACCTACCCAGGCTTCAGCCATAACTACCCCAAAACCCCCTCCATAGGCCAGAGGATGGCGACTAGCACCGAAGGCACAACAACTCGGGGAGGCCATTTCCTAAGTACCTGTACACACACATGCAACACACTGAATGAAAAATTGTAGAGTATAAAAAAAGAAATGTACCAACTTCAATAAATAAACCACAATGTGCATCGACCTCTAAAAGTAAAATGTAAAATCTGAAGGTAAAATGAAAATAAAAATGGAAAAACACGCGCCCAACCAGAAAAGTGCCACAACCCAACATTAGGTAAACAAAAAGAAACACCTGGGAGGGTCTCATACTTAGAACCCGACTATGACCACCACACATAGTCCAAGCTCCTGAAATCCTATGCTCTGCTAATGTCATGACCAACCTGTTCATCGACTGCAAGGGCACACCTAGTGCGGGAAAGCCCAAGCAGGGGTGAGTATAAAAATACTCAGTAGGATACCCCGAAGGCTCGAGGTAGCAACAGGAAATGTACTGAGGGGTGAGCAGTAGATCGAACGAGGGAAAGTAAAGGAGTACAACCAAGAGTGCAGTAAATAGTACTTCTCAACCCAACATGACGAGGGAAGTAGATTTGTCCATACATGAGGAGCTAGAAGCGGTGAGATGATTAACTTCTATTTGAGTCTTCACTACCTATTCCATAAGAGTAGACTCGTCCAACCACAAGAAGCTAGACACGGAAAGCACGTGGCATACCCCATGCGTCTTCACCTATCCTGGAAGGAGAGTAACCAAAACCCAAGGAGTGGATACTGGAACACTTTATACACATATCCATATGCTCAAACTAGAAACACGAATATGAACGTAAGGGGGTATTCGTCCTGTAGCTCAGCCCAAGTAAGTGAGTAGACAACAGCCCCAGAAGTAAACACCATCGATGCCTAGCATCTAGCACGTTTTCCCCAAACTGAATGTCAAGAGGCTCAAATCACTGCACCTTGAAATTATCCACTTTGGGTAGCACTGACTCGCCCACAATGTTTTAGGTCGCTTCACAAGGACGCGTCTCGGTGGGGGAAGTGCCCCTCGTACATGAGAGTTCTGGGGAAATCCAAAACACACCTCATCATTGCCCCTCAATCAAGAGGTATTCTCAAGGTCAAAGTCATCACATCACTGACCCGTACAAACTAGGGATTCCGCTCCTGTAGTCACTGAGAAAGGCCATAGACTAGCCTAGTAGGAATGACTGATTCTGAGAGAAGTCATCGGGCGACCCACTGCCCAGTCTCTACAACAGGGTAGACCCTAAGAGGTTTTCGGGTGACCCATTACCCAGTCTCTGCTAGAGGTTAGACCCTAAGTGGTCGACAGGCGACCCACTGTCCATCCCTGCTAGAGGGTAGATCTGGAATAAATCGACAGGAGACCCACTACCCAGTCTCGGCTGGAGGGTAGACTTGGAATAAGTCGACACGCGACCCACTGCCCAGCCTCAACTGGAGGGTAGACCTGGAATACATCGACAGGTGACCCACTTCCCAGTCTCTACTGGAGGGTAGACCTAGAATAAGTCGACTGTCGACCCACTGCTCAGTCATTATTGGAGGGTAGAACTCGAATACGTCGACAAGAGACCCACTTCCTAGTCTCTGATGGAGGGTAGACCTAGAAGAATTTGACAGGTGACCCACTGCCCAGTCTCTACTAGATGGTAGACCTGGAATACGTCGACAAGTGATCCACTGCCCAGTCACTACTAGAGGGTAGACCTAGATGAAATCAATGAGAAAGCTAGTTCCATATCTCTGCTGGAGGGTAAACTCAGAACTGCTCTGGCCATCCCTACAGGAAACAACCTCCTTAGTATAGGATTAGTGACTGCGTAAATTATTGGTCACACCAGAATCCACAATAGCTCTGCTAGTCTAAACAATCAATAACATAACAAGGCTGAAAACCACTCAAACAGGCTGGTAAACAAATGAGAAGAGAGGGACCATCTGTCGCGAGAGGTAAAGGGTACACAAAGAAGAACACAATACGCACATGGTGACCACACGACGTGTGGCATCAAGATAACTCCAACCAAGTGCAAAAACATTCTCAGGTACAAACCACCACATGTAACTCCAAACGTTCTTGTATACTTCCAGAGTATTCAATGTTAACATCCCAAAGGTTATCGTGCACATGGCACCCAACGTCAACATGAAGGGCATAAATGTCACAACACCAACTTGCCACCTCATCATCCCAGGAAAAACCAACTAAAACACATAAAACATTTACTTCACTCACATGGGAGTGCACGCTATCACATTCCAAGGGGTTGCTTTCGAACACAGAAAGAAGAACTTCCACCAGAGCACCCTTCATATTTCCACATTTAATATGATAGTGTAAGAAGATCCGCTCACCTGAACAGATTACACCATTGTAATCCTCACTAAAAAACATCCGAGATAGACCACTTACTCTCCTCAAATGGATATCTGATGGAAAAGTCATCCAACACCACTTTACGTCCGAACGGCGTCCCGTGGTCCCGAGCCCTGGCCCCAAAAATAGTCGGGCCCATTGCACCATTGTTATTCCCTAGGGAAAACTAGTCATAAGGACTAATCACAAGAGTAGAATGGATATCCGGAGAAAAATATGAATTTCGTTAAACCGTGCATGTGTGGTTCCATGTGGGACCCACACCACGGTCCCAAAACACTGCCAACAGATCACACCATTGCGATCCTCTCGGAAAAGTACACAAGATTGATTAATCACTTGTCTGAAACAGACACCCGGTGAAGGAGATATAAATTCAACGTCAAAGCCAAAAACGGCCCTCATGGGGCCCTCACTAGCGTGCTGAATTAAAGTAGGAGGATTTCACCATTGCAATGCCCTCAGAAAAACTCTCAGAAACGACTACTCATACGCCCCGAAAGGATGTCCGATGAAAAAGTTGTAAAGCGTTGCACGCAGCTCGGAAGACGGGCTTTGGGACCCATGCCTCAACTCTGGATTCGACGCCTGAAACCACACTGGAAATCTCCACCTCAATGCTAGGGTCACAACGCCACTGATGGCGATCAATTTGGACATAAGATGTATCCACACCACCTAAAACAAGAACCCCTGGAAAAACGTCAATCCGCTTAAAGGCGTAACACATCACTGAGGCCCTAGTCTCGGGAATTAAAAATTCTGGAGGCTATCTCAAAAAGTTTTCCTCGTCGATACAGTTCTACATCCAGATATGTTGCATCAAATAGACGCATTGTTTGGAAATTACGGCCCTCCGAATATAAGGGGGCCAACCGAGCAGGTTCGACCGGGCCAGCCCGGTCCGAACAGCCGCGGCCCACTCCAACCGAACCGGACCCACCTCGGCTCTGGGTATATTCAACGAAAATAGGCAGAAGATAGTCTCCACGTCGCGCCAGCGCTCGTCCTTGAGCCGATGTCCGCCGCTTCTGCTCGCACTGATGCCCTCAGCAGCCCGCGCCTCTGGTCCTTGCTCGATATCCCCAGCCAGCTCCCCTTCTTGCCGAGCCGTGGAATCCCGCGGCCGCCTCCGGTGAAGGGAGCCCACTCCGCCGCGCTCGACCTCAGCCACTAGCCTCTATTGTTCCGTCGTCCGGACTCCTCCCTGCCACCATTGGAGCCCCCAAAATCGGCCTGAAAACTCCAAACCCCCAGAAAACCCAGCAATCTTCAGCGGGCGTTTACGAACAAGTCGGTACTCGGGTTTTAAATCTAGAAGATTCGTTTGATAGATGGGAAAAAATACTTCACAAATTTGGGATTTTAAGGAATATAAAATGGAATTTCAATTCATTTATTCATCTTGAATTAAGAGTTCATAATTAAAAATGCAATAACAAAAAATCCTACTGGCAGGGGCATAGCCCGACACTTCGCGAGCGATCCGCCTCGCCGTTATAGCATCCACCTTGACTGGGAGGGAGGAGGATGAGGAAGAGGAGAGGAGGTTGAGGGTTTTTCTTCTAGGAGGTGGAAATGGAGTGGGGAGGGGAGTGGGTTTTTTTATGTAGGAAATAAAAATTAATTAATTAATCTTTAATCTCCCACGAAAGGACCAATATCCAAAACTCGTGACGGGATCAAGGTTAAGACTCCCCTTGGGTAAACACCACCCATTGAGCACAAAGGCGATCTCAAAATTTTAATCTGATTACCGGTTCAATTGTTATTATTACACAATGCCAGAGGCCGCCAAAAAACGAAAATGCCCCTAGGGCCATTTTTCATAGATGGAACGCGCCCGCGAAAATTACACACCTCCTATGGTAAATGGTATGCTTTGAACTCAACGGTTCCCTCTGTTTTTCAATCCAAGCCATTGTTTAGGAGTTATCCCATTTATTTGGTGTTCTCAGTGTGAACGCACTAAAAATTTAATTTCGGCCACAGCGGGACTCGGAATCGCACACCGTCTGAAGCCGCTGCTCTGGAAGAACATCAAGAATGTTCCAATGTCATTTATAGAAAAAAACTGGGTTCTTACATGATTGATGTAAAAACAATGTAAATAAAAATACAACCATAAAATTATAACCAAATTTAATAAAAAAATTTAATATAAATATAAAAACATAAACAATTAAACATACCTCTCTAAATGAGGATCAAAATTATATTCTAGTCATCTCGTTGAAATGGGATCTGGATTCATCAATCGATCTATATTTCACCCCCTATAAATTGAGACACCATCCTGGGTATCAGCTAAATTAGGATTATCAAATAAAAGTCTGGAACCTGTAAGAGAATGAAATAGATCATCATGATCATCCCCATACATCCAAAACAAATATTATTACCTATATGTATAATTTTAAGAAATATTTAATGTGAAAAAATAATAAATACCATTATATAAAAATATTACCTATAACAAATTGTTAATAAAAGAATCAACTTTATAAAACAAATAAATATTATAATATAATAATTACATGTAAATAAATACCTGATTATTATACATCAATAATTATCATATCATTCATTTTTATAGATATAAATGTCTTCATCTTCTTCATTGGCATCCCCAACTTGCATATGACTTTTAGTTTCATCATCACTTATTACATAATAAACATTATCTATATCATAAGACCTCGACTTGGGGGTTTCATAATCAATATCTACGTATCATCTGGTAAGAGATATATTTTTAGATGTTTATTGAAAATATTCAATAAGTTTGACATTCAAATAACCATTTTAATTTCAACAAACTGATTGCAGCATAATTTCATTTTTATCACACTCCACAAGTCATTAAAATATCTCAAAATATAAAGTAATATGTATAATAAAAATCATGTTCGTGATGAACCCACATAAATGGTTCTTTTATGCAATATGATTCTTATATTTAATTTCAATTAATCCATTTCATTGATGAACTTTCAACCCTTGGTTACTATCAAACCAATGAAATTTAAATATTGTTACATAATATGGTCCTAGATTACACATCTCAATTATATTATCTAGTATACCAAAAAATTTATCTTCAATTTACTTATAATGATATACATTCAAACAAACACCACTATTCATAGATTTATCTGAGTCACCATATGAGTATCTATGGAATCTAAATCCCTTAACCACATACACATTATAAGATTTTACCAATTTCGATGGAGGGTTTTTGAGAACACATAATCTTCTATCAATATTTTTTTCATGCTGTGTTTTTTGTAAATAATGAAAATTATTATGAATAGATATCATTAAAAAATTGATTTATTATTCCCTCAAAATAACCTCAAATTATATGTACATGAAGAAAATATAAAAAAATATGTTGATGAAATTTATCAGGAGAAGTAAATTTAATTTGTATAAACTATTTCCTCATATTGTCATCACATAGTATAAAAGAATTTACTGTAAATAACGGTATCTTTTTATAATATTTAACAAATTATTAAAAAATTAGTACTTACAACAAATATCATGTCATTTCTTCAAAATTCAAAAGAAAATATGTTTGAGTTTGGTGGAGTTCATCATTTGAAATCCATTATTAATGATAACCACCAAAACTAAGCTCAGGTTGATTGAAAGATGAAAATTTCTAGTTTGTGAAATAATTAAAATTTTTCTCACTGTGACCCATCTAGTTATGTTTTGATAGACATTCAGATTGAAAATAATATAAGCATAAATTTGAAATTTCCTCTTGTAGGTACACTTGTGCAATTTTCCCTTCAAGTGATTCTTTGTTATGTAATTTATTCTTTAACATTGGCATACATATCTCAAACGAATACATCCATTATAATTTTTTTGGTCCTTTACATTTATGTTACTATGAGAAATGTAATATTAAATGTTTTATTGAGTAAAATAAGAATGGAGGGAATGTTTTATGAAATTTTCATTAAATTAAAACAACATACTTTTGAAGAATACTCAATGCAACATAATTTGATTCTTCCTCATAATTATATTGGAAGAAATATGATATTTCAACCAACATATCCCATATTATATATTTAAATATCCTTCTATGACAAATAGGCATTAATATTTCAATTATGACTTGGCTGTCATGACATTTTGAATAGTTCAAATGCACATTTCTGATGTAGGGAGACAAATTAGAAGAATAACAATATAGTAACCTCCAATATCAAATCAATTGAAAAAATAATTAATGAAATTCTTTAGCATGTTTGTAGTATTCTTGTGGATTCATCAAATTGTGTGATGTTTAATTTTCAAATAATTTACATTCAGGATTTTTGCAAATATGGGAATGATATAACCATGCCTTTACATTATCTTTGGTCTTATAAGGGGTTTCCAACATGGTATAAAATATATAATTAATAAAATTAATCTAAATATGCATTACATATATTGTGTGATGAACAAAAAAATCATATCAATATGGAAATTCCAAAAAATTACTCCTCATTATCCAATTATGATCATTCTGAAATCCATTTATTATTTATTCCTCTATAATAGGTCCATAAGTAACCAGAGGTAATGCTGAGATGAGATATTTTACTTAAATACCTATAAAAACTAATGGAGGTTCATCTCTTTCAATTAGACCTTTTCTAAAATTATTTTCATTCCTTCGAACATGGTGATCCATAGGAAGAAATCTCCATTGGTATTAAAATAAGTATTCCTTCTCCCATTACCAAGAATAAATGTTTTTCCCTACCATGTAGTACATACATGACTTTAGACCATGTCTGCTCTATCCAGATAACATTCCTTAGAGTAAATAGTCACTGATCATCCAAATTAGTGAAACCATTAGTGTAAAATTGTGATCTACAACTATATCAAATGTAGACACACGGTTGTTCAATAATGAAATTAACTCACCTATTAGAGGATACAAATAAACATCAACATTCTCTATTAGATTCCCTATAATTAAGAGTTATATATATATATATATGGTTATTCCATCATCATCATTAGATGTATGTTTTATAGATTAACGAAAAAATTACAATGGGAATATAGACTTCAATAAGCAACAAATGAAAAAAATCCATCAGTAGAAAGACCCAACCATGTGATACAAGGTTCTGAAGAAAATAAAGTTTTCATCTAATCAATGAATTTCCATGAATCCTTATAATACATATGATTTAATCTATCTCTAATGGAGATATTGTATTTATGACATGCCATCAATGTAGATGTGTTGTGTGACATAAATAAAAACTGTAAAAAATGTGTAATTGAAAAATAATTCAACTGTTTCATAGGAAATATAGTCATTACTTATTGTGCCTCTTTATACCTAGATTTTCTACATGGTAGAAGATTAACCATTGATTAAAAATCATTATAATATAATATGCAGTCATTTGAACACATTGAATATTTTGACAATTAAGACCCAATTTATTAACCAACATCTTACATTCATTGAAACTTTCTGGTAATGTATTTCCATTAGGAAACATTGATTTAAACAAATATGTGATCAAAATACAGTTTGTCATTTCAAAATCTGATTTAATAGTCTAACATTGTTTAATAGATTCATAATTCCTCAACTAGAATCCCAGATATAAGGCCTTCTCAGAAAATTTCACAAAATTGTAAAATTTATAATGTTTTATTTCATGAATGCAAATAAAATAATGAGTTATTTATTCTCAAAAGACAGAAAAAAATCCTCATATATGATATAATAAAATTATGGATTCGAAACCCTAAAATTTTTATTTTCTATTTAATTATATTCACAATGTTGATACCAAAAACAATATTTATGAAAACCAAAACGCAATAGATGAATTTTGACAATGTCAAATGTTTCAAATATCCTACGATCACATTTATTTCATAGACATTTAATTATTACTTCAAAAACAAAATCCAACATCGATAATACAAATGATATAAATGTTTTAAAACCATCAATGCAGAGACGATTTATACCAGGCCCGTTATGATTTCTTTGATGACTTATTCAATAATGACTCCATAATAGAAACCTTTTTCATCATTCTAAGACCATAGTTATCTAAAAAACAATAGAAATAAAAAGAATCATTACTGACCAAAGTGAGGTGTTGGGTTAGCACTGGATTACATGGCCCATAGAGGCTCGACTGAAATTGAGTAAAAATATTAAACATATTATATCAGACACAAGCTACGTATGAAAATTATAGAATATTTCTCGAACAATGAATCATATGAGAACCCTAAGACCAGCATTAGTTTAGGGATACTAGGTTTACCCTAGGTGTGAAATAACATTTTTGCATGTTGGGTGTTTCATAACATCGCATGTGAGAGTATCATTTTTAATCTTTTTTAATATTATATTTATACATATATATTACAAAAGTTATAAAAATATTTAATAAAAAATATAATAAAAATATTTTTAATTTCTAATAGCTTTTATAAATTTTATTTTTTCTCAAGGTTTGGAAACAATTTAAGTATTAATTATATTTTTCTAATTTTTTACATCAGATATATGTAATTTTAAGTAATATTTTTTGTTTATTATTTTATAATTTAATTTATAGGAAATATTACTCATTTTTAATAGCAACTATTATTTCATATTATTCCTTCCATTTTTCTTAAAAATTTTCATAATTTCCTAAAATTGACAAATTATTACAAATAATTTGTAATTTACACAATTATTTACTTTTTATTAAAAATATTAACTAAATAATTACTTATTATTATAAATTATTTAATGATTATTATTAATTATTCAAATTATTATTTATTTTTAAAATATTAAAAAATTTATATGCATATCAGGATTCCAGAATTAAGATCAATACATTAGATATAATTTCACACTCCTTTAAACAAATATACTTATCCAGTTTATATAAACTTATATAAAAATTTATATACATATATTAAATATTACCAAATTTTTAAAAGGTTTTTATATTTATATTAAGATGTAAATATATATTTATATATATATTACATGATTTTGTATTAAAATATATTTTAACATGTTTTATAAACAAACATATATATATATATGTGTTTGTGTGTGTGTGTATTTCAAAAACAAGATATATATTTTTTAAATTATTTATATATGTGTCTGTGTGTGTCAAAAACTATACACATTTTTTAAATCTAATATATATATATATATTTGTATATATTTACATGTTGACACACATAAAGACATGTATATTTAAATATATATTAAAAAACATAGAAGTTTTTTTAAAAAAATATATATATATTAAAAATCGTACATGATTTTAAACAAATTATATATGTATTTTGATAAGGTATTATTTATATATATTTATTTTAAAATATTTCATAAATAATATAAATACATCAAATATTTTTTGAATATTTTTTAAAACCAATACAAATATCAAATTTATATATAAATGTAAGTAAACATACATACATAGAAACAAACACCCATATATATAAAATGGAATTTAAAAAAAACATTTATAGAGAGAGATATATATATATATATATATTCACAATTTATTTATTTAAATGAACCAATTTTTTTATTAATTAATAAAACATAGTATAATTTAATAGAAAGTAATAAAATATATTATAAAATAAAATAAAGGCATAAATCATAGAATGTTAAAAATTTTGGCCATGAGAAATATCCAATTTGTGTCATCCATGTCTAACTGACAGTCAAATTTGTTATTGATCATGACCTAAAAATGGACGACCTATTTCATTTTCAATTTTATAATAATTATTAATAATGTATATATATATATACACATATAAAAATATCAAAATAAAATATGGAGGGGGGAGAAGAAAGGGCCGTAGAGGATAAATGAAATTCATTATCGAGATAAAATGTCTTCATCATAATTTCTTAAACTAATACAACAATTATATTAAGTATTGTGAAAATGAGTGAGAGAAAGAGAAATATTCTAGGATAGTCATAGGATAGGGAGTGATGGATATACGTTACAGAAGATAAAGAAGAGTGAAGGAAGAATAAATGGTCACATAGGATAAATGAAAATATTAATTATGATGTACTATTTGTGACAAAATTAATTCCACAATAAATTGTTATCTGGTCAAAAGTATTTGTGGTGATCATTTATTCCCATCACAAATACTTTTGATTATAGGGAAGTTGTGACAAAATTAAGAGTCTATCGCAAATTCCTATCGCTACTACGTTTTGGTGCTTGGTAGTGGAAACTCCTAGAAAAACTATTTGCAAAGGAACAATTTTTACTACATAAATAGCAATTATTCACTATGGAAAAATTAATTTGTTTCCTAATGTTCGTATCCAGATACTATTTTTCATAGTTCAACTACGCATCACATTTGACCCATCACAAAAAATTAATTTTCTAGTAGTGATAATGGTTTAATAATTGAATGGGATCGACAGTTGACCATGTTCAAAACATGGTGAATGCAAACGCAGAAGTCAGGATGGGGTGAGAAAACACATGGTTGAATTTTGACCATGTGTGAAACAATGAATATGTCATCGTGGTAATTGTGAAAGATTGGGAGTTGAGACTTGTCCAAACACCATCATTGTTGGGGGTGCTGTTTCGATTTGAAAGATGATGTGAATCTAAGACGAGAAAGAATCAAAGTGTGGTAATGATGTGAGGTAATTTCTATGTGGGACTCAAAACTCTTGATTCCAGACCACATCATACTCATGAAATTGATATTTGGAATATCATGAAGTTGGATTAGAACCTAGGTGATGAAAATTGTTTAAGGGCATAATTCATTGACTATGATGGGGCCAAATGTCCATTAAATTTGATGAATTTGTAGCTGGGATTATAGATGAAATGTCTAGGCCTCACAATAAATACTTTGAGGTTGGGAATAGATAAACATGTATTTTTATATAACTAAAGGAATATGATTCACTAGGAGGTAATAAGAACATTTGAATGAGAGGAGAAAGCTCATAGTTTAGGGTCGTAGGGATCAAACCTACTAGGATTGTCCAAATGGATATTTATGACATTGTGAGTCAAAAACCTAGTACCAATGAAGACCAAATAGGCCCATGACCACACCACAGAACCATGGAACCTGGTTTCACATAGTTTAAGGTCATAAAACCTGGAATATGGCAATGGTAAAAGGGCCAAATATTTTGTGAATTTGCGACATGTCCCTGAGATGATAATTCCACGCGTCACTACATATCCATCGATGTGGTAATCAAGACACACATAGTTCTAATAAATATAGCTGTTGATGAATCACATTGGTATCAGAGAGCCACTCTAGTGATGGAATTTTAGGAATCCCACGGTCATCAGAGGACATCCCATGTCCATGGAATGCGTCAATTCATTTTAACCATCCCATATTTATCATTAATGGAATCTTAGTTAAGGGTCGGGTAAACACCATCTCATGTTTAAGAGAAATCACGGTCCTTTATGGCATAGAATATGAATATTAAATTGTATTTGAGGATGATGGGATTTTTAGTTTAATTTTTTACAGATCAAACTACAGTGGATGCTAATAGTTTATGGTCATAACTCTTAGACCTAGACACCCGGTTTCAGGTCATAGATCAAGGACCAAGTGATCAATTTAATTCCATGTTTTTGGGAAGTGGACTCATATTTTATGGTCATAGATCCCGATCCATGGTATGTTTCAAATTCATATATGATGAATGGTGAGTGAGAAAACCCAGCACGATTAAGGACAAAAGAGGCCCAACACCGCAAAACACATTCCTAACATAAACTCACACATAGTTTAATGTTGTCATAATTGGACTAGGGAATCCCTAATTAAATATACTTATTAAAGAACATCTCATTGGTGGGGGAGTGTTACGATCTATGTCCATAGTGATCAAAGAGTACGCTCCCTTAGAATGTACCTTGTAGATTATGAGTCATTTTCTGATAGGATGAGATATAGTTGGAGAGCCTGTGCATCCAACTTTTCATTTTTTCGGACCACCATATTATTTATAATGTTATATAGTGTCTTATTGAATTCCATGATCTTTCTATTTTCTTGTGCGTGATAGAGGTATGTATGATTAGACCGGATGTTTTAATTAGCATAAAACATATTTAGGTCAATAACATGATATTTGGTGTCGTTGTTTTTATGATTGGTGTGAAAAAATCTAACTCGGTGGATGATATGGTAGCTCAAGAATTTAACCATATATCGAGCCATAAATTCTTTTAGTTGATTAAAATCATCCAAATTGTTAAAAAATAAATCAGGATTAGAATGAACATGCACTAGAGGGATGTAGACGGTGGATACTACCCCACAACATTGAGTGCCCATACTGAAAAGAGCCATGAATACATGGTGGTGTGTAGGGCCTCTGGCAGTTGATGGATGAATTTGAAGTGGATCTTTAATGTGTGAATCCTCTTGGAATGTAAATTGAAATCATGGAACATGGTGGGATAAAAGCATCTTATACATTCGATCTAGTGGAAGAGCATTAGAACTACATATTGATAACCACATCACATGGCATGGACTTCCTACATAACCTATGTAATATCTTCTCCTTAGTCAAAACAGAGCATAAATCCATCAATACCACATCCATAGTGAGTTTTTACGAGATTAGTCCCAATTTGGAGTGTGAATGTGTTACGTGCTGAAAAAATCACTCACGTTCAACATGATCTTGTGGTATAATTCCACAATTTAGATACTCGTCGAATGAATTTTTTCAATCATGGTTTTCTTCTACTATCGGAGAACCCAGGGGTCCTGATGTGGAAGCACCAATAACTAGTCGATTTTGTTTTTGGACGTATTTAACTACTGATCAAAAATGATTGGAGTGATGACTCTCTGATGTGCCACTTGAACGAACATTTCGTCTTGGATAGACTTTTCAAAAGAATCTCGTAAATTGACCAAGGTGTTAGATCAACCAATCTGTGACATAGGACATGAGTTACTTCTTTCTACAAAGGAAAAATTTACATTAACTGGAGTTTGAGCTTTAGTAAGGACACATGCTATGGAAAGGGAGCATAAATTAGCTAATAACAAGCCACTAATTGAATTGTCGGGAAAAACACCCTCCCCCAAGAGCGGGGGAGTTCGACCCTAAGTTCTCAACTTTGGTGGTGCATGAATAATAAACACAATATCTACAAGTATATGTATAGGTACCAAGCACTCACCAGTTTAGATTTTTTTTCATCCAATGTAAGGAACACAAACTATACCATGTCTGAGTCACAACTCACACCAAACCAAAACCCATTTATCCCATCATTGACTACATGTTCAGTAATAATGCTTAAATATGTTTCTGCACCTACTCGGGCAACTAGTAAGCATATGAACAAGCTACGGAAAGAGTACAGTCAAATATCAACTAGAATATTCATGCCCGGTTCTCTTATAAAGTCACAAACACAAAATAATATAAGTGAGATCCCTCAAAGAACAGGGACCCATGAAAAAACACAATATATTGCCTAAACCTTCTGCAACCAAGGGGCTAGTGAAATCCCTCTAAGTAATTGAAGCAAAGGGAACCCCGAGACACCACCCCGTGTCCCCCCCCCCCCAAATGTTTTCTCATCAATAGAGAATCCCACCCCAATTCGTGATATAAACAAGGTAACCACCTTGTCTTAAAATTTACAAGCACTAAAACCATACCATCATTGGGATCCCAACCCCACCCACATCACCCAACAAACGACCCGTGAAGGAAAAACAACCAAACCACCACCACCAACACAAAGCAGGCCCATGCCGGTATTTTCAGATTTAAATGATTTATCACACTCCATGATTTCAATTCCACTGTGCTTTAACCGGGGTGATCACAGAAAGTATCCATCCTGGTGCTTTCAATTTATTTAGCGGGATGTATGTAATTAAATAAATTCCTTTACATAGTAGAGCAACCATAATCAAATCATTTAAACATCACCAGTATTAAGGGTTCATTAGTGCACAGAGAAAGACCACTAAAGACCATGATTTATAGTAGGTGTAAGCCTGCACAATTCAGAAATCAATAATCAAAATATAGAAACAGAAACATCATCGGTCACATCCCTCCCATGTCATTCTTTAGAATCAGTTTATCTTTAATAAATTTTGGTTCATCCAAATCTACATAACCAGTAGCACACCCACCTCACATGATACACAAAAGGAGAGACTATGGATATATTCCCTACATGTTGATCAATGATCTATGTTTATCTTTACGTCGCTAGGAACAAGTGACATGCGAAACTGAAAGCTCGGTGCACGAGCAGACAAACAGACGAATCGATTGGAGGGTGATCAAGAGAATAAACCTAAATGGTACCCTTTTAGTTTATAAGGGCCTGGGACGGTTGAGATAAGAACTCAAAACTGTGTAAGGAGCGGGGTCGTGGGTTGACCACGTGGCCCCATATGTCATTAATGGGTCTCGGGGTTTAAACCGATGCACAATCACGTTACTTCATTAAATATTTAATTAAATGACATTTATGGTCGTTACTAGGCATCAACATAAGGATAAAGGGGTAAAAATAGTGTCTAAAACCCAATTTCTGAAAAAGGGAGGTGCTACATGGAAAACCATGTGGGGGTAGGCGAGAGCCACTGGTAGCTGAGCGCTACCAGTGGCTGACATCGACCGGTAGTCGAGCTACCGGTAGGCTACAGCTACCAGTAGCCAAGCTATCAGTTGAACAAGAAACCGGTAGACTGGTCTACTGGTAGACCGAGCTACCGGTAGACTGAGCTATCGGTAGAATGAGACACCGGTAGACCGAGCTACCGGTAGATAGAGCTACCGGTAGGTTGCGACTACCTGTAGACCGAGCTACCTGTTAGCCTGCTACTGGGAGGCTACAATTAGGGTCAAACTTCAACGAGATTCCCAGACTTACCAGAACACCCAACAACGGATTTAACAAGGTAGTGGACCCCCAAAAACCTGGGCCATTACATCAGATACCTATCAAACTATTCTCGCCCTCGAGAATGAAAACAACCTAGAAGGAAAGAGAGGGTCTGAACAACCAGCTTGACAGATTCCTCTCATGAGTGAACCACATTGTTTAACTAAGAACACCTTCCTATCAAGAACCAAACAATATACCTTGCCAACTACCCAGCCATGTGGGTTGGGGAGTCTCCATCCCCATGTCAAGATACTATCCGCTTTGGGAGGCACTGACTCTTCCCCACAGGTTTAATCACATCCACATTATTGCATCTTGAATAGGGGTCGGGTCCTCCCCTTTCTGTAGCCAAGAATTTTCACACACATTCATAGGAAAGAAAACCACGTATTTCACTAACAACAAGATTAAACGTTCTACCACAACAGGTATATCAGAACATCACAAAACTCAAAACAACTCTGGGTACTGGGCACGCATTTGTGATTCCCTCTCCCATGTACTCTCTTCAATCCCACCATGTCTCTATAACATACAAACCAAGCGAATGGTTCACCCACGAAGCACTTTCTCCTTGTGATCCTCGATCATCACTAGTCTTTCCACAAAGTTCATGTCGTCCTTGATGTCTAGCTCTCCCCAGTCAAGGACACGTGAATCATCGTGCAGATACCAACGGAGTTGGGACACATGGAAGATGTCATGTATCCTCAATAGCGGTGGTGGAAGCGCTACCTATTAGGCCACTTCACCGACCCTCCACAACCCTTAGATGGATCGATGAACCTAGGAGAAAGCTTACTTCCCTCACTGATCCTCCGTTGTCCACGTCGAGTGAAGAAATTCAAGAACACGTGGTCTCAATCCAAAAACTCCAAGGGCCTTCTTCTATTATCAACATACAACTTCTCCCGGACCTGGCCAGCCTTCATCCTTTCCTGTATGAGCTGAACCTTCTCTGTCGTGCTCTTCACCACCTTCGGGACAAGAATGTCTCCCTCTCCTACTTTGATCCAACACACAGGTAAACGGCATGGTCTCCCATACAAGGATTCAACCGGGGCCATATCAATGGTAGATTGATAGATGTTATTGTTTGAAAACTCTACCAGAGGAAAGTGTCGCACCCACGATCCCCCTGAGTCTAGAACACATGCCAGCACCATCTCCTCCAAGGTCTGGATGGTGCGCTCTGTCTGTCCATCTGTCTGGGGATGGAATGCATTTCTAATATGTCGTTGGGTGCTAAAAGCATGATTCAATCCTCCCAGACTTCCGAGGTAAACCGTGTATCCCTATCCGAGTTTATGGACCTCAGAAATCCATGAAACTGCACCACCTCATCCATGTACCTTCGTTCCAAAGCATCCACTACACTCGACTCCTTGATCGCCAGAAAGTGAGCCGATTTGGTCAACCGGTCCACTACTACCCAGATGGAATTGCATCCCTCATGATCCATAGGTAGTCCCGTGACGAAATCCATCGAGATGTCCTCCCACTTCCACTAGAGAACATCTAGAGACTGTAGCAGACCGCCTGGAACTCAGTGTTCATCCTTCACCTGCTGAAACACTAGGAACTTGGCCACGAACTCTGCCACTTCTCGCTTTACTCTAGGCCACCAAAACTGTCTCCCCAGACCCTGGTATATCTTGGAAATTACCGTGTGTACTACTATGGTGAGTTGTGGAAGTCACTGAGAACCATTCCACGCATCGCCTCTGGAAGAAACAGTCTTCCGTAGAAAAGCATCCCGTTCTGACCATCCTTCTTCCACACTTTTGGAGAATTCCTCTGGTTAACTCAGCCACGCATCACTTCGCACTCTGGTTCTCCCCACTGAGACTCTTCCACTTGCTGCAACAGAGAAGATTGCACTATCATCTGATACAGGCAACCTCTATCGCAATCCATCCTCGCATCCAGGTGTAAGGCAGCCAACTCCTCCATCGGCTTACATGCATCCACCGAATCTCTGACCGCATCCTTCTGTGACCTCCTGCTCAAAGCATCGGCCACTACATTCCCCTTCCCTGAAGTGTAGGAAGTCTTGAAGTCGTAATCTTGGAGGAACTCCACCCACCTTCGCTGTCGCAAGTTTAGGTCCCACTAGGAGAACATATACCTCAAAAATTTGTGATCTGTGAAGACCAAAAAGTGTTCTCCGATAAGGTAAATCCGCCATAACATTAGCGCAAAAAACGAACATTGGAAGCTCTAGGACATGGGTGGAATAATTACGCTCATGAGGGCGTAGCTGTCTAGACCCATAAGAGATCACCCCTTGTCACTGCATCAAAAAACATCTGAGGTCTTGCCATGAAGCATCACAGAACACCTCATACGCTGCCCCTTCTACTGGTAGTCTTAGCACTGGGGCACTAACTAGATTATCCATCAGATATCCGATGGCTTCCTCATGCTGCTCACTTCACACGAATACCGGGTCCTTATTGGTCAAGGCTATCCAAGGGGCTGCAACTCCGGAGAATTTGGTTACGAACCTCCAATAGTAACACGCCAGCCCAAGGAAACTATGAACTTCTGCCACATTCTTGGGCACTACCCAAGACACATCTGCCTCAACCATTGATGGGTCCACATGTACCCTCTTCTCGGACACAACATGACCATGGATGTGCAATTCTTGTGTACAAAACATGTATTTAAACAACATCCCATAGAGCTGGTACTATCGGAGGACCTCCAAAACCATCCTCAGGTGCTCCACGTGGTCCTCCTTTGATCATTAATAGATCATGATATCGTCGATGAACACAAGTATGAACCGGTCCAGGTACTCCTGGAAGATGGTGTTCATAAGCCGCATGAACATGGCGGGGGAGTTTGTAACACCGAAAGGCATGACTACGAACTCGAAGTGTCCTTATCTACACCTGAAGGTCATCTTTGAGATGTCTCCCTCCTTAACTATCAACTGGTGGTACCCAAACCACAGGTCGATCATCGAGAACCACCCTGACCCTTTCAGCTGGTCGAAAAGATCGTCTATCCTTAGAAAAGGGTAGCGATTTTTGATCTTCACCTGATTCAACCTCCTGTAGTCTATGCACAACCTGAGACCACCATCTTCCTTCTTGGTGAATAAGACTGCCGCACTCCACATTGACGCACTTGGTTGAACATAACCCCTCTTCATCATATCGTCAATCTAAATCTGCAACTCTCGTAGCTCCGAGGTAGCCATCCGGTAAGGAGCCATCGAAATCGGATGAGTAACCGGCTACAAGTCTATCCCGAAATCGATATTACGTCGAGGGGGTAGAGTAGTCACCTCCTCAGGGAATACATCCATAAACTCACTGAAGATCCCTTGAACCTCCACCATCTCAGCATCTAATGACACCCCTGACAGCTCGACTAACAAGGAGAGGAGGGGTTCCTCTTTCATGCGGCCCTCCTGACTGCTCTGCTCGCCAGCGAAGGCAACATGCCGGGCTCCCATGTGTGAGAACACAACCCTTCCTCGGAAGCAGTCGATGACGACACAAACAGAGAACAACCAGTCGATTCCTAGGATGATATCGTATGGTTGTATCTGTAGCAGAAGTAGATCCTTGACTGACTGATTTGGTACTATCATCAGTCTGCATCCTCGACGAACATATAACAATTCGGTCTGAACTCCGACTGTCGTGCTCAGCACCAGGGGCCCGGGAAGTCTCTTGGAATCTAGAACCAAGGCACAGGCTAGACTGGGTGCAACGAAGGAGTGTGAAGCTCTTGTATCGAACAATGAATAAGCGAGGGTACTATACAAAATGATCGTACCACGAATGACCTCCGGTCATACTAGAACTACTTCCTCTGCAGTATGCAACAATCCAAACCCAGCTCCTCTTCCCCTCGGCTATCGGCCACCTCCCCATCCATGCCCTGGTCGAGGTCCCTGAGGAGCGCCCGGAGGTCGGCCTCCTCCTACAACGTCTGCCCTCAGAGGAGCGGGATCTCGCTGCCCCTGCTGCTGCTGCTGGAAAGGCCTGGCTGGAAGCTGCTCTTGGGGTGGGTGCTGGGGTTGTCCGCCACCCCCGTACTGTACTTGGTCCGGGAACTGACTCCAGAGATGTCCATGGCTCCCACAGATGAAGCACCGCGGTCCTGGGCCCAAAGGAAAAGGGCGAGGACCGGGGGACCGAAACTGCAAATGTTGCGACCTGCTCCCTGCTGGTCGGAACATAGAGGGTCCGGACACTAGAGGCATGGTGCTGAGGGCCTTCCCCTTTGATGATCCCCGTTGGATCCCCTCTCATGACATGCCTCCTAGATTGTGCATCCTCTCCACCACTTCATAATTCTTCTAGACCTCCATGTACGTTGGCAGGGTAAAGGGGGTAATAGCATACCATATGGAGGTTCAGAGAGCCTCCTCAAAACGTCATATCCATGACTCCTCGTCAGGAAATAGGTCCAGAGCAAAATGAATGATGTCCTTTAACTTGATTCCTAGCTCCCTTATTGACATACTCCCCTGCTGGAGGGAGAGTTACTCCTGCCTCCTTTCTTTCCTTCATCGTAGAAGAGAGGAATTCCGCCCGAAACTCCTTCTCGAAATCAGCCCATGCTACCTCAGCCTCTCTCCTCTCCCCCAGGTAAATTGTCCACCACTGATGCACCGCACCCCGCATCTGTATAACGGCCATAGGTACCCAGTACTCGTGCATAGCCTTGATCAAGCCGAAGGCATTCACCAGCTCCTCTAGCCAGCCCTCTGACTTCATATCAGAGCTGATATCCTCATACTTTTCTATGGTCTGTCACTGGAAGGATCGAATCTACTTCTACCACTGGCCGTCCTCCTCACCTCAATCAACCTTCTGTTGGTTTGCCATGTGAACCTCATAACCCTCGAACGCCCATACAACCCATGGTCATCTCTCGGGTGCCATAGCTGCACGGTAAACAAAGAATGCCTAAGCTCATGTAGTGAAGAATATTTGTTCTTAAATTTTTGTAAACTTATTATTTATTTCAAAATCCCAAAAAAACCCATAAACACGAGAAAACAAGTCATTATGATCCATGTACCTTTCCTAGGGTCTCTACCCTACAATCAGTGTAGTCTCACTAGGTTGTTTGGTAGGTCCAGAGTCCTTGAATCGGATCACATAAGGCAATAAAATAGCATGTCCTAGCCGGTATTCCCTGACCTAATTAACACGCCAAGTTCACCAAACACTGTTTCCCTACCATCCCATGCAATCCTCACTATTCCTAACACCAAAATCCATCCTATCTCTCAACCATCATCCTATGATACGATTCTGTCATGACTCGCCTTCACCAAGAGGAGGGAAGGGTCATGAGATTTCCATGCCCTTCCTTCTTTAGGTTGAAGGAGATATAATGACCCACGAAACCAGCCTTCAATAGGTCCCAGAGTGGCGACCAACACCAAGGGTATAGAATCACACACTAAATGGAAGGAATTAAACTTTTTCTTTTAATAGGATAAGGGTATAAGATAGTGAATCCCACAACAACACCAAAAATGAAAGAAATGTGAAGAAAAAAGTAATCCATTCCCACATGCATGTTCAAAAGTAAATGATACATGATACAAGAACTCCAACGATAATGTACCCATGAATGAAAATTACAACAACAACTGTCCCAAAAATCCAAGATACTACGGTCCAGAACGATCACCGAAGTCCTCATGGAAACCTGAAAACAGTTTTATATATGTAGGGTGTGCATGAAAGTATACTCAGTAGGGGAAAACCTAAAGATCTCGTGCACATGTGGGGAGGCATAGTAATGTCATGTGATAAAAGAGATAACCAAAAAATCTAGCAAGGTAAAATATCCACCCATGTCTCACCAAGTCATAGACCCCAAATAACACAAGGAAAGTAAATTATTGTAATAGCACATCGATGTTTTGGTACCCCCCGCCACTTTCCCACTGGTTATTTAAGACATCCTATGCATCGAACCAATCCCGCCATTCTCACTGCATTCACACTGCCAACACATGCCCACACACACCTGGGCAACAACCTCACCGTAGCCCCACTGCTAAACCCCTCCCGCACACACCTGGGCCATAACCACTATCCCACCCACAGACACCAAGGCCACAACTATCACACGTAACCACACCTGCAAAAACCTAGGCCAGAACAACCACTGCCATGCCCAAAGACACCTGGGCTGCATCCCGAAGATACTTGGGAAACCACCTGCCCACACAAACCTAGACCAACCACCTTAACCACCCCACCCAAAGATTCATGGTATAATAATGGACCTCAGGCCGTCACATACTACCCGAAGATACTTGGGCTATCCGGTAAAGGGAGCAGAAAAAAGATAATAACTAGCCACTAATTGAAGTGTTGGGAAAAACACCCTCCCCAATGAATGGGGGCATTCGACACTAGGTGCACAACTTGGGTGGGGTGAAAATAAGAAACAAAAAAACTACAAGTATATGTATAGGTAGCAATCACTCACCCAGTTTATGTTTTTCATCATCCAACCTAAGGAACACAATTAGTACCATGTCCAAGTCGCAACTCACACAAAACCAAAACCCATTTGTCCCATCATTGTCTACATGTTCAGTAATAATGCTTAAATAAGTTTCTGCACCAATTGGGGAAACTAGAAAGGTTAAGCACCAGATGTGGAAAGCGTACAGTAAAATATCAACTTAAAGAATCACGTCTGGTTCTCTTGTAAAGTCACAACCAAAAAATAAGATAATAGAGATCCCTCAAAGTACAGGGACCCAAGAAAAAACTCAAGATATTTCCTACACCTTCTGTAACCAAGGGGCTAGTGAAATCCCTTGAATTAATGGAAGAAATAGGAAACCATGAGACACTGCCCCGTGTCCCCCCCCCAAATGGTTTCTCATCAACAGATGATCGTACCCCAATTCGTGATATAAACAAGGTAACCACCAGGTCTTAAAATTTACAAGCACTGAAACAATACCAATAGGGGTATCCCATACCCACCCACATCACTTAGAAAATGGATCGTGAAGGAAAAACAACCAAACCAACTCCACAAACACAAATAGGCCCATGCCGGTATTTTTGGATTTAAAATAATTAACACACTCCATGATTTCAATTCCACTGTGCATTAACCGGGGTGATCAGAAAAAATATCCTTCCTAGTGCTTTCAATTTATTTATCCGGATGTATGTAATTAACCAAATTCATTTACACAGAAGAGAAGCCACAATACAAGCATTTAAAAATCACCAGTAGTAAGGGTTCGTTAGTGCACAGAGAAAGACCACCAATGAACATGATTTTATGTAGGCCTATGCCCACACAATTCAGAAATCTATAATCAAAATATAGAAACAGAATCATCATCGGTCACATCCCTCCCATTTCATTCATTAAAATCAGTTTATCATTAATAGAGTTTGGTTCATCCAATTCTACAGAACCAATAGCACTCCCACCCTGCATGATATAAAAAAGGAGAGACGATGGATATATTTCCTACCTCTTGATCAATGATCGAATTTTATCTTTACGCCGCCAGGACCATGGGACGTGAAAAACTGCACGCTCGAGGCATTAATAGATGAACAGAAGAATCGATCAGAGGGTGATCGATAGAAGAAACCTATGGTGTACCCTTTTAGTTTATAAGGGTCAATGAAGGTTGAGATAAGTACACAAAACCCTGTAAGGAGTTGGGTCATGGGTTGACCACGCGACCCCATATGTCATTAATGGGTACTGCATTTTAAACCGATGCACACACAGTTTAATCCATTAAATATTTAATTAACCAACATTTATGGTCGTTACTAGGCTTTAAAAAATCTTAAAGGGGTAAAAAAATTGTTTAAAACCCAATTTGCAAAAAAGGGAGGCGCTATTGGAAAAACCTCGTGGGGGTATGTGAGAGCCACCGGTCGCTGAGACCTACCGGTGGCTGATAGCGACCTGTAGGATATAGCAAACGGTAGAGAGCAACTAGTAGGCTGCAGCTACCTGTAGACCGAGCTACTGATAGACCTAGATAATGGTAGACAGAGCTACCAGTAGGCTACTGTTAGGTCAAACTTCACTGCGATTCCCAGACTACCCAGAACACCCATAATCACATTTTACAAGGTAATGGACCCCAAAAACCCAGGCCATTACAATGTAGAATTCCAATAACATCCCTAGGATTGGTTTGAATATGTGGTTCATGTCCTGCAGATATGTGGCCCCTACATTCTTTAGGCCAAAAATAATAACATTATAGAATATGTTCCATTGTGGAACCATGAATGTCATAAAATCATCAACCTCAGGGGACATTTGGATCAAATTAGATCTAGAGTAATCATCCATCATGGAGAGATCCTAGAGCCACCCTGTGGCATCAATCAATAACTCCATCACCAGAAGGTGTAAATTTTCCATCGTGCAATAGTTGTTGAGATACTAAAATTTGATACAAAATCTGATTTTACCATTTTTTTTCTTGATGAGAATGATTTTGAATTTCCATTTGTGGTACCTGATCCTCCTATCTGATGTTATCCTTGATAAGATTATGAAATTCCTCCTTGAAAATGGTAACATTGGAAGGGTGTATTTTTCTGGGATGTTTATTAAAAACATGATGATTTATTGGGAGACCAAGATGACGGCTAAGGAAAAAATGATCTAGTTTTGTAATTTAATCATTTCTCTATGAAGACACATCATGATGTTACTTCATGAAATCCAGATACTTTCTAATTCTCCTTTTGGAGGCATTGCATCACTGATCAACATCATCATCAGATCTTCCTCGGTACCAAGATTCACCTAAATCAACTCAAATTTGGGAGTGTAGACACCCTCTATGAATGAAGAATATATATATTATAATTCCTCATCATCATATGTGGTAGTAGAAACCATGGTAGGGGTTTATCTAGGGTAAATGATTCTGGAAGAGAACTTTTTCATTCATGGGTGGGCACAAAATCTCTTATGGGGGACTCCTACTTAGCAATAACCAAGAAGATAGTGTAAATTTTCCCAATTCCAGTAGGTATTTGACCATATGGTTTTTTATTTATGGAAACTAAATGGTAGTATATTAGATTCTTTAAGTTCAGCCCTTCTATACATAACATGTTTCATTATCATGAAATGGTGGTCATAGATAGAACCTCTCGATACATAGCAGGGCTAGGTGATTTTTGTATCACCCAGCCTTGGCCTATGTAAAAGTACGAGGAAATCATTGGATTCTCCATATACACAGTGAAAGAGTTCCCATTCCTATCATAATAAAAAATAAATTCTCATGTTTGGTTATGAGGCCTCTAACCAGTATATCAGGAGAATGAAAGCGTCGGCTAGGTCAACACATGGATTAGACGTGGAGGTTTTTTGCTCAATATCATTGTACTAAAATTTCTTCCCCTATATATTAAAAAAATTATTGTATTGATAGTGGGGTTCAAAAAAGTTGAACTGAGAAACATAACATCTAAGTATGCCTACTCATCCATTGAGATTGTACTTAATGAACTTTTGAAATCAAGAGGGTAATCCCTTAGGAAAATGATGGTAGATCCTTCCCATTAGCATTTTGTAGGTGATATCCCATGAGTCTACCATTAATTCACCACATTCAATCAATCCAAAAAACTGGGTCTTCAACCAAATCCTACCACATGTAATCCACTTGGTTCTGTCATTACCCTGAATCATCATATCAAAAGGGATCAGATTAGCATTAGTCAATGCAACATGGAAAATGACCATTTCAAGATGAGATTAATCAATGATCCTTTATCAACTAAGAAAAAGTGGAATTACATTTCATTAAGGTGGTCGGTGATGTACCGAGGGAGAATTTGGACCTGTCTGGGGTATCCTTCATCTTATCCAAAGAACATGATGATGGATTTTAATTACTCTTGACCAAGCTACATTCCAATGATAGTATCTAAGGGTCATATATCTACTATAAACTGGAGAGGGATTTCTAGGGCCTCTACATGGGCCTCATTCATTTCATTAAAAATAACGAGGGTCTTGAGGACTGAGATACCAGAAGGTATATAAACAAGGCTCTTAAAAAAAATCATACATATGTGCATATAAAACATTTCTATCTATAGAGGGGAGCTTTTCAGAGGGATGCATGATGGGTGTTTCTGGTTGAACTGCCATGTTCCGGCTAGTGCTGGTGATATCCTACAGATAATTATCCAAATGAACCAAAAAAAATATCGAATAATTGTCAGATAACTATGTCCTAGTTTTAGATGGATTCAATTAATAATGATGAGTTGATAACTAATCTACAAGTAAAGACATCACGATTAACTATGAGGGTGAACCTGATTATTTGGGATGGGAGGACACTATGAAACATCTGCTTCGTGGTCTTGGTAGAATGTATGACTCAGTTTGAGGCATCGACCTGTGTTTTCCAAAAGTTTTCATTTCCTCAACCTCCTCAACCATGACATCAGATGAATTTATTTTCGTGATTTAGTTGGAATTAATCATCATTTGGTAGTGGGAATCGGTCTACCAACACGACTATATTCATATAGGAATAATCCTTCTCATCGTCGAGGGATTGCTCTTTTTCTTATTGGACCATGATCATGATTCCCAACTCAATTTACAAGATATAAAGAATATTATGGGATGGATTAGGCATAATTGGGGAACTCTAATTTCACTTATGACATCGACACCTACTCTTCAATGATTTAGAGGGATACGATGTAGATGTAGAAGCAGTTGATAGAGAAGGATCGATGACTTCATCAGTTTCTTGTCTTCCTAGGTGGGCACAAATGAAACCATGGGTGTGAGAATATTTTATATGGGTTATCTAGTCATCATACATCTAGGTACCGCTATAGGTAACATTGTTCCATTCACCTGAATCATCATTTTGGTTGTTAGACGTGATGGAAATTAGGACCACCTATGCCAAAAAAATTCACAACTTAACCAACATGTTATCCACTAGGTCATCAATATAATGCTTCAATACATAGTATTCATTGATGGTGTGTACAAGGACCATGTGGTAAGGGTATTTTTTAGGGTGATCAGTGTGTACATAATCCTAGGGAATCTTTCATTCAAACATATTCAAAATCCCATACTCTAGGGAACTGATGAAATAGTTGTGAACCTATTCATCCCTAAAGGAATAAGTTTGGTTCCATTTTTTCGGTAGGGTTTGCTCAGAGCATGGATCAAATTAGGGTTTAGATCCCAATGAAGGGTTGGAGCTGAATTATCACATCAATGTGGTTGCGCTGGGTGAGGTGGTGCCCGAATATTTGGTACTAGAGAATATTGCACCTATTGGTTCTTCACTTGGCATGGTTGTTCCTAAAAGGGCTGCTTTACACTGTGAGGTTATTCAGGTATAGAAGATAACAACTCTATCATCATTGTGGGGATCTATTTATATGGTGACTGTGGCATACACCTTGGTGGTCCTTTTTGTGGGGGATTAAAGAGGCAACAAACATTCCTGGTTGTACTACTACAAGGATTCATCCAAGTGTTGGGCCTTATCAAAAAATACCATAATCCTCTTAGTAAATTCCACTTGATCTAGGTAAGGAAAATCTCAGTCATAAAATTCCATTCACGCATCGTCAGTGGATTCTCCAGGGATGACATCATATCATATGAATATGTGAGTCCCTTCCACATAGTGATGATGCCCGCAACATAGTCATTTGGTAGTTTCATGAACATGAAATGATTATCTATATTTGTCTGACATGTGGTGGCGTTGAGCGAGTATACATACTACATACAATGATCTTACTACTTATTGATAGACAAAATTGGAAGCTAGTTGTAGCAGATAAATAACGGTCCATCTAATGTCTTGAATAAACATTAGAGCATGGTGGCCTCCTACTGCTCTGGGTTTCTTAATGTGGACCCATATCATGAGGTGATGTGGCCCAAATGCTTTAGCGGGTGACCCATCATATTGAAATCATAAAATATTGGGTTGAAAACATTTTGGGGTGCCCACATGCCATCATCCCATGTCAGTTATGCCATGCATATAGGAGGGATTTCCACCTGTCTCATTTTCTGGGCTTTGAGGTGAGTAGTGAGATCAACTACCAAATCATCCTAGTGGGGGTCTCTATCTGAACATGTATCCCTAACCAAAAATGCATTGTTGGGATCATCAACATGGTATGTGGGATCGTTATACCATGGAATGGCATGTCCGAAATAATGAAGAGTGTGGTTACACTACTCGGGAGGGTCCTATGATTCATACAAATATTTGATTCCATACAATCATACATATACTATATCTGGATGTGTAGGATCATCGAGATCAACTTTTGACAACTGGAAAAAGAGGACATGTAACATCCCAATTGGAGGAGGAATATGATCCATTTGTGTGTCACTATAATCTGTGTGCTCTTAATATATGACCTCATCGATGATCCAATTTTCCTCTATGACCTTTGGAAGAAACATAGAATATTCATGATCAACCACTGTCTTTAACACATATAAGATAGATCAAAGGGATTGAGATTTCTATTTCCAATTTTGATGTTCTAACATGAGGGAAATTATGAAAAGGGTCCGTCGATACTAAGTTTCTACCTCTTCAGTTGAGTGGATAAACCTATATTAGGGTATGGTTGATACTATGACTACCAAGGTGATGGGATTTCCCCATCATTTATTGCATCAGATCCCCATTATTTTTGGTTTTCTCGCAGGATGAGGATAACCATGTTTACTATAACTACCCCCAACGTGAAATCCTCAATGTCAATAGGTAGTTGAGGTTGTCTGAATGTAGGAATGAAGTGGATATGGTCTTATTATCCCCATCATTAGATTTTCACATGTAGAGATTCATATTTTATAATATTGTGGGGTACCATGAGGCTCTTGATACATTTATGTTGGTGAGTCTAGTGGCATCCATGTGATGTAGGGGTTTTGAGCCCCTGGATGCAAGAACAGCTCAACCATTTTACATTACTGAACAATGTCATCAAATCTCTCTTGGATTCATGGGTAGACCAATAGATTGTAGAGAATCTGGTGAAGCATCCCCCAAATTCCCTTATAAAAACAAATGGACTGACCCTTATTTAGGTACTATATAATTTCGATGTAGGAAGTCAAATTTGGAAAAAAACACCACTGAATACTAATCGGCAGCCATTGTTTCTAATATGATTTCCTTCTTGCAGGAATGTTCCTACTATTGATCTGTACAAAATTTTATCATTCATGTTCATGAGATTGGCATCAAAAATGATGTGGATCGATGTTGTGGCTGGTTGACTGGTAGAGGAACCAACACATGCATTTCCTATTAAATCTACTCTAATTCATCCCTTTAGGTAGTTACCAACCACATCATCACATCCTTATAGAAATTGGAGTTCACCACTGAGTCAAGTGTAATGGAAGTGGAACTCTTAAACGGGTCTTCATACAACTCACATATTGAAGGATTCATCCATGACTAGAATAAACTACATGATATTGGGTAGTGGTGGAGTGAGAGACAGGAGATGATGGAAAATTATATACTACAATCCACTGGAAGGGAGACATAACATCAGCTGACTATATGTACAATCAAAGTGATCAACTGATCTTATAGATTTTACATTATGGGACGGTGAATCTCAAATGTCTGGGTCCTATCCCAAACTCTGGACGATGAAGTAGGAAATCCATTAATTAATTTTCTTCTCCATTAGAATTAGAAAGATTTAAGAGGATGATGACGACTTGGAAGTTCCTAGTATTTATTTGTTGGTGGTGTGTGTTAACCCCTCTACATAGGGATTTGTCTTTAGTGTAGGTTACTTCTTTGCCATAGGTATGACCTCTGTGTTGGTTGGTGATGATGTAGAGTGGACCTCTGATTTTATTATTAACAAAACGTGGTGGACCATTGTGTTTGGTTGTGGTAATGTAATTGAGAGGACCTCCATTCTAGTTTGTTGGAACATGAGGAGGACCTGTTCAATGATTGAAATGGACAAGGTTAGGACCTCTATGTAGAAGAGCTAGAATAATGAGATGGCCTCTGTACAAGTTACATAAAGCGTGGAGATGACCACAACTTCGTTTAGTGGGAAAATAAGGAGTAACTCCATGTTTCTTTTGAAGGAGTGGGGATGAAATTATTTCTATGACATGGGGAGGAACTCTATGTTGTGAATCACAAGAACATACGGGACCTTCATACTGATTTTCAATGAAGTTGTGAAGAACCCCTCTTTAATTGGTATTGGAGTGGGGAGGACCTCCTTAGGAGTATGGAATATAAACTGAAGGACCTTTGTGTTGACAGTGAGATTGGGGAGGACCTATGATTTGGCTTTTGATATGGTTTTGAAGAACTCTGCCCTGCAATCCATCGTTAGGGGTCAGCCCATAATTATTTTCAGTGGTACAAGTAATAGATATATTCAACCCTACTTGCATGTGGTGTAGTTGAGTTCTCAATCCCAATCTGTAAATGATGGATCCATGCCCATATACTATAGGGATATGGTGGAAATCACTAGCTATGGAAGAGTCCACTGCAGACATAGAAGAAAAATCCCATTTTTTAAATTCTCCAGAGCATTCACCAAACATCTATGTTGGGTATTTTGAGTTAGGGACAATGGATAAGGGGTGTTGTCCACCTGTTCATTGGCATGGGGGATTAGTCATTACTGGGACTGAAAAATTCTAGTGAGAGCCCTCTTTGGTGGCACCTGGGAATTATTAACAGCCAGGGTGACTCATAAATCACTAACCTCCATAGTGTGTGGGAGAGTGTCAGAAGTCATCTATAGGGAGGGACTCCCAAAGCGGTTTACTATTGGAATAGGGATTTTTTTTTCCATATGTGTTCCTCTGGGTGTGGTAGTGTCGGTGAGGCGCTAAAGCCTCCAGCTCCTGGAGGGCCATGTCACTTTTTGAAATGTCCCCTCATAATCCTACCAGTATACACGGGTGTCCATCACCCTTTTCTGGAAATTTTCATAGGGTGAGACAGAGTTTGGGTTCCCAATTGTCGATGTCGTGATAGAAGCATGGTTGTGATGGATTTATTCATTAACATTTATCCAACCATGGAACTTATGGGAGTGGGGTTGATGATTTACTATAGATGAGGTCATGTAAGATAGGTGGATTAAGTCATCAATAAAAGTATATTGATATTGGTGTCCAATTCGCTAATTTCATAAAATATTATAAAGATAGAAGGAGAGATCCATGATGATAATGTTGCTGACTAAGGAATTCCCAATGTTTACTACACCAGTTTCTTATGAGTCCCATTCTAGGCCCATGATTTCATGTTGGGAACTAGCACTAGATATTTAAATACGGTGACTTTATAATATTTAGATGTATCAAATTCTACTAAAACCCTTGTTGAGGAGAATGGATCCATGTCGTGTTTGTTATTTCTATTTCTGACACTTTCTTCAGGGTACACCACGCGAGTGTAAATGTGCACTAACATCCCTTGTTATCCTACATTCATGATTTCCAATGGTGGGTAGCATACATCAAATAATTTGTGGATTTTTTCTCCATGATCAATGTTGTATGATGAGATGCTGCTTATTCCTTACTTAAATTCCTCCTTGGAACATGTTTCCTAGTCTGAGACTCCCTCATAGTGTTAAATCTTGTCCATGAAATGGCTTCCTTTTTCCATCTCATTATGGATTCTGATTAATTACACTACTTCTTTCTAGAAATTTTAATTAGTCTTTATAGTGAATAAACCTTTCATTGGGATGGTGTTCATGTTATAAATCTTTGGCATGTATGGATGTTGGAAAAATTGGTCACGTATATTCTTCCTCATGGGAGGGATTCTCATGAAAGTATCTTAGGCGTGAAACCCAATGCATCCTCTTTCGATCATGATATATCTAACACTAAATTCATATAACATCCATGGATTTTTCCCTTGACTTCCCATGATTTTAATGAGGTATTTAATGTCATAGGTGCGCATCTTCCAAGGATTTCACCTCATGCATCAAATGTTTTTTCATAAGGCATGTATTTGGGGTAATGTCACATGTTTAACATCTTGTGAAGTTGAATTTGGTCCTTTAAATGATATGTAATGGGGATCGAGTTTAATGTCTTGGGGAGATGGAGATGACTAATCAAGACACCCTATAGAGGTGGATTAAGGATGTTCAACCCTATGAGGGAAGACCAGAAAGTCTACCGATGGATGGATCCAAACACCACGTGGTGGGGGATCATAGAGGTGTGTCCCATAAACCGAAGACGTCACACCATGATGATTGATCGGAACACCCCATAGGGATGATCATGGAGGTGAATCATTATAATGAATAACCTTAAAAATTTAACATTGGTCGTGATTGAAACTTATGGAGGCATTGTGTGTACCCTACTCAGATGAAAGGGATCAAAACCCAGGTAGTTTACTGACATAATTTTATTTAGTTTGACAGTAAAAGTCCATATAGTTTAACATCTTCTGATAAGGATTCTCATGACATAATAAGAGCATTAGCGACAGATGTTTTTGGGCTTACACATTGAAGCTACCCTTTAAAATAGGATTTATCTTGGTTGTGGTGATGTGGTGTGGGGTTTATGCGTTGATGATTCCCTTCACCATAGTAATTTTCTTAGTTTGGATGATGTGGTGTGGGGATAACACATGGAATAATCCCAATGAAAATATATTTCTATTTATTAAGATAATTTGTTGTGAGGATTATGCCTAAAATCTAACCTTATCAATAGGATATCTCTTGGTTTGGATGATGTGCAGTGGGGTTACACATGGAATCTACCTATCAGAAGAGGATTATTATTTGTCGGGATAATGTGGTGTGGGGATTACATGTGGAAGCATACTGATAGACCTAGAGGATATGTGGTCTCCTAGGTGAGGGTCATGATCTTACCAGGTATGATTCACATATAAAATAAACGTGGATGTGGATGAAATTTGCATTTGAACATATGGGAGGATTTATACATATCCTACTTAGTTGGGAATAAAATCCAATTTAGTTTGGAATGGTTGGGGATTATACCTTAGGAAGAGGCCCAAGGTGGATATTAGGTGGATGTAATGAACTCCAATAACCACTAAGCCCATGTTATTCATGTTTTGTGTGAGAAAAAAAAGAATAATTAGTAGAAATGACGCTCATGTCATGAAAATATCGCCAACAAGAGGTGGTGTGGGGCTTAGATATAGAAGTTTCAAAATGAGGATCTCATTCCATGTGATGGTATGTGGTGTGGAGACCGTACCATTCCAATTATACATACAACATCCTGTAGTTATCACATAATGTACATTCATAATTTAATTTCATGTGTGGAGTATGTAAGGACAATAATGTTTTAAATTCATCAAATCAGACATGAGGGACTCACAACTCACCCCTCATTCTTCCATGAAAACTGATCATTTTCCTCTGGGAGGGGAATGCATTTTTCAATTCCATAGTGTAAAGATGTGTAAGAGTTTCCAATCACAAGGTCCCTATTATAATTCTAATATTTATGGGAAACATGCATCATCGCACCAATGCTAAGAATTAAGAAGTATGTGGGATTCTGATGCCACACTTGATGTGGTCTAGTCCACATGAATGGGTGGAATGGGTAACGAAGGGACTCTAAGTGCATCTAAACCAATCCAAAATGGGTGTGGGGGGTCTTCATAGAAAACCATCATCAAGAGGTGTTAATATAAGTGAGTCATCATTCTGAGGCCTAAGATAGGGGGTTTTCAAATCATTGGGCCTCACATAGTGGTGTTTCATCGAGCTCAGGTGAATATTTGATCTCATGGACTTTGTAAAGGAAGAGGATTCATGAAAAAACTGATCCTACCTCATGATGAATTTCTAACTAGATAAAGGTGTTCTTTATAAAGCCTCAAGTTCTTTATAGGGACATCTTCCTTCAAAAAGGGTGTAAGAATACACAAAATGAATCTCCATGTATTGTGGGGGATCTGAAGAACACACATTAGGGGGTTTTCTGAATCCCAATCACCTAGGATGATCAATTTTGGGCCTAGTCGATGATTCTTAGGATGCTCGCAAACTGATAGCAATTCAAAAGCAAAAAGGTTTAGGTAACTGGCCCTAAAATATCAAAATGATGAGGGGGTACTTATATTAAATGGGTTTGTGAATAATAGAATTGGTTTGGGAAGAATTCTAGGGATACATGAATGGGTCTATCACTATCATACTAATTAAGCCACACCATACACTATTCAAATGGTCGTGAAGCATCCTTTGAATCATGGTCGAACAACATAATGGCCTCACAAATTTTTGAAGGGCCATCAGACTGGCATAGGAACACCGTTACAACATCACATGTTGATGAATGAAACTTCTTGGATGGGGAGCTACATTTACTTCAGATGATGGTAGAGAAATAGATATTCGAAAACTATACAATTTGTAGGGGTTTTATGTCTGTTTTGGATTGAATTTATACCGAACCAGCAATTACCTCCAAGTTAATTCCCATATAATGTACCTTAGAGTCAATAATATTGTTTCAATTAAAACAATATTTGATAAAAATTCTATAATTTTTTAAAAATATTATTTTGATAACATATTTTTGTTAGAATTATTTATTTAAATATAGATTGTAAAATAATTTAATGATGTACATTGTAATTTTTATAGGGGTCAAAAAGTATTTAGAGTTATGAAAACATTTAATTTCTAGTAATTAATGTTTTTTATTTTAAAGAGATGATTATTATTTTAAAATAATTATTTTCATAAAATATGTTTTAATTTATGAAATGAGTACATAAAAATTACCCAATGGTGAATTTTCCATAATTTAGTGAGATGCCTGATTTTTTTGGTAATAATCAAATACAGTATAAATATATGATATGTATTATGACATAATTAATTTACAAAAGTGATTTGATAAATATTATAAATGGTATCCACAAGAAAATATATATTTTCCTTTTAAAATAATGTGGTTTAGATGTTATATTATTATTATTATAAAACCTCAAAAAATCCCTCAATACCAAATCTATATTATACGGTTTTAAAATGAATTTCCATAGAACATTATGGACTTCCACTTAAAAAATGGTATTATTTAATTTTTTTTATTTTTTTCTGTTATAAAATATTATAAACAACTCCTCTTTGGTATAATCCATGTGAAAACCAATGAGTTGTTTTTGGATTTAATTATTTTCATATATGGATTCAAAACGTATGTATAGAAATTAATAAATAATTTCCCTCCACTTTTTAATAAATACCCATGAAACTACCTAATTCTATAAAAAACACAATGATAACAAAATTTATCTCCCCAATCGTCTCTTAAACCCTTCATATATTCTACTAATCTCTAAAGAAGCTCTTGTCATGCTTTTAAATGTGCCCTTTCTAGGTCGAGGATCTTATCCAGTTGATTTTTATTTCAAGAAGATTCTATTTACTCCACCTTATTATTTCCAATTTCTCATGATGTAATGTGTTTATAAAAATCGCTTTACTGTACTTATGATACCAAATCAATTAGATTCCACTATCCACTCTCATTAAACCCTTCCTTGAACCATTTTGTACACCAGTTTCAATTTCGAAATTATTCTATGTTTTTAAATGACATTAATTTTTTGGGAATACTTGTAATAATTTCAACTCATGGGTATTCGTATAGATGAACGTATAGTTTATTAATTTGGTAATTATATTATATTAACCCATGATCATTAATCATCTGATAAAAAGTGAATAAATTTTTCTTATGTTTTCAGATCTATGTCGAATAAAAATTCATGTACATGATATGAATGAGATGGGTGGAACCAAAATTATATTTACCTAAAATAATTTTGGAAATGATTTTATCTCAAGCTATAACCTGTATGGTGAAATGAAATTTATCCTATGATCATTGTGAAATAATAACATAATGGTTATATGTGACTTATTCTTATGATGTAATGTTTTACATTGTTTAAACATTCTAATGATACCTTTATGTTATCATATTATACCATGGTTCATTGTTAATGATTATTATTCTCCCATTTTATTCCAACATGATATTCCTCCAGCTGAAATCTTTTTTTTATTTTCAGAATAAACCACTTTATGGGTGAGTGGGAACCTCACAATACAAGATGACAAATTTCAAACACTAAAAGAACAAATTTCAAACAGCACAAAAAACCTCCAAAATTCACCCCAAAAAATCAAAAAAGAAATTCAGATTTCAAATTTTCCTCCTCATGGAATGATACTGGATTAAAAAACTCCTCGATTCGTAGACCACACCTCATCACCATTGCATCACCGTAAATCCAAATACCTCGGGAAGGACTCATTTCCATTTTCAAAAATTGACAAAAAAAACATCACAATAAGGCGTCAAACAACCACCATCATCCTCTATCAAACCAAAATCAGTGAAATCATCAAATCCAAATCAATCAGAATCCAAAAAAACAAACAAGATTAGAAGATCAGAGATTCATTAGAAGAAATAACAAAAAACAATGCACTGGAAATTGGAAATGATTCCCCTACCTCATACAAACTCTATTGAATCCAAAAAACTGAAATGTGGAGATCTCCCCAGGCTGAAACGCAATCTATGCTCCCTCAAAGGGTCCTTCGACAGAGATTCTTTCCCTCCATTTCTCCCGACCACACGCGTCACTCCATCGATCCTGACCTCACGTGTCACTCCACTGAAGGGGGTTGCACACCGGCATGGATATTGGCCGCATCGCCGATCCAAGTGCCGACAGATCCAGACCCGAAGCAGCAAAATATGAAACATGAAAAGGAGGTGAGAAGATGAAGGTGAAGAGCAGTGGAAACCCTAGCCCACTGGAAGATTAGAAGAGAGGTAGGAAGGAGAGGTGGCGGTTAGGAAACACTAGACACTAGAGTGAAATTGATTTAGAAGATGTTGACCATTACTCAGAGTAGGATGCGAAAATATTCCGACCATAGGAGGAGACAATTGGGGTTACTATGAATGATCTAGTTTTTTGAGATTGACTCCTAATTAGACAACCGATGTCTTAAGAAGTATGGAATGATAACACTATGGTTTTTGGGACCCTTCTTGATCACCGAGTGAGTTGGGATAGTGGGATATCATCTGCTCATTCCTCCCGATTACTAAGCTATGCATGACATGTTTAATGATTCACAGGTTTAGAGGTATATGGACAATAGTATACATATCATCAATGTTGAGGATGCAGAGTTTGATCCAGATACATATTTTAAGGAGCATCGGGTTTAGATTGATTATTATAGTGAGAAAATCCTATATTGGAAGACAACACCAATTTTATATATTCTGTGGTTGTATGAATAGATCTAGGAGGAGATGTGGGACTGTGAGTGTTATATTCAAACTTAGTGTCCCGAGTTGTTTTAGAGATACCAATATAGTTACTTCTCAGGGATTATATGTCAATAAAGGGGGAAACTGTTAATATCTTCAATTTTTAATGATAATAAGAAACCTCTTCGATAATAATTTATGTGTTTTTATGTGAAAATGTAAATATTCCATAATAATCCCCTTATAAATTATTTATTTCAATGTGAAATAATGTAAAGGTAAAATTTGGATTAACACATAAGAATATTATATGGAATATTTTTTTTATTTATGATTATGGGTGGCATGAGGTTCTGAGGCTCATAGTATCTCAATAATGAAAAAAATATTAAATATATTTTATCATGTGAATGTGATTATTATGAAAAATTTAATGTATCCCAAATGGGGTCTTGGATGGGAAATATATGATTTCCAGTAAGTCTAGAAATTGTGATTTACTCAAGGTGAGACATAACATTTGGGTACATAATGTGTTTGGTTAAATCACACATAAGGTCAATTTATTAAATATGTTTACTATATTTTTTTTATGAAAAAATTATGTATCTCCCAATTGGTATCCCTTTGGAGAAATACGATAGCATCATTAGGTCAAAAAAGTATTTTTTTTAAACTAGGAATGACATAAAGATTGTGTTAGACAGGTGCATAACTACATGAAAAAACTAATTTATTTACCTCTAATTATTTTATATTAATTTCTTTAATTTTTATTATTCTTTTATCCCCTCATATTTAACATCATTCCACACACCCATCCAATACCATTATTTCACATGGAATTGATAACAAACATTTATAATCACTTTATTTAATGATTAAGGATTATAATGCCATAATTGGGTTAAAATAAAAAATCTACATTCATGTTTTGGATTTAACACCCACTATATGGGGTTTTTGATTAGGTGTTTTATGATTTTTTTATGTGGATAAAAATAGAGAAATTGTCTCATCCTTAGATTGGGTTGATTCTGTCGAGTTTGGATGACCTTAGAAATACCATAGGCATGATTGGTGAAACTCTAATGATATGATTCTTTTATTTACCCAGTTCCGGGTGAGCATGTCTTCTTATTCCAGTTGATACAACTGTTTTTTTTTTCTGATTTTATTTATTTATTTATTTATTTATTTATTTTTCTCGATATTCGTTATATCTCATGTACTGGAAAATGGTTTTGTTTTAAATAAAGGATTAAAAACCCCATAATTATCGAGTTATAATTCCATAAAATTATCATAGGATAATCAATAAAAAATATTAATGTCTAATTCAACAAGATTATCAAATGATAATAATAATAATAATTTATCAAATAATAATTGTAAGATTATTAGAGGATAATTATGAAGAATTACCAAATCAAAATATAAAAATATTATTGGGAGTTTATTATTAAAAATTATCAAATGTTAATTATATTTAATTATCATGGATAATTTATAATTAATTATAATTAAAAAAAATAAAATAATCATTATAAAAAATTATCAAAAGATAATAATAATAGTATAAATTGTAATAAATATTCAAAAGCTAATTATAAGAGTTAATTTTTTAAAAAATCATCAAAAGATAATTATAAATGGATATTTGTTAATAAATTATCCAAAGATAATTATACATGGATAATTTATAATAATTTATAAAGAGATAATTATAAAATTACTATTTATATGAAAATATCAAAATATAATTAAAAAATGAAAATTTATAATACATTATCAAGAGAAAATAATAAATGATAATTTATAAAATATTATAAGCAAGTAATTGAAAAAGGTTATTTCATAATAAATTATCAAATGATATTTATAAAAGGATAATTTATAATAAATTTAAAAGATAAATTTATTAAAGGAAAATTGATAATAAATTGTCAAGTGATAATTATAGAATGAAAATTTATAGTAAATATTTAAATACATAATTATACTTAAAGGGAAATTATTTTAATACATGTATTGGCCTAAAGAACTATTTTATAAATTATCTATGAGAGAGAAAGTATCAATGCATGCAATGTCTTATTTAGCCATGAAATAAATTTTTTGTTTTGGTTATATAAACCCTTGATGAACCATTAGCATTGACATGTTGACACCTAAGATAATAAGGCTCGTGAGATGGTGTTCTTGACTATTGAGTTTTCCACATCATATTACAAAACATACATGGTTTTTTATGCTTGTTATTGACATGGATTCCTTAGTGATTGGTAGTTACTTATATTATTGGGATTTTTTACACATGCTTCAATAGTGTGATTATTGCATTAGAATATTTGATACCCAAGATTGATTATTGATCACATGTGGGATGTGTGTGTGTGTCCCATAAAACCTTATGAATTACTTCAATATGAATTATTGAGATACCAAGATTCAATAATTATATTTGATTTACTTGTTTGATATATTATTATGTTATATTCTCTCAAGATGTGCGATATGGAAATTATCATGTTAATCAATGTCATGATTTTTCTTTGGAGGATCGGTGTAATTTATAACTAATTGGTGGATATCATCTTATGATTACTCCTTGAGGGGATTACTCATAGAGTGTGGTGAACAAATTGGTGGTCCATGATAGACATATATCCTAGTCAATAGTCAATTCATTGGTGATTCTGAGTAGATGGATGCCACTCGATTCCTTATGGATTCTGTGGGTTACATGATGCCTTTGGATTACGAGTAGGTTGTAAATATTTAATGCCTTGTGGATTCTGAGTATTACACTATACCGTGTGGATTTTGAGGGACACAATAACAACCTTGTGGTTGATTCTAATCCATAAAGGCATATTGTAATTTTTTTTCATGGAGCGAAAGCAAGAACACTCAGGGTTTTGTTTCATCTAGGATAGCACATGACCAATTGATTTTGGGTTATATATTTATTATTTTGCACATTGATTATTAATATATCATACATTGTTATACTATTTAATAAAATTTTAAGGATGCATTGGTGGTGTTCAACTAAGTCTTGTACTCACACCGCAATAAGGAATTTCAATGTCCTTTTGGATTTCAGGAAGGATTTGAAAATGTGAAAGAACCATGAGGAAGGTTGTTGATCTAACGATCCTGGATTTGGTAGTGGACATGGACAGATAGTATACGATCATGCAGAAATATATTTATTTACCTACAATTTTACATTGGTTGGAGAGCCACCTTGGGATCCTCTTTATTATCAGACATTTCTTCCATATTTATTATTATGCATGATTTCTCTAATTATTATTTATAATTATTTGTTATTAATTGTTTTTCTATGAATTGATACAAAGGGAATAGTCCCCCCACTATCAGACATATAGCCTCAATTCTAGTTGGTAGCCTCTTGCATATGGGGAGTTCAGCAAGAGGTCTTATGGCACATCATACACTACGAAAAATGAAGAAATTAGTGACAATTGTTTCCTAATAGCATTGGTTTATACTGAAAAAAATCATTTAGAAATGTTTATTTAAACTCACGCATATTTCTCAGCCAACAATCATTTAGTAGTGGTTAATAAATTCTAGCAGTGGTATTTACATGTGTCATTTTGGGATCATTTAGTGGTGGTTTCGATTTTATTTAGCAGCTATTTTTTAAAAAATAATAAACCAAAAATACAATATATAGAATGAACCTAACAGTCCATACATACAATAATGATGATTAATATCAACCACTACTATATAGAATTTTAATAAATATATGTAGAGGCAGTTATTATAAACCACTGATAAAAATATATGTTATATTTGAATATTCTCTAAATAATAGTTAAATATGAATACAATAAATATGACATTTAACAAAAAAACATATTTTCATAATAATACCATCATACATACACCATCATACATCCACAATCATATATATAAACAGCTTCACTAGTCAACATAACCCCATTGACTATAACCTCAGTCAACTCATAACCTCAGTCAACCAAAACCTCAATCATAAATATATACATATAAAATATTCCCAATAACAACCCATGGTTAATATACATCAAACCCATGACCTCCACTATATCCATCTTCGTTCACATCATCTCATCATCTGGAACTGACCACATAACCTCATCAACTGTATGAAAAAAGAATACTGAAATTTAAACTAAACATAATAAATAATAATTATAGTAGAATAATACAAAAAATTTAAAAACACCACAAAAACTAAGAACCATTATGAATTTCTTCTGATGAATGTCGTGGATCAGAAATATCAACAGCATACATACTATTCACATCTTTCTGCTATAATAAAAACCATAAACATAAATAAAATCAATTTGAAAGTGAAAGGACAGAGAATATATTTGGAATGTGTTAAATATGGTTTTTTTATTTTTTTAATAAAAAATACGAAATTTTAACATAAAAAAAATAATAGATCATGAAAAACTATGAAAACATAAACATACCTATATAAGAAATGATTCAACTCTCGAGACTAAAATGTGTTAAATATACAATATCTAGTTAATCTATAAATTGATGTGTAGTGTACTTCAAATTTACATAATAATTTTTAAAAAACCATGATAAGGAATCATGTCCTATATTTCAATAATAATTCAATAGTGTTTTCCTCGTTATTTAATGTCAACATGTGATTTTTTTCTATGGTTCTGATAGTTTCATGTACATTAATGTTTTTTAAAACAATAAAAAATTATTTATATGTATCTTCAGAAAACCATAACTATGAATGTTATGTCATTAGTTCCTACATTTCAAAAATAAATCTATGTTCATTTTCCACTAATTTCAGGGCAATATTATGTCGTTTTCTAAATTTTGACCACCATATAGAAATATTTATAGGATTTAGTGACATTATAAATGTTTTACCAAGTCATCCAGACAACACCACTTTTTGGATAGATGTGTTGTGTGTACATACACATGAAAAATAAGACAAAAGTGGGTTTTCCATCATTTCATGTCAATTTGATGTATTTTTATAGGGTTTTGATCATTACATGATCATTTTTGTGCATTAAAACACTAAAACCATATCTATGGGATTCTTGAGGAAAATATAACATGTAATGATAGGTCATTGGTTCCTACATTTCAAAAATTAATCTATGGTTGTTCTCCCCAGATTCTATGGTTTTGTACCATGGTTTCTGTGTTTTGACCCCTCAGCACATGTTTTTAAAGTCTTTGGTACCTTTAAAGATTGTTTAGATAGTCAATCAAACGACACAACATGGAAGATTTAATTTTTCTATGTATATGTAAAATATAATAAAACTGTGTCTTCAATATGATTTTATGTTAATATGAGTTCATTTTATATGGTATTGACAATTACACTCATGTTTTATTATTTTAAAACAAAAAAAATGCATTTATGGATATCTCAGAAAAAATGTAACATAGAATGATATATTATCAGTTCCTGCATTTCAAAAATCAATATTCAGTCATTTTCATATGAGTTAATTGAAATTTGACATCATTTTTTTGTTTGAACCCCGATACACGTCCTTAAAGGCTTTTGAACCTTTGAGAACTGTTTATTGAGTCATTCCGACCACACCACATGTAGGATTGATGTTTTGTGTGAATATACCCTTGAAATATAAATAAATGATGGTTATTCCCTGATTTAACCTCAGAATAAAGTAATTGTATATGCTTTTAAATATTAAATTTAGATTTTAGTGTTTTAAAACATGACAAATGTGTTTACAGACATCCCAAGAAAACTGAAACTAAAAATGCATCATGTCATTTCCTACATTTTAAAAATTAATCTATGGTTGGTTTTTTATGATTTCATGTAGCATTTATGTCTTTTTACTTGTTTTGACCCCGTGATGCTTGTTTTTAAAGGCTTTAATACATTTAAAAACTATTTATCAAGTCATTCTGACAGCACCACACATCAGATTGACATTTTGTGTGAACATACACATGAAATATAATATCAGTTGGTTTTACCATGATTTGACATTAATATGTGGTTTTTTCTATGATTTTAAAAGTTACACACATGTTTTTGTATTTTAAAACACTAAAAATTCATTTAATTGTATCTCAGTAAAACTGTAACCCAAAATGATATGTCATTAGATTCTATTTTTGAAAAAAAAAATGTACAATCATTTCCCTCTAATTTAATTTCAATATGACATAGTTTTCTTGATATTTACCCCCTAATATATGTTTTTAAAGGCATTGGTACCATTAAAAACTATTTAGTGATTCAATCTGACAACACTATATGTCAGATTAACATGTTTTGTACGTGTACACATCATAAACAACATGACGGTGGTTTTTTTTATTATTTCACATCAATATGAAGTCATTTTATAAGTATTTTAATTTCACAAACATGTTTTATAATTTTAAGGAACTGAAAACATATTTATGGGAATTGTTGGAAAACCAAAACTCTAAATGACATTTTTTTTATTTACGTAATTTAAAAAATAAATAAAACATATACTACCCCTAAATTAATAACAATATAACGTTGTCTTCTTTGTTTTGACCCCCCTAACACATGTTTTTTATGTTTCTTGTACCTTTGAATACTATTTACTAGGTTATTCTAAAAACACTGAGTTTCAGATAGACATGTTCTCTATGCATACATAAAAAAATAACATAGTATTGACAAGTTTGTGATAGTTTTATTCACATTTTAGTGGTCTTAAAAACTAAAAATGATTTTATAGGAATATTGGGCACACTGTAACTCTGAATGATGTTATGTTAGTTAATATATTTCAAAAATCAATCTAGGGTTGTTTTACTCTAATTTCATGTTAATATGATTTCATTTTCTTGGTTTTGACACCCAAAACAGGTTTTTAAAGGCTTTGGTATCATTTAAAACTATTTATCGTGTCATTCTGATAACATCACATATCATATTCAAATTTTTTCAATGTTTAGATTCCAAAAAACAATAAATTATGGTTTTAATAGGACTCTATGTAAATATGATGTCATTTTCTATGGATTTGACTATTAAAAACATGTTTTAGTTTTTTAAAACACCAAAAACAAATTTATAATAATATTGGTCAAAAAATAAATTGGAAGGATGTTTCATTAGTTGCTACATTCCATAAATCATTATATTTTAATTTTTTTATGATTTCAAGGCTATTTGAAATCGGTTTCCTTGTTTTGACCCAATGATACCTACTGTTAAAGGCTTACATACCCTTATAAACTGTATACTAAGTCACTCTAATCATGATGAATTTAATATTATTATTTTTTCAACAAATACATGACACAAATAACTCAAATGTGGGTTTCCCATGATTTAAAATAAATCTAAGGTCTTTTTTATTTGTTTTTGACTGTTACACAAATGTTTTATTGTATTAATACACTAAAAATGACTTTATGGGTATCCTGGGAAAACAATAACTCAGAATGACATGCCTTTAGTTCATAAATATAAAAAATAAATCTTTCATAATTATCCGATAATTTAATGTCCATACGACATCATTTCCATGGTTTTCACCCCATGATAGTTTTTTTAAAGGACTTGTTACCTTCACAAATAGTTTAATGAGTAATTCTGACGACACCACATTTAGATGACATGTTTTTTTCATATAGAAATATGAGTCACTCAATGGTTGTTTACCATAATTTAACATCAATACGAGGTGTTTTTATATTTTTTTGACAAATAAACACATGTTTTCTGTGTTTTAAAACATTAAAAATTAGATTACAGGAATCACAAGAAAACCCAAAATCAAAATGACATTTCATCTGTTCCACAATTTGTAAAATAAATCTACAACCAATTTAATATGATTTTTTGGACGTACAAAAACATTTACATAGTTTTAACCCCTTAAAAAACATTTTTAAAGGCTTCAGCGCCATTATAAATTTTTTACTAAGACATTCCAAGAAAACTGCTTATTAGATAGCAGCATTGTCTATGAGTACACATCCAAAAGAACTCAATTGTTATTGGTCCATGATTTCACATTAATATTATGTAGATTTCTATGGTTTTTATTGTGACATGAATATTTTATTATTTTGAATCACTAAAAATGAGTTTATAGGTTTCTTGTGAAAATAGAAACTCGAAATGACGTATCATCATTTCATAAATTTCAAAAATAAATATATTATAGAATTTCACTAATTTAATTTCTATCCAAAACAATTTTTATTTACTTTATGCCAGGACAAACATTTTCGATGACTTTGACACCTTTAAAAACTACTTATTTACTAAAAAATAAGAGACCAATATTAGATTGTTTTCAAACATTAGAAAAATAAACCATAATCCTTTTTGATGTGTATGAGTCAACCACACATTAATCAAAATCATGATGTGGTCACTTTGACTATACTTTTATATTTTCAATATTAATGTTTCATTTTAGTTTTTTATATACATTCTATGTGAACTTTTAAATTTTTTGAATGATATATGGAATTTAAAATTTTCATAATTAGGAAGATATATAATGCTGAAAATTTCCTTAGGGATCATTCCAGTCATCAACTAAAATATGGAAACAAAAAAATTTACATTGCTAACCACCACTAATAGATTGTCTTCCTATTATGGTCTTGTCCATGAACTTTTTATTTCAACCTTAAAATTTGAAAGTGTGATTCCAGATCAACAGTACAACATAAACCTCTAATGTGTGTTGTAGTTATTGATGATGTTTCCCTACCTAATAAATTTGATTGAGTAGTCCCAAAACCCATCACTTGTATAATTTAGAGATGCTCCGCACCTAAAACTACTACATCAAAATCATTCAGGGAAACTGATGATGAATGTGAAGGGTTCACAACCCATACATCATGAATTTTAAAATGATAATACAAAAATATTAATTATTATTTGTTAAATTATCTGATATTCAAAATATGAACTGTTTAATATAATTTTTAGAACTACATATTGTTATTTAATTGGTATAAAAATACAATAAGGATAATTAAATCATATCAACAAACAAGTCTTCCTCGAAATTAATTTGTGTAGGCTAGATAGATCAAACGACGTGAAATTGAAATCTTTTGATCCATATAGCCAACAACATTTAATTGGGTTGAAGTATTATTTTTTATTATAATATTTTTTTCATTATTATGATTTTATAGTTGTGAAATAACATGAAATATTAATGAAATTACTTAAGCTAACATATTTGGTAGGGTCATTTAAAAAACTACCAACTTGATTCCTTTGAACAATAAATCATATCATTATTTGTCCAGTAGAGTGACAAAATTCATTAGCCTATATGAAATGTATATACATGTTTGAAAAAACATTTAATTATAATAAAATGATATATATAATAATGGATAAAATATAAACCAAAACTGTTATTTTTTCTCAAAAAACATGGAGACCCAGCCGTGATTGGATAGTCATGTTTCATTAAATTTAAAGTATTTTTTAAGATAATTTATTGAAATATTATCATAACTAATAATAATTATAATTTTCTTGTTTGTTTTTTTAAGATACTATACAATAATCAATTACCTCAATAGATTAATCTCAATTAGTATCGAATATCATCTTTAATTGGTCATATGAAATTAGTTCAGGAACATTCACATACATTTTTCATCATCTTAGAGACTTTTCAACAATATCATGTCAAAATCCCCGTATAAATCATCCCAATGTCTTTTCCAATTTTCTTTAAATTTAGTGGGCATGAGACATTTTCAAGTTCTTTAAAATGAAAAAACATCAAGAAATAAAAAACATAACACTTTATAAGTTTATTAATAATTTTTACAAATTTTTTTAAATTAGTTACAAATTAACATTAAATTAATTGTACCATTATATTATTATGAAAGAGACAATTTTTAGATGATTTGTTAATATACATCTAATCTTTATAATTAATGGGAAATCTCAATGTATCACATGTAAGCTGAATAATATTATGTCCACAGATTCTGATAGCGTTACGAGTAGGAACCAAAAACTTAATGAATGAAATGATATTCTTGAATTCATCTATGTCCTATACATATTCTGTGTTCATAATTTTATCCAATATATCGTTATATTTTTATATATTAAAAATTCATTAAAAATTAACAAAATATATAGTTTTTATACATTTTCATACATACAAACAATAGAAAAACAATATTTTTCCCTAGATGGATGAGTTACCAATCTATCCATCCAAGTGGTGATTCATATGAAGTGCTACCAAAAACAACTGGGAAAACAGATGGGTTTTTAGAAGTTTTGGGCATAGTAGAGTCACTAGGATCCACTAAACCTAGTTGTAGTAATGGTGTTCTCCTCAGTATTGAATAACTAAGATCATGAATTTTTTTCTCTTTATTCCTAAAATTCCAAAGATTCAAATATGATAATTTTTTTAAAAAAACAATTTTTTTCACAAAGGAAATGAAGAAATATATAATAGTGTATATATTTAAAAAACACTTATAAGTTAGAAATTTTAATATATTTTCATCCCAAATTTATACATTCAATTATCTCCATTTCAATTTTATTCATTGTAATCACCTTTTATTATGATGACTAATTCATTTTAACAATCTCTTATTAGTTATATTGATTCAATATTATCAGGAAAAAAATCATAGTATTGTTGTTGATGAGGTACAATATCACAAAGTACCAACTGATCTACATCTCCAATATCATATAATTCCCTCTCATTTATGTTTAATGTAAATTTCATACCTTTATGTATTTATTCATCCATATAAAAAATTTATTCACTTGCTAAGACAAGATAATTGAATCCTACTCTGCACAATCACATGTAACACCCGATTATTTTACAGTATGATTCTCTAAATTTAAAGTCATCGATAGATTTCCATATTAAAAATTGGTTTAAATATTAATATTTAATCATTATTGTTATCTCCTAGATTTCAGGAATGGATTGAATGAATGATATTTACTAAATTAGGAAAATTAGATTACACATGTTTGTAAAATTAATTAATTTGTTGCTAAAAAATTACATACCAAAGCCAAATGTGCATAATGGATAAATTTTTATGAATACTATTTTTATTCCCACAATGAAATTTTATATTAATAAATTAAATTAATAAATATAAGAGAAATTTATTAATGAAATTTAAATATTTTATGTTTAAACAAATATTTTACATTCATCCAAAACATTTTTTAGCAATAAGATAATAATAAATTCAATTTTACACATAAAATACTATTTCTCTAAATGCGGTTTTACCACCTTTTAATGGATAAATTGTCTTAAATATATGTTTGGTAAATTTTATAAATTTTATTTCAAAAAATAAATATTAGTTTTTAAATCTTATCATCAAAATATACTTTGGATAAATATTTGGTGTTTTTTGATAATTTTAAGTTTTGATGAATAATAATTTGACTATTGAAATAAAAATGTGACCTTTAGAAATAATAATATGGAAATTAAAAAAATAAAATAAATTATTCAATTATAATTTTTTTGGAATATTATAAATGGTAAAATCATATTATTGAATAATAGTATAAGTAAATAATTTTTATATAAATTATTAATTAAGTGTTGATATTTTTGGTAAACATAAATTCTTATTTACAATTTTATAATTAACATTATGATTTCAAAGAAAAATTATATTATTAGAACGTATTCAAAAAATTTTAGTTTGTTTCCTTGTGATTATAATATATGTTTTTAGGAATTAATTAAATTTTTGAAGGGCTATAAAATCAGTTATATTTTAATAATAAATATTTTTTAAATAAATGATGATTTAAATTAAAAATATAATTTCTACTATTTTAAAAATTATTATTATTTTAAATTGATTTTATTAATGAATAATAAATTTTAAAGAATGTTCTAGAATAATTTTTGAGATTTTTACAAATTTGTTGATTTTTTGTTGAATAGTGAAATATAGTAATTTACAGTATTTAACAAATACATGATTTATTGGGTCATTGTTGATGTATGGATGGTGTGAGACCATAATCTCGAACTATCCTTCGTTATATTAAAAATATTTTGTTGTAATTATAAAACAATTCATATTTGGAGATAAAATAATAAAAAATGCAACATAATATTCAAAAATACCTCTCTCCTCGACTATAAATACCACCCCTCACTACCCCTTATCCTGAAACATCCAATGCCTTTATGGATTATTATATTATTACCATTTCCTATCCAAAACCAACCCCATGTTATTTTACTTATTTTCTCACCAAATTTTTTTTTCGTATTCCCTTAATGAGGATCTCTAGGAGAAGAATTCAGGAGTGGTAAATCTTTTTTTGTTCTATATCAATTTATATTAGTTTCTTTTATTCTTATTCTATACTTACCTATTCTATAAATACATGCATGATAACCCAAGTATCATATATATATATTATAATTTTATTATAAATATTTTAAGATCAATAAAAAATCCATTATCATATCCCTTTTATTCTAAAAATTAATACATCAACCACGGTGTGCTGATTTACCTCCATCGTGGAAGATGCCAATTCCTTTTCCATTACCACTATTAATTTTTATTATAAATCCATTATTATGGTTAAAAATATTTTATTATACATATGAAAATTTATTTTGCGGTCTAAAATTAGTATATAAATACCTGATATTAACCACTAAGACAATGCTAGTTTGTGACAATCGAAAAACTACCAAAAATAATCTAAATGATTATCACTAACCTCTAATCTAATGAATCATCATCATCCCAAATAACTTAATGAATTGTATAAAAATTTAATATTCTAGAAGATCATTAATAACATATAACTTTAATTAAATATATTTATTCACATTTCATATGTTCTTTCATACATTTATAAAATAAACCAATCATGAAAACTATGGAAACGAACAATCCCATACGATAGAATTCAATCTTATAAGTCATCAAAAAGATCTTAAATGAACATAATAAAAATGCAAAATATAAAATAAAATTATAAATTTTTAGGAATTATATAATGAATGTATTTAATTTTTTTCCCTGGACGTTAAGTACAAGTGTAGAATGCTTTAAACCATAAGGTAAGGGTTTCTTCCCAAACCTCCATTTTTCATTCAAGTTACATTATCTCTCTCTTTACCCAAATTTAATTTAATAGTTGTTATATTGGTTTTATAAATTAAATTTATATGTTCCAAAATCAAATATCTAGATCATTTCATCCTTATTTTATGGGAAAATACGTGTTTTAGAAGGTTCCCTTCCTAATTATTCTTGATTAGCATGCCCAATTTAAGGGATCTTCCAAATTTCTTACAAATTTTCATTTAAAAACCATATTTTTTTAATCTATATATTTTTTTATAAAATAACACATTTTTTCATGGAAAATATATTTTCTATTTTCAGGTTTGATAAAAATAATTATTCCACTTCTCATTTGAAATACTCTTTTATATATTCCTTATACTACATTAAATATGATCATTTATAACATTTCTTAAACACTATAATAACATGTTTTCACATAACCCGGACATCAATTATGACTAAAATATAAGTCCATTTTTCTTCTATTTTGTTTTTATGGATATAAATGTTTACAATCTTATTTTATGAAAAATAGTAATAATTTTTTCAAATAAATCTTCTATTCCATTTAAAAGGGGTTTGTCTCATGTTAATTTTAATTTTATGATATATATACCTTGTTCACCAATTATTATTTGTATATGTTGTTTGTACTACCATTTTATATATCAAATAATTAGTTTTCTTATTCTTATGATATTATAAATTTCATTTAATTTAATTTCATTATATGGATTGTGATTTAAATGTTTCAATGTGGTATGAGACACTTTAGAATGTTTAATGGTTGTTTTTCTCAAGAATTTATCAATGATTTTATAAGAGTATTTTCAACTTTGATTATGATTTTAATATTTAAATGTGTTATGGGGAACATTGATTTTTCTATATCTTTTTTAATTTATTATTAGACATTTGAGGAATGAAATGGACATTTTATGTGATTAGTGGGGCCCGCTATAGCCCCTTATACGTCTGTGAGACTCATGAGAAGAACTAGATTGGGTTTTGGCTGAGGCATTACTGATTTATTTATAATATTTTTTAGTGGAATTGATGGTATATTCATGAAGTACAAAATTATGAATTCTATAAATACGATTTTAGTAATTGATAAATCATGTGATTATTTGACTTGTAGAATATCCATGGTTAATTTTCAGGTGACTATTTATATATAATTATTTATTCCTATTCTATTCCTTCAACATTATTCTTTTGATTATGATTTATTGGAATGAGTTTAATTTATTCACCTTAACATATGTTTTACATTAGTGATAGCTTCCAATGAATTTTTTACCCTTACTAATCATCTGATCACACCCCTTTCTTATGCATTATATTTCCCTAGGATGTAAAGATGTATATTATGAATGACTTGTAGGGAAAATATAGGAGTTATGGATGTTTCCAAAAGAGTTTTTATGTTGATTTTCATTTCATATTGTAAGGTTATACTTATGTCTATATGTAATTTTCCAATACTACAAAACTATTCATTCCATTGAGATGTGAACAATTTTTCATAGTACCAATATAATGAATTTTGGAACCAGCTCTCGGATACACGGGTCAGGGTATTTTATATTGGTATTAGATCATGTTTAGTAGAAATCATGGAAACTAGATTTAGAAAACATAGGTTAGTGAACGTAAACCTAGATAGACATTGAGGACAATCATGGAAGAAAATCCTATAACTTGGGTATGATATATATTATGTGGGTATTTCGAGAAATACATTCATATATAGATACTATAAGTGGACTTGGTTCAAGAACATATTCACTTTGGGGAAACAACACCAACAATGTGCATTAGGACTAACTCAATATAACCTAGTACACGGCAGTGTGTCTTACTATGCACCTAGGTTGATAATCCTCGGGGATATGCTTAGGATAATTCACATTTTACTTATAAAACATATGAAGTATTTAAAAATAAATATGTACCCAGAGAAACCCTGAATATCATTTTGATATTTTCTGTACATAAAATTTTCAATTTATGTTCAGTATTTCACTATTGTTGGGATTTTGCAATGTGAAATGACCTAACATATTATACATAATCATTTTGAAATGTCACCAAGAAAATTTAAATGGAACATAATTAGTGCATGTGATCTAAAGAGTAAAAAGGATAATATCATTTATGGTCATATAACAATCATTATAATGGAAAAAGTATAAAAAACATTCAAATTATTTAAAGACACAATATCATATGCTAACAAGACAAAGACATAATTATCTATGTATTATGGATTCAGAAGGAAGCAAGAGAGAAGTGTAAAAGTAGAAAAAATATAGATAATGAGAAGAAGGGAAATAAGTGTCATTTTACTAGTGATAATTGTGGAAAGAAACACCTAAGTAACTATTTAAAAGGTATTGTATTTGTAAACATGTTTGATGAAGGAATTAATTCTTATGATTGGAAGGGAAACTAAAAGGATTCTAATGTGAAATGATTCAATTGCACGGAGATGGGACACTATGCAAATAAACATCTCAAGAATCAAAGGAATGTACCAAAAAAGGATAATGGATCATGGTCATGCTTATGATACTACCACAGATGATGAAGATTGATTAATATTACTATTATTGGATTCATGAATTATGTTGTTTGTGTACTTTATCAATAATACATTGGTAATATGAATCCTATGATATATAAGGATTGAAATTTATTACTTCTTTTTTATGGAAATGAAATCATGATATTAATAGCACTAATAATCATGGTAAGTGAATATGTAATAGGATGATCACATTGAAAACATGTGACGTGGTATAGATGACCTTAAATGTTGGAATTATGTTGAGCTAATAATAATTATATTTTAAGGGGTTAGTATTGTTGAAGTAGAAGGTTGTTAGTGATCTGATAGTTTATGGTATTCTAGAATTATTAGATGTTTGGATTTAAGTTGAACAAGAGATTTTAGTCTTGGAAGCATGATTTTTATCATGAATTCTTAAAGAATATTATGTTATATATATATTTATAATGTGAAAATAAGATCTACATTATTTGGGGAATCATATCTTATGTTGATTTTAATATTTTAGTGTCCTCCTATCAATATATTTTGTCTTTTAATGTGGAAAACCTTATTTTAGGAGAGTCTTAAGATTTACTAATTCTGGAATGGATCAAGATAAACATTGGAAATTATAGTTGATATTATAAACATCTATTTTTAGTAAACATTTAGAGGTTGATGGAATGACTTAAGAAACATATGATTCATTAAAATTGCTTCATTCATGAAAAAATCATCTTGAACGTTAATTTAAATGTTTATGGTATGAAGTGGAAACATATTGAATAATAACCAATGGATTAGATTATGCTTATGAAATTGAAATTAATAATGTAAATTTATTTTAAAAAGTGATTATCTGAATACTAATGTAATCACTCAACACTTGGAAAAATAATTTGAAATCAAAAAATTAGATATTTACTTTTCGTTTTAATAAATCAATAGTATTTCATCCTATCACATGATTTATGGTTTTGTGATGGTTAAATTTCTTATGAATATTGACTATATCACACTCCATTATAACATGAGAGTAATATTTCTCTTCCATGTACATGTTATCCCTTTCCCCTAATGGGTTTTTACCCAAAATCCTAGTTTTATACTGACCCTTGATTTCCCCTTTCCCTCTTACTAAGATGATATTTTATATTCCATATTTCCGATGGGGGTTCCTAAAAAATTATTTTTTAATTATCAAACTCTAATTGTCTAAAAGAAAATCAAATTACAGGGATCCAATTTATTTAAATATGGGAGAATGTAACACCCCATGATTTTATAGTATGCCTCATTTTAAATTTAACTTCTTTGATAGCTTACCATCATAAAAAATATTTTAAATATTATTATTTAGTCGTTATAGTTATCTCTATGATATTGGGAATGGCAGTAATGGATGGAATTAAGTAAATTATGAAACTATATATATTACATGTGTCTATAAAATAAATTCATTTGTTTCCATTTAATTAGAAATAAAAACCTATTGAATATAAAGGATATATTTTTATAAAAACTTTTTTTATTCCCACAATGACATTTTATAGTAATAAAATATACAATCACTATTAGTGAAATATAATAATGAAATTTAAATATTATATATTCAATAAAATATTTTTATATTCGTCAAAAATAGTTTTAGAGGCATAAGATAAGAATAAATCCAATTTTACACATAAAAGACTATATTTTTCCAAACATTATTTTACCACCTTTGAATGGAAGACATAATTTAAATAAAAAATTTGAGAATTTTATAAATTATATTTGAAAAAATAAACATTATTTTTGATAACTTATTATCAAAATATACATTGGTTTTTTTTCGAATTTTTATAAGATGATTCATTTACTATGAATAGTAATTTGAACTATGGAATAACTATGTGACCATTATGAATAGAAATATGGATATTTTAACAATAACCTAACATTTGAATGATTAAATAAAATTTACGCTACTTATAAATGGTAATATGATATAAATATATCACAATATAAGTGAATAAATATTTTAGAAATTGTTAATTATGTTTTGTTATTTTTAAATTACATAAATGTTTACATTCTATTTTATAATTAAAATAAGAATTTAATGAAAATATATATTCACAAAATGTATTAGAAAATTAATATTTTGTTTTTTTGATTATAATACTACTTTATAAGTCCTTAATTAATTTTTCCATGTTTTATAAAATAAATTATATTTCTAAAATGATTATTTATTGAAAAATTTATTATTTTCATTTAAAATTAAATTAATATAACTTTTATAACTTTTTTCATAAAATGAAGCCCATTTTTTATTTCTACACATATAAAATTTGTTATATTGAATTTTTGAGATTTTTCTAAAATAGTTGAATTTTTATTAAATAGTGAAACATGGTAATTAACAGTATTAAACAAATAAATGATTTATTGATTCATATATGTTGTATTTATGTTGTAATACCATAATATAAAACTATAAATCATTATTTGAATATACGTTTTTAATAAATTTCAAACATTTCATAATATTGATCGAAAATAATAAACAAAGGAATTAAATATTTAAAAAACAACCCTCTTCTCCACTATAAATACCTCCCCTCTCCACCCCTTATCCTCACATATGAAAATCCTTGACTATTTACTATATTCAACAAATATCCTCTCTAAAACCTCTACCCCACAATTTGGTAATTTTGGTATCACTAAAATATATTTTCCATGTCCCCTGAGGAGGTTCTCCAAGTAGAATAATTCAAGAGGTAAATCCTTTTTTCATTATCTATCAATTTATTTTAATTTATTTTGTTATTATTATAACCGTAATTCTTCATTCAAAGAATGAACTATAACCATAGTATCATATATAAATACTTTAATTTAATTATTTAAATGGATAATCAATAATCAATCCCCTTCTCTTCTCCCTTTTATCCTAAAAATGAAAACATCATCCTTGATATGTCGATTTACTGCTATCATGGACGATGCGACTTTATTTTCCATTACCACAAAAAATTATATTTATAAAGACATTATTATTTTTACACCATATTATATTATACATATTAATATTTATTTTGATTTTTTGAACTAGTATATATAAATTATATTTTGTAATACGAAAAAGCTAGTTCTTAACGATCGAAAAACCAAAAACAATTATCTAAATGATTATCAATGACTTCTTATCTATGATTCATCAATACCCAAAATAATTCAATGAATTATATTTCCATTTAATATTATTTATGATCAATAATAACATATAAATTCAATTCTAGATATTTATTTCCATTTTATATGATCTTTAGTATATATAATCATGTGATCCAATCATGAAAAACAATGAAATTAACACTCACGAATGACAGAAATAAAATTTATAACTAATAAAAAAGGTCAAAATGAAAAAAAAATAAAATTATACCAAATAACATAAAATTATAAAAGGATCTTAATTAATTAATTAATCTAATTTTATTATCAAGAATGTTAAGTATATGAAAATAATTCTTTTAAAAATAAGGTAAGGGTTTCTTCTCGAACCTACTATTGTCATTTGGGTTAAGTTATATCTCCTTTTAGCCCAATTTAATTATTCATTTTTTTATATAATTATTCTATATTTGTTTTATGTGATCCAAACAGATATATCCAAATCAGTTCATCAATCATTTATGGGAGAATACATGTTTTTTTAGTTCCCTTCTCAATTCATTCTAATAAGAAAGCCCGATTTAAGAGAACATCCAAATTTCTTATCCATTTTGAGGTATAACCCATATTAGGTTTGAAGCTACAAATTTTAATATAAAATCACTAATTTAATCATGATTTTTTTTTCATTTATTGTTTTATTCAAACAATTATTCATTTTCTGTTATAATGACTCTTTAATATTTTCCTTAAACCACATTAAATATACTCATTTATAAAGTTTATTAATAATACTTTTTATGTGTTTTCACTTATATTGTAAATCATATGTGAATTAAATGTAATTTAATTGTCCTTATATTTCCTTTTTTAGGTTATAAATTTTGAAAATCTTATTTTTATGAAAAAGAAATATGATTTTCCAAATTATGTCTTCTTTAAAATTCAAAAAAAAGATTTTCTCATCTCACATTTAGTTTTTGGATATATATGCCTTTTTCACCAATTATTTATTATATTTTATGCATGTACAACCATTTGATATATCATATCATCTGTCTTATTATTCATAGGATATTCTAGTATTCATTTAATGTAATTCCTTTATAGGGATTTCAATCTAAATGTTTCAAAGTGGTATGAGACACATCTGAATGTTTAAGGATATCATTCCTCAATAATTTATCAATGAATTTATTAGTTTATTTTAATCTATGATTATTATTCAAATATTTCAATGTTATATGGGATACTTTGATTTAAATATATCTTTTGAAATCGATTACTCTATTTATAAGGAATGAAATGAACTTATTATGTGATGGGTGGGACCCACTATAACCCCTCGATACATTAAAAGTTCTCATGAGACAAACTAGAATGGGTTTTTTCTAATACGTTTCCCATTTATATATTCTTCTTGGATGAGGCCTTAATGGAATGTTTATGATGTTTGAAATTATGTATTCCCCCAATATCATATTATTCATAGATAAATCATGTGATTATTTTACAAGTAGAATATGCCTGGAAAAATTTCAGGTGACTAGTTATATAGAATTATTTATTTATCTTTTATTCCAACAAAATTATGCTCAAGATTAAGTTTTATTGTCTTCGGTTTAATTTATTCTCATTCCCTTATAGTTTATGTTTTTGATAGCTTCCTCTCTATTATTTATCATTTCTAACCATCTAAGCACAACCCTTAATTATACTTTATGATTCCATAGGAAGTAAGATGTATATTATTAATTACTTTTTGGATAATATTGGAGTTCTTAGTGTTTCCAAATGTATTTTTTATCATTGTTTCCTTTCAAGATGTAATTTAAAACTTATGAATCTGTCTAATATTCCAAAACTAAAAAACTATTTGGTCCCTTGGGATGAAATAGTTCATACTACCAATATAATGAATTATGGAACCATCTCCATGATAATAGGTTTGGTATCTTTACATCATTGGTATCTATCAGTAGGGGATGTTGATTGAAGTAATATTTAATTAGTCTTTCATTATAACCTTATCAATGTTGACCCACAATGAATTTGAATAAGACAAATGAACAATGACCATGATAGTTTATTTCAATTATATCATAAACCTTTCCATATTATCCAACCACTTTTCACTTTTTAGTTTTAATTCTTCTTCCTGATAAATTCTACAAAACCTGATTCCTTGAAAATTCCATTCATCAAATGTCTTATCCTATCATAGATGACCATGAGTGTGAAACTTCAACTAATTTGATATTTTAGTTTGATTCTCAGCATTCACTATCTATAAAAGAATATATAATGTGTTTCTTTTAGCATATACAAAATAACTACACATTAGTAATGTGAATTTGAACATATACTTACCCGAAGCGTGAACCATTTGAAAATATATTTATTAATATCTTTTATTAATTCCAACTCATTTTGAGATTTTCCCCTTAATATCCTCTTTGTTTTCAATCATAGTTCTTAAATAAATATATCATCAATAATATTATTATTACGCATATATCTATGTGCATATAGAAACTCCAATATGGTGAGTATAAAATTTGACCATTTTATAACTATTCATTCAATAATTGCAAATAATAATGACTAGTTTTCAGAATGAGAATTAGTTGATATGTCATTAAAAAATAAAACATGATTGAATCTAGTCAAAATACCATTCCCATATGTAACATTAAACATTATATCCTTGTGTTTGAGAATTTTTCATCACAATTATTTGAAATGAACTACGTACCTGATGAAAAAAATAATAATCCTACATCAAAAAATTGCAAAATAATTTGATCAAATTTAATTTTCTTGATGAAAACAAAACAAATATCAACACACTGTTCAATTTGATAAATCAGTCAATATTCTACTAGTCCACCAAGTATTTCTTCATCAACCATAGGAACATTCAAATGAATTGTGAATGTAAATAATTAAGGTGGAAATAAAATATCCAAATGAAAGTGTCCAAAAAAATCTATATTGAAGATAATCATGATTAGTGGGATTTATATTTTTTCCAACATTCTCCCTAAAAATGATACAACACTCAACTAGAACCGTAATTACTTTTCTAAGAAACCAATTAATCAATGCCAATGGAAATAAAATGACCGGTTAGAATATGTGAGCCATGACTTCTCAATACATGTATGTTTTGACATTTTCAGTCAATACACCTTGAAATGTTACCTAAATATCCATCTAGTGTGTTTATATAATTTAATGTTCAAAGGAATACATCTTTAATTGGTTTTTATTGTAAAAATCATTAAAAGATACTTTATGTTCCCATTTTCCAACAATCCATGATTTATATTCTTTTTTTTAATAATTATGAGCATTAAGGCAGTCCATCGATATACCATTCCCTTAAGAAATGTAAAAATTACATTATCATAGATGTTATTCCCAATATAAATTATGTAAAAAATCAAGACATATAAAATTAAAATCCCAATAATGATTTAAAAAAACATACTCATTTTTTCAGTAATGTGTACTAGCTACTTATGATATTGTACCTCGTACCCTTTCCCCCATCATTAAACAGATTATATTATAAAAATTTCATAATGAAATTATTTAATTGTACAAATATTTTTGAAGAATATAAAAAATTTAGTTACTTTATCGATTCAATATATATAATTAATTAGTCTTTTCTAAACAAAAACATATGAGATGCATCAAGAAATAAATGATAACACATAAAAACCATTTTATAATAAGAGGTAATTGTTGAGGTTCAAAATCAAAATTACAAATTAGACACGTGAAACCTGTATGAGTGTTCTGAACAAATACGTTTCTTAGTCCATGAAATTCACTATTTTTATACATTAAAGATTCATGCATTTTGATTATATTCTAATTTAAGCATTACATTTTTTTCATGCCAACATCTCATAATTCTCACAATTCATTGATGATATGTTAAAGGTATACCTCAATTTCATATCCAATAATTTTATTTATAGAAATAATTAATAAAATAATGGATGAAGTATTCATAATACACATATGTAGAGTTATATATTAGGGGGTTAAAAAAATGGAAAAATTCCTATAATTACTACATAAAGTACCAAAAAGGTTCAAACCATCAGAAGAAAATCCTAATAGAAAATTCCCAGTATCTGAAAAAAAATATGGATATAATGAATCAAAATCCTTCCATGATGTTTAATATTGTGGATGTCTTATCAAGACATCCTTTATACTATGCTAAGCATGCAACCTTATTTCATATGTAGTCATAGAGGAAATAAATAATCATTTCAAGTGTAGATTTAAACGAAATTAACACAATAACTTTACAGTAGTTTACATATTCTATTTCATTCTACGATTGAATTGATTTATAATCACACTGTGGTACAATGTCTTCCATCTTAATGTAAGAAATATTATGACTTCCTCTTTATCAAAATCTTATCCCTAGTAATTCATGGAATCATTTGGGAATTCATGTATCTTTTTTTAATCATGTTCATGATTTTTTATGATTCTATTCATCCCAAATAAGGATGTTGGGATCTTCGCTTCAATAAATACATCTATAAGAAACAATAAAAACATGGAAATTTATATATTTGAATTACACAATCCCCCTAAATATAATGAAACATTGGTAAAAAAATACAACATTGAATACATAATACAACCTTCAAATAGTTATTATTGACAATGTTCAACAAATTCATGAAACTCATTTTTTGGTCAATTTGGTTATCGGAAATATTATCATGCCAACGATTAACTTACAGTTCTTTTGATCTATTAAATTCTAGTACATTTTATCTTATAAAGACAAATGAGTTATTTATTAAATTTTGAACAAAACTACCCTATGATAGGTCCCTTTGTGCTCTGATGAAAATATTTTAATTATTTTTACATTCCATGAAATTCAATTCCTTATGCCAAATCCAACTTACATATCAAGACTGAAACTATTTGAATATCAAATGATCGTATATTTTTCTCTATTTAACCATCTCTTGAATTTATAATTAAGAGGAATAAAATTTATTTTACCATCAACTAATGAGTTATTAATAGGATAATCTAAAATTTTTCAAAACCCATGACATATTGAGGTGTGTTTTAATGTAAAGTAATCCAACATTTATCTATATGTATTATATTTTAAGTATTCTCCATCTACATTAAGTTATAACGACATAAATTTTTAATGAAACTTGTATAATCCAAACTAAACATCACCCTACTTCTTCATTGACCATGGTATGGTCTTGATTAGACATAAAAAAAAATCAAAATAAACATGATTCAATCCAATATTAGAAACCTAAAAATATTTAATAAATATTACCCCTATAAATAATATGGTATGATGAGGTGGGAAAAATTCCCTTAGACAAGGAGAGTGGTTACTATGATGTCAAGCATACTATTATCAGTACACAATAATACCTCAACATAATTATTCTATTGATAAGTTGCAAAAGTATTTACTTTTCATGTATTATGAATTTTTATTTCATATTGCAGAAACATGATTATATTTATAGATAGATAATAATTTGAAAATTATGAAAAACAAATTTCATGAATTTCAAAACAAGAACATGGAACTGAGATATCAAACTCATGTTTTTCCTCAGGAATCATTGCATTGAATTCTATTATGGTTTTACATCATTTTCATAACCGATTTAAAAATAGTACTCAATTTGAATATAGTAGAACATATAGAAAGCATCATGTAATATATATCTACGTATCTTATAGTAAGTATTATGCACTGTAATCATGATTAATATTACTTTATATTTAATATATTAACATTATTATAAAAAACATTTAATTAAAAAAAGTGACTGGTAAATTACATGCAACTTGTGTAATTATACTAGAGAAGAAATGTTCATATTTTTTGAAAGAAAACCCCTCTTTAGAGCATGTAAAACCACTATTCTCTCCAATCCATCATATACCTTCCCTTATGGTGTATTAGATAGTCAAAATGTAATTTGAAGATAATTTGACTTAGTAATAAATGGGGAAGTGACACAATACCGAATGATTATCCAACCACTTGATGAAAATGTAAAAGCTTACAGTCTTACGCCACACACCGAAAATGCTATGGGAACCTATATCATGCCACATGAAATAAATAAATATTTATATAAACTTATAAATAATTATTCAAAATTTTAAAAAATATTAATACTCACCTAAAATAACATTCAGGATAATTGGGGTGGTTGTAGGATCATCGTCACAAGTACGGGTTTGGTTTCACAGGGGTTAGAGATGAGGTATGGGTGAGGGGAGGTCCCCACTAGGGAAAACGGTGCCCAAGACTGAGGGGAGGACATCATTGGGTAGTGGTGGGTTGGGGCTGAGATATGGTTTCCATTGGTTTTTTGGAGGGGGTATAAGTGCCGAGAGGAGTGGTTTTCAAAGGGGTAGGGAGAGGGGGGATCATGGCCAAGAGGGGTGGTCATCACCGGGGGTTGAGAAGAGGGATAAGGAACAAGGTTGGGGTGAGGGGTAAGGTGGGAGGGCTGGGGGATATATATTCAATATAATTTAATGATTTAGTAGTGATTTAAAAAATTCATCACTATATTTTAGAAATAAAAAAATAGAAGCAGTTGTATTAAACCACCGCTATATGAAAAATTATATTTAATATATTTTGTTTACAATCTATTCTAATGACCAATGATAAATCATCTTATTTTTAGTGGGATTGGACCAAGAGGATCAAGATGGGATGTTACACCCCTCATGGAGAGCATGAACCCCACCCCATTCATGATAAAAAATCCTACATCGTGTTATTTTTGTAATAATGGTGTACTTGTTGACACCGACTACTACATATGGTCCCTTTAGCATCACAGAAAAAGGACTTTAGTAGTGCTGAAAATGAATTTTTGTCATCAGAACTATTAAGGGGGGTCCCTTTTATTAGTGTTAAAAATAGATAATAAAGGTTTCTGTTATCATTGAAAAAAATATCTAATAATGGCCACCCATTATCAATGATTGTTTATAACTAATAAATGTTTACCATTATCAGTGTAGATAAAGGCCCAAATTTCTACATTATACAATTAGAACAAAGAAACTAGAGAAAATATTAATAACCTGTATGAAAATATATAATTGAATTGAAATAAATTTTACATCATCAATAAAAAACATTACTAAAAACATTATATCATGTTTATCATAAAAACATTTACAATAACTATCTGTAATAATTAAAAAACAATAATGTTTCTTCATCATTGGATCCCACAATCCCCTCTAAAAAAATACATCCATGGTATCAGTTTCTAAAAAAATAATCCCATCCCTTGAAAAATAGTCCACCTATATAAGAAAAAATATTATATTAGTATATCAATAATTATATAATTTAAACACTAATTCAAAATAATCCATTAAAGAAATGCCAATTTTAAGTAAAAAAGTCACACATTGAGTTATACCGGTCGCACCATGAGTAATATTGAGTTTTGGTTGACTCCTAATTGTCAAAAATGATTTATGGATCATTTTCAATAATTATGAAAGAAATGAAAAATCTTTTTCTCCATTTTCAATATGTCAAATGTATTTTTTACATAAATTGCATTCAATTGGATGAAAAAAGTTAGACATGGAGTTATACAGTTCACACTGTGCATTATATTTAGGGGAGGATAATCCCTACAAATAAAAAATTACTTATGGATCATAATCCAAAATTACCAAAACAATATGAATGTTTTTGATTTGTTTTGAGTAAGTTACTTTTTTTTCTAAAATATCACTTCAAACTGGAGATATATACATTTTGATATACAGGTCACATAATGTGTCGTTTTGATGTGAGAATACTAATTATACACCAAAAATAACTTTTTAATTATTATAAAAAATTATCAACTCAATCTGAGTATGTTTTCATTGTTTTCAGTGATGGATTATTGTTTTGAACTAGATGTCTATTTTAAACTAATAATGGACACTTTGAGTCCTACCAATCAAAACATCTATTAGATTGTGGTTTGGTTGATTCATACACATAAAAAAATTAATTATGGATCATTATTAAAAATTATGAAAACAATCTTAATTTGTTTTCATTGTTTTAAGTATGTAACTTAATCTTTTTAATAAAATTGATGTCAATTTTAAATAAAAAGGCAGACTTGTAGTCATATGAGTCGCACCCTGAACCATATTGAGGTTATATTGATTTTTATATGTCAAAAATGACATATGGAGTGTTTTTATAAAATATAAAAACATTCATAATTCATTTTCTTGGATTTTATTATGTCATTGGTTCTTCTTTCTCAAATTTATGTCAATTTCAAATAGAATGACAATCTTGGAGTTATAATGGTCACACCTAGAATAATATTTAGGTGGGGTTGATTCCTAAAAATAAAAAATGTATTATGGATCATTTTACTAAATTATCAAAATAATCCAAATGTGTTTTCTATGTTTTTAGTTTTACACTTGTTCTTTTTACGAAAATAAATGTCGATTTAAAATTAAAACGCACGCTTGGAGTTATACACATCACACAATGAGTATGATTGATGTGTGGATAATTAATACATGTCAAAAATGACTTATGTATAATTTTGATAATGTTTCAAAAAAGTACTAATTTATCATTAGTTTCTTGTATGCCACTTTTTTTAAATGACAATTGAAGCTGGAAACATGCACTTTGAGTCATACCAAACACATTGTGTATTGATTTGACATGAGACTACTTCCTACACATCACAATTGACATATGAATAATTTTACTAAATTACCAAGACAATTAAAGTGTGTTTCTTTTTTTTAATTAGTGACAAGTTTCAAACAAAAATATCAAATTTAAACTAATAACAGATACATTGAGTTATACTGGTCACACACTACAACAGATTAAGGTGCAGTTAATTCCTACAAATCAAAAAATCATTTTCTATCTTTGTTCTAGATTAATAAAATAATAGAAATCATTTTTCTCCATTTTCATAATGTCACTTATCCAATTAACTAAAAACAAGGTCAATTTTAAATAACATGAACCCCTTCTAGTCATATTAATCACACCATATATCAAATTGAGATGAGATTTATTCCTACACAACAAAATTGACATATAGATATTTTCATAATGTATCAAAACAATCTGAATGTGATTTATTGGTTTTTAGTAAGTCACTTTTTCTTTTTATTCAAATTAATGTAATTTTTAAATAAATATAAAAACATAGAGATATAACAGTCACATAATATTTTATATAGAGGTGGGGTTGATTCCAACATTGCACTAATGACATATGGTTCATTTTCCTAATTCATTAAAAACAATTTTAATGTGTTTTCTCAGTTTTCATTTTTTAGTTGTTCTTTTTTCTAAAATTTATTTCAATTTTAAATCGAAACATACACATTGAGTTATAACGTTCATAATGTTATTAAAATTATCATACAGATAATTATTACATGTCTAAAATTTCTTATGGATCAGCATCCAAATGTATCAAAAAAAATCCAAATAATTTTTTTGTTTTGAGTATGTCACATGTGTTTTTCATTGAAAGGTCATTCGAAACAAGAAACACACACATTGAGTCATATTGCTTACATCATGTATTTTTTGTACATGATATTAGTTCTTACACATAAAAACTGACTTATGAATCATTTTCCAAAATTATCAATACAATCGGAATGTATTGTATTGGTTTTCAGTGACTGACACTTTCTAAAAAACAATATAAATTTTAAGATACTAACAGACACTTTCAGTCATACCAGTTGCACTTTTTTTTTCAAATATAGTAAATATTTATTTTTAAAAAGTCACAAATGACATTTGGATCATTTTCCAAAATTATCAAAAAACATAATGTGTTTTATTCATATTACGTATTGTCAGTTTATATTTTTAATGAAATTAATGTAAACTTTAAATACAAATATAGACTTGGAGTCATATCAGCCAAACCATCCATCAGATTGAGGCTTAGTTTACTCCAACACATAAAAATTGACATATAGATCATTTTAATATATTATAGAAATAATAAAAAAAATTATTTGTTTTCAATGCGTAAACCATTTTTTACTTGAATTAATGTAACTTTTAAATAAAAAAACATGGAGTTATACCAGTCACAATGTGTGTTATATTAAAGTGGGATTTATTCCAATATGTAACAAATGAATTATTGATTTTGTTTATAATTTATCACAATAATCTGAATTCTTTTTCTTGATTTTCAATAGATCACTTGTTCCTTTTACTGAAATTATTGTCAGTTTTAAATTAAAAAATGCGAGGTGTTATACTAGTCATATCATGAGTCATATTTATGTTATTCTAATTCCTACATGGAAAAAATGACATATAGATCATTCCACTAAATTATCAAAATAATATGAATGTGTTTTATTGTTTTTCTATATGCGACTTGTGTTTTTCTATTAAATTTTCATTTCAAACTCGAATCACACACTTGGAGTCATACTGGTCACACTGTATGTCATTTTTACATGAGACTACTTCATACACATCAAAACTCACTTATAATTAATTTTTCATAATTATTAAGACAATCAGAGTGTGTTTTATTATTATTCAGAGAGTGACCTCAACAAAAATGTCAATTTTAAACTAGAAACAGATAATTTAAGTCATACCAGTCACATTGTGCTTCTTATAGAGGTATATTTTATTCCTATAAATCAAAAATGACACGTGGATCATTTTACTAAATTATTTAAATGATATGCATATGTTTGATAAATTTGTAGTATTTCACATGTTCTTCATACTAAAATTACTATCAATTTTAAATAAAAAGAAGCATGTAGAGTCATATCGGATACACTATGCATTAAATTAAGGTGTGGTTGATTCCTACTCATTAATATTGACATATGGACCATTTTCACAAATTATCTAAACATTTCAAATGTGTTTTCTCAGTTCTTAGAATGTCATATAGATTATTTACAAAAAATAATCTGAATTTTAAATAAAAAGGCACTCATGGTGTTATATCAGTCACATCATTAGTCAAATTAAGGAAAGTTTTATTTCTACACATCAAAAATGACATATGGATCATTTTCCCAAGGTATAGTACCATAATAATTCGTTTTCTCTATTTTAGTATGTCATATCATCTTTTTTTCTAAAATTATTGTCAATTTTAAATAAAAAGACAACACATGGTGTTATACTGGTCAAACCATCTGTCAGATTGAGGTGATTCTTGTTCTTATACATCATAAATGAATTACGGATCATTATCCCAAAGTATCAAAACAATCCAAATTGATTTTCTTAGTTTTCAGAATGTCATATTTTTTAGTGACATTAATGTCAATTTTTAACTAAAACACACACATGTGTATATGATATGGTTTATTATCTAAAATATAAATTAGAAAATAAAAATATATATTACGAGTTATAATGATAACATTATATATCATATTGTGGTGTTGATGATTGAGTATGCAATATGTGTTGTTTTTTCAACTATATGTAAAAATTTGGAAAAGGGAGAACATGTTCTGTTTGATGGTAGGGAAACCACATGATCCTTTAAACACTTATGTTTTAGGTAGTATACAGTCATTTATTGATTCAATGGTTTACCACAATTGTTGATCTAAAATTTTGAATTCACTGAGGTGTCCTCTCTACTGTATCCGACCATGATTGTGTGCTATAAGCCTCATCATATATCAGTAAATATCTTCAATCATAGGATTCTTGAAGCATGGTGTCTGTAAAAGCGTGCGATGGTAGGGCTGCCCAACTCAAAAACATACCATGTTATATTTTCTTTTAAATATTACATTATTCATTCATGGTCAAGAATGCTTCAGACCTATGATGGTCCACACTTTATTCTCGTCAAATGGTCATATTATTTTCATATGAAGCATGATTTACCAACATGGTAGTTTGGGTATGTTTTCCAAAACATCCAATACCATTTCAAAACTGTTATATCATTTGTTTTCTAGGGAACATGGTTTGGTGTTATCTCTATTTGGATAGTAGGACTAGGGACGTGTGTCATCAGATATTGTTCAGGGTGTGTGTTGATGTCGATGTATCTAATGTTCCTATAAAATACATCTATATTTATATGGGTGATGTGGTCTGATATAAGTAGCGCGTTTTGTTCGAATCTAGGTATGAGTACTGTTTTTCATGAAAGAAAGTATAGAATAACATGGAAGTTTGCAGGCATATGGGGTTGAGGCTCCTAGAAACTGGTGATGTTAAAGAGGATCATGAAATAGTAGGTCCTTCTGTTGGGTGTAGAAAACTAGTTTATTTAAATCTAAATGGGGAAATTGGATGTGGAAAGGGTTCGACAACAGATGGTACTGTATTTGAAGCATTAAAGTAGAAGTAGGCAACGATGTTGCCTTCTGAACTGAGTGTCACTAAAATCATTAATATGTTTATTTGAAATTTATAAGGCTCTTCGGGTGCTATAGGGTACTCATGGGATACACATCATAGTGCTATGGTGGATATGATTCTACATAGACAAAAGTGTGGTGATAATTGAAATTATGAGAATGATGACATGTCAAGCCGAAATGCAAAGGTAGGGAGTGTTGGTGCTAATGTGTGTCTGATATAGGATATTGCTACTAATCTCAAAAATGGTGTAGACACATTTTGATCTATGTAGTGAAGTTTTGTAATAGAAGAATAGTTATAATAAAATAGCTATGGGGGTGATCCACTGTGATTAATATTAGAGGATACTAATATTCAACCATAGTCCGCTGGCTGTGGTTTAGTGAATATGATAATGTTAGAAATTCCCATGTATGAATAAATGAATAAAAAGCATGATAATGAAAAATTGACTTACCAAAATCCTCCTAAAACCATAACCCTGGAGCTTGAGGGACATTAGGCTACAAGGCCACAATAATGCTAGTTGTCCATCCAAACCATGAACCACATTGTCGGTAAGTAGGTTTTGGATCAATACCAAGAGAACACCATTGAAGTTCAAGTAACTAGTGGGATAGAGACGAATTACAATCTTCTAGGATATTTATCAGTGGAAAATTTGGGAGGGAAGCATAGTATTATCATGTAAATTACTAGGAATAAAAAGGTTCATATGTACGATCGGGAGTCGGGAGGTTATTTTTTTAATGGTTGGGGCTGAAGCCACATTTATTATTAAAGCAAAGAAAATTCCTCTTTAATTGGGTAGAGGGAGACCCATTATATATCCTGAAGGCCCAGTGGGAATTTACACCATTACATGGCCCGTAAGACCATTTTTTGTCCCAATGCCCATTCTGTGAATACTACTCCTATAATACCACTATACTATAGTACATCACGGGTGTGGAAAATATTGCTAATGAGAAATCCATGGGACTTCTTCTTTATTCTAAATATGAAATTGTTGATGATTTTCATTTTATCAATGCTAATAAAGAATAGTTAGACAAGATGATGGGTAATCCACATTATGTGGATGTCAATAGCGAGAAGGAAACTTGTATTGACATACATGACACTATTTTTGATATTGGTGTTTAATAAAGGGCTGATATGTAACGTTGAGTAATCCCAAACATGTGATAATTTAGAGGATTACTTTGAAGATATCATTATTCATGTTCCAGATATGCATGTGCACTCTATCTTATAGAAACTATTTATTGATGAATCATCTAATAGGATTATTTTCTATTTCAATAATTAAGTGATCTTTTATAAGGAATGTCCTCCTTGTTGACCTTATGCGGTTTCTCACATTTACTAAAAATTGTTTTCTAATAAAAATTTAATTTCCAGTCAGATATTGAAATTATCTATCAAATATAAGATATACTAATGAAAAAATTAACTAAATAATTATTATGATTTCATATTTTCATAATTGTTGTGTAAAGTCTAAAACCATTACCTCATTGTCATTATTTCATTTGTAGCCTCGAAGTCTAATCTTGCACAAGTAGGAGCAGCGTCGAACAAACAACGTAAACTTGAGAAAGATAATCCACATGTGTAAGAAAATAATTCATATATGCATAATACTATTAAAAATAAAGTTATCCATAAAAATGAAATAATAAATAAATAAACTTTATTGTTAAACGGACCATACAATTTGGTTCATACCAACTATAACGTGTATCATATTGAGTAAATGAACATGGTACATTGGTGAATCATCCTCTTTGAAAATTTCATTTCATTATGATCTCTAAGAAAATTTACAAAATAATTATCATATAGTAATATTGAAGAAATTAACTAAATAACATGAAAATGTGATGAAAATATCAAATTAATAAAAAAGTAATAAGTCACATCTTCATGATATAAGTGTACATTCTAGCATCTAGTAGGATTATAATTCATTTCTATACAAATATATTTCATCTTGTGAAAATGGGGATTTTTCAAAAGAAGAGTATTGCTAAAAAATATAAATACACTAAATATTAATAGAAATTTTAAATAAATTAGTAGTTATATTTGAAAATACCTCTTTAGGGGTTCTAGTTTATTAATGATATATGATATCTCACATAAATTCCCGAACATAAAAACTAAAATCTTCTCAATATGATTATTTCATACACTGAATAATCGTTGTGAAAAATAATTAATTTTTATAAAGGAGTTTGGATAGAAAAATATTATCATATATCCCATTATACATAACCACTGGTAGAACATCTCAGGGTCTTTGTGCGCATAGACTATCCTCATGCCATGATTTTGAACATATTTTATCATTCCCCTATCATAATAAAATTCTCATTAGAATATTATATAAAATATATAACATGCCGTATAATTCTATAAAATTGGATTTGGTTTATTAAAAATTGAAAAACATCATCAAGTGATGTATGTTTGTTACATATCCATGATGTGAATCCAGAAATAAATAATTGGAGTATTTGAATTCAATACAATGGTTATCGAATGTTTATTAAAACAAAAAATGAATATGTAATGAATGGAATGAGAATATATTTTATATAGTTCAATTATAAAGTTTTACCCATAGATTTTTAGTATTTAGAGAAGCATGTCATCTGTATGTTTGATTGAAACCATTTGGCCTTTTTTTGAAATATTTAATATATTTTTTTATTCTTATTATTCATGGTCTATAGATGTGACTTGAGGGAAAATGATTCCATATTTATTTTCATGGTGTAATTAAATAATTTGGTATTAATATATAAACAAAAAAAATATATGAAATCTATTTAGTAATAATTAACATTGTATTTCAGCTATTTGAGAAACAAATCTTGATAACACCATAGATGTATACAATTACAATAGAGATTCCAAGTTTTTTATACTTGGGTATTTCATTTACATCCCCAATATAAATGTAGTCTATAATGCCCACTATATACATTTGTTCTTTAAAATCAACAAGGTGATTAATACCAATTTGTAACATTGTATAATCATTAACTTTCAATGTCAGTAAATGTGGATATTGAAAGGGAATGGTAAATGTGCTTTATTGAAGATATCTAAAATTAGTTGGTTGAGCCTTATATGGTTTTTATTTTACATTTACTTTCACCCATTCCATTTTACCATGTATAATAACATTCATCGATTCAATCATCTTTTCATTAATTATTTAAGGTTCATCATGAAAAATATAATATAAATGAATACCTATTTGTTGACATGATTTTTACCAGAACTAAATGCCATGATAAAAATTTTCAAATAACTTAGTTGACCATATGAATATTTTTGTCATCAAGGTGAATATGTAGCTCGGTGCTTGACTCATGAGATATTATAATCTGCACTCCCACATGACCTATTAGAAGTGTCCTATTGGGTAGTTTATCGTCTTGAATATTGAACATGGTATCCCTATCAATAATGAGATGGGTGGGTGTTGATAGATATAAGTCATAGTGATTTTCAACCGGTTTCATATAAATATAAGAAATGTATCAGTGTCTATATGATTCAAATTACACAGAAAAAATTATGATAATTTCTATAACATCATCTAAGATAGCTCTTTGAGGAGAATGGATTGCCTAAAATATTGTGGGGGTTGGGTGGGAAATTTCTGCAATGGCTATTAATAAGTTGTTTCTTCTCTTTTAATCAACCCATAATATTTTCTAGAAACTCATTCTTCCTATGAAAATATTCATCAAGGCAATATAGTATTTCTTTCATCTCATCCATTTCATTATATAAATACTCTTGTTGTTTTATTTTCCCAAAATATATTCCGGGTTTCACATTAAAACCCACTCCTTTGACGCAACCACACTGTTTTAGCCACTTCATGGCCAACGATAATAGGTATTCATCCAGTATATGTTTTTATTATTCCTGGGGCTAAAAAGGATTGAAAATATAGAAAATTAAGTAATAATTATTATGTAAAAGATATTTATAGAAAATAATTTTATTTATATTTTATATTTTCCCATGTTTCCTACACTTTTTATGTGTTTGCATCTATTAGTATCACATTTTTATTTACATGTGCCACCTTCCATACCACATGATGTGGGATGGATGTTGATTTGGATTTTGATTCATCAATCGACATATAAACAAAAAAACATAATTATGTGTTTGATTAATGTCACATATAAGTATTAAGATTGATTGATGATATGTAATATTATTTTTTCAAGTGAAGTGTACCCCATCATTGATTTACCGTAGGGAAATGTTGGGTTTTTCTAACCATTACTTATTTTCATCACCCTGTTTCTATTACATTTATAAAAAATTCTTAGTCTATGTGATTAATAAAGATATTATCAGAAAATTTATTACCTACAAAAAAGTACCTAAAAAAATATCTCCAATAGAAATCTAATTATTTTTTCATTCCCTTCATGGATAATCATCTTTTCAATTATTAGTGATAGATTCACATTAATTTTCCCATCATCATTATTTAAATTAAATTTCCTTAGAATTGTGTGAAATCATCTTTGATATGTTCAATCTCACATTCATATAAATTTCTTGTGGAAGTTATCTACTATAAAACCACTTTGTAAGGGATGATGAAAAGTAATTCATGGTTTTATTATTTTATAATTGAATAAAATTAAGAAAGGATATCTTATTGTTTCTATAATATCTCCCCAAATTAGTTTCATATGCTTGTTAACAACATGGTTCCATGAAACTATTTTAATCATCATGTCCTATCGAGTGATGATCCCAATGAAACTACTAAACATAAAAATATTGGGGTTTACTGGCTGGTTGTCCGAATTCCATATGACCTCAAATGTTATGAATTTTCTTTTTTATGTTTATATTTTTTTCATACATCATCATGCTATGATGCATCTATTTTTTTGTAAAAAAAATTCATCACCATATATCATTTCTCTGGGATCAACATCATCAATATTTTGTTCCTACTTATTGCTATCATTGGCATGTTCACATGTTCATTGTTCCTAAACACAGGGAGCATAATCCAGTTGAGAAACCTATCGATTCTCTGGATTGGTAGAATTTATATGCGCATAAGGTCATTGTTCCTCTAAAAGAGGAGCAACACTGGGTTGATAAACCTATTGTTCTATGGTATTATAAGCATCAAAATGTGTAGAATTCATTATCAGTATAAATGGATTATCATTAAATTTTAATTAAATAATAGAAATAATGAATAAGTAATAACCATAGGTTACACAATGTATATCACAAACAAATATATTACCAGATTATTGAACTCTCTTTTTATGAAAAGGATTATTGGATATTAACCCTATATCAAGAATTTAAATTTCTTCATTGTGGTGTCCCCTAACATAAAACAACCAATCTACATTGGGATTTATATTAAATTATTTTCATGTCCTAATGAAAGGGCCATCCTCAGTTGAATTTTCATTTTACTCTTCAGTGGTTTTGTTAAAAAAAGAACAATTGACCAATTTTGGTTTGCAGGATCTGGAATATAGAATAATTCTAATTATGGTAATAAAATTATAAATGTTTCATCTTCATACCATTAGTTACTAAAATCCACTTTCAGGAATCCCAATGCAAATATTTTAATAACACTATTATCATCAAACTGCTTTCATTGAAAAATCTTCACTTTTAATGTTTTATAGTCCAAATCCCACATTTTTTTATATTGTAAAACTAAGAAATATTATCACTAATTTGATTGTTGAACTCAGTACCAAAAACATTAATTTATTCATTCCTATGTTTAACTCCACAATATTTTATGGTACTTCTTTCATCATGATCATTTGTATAGAACGCATTACCATTAATTACATCACCACTGAACGATAATACATACACTCTTAGTGATCCGGTTATCCATAAAAGTGATTTTAAATTGAATCTGGATTTTAATTTGACTCCTTAATAATATATTATATAAACCATCCTTTATATTGTTCATTATGGGTATTTTATATCTAGATGTTATCCTTTCCTATATTAAAATGCCCATGTATTTCATTATGGGTTTAAACATATGGGGAAACATCTAAACTATTATGTAAAACATTAAGATATGCATACTCCTAATTTTTAATATTGATTGTGAAGACATATCTTTCAGAAATATATTCCCCCACATTCTGCATTTTGTGACGAGATTTTGGAAGACCAATTCACCTCACAATGGAATGGAAATCAAAACATAATTCAATAGCTTTCTCAACAATATATCACATCACAACTAAACCCTCTATACAACATTTATTTTTGATATAACCTTTAAAATAATCATATACATATTAATGAGGTACATCCATCTATAATATATAGGACCACCTAGTTAAAAAACACATACAAAGTAATCCATCACGTGAAACATCATATAAAATAATAATGGTGGGAAGAACATTGACAATTAACTTAATTTGATGACAATTTCCTTTCCATAGTTGGAAATTTTGATGCGAAAATAACATTTCATTATATAGCTTTGAAAAAATAAATACATCCTTGTTAAATTATGACACAAATTCACAGATAAAATGAATCATAATGATACTTGAATTAGATCTTGAATCAAAACATGAAAATCCAATGATTTAATACATATTAACTCTAAATCAGTTATGGAAATGATATTCTTGATATTTTATTAATACCCATATGGAACCTTTATATCATTCAGGATGTTTCATACCACATATCTTCCTAGCCTAGTAATATTGTATGAAATTAGATGAATAAAAATTTGTTTTTCAACCATCACAAGTTCCAAGTATTCCCGTGTAAATCATGTCTAACATCACCTTAATTATATCCTTTATTAATATGGGTGAATATAGTAACATTCCAATGACACCATCACATACAATTGTTCAACATGAATAAAATAATGGAAATGTAAGACATTCAATAAATTCATGTATGATAATTTTAAAAAAACTAATCAATTTTTTCAGCTGGTATTCATAAGGTTTTTTGAAAAAGGAATACCAAATGAAGTTTCCATGTCATTTACTTAATCAAATAGATGATCATCAGTTATTGGATATGGTATTTTACAATCTTATGAAAGCACCTCAAATGATGTCATCTAATATAAGTACTTTTCCCATTGAGGTAGAAATGTATATTTCCTAGAAACATAGTTTCTAATGAATGTTTTAACATAATTGGATGTGTACATTGTTCACAAATAGAAACCCCTAGAGTTACTTTAATGATATATCTTGAAATATTTCCATAACCTAGAAATCCATTTATTGTCCTATAAAACATAGATCTAAATATGAAATTTTGTATTCTATAGGCATCAATCAATGTAACACCTGAATCCCATAATAATTTCAAATATTCAATCAATTGAGCCAAATAAAGATCAATATCATTTCCCAGTTGTTATGGACTTGATATAAGTTTAATTAACACAATGTATTTTCATTTCAAGTATATCCATAGTGGAAAGATATAATTTACCAACATAATAGGCTTCCTACTATGAGTGTTTCTTTGAAAATAAAAAATATTTACTCCATCTGTAGATAATGAAAGACATTGGTTTCTCAGCTTGTATCTAAATTTAGGATAGTCATAATCAATTCTATTACACTAGGGAGAGTCTTCTAGGTGATGAAGTTTCCCAACTTTATTTCTTGTATTTCCATGATGCATTAATTTCCTTACTGTCTCCTCACTTCCATATAGGAATGTAAACATTTGAATGATTGGAATTATCTATACAAAATTATTAGGATCTGATTCATCATTATTTAATCGAGAAGCACCACGCTTTGGGAATTATTATAGTGATTTCTGTTCATTGAAAAATATTATACATACATTTTTATGAGCATGTATTTTTTCAGATATCATTCCCATGAAACATATAATTCATTTAGATTCATATGTTTGGTTATTGAGATCATTATCTTGTGGGAGGATATAATTAAAGAGATAAATTAGTTCAGTACAACTGACATCACTACATCTGTTAAAAACATTAATATTTTATATCTTCAATATGGATGACATTGCTATATATTTATTAAATCCATCATAAAATAGTTTGTTTTCACAACTTGTAATCTTCTCAAAAATATTTGTAAAATCATTATGTTTATCTTCAACTTTCATTGTCATTTCCTCAATATGATCTTCATCATCATTCACAACTATAATCAAATCCTTGATACAATATTTATTTTTATACACACTTGTAATCGTATTAGATGATCTAAAAAACATAGTTCTATCCCAGACATTAACTACATTATCTTCTTCCAGAGGTTTATTCCTACATCAATAACATCAATCTATTTCATGAAAAATTCATTGTTCCTCAAACTCCCCTAGAATAATTATTCTTGAATTACAACAAATAAACACAGAAAATTGATTTGATAAGGATTATCTAAACTATATATTTCAAACATGATCAACCCTTACACCTCATATTAATACACATTTTCCATACGATTGGTATCCATACATTTTTAATTCATATACATATTATTTGATTCCATAATATAAATATTTTAAATAATAAATAAATACAAATACAAGTCTTTAAAATAAAAGGATCCCAAAATTTTAATATTCTAAATAATTTAATCATACTATTAATGAAATGGGTAATTGAATTTTAAAAAATAGTTACTGTAATGGTGGTAGGTGTTATCCTTTGATTTTATCTACAATGTTCACCAGTACCTGGTATGGAATGACTACAGATTATAGTAGTTCACAAAACATTGGTCCATTTCTAGAAGATATAGGGGATGAGATTCAAAAAAAACTAAAATAAAAATTATTCATGAGAGGAAGCTGATGAGGATGATAGTTATTACAGAATTTTGTTTCCTGAGACACAAACCCTCAGAAGCTAACACCAAATTACAGATAATATGTATTGGTGAATGAATCCCTTAATTTAAACCATGTAGGTGATGATGGATGGATGTTATAATGGGGTTTAATATTAATTAACTTTTCATAGGAGTGAGGACTTGATGGATATCTTATGGGTACGACAAAGTTAGTTACATTCCTATTCATTATATTATGATCAATATATATTTTGTAGGAGGTGAGATTCTATGTTTCTATAAGGTCTTTAAATGTTATTATGATCATATAGATATAGATACCACCCATTGTGAGTAAAGGATGACATAAAGATGATATTTTAAAAATGAATAGAATATGTTCCCCCTTTAATACATTATTGAATGTCAAACCAAAAAACTTATTTAATTTTGAATCTCATTCAACAGTCAATGAAAACCGTACATCCAAATTCTCTCTATTATTATTTAAAATATATAATATTACGTATAATAAAATAACTATTAATCATCAAAATGGTTATTCTTGAAGAAATAATAAAAATAGTATAAATATATTAAAATAAAAATGTATAATCTATAGAAATAAAAATTATAAAATTATATAAATATTAAATAATTGATAAATTGAAAAATGATTACATGTATAAATGTATAAATTACAAATGTATATATATTTATATCCATTTTTATTATTATATACATACAAAAGAGTAGAAAATTATATATAATTAATATAGTAATTTAAATTTTAATGAAATAAATATGATTTAAAAATTTATCTAATTTTATTAAAACTATATAAAACAACATATAATTTATAAAATTATAAATAATTAATAGAATTATACATCTTTATAAATTTATAAAAGTATAAAATTATAATATATAACATTGAAATTTAATAAGATATAAAAGTATACTAATTTCTAACAAATAAAACTATAATTGTATATTAATTTAAAAATCTATAAAACGTTAAATGTATAAAAAATTAATAATTTTTTATTTATAAAATATATTTAATCATGATATACTCTAAAATTTAAAAAATTATATAAATTTATAAATGAATAAAAATATTAACGTATAAAAATTTCATTAAAAACTATTATTAAATTATAAAAATATATATAAATGGTAAATTTATCATTAAGGGGTTGGGAAGAGGCCCATATATTATATATATTGGTAAATATGAAAATATTGTAATTAATCTATTTTTAAAAATCCATCATTTTTGGTAAAAATGGAATTTGATTCTTTTATTATATGTATACAGATCATTAATCGTTATGCAACTGATTTGGATGGACTGTACCTCATTATATATTTATTACATGATCACTCTATATATCCCAAAAAGGATATTTTATCATAATTAGTCAAGAAGATATTTTTTTTATATCAATAGTGAAATGAAGGGACAATTACCATGTGCATATTTCTAATGAGACACATGGAAGTGGTTTTTAGTTCCACCTAAATGGTTTTTACATTTTCCTGCACAAGATTTTTTACTACATCATTATAATTTTAAGGACATATAAAGAACCATTTTTTTAATTTATAATATTCATGTTAAGTTAATATATATATACTATTTATTTATAGAGGAAAACGGTTTGATAAAACACATAGAATGGATTTTAGGGAAGACATAACATTTAAAATTAATATTTTTTCACACTTGTAATGAATTCTTATTCAGATGAAGATCTATATAGTCTAATTCAATAATACCTCGTCATTGGAAAACTCTTATATTAGTCTCTTGGTATAAGTTTGAGTGAATATAAAATGATAATTAATATGACCAATGTGTTTTTAAATAGGGATAATAGATTTAGTATATTTGTTACTTGTAAAGACTTGAGCAGTTTCAAATTAGAGATGTGTCATCAATTGAATATTTAGTTTAATTAATTTATAAAATAGCATTAATATTAAATGGTAGAATGAATCTCTATATAAATCAGGGATGTGTTAAGTCACATGAATCCTAAAAAATTTCAAAAATATTATTTAGGGATGATGACATTGGATGATGTCTAGAAATACATAACAAATGTTTAAATGGAAATTTATAACAAAAATGACTACTAGAAAAAGAAAAACATCCTATAATATAACCAAATAATTTTGATATAGTAACTCAAATGTTGATTTCTCCAAAATTGGATTTCTATGATCTTAGAGAAAAAATCATTAACTCTTGATTATTGGAAATCAAATAATGATATCTATCTAATACCTAGAATATCATATACTATGAATCTCATGACAATTATAACGTTTTAATTGTATTTAATGATTTTTGATTCCATATATATATATATTATTTAATAAAAAACACTATGAACATTAATAGAATCTCAGTATAGTTCTTATGTATGATGTAGGCATGAAGTAGTGGGGAGTATTGGTGCACAGGTAGTGTGATGTGTTGTAGGGTTGTGATGAGTTACAGTGGTTCATCTCATGCCATAAATTTGGAATGACAACGGCAACGATGGAGGGAGTAGTGTTAAATGAGAGTGGAGGCATGATGATATTGTAGTTTGGTGAGAGAAACATTGATAGTGACATGGGTATTGTACCATAAGAAAGGTGGCATGATGATAGTGGGGTTCAGTTACAGCAGTTATGATGGTGAGAATTCGGTATGATAGAGTGGTGACATGGTGGATGTGGGGTTCTTTATGATCTTGAGGTGTGCAAGAGTGAAAACATCCAATTAGGATTTATAATATAACTGGGTATGTATTTTATCATAACTTTCCAAACAATGTTATTAAAGACACAATGTTACCAATGCTAAAAAAGCATTGATAAATCATGTCTTTATCAACACTTAAATTCTATTGCTAATAAATACAAATTCTATCAAAGAATCATTATTGCTGATAAAAGTGTATATTTATCATTACTGGAAACACTTATAAATATCTAATCCTTAAATAGTTTTATTATTAATATATATATTTCTAAAATTATATATATAATAAATAAATATAAATAAATATTAATATATAATTATAAATATATAAATACACATTTATAAATATTTTTGAGTATTATAAATATTTTATTGTCTCTATCATTTGATGAGATAATTTTCTATGGTTCTCCATGTGTGCATATTTCATAGGTTTTCCTAGGGATGTATGTTTCTCTACTCACAATTGGATCCATTTGTGGTGGTTGATGTTTTCCATTGATCATTTTCGGTGTTGTTCCATCACTATCATTCAATCACGGTGGGATGAAAAATTATTATTTTAACCTGTAGGAAAATATATTTTTGATAAAGAATGATTAAATTATGATATTCTCCATGAATAATGGGCACTCATTCTATACACATTAGATATCCCTTCCTACAATCAGAAAACTCATCTATGATTGAAACATTAACTTTAGTACCGTAAAAATACCTTGCAGATCATATAAAAAATTTAGAAAGGTGTTTTCATTAGATAGATCAGAGTAAATCACCTAATTATTGAATTTCTAAATGATAATGAGTAATAGAAGATTCTAAATGGGATACAATAGTCAGTTTATAATCAATTCATATTGATGGAAGAACTATTTGTTGGAATGAACATCAAAAACAACATCTTCTCTAATTCTCTATTCTAGATACAATATAGAGGAATTATTTTCTATGGAAAAACTAAATGGAAAATGTGGGAAATTGGAAGAATAATTATAGAGTACATGGAATATGATCGATTGGACCCCAATAATTGGGGATCAATGGTAAAAATTAGGGGTTTGTTAGACATTAGAAATCCTATTTTACATGGTATTTCTCTTTCCATAGAAGGATCAAATTACTAGAGCTCATTTGAATATGTGAAAATACAATTTTTTAATTCTTTTATATTAATTTGGGGAATGTTTTAAAATATTTCACAATAAAGGACGTACATAATAATGGAAATACATGCTTATAATATGTCATTTAGAGGTGAACTCGGAATTTGGGATGATCTTTTACACTGAAATGGGACAAACTAAAGAAAAAATATAAACTTTCCAAATCTTTTAATGATAAATAATATTCAGGTAAAAAAAAGTCATTTGATGGGATTACTGGATTTACCTCTAGCATAATGAGACAATATCCAAAAAATTTAGGATAAATTCCTCGGTATAAGGGTTTCCTAATATGGCCTTAGAAATTCCCAGAACCTTCATACTCATTCATTGAGAATGATGTTGACTGATCTTGTATAGAAACATTCTACATATAAGGATATAAATAAACCCCCCATCAGATCAATACTATTTTTCTCATAACCCAAGACAATATTTTAATTTAGTACCTTGGAGACTCCTCACCCCTCCCATTATTTAATGTTGACACATTTTCTCCTTATCTATTAGATCATAATAAACTACGAATATTGAAGAGTATCCTAAGAGGGGATTTTGGAAGAAACCAAAGTATGGTAGAAAATATTTGTTCTAAATGATGTGTGGAAGAATCATCATTTAGTGAGAGGTCCTGCAAAATATAGAAAATAATGGAAGATAGATATTTACTTGATTTCTTAGAGGTTGAGGCTAGAGTGAATAACACCAAATATCCTAATGATTGTTTTACACTAGAACTATTGTGGAATTGGACACCCACGATCCGTTTGGATGATCTAATACCACTATGCTAAAAGTCTCCCCAACTTGGTTATTTTTCAAAATCTTTTTGGAATGTATGGAAATGTCTGGGATTGGAAAAAAAGTGGGTTTCCAATATATATTATCAGTCTCCCATCTTGGACTCTTGGGTATCCTTTTACTCCTTTGGAAAGAACAAATGGATGTCAGAATTTACAATCTCTCCTTGAACCCCAACACCACAAGGATTCACCATCCTAACATCCCAAAATATACCTTCATCAATTTCTATGGTTTTCTATCCCAACGAAATAAATGGAAATCCTAGAGACTTATTCATTCCCTGAATAAAAAACTCCCCTGACTTCTTCTTTTTTGTGATGATTTTAATGAGATATTGTTTCATCATGAATAGAGAGGTGGTGCTTACAATACTCTTTCACAAATTCACAATTTCAAAAATGAAATCATGTTTTATATTCATGTTGACTTGGGAACACTATTAATTCCTTTTCATGTTTTATAGGAATCTCATAAGAAACATAAATTACTGAATGGAATGATAGATTTCTAGGAATGGTTGAATGGACCACCATATTCGGGCACTACAGTGTCTCCAACATGTCTCATACTGTTTCATATCATAGCTTATTTATCCTAGATACAAATTACGAATATATGAAATAGGTTTACAATCATGGATTCAGGTTGGACGGATTATTGACCAAGGAAAACGTGTGTGAGGAAATTTTCCACTCTTACTAGAGTGCGAGAGATCCTAGTATTGAGAAGAAACTATAGTGTGTTTCTACAACTATAATTAAATGGAATAACCTTACGAATTTCCATCCAGATTTAACTTATGATAAAAATTAAATGAATCTTAACATCATTCATTTTTACTCTCCTACTGATATTATTCTATCTAGAATTTGTAGGCTGGAAGTGGAGCTTGAAAGGGCTCTTCATGGCAAGGAATTCATCTGGGCTATATGGGTGTGTGAAACCCACATCAATGAGAGAGAATCCAAAACCACCTATTTCCACCAGAAGGCTTCAACCAGGAATCATAAGAACTCCATCACTATCCTGATTATCCTAGATTATAGGTCTCTCTGAATGGATGATGAGATTTACAACACTATTATTTATTTCTTCCAGGATCTTTACAAGGTAGGTGACTCTTCAATTCTCATTTCTTTAACATATTACATTAATACAGAGATCATAGAAACCCTAAATCATATTACATGTTATCTATCCAATGATTAAATTCAAAGGGCTATTAACAAAATTTACTCTACCAAATCCCTTGGACACAAAAACATTTAGGTTCCCTTCTACAAAAAATGGCATCTAGTTGGTAATTATATCACGTTACTTATGAAGAATCATGGGGGGGGAATAATATTATATACCTAAAATAATCCATCATAGATATGATTCCAAAAATCAAACGACCCCTCTAGGATTTAGACATCAGTAATATTTCCTTATGAAATGTGGATTAAAAGATTTTCAATAAGTTCCTATTGAATCAGTTATACATTTGGATTCTTTCCATCATTTCTGAATACCAATAAACCCTTTTCCATCAATGATTCATTACCGATAACATCACCATCACTCAAGAAAACATCCACTCTATAAAGACCCTATCTATTTCTAAGAGTGGAATCATGTCCTGGATACATGTAATGACCATGGCTTACGATAGTGTTGAGTGACTGTAACTAGGGTTCATCATGGAGAAGATTGTATTTTGACCTAAAAAGATCAAGGTCATCATGAAATATTTCCCTATGGTGTCCATTAAAATAATGATTAATTGTGGATTTTCTCGAAGTTACCTTCCATCCAGAGGCTTCACCAGTGATATTCTATCTCCCCCTTTCTCTTTATTAATGTTACAGATATTTTTTAACCTACTTTTAGACGTAGAAAGGAACAAATCAATTAATGGGTCAATGTATTGTAGACATATCCATCATTTGACTCACCATATTTTCCATGATGATATACTGCTTTTCATAAGAGATGCATTGGTGGAACACATGTCTATTTGTTAGGTAATTCAGCATTACAAGAGATACTCCTAAAATATCTATCAATTTAGTGAAATATGAACACTCCATATGTTCTGGTATCTAATCAGATTATAAATATGTCCTCAATAAACATTAAGGTATATAGGTGGTTGATATACACAAAAAGTGACTAGGTATCCCAATAATCATTGGCTACTCCAAAAAGGAATTTTCTTCAAGTATTCTCGACCGGGAGGAAATAAAAATGTAGGGATGTACTTCAAAGAGTAACTCAAAGGCTGGGATGGAATCATTTTTTAAATTTTTCATCCAGTCAATCATGAGATATGTTATTCCACTATTCATGCTCTTGGTCGCAATTAGTAGCGACACCCATTCATGTATTTACAACATCTGGTGGGGTCACAATAATTATAAAAACAAGTCCTATTGGATTTCATGGAATAAGATTTTCATTTCTAAATAAAATGTGGAAATGGGTTTGAGAGATCTTAATCTCTTCAATAATTTACTACTGGTGAAACCAAGTTGGCGGATTGTCCTTAACATAGACTCTCTCTATGCCTGGATCCCCATATCCAAGTACTTCACCAACTCTGATTTCCAAGAATCTGTCCAGGGTCCTCACCCAAGATTTCATTTGATATTCCATTATGGATCACACCCATTTCTTAGGTCTGAGATAGTCTAGAATATTGGTAATGGATCCTCATTCAAAATTTAGAATGCTTTGTGGATTCTAGATGATGAATTTTTAATGTAAGCCTCTCTTATAGTCCCAGTATTTTATAATTTGAGGGTTTTCTCTATCTTTAATGAAACAGGTGATAGATAGTGTTTGGATAAGTTGGGGAAGTAGTTCAATACAAGGGATATAAATGTTATTGTAATCATCCCTCGATTAAATATTTTGGGTGATGAAAACGTTTTATCATGAAATGAAATGTAGAGTGTTTTTTCGATTTTGTTTAGTTACATCGTTCCCCATGGAATCAGAAACCACCATGGCAAGATGATTTAAAAATCTCTCTAGTGTATCTCAGTCCCTCCCAAATTCCACTTTTTATGGTGGATGATCAGAAGTGTCATCCTTTCATATATGAATATTCTCTGGCATATACATATAGTCATTGGTCCCTCATGATATCTTTTCGTGGAAACCCCAGGATCTCATGTTGAAGCAATTGTTAACATCCTAGAATAAAGGTATAACTATAATTATTAGAATACTTGTGCTAATAAATTTGTCTCCCTAGACCCATACAATCATGTCATTCTTTGGGATTGTTATTCCTCCTTCCCTGTAGAGGTGGTGGCAATTTTATGCACTCTCGCATGGTTCATATGGTTCAGCTAAATTTTCCATATTTTCAACAAGATTTATAGGACACATTCATTCTATTTTTAATGGGAATGGAAATGGATAGAAGCTTGATATTTATATGACAATACAAAAGAAAAAATGGGCCATCATCCACTAAAATTCACATGGAATCCTCCCTTAATATAAGTCTTGAAAATCAATGTTGATGCAACAATCCCCAGTAAAGGAATGGTGGGTATCAAAACTATAGCCTTAACTTCCTGTGGACAAATCATCACGGCTAACCCTACATCATTCAATGCATTTTGCGTACCCCCAATAACAAACGAACTTGAAATTTTCATCGATATGATATTTTATTTGAAGAGATAATTGATATTTATCATTATTCAATTAGACTAACATACAGTGATCAATTAAATTCATGAAATGGAATGAGGCTTTCTTTCTTTTATCCTTATCATTATAATGATCTGATATCTACTCCACCACCTTGCAGCTTGGTCATTATGCATTATTAAAATATAAGGGAATATATCAGTCAATTTTTTGCTGACCATGAGTCTCTCAAATTTTTCTCTCACATGGATGGATGATTTACGTCCATAAATGTTTTCCCTTATACTCTAATATATCTGGTCCCCTTAAAATATTACATTCATTGTCATAAAATTAATATTAACATAAATATTTATATGATATATATATTAATACAGTTTTAAATATAAAAAATATATTTATTAAAATTTTATATCAGGAAGGTCTATGTTGCATGTGTACTTGACACTAAAAATCATGAAAAAAAGGTAAAATATTGGTAGATTTCCATTAAAATGTTTGGCATAAACCACACAACTAAACCAGGAAGTGTCAAAACATCACCACAAAAAATCACATCGAACTATTCCGAATAACAAAAATAAATTATTTAGCAACCCATTTATTACTTTTTTGGTCAAAAACCTCAAATCAAATCCCAAATAAAACTATGAAGGACCTGCACCCTCACCCCATCTGAATCCACCACCATCTAGATAAGTCACCACACCTGGGAAAAAAAGGTGGAAGGTAGGTTGTCTCCAGCCTGTCCCGTTGTCACTCCCATGGTCACCATATCCCTTGTTATGAGAACACCCCAACCCGCATCATGATGTCCCACAGTCATCCATAGTGGGCGTACCTTTAAAGTCATCAAATTTTCACATCAATCTATATTATTGGACACCACTATAGAGGGTCAATGATATCACACCCTGTATCCAATTTAATCAACGAGGATACCAATTCACAACACCCCTAGTAACCACTGGTAGTACTTCCCCCCTTCATCCATATTGTTCATCACTGTCAATGATGCATACCTCATCTTAGAATTAACCTCACCATCAAGTGAGCACCCCATAACCCTTCTCACAAAACCCTTGTTGTGTCCCGAGTCCACTTGAGTGAACATTGTAGTCTCATGCAGCTTGGTCACCATCAGCAGCATAAACCATGCATTTCTGGCCTCACACATCTCGCCAAATCCTTATGTCTCTGCATCCATGACCACCGTCCAATAGAACTGAGTCATCTGACTCCACTAGGATCCCATATATGATATCACCACCTTAGGGTATGAAGAAAAATCTTACGCTGATGAACCATAGATCTGAAATCAAACAAATGATGGACATCAGAAGCATGCATCAAAACTGATCATCAGACATGTCTGTTGGGACCAAAAAAAGATCGTCCCACCAATTTAGCGATAACCACGTGATAAAATGATGTGAAAAATGTAGAAAAAGGACACCATAGGTAATGTGGAAACCCCCCAAATAAAGGGGATAAAAACCACGGGTATATAGAAGGATCACTATGGATAACAGTGGGTACACACTCCCTCACTATTTTAAGGATAAAACACAATTAATATTCTCCATTGAATAGGTGGAAAAAATTCCTCAAGAAATACCTCTCAAAATGGAGAACAGTCAGTGATGAGAAGCTCATTGATGCTGATGAATAATTGAGTTTGGGAATTTTTCTTCTTATAGGCCTATGACAGCCCTCCTAGAATATCTAACATATCCTTCTCCCGATGGATGTTCATAGGAGTAGGCCACCAACCATCTACCATGTCTGCCAGCCTATGATTTTTTGAAAGAGGGTGGCCATCATCCTGGAAATACACATCCACCAATGCATCTCCCTCATGGATATTTTACTTATAACCAATTAAATATCCACACATCCTTTCTATCTACCAAACATGATTCTAATGTCTCTACAAGGACACTCAAGGATCTGAAGCATCTGAACTTTTTAGAGTCAATATCATTTGTTTGGAAATCTGCCATATTTTCTTTAATATGAATTTAATGCATACCCATACTTCCTTCCTCCACCACATCTCAGACAAAGTGATCTTTTACCTCCAAATGCTTCCTCCTAGAATGAAAATATGGATTCATTACAGTGTGCAAGGTTATATGAATATCACAAAACAATGGAATCGTATCCTATATATACCTGAGATCCTTCCAAAACCTTCTCATACAAATCACCTATAGGCAAGACTATGTAGTTTCTAGGTACTCTACCTCTATTGTGGATAACACCACAACAGACTGCAATTCTAAAATCCATCTCACAATATATAACAAACCATCTCTTCATTTCATATTTATACATGATTTATTACATAAACTTTTCATTGATAAAACCCAGATGATTGAGAGGTCTATTGTATTTTTGGATTAGGAACATTACAGGACAACTTAAGACATACAATAAAGTATCTTTATTGAATACATATTTTCATGACCCTGACGTTCCTTCATACTTAGCAGTGCATGGGATTACCTGAGGGCATACATAAGAACATGGTGATCTTTAAATACTAGTAACGGAGTATACAAGGCATATAATTACGAATAAAATAAATTTTAGGAAATATACATATTAATGGTTCATAATAAAAAAATGAACATAAATGCATGATATAGAATTGTAACACCCTAGCTTCCATGGTACGCTCCTCTTTGAATAATATAGCAGCATGTGTTGAATGCAACCACATGTTCTAACACACCGCGACCAATAAAAGTAGTAGTTATAAATAGTAATACCCACATTTTGAAATTATATAAATTTAATATATCAAAATTGACTTCATTTTTGTATTCATAATATTGAAATTATCCTAAGTTGAATATTTTGTAATTTTCTGAGAACTTCCATTTTATTATGAATAATGAAAAATACTTAAAATCAACATTTTTAATCAACATAATTAGAAGTGATAAATTATACTATGTAGAGGTTTTAACATATAATTAGAATATATTTTTACCATTTTATCCAATGGTGGTCATTATAATTAATTTCACATTGAAATTAGACATAAACAATTGTCAATCTTTTGATATATATTGTTTCTTAAAAACACGCTATTTGTTGTGACAGCTGGAAATAATTATAAAATTAATTAATGAAACATATATGTTTTTAATTTTGTAAAATAGAAATCATTTTTGAATTCGGAATATCAATTATAGCATTGGGTGACATTTTGGCATTAGTCTAAAAAACATCAATTTTTGATGAATAGTGAAACCACTAACATGTAGTTAAAAAATGATTATTCATTTAAATGAAACTTTACCACTTCTATGAATTGAATTTTAAAAATCCTATATACATGGATTTCATTAATATTTAAAATGTGGTTCAATGGGATTAAAAAAAATTTGGTGAATAGTAACTTTTAAGTTTATTTAATCACGATTACAGGTAATTAGTGAAATTTAAGGTAAAAATGATGTTATAATAATATGAAATTACCTATACACTTGTCCTACCCATATTGGATGAGGCATGCCCAACCACGACAATCCATGGGTCAACTTGTGGACCCCATGGGCTACTTGGTTAAGAAAATGACACTAATAGCTTTTTATTTAAAGTAAAAAAAAATTGTCACAAACATGTGTTGTTTTACTAATACAATTATTTCATGGGGTTATAAAAGATACCCTTTCAACTATAAATATTAATTGGAAAGATAAAAATATTTCTAAATCATGGTAATTTTTTTATAATTTTTTTGAATTAAATAAATAAATTTATTTATCACACCTTGATGATTCAGTGATTACCTCATTAATGAACTTTTTAAATAATAAGACACGATAATGTAAAATCTAAGACTTACACATGTAAAAAACTTATTGGATGGGTATATTTTGAACCATTATCTACTTATCCTCGAAATCTATAATTTTGGGACCATGGAAATCTGAAAAGTACTTCATAATAGGGTAACATTTCATTACTTTCCAAGAGTGCCCCTCCTCTCCTCTTATAAAAGGTCCCCACCACTACCACCTTATTCACCCCTTAAAAGCCAATTTCCTCGGCTAAACTCTGCCCAAATACTCTCTCAAATTCCCTATATTACTCCTAGAAGCCTCACTTTGTGCATAATTCTTCCCAAGAAATCCTTTGGCTCAAATCAAAAAGAGTTACCCGATTTTAAGGTAATGTATTCTCTTATGTTATTTTGTTTTATTTTTCTTCTCCAACACCTTAAACTATTTTTATTCCTTTATTTTGTGAAAAAAACAGTATTTTAAATACACTAGGATGTTTTTATGAGAGGTATTTCATTTAATATTACACACACCTTTGTCTAATGGTTAAAGAACAAACTATTTCTGTGGTTGGCGAATGTTTGCCTCACGAAACGATGATTGTTCAATCTTCTTTTAACACCTCTCATGGTGTCCACTAAGATGTCACTATATTTATATATATATGATATATATTATGTTTATTTTTTCCTTATGCTTATGTTTTTATCATTTACTGCATACCTTTATGATTTCCATTATGGTTAAACGCGATAATTTCATTTTAGGAAGTGCGGACTACCGCCCCCTCAAAGTGATTTGAATCATTAATACCATATATAAGATGAATAAAGGATGGAGTAAATAATATTATATATGATATTATACTGTAATTATAATATAAATTTATATCATTATCATTTCATTTCATTGAATATGAAATATAAATGAAAGTAGCATTCATACGTACGTACGACTTACCGTCTCCATGAACGGTGCATTTCATTTCATACCTCTAAATGTTATATAATATTATAAATTCATGTATATAATGAATATATATGATATATATGATATCTACATCATTAATATAATTCTGTATATAATGGATATTTTACCACATGATCAACTTGTAATTATAAGAAGTTTATTTTTGACTCAAGTACCAAAGATCGACAAAATGACCGTTATTAACATAAATAATTACAAAATGTTCATAACATGGTAATAAGTGATATAAAAGGGAAAATAAACTTGAAAAATGTTCTTAAGAAAGTATAAATTAACTGTAGTATATTATTCACTAGGTTAATGAACGATAGAGTCAAGTCGGACACGAGGTAAGGGATCTTCTTAACCCAATTTCCATTCTTTGGGTTAATCTCCTAATTTCAAATTATGTCATGATATTATTATGTCATATCTTTTATTTGTACTTTCTGTATGTGTACATATAGTGAATACACATAATAGATCTAATTTTTTTTAAAATGATCTTTGTATGGGACTTCGTTTCAATCTCGTTTCATTGAGGCATATTTTTTTTATACACAACTATACTTTATACGGTGTATAAACCCCTTTGAAATTTACTTTTATTCAAAAGGAATATTTTTATACGAAGTGTTTTACTAAATGACAAAATGGAATGTTTTTTTGTCGTATGTATGCGGCAACAATGACTTCTCTGCCATCGTGACCATTATTTGAGTTTCGTCTTTCTCTAAAAGCCATAATTGTTTTGAAAAAATGAAAAATAAATACCATGTTTTAATTTTCTTTTATTTTGGTATTGAAAATGTTTTTGATAATTTTTATATTATATAATTGTGTTCTATTGATATCTTGTGATTGAAATGTGTAAATTCTATGTTTCCTTTATTCATGTTTTATGTGATACGATTATCTTATTGTTTATGAAATGTTTAAACCTATTCATATGAGGAATGAATTGGACTTAATATGTGATGGGTGGAGCCCGCTATATCTCCTAGATGCATCGGCAGGTCTCATTGGACAAACTAGTGTCTTAGAATGAGGCCTTGACAAAATCTTATTTGTAGTCTGTGTACGAGGCCTTGGCTACGTGGTTATGATAGTCTGGCATTATTCATTCCATCATTATGAAAGTGGTTATTGATATTGCATGTGATTATTAGACTAGTAGAATATCAATGTCAATAAGTAAATGGAATTATTTCATCTTATTTTTTCCATATTATGTTGAAGTTCTAGTTTAAAAGGCTTTTATTTTAGTAATACATTGCCTTAAATGTTTATGTTTATTTATGAAAGTTTCCGCTGTATTGTTATCCTTACTGAGAATCTGAGCTCACCCCTTTCAATGTTTTAATTTTCCAGGATGTGATGAGGTATATTATGAATGACCTATAGTGATAGTATGAGAGTATATGAACACAAGATGTTGTTGTAGTTTTGTTTTACTTTATTATGTTATGTATGACTTATGAAGGTATCTAGTGTTTCCAAGGCTACTAAACTAATCGGTCATTCGAGACATGATCTTTTGTGATCATGCCAATGTTACGCAATAATGCACCGACTCTGTGTAACTGGGGTCGGGGCGTTACAGTTGGTATCAGAGGTTGTTTAATACTAACCTTGGAATCTATATTTAGATAAACTCTTATTAGAGCACATAGACCCAAGATAGACATTGAGGATTAGTAGAGAAGAACTTCCTAGAATTTTGGTGTTATATAGACTTTGTGAGTTTTCCGAGTAATACATCCCTATCTAGATACGAGAATGTAGAGGAGGCTCTGGAAGAGATGTACCTATCGGTAAAACATAAAAACACCACTTTGAGCTAGACTCGAACGGGAACTGTTGCACGACAACGGGCCTTGCTTCACTCATGGTTACGACACACCCAGGAGATATCCTTAGGATAACTCTCATTTTTTTTACAAACCATTATGAAGGGTTTATGTGTATATACCTCCTCAAAGAAAACATTTTTATGATTGGATATTATATCTATAAACTATTCAATTTATGTTAAGTGTTTTACAAGTACCTAATTATGTATTTTGATTCATAAACTAATCTAGTTTATGACATTGTTTAGAAATGGCACCTACTAGAAGGAATGGAAACTGTATCAATGAACACACTCCATGTAGGGATTTACCTCTAGCTGAAGATAATTATAGTGGAGCTGGAGATACAACTAGTGATGAACAACTTATTACCACACTGGGACAACTCACTCAGGTTATGAATAATAACCTTACTCGTATGGAGCACCCTGATCCACAACGTGGAGGATCAATGTTAGACCTCTTCATTAGGCAACAACCACCAACATTTAATGGGGGTACAAATCCATTATTAGTTGAGAAATGGATAAATTCCTTAGAGAAAATATTCCACGCCTTAGGGAGTAGCGAAAGGGAGAAAGTTGTCAGGGAAATTTACCACCTCACTGGAGATTCCGATCAATGGTGGTAGTTGATACAAAACACAATGGAAGATGTTGAAGTATCATGTTTGGAATGGAGGGAGTTTAAGGAAATTTTCTTAGCAGAATACTTTCCACATGACCATCAAGCAGATATGGAAAGGTAATTTTTGAGTCTGAGGAAGAAGGAGGATGAGAATGTCGTAATGTTTGAGGCTAACTTTAAAAGGTTATTGTTACATGATTCATATTATATATGTAACCCAAGAAGTAATATTGATCATTTCTTTGATGGGTTAAAACCATTTCTTCGTCGAGCATTTGTATCAAAAACCATCTCGCCGTACGATGATATTGTATCATGTGCTATCAAGACGGAAAAAGAATTCTCTATGTCTTATGACAATAAAGTAAAGCAAGAGAAGAAGATAACGGTGGAGCAAGAGAGAGATAAAATGAAAAAGGGAAATAAAGATTTTTCATTATACGATAATTGTGGGAAGAATCACCCCGGTACTTGCCTAAATAGAATGGTAGTTTGTTATAAATGTGGAGAGAAAGGTCACCAGGCTCGTGATTGGAAGGGAAAGAAAGAGGTTGTCAGTATTGAATGATACAATTGTAGAGAAATGGGGCAGTATGCAAATGAATTTCCTAAGCGTCAGGGAAACTTACTTAAGAAATGGCCAAGGGATCAAGGCCAATCTTATTCTGTTACTATAGTTAAAGTGGAATAATTAATGTATTGGTGCTTTTGGACTGAAGGATTATATTCTAGTTATAAGAATAATGTGATATATATAAGGATTTTACTACAGTAATTGTTGTTTTCATTAAGGATTTAATATGATGACGGTAATCATATTTTTAGTATGTGACAATATGAGAAACTTTACTTTGTTTGGGAAATCTGATGTTACAATTGATTTTGGAATTTAGAGACCTTTTAGAGAACGTCTGGACTAAGGTATTTTGGATAAATATAATGGTTGTAATGGATTAAGATCGACTTTGGATTGTATTGTCCAATGTTAAAACATTGCTGAAGATTATTTCTGGAATATTATAATGCTATAGTTTTAGGAAAAGGACAACCTGCACGTTGGGGGATAACCTGTCGCGTCAGAAAAAGCTGTAGGAATCGAACACAAAACCATAGTGCGATAGACCTTTATTACCTACCAATACCCTATATGATGTCCCTGGTTATTACAAAATAGTTTTCCTAATCTAAATGGTATGTGTTACTATTTGGATCCTTGTATGATTAGGATAAATAGAATATTTTTGGGTTCTGTTAACTTTTGATGTGAAAGATGGGTTTGTGGTAAAAATTTATTAAATAATGAACGTCTACATGACAAGTAATTATTTTTCCTTAAAATCTTAGTAAATATCCAAAATAAATTCCTCATCTTTATGAAAGGTAACTTAAAACAAAAATATTGTCGGATAACTTTTCCAATTGAGGAATCAATGACTGTTTAACCAATCACAAGTTTGTGATTTTCTTGTAGTTAACTTTCTTCTAATACCGTTTTATACAGCTCTCCATCAGACCTTGATGGTTTGTTTTTCCTCCATATCTATATTTTCATAGATACCTAGTATGGGCTATCTCGGGTGACCTTTATACTTCTCTTTATTTCTTTCCGATGTGGGTTTTCAACAAATGTATATTCTATTTTCAACATTTTAATTTCAAAGAAAAACATTCAATTGCGAGGATGTAATTTTTTTACGGAGGGAAGAATGTAACACCCCAAGCTTCCATGGTACGCTCCTCTTTGAATAAGAGAGCATCATGTGTTGTACGCAACCTCGAGTTCTAACACACCGCGACCAATAAATGTTGCAGTTATGAATAGTAATACCCAGGTTTTGAAATTATTTTAATTTTATATTTCAAAATGGACTTCATTTTTGTATTCGTAATATTGAAATTATCCTAATTTGAATTTTTTGTAATTTTCTGAGAACTTCCAAATTTTTATGAATAGTGAAAAATACATAAAAACAAAATTTTTAATTAAAATAATTTATAGTGATAAATAATATTATTGATTTATTTTAAAGTAAAATTAGAATATATTTTTACCATTTTATCCAATGGTGGCCATTAGAATTAATTTCACATTGAAATTGAACATAAGGAATTGTCAATCTTTTGATATATATCGTTTCTTAAAAACAATCTATTTGTTGTGACATCGGGAATTAATTATAAAATTAATTAATGAAACTTATATGTTTGTAATTTTCTAAAATAGAAATCATTTTTTGAATTTGGAATATCAATTATATATTACGGTGAAATTTTGGCATTGTTCCGAAAAACTTCAGTTTTTGATGAATAGTGAAACCAATAAGTGGTAGTTAAAAAACTTATTTTTCTTTTAAATGGAACATTACCACATCAATGAATTGATTTTCAAAAATCCAACATACTTGGTTTTCATTAGGATGTAAAATTCGGTTCAATGGGATTAAAATAATTTTTTGGTGATAGTAACTTTTAAGTTTAATTAATCGCGATTAAAGGTAATTAGTGATATTTAAGGTAAAAATGATGTTAGAATAATATGAAATTACCTTTACACTTTTCCTACCATTATTGGATGAGTAATGACCAACCAATAAAATCCATGGGTCAACATGGGGACACCATGGAGCCACTTGGGTAATTAAATGAAATTAATAACTTTTTATTTAAAGTAAAAATAAAATTGTCACAAACATGTGTTGTTTTACTAAAACAATTATTACATGGGGTTATATAAGATAAAATTTCAAATATAAATATTAATTGGAATACTAAAAATATTTCCTACATCATGGTAATTTTTTTATAATTTTCAAGAATTAAATAAATAAATTGATTTGTCACTACATGATGATGCAGTGATTACCTCATTAATGATCTTTTTAAATAAAATGTAACGATAATGTAAAATATAAGACATAAACTTGTCAAAAACCTATGGTATGTGTATATTTCGAACACTTATCAACTTATACTCGAAATATATAATTGTGGGACCTTTGAAATCCGAAAAGAAGTTCATTATAATGTAACATTTCATTACATTCAAAGAGTGCCCCTCCTCTCCTCTTATAAAAGGCCCCCACCACTACCACATTATTCACACATTAAAAGACATTTGGATCGACCAAACACTGCCAAAATACTCTCTCAACATCCCTATCTTACTCCTAGAATCCTAACATTGGTCATATGTCTTCCTAAGGAAGCCTTTGGCTCAAATCAAAAAGAGTTACCCGATTTTAAGGTAATGTCTTCTCTTATGTTATTTTGTTTTATTTTTCTTCTAGGACCCCTTAAACTATTTTTATTCCTTTATTTTGGTACAAAACCAGTATCTTAAATATAATATTATGTTAATGTGAGATTTATTTGATTTAAAATTACACACACCTTCGTCTAATGGTTAAAGAACATACTGTTACTGTGGTTGGCGAATTTCTGCCTCACGAAACAATGATTGTTCAATCTTCTTTTAACAGCTCTCATGGTGGACATTAAGATGTAACTATATTTATATATGATATATATTATTTTTATGTTTTTCTTTATACTTCTGTATTTCTCATTTATGGCATACCTTCATGATTTCCATTATGGGTAAACGCGATAATTTCATTTTAGGAAGTGCAGACTACTGCCCCCTTAAAGTTATTTGAATCATTAATGCCATATGTGGGATGTATAACGTATGGAGTAAATGATATTATATATGATATTATAATGTAAGTATAATATAAATTTATATGATTATGATTTCATTACATTATATATTAAATAGAAATGAAAGTAGCGTTCATACGTACGTACGGCTTACCGTCTCCATGAATGGTGTATTTCATTTCATACCTCTAAATGTTATGTAGTATTATAAATTCATGTATATAATGGATATATAAGATATATATTATATCTACATCATTAATATAACTCTCTATATATTGTATATTTTACCACATGAACAACTTGTAATTATAAGAAGTTTATTTTTGACTCAACTACCAATGATCGAAAAAACGACCATTATTAACATAAACAATTACATAATCTTCATAACAATGTAATAAGTGATATAAAAGGGATAATAAACATTATAAATGTTCTTAAGAAAGTAGATATTAAATCTAGTTTATCATTAAGGAGGTTAAATAACAATTGAGTGAAGTCGGACACAAGGTAAGGGAACTTCTTAACCCAATTTCCATTCTTTGGGTTAATCTCCTACTTTCCAATTATGTCATGATATTATTATGTCCTATCTTGTATTTGTAATTGATTTATGTGTAATTATAGTGAATACACATAATAAATATATTTTATTTAAATAATGATCTTTTTAAGGGATTTCATCTCAATCTCTTTTCATTGAGAAATATTTTGTTTTATACACATCATTCCATTATACGGTGTATAAACCCCTTTGACTTTTATTTTTATTCAAACGGAATCTTTTTATATGAATAATTTTACTAAAAGAAAAAATGGAATGTTTTTTTGTCATACGTATGTGGCGACAATGACTTCTTCGCCAGTGTGACCATTATTTGAGTTTCGGATTCCTCTATAAGCCATAATTTTTTAAAAAATATGAAAAATAAATACCATGTTTTCCATTTCTTTTCTTTTGGTATTTAAAATGGTTTTGATAAATTTTTTATTATATCAATGTGTTGTATTGATATCATGTGATTTAAATATGTAAATGTTATGTTTTCTTTATGCATGTTTTATGTGATATGATTATCTTATTGTTTATGATATGTTTAAACATGTTCATATGAGGAATACATTGGACTTATTAAGTGACTGGAGGAGCCCTCTATAGTTCCTCGATGCATCAGCAGGTCTCATGGGACAAACTAGTGTCTTGGAACGAGGCCTTGAAAAAAATATTATTTGTATTCTTTGCACGAGGCCTCGGCTACGTGGTTATGATAGTCTGGCATTATGTGTTCCATCATTATGAAAGTAGTTATTGATATTGCATGTGATTATTCGACGAGTAGAATATCCATGTGAATAATTAATTGGCATTATTTCATTTTATTTTTTCCATATTATGTTGAATTTCTAGTTTAAATGGATTTTTTTAGTTATATATCGCCTTAAATTTTTATTTTTATTTATGAAAGTTTTTGTAGTATTGTTATCCTTACTGAGCATCTAAGCTCACCCCTTTCAATGTTTTAATTTTTCCAGGATGTGATGATGTATATTTGGAATGACCTGCAGTGATAGTATGATGGGATATGAAGAAATGATGTTGTTGTAGTTTTGTTTTAATTTATTATGTAATGTAAGACATTTGAAGGTATATAGTGTTTCCAAGGCTACTAAACTAATTGGTCTTTCGAGACTTGATCTTTTCTGATCATGCCAATGTTACGCAATAATTCACCGACTCTGGGTAACTGGGGTCGGGGCGTTATAATAATGATCATCAAAACATGGAAATGTGGTAAAATATTCAAACAACACATTATTAAATAGAGGAATCAACTAATCCCCTCCCCAACATGATGTAAAAATGTCCTATAATGGAATTACGTAATCCCATGTCCCAACATGACATATCATGATACGAAACATTACCCAATGTGTTAGAGCGCTATCAGTGCACACCCTTTGGTATCATTTCACTATCATACTTAAGTGATCCACAAAGATTATGTAACATGGATTCATTAAAAATAATCATTTATTCCATGATAAAGTAATGTGGAATATATAAATGAATGTATACAACCAATAATTACATGGTAATAATGTTGAATACCAATGATAGTGAAATTTACATGGTATTTATTACACAATTGTTTTTGTATGGAAAATCACAGTACAATTTCGGGGCATAATGACATCACATGGGGATTCATAAAATTGGATGATGAGAGAGAAATGGGTATCTCAACATTATGACAAAAAATGGATAGTAATGGTGACATAAAAGTACATGTCATAACATGATTCATTTGTAAATAGAAGGTGTAACATAATAATGATACTTGAAGAAGGAGAAGGAATGAAATAACTCTTACTAAATTTATTGATGGTAACAGGTTTAAATGGGAGGGATCAATGAGAGATAAAGTGGTATATAATCATTAAAACATATTAATGTATGTTTGGAAGTGTAATTTAAACATAGCCCATCATTTTAATTTTAAAATAAAAGAGTGTAACTATATAAGGAATCATGGATAAAAATGAGAAAGGAAGAAAACCCTTACTTGAATGTGCGACTTCAAATGATTGAAGAGGGTGTTCTAGAGAGATTGGGAGAATTGGGGGGATTATTGATAAGGGATGAAAGATTAGGAAAGTTTCAAAAGTATTTTGAGTGAATAGAAGTGGGATCTTGGATTGGTTTATATAGTAAATGAGAGGGGGATTTTTTATTAATTGACAAACTTAGGTTTTGTAATCTATATAATTAAATATTCAAAACCACAAGCCTTACAATGATTTTATCCCATGAATTTTTACAAACTGAAGTGTTAAAAATAATTTTATAAGGCCATAGGAGGATGAAATTAAAATATTATCCTTGCTTATGTGGAGGTGAGTCTCATTATTAAAAAAATGAACTTAAAATCATAAAATAGGATTTGTATTTTTGAATAATTCACTATGGAATTATAAAATAAGTCAAATAAATATAAAATCACATTATTTTAAATTTAAAACATATATTTGGTATAATATAACTTTTATGGTATTCATTATATCACTATTGGGTCATTATGATGTCATAAAACACTCTATTTATTTATAAATTATTAAATTGTAACCCAAAAATTTGAAAGGCTCAGAAAATTATGGAATATAAACTATTGAATAATTTCTAAATCCTTATTCCGAAAATAATATTCATTTTACCCAAATAATTTTCTATATATGTGAATTTGTAATTTTAAAATGTGAACCTAAATTTTATGAAAATATTATTGGTTTTTCAAAAAATGTTTTTAATATTTAATGAAAATTACATTTAAATTCAGAAAAATTATATAGTAATTTATTATTAATAAAATTAATTTTATAATGATAAATTATTAAAATATTAATTATCTAAAAAACTTCATTAATCACTAAAAATGAATTCTATAAAAACACACTTTCTATTTTATCGTATAAAAATATAAATCATATCAAACTGATTACCTAATCATATACAGATAATGAACTTATATAATCATCATTTATAAGAATTTTTATAATATTATTAATAATAACCATTATCTTATATGATAATTTATATATTTCTCAAAAGTACCTTTTTTAATTGAATAATCAATTAATCAAATTCATCATTTTTTATGAATGACTATTCTCATAAAGGAATTCCTGGAATACGAATTTTATTTATCAAAAGTAATTACACAATTAGTAACTAATACCTTATTAAATAACCTATATAGCACCCACATAATACCTAAGGGAATGGTGTGCGATGGTGATCGACTCTTGGGGCAGCTCATATAACATCACCCGAGTGGTAATCTCTATCAACATGAAATTCCCCTAAAGGAAATTACATTCATGATTAACATGTTGATGCTAGACTTGGTCTCGGTCAAGATGAATGACCAGTGATTCTACCTTCTTTTCAATGTCCAAAAAATGAGATTCGTACAACTCGTGCCTACTAGAAGTGGTCATCATCTCCTTTGTCATTTTTCGAAAGGATTTGTTAAAACCTTATATTTATATTTTTTGTGAGATCACTTTTCAGTGGCTATATTATAAAAAATAATGATACAAAAATTTCACTAAAACCAAATTATAATAAAAAATACTGCATATATTTTCTAAATTCAAAAGACATTAAAATAACAAGAATTTTTACTCATAAATGATCAGGTCTATAAACAAATTCTCATTCACGAGTAACCACATAACCAGAAGTTGATTTCCTTTTGTTAGAATCAAATGAAAAATATGAATCAACACATCCTATTCAAGTGACATCTGATCCTCCATAACATAATGCATCATTTGAGGTCTCTTGAATTTATATCAGGATCCTTTTCACTGTGCTCCAATTCTCATGTGCTGGATTCGCTGTGTACCAAATTACTTCTCCCAATACAGGTGAAATGTTTTTTCTAGTAAAAACAATAACTAAAATCAAAATACCCAGTAATGATGCATATGGTACTCAAGACGTCTTCAACCTCTCTTTTTCAATACATAGGATCATCATTATAGATAACATGAAAATAACTAGAAGTGGGGTGGATATCAGTTTACAATATTTCATGTTGATGTGTTTCATGACTCTCTATAAGTAATTATTTTGTGATAGACAAATCATGCTACTATTTATTTCTCAGAAAATCTGCATCCCATGAATCTGGTTTGCTAGTCTTAAGTCCTTCATATCAAACTCCCTTTCCAAATATGTCTTCGTCTCTTAGATATGATCTTTGTTGGGGACTAAAACCAATGTGTCATCCACATACAATATAATAATGATGATATCATTACCATATGAAAACCTAAAATAAGAACAAGTATATTAATGAACCCTTTTGTATCCAAGACTTATGATATAGGAATCACATCTATTGTACCAAGACATCGGTGAATATTTGAGACCGTACAAGGATATTTTCAACCTACAAACAAAGTTCCCTTTTTCTTCTTCTAATAAACCATATAGATGCAGCATAAATATCTATTCATCATGATAACCATGGAGAAATTTTGTCTTCTAATGCAAATGATCTAGATGTCAGGTTTATGTATCACACATCACCAGAAATATCTGAATAGTCATTAGTCTAACAATATGAAAAAAAAATTCATTGAAATTAATACCTTCCTTATGAGAATGTCCTCTAACCACTAGTTTGGCATGATATATTTCTACATGGTCTGATACATCCCACCAGAGTGCCATACTGCTGTTCTTTTCTCCCTGATTTTCCCATCGTTGTCCAAACTCAACTGGTACTTGATGGTTGTGATCTGGTAGTGCATCATAAGAAACTAATTCTTCCTTGTATTTTTCTTCTTCTTTGACGGTTATAATTTATATATTCTCCATCTCCATGCCTTTATCAGTTGTCATTATCACCTTTTATTCAGAAAAACTGACATAACTACTGATGATATGTTTTCGGGTAGTGGTGTCCGAAAAATTATCCCTATTCAGAACATCAGTGTACCCCAAAATGATACATTACATAGATCTAGAATCAACCCTGGATCATTCCTGGTAATTAAAAATTTCATATTGTGAACTAACAAATGTATGAAACCAGGAATAGTCAGTCATTTTACCAATCCACTTATTCAATGGTGTCATAAAATAAATCACCACTGAAGTAAATCTGTTGATCACATAACAGGCGGTATTCACTAAATCTTCCCTAAATGTTTTGGAAATACCTGTAGTGATCAACATTTCCATCTTCTATCCAATAAGTTTATGTTCACCCATTCTGCCACTACATTTTTTTGAGGAGTTTACACCACTGTGAACAGTCTCATGATTAGTTCGTGTTTAAAAAAGTATCAAAATCCTCATTTTTATATTCTCCACCATTCTCAGTCACCAAAAACTTGATCTTCATTCCAGATTCAAGTTCTCTCCACACTTTTAATGTTTTGAAGACTTCCAAAACGTCCACCATCCTCTTCATTGGGTTTACCCAAAATCTCCTGGAATAATCTTCAATTAATGATACAAATTACCTTGTTCTACATAGGGATATAAATAGTTCTTTCCAAACATCATAATACATCAACTCTAAGATCACCTTGCTTTGTGGAGTTGATGTCCCAATCATTAAACAGGGTTTCATGATCAAAACTATGTGCTCAAAAAATGGTAAGGATACCATTGTTAGCCTAAGAAGAAACTTCTAATCCTCAAGAATCATCAGGAATCTTTTTTAAATATGTCTAAGCTTCAGATTCCATAATGACGTTGTTTCGGTGCGGATGTGCGTCGGGTTACGCTGTTCCGCCAGGACGCGTTCGCGCGTGCACCCGTCAACCCGAGGGGATGGGCGCGCGGCTTGTGGTCCCGCAGTCCCGCTTTCCAAAGGCGGGCGGCATCCGTCCCATATTCAGGGGCGTCTGCTCCTTGATCGAAACCGGGATGATGGGATGTCGGCTCCTCCTTCCTTGGACGTCTCCTCAGAACTCGTCGCCTAATCCGGGTCTCCCTCATAGATTTAAGACATGCTCGTGAATCTCGTTTCCGGCGCCATATCTTCATGGACACCAGTTAATTACGCTGCTTCCGCCCGGACGCTCTAAGGAGTCTGGTCGGGGCAGCAACCTGCGGTGAGAAGGCCGGGTGGCTCTGGGTGCTGGGGGCGTGTCATAACACTGCGGCTCTGCACGTCTGTCTTCCGTCCCTAATAGGGCTTCTCGAAGGCATGATGGCCTGAGGCATCCCGCACTGGGTGCGGGGAACGGTGTCCCCTGAGGTTTTCCTCAGCTTCCCATGTTTAACACGGGGTATGCCGCGAGTTTAACGTCCAGCGGGGACGGCATCGGACTGATCAACACGAAAAGTGGATCAGATGACAGAACCCCTTGCGGGGAACCTCCGACGCTGGGGCCAGCGCATGGGCGGCTTCCCAAGTGATGTGGAGTGGAGTGAAGTGTCATGACCCCACCGGGATGTGGCGGCCCGGGTAAGGATCAGGATGGATGATGGAGTGAAGAGCTTGGACCCCGTAGGGGCTTCCTACGTACCGCGCGTTAGCATGGATCAAAGTCAACGTAGTTCGGATATACAGTTTAACGTCATGCTGGACGTCGGCAAGCCGACTCACGAAGGGGTCGAGGCCGCCGGGCGGAGGATTGAACCGAACCACCTCTCACAGAGGGGGGTGGAACGGCCGGGTGGATCACAGTTTCACGTCATGCTGGACGATAAAAGGAGAAATAGAAAAAAGGGGCTGTGGGGAGGAACAGTGGAGATACACACGGGCAGTCTCCCACAGGGGCGGATTCATAGGTGAATCGACGCAAGCGTGAACCCTGGAGGGGTCCACTGATGGACGAACCGACGTGAATACGACCGGGACGACCAGGTGGTGGGCTTGAACCTCAGGGAGGCTTCCTACGTACCCTGTTTAGAAGACAGGGATCAAAGTCCACGTAGTTCATTCTGTCAGGACTTACGCACTTGAGGCAGCCCGGATGCGGCAAAACTCAGTTGGAAGGGACTTGGACCGAATGTAGGAGACACCTCGATCCCAGTCACACCCTCTACTGGCTTCGGCAGTGGGGGAGCGCAATGGAGATACACATGTGCAGCCCCCCACAAGAAACTAGGGGTTTGTAATACCCTACCCCCGTAGGGAAAAGTCGCTCCCATAAAATCGTCCCTAAAGAGGGACAATCCTGACATCCCTGCAGAGACGAGCGGGTGGGGGCCACATCCAAACCGGGGGGGACCCTGCGTGCGAGGCACGGGATCGGGTGATGCGGACGGTTTAGCGTCTTGCCAGACGAAGTATAGTTTAACGTCGTGTGTTGAGGACGAAGCGGACGGTTTAACGTCTTGCCGGACGAAGTACAGTTTAACGTTGTGTGTTGAGGACGAAGGTGCTTGGCAGTTTAACGTCTTACAGCGCGGACGTGGTGCAGTTTAGCGTCATGCGGGACGAATGTGCAGTTTAGCGTCTTGCGGGACGAATGCTGTACAGTTTAACGTCTTTGTAGCTTGGACGATGAAGGCTAGGCAGTTTAGCGTCGTGCAGCTTGGACGTATGCTGAACAGTTTAACGTCTTGTAGCTCGGACGAATGCAGTTTAACGTCTTGCAGGAGGTATGTGCAGTTTAACGTCATGCTGGATGTATGCGCAGTTTAACGTCATGCTGGACGTTGGTTGCCGCCGATGGGTCCGTGTCACTTCGCGCAAGCCCGGAGGGCCGCACGGGAAGACAACGCACGGTGCGGGCACCCGGGATGAAGATCATCGGGTTCCACGCAGGCGGGTACCCTCAGGGGGTCAAGGGGGGCGACCCTAGTGGATTGCGCGCAAAAGAGGAGCTTTGCGCGCAAAACAGCAGGTCGGCGCGCAAAATGGAGGGCTGGCGCGCAATCGGGCCAGCCCTTTGCGCGCGGATGATTGAGATTGCGCGCACCGGGCTTCGGGTAGCACGCGGGGGCAACGACTCATTCTCTAACGAATGGCCACTTTGAAAATGGGGGGTGCGCGCAATCGGGCTGGATTGCGCGCACCCGGGGGAAATTGCGCGCAAGAGGCTTCTTTTGCGCGCAAAGGCCTTCGAGTTAAGGATTATGCAAAGGAATGGAGCCAAGGGGATTGCGCGCGAAGGCGAACCCCAAGGCTCTATTGCGCGAAATAAAGGAGGTTACCTGAAGATCGGCATTGCACGCAGAAGGGGTTGGATTGCGCGAACGAGCGACACTTCGGATTCTGGCAACCTCCAAAACGTCGGGGGTCGCCTTATATTTATAGGCAACCCCTGGCGCGGAATCCGGTCTCGGGCGCGGAATTCTCTTCGCGGGCGCGGAATTCCCCTCACTGGCGCAGAATCCGGACCCGGCGCGCAAGGGAGTCGCGGGAGCTCGGGGTGCGCAAAATTGCGCGCCGGCCCTGCCGATTGCGCGCATCCCGGAAGGATTGCGCGCCGCGACTCAACTTTGCGCGCGGGGCTCTGAAATTTCGCGCAAGTCCTCCGGGCCCTCCGGAATGTGCCTCTGACTCCAAATATCACTTCGCTTTCCGCATCCGGAGCTTCGTTTGGGAACAACGGACTTTTCCGGCGTCTACAAAAGCCCCCCCTCGGAATCTGATCGGCGAGAGGTCGCAACGATCGGGTTCCGAGAGAGACGCCGGAATGCCGAAGTCCTGGGCTGCGTGGGACTTAGGCGCGCAAAAAGGGGCGCCGGGCGCGCAATTCACCGCCGCGGTCGCGCAATCGAGCGTTCCGCGCGGCGCGGAATCCCGGCCTCGTCTATAAATAGGGGTCCAGGGTTCCGCGTTCCGTACACAGGTCTTCCGCGCGATAAGCTCTCAACGCTCTCGTGCGCGAAATTGCCTCTTCCGGTCGCGAAATTCGCCCGATCGGCGCGCAAAACCATCCGGATTTCTCCTGTTTTTGCGCGAAAACCCGGAACTTTGCGCGACAGTCTTCCCAATTGCGCGCCGTCCACTTGGATTGCGCGCCAACATTCAAACTTCTCTACCAGCCTCGTCCGATTCCGCACGCTTCATCCCTTAACCCGCACGACTCCCGAAACTTCTGAGATGGCCGCGCATCAAGGAAATGAGGGGGATGCCGCCACTCGCAGAGCTGAGATGGCGACGAACGAGGAGGTTTACGGAGCCAAGGAGATTGTTTCCAACAATCAATCCCTGTTCAACTTGCTGACGCCTGCCCAGAAGACATATCCGATGTCGGACAACCTGCCGCTCTGGAACTTCGGCATCCTAGATGAGGTTCCGGTGCCAGGGTTCGAGGTTGATGCGCCACGGACCTGGGTGACTCGGGAGGACGAGCTTCCCCGCTATAACATCACCAACAATGGGCATCCTGCCAGGGAGACCAGGCACTTGGACGTCTATGTCCTGAACCCGAGGACGCGAACCATTGACGAGGGTGAGCCTACTGCGGAGAATTCTCCAGCCCTCTACTCGAGCACATATCGCCAGAGTGTCACTGACGACACCAAGGGCTGGCTGAAGGACTGGGACCTGCGGTCTGGGGGCAATTTCACCAGCGAGTGGGCCTGGGCATTCTGGGTACGCCACACTTGCGATCACTTCGCAGAGGAGCTGCGGTACATCGGCCTGTTTGAGGCGGTGTGGACGTCGCAGTTCCACTTCTACCAGCAGTCTGAGCTCGGGCCGGAGCTGTTCACCTGCTGGTCTCCGGATACCAACACCTTCCATCTTCACCATGGGGAGTTCGGCATCGGTCTCTGGGACATCCACTGCATCGGAGGTATCCCGCTGGAGGGTTACCAGTACGATGAGTTCCTGCCACCGAAGAACACTTGGGAAGACAGGTCATGGACTCCCATTCTGACCTGGCATCTGCTTGACCTGGCCACGCAGCGGCTCGGGATCAAGGACTTCCAGAAGGACATAGCCTAAAAGGAGTGGTTCGGCCAGTTCTTGGAGCATGACCCGGCGGTCAAGATGCCAGGAAGGGGGAAGCGGTGCCCGACCGCAGCTCAGAGGAGCCGGAACGGGTCGTACTGGCGGGTCCTGGAGACGGGCGACTACCGCTCATGGGGGTACCGCGTCATCGAGGCCCGGGACCCAAACGTCCGGTACGCGGCGTTCCTGGCCGCCTTTCTGAGTGGGTGGCTCCTGCCAGTGCGGGACGCGAGAATGGGCGTTCGCCCGGCGACACTGGCGGTGGCGGGCTCTATGGCTGCCAACAAAAGATACAACCTCGGGGTCCCAGTGTTGGCGAGGCTGTATGCCATCCTGGGACGCATCTCACGAGGGGGGTCGTCACGAAGGATCTGTGGGCCCTTTCAGTTCTTCCACGGCTGGGTGGCTGCTCACCTCGGTGGGTACACGTTTCTGAATGCCATCATTCCTCCGGGCAACGGCCTGTGACCCTCCCTGCTGAACATCGCGGGGGTCGCTCCGATGACCCTAAGTGAGGAGGGCGTGAGGGTTCGGATTGGAAATCATGCCAATTTCAACTTCAGTCTGTTCCCCACTCCCGTCGGCCAGATGATCGACAACGGGCAGGGTCCGCTGGAGCAGCACGAGTACTTCCTGAACATGCGGGGCGGGGTGCTCATGGCTCGGATCGACGGGAAGGTGATCTGCGAGCCTTACGTGCCAACCCGGTTCGCCAGGCAGTTCGGGTGCCTTCAACGGATGCCGAAGAGGGTATTCACTGCTGTCCGGGAGGAGACGAACCCTTGCGTCCTTCGCCAGATGTGGCTGATGTTTGCCGCTTTCGGCTCTGGCGACGTCATCACTCTCCCTCCTACCGGGGTTGACGCAGGCTTGGCAACCGAGTACGCCGAACACTGGGCCATCGCGTACCCCGAGGGGCTTCTACGGAAGCCAGTTCGGCGGCTCGAGGTTACCCGTGCGGAGACCGGGCGTCAAGGAAGGAGGCGAGGCGCCGCCACACGGGGGAGAACGGAGGCGCGCCAAGCAGCGGAGCCAGCGCGAGAAGGGGCTTCGGCGGCGGGCACATCGCAGGCTGCCGCTACGACCTCGGCGCCCAGAGAGGGGGCACGCGTGGTGGTCGAAGAGCGGCCCGGGAAGCAGGTGAGACGTCTGCTCGAACCCTCCCACGATGCAGTCTTCCCGGCGCTGTGGTCGGCCTGGATGACCCTGCAGCAGTCACTGGGGACCGACGCCATCTGGCGAAAGATTCTCAGAGAAGGAATCCATCTGCCAGAGGTCGGGCGCCTCCATATTGCCGACAGGGTGGACTTCAACCGGCAGTATGCGTATCTGACGGCCATGGACGATTACGCGCACCAATGTGGTCAGCGTGCGGAGCCATCCCTTCTGGTGACGGTGATGCTCGGTCTAGAGCCCGCTCCAGAACAGATGCCGCCGGCGGAAGATGAAAGTGGCAGCGACTCCGAGGAAGAGGAGGAAATGGGGGAGGATGAAGGCTCCGAGGGAAGGTCCCATCGGGGGAGCCCGCGGGAGAGCGGCGAGGTGGCCGGCTCTGACAATGTTGATGTCACTGAGCTCCTCGAGGTCCGCTTCTATCCCTACTCAACCTGCTTCATCCATTATCTTATGCAGCTTCTAACCCATTTCTCCATCTTTCTCAGGAGCGCACGGATGTTGGTCAGGCGTCCTCAGCGGGAGTAGGAGAGGCGCCAGCAGGACAAGGCGGGGGCCAGGCACCCATTATCGAATTGACAAGTGCGGAAGGGCCCCCTGCTGTAACTGTTCCTGCGGCGGCCGGGATAGCGGAAGATGACGCTCTGAACTCCCGTAAGTCTCCTTACTTCTCCTTGCTTTACTGCTGGTGCTTGCCATTGACGATCCGTGACTAACCATGGCATGCCCCGCACAGTGATCTCAACACTGGAGGCTCGTCGGGTTGCCGAACCCGGGCCATCTACAAGTGGACCAGTGGTGGACAAGCCGCCTGCTCCGGAACAGACTTCCCAAACAGAGCCGGCCCCACCAACTGCTGATCAGGGGGCTGCGGACGCCAGCGGTGCTGACATCGGAGAGAGGTCGGGGGCTGACGAGGGTGTCAGCGCCGCTGGGGAGAGAGAAGAAGGTCGCCCAGATGTTGGGGAACCTATCCCTCATGAGGACCTCCCAGGGGCGGACCCTGCAGCAGACCTACTGGCTGCCTTCCCTGCCTACCGGCCTGCCGACCCCGAGGAGATGGATGACTCGGACGCGGAGGCGGTTGAGGAGAGCCGGATAACGCGCCGTAGGGGGTGGAAGTGCATCCAGCGCTTCCTCAAGAGAGACCCGACGGAGTGGCTGGGGCGCATGGGATCACTTCAAACCTGGATGCGCTTCCTGTGTGCCGGGGGAGCTGATGCTCAACGCCTCCATCTGACAGTCCGTGATTTCATGGCCGAAAAGATGCGCGAGAGCTGCCGGCGTGCCGACGTCACACAAAGTCGGGACATGTCGGAGAGCACGCGGGCGCTCCTCGCGGCGGAGCAGGAAGTCCGGCACCTCGAAGGGCAGGCGGCAGAGAAGGAGGCCTTCGTCGCAACGTGTACCGAGCTTGTGGAGCAACTAGCAGCCCAGCTGGTTGACGCCCAGGTACAGCTGACGGAGGCGGGCCAACAGATGGTCACAATTCAGGTCGAGCGGGAGCGTGCACAGGCCAGAATCGACGAACTGCGTGCTGCGACCGCCGACGAAGAGAGGGCACGCAGAGAGCGAGAAGCAGCTCTGGAGGCCACCAGCCAAAGGGTAGCGGCATTAGAAAGACTCATTCAGCACGCTAATCCCTAAGGGCTTTGTTTTTCCGTTCCCAAAACATTTGCTTCCGCTACTTTGATCCATTTGTATGAATCAATATATTTATCTGCATATTTTGGCTTAACATGCTCAACCACAATTCACTGTCTTGCGGGAGCGTTAACCAAGCATCAGGCATCCATAGTTGGGCCTGGATTGCTGGAGAAAAGAGGGAGGTCATTCCTAGGGAAGGAGACCTCAAGCCTAATCAGTGTATCATCCCCCCAACTTGTTCCAACACACGAGCGGGACAACGCTAGGGGAGTTGAGATTTTATCCGAACATAGGGAAATGAGAAAGGGTGAATCGCGTGTCCCGAACCCAGACATCCACAACGGTCGGCCTTCCAGGAAATGCCCAAGACGGTAGGCGGACAGTGGATCGACCATAACAACTGCAATAGACGGACCGAAGGTCATCATTCATATTGCAGGAGGCGGACCACATGTCATCATGAATACCGCTTTGGGGGTTCCTTCAGACACAAGGGTGGAAATCCAGATCAACAGGGAATGCGAAGCGTGGGGCGAAGTGACGATTTGTCCGGACAGAATCCAACGCTCTCAAAATTGCGCCACCGTGGGGAAAGCATATTAGGCGGATGCACTAATCTGGCCGTGAATCACCCCAATTCTCAGACAGCACCTCTCTGACGAGGAAACCGTCACTTCCCACCATTGCAATGGGGCATCCCGAGCTGAATCGGGGAGAATATCACAACTGCACCACTCTACCAGAATCCAGGCCAGACGGCCGACGACGAGGAGGGGCGGGACTTAACGATCCCTGAGGCTGGACCCGAGTTGAGATGCCCGGGCGTTTCTACGTACTCCATCAGGCTGGAGATCAAGCCACACGTAGTTCTGAGAGTGCAGTTTAACGTCATGCAGGACGTAGAATCCTGTTTAGGGGAGATCTTAGTTTAGGGTCGTAGAGCTCAGACCATAAGGGGAGATCTTAGTTTAAGGTCTTAGAGCTCGGACCATGGTGCTAGATCTTAGTTTAAAGTCTTAGAGCTCGGACCATAGAGGGAGATCTTAGTTTAAGGTCTTAGAACTCGGACCATGGGGCTAGATCTTAGTTTAAAGTCTTAGAGATCGGACCATAGAGGGAGATCTTAGTTTAAGGTCTTAGAGCTCGGACCATAAAGAGAGATCTTAGTTTAAGGTCTTAGAGCTCGTACCATAAGGAGAGATCTTAGTTTAAGGTCTTAGAGCTCGGACCATAAGGAGAGATCTTAGTTTAAGGTCTTAGAGCTCGGACCATAAGGAGAGATCTTAGTTTAAGGTCTTAGAGCTCGGACCATAAGGAGAGATCTTAGTTTAAGGTCTTAGAGCTCGGACCATAAGGAGAGATCTTAGTTTAAGGTCTTAGAGCTCGGACCATAAGAACCTCAAAGTACGCCACATCGTGGTCCTATCCCCCGGATATGCGAAGATGCACTGAGGGATAGTGCCAAGAGTGTCGAGATTTCGCCTGGTCAGAATGGGAGGTGGAAAATGTGAATCATGCGGCCATTCACTCAAGGATTGGGGGCACCGGGGTAACGATATGGGAGTACTGCCGACCGTGGCGGAAAAGCAGCATCAATATCGCACTAACCGTTGGTGGAATGAGGCAGCAAACGAGCATCGACCGCTCAATCGCAGGATTCATATCGATTTGCTGCCCGAGGCCATTGGGGGTACCGGCCCGAGTCGGTGGGAGAGCACTGAGGCATTGTGTCCGAACCGTTCACGAGGGCTCCACCCAAGGCGTAGACGATGGGTCCGAATGAAAGGGAGCACGAAGCCTGAAAAGTGGAGGAAACCTGACCAAGAGGATCCTGACCCTCCTGGCAATAAACCAGAGTACTCTTGACACCGGTGGACCACTGCAAGGGGTCGGGGAACACGCCTTGAGGATGACCTGAAGGCGGCGGATTCCCCAGGGAAGGGGGAATCTCTAAGAGGTGGGGGGCTGGACCCGAAGTTTCAATCATCCGGGTGTTCCTACGTATCCCATAAGGATGGGAATCAAGCCGCACGTAGTTCTTGAAGCGCGGCGCAACACAATCGGGCACCAGCGCGGGGAAGAGTGCGGGTCTGACCCTCGCACACAGAAGGAGCGGCATTTGATATTTCTTGTTTTTCCTAAAAGATGAATGGTTTTTCTTTGTGTGGCGACATGCCTGTGATTGAGAAATCTCTGGCGTCGCCACAATCAAGCCACGGAAGGCATTGATGAATGGCGTGGTTATTAACCAGCGCCCAACATGAGTGTCCCCTGAGGAGGACATCACGATGCAGTGCCGTTTCTCATCGGGCGGCCAAGACGATCACAGTTTACGGTCGTGTGGTAGGACCAGACAACATAGTTTAAGGTCGTGTGGTTCGGACCATGGAGGAATCCGCTTATTGCGGTACGGCGGACACGGCGGAGGTGGGAACATACCCAGCCCTGCGGTCACGCACGATTCCAGGAGAAGAGTCTTGGGATAGGGGTCTGCATATGTCCATCACCCGAGGGGCAGAGATGCTAGCCTCCAGATATACTGGGCCCAGAACGCGATGGTTCGGGCGACTCCTTCCTCCTTATGGGGACGAGGGTCCAGCTGCGCATGGCCCTTAGGGAGGACATCCGCATATACCCTTGGTGCTCAGATCATGGGAGCCTCGAACGACATCATTACCCTGGTTGGTCTGCCTAACGTGTAGAGGTGTACTGAAGGTCAGTATGAAAAGAGTGTCGAGATTCCACTACAACGCACAAAGGCGGAGTGTGATGAGGACTGCGCAACCAATGTTCGGAGCCTGAAAGAGCCGACATGGCGATCAAGGACGTTGCTGACCATATTCGCAACACAACATCCGATCGCGTCAGCCTAAGACGGGGCAAGCAAACGAGCATCAACCGCTCAATCGCAGGATTCATATCGATTTGCGGCCCAAGACCCGCCGGTAAATCGACCCGGAGCGGTAGGAGAGCACTGAGGCATCGTACCCAAACCGCTAACGAGGATCCCTTTGAGTGAAGGCTCGAACAAGAGGAAGCGCGAGGCCTGACAAGCAACACAGGACTTGTCGGGATTGAATCTGACACTACGAGTCATAGACCGAAGTACCAAAAACATGTTAACAGATCACCGGAAAGGGTCGGAGGACTCACCCTGAGAGCAACCAAAAGAGGGCAGATCCCCGTGATCAACCAAGAGACGGGGCTGGACCTGAAACACAAGCGTCCAGGCGGTCCTACGTATCCCATAAGGATGGGAATCAAGCCATACGTAGTTCTTGAGAGGCAGTTTAACGTCATGCAGGACGATGAGAGGTGTGAGGTGGTCCCACACACGGGGGGAGGCGTACGGCGCGGCCAGTAGACCAACGCGAATGAGGACATAATCCCCCGCTCACGCGATACGCCTCGCACAAAAAGGAGGGGAACTTGGGCCAGAGGCCCGACGCGGGATAGAGATTCCCGGGAAATGGGGCTGGGCCTGAAACATGTATGTCCAGGCGGTCCTACGTACCCATAAGGATGGGAATCAAGCCGCACGTAGTTCTTGAAGTGCAGTTTAACGTCATGCAGGACGAGAAAAGGAGGGGGGAGCAGAAGGCATCCCTAAACGTGGGGGGCGTACAGTGTGGCGAGCAAACCGACGTGAATGAGGGCATAGCCCCGTGTTCACACCATACGCCGCACACCCGGAGGCAACTGGGCCAAGGGCCCGAGATGGGATGGAAATTCCAAAAGGATGGGGCTGGGCCTGAAACATGAATGTCCAGACGGTCCTACGTATCCCATAAGGATGGGAATCAAGCCGCACGTAGTTCTTGAGGTGCAGTTTAACGTCATGCAGGACGAATGCTGAACAGTTTAACGTCTTGTAGCTTGGACGAATGATGCTTGGCAGTTTAACGTCTTGCCGCGCGGACGTAGTACAGTTTAACGTCATGTTGGACGAAACATTTGGCAGTTTAACATCTTGCAGCGCGGACGATATGCTAGGCAGTTTAACGTCGTGCAGCTTGGACGTATGCAGTTTAACGTCGTGCAGGACGTGGGCACACTCAGACAAAGTACTGCTTGAGGAACCTAGCGTTGGTGGGAGGAGTGACACGCTCACCATCCATAGTCGCCAGGGAGTACGCGCCATTGGGATAGACCTTGTGGACAACAAAAGGTCCCTCCCACTTGGGCTCCATCTTGGGCGGCTTCCGGCCGGGGATCATCGGTGCTCTTAGGGCGAGCACTAGGTCACCCTGCAGGAAGGAGCGGAGGCGAACCTTATTATTGAAAGCTCGAGCCATTCTGCTTTGATGCCTCTCCAAGTTGTGCAAAGCGCGAAGTTTATTCTCATCCAGTGCTTCCAACTCGACTAGACGGGCTTCAGCAACTCTGTCCGGCGCTTGCTGGTCGTAGACCGCAGTGCGCAAGGATGGCAACTGGATCTCAATGGGCAGGACGGCCTCAGCTCCATACACCAGGGAATAAGGGGTCATCTGGGTGGAATTGCGAGTCGTCGTCCGATAAGCCCAGAGGGCGTTGGGGAGCTTGTCCGGCCAACTCTTCTTGTTCTGACCAACCATCTTTTGCAGAAAGTTAGAGAGGGTTTTGTTAAACGCCTCGATCTGTCCATTCGCCTGCGCATGATAGCGACATGTATGGTTCGAGCGAATGTTATACTTGGCGTACAACTTCTTCAACTCGGCTGCTCGGAAATTGGTTCCGTTATCCGTGAGGATAGCGTGAGGCACTCCAAATCGATAGATGATGTTGGAGGTCACGAAGTTAGCGATCGAACAGGATTTGACCTCTCTGAGCGGAATCGCCTCTGCCCATTTGGAGAAGAAGTCCGTGGCGGTCAGAATGAACCGGCATTGGCGAGCTGTCGCCGGTGGGTAAGGTCCCACAACATCCAGACCCCAGACTGCAAAGGGCCAGGAATACCTAGTGGTATGGAGAGGCTCCGGCGGCCGATGCACAAAGTTCGCATGAACCTGGCACGCATGGCACCTCCTGGCATACTCGATGCAGTCATGGATCATGGAGGGCCAGAAGTATCCCAACCTCCGAATCTGGTGGGACAGCTTCGGCCCAGTCTGGTGGGCACCGCATGAACCGGCATGAACCTCTTTAATGACTCGTGGGATCTCAACCCCCTGAAGGCAACGGAGGAGAACACCATCAAATCCGCGTTTGTAGAGGATCTGCTCCAGGCCGGGGCTGCTCTGGAGGACAAACTGCGATGCGCGGCGTCGAACTCGCTCGCGCTCGGCCCGATCCGATGGAAGAATGCCATGTTGGAGGTACTCAACCAAAGGCGTCCTCCAATCAGGGGCTGATCCGACTGTCATATCTGGGGTACTAGGGGCTCCGGGCATAGGGGCAATCGTGGTGAGATTACTTACCAACGGGTCGCGATCTTCTTCCGGGATAACGGGAGCGACGAGCCTGCGGCGCGTCACGCGGACGATCAGGTTGTCCTGTTCAGGCTCCGCAAGTGACGCAGCAAGGCTGGCCAAAGCATCTGCTCGACCGTTCTGCGACCGGGGAATATGGACAATTTCTGGCCGAGAAGGGAATCGAGCCATCAGAAGGAGGGTGCACTCCAACAATGGCACAAGTTCCGGCTTCCTGACAACATAGTCGCCATTGATCTGCTTAACGACCAGCTCGGAGTCCCCTTTCACGTACAGATGGGGCACGTCGATCTCGAGAGCCAACTCGAGGCCGGTGATGAGGGCATGGTATTCCGCCTCATTGTTGGTACAGCCCTCTGACAACAGGAACGAGTATGGCAGCACGGCTCGCTCTGGGGTAATGAAGACGATGCCCAAGCCCACTCTGTTGAGCTTAGGATTATCGAGTCTTCTACCAGTGGGGCTCCGGGAGGCACCGTCAATGTGCATCTGCCAGCATGGATCGGCTCGATCAACCGAGAGAATGGTCTCATCAGGAAAGCCTAGATCCAGCGGCTGATCCGCGGAGGTCGGGTGAGCTGCCAGAAAGTCTGCCAATGCTTGCCCTTTGATGGCCTTCTGAGACACATACCTGATGTCGAACTGCTGGAGAATCACATCCCACCGCGCTAGACGGCCAGTCAACATAGGTCGGCTCAGGATATATTTCAACGGGTCTACCCGAGAAACCAACTGTACCTCATGGTGCTGCAAGTAGTGCCGTAATTTCTGTACGGCAAATACGAGCGCCAGGCAGCTCTTCTCGATGGGGGAATACCTAACTTCCGCATCGAGGAGCATGCGACTGAGGTAATAGAGGCTATTCTCCGTTCCCTCGTTGTTCTTCTGGGCGAGAAGGGCACCCAGGGACCGTTCCAGGGCGGTCACATAAAGGACCAGCGGCTTTCCGGATACGGGCGGCATCAGGACCGGAGGTTGAAGCAGGTACTGCTTGATTTCCTCGAAAGCGGTCTGACACTCTTTATCCCATACATAGGTGGAACCTTTCTTCATGAGCCGAGAAAAGGGCTTACACTTGCCGGCCATATTCGCGATGAATCGGCGTATATAGGCTAAGTGGCCTTGGAACCCTTGCAGTTCCCGGATGGTACCTGGGGGAGGCATTTGGCTAATCGCCCTGATTTTCTCTGGGTCGATCTCAATACCCCGGTATCTTACCACAAATCCAAGGAACTTTCCGGAGGTGACCCCAAAGGAACACTTCAACGGGTTCATCTTCAGGCAGCGAGACCGGAGGAAGCCGAACACTTTCTCAAGATCTTTGAGATGGTCCCGACGCTGGCGCGATTTGACAACCAAGTCGTCGACGTAGAATTCCACCAGTGTGCCGAGGATTGGCTTGAATATGCGGTGCATCGCCCGTTGATAGGTGGCACCTGCATTCTTCAGGCCGAAGGGCATGACCCGGTAGCAAAAGGTACCTTGGGGGGCCCTGAAGGCAGTGAACTCCTCATCCTCAGGGGCCATCCGGATTTGGTTGTATCTGGAGTATCCATCCATGAAAGAGAGGGCTTGGAACCCTGCCGTGGCATCAATCAACAGCTCTGTCACTGGAAGGGGAAAATCATCCTTCGGACACTGGCGGTTGAGATCGCGGAAGTCGATGCAGACTCTGATCTGCCCGTTCTTCTTCCTGACCGACACAATGTTGGCCAGCCATTTGGGGTACTGAACCTCCCTCACGAAGTTGGCTTTGATAAGCTTGTCAACTTCGGCCTCAACCATGGCACCGTGGGACGGGTGCATCTTCCTGGGAGGCTGCTTGAACCCGCGATGGTTCACCGGGAGACCAAGGCGGTGGACGGCTACCTGAGGATCTAGCCCCGGCATCTCGTCATAGCCCCAAGCGAACACATCACGGTGCTGCTTGAGAAAGTCCACGTACTACTGCCGCTCCTCATTGGGCATGGCGGCGCTGACCAATGTGGGTATTGGATCAGCCTCGGTTCCAAGGTTCACCTGTATTAACTCATCGACCGTGGCGGGGACGCCCTCCTCAAAGGCTGGGGGTGCATCTTCCACGTCCTCTCCACTCGGGGAGGGATCGTCCACGGGAGAGACTGCGTTGGAAACTGCATTGGGGCTACCAGATCCTACTGGGCCACTGGTGCTGGCGCGGGCGGTCGCGGTCATCTCATCAGGAGACTCGCGGGCCGTCGAGACCATGGCGACGTCCAACCGGTGAATCGGGAGGACGTAAGCGTCATCCAGACTTGCCCAGGGATCACTTGCAACAGCGACAGGATCAACCTCACCTGCCAGGATCTGCTTATCCTTGCTCTTGTAATAGTCCGCGTCCAGATAGCGGGCTTCACATGAGGAAAAAGGAGAGGCATCTCCTTGAAGCACGCCTACTCGACCATTAAGGGAGTATTTGAGGCATTGGTGGTATGACGAGGGAACCGCCGCGTGAAGGTGGAGCCATGGCCTGCCCATCAATGCGTTATATGCAGTGTCCTGAGAGACTACCATGAATTCGGTGTTGGAAACCAAGTCACCGAACTGGGTCTTCAAACGTATCTTGCCGACCAGGGTTTTCTCGGTGCGGTTGTACCCCTGGATCCTGAGGTCGGAGGGAATCAAGTCATCCTCAGACAACCCCAATCTCCGGAGCGTCCGAGTTGGAATCAGGTTAATCCCGGACCCCGTGTCGACAAGACAGCGCCGGACTTCAAGGCCATTGAACTGGCCAGTGACATACAGCGGACGAATGTGTTTCTGTATAGGAGGATCTTCATCCTTACCAGAGAACGAGATAACTGCCTGACATTCGGCGTCCTCGATCGTTTCGGCGTGAAAGGCCTCTGCAACCGCAACCTCTGTCTCAAACTGGAGGGGGCTCTTCAGGGCTTCAGCGAGTGCCTCGCGCATCTCAGATGACATGCGCAGAGCCTCAAGGATGGAGAGCCTTGCTGGGATGTCGGCCAAGTGCTTCAGGACATCATACTTTTTGGCCAAGCGTGAGCCCCTGGTTGCAGGAGGTTGCTCTGCGGTTGGCGGCATGACGGGCCTTGCCGGTTGGATCGGCGGCCGACTGGTACTTGGCGCATCTCGCTGTTCACTGGTTGCAGTCCGGGAAATGGTCACCGTACTGGGGTCAGGAGGCCGGGATGGACTCGTGGCAGGGCGGAGCTGCTCGCGACGCGGTTGAGGCGGTTCTGCCTGGTCCCACACCACAAACAGCGGCGGAGGCGAATCCCACATCCCCGAATGGGGGGGGCGGCGCACGTTGTGCTCGGTTTTGAGCCTGCTGCCTCGTCTCAGTGGCGTGCACGGCCTGGCTGGAGGTACCAACGGCTGTGCCCCGGCGACTCCTGCTACTGCGGTTCTTCCGACGGTGGCGACGACCGGGGACACTAGGGAGGTCCACCTGGTGTTCTTCAACGTCGGGAACCGAAAAGGGATTTACCAGCTCGACGGTGTTAACCGAAGCGTACCCAACACCGTCATCGGACGAATCATCCATCACCGGGCGGATCCGAGGAGGGACCCCCATCTCCGGGGGCATGAAATCGCCGAGAGTGCGGGATAGTGGCGGAACTGGAGGGGCGCGCTCTTCCTTCTTGCGCTGCCGCCGTTTGCTCCTCTTGGAAGAGGCAGGCTGGGACGACGATGCCGAAGCAGCACCCGCAGATTCTGGGGGCTCAGGCTGATTCAAGCGCGCACGGATGATTCCATGGGCGCGAATGGTCGTCTTGCGGGCCATCCAGTTTTTATACTTCTGGGACCCGCGGTCGGAGACCAGCTACCATTCGTCCTCGTTGCCACTATCATCATCTGATCCCACGAATACGCCTGCCACTTGTGCCGGAGCTGGGCCCAACCTGATTACATTGTTGTTAATCTGGTCTTGGAGCCAATCCTTAAACACATAGCACCGCTGGATGGTGTGCCCCAGGGCCCGATGGTAGGGGCAGTAGCGGGGGTTATTCGTAAGATGTTCCTCCTCTGGCCTCCAACACTCAGGCAGTCGCACAATCCTCTGCTCCAGGGCGCTCCGGAAATAAACGGGGACCTGATCCTCGTGGAATGAGTAAGTCAGGTGTCGCGGGCCCCTGGGAGCGTGGTCTTGACGAGGGGCTGGAGGGGCCGGCCGAGGAGGTGGACCCTGATTATCTCGCCTGGGTTGCGGCGGTACATTACGCGGAGGGGCCGGCCGGTTCTGAGGCTGCCGCTGCTGGGCCGGGAACTGAGCCCGTGGAGGCGGATTCCTGTGAGGCTGTGGAGCTGGCCTCGCCGGCAGTAGCTCCAACGGCCTGGGGGCCTCTATCTGGGCAACAGCAGCGGGCTCAGCCCTGCTGACTCTCCTTGCAGGAATCATAGGATGCAGCGGGTGTGCCTTGCTGGCCTGTCCAGGGTTTCCTCAAGACGTTGAGCTTTGTCTGAGAAGTCCCTGAACCCTCCGGGGTAATTTTGAGTGATCAGGGAAGGGACCAGCTCGGTCTTGACATTCCCGACGCACATTGTCAGCAACTGCTCCTGAGTCAATGGCATGTCAAGGGAATACGTGAGACCCTTCCATCGGGCGACGAAGTCCGCGACTCGCTCATCAGGCCTCTGCTTGCACTTGAAGAGGTCTGCGATACTTGTCTTCCGGGTCGTGGAACTGAACTGGTAGAGGAACTGTCTACGGAGGTCCTCCCAGCTGGTTACCGACCCGACGGGGAGCTGGCTGTACCAGACAAATGCTGGCCCTTCCAGTGTCTGAACAAAGCATCGAAGCTTAGCGGCCTCTTGCTGCGCCGGAGTCCCCAACATAGGCCCGCACCTCGAGTTGAAGTGGGCTAAATGCTGTGGCGGATCTCCAGTCCCGTTGAAGGGAGCGAAAGTGGGATTCCCGAATCCCGGAGGCGCCGGCATGTCATCCACCCATGCTGGGTAGGGCTTGCCGTCCGGTGGGATCGCCACCTGCCGAGTCTCCAAGGCCTCCAAGCGGGCAATGAGTGCCGCCATCGGATCGTCCGGACATGGGTTCCAGTCCTGGCGAGGATCTCTAACCACGAGCGCATTGCATGGCCCTTCAATCGGGTCGTCGACCGGATCGTCGAACTCGGCAGCTCGTGGGATGGCGGGCGGAGCGGCCCTTGGGGCAGCGGGAGGAATCCGAGCGGGGTCTCTCGGGTAGTCACGCCGCTCGGGAGGGTGTGGCGAAACATACCGCGCCCTCTTGCCGTAGGCAATGGCCTCTCTCCTGTCGGCGAACACGGCGTAATCACGGTTCCCCGGGAGAGTCTCGTCGAGGAGCGGTTGTTCCGGTCCCTGCTGTCCTGGCCTAGGATCACCGTAGTCAGGCCGCCGTTCTGCAGCGCGCTCGGCGAGGAGCTGGTCAACCAGCTTCTTCTGTTCGGCGAGCTGCTGACGTAGCGTAGCCTTCTCGGGATCCTCCTCTGCCCTCTGCATGGAGGCAGATGGGTCGGCGGGCTTTACAGCCTCGCTGTGCTCTTTTCCTTTGCTGACGTTTCGGCTCAACGTCAGTGCTTCAGTGGGTGCGGGGAGCCCCAGGAGGTTCCTCTGATGACGAGTGACTCTCACCGATGGCTCTGACGACGGCTTGTCTTCGGGGGGGAAGCCCCCGTCGAGAAGTTCCAAGTCGTTCCTCTCTCCCGACAGGTCAGCCATATTGATCGTTTCTGTCCCTGGGGATATACCCTCAGGGCCACCCAGCGAATCGGGCTGTCAGCGAATCACACTGAAGCGTAGGGCAGCGTACTGCCCCCATCCACGGATATACACGTGGGGAGTGGCTTCCTCGATAACTTTGCGGAGTACTTGGAAACACTCAACGCATCGTTGTTGGAGGGCCTCGTGGTGCTCAAATGACCCGGGGTGCCGAACCGCGGGGAGCATGGCCAGGTCAATTTGACGGCACTGCTCACCAATATCCTCCAGGTGCGCTTGACTCCCGGGGTATGGCATTTGTAGGCGGTGAAGACAGGAGCGAGTCTCCCGAAGAGTTCGGCGGAAGCATTCGAACTCATCCGGGGTGAGCGATTCGGGTGCATCGAAGCCCGGTCCTGCGACTGGCCAAAACTTCTCAGGGAAGTGGCCCTTTGCAAGGACGGTCCAGAAGCTCCACGACTCAAACTCGGGACCCAGATCTCCTTGGTCCTCTTCAATGGCTGGGAACGGACGGGGAACCGGCAGTGGTGCCGAGGCGGGCCGCCGGGCCGACGGGCTGGCCGGAGGTGAATACGGCGAGCAGGCCGATTGGCCTCCATATCCCGGGCCGCCCTCTGAGGGTGGCGGTGCCCCGGCTACCACATCACGATAGGACGGGCCGGCGAGTGAACATCCTGCCATAGCATCGGTGCTCGCCGAGGGTGCACCAGATCGTGGTTCGACCGTCGGTCCCCAGAAAAAGTCTCCGGCTTCTCCGATCAAGACGGAAGGCACTTCCGGAGGGGCCGGTACCAACCGCAAGCTTGATCCTTGGGGGTCTACCAGGCCTTCGTTACTCCGGATATACCTTCGGAGAGAAGCAGGGATCACATCGATCTCGCTCTCGGGGAGCACGAGGCTGACATGCCGCATTCCTACCCCTGCCCTCGACTGGCGGGATTGGGGAAAGGGCTCTGTCGCCGAATCGTACTCCGCCTCTGAATCAGAGAAGCGGACCGGTCGGATCTCTGTCCGGAATTCCGTAACATTCTTCCCTCGGCGTCGACGCCTTGCCTTCCTGCCCCTGGGTGGTTCTTCGGGGCAGGGCTGATCTCTGTCCTGGCGTCCTCCGGCCGCACTGGTGCTGGGGCCAAGAGGACTGGAAACCAAGGTGCGAGGGGCACCGGGACAGATATCAAAGGGGACGCGGGGAGAGATGATTCCGGGAAGGCCTCTGGGCCGGGATCGGAAGGTGGGATGACCCATGCCTCCTAGATCGGCCACACGGAGTAGACCCTGCTGGTGAATAGCGCTACCGCGAGGTGGTCCGCGGTGGCTATTGTCTGTACCAGCAACCGGGAGAGTCGACCCAACCTGCCTTTGGGGCGGTCGAGGCCTCGATCCAGGTCGGGCATAGAAGTTCCCCTGCTCAGGATGCGCAGGGGCCTGGCGACTGGAGCCAACAGTGGCTCGGGCCAATGCGGCCGCTGTTGCTAGGGCCCCAAGGTGGGCATCCTCTTCCGCTCGTGCCCGACGTTGGCGTCGGGCAGACGAGTCGGGATGAGCGGCGCGGGCAGGTGGAGAGCCCGCTCTTCGACTTGAGAGGACTGGCGGCGGTGTCGCCGTGGCCTGGCGGGAGTCCTTACCGTAGATCCCTGGAGCGAATCCCGGATAGGGTGATCCCGGGCATCTCCCACCTCATCCGCATAGGGAAGGGAACTGTCAGAGTGCTCCGGGGATAAGCTCCCGAAGCGGTTGGACGTTGAGATAGGCAGCGGTGCCTCCCTGCGCGGCCCTCGGGGGCGGCGGTGGTGGCGAGGTGCAGCCTCCTCAAGGTCTAGGCGAGCCATGTCCCTAGTGGGGATGAATCCCTCTTCCTCATATCTCCGCACCAGGGTGTTGATCACCCTTCTCTGGATGACCTCCGAGGGGGAGAGAGGGCGTGGTTGTCCGGCAATTGCGGCTGCTGGGACGGCTGTGGAACGGGCGGGACTGCGCGGAGTAGCCCCGTCGATGTTTCCCCTACCCCTGCACCAGTGGGCGGGTGGCGATCGGGCACTGGATCGGGCGACCTGATTTCTGAAAGCAGGGAGAAGGACCCATTAACACTGACAGGAAAAAGGAATCGACAACCAACCATTAGCGCCACGACGCCTTCCGTGGGGGGAACCCAGGCCCTCGACGTTGCGAGACGGAGTGCCCGATGTCCCTTCCCCAGCCCCTGGCGGGTAAGACTGAATGCTTGGCCGGGAAACATGCCGGTCTTCCAACAGCTCTGAAAGCCATCGGTCTTCGTATCGAGGAGAAGAGATTCACGTCGGGTTCACCATTTTTCTGTTTCGGTGCGGATGTGCGTCGGGTTACGCTGTTCTGCCAGGACGCGTTCGCGCGTGCACCCGTCAACACAAGGGGATGGGCGCGCGGCTTGTGGTCCTGCAGTCCCGCTTTCCAAAGGCGGGCGGCATCCGTCCCTTATTCAGGGGCGTCTGCTCCTTGATCGAAACCGGGATGATGGGATGTCGGCTCCTCCTTCCTTGGACGTCTCCTCGGAACTCGTCGCCTAATCCGGGTCTCCCTCATATATTTAAGACATGCTCGTGAATCTCGTTCCCGGCGCCATATCTTCATGGACACCGGTTAATTACGCTGCTTCCGCCCGGACGCTCCAAGGAGTCTGGTCGGGGCAGCAACCTGCGGTGAGAAGGCCGGGTGGCTCTGGGTGCTGGGGGCGTGTCGTAACACTGCGGCTCTGCACGTCTGTCTTCCGTCCCTAATAGGGCTTCTCGAAGGCATGATGGCCTGAGGCATCCCGCACTGGGTGCGGGGAACGGTGTCCCCTGAGGTTTTCCTCAGCTTCCCATGTTTAACACGGGGTATGCCGCGAGTTTAACGTCCAGCGGGGATGGCATCGGACTGATCAACACTAAAAGTGGATCAGATGACAGAACCCCTTGCGGGGAACCTCCGACGCTGGGGCCAGCGCATGGGCGGCTTCCCAAGTGATGTGGAGTGGAGTGAAGTGGCATGACCCCACCGAGATGTGGCGGCCCGGGTAAGGATCAGGATGGATGATGGAGTGAAGAGCTTGGACCCCGTAGGGGCTTCCTACGTACCGCGCGTTAGCACGGATCAAAGTCAATGTAGTTCGGATATACAGTTTAACGTCATGCTGGACGTCGGCAAGCCGACTCACGAAGGGGTCGAGGCCGCCGGGCGGAGGATTGAACTGAACCACCTCGCACAGAGGGGGGTGGAACGGCCGGGTGGATCACAGTTTCACGTCATGCTGGACGATAAAAGGAGAAATAGAAAAAAGGGGCTGTGGGGAGGCACAGTGGAGATACACACGGGAAGTCTCCCACAGGGGCGGATTCATAGGTGAATCGATGCAAGCGTGAACCCTGGAGGGGTCCACTGATGGACGAACCGACATGAATACGACCGGGACGACCAGGTGGTGGGCTTGAACCTCAGGGAGGCTTCCTACGTACCCTGTTTAGAAGACAGGGATCAAAGTCCACGTAGTTCATTCTGTCCGGACTTACGCACTTGAGGCAGCCCGGATGCGGCAAAACTCAGTTGGAAGGGACTTGGACCGAAAGTAGGAGACACCTCGATCCCAGTCACACCCTCTACTGGCTTCGGCAGTGAGGGAGCGCAATGGAGATACACATGTGCAGCCCCCCACAAGAAACTAGGGGTTTGTAATACCCTACCCCCGTAGGGAAAAGCCGCTCCCATTAAATCGTCCCTAAAGAGGGACAATCCCGACATCCCTGCAGAGACGAGCGGGTGGGGGCCACATCCAAACCGGGGGGGACCCTGCGTGCGAGGCACGGGATCGGGTGATGCGGACGGTTTAGCGTCTTGCCAGACGAAGTACAGTTTAACGTCGTGTGTTGAGGACGAAGCGGACGGTTTAACGTCTTGCCGGACGAAGTACAGTTTAACGTCGTGTGTTGAGGACGAAGGTTCTTGGCAGTTTAACGTCTTACGGCGCGGACGTGGTGCAGTTTAGCGTCATGCGGGACGAATGTGCAGTTTAGCGTCTTGCGGGATGAATGCTGTACAGTTTAACGTCTTTGTAGCTTGGACGATGAAGGCTAGGCAGTTTAGCGTCGTGCAGCTTGGACGTATGCTGAACAGTTTAACGTCTTGTTGCTCGGACGAATGCAGTTTAATGTCTTGCAGGACGTATGTGCAGTTTAACGTCATGCTGGACGTATGCGCAGTTTAACGTCATGCTGGACGTTGGTTGCCGCTGATGGGTCCGTGTCACTTCGCGCAAGCCCGGAGGGCCGCACGGGAAGACAACGCACGGTGCGGGCACCCGGGATGAAGATCATCGGGCGCCACGCAGGCGGGTACCCTCAGGGGGTCAAGGGGGGCGACCCTGGCGGATTGCGCGCAAAAGAGGAGCTTTGCGCACAAAACAGCTGGTCGGCGCGCAAAATGGCGGGCTGGCGCGCAATCGGGCCAGCCCTTTGCGTGCGGATGATTGAGATTGCGTGCACCGGGCTTCGGGTAGCACGCGGGGGCAACGGCTCATTCTCTAACGAATGGACACTTTGAAAATGGGGGGTGCGCGCAATCGGGCTGGATTGCGCGCACCCGGGGGCAATTGCGCGCAAGAGGCTTCTTTTGCGCGCAAAGGCCTTCGGGTTAAGGATTATGCAAAGGAAAGGAGCCAAGGGGATTGCGCGCGAAGGCGAACCCCAAGGCTCTATTGCGCGAAAGAAAGGAGGTTACCTGAAGATCGGCATTGCGCGCGGAAGGGGTTGGATTGCGCGAACGAGCGACGCTTCGGATTCTGGAAACCTCCAAAACGTCGGGGGTTGCCTTATATTTATAGGCAACCCCTGGCGCGGAATCCGGTCTCGGGCGCGGAATTCTCTTCGCGGGCGCGGAATTCCCCTCGCTGGCGCAGAATCCGGACCCGGCGCGCAAGGGAGTCGCGGGAGCTCGGGGCGCGCAAAATTGCGCGCCGGCCCTGCCGATTGCGCACATCCCGGAAGGATTGCGCGCCGCGACTCAACTTTGCGCGCGGGGCTCTGAAATTTCGCGCAAGTCCTCCGGGCCCTTCGGAATGTGCCTCTGACTCCAAATATCACTTCGCTTTCCGCATCCGGAGCTTCGTTTGGGAACAACGGACTTTTCCGGCGTCTACAGACGCCAATGCTTCTGTTAAAGTACTTTTTGTGTCATCCTTCTCCGTCTCCGTTTTAATTTCTCCCATAATCACATATATGTTATTTGAGTTCATCTCCACTATCATTACAAAATGAAATCCCTTTACAATTCTCATCAATCCATTCCCAGTTTCAGTCTTCCATCTGATATCATCAAATTATCCCAAATACAATATGTTCTTCTTCAGGCCCTTCACATGACGTACTCCATGGATGGTTCGTACTATTCCATACTGCATATTCAATTTTTTGATATTGACTCCAATGATATTTAGGGGTTGATATTTTCCTAGGTACTCAAGTCCTTCTAGGATGGTTTCATACTGGTCAAACCATTCCCGTCGAGATGACATGTGCCATGATTCTCCTGAGATGATTTTCCATGTGTCATTGAGATGATTCCTCCTTCATGTAGTCATCACCACATCACTGACTAGTATATCTCCATTTCCAAAAGTACACATCAGATTTATATGAGATATATTTTCATTACTCTTAATATTCTAACAATATTTTTGGATGTAACCCTTCTTTCGACAATTGAAAAATTTTACATTATTCTTCTTACTCTTTGATTTTCTCATACAATTATTTTTTCTCCCATTTGAACCACACATAATCATCCTTCCTATCTCCATTTTCAGAGCCTTTTCTTGGCGTGATGTTGTATGTCTGTCCACCTGGTTCTTTCACTGACTTTCTTCTTCAATAATAGCGACTGCAACATCATTTAATGATAGTATATCTATAAGTATATTGTTGGTGAGGTTAATAATGAGTTGTTCAAACCAATCAAAAAATCTCTAGAGCAGAATCTCCTCACATTTAGTATCCACAATTGTATACCCCAACACCATGAGCAGACTGAATGTGGTATTGAGTTTGTTGATTTGTTCGGTCATCAATGATGACTCCTCCATTATAAATGTCTAAAAAAAATTCATGAAAACATTATGGTGCAGTGACTTGGACTCATGTAGATTCATCAGAGTATACCATATTTCCTTTTTCCATATTTTTCTTTTAAATGATTGATAGGACCCCATCTTCTAATTACAAAATGGATTTTAGAAATTTTATTCCCATCCATGTCATTCTATTTCTCCTCCGTCACACCATCATGATTTTCTCCAATTTTAAGTAGACAATTATCCTACCACAATACTTCATGCTTCATCATTTTCAATAATGAAATATTCTTCCCATGTAATTTTTTGGATCTCTAATTTGACCATGAGCTGGACAAGCATGTCAATCCAGAACCTCTTCAGTTTCACAACGATGTATTTAATAAATTAAATATTATTTTTATGATTTGAAAGATCATCCAGAGTCACAATAAAAAAGAAAACTAAAATTTATGATAATTATTAATACCCAAAATCATGAACAACATCAGGTCATAACCTACCATATGATACCAATTGTTGTGTCTGAAAAATGATTGGCCCACCATTTCACTGATAATCACAAGATAAAATGAATTGAGAATGTGGAAAAAAGGACACCAGATGTTATACGGAAAACCTGAAAATTGAAGTTATTAAAAACCATTGGTAAATAGAAGGATCAATATCGGTAAATCTTTTTACACACTCTCTGAGTATTACAATGAAATAATATCTTAATATTCTCTCTTGAATAGGTCAGGAAACCACCACATTAAATACCGCTCACAAATGGAGAATCGCCGGTGATGAGACGCTTAGTGAAGCTGATGAATAAATGAGAGGAGGATTCTATCTTTTATAGGCCAATCACAGCCCTCCCAACACCTCCACTACATACTTATACCATTGGATATTGGGTGGAACTAGCCACCGACCATCTACCATGTCTGTCTGACTCCAAATTTGTCAAAGGGTGAACCCACCATCCTTGAAATAAGCATCATCCAACACTTTCAAAGATTCATCGGTTGTCTGTGTGAATGGGATAGGCGATGATAGGCCTGGGGGGTAAACTAGGCAGGGTGCTAAGTAGAATAACTGCATCCTACACCCTCCCACTAAAATAATATAATGAGTCTTATATAACCCATGACCTACAACCCATCAAATCCATCCTTTATCGCAATATTAACACATCATTGTTCACACCCTAACTTAAAATAAATATTAAAAATTTATTAAATATATATTTATATATTTATATATTTTTATATATTTATAAATTTGTGAATTTGTTTTATATATTTACACATTTATTTATTATAATACTACAATTATTGAAATATATATATATATAATTATAATAATAAATAAATATATATATTTATATATATAATAATAATTATTATTATAATTAAACATATTTTTAAATATTTTTATATAATTATAAATGTATTCAGAAATATATATTTGTTAAAATATAAATATATATTCATAAAATTGTAATAAATTTATATATTTTAATTTTATAATTATATATATATATATATATATATATATATATTAAGGATCAGGTCAACACAATAGGCTCTAGCTCTGGAGCTTGATGGTGACTTCTAGAGTTTTTCGATTATGGAAACTCGACCAAATCCTTCAGTTGCTGAAATATTCCTGGCCCAGAGGTGCTTCTAATCATATATGTATGGTATTCTTGAAGTGAACGATTGTAAGGTCGTCTGGGGTGAATCCATATCAAATAATTTGTCTTTTATTAGTATTAATTAATTCTCTCTATTATAAGCTCTTGTTGTTGGGGAGATTCTTCATAATGGGAACATATCTTGTGTCCAAGATTATGATGAAGTGGTTTTGGAATGCCTGAAATTAGGTAAGAATTTGATTGTTTTAAGATTAATTTTTCCCAAGCGATCCAAACCTTGGAAAGAGAATGAATTGGTTGCATGTCTATCAGAGGTGTGGGGTTTTGATATGCTGATATTTGTATCACTAGGATGAGGTTTTTTACATATCCTCTTTCCAATAGAAGACTTGAATATATGATAATGGGGTCTTGATTTAGTATATCTAAAGCCGAAAAGCCTTTATATTAGAAAACGGGATAAAAACATCAACCCAATATAGGTATGTAACTCATTTGTAAAAATGCGGGTAAAATGTTTTGGCCTAGTTGGTTATTATGGAACATAAATTTTCTATATGACCTTATGCTTGAAATTAGTGTTACTAATAAACTAGGCAAGGTTACTGAGCTGGATCACATTATACATAATGCCCATTTTTTTGTTGAGTATGACTTTGCTGCCACTATGGATGATAAAAACATTTTCCCCACTAAATTTGATGACTACGACTTGAATTTTGATTAATAAGAAGCTCTCATGATCTAATGGGACTGCAGGTTAATTGTTCATGACCCATTGAACTATAAAAGAGTTGTTTCTTGTTCTTTCTATTTATCTTGTAGTCGCGTGGAAAGACATTAAAATTTGAAGGCCCAAAATGCGAGGACGTCTATAAATGATGAAAATGATGGAATATATAAAGGCACTCTAGAATGGAAGACCGTGTTTAGAAAACCTTCTGTTTCACAACATGGTGAAAACAATCAGTAGGAGACTTTATTGTTGGATAGATCTACGGGTATAAATAGGGGGATACCTCAAATTTAAACCAATTATCACTATATCAAGAGGATTAATCGAATAATGATATAAGTGAGTTATCAGGAAGAGGTAAACCCAAAGTGGAATCTAGTTTGATCACCGTGAGATGTTATGATAATGTAACACCCCAAACATCCATAGTATGCGTCTCTTTGAATAATACAGTAGCGTGTGTTGTACGCAATTTCGAGTTCTAACACACACTACAACCAATCAAACTAGCCATTATTAATATTAATTCCCACTTTTGATATTTTATATTTCAAAATAGACTACATTTTTGGATTCAGAATATCAAATTTAGCCTAGGGTGAAATTTTGGTACTTTTTGGATAACTTTTATTTTTTGATGAATTGTGAAAATTACTAATATTTAATTAAAAACAACTCTTTTAATAAAAAGAAAGAATAGTGATAAATTATTAATTTGAGTGGTTTTAATGTATATTTTTAATATAGTTTTACCATTTATTACAATTTTGGTCATTGGACATAATTTTACAATTAAACCATACGTAAAAAACTATAAATCTTTTGATAGTTATTATTTCATAAAAACACGCTTTTTGTTTTGATAGTAGGAATTAAATATAAATTAATTTCTGCCACTTCTGCATTTTGAAATTTGAAAAATGTATTCCATATTTTGAATTAGGATGTACGAATTGTGTAAATAGGTAACTTTTATTTTTAGACATTTTGAATAATTACTTCGGTAAATATTTTATTTACCAGGGTTAAAGGTTAAATCTCGTAAATAAGGGTAAAAAATAATATTATAATCATAATAAATTACTATAAAACGTGTTCTAACCTTATTGGTGGATACATGTCCGACCATTTTCATCATTGGGTCGATTTTGGGACCACATTAATCAACTTGTAGGTGATAGGGACACTTTATATTAATTATGTTAAAGTAAACACAAAAATGACATAATCATATATTTTTTAGGAAAACAATTTTTACATATGTTTATATATGATATATGGTAGACTATAAATATTCATTAGAAATTTAAACAATTTCCAACATAAGGTATTCTATTAATAATTTTTAGACATTAAATAATTTAATTTATTTATGACACAAGGATGATGCAGTAATTAACGTATTAATGAATGATAAATATAATTGATATTATAAATACCCAAATAATTGTAATTTGATACTTTTTATAAATTCAAATAATTGTATTGGGTAATATGACATATTATTAGTTTTTATATAAATTAATTTTTTTGTAATAATGCTGTTATAAATTTATCAAAAACAAAATACCCAATAGTGTCAAAATTGATATAAAAGTGTTTTTAAAATAAATATTATATTATTAATTGATATTCAATTCAAAAAAATCTATGGTTTGGCCAAGGGACATATATCATGATTATTGCATCATTAATGGACCACTTAGGGTTCAATTAGATGTATATAGTATGTTTATTAACTATATGATATAAAAATACAAACTGACATGGTAAATGTCAAACTAATTAACTAAGAGTTAAAACTAAAAGATAAGGTTAATATAATCACCCAAACCTATGTAATTTCTATTTGTTGAAATTATTTCGGACAATTCCATCATTATACTTTTAATAATGCACTTTGGAGCCATTATAATCTGAATATGAATTTATTATAAAATAATATTTCTAGCTTTTCCAAAGGTGCCCCTCAACCCTCTTATAAAAGGGAACTCCCCCTTCTCACTAATTGACACATTCAAATCCTTTTGGCTAAGAAAAATCCTGCCCAAATACTCTGTAAACTTCCCTCACTTCATCCTAGATGCCTTATTTTGATCATAAATCCAACTTAGGAATCCCTTTTGATCAAATCAAAAGGAAGAACCTCAAGAAGAGGTAATGTTTTCGCCACCCTCTTTCAAGTTCCTTTCTTTTTCAACTTCTTCATTCATTGATATTCCTATTCAAAAATAAAAACTCTAGTATCTTATATATACTCTGATGTTATTAAAAATATGGTATATCAATATGAAGTATTCTTTCAATCCATTGAATGACATGTGTCCATACATGTGTATGTACGGCTTACCGTCTCCACGCTGTGGTGTAATTGTTATTCAAAACATTATTATTTTGATGGGTATAATAATGATGTGTAATTCATGTAAATAATAAATAAAACATGATAATGATTCTGTATATATGATATATAATCCAATTATATATTATTTTAACATCAAAATAATGATATTGTCGCTCGTGCGTACGTACGGACTACCGTCTCCATGAACGCGATGAGATTCCTTCCCCATCATATCCATTCAAGACTAATTTGCATTATATGATTAAAAATAATGTTTAAGAACATTATATCATTATGGATATGAATAAGATACATCCTATCCATAACAAACATGCCTTATGTAACAAAACAAATAAAAGAAAACAAGTAAGTCAACACTCGAAAAGACGATAATACTAGGATATTATTATCGAAGCAATGATAAAAGAACATTATTATGTCATATTAATGTATATGATTCATGAATAATTTATTAACAATTATTTCACCATAATAAAGGATTTTATTCTACCCTCAACCAATTATAAGTTCAAGGAAAGGATTTTTTCACAATATCTTCATTATCCGAGGTTGTTTATACGTAATTATCTATTGGGATATCTTTATCTTCCACATCCATGTTTCTTAAAAATGTTTTTTCAAAACATTCTTACTATTTTACATAATATGGGTTAAAGTCATTTATAACCTTTTTTGACTTTTTATAAAAATTTTATAAAGGTATCTTTCTTTCGTTTTCCAAAGAAGGTCATTTTTAACCTTTTTGATAGAATTAAGGTAAGAATGTTTTGTAAACATATACGACAGGTGCAACTAATTTATGCCATTTTAAAATCTTCAAAGATTCCCTTAGAAGATTATAAGTATATTTTCCAAGTAATTTTTTTCTTTTATAATTATGTGACTTTTAAATGATTTCAAAAAAAGAGATAATTCTCTCAAATAGTTTTGATTTCATCTATGTCAGCATCCTTTGATGGATTTTAAGCCAATTTGAAGTTTATTTATTGTGATACAAAACATCCATATTGTAATGATGGATTTGTGATATGTATGATTGTGGAAGTGTTATATTTATACCATTAATGATTTATGGATAATGAATTGTCATTTTGTATGCTAGTTTTAATACGAATTTTTATGTTATGTTTAAACTCGTTCATATGAGGAATGCATTGGACTTAATAATTGATGGGTGGAGCCCGATATAGATCCTCGATGTTGAGTCAATAAGGTTTTCCTTATTAATTCTCCATTCCTTCTTGTTTTGAAAATCACAAACACCTTATACTTAAGAAAATATTATTTTTACCCCCATAAGGAAAGTTTACTTCTTTAAGGAAATTTACGTTAACCTAGATTTTCTTATACATAGTAATATTATTCTTAAATACAAAAACCAGATTCATAACTAAATATTCAGAGTCATATAATGAAAAGGTTTGGAGAATTATGTTTTTAGGATCCGAATTCCGGATGTGATCTGTAATGAAGTTTTAATCCGAATTCTGGACTCCGAACTCTTAAGAAGTTCGACTCCGAACTCTGAAGAAGTTCGACTCCGAACTCTGAAGAAGTTCGACTCCGAACTCTTAAGAAGTTAGAATCCGAACTCTGAAGAAGATCGACTCCAAACATACATGTAGTTCGATTCCGAACACTTCAATAGTTTGACTCTGAAATCCTTAAGTGGTTCGGCTCTGAACTCTGCAAGTTCAGAATCCGATCTCTAGTGAAAGCAGACTCTGAATTTCTTTAAAAGAGAATTTGAATATTTCTTAACACAGACTCTGAACTTCTTTTTGGTTAGACTCCGAACTTATTATATTTCCTACACTCTGAACTATTGATTTTCCTTTACTTACATATTTTTTGTTTCAAAATGATGTCGTGCATTCAGTATTACATGGTTTTATTTAAAACGATGTCGTCTTTTCAGATTCTAATTAACCTTTGGTTGAGTTACATGTGTACAGGTCCCTCGGAGTTTCATGGGAAATATTACTTTAGGAGGTCGGGAGCCTACCGTTAGAAATTTTCGTATAAATTGGAGCTCATTTTAAAGAGCTAAAATAACAATGAAGTTGATCGATATAGAGACCACACACTGCTAAGGTGATTTATTGAGAGAGAAATCTTTTCATGATTTGTGCGTACTGAACCGCTCATTCAGTTTTTGCATCATGCGACTTTGAATGTTTGTGATTACATTCGAGGACTTTTGGGGATAGGAAGACAGAGGTACCGACTACCTTGAAGTTCGAGGGCTTCCTTGCTAAAGAAGTCAGAGGTTCCAACTACCTTGAAGTTGAGGGCTTGTGGGGATAACAAGACAGATATTCCGATATTCGTATCGAGGGATTACCCTGGTGTGGGTAAGAAATACTTTCTTGAAAGTATAAATCAAGGGACCATTATCCAAGGTTGTTGGATACCCTACTCATTGGGTTAAAAGACTTATATCTTGTTACTTGTAGTTTTTCTACTTGTTTGTCTCCACTGCATATTGTATTGTAAGGAAAATATAATATTCTTATACTTATTTACTTGTACTCTGTTTCATTTAGATTTCATACGCTATAAGGTAGAATCTCATATTGTAATCATTTATTGAGTTTCAATTTCTAGATCCATAATTCCGGAACCTACATTCAGAATCTCTTTCCAGTTTTGAGCATGAAAATAGGACTTCAAGTTTATAACTTCATTCCTTATTCCAGGTTTTCATTTGGTGTTAGAGTTGTTGTGAATTTTCGCAGTTTAACTTTGTTAAACATAGCTCTATCATTTTCTTAAGGAAAGATTAGTTATTCGTAACCAACATTAAAGGTTCTAATGGAATTTTTTAATGTATACAATTCTCTTCCCTCTTATATTTTGAGCATCTACATCATTATTTTAATCCTACAATTAGTATCAGAGGAGGTCTCTGAAATACTTATACTTACGTATATTTTTTTCTTGTTCTTACTCTTTATTCTTCACAATTGCTTAGAAAGAGCTATCTCATTATGAACATTCTCATTCAGAACATTGTCATTCCAAAGTTTCTCATTCAGAACATTCTCATTCTGAACATTCTCATTCAGAATTTTTCCATTCCGAATTTTCTCATTCCGATCTTTGTTATTACGATTTTTTTCTACTAACAAGTTTGTGTGTCAAAAGTTATTTTATGTATTGTAGGAATTAATGTTGGTTCCATTGATAATATAAATCCTACAAGACCACCAATATTTGGTGGTAATGACTATGTGTATTGGAGAGATTGAATGAAGACTTTTTTAATCAATACTGGAGTGGACAACTTTGTTTTGATTACTGGTGATTATAAAATTCCTGATAAGGAAGTTAGAACATTCACTAACCAGGAAAAGAAAGAGTATCAACTCAATTATAAGGTACACAATACCTTACATTGTTCAATGGACAGAAATATATATAGACAAATTTTTTCCTGTGAAGTATCTAATTGAATCTGAATGATGTTAGAGGTTACACACTTTGGAACTTCTAATGTAATTGAGACTAGGAGAGCTATTCTTTGAGCTGAATACCATGGCTTCAATTTTCCGTATGGTGAAACAATTTGTAAAGATCATTAGAGATTTATGACTATAGTCAATAGCTTACAGTATATGGCAGAGAAAGGTTTAATGATGAATCACTTGTGGATAAGATAATTTATATTATGACCAATGAGTGGGAATCCAAAAGAACAGCTATAGATAATAACATGAAGGTCACTCAAATTTCTCTTGATGAGTTATTCGGAACTCTTCTCCAACATGAAACCAGAATGAAGAGAGATGCTCACAACATCAAGAAGAAAAATGGAAATAGTATATTTTCTTTTTAAAACAACATCAAATCATATGAAAGATCAGACTCCTGAGAGAGTAACCACATCCAAGTCTAAAAAGATGGTTGTTCAATTAGATTCTAGTGAAAGTGACGTCTCTGAAAATGAGTTAGAAAATCTTGCTCATAGGATAAACAAGATAGCTGGCCAAAGAAATTTCCAGTCCAAGTATAAAAAAAGGACAGGAAAGATAGGAATAATGGAGATGTTACTTATTAGGAATGCAAGAGAGCTGGACATATTAGACCAGATTGCCCTTTTCACAAAAAGAAGGAAAGGAAAGAAAGGCCTTCAGACAGGAATAGAAAGAATCATTATAAAGCCAAAGCTATGAATGTTTTGAAAGCTAATGATACCTGGAGTTCCAGTGGTGGTGACTTTTCAGATGAATCTTCTGATTATGAATCTTCCGGACAGAAGAATCTTGGTCTTATATCTTGATTACCTGTGGAAAATCATTTTTTTATGGCTAAGGTTCGAAATGCTGAATCATTGACCAATGTTTCATTAAATTATAATGATAGTAAGTATTATAACTCTTCAGATGACGAATCCTCTTCTGATGAAGTAAATACTTTACCTACTTATGAAGATGTTTCTAGGTTTTCTGAACTTCTTGAAATTGAGAATTCCAAACTCAATAAAAAACATGATAATGAAAACTATTGGAATTATTTTCTTACGAAAGAAATATCAGATCTTTCTAAAGATCATGATAGAAAAAATGATGATTTTGAAGGTATTTAAAAAAAATCTTGAGGAAGTATGTTCTGAAAAGAACAAACATGATAAAGAGTTAGAAAATGTAATTTATATGAAAAATGTTTTTGAGCCGAGCTCTAGTTCTATATCTAATGATTTTGAGGATAAAAACATGGTTAAAAAACTCAAGTCCGAAATTTTTTCCTTAATGAAGTGTTTATAAAACATTACCCATGGTAAGGAAAATTTTGATAAAATTTATTCCCAAATACGACCTTTAAGAAATAAATCCGGATTTGGTTATACCCATGAAAAACCTATTTTCAGTAATAATTATTTTATTCCTCATAGTGCCCCATTTTGTATCAAGTGTTAATGTGGTGGTCACTGGGCAAAGAATTGTTCTTTAAAAAAACTAATCTCTAGGATTTCACAAAGCTTATTTCTCTAAGAAAATTTTGGTTCCTAAAATTTTGTTATCTGGAAATCTCGGATCCAAACAAGTTTGGATTCCGAATGTCTAATTCGCTTCATATTTTCATGAAAATAAAGATAATACCAACAACAACACATGGTACATGGATAGTGGATGTTCCCGGAACATGACAGGTAACAAAATCTATTTTGAAAAGATTATCAAAACGAAAGGAGGAAAGGTAACTTTCGGAGATAATGCTAAGGGAGAAATTATTGGTATATGTAATATTATTCTTCTTGGTAAAACCTTAATTTCAAATGGTCTGTTTGTTAAGGGTCTTAAGAATAAACTCATTAGCATAAGTCTGTTATGTGATGAAGGATACATTGTGAATTTTAGGAATGATAAGTGTTTAGTTCACAATTCCAAAGAAGAATTTATTCTATCAGCCAATAGGCAAGTGAAGGTTTACAATTTGAACCTATAATACCTCAGTAGTAAAGATTTACCTTTCCTATGTGAAATGGAAGATCATTCCTGGAAATGGAATAGGAGACTAGGTCACTGTAACCTTAGAAACTTATGTAAACTCTCTAAGAAGAAACTATTTAAGGATCTACCAGAGATTAGATTTTATTCATCTAAAGTTTGTGATCCTTGTCAATATGGAAAGAAACATAAATCTAGTTTTAAATAAATTGGTGAAGTCTCAACTACTGATGAATTAAAGTTAGTGCACATGGATCTTTTTGATCCAACACAAACTTGAAGTATTGCAGGAAAATACTATGGGTTTGTTCTAGTTGATGATTACACTAGATTTACTTGGGTTTATTTTCTATTAAAGAAGTTTGAAGCTTATTCTTATTTCAAAAGTTTTAGAGATCAAGCTAAAAATGAGAAAAACCTTCCATTGAAAACTATTCATAGTGATCATGGATGAGAATTTTAAAATTCTGATTTTGAAACTTTTTGTAGTAGAAAAGGTATTACTCACAACTTTTCAGCACCTAGAACTCCTCAACAAAATGGTACAGTTGAAAGAATAAATAGAATTCTTCAAGAGATAACTAGAACCATGTTGAGTGAATATTCTATAGTTATACATTTCTAGGTTGAAGCTGTAAGTACTGCTTGCTATACTATAAATCGAGTTTTGATTAGACATTTTCTTAATAAAACACCTTATGAATTATGGAATGGTAGAAAACCAAGACTATCCCACTTCAAGGTTTTTGGTTGCAAAGTATTCATTTTGAATACTTAAGATAACTTACATAAATTCTCACCAAAAGATGGTGAAGGAATATTCTTAGGTTATTCCATAACTTCTAAGGCTTATAGAGTATTTAATAAAAATACTTGTACTATTGAAGAAACAATACATGAAAAATGTGATAAGTCTGATCCTTTTGTTTTTAAACCATCCCAGCCTACATCCACTGATGTTTTTTCAAAAACTGATTATCAACCTTTGATAGAGGATCCTTCTGATAAGGAAAATGCTCAAGAAGATAATTCCGAAAAATTTACCCCAGAAGACTTTCTACCCTATGTTGATGAACATGCTTTTTAAAACCCAAATCAGGTGTTTATTAAGAATCATCCCAGTGATAGTATCATTGGTGATGTAAATCAACATGTAAGGACTAGAAGTTCCTTATGAAATGAAGTAGAACATCTAGCATTTAATTCCCCATTAGAACCAAAAAGCACTGATGAAGCTTTAGGTGATGATGATTGGATCAAATCCATACAAGATGAAATAAATGAATTTGAAAAGAATAATGTCTGTACTTTAGTTGAAAGTACTAAGGATACTTCTGTTATTTGAGTAAAATGGGTTTTCAGAAACAAATGTGATGAAAATGGAGTCATAGAAAGAAATAAAGCATGACATGTTGCTAAAGGCTATAATCAGCAAGAGGGAATAGACTACGAATAAACCTATGCTCCAATATCTAGACTTGAAACTATCCATATTCAACATGACTTCACAACATTCTTTAATTTTAAACATTTCCAAATGGATGTGAAATGTTCTATTCTTAACAGATATGTCCAAGAGGATGTTTTTGTTGAACAACCTCCTGGATTTGAAGATACAAAACATCCTGATCATGTTTTTAGACTTACCAAAGCATTGTATTGACTTAAACAAGCCCCACGATCCTGGTATGATAGACTCACTAGATTTTTGGTTCAAAATAACTATGTTAAGGGAAATGCAGATCCAAATCTTTTTATAAAGAAAGATATGAAAAATGTTTTGATTGTTCAAATTTTTGTTGATGAAATCATATTTGGTTCAACTCATCAATCTTTAGCCAACTCTTTGGAATTTCTAATGAAATCTGAGTTTGAAATGAGTTTGATGGGTGAGTTAACTTTTTTCCTTGGTTTTCAAATTTCCAAAAAACCAGAGAGAACCTACATATCTCAAAATAAGTATATAAAATATCTTCTCAAAAAGTATGGTTATGACAATACTAAGAGTATTAGTAATCCTATTGATACCTAAAACTTTTAGATCATGATGATGCTGGGAAACCAGTAGATCAAATATCTTTTAGAGTTATGATAGGAAGTTTACTTTACTTGAAAACTAGTCGACCAGACTTAATGTTCTCAGTATGCTTATGTGCAAGATATCAATCCAATCCTAAGGAATCTCATTTAAAGGCAGTAAAAATAATTTTTCCCTACCTTATGGGAACCACGGATCTAGGATTGTTTTATACTTCTTAAAATTATTTTATTCTAAAAATATTTTCTAATATAGACTTCGGTGGATGTAGAATGGATAAAAAACGCACATCCAGAACTTGTCATTTCTTTTGAGATTCTTAGTTTCTTGGTCCTGCAAAAAGCAACATTCTGTAGCACTTTCCACTGCTGATGCTGAATATGTAGCAGCTGGAAGTTGTTGTGCTCAAGTATTGTGGATGCAACACACTCTCATAGACTATGGCTTGAGATTTACTAAAACTCAAATTTTGTGTGATAGTAAAAGTTCCATTGCCCTATGTAAGAACCCTAAACATCACTATCATGCAAAAAAACATAGATATTTGGCATCACTTTCTTAGGGATCACACACAAAAAGGAGATATCATTCTTCAATTTATCGGAACACAAGCTCAACTTGCTGATATTTTCACAAAATCTTTACCCTCCGATAGATTTGAATATATTAAACAAAAGTTAGGAATGATAACCGTAAGGTAATAATTCTTCATTAAATTCTTGTTGAACAATAATCCTAGCAGTAATAAACTCCTTTTCATAGGTGGAGTACATTTTTTTCCAAAGATAGTTTTTCTAACTTTTCAGAACTAAAATTTCTGGAATGGGAATTTCTAGAACTAAAATTTTTTCGGAATGGAAATTTTCGTTTTGAAAACCTCCGGAATGAATTTTTTTTAATAATAAATATTTGTAACAAAACTTTCGGACTCAAGTTTTCGTAATGAGTTTTTTGGACTCAAGATTTTAGAATAATATTACAAATTACGAATAATATTTCTTGCTAATCCGTAAGTTATGATTTTCATACTTATAGTTTTGTAATAAAATTTTTCTTACTGGATTTTTCATTGTTTTTAGAAATTTGGAATCTTGTTTTACCTCAAATTCGATTATTTTCTTTTAAGAAAAACCTCAAAATATCGGAGTCAAATTTTTTAGTGGGGTTGTTATTAACGGTCAGATGAGATCAAAGTATTTTCAACTGATAGATGACTTTTGGAAGACCAATGGTCAAATTCATTGCCTATAAAGAGGGGGTCCTGAGACTCATCCCACATCGGTTTTTCCATGTTTTGGCATCTCAACGCTCTACTACTCTTCTTAAGGTCGGTTCCTAACTTTGTAAAGCCAATCCGAATCATACAGTTTACTTCATTCCAAATGTCAGTTGAAGAAACCTCTAAAGAAATGTCAACAATCAAACCAATTTCAAAGTGGTTAGTTTATAGGGAAAGTTTAGTTCATCCGGATTTTTATAAGCCAGATTCTATTATTTAGAAGAATATTAGTCTGAATGGATGGGAAGATGTATGCATAGAAAAACCAGATAACCAGGATATGGTTTATACTGACTTGTTGATAGAGTTTTATGAGTCTGTTTCCTTCCTGGTGGAATATGGAAGATAAAGGTTTTCTATCAAGTCTTATGGTTATACTTATAAACATTCTTACACTAAGGCAGCAAGCCTGCTTGGTTTAGCAGATGAGGGAGAAGCTGAATTCCATTCTCACAAACTTCTCGATTTGCAATGGAGTTTCAATAAGGAGAAGGCACTAAAGTGTCTTGGGCTTAAGGATGATTCAACAACTAAGATTGATCGGCTCACTCCAAATAATATAATTCTTTAACTACGGGTGCAAGGTTTTCTGGTTCTGAGAAGAGGAGATAAAGATAATCTGAATAAGTGTGATATCTATGTCTTAGATTTTTTGGAAAATCTAAGAAAGATAAATTTGATAAGGCATGTATTGGTTACGATCAAGAATATCAAAGAAGGAAATCTGAGAGCTCAGATTTTGATGTTTCATGTCATATTGTCTAAGTTGATAGTTCGATGCTTAGAATCTTTCAAGGTTTCCTGAAAATCAATGATCCAGAATTGGAAGCTCATGCTTGTCAGTGATGATACGCTTAAGAGAATGAAGATGGTATTTTCTAGAGAATCCAGAGAATATTACCCCCTATATGAGGAGGAATTTGAAGTAGCTGAAAAAGAAATACAATCTCCGGAACCTTCAAAAAAGCAAAGGAATAAGAGAAAGGCGAAGGAAGTAGTTACTGATGAAGAAGTTCCTCAGCCTAAGTAAACTGAATCCGCAAATCCCAAGCCGAATAAGTAGAAAAACTATATAGATGAAGTAGCAGCAAAGTGGAGGAAAGGTAAAGAAATGAGGAAGGAAGGGGATCCTAAATTCGGACTGGAACTTGCTGAGGCTAAGGCATTAAAATAAAAAACTGCTGAGGAGATAGAAAGACAAATGAAGGAAATGAAGTTGAGAAAGAAGATGTCTGAAACTGATCTAGTGTGATCATTGTTAAAAGATACAGATTTGGCTTCCGAAAGGCTTCCATTTATGGAATCCTTCGGTGTTGAACCTTATTTACCAGAAACTCCAGAGAAAAACAATGTCACTCCGGAAAAGGAAAAGGGTAAAGAACATGTAGAAGAAGCTTAGAATGAGGTTGCGGAAGCAATTGAGGAAGAAGTTGAATAAGAAGAAGAAGAAGTGGAGAGTGAAGATCTGGATACCATGATCAAACAAGTTCATAATTTTAATGATAAGGCTGAATCCGTAAAAATAGTATCTCTAGGGAAGGGAGATGAGGAAGCCAGCAAGAAACTTCAAGAACAAGAAGAAGAGAATGAGCTATTTGATGAAGAAGAATCCTATGAGAGGAACTTTTTTGAGGAAGGAAAAGAAAGACAGAAACCAGATGAAGATCAGATTGTTCATGTTTCTGAATCTGAGGAAGTATCTCCTAATGTGCAATCCATTCTGAAATCTGATAAAGGGACGAAAACTCTAATGGAGACACCCGTTAAAGATGTCATCAGAAGGAAAGTGGTTGGTGGTACCTTTAAAAGGAATCTTGTGTCAGATGAAGAAGAGGGACCTCAAAAAGAAGCTTCTGATTCGGAATCATCATCTCACAGGCATGATTTTGTGGTTCAGCCTTTAAAGAAGTTGGTGGACGTCATTCTGATTTTCCCACCATTGACTCCAGATTTCAAATGCTTCAGCAAACTCAATATCAAAAATCATATACACTATCCATGTTAATGGAAAAGTATGTGAAGGTAGAAGCGGAACAGAAGAGTCTTCTTATTGATTATGATGTGCATAGGAAATCCTACAGCATGGTAACCAATTGGTATAAGAGAGTTGATGAAGATTTAGTTCACTTTGAAAATTTTCAGGCTGATGTTCAAAATGCCTTTCAAATGGAGGATTAAAAGGTTAATGAGATTTCTGAGAAATTTTCCCAGGAACAAAATTTCCAGAATCATCAAGTCAGGGATATGAATGGAAAACATAACTCAGTATCTCAAGATTGGAAAACTGAAAGAGATTTACAGATTGAGTTTCAGTAGAAAACAAAAAAGGAAGATGAGTTTTTGATGTTGCAGAAAGAATCTTTGGAGGCCCAGGCAGAGGCTTTAAAAGTTCAATAAGAAAAGGTAAATGTCTTGGAGAGGCAACGCGAGGAAGATCAAAGAGACATGAAGAAACTCAATGGCTTGTTAAAGCAGCTCATTACGAAGGAAAAGGAAGAAAAATGAACCCACTCTGATCTTTTTTTATAGTTTTCATTCCTTGTAAATTTTTGTTCCCTCAACTATAATGAAATGGTTATCCGGTTGGTTTGTATATTGTTATATACTGATGTTTCAGGTACCATACTTTGTTTTCCATTCCCTTCAATTCTTTTTGAAAATCACAAAGGGGGAGAAATAAAAAAAACTACTACTAAGGAGGAGAAAGTGAAAAATTTCTAAGAGAAATATACTTAATGAAAGGGGAATTTTCCCACTATGAAGTTTTTTATTCTTATATTATTGAAATATCCACTCCGAAAGCTCAGAATACAATCCTTAGAGTTTCAATGGAAAAGGGGGAGTTAGTTGTATTCATTTCTATCCATGAAAAAAGGGAGATATGTTTTATTTTTCAATGTCTAATAAAATTTTTCAAGATCCTTATATGCTTTTTCGTAAGGATGTTTGTGCTTTCCAAAAAGGGGGAGATTGTTGAGTCAATAAAGTTTTTCTTTATGACTTCTCCATTACTTCTTGTTTTGAAAATCACAAACACCTTATACTTAAACAAATACTATTTTTACCCCCATAAGGAATGTTTACTTCTTTAAGGAAATTTACCTTAACCTAGATTTTCATATACATAGTAATATTATTCTTAAATCTAAAAACCGGATTCATAACTAAATATCCAGAGTCATATAATGAAAAGTTTTAGTGTATTCTGTTTTCAGGATCCGAATTATGGATGTGATCTGTAATGAAGTTTTAATCCGAATTCTGGACTCTGAACTGTTAAGCAGTTCGACTTGGAACTCTGAAGAAGTTCGACTCCAAACTCTGAAGAAGTTCGAATCCAAACTCTTAAGAAGTTTAACACTGAACTCTGAATAAGTTCGACTCCGAACATACATGTTGTTCTATTCCAAACTCTTCAATAGTTCGACTCTTAACTCTTTAAATGGTTCGACTCCAAACTCTGCAAGTTCAGAATCCGATCTCTGATGAAATCAGACTCCGAATTCATTCAAAACAGAATCTGAATATTTCTTAACATAGACTCTGAAATTATTTTTGGTTAGACTCCGAACTTAATATTTTTCTTACACTCTAAACTATTGATTAGCTTTTACTTACATATGATTTGGTTCAAAATGATGTCGTGCATTCAGTTTTACATGGTTTGATTTAAAACGATGTCGTCTTTTCTGTTTCTAATTAACCGTTGGTTGAGTTACACGTGTACAGGTCCCTACGAGTTTCATGGAAAATATGACCATTGGAAGAGGGAGCCTACCATTGGAAATATGCCTATAAATTGGAGCTCATTTGAAAGAGCTAAAATAATAATGAAGTTGATCGATCTAGAGACCACACACTACTAAGGTTATTTCTAGAGAGAGAAAGCTTTTCATTCTTTGTGCATACTGAACCGCTCGTTTAGTTTTTGCTTCACGCGACTCCGAATGTTGACGATTACATTTGAGGTCTTCCGGGGATAGGAAGACAGAGGTTCCCACTACCTTGACGTTCAAGGGTTTCCTTGTTATGGAAGATAGAGGTTCCAACTACCTTGAAGTTGAGGGCTTTTAGGGATAAAAAGATATAGATTTCGATATTGGTATCGAGGGCTTAACCTGGTGTGGGTAAGATAGACTTTCATTAAAGTATAAATCAAGGGACCTTTATCCATGGTTGTTGGATACCCTACTCTTTGGGTTAAAAGACGTATATCTTGATACATGTAGTTTTTCTACTTGTTTGTTTCCGCTGCATATTGTATTGTAAGGAAAATATAATTTTCTTATACATCCTTACTTTTACTCTGTTTCATTGAGATTCTATACTCTTTAAGGTAGAATCTCATATTGTAATCCTTTTTTAAGTTTCAATTTCCGGATACATAATTCCGGAACCTACACTCGGAATCTCTTTCTAGTTTTGAGCATGAAAATAAGACTAGAAGTTTATAACTTTATTCCTTATTCCAAGTTTTCATTTGGTGTTAGAGTTGTTGTGAATTTTCTCAGTTTAACATTGTTAAACATAGCTCTTTCCTTTTCTTAAGGAAAGCTTAGTTATTCGTAACCAACTTTAAAGGTTCCAAAGGAATTTTTTAAAGTATACAATTCACCCCCTATGGTATTTTGAGCATCTACATCATTATTTTGATCCTAAACTCGATGCATCGGTAGTTATCATGAGACAAACTAGTGTCTTGGAACAAGGCCTTGAAAAAATCGTATTTGTAGTCTGGCCACGAGGCCATGACAATGTGGTTATGATAGTCTGGCATAATGCATTCAATCTTTATGAAAGTGGTTATTGATATTGAATGTGATTATTCAACTAGTTGAATATCCATGTGAATAATTAAATGGAATTATTTCATTTTATATTTTCTATATTATTATGAAGTTTATGTTTAAAAGGTTTTTGTTTTAGTTATAAATTGACTTAAATGTTTATGCTTATTTATGGAAGTTTCTTCTATGTTGTTATCCTTTGTGACCATCTGAGATCACCCCTTTAAATGTTTTATTTTTTCCAGGATGTGAAAAAGTAATTTATGAATGACCTGTAGGGATAGTATGAGGGGATATGAAGACAAGATTTTGTTGTAGTATTTTTTACTTTATTATGTAATGTAAACATTATGAATGTATCTAGTAATTCCAAGGATGCTAAACTATTTGGTCGTTCGAGACTTGATCTTTTGTGATCATGCCAATATTATGAAATAATGCACCGTCTCTGGGTAACTTGGGTCAGGGAATTACAGTTGGTATTAGAGGAAATTTAGTACAATACTTGGAAGCTAGATTTAGATAATCTCCGATTAGAGCACATAGACCAAAGATGGACTCAGAGGATTAGTATAGGAGAACTTCCTAGAATTTTGTTATTGTAGAGATTTTGTGAGCTTTCTGAGAAATACATCCATGTATGGATATGATCTGGTAGAGGTGGCTCTACCACAGATGTACCTAGGGGTAAAACCCGAAAACGCTGCTTTGAGATAGACACGAACGGGAACTGGTGCACAACAACGGGCCTTGCTGCACTCTTGGTTACAACACTCCTGGGGGATATTATTAGGATAATTATCATTTTCTTTACAAACCATTATAAAGAGTAAATGAATATATACTTCCTCAAAGAGGAAATTTTATTGGTTATGGATTATATCCTTAAATAGTTCAATTTATGTTAAGTGTATTACAATTATAGAATTATGTATTTTGATTCATAAATTGATCCAGTTTATTCCATTGTTTAGAACTGGAACCTAGTGGAAGGAATGGAAACTGTATCAATGAATGCACTCCAAGTAGGGATTTTCCTCTTGCTCAAGATAATTATAGTGGAGCTGGTGATGCAACTGGTGCTGATCATCTTATCACCATACTGGGACAACTCACTCAGGTTATGAATAATAACCTTTCCTGTATGGAGGACCTTGATCCACAACATGGAGGATTAATGTTAGATCGATTCATGAGGCAAAAACCAGCAACATTCAATGGGAGTAAAAATCCATTGGTAGCTGAGAAATGGATATGTTCCCTAGAGAAAATATTTCAGGCATTGTGTAGTAGTGAAAGGGAAAACGATATCATGGCATTTTACCACCTCAATAGAGATGTTGGTCAATGGTGATCATTGGTTAAAAACATGAAGGAAGATGATGAAGTATCAAATATGGAATGGAGGAAGTTCAATGATCTGTTTTTAGAAAAATACATTCCCTGTGACCATCGAGCATATATTGAAAGAAAATTTTTGAGTCTGAGACAAATGGAGGATCAGAATGTCAAAAAGTATGAGGATATCTTTAATAGGTTAGCAAGGTATGCGAGAGATTATATACTTAAACCATGAAGTATGATCAATCGTTTCTTTGATGGGTTAAAACCATTTCTCCGTCGAGCATTAGTCTCAAAATCCTTCTCGTCGTACGAAGACATTGTCCCATGTTCTATCAAGATAGAAAAGGAATTCTCTAGGTCTTCTAACATTAAAGAAAATCAAGGGAAGAAGAGATATGCATATCAATTTAGGAATGGAAATACAGGGAAGAAGAGAAAAGTTGAATATCCATCCTACAGTAAATGTGTGAAGAAACACCCTGGTACTTGCTTCAAGGGAATGTGAGTCTGTTACAAGTGTGCTAAAAATGGACACCAAGATCATGATTGCAAGGGGGAAAATGAAGCTACATATGGCCAATGCTACAATTGCAGGGAGATGGGACATTATGCAAATGGATTTCCTAAGAGTCAGGGGAACATACCTTAGTAAATGCCAAGGGATCAAGGACATTCTTATGCTATCACTACTAGTTAAGTAGAATCTCCAAAATATGTGGTGGAAGGTAATTTAATGGTCTCCTAATGTTTAGAAAATGCATTATTCGATTCTGGATCCTCGCATTGATTCATATCAGCCCAGTTTGCTAAGAAAATTAGATATTTCCAATTTGATTTAACAAGGGAGTTGTTAGGTAAAAATCCTAAGGGAATTATCATTGCAACAATGTTTTGTGAATCAGTCCCCAATAGAGCACATAAACGTTCTTAATCGACTGATATCATCATCATAATTATGATTGAGTTTGATATAATCCTCAGTATGGATTGGCTTTAAGACCATGATGTGAATACTTATTGTAAGAAGAAGGAGGTTACAATTTTTGATGATGATGATAATGAAAACCTTATCTTTAGAGAAGATTTTCTAGCACCTAATTCTTATCTAGATCCACCCCCAATAGCTCAACTAATTTCAATTATTCTGGAGGAAGAGAATGAAATGTCTGTGCGTGAGGAACAAAATGTTCAAATAAAGGATGTACCTATTGTAAATGAATGTGTAGATGTGTTTCCAAATGATATACCTGGATATCCTCTAGAATGAGATTTTTAGTTTTCCATTGATTTAATTCCTGGATCAAGGCCTATATGGAAGACCCCTTATAGAATGGCCACTGTGGAATTAGTTGAACTAATGAAACAACTAGAGGAATTGAATAATAAGGGATTTATTCGCGCTAGTGTTTCTCCATGGGGATCCCCTATTCATTTTGTTAAAAAGAAATATGGATCTAAGAGGTTATGTATCGACTATAGGTAGATCAATGCTATAACAGTAAAGAACAAGTATACCCTACATCACATTGATGATTTATTTGACCAACTGCATGGAGCTCAATATTTTTCAATTATTGGCCTTTAGTATGTATATCATCAGTGGTGTGTGACGAAGGAAGACATTCCGAAGACAACATTTCAATCGATGTATGGGCATTATGACTTTACAATTATGCCTTTTAGGCTGACTAATGCACCCTCTGTATTCATGGATCAAATTAATATAGTTATCAAGGAATATCCCAATGATTTTGTGGTGGTATTTATTGATGATATCCTGGTGTTGAGGCTCCTTTTCGTCACAGAGTCTAAAGGAATAAAAAGGGCAATACCTTGAACCCAAAGTGATTCATCCATTGAAGAAACATAAAAAATTGACAAAGTCATGAACCAAAATTCAAATGCACTTTGGTCGCGCAAGTTACAGCAAGGATGCGCAAGAATACTTGCGCACCTCCCAAGGGTCGTGCAAGTGACTTGCGTTCCCTCTTTGAAATTTTACCCAGGGTCTCTCCAACATATAAGTACCCCTGTGGGCCCCCCATTTCGAAGAGGAAAAATTCGAAAACTTCATATTTGAGCTCCCGGTTCCCTAGTGTCTTCTCAAGACTTCTGAATACTTATATGGTAATTTCGTACCCAGAAAGAAAGATCTAAAGAGGGGGAGGAAGGCTCAAGTGTTGAAACTCATCAAAACATTCGCAACTCTCTTATGGAAGACTCTAGGGGTTGTATTAATGTCTTGAGTCAATCCTCGCCCATGTTGTACCCTAATGATTGACCTTAGTGCAAGTACACATGTGTCACGCAAGTACACCTAGGCGAAAAGAACTTGCGCACCTACGTAGTACTTGCGCGCCCACGAAGGACTTGCATGCCACCATCTTTTTTGGGTACCCCCTTTTTTTTATTTCACATCTCCTATACTTATTCATATATCCTCTTCAAGATTAAGCCTTTATAACTCTCTATAAATCAATTTATGTCATGATTTCCTTGTTTTTGTCATTATCATAAAGGAATTCTATGGAACATCTATAAAAACCTAGTGATTTACACATCTTTACATCACTAAAGTTAGAGAATTCAATCATTCAACCTCATAATTTATGAAGAGAGAATATTTAACATGGGCCTCCTTTTCAGAAGTAATCCCCAGTCCAAATTCTCATTAATATTGAGCATTCTCCATAGGAGTAAGTCCCTTGTCCTCATTAATTTGGGCATCCTACTTAGGAGTAGGCCCCATTCATAATTCCTTTAAACTGGGACTCCATTTCTGGAGTAAGCCCCAACCATGGTTCTCTTAACCTAGGTATTATTTTTTAGGAGTAAGCCCATGTTTTAATGTCTAAAAATATGGGAATCCTCTTTAGGAGTGAGCCCCATGTCCCTTAACCTGGGCCTCCTTCTTAGGAGTAAGACACAGTCTTTATTTCTCTTAAACAGTCATAATTTACATTGGATGTGGGATTTTTTCTTCGGAGTAAAACCCAATCATTAGTCCCCTCTTAATTTGGGAATCTTCCTCAGGAGTAAGCCCCAAGTTACAGTTTTTTATTCTCTATAAGAGTATATATACCTTTATGGACCTTGTTCCAGGATTTCTCCCCTGAAGTAAATCCTAATCTTCCTCTATTTGGGTAGTCACACATAAATAAGCCCCATATCATTTCTTTTGATGGCACAATTGTCTGGTTTTACCAATACATCTTGTTTCTCACACTGAGCATGACTTATATGATATTAGAGTGTAAAATTAATTATGACATCTTTCCTTGATCCATCAATCATGAATAAACCCCACACTTCTTTACTCAAACTATGTGGGTTCTGATTCCTTTTCCAATACAAAGGATACATAGGTAGCCAGTCTGTGGGTACGATCCCAACTCTGAAATAATCCATGTTCTTCCGAATGACAATAAACATCAAGTTCCCCACTGAGTGGCTTTAAAACAAGTATGGTCTTCACAATGACCAAGAGACTTTTATGTATTGAACGATACCATTGAATAAGAATCTCTATTAAATAAAGATGATTATCTATCAATGAAGGACATCGAATACATATAAAAGATTCTATAAATATCCAACATATCAATCATTGATTGTAATATCTAAAGGAAAGTTCACTTGTTAATGTAATTAGGATTCACGAAAATAACTTCAATCTATAAAGAGAGTCCCAGAGTAGACAATAAATTCTCTCAAAAAGTTGTGATGAGTCTGACCTCCCATCCTCTCGACCAATTCGAATTCCTAATTCTCATCAGATCACAACAAATGAGCACCTACCATTGGAATGTGGGTCCAAATGGATATGGAATCAATAGATGTTTCCGGTTCTACAAACAAACTCATTAGAAACTGTTTGGAATGTATGAATCTTAAACCAATGACATCATCCCCAATTCCATAGGAAATAAAAAATGGTGAACCTGATGTGAATCCTTAACCATGTTAGAATGATATTTTACTAATTTTTTTGTCCCCTATTTAAAATTCAATGAGAGGGCCAACAATAAATTCAATAACATATGTGCTTATCCAAAAGGTGTAGTGGCTGAACATATCTTCATTAAGACTATTATATCAAATAGGAACTCTTTTCCAAGATCTTCTGTATTACAAGAATGGATTTTCTTAACCTCACATCTATGAATACCTCTACTGTGAAAACCTCTACTGTGAATGCATCTACTGCTGCTCCTACTGAATCATCGTCCACTCTATGGACGACATCACCTAATCAGCATCTTCAATGCTGGGTATCGAATTCACTGGTTAAGGGGTATCATCAACATGGTACCATTCCAACTCTGGAGGCTGCACGATAAGCCCTCCAAGTGAAAAACTCGCCTTGGTCGTCAAGACAGTGACAACCAGTGATCAAGAAGCAGGTGGTGCCAAACATCATCTCCATCTGTTTTGGGTCATTATCCCCGGAATGCAATCACCATTCACTGTAATATTCTTTAGGAGGTGAATAATAAGGTCCCTCAGGGCCTTAATTCAAGTAGACAGGAGTCCTTCCCAAGAGATCCTATCAATAATCGCTGCCAGCCTCATGCGGCAATGCTCCCTTAACATGATGAGGGTATCGACTCAAGGAATTAAGCTCAGGTTCCTCAAACCTGATCAGGCAAGACGAACTGCCAAAGGTGAAATATGGGCAACAGTGAGCACGTTCTCATCTATTTCATCTCCGGAGAGGTCCACAAACCTAACTTGGTAGAAAGATACGAACGAACACATACACCTATCCATTTTAATTCCACTGTCCAGCTGACTCACCTAGATGCATTACGCAAATCCCACCAGGCAATTCTGGTGGAGTACTATAGATAGGTATATACACCTGTGATTAATTCATCAGCTTGTCAGAAGGCTCGTTTGACTACATATGATGAAGCCCGCTAACCCTATGTGTTGACAACTGGCAAACCAGCACATACACCTTCTTACACTAAGTAATCCTGCCAGTATCCTCATCTGTCAGTGTTGAAGGGGGCTCATCAACTACGTTTGGCAGAGTGCAATCAGAGGGCACATACACCAGCTAGTATTGATCAGGCCTGCAAACAGTCTCATTTGGTAGCATTCAGAGAAGTCAGTCGGAAAGATCTAGTGACAAATAGGAGGTATACTCAGCTCTCTACCCCCACACATGAGTACTGTCAGAATTCACTGACAGGAATAGGAGGATAGGAGCAGACACATACACCTACTCCAAGCATGGAATGGACATATATCCTTGTTTCAGCTGCTGAAGTCAACAAGCACATTCTGTCAATGGTGAAAGAGAAGAATCAAATCCCTTCTCATATCCTGGATGTCTTCCAGGATATTATAACAGCTTCAGCACCATCTTAGGGAAATACACATAAATCGATCCTTACCAGTGGAGTGACACATCAACAATTCACTCTGGAACAGACACACACATTTGTTCCAGTCCAAGAGGGTTGTGGGGAGTACTACCCCTTATCATACGGACAACCAGGTTAGGTACATACACTTGATTTGATTGGAGATAATCAGCCTAACCTGATCATTTATCCTGAGCATGCATATACACCTGCCAAACTGAGTAAGATCGCATCTAAGAAGAAGAACCACCGAGAAAAGTCATGAAATCAAAGGCCCATCTGTGACAAGACCTTGCTCGATGCTAGAGTTCTTGATGCACTCAGACAATTATCTGTTGCAACTCAGGATTATACTCCCTCAGTTACCAATAGTGGGAACATTAATTCCGAAGGACTGCATCAGATATTTCCTCATGAAGTATTTCTTTATTACAATTTGGTCGATCTTGAAGTTTAATCTTCAGATGAGAGCCACAAGAACCCTTTGTGTGGCCAAAAGTCCAAGGAGAAAAATGTTTCATCATTTTCTGTAACCCACCATGGTGGTCCTCCCCATGATGATGAATTTAGCTACAAAATTCCTCTTGGAAGTAGTAATTCATATTTCTTGGAAAATTCTACAACAGAAAATGTAGTGACGAGAAATCACTCTTAACTTGAGGCACTTGAAAATGTGAATCCAATCATGTTTGATGCTTTACCATTACCAGGTGAAACACTTTCTCAATCAGAAGATAGCTTGGGGTGTAAGTCATTTTCCAAACCACCCCTAGGTCATTCATCTTCTAGTTCAATCAATGAATTCCCTACCAATCTTGTTGAATCCGATGAAGCACCAAGGAAGCACCAGCTCTGTTCTATTCACGTAGAAGAATCTTCATTGAGTGATAAAAAGGAAGTACTGAATATGAGAAAACAACTGGTGAAAGGTGATGTTCCAGTTATGTTTTGGCCTTTGGATGATTCTCATTATGATATTCTAGAAATGTTGACAGAAGATGGAATTCATGATATTCGTCTCAACATATGGAAAACAATTTGTTTGTTGAAAACGAAAATATTATCTTATGATGAATATGAAAATCAGGTCAAGATATTAGAATGGTTACAATGCCAAATTAACCTGGAATCTCTCTCAGTTTCTTGATATCCAAACGCTGAAAAACAGTAGAGATCCCTTCAATGTTCATGCATTGGTGAAGTAAGAAGATTGCACCAATTAATTTCCAATTCCCCATCTGGTATTCATACCAGGGGATGGGGTGTTCATGGAGCACTACATTTCACTGTGATCTCCAATCAGCAAAGTCTGCCGAAAATGGTCTCATGCATTGTTATTGCCCTTGGTCGGCCATAGTCAATGGGGTTTGATTGTAATCAAATGCTTGCCCAAGAAAATGATTCAACTAGTTCCTCTCAAAATAAAGCATACAGAGAAGAAGTTGTTTAATTAATCCTGCATCAATAAAATGAGACTATTGAACATGCCTCTCATTTGGAGCAAGCACATCACCAAGTGATTGAATTGTCAAAAATCATCAAACTGTCTTTTGAGAAGGGTGATAAAAGTGAATTAAGTTTGATGCATCCAGCTAATTTCCGAACTATGGTCAGAAAGATCAAGAGTGATTTCAAGAAGGTCTCAGATATAGAAAATCATGAGCCACCCCAGTTTTCCAGACTAGGGACTCTTTTAACTCAACCCTTGGAATTAAAAAATAGGATTCAAGGAGTTGAGAAGGAACAGCACAAGTCCACTAGATTGGGGACCTTTTCAAATCATCAATCTCTTCCTTTGATAATGTTAGTCTTCTCTCGATTAGGAAAGAAGCCTCAAGAGAATGAAGAGCCAAATTATCCGGATATTCCCTCCAAAATACGGTTCATCAGGATGTTCCTGATGGATCGAATCAACAAAAGGAAATGTCTCATCAAAGACATAGAAGAAGCCAATATCACAGAAATGTCGATAAAAGGGATGCAATGCATTATGCATCAATTAATGTCATCAATTCTGTTGTTGATGATCAACCAGATGAGGTTCACTCAGAGGGATCATATGAAGAGGTTCTTTCTCATGAAGTTGTATGGACATACACAAATAAGGAAGGTGGGCTTACACGAAATCAAAGGATTACTCAGAACCTAGGTAATCCTTCAAGAAACCCACTTCCCACTATACAAAATGGATCCAATAAGGGGAATTGAATGAATCTGGTTATATAACCTTCTTCTGGAGATGGTCAATCGCTCTCACTAGAGAAAATATTTGCATAATAAGAGGAAGAAATGAAGGAATTGAGGAGGATGAATGCAGAACTACTTCAGGGTAGTCTTTCTCTTAATCGTGCTGGAGTCATTCAGTAAAAGGAATTTGTTGTGGTTAATGAGATGGATCAAGAATATCCTCATTTATCAGTACACCCCCACAGGTCTAATTCAACGGGTCAAGTTCAACAACAATTGGCATTGCTACCATCAGTTGCAGTATCAGCAACCACATCATTACCACCTCCAGTCATTGCACCTGTTCAGGTCAAAGCTCAAACAGATGTTTCTCAAAAGTTAATAACTACTATTGTGTCATTAACAGCTCATTTGGAAGCTATAGAGAAAAATCATGCTCAAATTCAACCAGAAATGAGAGCTTACCCTGAGTTTGTTGATTCAATTCCTCCCACATCAAATTTTACAAGTACCACATTCCCTATATTTAATGGTTCGGGAGACCCATGGCAACACTTAACACATTTTATTTATCATTGTGGTCCTATTATGGGAACCATTCAGCAACAAGAAGCAGTTAAGCTCAGGAGTTTTGTACAGTCATTATAAGGACCTAATTTTGTTTGGTACTAAAGATTTCAATCCCGATCAATTACCAGATGCAAGGATATTTGCAATAAATTCCTTCTTCAGTTCAGCTCAACATTTCCAAAGAAAACAGTTTTTTATCTTAAAAACTGTAAACAAATTGATAATGAAAGGGTCTTATATTTCATTGGTCGTTGGAAGGGATTTAAATATTCTCTAATCTTAGCACTTCCTCAAGATGAATTGAAACCAATATGTGTGTAAAATTTACGTGATGAGTTGCATACACCACGGATCCCTGTGAAATACATAGGAGGGTATCGATACCTTACTTCAATCGCTCAACAGATTGATGATTCTCTTTTAAAGACTAATGATAATGCTCGTGTAATTGCATCAGCACTAGGAAGAAGAATGAGTAAGGCAAAGACTTCTACAGTTATGATTATACAAGAACTTTTACCTGCTTCTACTTTAAAACCTTCATCTTCTCAAATGGCTCCACCTCTGGAGTTTCAGAAACAGAGGCTGTTTCATCAATATGATCAATGAAATCAATGATAGAAACATTTTGAGGATATAAATAGCAAAGTTTAATCTTTATGAAATGAACATGTTCCTGTTTACTTCATTTTGGCTCTAGAAAATAATTTTGTTAAATTTCCAAGGTCCAAAATTACAAACAAGGAAGGAGATGAAGACCATCCCAACTATTTCCAATTTTATCAAATGTTGGGGCATCGCACTCAAGGGTGTTTTTCAATTCAAGGACCTCCTTCAAAAAATGGTCGACTTGGGATAAGTCAAACTAAATGGTTCTTTAGCTCATGTAGCATGTGTTACTGCTACAGTTCCATAGGAGGAAGGCGAGTGGCAAGAAGTCAAGAAAAAGAATGTACAAAAATATGATGATTGGATGGTCAAAAAGATGATCAATTGAACACATGCTATTTTTCAAACATAATTTATGAAACTAAATGTGTCTTCTGCCATGAATTCCATAGAAAACCCCTCTTCATCAGACGAAGAGTCCTCAAAGAAACGATATAATTCCAAGAATGAAAAAGAAGCAGAATAAGATGAGTATGTACCAAAGCCCAAGTTGTCCCTGAATCTGGCAGATTTTATGACATCTACTTCGATGCAATGGGCACCGCCCCACCAAACGGCATAGTCTAAACAGGCTAATCAAGAAGAGTCTTCATCGGATGAAGAGTTGATCTTTTGTTCAGTTAATATGATTCAATTAGCAGATAAATATTCCAGTCGTAGTTTCAATTTGGATGAGCCCAAGTTCCCTGTATCAAATAGAGGAATCAAAGGATGTTCTAGAGGCTCAAGATATAGGGGAAGAAATGGATCTTTCAGTGGACACTATTCCAATTCTACCCCCTGCTAGAACTGTGTATGCGACAGAAACTCGTGGTAGAGCCCTTCAACGAGCTCAACAAAAATAAGCAAGTTCTTCCACACAAGGAAGACTCAGTCCTGGAATAATTATTCTGTGAGATTAGTTGAAGGTTCCATCTTCATCCTCTCAGCATGTAAATCGACCTAATCGGTATAATATTTCAAATCCAAGAGTATTACCAACTCCTAACCCAGTACAAGATTCATTAACTTCCAAAGCATCAACATCCAAGGCACCTGCTAAACCACATGTTCCTATAGGCAAACACAGACCTTTGGATCAAATGTATGATGTATTGAAACACTTGGCCCAATTACCTACCAAGTTATCAATTCTGGATGCATTGAATTTATCAAATGATCTTCGTGAGGCACTCATCGAGGCTTTGTAAAGTCCTCATAAGTTTGAAACTGAAATTGCTATAGCTGAAGTCTACCATGTAGAGAATAATCCTTCATAATTCCATGTAGTGATATCGTTTACTGATGAAGATGAATATGATGTCATTCATAGATATATTAGACCGTTGTACTTATCAGGCAAGGTTAATGGTGTAGACATCCGAATAGTTTTCATTGATGATTTTTCAGGAGTCAACCTCATCCTCATTCGTAGACTTCATCGATTTGGCCTCACAGAAAAAGATTTATCTCCTTCTACTTTGATGTTACAAGGATATGATAAAAATGAACAAGAACAAATGGACGATATTACACTCAGAACTCAGTTTTGAGATCTTTTATCAAATTCATATTTCATGGTTTCTGATCATGAATCATCATTCAACATCTTGTTTGGTAGACCATGGCTACATCAACATGCAGCTATCCGTTCATCATTCCATCAATGTCTCAAATATTGTTTTTTTGGTAAAATTGGGACATTGTATGTCGATAAATCCCCTTTCAAGACATGTTAATCTCAATATATTGATGTGTAATTCTTTCACATGAAGGGAAAGGAGAAATCCTCAACAAAGGAGATTACCAAAGTTAATTCTCCATATGGTTTGGAAAAGATTCTAGTAAACCCATTAGCACATGTGAGTATAGATTATTTATTTCCTATCAGTCAAATCGATAGGATGGACCCAAATAAAAATACACTTATGGAAACCTCTATAAGGTCTATCACATAAATGAAACCAGACTGGCTGGGAGAATGTGGTAATTCACCAAGCAAGGATGAAAGCTCAAATGGAGATGTCTTCATTTCATCTGCTGAAATCCAGCATGTCTATACCTCTCCACCTAGGCTAGAAGAAGTTATATCAATGTTATAGGTGAACAATGATGTTGATTCTCAGTCCATTATATCCTCTTTAGTACCCAACGAAGACCCTTAATCATCAATCGGGTCAGAAATGGAAGCTTCTTCTTCAAGATGTTCAAATTTTAGCATGTCTTCTGATCATGAAAATTATGATTCATCATCAAATATGAAAGTAGAAATAGAATAAATAACACATGTTTAATAAGAAGAGGAAGATACCAAGGAATCTCCTCCAGCATTTAAAGAGGGAATCTCTACCACTGTGGATGAACTTAGAGAAACAAATCTGGGTATAAAAGAAGATCCACGCCCCACTATAATTAGTGCGACAATGACTCTTAAAAAGAAAGAGATGTATATTTACATCTTAAATAAAAATCAATATATATTTGATTGGAACAAATAGAAATTCCAAGGTTTGATCCGGATATTTCCACTCATTATTTGGGTTTCCCAGAAGAACATCGAGGATTCAAACAAGCTGCTAGAAGAACACACCCAAACAAAGCTTCCAAAATTTAAGCAGAAGTGGATAAGCTCATCAAAGCATACTTCATCAGAGAAGTTCAATATCCCATGTGGTTGGATAATATTTTCCCAGTGAAAAATAAGAATTTTAAAATTAGTGTTTTCATTGATTTCAGAGATCTTAATCAGTATTACCCTAAGGATGATTTTCCAGTACCTATTATAGAACTCTTAATTTATGCAACAGTTCGATATGAAGAACATTACTCCATGGATGGATATTCCAGATATAATCAAATCCAAATGGCTCAAGAGGATAAATAATCTTCAGCCTTCAGAGCCCCTCAGGGCGTGTTTCTCTATCGGGCAATTCCTTTTGGACTAAACAATGCAGGCACAACATATCAGCGTTCCATGCATCGTATCTTCCAACCCTTTTTTGGGATGTTTTTAGAATGTTAAGTGGATGATTTTTTGGTTAAATCCAAACGATTTTATAATCAAATGGCTGATTTGGAAATCATATTCCACAATATTCGGAAACATAATTTGAAGATAAACCCCTTAAAATGTGCTTTTGGTGTAACATCAGCAAAATTTCTCGGCATTGTTGTACGACATCGTGGTATCAAATTTGATTCTATGAAGACAATTTCAATCATTGGTATGTAACCTCCTCGATATTTGAATGAATTGAGAGGATTTCAAGGGCACATAGACTATATTTTTCGTTTCATCTCCAATTTGGCAGGCAAAAGTTTACCCTTTACCAAATTGATGAAGAAGGGAGTCGCATACAAGTAGACTGAAGAATGTCAAGAAGCATTCGATATTCTTAAAAATTATCTCTTGTGTTCACCAGTGTCAATGCCACTTGTTGAAGGATGTCCACTTATCCTTTATGTGACAGCATTAGAGCGACCATTGGATGCCTTTCTTGCTCAGATGAATGATGCTGGGAACGAAAACAGCCTCTACTATCTCAGTCGGACTATGCATAAAGTAGAAACCTGATACTCAAGTATTGATAAGTTCTCCTTAGCATTAATCTCTGCAGTTCAGAAGTTGAGACACTACCTACGACATCCTGAGGTCTAATTGGTATCTCACAAAAACCCTCTCAAATTCATCCTTTTTCGTCCAATGCTTACAGGACGTCTGGAAAGGTGGGCAGTTATTTTTCAGCAATTTGATATTCAATATGTGTCTCAAAAGGAAAAAAGGGACAATCTTTGGCTTATTTCCTTGTTGAACATCCTTCAATAGAAGAAACATCTTCATATATTGAAATACCTGATGAGGAAGACTTCTATATTAAACAAATTTGTCAAACATGGGAAATGAACTTTGACGGTGCTTCCAGAAGTCTAACAGGGAGGAAAATAGAAAATTCTAAGATCAAAAAAGTTGGGTTAGGAGTTGTACTCATTTCCCCGGAAAAGGAATTGTTACCTTATTAATTTTCATTGTTGGGAGGCGGTAAAAATAATAAAGTGGAATACCAAGCTCTTATTGCAGGATTGGAGTTGGCACTTCAAGCACAAGTGATTCACTTAAAGGTGAAAAAAGATTCAGACCTTGTAATAAAACAAGTCAATGGGGATTATGCAATCAGAAAAGAAGAAATAGTCCATTTGTATGATTATGTCAAAGAGTTAATGGAAGAGTTTCCTTTGGAACCGACATTTTCTCATGTCCCAAGCTCACAAAATTCCCAAGCTGATGCATTAGCAAATATAGCCACAGCTCTGGCAGATCCAAATTGGGACGAGACAACCATCAGTATTGCCCACCATCGTACACTTTCACCTTATGTTCAAATAAGAAAAGAGTAAATCAATGATATTAGTCCCATCTCTGATCCATATGGTCATAATACTGGATGGATGACACCTATCAGGGAATACCTTCAAAATAGAACACTTCCACCTGATAGAGTTGAGAAAGAACATGTCTGGAGATGTGTGGTCAATTTATCTCTAATTGATAGTCCAGACCACCTAGATAAAATTCTTTACAAGAGTGGTATTGATGTAGTTCTCTTCAGATATATTGATGGTGAAGAGAAAATGGTTGTCATAAAAGAAGTGCATGCAGGATTCTGTTGTGCCCACCAGTCTAGACACATACAATCTGATCAAATTCGAAGGCTTGGATACTTTTGGCCTTCAATGTTACAAGATTGTGTTGAATTCACAAAGAAATTTCATTCTTTCCACGTACATTACAACTTCATTCATCAACCCCCAGAGTTGCTTCATACAGATAAATACTCGTGGCCATTCGCCACATGGGGAATGGATGTAGTGGGACATTATCCTTCAAATAAATCCAAGCAGTTTAAGTACATTCTTATTGCTACTGACTTCATTTCCAAATGGGCATAGGCAATACCTCTCAAAAAAATCAGTTCTAAATGAATTGTCAAATTCATCAAGTCTAACATCATTACCATATTTGGTGTCCCTCATACCATATTGATGGACAATGGAACCAACTTATGTTCATCTTAGGGGAGGATGTTTTATCAATAATACAACATCAAATACAACCATTCATCTCGGTATCATGCAACAACCAATGGCCAGATAGAATCTTTCAACAAAAATCTATCAAATATAATGCAATATATGGTGGATAAAGATAAGAGGTCATGGCCTGATAAACTCTTTCATAATTTATGGTCTTATTAGACCACGACCTGCACCGCAACGTGGTCAACTCCACATTCATTGGTATATAGAGCAGAAGCAGTTTTTCCCATTGAAGTTCAACTATCCTCGCTCATATTATCAATTTGTGATCAGTCGTCTACAAATGAACAATCTCAAAAGAAATTGGATGAATTGGAATGGTTAGATGAGAAAATATTGTGCACCCTACACCACTTGGAAGTTTATCAAAATCGAATAGCACGAGATTTCAACAAAAAAGTTCATCTTTGTTCATTCATTCAGGGAGAATTGGTATTAGTTCTCATAACTACTGTGATACTAGGAAAGAAACCTCACAATATTGAGCCAAAATGGGAAGGAACTTATTCAATACATAAGGTCTACTCTAATGTAGATTATTCTTTAATCTCAATGGATGAATAACTCATCACTACTCCAACCAATGCCAGATTTATGATGAAATATTTTGTATGAACACAGAATACACCAAGGGTCCATGCATACGACTTTAAACTATTGGAACTTACATCAAACATGACGTTAAACTGTGTCGTCCTAACTACATGATGCTAAACTGTACAGAAGTCTCTTATGTCCTTTAATACGTTAAATTGCATAACCAATGTTCCATGCATATGACCTTAAACAATTGGCATTTCTCTCATCCAGCAAGATGTTAAACTATGTCCCTTTTATCGTCCTATACGAAGTTAAACTATACAATAGTGGTCCATGCATATGACCTTAAACTATTCTCAAATTCGTCCAACATGACTCTAAACTGTATCGTCCCTTTCTTGTCCAACATGACGTTAAACTATGTGAAAGTCCCTAATACGTCCAACATGACGTTAAACTGTGTCCTCTTTTGTCTTTACTGCATGACATTAAACTACACAGTTCCCCACTTTTTGTCCATGATGACTATAAACTGTATATTCCCCATCGTCCTAACTACATGATGCTAAACATTATAGAAATCCCTTAATACATCCTACATGACGTTGAACTGTATTTTTCTCCCTTTTATATGACACTAAACTGTGCAGCACCAATAGTCTTCATTGTAAGATTTTTAATTTAATAGTACCTTAATATGTCCTACATAACATTAAATTGTGCATCGGTAGGGTTGTTTCTACCACTTGTTTCTCACATGAAGTATGGCTCACGTGAGCTTATAGTAATCGTCAACCATAAAACTTTCTCTGGGCCTCTGACCATGCATAAGTCCAAACACCAATTTTTAGGTTGTTGTCCCCATGGACAACTTGATCACTAATTCATTCTTTAATTGAACTACGGGGAATTTGATCCCTGACTTATAGGTTGCCTACATAGTAAACCTTCCAAGGTTAAAGCCCAAAACCAATATTTTCACATTGGTTCACCTTTTTCCTTGCTACACGACGTTAAACTGTACAACACCTTTTGTCCTATATGATAGTATAAACTACCATATTCATTGATACCCTCACCTGAGAGGGAATTATTATTTAAATTGATTTTAAATCATGTTATATTCCAACGACTATGTGAATACATGGTAATTCTTGAATCTTTTATCTTGGGTCAGACAATCATTGCACTAAAGTCACCCTTTTCACCCTTCACTTGTACGAACCAAATCTGTACAGAGGGTATTTCTCGAATTACGTGGTCTTGATTCCCATCCTTATAGGATATATAGGAACCTTTGTGTAACATGTAAAGTATGTAATGAATAATAGATATTATTATCTATTTCTATTTATGAACTAGATAGTGTTTTAGAGGCTTAAAATGAGAATAAATCAAATCTTAAGCATAGAATACACTAATATTTTTAAAAGATTGTTTTACTGCCTTTTGTTGGAAGACCATTTTTAAATAAAACTATTGAAACTTTTATAAGATATATTTTTCAAAATAAACATATTATTTGTTATTTGGACATTGAAATTTACATTGGATAATTTTTTTGGTATTTTTCTTACAATGTTCATTTTTTTAATGAATAGTTAAAAATAATTCATTTTACATCAAAACTGCTTCTTCATCTAATATAATTATATGGCTAGATTATCTTTTTAATTGTTTTTAAATTTTAATAAGAATATATTTTTACCATTTAATCCAATTTTGGTCATTATAATTAATTTCACTTTGGAATTGGGCATAATCAAGTGCGAAACATTTCATAGATATTTTTTCAAAAAACCCCGCTATTTGTTTTGACAACGATAATTATTTTTGATTAATTATTTCAATTTATATTTTTGGAATTTGGTAAAATGGATTCCATTTTTGGAATCATAAGGTCCACATTATGTAATTAATACTCTTTTTAATTTGGACATTATGAATAGTAACAACGGTAATTATCTTTAATTATCGTGATTAATTAGTAATCGGGTAGTTAAGGATAATAAAATAATATCATAATAATACAAAATAACCCCAAAATGTGTCCTAATGCTACTGTTTGTTTTATGTCCGACCATGGGATTCCTTGTTCCAAACTTAGGGACCCCATGGAATCACTTTTGGGTGAAGGTGACACTTTATCATTTTATTTTTAAAGAAATGAGAATATCACTAAAGAATGTATCACCCGAGTAAAACATTTTTAGTTTCATCTATGTAAATGATATATTAGACAATAAATATTAATTGGAAAGATAAAAATATTTCATATATCATAGTATTTGTTTTATAATTTTTAGACAGTAAATAAATTAATTTATTTATGACATCATGATGATGCAGCGATTATCTCATTAATGTATGATTTAAATAAAATGAAAAGATATTGTAAAATCTAAGACGTAAACATGTCAAAAACATATTGGATGAGTATAGTTGGAACTCTTATCACCTTATCATATAAATATATCTATTTGGGACCTTTAAAAACCGAAACACATTTTAAAATAAAGTAACATTTCTTGGCTTTCCAAGAGTGCCCCTCCTCCCTCTTATAGAAGGCCCCCACCTCTAACCCCTTACCCACTCCTCTCAAGCCATTCTCTCAGGAAAGTTCTGATCATTTTATCTCTAAAAATCACTTTATTTATCATAGATTCCTTACCTTAGGTAGAATGATCTTCAAAAATCCCTTTTGGTCAATCCAAGAGGAGTTACCCGATTTAATGGTAAAGTCTTCTCTAATGTTCTTTTGTTTCATTTTGTTTCTCCAACCCCCTAAACACTTTTTTTCATTTATATTGTAAGAACAACAGTATCTTAAATATACTAGGATGTTGTTATAATAATTATTCTAGCTACACTTACACACACGAACATCTTATGGTTAAAGAGCATACTATTTCCGTGGATGGCGAATTTCTGCCTCACGAAATGATGATTGATCAATATTCTTATAACACCTTCAAAGGTGGACATTAAGATGTCACTATATTTATATGTTATATATGATATGTTTATGTTTTCCTTAATCTTCTGTATTTTTCATTTATGGCATACCTTTATGGTTCCCATTATGGGTAAACACGATATCTTTATTTTAGGAAGGGCGGACTATCGCCCCCGTCAATGTTATTTGATTCATTAATGCCATATGTGGGACATATAAAGGATGGAGTTAATGATATTATATATTATATTATACCTGAATTATAATATACCTTTATATCATTATTATTCAATTCCATAAAATATTAAATCGAAACGAATGTAGCGTTCATGCGTACGTACAACTTATCGTCTCCATGAATGGTGCATTTCATTTATTACCACTAAATGTATTGTAATATTATAAATTCATGTATATAATAGAAATATATTACATATATGATATATAAATTATGAATATATCTCTGGATATAATGGATATTTTACCACATGAACAAATTGTAATTATAAAGAGTTTATTTTTGACTGAAGTACCAATGATCGAAAAAACGACCATTATTAACTTAAATAATTACATAGTGTTCATAACATGGTAATAAGTGATATAAATGGAATAATGATCATGAAAAAGGTTATTAAGCAAGTAGAAATTAACTCATGTTTATTATTCAGTAGGTTAAAGAATGATCGAGTCATGTCGGACCTGAGGTAAGGGACTTCGTCTCAATCTCCTTTCATTGAGGCATATTTTTTTTATATGAAACTTTCTTTTATACGGTGTATAAACCCCTTTGAATTTTACTTTTATTCAAGAAAAATCATTTTATATGAAGCGTTTTACTAATAGACAAAAGGGAATGTTTTTGTCGTACGTATGCGGTGACAATGACTACTTCACCACCGTGCCCATTAGTTGAGTCTCAGCTTCCTCTACAAGAAATAATTTTTTTAAAATGAAAAATAAATACCTTGTTTTACTTTTCCTTCATTTTGGTATTGAAAAAGGTTTTAATAATGTTTTTATTATATCAATGTGTTATTGATATCTTGTGATTGAAATGTGAAAATGTTATGTTTCCTTTATGCATGTTTTAATTGATACGATTATGTTATGGTTCTATTGAATTGTTTATGAAAATGGGTGGTTCCGTGATAAACTAAGGGCGGGTGAGCCCGATATAGATATCCAATGCATTGGGTAATGGGAAGGGGTTAAACTCTAAGGTTTCTCCAATGAGATTTAGGGAATATATTGTGATGGGTATTCCAAATGTAACCATGAAGGTAACTCCCTACGTAAGAATGTTATGAATTCCTCAAGTTACCTTTATGTCTTATTATTTCTATGAGTTATTCATTATTTTATGAGGAATGTTAAAGTGCTTATGTTTTATGAGTAATTATGATTTCATTGATTCTTATGTATACGTGGACTAATGTTTTCTTTATGTATTTTTATATACCTTACTGAGCTTTTTATGCTCATCCCTAGTTTTTGAAATGTTTTTTGACAGGTCAAGGGAAAAGTACATGATGTGATGATAGTGTAGAGGAAGTGTCAAGAATGAATCCATGTTTTATTTTAAATATGTCTCCTCTGATGAGAAAAATGAATATTGTCTTTTATGTAACAACTTTGTTGAAATGTGGAATGTAATGCATGATTTTTTATCAAATTATCTAAAACTCTAAAACTAAAAATATCCTCAATGTGTATTCTTGAAATAACTCAATATTAACTAAGGTTTATGTTTTTGGCCTTATAGTTGGTATCAGAGGTCGGTTTAGTTTACTTTAGGAGTTAGAATTCTATTAAATTATTATCCCAAATTAGTTTTTTTATATTCAAATTTAAATGATATATCATTTGAAGGTTACCATATTTATTCATCTAAGACCTGTTTTTTCAAAATGGTTTTTTGTAGAGGAAACAGGGAAGGAGTTCTAGGAATGCATACAAACGGAAATGACCGTTTGAATCAGCATCCTGAGACAGTCGGAATTGGAACTGAACAGTTTTTTGCAGTGATGGCACAGTTGACTCAAGCGTTAATTGGTGGTTGTATCCATGTATGAAATCAGCAAGATTAACCACAGAGGAACATGTATGTTTTGGATCATTTCATGAGGAAACATCCACCATCATTCAGAGGATCATCTGACCCTGTGATAGCTGAAGGACGGATTAATGCATTGTAGATGATTTCTGATTTCATGGGGTGTTCATTCAATCAAAATGTTAGACATGAAATTTACCATTTGGAGGGTGAATAAGATCAGTGGTGGTCAATGGTTAAAAATATAAGGTACGCAGATGAGATTGATTCTCTCTACTAGGATGAATTCAAAGGTATGTTTATTGAAAATATTTTCATAAGGCTGTTTGACTTAGTATGGAAAAGAAATTATTATAATTGAGGCAAGAGGACGACTCAGTGGCTTCTTATGAAGAAAGGTTCACTCGATTCACAAGGTATGCTTCAAATTTTATCCAAGACCATGATAGTAAAATCAACCAGCTTTACTCAGGATTAATGAAAACATATCTAAGGGATTTTGCTTCTCTAAAGTTCAAGTGTTATGAAATTCATGTTTGATGTGCTGAGGAGGTGGAAATGGAGTTTTCCGATGATCAATCGTTCTATAACAACCAACAGAAGAAGAGGCCGATGTGGCAGGAGAAAGGGAAGAATTCTTCAAAAAGGTCTGATGGTAAGAAAAATAAGTTTCTAGTTTGTGATAAATGTTGCAAAAGGCATGCTGGGGAATGTCTTTTGAATTCTGGAAAGTGCTTCTGATGAGTTAAGATGGGACATAAGGCTCGTGATTGCACTGATAATGAGTAGGGTGATTATAAGACCAATTTTTGATTTACAGTTACTCAAATTTTTCATGTGAAATAAGATAGGTCATTATGCAAACGAGTGTCCGAGAAAGAGATCGAGTGATGGGAAGCAGTCAGACAACAAGAAAAAGGAGTGGTGAAATCCTTTGTAACTACTCCAGCAGATGTTGGGCTATCAAATGAAGTGGTATTTGGTACATTTTTTTTTTTTCAGATTATGACAGTGTGTTGTTTGATGTAGGGTTTACACATTCCTTCATCTCTGAAAATATATCTAGTAAAATGGGAATACCAACTCAATAAATGACTCCTGATCCTTTGGTAAAAACACTTGGGGGAAATTTTGAGGCAAAAAGAATTTATATGAATTTTCTATACTTATCCGTGGAAAAAACCTACTTGAAAAACTTATTGTTTTACCTCTAGTAGAGTTTGATGTTATCCTGGGTATAAATTGGCTCTCTATTTACCATACTAATATCGGTTTTAGAGCTAAAGAAGTTTCTTTTCAGAAAGATTTCAGTTTGTGTACAAGAATGAATCCTTACTCTAGAGAACTTATCAAGAGGCTGAGAAACTTGTAAAAGATGGAAATGAATGTTACCTTGCACATATTTTTGAAAACAAAGTAACTGTTCAGATTAATGATGTGCCCGTGGTAAATGAGTATCCAGATATTTTTCATGATGAGTTTCCTGGAATAATACCAGATCAGGAAGTTGAATTTACTATTGACTTAGTTCCTAATGCTAAGACAATTTCAAAAACCCCTTATCGAATGCTCAAATTGAACTTTTAGAGTTGAAGGAAAAATTGCAAGATTTATTAGAGAAAGGTTTCATTCAACCTAGAACATCACCATGGGGTGCTCCGAATCTATTTGTTAAAAAGAAAGATGGTTCAATGAGACTTTGCATTGATTATAGAGCCTTTAATAACATCACTGTTATGAAAAAATATCCTTTGCCTCATATCGATGATTTGATTGATCAGCTCCAGGGTGCTCAGAATTTTTCAAAGATTGACTTGAGATCGGGGAAACATCAGTTGAAGGTAAAGGAAGCAGATATTTTGAAGCCCGCGTTTCGTACAAGATATGACCATTATGAATTTTTAGTTATGCCTTTTGGGCTAACCAATGCACCTCCTGTATTCATGGACCTTATAAATATAATTTTCCATGAGTTCTTGGATAAGTTTGTTGTTGTTTTAATTGATGGTATTTTTGTGTTTTATAAAAGGAATGAGGAGAATGAAAGACATTTGTGGGTTATTTTTCAAACAATAAAAGAAATGAAATTATATGGGAAATTCAGGAAGTGTAAGTTTTGGTTGTAAAAAATTTATTTCCTATGTCAATTGTTTCTAAAGATGGGATAACTGTTGATCCTGAAAAAAATATGTTGTTGATGAATGTCCAAGACCCCCAAATGTATCTGAGATTAGTAGTTTTCTTGTTTTGGCTGGATATTAATGAAGGTTTGTTTAAAAAAATTCAGGGTTATCTAGTCCAATGACAAAGGAAACTCGAAAGGGTGTTAAGTTTATCTGGGAAGAAGAATGTGATGATTGTTTTCATGAACTGAAAATAATATAGGTGAATGCTATAGTTTTGGCACTACCATCCAGGAATGGGGAGTTTGTTATCTATAATGATGATTCATTGAAAGGAGTTGGTTGCATCCTAATGCATAATGATCAGGTAATTGCTTATTCTTCACGTCAACTGAAAACTCTTGAGGTTAATTACCATACACATGATTTGGAATTAGCTGCTGTTGTTTTCACTTTAATAATTTGGAGGCATCATTTGTATGGAGTAAAGTGTGAAATATATACCGATCACAAAAGTTTAAAGTAAATATTCACTCAGAAAGAATTGAACATCAGATATAGGGGATGGCTTGAATTAATCAAGGATTATGATTATACAATTCATTACCATCTTCGAAAAGAAAATAATGTGGCTGATGCTATGAGTTGATAAAGTAATGCTTCATTAACCATGTTACGTTTGGAATGTGATCCTTTGGTTAAGGATTTGATGAACTTTGGAATATAAGTTGTTGGTGCGGGATGTTCTTCTGTTTTGTTTCAGGTATCAGTGAAATATTTTCTATCAGACATAATTAAACAAGAACATAATCAAGATAGCGGGTTTATTAAAAAAGTAGAGCTGGTTCAGAAAGGTAAGATTCCTGAATAAAACATTGATAATGATTGTGTTTTGAGATTTTTGAAGAGATTGTGTGTGCCTTGTGATTCACAGTTGAAGAAAGAGTTGTTATGTGAAGCTCAGAGTTCTCTGTTTTCAGTTCATCCAAGTTGTACTAAGATGTATAGAGATCTTCGGGAGTATTACTGGAGGGACGGAATGAAAAGAGATATTGCTGATTTTACTATGAGGTGTTTGACTTGTCGACATCCAAAATCAGACTGGTAGTTTCCGAAAGGGTTTTTTTAGCCTTTACCAGTGCCAGAGTGGAAATGGGAGAATATATCCATGGACTTCGTTGTGGGATTGTCGAAGACACCTCAAGGTAATAATTCAATCTGGGTTATTGTTGATCGTTCGACGAAATCTGCTAATTTCTTTTCTATTTGATATACTTTTTCCCTAGATTAACTTTCTTGTTTGTATCATAAAGAGAAATTCAGGTTACATGGAGTTCCCCCCTCCATTGTATCTGATCGTGATCCCATGTTTACTTTTATCTTTTGGAAAGGCCTTTAGAAGTAGTTGGGTACTGATTTAAATTTTAGTACAGCTTTTAATCTTCAATCATATGGGAAGTCAGAATGGACGATTTATTCTTTGGAGGATATTATACATGATTTTTCGATGGTTTATCAGGGATGTTGGGACCAACATCTTTCTTTGTTTGAGTTTTCTTATAATAACAGTTTTCATTCTAGTATATATATGGCACCATTTGAGACATTATATGGGAAGCGGTGTCGAACTCTAGATTTCTGGGATGAAGTGGGTGAAAGGAAGTTGACAGGACTAGAATTGGTAGAAGAGTTGGCAGAAAAAGTTCTGCTGATTCAAAGACGCATGGCAAAAGCTCAGAGCAGGTAGAAATGTTATACAGACAACAGGATTAAGGATCTCTCTTTTGAGGTAGTTGATCATGTTTTTCTCAAAGTATCACCATGGAAAAGTGGGATGCGATTTGGTAAGAAAGGAACATTGAGTCCAAGGTTCATTAGACCATATGAAATTCTAGACAGAGTTCGAGCAGTTTCATTTCGAGTATCTTTACCTCTGAGTTTATCTCATGTACACAATTTATTCCAGGATTCAATGTTAAGAAAGTACATGCAAGATACATCTCGTGTTTTGAGTCCAGAGATAGTTCAGCTGGAAGAGAATATATCTTATGAGAAATAATAAGTACATATTTGTGACCATAGGGAGAATGTGTTGCAGAATAAGTAGATTCATCATGTAAAGGTTTTGTGGAAAAACCACATGACTGAAGAGGCAACTTGGGAATCTGAAAATTCAATGAGGGATAAATACCCCCACTTATTTGATAAGTTAATAAATTGTGGGGACACAATTTTCTAAAGGGGGTAAGGATGTAACATCTCATGTATGTAATGAATAATAGGTATTATTATCTTTGTGTATTTATAAAATAGATAGTGTTTTAGAGGCTTAAAAGGATAATAAATCAAATCATAAGCATGGAATACACTAATATTTATAAGATTTTTTTACTTCCTTTTGATGGGAAACCATTTTTAAATAAAACTTTTGACAATTTTATAAGATATAATTGTCAAAATAAACTTATTATTTATGATTGCAATATTGAAACTTACTTTGGATAAATTTTTGGTATTTTTCTGAAAATGTTCATTTTTTAATGAATAGTAAAAAATACTGAATTTTACATCAAAAAATCTTCTTCATCTCATTTAATTATATGGTTATATTATCTTTTCAATGGGGTTTAAAGTCTAATTAGAATATATTTTTACTAATCAATCCAATTGTGGTCATTATAATTAATTTCACTTTGGAATTGGGCATAAACAAATGCCAAACTTTTCATATATATTTTTTTAAGAAAACCCGCAATTTGTTTTGACAGCGGGAGTTATTTTTGAATTAATTATTTAAATTTCAATGTTTTAAATTAGGTAAAATGGATTCCATATTTTGAATCATATGGTCCAAATTATTTAATTAAAAATATTTTTATTTTTTACATTATTAATAGTAACGACAGTAATTATCTTTAATTATCGTGATTAATTAGTAATCAGGAAGATAAGGATTATAAAATAATATCATAATAATAAGAAATGACCCCAAAATGTGTCCAAATGCTACAGTTTGTGTCATGGCCGACCATGGGATTCCTTGTTCAACACTTAGGGACCCCATGGAATCACATTTGGTTCAAAGTGACACTTTATCATTTTATTTTTAAAGAAAGAGGTATATCACTAATGAAAGTATCACCCAAGTAAAAAAAATAAGTTTTGTCAGTGTAAATGATCTATTAGACTATAAATCATTATTGGAAAGATAAAATGATTTCTTACATCGTATTATTTTTTTATTTTTAGATATTAAATAAATTAATTTATTTATAACATCATGATGATGCCACGATTATCTCATTAATGGATGATTTAAATAAAATGAAAAGATAATGTAAAATATATGACATACACTTGTCAAAAACCAATTGTATGAGTATATTTCTAACCCTTATAACCTTATACTTGATATATATAAATGTGGTATCTTTAAAAATAGAAACTCATTTTAAAATAAAGTAGCATTTCTTGGCTTTCCAAGAGTGCCTCTCCACCCGGTTATAAAAGGCCTCCACCTCTACCTCCATACCCACACCTCTCAAGCGATTGGCTTGGCCAATATCTGCTCATTGTATCTCTCCACATCCCACTATTCATCATAGAAGCCTTAACATACGAAGAATGCTCTTTGAGAAACCTTTTTGGTTCAAACCAAGATGAGTTACCCGAATTAATGTCAAAGTCTTCTATAATGTTCTTTTTTTTATTTTTCTTCTGCAACACCCTAACCACTTTTTATTCATTTATTTTGTAACAAAACAAGTATATTAAATATAGTAGGATGTTTTTATAAGAAGTATTATAGCTACAGTTACACACACCTACACTTAATGGTTAAAGAGCATAGTGTTTCCATGGATGACGAATTTCTGCCTCACGAAACGATGATTTTTCGATATTCTTATAACACCTTAAAAGGTGGCCATTAATATGTCACTATATTTATATATGATATATAATATTATTATGTTTTCCTTAAGCTTCTGTATTTTTCATTTATGGAATACCTTTATGGTTTCCATTATGAGTAAACATGATATATTCATTTTAGAAAATACGGACTACCGCCCCCTCAAAGTGACTTGATTCGTTAATGTCATATGTGGGACACATAAAGGATGGAGTTAATGAAATTATATATGGTATTATACTGGAATTATAATATACCCTTATATAATTATGATTCCATTCCATAAAATATTAAATATAAATGAAAGTAGCATTCATGTGTACGTACGTCTTACCGTCTCCATGAACAGTGCATTTCATTTCATACCTCTAAATGTTATGTAATATTATAAATGAATGTATATACTAGATATATATGAAATATATGATATCTAAATCATCAATATAATTCAGGATATAATGGATATTATACAACATTAACTACTTGTAATTATAAAGAGTTTATTTTTGACTAAATTACCAATGATCGACAAAACGACCATTATTAACATAAATAATTATATATTTTTCATAACATGTTAATAAGAGATATAAAAGGAGTAATGAACATGAAAAAGTTTTTGAAGCAAGTAGAAATTAACTCAACATTATTATTTAGTATGTTAAAGAACGATCGAGTCAAGTCGGACCTGAGGTATGGGACTTCGTCTCAATCTCCTTTCATTGAGGCATATTATGTTTTGTACAGAACATTATTTTCTATGGTGTATAAAACCCTTTGAATTTTACTTTTATTCAAAATGAATCTTTTAATACGAAGCGTTTTACAAAACGAAAAAAGGGAATGTTTTTGTCATATGTTTACGGCGACAATGACTTCTCCGCCACCGTGACCATTAGTTGAGTTTCAGCTTCCTCCACAAGCTATAAATTTTTTTAAATGAAAAATAAATACCATGTTTTACTTTTCATTCATTTTGGTATTGAAAAAGGTATTGATAATGTTTTTATTATATAAATGTGTTATTAATATCTTGTTATTGAAATGTGGAAATGTTATGTTTCCTTTATGCGTGATTTATTTGATACGATTATGTTATAGTTCTTGGGTATTGTTTATGAAGACAGGTGGTTCCCTTATAAATTATGGGCGGGTGAGCCCGATATAGCTCTCCAGTGAATTGGGTAACGAGAAGAGGTTAAACGCTAAGGTTTTTCCGAAGAGATTTAGGGAATATACTGTGATGGGTATTCCAAACGTAAACATGAGGGTTAATCCCTACGTAAGAATGTCATGATTGCCTCAAGTTAACTTTAGATATTGTGATTTCTATGCGTTATTCATGATTTGATGATGTATGCAAATGTTCTTATGTTTTATGAGTATATTATTATTTCATTCATTCTTATGTATACGTGGAGTAATGTTTTCATTCCGTATTTATATATACCTTACTGAACCTTTTATGCTCATCCCATGTTTTTGAAATGTATTTTCACAGGTCAAGGGAAAAGTACAAGATGTGATGATAGTGTCGATGAAGTTTCAAGAAAGAATCCATGTTTTATTTTAAATATGTCTCCTTTTATGAGAAAAATGAATACTATCTTTTATGTAACCATTTTGTTGAAATGTGGATTGTAATGCATGATTTATGCTCTAATTCTCTAAAAATATAAACATGAAAATATCCTCAATGTGTATTCTTGAAATAACTCATGATTAAGTATGGTTTAAGGTTGGGGCCTTATAGTTCAAGTGTCCCTCGAATCCAGCCCCATGTCTTTTGAGCCTAACCCCATATTCCACTTTCAGTCCCCTGGCTAAAAAGTCTCCATGAAAACACACACTGTGTATTTATTATAATGGTCTGAGTTCAATGACCCTAAACTAAGATCTCTTATAATCATGTCCCGCATGAAATTAAACTGTATTTCATGAACTATGTATGGCGTGATTCCCATTCTTAAGGGATACGTAGTGAAGTGCAATATTTCAATTCTGGACCCAGCCACAACATGATTATGGTTAGCATTGATCTGTATATCTCTACATACAGTGGACAATACCCATTTTTATGTGTAATAATCCTAGTCTTAAATAATTCCAGATCTTCATAACCCTTTTCTTGACTTCTGGTCACAAAATGTCCCATTTTTGAGAATTATTTTTCCTGACTATGCAGCATGTGCCCTTAGGCGGCCTTGAATAAACAGTCTACATAATAGACTTTTTAGCCAGAAGATAATATTATTTGACTATGAAGCCAATTCCCTTAGGCAACCCTGCATAATTAAACCACCTAACGTGTCTGTTAAATAATGGTAACGTCATTTTTGGGGCGAAATCCTATTTTGTCCTTATTTGTCTTATCAACAATATATAAAGGATCCGCAAAAAAAATTAAATACTTATCATATTTGCACCATGTTCTTTTTCATGATCTGAAAGTATCCAAGTCTGTGGTTTATATTTTTATTCCCTACATTGGGGTCATACCATTGTAGGAGTGGTAGTCAACTAGTTTTTAGATGATCTTTCTTGGAAATATCTTCTCCATATTCAAATACCTATCTCCATATAGCAAACTCTATGCTTTGGAAAATTTGAATCTCCATAAACTTCCACTGGATTTTTTAGTAGTTTAAAAGTAAATTTCTAAGAGTTCTTTTTCCTGACTATGCAGCACGTGCCCTTAGGTTCCCTTGCATAAATAGTCTACATAACAGACTTGTCATCCAAAAGATACTATTATTTGACTCTACTGCCAATGCCTTTATGCGGCCCTGCATATTTCAATCCCCCTAACGGGTTTGATAAATAATGGTAACTTCATTCTTGGGAACTACTTCTTCTAATGCCTTTTAGCCCTTTTTCGTATCATTCCTCATATTTAATGTTTATTAAGTCATAGTTTATATGTTTTCCTTCATTCTTGAGTGTGGGAAAATGTTTTTAGATATGTTTTCAATAAATTGAGTCCATTCCAACCCCTTTGGTCAAATCCATTTCATCCTTAAACATTAGCTTTTTTCTGTTCGACGTGCATGAATTTAAACTTCCCACGACAGACAAGGGAACTCTGAATAAATGTCAAGTCCTACCTCACTAAACATACATTTTCGTATGATTTAGCTAATATTGATCAATTAAAAGATTCAAAGTATTTAGGGTTATTAATAATAATCCTAGTAAAAATAAAACTACACATACTAGGCCCATTGGATTTGGTAAAAATCTAAAGTAGGTAGCAAAGGAAAACGCATGCACAAATGATTTAATATAAGAGTGTTTTTCATTTGATGCACAGACCGAAGTCTCTTCTCTTTTCTAAGAAGTTACACGAGACTGTCAACATAAGACTTTACATGATGTACAACATCCCGAGCTTCATCAGCAGCTACTCAAAGCTCATGAACTCGACCAAATTCATTATTTTTAGCTTGATAGAGTGCTTTCTAAGAATCTGCGATGGCTTTCATCCCATTTGTTTGAGCTCCCTCCAATGAATTATTGAGTTGACCATGTCCCTAGTAACAACATCTAACTATTGCTGAAGGTGCATCTGCTGGACGACTTTATCTTTGATCTTATGCTTCATCGCCTTCATCATGGAGGCATAATCTGCCTCATCTCGGGATACATCAGCCTCAAATTCACTCATATTAGATGATGTCTTCACCCTGGTTAGATGTTCAGGACACTTTTTCTCCTGCTCCCACTTTAAGATGACTTGCTTCACTACGGCATGGATCTTTTGATATCCAAAGCCGCCATGTCCCAGTATGACAAATAGGGATGACAGTCGAGGGATCTTCGATGGAAGATCATTTAAATGAAATTCAGATATGATCATCCATATATTTTTCCATGCCTGGCGTCGTGAAAATTGGAATGCCTTTTGTACTTCTGGATCTGACTCTACATCACTGTCAGAGGGGGGAATGTAATCTGGGATCAATGCAATTAAGGAAGTTCCCTGTTTTGTCCATCCCCCCTGACCTATGCTTCTTTAATTTCAATTTTCATTGGGCCAGAGGCTGAGGCTTCACCTCCATATCTAGCCACTGAAATTGATGGCCCTGCAAAATTAATAGAATGGTTTGGTTAGTTTCAAATAATAACAAAATTTGATTGAATGTCATGCAAATTAAGTACAATCACAAATATTGTTATCCCTTACCCAATAGTATATAGTTAATTTGAGAAGGCTCCTCCTCGTCTTTCCTCGCCTCAATAGGATTTTCAGGGTGAGTTTGAGGAAGCTCTATGGGGTTCAGTTCCACTTGCGCTAATGTCTCTACAATTGTAGGGTTTTCTCTACCCCCTTCAGGAATTGGTATTTCAGCAGTTTTCTCAGATAGAGCCACATATGTGAACCAATCATGATTAGACATGTAATTATAAGTTATTTTTAATAGGACTAAGGACAACACACACGTCCATAATCTTCTAAATTACATGGTAAGTTAACATGATCTAAAAAATCAACAAAAGATATGCCAAGTCCCATCATTTCATCCAATGTAATCTCAGAATCCTGGTTAATCTCACCAGTGGGGGAATTTGGTATGTCTTCCTAGAGACCTTCATCCTGAGGTCCTTGACCGTAGACAACATCTTCAGATAAAATCGCTGAATCAGTTCCAATATCTGCCAAAAGCTCTAATACAGGGGTTGAAAATGTTGTATCACAGAATGGAAGTTAGTCGATGTGTCATTCAACATTTTATGAAGCATTTTTTACTTTCTAGAAGCAGGTTCTTCTCTTCATGAAATAGTAGTAGGAGGGATACTAAGAACAGATGCACGATTTTCTCTAGGAGCAGCCAAGTCAGCATGAATTTGAGATTATTCCATAGAACCCTCCACGGTCCTCAAAAGAAGATCAGAACACTCCCTCAGAGGGGAAATTGAAGAAGCTCCTGCAATCCCAAGATGTATGAGAAAAATATTCATTGGTACAGACTCATGATTATCTTAAGGACATACCACTACTAATGAAGCGTTTAGCTGTGGACTCCTCCTTTATTGCTTTTTCTTCTTTGGCTTTTTGTGAGTGTCAACAGTCTCCTTTAAAGGAAATTGAATTGGAGAATGGAAGGACATTTCCAACTCTTTATTCATGGCCTGCTGTTCTGGAGATATCTCGCCCGATTCGCGAGGAGATTCAGCAGCAGCCCCGATGGAAGTACCACCCTGGCTATGTTGTGGCAAAGGAACCTCATTAGTTCCTTTCTTTGCAAGCTGTAGGATGAAGAAAATAATTTCCTTGAGTAACAAGGCTTTGAATTAATTAAATTTGCAAATCAAACAAGGAACGGAAACATACATCTTCATGAGCCACGTAAGCATGCCACTCCACATCTCTGGAAGCATCAGTCCCCTCAGTGGCACCACGATCTATCAATTCCATCACACGCTTAGTGACATGAATCGAATCGTCAGTGGCATATATGAGAATTTCTAGCTATCTGATATAAACCTGCACTTCATTGGGGTTATCCTTGTAATGGATATCTGTAGAAGCCACAAGATTCCCAATTCCTGGGAGGTGCATCCCCTCGCACATATCTGACCATGCTGTTTCAGTACCACAATATAATCTCTACCATGTATGGACAGCCTCTGGTCATAGATATTTAGTATGTGTACTAGAAAGATGCAATTAAGGTCCTACAATCTTAGACTTCAGTGTCTTCCCAGCTCCTGCAACAAGTGATAGATAATAAGAAAATAAGACTTGTTTCTCTATAATGTAATGCTGATTAAATTACCACAATTATGTAACTTACTCGGAGTAGATGGAGTAGGCCTTTTGATTCTGACTGGAGGATCATATCAGTCCTGAGGCCGCTTTTCCACTTGTTGTGCCTCATCATCACCATCTTGGGAATCCAGTGAGTCAGTCCTAGATGAGGAATCCAGGGAATCAGTTTCAGGTGGGGAAGAATCACCTTCATGGGGAAGGGTTTCTTTCTCTGCAGCCCTCTTCCTTTTTCCACCTTATAAAACAGGTCATTCAGCACACCTCTAGGGTATTATTCTATCCATTTTTGGCATACTACGTAGTCCATTTATATATAGATTTTTCAACTGGTAGCTCAAACAATGTCGCGGTCTTCTCCCTAGATGTCAACAACCATAGTTTTCGGGCAACCATCGAATTTTGCTCTAACCTGACATGCATGGTGGGAGATACAACAGTATTCTGTAAACAATTGAATTGATGGGAAAATCTAAATAGAGCATAGGCCTCATTTATAAACTCTACGTCAAACCTAGAGACCAGCACACCATCTCATGTAGGCTAGCATGTATACTCTCAAATCTAGGCTAGTTGTTCCATCATCAATAAACCGCCCGGTTGGAGGATTTCCATAAGAAAAGAAATTAAATTCCTTATACATTCTCAGCCTCACCTTCATGTCATAAGTGTTGAGAGCTAGTGGAGAAATTCATGAGAATTCCTGCACTGATGGCATGAAAGAACTTCCAAGAATCTATACTCCATTCTGTACATTATACTTCCTGAAGTGAGTGGCGATCCATCCCCACAAAACATGTAATGGTCACACTATTCTCAAAGGAGACATACCCATGAAGACATGGAGTATGCTCCTTTGAAGCTTTTCTAAAATGGGGGTAGCCAACCCAACCATTTTCCCCTCATCCAATTTAGCTACGATAACGAAGGTCCCTGGCCTAACGCCTCCCTTCGAATCCCTGACTGGCAGAAGATAAACTCTGAGCCACAAGGCCAAGAAGCCCGCCAGGCGAGTCTTCTTTGGGATTCTTTGATTCACCTCATATCCCCACTTCTCAAATTCTCTTACTTCCAGAGTCAGCCAGAATGTCCCAGGAGCACCTCTCTTCTATATTTTGGGGCAGGTGGTAGGACGAGTGGGCCTCTTCTTCGTGGATCCCTTGTCCTTGGATCCATACTCCTCCCACTCCTTCTACTGCTTCTCGATTAGAAACATATTAATCCACTCTTCTAGATGAATATCATTTCTATAATGAGTTATGGAGGTCTCTGAAATGTTGATCTTGTGGAGGATTTTCAATAATTCCTGAGATAATGCCGGAGTCTTCTCCGAACCATTCCATGTCACATTGGGAGTGATGAATTCACCATACATATCACCCAAAATTGGATCCCCTGAGACCTTGTGGACATCCAACAGACTGATACCTACTTCTCCATGATTCAGATGGAAGGAATTGGATTCTAGGCTCCAGTGGTTGATTATCTCCAGCACCATGTTATCATGTATGTAAACATATGTTTTCCCAGCCCAAAAGGCTTCATATATGGCAACTCCATTCAAATCCTTGACAAAATCTGCACAGGTTTGTCATACCCAGTATGCCCACATCCTTGTTGGCTTCACACCTCCTCCAGGACCGATGTCCCTACTCTTCTTCCAGCCTTTTGATTGATCCATCTGTGAATTTTGGAAGATTGAAGGATAACAATGTTGTTGCAGCTCAGGCTTATGAGGTTTCAAATCTAGTGTACAATGAATATGATGCATTATATGGGCCTTATCCACTATTCTAGCATTTATAAATACTCCTCCACATGAGATGTTTTCTGCAACAGAGTATGTGTAATTATGAAACCATGATAGTGGGAGATAGATCTTTTCCTCAGGGAATGGTAACTTCCAACAGATGAACATAGCCATACAAATGCAGATAAATGCTCTGGGGGAAGTCACGATGATACTTCTTCAAATACTTAGCCAAATATCGGAGAGTGCTGTCGCAGATGGTATAATAATCATGGCCAATAATTCTCATAATATCATCAAGGTGCTTTCTTTCCAGTTCATCAGCCGTTTTGATTCCTTTGGAAGCCATTGAATCTGCAAAAAAGATGAATAATTAACTCTTAAGTAAGTTTATTTTTCATAAAATATATAAAGTAATTCGAAAAAAATGGTATGACATTAAGGTGCATAAGTCTAAATTTGTCACGCATGTATGGATATTTTGCGCATGTTTTTGGCGCGCAAGTATCACCACGCAAGTCCAAAAACCATGACAGCAGTGCGATAGTGAAGAAATAGCGTATAATAGGGTAACTTGCATGAAGAATAAAACGTCTGTGGTGAGAGCTCGATATTTTGGAACTCAGTGCTTTGCGCGAGAAATGGACGCATATATGTAGTCTAGACCGCACCCCTACACGCTGACGCCTGCGCGGCTCAGCACTTGCACACCGCTGTTTGCGAGATCAACACTTATGCACTGCTTTTCTTTTGGTTTTTTACTTTTCCTCAGAGTCACATCCTCATTTCGTTCGGATCCAACTCTGAGGGGGGACTTTTGATGATGCTCCTTTTCGTCATAGAGTCTAAAGAATGTAAAGGGAAATACCTTGAACCCAAAGTTAGTCATCATTTGATGAAACATAAAAAATTGCAAAAGGAATGAACCAAAATTCAAATGTACTTGGGTCTCGCATGTTCTAGCAAGGTCACGCAAGTATACTTGCACACCTCCTAGTGGTCACGCAAGTGACATGTGTGCCCTCTTTGAAATTTCGCCCAGGGTCTCTCCAGCCTATAAATACCCTTGTGGGACCCCCCCCAATTTCAAAGAAAAAAATTACAAACCATTATATTTGAGCTCCCGGTGACCTAGTCTCTTCTCAGGGCTTCCTAACACTTCTAAGGTAATTTCTTACCTAGAACGGAAGATCTAAAGAGGGGGAGGAAGTCTCAAGTGTTGAAACTCATCAACACTTGCGCTCCTAGGTGGCCATACCTTAAGGGAAATATCCACACTTGCACACCGCCTTACCCCTTCTACATAACTTGTGAGCCTCTCTTATGGAATTCACTAGGGGTAGTATTAAAGTCTTGAGTCAAGCCTCACCCAAGTTCTACCCTAAGGATTGACCATCTCCCAATTATACATGTGTCGTGCCGGTACACCTACGCGGCCAGAACTTGTGCGCCTACACAGTACTTGTGCGCCCACATAGGACATGCGTGCCACCTTCTTTTTTGGGTTCCCCTCCTACCTATTTCACCTCTCCTATGATTATCTATATATCCTCTTCATGATTAAGACTTCAGAACTCTCTCAAAATCCATTTAGGTCATGATTTCCATGTTTGCGTCCTTATCTGAAAGGAATTCTATGGAACATCTCTCAAAACCTAGTGATTTACACATCTTTACATCACTAAAGATAGAGAGTTCATTCATTAAACCTCATCCTTTAAGATGAGAGAATCCTTAACCTGGTCCTCCTTTTCAGAAGTAATCCCCATTCCAAATTCTCATTAATATTGGGCATCCTATTTATGAGTAAGTCCCAAGTCTTCATTAATTTGGGCGTCCTCATTAGGAGTAATCCCCAGACATAATTCCCTTTAACTAGGCCTCCTTTTCAGGATTACGCCCCACCCATGGTTCTCTTACCCTGGGCTTCCTTTTCAATAGTATGCCCCAGTCTCAATGTCTACAAATACGGGCATCCTCCATAGGAGTAATCCCCAAGCCCCTTAACCTAGGACTCCATCTCAGGAGTATGCCCCAGTCTTAATTTCTCTTAACCTGTCTTTATTTACTTTTTATCTAGGCTTCCTTCTCAGTAGTAAAACACAATCATAAGTCCCATCCGAATTTTGGAATCTTCTTCAAGAGTAATCCCCATGTTAGAGTATCATAATCTCTATAAAATTAAATATACCTTTATGGACCTTGTTCCTGGATTTCATCCCTGAAATAAATCCTAATATTCCACTATTTGGGTAGTCACACATTCATAAGCCTCAATTCATTTCTTTTTATGGAACAATTGTCTGGTTTTTCCAATACCTCTGGTTTCTCACACTGAGCATGATACATGTGATCTTAGAGTGTAAATTTAATTATGTCATCTTTCTTTGAGCCATAAATCATGAATAAACCCCATAATTCATTACTCAAACTACCTAGGTTCTGATTCCTTTTCCAGAATAAAGGATACATAGGTAGCCCATCTGTGGGAATGATCCCAAATCTGAAATAATCCATGTCATTCTGAATGAAAATAAACTTCAAGTGCCCCACTGAGTGGATTTAAAACCATTATGGTCATCACAATGACCAAGAGACTTTTATGTATTAAAGGATACCACTGACTAAGAATCTCTATGAAATACAAATGATTATCTATCATTGAAGAACCTCGAATACATATAAAAGATTCTCTAAATCTCAAACATATCAATCAATGATTGACAGATCTAAAGGAAAGCTCATTTTATACTTGGTAATGTAATAAGGATTCATGAACATAACTTAAATCTATAAAGAGAGTCCCAGAGTAGACAATAATTCCACTCAAAAATGTGTGATGAGTCTGACCTCCCATCCTCTCGACCAATTAAAATTCCTAAGTCTCATCAGTTCACAAAAAATAAACACCTGCCTTTGGAAAGTATGTCCAAATGGATATGGAATCATTGGATGTTTTCGGTTCTACGAAAAAACCCATTATAAACCGCTTGAAATTTTTTGAATCTTAAATCAATGATATCATCCCCAATTCCAAAGGAAACACCTGGTATACTCAAAAATCTACGAAGATCATGAAAATCACTTGCACATTATCCTAATGACTCTGATATGACCTGAATTATATGGGATGTTTAGCAGGTGTGAATTCTGGCTTTAGAAGATTTCTCATCTTGGCCATATTGTCTCTAAAGATGGAATCTCTGTTGATCCTTCTATGACCAAGGAAATTCAGGAATGGCATGCACTGATGAGTATAACTGAGGTATGTAGCGTTATTGGTTTAGCAGGTTATTATCGATGTTTCGTCCACAATTTTTTCTGATTGGCTAACCCATTAACAAAGCTCACACGTAAAGGGGTTAAATTTGATTGGACAAAATAGAGTGAAGAATGTTTTGAAGAACTGAAGAGAAGATTAGTCAATGCTCTAATATTGAATCTACCATCGAGAAATGATGGATTCATTATTTATATTGATGCATCGACAAATGGACTTGGTTGTGTCCTTATGCAGAATGATAGGTTTATTACCTATTCATCACGACAGTTGAAAATTCATGAGAAAAAATATCTTACTCATTATATCGAGTTGGAAGCTGTGATCATTGCTTTGAAGATATGGAGATATTACCTGTATGGTAAAAATTGTCAGATTTATACTGATCACAAGAGTTTGATGTATAATTTTCTTAAAAAAAGTCAACATGAGGAAAATGAGATGGCTTGAATTACTCAAGGATTATGATTGTACGATACACTACCACTCGGGGAAGAAAAATAAGGTGGCTGATGCATTGAGCAGAAAATAAAATGGAGTTTTGAACAATATGCAAAAATTAAAAGGGATCTAATTTTCATGGATCTAGTGAAGATGGAAATGGGAATTACCATGGAAGGTGAAACATCAATGAATTTTCAAAATTTTTCCAAACCATCTTTACTAGAAATGATTAAGAGTTCACTTACCGATGATGACGATTTTCAAAAGAAGATTAATGCTGTGAATGATGGGAGATTGAGAGACTTTGTGTATGAAAAAGGAAATTTAAAATTCATGAAGTGACTTTGTGTTCACGATATACCTGATATAAGAAGAGAATTGTTAGATGATGCTAATAGCTCCAATTTCTCTATACACCCTGGGGGCTCCATAATGTATAGAGATTTGAAGGAACATTTTTTGTGGGACAACATGAAGAGAGAGATTGCTGACTTTTTGTCAAGATGTATGATTTTCAAAAAAGAGAAAGATGGAAGGAAACATCCTGGAGGAGTAAGGCAACCTCTTCCCATACCTGAGTAGAAATGGGATAATATCATGATGGACTTTGTCATGGGACTACCAAAGACTACTAGAAGGAAGGATGCAGTATTGGTTATTGTTGATCATCTTACCAAGTCAGCACATTTTCATGCTGTATGAGAAGATCTACCACTAGAACATCTAGAAATACTATAATGAAGTTGTGAGACTTCATGGATTACCCTTATCTATTGTTTCTAATCGTGATACCCGTTTTACATCAAGATTCTGGAAACTTCTTCAGATGTCCTTAGATGCTGAACTTCATTTGAGCACTGACTACCACCCTCAAATAGATGATCAATCAGAACAGACTATTCAAACCTTAGAAGAAATGTTGATATCTTGCTCACATGACTATCAGGGTATGTGGGATCAATAATTACCTCTGGTAGAATTTTCCTATAATAATATCTTCCATTCAAATATTCGGATGGAACCATATGAAGCTCTATACGGAAAGAGATGGCACACACCAAACTTTTGGGATGACTTTGGTGAATGAAAAATTGATGTCCTAGAACTGTTGGAGGAAACGATGGAAAAAGTGAAGGTAATCCTAGACCACATCAAAGTATCTCAATGTAGGCAGAAGAGCTATGCTGATAATCGAAGGAACGATTTGGAATTTCAGGTTGGAGATCATGTTCTCTTAAAGGTATATCCATGTAATGGAGTTATACATTTCTTTAACAAGGTTAAATTGAGTCCCAGGTACATTGGACCTTTCAAAATTATAGAATGAATTGGGGTTGTAGCTTACCGTTTGGCAATGCCGCCAAATGTCTCCAATGTTCATGATGTGTTCCACGTATCATTGTTAAGAAAATACATGCCTGACACAACGCATGTACTCACTTAAGAGGAATTCGAACTGGAACCCGATAATTCTTATTGCGGGGAGCCCATCATGATTTTTGATACCAAAGAACAAGTGCTGAGAAACCGGACGGCTCGTCTGGTAATAGTTCTATGGAGAAACCATAAGATGGAAGAGGCAACGTCGGAACCTAAGGATCTTATGGTGAAGAACCACCCAAGTATTTTCATATGGTAGTATTCTAATATTTTTTAAGACTAAATTATTTGAAGGAGGGGAGAATGTAACACCCCATACTTCCACGTTATGCTTCTCTTTGGATAATACAGTAGCGTGTGTTGTACGCAACATCGACTTCTAACACACACTACAACCAATCGAACTAGCCGTTATGAATTGTAATACCCACTTTTTGAAATTTTATATCTCAAACTGGACTTTATTTTTAGATTTATAATATCAATTTTATCCTCAGGTGAAATTTTGGTACTTTTTATAAAACTTTTATATTTTGATGAATAGTAAAAATTACTAAATTTTAATTAAAAACAACTTTTTTCAATCAAAATAAGTTATAGTTATAAATTATGAATTTGAGTGGTATCAAAGTATATTTAAAATATATTTTTACCATTTAATACAATTTTGGTCATTGGACATAATTTCAAAATTAGAGCAGACATAAACAAGTGTCAATCTTTTGATAGTTTTTATTTCTTAAAAACACGCTTTTTATTTTGACAGCGGGAATTTATTTTAAATTAATTTCTGCCAATTTTTTGTTTTGAATTGGGAAAAATGGATTACATATTTGGAATCATGATGTCCAAATTGTGTAAATATGTAACTTTTATTTTGAGACATTTTGAATAAATATTTTAGTAAATATTTTATATACCATGGTTAAAGGGTAAATCCGGTAAATAAGGGTAAAAATAATATTATAATAACAATAAATTAACCTAAAACGTGTTATAACCTAATTGATGAATACATGTCCGCCCATGGACATATTTGGGTCTATCTAGGGACCCCATAGATCCACTTGTATGTGATAGGGACACTTTATATTAATTATGTTAATGTAAATACAAAAATGACATAAGCATATATCTTTTAGAAAAACAATTTTTACATAAAGTTATATCTGTTATATTTTCGATTATAAATATTCATCAGAAATATAAAAATATTTCCTACTTAATGAAATTTTATTTATAATTTTTAGACGTTATATAATATAATTAATTTATGACAAAATGACAATGCATTAATTACTGTATTAATGAAATATTAAGATAATTGATATTATAAATACCCAAATAAATGTAATTTGAGACTTTTTATAAATTCCAATAATTTTATTGGATAATATGTCATTTTATTATTGTTTATATAAATAAATTTCGAATTAATAATGATTTTATAAATTTATCAAAACAAAAAACCAAATAGTGTCAAAATATACATAAAGGAGTTTTTAAAACAAATATTATATTATAAATTGATATTCAATTCCTAAAAATATATGATTCTACCAATGGACTTATATCATGATAGTTATATCGTTAATGTACCACTTAGGGGTATCCTGAATGTATATAGTATGTTTATTAACTATATAATATAAAAATACAAAGTGAATTGGTAGATGTCAAACTAACTAACTAAGAGGTAAAACAAAAGGATAAGGTTAATATAATGACCCAAACCTGTCTAAATTATATTGGATGAAATTATTTCAACCCATCCCCACCTTATAATTTTAATAATCCACTTTGGATCCATTAATAACTGAATATTAATTTATTATAAAATAATATTTCTAGTTTTTCCAAAGGTGCCCCTCACCCCTCTTATAAAAGGGAACTCCCCTTTCTCACCAATTCACACATTCAAAGCCTTTTGTCTCGGCCAATCCATGCACAAATACTCTTTAAACATACCTCACATCAACCTAAAAGCCTTAGTTTGATCAGAAATCCAGCCTATGGTGACATTTTGATCAAATCAAAATCAAGAACCTGAAGAAGAGATAATGTTTTCACCACCCTCTTTCATGTTCCTTTCTTCGTCTACTTCTTCATTCTTTTCTAATCCCATTAGAAAATAATAACTCTAGTATCTTATATATACTGCGATGTTATTTATATATATGGTACAACCATATTCATTATTCTATTCATATTTTGGATAATATATCACCATACGTGCGTACGTACGACTTACCGTCTCCACGTCGTGGTGTAATTGTTATTCAAAACATTATTATTTGGATGTGTACAATAATGATGTGTAATTCATGTAAATAATAAATATAATATGATAATTATTCTTTACATATTATATACCATCCAATTATATATAATTTTAATATCAGAAGAATGATATTGTCGCTCGTGCATACATACGGACTACTGTCTCCATTAACGCGATGAGATTCATTCCCTATCGTATCAATTCAAGACTAATTCTAATTTGATGATTAAAAATAATGGTTAAGAACGTTATATCCTTCTGGATATTAATAAGATACAACCTATCAATAAAAAACATGGATTATGTAACAAAACTTATATAAGAAAATGAGTAAGTCAACACCTGAAACGATGATAATACTAAGATATTATTAACAAAGCAATGTTAAAAGATCATATATGATGAAATATTAATTTATATGATTCTTAAATAATTTAATAATAATAATTTCACCATTATACATGAGGTTAACCTACCCTCAACCAAGGAAAATAACAAGGTAAGAGTTAATTTCACAATCTCTTCATTATCTGAGGTTGTGTATATGTAATTATATACTGGGACCTCCATATCATCCACATCCATGTTTCCTAAAAATGTTTTTTCAAAAAATTCCGAATATTTTATAGAATATGGGTTAATGTAATTTATAACCTTCTTTGACTTTTAATAAGATGTTTATAAAGGAATCATTCCATAATTTTCCAAAAAAGGTCCTTTTTAACCTTTTCGACATAATTAAGGTAAGAATGATTTTTAACTTATACAGCGGGTGTGGCTATTTTCTGCTATTATAAAATCTTCAAAGATTACCTTACAATATTATAAGGATAATTTAAAAGTAAATGTTTTCTTTTATAATTATGTGACTTTTTAATGATTTCAAAAAATGAGATATTTCTCTCATATAGTTTTGATTTCATCTATGTCAATATCCTTTGATGGATTTTAAGTTATTTGAAGATTAATTATTATGATACAAAACTTCCATATTTTATTGATGGTTTTGTGAAATGTTTGACTTCGGATGTGTTATTTTTATACCATTCATGATTAATGGAGAAAGTATTGACATTTCGTATGATAGTTTTAATACGAATTTTTATGTTATGTTTAAACCTGTTCATATAAGGAATGAATTGGACTTAATAAGTGACGGGTGGAGCCCGCTATAGATCCTTTATGTGTCGGTAGGTCTCATGAGACAAACTAGTGTCTTGGCACAAGGCCTTTATAAAATCATATTTGTAGTCTTGGAACGAGGCCTTGACAATGTGGTTATGATATTCTGGCATTATGCATTCCATCATTATGAAAGTGGTTATTGATATTTCATGTGATTATTCAACTTGTATAATATCCTTGTGAATAAATAAATGGTATTATTTCATGTTATATTTTCCATATTATGATGAGGTTCATGTTTAATAGGTTTTTGTTTTAGTTATACATTGCCTTAAATGTATATGCTTATTTATTAATGTTTCTGCTATATTTTTATCCTTTCTGAGCATCTAAGATCACCCCTTTCAATTTTATTTTTCCCAGGATGTAAAGAAGTAATTTATGAATGACCTGAAGGGATAATATGAGGGGATATGAAGACAAGATGTTGTTGTAGTAGTTTTCACTTTATGATGTAATGTAAACTTTATGAATGTATCTAATTATTCCAAGGCTACTAAACTAATCGGCCTTTCGAGACTTGAATTTTTTTTAATCATGCCAATATTATGTAATAATGCATCAAATCTGGGTAAATTTAGTCCGGGTGTTACAGATAATGCTACGATGGTAACCTCCTCTACCTCATGAAAGTACTCACGAGTTGAAATTGATGTCGAGGAGAAGGTCATTCTAGCTATGCATGCCCATTTAACTCATTAGTTTGATATTAATGGACAGTCTGAGGCTGACATAGCTACCCAATTGGAGGCATATAAGTAAATGACTTCTAAATCTAAAGGTAATGAAATAATGGTTATGGTCTCCTCCCATTCCACTCAGTTCACTCCCAATTTAGATTTTCAAGATGGAAATGAATCTACTATAGACTATAATAAAAAAAATATTTACTGAACACCAAACTGAGGATAATGTGTCTGATGATGATGTGATGGGTGATCATTTTGTTAGGATGGTATTACTCTGAGTATGACATACTCTATAATTCCAAACATAGGATCGAAATAAGAATGATATTCTCAGATAAAAGAGGGGGGGGGGGTGAGTTGTACCTTTTAAAAACTCCCTTAAGAAATTTTTAGGATGGTTATGTTTAACAAGGTTAAACAAGATAATTTAGAAGGCCTCTAGATGTTCTAACTGCTTTCTTGATTCTGGAAAAGTGATTCCAAAAATGAAACATAACTAAAGTTACAATGATTGAGATTCTATCATAAAGCGTATAAAATCTAACTATATCAGATTACAAGGGTGAGGAAGTATAAGAAAGTATAATTTCCTCAACAATACAAAATGCAGTGGAAAAACAAGTAGTAAAACTACAAGTAACAAACAATAACTTATTTAACCCAAAGAGAAGGTTATATAAAAAACATCGATAAAGGTCCCTTTATTTATACTTTCGTGAATATATGTCTTACCCACACCATGGTAAGCCCTTGATAGGAAGATCAGAGTCTGTCTTGCTATCCCCGCAAGCCCTAAACTATCAGGTAGTTGGCACCTCTGTCTTCCTCAGAACGGAAGCCCTCAACTTCACGATGTTGGAACCTATGTCTTCCAATCCACGGAAGCCCGTGATTTTAATCAGAAAAAATCCGATTCGCATGAAGCAAGTCTACACAAGAAAATGATTGAACAAGCTGTTCAAACTTTTTTCATGAAGCTTTAAGAGATTAGAAGAGCCCCTCTCTCTAAAAATCACTTAAATAGCATATAAGATCAGATATCAATGATGTGTAATAGTTATTGCCTTCTTTTAAAATGAGCTCCTATTAATAGGTGAATCTTCAATTATCGGATCCCTCCTCCAACAGCCATATTTATCCTTGAATTTCAGAGGGACCTATACACGTGTCACTCAACCAACGGTTAGTTAATAACTAATAGAGTGACATTGTTTTGTACTGTAACAAGTGTATGAATAAGCAAAAATGAAGTTTTGAATGTAAGGAAAAAACGTTCGACGTCTAACCAAAATGAAATTTGGAGTTTATAATAATGAGATATTTGGTTTCTGCTTTGTAGGAATTAGGAACCTAAATTCTGTAGAAATCCATAGTCTAATTATCTAAGGAAATTCAGAGTCTAGTTTCCCTAGAATTTGGAATCATAACTTATAGAGATCAGAGTCAAACTTGTAAAATTTTGGAGTCAATCTAGTAGTAGTTCGGAGTCGAACTCATATAAGTTCGGAGTCGAACTAATAGAAGTTCAGAGTCAAACTAGTAGAAGTTCGGAGTCATAATTCGGAGTGGAACGTTATGAGTGTTTGTATCCAGAATTCAGAGTGGAACTTTATGAGAGTTCGTATCCAGAATTCGGAGTGGAACATTATGAGAGTTTGTATCCAGAATTCAGAGTGGAACCTCATGAGTGTTCATACTCGGTATTTAGAATGTAACTTCATTACAGTTTGTATCCAGAATTTGGAATGGAACTTCATTAGAATTCATATCCAGAATCGTGATCCTAAAACAGAAAATTTCATATATAAGTATTATATGATTCTGAGGTTTTAGGTATGAATCCGATTTTTATACATAAGAAAAATATTGATATGAGCAATGAAAATATTGTGGGGTTAAATTCCTTTGGTAAGGAAATATTCCATACAGAAGTAAACATATATATTTTCTTAAGTATAAGATGTTTGTAATTTTCAAATCAAGAAGGAATGGAAAAGTCATAAGGAAAAACATATTGAACAACAATATCCCCCTTTTTGGAAAGCATAATCAACCTTTTGAAAATGAATATAAGGACATAGAAAATTTTCTTTAGACTATGAAATTAAAACTTATCTCCCTTGTTCATAGATGATAGTGAATAAAACTAACTCCCCCTTAGGATTAGGAACTCTATGGATTGTATTTTGGATTTCCGAAATGGAGTTTTCATTATCATGGGAATGAAAAACTTCATAAAGATAAACTCCCCCTTAACTTAGGATAGTTCTTGACTTAGAAATTTTTCTTCTCCCTTTTAGATTATTTCTTCTCCCCCTTTGAGTAGTTCTTTTTACTTCTCCCCCACTGTGATTTTCAAAAATAATTGAGGGAATGGATAATAAATAAAGTACTTGAAACATTCATATATAATAAAACAAGATATAAACAACCATAGATTTCATTAGAGTTGAAAGAATTTTTACAAGAAAGGCATTACAACAAAAAATCGGATTGGCCTATTTGTCTTCCTTTTCCTTGGGGATTAACTTCTTCAACAAGGTTTTCAGTTTCTTCATGACATTGTGGTCCTCCTCAGCTTTCTTCTCCAAATCATTAATCCTTTCATCTTGAGATTTTAGGACCTCTACCTGAGCCTTCATGGCATCTTCATGCATCTTCAGTAATTCATCCTACTTTTCCAGCATCTCTTTGATCTCACTCTGGATATCTCTTTCCCCTTTACAGTTTTGAGCAACCGAGTTAAGCTTCCCATTTAGATCCCTCGCCAGTTAATTCTGAGAATTTTTTTCAAGGGTCATCTTATCCTGATGATTATTCATCTTTGCATCATCAGTGTCAAAAGCTTCTTTTACGTCATTCTGAAATGTATCATGCTCTTCCATATCACCATCAATTTTCCTTGACCATAAAGTCATTTTGCTGCATGATTTTTTGTGAACATCATTATTGATGAAAAAATTTCTTTGCTCAACCTCAATCTTCACACACATATCCATAACCATGGATAAGGATTCTGATTTCTGATTTAGGCTATGTTGAATAATCTGGCATTTGGAGTCTATGGTAGGAATGATCAGAATTGTGTCCACCTACTTCATCAAAGATTCAACAACAAAATCATGACCCAGCGCCGATGATTCCAAATCAGACACTTTTCATAGGGATTGTTCTTCTTCAATTTCCACCAACTTTCTTCTTGAAGAGCCACCAACATACTTCTTACTTATGACATGTTTTGTTGGGGTTTCCATAAGCACTTGCTTACCGTTATCAACTTTTAGAATGGGTTCTTCATCAGGAGATTCTTCCACACTTTTAGATAATTGAACTATATTATCTTCATCAGGTTTCTCCTTCTCTTATCCTTCTTCAAGTAATTTCATCTCAAAGCATTCTTCCTCAGAAAATTAATTTTCTTTCCCTTCTTCCTTGTCATCATCTTCCTTACCATCTTTCTCATATCCCTTTCCAAGAGTGACAAGATTTTGGGTCTCAGCCTCAGAGGTTCAGAGTGGTAGTTTTTCTGATAGGTTTTCCTTCTCTTGACAATCTTCCAATTGTTTAATCAAGGAATCTAGATCACCAATTCCTTCTTTTACTTATTCTTCTTCTTCTACATCCTATTCTACTTATATTTCTTCATCAACTTCTTCTTCAACTTCTTCACCAACTACTTTCTCTAGTCCTTAATCAACCTCTTCCCCTTTAGAATTTTTCGGAGTGAAGTAATTTTTTCAATGGGTCTTCGGTAATGGCTCACCAAGAAAGGTTTCCAGTACAGGAATATTCTGAGAGGCTATTTATATGTCTCTCAAAAAGGATTGTACAATATCATCTTCAGAAATCTTTTTCATCATCTTCTTATCTTTTTCTACCTTCTCAAGGTATTCGACCATCTTCTGTCTTAAGGATTTAGCTTCATCGTGGTCCAATCCTAAGTGATGGTCCCCTTACTTCCTTTTATCCATATCCTCCATCCATTTTGCAGCCACCAAATCTGGATATTCATTCTTTTTCTTCATCTTGGGAGGTGCAGATTGGGTTTCCTTAGTTTTTTGGGTCTTGTCTTCATCCACCACTTCATTCAATATCCTATTCTTACCAACCTTCTTCAGTGGCTCAGCATTCTACACATTTTTTATATTGTTTTCAGCATCTTCCTCTAGAAAAATATAAAACCCTCATGTTTCCTTTGAATAGACCATATTCATCCTTTTCTAGGTATCATCACTAACAAGCATATCCTTTCAACTACAAGCCTTAGACATACATGCAATCTTGAATGAATCCAGACACTGAACTATCAGCTTTGATATTAAGGTAGGTTACATGATGATTTGAGATATCAAAGTTCCCTCCTTAATGTTCATGATTTTCCCAAGAACATGCCTCATCAGATTGATTTTTCATAGATTCACCAAGCCCAAGACACTCCAAGGCCTTCACCATAACAAAACTGCCTTGAACATCTGGAATTTTTTGTGAGCAAAATTCAGCATCTCCATCATATTCCAGCCATACAAAGGTTGTTTCCTTGGTGTAAGTAAGTTTGTATGTCTTCCCATAAGACATGAAATAATATTGTTCTCTTCCCTCTTCTTTAAAAACTCATGCTAATTCATAGACCTCTAAAAGTAACTATGGATAGACCACATCATGAACACCTGTATTAGATATACATACATCTTCCAAACCATTCAACTTGATGTTCTTTGAGATGATATAATCGTACTTGTAAATGTTCAGACGAACCATTCTTTCTCCGTACACTTGACATTATAAAATTGGCTTTGTGGTAGAAATTTATTGAGAAGTGGATTCTACAGAAATTCGGAATGGAGGAGCTGTGAGGGATTCAGAATGGGATTTAAGAACTAAGGCAGAGCTTCGACATGCGAGGGCTTTGAAATTGATGTGAGACAACCATCGATGTCCCCTTTATATAGGCGATCGAGGTGACCTTTCATCTTCACAAAACAATCTAACGATTGAAAAGAATTCTGATATGATCTGAAGGTTGAAAACATACCTGCATGGAAATCATGAATTTGATCTTTTGAGGTTTTAAAAACATTCGAATTTAAGAAGAAATGAATCTGAGAAGTTTTAAAATAAAAAGAAACTACCAGCAACTAAAAATTACAACGAAAACTTGAGTAATGAAGTCATAACTTTTGGTTTGGCTAGGCTGTTTATTCATAATAGGTAATATTCTTCTTGAAGAAAATGTGACTATGAGAAACATACTATGAAAAAATCACTACAAAAAACTCACTATGAAAAACTCACTATGAAAAACACACTAGGAAAAAATATGAGTACAGAAATTCCCATTACAGAAATTTTCATTACGAAAATTCTCATTAAAAGAATTCTTATTACAAAAATTCTTCTTACGAAAATTCTCATTACAAAAAGTCTCATTAAGAAAATTATCATTACAAAAATTCCTGTTATAATAATTCTCATTAAGAAAATTCTCATTACGAAAATTTTCATTATGAAAATTTTCATTACGAAAATTCTTATTACAAAAATTTTGAAAGGCTCGTTTCAAAAATTTTGAAATAGTCATTATGAAAAAATTGGAAAGGCTAACAAGTAAATGTTCCCACCCTATGAAAATGAGTTTATTACTGTAAGGAGAATGGATAAACAAGATAACGAAGGAAGATTAACTCACAGTTATCCCTCCTATCTTCGGTTTAATATAATCAAATATATCAGAGGGTAGCGATTTTGTGAAAATGTTACAAGGTTGATCTTGTGTTCTGATAAACTAAAAATGATATCTCCTTTTAGTGTGTGATCCCTATGAAAATGATGCATAATATCTATGTGTTTTTCAAGGGAGTGATGTGCAGGGTATTTACTAAGGGAAATGGATCTTCGGTTATCACAAAAAATTTGATCCTTAGTAAAACTCAAGCCATAATATGTGAGTGTGTGTTTCATCCACAACACTTGAGCACAACAACTTCCAGCTGCTATATATTCATCTTCACCAGTGGTGAGTGCTATAGAATGTTTCTTCATGAATGACCAAGAAACTAATGAAACTACTAAGAAATTACATGTTCTAGATATACTCTTTTTATCCATTCTACATCACCCAAAGTCAGCATCTGAAAATCTATTTAAAACAAAAAAATTTCCAGAAGTATAAAATAGTCATAGATCCATGGTTCCCATTAAGTAGTGAAATATTCTTTTCACTGCCTTTAAATGCGATTCCTTAGGATTGTATTGATATCTTGCACATAAGCATGCTGAAAACATCATGTTTGGTCGACTAGCTGTCAAGTAAAGTAGATTTTCTATCATACCATTAAAAGATGTTTGATCTACTAGTTTCTCAGCATCATCAAGATCAAGTGTGTCTGAGGTACAAATAGGAGTACTTATACTCTTAGTGGTTTCATACCCATACTTTGTAATATGATATTTAATATACTTATGTTGGGATTTGTAGATTCCTTCTTTTTTTTGAGAAATTTTAAAAATAAGGAAAAAAGATAACTCACCCATCATACTCATTTCAAACTAAGATTTCATTAGATCTGTAAAGGAATCAGTTAATGATTGCTGAGTTGAACCAAATATAATGTCATCAACATAAATTTGAACAATAAAAACTTTTTTCTTACCTTTCATTATAAAAAGGGTTGGATCTACATTTCCCTTAACATAGTTATTTTGATACAAAAATTTGTAAGTCTATCATACCAAGATCGTGGAGATTTTTTAAGGCCATACAATGCTTTGGTAAGTCTAAAATCCTGATCAGGATGTTTTGTATCTTAAAATCTAGGATTTTGTTTAACAAAAATATCACCTTGAACAAAACCGTTGTGGAAAGCACGTTTCACATAAATTTGAAAAAGAATGAAATTGAAGAATGCTTCAAAGGAAAGTAAAATACGAAGATATTCATGTATAGATACTGGAGCATGTGTTTATTCATAGTCTATTCCTTCTTTTTGATTATAGCCTTTAGCAACAAATCTAGCTTTATTTCTCACGATGATTCCATTTTCATCACACTTATTTCTAAAGACCCATTTTACTCCAATAAAATAAGTTTCCTTATGTCTTTCAACCAAGGTATAAAGTTTATTACTTTTGAATTCATTTAGTTCATCTTGCATTGATTTTTCCCATCATCATCACATAAAGCATCATCTGTGCTTTTTTGTTCTAATTAGGAAAGGAATGAAAGATTCTCTACTTCATTTCTTAAGGAACATGTGGTCCTTACAGGTTGATTTACATCAACAATGATACCATCACTGGGATGATTCATAAGAAATGACTATTTTGGGTTTTGTAAAACTTGTTCATCAACATGGGGTAGGAAATATTCTGGGGTAAATGTTTCAGAAGAATATTCTTGAACATTTTCCTTATCAGAATGATTTTCTATCAATGGCTGATAATTAGTTTTTGAAAACACATCTGAATATATTTGTTGGGGTTGTTTAAAAACAAAAGGATCAGTTTCATCAAATTTTACATGTACTGTTTCTTCAACAGTACATGTGTTTTTGTTAAAAACTATATAATCCATAGATGTTGTGGAGTAGCCTAAGAAATTCCTTCATCCGGTTTTGGGTTGAATTTGTGTAGGTTATCATTATTATTCAGAATGAATACCTTTCAACCAAAAAACCATTAAGTAGGAATGTCTAGGTTTTCTACCATTCCAAAACTCATAAAGTGTTTAATTATGAAAAGGTCTAATCAAAACTCGATTAATTGTATAACAAGTTATACCTACAGATTTGGCCCAAAATTTTTTATCTACAAAATACACACTCAACATGGTTCCAGTTATCTCTTGATGAATTCTATTTCTTCATTTAAAAAATCCATTTTGTTGAGGTTTTCTGGGTGCTGAGAAGTTCTGAGTAATTGACCCATGTAAATATACTATAATCATCAACCAGGACAAATACATAGTACTTGCCTCCAATGCTTCCAGTTTTTGTTGGACCAAAAAGATCCATATGAACTAACTCTAATGCATAAATAGCTGAGACTTCTCCGATTGATTTAAAACATTATTTATGTTTCTTCCCATATTGACAAGGCTCACAAACTATTGAAGAATAAAATCTAAGATCAGGTAGATCCTCAACTAATCCTTTATTAGAGTGTTTTCATATGTTCCTAAGGTTACAGTTTCATAACCATATATGCCACAACCAAGAATGATCATCCATTTCACAAAGTCAAGGTATGTCTTGGATCCTAAGGAATTTTTAAGTTAAGTTTGTAAACATTCTCTTGCCTATTGGAAGAAAGAATAAACTCTTTCTTGGAATTGTCTACTAAGAACTTATCATTCCTAAAATTCACAAGGTTGCCTCCATCACATAATTGACTTATGCTGATGTGGTTGTTCTTAAGACCCTTAACAAAAAAAACATTTGAAATCAATATTTTTTCATGAAAAACAATGTTACCTATACCAATAATTTCTCCCTCAGCATTATATAAGAATGTAACTCTTACTCCTTTTGTATTGATAATCTTTTCGAAATATCTTTTGTTGACAGTCATATGCTGGGAACATCCACTATCCATGTACCATGTATTGTTATTGGTACATTCCCTCATTTCATTAAAAAAAGAAAAAGATTCCGTTTTCGTAATCCAAACCTTCTTGGATCCGGAATTGTTAGACAGAAAAATTTTGGGTATCCACATTTGATTAGAAAAATATGATTTTTGAAACCCAAGATATTGAAATCTATTCAAGGAATACTTTTTCTTCCAATGCCCACCACTTTGACACTTAATGAAAAAATGGGCTCTAAAAAGAACAAAATAGTTGTTTTTGAAAACTGGTTTTTGGTGAGTATAAATTACTCCAGTAGTGTTTCCTTGAGTTTTAATTTGAGAATAAATCTTGTCAAAATTTTCCATCCCATAGGCAAATTTTTTCATAAGCATATTAAGAGAAAATATTTCATATTTCAGTATGATGACTAAATTCCTATCCTCATTAATTATTTCCTCAGAGTTAGAATTTTAATCAAAAAATTTCACCTCTAAAATAGCATTCTTACGATCGTTAAAAATTTCTTACATAACATAATTTCCTTTCTCATGGACTTCAAAAAGATTTTCTAAAAGCTCTTCTTTATCTCTAAGATTTGTAGTAAGATATTAAATATCTTTTATAAGTATTTCTTTCCCTTGTATTTTCCTTTTCTAATTTCATAGAAATTTTACAAATTCTTGCTTCATGTAAATTGGAAAATCTAGATACATATTTATATGAAGGTTATTCATTTTCTAATGTTGAAGTATATTTATTAGAAGTACTATTTTTGGAATAGAAATTCTTATCCAGAGATAAATTTGTTAAAGCCTCAGCAGAGCATACCTTGGCCATAAGACATGTATTCGGGAAAGATGTAGTAGCAATTAATCCCACATTCTTCTGAGCTGATGAATCATATTCAGAAGATTCATATTCTGGAGAGTATTCGCAGGTAGCACTCCAAGTAGTATTAGCTTTTAAGACTTTCTTAGCTTTAGCTTTGTAAAACATCTTCCTGTTCCTTTCAGAATGCCTCTATTTTCATTCATTCTGCTTAAGAAAGGGACAATCTGGTCTTATGTATCCACTTCTCTTGCATTAATAGAATTTTGACCTCTGAATCATTCTTATCTTTCCTTTCCTTTTTCATATACATTTATTTGAAATTTCTCTATCCAGTTATCTTGTTCATCCTTCGAACAAGATTAGCTAACTCATTTTATGAGACTTCTCTTTCACTAGATTCGGATTGTATAGTAACCTTCTTGGACGTGGATCTAGTAACTCTCTCAGGAGTCTTATATTTCATGTGATTTGAAGTTGTAGTAAAAGAAACACCATCATTCCCATTATTCTACTTTATGTTGTCAGCATCTCTCTTCATTCTGGTTTCATGTTGAAGAAGAGTTCCAAACAACTCATCTAATGAATTCTAAGAAAATTTCATGTTCTCATCAATTGTTGTCCTCTTGGATTCCCACTAATTTTTCATGATATCTATAATCTTATCCACAAGAGACTCATCATCCAAACCTTTTTCTCCCATTTATTGTATGCTTTTCAAGATAGTCACAAACCTTTTCTATACTTTTCTTATAGGTTCTCCATAAGGAAAATTAAGGCCATGATATTCTACTCTCAACATAGTTGTTGTTGTCTATTTGACATTGGATGTACCAAAATGTGTAACTTCAAGTTTCTTTCATATACAATTAGCTGTTTCACAAGAATAAATTTGGAAATATATGTTCATAGTCATTGAAAAAATTAAATTCTTGTGTACCATATAGTTGAGTTCAAAATCATGCTTTTCATGATTATTAAAAGCACTAACTTACTTATCAGGAATTCTGTATCCTCCGGAAATAATGACAACGTTATATACCCCAGTATTGATAATGAAATTCTTTATTATATCACTCCAATATTCATAATCATTACCATAAAAAATTGGTGGTCTTGTAGGATTTAGGTTATCGATAGAACCAACATTTAAACCTGCCATCCTTAAGAAAATATTTGGAACAAAAACTTGTTAGATGTATGAGTTTTTAAACTAGAAGAAAATATCCTATGCCAAAAATTTGATCTTGTAACTCTAAGAATAATTGAATACGAAATATGAGTCCGAAAAACATATTCCGAAAAATATGAATCCAGAAAATGTGAATCCGAGAATTCCATTCTAAATATAATCGTGAGATTAATTCAGATTTAACGAAACGCTCTGATACCAATTTTTAGGATGGTATGGCCCTGAGTATGATATACTCTATAATACCAAACATAGGATCGAAATAGGAATGATATTTTCAGATACAAGAGGTGGGGGGGGAATTGTACCTTTTAAAAATTCCCTTTTAAATTTTTAGGACTTTTATGTTTAATTAGGTTAAACAAGATAATTCAGAAGGACTCTATAAGTTCTAACAACTTGCTTGATTCTGGAAAAGTGATTCCAAAATTGAATCCAAACTAAAGATACAAAGATTGAGATTCTACCTCAAAGCGTATAGAATCTAACTATTTCAGAATATAAGGATGTGGAAGTATATGAAAGTATATTTTCCTCAACAATATAAAATGCAGTGGAAAAACAAGTAGCTAAACAACAACTAACAAACAATAACTCTATTAACCCAAAGATAAGGGTATCCAACAACCTTGGATAAAGGTTCATTGATTTATACATTCATGAAAATATGTCTTACCCACACAAGGTTAAGCCCTCGATACGAAAATCGGAGTCTGACTTGCTATCCCCGCATGCCCACAACTATTTGGTAGTTGGTACCTCTGTCTTCCTCTGTAAGGATTCCCTCAACTTCAAGGAGTTGGAACCTCTATCTTTGTATCCCCAGAATCCCTCGATTGTAATCAGCAACAATCGGAGTCGCACGAAGCAAGTCTGCACAAGGAAATGTTTAAACAATCTGTTCAAACATTCTGCATGAAGCTTTGATATTTGATAAGCGGCTCTCTCTGTCTAGAAATCACTTCAACAGTATGTAATCATAGATCTCAATGATGTTTCAAAGTTATTGTCTTCTTTTCAAATGATCTCTTATTATTAGGCGAAGATTCAGCTATCAGATCCATCCTCTAAAGGTCATATTTCTCCTTGAATTTCAGATGGACCTGTACATGTGTCACTCAACCAACGGTTAGTCAATAAATGGAAGCACTACATTGTTTTTTAATGAATCAAGTATTAGAATAAGAAAAACTAAAGAGTAGAATGTATGAAAACAAATTATCGGAGTCTAACCAAATTTGAATTCTATGTTTATAATAAAGAGATATTTGGTTTCTGTTTGGTAGGAATCCAGATCCTAAATTCTGTAGAAATATGTACTCTGGATTTCTATGGAAATTTGGAGTCTGGTTTCGCTAGAATTCTTAATCTGAACTAACAGAGTTTGGAGTCAAACTTGTAAATGTTTGGAGTCTAACTAGTAGGAGTTCGGAGTTGAACTCATAAAATTTTAGAGTTGAATGAATAAATGTCTAGAGTTGAACTAGTAGAAGTTTGGAGTTATAATTCGGAGTTGAAATTTATCAGTGTTTGTATCCAGAATTCAGAGTGGGACATTATGAGAGTTCATATCCAGAATTCGGAGTGCAACTTTATGAGTGTTAGTATCTATAATTCAGAGTGGAACTTCATGAGAGTTCATATCCATAATTTGGAGTACAACTTCATGAGTGTTAATACTTGATATTCGGAATAGAACTTCATTAGAGTTCGTATCCAGAATTCATAATGGAACTTCATTAGAGTGCGTATCCAGAATTCAGAACCTAAAATAGAATACATCATATCTATGTATTGTATGATTTTGGGGTTTTATGTATGATTCTGATTTTTAAACTTGAGAAAAATATTTATATGAGGAATGAAAATAAGGTAGGGTAAATTCCATTGGGAAGGAAATTTTCCTTAAGGAAGTAAAAATATAGATTTGCTAAAGTATAAGGTGTTTTTGGGTTTCAAAACAAGAAAGAATGGACAATTCATAAGGCAAACCTTATTGACTCAACACATTTTAATGACAAGGATGTTTCATAGTAATTGGTTGAATGATTGATTAGATAAGAGAAAGATGATTCATTCAACGACTCGTATGAGGTCAACATTTTTTTAATGACGAGGGATTCTGTATGGAAATCCCTTAGAAATCTAAATTATTAAACCCACTAGGTAACAACTCATCACAGGTTTCCCCATACATGTTTCTCTTCTAAGTGTTGATGAGAATGTAGACCAGTATTATCCATATAATTTCAATGATTTAATGAAATATTCATATGCCTCTTTTTGTAAGGCTTTATACTTGGGATGTAGTAATTCATGAGAATTAAAATACAATATCCTACTACCAAACAATCTTGATGATGATAGACTGATTAAGGGTCTTATCAAGGAAGCAATCACTTGGTATTTTTTTTGGAGCTACATCCCTAGTACAAAATTCGTTGTAATATATGATAAACATGTATTCATTGGATGTATATTAATGAAATCCTTATAACATCAAGATTTCTCTTCTGCATGACATTGTATGTGATAATGTTCTTAGAATAACTGTCACACTAAAAGGGCAAATAGGATATCTTCTATGGTGAGATCCAGGCTGTTCCATGACTCTATTCATGAATAGATGTTCTATAGCTTGATTTTAAGCGACACAAATGATATAGGATATCAGGGGTGGAGACTCATATGACTATGACGAACCTTCTCTTAGTGTACGCCCATTGTAATTTCAAGGAAGACATTATGAGAATGAGAAATGCTAGTATGAAATCCACATTTATAAGTGTCATTTGATGTTCTTATCTATTGATGTGTGTATTGGGAAATAGACTTTAGGATTGTTATTATTGGATATTAAGACTAACACACTTAGATGTATTGGAAAAAAATGTTATGACATATGTTCTCGTTGAGGTAGGATATGATGGGTGCATCATGAGTCCTACTGCATTAATGAATAATGCAAGAATGTATTTGTACCTTATATTCCATAATGTAAGATGATATCTCATGCCCTTTTATGGATATTATATGGACTAAATAAATTCATATCCATGGTGTTCTATAAGAAATTTCAAATTTTATAATGTCAAATAATGAGAATTCGATCACATGGGTTGATGTCACATTCATGAAACTCTCATGATTAGAGATATCGAGACTAAGGGATCATATTACATGGTAATAATTTGTTTGTGGTGACATGTTGTTGTGGAATTTTCATTTTTCTCTACGGGTTCCAGGGAATGTGGATATATGCTATCCTTAGACATTTGTCTGCTCCACCTAATTCCACTGAGAAAGAGGCCTAGAGGGTCACACACTAAGTGTGTCCATTATCCCAGTAAAAAATATATTATTTAATATTTTACAATTTGAAAAATGATTATTCTCCATGGTGGTTTAATAACTTTTCAGGGATGTATAATCACATTTATTCCGACACTAGTTCATCGATAGAATATATTGTGGTCAGAATAAGTAATAAATATTTATTTTTTACAATTGAATAGAATATTTAAATATTTATTTGTAAATAATGCAGTGATATTTATTTAATAAATAAATAGTCATTATTAAAGGATCAATAAATATGGTGGAGGATTGGAGAATGAAGTTAAGGGTCTGATGAGAAATAATAACAATGTATATTATTTGATTAAATTTTATATATTATAACTTGTGTGTTAAGCGCATGTTAGGAATTAATAATGTTTTTGTATTTATTTGACATGGGTTTTTTCTAGGATAAATGAAATAATTAAAGGTAGTTTTGCAATTTATTTGTTATTTCCCAAGTGAAACAAATTCCTGGTTATATTATTATGTCACTACCCATGGGATAGCTTTGCGATGCATGACATGCTGTACAAAATGAATTTGAGAAAATCTCTCAAGCCAAAAGAGTTCATCCCCCCCGCATGAATTCTCTCCAGAACTAGAGAGATCAACCCCAACTCGATCAAGTGGAACACTTTGGAAGAAGTTCCTAAGGAGTTCGAAGGCGGACATCGCAAGAGCAAGTATCTTCTCTGTTACCACAAAAAGATTCCTTCAGTGAAGTCTATAGATGTGTAGAGCATGTTTGGATCAACTATAGAAGAGTTATAGCCTGGATCATTAAATGGAAATGACATTGCACTGCAGATCTATGGACGGATGCATCAATGAAGAAAGAACCACCTTGGAAGAAATTGTTTAATTAAATTAAATTAATTTTCAACAAAATATGTTAATCCTATCTATTTGTTTGGAGTATCTATTAATTTTTTAAAATCCATGTTTCAGTTCCATGGATACTGGAATTCATCATCTTATTGATCAAAGATTGATCATTGAATATGAAAAAATTGTTTTTGGCAATGTCCCTCCTGCACTACTGCTATGCCTAAAACTGAAAAGTGGAATCAGATACAGTATATTATTATTTATAATTATTTAATAATCATTGGTGATTTTTTTATTTATAATATAATTTTTAAATTCATGTTTAATCATTCCCCTTTAATCTGAATATCGAGTTCCATTTCTACCTCAATTGAATCTCAAATAGCTATGATAGATGATTGAATTAATGATTAACATTATATCAAGGATCTCATCCAGAGGTTCAAAGGGTTATACCAAGGTAACCCAATAGTATTTTATGTGAAATCAGATCTATATGATGTGTAGTTTTATCCAATGTGAGAGGAGAAGTTCGACCATTATTCAACCCATGTGCATTAATGAAACGTGGTCCAGTTAATTATTACACCGCATTTGACCCAGGTAGTCTGGGACATGAACAGCTGGACTACACACCATTTTTTCCACTAGACATGGCATGTAGTACCTTTTAGGTCAGGGATAGGCCTTGTATCCCATACACGACTTAGCCAACCAGTTTTAATGTAACACATATTCAACATGACATGTGGCCCACTAGAAATGTTGTGTACTCCTAAATTTTTTGAAGTACGCTTCACTTGAAAAGTCCCTAGGTGTGCAATTTAGATAAGGGGGAATAATGTAAATTCCATGTAGATTGGATCAATATAGTATGCACTATTACAAGTTATGTTGATTTAAAATTTATAATATTATATAACCCTTGAGACATGTACATGCGTGTGGGTTTAAAGCTAGGACATACCATGTGATAGGATTTAATAAATATATTTGTTTGTCTGTGTGTGTGTTTTATTAATATCTAGGTAATATTCAATATTTTCAAATCATGTATGAATTATATTATAGTTATTTTTCTATGTTAATGCTAAATGTCACAAAGAATAAAATGAATACAAATATAATACATCTTGGTAAATTTTGGACATGTATTAATCAGGTTACCTCTAATGCACAAGTAATGTACACCATTAATTTTAATTGAATTTATTAATTTTTTTTAAAGTTATAATAGAAGAGAATGTCAAGGAGTACTGTAATGGATTAAGATAAAAGGATTGATTAATTAAATATAATAAATAATCGAATCAATGCAATTTATATTAAATAAGAAGAATAAATAATCCAATTATTGTTTTGTTAAATGTGTAAATTTATTTCATGAAGTTGGATGATCATTAGCTAGACCAAAGCTTTTATATGTGATTGGTTTCATTTTAATTTATTAAATTATATTTTTTCCATGCACTCCTTCTCTCCTTATAAAACTCTAGGGCCTGTATGCCCATGGTTTATTTTATGAAAACCCTCTTTTACCCCTCACAAGCATGTGATTAAATGCATATGTAATGGTTGGATCTCCCAATCTAGTTGAGGTGTTTCTTGTAAACAGCATAGGAAAAATCAATCCATGGAGATACAAAGTTGGATAGGTGGAAAGATGTAAACATGAACCTAATTGGTTCACGGTGTTTCTACCCTAGATTAGTGGTTAGTTTATCGACCTCTAGATAAACAAATCATTATAGCAAGCTCACGATCATACCCTTTATTTTATTTATGTTAGTTTTATGGTTATTCATTAAGAATGTTTTGTCACAGTCAGATAATTAATGAATTAACAAGCATGAATGATGGAAACTAAAATAAACTATCTTATGTGTAAATATTATCTAATATAAATTTAATAAATAAATCATATCCCACATAAAATTGTCATGAATGTTAAAAGATAATAATTAAAAATTTACTAATATTGGAAAAAATACCTCAATAAAATATTATGTTGGTATAGCCTTCCATTAAATCACTTCGAATCAAACCATAGTTCAATGTGCTTGACCAACCAATGTTTTGGTGATATAAATTTTTTGGGAAATAAAATTTGAGTTTTTGGGTTGGATTGAATGTGTCTACATCATTATTTGACTATAAAAGAATGACATGGGGTAACTGAGAGGAAAATGTTGTGGAAATCCATTATTAAGGATTTTAGGATTGGGGAGTCCACTCAACAGATAATGGATCTATGAGTTAATGTAGTTTGCATTTGGAATGCCTATCTATGACCATTAAAATTTATTGATCACCCATTTTTGGAGTAATGAGATGGAAAATATGGATACTTTGTGCTAGAATGTCCACGATGTGGGAGTCGGTGCCCTAGAAACCAAATTCTTTGTACATTATGATAAACATGTATTGATTGAATGAGTAATAATAAACTATTTATCACATAATGAATGTTCTTCTTTGTGAAATGGTGAGTGATAATGTCCTAATAATAGAATTCTCACTAAAAGGTCATAGTAGATCCCTGGAATGATGATAACCCAAAAGTGCCATGACATTATTCATGAATATATGTTCTATGGCCGGATGATATCATTTAAAGGGACCAAAATTATACGGTATATTTCGGTAGGGACTCAAGAAACACTGAGTCAAATTATCAGGGTGTCCTCGCTTAGAATATATAGTAGGATATTATGTGAATAAAATCCTACAATAGGAAATCCATAATCATAATTGTCATTGGATGATTCTATATAATGAAGTGTGTATTGGTAAAATGACATTATGATTATTATTAATGGGTATTATGACTCAAACACTTAGATGTATTGAAAAAAACAATAATGATAGAGGTTCACTGTGAGTTAGAATATGATGGGTGCATCACGAGTAATACTGAAGTAATGAATAATTCAAGAAAAGATTTTTCACTTCTATATAAGTAGATATCTCAAAACCGTTGATGGAAATTATATAGCATAAATAAATCCATGTACACGGTGTTCTCTAGGAATGTTTAATTTCAAGTAGTTAAAGAACGAGAAATCGAGCACAAGGGTTGATGGCACTTGCATGCCAACCGCTTGATTGGTGATATCGGGATAAATATATTATATTACATGGTAAGCAATCATATGAGGTGACACGACACTGAGAGTTCAACATCTTTCTCCTGGGTGCATTTGATCATTTCTAGGAAATAATCTTTAACATTAAGAAATCCCAAATAATTCCAATGAGAAATAGACCTTGATAGTCACACAATAAGTGTAGCCAATATCTCATTTAAATTATTTATTATTTATCATGTTGAATAAATATTATTACTATTTGTATTTAATAATTATTCAAGTATATTTGATAACATATATTTAATCTCTATTTATTCGATAAAATATATTATTAATGGAATATTTATTTATTAGTGAATAGTGCAGTAATATTTATTTAATAAATAAATTTTCATTATTCAAGGACAAATAAATATTTAAGAGGATTTTCGGACCAATCAATGGGTCTTGTGATCTATAATATTAAATAATAATTAAATAGAGCATTCAAGTTAAGAACATGTCACGAAAATAATAAAATTTCTATTATTACATGACATAATGTTTCACATGGAGTAATAAAATATGTAACGTAACTTGTGCTATTTATTTATAATTACCTGGTGAAATAAATTCCTTGTAATGTTGTTATTATCTAATTATACAAGGGGTCATATGACTTGATATCCAATTTTTTTTTGCACAACAACTTTGGAGAAAATATCTCGAGCCCAGATAACTCTTCCCTCTCCATGAAAGCCCTTAAGAATGAGAGAGATTCTGCTCCCATGAATCCTGGAGAATGCTTTAGAAGCAATTGTTATAGGTATCAATGGAGGAAATCACTAGCGAATGGATCTTCCATTCTAGCACCTAGAGGCTCATTCAGTGACATCCATAGATATGTGGAGCACATATGGATAACCATTATATGATTCATACCCTTGGATTATATATCGTAATGAAGTCGCATCTTGAAACCATAAAGAAAGGCATCAATGATGAATGAATCACCTTGGAGGTAATTCACTAATTTAATTAAATTAATTACCAACAAAATATGTTGATCCTATCTTACTGATTCCAGGTTCTCACCTTTGTTTTTTATATGTGATTTAATTATGTGGATAATGGCATTTATCACAATTTTGATCCTAGACTAATCATCGATCATGTAAATGTGCAATGTTAGTACACACCCATATTATGCTTCCGTTGTGCTCAGAATCATCAAGTGGTATAAGAGGGGACATATATTTGTTTATAATTATTTAAATACTTTTTTATGATTTACTCTTTAATAATTTAGTTTTTTGATTCATGTTTAGTCCTTCTTGTAATATGTATTTTCAGATCTGTTCTTCGTATTTTGATTCTCATAGGTCTCACAGAAATGAATAATTTTATGATTAAAATTAAATCGAGGATCACATCTAAAGGTTCCAATGATTCTGTCTAGGTAACACGAGAGTACACGTCTTGTATTTGGAGTTACACGCCATGTTATCTTGCATACACTACGTATAATTTTGATCACACAATATGCAGTTGTGTTCAATGCATCATGAGTAATTCATCTATTACTCAGGCCGTTTGCATTAATGACACTTGATGTAGATAATTCTTACACTGTGTGTTGACTAAGATAGACAGGCGCACAGTCAGCTAGACTAAACACCATAAGTCCTTCTTGACATAGCATGCAGTCTCTTCAAGTTAGGGCTAGGTTGTGTATCCCATACACTGCTTGCCCGACTAGTGACCATGTCACATGGAGTCTGCATGGAGTGTGGCCCACTAGAAATGCCGTGTACTCCAAATATTTTCAATGTAAACCTCTCACACCATTTCCCCAGGCATGTACATCAGATGGGTGATGACAAGGTTACACACCTTTTAGTTGGATCTACACACCATGTACTGTTTTCAGATTATGCTGATTTAAAATCTTATAGTTATATTACTTATCACTTGAGACATGTACCTTAGTATGGGCGTAAAGCCGTTTCAAAACATGTGAATGGTGTTATATATATATATAAATGTTTAATTAATATCATCATAATGATTAATGTTATTGATATCATATATGACTTGTATTACAATTATAATTTCACATCCATACTATATTCGATAATGAATAATGTGTATACAAGTATAAATACATTCTAGATAGATTTGGATGGGTATTCACTAGGTTACCTCAGAGGTAAAAGTTAGGTAAAAGCTTATGGATGAGAATATCGAGGAAAATAAGAAAACTATTATGATAAAAAGAATTAATTAATAAAAGATAACGATTAATCGATTCAAGTGAGATTTATCATAATAAGAATGATTAATGAATTGAATGATAGTTTAACTAAATATGCAATTCATTGAATGTTTATTTATGACCATGATCAATCCTACAAAATTGTATGTGATTTGTTCCCTTTTAATTTTTTTATAAAATATTAATTTTTATCCTATGTGCCTTCTTCTCATTATTATGTCGAGCAATCATACACATGGTTACTTTTATGTAAACCTCCTTTTACCCATCACCTGTCTGTCAGTTAAATTCATATGTAATGAATGTTACTCCCAAGAAAGTGGAGGTGGTTCGAGTTAGGAGATGAGGAGAAACCAATCCAAGGAGACACAATGGTAGATAGGTGGAAAGATGTAGACATGAACCTTAAATGTTTAAGGTGTTCCCCCCGTTTTGTAGGGTTAGTTTATCAACCGCTAGATAAACTAACCAATCGTAAAACTCATGAGAATACCCTTTATTTATTTATTTTTTTATTTTTTGTGGTTATTCATTATAGATGTTTGACGTGATCACATAATTAATGAACTTACAATAAGACAAGATGGAACTAAAATAAAATGGGTTATGTGTAAATATTTTCAATAAATCGTTAATCAATTATGTATATCCCACTTAATATTTACAAGCATGTGAAAATATAAAAATTTTAAATTTATTAATAAAGGATAAAATCCAAGAAATAAATACTATGTCAGTATACCATTCCATTATATTGGTTATAATCCAACCATAGTTCATTGTGCTTGACCAACCCTAGATGGGGTGATTTCAATTATCAGGTATTTATAATCGTTGGTTATGGGTTGATATATGTTAGTTTACATCAAGGGTGGACTTCCCTAATAGATATTGGTGCAACTGGGAGGCAAAGGTTGTGAAAATACAGAAGTATTTTAGGATTGGGGAGACCAATCAACAGATCAAGGAGCTATGAATTAATGCACTTGGAATTTGTAATGATTACCTAAAAAATTTCTTGTTTCCTGACCAACCCAATTTGTATAATGAAAAGGTAAATATGGATACATACCACTATAATGTAAAATAAATAGGATATTTTGAAGCCAATAGGTGAGGGCTATTGGGTTTCGACAAAAAAGTGGTATACTAATAGATATTAATTAATTTATTTGTCTATATTTATCAAGATAATGTACTAAAACTATGTCAATATTATTTGTAGAATCAACATCAAAATGAAATAAAACATATCATTGTGATCCATACTCGGGAAGGAAAACCTTTTCCCCAACACAAATTTATAGGAGTAGAAGTGGAACATTTAGGTTCTGCTTCACTATAAGAAGGATCATTATTTTCTAGAAGAGCCTTTACTAGTTCCACCATAGAATGAGGTTAGTGATGAGGAACTCTCTGTGTGCAAGAAACATCTAAATGACATTACAGATGTTCATTAACTAATGCTATCATCCACAACCAATTATAATCTTGAAGCAACATGAGGAAATTTGTTCTTATATCATGATGTATCACCCTAAGGATATCTATCAAGAGAAGGAGAGGTAGGAGAGTTATGAGATTTACAAAACATTGTTCACTACTAATCATGGATAGTCTTTGTCAGCTGGTCCACATATTGTCAAGATTATTAGCTACATTGAGAATCTAGACATCATAGGGATTAAATTCCAGGATGTGTTGTGTAAAGATATCACAATATAATCACTTCAAAAGACGTTCTCTAATTTTATTGTGAATTATAAAATGAGAAATAATGAGAAGAGCATATCAAAGGTTCTTAACCTAATTCGCCAAGTGGACAAGGACGTGGGGCATGAAAAATTTGCAGTCCTTGTGGTGATTATAAAGAGGAAGTACAAGGGAAGGTTGAATAACTTTTATAAAAAATCTAAATTCTCTGAGAACATTCTAAAAAAGAATAAGAATATCCAGATTCCAGGCATGGAAAAGGACATAATATGCTTTGCACGTGGTAATTCAGTCCACTAGAAGAGTAACTGCACCCAAAAGAAAGGGTAAGCCAAAGGTGTCTTTGTTATTGATTCAATTATTTTAATTTCCAAACATGGGGTCTCACATCTATATTCAAATATATGATCCAAGTAGATTCTAGAAAATCTCAATGGGTTAGGTGGATCTGCATGATGGAAATGTTTTGATGTTAGCTTCTCATTCCATTGGTGACTACCACCTCACATTGCCGATGAGAATTATTTTGGACATACATGCCTATAATTTGGTAAATAAATTTACCAAGAATATACATTCATTATCGAGTTTAGATATAGATGGATTTATTTTTAGGTTTGGAAAGAAATGTTGCTACTTTTATAAGGAAAACACATGTTATGTTTTTGAACATTTAAATAATGGTCTGTTCGTATTTAATTACAAGAACCAAGTGTTGGAAACTTAAAATGAAACATGTTCACATGACTCGTACCACACCTAGTTATGGAATCACTACCATGGTCATGTAAAGGAGAAGCACCTGACAATGCTTTATCAAGATGGTTATTTAGACTCTTTTGAGCTAAAATAACTTGATATATCTAACTCTTTTTTACAATGTGAAATGACCAAAAAACTATTTGGTGGATTGGGTGAAAGGGCCATAGAGATTCTAGGATTGGTACAAAATTTCTAGTAGAAGCTATAGGTGGATATTCTTAATTCATAACTTTTATTGATGACTTGAGTATATATGGATATATGTAATTGATGAGTTATAAGTCCTAGCCTTTTGAGAAATTCATAGAATTCAAGAATGATGTAGAGAATCATAATGGTGTAATAATACATGACCATAGATCAAACAGAGGTGGAAAATATCTAATCTAAGAGATCATTGACATTCTATAGGAGTTTGGGATTCTTTCTCAACTCACTCAACCTTATACACCAAATTGGAGTGGTGTTAGCGAAAGGAGGAACTATGCCTTATTAGACATGGTGAGGTCAACGATGAGTCACACAGATCTTCCCTTATCCTTTATGGATATGATTTACCAATTTTAGAATACATATTAAACCAAGTACCAACTAAAGTGGAAAAAGGAATTCCATTCGATCTATGTAGTGGAAATAACACATTTTATATCATACATGTGTATGGAGATGCAGGGTGTTCGTTAAGGATTTATCAAGAAACAAACTAGCACCTCAAGGCCTGGATTGTATCATTATAGGGTATCATAAGAAAACAAAAAGATACTACCTATACAAACCCTCATATAAGAAATCTACTGTCACAATAAAATCCATCTTTCTTGGGTGGGAAGAAATCTTCGAAAAGGATTGTGGGAGAAAGATTGAATTTGAAGATGTTGATGTTCAAGATGCATAAGAGATGGTACATAAAAAATTCCACAGGTCCCTAAGGAAGAATTGTATTCTAAAACACAAGTACTATGTAATATTTAATGTGATCTAAGGGAACCAGAGATATATGGTTTTCTTACCACTGAGGATGGTGACTCACTATTGATGGACAATGATGAACCTTTATCCTTCAAGAAGGTAGTAGAAAGCATAGAAGCTACAAAATGGATAGAGCTTTGTATTTTATGATGGATTCCATGTATGAGAACTATGTTTAGGTTTTGTTTGATGTTCCCGTCGATGTAAATCCTATTGGGTGTAAATGGATTTTCAAGGGAAACTGGACATGGAAGGTAAAATAAGTACACATAAAGCAAGGATAGTGGCTAATGGGTTTAAATATCTTTATTGAAATTGACTATGAAGAAACATTTTGGCCATTTTCCATTTATAAATCATTCAGAATCATATTTTCCATGGAATTTTACCAATACTATGAGATTTGGAAGATGGATGTCAAAACATCATTCAATAATGGGATCCTTCAGAAAGATGTCTGTATAACATAGCTAGAATAGTTTGTGACACCCGGTGATGCCAAAAGTATTTTTAAGTTGTAGAGATCCATTTATGGATTGAGCGAATCATCTGGTTCATGGAAATATAGATTTGGTAAATCCATAAAATAATTAGGTTTGACTAAAAATGAATGTGAGAAATGTGTTTACATAATGTTTAATGAGAATATGGTCGTTATTCTAGTAGTGTATGCTGACAAGAAATCACTTATTGTAAATGACATACCAATCTTAGAGTCAGTATTAGACTATTTAGATATTATATTATCCATGAAGGGCTTAGGTGAATTATTTTACATTCTAGGTGTTAAGATCATTTTTGATACATCCAAGAGTCTTCTTGGACTAATTAAAAGTATACATATTGACCAGATACTAAATTGATTTAGTTTGTAATAATATAAGAGGGGATCTGTAAGGTCCTGGAATTTCGCTATAATTTTATTAATTATATGGAATTATTTCGAGACTGCAAAATCTGACGGTGCATGATTCCGAGTCCTGGAGTGCCCCGAAAGAACCGTCAAAGTTTGATTAATCTTTAATTTATGCGCGTAAGTAGTTTTATTTGTAAAAGTGGAATAACACTAAAATGGTACAATGGATTAGAAATCTGAGGGGATAATTGTGCTCAGGATGGCGGGTTTACCCTAATGGAAACTTATGTTTTGTCAGCGCGAGCCTCCTGTGAGTAAACCTGAAAATGGCATTATAATAAATAAAATAATGAAATTAAGTTATTTTATTTTTAAAATTCATATAATTCACAAACAGTTTCTCGGATTGAAAATATGAGACCACCATTGAACTCACAAGCATATACTCTCTTTAGGATGATACTACCATTGGCCGACATAAGGCACTAGTGAATGTTAGTTTTTGGTCGAAAATAAAATAATTAAGTGATGATTATATTATTGTAAAATTCATAACTTCTATACGGTAACACGGATTAGAAAATAGAAAGTACCGTTGGGTTCTTTGGGGTGTGTTTCACTTAGCTAGAGGATAACCTTGACCATCGCAGGTCGAGGATGACCATTAGTTTTTTCCATACTTTTTTTCTAGTACATTCAGGAAACGCAGAAGCGGAGTTTTGTATCATTTGGACCGGTGCTCGGAAGTGAAATCTGTGGATCCTGTTGAACACGCAACGCATATATTCAATTAATAGATATTTACATTGAACACAGTAGGTCCAGAAAAAATGTAAATTTTTGTGAATTTTAAATGAAATGAAATAAAATAATCTTATTATATTATTTCTTTTCCACCAATGCAGAAGCGGAGTGTGGGACTCGTGGTGAATCAGGCCAATGAATGCCTTGACTTGCAAAATCCTATGTAATGACGCTGTTGGCAGATTAGAAAGCTTCATAATTAATGAGCCTCATTAACTACCTTCATCATTACATAATCTCCACCTCTTTTATGAATATAGGGATTGGGGGATGGGTATCAATCATGTGTCACCAAGAAACGATGTTCTGTTGGATTCCAATAATGCCGAACCCATAGAGGACAGAGCTGACCCTAGTAGGAGGTGACATGCGACACTGAAACGCCGAACCAGAGTTTGATGTTAGAGCGGTGGCAATGGTAGCTTGTTGCGGGGATGACGAACAACGAGACTCCCTCAACCATGAGCTCTCTCCAATGTTTTAAGGTAGGGGATTTAATATGATTGAATTTATTCTATTGATTCTTCATATTTTGGATTCATAAAAATGATAACAAAAAAAAACAAGGCCATTATCCCGCACATATACCCTACCCCTTTTCCTTTCATTCATCCAGAATTCTCTATGCGTTCATCAACACCAATTACTTATTGATGTTGGAAACCCCAACATTTTCTGAACGCGACATATGGATGCGGATCCTTCAACCCAAGGATCTTGAATATGTGATAATTTTATTTTTTGGGCTTTGAGCGAAGATGCAATGGCTAGCGGAAGACTGCGGCGACTGACAATAGGCCGGAAATAGGGAAGGAATGGTGGCACACATCCACACTGCTGGATGATAAAGTGGTTGTTGCAAATCAGCTGCAGTGGGGCAGGGTGGCGGCTGACATCTAGTCGGGTTAGTGGCGAAGCGACCGCGCGTGTCCGCGCCGCTGGTGAAGCATGAGGTCGTGACAGAGGATGAAGGGCAGCTGACACCTGGACGTCCGTGGAGGACAGTGGCACCATCACGCCACTGGGAGGAGGAGGGAAAACTGAAAAACCGGCCGGCCATAGTCCACCAAGAAGGACCCACTATGGTGGGTCCCGCTTCCAAAAACAAAACGGCCCATTGGTCATTTTGGTGACCTGGGAGGTGCCTTCATTATGTGCATCGTCTAGGGAGGACCCCACCTCGACAGTCCACCGGACCGCGGGCCGCACCACAGGCCTCACCACCAGGCCTCACCCCTAGGCTGCGCCCCACAGGATGCACCATTGAGTCGTGCCACCGGGCCATGCCCTGCTGGTCGGTCCGGGCAGAGCCATCCCATTCATGGGCTGGATCGGACCATGGCCTAGTGGAGTGGGCCCACAGAGGTCTAGGAAAACCAAGCCAGACCCACGTCGGGTCAGGTCGACCCGAACTACGTCGGGTCAGACCTAGATGTGTCGGGATGGGTTGGTCCAACATGGTCGGTCTGAATGGGTCAGACCGGACCCGGGTTCATCCAAAACCATTCTCTCTTTTATTGGAATATCGTGATGATAGGGAATATGTTTCATTAAAAGTCTACGAAGGAATATTCCTTGGATAAAGATGATCCTTTTGGTAAACTCTACATGAGTTTTGGATAAGGTTGGAGTGTGACAGGGTTAGATCAGACCCCAAATCCAATCGGGACCTCAGAGAGGAACCACTAATAACTTACATACCTGGAGTCTGATTGATTCCCCGTTATTGTGTTGTGTCCCTTATGACATGACAAAACTTTGAGATAATTCTTAGTGAGACTTTAGGTTAGTTGATGTATGACTGATGGATTGGGGAGCGGTTCCCCCAAGCCCTCTATGAACGGAACCCTATGACTAGCTGAGACATGATGACTACTAACCATTTCGACTCAGATTGACTTGACATGCCTTTTGGGTAGTGGCTCTATGGGACACGGCAGATCCATGGTGGAAGAGCCTCTGTGGGATGTGGCAGACCCATGGTACTCGACATGAGGAGTGCCTCAGTAGGCCATGAGGGGGAGCACCTTTGTGTGAAGTGGCAGACCAATGGTGTGGAGTGCCTCTTTGTGACACAAAAATCCCATGATACCTGAAAGGAGTATTACCATAGCAGTCCATGGTTAGTGGTAAGTGACTCTGTGGGACGCAACATGCTCGTTGTACTCGATAGAGGAGTAGTTATCTAGTATCTGAGGTGTTATATGTTGTGATTATAGATGTTACATGTTATTATCCCTAGAGAATCATGTGGCTGGCTATCAGTATTCATACCGATCCTATGTGGGTTAGTTCTCATCGATCATGTGTGTGTTAGCACATACCGATCCTATGTGGGTCAGATCCAATGTGGGTCATTGAGGTGGTCAGTTACCTATTGATCATTTGTTGGTCATAAGCAGTGCTACTTAATAGAATAAGACTATCTAGCATTTCAACTAATCATCTATACATCTGTACATATGTTATATCTGGTGTGAGCTGAGTCTGTTACATGTGTGGTAGTACTACCTTTGTGGTGTCACCTGGGTGGTACATCTACATTTCTAGTGTTACCTATGTGGTACTATTACCTTTGTGGGGTAACCTATGTGGTACTTCTATCATTGTGGTGTTAGCTATATAGTGCACATATGATGGTAGCATGAGAACCTCCAGGAGAGCATTTGGGATAGGAAGGATCAGATTAGTGTTCAGTAAACCAACATATTTTCCTATTCTATGTTGTATCTTTTAGGGACGTAATTACCTAATATGGGGAGAATGTAATGTCCAATAATTTTTGTATATTGTTTTTAATTGTATGGAATTATTTTGAGACTGCTAAATCTGATGGCGCGTGATTCTGAGGCACGAAGTGCCCGGAATGAACCGTCGATGTTTTGTTAAGCTTTAATTATCATGTGTAAGAAGTTTTCCTTAAACAGTGGAACAACACATAAACAATTGCCGAGATCAGAAATCTGTGGACATCATTGCACTCCAGATGGCAGGTTTTCCGTAGGTGGGACTTATGTTTATTTGGTGCGGGCCTCATTTGAGAAAACCTGAAAATGGCATAACTGTAAATAAAATAATTAAATAAAGTTATTTAAATTTTCAAATACTTATAAATCAAAAATGGTACCTTGGATTACAAATCTGGGACCACAAATGAACTCATGAAGGTATGCTATCTTTATCAAAATAATATCATTGGCCGGCACAAGCAGCCAGTGAATGATTTTTTCGGCCGTAAATAAAAGAATAATATGATAATTATTTTATTGTAAAATTAATAAAATCTAAAAAATAACTCAGAATGGATTTCTGAGCGTACCATTGGTTTCATTGGGGTATGTTTCACTTAGGCAGAGCCTATCCTCATCCGACGTGAGTTGAGGGTGACTGTTAATTTTTTTCCGAACATTTTTTCCGGTACGTTTAGTAAACGCACAAGTGACATTTTGGATCTTCTAAACTGGTTCGCGGAATTGAAATTTTAGGACACCATCTATCTTGAAGCACCGATATTCTCTTTAAGGGAGGTTTTACTTCGACCACACTAGGTTCAGAGAAAAACATAATTTTTTTGACTTTTAAAAGAAATGAAATAAAATAATCTTATTATATTATTTATTTTCCACCAATGGACAAGAGAGGATGGGATACATGGTGAGTCAGGCCAATGAATGAATTTACATTAAAAATATTATGTAATTCCACCATTGGTGGATTATGAAGCATCCAAATTAATGATCCCCATTAACTCCCTGCGTCATTACATACTCTCCCCCTCTCCTATAAATATAATGTTTGAGAGAGGGTTATTATAATTGTTTCACGAATAAATGAAGTTCTGTTGGAGTGCCATAATGTCAATCCATTAGAGGATGGAGACGACCCTAATAGGAGTTGATCTGAGACACCGAAACCCTAAACTGGAGTTTGAAGTTTGAACGGAGGAAAGGGAAGCTTGTTGTAGGGACGACGAACAATGAGACTTCCTCAACTGCAAGCACTCTCCAACCTTTCATGGTACATGTTTTAATATGATTGAATTTATATGATTGATTCTTCGTATTCTGGATTCATAAATATGATGGACAAATAAACAAATCCATCATCCCACACATATACCTTTCACCTTTTTCTTCCATTTTTTAGTCATTCTTCATGCATTCATCAACGCCAAAAATTTATTGATGCAGGTAAAACAATTATTTGCTGAGTGTGACATATGGATGCGGAGCCCTCGACCCAAGGATCACGAATATGTGATTTTTTAATTTTTCAGACTTGGATAGAAGCCACAATGGCTCATGGAATATGGTGGTGTCCAACACCTGGTAGGCTGCAAGGAATGAATGGCGGCGCGCAACCATGCCACCGGATGATGAGGAGGTCATGGCCCATCGGTCACGACGGGGCAGGGTGGCAGCCGACATCTAGCCGGCTGCTCGGTGGAGCGGCGGCACACGTTCGTGCCACCGGTAGAGCATGAGGCCATGACCACTGGGCCATAGTGGAGGACGAATGGTGGCCAGCACCCGGCCAAACCACGAAGGACAGCGGCATCGTAACGCCACATGGAGGAGGAGGACCGGTCAGAGAACTGGTCAGCCGTGGTCCACCAAGAAGGACCCTCTCTGGTGGGTCTATCTTCCAAAAACTGAATGACCCATTGGACGTTCGAGTGACCTGGGAGGAACATTAAACCCATGCATTGGCCAGCGTGGTCCCCTCCACGGTGGTCCTCTCGATCGCAGTCCACACCACATGCTGCGCCACTCGGCCGCGTCCAGTGGTCCGCGCCACCTGGCCACGTAATCGGGCCGTGCCTAGCGGGATGTGATAGCGGGTCGGGCAGGCCCCTTCAAAGGCTGGGCCAAACCACGACCTAGTAGGCCGGGCCTGTCGACGTCCAATCCAACTTGGCCAGACCCATGTCTGACTGGGTCGGACCTCACCGGGGTCCATCCAACCCCATTTTCAGCATTATGGCTATATCTTGAGAACCGGGAAACCGTTTGAGGAACCGTCTACAGTGCCAGAATCTGGGGATCGAGACAATCCTTTTGGTATACTCTACCTGAGTTTTGGATAATTTTGGAGTTTGGTCAGGTTGGATCGAACCCCAAATCCAACCGGGCCCTCGTAGCGGAAACACTAATAACATACAGACAGGGCATCTGATTGATGCAAGGTCTGATGCGTTGGGTCCCTTATGACATGGCGTACCATTGGGATAATTCGTAGTGGTACTTCGGGATGGTTTTGGTATGAACAATGGTTTGGTGAGCGGTTCTCCCAAGTGACCTATGTACGGAACCCGACGACCGGTTGAGACTTGATGTGTGCTAACCATTTCGACTCTGAGTGACTCAACATGCCTAGTGGGGAGAGCCTATATGTGATGCTGCAGAACCACAGTGGGGAGAGCCTCTATCTGACATGGCTGGCACACGGTACTCTCTAGGAGGAGTACCTCAATAGGCCATGAGGGGGAGCACCTCTGTGTGACACGGCAGACCCACGGTGGGGAGCGCCTCTATGTGATGTGGAAAAACCACAATACTCCACACGATAAGTACATTAGTTGTCCATGGATAGTGGGAAGCACCTATGTGTGATGCGGATGTCCCACTGTAATCGATAGGGGAGGAGTTCTGTAGCAGTCAAGGTGTTTGAAGTTGTGACTAGGGATGTTACTTGTTATTAATCCTAGAGAATCATGTGGTTGGATATCAGCATTCGTAATGATCCTTTGAGGGTTAGATTCTACTTGATTCAACACTCAAAATTGATATGTGGGTCAACGCATATTGATATTATGTGTTTCAGATCCTATATTGGTCTTTGCGGGGGTTTGTTACCTATCGATCATATGTGGGTCAGAGGCAGTGCAACATAACAGAATAAGTTGATCTAGCCTTACGACTAATCATTTGTATTTCTGTATTTTAGTTATACCTTGTCTGAGCTGAGTGGGTTACCTGTGTGGTACTACAACCTTTGTGGTGTTACCTGTGTGGTACTTCTAACTTTGTGATGTTACCTGTGTGGTACTACTCCCTTTGTCGTGTTACCTATGTGGTACTTCTACCTTTTTGGTGTTACATGTGTGGTACTTCTACCTTCTAGGGGTTACATGTGTGGTATGTATACCTTCGTAGTGTTACCTATGTGGTACTTATACCTCCAGTGTTACCTTTCTTGTATTCTTCCATCTTGTGTGAGATGATTATAACCTAATAACTTAGGTATATGTATGGGCATATTCCAAATTAGTGTTGTTGCCTACTGCTATGTGTTTACTGGTTATTCCTCTTTGGAATTATAGGAATCCTATGAGGGTCTCGAGGTCCCAACTGAGTATCATAATACTCACCCTTTCATGGGCTACGCCCACACCTTTTTCTGTCTTGGGCAGACAACAGACAGTGCTAACGGAGGACTAGGGATCCGGGATTGGATGCTGCATGGATTTGGACCATATATGAGGTGTACCACAGTGACGGTCGTTCGAGAGCTGTACGTACCCTTCAGGTTGGATCATTTGTGATTTTTCACAAGATTTGTTTCCAGTTTTACGTGTATATTCCAGTTTTACTTGTACTGTCTAGTTGGGCTTGTATACTGACCCCCTTTACATACCGTAGACACTCTATTTACTATATATTTTACTTTGTGCTCATATCCTTCTATGTTCTTGGTTTTGTGAGTTAAAGACAATAAAGGAAACGCCTTCCCAGTTAAACGGTTAAGTCTTTCTGTTGCTAGTCGCCTAACCTTTACCTATGGAAGGAGGGCATGGGGTAGTCATGGCGCGAGCCCTAGAGGATGGTCCGTGACTGGATTTGTCCCAATTCCACATGTTTTACAAATTTCTATGAAAATGTGTCACTAGAAAAAAATAACATAATGATAGATTGAGTGAGATCCCATAATCTTTAGTGATAGGATCAGTCATGCATTCCATGTTATGTACTTGAATTTATGTTTCTTATGCACTGATCATGGTAGGATGATATACACTAGTATCAGGAGAAAATCATTGGATTATTATTATTACTATCCATAAGTATTTGAGAGGAACTAAGGATATGGTATTAATGTGTGGAGGATATGAGGAGCATATCATCAGAGGGTATGATGATTCTAGTTTAATGATTTAAAATAATGTTCTGATGTTCCAATAAGGATATGTATTTTTTCTCAATGGATGATCTATGTGATGGAAGAGTTCAAATCAGCCAATTGCCATTGATTCTACAGTGGATTCCGAGTATATAGCAATTTCTGATCTAGCTAGATAAGTAGCGTGCATTTGAAACTTTACCATGATCTTAATGTAGTACCTTGAAGAAAAGACATTATCTCATTGTATTGTGATAATACTTTGGTAGTGGATCTTGCAAAACATCTAAGGTCACATCAATAGACAAAGACATAATTTGGAAGTATCACCTCTTGAGGAATTTATATGAAAGGGGTGAATATTCAATGATTAGATTATCCATGAAAAAGAGCATGTTGGAACCCTTGAATGAATTTCTATCTCATAAGAAGCACAAATATCTTGTGAGTGCGAGAGGGATGATGATTATTAGTAGTTCCATCTTGTGAAAGTTGGATTCTGTTGGATATGTTTCCCTATAACCAACATCATTTTATATTATGATAATTATGTATTCATTTTATGGATTTTAATGAACTCCTTATCACATCATTATTTTTCATTTTCATGACATTTTATGTGATAATGTTATATGATTATTTTTCACACTAAAAGGTCATTGAAGATCCCTTCTACGATGAAAACCTACCAGTGTCATGAGAATATTCTGGAATATTTTCAATATAGCTGGATGACATAATCTTATGGGAAACAAATGATATAGGCTATTAGGGGTGGATACTCATAGGACATTGAGGCACATTAACATGGTGCATGCCCTTGGTAATGTTCAAGTGGAAATTATGAGAATGTGACCCTCTAGTAGGAGATCCATATTTATAATTTCCATTGGATGTTCCTATCTGTGGAATTGTCTATTGGTCTTTATAACTTATAATTATTATTAATGGGTATTATGACTCTCTCACTTAGATGTATTGGAAAAAACTGTGACGACTTATGTTAGTAGTGATATAGGATATTTTGGGTGCATCAAGAGAAATACTGCAATAATGAATAATGTGAGAAAAGATTTTTCCCTTATATTCCATAACATAAGATGATATATTAGTCCCTTTGATGGAAATGATATAGCCTTAATAAATCCATGGACATAGTGTTCTATAGGAAATTTCATTTTCTAGGTAGTCAAAGAACAAGAAAATGAGCACATGGGTTGATGGAATTTTAATGCAACCCACATGATGGGAGATATCAATACCAAGGGATTATATTAACTAATAAGAATTCATATGAGGTGACATCTCATTAAGGCATTAACAAATTTCTCTATGGGCTCCTTGGCGTGTTGCTAGACAATAACCAGGGTCTTTAGGATGCGTCAACTAATGGCACTGAGAAAGTGGACTAGAGGGACACAAACTACGTGTGTCATGTATCTCAGTAAAATAATTCATTATTTATTATTTAATATTTTGAATAAAGATTATCCCGACTCAGGTATAATAATTATTCATGGATGTGTGATTGCATTTATTTATACACTAGTTATTTGATAGAATATATTTTTGGCATAAAAAGTAAAAAATATTTATTTTTATAAGTGAAAATAATATATATATATTTATTTATCAGAGAAAAAAGCTTCAATATTTATTTAATAAATATTTAATCATTATTCAAGGAACAATAAATTTGTTGGAGGATTCGCAGACCGAGTTAAGGTTCCGGTGAGAAATAATAACATTAAATAATTTTTTATTAAATAATATTTAATTATAACTCACAGGTTCAAATAATTTTAGTAAATTATAATGTACGATTTAATAGGAATAATGAAATAAATAAAGGTACTTGTATAAATTATTTATTATTACCCTAGTGAAATAAATTCCCAATTATAATATTCTGTCATTAGCCATGGGAAATGTATGTGATGCCTATCACGTTGTGAAAAAAAATTTGGAGAAAAAATATAAATCCTAGAAAGTACAACACTCTCAATGAATTATCTCAAAAAACATGATATATCTTTCTCCATTGGATAAAGTGGAACTCATTGGAAGGGGTTCTCAAGGAGATCAAAGGAAGACATCAAAAGCACTAGGATGTTCTTTGATATCACATAGAAACTATTTCAGTGAATTCCAAATATACATGGAGAACGTGTGGATCACCCCTATAGGAGATCTATCCTTGATCTCTACAACAAAACAATGGCGCCCAGTAGATATGTGTCTAGACACATCAACAAAGAGAGAATCACCTTGTAGGTAATTCATTAATTTAGATAAATTACTTATAAACAAAATATGTCGATCCTCTCTCGTGGTTTAGAGTTTCTATTTTTTTCTTAATATATGATTCATTTATGTGGATACCATCATTCATCATAATATTGATCCCATATTGTTCATTGAATAAGAAAAAAATAAATTTTGGGCAACATCCCTCTTGCACATTCGCTGCACCTGAAACCAACAATTTTTACATCATGAATTCAACTATTATATGATGACACATGTTGTAATTAGTTTCAAAGATTATTTCTCATTATATAATTTTCTATTGATTAACACTGTTTATGGAATTTGATCTGTATCAAAAATGTATTTTCATTATTTTTCTTAGAAATTTAGGATCAACAACCCTCTTGGGAATTCCACTAACTCCTCAACCGATATGGATGATGGGGTACATAAAATTAATACATGGCATGGAGGTCAGCATCCAAAGGGATGAGGGAAATACCGTATAAATTTGGTATCCAAAGGGAATTGAAGTATTTGATATACTTCATTTGATCTAATTTGTCTTATGTGGGCTGTATGCCTTTTATGACACATCTCTTCTCTATACTTTTATATTTTCATAATAAATTTTGTGTCATGGGTTCTCCAACCCATGAGTATGCTTCTTTAGTAAATATAAATATGTATATATATTTATATATTTATAATTATAAATAAATATTTATTTATTTAAATATTAGAAATTATAAATTTATATAAATATATTTATATAGATTTTTATAAAATTATATATATAAAAATTTATTAAAATATAAAAATATAAATTTATAAAATAATATTGAATGTATTTACTTTAATTTTTAAATTTTTAAAAAATATAATTATATTTTTTAATTATAATTATAAATATATATATTTATTATGAAATACTTGAGTAGAGAATGGGAGCAGCTATATAGGACATCTGTGTAAGACATGGATTCTTCAACAGTCTGTTGTGTGAAATGGGGTTTACATAGGCTCTTGATCTTGATATACTAGATAGAGGTCCACTCTTTATTTCTTCAATTGATGCAGGATCCTTGCCAAAGTGTCTTGAGCATATGCCACGCTCTTCAATGAATGGGTCTGAGAGTCATCGGTTCCTCTCAGATCTGAGGGGGGATTCTGGATTGCCGATGAATCAAATTACTCAAAACAGTTCATCAGCTATGGTTAATGTGATTTCAATGGTCCTTTACGAATTAATTGAAAAAATTATGTTCTCCATTATTGTGATTCTTTTTATTACATTAGGGGACAATATTTGGAAGCTCGATGATTTTATGGATCTCTATCTTCATATTTGAGTTTTTGATGACAAGAACATTGTTTAAATAGGGAGGGGATTATTTCATCTTGTTTACCCTCATAGTATTTGAAGACTATATCCTAGTTTGGGTGTCTTGGTTCCCTAAAATCTGGATTTTTTTAAGATACATGATGGGGATCCCTCTTTTATCTTGAGAATTTCAAGAACTCTATTACCCAATCATGGGTCCATATAAGTAGATTGTGTTTGTTCTATGGAAAAAAAATTATGTGGGATGTTTCTTAGGCCATTGGAATCCCTTTAATGTTTGATAGGGACATAGAGCATGATCGTATTGGGAGGTTCGAAAGTGTTTTATTTGAGGTAGACTTCTCCCTCACTTTGTTTCAATATGTTATTCTTGTTTTTTCGGGGCACCACATTGACATATCATTTGAATATGAGAGGAGTCCATTCTTTGGTGCACATGTAAATCAATCAGACGTTTTCTGATTTTTTTTATACAAAAACATTTATTCACACTGTGTAGGAGAGTTGGACATCTGATTGAAGAGTATAGGTTTAGGAATGATTCTCTAGCCACTGATTGCATTGATATAAATGCGATAAATATTGATGAAATGGACATATTGGTAGATGATGCTAATGGTGGAGAAGGTATAAAAGAAAATATTGTCGCATATACTTCATCCCATAGACTGGAAGTAAACCCTTAAGGATCTACTTTAGCTAAAGGAATAGAATTGTACAATGATGGGAAGAGATTTATATGTGAGTTTTTTTGCTATAGTATGGATAAAAACTATGTGGTATCTCATTATATTGGTTTGAACAATTTTGAAAGTTGGATGTTGGGTGGTATAGTAATTGATTTGGGGCTCTCTGGCTCGGATGCAAACTAAAGAGGAGTATGTATTGAATGAAGAAACATCCCATGGGAATCCTATTGTATATACTGTCCAATGTTATGTTAATCATGAATTGAGTCAGCATGACCTTTTAACCAAAAAAATAAAGGGTAAATTGAATGTTTTAGATAAAGAGGGTTTTCAAATGGTCTTACCTAGAAAACCCATTGCTTCCTCACCTTTATTCAAGAGTTCCTCGTGTTGGAAACAAGGATGCTCTATAATGGAAATAGAGTATGGTATGTGTTTGTTGTCAATCCTCCCATTGAAGATCATAGATTTTTCAAGGAAATGGGTCTTATAATTCAATCCATCAACACTTTTGAATGTGGAATCATTTCCTAGTATTTGAAAAATCTTGTGTCCAAATATTAGAGAATAGAGAAAAGTGTTTTTGGAAAAGGATTTTGCAAAAAAGATTGAATATGGTTTGGATTTTTGTGTGAAATCCATGTTTTGAGATCACCAAATTAAAATAAGGAAAAGGCAAAAAAAATTAAAAAGATTTAAATGTGTGTGAATGATGAGGTTTCGTAAAAGAGTCTTACACACCAAATGTGTTACCAAAAGGGTTTTTGTGAATTCATAGATAATCATTCGTGCACATAGGAAGACATTTCAGAATCTTATTTATTTGGTCATTGAGGCTTATAAATAGGATGCTACACAAAATCAAGACTCATAACTTTTAAAAAATGAAGATCAGGTTCCTCTACCATGATAAATAGTTACATGAAGTGGAGTTGTAGAATGAAAATATTTCCCACAAAGTGTTCCTATAGTCTGAAAATACCAAGTGAAACTTATAGTGTTGTTGCACAAAATATAAGTATAACACGGAAAATAAGGATTCTGTGAAATTCATCTAATGTGACATTCCCAAATCTTGCATGCAAGAGTATGTGTTTTGCACAAGTTTGAGTGTGTAATTCTATCATGTTATGAGAATAATGTTTTTTATTAGTGATTTCAAGTGAATCAATTCAATACATTGATGCAATAAGAGTCTCATGATAGATAGATACAATGTATTAAATGAAAATCTATTGAAGCAACCTTCAGGATGATAAACTGATTTACCTTCTTTCTGACAAGTGATCTTGGGGGATTCGATGAATATGATCTGAGGGATGTTGCGTGCTATCTCTAAAATATTTTAATTGAAATGTGCTTAAAATATAGTGATTGTTCTTGAACATTTTTATTCCTCATCTAGTGAAGAATATTGGATTTAGGTATGTCTAAGAAACTATCAACATACAGTCCTTAGAATATACCTTAGGTTGAACCATGTAAAATTACTATGTTTTCGTAGTACATGTGAATATTGTAATTACTACAAATTTCTATTAGAATGGATTAACAGTTTCTTAATACTGTGGGATCAAGATCCATCACTTGAGAAGAAACATTTGGCACACTTATTCACTCATCCCATCTAAAGGCGTTCCATTGTCCTTCAGGTGAAATAAAAGAATAATGGTTTTGGTGTTAAATTTATCCTTCTTTGTTGTCTTGGAGAATTTAGTTACTGTAGGGGAGTCCCCCACATTGATTGAATTATCATTCAGATATGGAAGAATGGGGTGAGATCTTTTCTATGATATTCTAGAATGGAATTGCTCTTTTTCACTACACATGTAATATAGGTCACTAATCCAACATGGATGTCTATGATTGATACATATAGAAAAATCCTTGGTGTAGATGCTATATCCTAGAATTCCCTCATTACAACTCTTTCTGGTCAAATGTATCTAATGGTGATGAGTTGTACTTCCGCAAAGTCTATTTAGAAAAAACTAGACAATATTTATAAAGGAGGAAACAATGTGAATTAGAAAAAATGTAATTTCCTAAACAATAGGTTTGATTACTTGAAAATAAATCATGATGAAAATGTGGATTCCTTTTTTAAAATGAATTTATAATGTTTTTTGAGCTATATGTAGTCATGGTGAAGAAATAAAATACATTGGCATTTTGTAGAAAATATAATGAAGGCTACCACCTCTCTATAATGAAAAGGTATCAACCCTTGAAGAAATGGATCTATCTAAACATTATATGGATGATCTGTTAAGTATTCTGGTTGCATAAGAAATGAGAATCAAACCTTAAGATGCAACAAATCGAGTAATGAAAATGGATTTCAAATCCATGATAAACCCGGAGGTGTCTGGAGATATAGTTTATTATGACATTGATTAATATTAAACTATTTATCTTCATGTAATTAAATTCATGAGAGGAAAAGTTATATTTGAAGGAATGATTCCCTTGGTCTATTTTCATTGTGTTCGGGTTGGGCACATTGCCTCTCAGTGGTTAAGGATGCTCGATGATTAAGAATGTGAAGCGGTAAATTCACATATTCCTTAGAAAAGGATTTATCAAAATGGATACCGCAAATATAGAAAAAGTACAATGTAAGAGTTTTTCCATAAAGAAGAAGAAGATGATAATGTATTCATGAAGGAAGAGGTATCATAGTTTAAATCATGATCCCACACACCTATAAAGGCTATAGTCGAAAATTCTAAATCGTATAAAGATAAAGATAGAGATAATCAATTGATTGCTGATAGTGATCTCATGTTGCAGCTTATGGATTCTCTAGAAAATCATGATAATCAATGTAACCGATAAAAAAAGGGGAGGGTAGTTGTGGAATAATCGTCAAATTATGTTGATCATCTTGAAAATTATATTTAATGATTGCCGCCATTGAATGAAAATACGATATAGTGGAATTGAATCATAGAATTGAATAACAAGAAAATTTCATCAATGTAATTATATATAGACAAGAGGAGAATTCCAAGAATGTTGAGGGTGTTGAATAAGAAGTTTTTACTCTTAGGAATAATCATTAATGTGAATCTAATTAATGGAAATAAATAAGAATATACAGATTGGAAGATAGACAAATGTTTAGATAATAGAGAGATACAACAGTGGTTCTGAAGGAGTATAGAATTATTTGGATGATCTATGATCCACATACATTGAAAAGTGAGAAATGTTTTATAATGATGATACATCAATGGTTGTAAAAAAGTTGAACCAAAATAACGGGAACCTGAAAGTCAAACATATCGTAAATTTTCTTTGAATTCATAATAAAAGAAAGACCAAAATCAAACTGATAGGAGAATTGAAAACTATCCACATGTTTACAGAAATTATTTTTCGTTAAAATATTTCACCAAGGAAGGTGATATGGGGAGAAATAGAAGTGATAATATATTTCCTCTTATGGAATTTAAATCATGTGGCTAGCTGGTCCATTCCATGTCATAATATAAAGTGGAAAGTAGATATTTGAATGGGGAAGATCAAGGATGTCAAAAATGAGAAAAAAATCCAAATATTACTTATTATAGAAGAAATACGTTCTGTGGAAATTGATTTCATTATACTATCATTGGAAATAAAGCTATTTATTTTAGGGAGAGGAATGGAATGAACAATTTATATAGAAATAAGATACAATCCAATACACCTCAACAAGATTTTGTCGCTCTTACAAATAGATTTTGTCTTCTAGAAGAATAATATGATTATGATGAACTTTTTCACATATAAAATAGATTAGAAATTCTATCTTCATCCTTCAATCAATCTAATATTAAATTTAAGGAGAATAAGAAGACCGAGAAATCCAATCTTACTGAAGCCACTATCTAATATATAAAAATAGTAGCACCTGTATTCTTGATATAGGATTGTCATCCCATATGACGGGAAATGCATATTTATTGAAGAAAGTAAAGAAAATGGTCTATGAGAAAGTCTGGTTTAGTAATGATAATGATTTGATGTTTAAAGATAGTGGGACTACAAAACTGGATATTAATGAGCTTAAGGAAAGTAGTGCTATTTATATGGATGGTTTGCATCATAATATATTGAGTGTGAGCTAACTATGTGACTCTGATGTTATATTAACATTAAATCAAAATGGGTTCACTATAAAAGGATTTAAAAGGATTTATCTAATTATATGATGTAGAACAAATGGAAACTTATAACTAGTTTAAAGTTAGTAGAACATTTCTTACATGAAATTTGAAGAACGAAACATCTTGTGGCATAAAATTATGGGCCACATTAATCAAAAAGTCATGGAAAATATATCTAAAATTAAAATTGTCATGGACATCCTTAATATGAAGAATCAATAAGAGATGAATTGTTATGCTTGCATACAATGAAATATGGTTTGCAGTTCATATTTCCCAAAGAAGAAAAGTGCCTCAAATCTCCTTGATCTTATCCACAAATATGTATGTGGACTGATAAATGTGTCTAGAACATATAAAGTGAGGTACATCACTTTTTATAATTAGAATTTTAGTAGAATGTCTTGTGTGATGGTTATACACATAAATGAAATGTTATTGATTGCATGAAGGCATATCACTGAATAGCCAAGAATGATATTGGAGGACAATAAAATTTCAACGGTCTAACAATGGAGCGGAATAAACATCTATTGAATTTAAAAATTACCTAAAGAAACTTGGAGTTCAACATGAGTTGGCCATTTTTAGAAATCCATAATAAAATGGAGTTATAGAGTGTAGGATTTGATAGGTGAAATATATGTACAGATCCATGTTGATTGAGAGATTTATCCCTTTCCATTACTGGAAAGAGGCTATTTAATATATAGTTTATACTAATAATCAAACAAGGATTTATATGGGAGAATCAAATAAACCACATGAGTTGTGGTGTTGATGAAAACCCTCCTTGAATCATTTTTTGAATGTAAATGATTCATCCAAAACATAGAAAGAAATCAATAGAAATATGGTGATGCTACAGATGAAGGAATATTCCTCTAATATTAAATGATGAACAAATCCTACAAATGTTTCAATACTCATCTTGGGGAAATTGAGGAAAGGAGTGATGAGAAGATCATTGATGATAAGAACAAAACTTCCTTAAGAAATTTTTATACTAATATGATAGAAGATGAGGAATAATGTGAAAATGAATAAGATCCAAATACAAAAGAAGAATAAGATTTTCAAAACATTCAATGGTCACAACATGAGTATGATTTAGAAGAATAATTAGATGAGGAAACAATGGATGTTGAAAATTCTTTTGAACCTCACTAGATAAATCAAAGAGTAAATATTGATCAATATAACATCATTAGGGATTGGACATCACCCACACATACAAGGAGAATGAGTAATATTACCCAATAATCCTTCATATCAAATTTAGAACCATCCTAATTTGAATATCATAAAATGTATGAATCCTGGGTTAAATATATGAATGATGAGTTAGATTAGATTGACATGAACAATACATGAGATCTTATTAGGAGACCCAAAAATCACAATGTGATTTGTGTATGTGGATCTGTAAGAATGAATTCAATTAGAAACGTAATGTGATTAGAAATAAGGCACAATTATTGTGTACATTATATATATATATTGAAGAAGTTGGTGTTGAAGAAATATTTTCTCGTGTGGAAAAACTAGAGTCGGTCAGGTTTTTCCTATCCATGGTAATTCATAGAGGATTTAAATTGTATCAATTGGATGTCAAAATAGATTTCATGAATGGATTTCTTGATGAAGGCGTCTATATTGAACAATAAGTTGGTTTTCTACTTGGTAATGATGAAATGACAGTTTTCATATTGAAGAAGTCACTACATGGTCTGAAACAGGCACCACGGGTGTAGTACTCATGGCTCGATTCTTATTTAAAGAAGCTTTAATTTAAAATAGGTGTGGATCACAGTCTCTACATGAATAGTTATAATAGAGATATTTTCATTATGCTGGTGTACAATGATGATATTAAATTTTTTGGACGAAGATAGGGATCAGTGGATGAATTTTTCAATCACATGAAATTAGAATTTGAAATGACTATAATTGGTGAAATCACATACTTCTTAGGGCTTCAAGGGAATCATAGAAAGTACTACAATATTTATTCTCAGGAAAAGTATGTAAGAGAGTTATTGAATAAATTCAATATGCATGATTCCAAACCAATGAAAAATCTAATTGTAAATGGGAAAACTGGGAAAGCATGATGATGTGTCATCTTTAGATCCTATAATGTACAGTCGAATAATTGGAAGCTTATCGTACTTCACTATGACATGTACAAATAATGTCTTTTCAATGTGGTTAATGGTGCAATTTAAATGTAATTAAAAGGAAGAACATATGGATATAGTGAACATGATCTTGAGGTACATTCAAGGTAATAAAAATTATGGATTATAAATTGTACAAGAATATATAGTAAACTATTATCATTTATTTATGCAGAATGGGTTGGATATGTGGTTGATAGAATTTCCACAAGTGGTGGATAATTATTTATTTGAAATAAATTTGTGTGTTGGTTGAGTGAGAAATATGAACATAGTTCTCTTAGTAATGTTGAAGATGAGTATTTCTTTATTATAATGGCTTGCAATCAACTATTATGGATGAGGAAACAACCCACTGATATTGGAGATGTGGTGAAATAGCCAATAGTGATTCACTGTAACAACATTATCAAGAATTACCTTATGAATCATAATATTCAGAATTATCATAAAAAACATATTAAAATAATATATCACATAATCAAAAAAATGGAACAAAAAATGATTAAAATGGATCATGTTTGAACAGATGACCAAGTGGATGAGATTCATACAAATCCATTGACATCGCATGTGTTTGAGAAATATCAGTTGAACCTCAGAGGCTAGCCACCTCCTAGTGCATGAGGAGATTAGAAAAGGTCCCCTCTCCCCAGTCATGTTAATTTTTTAAAAACTATATTTGGAAGTGATGTAAGACTATAGTGGAGATATAATACATAGGGAGTGTGTTTTGTGCTCTATAATGTACAAATACTGGTCAATATGTTTATTTCCAATGGGGGATAATGGATAAATTCAACTATAAAGATGAATGATAATGGACAATGGAGAAATTCAATATTACAAATGGATTTACCAATGTTGAAACATGAATCTGCATTAGTTTATCAACATTGGTGAAATTTAGAGCATTAAATGGGGAGAATATTGAGTTACAAAGGGGAGAATTAGAATAGAGAAAACTATCATGGGTTATAAGAAAACACTTAGAGATTATATTATACATCTTTAAGATTTAAAAAACATGATAACATAATTCATGATTAAATTCTTGTTTTCTACACCATGAATTTCTCATGAAAACAAAGAGTGATGGCTATGTTTTTTTTATTCATATCTATTTTTGATAGTGGTTAGGGATTCATTGAATTTATATACAGATTTCCAATGTACCCAAAGGGGAGGTTTTGGGTACCAAAGATGTTCTTCTCTAGAAATGTATTATGGTTTATTTTTTTTGGTCAATACACTCATGTAATATCGTGGATTTTTCAAGGAGATGAATCTTATAGTTCAAGCATACAATAGTTTCGAATGTCACATCACTTCCCTGTGTTTTCCAGATTTTTGGTTCAGAAAATTGGAGAGTGGAGTAAAGTTTTTTGGGAATAGGATTATTTTCACAGGTTTATGATCGTTTGGAATGTTGTGCACATTACATCATTCAGGATGACAACATCCAAATATGGAAAAGGATGAAATTGAATGAATGATTTAAATATGCATGAAAGTCATGTTTTCCACAAAGAGACATATGTTCCCAATGCAATGTCAAATGGTTTTTTGTGTGCTTGTAGATAATCATACACGTACATAAGAAGATACATAATAATCTTATGTTCAAGTTAATCAAGTCCTATAAATAAGTGGCTACCCCCACTCATGACATTCATGTTTTCCATTGAATATCGGGATACTCTACCATGTGAAGGATTTGTGTTCAGAAGAGTTATAGAACTAAAATCTTGCACACAAAATGTCCCTTTAGTCAAAAAATATCAAGTAAATCAAATGGTGTAGTTCTGTGGAAGAAAAGAATTGCACAGAAAATAAGGGTCATGAGAAATTCATCTTAAACAATAATCCCAAATCTTCTGGGCAAGAGTAACTACTATGTATAAGTGCTAGTGTATGCTTCTTTTATGTTATGAACATCGAGTTTGTTTGATCAATGCTTTCAAGTGTGTAGTTTCGATAATTTGATGCAAGCCGAGCCTCATGCTAGTCAGAGACAAAATATTCAATGAAAATCTATTGAAGCAACATTCAAGTCAAAAAACTAAGTTTGACATATCTTAAAGTAGTGAGCTTGGGGGAGTTGATAGAAATGTTCCGAAGTACACAATGTGTTATCCATAAAATATAGTAATAGAAGTGCGCCTGGAAGAGAGTGATTTTTTCTAAAATTATATATTCCACATCAAGTGATGAATATTGGATATAGTTATTGCTGAAAGAATATTGGTGTATGGTCCTTATACTATCACATAGTGGAAAACCAAGTATAAATTTTGGGTTGTATAACTTCTTGAGAATGTTTTAATTACTTCACATTATCATCAGAAAAGTTTAACATGTTCCTAACATGGCAAGGTCATGATCCGCCACCTGAGAAGAATAATTTGACACTTTGATTCACCCCTCCCCCCTCAGGGTGTTCCAGAGTCCTTCACCAGGTCTATGAATCTTGAATTTTTATCAATCGAACATATACAGATCACTTATCATAATTATGGGAAAAGTGATTCAATTATCTGGGACTCAAACTCAAAAAGGGAATGGGATGATATACCAATGATTGTGGTGGAGATTGATGTCACTAGACAATTGAAACATGATTCAATTTACAGTGATTTCACCTTTACATATATGTTAAATAGTTCTCAATGTTGAGATGTGTGTTGTGAAGAGTTTTAAAATTTTTATGATGAATCAATTTTAGTAATAAAAAATTATCTCATTGTAGCTAATGACATGGAGTCTCATAGTGAGATAGAAGGATCTAGAAGTATGGATGAAATGAATAACAATTTGAAAACTCCAAATAAAGGGGAAATAAGAAGTCACCAAATTCTAGGTGGATCTCAAGGAAGGGGTGGTCGGCGTAAAGGAAGTAAAATTTGAATGTTTTATTCTTTTGTGGAACTTCTATGTCATATAACATTGGAACTTATTTTCTCTCATGCATGAACTTTCTATTTCTAATAATTTGTTTTGGGACCATATCCTCACCCATGGTGTGAATTTTTTTTGAAAATATGTTTCAATATAATTATAAATATATTTATATAATTATAAAAAATCATATTTATAAACATATATATATATTTAAAAATATATTTATATAATTATACTCATTGTCTATACAACTTTTTACATATTTATATAATTGTATATAATTATGTCATTATATAAATATATATAATGACATATATAATAACTGTAGTAGTTACTTAAATATATTTACTATATTAGTAAAAAATATTAAATATATAATTGTTTAATTATAATAATTATTATTATTAAATATATTTTAAATAAAATTAGATATAACTGAATCATTAAAATATTAAATATATTAAATATATTTATGATTTTAATATATTTATTTTAATTTCATAATAATTTATGAGAACAATATATGTTCATGGGCATAACATGAATGAATCATGACACTGCACTGGATCTTTGGACCTTGCATTGGGCCAGTCGGCCTTGAGCCTACAAGCTTTATAATGGTTCTCCATATACCTATATAGAAAGGGGTCTTTGATTTCATAATAAAAAATAGGCTTCGACCCAAATTTTTTATTATATATATATTAACCAAATTCATATATATATTTTTATAATTATAAAAATAAATAAATATTTCTTTTGAACAATCTTTAAAATCAACTAGATTCCCAACTCATGTCCCTGAAAATTTTATTAAATAAAATCAACGTTAATGTACATGAAGATGGTTTGATGAGTTTACACCATCATGGAATTGTGTTAAATACATGATGATGTTGTATAATAGTAAATATAAAATTACAAATCATGTCATACTAGTCTAAAAAATGCTTACAATCTACCTAGAAATCACTGCATCCAATCATGAAAACCACTCAATATGAACACAAATTTCTTATAAAAATAAATTTATAGCCTCTAAGAGGAACATAAAAGATATTATATCATTAATAATATCAGAAACACCATTCATTTTCACATCATTATGAGGTTGAATTTTAGATTTTTTTCAGGTTCTATAGGGAGAATCAACACAGCCCCACAAGGTACATAACAACATCATGTGAAACCAAACAAGTACAGTTTAACAGACAAGGAAAAAGACACTGGATTACATTAATGAAAGGATATCATGTTCATCATATATTATTCATTCCCCCCCCCCCACTTATTGTGTTTTAAATATGTCATCAAATTATAACTACTATCATCAATCATGTCCAATCATCATTATAAGAATGACAAGAAATCTATGACCAAATCAAGCTGCCAAAAATGGTCTAAATGAAACTATGAGAAGCTCTAGAGAAATACTTTTGGATGAGTAACATGATTTGAAGAGAGTAATTTCTAGTAGTCACAACACAGTATAATAATCATAGAAAAATAATTTAAACCATTAAATCCTAATATTGAAAACACTAAAACAATATTCCAATTATCCCAACAAAATTATAAATTCTAATATATAACGAAGACATCACTGATTCCCATGAATTTATATTCAAAAGTGTATTAAATCATCAACAAAGTCATTCATGTACCTTTATGATTCCATAAATTTACTACTTCCCAAAAACTAGATGTACAATCTAATCCAAGACCTAGAGAGTTCAAACACAAAATATATCCATCCTCAACATATAAAACATTATTCCAGAGAATAACCAATGGAACTAAAAAACCACCACATAGAAACACATATAGGTCCATGAAAATAAAATGATCCACAAAATGTCAAGACAAAGAGATGAAATTTTAGAAAAATGATGAACATCACAGAACAGTCCCAAAATCTCCATCCAAATATCTCATGATAGTCTACATATCAGTATTTGGAAATGGAAATTCTAAAACATTCACAGGAAAATATGAAGTATTTCCAAACCACATACTAATTGGTCTAAGATATCAATAGAAACCTCTTTCAAGAAGGATGATATATCGAAATACATAGAAAAAACGGAAAAAATACATCATTGAAAATCCATCCAAATCCAATCATCTAAACCGAGAGGCCTATACATATCATTGAAAACCAAAAAATGCAGTCCTAAAACATGGGTAAATGAAAAGATTAATTTCAATGGAATGATTCTGAAATTAATTATAGGATTTTTTTAAATTACTATACCAACTTGATGAACATTATCTTTCATATTTGATGTTGTATCTCAACATTAATTTCCCCATTCTTGAATCTTTGGAATACTATTGAATCTTTCTCATCCATCCAAGATTCATGTCCCTCCATCACATCCTTGTTAAATGTATAAGAATCCATTAGATATGATTCAATTTTTTCATCATTATTAATGTCACTTGAGTTATTATCACCAGAATATGTACTAGAATTTATAGAAACCTCAACCTATGGAGGAATATTTGTATTCAACTACCAAGAATACTCTAAATTTCTTGAAATGATTTTTCTCTCGAGATTAGAATAATATAAAAATTTTCATGTATAATTGGGGTATGGAATAATGAAACCATCTGAATTAATAATAGATATTATATATGTCTTAGAGATTGATTTCATGTAAGCATCTATAATCCTGAAAGCATGATCACATGAATCCTATAATTACTCATTGGAATCAGAGTGGGATCATTTATCATACTATTGAAAGGCATCATGAGGTTCAATAGGGCCTACATGAACCCTGAATAGGTTGGGGGAATCAGTGGTGGATTGTAATGTGATGTGAACAACATTAAAAAAACTGAAATGTCATTGCACTCAGAATAATGTCTCATTGATTTTCCACTCTGGTCATTTTCCACATCTTGATTCTCAGCCTCTTCAAGATTCTTATTGACATTATTTTGTCCTCCATGAGGATCTTGAACCCCAAAAGTGAAATAAGTAATCGTATGACTACAATTTCATTCTTCCAAGTCCATCTTTCAATTTCTCCTTTCAACCCATGTATGTTTATGTTTTAGAGGGTGTTCTACCTTATAGTTACAATAATTCCTGGACAGTCCACAATTTAAGAATACAATATAATATTCAAGTATATTTTCATAAAACAGTTCCTGAAAGAACCCATTATTACAATTTTTAATCCAAATCTGGCTTTGGAGCATTTGGGAAATTCCAATCATTGAAAAAACCCTAGAAACTGAGGGCATTGACATATTCCAAATTACAAATTCTAATTTTCATGGATTTTAAATAATGATAAAAATTGGAAATAGGGAAGCTTGTTAAATCATGTGAATGGGTAATCTAGGGAATGTAATCCTGACCTTAACAATTTGAGATTCAGTGTAAGGATAAATAATCTGGTGTCCATATGGAAATTTTCATAAAAGATCCCATGAAAACCCATGATCATCTTGCCCAAAGACTATAGTAATAATTTTCAGAAGACAAATGAAAAACAACATTTGAATAATTTAACAAGACAATAAATAAGCCCGTAAAAAATAGAAAATCGAGATATTTTTTTAAAAGGTTTAGTGACAGTCTACATTTTTTGAATTTACCAATGGGAAAAAATTGTAAGTACAAGCATAGAAGGTTTACCACATTATTTTAGAAATAAACCGTTGTATGACCTATGTGATGAAAATAATTTGGCCTTATGTGTGTGTTAGTATCTGTGACAACAACCATGCTGGATTAAGTAAGATTGATGTATTTTCTAGAAATAACATTAGTTAAGGACTGAGGATTTGTGTTAGGGATTCTTGAATTATCACCCAATAGAAGGCGCATAGCATCTGCAACTCCATGGTGCTCCATCAATCAAATAAGATATATATTTAAAAAAATATTCATATATAATTATAAATATATAATTATATGCATGTAATTATAAATATTATAAATATAACTATTATTTAAAAATATTTATTATAATTATATAATTATTTAAATAAATGTATATAAATTTACTTATAATATTAAAAATACTATTTTTAAAACATTATATTTATAGAAATTTAAATTATTAATAAAATATGTTTGAATATATTTTATTTAAATTAATTATAAACTTCTATTTTTTAATTAATATACATAAAGAAACATTATTTTTTAATATAATGAATATATATATATATATTGGAACTATGAATTGAGATAATAAACATACACCATTATCATAGGTTTTTTAACAATGATGAATTGAAATTTATTCGTGCTTTTAAGTAGCACCAATAAAGGTGATGCTTTTAGTAGCGCTTTCTGTTTAACGATGTCAAAAGAAGATGCTGATTTTGTTTCAATATGTGGTGGTTGTAATTTTTTTTAACAACACTATATAAAGAATCTAGTTTCTTCCATACACTGATTAAAAGTATTATAGTGCATAAATGGAGATGAAATGAGATTACAGTGAGCTCGTTGGATCAATGTATGCATTGGAGCATCTTAATGGATCGATCACATATCATCCCAAACCCCAAAATAGTAGGAATATTAGGACCATGTACCAATAAAATATGCTGGTCGTTGATCAAGGGTGGTGGTACAAAATCTTGAAGAACCCACAATAGTAGAAGGAGAAAATCACCATCTCCATTTCCAACCTAAAATTGTCGAAAAAATTCATGCTTAGGATAAGGATGCATGGAGAATATCAACCTTGCAAATTCTAAATTCTCCAAGAGGGATCTTCTCTACTATATATTTTTCTGAAATGTTCATAATTTTAATGAGACTCGACCCTCACACACAATACTTAAATCATATTTTATTCTCTCTTATACATTCTTGTTTTTCATCGGTAATCATTGATGTAATATATTATTTTCAAATGGAATCAAAATTTCAATATTTTACCACCAATGTGATCATTACATTGATTCAAATAATTATAGACCCATATATGATATATTATTTTGAATTTTAATTTGTCCCATATTAAATAGGATATTTTTTATACAAATCTCTTACTGGGGATTTCTTCTTGGAATCTCCAATTGGATATTTTCCATACAAATCTCCCTTATTATGTTAATATTAATATAATAATTAATTTATCAATATAGATGTATTTATATGTAAATTATTATCGTATTTATATGTATTTATTTGTATATAAGAATTAGATATATTTACTACGTGTATTAAACTATACTACCAATTTTTTCATGTTTCATATGTCCATATATATATATATATATGTATTTTGATATGCATGAATGTAATTATATCAATAAATAATTACATTAATTATTTTTTTGTATAATTGTAATAATATATATTTATGTAATTATATTAATATAGATTTTTTTTGTATATACGTATATACTTTTACCTAAAGATATTTATCTAACAATGTTTGTATATGTACATAGTAATTTATTTGACATTTGGAATAAAACATATTAAGGGGGATGAATGTCCAATGTAGCGTGAGATAATCACCACAGAGGAAATTGATACAACAAAGTGAGAGAAAAAACTAGATAATACTAGTGGACAAATGGTGAGAAAATATTTTCACCTTTATTTTAATAAATAAGTAAAATGGAACTAGGTGATGGAGAACAGACCATATCATAAAAATAATAGGACCAAATGATTAAATGATACTGTCAAATTGCCTGAATAACATTAACTAACATGAGGTAGTCTGATTCAATAATGAAGGAAGTCCTGCCTCTCTTAATAGTAGAGGACATTCAGACGTTAATTTCATGGTATTAAGCTAATGGGGGATCCCATATGGTGTTGATAGGGATGTGGTGATCCAAATATATAGGAGTAGATGAATTATGTGAAGAGAATCATGTTACATCAGTGTCGTTCCTACGAATGGAAGAATAAATATTGATATGAAGAACATCAAGTGGAGGAGGTTCCAACTAGAAAATGATATGATTTGGGAACATGATGGTCACCTGGTTGTTTTGGTGATTACATGTATCAAGCCACATCTTATCCCATTCAACCTAGAAAAATTTTGGACTAGAAATATGGATTGAAACAATCTCATTGCATCATACCCAAATGAACCATGCTAAAGTTAATAATGAATATATGATTTTTTCGTGAGAGAAATAAGACCAAGCCCCAATATGAAAAGAGATATTAGGGGATAGGGATAAATATCGATCAAAAATTACATAACCAAGAATTCCAAACCAATGTATAACCTTTTAAACGAATGACTTCTTGACATGGAGAATCCAAGGAATCCAAGCAAAGAGCATATGAGGGGTCATCAATATCATGGCGGTGTGAAAGGAAATTCATGGAGGGGTAATACAATTCCAAATAATCGATAAAAAACAACAAACATTGTGGCATACTGCATTTTTAAAACATAACATTCATTTCATTACACAAAAATGAGGATCTTTAAGGTCTAGTGTCTCGGAAACAAGGAACATAATACATGAAAAAAACATAAAACATTCATCTTAAACACCTGAAATGATTCCCCGTAAGTTCATCCTAGGTTCATTACTGCATCTCATAACCTGGGGACATACATCAAAAGAAAGGGTGAGCAAAAGGCCTAGTAAGGGAAACAAGAGAAATATTTTACATGTGAACTTGAGATACTTCAATAAGGTGATGAAAAGAACTTTAAGTCATGAGAATGAAATCACAAGGCATATCATAATAAAAATAACATTTTTCATAACATGAAGATGTGGCTACATCATTTTACAAAGACAATCATTTCCGTTTCCCCAAGGTCTATCCCCAAGGTGTCAAAAAAAATTACCAAGGTTATCCACCAAGGTATCAATCTAAATGGTCATCTCTAGAGATTATGTCTTTATCCAATGCATTGGAGCGCTATTAGGGTGAACCCTTAAATATTCCTTTATTATCATGTGAGCCACATATATTATCATCAAACATTTCATAAATAATAAATATATCATAAAAGAAATGGGTTTCATTTTATAATCATAACGTTTTGAAAACGGCTTTAGAGACATGATCTTTATGTCAGTTTAAACGCACGAAAAAGGAAAGAGGGTATCATGTATGTAAATCCCAGAATTTAAAATAGAAAATTTTGGTATATATGTGAATACCACTTTAAAATCAATATCTTTGAGTGTTTACTTAATGAAATAAATGAATTTGAGAATAAGAGAGAAACATTTTGAGATGGAAATTCTACAGCATAACGGCTATGTTACGAGATTTTAGAAAACATTAAAAAGAGAGGGGACATGGGTAACCCACTCATAAATTATCAATAAAATGGTATGGGGACAAAATATAAAGGATTTAAGAACATGATAATTAAATTTGAATGATATACCAAATGTAATGAAGAACATTAAAGGAAGAGAAAAATTAGATTTTTCTTATGAAAATTCGCCAGCCTAATAGCGTCACTTAAACTTTAAAAAAATGAATTAAAAAGATAAAATAGGGTCTATCATAATATGAAAATAAAATATCAGTATGATAGATATATATATCATACCCCAACATAATAAAAATGAACTTGAAAGACTTGACATGAATGTAGAACTTTGAAAAATGAGAAAGGTGAACGAATCCCTTAAAAATTTGGCAGCCTAATGGTGTCACATAAGCATCAAAAAAATGAATTGACGATATCAAATGTGGTCTCTCATAATATGAAAATAAAATATATGTATGATAAATATAGATATCATACCTCAACATAATAAAAAGGAACTTGACAGACTTGATATGAAAATAGATCATGAAAACGAGAAGGGTGAAAGTACCACTTAAAAATTCGACAGCCTAACAGCGCAACTTAAACATTCTTAAAACGAATTGATGAGAGAAAGAGGGTGTCTCTCATCATATGAACATGAAAAGGGAAGTAATATTTATATAGAATAACATCCTACTACATAATAACATGTAGCATAAAAGAAATTACATAAAAGAGATTACTTGAAAAGAAAGAGAGAGGTCAGATCCCTTACCTTAAAACGTAACTATTAAAACTCAATGGATTGGAACTGTAGGTGTTGGGGGCACATTGGGATGACTCCTTGGGAGGTAATGAGACCAGATCTTCGTTGGTGAAGTGTTTGGATGGAAAACTAAAGGAGGAAAGGGTGGTTATTTATAGGGAACGTGAGGTGATACATTAATAATTTCAAGGGACACCTCACAATTGGTTTTCTAAAAACCATGGTCTCTCCCATGGTATTTTCCATAGAGTTAGGAAAAATGGGCCCCCCATACAATAATTCATCACCTTTGGTCGGACAACCCTTAAAATATCTCATTACATCATCATGACACAGTTATGATTTCATTAAACATATTAAAACCCTAAAACTGCATTTTCCCTATTAACTGAAAATTCATCTTTCTCAGAAAAAAAAAATCACAAAATTTCACCTTAACCAAATATTGATGCTCTTATTAATAATATGAACTCCATATTATAAAAATAATATTCTAAATATTTTTAATTTAATTTATAAATAAAAACTCTATTCAGAGAGAATTAATTTTTTTTCAGAAAAAACCCCAAAAATTACCATATCATAATATCGATGCTCTAAGTTCAAAAATAAATTCCATTTTATAAAAATAAATTTCTAATTATTTTTAATTTAATATTTAATTAAAAACACTATTCACCTAAAAAAACTAATACTGGACTAATAATTTATGAAACCGTTATTTACTTATTTTATTGAATCGCATTACTTAATCAAGGTGTCTAAATTATATTAAAACTTTCTTTAAGTGAGATTGTTAATCCATTTGGTCACATTAATAATCTTAAGCATAAAATAACTATTCATAATTTACTATTCATAAAAAATTAAGTTGATCTTATTAGACTCCAAATTCCTTACTGAACACTTTTGTAGAAGACCATTTTTTTAAAATCACTACACATCATTAATTATTTATGTTTTACATAAATATTTTAAAATATCTTTTTTTTTTCAAAATTCATCTATAAAATACAACCTAAAATTATCCGGGACATTTGAAATTTCACAATCATCACTAAAGGAAGAAATATAAATTTATTCATCCCACAGGATTACACAAAGAAGCTACGGTCTCATCACATAGACCCTTATAACACTAGAATATGACCTAATTGTAAGGTGTGCTATGGTGAGAGAATATGAGGGAGGCTCATATAACATTGACCTAGTAGTAATATCTACTAACTTTAACTTCTCCCTAAAGCATTTCCATTAAATCTTGACATGCTGGAGTTCGGTTTGGGATTGGTCCAAAGCGAGCCCAAAGATGCCACCTCCTTCCCAAGCTGTGATAAGTGGGCTTCATAAGGTTCGAGTCTACTGGATGAAGCCATCGTCTCCTATTTCTGCATTAACCATTATCATCTCTATTAAATCATTAAGATTATGTTAATATACTATTCAAAAAGTTTGGGTCGTTACATTCTACCCCCCTTAAAAAATTTCGTCCCTGAAATTTTATACTTGAGGCTTTATCGAAAAGGTGAGGGTACTTTTACTTCATTGTTTCCTCAAGCTCCCAAGTTGATTCTTCATACATAATATTCCTCCATAACACCTTCACAATGTGGGTAGTCTTGTTTCATAGAACCTTATTTCTACGGTCTAAGATCTCCACTGGCTGCTCCTCATAAGATAGGTCATGTTCTAGTTGTACCACCTCTGGGTTCAGTACATGCGAAGGGTCGGGTATGTATATCCTCAAGAGAGATACAAGGAAGTCATCGTGAACATGAGCTAGGTTTGGTGGAAGTTCTAGATGATAGGCCACTGCTCCTATGCAATGAAGGATTTCATAGGGGCCAATGTACCTAGGGATGAGATTCCCTTTCTTCCCAAACCGCATGACTCTCTTCCATGGTGGAATTCCAATGAAGACTTTGTCGCCAACACCAAACTCCATGTCCCTTCGACGGTTGTCAGCATAGCTCTTCTGTCGACTTTGAGCAGCCTTTATGTGTTGTTGGATAGCATGAACCTGTTCTGTCATCTCTTGCACTAGATCAGGCCCAAGAAGCTTTGTTTCACCAGCTTTATCCCAACAAGTAGGATTTCTACATCGCTTTCCATACAGAGCTTCATAGGGTGCCATCTGAATAATCAAATGGAAGTTGTTGCTATAGGATAATTGAACTAATGGGAGGTGTTGATCCCATCCAGCTTTAAATTCAATTGAGCATAATCTAAGCATGTCTTCGAGTGTGTGAATATCCCTTTCAGATTGGCCATCAGTTTGAGGATGATAGGTCGTACTAAAATTCAATTCAGTATTCAGAGCATGTTGAAGACTTCTCCAGAACTTTGGTGTGAATCTTGGATCACTATCAGACACGATGAATAGTGGTACACCATGTAGCCTTAACACTTCTTTTAAATATGTCATGGCATGTTGATCCAGAGAAAAATCTTCCTGAATATATATAAAATGGGTGGTCTTGGTGAGACGGTCCAGAGTAACCCATATCACATTATTTCCTTTGGATGTTTTCAGGAGGCCAGTTAAAAAGTCCATATTGATATTATCCCACTTCCATACTGGTATGGGTAGCGGTTGTAATACCCCTTTAAGAAGTTGTCATTCTGCCATTACTTTTTGACACACCAGGAACCTTGTATTGTTATTAGAAATATCCCTCTTCCTGTTATCCCACCAATAATGATCACGAAGGACTCTATACATATTAATGCTTCCCGAATGTATAGAGAAAGTAGAGCTATGAGCTTCATCCATCCGTTCTTTCTTTATATCCAGAATAGATGGAACACATAGTCTTGTACATAATATCAATGAACCTTCTTGATCAATATTGAAATCAGGGAACATCCCATCCTTTACAGCCTCAAACTTCTCCTGCAGCAAAGGATCTTCATTTTCAGCCTTCTTGATCTTCTCTAGTAATGAAGGTTGAGAAATCATTTGGGATAAGGATGATGATGTCGATTCCCTTACAATTCCCATGTTCAGTTTTACTAGATCTTTAATCAATGGATCTCCTTGGATTTTCATTGTTTCCAGAACAACAGGATCTTTCCTGCTTAACACATCTGTGACTTTGATTTCTCTTCTAGGGTGATAATGAATTGAAAAATCATAGTCTTTAATAAGCTCCAACCATCTCCTTTTCTCATGTTCAATTCTTTCTGCATCAAAATATACTTTATACATTGGTGGTAAGTGTATATATGACATTTCTCCCCATAAATATAGTTCTCAATATATTTAGAGAAAAAACAACTGTTACTAGCTCTAGATCATGCGTAGGATAATTCTGATCATGAATCTTCAACTGTCGAGATGCATAAGAAATTACCTTGTCATTTTGCAAGAGGATTCGCCAAATCCCATTCAGATATGCATCACTAAAAATAATGAATCCTTCTCTGATAGAGGGAAGTGTTAACACATGTGTAATAGCCAATCTCTTCTTCAGATCATGGAAACTTTCCTTGCATTCCTTTGTCAAGATGAACTTAAGCCCCTTTCGAGTCAACATGGTTATCAGATTAGAAATATGTGAAATGTTTTTCACAAACCTCATATAGTATCCCGCTAAACCAAGAAAACTATGAATATCAGTTACTGTTGTGGGTTGAGGCCACTACTCCACAACCATTGTGTTTTCAGGGTCAAACGAGATTCCTTCATTGGTTAAGATGTGCCCCAAGAAAGCCACTTGTTGTAACCAAAACTCACACTTGATGATCTTTCCAAAGAGCCTCTCCTTCTGCAGAGATTTCAAAAAAACCCTCAGATGATCTTCATGCTCCTCACCTCTTTTTGAATATATCAAAATATCATCAATAAAAACTACCGCAATGTTATCATGGTAGTCCTTAAAGACTCATTCATCAAATCCATGAAAATCGAAGGAGCATTAGTCATGTAGAAGGTCATAATAGTAAACTCATAATGCCCATATCTTGATCTGAAGGCAGTCTTTGGAATATCTTCCTTCTTCACCCTCAGTTAATGATAACCAGATCGAAGGTCAATCATGGAGAAGAATTGAGCCCCACTAAGTTGGTCAAATAGATCATCAATTATTGGATGAGTGTATCTCTTCTCCACTATGATCTCATTCAGTTCTCTATAATCGATGCATAGCCGCATTGATCCATCATTCTTCTTCACAAAGAGAACTGGTGCTTCCAAAGGAGACACTCGGTTGGATAAACCCATTCTCCAACAAGTCTTGGAGTTGTTTCTTTTACTCTTCTAGCTCCACATTTTCCATTCTATACGGGGTCTTTGATATCTATTGATATCCAGGTATGAGTTCAATGGTGAACTCTACCTCTGTTTTTGGGGGAGGTCCAGGTAACTCCTCAGGAAATACATCCATGTATTCATGAAAAAACGGAACATCTTCTATTTGTATACTCCCTTTTCCTTCTTCATCATCAACGATTAACTCCATAAAGAAAGCTAAAGGAGGTGCTTCTAGATAGGGATCAGTTCGGGATATATCTCCTTGGAAGATAATTGTAGATTGTACATTCAAGACTATTGAGATTTCCTTACTTCTGCATTTGATCTTACCATTATACTTTGAGAGGCAGTCCATCCATAGTATAACATCGAATTACAACATGGGAATGACTTCTAGATTTGAGATAAGATTGTGCTCACTGAAGTAAACACTAGAGTCTCTAAACACTGTTGATGCATGGATTATCCCACTTGGAGTCTTGACTAACAATTATACCTCAAGCCGTTGTGGGATTTATTCTATATTCTTTTCAAACTTGGAGGAATTAAAGGAATGCATAGAACCAGAATCAAATAAAGTACTTTCTATTTTTAAGAGGACAACAAGAGTACCCTCTACCACATCGTTCGGAACATCGAATTTAGTTGTTGTGATAGCAAAAGCACGACCTTTCTCCAATGACCTTTTCTGAAGTTGATGGAAATTCCCCTCCACTACCCTCAGATTTGGAAAATGATAAGAAAAGTTCCCAAGCTTTCCACACATGAGGCATTTGACTTTGGGTAGGGGCAGAAACATCATTCCTCTGTCGTTAGTGTTGGGAATTTGAGGCTTCACCTCACTATGACAATTCCGAGAAATATGGCCTTCACTTCCACACTTGTATCACTTTTCACATCTGATCATGCAGTGCCCCGGATGCTTCTTCCCACGTTTATTGCATGTGGTAAGTTGCATTTTCCTTCCACCTCTTCCCTGGTCAAATGTCTTCCCAAGACTAGGCTCCAATGATCTCTTTTTGTCATTTTATTTAAGAGACCACTATGTCTCACCAAACTCTAGCTCAACTTTCACTACACCCCGCACGATCACTTCATAGCTATCATAGTCCCGATTGGCTAGATTCGTCCACAAATGAGGTCTGTGTCCACTGAAAAATCTGTCAACCTCCCCACTTGGATTCATGACAATGCTACAGGTATATCGTGAAAGTCGAGTGAAGTTCATCTCATAGATTTTGATAGATTTGTTCTCCTTCTGCTTCATCTCTAGAAACACTTTCTCTTTTCTCAGTCTCATGGAACGAGGGAAATACTTATTAATGAATATTCCCTGGAACTCTTCCCACTCCATAGCTTCCATCTCCCCTCGTGGATTCATGTTTTTGATCAGTAACCACCACTGATCAGCTTCTCCCTCTAGGAGGAAAACAACAATGGTGACGTTTTCTTGTTCCGAACAAAGAAGTACATAAATGATGTTTTCAATGGAGATTATCCATTTTTCCGCAACCAATGGGTCAGTAGATTCACTGAATTTTGGTGTTCGTTGATGCATGAGGGAATCAACAGAATGTCTCTCCCTTCATGGTGAGATCGACCTCTCATCTTGATTCATGTTATTACTCAAAACTTGAGTCATTTGGTTCATCATTCGCATGAATGCTTCCATTCCGACTTCCATCATAGGGACGTCAGCACATGGTGAATTGTGGCCACCATCTGCACAGTTCCTCCTATTTCCTTCCATTTTGTAAAACAATAAAACCTTCGTGAGAAACTTCATTCATTTATGAATCATTTAACTAAGACTTCATGCTTAGAAAATTACATTTCTCTATAATTCCTTCATAATGATTCATAAAAAGCTTGTGACAAACCATACATATCCACCGGGAGTGTCATAACCAAGCATGCAGCAAGACCCGTTATCATGCACCATTTCCCGTTCGAGTCTAGCTTAATGTAGTTTTTTCGTGTTTTACCCCTTTGTACATCTTTGCCAGAGTCGCCTTTACCTGCTTGTATCTAGACATGGATGTATTTGTATGATAAACCACTTACTCAATACTTACCAAAATACCTGGAAGTATTACTATATTTAAACATTTCTATAGGGTCCTTCCGAATGTGTTTATATCCTAATTTCCACAAATAACTAAACCATACTTTGATACCAACTGTGTAATCCCGCCTTTTTATAACATAACATTCATTACATTACACAAAACTGAGGATCTTCAAGGTTTAGTGTCTTGGAAACAAGGAACATAATACATGAAAACAACATAAAACATTCTTCTTAAACACTTTAAAGGCTTCTCCTTATGTTCTTACTAGGTTCATCACTGAATCTCATAACCTGGGGATATACATCAAAAGAAAGGGTGAGCAGAAGGCCTAGTATGGGAAATAAGAGAAACATTTTACATGTCAACTTGAGATACATCAATAAGGTCATGAAATAAACATTAAGGCATGAGAAAGAAATCATGAGGCATATACTAATAAAAATAATGTTTTCAGAACATGAAGATGTGGCTACAACATTTTACAAAGACAATCATTTCCGTTTCACCAATGTCTATCCCCAAGGTTTCAATTAAAATTAACAAGGTTATTCACCAAGGTATCAGTCGACATGGTTATCTCTAGAGATTATGTCTTTACACAATGCATTGGAGCACTATCAAGGTGTACCCTTATATTTTCATTTTTTATCATGCGAGACACATATATTATCATAAAAAATTTCATAAATTACCCATATAGCTTAAAAGAAATGGGTTTCATTTTATAATCATAACGTTTTAAAAACGGCTTCAAAGACATGATCATTATGTCACTTTAAACCAACAGAAAAGGAAATAGGGTATCCTGTATGTAAATACCAGAATTTAAAATAGAAAATATTGGTATATATGTGAATACCCCTTTATAAGGAATATCATTGATTATTCACATAATAAAATAAAAAAATTGAGAATAAGAGAGAAACATTTTTAGACAAAAATTCTGCAGCATAACGGCTATGTTATGAGGTTTTAGAAAACATTGAAAAGAGAGGGGACATGGGTAACCCACTCAAAAATTATCAACAAAACAGGAGGGGACAAAATATAATGTATTTAATAACATGGTAATGAAATTTTAATGATATACCATATGAAATTAAGAACATGAAAGGAAGAGAAAAATAGGATTTCTCTTATGAAAATTCGGCAGCCTAACGACGTCACTTAATCTTCAAAAAAAATGAATTGACGAGACCAATTATGGTCTCTCATCATATGAACATAAAATATAAGTTTCATAGATATATATATATATATCATACCTCAATGCAATAAAAAGGAACTTGAAATACTTGACATGAATGTAGATCTTTGAAAAATGAGAAAGGTGAACGAATCCCTTAAAAATTTGGCAGCCTAACGACGTCACTTAAACATCAAAAAAATGAATTGACAAGCTCAAATGGGGTCTATAATCATATAAAAATAAAATATCAGTATGATAGATATAGATATCATAACCCAACATAATAAAAAGGAACTTGAAAGACTTGACATGAACATAGATCTTGAAAAATAGAAGGGTGAAAGAACCACTTAAAAATTCGGCAGACTAATGTCGCCACTTAAACATTCTCGAAACGAATTGATGAGAGAAAGAGGGGGTATCTAATAATATTAACATGAAAAGGGAAGTAAGATGAATATATAATAACATCCTCCAACATAATAACATGTAGCATAAAATAAATGACAAAGAAGAGATTACTCAAAAAGAAAGGGAGAGGCTGAATCTATTACCTTAAAACGTAACTCTTAAAACTCAAAGGTTTGGACCTTGATGGCTTGGGGGAACCTTGGGATGACTTCTTGGGAGGTAATTACACCAGAGCTTCGTTGCGAAGAGTTGGGAGTGAAAACTAAAGAAGGAAAGGGTGGATATTTATGGGGAAGGTGAGGTGATATTTTAATAATTTCAAGGGACACCTCACTAGTCGTTTTCTCAAAACCGTGGGCTCTCCCATGGTATTTTCCATGGAATTAGGCCACACGGGGCACCCAATACAATACTTCATCACCTTTGGTCGGAAAACCCTTAAAATATATCACGAAATCATCATGACACAGTTATGATGTCAATAAACATACCAAAACCCTAAAACTGCATTTTTACTATTCACTGAAAATTCTTCTTTCCCAGAAAAAATCCCAAAATTTCACCTTAACCAAATATCGATGATCTGATTACAAATATACAATCCATCTTATAAAAATATTTTTCTAAATATTTTTAATTTAATTTTTAAATAAATACACTATTCACCGAGAATTCATTTTTTTCATAAAAAACCCCAAAAATTACCATAACATAATATTGATGCTATGAGTTCAAAAATAAAGATAATTTTATTAAAAAAATTCTAAAAGTTTTTAATTTATTTTTTAATTAAAAACAATATTCACCTGAAAAAACTAATACTTGACTAATAATTTATGAAACCGTTATTTACCCATTTTATTGAATCACAATACTTAATCAGGTTGTCCAAATAATATTGAAACTTTCTTTAATTGAGATTACTAATCCATTTGGTCACATTACTAATCATAAGTGTAAAATCACTATTCATAATTTACTATTCATCAAAAATTAAGTTGATCATATTAGACTCCAAATTCATTACTAAACACTTTTGTATAAGACCATTTTTTGAAAATCATTACACATCATTAATTATTTAAGGATTACATAAATATTTTAAAATATCCCTTTTTTAAAAATTCATCAATAAAATAAATCCTAAAATTATCCAGACATTTGAAATTTCACAAACATCACTCAAGGAAGAAATCTCAATTTATTCGTCATAAAGGATTACACAAAGAAGCTACGGTCTCGTTACATATCCCCTTATAACACCAGCATATGACCTAAGTGTAAGGTGTGCTATGGTGAGATAATCTGAGGGACGATCAAATAACATTGCCCTAGTAGTAATCTATACTAACTTGAACTTCTCTCTCATGCGTTTCCATTCAAGCATGACATGCTGGAGTTCGGTTTGGGCTTGGTCCAAAACGAAGCCCAAAGATGCCACCTCCTTCACACGCTCTGTTAAGTGGGCTTCATAAGGTTCGAATCTACTAGATGAAGCCACCGTCTCCTCTTTCTGCATAAACAATTAACATCACTATTAAATCGTTAAGAGTTAGTTAATATTCTATTCAAAAAGTTTGGGTCGTTACACATATTTGGAGGGACTGAAAGATTCCACAATGTTTTCTAGATATGCTCCCCCCTTTAGAATTGGGTACTGCGAGACAAGATTTATGTGGATTTAGTATAGAAAGTGACTGAATTATATATGTATCAATAAAAGAATAAATTCCCATGCCAATCAATTAAGGGATTATAAAATACTATTATTATCTATTTAATTAAACCATTTTCAGAGAGTCTATTATCACTAACCATTCCTTGTATCATTAAATAGATAACATACCACAACATCTAAAAAACCAGGGAACACTGGAGATGTTTCGATTATACCATTGTCATCTGATAGCCACATTTCATTCCATATTCTCCCCAACAATACATTCCTTATCCTCCAACATAAAAAAGGTTGAATAAAAGGTGTGAGCCCCCAATACCTCCCTATAGGAAGGCAGGATGTGGAGAAAAAATGATCCAAGAAAATTATTTTATGGCAATGTGCATGGATTTTAGAATCCATTCATAAAATTAATTTTGGTTATGGGAAAGAATCCATCCATTTTTAGCCAAGAGGGAATTTTTTATGTTGTGATCTCTCTAAAACCCATTACCCCTCATGATTTGGGATTGTAGGAACTATTCTAATCCATCCAATAAGATATATTCTTCCCTTTATTAATACCCCACAAAATGTTTGGAATGAATGCTTGGATGTGATCGATAATGGAGACCTGAAGCTTGAAAAGGGTCATTACATTGCTTGGTATTGATTGGAGAAAATTTTTAATAAGAACATAATTTCTAGATTTAGAAATATTCGTAGGATTCCCTCGATAAATCTTCTTAACCACCTTACCAAGAATATTTGAAAACAAATTTTTTTTAGAATGTCCAATTATCATAGAGAGGCTGAGATATTTATTATACTTATCAACCAGCTGGATGTATGAGAGAATTTTTAGTGAATACTTCCTCTCTGGTAGAAATTCAGAACTAAGGTATATTTGATACATCCCATTATTACTAAATTTCCCTTATTCATTCCTATCGTTATGAATAAGGTGATTAATTGAAGATCACCCTTCTTGTGTATCTCTTAAAAATAAGAGACTATCTTCAAAAAATATAAAATGATAAATGGAAAATATATATCTACAAACCTTTTCCACATGGATACTTTCGTTCTTGGAATAATCTGAAATAAGGATGGGGAAATCATCAGAAAGAAGAATAAAGAGAAAAGGGTAGAGTGGATCACCTCATCATAGGCCTCTAGAGGGGAATAAACTACAGGAAATGTCACTATTGATCTGGATTCTGTAGGACACCGTAGTAACACATTTCATAATGATATTAATCCAATTTAAAAAAAATTATATTTTCCATGATTAATTGAAGAAAATTCCATTCAACTCTGTCATACATCTTCTTTTTGTAATCTTTACAAGACATAATAACTATATTGTAAATTGATAGAGTATTTATAGACTGGAAGATTTCATGAGAAGTAGTGATGTTATCAGTAATAATTATTTTAGGGTTAAAAGTGATTTGATTTTTTAAGATGCAATAGAGAAGTCAAGAGGTAAGATGATTCACTATAATGTTATAAAAGATCATATAAACTAGGATTCCTGAGATAATATGACTAAAATCTCCCACCTAGAGTTGTTTTTTATTTTTTGAATAAGATTGATTGCTGTTTCATTTAGGGAACAAATGTAGGAATTTCTCTCACCATGATCCTTCATAAGTGTCAATATATCTTTACCAATCAGATTCATATTTTCTTAAATAATAGGGCATGAATTCCATATGGTCTATGGGCCTTAGTGTAGTGGATTTGATTGAGAGACCTTAAAATTTCCTCATTAGACAGATAAAAAAATATGGGAATTCATAGAATTTGTGATCACAAGTTTAATGAAAGAGGAAATAATTGGTGATGAAGAATGTTCACCCAAATCATAGATCTATTGGAATTAGAGAATAATAGTTTCATGGATATATTACACCTTGAATGTTGTCTAGATTTTTGAGATATTAAGTTTACAGATAGAGATCCTACGATTCCATGTGGACACCTTCTAGTAGAAGTAGGAAGTCTTGGTTTCACCCTCTTTTATGTGAATATCACATTCCCATAAAGACCTATAGATTTACCTTATGTTAATATCATTATATATATCCTTTTTCAGGTGTTTGATTCTTGAAAAATTTCATTTTATGGGTGATAAGAGTAAAGGGTTTTATGGATCCTTTTAATGTTGTCACATACCATATATGGATAGTCATACTTTGGAAAACACTATTTATACAAAGAAATTTCCACTTATTGGTTATTATTCTTAGTGCTAGAGTTTCCTAAAATATAGAATGTTTGAAAAATCAAATCAATATTTAATTTAATGGTAAAAATAATTTAAATCTTGAAGACCCATTTTGAACCAATTTTGTTTGGCCAAGAAAAGTATCTAATAGGATGGGACAATGGATTGAAGTATCTGGGGCCATGTGTGAAAAATTTAATTTCATAAATGTGTCATTCCAATTGACCGTACTCATAAAGTTTTATAATCATTCAAAAATATGGGTGTTTTTTTAATTTCCTCAAATGTAGGTAAAATTATTACTAGTGTACCACAGATCGACAAGATTTTCCTATTGTGTTTTATACTGTATGTCATTATTTTTGGAGTGATAAATGTGGGACCCACCTATTTTCTCATTTTGGAACATTATTTAATTAACATTTCTTCTAAGGGATAGGGGGTTAATAATAATAATAAATCGTGGATTTGATATGCCTTTAAGACATCTATTTTTCCATTTAGGATGCACAACCATAGAAACCAACGAATGTCTGAGTCACGGTATTATGCTAGTTAATGGGGGCAGCCACATGGATTGGGGAGAATGAGGATATTATGACATAATTTCCCTATGAGATTGAAAATCATATTTTAAATCCTAAATTTTTTCAATACAATCCATGTCATGGTTTTCTAATATGGTCTCATACAAGAAAACCATATCAGGGTAACTTTTAGTGCAGCGGTGCTGAAGCATCCGAATTGATCGGGTGCTTCCATTCCCATAATAGTTACAATATAAAATGATCATTAGGCTAGGAGGGGTTGGTAAAATCCATCCTCAACCTATAGGATTTCATTAAGGGATCCATATTTTTTTACTCTCTGTATGTTGTTGAATTTCTCACAAACTAAATAATCATCCATATGTATTTTAGACCTGTTATTTTCTACAATGTTTTAATCGCTTACATAGTCCCCTATTTGTTTCCTCATCCACATCCAAATATTCTTTTTTACAGACACTAATGAGGAAATGTGATACTCATTTTGACCCATGAGGGGATATGTATCCCTAATGAGAAGGTGTAGGGGATGTCTGGGGGATATGATCAGATTTGATCTTTATTATAGTGGAGTTGGATTTTTTTCAATCAGTGTAGATACATTTTACAAATGATTTTTCTTCTTTTCCTGAGATGGTTAAGTAATGGGGATATATAAGTTTACAATATCATCATAAGTTTCCTCGGAGCCTTTTTTTACCATCATTAGGCCGGTGGGGGTTCCTTTTATCTAGAGAGACATCATCCATCTCCAACATGATTACTTTGTTTCGATCTGATATGGATTGAGAAAAGAATGATATGAAATATTTTCTCTATTTTTCTGTTTTTTATCTTATAGATTCAACAAAACCCCCATGTTTTTTGTGCACATCCGAGATCAATACTACAACAAAAATTTCTACCTCTTCATCATCAATCTTTTTGTACCAGTCTTTCAATCATGCCCCAAGAAGTCAGAAACAAAACAAAAAACTAGAAACTTATCATTTTAGAATGAAATCAAATTTTTTGATCCCTCTATCAAGAAATAAAATACTACACATGAGGGGTTGTCCAATGTTAACCGAAACCCTGATATGTACATTATTTCACCAGTTAATGGTGTCTGACTGATCCCATTCGATGAATTCAAAAAAATTTCCGCCAATATTCTATATATTGTGTATAGCTCCACCAATAGCTCTTATAATTTGTATTTATATATGACCATATGTATATATATATATATACTAATGTAGGTATATATTCTTGTGTATGTACAATTATATGTGTATATATACATTCATTGGTTTTTATAAATGTGTGTGATCAATAATTTTTAGAGGAATATACAAATATAAGTAATTATAAAGATATTTTATTACATGTACATACATGCATCTATATATTATAATTTGTACATACAAACACATAGATATAAACATGAAACAATATGAATGTACATGCATACAGTCATGAAAATAAAAATTTATATACAAATATAATTATTTACAATTATATAAATATAAACATTAATGTGTGAATTTAATTAAAAAATAACATATAAAAATATTAATATATAATCATTAATATATAATGAATACATACATAACTACATACATATATATACAATCATGCATGAAAATAGATATAAGTAAATACATGCATGCATATATATTTTTATGTAATTATTTACAAATATATATAACTATATGCATAATATTATATACGTGCTTGTGTACATATAAATAAGTGTAGAAAAACACATATAAATGTAATTACTTATGTGAATTCTTTAATGGATAATATTAATGTAATTATTTATATATGTAATATATAAAATTTAGAATGCATTTTATTATAAACTTTTTATAGGAACTACATTTTTTATACCAACAAATCTATAAATATATCTAAAAATTAATAATAAGATACAAAAAATAACAAATTAATATATATATATACAATCATATATACAAACAAACATACATACATTAATACATACAAATTAATATATCTATATACATATGTGGTTTATAACACATCTTTACGAATAAGTACATTGGTACATACATATACAAATATTTATTAATATAAGCACATGTATACATACATACATATAAAAAGGTATATATATAAATATTAATGTAATTATTTACATCCATACAAATTTTAAAATAGAATTATATACAAATATATATCTACATAGTTACATACAAAAAAAAGTACATGCATGCATTCATACACTTGTATATAACATTATGAAAATCCCTAATAGGTAATATCCAATTGGAGATTCATACTAAAAACCCCTATTGGGAAGTCCCCCATGAAATATTCATATAACAAATTCTTATTGTGAAATCTCCCATGGGAGATTCTCAGTTCCGATATGCATTGGGAAAACTCTACTAGGAGATGCTCAACTTCAATCTATACTGAGAAATTTCCCATCGGAGATTCTCAACACCAATTGGAACTAGGAAATCATAACCGGGAGATTTATTTGTTCTTAAATTTATATATTGAATTTATCATTAATTTCATTAATATTTAAGAATATATGCATGTCTATGGTAATTATATTTATATTTATGTATTTTTTATGTATGTGTTTGTATACACGTATATATGTATACATATTCTTGTATATAAGATTATGCAAATTATTATATATATATATATTTAAATAATTACATTAATATAAATGAACACATTCATGTATGTATATACTTATATTTATTTGTATGAATCATTGTATGTATATGTATGTATGAAAATCCTTTCATGCGTGTGTGTACATGCATTAAAATATTCCAATAAATATTTTTTTTGATGTGTATTCCTATATGGGTGTGTGTTCGCACCGGAGTGCACGCATGAACTTAATTTTTAAAATAATTACATTAATTATATTTACATATAATTGAAATAATATATATTTAGGTACTTATATTTAGATATATTTTTCTATATTTTCAATATAAACATTAAAATTCACTTATAAATATTTATATTTGTATATACTTATATAGATGTATAATTTTTAATAATTAAACTAAAATATTTATACATATACATGTTTATATTTATGGGTATGTACGTACATATAATAAATTTATATGCATGTATGTACATGTGTTAAGGTATAATTATAAATAAATATATTTCCATAAACAAATAAAAAATATTGAATTATAATTATAAATTATTTAGAAAATCTATAATAGTAAAATATAATTAAAATATTATTGTGAGTGTTTATAAGTATACACAAATATACACAGTCATCCATTTTTTATAATTATATATATATATAATATTTAGTTATATTGATATATATTTAATATAATCTATATAAAATATATAAATAATAAAATACTCATAAAATATTGTGTATGAAAGTATTTATATTTATACTCAAATGTAATCCCTAATTTTTTTATATTTTTATGTAAACATAAATGTTGTATGTATTTATATTGATGCAAAAAATATTAAGTAAATTTCTACTACAATATTTGATGTGCCTTTTTGGGTAAACCAATTACTTTGTGTTCATGTTCTTACATGAAGAATACCTATTATATATATATATTCATTGATTAGTACATATATCTGTGTAGTAAAAAACATAAAATATATTTATCTACACATAGGTATAAAAATAATTATTAATATATACAGTGTATACAAACAAAATACACTATAAATTAATGTTGTATTTATAATTTTATATATGAACATCCTCATGCATGCACAGACACATAGTTGATTATAGTTATATATATGTATATTCGTAATTAAATATACTCATATGTATTTTTATAACTATATTAGTGTATGTGTATTTATGTTTGTCCTTTTATACATTCATGAATGCACTTATTTGTATACATGTTGTTTATTTTTTAATGAAATATCTATATATAATTTATTTAGAAATTTTTTTATAAATAAATACGAATTTACATTAAAAAAAACAGTAATTATAGACCTTTTTATGAAAAAATAATGTTCAAAAAAATTTATCATACACCGGTCTAAAATTATTTGTATTGATATAATGTAATGAATGAAAGATAGAGAATAGTACATTAGATAAATGATCATGCCCAATATATTAGATAGTATAATATATTACGCTTATGTCATATGAAATATAAACAATTAAATTTCAAAATAATATATCGTATATGTGTCTAAGTTATTCGTATTTATGTAAATAATTCATTACTGGTGATGGATTAAATTTTTTATAACATTTGAAAATAATACATTGGATCAATTATCATTAGTTTAAAAAATTAATGTAAGAGAGAAGATATCAAATGTGCATAGCATTGTGTGAAAGGGTATTCAGGTAATTAGAAATTTTTGATTAAAAATATCAAACTATGGGATAGAGTAGTTTATTCCAATAGCATGTTCTCTATGCATTTCAAGCCAAACATACATATTATCCCACATGTTCATGTTGAAATGGATAGGTTGCTGATCAAGGAGAAGGGGGAATAGTGGGAGATTCTTTGTAACATGTGTGTATTGTAATCCTATAATGGAATCTTTGTTTTCTGCTACCGACTTGTTGGAACCCCATGAAAGAACAGGGGGATTGATTCAAAATACTCCCAGAAGAGACTCAGAAACTATGTGATGGGGCGTAGGGGGAGAAGGAGAAGCTGTAAAAAATTATCATATGCCACATCAAACCATATTTGAAATAAATAGTACTTGTAAATATATGTTATTAAATAGTTATTTTTAAATGTAATAATTATTCATAACTAACCAAATTAAATATATTAATTTTAGATATTGTATAATTAAATATTAATAATTATTATAATTAAAAATATAATTTTTAATTAGTTAATCATATTAAGTAAAAATATATAATAATTATCTGTAATTAGTCATAATTAACAACAATTTTTTAAAAGGATGAAGGCTATGGATCTATTATTAAAAACAAGAAATAAAAATGTAATGGAACCATAGAGGATACATGAAAACAAAGCACAAAATTCCATAACAATAAAAGTTATCCACCTTACTTTTTCTCATCCTAGCACCTAATTTTCTTTCTTTTTCAGAAATTAAATTCAAGTAAACTCTTCTGCGTCTGCACCCCAACCTCTATATAACCCCCTACATAAATATATGAATTTAAAAAATATTATTATTATTTATTAATATTAATTTATGAAAATTAATACATTATTAATTTTTATTATTTATTAGTAAGTAATATTTATTAGTAATAAATAATAAATAGATTAATATTTTCTCGTATATATATAATGAAAAATAAGAATTTATAAAAAATTACTAGGAATAATTACTAGTATATAATAATGATGTATATATTATTCATTTAAATTTTTTATTAAATAGTACTGATAACAATAAATAAAAATTAATAAGATTAATAATGGTTACATAACAAGATGCCCATATGCAGAGTAAATGGCCCAATAGACAGCATAAGGACAATATATAAAATGTTGAGCATATAAAATAAAAACTTATTTTTTTCATCAATGAAACTAATAAAAAATAAATTTTTACATTATTACCTTGGAAAATATCAATATGAAATCAAATTGATTCCCACATTTCACTATGTTGAATAAAATTATTCTAGGTGGAGGTGGGGGATCTTTTCAATGGAATCTATAAAGGTGGTTAGTGGTCAGGATCAATAGTGAGGCAATTGAAAGTGAAAATGTATAAACTATTGGGACAAGGAGGTTTGATTCAGGTGGATAAATCCTGATATTGAATTGTAGGATTGAGAGCATGGGGTCATCAATATCAGTGAGGGCCCCGAAAAAACATCTAATAGTGATGTTTTATCTCCAGCAATCGGGGACAAGACACATTCTGTCGAGTAACACATGAGTGCTTATACTCATTATATTTGGCATATGGTCCATGGGCATGTAGACCATGTAATTGGGATTATGTTTTAGGGTAAGTCTATGGTCAGGTAATGGAATCTTCCTACCTACAAAAAACATGGAAGTCAAGTTTTAATAAACAAGGAGGGAGGGTGAGGTGGGGTGGGGGGAGTGGTGTTCCCCCTACCTATTTAAAAAATGTGAAATACTATGAGAAGTGTTGCTTTCATGTATTTCATCATTGTATTATGTATTGCTTAATATTTTTCCCTCATAAGGTTTATATATCCAGATAATATTATTTAGTCAAGTATGCTGTCAAAGAATTCAAGAAAAACTACAAGAAAATTAAACATCAAAAAAATAATGTAATGTCGATTAAATTCTTGATCTCAAATCCCTCTAACATGTCAAACAAGTTACAAGATAGAAATAATTATATACCATTGTGAATATTGTAACATATTTGATAGATATAGTAACATTTATAGTGTTCCCTTAATAAAACATCACATGTATGTCCCATATGTCGATATACTTTGCATAATGCCACCTTCAATTGACACCCTTCATTCTTATCATATTCATGGAATGTTTTATTGGTAACTATCTCTGTTTTTTTTGTAAAAAATTAAATGATTCCCCATTAATTCATTAATCTATTTTTTTGGTGCCACTCAAAAGTATGAAAGTGTGTAAAATGAATTATAACCCTTCCATCATCTGAACTAGTAGTTTAGTATGTTGTAAGTAGGTCAAAGAGACCCCAATACACCTACCTTGATAACTAAAATGATTGATGAGATTTTATAGAATATATGGTTATAAATTTTTGAAAACGATAATATTTTAAAATTTATTAATAATCAAAAATGTATTTACATTATTTAGTTAGTATAAGACTATCAAAAATTAGATGGTATGTTTCGAAACATTGTATCATTACCCAGACATGTTGGTGTGTCTGATTCAAATTGTAAGATACAGAAAGGAATGTGAAAAAAATAAGTACTTCAGAACAATATAACTCATGTTTTCATTAAATAATATAAATGATGAGCAATCATACAAGTTTCCATCTGAAAAATCATGAAGCATGTCTATAAGAATCTACTAACCCGTAAAAATTGGGTATCAAGGATGGATGTTCTCCAATACCCACATCTAAATAATGGTGACACATATCCTTATATCACCATAATAAAATTAGAATATCATGAATAATGATATATATTTGCATGAAATTAATGTATATTACCATCTATAACTCCTACCATTATTTATTTCTTCAAGAATCACCATATACTTAATATAGACATTCATGATTGATTGATCACCACGCACTTTCCCACTAATGAGACCCAGGATTTATGTACATGTTTGATTTATGATATTCTACTGATCAACATCATTGGATAAATTTGTGAAGTAAAAGTTAGGTCATTTCATCGATAGATTAATATCATCGGTAGTGTTTTCATACATATCAATTTCTAGGTGTAGCGGTCGATGTACAAGCTCAGGACAGTCTATATGGGTGGCTCCTATAACCACATCACCCTGAATAGGATGAAATATCATGAATAAAAGATCCTTAATGGTGATGTTCATCCTTATATCATGAAAGTGTAATGTGTGAGTTTTTGGTCTCTACATCCCAGTCAGGGAAAAAATGAATTGGTGATGAAAAAACAATATAATCAGATTACAGTTTATCATAAAATGGAGAAACTAGTATGGGATAATGGTTGGGTTTGGTGGAATGTCATGATAATGGTGCACCCAACACATCCAGACCTGTTGAACCTCATGACTTATTATCACATCTCAAGAAACATATATATATTACACAATGAGTAGAGGTAAATCCACTATCTCAATGTATAGAAATGAAAAAATGAGTATAATGACCAAACTATTAAGTAAAATGAATAATCGATATTTTTCCCATATTATTTAGGTATTTAAAAATTCATTTTTATGTAAATATGTATTAATATTTATTTATATATTTTATTTATTATATGTTAATTTGAATTTTGATATTCAATTTTCTATTTTCATATTGAAATAAAATGTTATAAACTCTACCATTTATATTTATAATTCATCATGCATGAAGAAATATTATAATTATATAAACACTCAATTTATATTTTATATTTTTCTATATATTTTCCTATCTTGTTGGGGCCCTATTCCGCTAGGGATCATGGACATGGGGACTCTGTGGTTTGGACATCCTGTTGCCTGCACACTCCTATGAAATTATGGAAATCCATTATCCATATGAATCTACAGCTGTTTATTACACATTATTCCATTTCTATCCACACCACCCAATTTTCCTGCCACTATTTTTGCTCATTTGTGTTTTCTTTTTTGGTGGCATGTGAGTTTCGTCCATGAGGTTGTTGTGTTGTATCGTTGCTGCATATGGTGTCAGGTGGAATTGTTTCCCCTATGCCTTCATAGACATGGAGGTTCATTATTGACTTGGCTCTATTGTTGGTTCTTTCAAACACCAACATCTGGTTCCCATAAACCATAGACAACTGCTCCTTGATCTCTAATGGGGAACCTCCATGCCTGTCAAACTCCACCACACACTACTGGTGTAATGCTCGTGGTGGAGCATCGACAATAATGCACTTATTCCGATCTGAGTACCCAGGATAAACAATAGAGTTTTGGGGTATTTACAAGATTTGGGATCATTGGAGATCTTCGAAACCAATGATAGTTAGATGAAGGATTGAACAGATCTGGACGACCATACATATCTATGTCTCGCACTATAAGCCTTTTTCATTTTCTTACATGATATCATTTTTTACCAGTTGTATCCTCTTTGATTCATGAGTATTTTATTCATTTAAATGTATAATAAATTAGTTATCATTTCTTGAGAATTAATAAAATCGATTCATTTGGAGTTCTATTATTTCAAGGCACAAAGGTACATACAAATCCGAAGCACATTAAATCATCATGTTCTTTATCTTTTTTTGAAATATTTTGTGTCATATATTCTGTTTGTATTAATATAAAATTTTTATCATTGTCCTACAAAAATATAATTTGGTATAATAATATTTTTTACTCTCCACTAATCGGATCTCCACGCAAATTCAATAAGTGTTATCATAGCCTCACTATCTTTCTTTTTCTATCAAATTTGACTATTGTTTTGTTATTTCATTATATACAGTTTTGGTGTCTAGTTTAATTTTTATACTCAGAACAAACTCTTAAATAACATCTAAATTTAGCGATTTAAACCAGATAACTCTACTCTCCCTTCTATAGTTCTCTATATTTAATATATATGTTGATAAAAAAATATACCAAAGAGATTTTTTTGTTTTTGGGGGCATATGCATAACTTGTTCTGCATGAACTCAACATCTTCTCTGTGGGTAAACATGTCAAAATGAGATATGAAATTGAGAAATTTGATGGTGAAAAATTATTTACATTTTTTATGAATTATGATAAGAACACTAGTTTTACAGAAGGTCCTAACTAATTTCCTATGTGGTCATAAGAAACATGTTATTACTATGAATAAAACTAGAAATCATGTTACATCATACATGTATATTTCCCATGATTTGTTAGTTAAGGAACATAGTTCCCTTTTTCATTTTATAGGTGATAAATTCCATTGAAAAGAATATTATGAGTCTACTACAGATGGAATTTGGCTTATACATGAGAAACAATATGTGACTGATTCATTATTAGGATGTTTTTATAAAAAAAACTACATGTATACTATAGAAATGATTCATGGTAGTTTAATAAAATTAATATATATGAATTCAATTAAGTCATGTTAGATTTATCCAAAATTAATGGTTCTATTGTTTATGAGGATCAAGAAATCATCCTATTAATCCCCATAGATAATTTCAATAAAACATTTTATGAGACCATGATGTATGGTTGAGACTCTTTAACCTTGGATGAGGTTAAACCAAATCTTATTTCATTGTAATTCCATTCTAACCCAAGAATCAAAGGAGACTCCATGATATTGTCGAATAGGGGTAGAAATAAAACTAATATTAAGAACACAATGTTTTATATAGATAATATTATAATAATTAAATAGAAAAACCTAGGTCTGTTTATAGGGATAGAAAGGTCACATGTTTTCATTATCTCAAAAAATGCACATGCCACGAACCAAATCTGGTCGCCTTCAAAATCGACCCCTGACCCAGTCCATGGAAAGGCCTGAAGGGTGTTCCCTATCCCCAAGGTCTGGCACAAGTGCCCGGGTATAATTTCTCATGGTTTGGGAACGATTTACCCGAATATGTATAGATAAAACACCAAAACGATATGATAAAATGAATCAAAAAAATGCATACCAACAAGGTTTATAAAAAAATCCAGATCTGAAAACATTTTTTCAAATGAAATACAAAAGGTCTAAGGACACAATGGAACAGAAAAAAAATAGCCCCATGGACTCCACATGACAAGGTGTCATCACCCCCAAGCCGTCTCCACTACTCCGCCCCAAGGATGAGGACTAACAACCTGAACCGCCATCACCCTTAGCCTTTCCATTACCTGGGTAAAAAAAGTCTTCTTACACCCAAGGGGTTTAAGTAGGGTGTGAGCCTAAGCCCAATAGGATACAACCCTATGATTCCAAGGTGCATGCAATACAAGGTGAAAAAGCAAGTAGTTTTAATATGCAATGATAAGCGGTGACAAATTCCTTGAAATGCAACTTTAAATTGAAAAACAATTTCAATATAAAACTTTCAGAGTGTTAACACATTTAAATAGGCATGTCATATAATGTAATATAATTCCAAAGACATCCAAAATTCAAGGTAAAATACCACAAATCCAATGAGCAACAAAACCGGGATCACCCCTTGGCACTAGATAGTCCCGGGCCCCATGTACCACGTACCTCGATGTAATGTAACCATAGTAAAATAATTTCTCATGCACGAGCCACTAGTATAAAACATAACCATAACCTAGTGGTCCCCAATCATCATCCACATATTTTAGTTAGAGTTTTCGTTATCCAAATTCTAAGTGAAACAGTGACAAAACCCATCTGGTCCACTTGCCGTACTAGTACAAATCCGCCCCACCTAGGTACCCGAGCATCCCCCTTTGTGCTCAGACAATTTCAAGATTTAACACATATCCATTTTAATTTAAAACACAACTACTAGTCACATACACCAAATACAGTAGCTATCTCATTTTATACCACTTAAAACACACGAAAAACTCTTTGAATTTGAATAAATCAATTTCTCAAAATCCCGTGTTGTTTTGCACACAAAACCACTTAAGAAACCCACTTGTACACTATGTTGACACTTTTATGTTACCAAAAAAGTATAGGCAGCCCAATACATTTCAATTAAAACAAAAAATCAATTTTCTGGCATCCCCATGTTAAACAAGAAGTGTTAACTTTGTAAAACCTTCATTTTCACACAATAGTGGAACCAAAACATCACTTTCTTTACAAACACAATTAAAACCCATTTTTATAGCAATAACCAAAGGGGATAAACATTATAAATATTATTATATGCCTTGCAATAGATCAATAAAAAAACTTTGTATTTATAGGGAATCCCAAAAAAAAACAAATAAAACATTTCATTGGAAAACAACCAATTTCACACCAAATTGGCATTTAAAATTCAATTGCAATAGAAACATCATTAGAACCATTTTTTTCAGAAATAATAAAATGATATAAATATGAAAATATGATAAATACAGTATGATAATACACAACTATTGCATCAACATTGGAATCACCTACCAAATCAAATGAAACCATTGAATCCTTTGTGTGAAAACCCAAACGCACCACCGCCGCACCTCAAGAAGGGTACATCTAACCTAAAAATAGAAAATTGGACCAAGAAAAACCAAGGTTAAAACTTAGGTTCGAACCCCTACCCACTGGTCATTGGTCACTTCATTGAAAAGGGATGAAACCCTAAAAAATAGAATTAAACCCTAATCAATTTGAAATGGGAAATGAAATGGACTAACTTACATGATAAATATAGAATGAATCTCACCAAAACACCAACATCTGAAATTGAAAATGGAAAAAACTCAGGGGATGTTCGTACAAGAATTAGTAGTCCATTTAAGAATTGGAATGGAGGGAATAGAGTATGAATTCCGAGTGTTATGATAGAATTAACATACCTCATCAAATCTGGCGGATATTAGAAACCCTAAGATGTTCGTCCCTAGATGGTGATTCCTAAGATCTCCAAAGAGGGTGTAAAGAGGGTCGGGGAGCAGCTAGGTGTAAGGGGCGCATATGAGGCTTTGAATCAACGAAAAATACTTAAATTGGAATATGTTATTAAAAAATAAAATTTAATTTATAAAACTGGATATGGGCTACCAGGAAGGCCCAATAAATTAAATAAATACCAAAACAAACCTTGGTTATGGATATCGAAAGGCTCAAAATTTTAATTGTGGTGTTAATATATCAGGTAAGGACATAAAAGTGTTGTAATGAGTGAAAAATATTAAACAATGGATAATTTATGAAAAAAAAATTTATATTTAAATCTGGATTTGGGCTCACGGTTTGGCCCATTTCACGAAAACTCACCTATTCTCTATAAAACTATTGGAAACCCCCAAAACAAAAAATAATGTAAATTCAAATAAAAATACATTTAAAATAATATATTTATGTGAAAATTATCCCCACCATAAAATCTTTCAGCCCGGAAAGTCACAGCTAGGCCAAAGCAACAACCAAACCCAACTGAGAAACCAATAAGTACTCCCTTGTGAGGTTTCTTCCCCAATGGACAAAACACCTCTAGTGGTCAATGAAGGGAGAAATACTCTCACAAACCAAACATACAACACTCTACTAAAACCATCAAGAACATTCAGGCTTTATCCCAAATAAAAACTCCTCAAACACAATCTGAACAATACTCAAGCAATTCACCCAAACGAACAACAAATTTGAACAAGGTTACACTTACCTTACTTTAACTAAACCATTTGGTGCTCTCCAGTCCCAATGTTAACTCAAGAATGATGTTGGTAGTTAGATTTCCTTGAACGAGACTATCTACACCAAGCCAATACCATGGAAAAAATCTATGTTACTGGTACGGGGTACACAAATACGCTCCCCACCATAAGAGACAACCAGTAATTTTTTTTCCAGACACAATCAAGAGACTAATAGGGGGCCTAAATGGACTCACTGCTACAAAGGATATAATTCCATCATAAATTTACAAAAGAAATTATATAAGACTCCTAGTGGGTCTCTCCACCATAAGAACCAACCATCTTAACCAACCAGCACTGGATGGTAAATAAAGACCCCAAAATTTAAAGAGTTGGGGCGACCACATGGTTAGTATGCAGGGTTTGGGAAACCATACACTAATAGTGGGGATCATTCTATCCACATTGTTTTCTAGTTCATGGTCACTATTAACAAAGTGAAAACCGTTTTCTCAAATAGTGTAGACAAACTTCAAACCTTTCTCCAAAGACTCAGTGGAAACCAAAGGGGGAGGGAATAACATTGGGCGATGACATGGGTACATGACCCGCCACCTATTTCTGCCGAACATGGACAACAGAAGAGAGATTATGACACCATAGATTTAAACTCTTCTTAACATTCATAATGAGGATATTACTTTATACAAGGGTTTAAATGACCCTGTTATTTCCCTTGACTATGAGCCAGCATCTCTCCGAGACCTATGGCTGGAGCCTAAATGATTGAAGCATCTTCGGCCTCGCAGTTAGGATTTGGAAACCCCATGAATGATAATTCTTCTTTTGATGCAACCAACAACTACAATGCAATCCCCGATAATTTTTCAAAGACATAACACATTCCAAACTCACTTTACCCTAACTCGATATTTCAGTGAAACAAGGCCTTAAAATATGCACACACATCACTCCTTGTTTGTTCGGGTGAGAAACAATAGAAGTAATGAAAACCTATACTCAACTTCCACTAAAATGGAATATTTTTTTAAGTTTTTTCCAAGGGATACATTCTCCCAACATAACATAGACCCTAATATTATTTTCCAACTTTCACCTTTACGGTCAATTGATCTCACGACATCATAAGGCATCACCGAACATGACCATTGCGACTGATATAAATAATTCATGGAGAGGGGACTTATACAAAATCCCCAAACAACACAAAATTCTAGATAGTGGCCACGATATCCTATCGTGACCATATTCCCAACACTAGTGGTTTAACATAAACTCATGCTTCAAAGAAACTGTGAAGAACCAAAAGGCCCTCTTAGATGACATAGAGACACTCATCCCCACTAACAAACCTAGACCACATCCACCTTTGACGTATCATGAAACATAAGAAAATAAGGTCTATTTCAACCTTACATGAGCAATCTCACTTTACAAGAGTATTTAAAAATCAATGAAAGGAAAGGGTGTAGACTCAATCGAAAAATATCAAAAAAATGATTCCTTATATTGATCAACTGGAGGGTCTTCAAAAGGAAAAACAATTTGGGTTGCACTTCAGTTGTGCACTAACCCTTAATGGGTCGTACCTTATGCAATGATTGAACCAAGGGACCCAACCAAGATGGTTCATTGGTCATGATATACCACAATCTAGATCCAAACACATGAAGGGGACCACCGCAAAGGCATTCCAAAACATTTTTCAAAAGAGACCACTAATCGTCCCTACAACACAGCTCACCGACCAAACACAAACCCAAAACACAGTTCAAAAAAGAGGGGTTCTTGGACTCAAATCATCCCACAACATCAACATTATCAAAAACCCATAATACAAACTATATCAAACTATTCATCAAGAAATTAGGTTTTTCTTTAAATCTATTTCTTTGAAAACAAACTGTTTAGCAGTAAGAATATACACCAATCTTACCCCATGGGCCTCACACATGCATGTTTTTGTGCCACATCGGGCACCCTCCTCATATCTGTCCCAGAACTCATCAAGTAATGCCATCAACCATCCATCATCCCATATAACCACATGCATGGGTTAATCATGGAAATACCAATGGTTAAAACAAATATTATTTCCACTTTTAAAAAACAAAATGGTCAACCAACACATCCTTTTTTTTAAAAATGCTAACCAGGAGATCAAAATCCCAATTCAAATATTACTAAAATTTTCATAATGACACAAACATTTATACAAGAACTCAATTTCAAGATTTTTACATCAATTTCAAAACATCTCATCCCATTAAAACACACTTTTATTGTTTTGAAGAAACTATTGGAAAAACTTTTCAAAACCAACTTCAATATAGTTCCTTCTTTCAAAAGAGGTGTAAGCACACCATTTTCCATTTCAAAAGAATTCTAAAAATTCAATTACACCATTTCATAAATCAATCCATACCCACTTTATTTGGATATCATTTCTCAAAAACTTTACACTTCTTAAAACCAATGTTCCATGATTTCAAAACCTAAGCACAAAACAATGTGAGAGGAAACTTGTTTCAGTGGGTGAATTGGAAATATGGTTGGCGGCCATATTCCAATCACTTCAATATCACATATAGTGTTCTAGGGAATATCCTTGGCTCCACTTGGCTTGTCAGGCCCTGCGATCTCACTAGGGCCATTAACCCAACTCTCTTTTCATTTCCCTTAATCATTATCGAACCAAGAAAACCGAAGGACTTAGATAAATCCCGACTTCTCTTAGAAACTTGAATCCCATTATGATGTGTGGTGATCAGGCACACTACCCATAACTAGAATTCCATGTCCCAACAATCCTAACTCCATACTATCCTGACTCTTCCCCAAATAACACGACCCAAAGAGTTAACATGAACCTCCTTTGATACCATTTTGTCACGAATCAAATATTGTCGCTTGAGAAATCGGCACCCAACCCGGTCCATGGAAAGACATGAAGAGTGTTCCCTATCCCCACGGGCTAGTACAAGTTCCCGGGTATCATTTATCTTGGCTTGGGAATGATTTACCCAAATATGTATAGATAAAACACCAAAAAGATTTGATAAAATGAATCTAAAAAATTCATACCAACAAGGTTTATAAAAAAATCAAGATCTGAAAACATTTGTTCAAATAAAATTAAAAAGGTCCAAAGACACAATGGAACAGAAACAAAACAGCCCCATGGACTCCACATGACAAGGGTTCATCACCCCCAAGTCGTCTCTACTACTCCACCCCAAGTATGAGGACTAACAACCTGAACCGCCATCACCCTTTTCCTTTCCATTACCTAGGTCAATAAAAGTATACTTACACCCAAGGTGTGTATGTAGGGTGTGAGCCTGATCCCAATAGGATACCACCCTATGATTCCAAGGTGCATGCAATACAAGGTTAAAAAGCAAGTAGTTTTAATATGCAATGAAAAGCGGTGACAAATTCCAAGAAATGCAACTTTAAATTGAAAAAAAATTCAATATAAAACTTTCAGAGTGTTAACACATTTAAATAGGTATGTTAGATACTGCAATATAATTCCAAATACACTCAAAATTCAAGGGAAAATACCACAAATCCAATGAGCAACAAAACTGGGAAAACCCCTAGGCACTAGATAGTCTCGGGCCCCATGTACCTCGTACCTCGGTGTAATGTAACCATAGTAAAATCATTTCTCGTGAAAGAGACACTAGTATGAAACATACCCATAACCTAGTGGTCCCCAATCATCATCCAAATAGTTTAGTTTGAGTTGTCTATATCCAAATGCTAAGTGAAACAGGGACAAAACCCATCCGGTCCACTTGTCGTACTAGTGCAAATCCGCCCCACCTAGGTACCCGGGCTTCCCCCTTTGTGCTCAAGAAGTTTCAGGATTTAACACTTATAAATTTTAATGTAAAACACCACTACTGGTCATATACACCAAATAAAATATCTATCACATTTTATACCGCTTAAAACACACAAAAAACTCTATGAGTATGAATAAATCAATTTCTCAAAATCATGTGTTGTTTTGCACACAAAACCCCTTAAGAAACCCACTTGTACACTATTTTCACACTTGTATGTTACCAAAACAGTAAAAGAAGCCCAATACATTTCAATTAAAACAAAAAATCAATTTCCAGGCATCCCCATGTTAAAAAAGTAGTGTTAACATTGTAAAACCTTCATTTTCACACAAAAGTGGAACCAAACCCTCACTATCTTTACAAACACAATTAAAACCCATTTTTACATCAATAAACAAAGGGGATAAACATTATAAACAGCATTGTATGCCTTATTACAGATCAATAAAAACAACTATGTCTTTATAGGGCATCCCCAAATAAACAAATAATACATTACTTTGGAAAACCCCCAATTTCAAACCAAATTGGCATTTAAAATTCATTTGCAATAGAAACATCATTAGAATAAATTTTTTCATCCATAATAAAATGATATAAATATGAAAATATGATAAATACAACATTCTAATACACAAATATTGCATCACCATTGGAATCACCTACCAAATCAAATGATATCATTGAATCCTTTGTACGGAAACACAAACACACCACCGCCACACCTCATGAAGGGTAGATCAAACCTAAAAATATCAAATTGAACTGAAAAAACCCAAGGTTAAAGGATAGGTTCGAACCCCTACCCACGATTTATTTTTCACTTCAATGACTTGGGATGAAAACCTAAAAAAATAAAATGAAACCCTAATCAATTTGAAAGGGGAAATGAAATGGACTAACTTTTTGAAGAAATATAGAATTAATCTCCCCAAAACACCAGTATCTTAAATTGAAAACGGCCAAAAATCAGGGGATGTTTGCACAGGAATTAGTAGGTCATTTTGGAATTTGAATGGAGTGAAAAGAGTATGTATTAGGAGAGTTATGATAGAATTAACATACCTCATCAAATCTGGCCGATTTTAGAAACCCCAAGATGTTCGTCCCTAAATCGAGCTTCCTAAGTGCTCCAAAGAGGGGGTAAAGAGGCTGGGGGAGCGTCTGGGTGTATGGGGCGCATATGAGGCTTGGAATCACCGAAAAGTACTTAAATTTTAATCTGTTATTAAATAAATAAAATTAATTTTTAAAACTGGATATGGGCTTCCGGGAAGGCCCAATCCCCTAAATAAAAACCAAAACAAACCTTGGTTATGGATTTCCAAAGGCTCTAAATTTTAATTGTGGTGTTACTATATCAGGATAGAACATTTATGAGTTGTAATGAGTGAAAAATATTTAAAAAATTGAATAATTAATAAGATAAATAAAATTTATTTTTAAATCTAGAATTGGGTTCACGGTTTGGCCCAATTCACAAAACTCACCTATTCACTATATAACCATTTGAAATCTCCAAAACAAAGAATTAAAGGAAGTTAAAATAAAAATACAATTAATATAAGCTATTAATGTTACAACACATTAAACCCAAGTCTATGAAAATAAAGCCTGTGTTATATTCCAAACAATCCAATGATAAATCTCTTCTTATAGACTCTAGTTATGAAACTCCTAAGGTCCTTAATGTTGAACAAATACTCCCAATAAAGATTGTGTCCTTCATTTAGGTTTCTCTTTTTACATTTTTCCTTTTAGGGATTCATTTCTAGAATTGGTTTAGATGGTAAAAGGATCTGTCCTTTTTGGTAAAGGAAATGGTTGTAAGGATGAGGGTAGAGTTTTTACATTGTTTGTACTTTATGATGATATAATCATTACTTTTGTAGATGTTAGGTGGGATCCCAACCTTCAAAGAAATAAGGTTTCCTTTAGGGTCATAGACCAAAAGGGAATTACCTTTAGGTTAGAAACATGTTGTCTTAAAATCTCTAAAGGCTTCAGAACCATTCTTAAGGGATAATAAATCAATTGGATGTATTTCATTAGTATAAAGACACATTCGAGTAATTTAAGTAGTGTATATTCAACCAATATTGATAATAATATTCTTTATCATAGAATATTGGTGCATTGTTTCTACAAAGGACTTGAAGAACTCAATACAAAAGGCCTATTAAGTGACAGCACACCAATAAATCATGCACTTTGTGAATATTGTGTGATTGGAAAGGAAAAAACGGTTAGTTTTGGTAGGTATAGTTTCAAATACACTATCTCCTTATAATATACCAACTCTATTCAGTGGGGTCCATCAAGGACTTACTCCCATATTGTAGGTTCCCATATTGTTGCTTTTATAGATTAAATTTTCTAGGAATGCGTGGGTTTAAATTAATAAAAAATATATGATGATATGAAAAATTAAAAAAACATGAATGTTATAGTTGAAAAAAATTTGAATAAACTCAAAACTATTTGAAAAAATTCTATTTAATACCTATCCACTTAGTTCATTATGTTTTTTTAATTTGAATGTTTTAAAAGACATTTTAAAGTTAAGGAAAATCTCCAAAAAATGGATTAGTTGAGATAATTAAGAGGACAATAATAGAATGTGTATGTTGCAGGCATTAATTTTTAGGAATCCCCAAATCCTTTGGGTAAGAGACTTCTGGAAATCATATATAACTAATTTATATTTTTACTTATTCTACTAACTTGTTTAAAACAACTGAAGAAATTTTTAATGATAAGCCCCATTCCTATACCTACTTATGAATATTTGGTTGTACAACCTATGCTCATATCATGAATGAAAAGTTATAACCTAGAGATGTAAAATACATATTTGTTTTTTCATACCAAGGTTGTTAATGGGTATAATAATTGGGTTGATAATCCTGGTTATCAAAAGTGAATTATAAGTAGAGATATTGTCCTTCATGAGTCTTCCTATCCTAAAACCAAGACAGCCACATCCATCTCCAGTGATTTATCCCTTCAATAGTCTAACATAACTGAGATTCCTGACTAGTTTGATGCTCCGGTATAGTCTTCTCCACTTGATGAACAACCTGATGTACTGGCATGTTCCACTTCTTCTTTGGATTCAGAATCTGAATCTAAAGTGGCATACCCTAGTAGAGATTACCAACTGAACCGAGATAGAGAGAAGAGAGTTCCAATACCTCCTTTTCAGTTTAGTTTGTATGATACAACATCTTATGTCTTAAATGTATCCCATGATCATATATATGATGATCCTCAAACCAATAGGGAAGTCATAAATGATAAAGACTCAAAGTAGTGGGTCTTTTCCTTGAATGATTAAATGAATTATTAAATAAATAAAAATTCTTCAACTGATTTAAACAAGCCATCTAAGGAAAAAATAATTGTTTCTATGTGGATGTTTAAAAAAAATATTATAACACTAAGGGAAATAAAATCACGTAAAAAATATAGGTTAGTTACTATGGGTTTCATATAAATAGAGGTAATTGATAACACTGTAATATTTTCCATTATTGTTAATAATTATTCAATTAGTCTCTTATTTTCCTTTTCAACCTATAATGATTTTCATATTAAATAAATAGATATCAGAACATAATTTTTTCATCGAAATTTGAATGAGAACATTTATAAGAAATCTCCTGATGGTTATATCGCTTAACTCATATTGAATCACATCTTCATTTTAAATAAACCCTTGTAGGTCCTTAAAAATATTTTTGGTAGTGGTACCTACGATTTGATTCATTTATTTTTTAATAATCAGTTTATCATGAATCTGTTTGATTCATGTTCTCATTTAAAATCAACAAAAAACAACATGATTTATCTGCTGAAATATGTCGATGATGTGCATATAATTTTTCCAAATATGAATATGATTTCTTTAGTAAAGTCACATTTTAAATTTCTAGTTTGTTTTTAAATATATAGGTACAACTAAAAAAATCATAGGCATTGTGATAATTAAGGAAAAATGAAACACAGTTCATTAGTTATCATAGTGTGCTTTTGTCTTAAAATTACTAAAGACATATATGTTTGAATCTCTCAAACCAGTTAGTATACCTCTTAGAAAACACTTTAATATCTCATTAACTTAGTCCCCTATAGATGTTGATGAGATACACTTTATATCACAAATACATTTTGCTAATATTTTGTGTCGTATCATGTATTGTATGATTTTCACTCTCTCAAATATTTACTATGTTATTTTCACCTCAATAAGATTCATGTTCAGACATGGAATTCTACATTGTCACTCCCTTTTGTGGAATTCAAGATACCACTCCTATAGCTTTATATTTTCCTTGTCTTATGGAAAAAAACCAAGATACATTTGAAATAATTTCTTGGAATGATTATATTAACTATGATGGAAACCTTGATACTCTAATGTCTTTGACCTATTATGTAGTTACTACATGATGTGGACCTATTTCATGGAAATGAAACATGTAGTCCATAGTTTCTCTTTCACCTGTGGAATCTGAATACATTGCATTAAATGAGGCAATTAAATATGATTTATGGATCAAAGGTATTTCCTATGAACATGGACTTCATAATTATGTTGTCAATGAGTATTCTAATGGCTAGTATGCAATTCAACTATCCAGAAATTTAATATGCATTGTTAAATCTAAGAACATAGATATTAGTTTACATTTCATTAGATATGTAGTGCAGTTAGGAACCGGGTATTTCAAGAAGATAAACACTAACAACAACCTAGTAAATAGTTTGACTAAATCCATGGTGTTGACTAAATTTAAATTTTTCTTTAGACTGACTTTGGTTCTAATTTCATAACCTTATGTGAAATAACATCAACAATTTCAAATGAAAAAGCCAGAGAGTTTTGAATTGTGATATTCAATTTTTCCATATTTTAATGAAATTTTTTAAAATATACTATTTATATTAATAATTATTTGTAATGAAAAGATGAATGGAATTATTTAAATGATCATTCTAAATTGGATCTTTTTCTATAGGTATTTTATGTCTCATTGGGCTCCTGATCTACAAGAGCTCTTGATCAATAGTCATTGGCCTTTCATCAAGCCTATTTCTTATGAACTCCTACAACATCATGGAAATATTTCCACCATTTGGATTATTTTATATTTAATACACTTCCTTAGCTTTGTATCTACACCTTCCTCTTGTCCCACCACATGATTTCTCTGTTGTGTTATGTGTTTCGGCAGCGCATTCATGGAACACCATGGTTAGTGATTTCGTTTCATCTTTGTAGATTGTGTCTGGGGGAATGGAATCCACCATGTGCATATATCACCTCTAGTGTTGATTATAAATTTAGATCCTCTACTGGTTCTCTTGTTCTTCAATCTCTATTTACCAAAAACCCTATCAAGATGCGACCTAATCTCTAGTGGTGAACCTCTGTTCCTGCTGAACTCCATGGTACATTACTAATGCATCACAACTCGGTTAGCAATGATGACAATGAACTTGTGATAATACAATTACCTAGAGAAAATTATCTATACCAATGAGGTTTGTGAGACTTTGGATCAATGGAGAGCATTAATACCTTAGACAGATAGATGAAGCCTTGATGGGATTATGAATACCATACCTATCTGAAGCCTTTACATTACGCCTTTTGAATTTTCTATCCTGAATCATCTATGGTATCAGTTTTTTCACCTATTAATTTTCTGTTTTTTATTAATTTATGTATACTATAAATCTTTTTCCATTTCATGAAAATTAATAAAATACTTGTTTTGGTGGCGGTGTTCTTACTATGCACGTATGTCCCCATGATATTGAAGCATGTAATATCATTATGTTTGTTACCTTTTCATGCAATATTTTCTTTCTTATATTCTATATTTATCAATGTGTAATTTTAATCCTTGGTCTTTAGAGATACAATTCGGTCCTATTGTTTTCTGGTTCTCTCCACTATTCAAATCACAAGTCAACTTCACGGTAAATTTATGAAAATTTTTATATATTTAATTATAATTTACACTAAAATATAATCATAATAAAATTTATTCACTATAATATTTTTCTTACTATAATGCATGATAAAACAATTTCTCTACATAAATTGATATGAAGACCCCCCAAATCCATGTTAGAAATTCCATAAAATGTTTATAAATTAAAGTACCCTAAAAAAAACTCAATTTTATAGGCCTTTCAATATATTTATAAACTCAAAAAAATATTAAACATGTGCCACCTAAGTTCCCGAATCATATATCATTTTTCTATAATTGATTTTATTTGTGATATATCTCAATATGATACACTAGACAAAATATATGTTTTTTTAAATTAAAGTCATGTTTTTAACATATCTTAGATCGTTCAATAATTTATAAAATTTTAATGTCACCAAATTGATATAAAATGAATTTTATTAATTAATAATTCTAAAATTTATAAGTATTATTAATTTTCATTATATTATTACCCATTTTTTCACTAAATGTCATATATATTTAGTGTAAATGCATATATAGTCTTATATAAATCTTATTTAATAAAATATATAATACATGTAAATATTAATATATTTATACATTGGTATAATATTTTAAATGATGTTTTATAAAATTTTCCTCTTATCAGCACTAGATTAATTCTGATAAAGGAAACCATTTTTGTATGCTAAAAACAAGTGCGGATGAAAGTGACATGAGCCATGGTTTTTTATCTAGAATAGATAATGTTTATCCCTTTATAAGTGCTTTTTAGCATAGATAATGGGTAGCATTTGTATTCTGCAATTTGGAGTGGTTTTTATGTCAGATTTAATAGTATATCAATATGTGCCTTTACAATATTATTTATATAAAATCCATTATCAGCATATAAAGGGAACTTTCGATTCAGTACTAAAAAGTACTGATAATGGAATCCTTTTATAAATTCAAAATAATGTTCCCATAAAGGGAACATTTTTATTATCACATTTTTTATAATTGAAAAATAATTTCAATTATTAGTGATTATTTTTATCACTAATAAATTTTCCCACATTAAAAACATTTTTTTAATGTTGAAAATTGATATTGGTAAATATATAAAAATATGTAGTAGTTTTTCGTCCATTATATTAATGTAATAAATTATAGTACTCAAAAATAATTATTTCTATGAAATTAATCACCCTAGTATTAACTCACTTTTAATATTGAAATGTTGGGTCATGTTCATGATGTAGATCCAACAATAAATATTATGTCCACAAAATTTGGTAGAAAAAGGAAATATGTCATCTAATACCCACGTAGTTTGCATGCATTCAGTTCTTTATTCAACATTTTTTTACAACGGGTGGAGATAAGATAAATTTTCATTTTCTATAATGTTTTTAAAATATTATTGAATTTATTTTTTTAAAATTATAATCTGTAGTATCAGATTAAGGTTCTATAAGAACACATTTTACTAAAATTACTTACACTTTGTCCTCTATTAATCCCTTTCATATTTTCTAATTTTCAAATAATTCAATCGCTGTTCTCAATCATCATACACTTTTCTTCTAAATTCTTAATTCAGTTTTGAATATAATAGTTTTCAACATTCATAATCTATATAAATCAAATAGCTTATAAATAAAATATATAATTTCTATTATATTATTGTATTAAATGCTTCATTAAATTATATTAAAAACATACTACAAGTAAAATTCCTATATGAAATAGAAAACCATGATTCTAGAAAATCATGTTTTATATGTTTAATAAAATAAAAAATTATTCCTTTATTGTGAGGGTTAATGGTATTCATTTTTTTATTTGAATTAATTTTTCTAATTTTCCAGTTTTGTTGGAATAAATTAATTTTAATAAATTATTTATTATGTTATGCACTTGAATGGATTTGTGTAAGAATAAAAAGTATTATTATTTAAGTGAAACATTATTTTTAATCTTCCCTCATCAAATATATATATATATATTACATATCTTTAATTATTTGGTTCAATAATTATTTAATTATGATTTTTATAAGTTTATAGACTCATTTAATCATATTAATATATATATATATATATTTATATACATTATATGGAAAATATATAATATAATTTTTTCCACATGATTTCTAATTATATTTTTAACCAAATATCATGCAGTATGGTAGGCTAAAAAAACATTGGAGCATGATTTTTTCCATGATTGAAGATAAATAGTCTCTCATGGGAGTATAGTCCTCTATAGAGATTGATTATCAATAAAAATAGACCCTAAATTACATGGTAGGGAATGAATGCAAGAGCCACCTAGTGTAGATAAGAGTTCATGTGGGAAGGACATGGAATGGGTTCCCAGTTAGGTTCAACTTCTTTGATTGGAAACCCTAGAAAATAAAGTTGGATAAAAAGGTTTGGACAAAATATTAATAAGATTTGGTGGTTTATGAGAAATAGAAGTGTTGTAACCACTATGGTAGTATGCATAACAAATAGTGGAGGAAGGGGGAATGAATGTGGTATATAGAAATGTTTCTGGGTACCACCTCACGGACAACACAATGAGTAGTAAGGTAGAGATTCATTCAAATTTCTCTAAAAAGATAATCCAACTATATTTGAATAAGTAAAGATGCATATTGTAGTATTCCTTCAACAGTAGGTAAATTAAGTAATGTGAATCATGGATTTTATTTTATCTTGTTTTCACATTGAAATCATTCCATATTTACGTAATAATTTATATTGATAATCATGCATGCATGAAAAATTTATATAGATTGGATTTATTTAAATTCTCATATAACATTGCTTTGTCTTATTTTGGTATTATGTTGGCTCCTTGGTCCGTTGTTGGACATGGGATCTGGTTTATTGGGACTTGGCCTTTTGGGAGGCTAATTGATTTCACACTCTCCTGCATGATGGATATCCATTTTCTTTGACTTATGTTTATTGATCAAACCAATATCCATATTTATCTTTTTTCCCCGTGTTTACATCTTGTTAAATAATGTGATAAGGATATATTATGGTGGAATTTGTTTGTCATGCTCTTGTTGTGAATCAGGTTTTGAGGTTTGTCGGTGTTAGGGGATTCATTCCCCATGTACCCCTATCTCATTGAATATTTTTATTTTGTATCTCTCCAAGTCTCAAATGGATCTGATCTTGGTTATCCTGTTTAGAAACTCTAGATCAATGGTTCTACATTTATGGGGAATTAACCCTTTCTATTTCCTTGAGGGATCCATCTCATTTCAAGTTATCTAGTGGAGACAACATCCTTCCGGGGTCAATGATGTTAGGCTATTTTTAGTGAAAATATTGTTAGAAATGAGAGGAGAAATAATAGAGTTTTGTATACACGTTTATTATGATTATATTCTAGTTTTATGATATTAGGATAGTCAAAACAAAAATCATCCATTACTGTAAGTATAATTTTTGTGGTTTTATGTTATTATCATTATAATACTTATAGACATTTTTTACAGTAGTTAATATTTATTTTTTTTGCTGGTTCATTACACCTTGTGGTGTTTGTTTACTTTGAGCTTAATAAAAAAAATTTGTTGGTGGTGATGTTCTTTTCATGCATGTAGGTCCTCATGCGACCAACGAATGTTAAATCTCTATGATTGATACTATTTCATTCAAATATTGGGTTTCTTATGTTATGTTTCAATAATTTTAGAATAATTTTCCAAGTTCTTAAAATAATTGAGATTTTTCCTTGTGATGTTTGGTAATCTACCCTGATTCGGGTTAGCATATATCTTTAAAAAGTTGTACCTGATCCCTACTTATTTTCATTTTCTATAGAATTAAATTATTAAGTCCTAATTTCCTTACTTGTGTTTTGGATTCTAGTTTTAATTTTCCACACAATAATGTCACTCTTAAATCAAAATTACCTTTATTTATTTATTTTATTTAAAGCCATTATCTCTATTATATTTCTCTAAATTTAAAATATCATTCAATAAAACATAGTTTAACCAAGATTTTGGTCAGTTTCTGAGGTCGTACACTTAACATTTCTCGTATGAACATGGATGCTACTCTATTTGTAAACATTTAAAAAATTAGATATGAAATTGTTAAATTTTTTATTGATAATGACATTAATTTTGGTGAATTATGATGAGTGTCATTCTTGTACAAAATTTCCTCATTGATGCCCAGTTTGGGCCCAATAATCATGTTATTACTATGAATAAATCATGACAACTGGTTATATAAAATGTTGATGCTTCCAAAGATGTGTTAGTTAAAGAACATATCTCCCTATTTATTTAATTAGGTGATAAAGTACATAGTGAAGTTTTTTATTAGTCTATTGTTGACCGCATCATTAGTAGGAATAATTTTCAAAAAACATCAAATTTTTACATTTAAAATGAAACATAATACTTAAATTATAGCACATATAGATGAATTTAATAAGTTCATGTTATACATAGTCATCATTAATATTTATATTGATGACATGGAATAGGTAATGATCCTATTAGTCTCTTTAGATAATTTTACTACATCCTAGTAGAGACCATGATGTATGGACAATACTCTCTAACCCTACAAGAGGGTAAATCGGACATTCGTTATAATTAACTAACTTCTATAACATTAACAAATGGTGATTCCATGATCTTGTTCCCTATGGGTATAACTCATAGTAAAACCAATAATAAAATGTTTAATAATGATTAGAGTACAATCAATAACATTCCAAATCCTATATCTATTTTTGGATAAAAGATCACATGTTTGAATTGTGGAAAATGTGTGAACAGTAAACTAGATTGTTAGAAACTAAAGCATGAGGTATATTATATACTACCCATTGATCAGTCCCTTCTGTAGAATCTAGTTGTGATAATACTGATGTCCTCAATAAATCCCCCCATGATCTCAATCATGAGTGGGTCCTTGATTCAGGTTTTGATTTCCATATGTGTCATATTATAGTTTCCTTAATAGAGTTGGACGAGAGGGTAGAAAGATATGTTTTATTAGGTAATAAAAAGAGGTGTAAGGTTTTGGTTAGAGGTACTATTTTGTTAGAATATTATGACCATACTATCATTACTCTACTTAATGTTTAATGGATTCCCAACCTCCAAAGAAAAAAATTTCCAATGGACTCCTATATCTAATGCGGTTTACCTTTTGGTGTGAAACATGTTTTCTTAGAATATCCAAATGTCTACAACCACTATTAAGGGATAAATAATCAATGGGTTGTATTTCTTGAATTGAAAGACCCATTCAAGGAATTTGGGTAGTGTCTATTCAACTGTTACTGAAAACAATATACTTTGGAAAAGAAGATTGGGGAATGAAAGCTTTAATGGCATTTAGGAACGAAGTAAAGAAAGGGATGTTGGCCGATATTAGACCAATAATTCTCCCATTTTTTAAATATTTCATGAGGAGAAATGACATGATAATTTTCTTTGGTAGGTCTAGCTTCAATGCCACCAAACCATTATTATATGTCCACTCTAATATATGGGGTCCATCTAGGACAAACCCCTATGGTGGAGGTTTTTATTCTATTACATTTGCAGATTAATTTTATAGAAAATTGCTTTTTATCATTATTAAATACAAATTTCATGTTTTCAAAACCTTCAAAACCTATAAAACATTAGTTGAAAATCATACTGAGAGGAAACATAAAACTCTACGAACTGACAGTGGGATTTAATACATATTCATCGAGTTCATAGAAAGTTGTGAATTCTGTGGTGTTAAAATGCACAAAACATTTAGAGAAACTCCAAAAAAATGGAATAGTAGAAAAGATGAATAACAATTTCCTAGAAGGAGTTATGATAATGATTTAATAATCAAGACTCCTCAAATCCTTTTGGATAGAGGTTGTCAGCAATATTTCCGACCTAAAGAGTGGGGGGCCCTCTTTTTCTAATTATTATAAAACACATGCAGGTTTGAGGATAGGTAAAACCCATTCTTATACCTACTTAAACGACTTGTTTTTATACATTATTCTCATATTAACACTGAAAAATTAGAAAAAAGTTCTCAAAAGTATATATATGTTCGGTATCCTGATGGCATTAAGTGTTATAAAATTCTGGTTGATAAACCTCGTTATCAAAATTTCATTTTTAGTAGATATGTTTCCTTTAATGATTCTCCATCTCCCATAACCAAGGCATCCATGTATGGAAATATCGATCCTTCCACTAAAAAGGCTGGTGAAACTGAGTCTCCAACCCAGTTTGAGAATTCTATCTTTCCTGCTCAACCTTCTCCTTAGCCCACTACTATAGCTAATTTTGATCCTTCCTCTTATTTATATTTTAAATCAGAAAATTTTCCCATTTAATATATTACCAACTGACTAGATATGGATAAAGGAGTGTTCCAAGATCTCCTTCTCAAAATCTTTAGAATGGTATAGAATCTTATATCATCTGTATAGACCAGAATCATGTTAGTAATGACCCTCAAACCTCTAAACTGGCTTTAAATGACAAAGACCCAAATCAGTGGATTTTTTCGATGAATGAAGAAATTAAATATTTAAAAATTAACCACACTTGAACTATTGTGAAAAATATTTCTAATGAAAAAATAATTGTTTCCAAATATAAAATTAATTGAATATAATATAACTCTAAGGGAAATAAAATCAATTATAAATTAATGTGAGTATACAAATATTTTCTCTAAAGAGATTTAATTTTTTACTCTAAAAAATTTCCCTTATTTTATTAATTATTCAAATAGAAATTTATGGGCCTTTGCTGCCTATATTGATCTCCAAATTGAATAGTTAAATGTCAAAACAACCTTCATTCATAATGATTTTGATGAGAATATTTACGAGAAACCGCCTAATTACTATACAACTAAATTCAAATTTCATTATTGTTTTATTTAAAAAATAATTGTAGGGCCTAAAATAAGCATCTAGGAAGTGGTACCTAATATTTTATTCGTTCATGTTACCTAAACAGTTCATTGGGGGTCAATATGATGCATGTGTTTATTTTAAGTGAACCAAAAACTGCATGATTTATCTGTAGTTATATGATTATGACATGATTATCATTTTCATAACATGTGAATATAATATCTATTATTAAATAAAAATTAAAAAGAATGTTTTAAATTAACGTCTTAGGTTAAGATAAAATAATATAGGGTTTCAAAATCATAACAGGTAGACTAAATATATTTTATTACATATCTCATAATGATTATGTTTTAAATATTCTTAGGAGATTAATGTTTTAATATATCTAACCTATTAATATAACTCTTGGAAAACAATTTAAACTCTCAATAACAGATGAACCTACAATTGATGTAAATGATCAATTTATGTCTATAATTTCCTACACTAAAATTATTGGTAGAATTATGTAGACTGTGATTTTCATGAGACCTATTATTTCATATTTAATCTACACCCTTATAAGATTTATGGATTCACCTAGGATGACACATTAGCATGAACATAAGTGGATATTAAGATACCTATATTTTAGATCTAATATTTCACTATGTTATAGAAAAGATGTAGAATCTGCTGAATTTATTATAAGATATGTAGATCCAGATTATGCAGTTAATATTAACACTATTAAATCTCTCATTTTTTATTTGTTCATAGGATACGGTGCTCCCAAATCTTGGAAAATAAATATTCAATCCAAGAATGCATTGTCAACCACGAAGTTTGAGTATATTTCCTTGACTAAAATAGTGAAGAAGACTTATTCGTGAAGGGTTTTTCATCTGAAATGCAAATCTAAAATTCATTTATTAATTTTTACATTGTAATTCAATCATCACTTAATTTATTTTGAAAATTATTTTCCAATGTTAAATCAATTAACAAATATATTTGGTAAAATTTGATTCGAGATGTTATGGAATATGGAGACGTGGGTTTCCAGAATATATAACCTGGCACAAACAAAGCTAATAGTCTGACTATGGTCATGGAATATCTAAAATTAAATTTTATTTAAATAGGTTGAGCATTGTTCCTATTAAAAAAGCATTTGTGTCAGAAAATCTCCCTTTTCAACTAAAAATGTTGGTGTTTTTGCTAATTATGGATTTTATTTAATCTTATTTTCACTTGAAATCATTCCATGTTTACTCTCTCATTTTTATTACTAATAATCCATACATGAAAATTTTATTTTGATTGTATTTATTTAATTTCTAAAAATATATTGGTTTTTTAATGAATTATGTTGGATTTTTGCGCCATCGTTCGTCATGGGATATGGTTTATTGGGCCTTGGAAATTCATCCAGCCTGTTTCTTGCACAACCTATTTCAACACTGGATATCTATTTCTTTTATTCATGGTCATTGATCCAACACACCCCTCTATTGATCAACTCTATCCATGTATCCTTCTTGTTAATTGATGCGCTCTAGTTCTACTTTAGAAAAATGAATGTGGAACAATCCTGTTGGGAATGGGTTTAAAGGATGTTCCAATGTTCGGGGAGTAATAGGTCATGAAACCCTATCTCATTGTCTCTCTATATATGGTATCTCTCCCACACTCGTGGGGTTATGCTCTCATTTATCCATCATAAAAAACCTATCTCACTGGTCTTGCATTAACAAAGACTTGTCTCGACCTGTTTCTCCCCATAGATCCATCTCAATAGTTGTAATATCGTTGAAAAAACATCCTTAAAAGGTAGAATACGTGCAGTCATTCGCTATAATAATTTCACTATCATGGGAGGAGAAATAAGAGACATGTCCAGACATGTTGATTATGATGCTCTTCCAGTATTATGAAATCAAGATATCCTGACTGTAAAGCGTTCGAAACTCTTAGTATTGTATTTTGTGATTTCATTTTTGTTTATTTCAAGCCTTATAGCCATTTTTTACATTTTTCTTATTTCTTATTTTTAATGGCTCACTAAATCTTGTAACAATTTTTTCATTGAAATTAATAAAACAATTGTGTGGGTGGTGGTGTTCTTGTTTTTCATGTAGGTCTCCACAAGACCAAAGCAAATTAAATCTATGTTTTCTTTACCATTTCCTTGAAATTATGAATTTTTTATGTTATATTTGAATCATTTATTAAAATAAGTATTAATTCTACAAATAATTAATATCTGTACTTGTGTTGTTTGGTATTTTGCCTTTATTCGGGTTACTACTCAACCTCAAAGGTGATATGAACACTCCTGGGATGATTTCCTAGACCAAGGTGCATCCATTGTGTATATTTACCCCAACAAGGTTTCATTTGATGAATTAGTCCATTATTTTACCCCTCTATTGCTTTAGGACCCCATTTCCCACTTAATCAATAACCTAAAAGTGTCCAAAAATGTAATTATGGTGTGATGGGAGCCACAATGATGTTGGACGGAACTCTATGGAATGGTGTCTGGAGTTAATTTACATGGATGGGGATTCATGGGATTATATAGGTCCTTTTTGACTCCCTTTAAAGGAAACCACACCAACCCATCTATGATTGATGACCAATATGAAATGATGGTGTGCTAGAAGACAATGATAAGAAACAGTACTACATGAATTATCTACGATGACTTTTATTATGATAATGGGGATGCATTATACGACATATACCCTTTTTTCAACCAATTGGGAGCCAATACCCCATCCTAGATATGATCAACATCCTTCAAGTCAAGAAAAATGAAAAATTCTATGATTTTATCGAACATAATGTAACAGTGTTGTAGAAGGGATCGAGTATATTCCCTTCATTGATCAAAGCTATTATAACACATGGAAGGGGCTGAATATATTTTATAATGACATTTCATTCTCAGATTAGGTTCTAACTATCCCTACATGATCTAGAACCTCACATCTGAAACCCCCAAAGAATGTAAATCCAAGTACAAAGTACCTAAAAGAAGTGGTGGTGGGTACTCATTTGTGGAGGTGAAACAATTGATGTTATGAAGGGAGGGGGAGCTGGGGGAGATTCTTCGTAATGAATGTCTATTTAAATCTAATAAGGGAATCATGATAATAGAGTGACCACCACTGGGTAGACCTAGTTTCAAATATGATATTTATTCAAATTTTTCCATGATGACACATTAACAGAGTAGGGGTGATAAATTTTCAACAAATTTTCAAGTTTGGTGACATCATTTTGGAAATGGGAATTGAAAACACTCTTAGGATGATTTGGCCACTGTAGGATCCTCCATCAAGGACCTTTAAGCTATAGGGGATGTATAAATAGTCCCTTATTTTCCACCCAGAGTAATACAAGAACCTAATGCTTCCATAATAAACCATTCACTTGACTCCAATAAAGCAATGATGGAGTGTCATATGCCACTATTAAGAAACAATTTTATAGGTGAGAACTCAATGAATGGCCATCTGGGATGAATTTGTTGACACATGTCCATTGTTGTCTAACATGAAGATCCATCATCCCACACCCTCCATTATCAATAACCTTTATTTCGAGAACTATGAAAATATGGGTCAAAATTTTCCCAGTGGAATTTTTTTAATTATATAGGATTACAGATTTATTAAATAATGGAAATGAGGGGGGCTCACACCACATAATTTTGAACTAAATTTATAGGGGGGTGATTTCAAGAATAATATTGTCCCACCTAATATATATATAACTAAATTAAATATTAAAAAATTACATGATTATTAATCTGAGTAGGTTCAAGTAATATTTTTAAAACCAAAACCCTGTTCATCATCCTCACATTCATGATGTAAAACTAAAATGCATCGTAGTCCTTTCCCGAGTGGTATTTTGTCTTGATGTTGGTCATATAATATATTGTTCACATTTTCATCTATCACTCTGTATCTAAAATGACACTTCTCAGGAATTTAGGATTGATCTGATTTTAGACCAATACGCTCCCAACTATGAATTCTATTCCACAATGGCTTAATTATAAGAGTGCATAATTCCATTCAAACATTCCATTATTCAATTCACATGCGATGTGTTCCCCTTATTCAAATAATAAACCTATCTAATTTCTTCAAAGGACCCCTAAGGGCCTAGTACCATTCCTGCTCGGCTAACCTACTATATTTGGCCAACAATCCTGAATACTTTAGAAAACATTTCAGAAAAGGTCTTATGTTTCAAATACAATTAGTGGTCAACCATAATTTTTTTGACCCCATTCTAGACCACGAAATATGTATACCATGTTTTTTACATGGTCAAAAATTGTCCTATATTGTGATGTCAATTACATAGGGTTATGGATTTTGTGTTTCATGAATCAAATGTCCCATTCCCCTTTGTTTAGAAAGATTCCATTACCCCTGACATTAGCTAATTCATGCACTATATCACATCGAGAACAAAATTTATGTTGCATCAAGAGTCATATTCTCTATCCACAACCTCTTTCATTCCAAATTATCTCAATGGTCTCTCAACAACATCAGACCCTGAGTGTTTGATGAATATTTACACTCTCATACAATGTGAACAATTATATTATCATCAATTTTTTCTCATGCTAGAAACTACCAATGTGAGCTTATGCATTGATCATTATATATCTCACAGATATAATTGTGATAAAATAATTAATGATATAAATAAATAATTCATGCACACACTTAAATGTATGAAAATAATCAGGTACAAATCATTTGTTAGAAAAAATATCCCATATGGATCTAACCCTTCAATAGAGTGAATTTTCTCCCTCACATTATGGAGTGTGTCCTACAGATTCTACTACCTCCATCTGAGCTCTCTTTCCTGATCAATGGCCACTAGACGAAGACCATTAACATTGATCTATTCCTAATACTATTTAACAAATAGATCAAACCCTTAATGACATTCATGTTTTATATTATCTTGGGAACTCTATAGTTGGAACCTCAATCATACTCCTACCTCCAATTTGTTACTAACAATGAATAATATGTTTTCCACTTGTTCTTATACAGGATTGATCACATGTTCAGCCATTAGAATATTTTGGATTCCCTTGGACTTCTCTGAGTTTCAATTAGTATAAAATTGTTTAATTATTTTTTATATCATCTTAGAAAGATATTCATGGACCATCACATGTATATCATAATAATTTTCTCATCCATAACAAATAAACCCCAACCAACGGTGAAGTGACCCCATCCCTCTTGCCTATTCTGATTTTGGAGTGTTGGAAAGTAATATATTGATACACTTCCACTCCCGACGTCAACCAATGTAATTTTTTGGCCACCTTATAGTCGATGTCATAAAAGTCCTCTGGATCTATTGGATCATACTATGGAAAAGATGACAGAAATATAGTGGTAGGTTATTCCTCTGGAATCCTATTTGTGGGACTAGGCTCATTGAAATAGGGAAAAATATTCACTTGTTTCTTCCCCAGCAACATCAATCCCTCCTTCATTGAGCTATGACATGTCTGTGGCATCATCTGTGTATGTAACCTCCAATTTTTCTATTTTCAAGGCTAGATCATCTTCGATGATAGGATCCACATATATTGTCATAGTTATCAAAATAGATCCTATGGATAACCCAACCTAATCTATTTTTTTGGGCCTATATTCTTCCAATAACATTATAGGATTGGAACATCAGTCAACCGAGTCCTTAATTGATAGGTATGGTTCTATTAAGGAAAAGTATAATGAGAGTTGAGCACTACCAGATCGTGTTCCCAAGTCATCATAGGATCTTCCACCATTAGAGATGCTTCATCACTTATTACATCAATGATTGTCACTGTCTCACAATAGAAAATTGAAGTAGACTCTGATTCTGATTTTATCACCCAGACTCCCTGGGCTGGCTCACCACAAGCTACCTCAGTTGCGAATGGTTTTTCTATTCTCTCAGCCCAATGTATATGTCTCAGGACATGTTCCTCTTTATCCATTTGAAAATTATCATCCAATACAGTAGGGTATCCTTGATTGAAATAAATGTTCTCTAATATAGGATAGGTTTTGGATAGTGGATATGTGTTTTGAAAGGGGTAATGTAACATGAAAATGTATGTTAAGACTTGTCGAGGGATACATGGTGCGCCCCTCTTCAGAACCCACATTATCTCTTCTGTCTTATGTAATATCTTAATAAATGGTTATACCCATAGATTCACCGCCACCAAGATCCTCTTTCTTAGCTTCTTCTTCTTCTTCTTCATTCTTAGCATATTCACCGTCTTATTCTTCTTCTTCTTATCTTTCTTCTGTGTCTTCCTAAAGTGACTTTTAATATGGATCATGATCATGATCATGCATCACATTCACTAGGACAAGAAGTTCTTCACATTTTTTTAATTCTATCCATAGATTTATATGGTCATCAGATATGCATACCTCTAATTGATGTCCACCCAATTTGTAAGTTGGATGAGCTTGATTTCTGGAATTATGATCAAATCACACATTAGCATCTACTATAGGTCTTTTGGAGATATTGATTGTCATAATATTATCTAATCCAACCAATGTAAAGGGAAGATATAATCAATGACGGGATAAATAAAATATCTCAGTTTCATCATAGGGGACTCTTGCATTGCCTCTCTAGGTCTCTATGTGGACCACCTCCCTTGAGATGAAATATGTCCGACAACAACTTGTGATGTCCCTGCCACTGTGTTTCTAGGCTATATCCCCACAATATCCATGCTTACCCCAAGGATAGCCACATTAGTGGCATCCCACCTTCCTTCGCACCACTCTGTCTCCATGATAACTACTTCGATCCATCGGGTACGTCTTCCCAGGATCTCCTTCGGATAGGTCACTACCTAGTTTTTAGAATAACCCATTGATAGTAATACATCAAAATATGTAGGTGGAATCATGATAGTCTTTCAAAAGTTGGTATTTTCATCATGAACCACAGCTGGCTAAGGTTGAAGTAGTGATCCTCTAAAGAAAACCCCTATATACATTTTCTTTGAATCCTGCTAAAGGAATTTAATTTTCTTAATGAATCATGATGGAATTTCTGGTTCTCAAATAATTATTCCATTGAATATGTTCACATGTGAAACACCCCCGATGCTCGGTTTGTATACTATATTATTTAGTTATCCTAGGAGGTCATCCAACAACTGGCTAAATAGAGTACGGAATGGGAGGAAATTGAAATTTTCCTTGTTTCTAAAATGAAGTATGATTGCATCATGACGAATGGTCGGTGTCCATACCCCAATAATGTTCAATAGGGAAGGATGTATAATGTTTCCTATAGGTTTGATGGATTTTATAAAATTTCATCTTCTAATATGTGCTATAATCCAGCCATGCTGGTTCTGGAACTGTCCACAGATTCTCCTATGTGTACCTCCACATTAGATGTATACACGAATATGGTAATGTCCTTCCAATACATCCACTCCTAGGTTGATACAATTGTTAGATACTAGGATCCCCTCTATCACCATGTTCTCAAAGAAGACCCCTATTCTTGTGTCCTTCACTATAAAAATCCACACACTTTGAAAGGTGGAAAAAATGGTAGCGTAACAAACTGTCTGGTCCTAGTATTCAACCATGTTGTACCCCCCATGATTTATTCTCTCCTACCTCTATAGTTACACAATATGATTCAGAATTTCCCCTCTGTGATGCATTTGGGAACTTCCTCCCATGTCCTAGCATCCTCACCTTCTTATGCATATTAAAAAACATATTGAACCATGGTTGGAATGGGATTTTCTTCAGGATGTACTCAATCTTGAAATTTTCCTTCACTGCATCTTGGAAATCCCCGTTCTATGATAGGGGTTTGTGCTCTATCCACCCAGGTTTTCTATGGTGGTTGGAACTCATCATATTTAAGACCTTATAAGGGAATTCATGTGATATTGTTAACATATCACTAGATATTATGAACCTCCCCATGGTGATGGTGGAACATGTTCGTGTCCAGAGACCATCAACTAAAGTGATCCGAGACAACTTCATATTGACGATTAATATGAAATTCTGTCATCCACATGTTTTTATACAACCCAATTTCGCTAGTATCTTCCTAATACTCATCACATGTGTAACAAACTATTTACACCCATTTCCATTTTCTTGTAAATATTTTTTGGAAACTCAGGTCCCAGTCATTCGTCCATCTTACACTTTTATCCCTTATTGGAAGGTGATTCTCTAGTGGTCATGGCACTCCCCATCCACCAGATCATGTCCCATGATTATTCTAGTCTTTAAATTTTATGACACAAATGGTGATATCTCGATCATCTCTAGAATAATTGGCATGATCATTGATGTTTTATTGTTGGAGGTTATCTTTGAGGGTGAACCATGACCATGGGGAATCAATTTTGAGGAATAAAATGGACACTTCATCTGGTAACCTAAAATAAAAAATTAATGGACTGTAAATTATGAGATAATACTTCTATTACTACATAAACATTCCCATGATCATCTTTTTGATAGACATGGCCCTCCTTTTATTAAGTATTTGAGGGTTCCTAGTAATATTTTCTCTCCCTGATGCAATGGAGTCTTCCCTCTAAGCAAATCATTGTTGGCATGCCATGTCGATCGAGTTTTGAATCTAAAGGCGGAAGTGTGAAAGGTGAAAGTTTGACATGAGATTGGATTTCATGTGTGTAAGTATCGATGGTATTCATGGAAAAGGATTATATTTTCATCCATCTCCAAAGTTCACATGACTCTAGAGGTCACCCAAAAAATAATGGTTGTGTTTCAGTTTTCCACATGGGATTCAATGACTTGTGTGAATTAGATAAAAATCACATATCGTATGGAAATTCAATGTACCCCAAATTATCCCCCAACATATTTATAGGTGATTAATTGGTCTTCTATGTGCATGTAAGAGTATTTTAGTTCAAAACTCATAATTTGTGTGCATCTCCCCGAATGAACATTTTTTTGAATTTCCCTCATAACTAGACCTTCTTATCCCCTATCATCTAAGATTCTAAGGGGTTCATTTTATTACACTAAATTCATACCTGTACAACCATGTTCATCATTGGATAAACATAATATGCCATTCGATTTAAATAAACATGTTGAGGATCCTATGTCTTGTTCTTGAAATATCTACGGTGTGAATGCATGCTCAAAATATACACACTTGATTGTTGTGCGTCCAATGAGACATATGTTTCTAATTTTTTACAATGTCTAGGCGAATCATCCAAAGAGGGTGTGTTCATGATTTTTCATTTTTATTCATGATTTTTTCCAACATTTAATTTCATTCAAAGCCTAATGAAATGTCAAAATGGTCCTTTACGCACATGTCGTGACTCACCTACACAGAGACCCTCTTCCACACCACAAATATTATGTGTTGCCACCAAATATTTTTCATATATATTTAAGGGAACCCACATCATTCAGGGTGATCACCATGAAGGAAAATAGACACACTTATATGCATAAGACTCATTTTCCACAATAGTACAGAAACCATGACCTCCTCAAGGTACTGAATCATTCATAATAGGTCCCCTAGGGGTCCTACTTTGTGTGGGCCCACAGTGACTTGACCCTCACTAACTGCATTAAATTATGTGTAATATCAATGAAAAGGTTACATATTATGAATAACCTATGGACTTGGTCATAACTTGTTCTTATATTCAACCCTACCACTTGTAGAAAAGCCCCAAATATTGTGTTTAACCCTTCCTTTAAGCTCCATGGGTTTCCATTACTCGAACACACAATGTAGGATCCTCTATTCTATGTAGATCCATCATCTTAAACACACCACCACCATGCAACCCTCTAGGCATGTAAATAATGATTTCTTGGTTCCTTGTGAGATTTTCCTTTTTTAGGATTCCTACCTTTTACTTTTCAAAATATGCAAAGTAACGGAATTTAAATTTTAGTAGAGCCTAGATAACATAGACCCCACTATCGACCACTCCTCCTAAATATTATCACCAGGAATTGTGAATTCCTTCACTTTCCCAAGGGTTAGTGAGAGTGAGTTTTGTAATCTCAACGGGTTTGTAGTGGGTCACCACATCTCTGTGCTACAACACTTAAAACTACCATGTTCCATCATCCTCAACACATGAGGTTAAACTTTATCCTCACACCATTCAATGTGCATGGGGTTCCTTGCCTCATGAATTTTCCATACCCAATCATTCCATGGTAGTGGGATATTCCTCAAATGGAATTAGATCCTCCCCACATGTAAGGAGATGCATCTAGGTTACTTCCATGTGTATGACCCATACCATCTCTTGCGGATGCACTGTGTATGACATGACCATCTGACCTACTGCATCCTCTTATTTCTCACACGAAGAATGAATCACATGGGATTAGAGGTTATCATTAGCCATTAATCCTTTCTTCTCCAACAAAAAGAATTCCTCATGAAGTAAACCCTAGTTTCCACCTTCATGGTTGGATTTCATGGGTAATTCTCTCACTCTTATAAACAATGTGGACATTGATTCCCAACCAATTGAGATATCTAGTAAACCTTCTCTAAGTTCCTAGACATATAGCCATAACAATAAATCTATTCCATACACTCCATCCATCACATTATACATATCCATTCCGATTTTACAAGGGCTGCCACATCCTACTGAAATCATTCCATCCAGTTTTGATACTCCTACATGGATTCCCCATCCGTCATCACATCACATAATAGCGCTCAGGAATCTTCAATGTGTAAGCATCTCACAACCCAAACCATCCAACAAAGAAAAATCCACTTAAAAAGGGAGGATACAACGCATAATACACATTACATCCAATCCAATCATCATATATTTTGATCCCTATCACAAATATTGGGTACATAGGACCCCACTTTGAGGTTCAATCCTGTCCAATACTAAACATTGGTTCCCCACTCATATGGGTGCACCATCACTGATCCACCGCTAGTGGTGTCCAGACCAGCCTTCATGGTATGACACATTCTCTTTATGAGAGACACCATCTAGGGTCTATCTCTATTGGCATTCTATCGCATCCATCCAGTAATCCTTCTTGTTGTTCCCTCATAGGGATGAATTTTTTTGATCTGCCTCTATAGGGTATTCAGATCATTTCCCACTATGTCTCTCTAAGATGTTATCTCTTGACCTACCACATGTTAAACATGGAATTCTTATGGATGACTATAGAAGAAATGCCTCTAACATAAGATACCCCTTTACCGACACAAGATGCCTCAGGTTGCACACCTTGGTGAATCCCCCCTCTTAGGGGGATGAATATTTCCAACCAATGTTTCAAAATCAAGACATACTAGAAATGCACATTGTGACTATTATCTAGACCGATGGTTGATGTTTTTTAAAACAACTTTGAATGTATAGAAAGAACTAGTGTAATTTACTGGTGCCTATAAATGGATTTCATCATGAATGAGTCTAAGAAACAAGTATTAATCTATATGGGAGACCCAGACAATATGAATAATTCCAATGAGGAATACATGGAAGAAGGGTATGAAATCCCATCATTCCATTTCAATCATGTATATAATAAAACCAATTATGAGAATATGTTTACTATAACCATCTAAGGGAATTTAATTCAATCATAATGAGAATTGTTTTATAATTATTTGGGTTATTAAAGGACTCACACCATGAACGGAGTGATCATATTTTAATGGTATTCCTTGTTGTGATGAAGGAGGAGATGATCTCAAATAACCAATACATGATTATGGGGGATACATATAATGATGCAGATACAGTTATCACATTAACTACCTTGATGTCAATGTTTATGATGTTATGGTGTTAGAAGACTATCCAAATGTCAGAATTTGGCCTGATGATTCTATGAGATCAGATGTTTCTACCCGAGCTTAAAAATGAATCCTTAACATTTTTTGGGAACTGTGTTTTGAGAAATGAACACTGGTTAATGTTTGGGAAATCAAAAAAAGGAGGAAATATATCATATAGGTGATCCATTTTTTACATCTCAAATGAATCCATTATATCCTTATGAGGATCAAGGTACTTTTTATCATCCATTGATGATTAATCTTGGAGATGTTCGGTGTACCAGATTAAGGGGAATAATGATATTTTTTATGGTTTCAAAACATTCAATGGAATGATGTAGCTTGAATCTAGAAAGAATACCAAGTGTTTAAGGGAACACAATGGTGTATAATATACAAGTGTAAAGTTTGATACTTTTCTTCAACATAAAAGAATCAACAGATTATTCACGGTGGTGTACACACATTGGAACAATGGATTAGAAGAGAAGATAAAGTGAACCCTATTATATAGACAAATCCTGATGGGGAAGACTGTAGGAATTACCCAAAAAAATTGGGAAGAAGTAAAGATTACCCACTGTTATGTGATCAAATGATCTCGTTTAATGGAGATTGATCTGATGAAAACCATATAGATGTGGTTTAGAAAACTCACTTTCTATTCCTAGTTACATAGAGTTGAACGTCTTGTATATTCATATCATAATTACTATTGAAGGTCATTGTTGGAACTGGATCTGTGAAATATGGATTCATGGTATATACAAATGGTGTGAATGGGTATCATTTGTGGGAACTCACTTCCCATAATCTTATCATAAAAAAATTGTAAATTTTGTAGAAGACAAGGTGAAAATGAAATTTTATGGAGACATGGGGAAAGAGAGTAAAAAACTACAACAGTGAGGGTGGAGGAAAAATACAAGGAAGATGTAGTTTCCTCTTAGGTATTAACAGAGAAAAACGATCAAGTACCAGTTGATTCTAGACTATAACAGTCAAATCAAGAGAAAATAGATTTTTTATGGGACTGAGAATTTGTTAGTTAGTGAAATATTGTCTACTAATTATTGATGGATGATGGGATCAACATTATTTTATAGAGGAAGCCCATAGTCTAGATGTATCCTAATGGATGGTGGTGATGCAAGAGGTACATAAAGACCACAGAAAGAAAAAAACATGGGATATTATTCCATTACCTCATGGAAGGAATGATATTTGAATGAAATGGGTATTCATGGTCAAGTAGGATGAAAAGGAATAAATGGATGTATATCATGAAAGGATGATGGTCAAAGTATATTCTCATAAGGAAGGTATTGATTTTAGTGAAATATTTTATTCTATTGTTCGTTTGATTCCTTTTGGGTAGATCTTGTGATGTGCCAACATATAGTTTTCATCTAGTGTAGTTAGACATGAATAATTATTATTTCCATGGTGATAATGGTGAAGATATCTATATTCTCAAACTTGATGGATTATTAGAAGAGGGAAAAGGGAATATGGTTTTTTGGTTGAACAAATCATTATACTGTCTCAAGAAGGAATCAATGAGTCACTACAAATTATTTGGTTCATATATCACAATTCATTGATAAAGTAGGATAAATTCAGATCATTTTTTATATTTCTAGAATTTATATGGTAATTATTTAATAATTAATTATTATATGTGGATTACATATTGTTTTTATGTCCAAATAGTGATTGGATCCAAGATATAAAGGCCTAGTTTTCTCAAGAGTTCGATATGAATGACTTGGGACTAATAAGAATGATTTTTGGTATGGTGATATACCAATATATAAATAATGTGTTGATTTGGATATCAAATAATAATTCGTTACATAATTTCATAGAATTATTAAACATGAAACACTATAAGACAATGCACACCTCTCTTCCGGTTAATTTCATATTATTCTTTTTAATTAGTCCCAGTAGTGAAGTAACAATGATGGAGATGTCTTCAATACAGTTTGCAGTAGCGTTGGGGAGTATAAATTTTTCAATGGTTTGTAATACACCAAATATTCATAATTTATTTTGAGATGGTAGTCAGTACATAGTGAATCTTGGGTATGAGCATTGTTACACAGTAGAGAGGATCCTAAGATACATCAGAGAGACCATAGATGTTGCATTATGTTATAGAGAATCATATTTTTCTATCAGTGGAAATACTAATCCAGATTTTTGGTGACTGTGACATTTGGATATCTAATACTGGTAATGTGTTAACACTTATTGGAGGGGTTGTGAGTTGGATTTTAAAGTTACAGTCCTTTTTGGATTTAGCAATGGTGGATGCAGAGTACATGGTAGCTCCACAAGATTTCAAAGAGTCTATTTGGGTGAGAATGTTATTGAAGGATATCAGGAACATATATATGTAGATTTAATTATTTTGTGATAGTGTGAGAACCTTAAAAATTTCAAATAATCTATGTTTCCATTTAGGGTGAATCACATTTGAGTACAATGTCACTAGGTCCCAGATTTGGATACAGAAGGAAGTATGGATTTGAAGAAAATTCATAGAAAATAGAAGATAGAAAATTTATTGACATAGGAGATATAATTTGATAAGTTCATATGGTGTATATTCATGGTTGGACATATAGATACATAAGAATTATGGTTTGTAAAATTGAACAGATTTTTCGATATATGATTGTCTCTTAATAAATCTCTATGTGAGAGTTATGTCGATAGTTTTTTTAATCCTGGATTATGCCTCCACCTTATGCGATCAATGGAGGTGGGTATCGATGGTAGATGTGTTGGGTGGAAAAACCGTACCAATAATCCAATGGAAGAATTCTAGAAGAGGAAGTGGTATCTAATAAAAGGGGATCATTCCTAGCAGTGTTTTTATCATCATCATCACTAATCTCAATCATCGAAGGTTTATCATTTTTCTATCTTGTAATTTTTGAGTCTATTTACCTAAATAATATATAGAGTGAATTATGATAGTTTTATACTTGTAATGGATACAGAGTTTGTACAATCATTTACCCATTACTATTCTTCAGTTTTTCTATTGTATTCTACCCCTATCATTTTGGGGTTTTTAGTCATTACATCTGGTGTCCATTTTTTCAATATTTATTGCACATTATTTTATCTTGATTATACATTTGAACTTGTGGGAAAATAATTTATGGCCATAATAATGGAATTCAATCCATGAATTGAAACATTGTTTTCGAATACCAACTAATGGGTAGCACAGTTTTAAATATAGGGATCCATAAGAATTGTTCCAAGAAGATACTCCAAAATGATTGGTTCAGGATGAAATGGAGAAAAAGACACAAAAAAATATTGTTCTATTTCATGTTATACATTTCCTACGTTGCCTCACCTACAGAGGCAACAAACCACCCCCAAAATGAGCCACTACCCAAAAGTCAAGATTTATAAAAAAAAATTCAATGACATTTCCTTCGTAATGTTTGCACTAGGGAAACATGCTTGATCCATGACATCTCATCTCTAAACCAGAATAGATAGGAATATAAGGAAAAAGCACCATCATGATGTTGTGGTGGTTTATCTATGTTGGTGGGGTAACAATTTGATGAAACCACAATGGGAGATGGGGGAGGAAGCAGAGATGCTTTTAAACACATGGGTGTTACAATCCAAGAATGAAAACATGGTTGTCGATTATCAATCAACGATTAGCATTAGAATAAACTAGGAGATTCATTAAAATTTATCTATGAAGATACACTAACATGGCGGGATGCGGTGTATAGTGGAGAATATTAATCTATAAAATATTTTTGTATTTCATGTCATACCATATTTATAGTTTGGTGTCATCTTATTTTAGGTATAGGTTTGAATAGAAAAATTAACCCTCTATAATATTGTATTTGGTTTTATTAAAATCCTCATATATAATTATCATTATGGTCTAAACATCTTCATTCTTCCCATGTTAGAATATTTAATGTTTTGTTGACCATATTATGAATGTAATGTTTTTGACTATGAATGTTTTTTTCATTAATAGTAAATTATAAGAGTATTTGATATATATTATTAATGAAGTACTAAATTATAAGTTTTAAATTGTAATTAATATAAATAGTAATAAATAGTTATCATAAATATTTTATATTAAATAGTAATTTTAAATATTAATAATCATTCATAACTAAAAAAGTAAATATATTAGTGGTAGGTATATTAGTTATCAAATAGTAAAAATTATTATAATAAATAAATTTATTTTTTTGTTAGTTACTAATATTATGTAATAACCAGTAATAATTAATAACAACTATTAATTGTTTAGATTAATTTCCGATAAATTAAAATAATATATATAGAATAAGATATTATAAAATATTGATAATAAAAATATATGTTAATTTTAAAAAAATTAATGAAAATTAACAATTAATTTTTATAATTTTTATATTAGTTAGCAATTATTTGTAATAATAGAAATTAATTGGTTTCAAATTTTCTTGTAAGTTTATAATGAAAAATAATAAGTTATACAAATTTAAAAATAATTATAAATTCTAGTATGTAAAAATGAATAATATATAATGAATTTTAAATTTTCATAACACAATATGAACAATAAAAAATAACAAATAATACTAAAAATAATAGTTACCTACCAACAATGAAGTCTATTTTATTGTAAATAATAACATCAAATTTACGTAATAATTGTTTTAAAATTATAATGATAATAATGTATTTAAATTTTAATATAATATTAATTAAAATTTATAAAATTTAAACACAATTAAATATTAGATGGATATAAGATAAATAATTTCTATACAAAAAATTTATTGAGTTTTTTCCAAATGGCTTTACAAAAATCACAATGGAGTTTAGGTTTTGTACATTTTTAGTTATCAGATTCATTGAAGGATTCAACCCATTTCTTCACAATGAAATGAAACATATACTTAAGGATCATCTAATTTTCAAAGAAAAAACTAACATAAAAACATTTTCGATAATTGTTTCAAAAATAATTTTATTTAAATATATTATATCTTGCTTATAAATAAATCATTTAAAAAAATTAATGGTTAATAATTTTTAAAATCAATATAAATAATAACAATTATATTCTATGAATGTGAATTTTTTCAAAATATTTTTCTGAAATATAATTTTTTGAATAATGATTAAAAAAATATTTGATCATTAACATTCATATAGAATAATCCTTGAAATTTTAAATAATTTAGGTCATGAAGAAGATATATAATTAATTAGTATAATTAATCTTCATATGTGTCTCAAATGGGGGATGTCCTATAGTTTATATCATGAATGGGATTCCATTATCTAACTCATGAACCTTTTTAATTATGTGGAGTATGATGGTCTATAGGGATAAGTTCCTCATATACAAGAACCTAAAATGTCTTCTACTTTGATTCAGATCCATCGGGAGGAGGTGAATCCACTACCTCTGGGATATGGAGATGGCATAACGGCCAACATGATATTTATCTCACTTCATAAGTTGAATGACCTACCATTCAATAATAAATCCCCTTGGTCCATGAATGGAGAAACATAAAAGGTGATGGAAATTAAATTTAATGGGATCTCAAATCCGTTACTCCAAGGGAATAATGTGGATATGATGACAGATGATGTGAACTAATGTCTATTAGTACACATCAAAAAACGAGCCAAGGAATGTATGCCTGATGTTCTTATTTTATTACTAGAATAGGTGTTTCCACACATATTAATCTAAGAGTACTACATTATCATCATCATGGATAATCAACATCAGTATCCACTGGAGAAGGATTTTGAGTAGGAACATCTTATATATATGTTGGATGGTTGAATATACTATCACGTACAACACAAATTGAAGGTAACATTTCATGTGTTGTAGCATGGTACACTATGTTACTGAATATCAGTCCCTCCTCAATTTTAGATATCAATATAATATGATGTAGTCAAGTATGATATGAAAATTCATGATAAACTAGAAAAATATATACAACGAACAAAATAACATTAATTTTTCATGTCACAAAATCTTGGATCCCTCTCCCATGTCACATAAGTAATTGTAATCAAATTAATATTCCATGGTGAATACTCAAGATTCTATGAAAGGTACAGTGGTATTGTAGGTTTTCCGTTATAAAAAATGTCACATGTTCGTCCCAAATGTTGTTATAGCACTCATGATACCACCTCTTGTTGAAATCCTCCCGCTATTAAGAATTATGGAATGATGAATTAGTAGCTATATTAGTGTTTTTGAATACATTTAATACATATAAACTAACACATAATTCTATCAGGATGGTTCCACTAAATAATATGAAAGTGTATGAGAAGCACTGTAACCCTGGCAACACATATCTCATTAGTAGAGTATACATTAAGCTAGTCAAAGTGACCCCAATACAACTTCCATGATATCTAAAATTATATATGTGTTTTGTAAAAATATTTTTTTTTTAATTTTTGAAAAACATAACAATATAAAATAGATTACTCAAAAAAGGAATTGCTATTCTTACATAATTATGTAAAATACTATAAAACATGAGATGAAATGCATCCAAATTATGTCTTAGTGATCATACATGTTGGTGTGTATGAGACTGTAAGTAACATAAAATATGGAATTCTATATATAGGAAGTAAATTAGTATAATATTACTCACATTTTTACTAGAAATGTAACATCCCTGTTTTTTATTTGTAAGACTTTTGAATATTTTATTAAATATTTTCAGGGATAACAAGAAAACCATAATGGATTCTGGACCCTGGGGAGCCTCAGGGTAGATATAATTAAAATACTAATTATAATATATCTCCAAAAAATGATATTACTGAAATAATGGAACAAATTAAAAAAGGAGTATCTAATGGGAAATTAGAAACTATTGTTGAATATGGAATACTAGATTTACCATATGCATGAAATTATATTTTTTGTCATCGTGTGGTTGATTTTAATGTTCTCGTGGAAGAAATATTAAATGATGGATTAAATAAATAATTTATTATTCGGTTATTTTTCATGAAATTCATTTCTCAATATAGTCCAAGTTATAGTCAAATCATGTGGGTAGCCACATAACCCTGAGGATTGGGAGGAGAGAATTGAGGAGAATTAGCGGACATTAATATTTTGGATTAATGATCATGGAAAAAAAAAGATCCTCAGCAATAGAGGAGTTTGTGTATCTCACTAATAATGATAAAACCCATTCATCATTTTATAGAGATCCAAATTGATGGTTTTATATTGATTTTTGTGGATTTATCCTTGTTTTTTTCCGAATGAAGAAATTGAATATGTTTTTCTAATAGTTTGGTCATTGAGATGATAATGCTATTAAAATATGGCTTTACATTCCTAGAAATTGAAATTTGATATTTCAATGATTATTTATACATTTTCATCACCCTACAACAACAAATTGTGGCCATCTTGTAAAATGTTGAGGTTGTTTTCTCACATTTATTACTTGTTATTTTCTATTCCCTATCCATGTGTAATCATCTTATGTGTTGTATTTTGTTGGCACTTCGACAAGGACCTGGTGAGTGATCATTACACAATTATTCTTTGGAAAAAGAATCATCACTATGGTTTTTGGATGGATATCATGGGAATATTTGTAGTGTGTGATCATATGAGATCTATCGAGATCTGATTTATATATCATTATTTACAGTTTGGTAGGTGGCGATGAAGTGTTACTATGTGGATGATTTCCCAAGTGGAGGAAGCACCCAATAATAGGACACTAGAAATTGAAATATCGAACAACCCAAGATCCACCATTTCCATGTGTGGTTGGTGGGTTATCGATGGTGGAAGGCATAGTTGGAACCACGTCAGGGTTCCTGTGATTCTAGAAACGTTCTATCTATATGGCGTGTAGTCCTATGAACACATGTTGTGTAGACCCCACCCTACAGTGCTAGGTTTTACACTCAGAATAAGTATCACATGTCATGTGACACATGTCACACACCATGTAACTCGTTGTTGGTATCTTGATTTGTATCCTGGAGAGTATATAGGAACATACATGGCTAGAAACATTGGTATTTCTAGAGTACAGGAGCATGACTTAGTAGTCAAACATGGCCAAGAACACGAGAACAACCATTGAACATGGGAATGTCCTGTCACTCAAACATTAATAAGATCATGAGAAATACTCCAATACATGGGCACAACCCAAAGTACATAGCCACATCCAAATTTACATTTGATGGGGAATGTGAAAAATTGTCTATTTCAAAGACCTCTAAACATTGAATATCATAAAAGGACAAATCGTGTATATTGTAGAATACATTTTATGTGATATGGAAGGTCATTGGTAGACCCAGGATATATCAAAAATTCCATTTCCACATTCTAAATGTCATGTACATTCTCCAAGGCAGTGTTATTCCCTCATTCTCTTATGATTAGACCTGTATTGCTTGAGTGTGTTCCATTGGTGTATCCCAATGAAGGTATAGAGTCGAATTATGTCTTCAACGTAGGATTTTTATCTTATCTACTTTTTACCCTCAGGTATAGTTTCCTTGAATCCCTAAATTAAGCCATGGGTGGAATCCTTTATTATATCATTTTTCCAATGTGGTTTTTTATAATCATCATGACCTACTTACATGAGTGTACAATCCCTTACTAAGATGTATATTCTAGATTAGGTTTATGGTGTCACCAACAAGCACTATGAGTGGTACCCAATATGTGTATTGATCTATTTAATGATATATAAATTACTTCTTCATTGTCATGTCCTGATGAGCATGTCCTCTATGATTATAATCATCAGGGGAAGCATGGTCTATGTGGTGGATTCTCCAGGACATGTATTACATTGAATCCTCAAGTAGAATCCTATGACTTGTTTTAGGTTGAGATATCATGATACTGGGAGTCTGGTATGACTATATTTGGTTTTATTTTCTTATCTTTATGACTCATATTCTGATTAACATTCCGTTTTAATGACGAGATGAAAACTTAAGATTCTGTATGTTTGGTGATTTTGGGGTCTCCAACTGTGTATTTTTATAATAACCCTTTTATGGGATTTTCCCATTCACATCATAATCTGGAAAATGATGAACATTTTTACAGATTCCAAGGAGGAATAGGAGTAGTAGTATCATTGTTTTTTCTTTATATACTATGCATGTACCAGGTGTTGCATTTGATAGTAGTTCTGCCCTTGTCATGTTGGATTGTTTTTTTTTTAATTTTACTGGGATTTAATTTTTAACATTATATATTCCAATAATTTTTATCACTGAATAATGGATAAATGTTATTCCTAAATGTTGGTTTCAGTATTACATTACCTTTCAGAATTCCATGGGAATTCGTAGACCAATGTGTGTGTGTCTAGGTAATTATGCTATAACCTCCCATGTGTCAGAAATTCTTACTGATCACTAGTCACCACCCCTTAGACTATTTGTGGTAGGCATGGTGTATCACACTCAGATTCTAACTAGAATGGAGGGACCCACTATGTTAGGTAAATAAAGCGCGGTCTCATTGTGAGTGATCATACTAGGACTAGAGTTTTCTGTTTTTTTCTTACTATGAGGATTGATTTGGGAACTAGGAAAACCTTGTAAAATATTATTGAATTCATATCTTAGGACATTTACTGTGATGTTTTTGTTGTGTTTGATGTATCAATTCCCCAAGACTATGAAATCCTACTGTTTGAATTGGTGCATGTAGGCACTGGTTTTTTGTAAAAAAATCTTAAATGCAGCATATAGAAAGGATTTTTGGTTTCCATGTCCTCCTTGAGTCACCTCTCCACCTATACTCATTTATCATGGTACATCTTGTTTACATTGAAGGTGTTTCCATGATATCAACCACGGGGGATTATAGAGAAAAGTTGAGAGTATGACCTGATGATTGAATGGGACTTCATTAACGGGAATATTCATGAGTTACATTTCCTTCTAGATGGACATCGTGTGGTAATACTACCCACCTTCAGTGGTTGATGTGGATGAATCATGTTTGAGTGGTTTATGGATGGCTCTATTGCTACTGGATAATGATGTGTAGGGGTGGAATTTGTATCATAAAATTTTAATCTAGAAATATCATAGTATATATGTTCAAAAGGAGCCACTAACAGTAATCACGTGATGCAGGTCCCAAAATAGGAGGTTTCATCATTCATGAGGACCTAATGGACTACTCTTTCCTCCAAGTAAGTGGCGTTGTTATTTATATAATCAAACAAGACATCCCACATGATATATTTCTACCCATCATGTTATAGTTATATAAATGGTCAGTGGAAATCTCTATTAGAGTCATTGGTTAGAGTAGAGTGGTCTTCTATGTGGTGGGAATGACAGAGGAGCTGTAAAAACAATAGAAGGCGACTAGTTCTATGAATAATTCCCCCACCACCACCACTAGGAGGTCCTCCCCACTGTAGCACTGATGAAATAGAAGGCCCAATTTACTTCATCATTTGATATTATAGTGGTCCTCCCTAAAAAACAGCAAACCAGAGTGGAGGTCCTCCATAAACTACAACAAACCAGAGTAGAGGTCCTCTTCACTCTCTAAGCCACCAGAAAGTTGTTCATGCCCTTGTCTCTACCTTCTTAAAAAGATTTCCTACAAATTATAGGACCCACTGATAGAGAAAATTTACATGCATTTTTTTGATCAAATAATGAGTATTTTTTAATTTTTTTATATGATAAAACCCATGTATACAATTTTTTAAAAAATTAATGGGTAATTTGTGTTTTAGAATGAAAATGAGAAACATTTTGAAAAGTGCATAATTATGGATTTCTGGACTGATATTTAACACAAGGGTATTTTTTTCATTTCAAAGAAAATAATTTCAAATTCATTAAATTAAATTTTTTTAGAATCCTGATTTTATTTCCTTCATCTTTGTCTGCTATACTAGGAGCAGATTCAGTCATCTAGTGGTCCTAAAAATTCATTGAAGTTTGACATTTTTCGGGGCATACATCGAGGACCACAACACTTTAATGGAACTCAAAATCGGCCTAAACATATCCAAATAAGGTGCTCGCACATGGGATAGAACGAGGACAGATAGTTCCGGCTCTTCACCAAATTTGGCGGAGTTGTGAAGTCATTATGGTCGCCATTGAACGAAATTGTTTTGGAGGAACCTTCCTGGAAGCTTCGTCTATACATAGAAGCCTTCAATGGAAAATACATAACTACTTCATCCAGGGTCCAAATGCCTTTTAAATTTGCGATTGAACCTCCCACACATTTATGAACAATATTGAAGAAGGGGTCCATGCACGACTCTTCCATTTATGGGTCCAACAACGGGAATACTTTAGGGGGACGAAAATATTCCTATAAAAGGAGGCCCTCTCCTCCTTCCAAAACCATCAGCTCGACACCCAATGCCAAGGAGGGATCCAACAAGGGTATGGGAAACTGCTGCTATTATATTTCCCCACTCATTTATTCTTTTTATTACATTTTAATCTTAGTTTTATTTTAGTTTTATTTTCAATTGTAATTCTAATTCTAGTTTTATTAATCCATGAATTTGTGTTTCTCCATCCATTTTTTTCATTTATA